>JAVHKZ010000015.1:17615000-20544166 GCA_035079395.1 Aspidiotus destructor | reverse complement strand
ATTCGAGTGGACCATACGAGGTTTGCAGGCTCGTCGCAAGACTTGATAAAGTTCCTTATGTTCTGAAGCTTTATAGGACAGCTTATGTGGCACATCAGACTAATAAAAATCCTGAATATCTCTCGCTTGGGCTGATGAAATTTCCATATTTTCCCCCGAATTTTATGGAAGGTTTTTGTCAATACGTTGCCGTTCACTTTATTCAGAGAGAAGATTCCAGAGAGCAAACAAACTCTAATGAAAATGAAATTTTTTCCCAAACCGGCTGAAAAAATTAGAAATTTCTCAGCGGTAGTGATTTCGGCACGAGTAGCCACAATCAAACGAACAGAAGATTATTATAGAACAGTCGTTAAGAAAGTCAAACATTGTTGAATCTCATAAAACTATTCAAGAGCAATTTCGAGAAATTTTTGGGCGATTTTTTCTTCTAATTTTATATCAGAACCCAAAATAATTTCCAATTTCTTGGAAATATAAAGGGGGCTGAAGACAGGTTCCATTGATAGGATCTGCTGAATCAAATTAACAAACTGTACGACGTTGATGCATCAAGCATGTAGAGTTGTAGCTCAGAATATTTGAAGTTTTTTTTTTTTTTTTTTTTAATGAAATGAGTCGATTGATATCGATTAGTTACATACTATACCATCAATAATTTATGTGTTATCATGGAGTGCATAAGAACTATGACTTATTCACTGAACCTTCAATCCTAGAATTCAAAAAGAAGCGCACGAAAGTTTAGAAAGCGACCTCTGAACAACTTTCCATTATTCAATCGGCATGAATAGGGCCAGGGTAGACTTGGAATCTAGGATGCCAGACCTACGGATTTTCGGTCCTCAAAAGAGATATGGGTTCTTCTTTTATAGATTTTAAGTACAATATGGATTTCTTGTGATCAAGGAAAAGCTACCTTAAACACCAGTACGAGAGATACTTTTCTACTGAGCGAATCAAGGAAAAAATACCTCAGCTACACTTATGAGAGATACCTTTCTCCTGATTGTTATTAATGGATCAATCAAAATCCGTAGAAATCTGTTTTTAGGTCTTACAAAAAATGGCGGATACGGATTTTTGATACTATCACCTGGTAGCACTGCTTGGAATGGAATATTTTTCTCTCTTCGTCTTTCTTTCCAATATCGAGCTCGTTTAGATAAAACCAAATTTTGAATCGTTAAAAATTAATCTCACAGAAATCCCAAAATCCAACCATAGCACCTCCACCACCCACGTAAGAAGCCTGATCCTACCCTTCATCTCACTGACGACTCAAAAACTAGAAATAAGACGACGTATACGTAAATTCCATTGTCTCCCATCGCATCTGTGACATGGCCTCCGTACTGACTATCAAATTGATGGTAATACTTCTCCGTCTTTCTCATCTCTGCCAACTCCCTACATACCTAATCACAGACTCTCTTTCCTCACTACACTCTCTCACTAATCCCTATACTACAAACCCTCTCACACGAAGAATGCTCCTCACTCTCGCAACTATTTTCTAAATCAACACCCACGTCATTTTCATTTGGATATCCGGCTACATTGGCCTACCCGAACGAGACCAGGCAGCTTTAGCCCCCCCCCCCCTTCGCTACTATCACTGATCGTACTCCCCTCCTCATCACAGGATACAATTTCTTCATCTTGACTATTGGGTTCGAACTTTGGAGAAGCCGCATGCTTTCGTTCAATAAATACTGACCAACTATATTATTTTTTTCATCGAGCTGATAGCCCGGCCTAGAGTATAGCTTGAAGACTGCTCAAATATGTAATAAATTAATCATGTCCGTGATGGGAGATTCCCAATACACAATTTGAAAAATGTATGAATCTCTTGGAGGGTGTACCATTTTCAAAAAATAGTATTCCGCACACAATGGTAAAATAGTGAAAATGTTTCGATGTAGAAGAGGTGAGATTGGAATTCGAGAGGGGTCTGTTATTTCTCTTCACTTTTCAATCGAACGTACGGTCAAAATTCTGCGAATTTGTCTTCAGATGAAACACTAAAAAACGAAAAAAAGAAAGCGAATTTTTCCCGTCATTCCCCGACAATTTGATCTCGGGTTACGTCAAGTGGAATTTACACATTTTCAATCTCAATTGCTAAACGATGCATCTTCTGTCAATATTAAAATGATATTTCCAGCAAGCTCTGTCTGACTGAAGAGCTCTGAGGAGGGAAAAGAAATAGAAAAAAAGAGTGATTTTCTTCTACTTTTTTAATGTCAACTGACTGTGAAATCTAATTACTTGGTCTCTAGCCGTGTCGAGGGCGGTTTATTAAACGGAATTCATAAAACCGGAAATTTCAGTGATCACTGACGAGAGAATAAGAAAGATACAGAATACGAGAAATGTAATTCTTGGAATACGAAATGATATTGAAAAGGGGAAAATACTAAATAATACAAAAAAAAAAATTGGAACAGTTTTTCAAGCGGTGAAACAATAAACTCGACAGTCCCGTTATCTGAAATATTTCTACTTTGAATTAGGTACGATGATGATGATGATAAAAATTTTTCGTATTTATTTTTCCTGTTCATGTCGTCTCGCTTGTCAAACGCAGCGTTGCACCAAAAAACGTTATTTTCAATATCGTAAATTACCGCCTGCATGATGTTTTTTTTTCTCCTTTCCAGAGCACGACATTGTCGATATTGTACACACTAAAGTGAAGTAAATGAACAGGAGATGATGCATTCGCCATGTGTACGGATAAAAATTTGCCTAGAAATTGAAATGTCAAGTAAGTACCCGAGTGGGCGGGGAAAAAATGTATATAAAGTGGAAATTGGTGATTTTCATCACGAGAAACGTGTCGCATATTTTTTGTCTGAAATTTTAGTACTTCCATCAAAACTCGCGAATTTTCTATCCATTAAAAAGGTATAGATTCTCGAATGTACGTTAATTTACAGGGAGTATTATGGCAATTTTCCTCAAAATTACCGGCATAATTATGGACAACGAAAAGAAATTAATGACAAAAATTCCGAAATAAAAATTAGAAACGATTGTTGTAAGTTTACTTACTTCTGAATATAGATGGAAATTACGAAAATTGATAAAAAATTGGAAGAAATTAAATAGAGAAAAATTGAAAAATGAAAAAAAAAAAAAAAAGACGAAAATCGTAAAACGGCGCGAAAAATCACATTATCGCGTATTTTTGCTGCCGAAGAACGCGCGTTCACGTGGCGTCGAGGCTGCAACCAGCAACAAACTGTTAAAATACATAAACCGCAATGAGGTAAGTAACCGAATACCCTCGAGGGGGATGAAATAACTTTCGAGGAGTGAACATTGCTGCCGACGAACAGTGACGAGATCACGCGTCGTGTATTCCGTATAATAGATTCTCTATCGGCGGGTTCCCGAATGCTTTTTCGTGCTTCTTGCACGAGAATTATTGAAAGCTCTATTCCAGACAAAGAAAATACACGAGCACGTTAATTACGGATCTCTTTTGTTTTGCATTTCTACGGTGGACTATCTACAATGTTAATATTCGCCTCGGTAGCGGCGATTGAGTTTAATTCCGTATTTCAACGACGATTTTAGTATAATTTTCGAACTTCATCAAAGAAAAAAAGCGAGATAGATGAATTTTTTCAATTAATTTCGAAAATTCGTTTCAAAAATTTTAATAATGAGTCATTTTTTCTTGGGTTTAGAAAGAACGGCAATGAGCTTCACGCGTTGTAAGGAATGAAATTTTTCGGATCAAAGAGTTGGAAGAACTTTTTAATTGAGGCACACGAATGAATGCTCCAGTAGAGAATAATAGTTTTGTGCACAAAGTACTCTTCCAAAATTTGATTTCCTCAAAATTGACGAAAAATGAAGCGGTACCTCTTATTCAACGATCAACAAAATAGGATTGTATTGCAAGAGAATACAAATGCTTGAAATTGTTGTACATACTCTCCAAATGGAAAGATAGAAGAAATCAGTATTGTAGGTATCATTTCAATTTCAGTTTCCCCTTATTAAAACTTTTCAAAATCCTTCACATAAATGGTGAGAAATGAATAACTTTTCAATCGATAGGTTTAGAAATGAGCGAGAATAAAAATGATGAAGTGGCGATATCTGTATGACTGTTTAAAATAATGAACTTAATGAACTCTACAAAACATTCGACAGTGAAATGGACAAAGAATATATTATGCCCCACTCCTTGGGCGAACGACTATTTGACGCAAGCATTGATAAACCATGATTCCTCGTTAAATCCAAAAGAAGGCTGAACCGCGAAAAGCCCACGCTGATACAAGACACATACTGCAGACGGGGAAAAGTACAAATCTAGGAATTTGATTGGAGTGAGATTTTAGGGCGAGCCAAATTTGAGGGATGCAATTGGGTGACCTCATAATTTATTTTCTACAACCAAATAAAATACAGTTTGAAGTTACAGCATAATTAAGATACCAAGCTGGGAAGAATACACTTTGATTCAGAGAAGAATCGCCAAATAGATACAACAATTGATAAATCAAAACCAATCATCCATCAGAAGAAAACTTTGTAGAATCTTTGTATAGAGGTCACAATATCATAAGTCATTTCTACAAGAGAACTAATTTGAGGATTCTATCGAGGTTGCACGTAAATATATTTGTTCTTCTTAGCTAAAAGTAGTTTGTTTTCATTTCCAACATTTCTACTTTTTTTTTCTAATTTTATTTCAAAATTCTCTCTTAATATGCATTGTTCCAATACCAGAATTTTCAAAATTCCATCTCCTATATTAAACAGTAGGAAAAATAGAAATTATTCTACAACTCCGACAAGTCCTCACACCAGGTAATACTCATGAAAAACTGATCCCAGTCCACATTCAAATTATTTATCTGGTCAAACGCGCTTTTGAAGGTAAGTCCTTTGTCTTCAATTTGAAAGTTAAAATTTGATCAAGTTTTCTCCCTCAATATACAGTATCATGTTGTTCAGGCTAGAGGGTGCATAAACTTTTTCAGCCGGACGTGGACGTTAAAATGAAGCCCTACCAAGACGGGTTCACCTTTAACAACATCAATAACAACTACGTAGACAGTATCAGCAATGGTCGAGAATGTAGGTGCATTTATGCCGGTATACGTCATCATTTTTTTGATTAGAGAAAATTAATATTTTATAACTGTCATTTCCTCAGAGAATTTTGTTTTTTTTTTTCTTTTTCAAGGAATTGATCCAATTCTAGTCTGCATAATTACACTTAATTTTGAGAGTAATTTGAAAAGACTTCTGAACACCACAATTTTTTCAGGTCGTATAATTTATAATTTTTTCCCACGTTAAGTTACGTTCCAAAAACCTCATTAACTTTTCTCAAAAAAGCATCATCATGCTTACTGACTCACGCAGTGGTGCACTAGAATTTTGTAAATAAAATTGAAAACAAAAGTTCAAAAACTTACCTTTCACAACTTGTTGACAAAGGACCACGAGATGAAGATGATACAAAATCATAAGAACGCTTCTTGTTTTGATTGGTTAACGTAGGTTGTTGTTGCAATAATCCTAAGATGGAAGATTAATCGAGAATATTAGGAATTAGGGGATAACATGAACAATAATTCAAGTTCAGGAACTTACCATATAAATTGTTGACCCAGAGGCACGATGATACAAAATTCTGTCTGAACGCTGTTGTGGTTGGGTTTTGTCGCCGAGTACTACTTGGAAAATTGACTGAGAATACGTTTAGTTTTTTGCAGTTTACAACACATCAAGAAATTAGGCCTACTGCTCTTGAAACCAAGATCACTGTTCACCAGGATTCAAACTATTCTCTTTTTCATCCCATGTAAAACCTTTTTGCTGTAACTAAATTAGTAATAGATTCTTTGCACAATTTTGCTGTTACCCAGGAAGCAACGCAGGAAGGTAGCTCAAACTTACCACCTGGAGACCAACTCGGCTGTGATCTAAAGACCAGTAAACCCCTACGTGAGCATGCATTCATAATATATACAAAAATTATGTGATAAAATGGAAATAATATTGTAATACAATCTTACCACAAAGAGAAAACAAAAGACGCTGAAAAACAAAAAATAAACTTATCTAGTCTTGAGAGCTGCGATTAGTACATTATGTAGATATTGTACAAAAAAAAAAAAAAAAGAAAGTACAAACCAAAGGCATGAAGGGTCTCAATTCAGCTGAAAAACAGATTATAAACAAACATCTAGTTATCAAAAATAAAGAAAATGCATGATGATTAGGTATGTCGGTATTTTGATGTTCCAAATTTCCGAGATTAAAATTATAAAAAATATTTACACTGAAAAGAAGATCAATTAGTACACAACAAAATGATGAAATATGAAATTAAATTATGTGAGTATCTAGGTAATCCGATCTAGGCATAAATCTATGAGAAACTCTTTACTCACCGTTTCAATTTTCAGAATTATGTACAGCTCGATCTTGGTTTGAATTTGAATGCAAACACCGAATGAACGTAAACAATAAACCACAAACAACTCAACAAAGAAAACTATCTCAATCTGAGAGTTTGACACTTGACAGCATCGATCGAACAGACCGTCAAATCTTGCACCAATCAACAGTAAGAATGATATGTATGCGCCTCCAAGATCACATTCCTCCTCTCTATTATGAACATCAAAAAACTCTTTCCTCCAAACAATGATGAGTTCTCAATATGATAACTGCAATAATGAATCAGCACAATCTAGTATTTAAAAATCTATGCGAACCATAATATTCACCAAAAATAGAAAACAACTGTAAAACTGAAATTGTAAAATGAAACTGAAACTTGAAAAATGACATTTAAAAAAAAATTCTCTTGTTTTCAACCCACTTTTTGCACACTAGGTAGGCCTACCTACCAGTATCACCTGTTTCAAAACAAGAGATCAAAATTTCACTCAAAAGGGCCAGCTAAACGATCAATATTATGCGTCAATTTTGAGGTTCAATTTTTCTGTTATCAAATAATTGAACGTGTAGTTGGTACGCAACTCGATCTATTAAAATCAACTTACATTTCTGTCATGCTGAGGAGAATTTACGCGCATGTCTGCAGAATAACAATTAGGAAAACAAAGCTCATCATATATTTACCATGTACTCTAAACTAAATCTTGTTCCGCGGATTGTTGTTTGAGGACAACAGTGTCATGTAGGAAAAGTTTGAATCACTTACCAACCGGAGCACTTCAAATCATTATTTAATTCCAAACCTGAAAATAAATAAAAATTTGATCAGTAGGTACCAAGCTTACGTAGGCCCAAGTATACAGATGTAATCTTCATTAAAAAAATTGAATTGATTGCCTTATTTTTGTAACTAAAGATAGAATCCTTGACCAAAGAAAAAACTTGGGCCTGACAGACCTGCAATTATACCTATTGAGTACAACAAAAACGAGTAAATTGATAATACAGCTCTGCCGTGAGTAGTGACTCATCAACTATTCTATTGTTGGACAAAGACAAAATATTATCACAATCAAACTTTCCATTAAGAATCATTTTCCAACTAACCTGACCTGACTCCCCTACCCGATTCGCGATTCCTGAACCATACCTCACAACCAAAAGAACACGCAAGAAGTACCTACTGCTAACATTTCCATTGTCAAAATTCTGCAACCCTTTAATTTCATATTTAATTTTGTTTTAAAATCAAAAACACATACCTTGGCCCCACAAAGAAAACCACTCTCAGGCGAGAAAAGTTATCGGTAAAACTGTGGCAAAACCCATACTAGGCTACAACATTCCGGGATTAAATACTACCTACTTTATAAGAACCTATTTTTCCAAAGAAGTAGCCTACCTAATATAATCTACATCCCGCAAAATCAATCGAGACTAATATGGAACAATTCGTGATTCTCAGCCTCAAAAAGGTGACTAAGTAGGAAGCAGTAACTCTACCTCACAAAAGAAAAGAGATGTAAGTCTACAGTGCGGCTATACCAGAGGCAAAATATCGCGATAATTAAATAAGTACACTTGAGGATATTTAGGATTGTGAATACCGCTGCATTAATTGTCGATCTCACTCGATATATTTTATGACACCGCAATTTTTGCAGATAGAAGAAATATATTGACTCCAAAGACCACCTATATCCTATTTCAGTGATAAATTTCAACATCTTAGCTTACGTACAAGTGCTCACGAGCTACAATCCAAATCAATTGTCATCAAGCAAATCTACCTGCACATTCTAGATCGCAAACAAACTCTTTGAACGTAGCGGGCAGGTACAAGAAAACATTCCAAGGTGACAGTAATGACTCACCAGTCACCATCAATAATTGAAATACTTAGTCAGTATATATTCACAAAAGTTTTCTTGGAACAGAAACTTAAGAAATTGATTCTTACCTGATATAGCCTAAAAACAACACTGCAGATGATCCTCTTGACGCAGGGATGAGCATCACAAACACATAAGCGAATTGAAAAATTACGGCATTGATAAAGCGATTTTACAAAAAATAATGGTTACACGACACCAAGAATAAATATTTACACATGATAATGAGATTTTAGAAATTACGCTCAAAACGCACATCCACTCCACAAATTGACCGAGAGGAAAAACTTTCATAGCGATTCACGAATGAAAATCTTGTTTGAATTAAAATCTTGTTTGAATTACGGGTGCACATTAAATATAAAACGTTATAGGCTACTTAGATTGCGCTATGCGCGGGATCAATTATGTTAGGTACAAAAACGATTTGAAAGAAATGAGAAACCTAGATACAAGACAATCATCGCGCTCACAATGTACACTAAAATCATAATCCTCATCAAAATGAACAATCTGAAACAAACAAAGCAATGACAATCGACGAACCGATCGGCCATTTTTCGAAAGAAACGCGGGGGTCACTTACTTTTTCATCACATTTTCATGTTCCTGTTTTCACAGTCATCTTAGCATCACTACATACACAGACACACAACAAACTGAGGATGATGTCAATGACTGAATCACATCATTCAGCTCTTGATGACCAATAGTATTGCTGCGGTCGTTGTTACTCTTTTCTAACACCTTGGTTGTTACTGACAGCTGAGTCAGTTTACTTGCCAAGGTTGAACACATCACGGCCAAGTACCCTCATCAGCTGATAGTTATTTCAAAGATTTTTACACAGAGACCTTTCCTGCTGATTGTTATTTTGCAGATACGTCAATACTAGTTTGTAAGGCACTAGCAGGGCAGCGCTGCTGTGCAAAAAAAAAGAATGAAGAACGTGCAGAATAGCGATTTGGAGAAAAATGTCTCCCCTCTGGCAGAAGAGCACCTGTTTCTCCAAAATTGTTATTCTGCACGTTTGTCATTCTTCTTTTGCACGGCAGCTCGAGTTGGGTCTGGACAGGCTGGTTTGAGGAAATATGAAACAAATAATTTTGATTTTTTTCATCGACATTTATCATTCTGTGAATCAATTCATCCATCAAAATATTGATATTATTGACGTTAATAAAGATCCTTAGTCTCTAATGCACTTCAAATTTTGGCTTTAACTGTATTAGGCTATTTGTCTTCCGCTTATGCTTTTGATTCTTTCTCAATTCTGATTCATTTCAAATAATTGACTTTGAGAGAGAAGGAAAAAAATGTAAGGATACCTATCTGCCCAAGTATATCGTACCATTTATAGTACAGCCAAATATACCGGTAGGCCTATCGATATACAAATACAAGATTTTGTGGACAGTGCAAAATTACTATTAGAAAGGTCTTAGTGGCATGTGGAAACTGACAGAAAATTGTTCATCAAGAAGAGAAAAGATCGAATAACGCACACCTAATATTATTGTTTTCAAATATTCCCTCAATTTTCAACATTATTATTGTAGGCCTACGTCACTCCAATTCTACAGAAATTCCACATGACTTTTTTTCTTTGTATGTAAATCTTTTTGACGTCAAGATTCAAGATCTCAAAATGAAAGAAGGAATGTATTTTTGTAAGAACTAATTTGAAATTTATTCTCAACTTGGCTAAATTCTGAATTCAAGCGTTGGTATTTTCTGTTAGGTATCCTGAAAATTCGCGTTCAAAAATAAAATAGGTAAAGCCTGCAATAGACTCCTAAATAGTTTCTTCTTTTGGTGAAATTTAAACAACAAGATAAGACAGTTTTTTTTTTTTTCTCAGTAGAAAGATTAATTGATACCAATATTATGTTCATAGATTTCTAATCAATTCTGACGCGCATTTCACATATTTTACATCCAAGAACAATCAACGTAAAATATAATTAGGCGTTAGGAGGGGAAAAAAGCTTTCAAATAAATTTTTCCAAGTTCAGAGAAATATGGCAATAATGCTACCGTACTGGCGCATATCCAAATCGACGATCGGGAAAAAATTCCATTTTCTTAAAATAAAATTAATACGGCCAATGAGATGTGAATATGCGTTACTATGAAGATTTTTTGATGAGAAGTTGAACTATCATATTAGTTTTCCGATACATACAAGCATCCGTCGTCGCCCTTCCAATATTGGCGGTTTTTTTTTGTTTTTTTTTTCAACATTTTGACGTATACCTACCCAGCGTTCATTTTAACCCATTTTAAAGAATTAGGTTGTTCATCATACGTGAAACAAAGCTCCAATTTCTTAGATCTGAATTTTTCCCTGTTATTTCATCAATAAAGTAGTCGTAGTGTGTTATCACAATTCACGCACTCGCACCAATCGTCCGACAGATAGTTTGTCTGATCGTCGATTTGGATGTAGGCCTACGTCAAACTTTGTACGGCAGAATGGTGAACGTATAGCTACATGAATAAATGAACAAAATGAACGTAAAAAATGAAGCAAAATTACTGTAATTGCAAAATATAATGAGCGCCATCTCTTTCGACTAAAAATTCATCTTTAGACAAGATACAAGTACGATACAATTACAGTAATTTCGTAATTTTTTACGTTTATTTATTCATGATTGCAATGATACAGAATTAAAGATATGTCGTATCGCTAGTTGGTTTAATCAATCTTTTCGAACATTTGATATCAATGAGAGAATAGTGTAGTTACGCGGTATGAAGATCGTCTAACTTGTTGGTTATCAATATTTTGGAGATTCTACAAATAGGCTATGTGTTGATGGTTACCAAATTCGAGGATGAATTATTTCACAGAGGTGCCGCGAAGCAAATTGTTCGAAGTTGATTTGTTGTCAGTGATTTTTTTGAGAGAAGTTTGTTTTCTAACTTTATTTATTACTTTTTTTTTAGAGGGGGAGGAGTTATTTGGTTGATGAAGGGAATTGCAGCACCCCTGTATTTTATTTTGTATTGCCGTTTATTCGAGATATCAAATTCACTTATTGGTATACTTGGAAGAAGTCGTTAAGTATCTGATTTTACGCAATAGTTCTACAATAACTATTATAATAAAATAAAGAACACTCGTTAACAGTCCTCAAACAAAATGAATTGAATATTATATTTTGATAAGACTCATTTGTCTTGACAACGGTCTTGTCGATAAAAATAAAAGTTCGTTATCGAGAATATATGATGATGAATGAATGTACCGCTCGGGAATACACAACGAAGTGTGACGATGGTAACGTAATGAAATCTTTCAACGTACAGATGAAGCGGATGCGGGAGCAATAAGACGACGCGAGCAGTAAAGATTTGATATTTGCGGCAAAATATAGGCAATACTGTTAACGTCGAGATGCCATCCGTCACCAGACAGATAGGGTAAAAATACTATTTTCCTCGGAGTTAATTCATTACAATCATGAACGACGCCTATTTTGTTAATTTATTTTCAGTCAATACAAGTTTTCATAAGGCACTATGTGCGTTGAAGCAAACCCAATTACAGCTGGTTTTAACGCACTACATCGATTTTCTGCGCTTTTGATTGACTCACAAAAATATTAGAGCAAGAATACGATTGACAGAAATTATAAGAATTGGAATTTAAAGAAAGAAGAAAAAAAATTATATTTTGGGCACTCAAAGTTGAATTGAAAAATCATTTACCACTATTTTTTCTTTTCTTTTTTTTCTATTCAGGATGAAAGTATACTCAATTCATTTAAGACATAGATCCTACCATTTCTAAACCTATCGACAATTCATCAACACCGCAGAAATAAGTTATATTTTCTGCTACCAATTTTCAGAGCGCTCCTTATTATCACGACCTCCGACGAAATCAATTTGATCGCGCGCAAAAAAACACAGTCGTATGTACTCCTGCACCCAATCGAATTGCAAGTTTTTTCTTTCCTTCTATATTGACGACAGTATCTCTTGATAGAAAGTGTATATATTGTAAAATTTTACGATATTTAACCTGAAAAAGAAGAAATAAAAAGTAAGACAACAAACAACAATATTTCCCGTTTTTTTTTTTTTTTAGCTTCTTAACTGAATCTATTTGGAGGTCACGTTTCGATTTTCCATTCTATTGCCTCGTTCATTAGCAGGGTAAATACACATAAAGCACGCTGAAACAGTAAATAAAATAACATAGCTTCATAGCCGCAAATTGTCTAAACGTTTTTTCCCTTGATTCTCTCGAAATACGCTCGAAAGTGTGACCCTAAGTAGAGTTTAACCAGACGAAAAAAAAAAGAACGAATGAAAATATTTCCATGCAAGGCGAAAAAAGACGAATTTTATAGATATGCTAGGAAAAAGGAAAAAAATTGAAATTTCGCGCAAATACTTGCTCTAAAATCTTGATTCAAAAGACCTCTTTCGATACTTGCGCAACAATAAAGGAAAATTATCGACAATAATCTTTATATACTGTAATTTATTTCAAAACGACTAGCTGCATATTTATATTTTTTTTTTTGGCAAAGGGAAATCGATTCATTCCTCGATTTTCAAATTTTTCGCTTTCTTCTTTGTAAAATTCTAGACGCCATATTTTCTTCAACAAAGTAAAATCAAGTTTTACTCGCTTGGAAAAGTATTAACGAACTCATTAACACTCATCTTGAAATGGTGTTTCTATCTTATTTCATTTACTTTGAGAAGTTTGTACGATAATTTGAGATAATCGCCGCACACCCAGTTTAAATTTCTATAAGACGTAAAACTACGTTCTCACGTTTCCGTTTATTTTCTCTGAACGTTTAGAGTTGAGAATAGCGAGTGGGCAGAGGAAGGTATAGAAACACTAGGAAAAACACGTTGATCGATCAAAGTTTAAATAGGTATAAAGACTTCGCACAATAAGTAGTTAGAGGTGGAGGAAACTTGGGAGTTTTCGATTGAATTACCAACAAATAAGTATAAACTAAAACATACCAGAATTGAGAACAATTGCATACACATGAGCAATTCCATTATAGGGTGAATTTCGGACCAAAAAAATTATTTCAGTGAATCAATTTGGAAAACGTTAAAAATGGTGAAATAATATTCAAATAAACTGAAGGATTGCCTCATCACTTTCCGACTGAACAGCAGCTCTTGATCAATTTTGATTTTGTTTTTCTGCTTACCTAATCATTTTATTCAACATGGAAGAATACACTTACTTATTGCTTATAGTTTTTTAGAGCATCTCTCGTCGGACAAGTTCATAAACGGATACTTGGCGTTTATTTATAAACCTAATTCAGTCAACCAATTACTTGAACGTGATTGTCTACAAATTGGATGGGATGACGAAACTTCTGATTCCACTTCACTTGAGAGTTATTTATTCAAATTTTTCATTTTTCTTCCATCGCTATACTTCAGATATTTGGCAAAAGTAGGCTACCATTATTGTTGAACAAAAACACGCGTTGTAGGCGATCCTGTATTTGTTCAGAATTATGGCGGAGGGTGTGCGTACCTCATAGATTCAGATAGTAAATTGCGGGAAAAGAGCTTTCAATACGGCGAAACTAATAGACCTAGCTACTTGCAGGAAAAGAATGACGTAGAAAAAAATATAAATTTAGGTATGAGTTAAGTAATCTCAGTCTAGCTTGAAGCAACGAGCACTCACTTGTCTCAATACGGAAAACGTGCTCAAAATAATGATCGAGGTTTCTCACGCTTTGGTTGGTGGAATCAAAATATTAAATGTTATTAAAATAATGTTCAAATACGATATAATTTTACGTCCCACTTTCATCGCGAAGAAACATTTTTTTTTTTCTTTCGCACCTTTTTCCTCGTTATTTTCTCCATCTACTACAGAGCGTCGCAAATTTTTCCAGCTTACTCTCGCCTTTTAGAATCAATGTTCTTTGTCCGCTCTTTATTCTTCTGCATACATACGGGCTCAAAACAATTCATTCTGCTTCACAGTCAAAGGACTTTCACAGTCCATGGTTGAGTATTATTTGGGCCACTCACCAAGATACGCTTTTTGAGTGACGAGAACAAATGAGTTTGTGCGATAACATTTTTCCAATTAACTCGAACAAATTCGCGAATGTCAGTGAACTCAAAATTCTCACGATACCGTACTTATTTTACGTATACTCTTCTCCATCATCGAGTACAGTACAACATTTTTCAAACTATATAAATTAGACGTACCGATCAGTCTATAAGAACGCGAACGAAATATTAAATTTTTCCTTCGAGATGAACTGATTCGAAGACGAAGAGCTTATTCGTTTGCGTTCAGCAATCATCTGTCATTTCCAATGGCATTTGTTAATACATCGGTCGAATGTATATCCATCTTTCAGGGAATGTAATTTAGCTTCACGTTCTGGAATTTCGCAATAGAACCTCCAATGGTTTAATACTAAGGTATTTTACCTACTTCTTATATCCAGAATGATCATTGTGTATGCGACGATCTTTACAAAAAGCGCTTAGAATATTTTTATTAGAATTTCAATAAAATACGAATACGAGTAATTTCGATCTCTTCGCGTTCGACGCATTGTCTGCGAGAATAACGCCAGTGTTGGTCTGACGTACTTACGAGGTACGAGCGAGGAAGAAAAAGGACGAGAGAATAGATTTCGAACGTAATGTCGGTACCTATACACAAGTTCGATAGAACCAGGGAATATAAAGCTATATTTATCGCGAGCACGTCTAATTAAAGTAATTCCAAAGCACGAGGGTTTGAAAAAAACTATGACCTAAGACTGAACTTGCATAGGCGATTAGAGGGTATTTAGGACAGGCCTATGTGCAAATCTGTGTGTAGGTTCAAGATTGAAAAACTGATTGAAATCCTCTGCACTCTCTCAAGAAATTTCCCTGACGTCATTTGGGAGAACTCTAAATATCCTTTAGTTAGACTATGACTGGAACAAAGGGTATTGGAGAAGGCCAAGTTCCATTCAAAATCGTATTTTGGCTCTTAGTACGTTATTTTGTTGTTGAGGGATCTGTATTTTACGCTTGAGCTGGGGCGATTTTCTCTCGTGGGGGGGGGGAGCGGAAAGTAAACATGATAGGAGTTGAAATGATGGTGCCAATTTCAGATGGAGGTCCAGGTCAGAAAAAAAAATATCATAAAACATGTCAAAATTGATTAGATCAAAGTTAATTCTCGTCTTCTAACTGAGCTGCATTTTTTCATCATAGTTCATGATTGCAATAATTTCCTACTACGCAGAAGAATTTCAGACATCGTCGTCGTCGTCTCCATGAAATGAAATAGGCCCATCAGAGTCCTGTCAGCTATTGTATGGAAGTCTCACCTTGGGCGAATGATCCGAACGTGTTAAGATCTTTTTTCTGGATCTTATTTTTAGGCCTTTTCCATAAGACGTGCATTCCCGCTCTCAGTGATCGGTCTTCTACCATTCGTCTCGTACGTTCTCTTCAACTCCTCCAATGTTGTTTTGTTAATTCTTCCAATCTCTTTTTATCGCGAAACATTACGCCTGCGGTTCTTGGCATCTAACTATAAATATGAGGAGGAGAGAGAGAACCTTGAAATTCCAATTTTTAATTAGCAAAACAATTTCGACCGATCGGGAGACTCTGTGCAACTTTGAGCTATAATCGTACCCATAAAGAGAGGGTGGGAGAGATCCACCTAACGGATGATTCAGCCGCATATAAGTTATGAGGTAGTTATGAAGGAGTGAGGGAAAGCTTTCATGGAACAAGCTATAATTAGTGCAAAATAAATGAATGATTTGTAAATATTTCTGCGACCGTCCTTCTCCTTGGTTCAAAACTCCAATTATTTTCACACTCACCAACGCGTTGATCTCTCGTCTTTGATTCACAGCCTCATAACCTCATCTTACTGCTTCTTCCTTACGCCAAATTTGTCAAAGAAATACTCACTCTGGAATACTTTGTAGCCTTCAACTCTTCATCCATAGACATCAGAAGTTAATTCGCTAAAATATGACAAGAGATTGACCAAAGGTCACTCTTCTATTTCTGCTATAGCGCCCCCTATCCGATCAACCACCACCTCTCCTTCTTGGGAAGTACCTCTTGTAGAATCGTTCACATTCGTGCTTTCTTGAATTCTGGACCTTCATATTTCTTAACCTCTTTTAGCGGAGACCCCGCTATATATTTTGTTAGGGGGAGTACATCCTCAGAAAACGTCCGCGTCCGGGAGTTTCTGTGAACTGCGTGACGTCACGTGACGTGACGTGTGACGCTTTAGGGCGTCATCAATGACCTCGACCTACTTTAGGGACTTGGAAAAATTTCAACTTCCAGTCGGGATGCTTTATGACGTCATCAATGACATTGACCTTGACCTACTGTAGGGACTTGCAAAATTTTGATTTCCACCAGAAGTTTCTGTGAACTGCATGACGTGACGTGACGTGTGACGCTTTATAACGTCATCAATGACCTTGACCTTGACCTACTCTTGGGACTTGCAAAATTTTAATTTCCATCAGAAGTTTCTGTGAACTGCGTAACGTGACGTGACGTGTGATGCTTTATAACGTCATCAATGACCTTGACCTTGACCTTGACCTACTCTAGGGACTTGCAAAATTTTAATTTCCACCAGAAGTTTCTGTAAACCGCGTGACGTGACGTGACGTGACGTGACGTGACGTGACGTGTGACGCTTTATGACGTCATTAATGACCTTGACCTTGACCTTGACCTACTCTAGGCACTTGAAAAATTTTTAATTTCCACCAAGAGTTTCTGTGAACTGCGTAATGTGACGTGACGTGTGACGCTTTATGAAGTCATCAATGACCTTGACCTTGACCTTGACCTACTCTAGGGACTTGCAAAATTTTAATTTCCACCAGAAGTTTCTGTGAACTGCGTGACGTGACGTGACGTGTGACGCTTTATGACGTCATTAATAACCTTGACCTTGACCTTGACCTACTCTAGGCACTTGAAAAATTTTCAATTTCCACCGAGAGTTTCTGTGAACTGCGTAATGTGACGTGACGTGACGTGTGACGCTTTATGAAGTCATCAATGACCTTGACCTAATTTAGGGACTTGAAAAAATTTCAATTTCCAGCTGGGATGCTTTATGACGTCATCAATGACGTTGACGTTGACCTACCTTAAATTTCATAATTTTATTTATTTATTTTTATTTTTATTTCATCGTATATAAATCTGCGGTTTTTGTACATTTATAATAATCATGTGCCGTACCTTAGAGGACAAAATTAATTTGAAGATGATCCTGCTGAGCGGTCCACAGCAGTTGATTCGAGGAGGTACAAGGGGGTGAAGGAGTACAGAATGGGGATGGGGACCCGGACGTGTACAATGGGACTGCTCCAGGAGGCTTGTTGCTATTCGCTGGACAATGACCTGCATTCTATGCCCAATACATCCCTTTCCAGGTGGACCCGTTGGGTAAAGACGTGGTGGTAGCGCAATGATGTGTAAGCTATACTCGCCCCCAAGTCAACTTGGTACATAGAATTGAACAGGCTATGTCTTCAGCCCCACTCACCGCGTCAAAATTGCAGCTCGACTGTATTGTGAGCTCTGTGAGCCTCCTCCTGTGAACAAACTCGAGCCTCTGCATCGACATATGGTTTGGTAAATCTTCTTCCCAAACTATGAATTAAATTTTTATAACTGATGATGAGAAAAAGGTTTTTTACTCTCTTTTATAACCTATTTAGAAATTCTTCGGAGACTCGTAAAATCTGTCCTCAGAACAAAAATAAGTCTCAAGACTCCTCTATTCGTATTCACCGGTTGAATAATAATTACCTAGCTGAAATAAACTAGTAATTTCCGAGTTGATCAATATTTAGCTGTCACCTTTTGGAATTTCTCCCATTTCATCGATGTAAAACGATAAAAAAATGATAACCTAAAAAAAAGCCGGTCTATATCGATAAATTTCAGCACGCAGTTCATCCGTGCTTATAGTTTTATTACAGCACGAGGCTATTATTCGACTGTAAATCTGCTCACCTTTCCGTCTATAGGGGTAACTCGATGTTTTTATCAACCAAACTCATTCGACACGCTACTGTTTTTATACGTATCGTTTGTCGAAAAACAATGATATAGAAAAAATTGTTCGCGTAATTTCTTCACTCGGTGGGAATGGTTTCACCCTAAAACAGCAAAACATCATATCAGATATCGAGAGGAAAATAATAAAATGACACAGGAAGAAATGAAAATGTGATAAAGAAATGTGACGAACGTGTCGTAACGAGGTTTCCTTGTTTCCCAAAATCCCAATCTTGATAAAAGTCGTCAGGATTCCGCTCTGAAAGATTGTACTATAAAGAAGTATAGAATGCACGTAGTGTGGTAAACGAGTAAAAAATAAAATTATAACTCGAGCAAGTCTATACGTACGTATCAGCCGGATACACGCGAATTGCTCGCAGAATCATTCGGACGACGAGAAAAAATGCTGTTTCGATGCGATAAAATCGTATCGTAGTTTCACGGTTACAACCGCGAACAGAATTTTCCGTAAAAATGTTTCCGAATGGATTGAATTTGGTTGATACTCGTACAAAACAAATAGAGTCTGCGATTCGTACACACCGGAGGAGTAATCAACCGCAGCTTATACCTGTTTGAGATTTCGGTTTTATGTGAATACTTGTATTATTCGTGTTATCAATTCCTCAATTAAAATTCAAATAAGCTAGATAAAGTTTCATCCTAAAGTTCCCAACAGAAGCTATACCAGCCTCTGATGAACATACACTACAGCTCCGAAGGATTTCCAGAACCAAAAAATAGCATTTTCATTCTTGAGTCGATCAGTTCTCATGGAGTTCTTCGAATTCTTTTTGAATTTGAGTGGGGGGGGGGGGTCGGATCCCGGAAACTTTATTTCAATGACATCAACAAGACTTGACTCATCGCAATGATATCAAGATTTCTTTTCTACTTGCGGAGCTTCAAGTTCGAAATTTCTTCCATTTGTTTTTTCTAAAAGGCATAGCCAAAAGGAGTCATCAGAAACATCGCATCTTTTGCTTTCAATTCTTTTTCACAGATGAGTTCCTTTCTCTTACTAAGTAGCTCAAAATCATTCGTAATGTCACCTGTTGATGATGACATCAAAATCATTTTCCTAAGACCCTCTTCCAGGAGATACCTACAAAATCTCCTTCATTTGAGTGCCCACTCGCGGATTGTAATAGCACCAGACTCGTTTCAACTTTCATGAAAAATATCATATCGTATCGAGGGGTCCTCTACACTGTTCACAGCTGATTCCTTCCCCTTGTACCAAATGAGGTTGAAGATACCAGTCCCAAAAAGCGCTTAGTCTAAAAAAGAAATTTTTATATCGAATGATAAGGAGCTATGGAAAAAGCACTTTTTGGAATTGTTAAACTAAAGAATAACCATTGGAACAACTCATTTTTCAAGTCTTAGAATCTTTCTCTTGAGTAGAGTTAGCTTTACATGTCCCTTCAGAGTTGTAGAAAGCCACTTTTTCCGCCAGGTAGCGCTCTCAACTCAGAAACTTTTTTTCAAGCCTGGGGAGCCGGAGCCAGCTCCAACTCCGACTCGCTCCCTAAATTATGAGGAGGCGGAGCTAGGAGCTGGAGCTATAATTTCATCTTGGAAAGAGCCGAAAACTCCGCCCTTTGTTCAGCTCCTCAGCTCTTTGGGAGCTGCTCCGCTCTTTCATTTTTAAGGAGCTGCTCTTCAGTCAAAAAAACAAAACAAAAAAAGGAAAAATTCGACAAAGTCCAAAATTCAAAGCCCTAAGGCTCGACGTTCGAAGTAAAGACAACCCGACCAGAGAGAGAGAGAGAGAGAGAGAGAGAGAGAGAGAGAGAAGAACCGGCAAGCGAAGAACCATTGAGGAACCCTGTGAAAGCCCACACTAAGTGAAAAAAAACCTAATATTAACTCTGCTTGTTTTTTTTTCTCCTTGAGGCTCCGCTCAGAAGATCAAGAGCTTCAGCTAGCACCGAATCTGCTGCAAAAATCCAGCTCTTTGAGAAACTGGAGCCAGGAGCTGGAGCCGGAGCCAGAAATCACTGGCTCCCCAGGCTTGCTTTTTTTTGGACAAAGCACTTTTTAGAATTGGTATCTTCGGTTGATTTTCTTAGGTTTCTCTTTTGTAGAGATAGGCTGCTTTGCAAAATTTTTCCAAGTCCCTCCTCTATAGAAATTCAGAAAATGAAAGTTGATGAGCGCGTCTAATTCTCTTTTGGACTAGACAACTCGACAGTCAAATCCCTCACTCCGGATCTACGGCTCGAACCTGTTCAAGTCCCACTCCACACATGTGCATATAGCTCGGAAGTTCGGAAGTCAAAGTTCCTCCACTTTATCCGAGCTAGAAAATGGAAAAATTGGCAAACGAGTTCTTGAACTCAACAAGGTTGGGTGTTTCATAGTGCGCGGTATGCGTGTGTTTTTGACCTCACAACGGAATATTTTCGTCATGATTCATTCCTCAATCCACGCCACCACATAGGCAAAGGACATTTTCCTCAACTTTCTCAACAAACGCTGTACTTATTTCTTCATAACTACCATCACGTTAATACTCTCTCTCGGCGTCTTTACTATGCGGCCAAAACCGAAATAAAATATATATAAACACCGCGGCGTATTGTTCTTCCATTTCATTCTCCGACAATAGAATGTAGTCGATTTTGCACTTTTAGAAAGTAATACATGGAAAATGTACTGCCAGTGCGAGCGGAAACAGAAAATAGTTGAGAAGGGGTGACTGTAATTTCGAAAAGTCTCCGACCAGCGTGTTTAAAACGACCTCAACCGGAATCATAAAGGAATATCATACACGCGGACAGCCTTATACACTGTAACGCGTGAAGTTTTTGTAATTTGCTCGTTTCAAATCAGACCGAGCTCGAAACAACGACGACGATAACGGTGACAGTTGCATGTGACTGTCTTTTTCTCATCTCGTAAAGAGAGCTGAAAAGAGAGAAAAAAAGAACGCCGCGCTCTTTTTTTTTATGAACAATAAAAAGTTATATCATACTGCAATAGGGCGGTTCAGTAAATAGAAATTTGATTTTGATTCACTTTTGGATCAGTTCGACTAATACTTATATACTAATTGAATTGCAATGCGGATATCTTAGCAATGTTGAAGAAAATGTATGCATACTTATGAAGCCCAATACCAAGTCAGGAAACATCGTCCGAATGACGATGGAAAACAGAAACGATAAAGTTACAATACGAAGAGATGATGAAATCAAAAAGTATATAAAGGAGAAATCCTTTGGCAAAAAATTTCGAGTTTCAAGCTATATGTATGAGGGGAAGAGGAGAACTTTGTCCTCTGAAGTACATTGGCACAATGTGCTTGGAAAAATTTCGTCATTTTGAGCTATTGATGAAACTAATAAAATTGAAGTAACTATAATTGTTCAACAATGCAAATTTAAATTAATTGAATTAGAATTCAATGATATTAAATAAATTATTCTTCTGCTGCTCCAACTTGACCCAGCTCCGCAATTTCTTAACCATCCCTCACAACAATACAGAAGCACTATCAGACGACTTCCCCTCCATCAACAACATATTCAACTTTCTACATCAAGCCAACTTCGTCTCATGCTTCTGAACACAATTTTGCCAAGCTCATAGCCCTGAAGGCAGGCTGCTAGCAGCTCGTATAGGTCGCGGTGGAGGTCTTTGTTGCTTGTGTACCAGTATGCTTTCGTGATGTTACGTATTATTATGTTTTGGCGTATCTGGACAAGTCTGATATTTGATCTACTAGCAGGGGCCCATATTGGCGCAGCGTAGGACCAGGTGGGTCGAATGATTGAGAGGTAGATTCGTCTTTTATTTTCGAGCGAAAGTGGAGATTTTCTGCCGAGCAACCACCAGTAAGATCGGAGTTTTAGTGAGGTCGCTTTTGCTTTGGTCTTAAGATGGATCTTCCATGTAAGAGCTGGGTCCAGATGGACCCCCAGGTATTTGACTGTGGGTTGATACGGAACTATTGCGTCGTTCAGCACGATAGGAATTGGTGGATCTTTGCGAAGCTTGAAGATCATATGAACGGATTTATCTACGTTGAGTGCGATTTTCCACTTCCTGGTCCAGTCGGCCACTTTGTATAGATGTGTTTGTAGGCACTCGCTGGCAACGTTGAGGTCCTTGTGTCGAGAGAGTAGGCCGGTATCGTCAGCGAAAACAGTGTTGATTGGGCGCAAATGACTCTCCTATCAATGACGCGCATCACCAATCAAAACTCAACAACGCGTGAAGAAACAGTCTAAGTCTCTAAGAAGTCAAGTAGCCTAAGTAGGTAAAATAGGAGTATATTGTAGGTATACTCGAACGAGGTTTGAAAATGTTTTCAAAACGTTCAATGGAAAGGTGCAGGAGTTGGCTAAACAGCGGGATGTTTCAATATTGGAACTAAATAATGTTAGTGGTTCTTTGGTGAACGATAGGTTGTATTCTTGATAGTTTGAAGGCGCTCTCGGTTTTTTTTTATAAAGCCACGGTATTCAATGAAAAAGACCACACGAACTCTGAGTTTTTGACATGTTTCATATCTTTAGAGACACTTCACCCCAATTTGAAAATCTGCGAGTACACCCACCTCTCTCCACAAATTAACGACTTCGGAACAATTTGCGAAAAATTTTTTTGTTCATGAATCTGTGAGTACGGGCTCCCTTATACCCCATAGGTGATTCAGAAATCTCTGAGTACACTTGTACACCATCCTCGAACAAACAAGGATACACCCCCTCCTCGCTCCCCCGTATACCCCCAAGATCAGTAAACTAGACGTACACCAGACCAAGAAGGAGCCCTCAAAGCTAAGTAGCTTCATATACAGTATGTGAGACGTACATTGGACCAAGATTAAGGACGAAGGAGCAGAGCAAGCATAAAAGTAACCGACAAAGAAGAACATACTACTTTATGATGGACGATGAGTCATGATCTCTATTTATTTGGCTCTGCCAAAAATTTTTTCGATATTTTCATTTCTGCTTCACATAACCATGTGAACACATCGCGTTTGATCATGACTCGTAACAAGTTTTTTACTGTACAAACAACATTAATTATTTTCTTTTCTTTTTCACACATTCAACTTGTCAAATATTACGCTAGAAGCTCGAAAATTAAAATAAACGCACAAATTCGCAAAGCAAATTTTAAAATTACTACTTACGGCTGTCAATGACCGCGAAAGCAGCTAACAATATCCTACCTGGTGGATCCCTCTTGTTCATGATGTATATCAACCACCCTCCTCCGTGTATGATTATGAACATAAGCCTATAAATACAACCCTTCATTTCACTCTAAAACACATGATTCATGTAATGGACATCAAAAAAGACAAAAAAAAAAAAACGCAATGCGTAGAATGCACGCTGCGCTGTCGTGTGTAGTAATATTTTATTCGTTCTTTTTACCGCATTATTAGCTGTATTTCAACCGTTTTCTTTTTTTCATCTTCCATTCTTTCTTCGTGCAGTAATGACTTATTCAAATATCGTTCAAATTACAAAACTTTTTATTTGTCGACGAAGTTTTTACACCGTCGTTGCGAAAAAAAAGAAAGAGCGCGCGTCTTGAAGTTATACGAAATGAACACGGAAAAAGAAAACATATCGAAGAGAGAAGAAAGAACAGAAAATCGCATTGTAGAAGTTTAATTAATCTAGTTAGTCGATAGATTAGTCGCGCGTTAAATTCAATACTTCTGAATTACCCAAAATAGAGAAGAAGGCGAAAAAGAAGTAAAGGTTAAAGACGACGCAAAATGGCGAAAGCATTCAATTAGATGTGCAGTTTTTGGAATTAATTACTAGCAACTAGAAGGAAATATTTTTCACCTCATCTAACAACACTTGACAAAAACTGTTTGTTTCTCTTTCATAATAAGGTTGTATGATGGAACAGATCTGACAAATTCGACTTTCCGGTTTCAAGTGACAGACTATGCGCTTCATCAGCCGCAAGATTCCGAAATATGCAAATAACCTAAAATTTGGTTCGACCTCACTCTACATGAGTCATTCAGGAGGTCCAGAGTAAGCAAATAACCCAAAATTGCACTCTACCTTATTCTTCATGAGTCATTCAGTGAGATGAGGAGGAATGAGTCAACCTTGCGAATTAGAATTCACTCTATTTCTAGCTAGCGACTAATTTTGAGAACAATAATCATCAGTCATTATATGGAAACTAGAGAAAAAAGGTGTTTCTGTTTGTTTTTACCGCATTCATATGTTTCGTATAAAAGACAAATAATAATAATAAACTGAATGTTGTGAAAAACGTGTCTTCAAGGTTTTCGCAATACCTTCTGTTAAAATAATGTACTTAAGACGACTATTACCGTTTGCTTGAATTTTCGCAAACGTAGAAAAGTTAATGCAGATTGTCTAACCCATTCCGTTCGAAAATACTTCCGTCAGCGAAGTTCTCGTTTGAAATGACTAGTCATACACAACTCTAATTCGAGATCTAACTTTTTTTCAAATAAGCCTTGTCACTTATGTCTTCGAAATCCTGATCTTGGTTTTGTCCATCATCAGCAGCATCATACTTCCATTTCTCACTTTTTTCTCCCGTGCTTACCCTCTAAAGAACACCGTATTGTCGATCTTTCCATATGGAGCCAATATATGAGCCGACTCCATGGAGATGATCTACAGAAGGAGAGAGATGGAAATCACTTCCGTTCCTAGGGAAATTTTCCTCTCATCTGGGTCGTGTTCTCCACCCTTTTGGCTTCCGGTCCCCGTATTATAGTCTTAATACGGTTAAAAGTCTATTTATTAGGCCGAAGGACCCTATCCCTCCAACCGAGAGGAGTGATGTATATAAGGTGGAGTGTAGCGATTGTAAGGGAGTTTATATCGGGGAAACAGACCGTCAGCTCAAAATATGAGTCGACGAACACTAGGAGGCGTGGGAAAAGAAGGACATAGGTGAAGTAGCTTTCGCGGACCATCTCATAGTCAGCGGTCATGGCTTCAAATAGGAGTCCGCGGTCCTTCTCCATAGAGAAAATTTTCTCTCTAAACGATAAGCGCTGAAGCATATCGAAATTATTCGTCATCTAAATAGTGACAACTGTAGAGTGCTTTTAACAGGTATATACCTGATGAAGGGTTGATTCTACTAGTTTACGAGTATGATTCACATTGTGATGACTCGCTAGTTCAATCTTAATTTCCTTTGGTGTTCTTGTTGAATAGCCGTAGTTGGTTCAATTGCTTTCATATCGTTGATAATGGCTGTTTAGTGAAAAGCGCTCCGCGTATTTTTGCTATTTCTGTGGTTTTTGCATTCTACTCCTCTGTTTTACTCGTTTGAGTATGAACCCCCCTAATGATTTTGGCCTTGACTTAAAAAATCGCATTGATTCGTTCGAACGAAGAGTTGCGCTGATGGCTGTTAGTGCCTACCACACTGTCTAAACAGAGCCTCCTTGCGTAATAGTACGATCACCACCCATCGAGCTCCTTGCTACGAAAAGAGCAATGGTATTGAAGCAAAGAAGAGGATACACTCTGACCAAGATACTTTACGAGTCTAGTAAGAGGCCGGGCGCTTCTTACTCGCGAAATGGCAAGCGAGAATAGCTCAAAGTGAGGGAAATAGACGACCTACGCGTGTTAATACACGACCTTGATGAGTGAGTGAACCAAGACTACTGAGAGGTGAACTTTCCCCTGACGCGGCTGCTCCAACAAATGGATACCGATGTTAGACGGAACAAAACTAGTGCATACAACCCACACCTATCCGCTACACATGCGAAACAAACGACCATCAATTATTTGTCCCCCTAACCAACTTACATAGCAGACTACCTTTTCATTAAATTATACGATTTCATTATCGTAGAATTTCTTTCGAGAAATTTATCACCCCGACGCTGATATCTTAATATCAAAGCTTATCTTGGTTTTACTCGATATTCATCGAGGATATGCCATTCCAGTCCTAATAGACTTTAGTTTTCAGAATCCCTAAACCTGAAGGAGAATTTATGCAACCAATCCTTTTCCTGGATAGTTCTTTGTCAGACTAAATTGCTGAGGGAAATCCCACAGTTTAGACACAGCCATGAAATAACATTGAGTTCTCAAACTTGAGACTTAGAAACAAGTCTATTTTTCCCAAAAAATTGGCTGCTCGAGACCCAAAGACGAATTCGTGATTGGGTCCAAAAAATATCATAATTCCCCTGTGAGACCAAATGGCTATAGAAAATGAAAACGTTAAGAAGCAGACACGCTTTTCACCAGAGGATTGAAATTGAGACTCAGAAACGAGTCTCGTTTGAGGTTCTAAAAGATAGTCAGCTCGGTAGGTTCATGAGTATTCTCACATTGAGACTAAGCAAGGAATGTACTTTTTTCTGTGAGACAAAATTCCTTTAGCAATTTTCATGAACATCTGCAACTTGAGACCAGAGCACTTTATGCCATTCGAGGTAACTGCGATAAAGTAATTTTAGTATTTTTCCTCGATCATGTCAATTTTTATTTATTGTTAACGAAGCATGAAGTCGTAACTAGAAGGAATCATTATTGCATCAGATAAAGCAATATCACCTGTACTGATTAAATACTGACAATTTTGGTATTAAGTACAATATCGAAAAACAATTTTACGATCTCGCTGTTATGTATCCCTAAAAAAGCCGCCGTTTTACAAAATACTTTTTATCTTGAAAAGATCGCTTCAGGAAAGTCGGGATTGAATTTTTTTTTTAATAGCAATCGCCACTCTGCGCCTATCCTTAAAATAACAATGAATATTTACGCTCAGGTAGCAGGCAGTGAAATTTACCCAGCTTTCGCACAACTAGAAAGGTTAATGCAGTTTATTGATCCATTCTCTTCAAATATATTTTCTTCATCGATCGATGTTGGCCTACTAGTTGAGAATAACTGATTGTAGATACCTACTCGCAGTCATTATTCGGGATCTAACGCTTTCGGTAACTCTTCTTACATTTCTGTTCAACAGATATCCGTCTTGATGACATTCAACATCTTAATGCTGGCTTTGTGCGTTCTTTTTGGAAACTTTGGTAAGATCAGTGGATTGTATCCGCAGAATCCGGACAGCGGTATTATCGGTATCCACTTAGGTAAATCATTCAGCGTCATATTTCCAATTATAAATTTTTATATAGGTATTTCACGGCACTACCGTCAGAATTAAATTTACACAAACGAGCCGACGTTTCGATGTGTACTCACATCTTCTTCGAGGGCTGAGAGTTGCCGTGAAATATATAAAAAAATTTATAATTGTTGATTTCCGTCAAGAAAAACTACATTATATTTTGTCATATTTCCATTTCGACACACCCGTACAACTCAAAGTTACGTAGAACCAAAGTCCGCCAAGTCATGAACACGACTATGCTAGTCAGTCACGAAAGATTAAACTGTGTCATGTTGGAAGTCATTCTAAAAATTTTCGAAAAATTCTAAGTAGAAAAACAAATTTACATCTGAAGGATATAATTTAATTAAAAATCTTTCACGATCCTCAGAGTTTTACGATTTGACGATGGTCAATATTTCGATAGTTCGTGGAGATGAGCGAAAATTGTAAAATTATGTGGATTGCAAAATATTTATACGAGTAATTACTTCTAATTCCCTAAAGTAAAGCGCAATGTGATTTTTCGTATCAATCAATCCACTATCTTCGTACTCGGTTTGGAGAAGTGGAGTTCAGAGTGATTCATTAATGATCACTGACGCCGTAAAATCTAACACGGCAAGCTTACTTTTCATCTAGAAAAGGGGAAACCATAAAATTTTTTCTAATTACAACAGGGTCCATAATTTTCAGGAGGTTCATAATTTTTCACTGCTGAAAACAAAATTGAGTTGTGAATCCTTTATCTTTTTTGTAATATTTTTTCAAGAAATCGCGATCGCTACCTATAAGATGAACGTTTGTTGCAGCAAAAACTATAGCAAAAGCTACGATCATGGCATTTGCGGGTTGCAATCGTGGACTCCAAGCTCAGCCACCACCACAATCTGAGCCTCAGTCTGAAGATTCAGCAACTCCACCTCCACCTCCACCTCCGCTGCAGCCGCAGCCGCAACCGCAGCCTCACTACTACTGATTCAGATCAACCAAGAGGTTTATCACCATTGGTGCAATTGCACAGAGTTTATCCTCACGGACCACGGTAATTTCAACCAAATGCTTGTCAGTAGTCACAACATGGATCCACAACGTTATTCTCTTGACCTATTCAATTTTATCCGTATGTTTTTCGATTATCTTTTTTTCATGCTTCCGTGCTTCAATATTGCGATTGTCTCTATATCGTAGTGTATTACGTCAATATTAATTGTTATTGAAGCAGAATAGTAAATTTATTCGAGGTTATGGTCTCGACCAAAAAAATATAAAAATTGCGTGATAATAAATTCTTCTTCGAAAATGCTTGAAGAAAAGCTGGTTCATGAAAGGACGATTATGTAATCGAAAAATTATCTCTACGATGTATGCTTAGTACAACGTTGACTTTCAGCAATACGACTGGAGATAATTTATTTTATTGGTCACTTTTCTCTCTAAAATATAGTTTAAGGGCGTCGCCAGATCATACCAAGACTCAAGTATCAGAGATCGGTAATAGTTTCTGAGTTCATAGACAAGAGTAGCACGGGGTGAGAAATAATATGGAAGAGAAGAGAATTATCGACGGCGAGCTCCACCGGATCGCTTTGCCGGAAGTTGATGGGGCTTACAGTGGCGTATTAGAAAAAGAAAATTTTCCGGGGGGGGGGGGGTCCAAAAATTTTCAGAGACGAAGTACCACTAAGAGAAAAGTTTACTGTAATTTCATAATTTCAGACTTGACAAAAATGTGTCCCAATGTATCCCTCTGGAGGGTCGGGACCTGAAACTCCACCCTCCTCCCGTGACTGGGGTTTGGAATTCAGAATAAAGCGACTGGTTTTGGGATGGGTGATAGTGTTGGTAGAAATAAATCAGGCGCAGATCCACAAGGGCATGGGTGGCGGAACAGGGGGGCAGGGGGCAATGCCTCCCCCCCTCACGAACGACTGAAAAAATTAAAAAGTAGTTGATTTAAAAATACTATTGCAAAAAGTTCATCTGATTTATTTTTTTAAATGTTTGCCGGCCCTCCCCCCCCCCCGAGAAAAATTTACTCCGCCACCCATGCACAAGGGACCCCCCCCCCCCTCCCAACACAGAGAGGAAAAAATGAGGAAAATAGGGAAAGAGAAAGAGCAAAACGAAAGAAAGCTGAAATCAGGGAAAGAGCTATGCTTTTTGGATATCTTTGGAAAATAGCACAGTTGTAATCACAATGACATTAAGAAGGATGGTGACAATTCCGATGACTACGACGTTGGACGTGTAAAGGAAGGAGACTATAGTCGCAATCGAAGGAATTTTTTCGAATTACGAGAAAGAAATAAACCTTTGGTCAGAAAATTGTGCGGGTATAGGAACGGACGGTTGTGCTGTCATGCTTGGGGAAGAAAGAGAAACTGTGAAGAAAAAACAAGCTGAAGCGAAGAATGCGCCTGTACTATTCTGCTACTCTCAAAAAATGAACACTATAGTATTTTGAAGCCTTCAAAAGTGAAATTGGTGAAGGCAAGAGGAGAGAAGTGACCCAATTCATGATGGCGTCTTAACCAAAATAAATCACATAATTCATGAGTTGTCAATCTTGATCAAGTTTTTATTTGGCGCGAAGTGGAAAATGAACGTTCCGCTGAGATGTTTGAGACCGGTAGCATAGAAAAAATTTTCAAAAAATCTTTTATATTCTGCTACATAATTGAATTGCAGGATATTGATTGGAGGACCTGTCAATAATTCGCCTGTCCCTTCTAATTTCCACTTCTCCTGCCAGTGAATAATTTCAGCGTTCAACTGCAGATTGAATAGCTGACATTCAAAAGGGAAACGACTAGTCCTAGGGAGCTTTTTGGTTCTATTCAGAAAATTACTTTAAGAGTACCGTCACCACTTACTCTGCCTCTCGGATGGGTCTATTCTAAAATATCTAATAAAGAAGCTAACGCACCTTTCACTGACGGAGAAATATTTTCAGAACGCATCCGCAACATAAGTCCTATATTTACAGCGGACCTGTAGCCATACTTACCCGCCTTTCCCCCCTCTCCCAACGTCTGCCAAACGACAAATTTCTTCTCCACAGTGACTTCCTCTCTTTACTTCATTCCATTACAGACCCATACAACTCGAAACCCAATCATACAACGCGTTCTCCTCATACTCCATACTCTCAACTCAATCAACACCCAAACATCTTCAAATGGATTCACGGACACATTGACCTCCTTAAAGATAACGCCGTACATCAAGCCGCCAAACAAGCTACCTATCTGACCCAAATGATGATGATCACATTGTTTCACCTCTTATTGCGATTAAGAAAATCTGATCGGTAGTACAGTGAATAATTGTCGCTAATTAAACGATGGCAACGCCGAAAAAGAAATTAGATCTGAAGAAGAGAACCAAATAGATTACTACCATTGGAAGAAGAAGTGAGAAAACACTATGTGAACACGTGATTCAAACGAGAAATGAATCGCAGTTAATTCTAGCCAATCAGAGACGGCCGTCGATTTTCGTTGATCATAATACTTATTTGAGGTATAGGACGATTCGGTAGTTGTGTACAGTACGGCACTACCTTCCTTCATATAAGTAGAAGGAATCGCTAGCTGTTTCACTGTTCGGGTTCTCTAGCAGTACACGTCGGATGCCCGACTAGCGCGTTGAGCTGCTTGTTATCGTTGTTACGCAGTAGTTTCTCTTGTGACTGTCGACCTGGTTTTTCCGGCGGCTTTCCAATGAGATGCGAGTACAGTTTAAGGGCGCTCGGTGTTTCCAGCGCTAGCGTATTTTCTTATGGTAGTCGACCTGGGTTCTCCGGCGGCTTTCCAATAAGACACGAGTACCATTGAGAGCGCTTGGTTTTTCCAGTGCTATTGCATTCCCGATAGTTGCGGCCGAACTGTCGGGTAATGTGTTCGCATGCACGGTGTTGGTGACGGTAAAAAACCCATATGCTTGGGGTTGGTAGAGCGGCCGGCTATCACCTCTGAGCATACGGGTTTCTGGTTGTCGAGCCGGGCAGTCGGGGTGTATGCCCCATTAAAGTTGGGGTGTACACCCGTCAGGCTCCCGGTATCGGCAACCAGTTTTGCACCTTTTAAATTTTTTGAACTTAGAAAATTTTTTCGCGTATGTACAGTACAGTATTCTCGGGTGTGTACAGTACAGTACAGTATTCGCTCGTACAGTACAGTATTCCGCACGTGTTGACAAAGAGCGAGTTAGCTCGATAGAGGAAAAGTGAAAAACGGTGCTCTAGAAAAATGCACCACGAGTCCACATTTTTTATTTTTCAACAAGTCGACGGGTGTTCTCACTTAAAAAAAAAAAAAAACGAGCGTCGACGTTCGCCGTCTACGGAGGTCATCCCAAACCGGTTGTGTTGGAACATCAACTCAGTCAATTCGACGCAAGAACGACCATAGCTTGAATTTATTAACCAAAGAGTACCGCTACTACAGGTGGTGTAGTCACTAATCATTGTTTTAACTGTACTGTATATCCATAATTTTGGTGTATTTAGTGCTGTCGTCATGATGTTAATTCTAATAGTCATTGCATTCTTAATTGATACGAATGTTATCGTGGGTGAAAGTTCTTCGATCATCGTTCTCAACGCATGCAATCAAGACCCTCCGTGCCTCGTTTCCTGTATCATCGTTTTTGGGGATGTCAAGTTATATAGATCACCAATCTTGGATTCTGCAGAGAAAAGCTATTTTCCTTATGCGAACACTACCAATGGTCTACGTGTCACGATCTTTAAACACATCAATGTACAGGATCCAGGAACCGTTATCATTACAAAAAAGCTTGGAGATGGGAATCACTGTGTCGCCGTCAGTGGAAATTATTCAACTCCAAAAATATCAAATTGTTTAAATGGTAAGTATATCTACGTGCTACAAACGATAGGCCGATACGTTCGAGCATTATAAACTATGATAAACTGATAAACTACGTATATGTCTACCATACAGTACGCATTTGTACGAAGATCCATAGGTCAAACGTGCCGGTAAGCTTTGTTGAATGTTTACGTTACATGCTCGTACGCCTGGCTTTCGAACGTTTCGCGATTATACGTATGTAGTTGTTTTATCTCGGAAAATGAACTTTAAACGTATGCGTATGATATGATATATCGCTCTTTTCCAAACAAGGATCTTATCAAGTTCTCATAGACGTTGCATCAATTATTTTATTCGGTTGTCTGTTCGCGTTCAATATAAATTTTCTTCTCGTCATGTCGCATTTTGTAAGACCGATACGTTTAATTATTATAATTGTTTTAACACTCGCACTCTCAGGTATGTTTTCTTATCCAACAACATATAAGGTAACAACCCCCCCAGTGGTGGCCACCAGGGATGTTAAGTTATTGGTTTTTGGCTTAAACTTCTTGAATCCAGAGCACGTCTTGGGGGTGAAATGGTCGCGGTCAAATAAACAAAACTTAGCTTTTGGCTTTCAGTGAATGCATCGCATTGGCTTAAAACTGAAGCCGCAATACTAGTTATTATCTATTTTTTTTTAATTTATTTATAGGAAACACTGCGGTTTCTACATGCGATGAATTGGATGTCAAGACAGTTAGAATCAGAAATGACTGCACCCTTCCGTTTGTTGTACTACTTCGAGTGTACGAAGGGAACCATATTACTACTGCACGCCAAGTATTTCCGTTGACCTTTGCGGACTTGAAGTTCAGAATAGATCTCAACGATCCAAAATCAGACCTCTCGTTTTCAATTTTTAAAAAACAAGATACGACGGTGGAGCGCATACGCGGTCCTTTTGTAATACCTATTATGGATATTTGTGTATCCATTACAGGAAATTTCACTGCACCAAATGTATCAATGTTTCCTTGCATATCGTTAGAGAAAATGGAAAAACCCACGGCGTCATTTAGAGCATTAATGCTTGAAAATATAGAAAATATGTCTCCCAACGAAACTAATTCGACGATTATAGTGTGAAGGTAGGACGCGATATCTCAGAGAACAATTTTTGTTCGTTGAAGCAAGATGAGCCTTCAGATGTAAATGTAAAAATTCCCTCGCTCTCTCATCGCACTGTTGGCGAGCTACACCACAACAGGAACAAACAAGACAGTTTTTCTTTATCCTAATCCTAGATAATAGGTTAAGATTGTTTATGTACAAGTTTAGTTCAGGTTTTGCTTTGTAATGAGCTATAGCAAGTGCACCGTTTTGCTGCAATTTCTATCGGCTTTTCATTTCCTTACGCGAAAATTTTCTAATTAATAATAAAATTCATTCATCGGCTCGTTTTCGTCATTATTTTTTCTTATCATACAACAGCAACATTACATAAACCAATACATCATTAGTCACTCGACGTAATCGAAGTTTACATTATTATTCCCTCAATTTAGCTCACGTATAGATTAAGATGTAAATAAATTTTGATCATGCATACACAAAGTTTACGATTAAGATTTTCTCGCCTTCATTCAAGCATTTGAGATTGTATCAAGTATATTACACAAGCTGCTCTCCCCGTCTTGCAGACGGTTTACTTATTCTTCTTTTTGTGATAATTTTTCTCTTCTTTTAGGAAAAGTATAAAATTCTGGCTTTTTTCCTTTCTAAATTTTTCGAATAGTTCAAAAGGTTTTCTGTTCTTTGAATTTTCTCGTTTAAATCTCTCCACTCTTCCTCGGAGTCATTTATAATCTTTGTGGACTCTCTCTTGATTCCTCCTTGTTTGATGGCACAAAAATTTAGTCCATCGACTACCTCTCCTTTACTCTCCAAACTACTCATCTTCAAATCGTACTCTGCATATTTTTTGGTGTACATATACCTCGCCTTGAGAATCTCTCTCCATCACTCCTATTTTTTCTCTATTAAATCGATCTTTCCCTCTAAATCAAAATCCTCTCAACTCTGTCATAGAAAGTGAATCGCCTGTTTCGAACATTGAGTGTATTTTCATTTTCAAATTTTATAATTAACGATCGCCGATACCCGACTTGCCCCTGCAAAACTACTCACCAACAACAGATTTTTCTGCATAAAATCACATCCCGTCATCTGGTCATTATCTTACCCGATTTTAAGCAGTAAATACTCTCTTACCCACTCGACTTCCCCTAATGACCGCGACACAGAAAGTGAAACATGTTCCTTCTTCAACGGATTTTCTAATTCACAAACTTACTGAACATAATCTTAATACGTACGTATAGAAATTGAACACTGTCATACTCTTACGCATCCATTAAACCTTACAGAAATCCAATCCTCAACCTACCGTTGGACTCGGCCAATTAATCTTTAATCATTGTTGACAATCCAATTGACTGCTCTTTACTTTGAAGTATAGGTAATATTTACGGGAACCTTTTATCCTCCCGACAACATCAGTTTTGGCACTCACTCATCAAGAACAAATTTCACATCATAAAATTGCATCTTGTCACAGACTATATTCAGATAATAAGTTGTAATTACCCGGCTCACATTTTCCTACCCATCCGACCACTGACCAGTATGCAATTTTCCAAAAACTGAATTCATCATTTTCTACGTCGCATTTTCTATAATAGTTGTGGATCACCAGTTATGTGAGTTTTCTATTATAATATTTAACAGAGTCGTTGAACCGGCTGCTAACGCTGTTCTACCCATGTTTGTCACAAAAATTATTCAACCTCCCGATCTCACTCATGACATAAATGATATCGACAGTAAAATGATACGCCCCACGACCGATAAGCTTAGACTACTCCTCCAAACTACTTCTTTTCCAAATTTTACACCTGCAGTTCTTAACGCCACAAACCATCACTCTAATTTGTATAGAGATCAATATTCGCCTAACTCACTCTCCTTTTTATTCTCTATGACTTTTGTGCGCTCACTACCCGTATTGAAACATCCATCGACCCTAATAATCTATGAAAACTTCGAATTTCTCCAACGGCACCAGATATGGCATTTAATCACCGAGAACAAATTTTAGAATTTACCTTATTTATTGTATTCTAGAGAATAAGTTTTGGGCAATATTTTAGGTCAAATTTGAGGAGTATAATTCTTTGCTGGAAATATCAATTTGGTCAAATTTAACGGTGTAATGATAAGTGTTCTATACGTACTTTGTATACTACTCACTCACACACACGGGCCAAAAGATGTCTAGAGCTCCGTACCCCTTATGCTAACTTGACTAATAAGGAGGATTTCCACAGCGACATCGTTGTCGGCTTTTACTAAAGATAGGGCCGAGATACGGCTCACCTATACTTCCTCGAAGGTAACAAAAATGCGGGGAAACGCGCTTATGGTGCCAAGAGAGTATAAACAAGTAAATAAATCGAATAATAAAAATAAAAAGAGATTCCCGCAATTTTGACTGGCTTTCTTTAACAGGGCCGAGAAGACGGCTCGCCCACCAAATATGACCTTAAACAAACAACCCCCAAAAAGAAATTTGTAAATAAAAAAAAAGATTAAGAAGTGGATACGAAAAAAAAAAAAATTGAAATGTGGAGCTAAAATACATACAAATTCCTTAGTCTCGACTATGCACGACATGGTGATAATCAAGGTATGATTTGGAAAGTCTTTCCGAAAATTGAAATATTGTAGAATGACAAAAATGATTTGTAGATTCAGAATATTGAATTGTAAACTACCATACCTATTACATACCGTCTTCTTTAGTGATTCGTCACGACGAGATGCGCATCCGTTGTCGTTGGTGATTCACCTGTAAACTATTAATCAAGAAACCTGGTGGCCCCCAAAGTATGGTAACCCAAAATGAAGGGAAACGAAAGTTACGAAAAGAAATAAATATGACCAAATTAGCTGACGTAAAACCTTAATCTGGAAGGTACCTAATATGAATTTTTTACTATTCTGCCGACGTATTAATGAGAGAATTGTGAAGGAGATCATACAAAAAAAAAAAAAACTTTGGTTTGATCAGACTGACATTGAAAAACGAGAAAATTTAAGGCGTTGCAAATCAGTAAAATATCTATAGAATAATAAAAATAAAAATAAAAAATGAAAGAAACTAAAAAAGAATAATAATAATAATACGAGTGCAATACAAAAAAAAAAAAACAAAAAAAATGAAACGAGAAGAGGCAGAAACTGGAGAATGGTGACTGGGATCCTTTGATGGAGGTAATGGCGCATGACAACCTGGCTTTTTGATCGAACTGGCTGACTTTTTCAACGACGGAGTACGATGTAATTTTGTACTTGGACAGTCCCTTCGATAGTTCGAGGGCATAGAGTGGACGCATTCGAGATGGTAAAGATGGAAAGCCCGGCCTTCGATGGAAAATCGGCTCGGGCATAGCATGGGTGATCTTATCCCATTGTCGGTGGCAGCGATTAGGGGGAGATAGCCCCCGCGAATAATGCCTTAACCGGCCATTATTCTGGATCGCGCACGGTCAATTAAGATTTTGTTTCTCTCGGGAGGTCGCACACGGTAAAAAAGAAAAATATGTATGAGGTGGAAATACGTGCACTGCGAGTTATTTAAAGCGAAACTTCTTCGAACAGCCTAAGCGCGTATTCATCTTACACCTTCATATATCGATGACACAGAGAGTTTTGAATTGAATTACACGAATACCAAAACAGGCAATAAAAATTGCTTTTGAGTTTACGCACTTCTGCTTGATTAATATCTCTGTTTCGACTTAACGAAAGTACGAGGACAACTACCGAGTAAGAGACACACGAAAAATTCGAAGTTCACAAAAATCTCGGCGCGGAGATGCGAGTTGACAAACACTCTTTATCAGTTCGGCTTTACTATTCGAGTGTGTCACCGCGCGGACTCTGTTGTAGACATCTCGGTATCTAACATCTCCGTTTGCGCCTTCCTCTTCGACGTCACCAAATCTTATTTCAGAAAAAGGAAACCGATTGCCAATCAGATGACAGCAACCGATCCGGGATTGGTTGCGGTTAGAAGACGCATTACGCCCCCAAGATACCCTCTTCTTCTGCGAGACTGGCCACCCAAGAAAAGAGCACTTGCGAGTAAATGCCTTCCAACCCTACTTTAGACAATGGAAGAAATCATCGAAAATAAAGTATGCAGACCATCTGTCCCGGTCACCCGAGATGCAATCCTGAATCGGAATTCGACAAACAGACAATTGAAGACTTTCGAGATGTTTACGACTTTTCCAAAACCCCCAGTGCCTGCAGAGACCGAAACGAATCCATCCACAATCCGCCGGACGAACACGTGTGCAGCTTTGCATTTCCTCTTTCCAGAATCATACAATGCCTTAATCTTGCGTCCGGGCCCCTTTCCATTCGGCAGTACCTCGGAAAACAAAGAGAGCTCGAGAAATCGACCAAAAATTGAATAGTTTTATTGCTTTTTAGATGTTAAAATGTCCCACAAGTGTGAATTTAGTATTCTCCGGAACTCTCACTGTTTCTTCCGATGACTACCCTCGTCAAGTTGATGGCCTTCGACGCAGATTAAGGTTTTAAATCGAAAACCATGCGTATTTTATTAGTTTTTAGTTCTTTTCTTTCCAAGAATCCATCCCATCGCATCTTCCTTCACTGCCGCGAAACTCGCATGCATATTGATGTTGTCTTTATACGCATTGTTCCGAGGTGTAAAAGAGGACGCGAAAGAGAGAGAAACACGGGAAAGAGTGCGGCCGAAAATATACAAAAAAAAATAAGAAACAAGTACTCCGGCATGTTCGGATAATAGAGCGTTTTTCGTTGACTATTGAACAAGAAAGAAGAAAAGACATCTGCTGCGTGCACGCGACGAAAGGGTAAATCGAAGACGAAATGAATAAGAGTTCCTTTCGTCTTCGAAAAAAATTGTGACGCTACAAGGGAAAGAAAGATACCACTTCTGGTTAATAAAATTTTATTGAAAATATTCTACGATCACACCGTTTTACGATTTCAATCTATTTTCACATACGTTTTTCACGATGATGATGATGGCCATTCATTCGAAAGTTCGCGGAAATGACTGAAAATTCTAAAATTATGCAGATGTAAAATATTTATAATTAAATTTGATTCACTAAAATGTGCCGCAATGTGTTTTTTTGTATTAATCAAATCACTACCTCGGTACTCGGACTGGAGAAGTAAATTTCAGTGTGGCTCATAAATGATCTTTCTATGTAATATTTGTCCAAGAAACCGCGATTGCTAATTTAAGGTGTACGTTTGTTGCAGCAAAAACTATAGCAAAAGCTACGATTATGGCATTTGCTGGTTGCAGTCGTGGACTTCATGCTCAGCCGCCACCAACTGAGCCTCATTCCAACGGTACAGCATCTCCCCCTCCACCTCCACCCCCGGCTCAATCGCCCCCTCCTAATACAGACGATTCGGACCGATACCGTGTACCGCCGGGTATGGAAGCGCACAGAATTATACCTGATAGACCACCAAGACATAACGTCTCACGCTAATTTCAACCAAATGCTTGTTAGAACCCTTTTGTTCGTCCGTGCTTCGATATTGCAATATTGCCTCTATATCGCAGAAAATTATGTCAAAATTGATATTTATTTAGGCAAAACAGTAAAAATTATGACGCAAGAAATTTGAAAATATTAACACGCTTTTCGCCTGAAAAAATAAATACAATTTGTATGATACACGTATTAAATTTTTGTTCGAAAGTAGGTATTTGAAGATAAGCGCGTTCGTAGGAGAAACAAAAAAAAAATAAAAATAATCATCCTCAAAATAATTACTACCGCTTGTGCAATTTTGAGTTTCATCTATGTGACTCTTGAAATAAAGTATTGTATGATTTTTGATCCAAAATATAAATCAGGGCCGTTGCTTGAATTCTCCAAAGAGGCGATCTTGGGTGGGGCCTGTAATTCTAATAAGTATACATATCAGGGAGGAGAAGTAATTTCATCATTCGACCTTCTGGCTTCCCCATTCATAGACTCGGCTTAACCATTTCTTTCCTCAACTTCTTTTCCATAAAAGTATACGGCGTTATCATCATGAAATTATTTCTGAGAAATTCATCGTCCCGACATTGACGTCAAAACTCCGTTCGTTTGTTTTCACTCGAATTCACTTGAGGTATATCAGCAGTTGTGCAATCCTCTCCACTCTTTTAAGCGTTTCATCGTTTACAGAGTACGAAGTTGCTACTCGGAGGAGTCTTTATTGAATCACCTGTACTGACGAAACACTAAACATTCCGATATTCCAACTTTGAATGACAATCTTACGATCGAGTTTGCGCTGTTGGAAATTCCTAAATCCTCACATAACCAATACTTTGGTAAAGGCGAGATTGAACTTTCTTCTCCTTTAATGAAAATCTTCATTCTGCGCCTTTTGACTTTACCATAACTATCCTCAAGAAACAAGTAGTCACTAGACCTAGACTGGAGAACAGCTTTTGTTTACTGTCCATCACGATAAAAAATATTTTCAGTAAATTGAGAGACCAAAACTTAACGGAGACATAGAATTTCACATTCAATGAAAGATATTTTCTTCAATCTTGGAGCTCTTCAAAAAAGCTTGTAGTGGGTTTTGAACTCGGTTACCTACGTCTCAAATCTCGTACCCACTATAACAAGATCCAAAGTTTACAGCTACGTCCCGACCGCGACCTCCCCCTTCCTCCACTCTAATCAGATACTCTTACTTTGTTACTGAGCATATACTAAAAAGAATAGAAAAATTTATTCGTGCAAGGATGTACAAATATAAGAAAAACAAGTCGTGGCTTTTCCTGCACAGTTTTTTCGCTTGAAAAAGGTCTCAATGAGACCGAAACGTCGCGTTCAATTGCAAATAAAAACTGTGCAGGAAAAGCCACGACTTGTTTTTCTTATAGCATATACTAATACTTGTCCAGCCTATGACGTGACGTCATCAGAGTTGTCCCTGAGCAGGTACGCTTTGATCGGGATCAGGGATGCAACATCAGGGAGGGGAATATCTTTCCCGTCAGACGATTCTGTTCAACAAACTGCTCAAGTTCTTCTGAGTCTTACCCGGACGCATTTATCAATTATATTGAAGGTCACTCGCTATCTTGATCCCTCAGGATGACGTCATGAAAGAAGCTTTCATTAAAACAAGGATGGAAAATCTTTCAAAACGCGCTGGGGTGTTGTGTATTCGTCGTTTTAGGGAGGGCCATTTCGCCTCTGAAAAGAGACGGGTGCGTATGAACGTGCACGCACGCTCAAAGTGGTCCCCGAAAAACCGCACCTCCGGCACCGGTATTCACCCTTTAGGACATTGCGTCGGTAGTCCAGAGGGGTCGAATTAAGAGTGGCCTGGCTTCATTTTCTCCACGAGTCCCGCGCGCTGTGCAATGCCCATCAATGAGGCCACAACAGGGTTCTGCCCTACTGACCGAGGGAGTGCTCGGCACTCAACCTGGAACTCAGGCAGTCTTGTAACATGGGCACACGCATATCTACTCCTCCACCAGAGTGTTCAGCCGCGGGGGGTTTTCTTCTTCTTCCCCTTCTTCACCTCTTTTGTTGGTTGTCTTGTGCTTGCCCTCATTTTTCTTCTTCTGTTGGTGCTCTTTCCTGAGCGCCCTGTATTACGTGATGCTGGTACTGACGAGAAAAGATGTGACAGCAGCAGCATGGGGGATGGTAAACGCAGATGTGAGAGGCCACAACGTGACTACATCTGCCGCTCCTATTCCGCGTTCATTTTCTTCTTCATTACCTTAGCAGCAAACGTAGATAAGTGGTTCCATGCCTCCGTTGAGCGTAGCATGCATGGAACCAAGTTGCTAGGGGTGAGTTCTCCATCTTCTCCGATCTCCTTTAGGGACCGTTTTAGCTCACCCGCTCACGTCTCCACGCCTCACACTCGAAGATGAGGTGTTGTAGTCCATCATCCCACTCCTGACAGTGTGAACACGACGGTTGCTCTACTTTCCCCATTTCCTATAGGTCCTTGTTTAAGCACCAATGGCCACTCATCATTTTAAGACACTAGAGACGGGAGATATGCTGGGACTCCATATTGTATTGAATTAAGTCTGTAGCTGATGGCTGCACTCCATTTGATTTCTGCGTCTTCTGCGTCTTGTGTTGGTGTGAGTGTGTGCAGCCTATGTGGTAGTGTGTTGTAATTCTATACAATATGGAGTCCCAGCATATCTCCCGTCTCTAGTGTCTTAATCATTTGTGTAAGATGAAAATTCAACTGGCCATGGTCTCGGTCTATCCACTGGTCAGGATCACTTAATCACACGCGGGTTCACTCGCCCTTTCCTGTCTGGAGTCGCTCTTTCCACTTGGCAAGCGAGGAGCGTCTGGTCTCCTGCTTGACCCGCAAGGCTTGTTGGATGGTCCTTGTCCTCTTCTTTACCTCGAACACTCGTGCTTGCTCTTCTGCCAGCAAGTCAATTGGCAGTGTCCGTGCTAATACGCAAAGAGCGTCCGTCGACACAGTGCGGTAGGCACTAACAAACCTAAGCGCAGCTCCTCGTTGGATTTTTTCAATTTCTCTTCTTCTGTACTCAATCTTTGTGGAGTCGGCCCACACAGGGGCTTTATGAAGGAGGACTGACACCGCTACACTCATGTAGAGTCTCCTTATGGCTTCTCTTAGTCCTCCTTGGTTCGACATGAGGTGGTACAAACGTGTCACCATCCTGAAAGCTTTCTCCGCCACCATCCCAAAATGGTGGCGGAAGCTGATCTTGCTGTCGAACCAGAGCCTCCGGTATTTCAAGGTCTTCTTAGCCTCAATTTCCGCACCTCGCAGGCGAAAGGTGGGTGGATTAAACTTCCGACGGGTCGTGAATATAATACTGCCAAGCTCAATCCGGCCGACTCGATCCAATGGGTCACAGCCTCTAACGCCTGGTTCACCTTGGTCTCCACCACGGGAGGGAGGCCTTTGAACAGGTTTTTTTTTTTTTCAGTTATAAGAAATCAAAATATGGGGGGGGGGGGGTTCTTCACTGAACCGTAGGAGATCACGACACCCCTGAATTCAGTGTAGATAATATTCTTCCATTGTGAATTGGTGAAGTTCCTCTATAAGAAAACGAGATAGCAATTTTGAATTTCATTTGCCTAGAATAACGAGAATTTCCAAATACTGTTTCTCCCGGATCTGAACCGCGGGCCGAACTCTTGTCACAAGTTCACTTCAAAAGAGGAAGCTTAATAAATTCACGTTGTCTTCTCTGTAACACTACGAGAATTTGCGCACATTTGGCCGATTCAATCAGACACGAAGCTACAGTCTATCTTTCACCGACAGTCCACAACAGATGATGAGCTTCAGAGCAACATTCCCTTTAGCAGCCGTTAGAATGAGGAATTTTGCACGTTTGCCCGCCTCAAACGGACGCAGGACCTCAATCGATCTCCCACTGTGATACCCAAGAGTGGACGAGCTTCAAGGTAACATTTCCTCTATCACCTAACCCAAGGCGAATTTCCGCACGGATGCCCTCCTCAATCAGACGGGGAGCTGTGGTCGATATCTCGCCACGGATCCCCAATAGAGAACGAGCTTCTCGGTAAAATTTCTTCCATCACATTGTAAGATTTCCGCACATTTGACCACTCCGACTAAGCATAGGACCTCAGTCAATATCCACTTCCAACCTTACGAGAGAAGAAAACCGTTACAGTTTTTTGTCACGCTTGATGACATAAGAATTTCAATTTTCTCACTTTTAATTATTCCAGGCCTGACACACAGTATATTAGGCTACACTGGACTGATACAGCAAGTGCGTCCATCAGGCCACGAGTACCGCTCTTAAAGAAACCGTCACAGTTTTTTGTCACGCTTGATGACGTCATCAGTTGCTACATCAAGGCTAAATCACTTAAAACTAGGGAATATCCTTCAAGCTTCACAACACTCTCGGCCATACTTTTCTTTCTAAAACCAAGGATGCGGACCCACGGGAAGTAGATCTGTTGTGCCGACTGTTCCACACCTACGGGGGGGGGGGAGACAATGCAATATCTTTCGAAGAGGATGAATCAGCATAACTTTGCCCTCTCATCTGATAATTGATCTGTCCTCATCAGTGCACTACTTCACGCTGTGGTGCCTGACTAGATTGTGCCTCTGAATGCTTCAATTGATCACGAGAGAACAGTAGTTCTCGAATACATGCGATTCAAACCAATCTTGACCGTCACTTTGAAATCAAATACGAATTATTCTTTTTTTCAGAATTCGTTCGAAGAACAAAGAACGATTTTTTTTCCTAAAGTAGTCTACGCTCAATTTCATTCAACAATATCCAGACTCGACAGACGCGGAAGTGAAATACATTCCTACTAAGAGACAAATTCATTCGTTCGTTTTTATAGGAGGGCGTGTGAGGAGAAGAAATAAGTGTTTAAAAAAAAATCTCTATAAAAAATAATGGCTGGGCCAGAGAAGGAAAGTTGACGTTTCTCGAAAATAAAATAAGAAATAGAAGGATACGACTATACTCGTATATATTCTGCATATGGAAGAGTATTACGAGCGTGTGTAAACCAGAAGGAAAATATACGAGTAAACCGTCAACGTCATATCAAGCAGAAAATGAAATCGACTTCTAATATTATGTAGAGCGGCGCTTTACACAATCGTAACTTATCGACGCATTCGTCTGTGGAACCTTTCTTCATCATTTTGCATAGCTTCTTGCAATCTTCATCGAGTTAGTAACTTTTTACTCGCGATTTTCTTTCTTCGTTTTCATTGCGACTCTATTTTATTTGATATCCGATCTCCTCCCCAACAGCCTCGGATTGAAATACGTCATATCCCTCCACCACCAACGCGTTTTAGTACCGAATTCCGCAGAATCCAGTAAAGTGTTTTAAACGTCACGCCGCTGAATAAAACGACGGTATTTCGTATAGGATAGGCAACAAAATCGTGCGAAAAGTTGTTGAATCCGGACTATAAACTGTTTCCGAGTAAAACGTGAGATTTAACAGCGTATAAACGGGCAGTAAAACCGGAAACAATTCCGAAATCTTGAAAGCAGGTAGGAGTAGAAGAGGCAGCCATCGAAACTCTCTTGACTTTTGAATTCTACCTCAAAAGACTCTTTGAAAAGGTGCCTTAGATAAGGCGGCTAACGAGTTTCATTCGCAATGATAGAGAAAATTACGAATACATTCATATATTTTGGTAACATTTCCTTTTTTTCGTATCATTGTTTTACAAGAGTATTAATTAACATGATACCAGTCATGAGTATAAAAAAATTCTTGGAAAAAATTTTATTTCGCAATTTCTATACAATTTAGTCAGAAAAAAAAAAAGAAAGATAGAAAGGATAATAAATTAATGGTAGGCGCTATTGTACTAGGACTTTTTTTTTGGTAACTCACGATACTTCAGTATTATAAGCTGGTCATCGAATTTCAAACGAGGCCGGCTTTCCAATTTCCTGTGCTCTCGTCCATTTTTTCCATGTTTTTTTCTCTTATATTGTGAAAATAGAAGGTGAATTGACTTCTTTTCTCTTTTCGAGAGTTTTCCTGTACGTGCCTACCTACTTCAGAATACTTCTTTTCTGAAACTAAATCCGTATTGATCACATTTTACTCGCAGAAGCCGCCCAAGTTCGGGTGGACCACAATAGAATACAGTAACTTTTCCTTTCTTCTGGTCTAACAATTGTTTGAATACTTTATCCCAATTTGGTCGGCCGGCGTTGGTTCTCGTTTTTAATCCGGTTATTAAATCGCGTTTCTCCTGTAATGATGAGAAAAAAAATGTAGGCTGAGAGTCGAAGTCCTACTTAGGTTATTGATTTTAGCTGACTATCTTTATTTGGCAACTTTTTCGTGGAAAATGTCCGACAATTCCGTTCTGCTGGTCGTTCATTTTGTCATACGTTATTGAGGGAAGAAGGGGAAAATTTGCATCCCTCATGAGCGATTAAAGACTGGAGCATAGGCAGAGAATCTTCGATGGAACTTTGGAATTTTATTACGAAATTTGAAAATCATATTGCAAAAAAAGTTGTTACGGTTATGAGTTCTGAGAGAGGACCGCCCGGGACGTGGAACTTGAAACTTTTCATAAATTCAATTTTATGGAAAGGAAGAAGAAGAATTTAGCCTTAGCAAGCAGCTAGACGGATTTAAATAACTTATTCTCGTTTCACGAAGGTGTAGCCACGAAATTGAGGAAGGAAAATGGGAACATGACGTTCGAACAAAATTCTATGTCATTTTAAAACAAAGTTTCTCCTCTATCCATCACAAAATAAGCCTCATTTTGATCATTCCAAATCATTTTTGGCCAATTAACACATAAAAAAGTGATCTAAATCCGCCCCACTACACTTTGAACTCTATGGAAGAGAAAGCGCACAATAAATTTTGAATATTCAGAGCTTCGAGTTGTTTATCCAAAAAAAGCGAAAAAGAATCGTGATTCCCTCGCTGCCATTTTACCTTTTCATGCAGAAGGTCCAAAGCAAGTTGCAAACCAACAGCTTTCATATCGGTTTTTTGTAGCGCCGACGTAATATACATATGCATTTCGAGAAAGCGTTCCATCGCTCCGCCCAATTCGGCCTGTTCGATTTCCAGCTGCGACAATAAGTTAACGAACCACTCGAACGACCTTTGGTCTCGATTAATCCAGAAAAAGTCAACCTGCAGGTAAATAAATAAGGGCAGCCGTTACATCGGACTTCTGGTCGTTAAATTACTTAAGCTCGTATAATCACTTCCGAGGCTTACTTTTCGTAAATGCATTATCGTCGAGGGTATATCGCTGACCCAGGCGTATTTACACTGAGGACACAAGTGTCTCGCTTTCCAGTACCGGTGCATGATGGATTGCAATATTGACGCGAAAGGCGTGACGCCGATGCCGGTCGCCACAAGAACCGCATGTTGGGCACGGAAAATATGACTAGACGGGGCGCCGTAAGGGCCGTCTATATATAGCTGTAAATTAGACGATGTAGTGGCATTAGCGTACACGTGGTCGAAGTTAACAAAATATCTCCCCCCCTAACATTCGATAGGGAATTCGCTTTAAAAAGATGCAAACTTATCATTGTATCGGAATTCGAGAGTCATTAAATTATTGGCAAGTGGAGCGAATACAAATTTAAATAATTACTCTACGGTAAAATAAAGGTACGGTAGAAGAGAGGGTGTACCTCTAAGGGTTTTCCGACCGGATAATTTATGCCAGTTCGCGCGATAATGCCGTTGTCCGCGTTCTTATCGTTTGTTTGTCCTTCTTCGGCGGTCCTTTCCACGCATACACCCTAAATAACGGAAGAAGATTAAGGAATTGTTAATCGAAAGTATAATAGATTTTTTTTTCTTCATCTCACTTACTTGATTGGTCAACGCGTTTATTTTAGCTTCGTAATTTTCGAGACTCGGCGTCTTGAAAGCGATGATGGTCGGTTTGTGACGCATGTAGCGAAAGCTCTGCGCCAACGATTTATTCTGCGGGCTCAAGTAAGCGAGGCCGAGGGACTGCAAGCGAGCTCGCTTCATTTGGCACTCGTCAAAACTTTTCTCCGATTCGGATCTCATGTATTCCCTGAGTCTGTAACAAAAAATCAACAAATTTAGGAAGAAAACGAAAGAGAAAAGGAAATAGGTACGTAATATTCAAGGTCTGTAATCCTAAGTTGTTTTTTGATGATAAGCGATGCGCTCGAAACGTGTACCTATTTGCGGTTTAAGGGTAGTAAATAGTCTGTTGTAGCTTTACAACAGAACAAACGAGTCGAGAAATTTGTGAATATATGCGGTTCATTTATGTAATAGGATGGTTTCATTACACGTTTACTTTCGTGCTCTCCTCGAGTAGGTAAATCATCTTAGTCTCGCTCCTACGCATGAAACTTTCAACACATCGACGAGCATATAACCGGCCGCATCCCAAAACGAGCTGCCTAAAGTTTTTAAATTAATGAAAACAAACGCCTCAACTTGGGGTGTGATTTTCAACTCCTATCTGTTGTGTACTGCCTTGTAATAATGTACAATTTTGTGGCGGCTGTTCTGTGTAGTATTTGTGCACGGAGGCGTACGCATAGTTTTATCGATAGTGTACTATAAATACACCTTCAATTCATGACTAAGGGAAAACCTCATCTAAAGTGAGTGCTCTTCGACTTTTTGAACCTGGGAGGTTGGGAAAAGAATATTTTTTCAAATAGGGCATTCAGGACTTCTTCCCGCGCTGATGAATAACATAGGCTACACGCAAAGGATTTGGTCATTTTGGAAACAATTTTTTGATTTTTGTAGTCATTTTGCCTAGAACATATCTCAATCAATAATAAGAAGAAAGAATTTTCCTTCTAAATTCTCGAGCTAGATGAACCATTTCAAAAATTACTCAGCTTTGCTTTGATTAAATGAAAGCATCATGAGAAATGAGAGCTGCCCAACTTTTTGACTATATGTCTAGCAAATCAAAATTGAGGAATTTATCCCCATTTCAATTTTGTAGAAAATGGCAGGGGAGGGGGGGGGGGTAATGAAGTATATATTGCAATATATTTTCTTAAATTTTCTAGTTTTTTCATTTTTGTAGCAAAATTTAATATTTACCAACTGCTGATAGTCTGGTACCCACATGAAAAGCAAAATACTTATTCACGCGCCATTTCCAAACTCATGAGTACGTGAAATCAACATATATTTACATCTGAGGAGCAGAGGCTGTATTTTAAAGCTATTTGAACCCAGTAGCTGCCAGTATTGCGAACAACGCACACGCGCGTGATTCATCAAAGCCATATATGAAGAGTCCTCTTAACTGTGGTGGTATATGGGAGAAAATGAAGAATTTGGATTAACTCTTGAATGAAGCACAATTGAACATTTTGCCATCTAACCAATCTTTCGTCGAAAAATCTTTCAAGAAAAGAGTAGTGAAGCCGCAAAACTGTTTCATTCAAGTGTTGTTTCAATTTTTTTCAAATCACAACATAAAGTATAAACCGGCGTAGTCTAGTTACCTGCTCATTTAAGTGCAGCGTACTGCTCAGTTTGAATAGGAATATTTTGGATATTGTGCACTTGCACTTCCTTTTTGGCTGTAAACCTTGTGAACAAGCCAAGGACAAACATCAGATAAAAACAAAAATGGATGGGTTGTTCAAAACATAACCAGAAGTTGAAAAATATAGTAAACCTTTGACCATATATTATGTGGACTGCGCTAACGTGTATAAAATGAGCGAAAAGCGCGTCCGCAGATCTGATAACGTATATAAGGAGCAGACGGGAAAACCACGACCATTTGAAATACACACGTCGCACCTTTCCTCCTCACCGCATTTGTGGTATGTACCGTTCGCCCCTGATATACATACGCCGTAAGCGTAACACAGTCGCACCACTCCCCTCACTGTACATATTGAACCGTAGTTTTTAATGCTTAGCGCAGTCCATATAATATATAGTCAAAGTAGTAAACCAACTAGAGGCTTGTTTGAATCAATCATTCAACCTATTTGTATGACACACTTACATCATTTTTCTACCTCTTAGTAATACTTAGTGATTGGAAGGAACTTGATCAAACATTATCAATGTGCCAATTAAATAAGGAAAAATATTAAGAGTTCACATTTTCATTCATGTTCACGCAGACTGCAGAAGCAGCAGTAAGCCATGACTTGTGATATCATAGAAAATCAGTCTTGCATACAATTAAGTATAGGATAACAGGTGATAGACAAAAGTTTTTTTCAACTAATCAAAAGCAATTTCTTTAAGAGCTTCAGTGTTGTAGCAAAATTTTACACTCAACAAATTTTGCTCTCTGCGCTAATCTCAAGGTACTACTAAGGAACTATAAAGATAGGTATGCGCAAGTGATAAGAACGCGTCCGTCACCATGCTGATAAAGTCGCAGGAGGAGCAATTTCAGTTACATCCCAACAAAGTTTAAATCATCAAACCCCAAAATACAAGAAGTCTAACTCCAAAATAAAGTGAAACTCGCTTATTGTTTTGTTTCTAATCATATCATCTATCTAAAATCAACCAAAATTTGATTTTGTGATTTAAATTTTCCTCATGGCATTCCTGAATCCTCTTGAAACGGCTCCTCCTTCAACTTTATCAACATGGCGACGGTCCTTGTCTTATCACTTGCGCATACCTATCTTTATAGTTCCTTAGTACTACCTATTTACAGCGGGTTCCACCATTTATCATTTTGATTCCAAGAGCTTGAAACATCATTTCAAGGTTACAAATTTGACATCACTAATATTATTTCGATGTGCTCTTGTGTTGATGCATTATGAACACTAATATAACGCAGTAACACTAGAGCACTACTGAATATACTGACGTCAAATTTGTAATCTTGGAAATGAACCAACTATATAAAAATCTATTCAATATTATTTGTGTTTTAATAAAGATTAAAGAATAATCCCAACGTTGGCAGGGATGTTCTTGAAACTACACTTAATGAGAAGGAAATCTTATGGAGAATGCATCATTTTCTCTTTGATTTTTGGCTGGAAACATTGTTTTTGGCAGGGATAATGTACAAAATCCTTTTAATTTTGTTTTGGTTAGGTACAATAATTTAGAATCGGGATTTAATAATGTAAATAATTTTAAAATGAATTTTTCTATAAATTTTACTTATATTATAATTATTTTTATTTTATATCATATTGAATTAATACTTATTATTCCTTTAATAATTAGATTTAAAATTAGATTTTTGATTTATTTAAATTAGGTAATGAAAATAAAATTATAATTGATTTTATTGTTATTAATAATCCTAATAATTTATTAATTGAACGTAAAATTGAATAAAAAAATAAAAAATATCATTCTGGTTCAATATGATTAGGTTAGGAGTTTTAAATAATATTAATATTTGATTAAAATTATCTGGATTATTTATTTCTAATCTTACCTACTGTTATAGAATTAAGGAAATTAATCTTCAAATTGTTTTGTTGAATTTTATTCCTTTTTCAGCGATAAAGATTTGTTGTTTTTGTTTCATGGTTCTTGTAAAAAAATGTAGTAAATTTTCTCAAAATTTTTCACCTTTGTTTTTGGTTCTGGAATTTTCTGTGATAACAAAATCATAATTGTTACCTATTAGCCTACCTACTTTTGTTTTGTTTATTTCATTTTGTTGTTTGAGCTAAAAAAGTTTTATTATTGTTGTTTGTTGTTTTGGTAGAGGAGTGAGGACAGAAAGTTCATCACCAGTGACGTCGCAATGCAATATTTGAAAACAATATCACGCTAATTTCTTCCAGTGAATAATAGGGATTGCGGAATAACTGTTATTATAACAGTTATGACCGTTAACCGAAACAAAATGAGAATGTCTGACCGATTGACCAATAACCATTTCAAGTAAAACATGGGACTGACCGTAACCGTTTGACCGTTTAAACGTTTTGGTCAATCGGTCATAACAGTTACCGTATGTTGACCGTTATCTTTTCAATGTTTTTATGTTTAAAAACATGTTTCTCCGATTAAAAAAACATGTTTTTTCTCCCAAAAAATGTTTTTTCCCCATTTTAACCGTTATGAACTGGTATGACCGAATCATTTTTCAATAATGGTCATGACCGTTTGACCGTTTGACCGTTTTGAAAAATACTCTCTGTGACCGATAACCGTTGACCGTTTTAAATTTTGAAGCTGACCGGACCAATAACCAATAACCGTTTCAAATTATTTTGGTCGCAATCCCTAGTGAATAATCAATTCTCATAAGAATAGCATTGGTAACATTTGATCATACATCAGTATTTTAAAATAAAGAATAAATAATAAGGAATAAAAAGTTGATTCTCAAGTATACTGGATAGCTTCTATGGATTACAAATATAAACTTTTATTCCTTAGGTAGGTATTTATTCTTCATTTTGGATTGCTAATGCATAATCAAATGTTACCAGTGCTATTCTTATGGGAATCAATGTTTGCTGAAAGCTGCTGTACTGCATTCTTACTCTGTTATCATTGTGATGGTAGGGTGATGAACTTTATAGAAATACAAAGTTTCAAGATATTTTATGTTTTATTTAATCAGTTATTTTGGGTCCAAATTTGCAACTTGTGGTACAGCATTTTGTGTGCGTCTACATTGTGAGTGATCCAATTATCAGTGCCCAACTACCCTAAATTGATTACATCAAGTTTCTATTTTCTAGCTCAAAAACCAAACAGAAAATAATTTATTCTCCATAAATTACTGCCCCAAGAAGCGTAATTAATCCGTTCAAAAAGTCCAACAAGCCAGCCTCAAGTTAGTCGTCATTTAAAAACAAAAATTAAGCGTAGGTATAGGCTCTTATGGATGTTCAAGCCTTTGGAATCAAAATGGTGAACAGACATATCCATAATTATAATGTGGTGCCCTAGCGCTCCTAGCGGATGAAGAGGGTGACCGGCCTGAGATCCTAATAATTATCTTTATTGATAATATTATTCAAAAGTGATAATCATGACCAAGAATAAGGCGCTCCAAGAATCATAACCACATACAATTTTTTCAAACCAAATGGAAATAATCAAAAGGACTAATCTTCTTCTCTTGATCATTCAAAGAGAATACTTACGCTAATAATCGTTCTCGTTTCTTTGTTCGATTGTCAACATCAGGCATTGATAATGACTTTGAAAGTGGTACTTTCCTCTTCATTAAGAATTTGTGTAATTTCTCATCTGTATGAAGTTTTATCAATGCTCTCTTGCTTACATCGGCAGCTGTAATCAGAGAGGACAAAAATGAAGTAAGTACCTAGTTGAAAATTTAGTCACCTATAAATTAGTCTGAATGAAAATTGTGTCTTATAAATCCGCGATGTTCAGCCCAAAAAAGCTGTAGGTAAGCTGCTTTACAAATGTTTCAAGGAGCATAAAATTGTATGCTCAGGATTCAGAGCTTCTTGTGTTTTCAGAATCTCACCTACTTTATTCTCCGTGGAACAAAATCAAAATGGAAAGTTCATTTTGTTCGCTTGCTTGCGAGGTAAACTTGGCAAACATCATAACTAAGTTTTTTGAAAAGAGCTGACATAGTGATTTTCCAACTTTGTTAATCAATTGAGATTGGTTTTGAGTTTCAACGACTACAAAATTATTGTGATCTTCCGATAGAAAAGGTCAGTTATGATTAATTTAGGGTAATAATTGATCTAAGAAAAATAAGACATCATCTTATCAAGCAAGACCGTAATCAGTGCTGAATTATTTACGTTGATGAATATCTAGATACCTATGTACACAGATACAGTGTTGTTTACGCTATTTGAACCACAACAACGTTCCTTGGGGTGAAAAATTCTCTCTTCTTTAGAAGAAGCGAATCTCCAAAAATTAATGTTTGTGATGAGAGCATGACAAAGTCAACTTTTGAATACCATCTTAAATCAATGTACTAGGTACGGTATTAAACGTAGTGATCTGGGTTACGTCTCTTTCCGTTTCTTTTAGAAAACTATATTATCAAATCAAACTTTTTCGAACTCTAGAACCATATCAGTGATGAGAAGGTCACAGTTTTGGTTTTGGGAAAGTCAAAACTGGGTTTATACCGCGTGAAAGTCAAAAATTGTCTTTTCCTGAGCTAGCTTCTGCCCCTGTCCTCTTTGAAACTGTACAATGGTATGATGGAATTATCAAGCTCCCATTGTTGTAATAAATGGGAGTTCGCCTAGAGGATTTACAAAATCTGATGTTGACTGCACCCTTTGGTCAAATCACTTCGCGTCATGAACGTCGAAGAATAATTCTGAAAAAATGCTGCAAATGTGACAAAAACGTACTCGATGCGTTAGAGATCTCGCTTTCGGTCGACCCGTGGATGCGAAAATCTTCCGGCAAACTGCTAAAACTCTGATTCGTATACCCAGTCATATCCTGTCTCTTATGCATCGGCTTAACGTGGATCGTGTGTCCACCACCCTTACCAGAGAGCGGTCCTTCCAGGGTCCTGAAACGACAAACAGATATTTAACGTAACTCTAATCGAAGAGGACCGGAACATACCGGTTTAGGGAACTAATGAAATTGCTTTACGCCTTCAAGAGTTTCAATTCCGATTCTTCGCTCGCAATTTTGACAGTACCATTCGGCGTCGTCGTAATCGTAGGATGAGTATTTCCGACGCCAGGAAGACTTTCATCTAAATTATGTAGTTTCTCCTGTTCCCTTTCGAAATAATCGTACAGACGGTTTGTCCATTCGCCCACTCCGCGTACATGCAACCACATATAATCTGCAAATAAGATTCAGTAATCAGTTAGCTCGCTGTGTATATAACAGGAAACCCGCAATTCGTAATTAAGGTAGCGTTGGGGTAGGTTTCTGTTTTACCTTCCTGTTCGGGAGCGCTGCTAATCGTGAATGGATGCCATTCGTAATGAGCAATTGCCGGTATATTGACGAATACGTAGTCGCCCGGATGGAAATCAAAATGAGGCGGTCGCTTGATAACGAGATGCGTTACTCGCGACGGTAATAACAGTCCGGAACTAATATACGTCTTGCCGCGTTTCGAGCTAGTCACCGAAAACCGATAGAAGCGCTCGCACAAGTAAATTAAGCCGGGCACTAACAGCCACTTCCAAAAATTGGGACCGTGAAATATTAATAGGATCCAAAACGGTATGTAGAGTAAATGCGTCCAGTAAAATATCTGTAAGATCGTAAGAAAATGAACAAATGAGAAGTTCTCATCGTCACGATCAGAAAAAAAAAACAGTGCAGTCGAGAAACCCTACAGCTTTGCACATGGAGGAGAGGGTTAATAATTCAGTTGGTCACGTTACGATGAAAAATTATTTTCTACGAGTCTGTGCGTCGAGAGAAACGTAAATAGAGATTCAAACTTGAAACGAATGAAGAGGTTTTTTTATCTTCGTTTTAATGCTGAATGCAGGTTTGCAAGAGTAACATTAATTTTTCGTCTTTGGTACTCGATGTTGGATGATAAAGAACGAGGAAAAAGAAAACTTCCACGAAAATGCAGTCGCTTTCATTCATCGTAAACTTACACAGCTATATATTTTTTTAGAGCCACAGACTCTTTTATGTACGAAGTTTTTGTACAGAAAATCAGTTTCGCAAAATTCCTAACTCAGAAAGGTAAAAGGCGAAACTTGTTCTTTTTTGGAAGGAGAAAATGGATGGAAATATTTTCAGTAGAGTAACTTAAATTTGCTAATGTTGTATCTATCATCAGATTCAGAAAATGTAGAACAAATCAACTTGAAAATTCAAACTAGCTCCCCCTAAAGAAATTGGATCTAAATTGAGGTATCTTCAACTGAAGTCTCCTCTAAAGCACTCTGTCCCAAGAATTTTCTTAATAATTTTGTTAACCCCTTTCCTTCCATAGAGCTCGTAATCAGGCAAGAATTTCACTCATGATATAAAGTCCAAAGTAAATTTCAGACGATTTACGCTTTTTAAGTAAAAAATATAACCATCGCATAAAAACTTTATTGAAAATAGTCGAATCGAACTTTTTATTAATTTTTTACAATTCCAATTTTTAGTCGTTCGGCGGCGTGAATTATGAAACCCCTCTTGACGATAATTTTCCACAAGAAAATCAACCACTTTTATTACTCGTGAAAATCGTCTAATCTTAAGAGGCTCATTTCGTACCACGAAAACTGTATAGATTATCATTATTCTCCTCGTGTATTCTACTGTATAGGTACGTCACAATTACAAATTGCGAACGACAAAATGGTACGCGAGAACTTCTTGGAAATGAGGATGTTCACATTTGCTTCGGGAATATGAAAGCGTATACCATAAAATAGAAATAAGTTTTCCACCTAGATTTACACTTCGACTCTCATTTCCGCGCGAGTATTCTCAGCTCACAAAGCGCCAGAACAGACGGTATTTCATAATTTCGAAACTTCTATACAGTATTAATCGTACTTATAGACTACCTAATATCTAGAGTATTATGCGTGCATGTACATGACGGTATTTTACCGCATTTTGTATAGTTATAAACGGACGACGATGAAGCGAGAAAGCGAATCAGGTATATACTGGTACAGGAAGAATTGAGTAGATAACCAGGGGCGTGCGAATTAAGTCAATATATTTATATTAGATTTTAGAATTACTTCGAAACTTCCTCCTCGTCTGACGAAAGGCTGAGAACAAACGAACATTATGACCAGAATAATAATAAGCACAATCCCCGTAGGATTAGCATAACCGCCGATTAATCCGAAAAGTCCTGGTTTTGTAGTTAGTAACCACTCCGCTGCTGAATATTCATCCTCATCTATATTTGGTTCAGGTAACACCGCCAGTACTAGAGTAAATAAACACGAGACGAGAGTAAAATGATTAACAGTGGCAGCATGCATTTTATGAAGTAAAATTCGCACGATGAAAATATGCGACCATCATCGTGCAGAATGCTTTCATAATATTCTTCTCTCCTTTTATACACGTAAGTGTGCTTCTCACATTACTGCGGACATATGTAAGATTGCGATTACAGTGATTAATAAAGGCACCGACTTTTTGAAGGCTGATTTATCTCTTAACATGGACATTACTTACGACAGCGCGTTAGTTTTTGGGAAAGCAAAGAATAGAAACATCTTCCATTTTCCAAACGTTAAATCGTAAAGGAGCTCGCTCACACCATGGAATTTAATCTACCGTACACACTACGTAATAGAGATGCAAACATGGATGGCGGAGTAAATTTTTCTCCGGGGGGAAAAATTTTTCAATAAAACTCAGAAAAACTCTTGGCAACAATATTGCTAAATCAAATACCTTCCAATTTTTTTCAATCGTTCGTGAGGAGGGCGTAACCCCCTACTTTTTGTTCCCCTGTCTCTCCTATTATCGACCAATATCAATACTGTAATTAGCTCCATCGTTATGAGCTATTGATAGTAGGGAAGCCATTATTAACTATTGGCCAAAGGTACTAAACAGATGACAACAATCTTGAGCAAAACATGGCTTTATTGACTGGAAGAAAAAATTGTTAAAAGTATGATAATTGACTGCTACTTCAGCTCTTTATAATTATTGTCTACGAAACTTCATCAATATTTAGCTTCAAACTATCAATTGATAACAAAATTATCCGATAGTTTGTAACCCTACTGCATAAGGTATATTCAAGCTTTTTAGTAACTTATGATTCGACTAAGAATGGTGAAAATAATTTCAATGTTTCATTCTCAAAGAAATTTCCTCTTCCATTCTGCAGCCTTAAAATGGTCTCGCATCACCGAGTCATGTCTACTTTTTACAAGTGATGTAAAGGAAAATGTTGATGGCACGGATAAAAAATTCCTGTACAAAAAAATTGGCTTCTCAGCGGAACAGATTGGTTAAGGAGCAGGATAAACCGACAATCTGAAAAATCCCACAAAATCCATTCAAGTCTTGCAAAATCCCTGCAGTAGACAACCCTTGTATCACTTGATCAAAACACAGAAGGAAAAAGTTAGCAAAGCTTGGTGTATTTGCTGCTTGCGGTTTTCCATGGAATTAAATGGTTGAAGATATTGAGGCGGTGTTGGAAAATTGTGATTAGTATGAATCTTCTGTTATTACAATCATGTCAAGAACTCTGACAGATTAAATGATCTTCAAAAAATCAGTGGCGTATTCAGAGGGGGAGATACATTCCCTTCCCCAAGCTCCACCGATTTTTTAGCGGGGATCCCGCTATCCATCTTGTTCATACTCAGATAACTGCGTTACGTCACGTGACATGACCTAACGTGTGACGCTTCATTATGTCATCAATGACCTTGACCTACTTTAGGGACATGGAAACATTTCAAATTCCAGCCAGAATGCTTTATGACGTCATCAATGACCTTGACCTACTTCAGGGACCTGAAAAAATTTCAATTTCCACCAAGAGTTTCTGTGAACTGCGTGACGTGTGTATGATGCTTTATGACGTCATCAAGGACCTTGACCTACTTTAGGGACTCGAAAAAAATTTAAATTTCCAGCCAGCATGCTTTATGACGTCATCAATAACCTTGACCTTGACCTACTTTGGGGACTTGGAGGAATTTCAATTTCCACCAAGAGTTTCTGTGAACTGCGTGACGTGACGTGTGACGCTTTATGACGTCATCAATGACCTTGACCTATTTCAGTGACCTGAAAAACTTTCAACTTCCATCAGGAGTTTCTGTGAACTGCGTGATGTATGACGCTTTATGACGTCATCAATAACCTTGACCTACTCCAGGGACTTTGAAAACTTCAATTCCCAGCCGCAATGCTTTATGACGTCATCAATGACCTTGACCTTGACCTACTTTGGGGACTTAGATGAGTTTTAATTTCCATCGGGAGTTTCTGTGAACTGCGTGACGTGACGTGTGACGCTTTATAACGTCATCAATGACTTTGACCTATTTTAGCCTTTAGGGACTTGGAAAAATTTCAATTTCCACCTGGAGTTTCTGTTAACTGGGTGACGTGACGTGACGTGTAACCTTGACCTACTTTAGGGACTTGGGAAAATTTCAACTTCCAGCCTTCATTATATCAGGTCTAGCCATCAGCTGGAAGAATGGCAAATGCAGAACATTTGTTTCCAAATATTCGTTCATAAAACAGGTCCTCTGTTTAGAAAGATCCTGTTCTCACTTCTGAAAATTTGTCAAAGGTGATCATAGGGAGAGAAACCTGATCTACTTTGAACTTTTGAAGAAGTTTTTAAAAGCCAAGTGAACCTAATCACTGAATGAAGTTGTCAAAGTCGATTATCAAAATTAAATTAGAATTTTCATAAAACAGGCTCCTTATTACCTCAAACTTATGTTTGCAGCAAATAAACAGAGCTGCTCGCTTTTTCCTTTGTGTTTTGATTAAAGGATACAAAGGGTGCCACCTGCAGGAATTTTGTTTGATCCTCACTTTCAACGGGTATTTTGTGGTATTTTACAGATTGTTGGTTCATTCTACTCCGGAGTCAGTTTGTTCTGCTGAGAATCCTATTTCTTGTGCAGGGACTTTTCAACTTTTCCTTCCCTAGCTTTAGGGAATCTTCATAGGAAAGGCTGGCAACACTGATGTGAATGTGATACAGAAACATTTCAAGGCTGCAGAATGGAGGAACTCCTTGTAAAATATTACATACTAACATAGAGGAATGTATTATGAATCAAAGCAAAAAAATATTGACTAATATTGATAGTGTTTTACAGACAATGGAGCGTTAAAGTGGCATTTTTCAACCAATCAATTTAATTATCATTTTGATAACGTGTTTTTCATAAGTTCAGTATCATTCATTCATAGTTAATGTAGCTTTGCCGTTATCAACAGCTCAAGGATTAAGCCGACTGCCGATATTTTTTGATAAAGTCGATGGTATTTGCATCTCTAAATTATGCACAGTAACAATAAAGGAAGGAGACTTCAACCGAGTTTGATGACTGATAAACATTTTGAATTCTGAGCTATAAGGATTAGTGGTTCTGGGGAGAAGATAAGAGACTTGAATAAATTGTTGAAGGTGATCATAGGTTTTTGAGGGTAGAGACCTGACTAACTTTAAAGCCCAGAATTTGATCGAGTTTTCGAACTTTCAAAATTAAAGGCGGAGGGTATAGTAAATCATCAACACTTCTACATCGTAAGTTATAAAAGAAGGGAGTGGTACAACGGGGTAGTAACAAAATATAAACGATTGACACAGGGTTCCTCATATCTCTCTTCGTCTTAACGGTGAACTTAGTATTATACCATCATCGTCGTCCTCAGAATCCGCAGAAGCCTTCCTCGCTATACCTTCCAAATTCTTTCGTTCCCATCTTCTCTCCTAAAATCTATTTCATGGGAGGGCTTTCAGAGAGAAATGTTTGTTGGTGTCCAGAGTCTGGCGCGCTTGAGAAAATTATAAAACATATCATAATTTTTGAGCCCTAAAGTAAGATTGAAACTTGGGAGAATGCCCCTCTGCAACGTGAGTTCTACACATTGAAAAAGTTTGATTCCGATCACTTGCACGGGATACGGCTGAACTACGCTATGCTGAAGATCCTCATAGGAAGAAAATATAAAAGTAGCATTACTTTTCGGTGCCTTTATTTACCCCTATGAATATAATAATGAAGAACAAAAGTTTGACTCTACTTACGTAAGTTTAATAAATGCATAATTGTATGAAGTAAACTGAAAATACTGACGAACATTCCCGTCAATTTGTGCAAATATATGTGTTGATCGAGAGGCAGATACGTGCTGGCTCCACGGGTGCGTAGAAAAGTAATACAATGCCTTAACATAAGAACGAGTACGAAAGCGCAGTTAAAATTTAAACATTGTCCTGTAAAATAAGAAATTAAATTATTCATGGTACAACTAGCTTATAATAATTATTCTAACAAAGCAATCGAGGATTGGTAAAGAAGTCGGTAACCAGTGTTGATTGGGTGGTCTATTTTCTCAATGAAGGCGCTAGTCGGAACAACATTTCTACTGTGCGCACAGAAAAATGATCATTTATTCAAATGTAATTCGAATATTATATCCATCCCGTCACGTTTTCCTCTAACTGTCTCCTCTATAGCTCAAAGGTCGATTTTTGAAGTTCCGTTCCCCATGTACATAACTCGGGCCTGGTCTACACTGATGTTTTTTATTGAGCTCGGTAGGTCTAAAATAATCAATTAGGCTCACGAGTCCCCTTGTATAATAACTCCCTATCATATAATCAGACGAACTAGATTCCTGACTCAGTATTATACCAGCACTAGTGACTCCATAATTTAGTATTGTACACAAGACCTGGAAGCTTTGAAATGACCTTATAAATCCTAATAATATGCTCACCCTGTGCTGCAACCAGACCGAATATGGCAATAACTGATGAACTCGCCTACCCTCCGCCCTGAGGCAACGCCCATTCGATGAGGTGACAAAAGTTTCAGCAAAACCTAATTTCATCCTCCCTTTGCTAGGAAATATCATCAAGGGAGGCAAGAAGTAGTATAAATCATCTCATTTTAAAGAACACGATCGATTTTTGAAAAGCCCCACTTCTAAAATTGGAAATGTGTAAATAGAGCTAAAACCCTAGAGACAAGACAAAGAAGAAAACTTTTTAGATCGATTACCTTTCCTCATTTTGTTTACCAAGGGAGACAATGAGAAAGTATGCCTACGTCAAATCTGTCCCGTTTTGCCAAAAAAGATTCTCAATATGACGTGAAAAATATGTAACATCTAGAATCCTGGGATTGAAAAGTTACAGCCTCGCCAGTTTTCCAATCCTCAGTCCTATCAGTCTTCTCACCTTCAGTCTATAATTTTGGCCCGCTTTACGTATAACAAACGTGCAGAGGTGACAGTCTCATTCACTTTGAGCAGTGGGTGATATTCTATGAAACTCATTCACAAATACTCAGATAATGCAGTAAATCAAGAATTGGAAAGAAGGATTCGAAGGCGCAGACATCATCACTGAACAAAATGTATAAAGAACGTACACTTACCGCAAGCTCGAGCGATAATCACGTAATAATTATGCCGGCAGTACTGGATCGCTCTTGATACGAATAATACCAAATTTATGAGTAAGTAAAGACAGAGAAAAGATAAATAAACATAATTATTTTTTATATACGGCAACGTGAGCTGGTAAGGCCTTAACGAGTATAATTTCCCGAAAAAGGAAACCGGTTTGCATTTTGGCTTTGGCGGCACCAGCCATCGATCGATGCTGCAAAGTAAGAAAAGCAAAAATGAATGTAAGAAGAATTATTATTTATTTTATACCCTAGTTATCTTTTCAGAAAAAGCTATAGCGAACGCTGGTTGCAATCACTATAGCTTCGCGTATGTATACGAGTATAGGTATTATGCGAATGAAGTTTAAATAGGATTATGTACAGTATAATAATTTATTATCGGATGACAGTTACTCGTGTACAAATTAGCACCTTATCGATAGATTCTCTAATAAACCTTCGTGTTTCTCTAATTGGTTTTTAAGCGCGCTGTAAGTGATCGCTCCTCTGGATTCGGAATCGGCGTCTTCGAACAACGCGATAGTCAGGTCCTCGATTTGTTCTTCGCTGAAACGCATACCATTCTCTTCCATGCACGCCCTCATCACGTGTTGCAGTTCTCTGTGCTGTATCAAACCATCACCTAATTTAAAAAATCGTTTTTAAAATTGCATACTTGTAGAACAGTTGAAATATTTACACGACTATAGAGATAATGGCCTAAGTCTATATTCATCAAAATGCTGACAAGAACGCCTGGCATGAGTGAAATTTTGAGCTCTTGGATTCGGAAATTTTAGAGAGAGAGAGAGAGAGAGAGAGTAAAAAGGATTACTTGTAGATGAGTGCTACTCGCGAGGGTTGTGAGAACTCGCAAATTTTGGAATTAGGATTAGAAAAACTACTCTTCTCATATATCAATCATCGTTTTTTTAGTGAGTGTCACCCCTACTACTACATCCCGAGGTGACACCTTGTCCCCCTGAATGGTGTCAAAAACCTCTATCTTTTATTATGGTCCATGGTCTTGATCACTTTTTACAAGAGGAACGTAGTAAAGGAATCTTTGAGGAAAGCTGACTCGGGAGGAGTCTGAACATTTTCTCGGATCACCTAGCGTGATATTCGAAGCAAAACGTAACTGTCCCAAAACTCACAATATCCACCATAATATGTGCCGGTAATGGACATATGTACATTTAAGCGATCACGTCAATAATTGATTGCAAAATCATCCTACTGGTGAAAGGAATTTCGAGTTGTGTTAATCACGAATGAAGATATCAGTCATCACACCAAAATTCAACCTTCGTGAAACTGATTTGACCCCGAGTTCGCGCAAGTACAACTCATCTTCATGTCTGTTCGCGACTCCCACGGTAATTTGCTCATTCCCACAGCTGCGATTCTTCTTCACCTTCGCCTATACAATGTAAGTGCGCACGATAACAAAAAAAAGATGAATGCATACGCACACACTTTCTACGTCAAGCATTCTTATCTGGGAGGCTAGCAAAGACATCCTTTATAGACCTACAGGCCACAGTCTGCATGATCGAACAGAAGAAATGACGGCACGAGTTTGTAAGTGGTAATTACTCGAATCTTTTTTTCGTCCATACTTTTCGTCTTGTTTGCCCAGTGCTTATATACTCTTGCACGTACACGATATTAAAGAAGTTGATCGACGTCTAGCGACCATCAATCACACGAGTTATTATTGTTGTATGTAAACATTTCATCGGTTTTTGTGCTCGTGCATTCTGACGTGCTTCAAAAATGACAAGACAAGCAAAAAACGTACGGTACCTATAATTTTTTGGTTGCAAGCTAATTTTTAGATCTATGATTGACTGCGGATCAATCTTTTGATGCATGTGATACGCACTATCGGATGCTGTCACGTCATCACCGGTGCAGCGATACACTTGTCGATAAAGATCACTATGGGGTGCACTTATCTGTAGAATGCCCATAAGCGTTCGAAATTTCACTCAACTTTTCGCGCACTGTACTCGTATATTCATGTATATGCTCTAGGTTAAAATAACAAGAAGCGTGAGTTATTGAAATAAACGAAAAAACGAGAATCAACACTGGACAACCACTCGTCCGTCCGATAGAATCGTGCACGATTTTATACCTGAGTGACGTACGCGCCTAAATGTCATTGTGTACATAACGCCTCGACAAAAGTGTTTGAACTTCATTAATCATAATACGTATTAGCATGAAACAACTTCATTTGTCTCTCATCCGCTCCCTTTTCGGGATATTCGCTATAATAACAACAACCGCTTATAGAAGCTACAGTAGCCTTTCGAGATAAGGATCGATACGTTATTCTGTCTCATTCTTCTCATTCCACGCTTAAGCGACCAGCAGTTAATGCGTTCACCAATTTTGACTACCGTTTCACTCGCTCATTTAAACTAAAAAGGTGAAATTGTCTCTTAATACGCCGGCGAAGAGACAGCAGATTAACTTTTGGTTTTTTTACAGCATTCGCAGGCATTTTGTCACCGTGTTATACGCGAGTATCAAGATGGTGCGCGAAATGAAGATAGGTTTAATCATGCGGAAGAAAGAAAAAAAATGTTGATCCCTCCTGACGTCGTCGCGAATGTATACGAAGCTCGAATTAAGCGAATATTTGAATAAACGGATGAATAAATACGTTTGTGAATCATTTTTTTTGCCCTCTTGATGAGCCGCCTTGCGAGCGAATTCGTCATGTCATATGTTCCGAAGCGACTTTAAATCTTCGAGAATTCAACGCTCGGTTAATCTCATCTCTGTTTCCTTCATTTTATCGCATCCTTATTGGAAATTTTTTTTGGGAAAAAACGCGCTTGTTATAGAGAAATTATGCTGTATGCAGAGGATAAACGAGATGGAAGACTAGCAAAGCGTTTTGTTCTGGGGTGAAATTTTGAAAATTGTCATAAAAGTAATTTTTTGACGAGTGCATTTTATTATGTAAGTTGTGAACTCGATTACAAGTTTTCGACTGAGAAGGAACGTAACACAGAATTGAGAAGAAATGGAGATTGCGAAGGCAAAAAGGAGGAATGTAAAGCCATCCTTTTGAACAATGTAATCACGTTTGTCCGCGGAAGTGATTAGCCGAGAGGGGCCAAGAGAAGACGACTCTACACTTGGTAGCCACAAGGAACGTAGCACATGGATAAAAAGTAGAACAATCACAATGAAGCATTGTTGTAGTCAATAATCAATATACACTATAAGAGCCTTTAATGCATTGTCCTCTTGTAGCCTTACAACTGGTGATAATCAACATAGAACTGTACTTAAAAGATTTTTTAAATTTCCAGCGCACTACTTACACCTCATCACACTCAAAATGAGGAAGCACTCCCGTAACCCAACTTCTATCAGAATAGAACTGTATACAAGAGATTTTTTAAATTTCCAGCGCACTACTTACACCTCATCACACTCAAAATGAGGAAGCACTCCCGTAACCCAACTTCTATCAGAATAGAACTGTATACAAGAGATTTTTTAAATTTCCAGTGCACTACTTACACCTCATCACACTCAAAACGAGGAAGTACTCCCATGAGCTAACTTACATCAAGATAGAACTGTCCACAAGAGATTTTTTAAATTTCCAGTGCACTACTTACACCTCATCACACTCAAAACGAGGAAGTACTCCCATGAGCTAACTTACATCAAGATAGAACTGTCCACAAGAGATTTTTCAAATTTCCAGTGCACTACTTACACCTCATCATACTCAACATGAGCACTCCGGTAACCTAACTTATATCAAAATAGAACTGAAAACAGGAGATTTTTAAATTTCCAGTGCACTACTTACACCTCATCACACTCAAAACGAGGAAGCACTCCCATAAGCCAACTTATATCAAAATAGAACTGAACACAAGAGATTTTTCAAATTTCCAGAGCACTACTTACACCTCATCACACTTGAAATGAGGGAGCACTACTGTAAGTTGACTTATATCAAAATGGAACTGATCATTGGAGATTTTTCGAATTTCCAGCGCACTACTTACACCTCATCACACTCAAAATGAAGAGGCACTCCGGTAAGCCAACTTCTATCAGAATAGAACTGAACACAAGATATTTTCAAATTTCCAGTGCACTACTTACACCTCATCATACTCAACATGAGCACTCCGGTAACCTAACTTATATCAAAATAGAACTGAAAACAGGAGATTTTTAAATTTCCAGTGCACTACTTACACCTCATCACACTCAAAACGAGGAAGCACTACCATAAGCTGACTTATACCAAAATGAAACCCAACATAGATTTTTTAAATTTCCAGCGCACTACTTACACCTCATAACACTCAAATTCTCTGGCGATGGTTTAAGTAATTTAGGTTTCAATCAATCGAATTTACAATTGCACGTATCCACGATGCAAAGAAAATCCGTGTTTATTTGCAAAGCCATCATAAAGCTAGTGAATTCGGTATTTCAGAATAATTGCTTTCGGGGACTCACTCGCTCAGCTCGTTCGCCCCCTCTTCATGGTCTAATATAAGTCTACTTTAGGGTACTTTAATCTAATTGCTTTTGGGGGACTCACTCGCGGTCTAGAGTAAGTCTAGTTCAAGACTAGTATAATAATCCTAGTATAAAGCTAGTATAAGAGCACTACGCCCGGACACACCATCACAATGTTATTAAAGTTTAGTTTATAATTGCTCATGATGATGGCGTAAGCCGAAAGCGTTCAGCAAATAATAAAGTTATACGGAAACTGTAATTTTTTTCTAGTTTTTTCTAGTTTAAACACCATCACAATCCCAGTTTAAGATTAGTAAAATCCTAGAAGGGGTGGGGGGGTGGGGGGTGGGGGGTGGGGGGAAGGGGGGAAGGGGGCGCTAGTTTACAACTGGTTAAACCCTAGTATTAAGCCACCACAGAGATAATATATAAACCGGGCAAGGTGAACTCGCGAGACAAACTCGCAAATTTTTGAATCACCCACGGAGTAACCAGGGTGAAGGGGGGGGGGGAGGCACTCGCAAACTTGGGTTAGGGCCAGGTCGGGTCAGGTCAGAGTAAAGACATGAAACATGTCCAAAAAATGGCTGGCAGATAATTCCTCGGCATGGCAATATTGGCGTGAAGAGGGACCGAAGAGATCGAGGAGAAGGGGGAATTGGGTTAGGCGAGTGCACTCGATTCTTAGTCTTTCTAAGACTATTAATTGAAGTGGACCAGCGGATGAGGGATTTTTTCATTAAACTATGTTTACTGTGGGGTTAAGAGGACCAAAAGTTGAACCATGATGAGATGATTCTAAAACGATAGTAAGATTTTGGGTCATTGGCGGGAAAAGGAGAGGGATCAGTTAGTTAGTACGAGAGTAGCGTTTGCTTGGCTGCTGTGTCTTATGCGTCGTGTTCCGAAAGAATCCAGAAGAAGGTAATTGAAAATAGAGATGAAGGTAAAATGTGCAGGAGGCACTGATGATAGGGTTGGAAGAGGAAAGAAAATCGAAAAAGAAAAGGAATTGACGCGGAGCAAGAATAGGAATGAGGTGAGTAAGGCAGGAATAGATGACAATTGGCTCAGCAGAATATATGGACGCTTAGTTTTTTGTACAGAAGAACGAAACTTCTCCATCGATAGAGAAGGCGTGGTCAGTTTTGGGACCCGATTTGGATTCCTCTGTGAAGCACATGTTGTGGGAGGGAAAATCATCAACAATAATATCTCTGATTGGTCCAGTGTAGATTACAAAGTTTTTTGAGATGGTAGTCTAGATAGCATTTTAATGGAAGAACTAGTGGTGGGAGGGAAGAAGAGGTTGGCGATACTGGCAATATGCGATAATGAGCGCAATTGCAGCTAAACAATACCAGCCTCAGCAGAAGGCTAAGCTCAGGGTTGGTGCGCAAAGCACCAAGCGCTAAACGTAGGGCAGCAGATTGTATTGTATCCAGAGGGATTTTAGAGAGGATTTGTCAGCCTGTCTGAAGACTGAGGATCCGTAGTCCAATTGAGAGTGGATTGGAAAATGCGACTTTCGTGCTATACCTATATGACAGCAGAGAGACTAGGATGAAATTTTAAATATCCAGAATCCAGAACTTCTCAGCTGTACATGGTAGGTGGAGACTTTTTCTAGGTCCCCCGTATGGCTCGAAAGTTTAAATTTTTCCCATTCGAACCACTTCGATGCGAAAATTTGACTTTGATGTTATACATATAAGAGAGTGAGATTTGAGAAAAGTTTTCAATTTATACGAAAAAAGCATTGACCAGGCAACTTAGATTGAGGTGGTGTGAAACAAAATTCAACACCTTTCTGAGTTTCTGACTCCTTGAATAAAATTTTTAAATACTAAATTAAAACGTCACAAGCTCCTCCTTTACGGAGTAGGCATACCTTGCCTACGCCCCTCTTGTCCTTAGGCTTTCCGCTCTACCCTCCTCGCCGATGAAAATTCCTCCTGTTCATACAGTGCTGCCAAATCTACGGATTTTAGCTTCTCGAAAAAAATACTGATTTTTCTACGAATTTTGCGTAAAATACGGATTTCATGTGCTCAAGAAAAAAGTACCTTAGTCACTGATATGAGAGATACTTTTCTCCTGGTCGTTATGGGATGATACCATGGTCTCCTATAACAATGAGTCGATCAAGGGAAGAGCACCTCAGTTACTTGTATCAGAGACACCTTTCTCCTGATCGTTATTTATGTCGTAGGCAGAATGGAAAATCCGGCATTTTACAAACTGCCTTAGGCTGAATGAAGAGAGCCGGCGAAATGGAAAATTTTATTCAAATTTCTATTCAGCCTGATTATTTTTAGGCAGATTGTAAAGAGCCTACGCTGTGTTAGGCTAAATGGAAAAAGAGGTAGAAAAATTTGATTTATACATTGTTGGTAAACCAGAGTCGAAGTATTAATAAAAAAGGGAATATGGTATCATTTATTGTTACATGGAGCGCTAGAATGGCACCTTGAGCAACCTGGAAAGATTTTAGTGACCTCTGACGTCATAAGATCGTGACGTCACAGGGTCGGAAGTGAAAATTTTGCGAAGTCCCTCTATTATCCTACAACGTAACTCAAAAGTCAAAATTCTTCCAAGTCAGTCGGACTTGTAAACATTTCACTGACTTATGACGTCCTCAGATCATGACGTTAAAGGGTTGAAAGTCAAAATTTTTTCAAATCTTCCGGTCTTGGAAAAATTTTACTGGCCCATGATGTCATATCCACCATCAAGCTGTATGATAAAAGCAGAACTTGGACTATTTCTGCCAAGGTTCAACATGGACCATTTTGACGTTATCAAATCAAGACGTCATAGGATCGGAAGTCAAAATTTTTTCAAGGCTCTGGCCTTCGAAAAATGTTGACTGATCTATGATCGGATCGTGACGTCACAAAAGTTGAACTTCTTCTCATGTCCTTTGTCATAATACACACATTCGAAGGGGACTTGGACCATTTCTGTTAATGATGTTAGAAATTGGGACTCGTATGTATTACATTCATTTACACCTGACTCTTACTTACAATGCACGCGTCTTTCCTTGTTATCCCTTTTTTCCATTTAGCCTAACACTGCGTAGGCTCTTTACAATCTGCCTAAGAATAATCAGATTGAATGAAAATTTGAAAATAATTTTTCATTTTGCCGGCTCTTTTCATTTAGCCTAAGGCAGTTTGTAAAATTTCGGATTTTCCATTCTGCCTACGACATTTATAAATCGGTGAAAGCGTGTAGAGATTGGTTTTGAAAAAATGACGAAAATGGATTTTTGATATCAACTGACAGCTCTGTGTTCATACCTCTCAAACCGCAGAAAACCATTTTCTGTTGCTAGTCAAACTGCCTCTGCCCTCTACAACAACTCAGAACCGATTACTTACATTCTAAACTTCCTCCGGTTCACTTACTTTTACAGATCCCCCCCCCTCCCGTAGTTTCCTGTTTTATAGTTTTCTGAAATTAACGGTAACCTCATTGCCAGCATGAGATGTAAAACTTTGTACCTTCGCAAAAGATTTTCATTGTTACCTTCTTTTTGAAACTTTGTTCTGAGTTCCTACACAGGATGACCTACGTCGACTTATTCCTGCGTCTTATTTGAAACTTAGAAGTCTCAATCCATGCGAAAAATTGTCCGTCAGTGAAATTTCTCCTTTTAGTTCAATCATCAAAGCGGTCGAAAAATGATTTTTCGATTTTAATTCAGAGGCGTATAGTTTCATCAAAATTTTCAAGGAGATTCGATTACTCAGATTTTTTCCGAATAAAAAAGAATAGAGGACCCACCCCTCAACCTCGACACTAGTTTAATTGTCTGCGGAAGTAAGCGATGCAATGTAAATCTTTTTCGAATAATATAGGTACACACAGAATTTATCATCAGCCGCTGTCTCTGGTATACTTCGCTCTCTCCAGCTAAATGGACAACATGATTCACCGATTGACACGCCTAGGCCATATTTTACGATAGGTAGTAAAAAAACAATTTTCCAAAACGAGCTCACCGTCTAGATCGTAGACTTTGAATAGAAATTTTATTTTATCGTCCGGTGTTTTCCCGGCGAATTGATGCATCGCGTCCAGAAATTCTTGCAAAGATATCGAACCTGAATTGTCTTTATCGAAAATTTGAAACACTCTCTCCGTGAAAAAAGGCTGTAACGAAACAGAAATCCAAAAGTATTAAAACTATATAAATTCGAGCAATAACGATTACTATATCCTTACGTTTTTCGAGATGAGTATTTTCTTGAAATCATCGCGCCTGATTTCTTTTTCGTTACCAACCGTTTGTCGAAATAACTGTTCCAACCACTCTAAACTGTCTTCATCGAAACCAGTTCGTATTCTGAAATACAGTAATAATTCGTTACTATTATACTGTGTACTAGCATGTACTTAATATTTTTCTTTTACAAGTGCTTATACACGGAGTGTAATCAAAATAGCCCGAATATGCATTTAAACGAACATAAACACGTTGTAAACGAAATAACACCACTTGAAAATATAGGATGTATGTATACTCAACCCACAATAAAATGAATGAGGATCTTATATATTCGGGTACTTGTGTGAAATAATCGACCGAAGACGGAAGAGGAGATGAAATGCTCGACTTGATTTTTTTACTCTCTTCCAGCTCGAGTAATTGCGTTTATATAGGTAGTTTAAAGTTTCTTCGGAAATTTCATCATTTAGATGGATATTCAGCACGTGTAAGTTAGCATAATAGTATAATATGGAGGTCTTTATTGAGCCATATATAACACGTGTAAAAATCTCGTTTTTTGCCGTGACTCTACATGAGGTACGTAGAATATGCAGTTAATCAAAATGAATTATTATTGATTGTTAGCTGATTTCAAAAAATTTAATTACATGAAAGAGAGAAGAGGGAGGCTTAATGCATCTAAGTCGTGCATAATTCTTATTAAAGTTATAATTTACAAGTCAATAAGAGTTTGATCCCTCGATCTTGAATCGACATCTTGTGTAGACGCTAAGGATCACTATATCACTAAAATGCTCTCTGCAACTGCATCCTTTCGAAAGAAAGTTGGTCTCGTGATTTTTAAAGGATAAAAGAGAAATTTACTCTGCGGATCAGGAGCCAAGCAAGGACTCGAGTACCTTTTCCAAACTTTCTGAAGATGGTAATGAAGCTCGAGGCGGGTGAATGTCTCTGGGATGAACAGTTCTTAAATTACGGGAAGTGCATGTTTTTATTTTAGCACATTCGAAACTGAGGTTTCTAGGAAAAAAGAGGAGAAGTCTAGTATTCTAGTGAGGTGGACGCAAAAAGACTCCGTCACTTTGGCTCCTTATGACTTTCGATAGGGACTCGTTTTTCCGTCCACCAACATTGAAACTACCCCAGGTTTTGAGCTTCTGAGCTAAGTCGATGACCCCAAAGCGAAGAAACGAATTACTAAGGACGAAGAGGAATGTTTTGGTTGGTTGGAAAAGAAAGGTACAGAAGCACACTGAGACGACAGAATTGGAGTTGCACTCTGGCCATTCAATTTATTGTGTGCTAGCAGAATGGTCATGGCGACCCTCTTGTGCTTGGGAAGTCTACGGTCAAGAATAGACCTGCCTTGAAAGATGATATTATGCTAGTTTTCTCACAAACTCATTATTCTTCATTACCAAAGAATCAGAGATCGACTCGATTGCGACCTAATAGGGCTGGTAATTTCATGGCAAAAGATAAATTTGGAAAGAAGTTCAACTCAAGATTGACTCTAGATTTATGTCAATTTGAGTCGATTCAACGTTGACTAGCGTACATCAAAGAAGATCCACAAATGGACATGAAATGTGTTTGTCAATCTTAAATCAATAGAAAGTTTGAAAATGTTAATTTGAAATTGACTTCAGATTGACGTTATCATCTTAGATCTATTAAAATTGACCAGAGAAATACAAATTGACTTGGAATTGACACAAAAAAACAGCTAATATCAGGCTGATAGGGAAGTTATAGGAAAAGTTGACTCGAAGTTGATCCACGCTATCAATTTCAGAATGAAAGAAAAGATTGAAAAAGTTTACCTAAAATTGACTGCAGGTCCCCGCCGATTCTAGACTCGTTACCATATTGATCAGGAACTTTAAATGAACTGGAAATTAACCTAACAGAGCAGTAGATTTAAGGTCAATGGAAAAATCCGGAGACGTTTATTGAAAATCAACCTGAAATTGAAGTGGCAGAGGAGTGCTGGAGATTGATCTTGTAGGGACGTCGACGTGAGGTCGATTTGAACAATGTATCGATCCAATTCTGACCAAGCTTTTGCATATTATGTTAGAAGTAAATTCTCAGTCGTAGATCTTATTGATCTTTTTGTAATTTTTCAAGTCCCGTTTCTTGTTTATAGAACAATGATCAAAATTTTCCATCATGTGGCGATATTTTCTGGTCTCGCAGTTATATTTTCAAAATTTCTTGAACCCGTTGCATACCTCCAAAAATTCAAAATATAAAATTGTTCTCAATCCTGGAGACCATTTTAATCTAATGATCTCAGACTCGAACGTCAGATCTTTTGATACCAGGCCTGACGAGAGAAGGGGGCAACTGGGGATTTTGTCTACGAGCCCGACTCTTTTAGGGGTCCGTTTTACAAGGGTAGGGTGTGGAATTTTTATTTTTTTGGGGGGAGGTGGCTCGCTGGGTTCGTTGCCCGGACACGACTAGAGCTCCCGATGGGCGTGCACAAAATCTAGACACCTAAGGAAAACCTATAGTATTCAAACCTTTTTCTTGATAACTAGACAAGAATCTGCTTGTCAGACCAAACTGCTAAATGAAATTAAACGCAGGCATAATACCCTAGAGTGCTTGTAGTTGGGACTCAGCAATAATTCTACTTCCAGATTCCTAAGGATTCATAGCTCGAGACGCGAAGACGAATTCGTCATTGGGTCAATACAATACAAAAATGCCATTGTCACACAAAATCTCTAGAGAAAGCTCAAAAGTTCAGACGCACTTTCCCTGTACCCTTGTGGTTTGAAGTTGAAATTCAGAAATTAACCTGTTTCCAGTTTCTCAAGAATTCGTAGTCATAGCTCGGAACCCAAAGACGAATTCGTGATTGGGTCAACAAAATACAAAAATGCCCTTATCAGACAAAATCTCTCGAGAAAGCTCAAAAGTTCAGACGCATACTCCTATCACCCGTAGAATTCTTATCCATAGCTCGGAACCCAAGGACGAATTCGTGGTTGGGTAAAAAAAAAAAAACAAAGATACCCTTGTCAGACGTACATAATCTCTAGAGAAAGCTCAAATGTAAAGATGCAGATTGCTTTTACCCTCGTGGTTAAAAGTTGAGCCTCAGAAATAATACTATTCTCTGATTCCTAGGGATTCATAGCTCGAGACCCAAAGACGAATCCGTTATTGGGTCAAAACAATACAAAAATGCCCTTGTCGGACAAAATCTCTAGAGAAAGCTCAAAAGTGCAGACGCAAATTGCCTTTACCCTTTGTGGTTTGATATTGAGCCTCAGAAATTAAACTTTTTCCAGTTTCTTGAGGACTTCGTATTCTTCGTATTCCTCAGAGTTCAAAAATTTGGGTTTCACTATCCTTGCTTGTGAGGTTCAACTAGAATGACTCTCCAGATTTCTATGTTATATAAATTGGCACTTTACCATGAGAACTGTTTATTCCGTAAGGCGGGCAGAAAAGGCTTTTCACTCGGACAGTTCTTATAGGTAAATTTGATGCATACGAGCGCTAATTCCTAACTCGTTTACATATTTTGATGTTAATTTTTACCCTTATAGTAGTGTGTATTAAATGAACGCATTACTGTAAAAGACGGCACGTTGAATATTAATTCGAACCAATTTATCGCTTTCGTACACGTTTTAGAGTTGAACGACGTCAAATGTACATACGAGTGTACTCACCATTATAACCTGATATATAATGGTAATTCCGGTACGTTTAATTAAAATAGACTAACATGCAGTACGAAGACTATGCACGGACTTTTATAAGAGTACTACAGGTATAAGACGTGTACGTATCAAGTATACTTTATTACGGGGGTATATAATGTGCAGAATGTGGCGAATCTAGATTACGCATAACGAATAAAAGAGAAATGTGCTACGTTGTCTTCTCAAGTGATAGTTCAAAGATCAGACAAACATCTTGCTGCTGTCTCCCGAAGTCAGTAAATTCCAGCTGTGTGTTGCGGTTGCAGCTAAAACTGCAACGAACAAGCCACAAATAGTGCCTTTATATATACCTACAACGATGATTTATATTTTTATGATAGAAAATAACGATACATTTCACTGTACAAAGAGCGGTACAAAATACCGTATACAATAAATTATTTATACATAAAATCTTTTTTATTTTTTGATTTATAAATCATATTCATTGGTTTTTATTTCCAATACATGTGCGCGAGAAAAAATCATTTCCTACGACTAGTATTTTTTTTTCTTCTTGTTTAGTTCTCTCTTTGGGTTACTAAGTACAAAGATGACGATTTGAGACACCGTCGATTGCGAGACAATAATTGATTTTAAAACAATGGGTGTACGAAGGTCGTAGTTTTTTTTTTATTTAGTGATATGACCGACTAACCTGGGTACTGGAATGACTGTGTATATGGTTGCTGTATGATGAATGGCTCGTCTTCATGTGAGTAGAAGAGATGAATGACAATGAAGAAGGGTTGTTCCGATTGGCCAATTTTCCTCTTTCGAAAGTGTATAAAATATTAGGCACTGCATTAGATAGGAGTATTCATTATTATTTCGTATTATTGAGCTCATATTGTTATAATACGTCTTCCATTCTCAAATATCTTTGGAAGTCAAATTCAAATATTTAATTTTGAATGGCAGATGATAGGAGGGCTATATTTGAAGTCACACAGCCTCATTGCATACTTCATTCCGTCAGGGATCTGTTGCTCCGAGCTGTTTGTCAAGTTCAAGGTTACGAGTTCATATTTGCTCTTGATTACCATATAGTCAAATCCCTCTATCAGCTTCTTGTTCTGACATGTTTCATATCTTAAGTCACACCTTGTATCACCCCCTTACTCTTGGAGAACAGACTTGAAAAATTTTTCGAGAAAAATCTTTACACCTGGTAGGTGATTCGAAATAGGTGAGGTTAGGTTAGGTTCTAATTTCTATTTCCAAGCAGTCAACAAATTTTGATAATTCGCAATAAAATAATTTTTCATTTGCCTTCAATTTGAACCTTCCTTGTAAATTATATTTATGATACTGTCCGCGCAACGCGACCATTTTTACTGACTTGAAATATAGTTTTCAGCCCGTCAAGATAGCATCAGCAAAATCCGAAACAATGTTCATAATTTCGAGCGCTTAAAATTCAATCATTCAAGAAATTGATTCGGGCTGGTTTAGCGGAGTTCGAGGGGCTCATTTGCTCCTCTTGTTCGCCATTAGCCTGAAATATTTTATAGTAGACTTATACTAGACAACGATGGGAAGGGGGGGGGGTTGCCATCAAAGACATGAAACATGATCTTCATCTATTTGGCTACGCCAGAAAATCCATCATTTTTTTCTGATGTTTTAGACTTCAAATTGTCTGTCCTTGTTTGGTCATTTTCAAGTTGATTTGTAGGTTTATTGGTAATGAGGGCTGATTGACTTCAAACCGGTATTTATCCGAAGTCCTATCAACCCTAAAATCAACTGCTCTTTTGATTGATTTAAAGTTAGCTTTTGGTTCTCGGGTAATGTCTTGACTTCAAACCAAGATAATGAATTTAGACAAGCCAACTTCTAACTGATGAATTTTTCTATCGACCGGAAATCAATATTGTTCTGTTAAGTCGATTTCAATTCTGTGTTCACAATGTGCTTTGGTCAACTATAAATTGATCTAATCAATCAGGAATTGATTTCAAACTTTTACAAACTTTTTACTGATCTCGAATTCATTACTCTTCTGAGTCAATTTCAGGTTTCCAAATTTTCCCACAGAACTGAAATTGACTGCTTTTTTGGGTCCATTTCCAGTTGATTTGTTGTTCTTTGGTCAATGTATGCTGGTCAACAGGAAATCGACCTTGCAGTCAATTTTGCAAAAATTTCTACAGATTACTGTATGACTCCAACATTGACTGCTCTTTTGGGTCGATTTCACGTTGATTAGTTTTCTTCGGTGATGATTGTATACTGGTTAACTTCAAATTGATATCAACCTAAAGTCAATTTCTGATGAACTTGTAGAAATTTTTCTATTGACCTGGAATTTTTCCAAGCCCCTAAAATAGGTCAAGGTCATTGACGACGTCATAAAACATTCCGGCTGAAAGTTGAAATTTTTTCAAGAGCCTAAAGTAGGTCAAGGTCATTGATGACATCATAAGGCGCCACACGTCACGTCATGTCACGCAGTTCACAGAAACTCCCGGACGCGAACACGGATACGGACGTTTTCTGAAGATGTAATCCCCCTAACAAAATAGATAGCGGGTTCCCCGCTAAAAACGTTGAATGTGAATTACTTCTGACTTTTCTGGCGAAGTATGCAATATTACTAGAGCTTCGGGTCCAGTGTACGGCATATATCAGGCCAACTTCAACCCTCTGATGACGTCATCACCGAGGTTGACCTGGTCTACGGACTGCCTTATTTTATAATTCCGTGACCAACATTGTCTCTCCATTCCTCAAGAGCTTTTTCAAGGGTTTCACGACGTTTTCTCTAATGCCATTTTCTCTAATGGCAAATTTTTCTAACGACAAATTCTCTAAAATCAATTTTCTCTAAAACTATTTTCTCTAACGACAAATTCTCCGAAGTAAATTCATTATTTCGCACACTTTGTTAATTTACGAGATAATGACATTGGCGCCAATTGCTCTCAAGTACTCCATCCTGGACCTGTTGTTGTACTCGCCCGTAATAGCTGCGATCCGTGTCTGCAAGTCCCTCCTACTAATTCCGTCACACATATCTCCATGAAGCCTTGTTCTTATTGGGATTCTTCTAGGAGAAAGAACAGGTCCGGATGGTGCTTGCCTATTACAATTCTAAAACGGTCAGGCCACCCTTCTGACATATTGTTTGTCCGGCGTGATTTGTTCACGGCAGTCTCATATCGGTTCCATAAGGTTATTGGATACCTCGGCGGCACTCCTGCCCGCCGGCCTTGGGCCCGGCGGCTGTTTATGTAATACTCATTGAAGTCATCAAACACCGCTCGGAGTTGTTCAGGACACTCACAACGTAGTTCGGTAAAACTGGTAGCGACATCCGCCTCTGGGACTGTTCAATCTATAACGCCGTAAGATAAAGGAGAGTACGAATTTTATACCTGAAAAGAGGGTACACACATAAATAAGCAAAAAACCTACCCCATGCTGTGCACTGCTCTCTCACTTTCTCTAAACTCTATCAAAAATGTAAAACCCGTTCTTCACGGCGATCAGTAGGAAACAAAACAACGCACGAGATTGTACATTCCTCCCCCCCCCCCCCTTGAGGTAGGACCTCAAAGAAAGGGATATTACAGAAATAATTTGAATTTTATTTCTTTATTAGGGACTAATGCTAGAGCAAGTAGCATGTTTGTGAATCTCTTTATTGTCCGGTCCTCTGGATTCCTGTACTCAGCCTGCAACCCGGCGTTTTGGATTCGTCGGTATATGATGACTCCGAGGTATTCAACTCTCTCCCGTGTGCTAGGCAATTCCAAAATTATCTTCAAGATCATTCCATCGTCACGTGCGTTCCGAAGAAATTTATTTGTCGTTAGAGAAATTTGCCATTAGAAAAAAATGGCTTTAGAGAAACTTGATTTTAGAGAATTCTTCGTTAGAGAAGATGTATTACAGAAAACTTCGTACAATCTTTTCAAGAACAGAAATGTTATCAAATTACACCACACGTTTCTCACTTGGTCCATTATTCTTTGGAATTCTCTAGTCTTTGCCTATTGGGGTAAGGTGCAGAATCTGACTATCTTCAAATGTAATTGCATAACATCAAAAAAGCTTTGAAAGACACGATACTCGCTCTCGTAGCCCAGCGGTTAGAGCAGTCACCTGGAAAGCGAAAGTTTTCGGGTTCGGAAGTAAAAGAGTCTCCTCATACATTTCGTGGCTCGTACCTGAGTTTAAATGAATGCACCCACAAGTTCACGATGCTTTCATTCGACACAGACGAGTTGATGATATTTTGGTGAAATAAATGTTGGAAACCAATTTCGCGTAAACTGAAAGATGCGTATCCTCGTTTGTGATCATCGAGAATATCTTTAGAAATATTTATAGGTCGTCAAATACTACCAACTCTGTGAAGTTGGTTATTCTCTGCAATTTGGTTGTCCTCACCTTTGAGAAATAGATAAAGAATATCGTTATCTTCTGCTGCAACTTTCAGATAATTACTTCTGAAAAAATGTTGTATTCTTCGTATGACGTCATTGTACTCAGGGTTTATATTTCCTAAATTGGCCCATAGTAAATCCCAATCTCGTCTGAGATTTAGCTCTTCATATTTTTTCAGTATTTCTGTGAGAATATCGGCTTTCCTTGTCGAAGTTTTCGATATATTATTCCTCTTGGAAATACGCAACTGTATATAGAATTGGACTAACTTCCTTCAGGTGGTAATAATTTACCATTTGCAATCTTAACAGCTCTCCAAGTATGTTCGTCCAAACGATATTTTAAGGTTATCGTCTGAGGAAATACTGTGGTAACCATCTCAATCGTAAGTGTACTGTCATCTTCGTTTTTGATTTCAATTGGTTGTGATTCTTCGTCATCAGTTATTTTGACGTACATCTTAAGACCTGAGTAAAGTCGAAGAGTAATGGAACGTCCGTGTTTTGAATGTAGGAAGTTCAATATTATTCACGAGAGAAATCGTCGATGTTCTGTTCGAACTTTTGTCTAACATTACTTTGTATTCGAATTCTACTCTGTCATTGTGATAAAGTGAACGGCAGGTAGGGTCCCGACGAGAAAATCTGAAATTTTCGCTTCAGTTTTTCATTTATCAACAACCCCCTTTTTCTAAAAAGGCTCCATCCTGAAGAAGATTACGATGTGGTCGAAAAGTTGACTAACGAATTTTACGTTTCAGTGCAGGTAAAGCCCCTGTGTTCTTTTCACTTAGATGCTTTCTCCTTATACATATTACAAGCCTGACCTTTTGGTTCCCAACAAATCGCGTCGAAACTATAACAAGAGTCAGGTTCGATCTACTCTTCAGAAAAAGCACTCACTCATTTGTATCATTTCCATCATACGCGACCCGCTAATTAAGCTGAGAACTGAATTATTTCTCCCTCATTTGAGATGAATAATAATTCGTTATAATAACTTCTCTATTCACTTATCGTCTATACAGATATACCAACACTTTCTGCGACATTACAACTGCAACAAATATACCCTCGTTTCGCATCCACACGGCTGTCACCAACTCTCAAGTTACTAATTCCGTAGCTTCTTATTAAGACGTACGGAACTATATTTACCATTAAAATGCTACCTTCATTTTAATTACGGTCACATACAGCCACGTGACGCGAATAAATGCCCTTCGTGTCTTCGGCTCTACGTTTGTCTCAATTATAATGTCTCTATCGAGAGTATTTATGAACCTACGGGTATTTTTTCTTCTCTCGCGCTTTCTTTCCCTTTTCAATTCATTGGAAACGGGGAAAGAGAAAATCAACGCGTGGGAGGAATGGACTTCATAGCGTTTGTTGAATGCATGTAAACTGTAGCGTGTGTACCGTACATAATATAAAGCAAACGTAATTTAATTGATCTCGTTTGCAAGAACGAACTGAACGCGATCTCCGTTCTTTACAATCCGAGACAATGTATGCAATGATTCGTTGATAATTAATTGCTGGGAATTTTGATTCACTCACTGAGACTCGCAAATTAGACAAAATTTATTCTTGAAAGTGTCTGACCGGCGGTGGTCCAGACATTTCCTGGTAAACTTGTGGACGATATACTACTAGAGATCTATTGATGGGAGATGGGAGCCTTTAGTTTGCTCTTCTCTTTCTTTTAGATGGTTCTTAAGCTATGGTTAAGGACCGCTACAGCTTCGCGAGATACCTAGAATTGGTCCGTGAGCTTTTTAAGGTACAAAAACATGTCAAGTATATCTCACTATTTTTATAGTTGTCAGGTAGTGCGCGCCACTTGCAAAAGTTAAAAACCAATATTAACTAAACGGATCTTTGAACTATGAAGTGCTGAAAAATTACAGCACATCAACTTTTATCAAATAGATTTCGGACTTGAATTATTGTCCAACAGTCAAGAACCTAATAAGGATGATGAAGTCCGATGACTTCGTCACACATTGATCAGTTCTACGTATCATCACCTGGTCAACTTGACTGATGCGAAGCTTGGGGAGGATGATGAGAGTCTTCAGCTGATTTGCTCTTCTCTTACATCCAGGGGAAGGGACATCAACCAATGTGAGAGTATGGCTGTTGAACCAATATTTCCTAACCCCCTATGAAATCAGAGCATTCCTTTCCTTCGGAACAACAATTTGCTCTTCATATACACAGCCATAAAATCGAAATTAAGCATCACTTTGATAATTAGCCTTCTTCCTTCTCTTCCAAACAATGTTCTTAAGTAGTTAAAAGCTAATTGATACGCTTCGTAGTTCAGACAATCAATAAATTCGATGTTTAAAAGGGACTTCATTCGCTTTCAATGACTATAAAATTCCCAACCCGGCGGATAGTGTGTTAAGTTTGTTTCGATTTTGTAATATCCTCACCGCATCCGAGAGCGAGGATGTTGGAATCAGCCGACGTCGTAACCTCTTAGTCATACAGTGCTATCATACGACAAGAGGGTCAGAAAACTATTCAACAGCGAATGAACTTTTGAAACGAGAATTGTAATTCTTAAAGCCCGTTACAGTTTACACAATTTCCTCGTTTCTGTTTATATACTCTCATTAATTCAGCGACGTAAGTTTCTACAACATATACCCTTTAGGTTTCCAAAGATGCGAATTTTAGGTCACAATCGCGTAGACTAATGATGATTATACGAGGCAATAACGCCGGTACACAAATCCTGGGACCACTTTTATTGGCTATTAACGCGAAATTACGTTTATATTGGATGATAGCTTACTTAATATTCGTTAAATTGCCGATGACTTCGATAATTTGCTGAGGCGTGATCGTACCGTCGTTATTTTTATCAATGAATCTGAATATTCTATCACAGATCTGAAAATAATAAAAATAAACGCATAAAAATTGGTAAGGCGAGTATTAATGAGAAAGTAATGGATAACTATGCCCGCGAGCTCATGTTAACAGACTTCTTTCACACACATACATACAGGAAAAAAAAAGAACATGTTGTAAGAAAGAAGAATAGGTGGGTCTAGATATTGTCTCTCTCTCTATTGGGGAACAGACCCAGTTTTCGCAAGTTGTGAAGTATCGTACGGAATGCATAAAAAGTTAGGTCTCAACTATTTCTAGGAATATTCTCCCATAAAGATCGATTCCTCAAATTATGGCCAAAATCATCTGACAAAGACATACTCAAAAGATTACAACAAACGAAGTACTCGATGGAGTAGTACGAAAGAAGTAAATTGAATAAAGCCACAGAAGGAAACAAACACACCGCAGCTCTTTCGATTAAAAAACCATTGTCAACGGAGGCAAAAAAGCAACTAAACCAACTCCGACTGGAAACAAGGACGACCTAAGAAGTCATGACTGAACTAACGAGTCATCACGATGTGAATCATATTCATAAACTATCAATCAATCCCTCATCAGGTATGTACCAGTTAAGCACATTTAGGTCGTCGTTTTTCAGATGGCGAATAATTCCGATGTGTTCAAGCGCGAGACGTTTTTTAGTATGAGGTCTCTCTGTGGAGGAGAGCCTCGGGTCCCTCTTCAAAGCTGTGACCAGTGGTAATGAGATGGTCCGCAAAGGCCGAATCACTGAAATTTCCCGTTTCCCACGCCTTCCTATGCTTATCTATTCTAATTTTAAACTAACGGCTGGTCTCACCTATGTATACTCCATTACTGTCATTATGTCTTCGTCAGAAGAGAAAAGATGGCGTAGAAATGAAGTCTGGAGAAGAACTCAAGAAGCAGAAGCTAACATGTCTTTTCAAAACAAAGGTAGAGTAGCATTATTCTAAATTATACAAAAAAAACTTGACTTTGAGACAGAAAAACTAAGTATGGTTCAACTCGAGGTGACTACAGTCATTCCCGCGGAATCGCCGACGTGAGTTTCCTCCCTCCCCCTTCTGGATCCGCACCTGCATATGCTGGCTCTCTCGGAGATTGACTAGCTGACGGGTTCACTTTCCCCAGTATTACTTAGCCTGATTTAAGCCTTGTATATTGTCTATGAGGATGCACTGAGAAACTCACTCGCTCCTGCTAGCCCGGACCAATCGATGATATTGGTACATCGAACATCAATATAATTATACGTACGTTACATCGATATATCAATAATATTGAATCAACCTCACCAATGTTGTTGACTATGGGAGTAATTGGTATTACTTAGCTTAGGCCCTGGGTAAAATTTTTCCAAGTCTCTACTTGTTGACTTCATTGTAACAGAAAACATCAAAGAGATCTGAACTAGTAGGACTGCGGATTCCAAATTTTGTAGGATAGGCTAACCAGCTTATCCTGCCTCCTCTATAATGTGTTTAAGGCTCAGACGTTCGTCAGACAAACTTGTTCTTACCTTGCTTTTTACAAGCTCAGAACAGACCGGAAAAGGTGGCTGTCACTTGTCTACACGGAAAGAAAGACTGATGTTATGACGCTCTGCTTCTTATCTGTAAGTTTTAGGGCAACGCTAGCCCCACAAAATGGTCTTGAAGACGGCGAGCGTTCTTAGGGAAATATGTTTACAGGCTCCTCTCAGTCAAGATTACTGATGAGTGATGACGTCATAATACGGCCCGAGTGGATTTTCTTCAAGTCCCTTTATACGGTCAAAGTATTTGATGACGTCATTGATGATGTGTCCTCTCAATCGCTGACGTCATAGTAACAAAACTGTGACAGTTTTACCGTGCGGGTTACTGTGACTTTCGAAGAGGACAAATTACTAGCGGGGAACCCACTAGCCATTTTGTTGGGGGTATTATATCCTCAGAAAACTCCGCGCCCTGGAGTTTCTGTGAACTGCGTGACGTGACGTGACGTGGGGCGCTTTATGACGTCATCAATGACCGTGACCTACTTTAGGGACCTGGAAAAATTTCAACTCCCAGCCTTCATTATATCAGGCCTAGTATTGTTAGGGGAATTAAATCCTTAAAAAACATCCGCGTTCGGGAGTTTCTGTGAACTGCGTGACGTGACGTGACGTGGGGCGCTTTATGACGTCATCAATGACCGTGACCTACTTTAGGGGCTCGAAATAATTTCAGCTTTCCATTTTGTTAAAAGGATTACATCCTCAGAAAACGTCCGCGTCCGAAAGTTTCTGTGAACTGCGTGACGTGATGTGGGGCATTTTGTGATATCATCAATGACCTTGATCCACTTTAGGGACTTGAAAAAATTTCAACTTCCAGCTGCGATGCTTCATGACGTTGTCAATGACCTTGACCTGCTTTAGGGACTGAAAAATTTCAACTTCCAGCCGGGATGCTTTATGACGTCATCAATGACTTTGACCTTGACCTACTTTAGGGACTTGAAAAAATTTCAATTTCCAGCCTTCATTATATCAGGCCTAGCATGCAGTATACTGAGAATTTTCTGAGCGGGGATTTTCGCGCCAACGTGATCGCGAGCGCGGGAAGTTGCGGGTTCCCCGCTTCCATTGCAAACCTGCAATGGCCTCTAATTTTTTTGGGGGAAATTTTCCTTGTCCATAAAACATCAAATTCCTATCGTTGAACTTGTAGCGGATAAGGCTGGCTCGACCGGGAGCGCTTGTCAAAAATAAGCTCGTTAACAGATATGAACAGAGCACGACAGGGTTTATATTCGAGTAGCGATGCAACGCGTTGCTACAAACTATCCCCACACCTCACCAATTCTTTGTGAGTATTCAAATATTATACAAGAAAGCGTATTGGTATAAGTTTCAACTTTTCTGCTCTAAACCTCATAATCCAAATTGCATGGTGGAGTTCAATTACCTTTAATCAATGAGATACAATTTTCTGGCACCCCCTCCTCTCTCACCCCATTAGAACAACAGTCCTTCATGTATCTTCCGAAGGTGGAAATTTTCACATGTGCCCTCAATCAATTCGAGTTCAAGTCCAAAAGATTCTTGTACATTCTCCCAAATAGTTTCCACCCGCTACTCAAATTCCTGAAACCTAAATAGCTCGATAATTGCAATTTTTACAATCCCTATTTCCTCCTTCTCAAATACATACCAAAAAGGTCAACATCATTCACGTCCTTCCGCTCTCTTCTCATTTTTCATAGTGTGAATCTCCTCACGTAGACTTTGTTATCAGGTCGCGAAGTTCTCTGGTAAATGAACGCTTGGTCGACTCAATGTAGAGTCGATTTGGGGCGACTTCAAACCGAGAATCAAATGAATTTTCTACCCGACTAAAATCGAAGTCGATCCGGAGGCAATTTCCCCCTCCAAATTTTTTCGTCGACTTGAAATCTGCTGCTCTACTAGGCCGATTTCAAGTCATGCTGTAGTTTTCTGGTAAACGGAGCTGATCGACTTTCAATCGACTTCAAATTGACGTCAATCTGGAGTCAATTTCGAGTCAATTTGAAGTTTCCTGGTCATCAGTGTGCGCTGATAGACATTCAATCGACCACAACTGGACGTCGATCTGGACTCGATTTCGAGTCACGCACAAACTTTCCAAATTTCGACTCTACCAACCTGGAATCAATTGCTCTTTTTGGTCGATTCCGAGTCAATTTTTAGTTCTTATTAGTAATGGGAGGTGATTGATTCCGAATCGCCTCAAGTCGACGTTGATCTGGAATTTATTTCAAGTTGACTTCTCAAACTATATCGACTCTATTGTGTTGACCAACATAGTTGATTTTCAGTTTATTACAGTGACGTGCGATGATTGACTTCAAAATGATCGTAAATTGACGTCAATCTGGAGTTGACTTCAAGTCTACTTCTTCAATCTTCGTTTGTCAACCTGGAATCAAAGATTCTTTTGCCTTGTTTTAAGTAAGTAGATTTCTAATTCTCTGGATTAAAGTACAAGGAATCAAGTCAACGATGACCTGAGATCGATTTTGTGTCGAATTTCACGAAGTTTTCCAACCTGAGATTGACTGCTCTTCTGGGTCAATTTCTTATCGATTTGCTTTCCCTAGTAAAGCACGCCGATTGTCTTCCGATTGACTTTGAATCAACTTTGATCTGGATTCAATTTTGAGCCAACTTCGTCAAATTTCAGTGACCTAAAACTGACTGCTTTGTTCCGTCAATCAACAGTCAATTTTTGGTTTTCTAGAAATGCACGCTGATACTCAATTTGACGTTGATCTGTAGTCGATTTGTAACCATGTAAGGTATATTTTACTTTACTTTACCACCCTGAACAGATTCAACTTATCCTAGAGATGTACCCTAATTGATTTCAAATCAATTTTCATATCGACGTCAATCTGAAGTCGCAATTCCAAGTCGACCACTATAAATTGTCTCATTGACCTGAAATTGACTGCTCTTTTGAGTCGATTTCAGATCGATTTGTAGTTCCTTAGTAATGTGCGCTAATGAACTTCAGATCTATCCCTCAAATTGATGTCAATCTGGAATTGATTTTAAGTCGACTTCTGCAAATTTTTGTAATAGACCTTTGCATCAATCAACACTCAATTTTTCGCCCATGAGGAATGTCCACTGATCGACTTCTCCAAATTTTGTCAACAATCTAAAATCGACAACTCTTTTAAGTTGATTCAATGTTAATTGGTAGTTCTTTGTTCGCTGGTTGACTTCAAATTGACCTTCGTTGATTTGGAGTCAATTTTAATTCAATTTTTTCAATTTGTTTTTTATGGACTTCAAATCGACGTTGGTCTACAATCCATTTTGTATCGAGTTTTTAAAATTTTTCTAGGGACTTGAAAGCAAGTGCTCTTTTGGGTCGATTTTATATCAATTTGTAGACCTTCAATCATGTACTTCAGCCAGCGTTGAGTTGACTAAAAATCAACATCATTCTGGGGTCTATTTCGAGTCGACTGCCTCATGTTTTTCCATCGATCTGAAATTACGTACCTCCCCTCTTGAGCCGCTTTCGAGTCAATTTGTGACTCTCTAGGAATGTGTGCTGGTCGACTTTGAGATGACCTTAAATTGACGCCAATCTGGAGTCCATTTCAAGTCAATTTTTCCATACTTTTCTACTGCTCTTTAGGGTCCATTTCACGGGATCCCGTTCATTTAGGCGCGAATCCCCACAAAGCTCAATTGGGCGCCAAAGTGAGAAAGCAGAAACAAAATGTAGAAAGCAGTGTCACCACTAAAGAATGTAAGCTTGTTAGCGTAAACCAGAAGACACATCGTGGAGTTCAGCTTACAACGTCTTCGTCAAAATTCATCTACAAAGCACATTCATGCACAACCCTTCGGCGCCCATTTGAACCCGTCTCAATTTCACGTACTTAATTTCTATTTCTCAGGTTCATGTTTGCTGGCGGTCGACGTCAAATTAACCTGAAATTGGCATTGATCTGGAGTCGATCTCCAGCCAACTTCTTGAAATTTTTCCGCATCGACTTGAAACTCACTACTCTATTGCGTCGATTAACCGTTATTTTCAATTCTCTGAAAATGTATGGTGATCGACTTGAACCTACCTCAAATCAACGTCCATGAATAGTCACCTCCTTGACGCATTGTGTTTGGTGACTTTGCTACTCGCGGACACAAATATAAAACGAGGATCGTTGGAAACTCAATTATGCTTTACCGAAGCAGCAATGGTCAAATTTTTTCAACCTAGATTCTAAAATCTTATCAAAGTGTACCACTGGGATCTACGAAAGGTTGACGTCGATTGCAAATCTTTGCCGACTGAAAACCCTCGGCGCTTTCAGTCTATATCAATCCATCATACCGGGAGTCGATTCAAATTCGATGGCGATAATTACGAAGTCTCGATGGTGGAAAATAGCGGTCGATCTTCAGTCGACTGCCAGTGATGAGTCGATTTGCGGTCACCACTGTACGAAACTCATCGATGACTCCGAGTTGATACAATCCGATTTGACGTCATCAACGTCGATTTGGAGTCGGCATGATTTACGAAGCTACTGGTAATATTTTCCGCAAAAGCATTTCTATTATTACAATTTTCCAACTTCAAAAGCACTAAAGCGTACCAAGTAAAACGAAAGCTAAATTGTTCCAAGTACCTAGGAGCGAACTGACGATAGATGGGCCCGAGAAATTTAGATTCGATCTGCGTACAAGCCATCAAACACGTTACGTGTCGAAATTATCATAAGCTAAATTACGTTGATGGAGTAAAGGCGGTCTAGGTGACTACATCGTCGCGATCGAGGATTAAAAACTGGGCTGATGTTTGCGGCACGGCGAAAAAACCTGTAAATGAAATGCAGTAGTAAACGAGCAAGATTCTATCAATGTTCTTATCTCGACTAGATGTCTAACAGCCTGATATATGCGCACCTATAGCCGAAGAAAACGAAAACAACTACCGTATACTAATTTCAATATTTTAATAATTCCACAGATTGGTTCAGAAAAGATCAATATCGTCTACACGCTTTACATCATCCACAATATATGAAAAAAGCGTGCCTTCTTTACTGCACTACATTTTATCTATACCATTAATTTTTAGCTCTCTTTCTTTCACACCGAGGTTATACGCGCTTTATTACATATTAATGAATGAGATATGCATAATAACAGGTTAAACCAATATTTTCGCGACGGAGACTTAAAATTGAAAATAATTGACGTCTTTTCACTGTTGTATTCACTATACATATACACGAATGCGTAGCTCCGTATTTAGACAAGTGCTGTAAATATACTCCAAGTTTTTACTGTACCGAATATTAAAGTAACGCCGTTTTTTTCAATAAATCTTTTTATACCGTATCGTAGAAGAGGGTACGGTACGGTAATAAAAATACGAAACGTCGTATATTCGCGACGAATGGAAAATAATATCGATACGCGAGAGGAATGTTTTTCCTCTTTATTATCATCGAGGCGACAAAATTTCATATCATGTCGTACGTACGACGTGAAAAAATATTTTCACAACAATTCGTATTCGGCTTTCGAATTTTTAATAAACTTCAACGGAGCTCCCCATCAGTACCGCGGTCATCGTCATGGCGCTTCGGACGCTCGCCTTCGCTATCGGCCTGCTCGCTAGCCTCTCTGAAACGTACCAACAATTGAGATTTGGACAAATTTCCGATCCGGTCGTCGTCCACGATGAGAATAACGCCAACTTCATCAAATTATGCGACGCCATAATGCGAGCGTGCGGTTGCAAGGAAATTCATATCCTCAAACCGGACAAGAGCGCTTTCCTCGAGTACGTCATCGTCGCCCTGCAGAAGGATTTCCATCATTCGGTAACGGTGAAAACATTCTCCAGCATGTACGCCAACGCCGAGGAGCACTGGCACTCTTGCAGGACCACAGCGGCTCAGAAGAAAACCAAAACGGCGATAATGATGGCGACGAAAGAGGAGAAACTGGAACAGCACTTCTTCTTCCGGGTCGTCTTGGTATTCCAACCGAGCGAAAGCGAATTGAGCGATTTACTGTACAGTAATGCGGCGGTCTCCAAAACCGTTTTCATCCTCCTTTTGCGAGACGGTCTTAGCCGAAACTTCAAGCGAATCATTCGCAAAGCGTGGAAGCGTAAATACATTTTCCGTCTGATTCTTATCGACTCATCCACGCGAACTTTCGAAGGCACGCTGTACAATCCTTTCATGAATTGTGAAGGGCGCGGGGGTACGTTCACTCAAATCTCAATAACGAGACGAGCACAAATAGCCAAAACCCTACTTGCGCAAGTGAAGTCGCTAAACGGTTGCAAGTTGAAGATATCGATGTACGAGCGCGATCAGACGGCCGTGTTGCTTGAGAATCGAACCTTCACCGGTCAGGACGGTCGACTAATTGACTTGTTGGTTGAGAAGATGAATTTTACACCTGCCATCAATCTCATGAAAGGTAGAATGATATACGGCTTCAAAGTGGTCAACGACACCTTCGAGGGTACGTTCGCAAATTTGATAGATGGCACCGCTGATTTGTCGCTAAATGGACACTTTATGAAAGATTATCAATGCGACACTGTCGAACTCACTAGACAAATAACTAGCGACAGAGTATGTCTTCTGACTCCAAAAGCCGGCGTTATACCACCCCTGATCACTGTGTTGAAGAGTTTCCAGCTGGAAGTGTGGACCATGATCGTTGCAACTTACGTCATTGTCGTCCTTTCGTACTGTTTATGGACTGCACTGGACAACGTCCACTTCGCACGGCCGTTACCGAGAGGCTGCGTTCGTGCCCTGGACATCTTTCGCATATTTACCGCGTCGCCCGTTAGCCGTAAACTGGTGCGTAACTCGGAGAAAGTTTTGTTCGCATTTTGTTGGTTCTACTCGATGGTAGTGCTAAATTCGTTTCAAGGCTCGCTCGTGACTTTCCTCAACACGCCTATGCACTTTCCGGACATCGATACTTTTGAAGATCTCATCCAGTCCAATCTACCGCTGCTCACGACCGGGTCTACATTCATCGACCTACTTCTGGGCGATCCTACCCTATCTAAACTGGAGAAACGAATTTACGTCATGAAGGACAATAGCGCGGCGGATAATTTCGAAGGTCGTTACGCCGGCTTCCAGCGTATTAACGTGTACAATTTGAAGTATTTTAAGGACATCAAGTACGTGCCGAACGAGCGCGAATCGAGATTTCTGCACACGATGAAACAGTGTATTATGTCGTATTTTATCTCGTACGTGTTGCCCAGACACTCGCCTTATAAGCGGCGTATTGACGAGATTATTTCCAGAGTAGAGCACGCGGGCCTACTCATCAAGTGGAACGGGGATGCTTCCAAGTATATATTTAGAAAATATAATCTCGTGACGAGTAAAGGCAGAGGACGTATAAAAGTGTTTTCGATGCACGATTTGGAAGCGGCATTTTCTGTCATTTTGCTGGGGTCGGTTATTAGCGCGTGCGTATTTGTAATCGAGTTGGGCTGGCATAGGCGGGAGAAGTTGATCAAGAAAATGAAAGTAGAATGGTGTGAAAGGCTGCCCACGAATCCATCGATGCAAAAGAGAATTCGTTTGAGGAGAATGCTTTGGTCTTACTCGTCAGAGAGGGATAATCGATCGACGAATCCGTCGTATTTTATTTCTTCACGCTCAATTCTTCCTCCGGTTTATAAAACCTTTTAATGCGAATTTAAAACCGGTCTGTTCCGACACAGCTTCAGAAGACGTTTTACTCATTTAGTAATCCAAAATATAAAATTTTTAGCGAACGATATGGAAATATGGTGGGAGGGAGGGCGACTAAGGTAAGAATGATTAATCTATTTTAACCCTTATCGACGGTTGATTCGTAGTTTATTAGATTCCACAAATACTTGACTCGGGATCAGTTCCTGGTTGAAATTATACGTCGATACATCTTTAAAATTGATCTCACGCAACACCACCGCTGACGTCAATAATTAGGTCGATATCATGTAGTTGAATTTTATTGGTCTCATTTCAATTCATCATGATTACCAACCCAAGAGTATTTGAGGAAATCGTTCGTCGTTCGCTCAGAAAATAGTGGTTCCTATGGGCCGCGACTCCAGCTCATCTCGAGGACTTGAAAACTTCTTCAAGGCAACCATACTGAAGAAAGAGTTTAGTTAGGATCTTGAAATTCTTTAAAATTAATATGACTATATGTAAGAACGTGAACGTTCTTTTACGTCGCTCGCGTTACTCTTCCACTCGCACCTAATGTCTTGAGCTCCGGCTATATAATATCTCTCCTCTTTCTTCCTTATCATCTTCCGAGTGCAGTCAGCTGACCTGCCTTTCCTTCGGGAACTCGACTTTTGTTTCGATTCTGTGGAAACACAGCATCGCCAGATTTGTAAAGATTCTACAATCTTACATATATAACGAGGTTTTGATTCAGTTCAGAGACTTGGGAGAAGTTCGACTTTTGGAAAAATTCCGACCGGGATCCGTCCTGCAAATAAAAATCCCAAGAAGGGAAAGAGGCGCGTCAACTCAGTTGGGCTGACTCAACCAAAATTCGTGGAAAAGAGGACTTTTTCAAAATGTGAGCTTTATGTGACTAGCGAAATACGAGCAGAAATGTAAGATGAAATTAAGAAGTTGGGCGGATAGTGAGACCTGATTTTCAAATTTTGGGGGATAATCGCAGAACTTGAAAAAATTTGGACCCTCCTGAATATATTATCCTAATTCCTCATCAAAATCGATTATTAGAATCAAAGTTCCTGAGAGACACAGCCTACCTACCTCCAAAAACACCAACGCTCCTAGGCTCCTAATCTTTCAATCACCTCCTCTTTTTATTCAATTATTCAACACAATTTTCCAACAGTGCTCTATCCTTCCATCTGATACTAAACCCTACTATACATATCTCTCTTCTGCATCTCACTGGACCTATCTTTTAAGACTTACGTCCCCGCAAACTGTTCCAAAAGAGTCCCGCACACTAGACCAAATGAAGCCAAATGATTTGTCTCCTTTTTTTGACATGCATGTGCCTCAAAAATGGGGATCATTCAGGAGATGAGGTCATATGGACTTGAAAAATTGCGACCGCTACTTCGAGACTTGCATCCTAAGCATTTGGTATATTATAAGACACTAAAGAAAGAGATATAATGAACAGTCAATTTGACAAGTCTCCAGCTGATGGCTGTATTACTTCAATTTTCATACGCTTTGATGACGTCACTATTTGTTGATGACGTTGAACGCAGAACTTGACAAAGAACGGAAAATGGAATATAATGCATCCATCACCTGGAGACTTCATAATCCCAGTCGTTGTCTAAGATTAAGTCTGCTGCTGGTGGATGCATTATATTCCATTTTCCGTTCTTTGATGACGTCATTGTACGTTGATGACGTAAGAAACAGAACTTGAATGCATATGCAATCATCAGCTGGAGACTGTGTGGTTTTAGATGTTATCAAAAACTAGGTCTTCAACTAATGGCTGCAGTCCCAGTGACGTACATACGCGGGGGACAGCCCCCCCCCAAAAAAAAACCTTCAAAAATTTTCATTTTCACTTATGAAATATGAAAAATTCCGGAACAATTTTCATTGGGTCAACTCCCCCCCCCCCACCCAAAAAAAAATTATGTGTACGCCACTGTGCAGTCCATTCAATTTTTCTATTCTTTGATGACGTCACTGTTGTGAAACGCAGAACTTGAAGGTAAATGCAGCTATCAACTGGAGACTTGATTGTCCAGTACAGTGTTGCCAGATCCAAATTTTAAAAAGTGCTACTCCCACAAAATTGTGCTCCAACGCCTGAAACGAGCTCCAGAGCCGTTTTGGAATCAAATTACGGCTCCAGAACTATTATTGACTGCTAAAAATTGTGCCGCTTTTCACATTTTGTTGGCCACTGCGTTCAGAAATGTGCCACACCAGACAACGCTGAACCAATATACAATATCCTCTCTTTAGTATCTTAATTATATTAGGCCTAATAATGTGCTCATCAAATTAGACATGGCAGGCTTGACTTCAGGTATACCAAGATAGGTTTATTATACTGAATCCCCACTCACGACCAGCGGTAGTCTCGAGAAAAGACATAATTTATGATTCAATGTGTTTTTGGAAAGGGAGATTCACTAATTGCATAGCGGGAAACCCGCTATCCATTTTGTTAGGGGGATTACATCCTCAGAAAACGTCTGCGTCCGGGAGTTTCTGTGAACTGCGTGACGTGAAGTGACGTGACGTGACGTGACGTGATTTGACGTGTGGGACTTTATGACGTCAGCAATGACCTTGACTTATTTCAAAGACTTGGAAAAATTTCAACTTCCAGCCGGGATGCTTTATGACGTCATCAATGACCTTGACCTACTTTAGGGACTTGAAAAAAATTTCAATTTCCAGCCTTCATTATATCAAACCTAGTATTCTTAGAGGGATTACAGCCTCATAAAACGTCCGCGTACGCATCCGGGAGTTTCTGTGAACTGCGTTACGTGACGTGTGGCGCTTTTATGACGTCATCAATGACCTTGACCTACTTTAGGGACTTGGAAAATTTCAACTTTCAGCCGGGAAGCTTTATGACGTCGTCAATGACCTTGAACTTGACGTACTTCAGGGACGGAAAAATTTCAACTTCCAGCCTTCATTCTATCAGGCCTAGTGTACAGTATACTGAGAAGAGCACAGTTAACTCATTTTCTGAGGAGCGGCACTTTCGAGCCAACATGATCGCGAGCGCGGGAGGTTGCGGGTTCCCCGCTGCTATTGCAAACCTGCAATGGCCTCTAAATTTGTTCATGTTGATTTCCTCGCACAAATAGAATTTCCAAGTTTCGATTTTACAAATGACATCCTTCTCCCACAACTAAACTGCTTCCGCATCAAAGGCTTACCTAGATATCTTACTTATACCTCCAAATTGAGGAATCCTTTCGCTCAAACTGAAAACTTGCTTTCACTTTCTTCGATCTCGATTTAGCGTTTTCAACGTCTGGCGTCACTACATCTTCAAAAATTATATAATGCAGATCGACTCAAACTCTTCAAATCCTTCTTCCATAACAGGTCTCTAACGATTAGAATTCAAGACCAATACTCTTCCTGGAGCCCTGCAGGAAGAAGTACGAAATGTCCTTTCTATAATCGCTATAAATTACCAAAAAAACAAGGTCAGCTTTTCCCTCACCAAACGCCTCTTTAAGGATGACTTCAACATCTCCCTGCTAACCTCCAACCCCCAATAAGCAGCAGACTTTTCTCACTTAAAAAAGGTCCCAATGGTCATCCGACCGTAGATTTTGATTTGTAGACAGAAAAACAGTCGAAAAAAAAATTTTTTGGCGTAGGCAAATACATAAAGATCATGTTTCATGTCTTTGCTCGGACTTCTGCCCTGATTTCGAAATTTGCTAATTGCGTCCGTCCGTGCAAAAGACCTTGGGACTTGAGAAAATTTCGAAATCCTAGTTCGTACACTGATTTTGAAATGTGCGTGCGTCCATCCGTGCGTCCAGTCAAATGACTTTATGCACTAGACCTAGGCTAAAGCCTTCATTATACTAGACCTGAATCAGGCTGGTGTAGTAGGCATAGCCTTTGTTATCTAGACCTAAAGGCCTATACTGAAAGAGCTCAGTTTCCTAATATACAGTTTACTCTAGACTTGGCTAAGCTTTCATTGTACTAAGCCTGAGACTAGGAAGGGGGGAACGAGTGGAGCGGAAATTTTCATACGTCCGTCCGTGCAAATGATCTTGGAAATCTGGGTAAGGGTCAGAATAAAGACATGAAACATGTCAAAACTCACGCTTACCACTTTTTGCCATCACTGAACTTCACAATAATCATCCAGTTCTCTGTCAAGTTATTCCGTCTCATTTTCGACTCCAAAACCTGCTAGACCTCCAAAAATTCTCCTTGAAATAGGATTCCCGTTCGTTTCAATTATGAGAAATGAGTTTACTGGCCGTCATTCTTTAGGCGAATTAGGCTTCTAAGCGATAAAGGCTACGTATTAAGAAAATTCTTCTTTCGAGAGAAACTACTTTCAAGGCATGTAAAAAAGTAAGCCAAAAGAATTGTCGACTATTTAGAATAGATGTACAGGGAGGAAGCGAGCATAAGTTCCGAGGAGACTTCAATTTATCTTCGAACTATGAGTTGTATAAACCGAGAGGGTAAGTTGGACCTAAAGAAATTGAGAACTTTGACGCGCTGAAGTGCGCAAAAATAGTGGAAGAGATCGCGGCCCAGAACTACTGGCCGCTAAGCAGATTTTCAGAAACAAGAACTTTCGAACTACTTTATATAAGTGAATTTGCAATTAAGGATCCGATTCTTCAAATGCGATAGGAGAAGCGATTGTTCATTCCTTTAATGTTTGATCGACCGAAAAACCTGGCGTTATGTTTTTTCATCAGTCATCTCGTTAATTCTCTTAAACAAAGATAGGAAATTCTAATCCACCAGCATGAATCCTTACAAAGCTTGCTCATATCGCAGTATTTATGAACTATATTTTCCAACCTTTCAGCCTGTCTATCATACGTCTATATGCGCATGTAAATTGGCTGTTACATGGTCGAACCATAAAACAATACACGTATTATTATAGATGAAGCATCTCACAAGCACTATCTTTCAGGTGGATCAACAGTTCGTTAATAGGGATTTGTTCGGCGAGCGAAATACAGAGCGTCTCCTATCTGTTTACTAGTTGTAAATATTGGTACGGCAAGGCGAGGCTGCGGATCGTCGATATTAAAATATATGCCATTTATTAAACACAATAGAGAATTCCTACTCGTATATAGTGTATATTTTTGTCATTCATAAATCCTTTTTTTTTTTTTCTCGATTCTATGGCTCTATGGCGTGTTTGTTACAGCATGTACACGCATAGCAACACGAATACGTTTTGCAGATCTCTGTGCAGGTCGGTATAGAATATCATTATGCGGATTATGATTGATTCGACAATTTTTTTCCTCCCCATCTGACGGTGTAACATTTTACACGCGATGTCGCCTGATCGCAATCGCTGACATCCGACAAGTGTCTGGAGCACAACATTATTGTAATTCGATAGTTTACGAGAGCTGCGAGTCACTTTCGTGTCCGTGGCGGTCATGTAAACGTATTTCCCAGACAAATAAGTACAATACGGTTACCCGTGTATGCACTCGAGGTGATGCGTGGAAAAAATCAGCGGTTTTTCAAAACTTCATACGGGTGGCCTGAAAGCTCCAGGCTTCGCTCTGAAACCTCCTCCCATGTTAAATGTGTCGCATATTATTCTAATTCAAATCGATGAGGCGTGCAAAACGTAAACAAAGGCAAATTTTCTTGACAGCTGACTTACACACATTTTATGTTGATATAACGGCAGTGCACAGCCTCCCCGATACGGATATTCGCTAATTATTTTATCTCGTGAAAATATTCTGAAGGAAAAAGAAAGAGTAGGCTACAAGAAGATGAAAAAAAAAAAAAAAAAAAGCGCGAACGTTCGTCTAATAAAAAATTATAAATCCCTGCGAGCTATATACCACATGTACACGGAGCCGCGGTACGAGTGAAATAAAATTAATTAGATATTTTTAATATAAGATCGGTCGTGAAATAAGTTCGCCGGGTTCGAAAAGCCTGTGTTTAATTAAATGAAACGCTTTAACATCAACGGTTGTAGGGACTTCAATGAGAATAACAACAGCAGCAACTGCTGGAATCTTGTTACACAAATGTATATACAAATGAAATAGGCTTTCTTAATTATGAATAATATACATACGTATGTATGCAAATCGTTCCAACTTTTAATACTGTTCTCTTTTATCTCCTTCAATTCATTCGCAACGTCGTTACGAATCAATTAACGAGCTTATGAAATGAACTCGTTGTTATGAAATTACGACAACGAAGTCTCTACTAAATGCGAAATGTTGGACACGGACAAAAATTGCAATAGACCACATCCAACCTATGGCTAAGTTGTGGGGTTGTCGAGTCAAGGCTGCACGTCCGCACGTCAATCTTGGTATGCATGCGGTCAAAGAGTACCGATTATGTTTGCGCCGTGGACAAGGTTTTCGGTTAGTAGGAAAAGCTGAATTGGCCGTACCACGAAAGTTCGTTATAAATTTGTCCTCGAATGAGTCATACATGTTCGACATACGAAGTTAGGCGATTTCTCTGGTTTGTTGATAAGTGGATGGATTCATTCCAAGAATACGAGATAAATGATGATGAATCTTAATCCCCGATGGAGTGGATAGTTACAAAAACTAAGGCTAATAATGTGTAACCGAATTTCGATAAACTAACCCGCCGCTCTCTTGATGCTGCCGCATCGAAATCGAATTATAACCTTTATTTTTATCAATACGACTTCGAAAAGGCCGTATAACATCCTCTAAGCCATATCTAACTCAGAGATTCAGATTGAAGAAGGCCTCTGCTCAAACTCAAAAACCTACTCTATTTTCATTCGACCACTAAGAAACTTTCCTCGTGTTTGGCGTTCCTTGGCAGTTAAACCCAACTCCGCCAAGCCGTTGTCAAGGACAGGATGTAAAGGTTATTCAAGACCAGTAGTCTTCTTGGGATGGAGTCTTTTCTCTTTGTCCCTTTTCTCCTCAACAAATATTTGCGGATATTCTTACCTCCAACCTACTCCAATAAACCCTCGACGAAATCTCCAAAACACAATCATCATACCGCGAACTTCGATTCTCATACAAGAAAACAGTCGTTGTATAGTCTTCCAAATTCGCTTTCAAGGTGAAGTCTTCAAATCCTTACTCCATGACCAGTCTCTAACGATTAGAATTCAAGACGAATACTCTTTCCACCACTTGTCCTCCAGGAAGAAGTATGGAATGTTCGTCTCTTCCCAATGGCAATAAACAACCTAGAAAGTAGTCTCAACTTTCATCTTAGCGAACACCTTTTCGTGGATGACTTCAACATCTCCCAACTGACCTCCAATCTCGAACGAGCAGCGAGAATATTCCAATTAAGGGGCCGAGAGGAGGCAGTAATGGAAGATCGACAGATCGCCAGGGCCATCCATGCCCGCTACCATTCCTGTGCTCAAGCCTAGTTCTACAATCTTCACGCGACGGCCCTGTAAGCCAAGTGATATAGTCGGGTGGCGACAAATGTGGATGGACAAAAGAGAAGGAAACTCCGAGATTGAAATTACCATAGGAGAAGGAAAACTCCAATTAAAGAACCCGGTCAAAGTCGTTATAAAAAAGTTGCTATTTTCCCTTGCTTGCAAGTGCGGATTCCTATGAAGCAGAAGAGCTTAGGAATCGTAAGGGAGAAAGTAGATCAAACTACTGCGTTGTGGTCAAGGGAAACGAACCCCAAAGGCTAAGGGAGGAAACACTGACAGAAAATATGTGGGTGCGAACCCAAGGTATAACACCACTGCAATATATTCGGCAAGGCTGGTAACCTTACCGAACGAGAACCTATCACTCGCAATGCCAAGGAAAGAGGTTTTAGAAATCGTATATGCTTTGGAAACCCAGGCGGAGAGGTGTACCCCTGGTTAAAACACAAACGCACGCTAATGGAAAAAAGCAAAAAGATGGTCGACATTTCTGCATCCAGTTCAGTCTCTTCATAGCAGACGGGCCACTAGGCTCACCGCAGGTACATAGGGGCGTTCCATTAGGGGGTAAGGAGGGGATGACACCCCTCCCAGGCTTTTGGGTTAGTTGGCAAATTTATTGTCAGTCGGCAAAAGTTGGCATTCAACTTCACCAATTCTCTTGAGTGCAGACTGAAGCTCCTAGTCACTTGGCAAAATATTGTTTTCATACCCACAATAATTTCCTCTCGAAACGCCCCTGAAGGCAAGGATACGACGACGACAAAATCTTCAATTGATGGCCGTCTGACCATTTCGATTTCCCGACAAAAAACCAGTCATGGAAGTGTTCCAAGAAACATACTCACTTCTCACATCTGGGCTCCTTCATTCTCCGCTTTCTCGATTATCATCCAACCTTTTGCCAAGTTTCTTGGTGTCACCTTTGACTTCAGAACCTCCTGGACATTAATTCCATATCAAAATCTTAGGAGCGAAATTCTCGAACGAATTCCTCCAACGTTATAAAATACCTTTCACATCCTCGTTCAGGCTGAGATCGCAAAATCCTGATCTATTCCTAACTGTATTATGTTCTTCAATATACACCCACTCTAACGAAACGATATCTTTACTAGACTTTATCCAATCTTCCGAGCGTCGACTAGCCCATGAAGCACTACGCCCCAGTTCTTCACTCAGCCTAATGCGCTGAAGCAGGCGTTGCTTTTGCTAACTTTCTGGCCTGAGCAACCTGATAGACGAATGTTCCCACGTTTCTAAATACTCAAACCCACGTAATCCAACTCTCCTATCGCCTCATTCCTTTCAAGGCCCTTAGTAACTATTTTTTCATTCATTTCTTCTTCGTTAATCTCTATCCCTGACATCCGTCTCGAACTTAATAAAATGTCCAAAACTGCTCAATATATGAACAAGATCAATTCTTAGAATTTCCCTCCTACCTTCTGTGGTACACGGTAGGCTCCAAATCGCAACTCAGGCAGTCTCCACTCAGGGTAATATCCCATCCTTCCAAATAAGAAACTCCACTTCCATATTCACCGTCGAATTCACTCTGCCTTTTCCTTTCCCGCTAATTCCTTATACTATCTGAATCTCTTTGATCCTTACTAGCTATCCTTGATCCCCACCTTAGCAATCCTATCCTCCAACGAATCCTCATTCTTACACACTCTCTACGTTCTTCCTCAACCTCTACTTTTGTCAGTGGATACCGGAACACATTGACCTTGGATCTTGCCGCAAAGCAGTCTCCGGGTTTGCCTTCCATAACTCACCCGTGCCCTTCGTATGATCTTAAATCCTATTATTTCTCTCTCTACCCCCCTGCATGATTTTTGGTCCTCCTTATCCTCCAACAAGCTCCAATACATCGAAATTCCTCGATCTACTTTAAACCACCCTCCCCGACACAAAGAAGTCACCCTAACTTGTCCCAGAATAGGCCGTATCCGACTCACCCAGTCTTTCCTTTTCTCACATGCGTATACTGCAAAGCTCCGTTTAACATGTTCTCTTGCCCAGCTCTCGGAAACATCCGACTCCTTCATTCTGTCTCTCTTTGCATCAATAACTCTTGTAATCATGAGAAAATCATTTGATGGACGAAAAAAGAAAAGAATAGTTCTCATACAACCTCGTCCCCCAATGGATGAATAGCAGTCCATCATTCGAGTAAATAGTTGAAGAATTCATTCACTTACCCCTTTTTCTTGAAATATTTGGTGGAATTTATCGCACGTAACTTTCGTATCTCCACATAATTCGTAAGCTACACTTTCGATTTGTTCCGCGAGATCTGACTGCTTTTCATTCCTGTTAAAATAATAATACAATCATTAGTAATTTTAACGAAATGAGAATTTTTCGAAGGAATATGGTAAGATGGCTAGATTTTTAGGATCCAAAAAGACGAACAAACTCTCAATAAACGATGATAGTATTATGGTAGATTATGCAGAATAAAATGAGGTAGAATTTTACGTATAATGAGAAAACAGAAATACAACTTGGAAGAAATTTAGATCAATTTTTCAAGGTAAGACGATGAGGCGACGGCATAATCCAAGGTGAGGCAGAAAGATCGAAAGCACTCCGAACCATTTCCACAAAATTTCTCCAACTTCCTTTATTCACTTGGAAAAATATCAGTTTGTACTAGATATTCATTATTGCACCTTTTTTTTTTCCCATCTCTTAAAAATCCCCTTATGCACCCTACGATAGAATATCTGTAAGACATTAGTGTTCAATGCTATTAAGTCGTTCTAAAAGACAGTAGGTCTCGATGAACCGAAAACTTTATTTCATAGTTCAGACCGGTCGTCTACAGATAGGAATGTCGAATATGATTCACTAATAATATCAGCACGAAGATTATCGTGGAGTATACGAATTCTGAGACAAGCTCATTCCTTACGTTTTCTCTTTCTCTGCAAGAAGGCAATATTACGTGAATATTAGGGTATAACTAACGAAATTAGTAAGAAGTGATCCTACAATTATCATTAGGTACGCAATATTTCATCTTTATCCAAGTGCACACCTTCCACGCAGCCAACGCTCAAGTGTTTGTGAATACCTACATTGTCGGTTGGCACCAGCACTGTGTAACAAATTAACGTTCATCAATCACATGGTACAATGTTTGGCGCTAATTACTCTCGTGGACCACCGACAAAATAGGAAGTTTAATTTTAATCAATCAATAAGGTCTAAATATGAATTATTATGCACAAATGTACAACGCGCTTGCAATACAACGTGCATCGTAGAATATTAATGTTGATACATCGATAGAAGAGGCACCCCGGCAGTTTATTAAAGTGCAGCAATTTCTGGTGCAAATGGTAAATATTTGACGGAATAAGGAAACACTGCTGAAATGTATATTTTTTTTAGACGTCGACGAAGAATTAATTTACGCGGATGAAAACGTAAAAAAATCCGATATTTGAGCCTGTTTACGAGAATGTAGAGACGAGGAGAGATCATTGGAACTTATTTAGAGTGTGATGAGGTTCGTTCTGCACTGGGTATGAGAAAGATCTCAAATGTGCAATTTTGCATAATTACTCAGCCTAAAAAAATACTTTTGAGTGTTACCTCATTATCATCGCTGCTGAAGAAAACAAGGCCTTAGACACCAGTTTCTATAGTAATTTATAGACCTGATTGGCTATTACAATGCTCCGTCATAAATAGTTCACTCTTACTGGCTATCAGATGTGCTCTCATCTTGTCCAATCACTAAGCCGATCTTTTGCTATCAAACGCGATTACACTATTCATGGGCTTAGCTCTTCTCTTCTTTGTCTCTGCAATTTTCAATTGTTCCCAGAGTTTTCTTCTCTTCACCCGGTTGTCGACTGTATGACTTCAAATGTTTCTTCACCAATATTGTGCTGTTCTTCGGTGCCCGATCTTCTTTTTCCCGATGTTGAGCTTCCTCCCAATCTCACCAATGAAGATACTTTGCCATTGTTGCAACTGAGCTTCCTGTCTTTTTCTTCCGGTTCGTTGTTGTTTATTCTCTTCACCAAGATGGGTAATCACATGCATATCACTGAACGCTTTCATAACCCTATTTGTGTACTTTCATATGTAAGGTACTGATGCTGCCTTGAGTGCCCATCTTCACTTCCATTTTCCCCAAGATTCCCTCAATCATGCCTCCAGAGTAGTCGAGGGCTATTGCGATCAAAGTCTGACCACACAATCAGGTTGTTTCTGAACTTGCTACCTACGCCTGCGAATCAGGAATCTCCGGCAGCGACCCTCTCACGTGAGACTTTTCGAATTTTTCGTCGACAAAATTCCATCAAACTTCCCCTTCAAAAATTCTCCTAAAGTGTGAGCCTTCTATTTTCGGATATTCAACGCTCAAAGCCCTCTTTCGGATGTCCTCGATCACCTTCAAAAACTTTTGCAAATCTCAAAACTAGGTTACAGCCTTCCTCCACTTAGTCACCTTTAAAAATCTTATTGAGTTTCTGAATTAGGTCAGAGCCTTCACTTCCACCGGAACCCTAATTTTCAAGATAGCAAGTACTTCCGAGAAAGTAAGGTCATCGAAACTAGTTCATCGTCCTCGTCCCCATGACAATCGGTGGCCAGCTTCCCATCATTTCGGTATCGCAGAACACCGCGACTCACGAGCCTGCTGTTCCCCGTGTCCATTCCTTCAATAAACGCAGCAATATCATGCAAAAAATGAGTGGGATGATCGAGACAAAAGCACTCCGCGACAAGTCGGCAAAAAAATGATTTCTTATCACGTATTTATAAAGCATTCCAGAGTAAGATTTGAATAACATCGAGATAAGCGCTGGAAAGATGAAGAATAACATAAATAATAGCCTACAGATGACACTAACCAGCTCATTACAGGATGTAAATAATGTAAAAATAAAGGAATACCGTTCTCAAATGATTGGCAGCTGTACGTTCCTCATTTAGATTGCAAGTCACAGCGAAATAGCGAAAAAGAAAAAAATATCAACTTTTTATTATCGGAGAAGGCGCGGCCGTCGTGCGGCGTCCGCCTAGTCGAAGGATTCGCACTTATTGGGTAAATAATCAGCGTCATCGTAAGTCCTGTCGTGCGTTGCCGACAAAACTACTGTATTTATTTATTAGGCTGCTCAGTTTATCGTGTATATGGTATTTAATGGATTTTTTTTTTCCTCTTCTTTTTTTAACCTGATCATTTATTCAGCGCAGAAAAGAGTTAAACCGGTTACCGGTATTGTCAATAGCGCGTATATGTAACTAGAGTAGGCCTATTTCTTGCACATTTTTACACTGTTGCGAGTCATGTGGTACAAGAAAATTCGCACTTATTAAACGCATTCCGATAGCACAAGAAATGAAAAGCTAATGAAAGCTAATAAATAATACGTGCCTTACAGAGCGATGACAGATTTAATAAAACGGAAAGAGAGACGAGATCGAGAGGTTACGAGTATAAGCGCGCCAAACTAATACTAACGCGTACATATTTCTCAATCATTATTGGAGAGAAAGGCATTTTGATGCTCGGAAATTTTAATCATTGTTCTAAATTCGTCAAGCAAATAATATTATTTCAAAAAGAATGTAAAAACGCATACCAATTCGAATACACTAACAGAAGTCTTGACGCGGAAAAGAAGGTGACTCAAGCTGAAGGAGGGGGAGGGGGGGTGTAATCAGGGGTCAGCTTCACAATATTTGTTCCTTTTTTATTGAAGTATTGAAGAGCGGAAGGTTCAACGAAATCGGATGATTAAAAATAAGAATAGGAAAAATTACGGTAGCGGAGAATCTGCCGTGTAGGTCTAGCTCCTCGACATAAAGAGCTCAACTCCGTGGTCACTATTTCCTGCTCTGCTCTTAAACCCAAAGTTTTGACGTTCTTCAGTCTTTGCCCATACCCCACTCACTTCAGGAATGGAAATTGGCATTTGGCAAAGCTGAGCCTCCCGTTGAAGGACTTAGAATCTGAAACCCTAGATTCAATCCAGCAATCTGCGAGGCAAGTTCGAGTTTCTTTCTTTAGGCATAAACTAGCTTCATTGGACTTTGAACTATGCCTACTATGGGTCAGCAAGTATATTAGGTCCGGCTAGATCTACCTTATCAAGATATCGGGCTATAGCAGCAGTAAATAAGGCTTGAATTGAACTTGAACGCGGACTACCCGTAATTAAATCATACTGGGCTATACTTGCTCTTAACTAGGCTTAGCATACAATATACCATATTGCTAGGCTTTTCCTTTGCGACTTGATTCAGAAATCTCCAAGTTCGAGTTTGAGCTTTCCTGTCCCCAAATATAGTATATGCTATATTAGTATTAAACTAGGACACTATTAAATATCTGTGAGGCTGATTTGCCCCTCCCAATACCACAATATACTAAGCCCAGCATGCGTTTTACTCGCAACTTAATCCATAAATCTGCTAGGATGATAATGTCGCAAGTGAATTTAAACTGATTGATGTCTTCTCTATGCCCTTATCTGCAATCAAAAATTGGGAGTAGGTTTCCTTTTTTGGCAGGAAACCTGTTCTGATTAGGGGGGATTGACTTCCGAAAGGAAGTTGAACACGGATTAGTCGCAGAGAACCTGTTCTGTGGGTCGATTTGAGAATTCAAATTGAAATTTTCAAGAGTCTCAAGTTTTTAGCGGGGAACCCGCTATCCATTTTGTCAGGGGTGTTGCATCCTCAGATATCGTCCGCGACCAGGAGCTTCTGTGAACTGCGTGACGTGACGTGACGTGTGGCACTTTATGGCATCATCAATGACCTTGATCTACTTTGGAGACTTGAGGATTACATCCTCAATTCCTCAAAAAACGTCCGCGACCGGGAGTTTTTGTGAACTGTGTGACGTGACGTGACTTTATGGCATCATTAATGACCTTGATCTACTTTGGAGACTTGAGGATTAGATCCTCAATTCCTCAAAAAACGTTCGCGACCGGGAGTTTCTGTGAACTGTGTGACGTGACGTGACGTGACGTGACGTGCGGCACTTTAAGGCATCATCATTGACCTTGATCTACTTTGGAGACTGGAGGATTACATCATCAATTCCTCAGGAAACGTCCGCGTCTGGGAGATTCTGTGAATTGCGTGACGTGACGTGACGTGTGACGCTTTATGAAATCATCAATGACCTTGACCTACTTTAGGGACTTGTGGATTACATCTTCAGGAAATGTCCGCATCCAAGAGTTTCTGTGATTGTGTGACGTGACGTGACATGTGACGCTTTATGACACCATCAATGACCTTGACTTACTTTAGGGACTTGGAAAACATTCAACTTCCAGCCTTCATTATATCAGGCCTAGTACACAATATACTGAGAAGAGCCCCGACAACTAATTTGCAGAGGGGGCACTTTCGCGCCAACATGATTGCAAGCACGTTCAACTTATTACGTCATCATTTTCAAGACACGGAAACTAGGCTTTATATGATAGGAGGAGGATCACGGAGGTTGCGGGTTCCCCGCTGCCATTGCAAACCTTCAATGGTCTCTCATCATTTGGGATCCCCCCCCCCAATCATATATTATGCGCCAAAAGTTGAAATTTCTTCAGTTCTACGCATATTATTCATTGTGTTGTTGGCAAATGAATGACTCAGGATGAATTTCTCCAAGGCTAACCTTTGAGTTTTTGTATGATGGGAGAAGGATTTTGACAATTAGTGCCTCCCCATATAGAACAGGTTCATTGTTAATACATTTTTTCAGGTCTCTTTCATATTGAATTTTATGGCCCAACAGTCGAAATATTCTTTCAAGTCCCTTTTTATGGCTCCCGAGTCGAAATTTTTTCAAGTTCTCTTCACCTATCGTATGTCATAGCTCAAAAGTCCAAATTGTTCGAAGTTTTTTTGAGCAGGACGGGAGTTTCTGTGAACTGCGTGACGTGACGTGATATGACGTGACATGACGTGACGCGTGACGCTTTATGACGTCATCAATGACCTTGACCTACTTTAGGGACTTGGAAAACATTCAACTTCCAGCCTTCATTATATCAGGCCTAGTATACAGTATACTGAGAAGAGCACGGCCAACTCATTTGCTGAGGGGACATTTTCGCGCCAACGTGATCGCGAGCGCGGGAGGTTGCAGGTTCCCTGCTGCCATTGCAAACATGCAATGGCCTCTACATTTTCTATCATACTTTAATAGGAGAAGAACTTGAATCACTTTTGTTTTGGTTGGACATCATGCGGCATACGGCAAATTTTTCAACATAACCCTCCATAAATTAGGTTTCCTTTTGAAATTTTGACCATGGAGCTGTACATGATAGGCGGAAGATTTGGGAAAATTCCAACTTCCGAGCTATGTATATGATGAGAAGAGAACTTGGGAAAATTTGAGTTGTTTCTCATAGGAGAACACTTGAAAAAATATGGACTTGTGAGCTTAAACTTCCAAGGTGGTGAGGAACAAAGTTTAATGCTTATTTAGGAAAATTATAAACAAAGAAACCCCCATAAAACAGGTTCCCTGTTTAAGACCAGCTAATGAAGGCAATCTCTAGCAGCCGATGAAGTGGACTGCTTATTTTCAGTATCTTGGCCGGCAACGGCACTCAAATCATATATTGGAAATCTGCGAGGCTGAGCTATCCTCTTCCCTCCCCTTCGTCCCTACTAGGCTATACTATAGGCCCTGGATTCAGTGCATTCACACATTAATTCATAAATCTGCTCGAACAAAGGAAAAAAAAAGGAATGTTGATGATGTCACGAACTAATGACGTCACGGATGGTGATGATGTCACTAGGAGGTTTAAATTATCCGCTATCAATAATTGGGACCAGGTTCCCTCTTTTCAAGGTCTCGACCGGGTACGGTACCCCAGTCGTCTATTGGAAATCTGCGAGTTCAAGTCTGAGACGACCTCCCTCTCCGACAGAAAATTCACGAGGAATCCTTGATTTGACTTAAATTGTTTGCTTATTATCCTAGACCAAGAATGAGGGCAAACGAATAGGGCGAGAGAGTCATCAAAAACAATGTTTAGCTTAAAATATGTATCCCAGACGTCACGACTGCATGACGTCACAAAGAAGTGTAAGCTGGTTCATGTCTTTACTGCGCACCCTTATCAGATATCGAGAATTATTGTTTTGAATACTTTTGAAAAGACATTCAAAATGGTTTGTATTTTGGCTGCCCAAGAATACTCTTTTGAGATCCAAGTCTCCATGATGATGCTATTATGAATCAATGGTACGTGCTCTTATAGGTTGGCCACCGTTTTTCAGCTCAAACAGATAGGCTAATTTCATGGTCTAACATCTTCCCTCTCTGCTTTTCCGTCGACATTCCTCAAAACTCTCTCGTTCGTTAATATGTAATAATATACCTAACTCGTAACTTCAAAATTTTCCTTATTCTCTCTTCTTGCCATTAAAAAAATCTCTAAATTACCGTACTTAGCTCACAATTATACTTAGGGTGTTACGAATGCGATGAATGAAAGCATCGAATTCACAGTGGAGTAGGGTAATGATACCGTCACCCGTTTACCACCCCAGCCAGAGTGAGCGGTGTTGTGCGGTGATGGTGAATTACCTTGCTCGCATACCACTCGCGTGCGTTGAGCGGCAAATTTTTGAGGGGTGGCAGAAACGGCGGAAAAAGAAAAAACATTCGAATTCAATTTTTCATCAAATTTTTCCTACCTGAGAAGAGCGTGTGGGTGGCAAGGAGCCTAATCCGCCACTGGTGCTACGGCAACCGAGCATGAAGGGAAGAGGAAAGAAATCTAGATAGTAGAGCAGATCGTAACAGCCGAAGCGCAATCAATGACAGCATAAAATTATGTTCAAGATCTCACTGAACCTTATTGTATGAGGATTCTAAGTCTATGACTTCTTAGCTTTGTGACCGGCCTACAGATGTACGCTCTTTCTCTCATTGTTGATTGAGTTACTCAAATTTCTGCTGAAACACGGAAGCTGTGAGCCCTTAATACTAAGGATATATGTAACTCGATATACCTATAATTTCAACAGTAGATATTGGCTACGGGCGTTCGTATCGTGAAAATCAGAATGCAAATAAATATCGGTACAAAGAATTCGCGTGTATCTCAAGCCGAGAGTGTATATGCTCACCACCCATGGGAAAGAACACACGCATTCTTACCATATTATACTCAATACTAGTAGTTTATTACATATTATTAGTACATAGCGATAGGAATCTATGTGTATTCTATCCAAGAAAATTTCATCCAGCTAGTAAGCACTTTTACCCCGTGAGATTAGGCTCAACTTTTACCTATAATTTAGAAACCCAATAACCGAGAGAAAATACCTTCGAGCGAGTGAACTACTCCGTAATTGATGGTGGTTATTGGCTACCAGATAAGTCGTATCGTACTTAAGATTTACGGTAACATTTTTAAAAAAAACAACTTTGAATCCTACACGATGTTGTGATCGTGATCGCGTATTTGCATCGATAATAATTTTACTCTTTTGGCCACGATAAGCGTAGAATGTAGTAGCCGTAAACGCGACGACGATCATATCGAACCGCGCTGTCAAAATAATCAATCAGGCCCAGCGTATAATGAATAACCACACATATTATGACCACATCGTGAAAGATGATATGTGATACGTAAATGGAAGCTGGATAATCCGTCGTATTTGTATAACGCCCACAACTAATGAAAACAACGACACTCTATACGTGTTCATAGGCCACAATTAAGCCTTACACTCTCACCGGAGGCGAGGAATAGCCCAGATGTGGAATACCTCTCTCGCGGATATTATACGAGCGTCATCGTCTTAATAAAATATTAAAATTATTCAATCGACGCTTGTTCATACATGCATAATGTCATACTTACAACAATCTTTCTTTAATGAACTGAATCCAGTCGTCCTGCGATAGAAAACCGTCTTCGTCGTGATCGAATAATTGAAATATACGCGAAGAAACTTCCTGCGAACATAGAAATTATCGAAAAATTTATTCAAGCAGCGAGAGTATGGGTATATGCATTTATCAACAGCTGAGGCCTCTCTAGAACGGCGTGTGGGTCGACATGAAATCGTGGTCGTTGCCGCGCGCTTCAAAAGAGGTAAGAAATCTCGCGCGTACACTCGACAGAGTTTGGCGTTATTAATTATACGCTCAGTACCATCGTGTAGACATATCGGAGAAATAAGGAGCGAATATGTAGAAGGAAGCTTTGAAACGCTCTGTATAGCATGTGTAATCAAAAGCTTAACCCTAATTAGGTAACTTGCCTTTCTTATTCTCGGTAATGATTGCCTGCATAGCCGCGTGTGGAAATGCGATTTAAAAGTGTATAGATTTGCACGTTCCGATGAAATCTAACACTCCATATGTTGGTAATGAATGCTTAATTCATCCATCAGTATTATGTCGACTGCTAGAAAATAAGTAATCATCGAACCTACAGCCGCATGACGCCGGGCAGTGGAGTAACCGTCGGATGACTTCGATTTAATGTTTCATTGTTGCGATTCCATACTACTTATGATGTGAGGACGATGAAAGATCACTTGTATAAATTTGCATCTGTGAGGAGGTCTAAGAGTCTATCATTAGTGTTGAAGTGCGGGTAATTTCTGACATCGTTGTAATAATCTTGCTTATATATGCGTACGGTGAACGTGAACAAGACTATGGACCTCAGCTTTAACAAAACTGATCACGTACTCAATAATTGAGTGATTGAAGGTGATGAGTTGGCATTCTACAGCGCGTGTGAAGCAGATGGGAATACCAACTGGGCAAATGATAGTAATGAAATTTTAAAATTTTCAGGAATTTCTCTTACCTAACATTCTTCGGCAATGCACTTTTATGAAAAATCGAAAAGAACCCTATCATTTTACGTGCGCGTATGCACGCAAACTTGCGACTTGCATACTCCAGATAAAATATCTCAATACAGAGAGATTTTTGAAAAATGAGACGACTTTTCTGATATTTTCTTTTACGAAAGAATGGAGGGAAATACAACGGGGTAGTTTATCTTGTGCTCAAAATAGCCCCAGGAAAAAAGAAGATAGCTTATAAATTTCTGCCCCTATTCTGTCTATTCGACGTCAATCTTCGATCAAGACAGAGAGTCAATCGATCCTTCACATAAAATCGATCGAGAATTTATTTCTGTCGAAGTCTCCGTCTAATCTGCTTCGATGTTATCGTTAAAATCGACCTTACGTCGACGTCGATATCAGGTCACCATTTCAACTTCTTTGTCACTTTAACTTCATGGCGAGTTTGAGTCGACTTCTTCAAATTTTGCTTTGTCGCGTCGATTCTAAGTTGATTTATAATTTTTGATAATGTACGCGTGTTGACGTCATATCAACCTCAAATTGATGTCAATTTGGAGACGATTTCGAATCGAAACGTCCAAATTCTACTATTGACCTGAAACCGACGGCTCTGTTGGGTCGATTTCAATTCGATTTGTAGTTCTCCATAATGCGTTAGAGTACCTGATCGACTTCAAATTGACATCCATGTAGAGTCGAATGTAGAATTTTTTAGTGGGGAACCTGCTATCCATTTTTTCAGGGGAATTACATCCTCAGAAAACGTCCGCGTCCGGGAGTTTCTGTGAACTGCGTGACGTGACGTATGGCGCGCTTCATGACGGCATCAATGACCTTGACCTTGACCTACTTTAGGGACTTGAAAAAGTTTCAATTTCCAGCCTTCATCATTATTTTATAATTTCCATTTCCAGCCTTCATTATATCAGGTCTAGCATGCAATATACTGAGAAGGGCCCAGCCAACTCATTTTCTGAGGGGGCATTTTTGCGCCAACGTGATCGCGAGCGCAGGAGGTTGCGGGTTCCCCGCTGCCATTGCAAACCTGCAATGGCCTCTAATGCTCTGTTACGTCGATTAACAAACGATTATTGGAATTCCCTACGTTGGCTGACTTCAAATCCACTTTAAATCAAAGTCGATGTACAGTCGAGAAGCATTCTGTGTGACTTCTCTCCTCGCAGAAAAAATGCGTAATCATAATCATATGACGACGAGGACAGAATCTCAACTATGCTTTACTAGTGCTGCAACGGTCGAATTTCCAAGTCGATAATCTGTCGACATGCGACATCAACATCTAATACGTGTCACGATTCATTTTCGACCTCGATCCGGGAACCCTGACTTCGAAATCTAGCGAAATTTCAACGTCGATTGCAAGTCTTCTATTGATTAGTACTCAATAGAATTGGCACAAAACCAACGTCGATTTTCAATCAATTTCAGTACGACTCAATTTCGACGTCGACGAAAAATCGCATCGATTTTAAGTCGACTCTTGGTCAAAACAGCGAGTCGATTTGGAGGTGATTTGACGTCAAGTGTTGCAATTTCAACATGATTGACACCGGATTAGCAGAATCTTATTCTATTTAGAATTAGAAAAAATTGCGTTCGTGGACAATAATTTTTCTATTCTAGCATCATTGCACCATAATTTTGGCATAATTAAAAAGTATGTTGAAATTTATTTACTCCCAACCGCTCTATTGCCATTCTATACTACTTTAGAGTTCTTTTACACAACACTGCAGAATGGTTTTACCCTGATTCGAAGCCGCTTCAAAGTTGATTTTTTTTTACATCACAATCTAGCATATTTTCATGTCTAACTGGCACTGAAGCAGATTCAAAATTTGGTAACACTGTTGATGTCAAACTGCTCTCAGTTTGGAGTCGACAATTCGACATGCTTCACTGGAAATGGTGACGTCAGATATCAGGATAAAATATAAAAAAAAAAAGATCCGGTGTTGCTGGAAAAAAGAACATTGAACTAAAAAGAATAAAACAAGATTTTAAATTGAAGAAATCTCTGTTGTAACCAAACAGAATTCTATATACTATTTTATTTATGTCGCTGACTGAAGCTGAAAAAAAATACATAATAGTGAAATTAATTGTACTGCAACTCAGCTGTATCCATCATGAATTTATCAAGGGGCTGTTTCTTCTTCATTTGTTAATGTACAGATTAACTGAGTTACAAATTACTACTTATGCGTAATGAGAAAGCTAGGCCGGGGAGCAAATTATAGATAAATGTGAGATACAAATTTTGTATGATATACTTGAACTACACATCTAACGCTTTGCAATTTTGCGGTCTGACAAATTTAGTCCAAACTTCAATTTAATATGTAGATGTGACCCAGTCCACAGAAACCCAGCTTGATCAGAATTGCATCAATCAGCCGAAAAGTAACTTAATTACATGTAGCATAGATACCTTTCTGCTGATCAATGAAATACTGATTGAGCCGGGTTTCTGTAGACTGAGTCACATATCATTTATTTGAACCATCTTGTACATCTCATGGTTAGAGGTGATGACGTCTTGAGGTTAAGAATGATGATGTCCTAAGGTAAAAGTCACTAGTATTAACCTCAATGACGTCACGGGTTGATCACGTCATTAAGGTTAAGGGTTATGAAGTAATGATTTCACGGGTCGTCGATTTCATCAAGCTTAGGGTTTGAGAACGTGGCGGATTGATGACTTCACAAAAATACACCTGTTTTAAAGTTGAAGTGATGACGTCACAGAAGTATGAATATCTTTGAGTTAAGAAGTAGATGCTTTTTTCGTGCAAGGAAATTTTGAACATATTATTAGATAAAAAAACGGCTTTGCCTGCACAATCTGTTGTGCAGGCAAAGCCGTTTTTTTATCTAATAATATCTTTGAGTTAGAAATGATGACTTCATGAGGTTAAGTCACTAGTAGTATTCTTGATAATGTCACAAGTTCATGACGTCACAAAGGTGTAAATTATATCCCAAATGAGTGAAAATTTAGTATGATTTTTTTCCCAAATTTTCCAATTTAATAATAAATTTGTTTATCTTCGCTAGAATAATACCTCTCACTAAGTTCAAGTCGAAGATTAGAATCGCAACTTTTAGAGATTCTTGAACTCCTCGACCTACTTAAATAAACTTCGCCCCTCTTGGAAAATATACCTACAAACGAAATCTCAATTTGATGGAAGATAGAGAGGCTCTGCCGGCGCGAAAAATATACAATAAAATAAACTAAACTAAGATGAACTTTCAGGGAATTAAATTTATAACGTTTCGACACATCGAAGGCGTCTTCTTTAGAACACATCTCAATGTCTTAAAATTTGTAATACAATAAAATGCAACAGATTTACCTTTCTTCACCTGTACTCAATTTCCATTTGATCCTTTATCGACTGCTATAGAGACTTCTGTCTACTTTCTGTCTACTATCTTACCAAAAAATCACGTTTTGATTGAACACAGATCAAACTTCAAGCATCAGTCTCGCTCTGGGGGTGCATACCGGACGAGCTCAGCGCTCAGCCTCTGTGCAGAAGCTGACTATCTTTTTAAAGACTTTCTCTCCGTAAAGTTTTTCTCTAATGTCGCTCATAATAGTTTTTGCTGCACCGACGGATCAAAAAAAGCAAAGTTCCGCGAAAGACCAAAATACTTCACCTCGACACCGAAACATTTCCTCCATTTTTACCGCTGATCCTCGGCCATATTTCTTAGTCTTGAATTTATGTACAACCTTTCAAGTCCACAATATCAACGTACATTTCTCATACTCACCGACTCGCTATCATACCTGCATGCAATCGTTGACCATCTTTCGCATCACCCTCTAGATCAACGCACCCATCGACTAACCTTCCAACTGTTCAAGAATATCTCTCACCGACTTGAAACGACTGGAATACTTGCTACTGTATATCTGATACCTCATTCGCCAAGATTGAAGCAAAATCCGGTAAAATCAAAAAACTATCGGCAATAAATTAGTACAAACTTGTGACCATCAGCAAACCGCACATCTCGATATCACGAAATCACAGTAACTCTGCTACGTATTGGACCTACTCCCTTCGCCCACAGCCACCTACTCTTGCCTCATATCTATCCTCACGACTACCACACAGCTTACTCCAATAACTATCCAAAGCTCCTCCAGCTCTTCTAGCCTCCCACCGACCATTAAAGAGTAGCAGAAGGTTCTTCAAAAAATCTTGTTCTTTCGATAGAGTAAAGAATCCGTTAATATGCTCTGTTCGCGAAAATTGAAGAAAGGAAGACTAAACCAGGCGTGGGCAATCTTCTATGGCTAGTGAGCCACATTCAACCCTCTAGAAAGTGTCGCGGACCGCGTATGCACAATTACACGATTATGGTACCGGCACTTAAGACATGAAAAGAGTGAATTAATTCTTGACTCTCATTTCTTCGCCAATTGAAATATACACCATGAATGCAAATCTGTTTATTAGTATCTTAGTACGGCCCTCATATTTTATACAAATTTCAATTTCCTCTCCGCGGGCTGCACAGGCGCTCCTTACGAGCCGAATATGGCCTGTGGACCGCAGGTTGCCCATACCTGTGGTTAAATACTATAAAAGATGTGGTAAGTAGGTATCCTGAAAGGAAAAGCTAGGACGAATTTTTGAAAATATGACGACCAAAAAGGAAAATATTTCAAAACAAGATATCAAGAAGATACGACTTGTCAGACGGACGCATAATGAAGTCATAAACATGAGATTTTATCGTTGACATTTTTCGATCATCTAAAATCTCACCTACGAAATATTTTCTCGTGGGTATAATGAAATTAGGCGATACGACGAAGAGTGAACCACCCGATAAATAAAAAAATCGCGAAATTTGTACTTGAATCAAGAAATTAGACGGTTGATTTGATTTTAAACACCTGTAGCATGATTGATATTATAGGGAGGGAAAATAACCGATACAAAGGCGATGATGAAGATTCAGAACGTGCGATGCGAAGAGATTGGAATCTGCATGTTAAGCGGTTAATTCACAAACGTAGGTACCTGCGAGATAAGAATCAAAGAATTTTCTCCACGGAAGAAAACTTCCACACGCCGTACTTACGGTGCATTCGAAAACCCATTAATGTGTTCTGTCGGAAGACTAAAAAATGCGAATCAATCAGTTATAGGTATGCTTTATATAAAAGATATAAAAGCGGCAAAAATAGAGATCGCGATTGACGCGATTAATAGTAAATGAATGCGGTCGAGGCAGAGTTGAAATATTGCAACTAGCAACTGTATGATAGACTTGGAGTTTATCCTTTCCTCGCTTCGCGTCTTCTTTTTATTACCGGACACTTAATTGAATAAAAGAACCAGTTATTGTCGATGAGTATCTTTTACTTTACTTCAGTCTAATACGAAAAGGAACTCGGCTGCTTGAATCGTGAACTGATGCACGTGAGCTGATATGACGCAAAGCGAATGAGGCGCTTTCAGAAATATAGTAGAGAAATGGAGCACGGCATATAAAATTGTATGATGAAGTATTTACAAGCATTTGTGAAATGACTTTGTTTGGTATTGGAAGCCAATTTTTTCAGAAGATCGTGCTCGGGGCTTCATTGGACTAGCTTGTACCCACGTTTCCTCTATTTTTCGTAACTATATGGTAAACTCTGAAGCCCAAACGTCTGAACGAGACGTCCATATCAGTGGCATTGTGAAAGAAAATTGGTGAATATGAATTGCTTGAGGGGAGTATTAATTTTGAGCTCCTAGCAATCCAAAAATTTGCCAACTGACCGGCGCCCTCCATCGGAACACCATCGTTTGAAACTGAAAATTGCCACCCTTCTGCCCTATTCTCGAACCAGGTGGCTTCATAAACATTCGCGCATATTAAGAATAGTTTTATGTATCCATACTCTATTACGATTTTTCTGCAGGAGCCTGATAGTTCTGAAATGCTACAATCGTCGGCGAAGAGTCGTTAAGTGAGAGGAAAGTTTATGTTCAGCAAAAAGAGGACAACAATTTATACTTCTCCTTGAGAGATACCATTTCGGATCAGGTGATGGGAGGGATTTGTCTTCATCGAGAGACTTATGGCAAAAGGAACTACAGAGAAAATTGAGAAGGTCATCGCGAGAGCCTTTTTCATACAATTTTAAGATTCATGTTTTTCTACCTCATCACTTTCATCAACTTTTCACCACTTCCAGTTCTTGAAATCATTCAACGGATTTTTCAAAAATCAAGAGACTCTTCTTCAAAAATACAACAAATGATCTTTTACGAAAAATTATTTATAAAATGAGACATTGAAATACATCACAAAAACACATCACGAGAAATTGTATGAAGTGATCACAGACCGTATATTGGCATAGAATTTGTAAAGAACGTGCAAAAACTCGGAGTAGGCAATTGAAAGTCATATTTGTCACAGTCTAGAGCATTCTTGACTCAAAATTTTCCTGTGGGTACACTAGTTTCGAAGCCATTTCCTTGAAAAGCAATTTGAGGCTGAACAGTATTTTCAACGTTACCCTCCTCTAATCGATACTTGTCCTGGATTTGTGATTCTGTTTTAACGCTGCTTCCCTGGCTACCCTCTTCGAGGTTGTAGCTATCCCCGGAGCTCACGACTGGTCTGCGATTGTTCCCCAGACCGGCCTCTAAATTTATGTCAGGGAAAACTTTCGTCCCAAAATTGACGGGTGAACCACTTATTCCATAATTACTGTCTTGGAAACGATTGGGTTCATTATAAACGACCTTGGGTTGGCCATTGTTTCCGACATTATACTTCTCTTGACGATAGTGATCTTTGTAGTCGCTCATCTCGGTTTTTAATTTACTGCTATTACTTTCCTCGAAACGGTAACGATCAGGCCTTTCTACATTGGCCAAAGGATTTACTTCAGGTTGAATATTGCTTCCCGAGACTCCAGACGTTACATCGTCGTCCAAACTACTTTCGTTCGGATATTCATTGTTTCGGTTAATTTCCGGTTTTCTGTTAATTTCGTACCTATCTCCTTTGCGATAAAGATTTTGGTTCTGCTGTGCGTTACTCCCAAAAGTATATCCGTTATAACGATGAGAATCTCCGTAATAATCTACTGGCGTGGATCCGAGGCGAAGGTCTCCGGAATCGAGGTTTGTTTGAGGATAATTTCCAGGAGCGTAATTACTTCCTGGTCGAATTTGGTACCTGTCGAGAGAGGTCTTAGGATTCCGCTTAGGCCGAGCGTTGCCATTATACATAGTCGGAGGGCCGTCGTAACGATAGCCAGGTTGAACGCCATTATTTGCTTCGTAACCTGTTTTTGGTGGGAGACTACCGGGTTGAATGTGAACGTAAGTTTCAGAGTTGATTGGTGCATTACCAGTTTGAGGATTCATATAGTTGGTCGCGAGATTGATCTTTGGATTAACGTAATTGCCTCCGTAATTGGTTTCAATATTGATATCGCGTTGGCCATCACTGCTTGCAGTGCTCCCTTGATCAAGTGGTGAATCCTCATCAGATAAGACATGGTTCAGAACACTGGAGTCAGAATCAACCTCCTGTTGACAGTTGCCTTCGAACGTGGTACCAGATTGCTTGGAGCAGCTTATATTAGAACTTTTCTCTAGACAGTTGTTGTCTATTCCACAAATTTGTTGAATGTTTGCAGTATCGATTCGGTCGAGAGTTGTCCAAGGTTGAAGAACGTTTCCGGTATGGTCGCCTTTTTTATAATCTATTCCGAATTCAATCGTCTCCTGCATATTGTCGATGATCTGATAATTAATTCCGTACATGATGGCAGTGTAGTCGTCGTAATAGACGAAATTGCAAGTCTGAACACCGTCATACGTATTGACATGAAATAAACGTTGAACGCGATGAACGAATTTATAAAACCAAGACTCATTACTTCTGGTGCGGTTATCGCCATCCTTGTCGGAGCATTTACGCCAACCGTGACCCTTTGGTTTTTCTAAAAAAACCATCACTACTCTACCGAGATTCTGTATGAAAACTGCCGGTTCTATGGGGCATCTGTACGCGGATATGGTTTCTCGTTTGGTGAACAGCGAATCTGAAATTTTATATTGTCTTACTCTGTCCACTTGCACGCCGTACAGAAGTCGGTAATTGTTTCTTTGGAAATACGTGCTGCTCACGACGTTTCTACATATTTGCATCATCTCGCTGGGCGGCAATTCGATAATGGGATCGCTTCTCAGAATTTGATTGCCGGTAACTGCGAAGAAGGTAAGAAAACAAAGATGATGCTCGAAATATAGGAATGATCTAAGTTATACTAGTTTATTGGAAAATGAATAAATGTAATATCGGAGATACGACCGTTTCTTGAAAATTGAAGTCATTATTGCTCATGATTCCCCCCCCCCCTCCAAAAAAAAAAAAAAAAAAAAACTGTGTGATTTACTGATGGATCGAAATCAGGCTCCGAAACTGACTACGGCACATAAAGAAGTCTAACTCGGCTCCCATAATATTCTGCTGAACTATCTGCCATCTATCCCTGCCTTGCTGACCTCTCCCTCTACTCCCCGCACCCCGCAAATTCTTCCTCCTCTTCCTTTCTAAAGCTATGCTAACCTCCTACTCTTCCAAGCCCATCTTTTAGGGCATTCTTATCCTCCTGCACACCTCAACATCTTCTCTATTTTCGATTGCCTTCACCCAGATTCCCGGTCATGGTGGCCTCTCGGGACACGACGCAGTGGACCTAGCTGCCAAGCAAGCCTTGCTCTCCTCCTCTTCCATTCTTCAGCCTATGATTCGAAATCTTACTATCGTCCTCTAATGATCTCACGATGGTACAACCTTCAGACCTCTCAACCCCAAAAGAAACTTTGTTTAGTTGAAAAACGACCGCTTCCTTAACTCTTTAACGAAGTTGAACGAAGAATGCAGAAAACCTGTTTTATGAACTGAATTAGTTTTGGTATTGAGAATTCAAAGTCCCTTTGCTGTGACATATTATGGCTCTAAGTCGAAATGTTTCCAAATCTCCTGATGACTTGAAAGTCGAAATTTTTTAAGCGCTATGCCATGATATTTGTGTACGATAGGAGGACGATTTGGAAAAATTGCGGTTTTCGATCCAGATTATAATATGATGGGAGAGGGACTTGAAGACATTCTATGATAATATGGCTTGAAAGTGGAAATTTAAAGTCGACATTTTTCCACTTTCCTAGCAGTTGGAATTTTTCCAAGTACTTTTCCTATCATGTAAGCTTATGGCTCAGAAGTCGCTATTTTTCCAAGTACTCCTCCTATCATGAGTCAAACTTTTTCAAAGTCCAAATCCTTTATTAGGGTAGCTGAAAAATATTTTAAATAAACATAGGATAGGTTTTCTGTTGAAATCCCCGGCCCAATGGTCCTCCTCAATTCGTACCTCATGCTATGAAAAGTTCTCATAACACGACTAAGAATCGGACATATTTGTCTAACCCCCCCCCCCCTCCTTGTCCTAGAGCTCTCCGCTCAACCATCATACCGATACTGCTACGCTGAGGAATAATCAATTATTTCTTATATTTCTTCCAATGCGTACCTCCCAAACCTCAGAAATTCATGTTCTGTCCTCTGTCAAGCCTGCTTTGTCCTCTCTAACGACTCTAAATCCATTACTAACGCTCCAAACTTCCTACAATCTTCGTATTTCTTAATTGAAAATGAAAGAGGAGAGCCTGAAACCAAGGACCCCATCAGTTCCAAACGGGATATCTATCAAATACAAAAGTTCTACTAAAAATCTTGACCTACGTATGTTTCTAGTCATTAGAGGTTATTTGAAAGATACTCTGATAAATATAAATAGTTGAGAAGAGAAATTACAGAGGAACAAGCCAAATGAATCTTTTTTTGAGACAAAACCCAGCACCTATGAAAACTTGATTTTGACAAGAAACTTAAATAATTTTTACACCCTCTCAAGACGAATATTAAATATTGCTGTAGAGGAGAGTTTCAAGTTAGAAGAAAAGAAAACAAAAAAGAAGGTAAAATGGCACAATGAATTCTTTTTTTCTTTTTGATTCTCGTAGATCGTATCCTGAATTGGAAAGAAGATGAGTTATTCCACGTCCAGAATCTGGTCACGACCACATATGGTCAGGTCACGTGGTACAACCCATTACAAATAGTTTTCTTCTACACTTTTACTTCAACTGGAGAATAAAGATCAACGTAATCATGATGACGCAATAGCTTACGTTGAAATATGAACCACCGTTGTTTTCCCAATCGAATGACAATCCAGAATGGATCTTCCTTCCGCTTATAAATTTTGACAGCAAAAATTATTTAGTGAAACGCGAGTGTATTTATTGTGACCTCTAAATTTTCGCAAAGAGCATGTAAATTTTTTTTTGGAACGAAGAGAATATATTTACTAGTTTTACGGTAAGAAAAAATAATATTATGCTTATTTCTTAGCAAGAGTGAATAGTCACAAGGAAGCAGATTAATTGACCGCAGGAATAGTGAAATTCAAGACCTTCAAATTTGCGTTAATTTTAAACTCGTCTTCTAGTCTCTAAATGCTAAATCCACATTGCACACTGTGAAAAAAATTCTAGCATTAGCTCTCATCGAGCTTCTCGAACTTCACACGAGGAGACCTAATCCAATTCATAATATTTTTACATAAACCAGCTCTACATTAAAATTCAATACCAATATTAATGTAAATTTACCTTCTTTAATTTTCTTGACACTTCTGAATATAAATACGCTCTCCGTAGGCCTGTTGTTAGCTCCATCGGCGATTTCAATCATTATTAAAAATATGGCGAAAACAATCAACACGAGAAAAATGTTCCTATTCATCATGAAATTCGGAAAACACTTCTATTAGGTAACAAAATTCAAAAAATAAACAGAACTGTAGACGACAGAGCAATGGTAAGATGAGGTAGAATATGTTTAAAAACAACGTTACCGCACATTTTTATAAAATACTCGCTTTTTTGTTCGCGAAAATGAGAGCATATAACTAGCGAAAACGCAGTAATCGTTCGTAAATCTTTACGTTGTGATGTCATTGTCTCTATATTTTCCATCATAAACATCCTTTCTTTTTTTCCTGAATGAAAAGTGTAACGCAGATGTTCGAATCAGCTAGAAGTTTCATATTCACAATTGTTCGAGTGCATTGACCACAAATTTCAAAATTTCATTTTCACAATGAAGAGGCGCGCGAAAAATTAGAAACAAGAGGAATAATAACCTTGCGCCTAGACATCATCTGAGTACCGAACGAACGAAGGACGACGACAACAAAAAAAAAATTAGGTAGCGCGAGGACAATGGCATGGAAAGACTGGCGGTATGTTTTTGCATTTTTATGAATTAAAATGGATGCAGTTTTTGGGGAAAAACAACTGACATACATGATTGATTTTACCTATAGAAATTCAAGTATGAAAACAGTTGTAAAACGATAATGAATAAGCAATACGAGTCTACTCGCAGGAAATGACAATGTAAGTTGGTATTATGACATTATTTTCGACGGAGGTTAATAGAACATAAACAACAATGAAGTCGAAAAATAAAACTAATAAATCTGTGCTACCTATCAAGTAAACTTTTCGGGAGAAAAGTTCGATACTGCCTCTTCAGAATAAGTTCGTACATGTCATCAACATGAATCCTGAAACGTGAGGAGAAATGATCGGAAAAAAGTCCTTTGTTCGTTCTTAAACTGGTGGTCGATGAGACCTCTACAAAAACTTTTGACGAGATGTTTTTGATGCCTGATAAGGGGCAAAAGAGTTGTTTACAATTTTGTCTGGGTTCATTTTCCAATACCTTGGAGCTCACGAGATTTTCAGCTACTCCAACTCACCTTCGATAAGGGTTCCCCATTGGCTTCGGACTTCTCATCCAGGACTCCTTCAGCCTCAGATCATCCTATAAATTCCTTAGCCTTATCTTCGATTCCGAACAGTTCTGGACTCCTCACATAAAACTTTTATTTACAGATTAACTAAACTTGATGAATATCACTAAATATCGATCGCAAACACGCACGAGTTGCAGTTGCAAGCTCCTCCTTCAGCTATACAATCCTCTAATTCTGGACCCAATCCAAAGATAGGTTAGCAAATCCTCCCTACAATCTTTGGATGCCACGATTCTGCTGTTTTACGCTCACGCTTCGGTGTGTTGCACACCAACCCTATGCTGAGCGTATACGCCAAGGCTAATTTTCCTCTTCTCCAGTTCCGCTCCAACTTTCTTTCCCAACTCCCATCTTCCTCTTCTCATTTCGCTACCAAAACTCTCTACTTTCATCTGGACTATCATCTCAAATTTGAGCCCCTTCTCCCTCATTACTCATCCATTCCGCCTGGGTATTCCAGACGCCTTACATTTGCCTCAACCTAGATAACTCATGAAAATGTACCGACGTATCCAATACATTAGACGGATCGAAGCCATTATCGCTAATAATTACCCTCGCAAGCTGGGATCCAAATCGTGTTCTAAAACTGGCTACCCCTTCTTTATCCATGAAGACATCTCGCACGTCCCTATGAGTGACTCGGCCTCCATTTATTCTACCGAACTGTATGATATTTTGAATTACTTATCTCCTTCTTTTCTCCCCTCCTGTAAATTTCTCTTCAGTTCCGACTATTTTTCCTCTTTTCACGCCATGCAAGACCCTTACTTTCCCATACTCATCCTCTTACACAACGTAACATCTTCTCCATCTCCTTTTCTCTCGATTCCTGGTCTCAGCAGATAGCAAGATTTCCATTTCCTCCTGAACATCGGGTAACCTCTTTCGTTCTTTCTCAAGCCTCCTACGTCCTCTCCAAAAACCCAGAATCCATTACTGAGTCTAAGGCTCGAGTCTCCAGTTTCGGTCTCAGTCTCGAGTCTTAGTCTCGAAATTCAGTTTCAAATCTCAGTCTCGAGTCTCAGTTTCAAGGGTCAGTCTCGGATCTCAGTTTCAAGTCTCAGTCTTGAATCTTGGTCTAAAGTCTTGAGTCTCAGGCTCAAGTTTCAAGTCTCAGTCTCGAGTCCAAGGCTTGAGTCTCAAGTCTCAGTCACAGTCTCGAGTCTCGAATTTGAATCTCAGTCACGGTCTTAAGTCACAGTCTCGGTTGCAGATTCCTAATAGTGGAGGGGGTTAGACTGAAGACTTGAAACATGTCAAAAAATTTCATCTAGAGTTGACGCCTCAACAAATTTGTTATGATACTTTTTCACACATCAAGTGTTCTGAAGCAGTTTTCAATCTCTCACTTACCATTTATCAAGTACTAACTTATTTTCTTTGGCTCTCAAGACTTAGATCTTAGGCTGTCGCTCTGAAGAAATGAGGGCTTAGTTAGCGAATTGGAAGCCGTAATGAAGAAGATTGCGACAAAGTTTCCGCAAACCATCATCTAGATAGGGCCTGTTGTTTCATGTAAACCAATACGACCGGACAGAATGGAAAAGGGGAGGAGATACTAGGATCCAATCTTAACCGAGTTTCTTTGCGGTGGATTTTCCGGTCAGAATCCGCAAGAAACATTGTATGGGCAGTGGCTCTCAACCTTTTGGAGATGTCGAACCCCTCCAATGCTTCGGCCTTTTTTTTTTTTGCGGACTTTCCCCCTACGAAAAAATGTTATAGGGATAAAGTAACGGATGGGGGGGCAGGGATTTGGGCATTCCCCTTACCCGATCTGAAAAATTTGCCCTAAAAATCATAAAATACGCCTTCCAGAACAATTTGTTTTTCAAACAAAGATTAAAAAAATTATTTCTAGACCTTCTGCGGGCCTCAGGTTGGGAACCACTGGGCCACTGGTGTATGCAATAATGGAAGGCTGCTGTTAGGGTCTCGTTCTGGATAGTGACGTCAGTCGTAAGATGAGACGGTCGGAGGGATTATTCTATGATAATGATGGGATTATTTTCTCGCTTGTGAATTGGAAAAGCAGCCCATGATGACGTCATACGAAAAACGGAAAAATGTTGTCCTAGCAAGATCGAGGAGGGAGTGAGCTGCACAAAATTTACTCAGCCAAAGATGAGTAAATTCTGAAAGATCAGGCAGGTCTTACCGGATGGACTGTGTTGATTCCAGATCAAATCAAAATCGCCCTGCAACCTTTGACTCATCTTCGTCATCGAAATTGAGTTGACTCCTGGTATTTTAAATTGATATTGACTGAAAATCAACGTCACAGACTCGTCTCTAATCGGCAGAAAACTTGCAATCAAAGTCGAAGATTCATAAATTTTTGGTAGACAATTTCATGAGGTTTCAGAATCGAGAACAAAAATGAGTCGACGCATATTATTAGACTTTATTAGGGACAGAAAATTGACTTCGATAATGCGTCGATTCGACTATATTGCTGTAGTGGTCGAGCATGATCAGGTTTTTCAATGGTTCTCACTATTTAATCATGACTACGCGGTCTGTCTGCGAGTAGCAAAGTCACGAGACAGACCGAACGTTTCAAGGATCGAGAGTAGCGGTTTACGTGACCCAAGATCCGGTTGCTAGCTCCTACGCTGCAACAACTCAGTTCCTGATGTTCGCTTCGGAAGCTGTCCTATTACTGTTATTCTCCCACTTCGAATTCTTGAAACGCTTCAAAGTGGTTATTGTACATCGAATTCAGCGTCGATTCCAAGTTTGACAGCATAACTAGAAAACTGAAAATCGACTTCAAATCAACGCAACAGAGCAGTAGATTTCAGGTCAATAAAAAAATTTGAGGAAGTCGATTCAAAATTAACGTGGAATGTAGACAATCGATCATTTCTTCACAAATTAAGTCCGATTGTAAGGCGACTTTGATGAACCATATCGACGTTGGTTTTGGGTTGACATCGATAACCAACCTCGAATTTTTCTTTTTTGAAAGTTTTGTCGATGTATTGTTGAAGTTGAGGTTCTGACTTAAAATCGAAAAATTGACTCGTGGAGTAAAGAAGCCATCAATTTTTCCTTTTTGACATGTTTCATGATTCTTATTGGCTCTTCATCTTATTCCCAAATTCGTTACCGTGCGAGCCCCTCGGCTCAACTCACCAACCCAGACTTTACGTCTGTACAAGCAAGGTCAAGTCCTGCTCTCATCCCTTCAAGAGACATAGTATACTGTTTGAGTACTTGTTATTCATATAATAGGGGGTGGCAGAACGTAAAATTGTAGTCTGAATTTTGTGCACCCTCAAAGAAATTTTCTTCTTTCCCTTATGATGAAGGCTGTGCTTTATTATATTCGTCCACCAAGACTCGAACTCTATACTCATCAAAATGGAACTCATAATATGCGTGCTTTTTTGAAAGTAAAAACAGCATCAAAGAGATACCCATGGAGCTGAGGTAGTAAATCCCGGCCTATCTTAAATTTGAGCTCCCGAATACCGTCAATTTGTGCTAGAAGCTCCTTGAAAATTAGATAACAGATTCTTCATACTTTCTTCGCTTTTCTTCATTTAGCGTATAGTGGTGAAGATTTTTCCTACTAGAATTGTATTTATAGCTTGTAGGAAAGGGAGCTCATTACTCTAGCAAAGAAAGCTCAGTCCCTGTCTTCTCTTTTTGGTTATGGGGTTGCACCGATACCTAAATGAGTTGGCTAAGGAAAAGCCTGGGTATTTTTGAGAATATGTCGTCCAATCAAATTGCAGAATATCCTGGAGAGACCCCCGAAGTGCTAAATATCGTTGTATTTTATAAACTAGGTATAATGAAAAAGACTTTTGGTATTGAAAAACCCACAACGTAAGAAAACGAAACAAAATAAAAGAGATGAAAACTGCTTTCCAACATAGCAAAATCTAAAAGAATCAAGCGCGAATGATGCAAGCCAAAGAAAATAGTCCTACAAGATGAGATCATCAGTAGAAAACATAAACGACTAATATATTAATTAGAGTGCGTAGGATCTAGTGAGAATGTTTCCAGGTAAACAGTGAATATTTGCTCCCGTTGGAAATATATAATGACTAATTGTGCAAGTACATAATTGTATAAATTGTACGATGTAAGATGATAATAATACGTATTAGTGATAATGGTTTGGAATTGAAACGTTAGTCGTCTGTCGTATAGGCCCTATATTTTCAATATCTAGTCTAGGTTTAGGGTATTGATGAGGTCCTGCCGAGATATGACTTCTACAAAGGCTTGAAAAGATCTCAACTTCAAATTTTTTGTTGCTGAAATGAGTTGGAGAATTACTTAGTGATGAGGTTATGAACAGGCTAAGAGAAAAGGATTTATCTATTAAAATCGCATTCTAATGACGCCATCAAGAATTCAAGTCTATTTCAAGTCCTCCCTTGCTTATGGATCAAAATTTCTCAGTGAGACTGCAGCCTTTGCTAGTATTCGTAATGTTCCTTTAATAACTTATCAATTCTCAGTTAGATCAACAATCTAAGTTTTGTAGAAAAGCTCTCTGAAAAAATCATGAATTTGTATTCAGACTTCCATCATTCGCCTAATTTACTTTGTAAAGAAAAACGAAATCATCTGCAAGTACTATTCTAATGTTGATTCTAATCATTGTGATTGATGTATGGAGTCAGATGTCAAGAAACGTTTCAATTATCGTAAATATTCAAGACCGCTAGGGACAAAGAGGTAATCTCGTCTACCCGAATACAAACAAATTTTACTTTATCGTACCTATCGCGCGCCATTTAGTAATGAGGAATACTCATCACATCGAGGAAGAAACTGATCTAGGTTATTAAATTAATGCAAGAGCTTACGCGTGAAAATAATTTATTCAGTCTATACAATATATGTAATACCGGAATCTTATAAAAGCGTGTATTTCTTGTTGGCGTGCGGAGAGAGATACGCTTCTGCGAGTTGTTCGGTCAGGTGTGAAATGTAAAATAATACTAAACTAATCTACCGTAGCGGATATTCGATAGTATTTTCTTTCCTCTTCTGTGACCACACTTTCTTCGTCGACGAAGTGGAGCTAGCGTAGCTTAAAGAGCACGTATGCTGCACTTCGTACGTCAAATGGTTACAAATCTTCGAGTCTATGGCGGTAATAAAGTATTGAATTTCAATAGCCCTTTGTCCGCGCACAATTTAATGCGAGCGTAAAATGTCGAAATTTTTCCCGAAGCGCGAGGCAGAAAAATGAAGGGGTAAGGGATGGAAGAAGGCGAATAGAAAGGACCTTATTTTTCTCTGAAAATTGTTATGGCCTCCGTACAATCACCGCTGAGTGCGGAAAATTGAATGAGATACGGAAATAGGATGGGATCTACGATTCGCGATGTAAATTTTTGTAGTATGGTTCACTTGGAATTGTTGAAAACTGATGAAAAAAGTGGCAGATAGCGTCAGAGTTACCAATGGGCTTTTAAAATGTGCTTCCAAACAGTGGGAAAGTACGCAAAAATATGGCGACGATGCAATTCTATGAATTTATTTAATTTGATCATGTACAGAAGAGAGTGGCCTTTTTTCCCTCCTCAGTCTAGTATGAGCGTTTGGTCACAGCCTAGTAACCCACCTCATAATTATGTTATATACTTTTCCAATTCTTAAAGTAGGTCAAGGTCATTCATGACGTTATCAGCTCGTGTTATCATCATCTGGTCTCGCAATTTCCATCACGCAAATATCAGAATAACCTCACCCTTAAGATATATTCTTATCAAAGACGAAAAAGAAAGTTTGGGAGATTGTGAGCGGTGAGTTGAACTACGCCCCAAAAATAGTCACACATGATACTACTATCAAGGTAGCTCTGGCTAAGAAGACTGGACATTACACCTGTTTAAATGAAATACATGGTGATCAATGTCGGAATGGCGCCGATTTATAGCCATCCGACCATCATCTCATTCGTCTAGTATGATTGTCATTTTTAGCAAATCACATAATTTTAATGGAAGATGAGAGGAAAACAACTGTTTCCATTGATGTTTTCGCTCTGGAAAGTGTGTGATTCCCGAGCGGTTGTGCCAGCGCAGTCGTTTTCCGCAGCAGTCTACTCATCTTCCATTACAGCACAGTACGCGTCAGCGTTGAAAAGTAAACCGATTGCACTTGCGTCACTCGCATTGCTCGTTCCGCAAAATGTGCACTCGACCATTGTTCATTTTCCGCCGCTGACGCGTAACATACTAATTTCTACACATTGAGTCTGCGAGTAGCGAAGGCACCAAACTGGCAGAATGCCACCAGGAAGAGCGAACTGAGCACCAACGCTCGACAAGACAAATGATTCAACATGGAGTCGACACAATGTCAACGTCGGCGCACTTTCGGTCGAAAGTTGAGGTAAGCAATTTTAGGTCTATTCAAAGTCGACTAACCTAAGATTTTCAGAGCATCGGACATCATCAATAATTGATTTGAAGTCCATCAATTTGATGTCGATTCAAAGTTAATCTACGTACTCTCCTAGATCGCTACAAATCGACTGTTATTCGACACAATAGAACCAAAATTCGGAGAGGGTTAACTCAAATTCGACTAGAAATCAAAAGGACAAATGAATTGGAAGGGACAAAATTGGACTCGTGTCCACTTGATCCCGATAGTTTCCAGTATCCTTCAGATAGGCGCGCAATTGTCGAAGCGGCCGGCTATGGATCGTTGTAACAAGACCCCTATAAAGTGAGTGCGCATCTCCTTTATTCTCGTTCATTATATTTCATTATTTCGAAGATCAGTCAATCAGTCTTTATGGGTTTATTAATCATCCCTAAGTCCACTCTATCCTCGACCCTTATTTTGCTAGAGTTGTAAGTAGTGTTACATCCCTTTCTCCCGATCGCTCCCTTCCTCCTAATCGTAGCTCAAGCACCTCCTTTCTCAAATTGTCAGCTGATCGTACCGCCGCGCCGTAGAGGTGGATCGTTTTGTGCGTGCCGCCGTTGGGCGGCTCGCGGTACCCTAAAAAACCGTTAGACTAGCGTAATTTAGGTAGTTCAAGTATCGTAGGACAGGAGACTAGCATTTTATTTCTAATTCATTACGGTGGTCGAAAATTGACTCGACTCCAATAGTCGAAATCGCAAGTAGACGACTCTATAGCTGAATCTAGAAGACCATTCACGGGTCGTAACAGTAGGTATGTTTCTTCTCACATGAAGACGATCCACATCATTCATTTTTCAACAATTCTTGAGAAATTCTTCCCAGCATCCTCACAACCATGTTCGAATAACTCTGATTAAATAGATGAGAGTAAGAGGACGGCATATAACTAATGAGATTAAAAAAAATAGAAGATACCAATACAGTATTGAAATCAAATTTAGATGATGTTTACCTCGTGTATATTTAACCATATAAGTCTGTACTCCCTCATTATAGTTTCATGATCAAGTCGTCATTACTACTTGAAATATGCCTCTCAAATCTGAACCACGAACCGAGTGTTCAATGAATGATGTACCTCTCTTTTGGGTTGACCAGTTCCCAAACATCTAATTTCTACGACAGTTTAATTATGGGTCAGCGTTCGTACAGTAGTTCTTGAGTGCCATCGAGTCCGTCTTTCTAGACGGTTTTCAATGCCAAAACTAATTTACGCCGGCACCTGCAAATATTTTTGGTAAAAGCAGGTTCTCGATCACTTAAACCGCATTCTCTTCACGATTTAATCACTCGTAATACCGTCCCTGAATTCGTTATACAATCCGTGATATTGTCCAGAAATCCCAATTCGCTGTATTACGTATTAAAAACCTACCGTATACCCTCGAGGATTTTCTCTGCGACTATAGAAATAGAGCTGGATGTGACGAAACGCGATTAGTACAAACGCTTAATCCGGTCACTCCCCCGACTCTTTGGCCAGGTGCTCCGACAAAATTCGAAGCAATTTTTCTACTCAATTACTTTTCTACGCCCATATTCATGCAGAAAATTGCAGCCGCGAATGATACGGTCATTTATTTTGCGATCGTTCGAGTCCCGTATCAGCTTCGACAAGCCGACGAGTGGGAACGACTTTGTCGATGGTCGATGAAGGCTGCGATGATTACACATCAATACGGTACCGTATGCAAATAAAAAGTAGGGATAGTGACGTGAGCGTCAGCATCACAAAATAATAAATTTACGCACAAATTGGAGTTCGATAAAATGAATCATCTGCAAATACCTTCGTTTGGCGCTTAATTACGGTAGGAATGTTATAATAACTAGGTACCGAAGGCAGATCTGTTAATTTATCGTCGTTTTTTCTTACAGTACACTTGGTTCGAGGGGTCTCTTGTATTTGTATTTCGCCTTCGGCCATTCTCCTTGTCCTACATCCCACAAACACGGTCCAATTATTTCTCGAAATGTATTTTTCCTCCTCTTCTAACTTTTTTTTTTCTTTTTGTATTTGTTATTGCTGCTTTTCACGTTCTCTGTTAGCATTATTTAGGCTAGACCACTCACTGGAAGTCGTTTATTTGCTCGATTTTTTCGTCAAATAGTTGGGCGTCTGGTTGGGTGGTTTGATACTGGCGTGCTCTCACGTACGCCATCAATTGTAGACGCGGATGTTTGTCGCGTCGCACGATGCACCACCGTTACGGTGACAATTGTGCAGCGTATACATAGAAAGACAATGCAATACGAGCGACTTGATTTTACGCTGCCGGAAGGCAAAATAATCAGCTATATATTTCAAGAGATTGTCGAGGAAGCTCTTTCGGTCAGAAAAACGCCCATGTAAATGCGTTTATATTTTATTGCTCCTTACGGCGAGCATTACCATAGGGTTAATTGAAAAGTTAGAAAACAAAACCGGACACCGCGCCACCGCCACCAATGTACACAACTTGGAGAGAGAAACCAGATCCGTTTACCGTGTACAAATCGGTAAGGATGGCTGTCGAAGATGTCAAGATTATGTTTCTTCTCGTGGCGATTATATTTCTTAAATCGAAGATAAAGCAACGATGTTGGCAAATACCCTCGTACGCGGAAGGAGCATAGGTAGGTACCGTATTACAGTGTATTATTTACGTAAAATGTGCCTTGTACATCATATAAATTATAGAGCGCTCCGCTTCTATATGATTTAGCATTTAAAAATTATAAGAGGTACTCTCGAGATGATATCTGACCTCTTCATAGGTGGCAAATAGTAGAAATTTACGCACAATCATACTGCTTGCGATGATAGATTATTAACAGCAAACACATCGTACCGATAAATATTCGATTTAATGAAAGTCTTTGAAGCGTACGTATTGCGATGGGGAAGGAATCTTGGATGACTTGCACGGATTGCCTCTCTTCTGATCGAGGTATACATAATCGTAGAATGCGGTATGCGAGTTGCTCTGTTTAAACGCTACGATGGGAATGCTGGAATTATTGATGTAGACAAGCACCACAATGAAGCCAATGTTTAATGCTTGCTGTCGCTTTTGGTATTTTGCCCTTATTTTGATTCCATTTTCCGACATTTTGAAATAAAAATACTAACAGGGCTCTACTAGTCTGACCTACACCCACGGAATTACAATCGCTACAGCTGATTCATCTTATTCCTTTGGAGGAGGAGTTGGGATCCTTAGGATTGGCGTGATGCCAAAGGGTGTAAAGGCGGTACGAAACAATTTTCGAGGTATTTACCGGCGCTGCTTCCCGTCTCTGTCTTCAAACTCCTGCGAGTCAGAGTTCAATTTTTGAAGTCCTAGCGTACAGTATATTCGGCTATCCTATCTTCAAACTACGCCTAATTGGCTCTACTATCTTCAGACTTTGCCGAATTAGACTATGCTAGCTCTGAACTAGATTTCAGGCTATACTAGCTTCAAACTAGACCAAGCGTACGCCTGTATACTAATACTAGCCTTAGCCTACAATAGTACATTATACAATGCTTCCCTCTTCCACCCCCCTCTGTTGATGGACATAGAATCCTCTTACCAACGACCTGATCCGGAAATCTGCGATTCTGGACTATAATAGCTCTATAGGGTAAAGCAAAATGATGTTACCACTGCTCTTTTCGAGAAATGGTGAAATCATTTGGCCTCACCCAGCACTGGCCTATACTAGAGTATATTAGCCCTGAACTAGGTCTAGTATGGCTTAGAATATAGTATACCAAGCTATACTAGGCTTAACCTAAGGCCTTAGCATGCGACCGGATCGATTTTCCAGCGTCACATAGCAGACAAAAACTTTCGGAACTCCAGTTGAGCTCATGGGAAGAGCTTGGAGATCGAGAAATTGGAATTATTTCAAAACAACAGAATTTTTTAGAATAGGAAGTTGATTTTTATGAAGCCGAGAGTATCAGCTAATTTCGATTTTGATGCTCATGATGCCAATCGTGGAAGACTAGTGAATAAGAGCAAGAACATTGAGAGGGCTATCCGTATGCCTACGCTCCCTTTGCCCGTCCTTTACGGCTCGCTGCAAATTCATGAAGCAGGCAATGTCATATATATATGTGCTTTTACCTACTGCCTACCAAGTGCATTGAAAAGTGGTTCAAGATTATCGTCGAAGGATCAACTCCACTCTATTCTGCTGGAATTCTGTAACTCTCGTGGAGGCTGTCAGTCACATTACACCCTCTTAGTTCAATACTTGTTTCGTTCGATGAGACCGGCTCGTCTTCTCACATTCCTTAGGCAGTCACCTTCCAGGCCGTGGGTGAGCTACTCGTTAAAGCCAACGTCTTTCATGACGAGCTCACTGAATTCTTCAAACTATTTCGTTCCTGCTGGCCCCCGAACCTTTGTTGACAACCGTTTCTTTGGATTCCCGAATGAAGTTGGTAAACCCATTGGTTCACTCCTGGGCTCTCTGATCTCCGAAGTCTCCACGCAGATTCAAGTATGACCTCTTTCAGTCTCACCAAGCCCTCCTTCCTCGAGTCGTCTGTGATAGCGTCCAATGCTTGTGGACTAGATCTGAGCAGGAGGTTGCTGAGTTCCCTTCCATCAAGTTTACGGTCGAGATTGGTGGCCAGACGATTAATTTCCCGGACCTTAGAATATCCATCACCCATGGCCAATTCGGCTTCAACATCTACAGAAAACACACAACTACGAACACCCTCGTCGATGGCTCGTCCTTTGCCCCATGGCCCACAGCCTTCAACCCTCTCGCCCTCTCGTCCATAGACTTGCCCCTCTCACTGCCCATCTTAGAAAACTGATACAAGTTTGATACAAAGTTGTGACAATCTTCAAACTAACAGAGGAGACAACTTGAGATAAATGATCCATACTTCCTTTGAAAACAGCTAATATTTGGTGTGAAAGTTCAGGGAAATCTGTAATATGATAAAAATTAGTCTGTAATACACTGATGAATCATGTGCGCCAGAATATACATAAGTACTCTACTGCTCCAGTCTCGCCAAGTTATGAAGAAAAATAGAAATGCATTCTCGTAATCTATTTACTCTTATTTCCTTTGTTATTTTTCTTTCCGCAAAATCTCCACCGGCGAATCCATCCTTTTGGATTCACAACTGTAACGGTCACTTCACGTTGTTGAAGGTGGAATAGTTTGTCTCGCAGATAAATTGGCGGTCTGGTGGGACACGCGCAAGCTTTCACTAATTTTCTTCTGAAAAATGATTTTGAACGTCTGTAAATTTTTGCCACGACCTCTTTTTCATTTTCACGGAAGTCAAATTTCTGTTCGCAGTATACTTCGGAGACGGCTTCTGCAGCTTTTTTACAAACAGATGGCCACATCTTCTCTCGATCCATGGAACACACGATACTCTCGGCAGTGATTGATTTATCGGCTGCGTACAAAGGAAGAAATTTTACTAATACACGCGGAGAAGTATTGTCTCGTTTTTCATTTCAAAATACAGTGTGACTGGCATTGATTTTTCAAGAAGTAAAATTAGCAGCTTACAATTTCTATTCGCTGAATCACCCACTCAATCGGAATCTAGACCTAATTTTCAAAAACTGCTCTCAGCAAGTGTTTATTTAGCCAACTGATCACATTTTGGAAAGCTTAATTTGGTATTTAACGACTCAGTTTTACCTGCTTCCACCATTTTTGTAGCTCGTTCCACGTAATATTTAAGTTGGTATTCGCAAACGATTACATTCTTCAACATGAAAAGCACGACGGATGACGTGAAAATATTCTCCCAAACCATATTCAAAACCAGACCCAGCTTCACTAATTGTGGGTAAATGAACTTTCTAAAATATTGATATTCTAAGTCAAAACACACGGTATTTAGGATGGAAAAGTAAGTTGTGAGTTATTTGAGAATAAAACATATGGATGGTTAGAGTTTTGCATGAAGCAATTTGTACATACGTACGCTCGATAAATAAAGAGAGACGGTAACGAAAGGAAAAATAAAGATGACTCAGGTGAGAAAACCAGGTATCCTCTGCAAAATACAATTCGCTGCGATTTGGGGTCGAGTTGGAAATCAGTAATTTTCATCTATTTATTGAGCTTCTGCGTTAACTTGCCGTTCGTTTTCTCAAGAAGAGTGAGTAGATTAATCCATCCGTCGTTAAAAAATATGAACAAGATACGATCTTCTTTTTGTGGCTGTATTGGCGCGGGGAAATTTATTTCTGGTTATATCGATCTCTATTGATCCTGTTTTCTGTGGCTTTACTCACCGTGATGAGTATTGGGTGATTGAAAGCAATGGTAGAAGCGAATTTCGAATTTTCATTTTACTATAGTCATCGCTTCCTGAGGAAAGACGCTCAAATGTTTGCGTTTTCGAGAGAACGAACTTGTATCACGAGCCATACATGTCAAGAACCAGACTTGGAAGAGTTCCCGCAGAGACTTTGAAACGGATTTTGCGTAAAATACGGATTTCTTGTGCTCAAGTGAAAAGTACCTCAGTCAAAAATATGAGAGATACTTTTCTCTTGGTCGTTAATAGCTGATACCGCGGTCCACCGTAACATTGAGTGATCAAGGGAAAAGTACTTCAGTCATCAGTAAGAGAGATACCTTTCTCCTGATTGCTATTGATAATCGAAAATTTAGAGGCCATTGCCGGTTTGCAATGGCAGCGGGGAACCCGTAACCTCCCTGGTCCTCCTCCTATCATACATAGCCTAGTTTCCAGAGTCTTGAAAATGATGACGTAATAAGTCGAACGCGCTCGCGATCACGTTGGCGCAAAAATGCGTTCTCAGCAAATGAGTTTGGCAGGGCTCTTCTCAGTACACTGTATACTAGGCCGGATATAATGATAGCTTTTTCAAATCCTTGAAGTAGGTCAAGGTCATTGATGATGTCATAAAGCCGAAAGCGTCACACGTCACGTCACGTCACGCAGTTCACAGAAACTCCCAAACACGGACGTTCCCTGAGGATATCATTCCCCTAACAAAATGGATAGCAGGTTCCCCGCTAATAAAAGTTCGTAGAACTTTGTTTTTAGGTCTTAGGACAAATGGCGGATACGGATTTTTGATAATACCATCTGGCAGCACTGGGGGGGCTCTCGCTTCGCTGGTTCCCTTATTTTCGTGATCTAGTGTTAAACATTTCAAGTCTAGTATAATCCTGGTATAAGGCTTAGTGTAAAATTTTTCAAGCTAAGCTTTTGGGAGCAGTGCTGCCAGATTTACGGATTTCCGCTCTTCGAAATTATTCTTTGGATTTTGCGTTGAATGCGGATTTATTGTGCTCAAGGGGAAAGTGCCTCAGTCACTCGTATGAGAGGTACTTTTCTCCGGGTCTTTATGAGCTAATACCGCGGTTATCTGCAACATTGAGTCGATCAAGGGAAAAGTACCTGATTTGGGGGCTCACCCGCTCCGCTTGTTCGCCCTTTTCCGTGATCCAGTATGGGTCCAGTTTAGAATATTTCAAGACTAGTATAATCCTAGTATGAAGCTGTATAAAACAAGTATAGGTCTATATCAAGGTCATTTGGCCGGACGAACGTACGCACACAAATATCAGAATCGGGGTAGGGATCGGGATTTCCAAATGTTTTCAAGCCCCAAGGTCACTTGCACGGACGCATGCTCGCAAATTTCAAAATCGGGGTAGAGGTCAGAGCAAACACCGGAGCGCCATCATATTTTAATAAACCACTGTCAACGGAGACATGAAATTTTTTCCTTGCTTTGCTCTCTTGAGTATACCTTCGTTCGGCAGGTCTGACCAAAACTTGGTAAATCTCATTAATTTTACATTGATAAGACTTCACGACCTCCTTCAACTTGTATTCTTCCTTGACAATCCATAACCAATCTAGAACCTGGTTTACAATAAAAAAAAGTTCTAACTCCAAGAGTCTTAGCTCCAAAATTTCTCATCATGCATCAATTTTTTAAGGTCCAAGAATCAGGTCAAGGTAAGTGATGACGTCACGAAGTTTGGACTGGGACTTTTTCTATGAAATTCCCTCTTCAATAATAAAGTACGTATAACACAATATTCTCTGCTAAGAACTATTCCATTCAGAAGTCGTTGACGATCTCCGTACAACGGCTGTGTAGCAACGCGTTGCATCGCTACTCGTATAAACCCTGTCGTGCTCTGTTCATATCTGTTAACGAGCTTATTTTTGACAAGCGCTCCCGGTCGAGCCAGCCTTATCCGCTACAACTGCAAATCGACTCAAAATGACTGGAAGTCGACTAAAGATCGACCGCTCTTCTATACCATCGACTCGACGTCGACCGGAAAGATGGATTGATATCGATTGAAATCAACGTGGGTTTTGGGTTGATCAATGATCGTACGTCCCTTATCGGCAAAGGATTTGCAATCGACGTCGAAACTTTGTAGATTCCAGCATTTCAGAGTCCAGGTAAAGAAGAGTCGACGTACGGTATTAGATAGTGACTAAGAAACGACGTCAATATTTCGTGGTAAAGCATAATTAAGATTTTCGATGGTCCTTGTATGACTGTATCTGCGAGTAGCAAAGTCACCAAATAACGCACCAAGCTGGTAAATGTTATCGACCTCAGGTCGACGTTAATCTGAAATCAATGTCAGGTGGATGGAAAAATTTTAAGAAATAAAGTAGCTCAAAATCAATTTCGAATGATTGATCGAGGTCGATTGATTAGCATACATTACCAGAGAAAACCAATCTATTCGAATGCTGCCCTAGAAAGCACTAGATGGAAAAATTTGAAGAACTCGTCACGAAATCGATTCCCGATCATCGTCGGTTTGAATTCGATTTCTAGTGCATTACCAGCGGACTTCAAATCAATATGAAACCGACGCAAAAAAAAAAAACAATCGATTTCAGGTTGACAGGGAAAAAATTAGAGAAATCGACTCGAAATCGGCCCTAGATCGACGTCGATTTGAGGTAAATTTGAATTCAACTAGCGCGCATTATCAGAGGTCTATCAATCGACTTAAAATCTGCCCAAGAGAGTAGTCGATTTTCGGTCGATTTGAAGTTGACCAGCGTACATTACATTACCAGATAGCTACAAAATGGACTTGAAATGGACCCTGATAGCAAATTTTGGAGTAGTCCTTTCAGAAGCGACTTCATTCTAGAGGTCGATTTAAAGTCGACCGCGTATATTAGTAGAGAACTACAGCTCAACTTGAAATTGACCCAACAAAGAGGTAGATTCCAGGTCGATAAAATATTTGAAGAACTTCTCTCAAAATCAATCTGGAGAAAATGAAGTCAACATTGAATCAACGAAATTTCGACCAAGACCTAAATTTCCGGTCGACAAGTTGATTGAAATTAAGAAAACCAAAATTTTCTCAGCCAACTATTTTTTCAAAAATCTTTTGTCTTCTCTAAAATCGCTCTTTTCCAAGACTAGACGCCCACACGAACAAGGATCCTCGAGTCCACAATTCCAACGATCATATAGTTGTCGCGTCTTTCAGATAAGTGGTTCCGCCCACCAAATTGCTTCAACGCTGAGTAATCGCTTGTCGTTTTATGCAATAAAAACTCACGGCTTCAATGCGTAATGTTTATCTTACAATTGACTCGGTTTACGGTAGAGGATACGATTATTATTACACCGCTTATGGGCAAGCGGTCATTCGATACCTGCTTCGGTGATTGTTCTATTAGGCTTAAAATTACTCGAAGATTTACTGTACTCGTACGATCAAAAAAATGCCCGGAACATTGTTGTAAAAAGGAGAAAAGTAATACATCGAACGCCCGTACCGGAGATACAACTTTGAAATCGGCGCGTACGTTTTTGATTTATGGGCGCATTTACAGTATACTACACGGAGTATCGGGACTTATTCGTAATTGCCAGTTCGTTTTATTTATTGTAATCATACGAGTACATGCTCCGGAATAGCGATTATATAGCTCGACGTTTTCGGTCCCCCTCGGTATATTTTCGAAACCATAATTTTTACGACGAGCTTACACGTACGTCAACCAGGATCCGATCAGGATGCGAAAAAAAATCTGGTATTCTTATACCCCTATCAATGAAAACGAAGAGAAGGCAGACGTATCGTAACCTTGGAAGTTTATAAACGCTGTGTATCCCCGTATATCCTCTCAATCGAGAACACGACGAATCTACCTGGTGTATGAAATCGTGCGAACAAAGGTCCGTCGTAAATTTGAATAATAAATGGCGAAGAAAATGGGAAAATAACGAATAATCGCGTCAGCGTAGAGGAACGTGCGAAGGACATGGTAAATTAACGTGTGAGATTGCAGCCTTCGAGAACGATAAAGGAGGTAAGTGCACGCTCGACTGGCGTGAAGAGAGGCGGAGCTATGAAAAATTTAAGGAGGATTAAGCCGCAAACTATTCACAAAAAGTAATACTGCCTGTCGATAATTTATTCTACCATTTGCGGATTGTATCAGCCTCTCGATCATACACTGACCTCTCTTCGAGTGGCGATTATGAGACACAGCGGGACTGTACATACACACGAGTTACGTAATGAAGAATCGAAGCGAAGAGGGGCGCCGTATGACTCTCGTAAAATTGTCTGCGAGCGATGATTTTCAGCTAATTAAATTGTTTCAATGAATACACGAGATTTATTTATTTATTACTTCTTTGTAATACGGTATTGACAGTCACGTCATCTACTATATTCAAAGAGTTGAGCGCTGTATATTTATAGATGTAAATTAGACGTTCGTAAATGACATGAAACCGTTCATAAAGTAAGCGAAGTGAGGTCGAAAATGACTTCATTGGTGTATCTTCTTTCAAAACTGAATTATTTTAATTTAAGCAAAGGAAAAATCACGCCATAGGTTGAAGAACTGTCAGGGAGTGCAATGTGCATTCTGTTGGTCTCTATAAAGTGGCTAGAAAACGATCTCTGAAGAAGATAATAAGTCCGAATCGAGTGGTTAGATTTACCGCACGGTGATAAGACGTCTCATGCCCTGGAAAAATGAAATAATTTGAAGCAATTCTTTCAATTTTCTCCGTCATTCATGGGAATCTTCAAAATGAAGATGAACGAGCAGGTTCACATTGAGATAGAACAAAATTAGTTAAACATTCAACTGTCTATAAAAGTAAGATGACTCAAGGGATAAATTTAATTGGCATCACTGGCAACATCCATACTCTAAAAGTTCGTCTTCCGTCCTTTTTTTTTCCACCCCTCATTTGTTTATACTTTTGCAGCATTCATAGGTGTTTCTTCATCTTCATCTCCGCACAACCACAGGAAGAAATTGTAACGATGACGAGCATACGTACCTAATCTTTATTATACTAGTCATAGGAGGACAACTCTGATTTTGACCAGGACTAGTCCTGGAAAACCATAAAAAGTCGTGATGGTTTTTTGTCACGCGTGATAACGTCGTCTGTAACCTTGATCTACTTTAGGGACAAAAAATTTTGGCCATTTTCTTTAACAAAGTAAAGTTCTATGGGTAAAATTAGTTTTGGTATTGAGAATTCAAATTGAAATTTCAAGTTTAAGTTTTTTCAAGTCCCTCAAATCATAGCGTATCCTGAAAATAAAAATTCTTCCAAGTCACTTTCCTAATCCTATCATTTAGTCTCTCTTCTATTACTACATGATGGCTTGAAAGGCTACATTTATCCAAGTCCCTCTCCTAGCTTGAAAGACAGAATTTTTCAGTCCTCGTGTCATATATATAGCTTGGAGTCCAGGCTTGGGAGTCGAAATTTTTCCAGTCCAGTGTGATAGAAGCACTCAAACAATTTTTGCGAATAACGTTGGACTTATACCATTCTTGTTTTCATTGAATATGAATTAAGAAACACGTGTGAACGGTTGTTTCAGAGAACAAGAAGAAAGGAAAAGAAAAAAGAATGAGTGTTGCCAAATGAAATTTTCAAAAATCCGTATCCACCACTCTTCCTAAGCGTAAAAACAGAATTTTACCGATTCAACAATAACGATCAGGAGAAAAATGTCTCTCATGTTCGTGACTGAGGTACTTTTCCCTTGATTGAATCACCGTAAAGACATTGCTATATCAGCATATAACGATCAAGAGAAAAGTATCTCTCTCTTCTGTGACTAAGGTACTTTTCCCTTGAGCACAAGAAATTTGTATTTTACGCAAAATTCATAGAAAAATCTTAAACCAGAAAACCGTAGATCTGGCTGCAGCACTGAGTACCTTGGCACCCTCACCCCAGGATGCCAGATCTACGGACTTTTGGTCCTCCAAAAAGATACGGGTTCTTCTGATTTTACGCACAATACGGATTTCTTGCGATCAAGGGAAACCTTAGACAAGAATACGAGAGATACCTTTCTCCTGCTCGTCCTGTGATTTGAGTTAATCAAGGGAAAAGTACCTCAGCTCATCCTACAAAAGATACCTTTCTCCTGATTGTTAATAATAGATCAATCACTGTTCTTAGGTCTGACAAAAAATGGCGAATACAGATTTTTAAAACTATCATCTGGCAGCACTGCTACAAACTTTGATTGATCCATTAATAACAATTAGGAGAAAGGTATGTCTTATAGGGGTAGCTGAGGTACTTTTCCCTTGATCGACTCAATATTACGGGACACTGCAGTATCAGCCTATAACGAGCAGGAGAAAGGTATGTCTCGTTATAGTGTCTAAGGTAACTTTCCTTTGATCGCAAGAAATTTGTATTGTATGAAAAATCTACAGAAAAAGAAGGACCTGAGGACCAAAAATTCGTAGATCTGGCATCTCCTCACCTCTAAAATTGCTTGTTTGCTGAGATCTACTGAGATCCTTAAATTTTTGTCCCGCATTTTATTATATGAACGCCACTAAGAAAATACCTCTTGAGGCTCAAAGATCCCGTGATGATGGATGACAAGAGGGTTTTTTTCTAGATTTCAGTGCAATGATTGACCCACCATCTATTTTAGAGTTTGGTTAGAAGTTAGTAGTTATATTTGTGCTGATTAATATGTAATAATAATCACGCCTTGCCCCCAAAGGAGCATGGGCGGTATGTTTAGGCATGTTTTGTAAATTGAAGTTATTTATTTAATAAAGGCGCTTATGATTAAAAAAATTTGTTGACCAAAAATTTTCAGTAATGATCAAATCCAGCAATAACCAAAATCTAACCACCAAACGATCGATTAGAAACTGCTGATAACAACTCAATCGCCGATTATAATTTTTCAACGTACATCTTGAAGTATTCAAAGAAAATTCAAGAATCTAAGAGAAGGCAAACGGAAAGGCAATGAATCCTATCATGCATCATCTCTTTCCCGTACTCGCTTAGCAGCTCAAAAGCTTGATTTACCTCTGGCCTAACTTCAATAAGGCGTATCATGATTGAGAGCCTCAGAACGTTGAACTTTGCCAAAATTGTTGAATATAATATTTTACACGCAACTGTTGGACTTCAGCGTTAACGTATGATGATGAAGTCACTAAGTTGATGACGTCAGAAGAAAGTTTGAGCTGATAACGTCACAAGGGTCTACACTCTACCTTTTTCCACTATCGAAAATTTGCAAGTTCGGGACTGCGTGTCTTCCAGCTGTGTATTTGAAATTTGAGACAACAATTCAATTTTAAAATAATCATAATATCCACAATTGAAAACTTGCTATTAGCTTGAAGTATTTTTTGGTAGATTAAAATGCTCAAAAGCTTTCACTCTTATTATTGCGTTAAATTTTTTCAATATGTGAACAATTTTTACAAGGGAACTGGTGAGAAAAGACATTAAGAACGATCCCTGTGGAGAAGGTGAGGGCGGGAGGGGTGTCAAATTTTCAAAAAATAGCTATGGGTATTAACCGGATCAAATCGTTAAGATTTCAGGAAACCTTTGCTCTCTACGGGCCGATGGTGCTTTTAATTAATAGACAAATTGTTTATAATTATTGTCTTTCTTCACCCTCAATAAATAATCATACAGTAATAAAAATTCCATTGGCTCCACCAGAACATTTTTGATAAAAATTTGCTGTTTCCAATGTACAAAATTGATCATCTTAATTGTTTCAAGTCTCCCTCATCAACAGCAAATTAATCCAAAATGGCTAGAAGTCGACTCAAAATCGACCATTCTTTTCTCTCATCGACTCATTATCAACGTCGTCGAAATCGAGTGGACTCACTGATGTATTAAATGCAGAACTTTTGCAACTGGACGACGAAATTTCGTTGATTTTAAGTGCATTATTCGATACGGTTTTAGAGTAGAGGTCAAAAGTGAGTCGACACTTGGTATTAGATTTTAATGTCGACCTCGAGTCAACGTCAACAATCGTCAATTCGACCTTTGCAGCTCTGTTGGTACAGCATAATCAAGATCCTCGATTGTCCTTGTTATGAAATTATGTCTGCGAGTAGTGAAGTCACCAAACATACAGAATGTTTCATGAGGGGAACTGTACGTCGACTACAGATCGACGTCGATTTGAGGTTGATCTAAAGTCTCATTTCCAAAAACCGAAAATCGATTGTAAATTGATGCAACAGAGCAGTCGACTTCAGGTTGATAAAAGAATTGGGAGAAGTCGACTCCAGATCGAGATCGAGAGAATTATCGATTGACTTGAAATTGACGCAACAAAGCAGGCCAACCATTGTTGACTCCATATCGACCTGATCGACGTCGTCCTGAAATCGGTTTCACAAGTAGTATATCGACGCAATTTCGATCAAGACTTTGAAAAAAGCATCTTTCTGGAAAGGCTATTTCAATGCGACGATGTTTATTCTGGAAAGATTTGGAGTATGTTGGATCATTGATTCCAGGATGGAAAAATTTCTTGAGAGAGAATAAAGTATAGGAAAATTTCAAAGCGTGAACGAAGAAAGAGGATCCTCGTTGCAAGTCTATTTCTTTATAATTTCTCATTTCAACACTCTTTGCTCGATCTTGCGAGTCTCTCCTCTCTACATATCATTGTCTCATAACGTCGCAATACGTGCACTATCCCGAAGAGTCAAGATAGGTATTGATGATTGATAATAAGTACCCAGTCATAAGTAATCAATGTGTGCTCTCTTAAACATACAAATGAAGTATTCATTGGCAGTCTTGCGGGTACTTGTCGCGCTGTGCTTCTACCCACAAAGGACTGAGACAAAAGGGTGGAGACAGAACAAGTATCAGTAAAATACTTTCGTCCATACCAAACAATACAATTATCGTTGATGATAGCAGTATAATAATCCTTCGTTCGCTGAATATTTCTTCATAGGTATCAAGGTGTACACGCACACAGACGTATCAAACATACGAGAGAGTTGCTCTCTAGATTACTCTTGTTAACTCGCGAACTGGGCTTTAAATCTCGTTAATGATGCTACTTAACGTTAATATCGACTTCCATTTATCATGAATATAGTATAGTATTCTAAGGTATATACTGGGCTATAAACTATAACGCTGAAAAAGTAATATTGTATCGGCGGTAGCGCGCAGAGAATGACGCGTATCATATTTTGTACGAGTTTTAGATTATAGTTGGTTGGCTGTCAATGCATGCGCTCGTAAGGTCTACCGTTGCAGTTAAGTATACTCAAAGTTATAGGTCTTGTTTCAAACGGGCAAGTGGTGAAATGAATGGCGATTTATAGGAATATTGTACCTATTCGTTTCTATGTGTGCGCACACAGAAAAGGATACCTATACTTTCTGTTAATATAAAAAAGAGGACGTGAACGTTCGCGAACATTATTTATGGAAGAAAGCGCCACGTCTAATAATAATCGAGTAAAACGTAAGTTTTATCTCTGTATGAGCTTTGGCTGCAGAATTTTATACGTACCGATGTATGTAATATCGGTTCTGATAACAAAGTGCACGCATGCGATGTACACCAGTTAATGGCCTTGTTTCGTTTACACGAACTGTAATAGATTTTTTTTCTTCTCCTGCCTTAACAGCTGTGTTAATTTGAATGCAAATAGATTGAAAGTAAGCGTGCTCTTTGTTTATTGTAGTCATCAAACACGGCAGCTTGTTCGTCAGGGGGTCTTACTGACTCATACCTCGTGAAACGTAGGTTGTTAGGAGCGTTCTTTACTCTTGTAGGAGTGCTTTGTGAGGTCTCGAGAATTGACCGCAGGGGAGAATTCAACGATAGTCAAGTATACCTGGATACGGATGAGAAGATTGAAAATTGAGCCATCTTGTTGTCACGTCCTGTCAGGTGGTCCTGAATAGAAATTTGAGGTAAGAATCTCTTAAGCATTGTCGCCGAATTTGTTGATCTTATATCTGGTTCAAATCTCGAAAATTTCACAAATGCCCAGAGGCCAAAGCTCAAAATAGTTCTTCCCAAGCGAAGTTCACCAGCAGTTGACACTAGTTTGATGTTCAAAACTCTTCGCATCCACTGCAAGTCAAAATGCCGTTCAGTTCAGATGGGTCAAACAGCCCTATCTAGGTAATGGTTCGCGGAAACTTAGTCGCATTCTTCTCCAGTACAACTTCCGACGCGCTGATTACAACCCTCTTAGTTTGGAGCGACCGCGTGAGAAGTAAGTCTAGTATACCACAGACTATAGGTTTGAAGAGGAGAGCCTTTTTAGTGGGAAACCCACTGAGGGCGGAGGGGGGGGGGGGTATCCTCAGAAAATGGACTCAAGCATGTCCGCGTTCACCTTTTGTGACGTCATCATTTTCGAAAAAGAAGATTTTCGACCTTTTTTGCACTTCAAATATTTTTCCCGCTGGAAATTGGGAGGGAGGTCGTTGGACTTGTGCCATTTCAGCCGATTTGTATTTTTCGCTGGACACCGAAGCGCACGGCAAATTTTTCGAAATACCCCCCCCCCCCCCCTCCCACTCCAGAATAAGTTCCCTGTTGAATTTTGACTTCCGAGCGAGGTATTCTTCTACAATGTCATTAGATCGTGACGTCAAAGAGACTAATTCAGACGTCATCAAATCGTGATGTCATAATGACCGATCTATGGACGTCATCAGATCGCATCTTGGAAGATATTCAGGTGTTTATTTAAAGATCGGCGTTAAATTTCACTTCCAAATCAAAATACGGAAGTTTAAACGATTTTCAATTTTTGAAAATTGTTTTCAATTGTTCAATTTTTGGCACATTTTGGTCCATTACTCGACACAAAAAATTCATAGGAAGTTGAGTAGGGGCGCAAATTGAAGATGAAATTGAGATGCAAATTTCGTAGAATTTAGTGTAGGTTTTTGGCAAGCCTTATAAGATTGTGCTGAAGAAGCTAAAGAGTCTCTCAACAATGAGCCGAATGGAGCCATATGTTGCGGGGCAAATCATTGACGGCTTGTTCCAGCTGCAGCCACCATTAATGGTAACGCTACTAATAGTAGAAGAGGATGGTATATCCCTCCTAGGTACCGAGTAGGTAGATGCAGCAGTCAATAGACTGCGGGGAAAGTATTGGAAGGCTCCGGGCCCGGATGAGATTCCAAATCCAGTCTGGAGCGCCATACATTAAGCTGACCCAGCACTGCTTGTTGATACATTCAATGCGATAGTTACTGAGGGACGGTTCCCTGTGCCATGGAAGAAAGCCAGGCTAGCGCTGATTGATAAGAAAGATAAGCCACCTGGCCTACCATCCTTTCATCGACCAGTTTGTTTGTTGGATAATGTAGGAAAACTCTTGGAGAGAGTGATAGCCAATCGACTTGAGCGCTATCTGAAGGAAAGAGATATAATCTCTAGTAGTCAGTACGGTTTTTAAACTGGTCGCTGTACAACAGATGCTGGGATTCGACTGGAGAAGATAGTCGAGTCAGCGATAGCTACGAGTCAGTTTCTCGATATAAGAAATTCGTTCAACTCGATACCATGGAAGAGGCGACTGGAAGCTCTCAGGGACAAAGAAGTGCCCGCATACCTGCTCAGGATGATCAGCAGCCTTCTTAGCTGTCAAGAAGTCAAATCAGGGACGTCTGATGGTATCTTGAAGCGCCCAATTACTTGTGCGGTGCCGCAGGAGTCGGTCCTCGGGCCGCTGTTGTGATGCGTCGCATTTAACAGGATATTAGCGGGGAACCCGCTATCCATTTTGTTAGGGGGATTAGTTAGGGGGATTACATCCTCAGAAAACGTCCGCGTCCGGGAGCTTCTGTGAACTGCGTGACGTGATGTGACGAATCGTGATGTGACGTGACGTGTGCCGCCTTATGACATCATCAATGACCTTGACCTACTTTAGAGACTTGGAAAAATTTCAAATTCCAGCCTTCATTATATCAGGCATCGCCAACTCCTTTGCTGAGGGGGCATTTTCGCTTTAACCTGATCGCGAGCGCGTTCAACTTAATACGTCATCATTTTCATGGCTCGGAAACGGGACGTTGCGCGTTCCCCGCAGCCATTGCAAACCTGCGGTGGCCTCTAAATTTTTCAAGGTCAGGCTGCTGCCAGGTGTTGAGATTATTTGCGATGCGGATGACACACTGGTTGGTATGCACCGCCGAAACGATTATAGCGGTGGAAAGCAGGGTGAATCAAGCCTTAGAGGTAGTGACACGCTAGATTGAGCCGGCCAGACTAGAACTTGCAGCAGGTAAGACGAAGGCCATATTATTCACGACCCATCGGAAGTTCAGTCAACCCACCTTTCGCCTGCAAGATGTAGAAATCGAGACTAAGAAGAAAATGAAGTACCTGAACAACTGGTTTGACTCATCGCTGAGCTTCAGGCGTCATTTCCTGATGGCGGGGGAAAGGCAGGGAACGTAAGCTGCCTGATGAGGAACTTGGGAGGGCCGAGAGAATCCAGAAGAAGGACCATAATGAGCACCGCTATGTTGATCCTCCTATATGGCGCACCAGTATGGGCCGACTCCCTGAAGATACCATAAAGAAGAAGAGAGATGGTAAAGATCCAACGAAGAGCTGCGCTGAGGTGTGTTGGTGCCCACCGCAATGTCTCGACGGAGGCTCTTCGTGTATTAACACGTTCACCACCAACTGAGCTCCTTGCTGAGGAAAGAGTGGTGGTGTTCAGAGCAAAAAAAACGACGACGACCAACAGTGAGACTCTACGGGTTAAGCAGGAGGCCAGGCGCTCCTTGCTTAAGAAATGGAAAGCAAGAATCGCCCAGAGTGAGCTTGGCACATGAACAACCCGTTTATTAATACGCGACCTTGATGAAAGGATAAACCGACACCATGGTCAGCTGAAATTTCACCTAACGCAGGTGTTTAGCGGCCATGGCTGCGTCAACAAGCACCTTTGCGAGAAGTTAAGGAAAGTCGAGCAGGCAACGAGTTCGCACTGCGACCAAGGGCGAGATGATGGACCAGAGCACACCTTATTTGAGTGCGAGGCTTGGAGGCGTGAGCGGGACAACCTTAGTTGAGCCTCTTCAAGAGATTGGGGTAGATGAAGCGCTCGCTTGTTCCGAGTAGCGTGGCACCCACCATGCTAGGTGTCAAAGAAGCATGGAACCAGATGTCTGCATTTGCAGCCACCGTCATGAAGAAGGAGATGGATTGGGAATGGAATAATGGAATAGGCAAATGCAGAACCACGCTACGGTCTACTCAACACCTGTATGTCATTCACATCCAGATGAGCAGGAAAAAGAGGAAGATCATCCCTGAAGAAAGAAGAAGATGAAGAAACTCCAACAGCAATCCAGTATATCTAAGATAGTGGTGTTGTTGTGTGTTCTTATGCATTCTCGTGCCAGGGGGGCTCAGCAACTTAGCGGTTGTGAAAGTAGCTCGGCATTTGCCGAGTAGAAAAGGGGGTTCGCCAAGGAGATCCTTCCAACACTGAAGCCATACTCGAAATGATCGATTCCGGTGTTGGAGGAAACAAAATCAAATGCCTACGTAGCCCACATCCACTCCACCAAGGAGGAAGGGTGCGGCGCAGCTCAAGCGACCACGTTTCACTCTGAATGTTTCGAATTTCCAAGCATAAAATATACTCAAAAATTAAAGTCTATAAATACATAAAATTTGCTTGACTGATGAAAATAAATGCATATAATTTGCATCCCTGTTGACGCCTAATGCTAAAATCATTCAAAATTCTATAAAGAAAAAACATAACGGAATATTCTTCCAAAACAACGTAATACGATTGATTGTTGGCACAAAAAATAATTCCTCATCACCTTTTTTCAGACATTCAGATTATACCGGGGATCTCAATATTCACAAATATTCTCTGGCGTGAGAATACTTTATCAGCAAGCTTCTACAGACCAACACTCGACACTATCAATCCATTCGCGAAGATGTTCTAAACCTATCAACGGGTTTAAGTAACAAAATACAATTAATATTCATGATTCTCATTCGACCTGCTGACTAATACCGGTCAAATCTTCTTCGAAGCTGTGAAGACGACAATATGGATTTTATCTCGCTAATGAAATCGACGAGGTTCATTCATTATTTATAACGCGCACGAAAATAATGTGATCGATACTATGAAGAGAAGAGAAAAAAAAAATCAGTCAACTAATGTTGTAATACGCAATCTAATTTAGGTACCCGACCACGCCATGAGGTACGGAAACACCTTAAAAAGAAGGTACCTATAATTAAGAAGTCGAGTCTCCGTAAAAAAGCATAACAAGCTGTTGACCTCATTTCATAAATATAATACGAGTTGAATGATTCTCATGATCGAAAATTCAAATTTTTGGACACGCGTTGATTTGAATGAAAAAATCATGTTTTCGATTTCATATTATGTATACCCAATGATACAACTATGGATACAGATTTACAACATCATTGATCCCGATTGTCGCATTATTGCGGTGCAGCAGCGGTTCAATGGCAAGCACGTGTTATACAGATAGTATTATTATATTTTACTGCTTTGTTATTCGCAGTTCGCAGCTGGAGTTTGAAATTACTGCATCTCGAGCGCGTGGCTCGAAGTCGAGAAGAAAGGAAAATCTAATTATAAAAGTTTACAGGTATGATACGGTACAGTTCGCATATCGACCGAGAGCACCTAGATGTATTTCAAGGAAGAAGTCACCATTGAAATATCATCGCTCAGAAAATTAGTAGTATCGGCGATGAGTAATCGTTTTAGAAATACCTGTACCGCATACACAGTTTATCGGATCGCACTCATCAAAGCGAATGTACGGTTTTCCTTTCACGCGGTACCGATATATGTACCTATATCAGTATACATCCCTGATAGCGTATGACTTCATTAGGCGGAAAATTTGTTCGTGAGCCAATTTGATAGACGTCTGTAGTACACACAGACGATAACATCGATATCATGTGCTGCGACTTGCGCTGTCTCAAATTTACAGCGTGCGTCACGTAGCATTCGATTGTCGAGAAAATGTCGAATTGTCGCGTGAATTGCGTCATTATGATTTATGAATACAGTCGTTTGGCTGATAGCCGAATGATAAAATCTCTCTCAAACAGAGTTGTTAATAAGTATAAGCAAAGAGATGTCATACTGAAAGGTTAATCTCGCAAACACCACACAAAGTTGTCGATAAGTCTAAGCAATACCGAAAGATTAAGCAAATTGAATATAATAAATTGAATTATTGGAATGATGAGGCGTGATGGAAAGAGAGAAGACCCGAAAATTTGTAAGAGTCTGGATGGCGATCATTGATCTCCGGTAAGGTAGTCTGCCCTGAATCAGAACATAAAAGCGAAACCAGCGGGGTTTCTTTCCTCAACTACGGTTAATTGAGTCTATCAGGGAGCTATTTCGTAGTGCTGCTCAAAGAAAAAATACCTAAGCCCCAGTATAAGAGATCCTTTCTTCTGGTCGTTACGGGGTGATACCGCTGTCTCTTGTAAAATTGAGTCGATCAAGAGAAAAGCACCTCAATTACTCGTATAAGAAATACCTTTCTCCTGATCGTTATTGATGATTTGGTCGAAGTCTGTAGAATTCTGTTTCAAAAGAGAAGTGGATACGGATTTTTAAAAATATCATTTGGCAGCACTGGAGGGAATTTCTAGAGTTCGATGTTCGATTTCGATTTTTCCCCGGTAGATTCAACGTACTCTTGTACTACTCCTTCTTGACGGCAACCATCCCTTCTCTGACCCTCAAATAAGTCAAGGTCATCCGAATTTTCGTCAAGGTCATCTGAACGTGATCCTCTTCCATCGTACAGCTAGGGACTCGAAATTATTTCAAAGCTCCATGGTTCCAAATGAAAAATGAAAAATGATGATTTCACAATTCGAACCTGTAACTTTTCAAACATTTCCTTCAGCGATTCACGAGCTCAAAGTTTTTCCAATTTCCTTCTCTTCAGAGCTTTCCACAGGTAACTAAGACGAAAATATGTATAGAGTATTATTGTAGGGCACTGAAAAGGAATTGAATAATGTAGAGAGAAATACATATAAGGAAGAGTTCTGAGAGAAAAAGTCATCCCTGAAACCGTGCTCTTAAAATAATCGAAGTCATGCGGTTTTCTTTTCGCACATGTAGCGCAGATACATTCCTAATGGCATGTACAATTTCATTAGGCGGAAAATTTGTTCGTGAGCTAATTTAATAAACATGATACTCGTATCTACTAAGATGATAACATCAATGTCACGCGCTGCATTTTACATATAGCTGTCTCAGACTGTAACACGTCCCAACTCGAATTCGATAGTCGGTGAAAATGTCAAAATGACGCGCGAATTGGGCGCGGAAACGCGATATATAGCGAACCACCTCGGAGGGCGAAAGCAGTTGAGGGAATATTATGACTTGAAAATGATAAAAATCGTAGTTGTATAGTCGAACGAAATAGGTATCGAATTCGAAAAGCGAGAAAATCAAATCGCGTTGTAATTAATTTCCGAGCGAGATTAATCCACACGTCGACGCTTTCTCGTCGATCCGTGGAGATTTACAAGAATATATTAATAAACCGAATCCGACAGTATAATATTATTGTTTGCATGGAAATTCAGTCTACTAGTGTCGAAAGGATTTATTTTGATTCTCTCTTGCTTCATGTTGATTACGAGTTATGCGAAAACTTCCGAACCTTGGTAATTGAATACGTGATCAGTTCTTCTGATACCTGTAGTGTATACTATATCTCGAGAGTTAATAATCAGTTTACCATTCGAGAAAATTGAAAATTAGAAATTTGTCAAGATTACCGAAAACCGAGACAGTGCCAGTGTACCTACAATTTTCAAGGATGTGAAACTTTTTCTATCGCTTTCGGTTTATGCAGGCTTGGGCGAAAGTCGTCGACAAATAAAGCCCAGACATGTAATATTTTTGCGGTGACGTGCTCTGTCAACTTTGAGAACGATGTATTGACTTCGTCAACTGGTCAGAGTTGGGTAGTCTCTCTCAAAATAATATATCTAATACGATTAAGAAAGAGTACTCGTAGTTCAGTCAATTCAATGATGACTCGTAAAGACATACTTTCCCTCAGTGAGTATAGCAAGTGTTTTTCTTCCATATACACTGGGGAGTGTACAGATACCATACGACAGCAGAACCGCGGTCTTCCTCCTTGCTACCGATCAAAATAATTCGTAAGGTATGAAAAGTCTTTTACCTTGTTCATGAAAGCTCTTCTGAAAGTCTCCTTCGTATATCTCGAGCTGACGCACTCCAACTCCAAATGCTCGACACACTGTCGTAAGAGTTGCGCCCGCTTTCGCAGCCACGTCTCGTCCACAGACAGTCTACCGTACATTCTTCGTTTCGTTTCGTAAGGGGCGCGAACGCTTTTCGGACTGGAAGACGACGACGACGGTAATAACGCGAATAGCGCGGCAAATCCGGAAACGGATGACGGAGTCGAATTTTCGGACGCGGCGTTACCGTTAATCCCATTGGATACGTGCGACTTGTGATCTTCGAGGAGCTCCGGCGTCGGTTCCGCGGTCGCACCACCGTTCGAAGCGAACGCGTTCGTACGCCGCAGCAGAGTGTGTGCGTGAGCGTTGCGACGATGGGCGACGATCTTGTCAGCATCGCGAGTCCCATCGACTTCGCCGACGGAATCGCATTCGTCTTTCAGACTATATTTCACGCAAACCGGTTCACTAGACCACGAACTCGTTAGTTCGCGCAGCACACTCGTAGATTTGCCTATGCGTAAATTATTCGACAAATCGCACGCCGCCGGAATGTTGAAAGTAACCGCCGACGGAGACGAGTCGCGAGTTAGTGGCGGCGAGGACGACTCTTTGGGCATGTTGAGACGTCGGTGATGACAGCGTTATTGATTCTCGTCCATTGTGACCTGCGTTCAAATAAAAATACGAAGGAATTTTAGCGAAAAATTCGAGCAACTCAGAATTATTGTAATGAAAATAGATGCTAGTTAGTCTTAAAAATAATTATTAATATTCTCAAAAACTCTTTTCATGAAATCGGGTTCTCAGGCAATTTATTTCAAAGAGCTATTTAGCTATACAGGGGGATCGAGCAGAAGCATAGACTAATAGAATGTGGATCGAAGGAAGTTTCGAGTGTTGGCAATGAATTCCCAACTGTTGGAGAGGTGAGAAAAGGTTTGATGGGGGGACCAAAAGTGATTTTCTGAGGTTTAGGAGGGAGAAGTATTCGTCAGCATAGCAGTATAGCCATGGGAGGGAGGGTGGAGAGCCCAATATGAAGGAAGGAGTGAGTCTGAGTCAAGTTCTCATTATTGATCGAGGATTTTTCAAGTGATGATTAAAGAAAAATTATGTGATTCCAAGATATAGGCGGGGAAAAGGGTTGGGTCGGTGATCGAGGAGAAAAACAGCGATTGCTTGGCAGCAGGGTCTGTTGCGTAATGTTCAGCGAAGCCGATGAGCCCAGGAGTCCAGAGAGAGGCAACTAAAGATAGAGGATGTGTTGAAGTGTGAAGAAGGATGAGAATGCGCAGCACAATGAGGTCGAAAGGTGTCGCGAAGCGCGTATATCAGGTTTCTTGGCCTACCACAGACAAAGTTCAGTGGTGGCTTGAAGAGAGGAAAGAGAATTGGAAAGGAGGAGGATAGGGAGAAGGGAAACGAACAGGTGAGAAAGGCAGGAATAGATAGCAGATAATTCAGCAGAATATAAGAAGGCCAAGTTTTTCTTACGGATGTGCGTGACCTCATTTCCATGATAGAGAAGGCGCGCGTAGCTGTTTTTGATCGAAATTTTCAACTACTTGAAATGTTATCGGCTCGAGGTAAGCACATGTGTAGAGTACGAAAATTGAGGTGAAAAATAAGAAGGGATCAAAGACTACAGACAGATAGTTAACAGAATCAGATGCGAAGAAACAGAGTGAGAGAGGTGATTATTTCCTCGAGTGGAACACAAAACGTGATGTTGAACAGATACAATGTCATCCTGGCAGTATCAACCAGAGAGAGAGAGAGAGAGAGAGAGAGAGAGAGAGAGGGGGTGAATAGACCAGGAAAAAGATAGAAATAGATGAGATTCTGAAGAAGGAGGAAATGATTTCTTCATGACCGGTTATTCGATTAGTGGAAGTCTTGGAGACCAGCTTGTTTTCGATTGCTCCAAGTTTGTTTGAATATTGAGTTTTCCAAAAGTTAGGTCAGGATTTGAGTAGCGGAGATCGGTAATAGTTCTCGGGGTCATAGACAAGAGGAAGTACATGACCAGAAATTTCGAGAAGTTATTATGGCCCGGTATCCAGAGGAAGGATTTGGTGTTCAGATAGATGAAAGTGTTTGAAAAGTGAATGAATGCGTCGAATTAAGGGATCAACTGAATGATTTACATAGCCAGGAGAGAATTTCCAACTGACCCCTAGCCCAAAGACGTGTACATGTCAATAAAAGAGAATCATTCAACTGTAGAAATATGAGCCGAGGGGTTGAGAGAGTAAGATGAGAAAGACGAGAGGATATGGCGCTCAATTCAGCGATAAAATTTCTCAATCGATGATTGGGTGTAACGCCTTAGTCTCAGTATGTCTATTCAGTTTTAGGTCCAGATTTAGATCCGTCGCTAAAAAGAAGACCCATTAGAGATCACGAGGAAGCCCAAAATGGAATGATCTGAAGGAATAGGAAATTTTGGAGGAGATGTCGCTGAAAAAAAAAGTTCATCTATTCACTGGGAGAGCAAAGGTATTCACGAGCAATTGCCTCCAGAACTGAAAATTTGCCGTTAAATATTGTAAAATTTGGTTTTAAACCCCCTGCAGAAAATTTTTCTGTTTAAAAACTCCTCCCCAGAACAATTCGTTGGCTCAACCTCTCCCCTCCCCCATGAAATTGTTCAGATACACCACTACATATATCCATTTATCCTTTTTTAATGGCTCGATAAATGTCTTGAGTAAAAGGATCAACCCTAAGAGCTAACTTTTGTCCTCCACTGTCTTCGCAAGGAGGTACACCGACAGACGTTCAAAACTACATCTGATTCTTCAACGGGAACACCTGACGTCGAGAGCAACCAAATCACACATTGTAGCCACCGAAATGAATAAATTGAGGAGCGCTAAGATGCAGACGAGAAATGAGCAGAAGAAATGAGAGACACACATATGACGCGCACAACTTACATTTTTTGAAAATAGGCAAAAACCTTGATACGATCGCCAGATGTTGTGTTTTTTCAGTCCACAGAAAACATTTCAAAGTTCTTTCTCTCAATTGGTGTCGTCACCTCGAGGCCCGAGCCCGCATACTCCACGACGGTGCTCCGACGGAGTATGATTTCAGAGCTACGAAAGGAAAAGAGGACAATAATTGAACAGGTGGGAGGGAAAGAGGTAAATGAGCAAGTATGTAGGGTAAAGTTAGGGAATAGAGGAGTTTGACCAGCCACAGCAGGCTAATTTATCGGTACCTATTTCAAATTAATTTTGGTTCCCATAATGATGGCCCTCAATCCTCAGGACCGTAACCCTGACGTTTTTCTATCTATCGAACGTTTGAGTCCAACACGGTCTTTAGAATTCCAGCCTAATTTGTACCAAGAACTTTTTTCTACATCCATACTTTCTTTATTGGAGGATAGGATTTTTTCCTTTTCTTCTGTGACGCTTGTAGAAGCCATAAAACCTGATAATTTATATAGTATTTAACCTCGCAAATACCTCGAAATGGGAAAATTATTCCTATCAACGACAATTCTCAGAAATTATCGCAGAATATCCAAATCATAAAATCTGCTACACTGATGGCTCCAAATCTCAATCTAAAACAGCATATACATTCTCTGTCCACGGCTCCAGTACCGCTAAACGACTCCGTAACTCAGCTTCAGTATTTACTGCTGAATTTAGTGCTATACACTCCTGCCTTTCGCAACTAACGCAATGTCCCCCACGATGCAATTTCATCTTACTAACTGATTCTCTTTCTTTATTCTTAACAATACAAGACATCCATTCAACAAACCCATAACTCAACACATCCACGTTATTCTTGAAACTCCTACTTCCATCAAGACAACAATAACTTTCATCTGGATCCCTGGCCACATCGGCCTCCTTGGACACGCAGCCAAGGAAGCCACCCACCTATTAAAGGTTACAGATCCATCTTCTTCCCCATCATACGATCTAAAAAACTATTACCGTTCCCTAATTTTGAATACTTGGCATCATCTTTGGACTCGCCTACCGCACAACAAGCTCCGATCAATAGAAACTTCACCTACATCTTGGTCCTCCTCAAACAGAAATTCCCGTCATGAAAAAATCATTCTCTCCCGCCTCAGAATCGGCTACACCCGACTAACTCATTCTCACCTTCTACTAAATCTCTTCCCTTTATCTTGCAACTACTGTCAAACGGATAACCCAACAGTACAACACCTATTCTGTCCAGCCTTACAAAACCAACGACGAACTTTCAACGTCTCTTCCTCCTTATGCAACAACTCAGAAACAGTTACCAACTCTCTCCCCTCTAACAACCTACAATAATTCTTCGCGAGCTGATGACCCCAAGAGTAGTCAAATAGCTCAAAAATTGAAAAAAAAATTCACAAAATTAAAGAGTCGGTTCTTCGAAGGGACATGCTTAAGAAAGGCATTGATACCAAGCCTATAATGAGGAAATAAATAGTCCTCGGAATATGATTTGAAATGATAATTTGCTCATGAATCAGAACTGACGTTTTCGAAGAAACCCAACTCGCAAACTAGCAATTCTTTCTATCGTGATACTCTCTCTTTTGAGTCCACTGTTTTCCAGCTAATAGTATAGAATTCAATAAGGGACGTCGATCTCAGCAAATTACTGGTGTAGAAAATCTTTTCATGCATATAATTCAAAGGTAGAAAGAATGTATTCGCCAACTTGTACTCACGACCGTCGACCGTCACGACCATAGCGAATCTTCAAGTTTCATATAGTTCATACAAGATTCATCGTAATGATGTAATTCTCAGCTAGTTTATCACACTCATCAACTTGCAGTAGATAAAAGTGTTATTGCATGTACACAATTCGACTTCGAAATAATAATAATTTGAGCGCGTAAATTTATCCATTAATACTCATAGTTAATCATTAGAAGAAAGAAGGCTACTCTGTGGTAGCGACGGATGCTTAATGATTGTCTCGACTGCATAGATGTGTCCACGATGATCGTTCTTCTCCCTCTCCTCAGACTAAATAGCATCGTCGCGTTCTAAATACTATAATTAAGTGATTAAAATCGATTTCATTCTCGATTGGAAAAGCACACGTAGGATAAGTGGGCAATCGTTTACCTAAGTATCGTGTTGCTGTACGTGCGAGAGCACCTATATTCGCGAAGATGCACTTGAAACGTTTACGTTGAGTCGTGTCCAGTAGTAAAGTTCGATTTAACGAGTTAATTATATGATATCAAAATACTACTTTGACAGCACTTCATATTCGATCTCGAAGCGGCCGGCCCAGTCTGTTAGGACGAGGTTTTGATCGATTGACACCTTCCGCAAGAATGTACAGTCTACAGAAAATGTTTGCAATTCGCCCTGAGTGTCAGGAGAAAACGTGGTTCCAAATTACAATGCAATGCAGAGAAGCAAGGTTCAGAGGAAGAAGAATGTATAGTTGAGTAGAATTCCGTAAAACGCGACTCTCCGGTACCTAACTTTCATTTTCTACGAATGAGACCACCGAAGTGTCGATGGGTGTGTCTGGGGAGTCTGAAGAGCAGAGATAGCAAGCGTTGACGCATAATAAGGTAGGTAATTAAGCCTAAACAAAAAATAGATTCTTGTATTGCTTCTTTAGTCTTCAAAAATAAGCTGTCATTGATCCAGAATTCAACATCTTAGGGACCTTGCATTGAAATTTGGGGGTGGACGATGATCATCGACCAAAAGGAGAAAAAATTGATAAGAGTTAAGAAGAAACTTTGAACGACCGGGCCATGAGAAGCGGAGTTTGTCCGATCAGGTCATCCCCTTTCTACAGTCCGAAAAATACATACAACTCCAAGTTTCTTTGGTTTCTCAGATTATTCATCATAATAAGTCACATTTATCTCAAAGTAATTAATATATGGAAACTGCATTCGATGGCAGTCTCCATAGTAGAGCACCTATCGACAGTTTTTCATCTTGAGCCCAGGCTACAAATCGTTTCCTCGCTTGACTTAAGACACTCATTCAAGATTTCATTGACTTCATTTTGCCCATGATCAAAGGTGACTTACTTAGTTCTTAGAGTAATGTTTTCTATTATAATCAAATGAATAAATTTTGGGTAGGTATTGAAAATAATTTCCATAGATGAAAAATGAAAAATTATACAGTAACTGATTATCATCATCATCATAATTTTTATAGAGATCAAAATTGAAAATATTGAGAGTAAATTTTTAATATTATTAAATTGTTCTTGTAGATTACGGTACATTGTAGTAGAAACTAAATAAATTAATTACACTTTCCGTAATACGGAAAGTGTGATTAATTTATTTAGTTTCTACTAGTAAATTTTTATTCATTATTTTAAAAATTTTATTCACATACATAAAATTGATTTCTTAGTAATTTAAAATGTTGATTTGAACATGGTTTTTAATTTAATAAATTTAACGATCATTTTTCAAGCTTCGACTTCATAGATATGCTGTTTCGGTTTTTAAAAAGATTCCACACCAGGAGCCCCTATGTTTGAACCAATTCAGGAACTATGGTACACTAAAAAATTAATGATTACCCCTAAAGTCACTAGCCTAAAATATTTCCAGCTTATCCTAATATAATGAAATAATATACAAGACGTAGGCTAGATTTATACTAGGCTAAGAAAACTCCGAGAGCCATTATGAATCCTGGCTTGGACTGATGGGTCGGGAATCGGGAATTTCCCGGTGGGCCGGTCGGTCAAAGGAGAAAAAAAAAGTAGGAAGCAAATGCTGTTTTGATAATGTTTGTGATTTAAAAAAGTGAACGTCGAGGGCCGGCCGGTACAAATATTTCCCGAATGCTATTGTACCGTCAGTCCAACCCTGAGTATGGACTTGAGAACTGAGGAAATTGAGGTTTCCGTATTAAGGGCCACTCTCCGTATTAGTCTAGCTTTAATACGGAGTTGCACTCTTAATACGGAGAATGGACTTGAGAACTGAGGAAACTGAGGTTTCCGTATTAAGGGCCACTCTCCGTATTAGCCTAGCTTTAATACGGAGTTGCACTCTTAATACGGAGTGTGGACTAGAGAACTGAGGAAACTGAGGTTTCCGTATTAAGGGCCACTCTCCGTATTAACATAGCTTTAAGACGGAGTTGCACTCTTAATACGGAGTATGGACTTGAGAACTGAGGAAATTAAGGTTTCCGTATTAAGGGCCACTCTCCGTATTAACGCATGCCTTTAAGACGGAGTTGCACTCTTAATACGGAGTACGGACTTGAGAACTGAGGAAATTGAGGTTTCCGTATTAAGGGCCACTCTCCGTATTAACGCATGCCTTTAATACGGAGTTGAACTCTTAATACGGAGTGTGGAATTGAGAACTGAGGAAATTGAGGTTTCCGTATTAAGGGCCACTCTCCGTATTAGTCTAGCTTTAATACGGAGTTGCACTCTTAATACGGAGAATGGACTTGAGAACTGAGGAAACTGAGGTTTCCGTATTAAGGGCCACTCTCCGTATTAGTCTAGCTTTAATACGGAGTTGCACTCTTAATACGGAGTGTGGACTAGAGAACTGAGGAAACTGAGGTTTCCGTATTAAGGGCCACTCTCCGTATTAACATAGCTTTAAGACGGAGTTGCACTCTTAATACGGAGTATGGACTTGAGAACTGAGGAAATTAAGGTTTCCGTATTAAGGGCCACTCTCCGTATTAGTCTAGCTTTAATACGGAGTTGCACTCTTAATACGGAGTGTGGACTAGAGAACTGAGGAAACTGAGGTTTCCGTATTAAGGGCCACTCTCCGTATTAACATAGCTTTAAGACGGAGTTGCACTCTTAATACGGAGTATGGACTTGAGAACTGAGGAAATTAAGGTTTCCGTATTAAGGGCCACTCTCCGTATTAACGCATGCCTTTAAGACGGAGTTGCACTCTTAATACGGAGTACGGACTTGAGAACTGAGGAAATTGAGGTTTCCGTATTAAGGGCCACTCTCCGTATTAACGCATGCCTTTAATACGGAGTTGCACTCTTAATACGGAGTGTGGAATTGAGAACTGAGGAAATTGAGGTTTCCGTATTAAGGGCCACTCTCCGTATTAGTCTAGCTTTAATACGGAGTTGCACTCTTAATACGGAGAATGGACTTGAGAACTGAGGAAACTGAGGTTTCCGTATTAAGGGCCACTCTCCGTATTAGCCTAGCTTTAATACGGAGTTGCACTCTTAATACGGAGTGTGGACTAGAGAACTGAGGAAACTGAGGTTTCCGTATTAAGGGCCACTCTCCGTATTAACATAGCTTTAAGACGGAGTTGCACTCTTAATACGGAGTATGGACTTGAGAACTGAGGAAATTAAGGTTTCCGTATTAAGGGCCACTCTCCGTATTAACGCATGCCTTTAAGACGGAGTTGCACTCTTAATACGGAGTACGGACTTGAGAACTGAGGAAATTGAGGTTTCCGTATTAAGGGCCACTCTCTGTATTAACGCATGCCTTTAAGACGGAGTTGCACTCTTAATACGGAGTATGGACTCGAGAACTGAGGAAACTGAGGTTTCCGTATTAAGGGCCACTCTCCGTATTAGCCTAGCTTTAATACGGAGTTGCACTCCATATACGGAGAGTGGACTAAAGAACTGAGGAAACTGAAGTTTCCGTATTAAGGGCCACTCTCCGTATTAGCCTAGCTTTAATTCGGAGTTGCACTCTTAATACGGAGTATGGACAGACTTGGACTGATGGGTCGGGAATCGGGAGCTCCCCGATGGGCCGCGAGGATTTTGGGCCGGCGGGCCGGTCGGTCAAAGGAGAAAAAAAAAGTAGAAAGCAAGTGCTGTTTTGATAATGATTTTAAAAGTTAATGTCGAGGGCCGGCCAATACAAATATTTCCCGAATGCTATTGTACCGTCAGTCCATCCCTCATCAGTCTTGGTCTGCTTACAACATTAAGAGCAAACTTCTCCAAAGGCCGAGACCCCCTCGCAGTAGTTTCCAGCTGAGCCTAATATGGGGAGCTAACGAGAGGAGCGAGTGAGCCCGTCTAAAGATTAGCTTGAAATATTCTATAGTAGAGTTATTTATTCTAGCTATATATGTACTAGGATTATACTAGTCTTCAAGGAGATTTAGACTAGAGTACTAGACCAAGAAGGGAGACGGAGTGTGTAAGCTCCCCATAAGTCATTAGCTACTAAAAAAGACATGAAACATGATCTTTATAGATAGTATCTTATTTTTTTCTTATCACTTTTTCCTTCTTTCGCCTGTCGAAAATTTCTTGGAAAACACCGGAAATTCTATCAGCGGACGTACAGGCAATAGAATTTTTGGCAGGACACTAGAAATGCATTAAGTCGCCCAGAACATGGTGCTGCGACAAAGCTAAAGTTCGAGGGTATTTTGCAAAATTAGTTTCCAAAAAAAAATCCCAAATTTTAAGAAGGTAGTACGAAAATCAGACGTACACGAATACCTAATGTTGTTCGATAGCCGGTACAATTTCTCGAATTTACCGGGAGTCGTTAGATAGGTAATTTGAGAACAAGAAGAGTATAGCCTCTGATGTCTGGTCGTCCATACAAAGTGAATAGAGAATAAACCTTTTAAAACGTGTGATTAGTGTGAAGCAGCAGCGATATGTGAGCAAATAATTACAAGGCGATATCGAATCTACGAGTGGGAAACGTTCACTAATTCTATTCATTTAGCCCTCGAACACATTAAGTGGAGCAATTTTATTCCCATTTAGGAAATGCACGCAGTTTTCGATAATTATACGGTACATGCGCGATTCAACACGGAGGCAAAATATTTTTCACAAATTACAACCAACATCCATTCGCACAATCAACGAGTTGGTTTATTGATCTCTATTTTAAAAGAGTGCTATCGAAATTATATCGCTACCTACCTACCTAATTTGGTAATTTGGAAATCATTACATTGACAGAGATCAAGTCACATAGGCACAGAAGAGTGAAATTGGAGGAAGGTGAGGCAAAATTTACAGGAAAGGAAGATAAGGTCGAGAGCCCAGCACTCGATAGCAAATATTTATGCATAAAATGTAATTTGAGTATCTCATTATTCTTTCAAGAACTGCTTCTTTCAAATTCAGCGACGTCATCAAACTTGAACCACTCAATATTTAATTTTTTTAAAACTTCAGGTCCCAAAAAAACCCTTCGCTGCTCCTTGCTCAATAATTTGAAATCTAAAATTTCATTCCTACCTTTCTTGGGTTTTACTTCGCAGTTTTACTGGGAACGACGGCTATTCTGAAGAAACGTTCGCCATCCGGCGTCTTTCTGACAAATTCTGGGAAAACAGATCCACTGGTGCGATGATACCTACACACTGGCGTCGTTTTGACATCGTTACAATCCAAACGATCTTTCTTTTGAATATTGAGGCAGAAAATGACATTCATGCACCCTTCATATCGTCTTCCGGCACAGCACGCACCCCAAATTTTCAACCTCACTTTCAAGCGATCACTATTCCTCCCTGTCAATTCGATGAGAAATCGCGGCCATATCTACTTCTGCAATGGTGGTGATGAACTCGCAATTTCTGCTGTTTTCAACCATCCGTCATGGATGATTATTTGTCTAGTGGGATTTTTTTCGCTGCCTTTAGGTAGTCACTACCGCAATTTTACGATCCCATACTTTGATTTTCGTGAGCCCTTCCGTTGTAGGAATTTGAATTATATTCATTCCCTACGATGTTGTCAAAGTCCATACTTGTCTTTTCCACGTCTTCGGAGATCTTAAGTGATGTCCGTCCCTGATGAGGTCATGCTTTAGGGCTTGCAATATTTTCGAATCCCTTCTGTAACACCTTCTAACCATTTACATACAATCGATGACGTCACGCCCTTCTTCAACTAGCACTTTTTCTTGATAATCAACATTAACCAAGCCTAAACCTCCTTAATATTGAGAAATAGAGTCTTAACTCGAAGACCCTTAGTCTAAAATTCTTCTCTAGGCCTACCTTGAATTGAATGCAGCTTAGCTCTTAAGCACACGGGAAAAATCTAGATCAAGTCCTTATGGCCATTGCTTGGCTTAATGGGTTAGAGCGCAACTTTCCTCTGGATCTACCTCCACAGAGAATACAGCTCCTCAAGAGGAAACCCGTTCAATGGTTCTTATCCTAGTCCAATTAGGCACTCAAGGTAAAATTCACGCCATTTTTGACCATCAAGCTCTTTAGCGTTGGGAGACTTGAAAAAAAATCGACTTTCAAACTATAATAGGAAAGAGACTTGAAGAAATTTCAACCTAAAAGGATTTAGACTCAGAAAAATTACGACTTTGATTCGAGCCACGTAATACAAAGGGAACCTTATCACGAATATCAAAAACTGTGACAGGAGGGAAACTTGAGAGAATTTCGACTTTCGAGCAACATACGATAGTAGAATCTGAATAGACTTTACGCGACTCTATTTTTTTAATTCTCGATATCGATGCCAATTTGTTCCGTAGAAAAATTTCCGACCCTGTCGCGGTAAAAAAACGTCGTTTTCTCAAGACCATAAATTAAATCAAAGACATTATGCGGGCATTTCCTGCAGGCTCAACTCCTATAGCTTGAAATTAATCTAAAAGTGTAAGGAGTCTTCTCCTCTGGAACTAGCTTAAGCTTAGCCTAAGACTCCATCCAAGTCAACCACTCCAACATAGTGATACTCTTACTTACGGAATTATAATTTGAAATACTTTCATTAGAGGTATAGGGCTCAAACTTTTGTTCCTCCTTTTTGGGGATTCATAGCTTGAATTTTCCCAAGTCCCTTCTATAGAGGATCGGAGCTCCAATTTTTTCTAAGTCTCTTAATGATGTCACAAAAGTCGGCGTTTCTCGAGCAAAACAGGTAGCCGATTCTCTGTTGGAAAAAGCAACTAATCCTCGCTCGTCCCTCATCGCGGGCATCTCATCACCAAAATCTTTCGATTTCTCACGCCGAAGTTCATTCTGTAGTACGTATACATTGCATAAGAAATGCTTTCTAGGCTCAAGGATCCTGAGGGGAACATGATCAGTGCTCATTAAAGGTTGAGAGCCGTACAGAGTTTCTGAACACGACCGACTAGTCATTAGATCCCTCTACCCCTTCATTATTTTTGTTTTCTCAAATCAAAGCGTATGAAATATGGACATACTTTACTCATAAAGCCCACTGCTCCAAAAGATTCCAATGTCCTGAAGGAAAATTTCATAGATTCACATTTGCTGGTGCGATTTACAGTATTGATAGTAATAATTTGAGCGTAAGATTCAGATGTCTGACTTACGCGCCACCATATTCCAGAAATTTTTCGAGAGCGTCTATTTGAACTATGACTAAATTGTGGTCACTGGTAATTATGGAATTAACGACAAGTCGCTCAAAGGTAAGCACTAAAATTTTTCACAAACACATTCCCGATATCGAACATCCAACTAGGCCAACTTCGTACATCAAATCGAAAGACTTTCTTCAGCCCAATAATTCTTATGATGATGGGGAAATTCCTCGTGAACAGATATCCAAAGCAGGCAAAATGCAGACGTTGAGAGATCAACATGGGATACTTTTCAACAGTTTTCAAAATATAAAATACAATCAGGTATTCTTAACTTGTTTCAAATCGTTCCTTATGATATACTATAAATAAGGTACAAAAAAATGAAAATACCCGCTTTGAAAGGTTCGCTGGAACGCAACACGATGGAAGCTCAAAAAGACGCGAAAATAGTCGACGACGGGCGACGAGAAGAAAAAAAAATAGTAATAATAAACTAAGAACGTATATTTTCAGATAATTCGCATGGTTGAACACTTCGCGATCACATGCACCACACTAGCGGTCTATATTCACAATATCGGACTTTTTTTTTCTTCCTTTTTTTTCCTCTCTCTTTTCTTCGAGTCTCGAATCATAGACTAATAATAATATGCACGAAGTATCGGTATAATATCTCAATACACTTTTTCACGCAAACCGGATAACTAAACCAAAAAATGTGTATCAGACATCCACTCCCATTCTTCCTACCGCATTTAGAATTACATAAAATTCCATTTCAAGGTTCCTTTCTTATTTCTCGCTTGAATATTTTGTTTTCGTTTGCAGCGACGTTGCAGGTATCTAGTTATCGGCGATTTAAAAAAAAAAAAAAAAGTGAATTTAGGAACCTGAATCCCGCGTGTTGGTCACTAGTGCACCGTACTATCCGAACTAGATGAAACGTAACCAATCTGTGTCAGCGTGTCTATCCTTACCACTTCTCACGCCGATTTATAGAAAGAAAGAGTGGTGGAGAGTGTAATACAGATGTAGAGAGGTCGGCTCAAAATTATTCGCGTAAAAAAATTGATATTTATCCGCCTGCTTTTCGACTTGTTTTCGAATGAGCAGTCGCCGATCCCCAGAAACTTCACAAGGATCCTTGTGTCGTGATCGAATCACAATCAAAGACGCAGTGTGGAACGATCCGCCTCTCTCACATTATTTCACTCAAGATTCGAAGAAATTTAGTTGCGCTCGTCTTTTTCCATAATTTTTTTTTCTTACAATATGAATTTTTACCAAAAAATCAAACATCTCTAATTAACTTATAAAAGTTTTATTACAACTTATCCTCGGAGAAAAATAGAATAGATTTTCTGCAAGAAGTAATAAATTATTGTTGACGACTCTCAGACACTCTGCAATAAAGCTAAATTTGCCAACAGCTAATGGCTTTATAATTGAAATCGTTAAATATAGTTTATAGGATACTTTTGGCAGACTTGTAGACATGATTCTGGCTTGCTGACCTATAATTACGAGGTTTACTGCTTCTTGAAATCATTGTATCGAAAGCTTTTCGTTTTACCATATTCGTACGAGCGTCCATTAAGGAAAAATACTGACGGAGATCGAAAAGATTTATTATACGAGTCCTTAACCTCCTCTCATGGTGCGAGCTATAGTTGAGCCTGGCTTCAAGAAAGTCTATGCGTGACGGTTCATGCAGTAGAATTCTTTACTTTTTTCGATTCGCTAACAAGTGCCCTCGCGACTCTAGTTCCAAAACCTCGTAAGTCCCCCAATTTTTATCGATTTAGGGATTTTTGCATTTTCTTATTTTCTACACTGTTCTGAATCAGTTGAGACTAGTACGAGAAAATTATTTCATATAATACGTAGAAACACATTCCACGAAAAAATCAAGGATTGCAACTTTCTTCCCATGTCAGAACTGTTCTTTCCTTCTCCTGTAAAATTTGGTTTTTTGGACTCACGAGGTTTTGGAATTAGAGTCGCGTCCTATGAAATGCACCACATCCAGATCGTATGAAGTTTTTCCACATCATGATAAGCCCCATTTTCTCTTTTTTTGGAGAACATATCCTTGCACAAGGTAGCTAGAATTTATTGTGAAGACAAAATTCAAGTATCGGTATCCTACACGCAGCCGAAGTCCTATAAAAATTAATAATTCAGCATTGCAATTACAATAGTAGCTATTAAACATAACCCAATTGGAGCTTGTTGAAAGGAAATTATTTCGTGAACTAAGTAAGATTTGAAATTGTGCCACCGAAATATCAACTCGCACTCTCATCACATCGCTCACCTCTAGAAACAGCTCAAAATTCCGCCATTCGCATTCGCAGGGGCGCTATTCGCGCTAGCCCTGCGCCAAATGTCAACATTACTCAACTCCCAGTCTCCTCACCTCTGCCTTACAACCCCTCTAAATCTCAGTTCACAACATTCTTACTAATTCCTTCTCAAGTCGTCCTACTTATCGCAATCGATAACATTCTTACTGAGTCCACCCCAAATCATCCTACTTGTCACAATATTTTCAACAACATGCTCCATTTTCTCTCCCATCCCTTCACGAAAGAAAAAAAAAAATCACTTTCATTGCCAATAGTCTCCATATTTACCCTTTAAGCATTACCTACAACTAAAATAATAATATACAAACTCCTCAATTTTTTTCCGCCACATTCACTGAATTTCACCAGACAACCCTCGTCGATGACCTTCCATGCATCCAAAACATTATCTCCTATCTAGAAACAGCAACTCAGATTTAACGATCTAAAATCGATTAACAATCAAGCTCAGAACCTTAGCGCAGTGAAATGAAAAAAAAAAAAAATTAAAATGTCGAGCTGCTATTTGGCTGAATTAAAGAATCGAAATTGGTCTATTTTATGGTAGGTACCTACTGTCAACCGTTTCTCTAAAGCAAATAAAATTATCTTCAATCACTTCAAAAATTCTACGTTTCAACTACCTTCTCTTGTCCTGTCATTCAATTACCGGTATTTCAAAAGATGGATACAAAAATTTTGAATGTTTTCAACACCTAGTTTCAATAGAGTTGAAGCTACATTTTTTTGGTACATCACCTGTTTTAAAATTTTTATAGAAAAGTGAAATTTAGCTTGATTTTTGAAATCCAGAAATTCGGGCTACAACGCGGCCAACGAATCCACGACATAATAAAATGTCCCTGAACGTGGAAAATTATCCAAACAAATACATACTAGATAGTACTCGAAACTTTTCTTCTTTTTTGTTCACGTTTCGTACGTTTCGTAATAAAAAAAAAAAAAAAACATGTACTTACTGTCACCTGTATTTTTGTCACATTTTAGATCTGTTATTTAATTATTATCACCATTATTTTACATTTGTTAAAATATGATTGGAATTATAATAACCAAAAGAAAGGAAAAAAGTATTATTGAGAATTCTTCGTCATGCAATGAAATCAATACATTTTCAAAGCGTAACCTCGAACAAAAATATGATAATAGCAAGAACTAGGTTTTAATAATTAAGTAGAACAGTGAAATCTGAGGATTGAAAATAAAAATTGATTATATCTAGGTATCGACTTCTAATATTGAGTTGATTATTTATAACTTTGTCGTTTCTTTCTCTTACAGGGGTTGGTCTTATTTGGTTTTTCAGTAAATATTCGAAATTCCGTTTGGTTCCGCTTTAATTTATCCAGATAATTACGATTAAACTCATCGGTTGGAAGATAGGCTCATATCTACTAATTATTAAATAAAGAAAAGATTCAAGATTTAAAATATAGTTAGTTTATAAACCTAGATTCGACATTCTCACGATTTTGCTGATAAAGATCGTTCTTTCACAGCTTCACAGTTATCTTTGGAGCAGTCTACAATAAATATATTCCCCAATTCTCAATTATATTGAGAATCTGAGGAATAAACTTCAATGTTCCACATTTGACACGAAGATTGGAATACGACCTTGACTCTCTTCTATTAAAATAATCATAATTATTAATCAGGATGATTGGCGAATTCTATCGTTTCTCATTGAAGAGTGAAATGATACAAATGGAGTTGAATAGTAAGCAATTCTATAATTTTACCTTCATTATTCTTTAAATTCGTCAAAAAGAATTCCATTAATCGACGTATTATCATTTTTTGACGTTTTTATTAGTTTTGTTTCTTCGTTGCAAAAATAATAAGCAAAGAAAATGATGAATTTCGCGAAAAGAATAACTCCATTCTCTAATCATCTCTTTCATGTAAGTAACGAGTTGATGTTTTTCATTATGAACAGACTTCAATCTTCAATTTATTTAAGTTTAAATAAAATCTCTAGTTCTAGGTTTCTGACATGTACATTTCTTTTCGTACTCCTTTTGCAAAATGAACTCAGCACCGTTTTTTTTTCTCTCTCTCTGCGAATTCAAAGTCAATAAAATGTCAGTATCAAAAAAGAAATATTACCTATTTCAATAAATCAAATTATTTTTATAGATAATTATTATTATTATATTGTTCCGAGTCATATCTGAATCAACCGTTGATAATGACTATTGAGTCGAAAAGCGCTTTATGCTCGTGTTCTGTATTTATTTTTCGGCAATTTTCTCACGTTCAAATTTTCTTTCATCTTTTTTCTTTTTCTTTTTCTCCTTTTTCTTTTTCTTTATTTCAAAATTTCATCTCTAAATTCTAAATTTGTATTTGTGCTGTTTGTAATTTTCAACAATACATTGTGTCCGAGTCATATGATATAATGTTATTAGATAAAAAATTGAAAAATAAATTGAATTTGTTAAATTAGAATTTAAAAATATTTTATGTTTCGAGACTACTATAGGAAGGTACTTATATTACACTTTCCTACTTTTCTTTTTCTCGTCAGTCTTTATGGAACTAATTACAGAACATAGATTCTCGTAGTTCCATCAAATCGTAAAATAATTATTCAATCATATCAGGAATTGGAATTAAGTCAAATTTTGAAAATAAAATAAAACGAAATGAAATCAGAAAGAAAATTATGAATTTGGAAAAGTCAGAAATAATTATGTTTGAGAAATAAATATTGGGGAAGTCGTAATCAGAAAAATGAAATTAAAATTTCGAAAAAGTCAAGAATAAAGTTTCTTATAAATATTGAAGAGGTCGTAACAGAGGAAAATGAAGAAAAATTACAAACTTGTCAAAATACGAGCAAATTCCAAGTCACGATTATTATAATAAGCGACCGGTTTTGATCTACAGTTGAAGATCATGATTAGGTACTGGAAACATCAAGAGGAGGGAATAAGGATAACGATAGTAGACGACAAGGTTATTAGGTTGATTCCTAAATCCATGAGTCGAAGTCTTCAACTAAAAGACGATAAGCAAAGATTTTATATCCATTGAAACAGAATTAACTTCACTGCACTTTCGTCTTTTTATTTTTTCAAGTACAAATAAGATCAACGTTTCGAACGTTCGTTTTTATTTTTTCAATTACGAACGTTCGAAACGTCGATCCTATTTGTACTTGAAAAAATAAAAAGACAAAAGTGCAGTGAAGTTATACTGTTTCAATTAAAATTTTCGTCTGGACAAGGTCTATTTTATTTCGATTTTATTTTCATCATTTAGTGGAATAATTGCGATACCTAAGTACATAAGTATGTAGGCGTACACAGTAAATTTCTACTCATCCAAAAATTGAAAGAATCGCAAAAAAAAAAAAATCGGATCAAGATCGATAGTAAGTTAGACTGATCGTTTTCCAGTTTTACAACACCATGATGATACTTTTTTCCGTGCTCACAAAACTAGGCCTACATTAGGTAGTGCAGATTTGATAAGGATAAAATTATGATCTGATATGAAAAAAGAATTGCAAAATAGGAACTTATGTAAAAAAAAAAAAAAAAAAATGATACAGGTAACCCAGGAATTCCTGTTGAGTCAACAACTTATAGGAAATTGGTTCAACCACAAGAATCTATTTTAAATAACGTAATAATTATACTTTTTGTTGAGTTTTCCAATGATATTATAACCTGATTTTTGACGGGATGAGATCGCGAACTTGAAAACGGCTTGGAGAATTGAAATAGCTCTCGCAGGAGAATTATTCTAGAATACGGCTTGATTTTTAAAAGATTCAATATTAAGTACCTAATGAGTTTTAAATGAATCGTGACTATTATTAAAAGTTGGTATACTAAGAATGAATTCGAATTCGTTTCAACATATTTGTTGAATATCTTTTCAATTTCATCATTTGAACGACTTAAATTCATTTTATTCATTATTTTGGTAACGATGAAACAAAGAATTAATGACCTTAAGGAATAAGGGTCGGTAGAATGAATAATGAATATTTTTCATGGTATCAGAAAGTAGAGAAACGAAAAATTAGTTCTTTGCGAGCGTTGATCCAGTTTTTCATGTAATATAGGTATGTAAGATCCTTGAACCTATACTGAAGACCGTGCTATATAATATAGTATGTGTTACACGATCGAAACGATAGGATTAATTCTTCTGTATTCATAAGATATAACACTCTCTCTAAAACTTTTCTCTGACACCAGATTGCCCACCACATTAAATGACTTATAGGTAATACATTTTCTCTACAAAAAAATATACGGTTCATTTCTCCATTTTCGCACACAAATTTCGCAAGTATTTTGACTGAAATAGGTTGTTATTTTTTCCTTTCCGTAGTTAACAACAAATTATAGAATTATAATAGTCATCGGTTTTTGATTCGTTTTGATATCATTTCTTTTTTTCAATTATCCAGGTTCATTAAAATGTGAGTTCACTCATACCATAGATGAGAGCTTCTTTTTTCTTTTCATGCACTAATATCGAAAAAAAAATAATAAAATGGATGATAATGAATTGCGTTTTGATTATTCTATCACCTGACGTTTGACGTCATATAGGCGTCATACAAATCAAACGAATACCGCAAATGTTCCCTGAATTTAAGAGAAATTGTACTCCATCAAAAAAATATAATTATATAGTTTTTTTAAAGAAAAACACATTTTTTTTCCTTCTGTTTGCATCTTTGAAAATAAAGAAATTTGATTGGTCTAGAAACTTCATCACGTACACACCTGATGAAGTTACGTTTACCGTTCTAATTGAAATCGGCCGCTTTCGAGGTTTGTTTGTGTACCCTTTTCAAAATTATATCGTAATGTACTTCAATTATTTTCTTTTTTCTTCTACAATTATTTCACAACAAATATGTTTCTTATTCAATTTGTTCAACTATCAATCAATTTTAACTCAATTTTGATCGTTTCCATCCGAGAATGTGATTCAATTTAATCGTATTCTTGTTCGATATTAGAATACTAAGAAATATTGTCTACTAAAATTACAAAGGGTGCCATTTTCCATCCCGAAGAAAAAAAAAAATACTTTGAACGGTTAATGATTATTTTACGAAAACAAAAGAAAAATGAACGAAAAAAAAATAAACGTAAACATAATGACATACATCAAGCAAAAGAATAAGAATATCACAAAAAATAAGGTGTTCTATCGGAGAAAAATAAATAATTATTACATTTAATGGATGAAATACTCTTATTAATAAGAATAAAGAGTTCCTTATAATATCTTTTAGTTTAGAAAATTAATGTTCTATAAATTAAAATAATGTCTGAATATTTCCCAGTTTCTGAATTAAAAGCGCGTGTTTCGCTTCAATGGTCAACAGCATCGCAAACTTTTCAGAAACAGAGGACATGCACATGTTGATTAAATTAAATTATTTGATCAGTCATAGAAACCCAAACACCTAACTTCTGGAGAACTTTGACAACTTGCTCAAGAACTGTCTCACTCGTAATCGTTCACCGTCAGCAAGTATAATTTTCATTAAAAATGACCATTGATACGTATTCTCCTTCGTTCATTTAGGCTTACTGCTGGTTTTCGTGGTTCCTTCCCTTTATTTCAATGAAACTTTTGGCGAGCTCCATTTTCGTGATTTTAGATCACATTTTTATTTTACGTTATTACTTCGTTTTTAAACACATTTTCCTTTTCGCGCAGTTTAATACTCCCCAGAATAATAACGAGCGAATTTCAAATCAGTCTTTTATTAATTTGTCTTTTTGTATTCGTCCTCATACTCTCTGCCGAGAATGATTAATATTATTACACAATATTATTATTTTATTTTGCAATTTTTTTTTTAATACAACAAAGTTTATGTATTTTGTTGACATGTTTCAGTTTTGTAATTCGTCGGATCGGCTTCTGCGCCTTGCATCAACGACAGGAAAGGCAAAATTGAGGATTATAGACGACGATCGCATGAGGTGGCAGGGACGTTGAATTGAGCATTACGTACGACGATCCAAAGAGGTTGTCGGAAGGTTGAATTGAGGATTATAGACAAGGATCACCGAGGCACTACTAAGACTCTACACGTAATGTTTCAATGAGGTTTTCAATGGTCTGCATTGAGGATCAGGTTGCCACGAGGTCGATTAGAGGATAATAATAGAGGTTCTTCAGGATTCCGATTTCATTAAACGAGATTTCAGCGAGGTTCATTGTAGGTTACTATGAGCAGTTGAAACGTATAATTCACTGCAATCCTACTGGTTGAGAAAGTTTTGATCTGTAAATACGATATGTTCGAGTCTAAAATATACGTTGTGTTCTCGCGGGGGCACCGTATCTAATCGAAGCACGCTAATGTGCAGAGTTTCTCATTATTCCTTAGGATGGAGGAAACGATTCTAAAAGGCTAGCCTTTTGTTGTCAGCTCAAATCGAGAGGTTGGCAGAGCCCCAACCCAAATCAAAACGGAAAAACGTGCGCGAATTCACGTAGTGTTGGCCTCCAAGGGGAATTACATTGAGGGGCTTGTCTACTGTTGTATGCTCGAGGAAAGAGGTCGGTGAATGCCACGTCTTTGATCAATGCGGGAAAATGTGCAGAAATTCTCGTTGGAGAAAAATTTATCAAAAAGCTCGCTTCCTGTTGTCGACTTGCAGTGAGAGATTGGCGAATGCCCTGAGTTTGATTGATGCAGCAAACATGAGAAATTTTCGTTGTGTTGGTCGCTAGAGGGAATGCTACTGAAAAGCTTGCTTTATCGACTCGCGGAAAAAGGACCACAAAAGGCCTGCGTACGAGTGAAAAGGGCAAATGTGCAAGAGTTGGTCCTTGCTTCAAGCGCTGGAGTGAGTGTTATTTAAAATATTGTCTTTTGTGGTGAGTTGGTGGCGAGAAATGGGCTACAGCTCTGCATAGAGGGAAGCGGGAAAATGCGTGGAAATTATTGTTGTTTCACATGACGGAGAGTATGCTACCAAGAAGATCGCACTGTGTCATGATCTCGCAGTAAGAGATCGGGTGAAGACCCTTGAATGATCGAAGTAAAAAAATGGTATGAGAGTTGCTCGTGCTTTCGAACCATGGACGGAAAGTTACGAAGGAGCAAATCTCGTTGTAAGCTCGCAGTGGGAGATCGGCTAGAACACCGCTTAAGGTCCAGGTGGACAAATACGCGAGAGTCTCTCGTTGTTTCGAACAATGGCGAGAATGTTACTGAGACGATTGTCTTCTGTGGTGAGCTGACGGTGAGAGATTGGTTAGAGCACTCGCCCTATTCAATCGAATAACTTCTATTTATAGGTACCGTATCTACATTATAACCACTTCGTTTTTCAAAACAGGAAGGTATTCACCTCAACACGTGCAGTTCCTAAAATCAAGTTCCTATTTTCAGTAACCTCTGACAAATCACAAAACGCAATTTTCTCCCTGTACATTTCTTGTGGGATATTGATAGACCGATTTCCTGGTGACGTCACCTAACACTGCTGACTTGCTACTGCTGCAGTTCCCCTTCCCTCTGACTCCCAGTCGGTTTTTAAAGATCTTGATGTTTAAAGACTTTCATCGATCTTTTAAGCCGTAACATTTTCATCATTTTTCTAACTTTTACAAGGGACAGTGTAAAATGGGAAAGTTGTTTCCAATTCCGTTGTTCACTCAAACGACAGATGCAGCCATAAGGCATAATTTTTGACATCGTAGGAAATCGATCTATAGCTAACACCATGTTGTAACGCGAGCGAAGCGAGCCTAGCGAAAACTGATAATATGTGAGACATTTGCTGGTCTCTCTATAGGTAAGGGAAAAAGAGCAAGAAAAGCCTCAAATGAAAATTGAATACAGGGCCGGATTAAGGGAAGCTACTAATGCTACAGGTGAAAAGCATGTGAAAAGTAGGTAAAACTTGAACGACCATTGGGCGAAAATATAACTATGTAAGTTCCTTTAAGCCGAGCGGCAGCTCTGTTTAATGTACTACACCACGACCGACGACTGCCTTATAATTAAATTACATTCATCAATCATCCAAACACCCGCAAGCACGTAATGACTCTTGAGGTATTGGAAAAAAAAGACGACAAAGACAGTGATTGTTATACCGTCGACTGGAAAACGCGCACCGACCCTGAAAACATGTTATCCCATGTTTTGGGTCAATTATAATGTAATTTAAGGCGAGTTACGCACGGGTCGTGAGCAACGAGGAAGAGGACGAAGAACAATTTTTCATTTCTTAAGTATATAACTAGAATAATTTTAGATCCAGATCAAGAAAATTAACACGCGTGAAGAGTGATCTAATAATCGCATTCGTTTCAGATTATGAATCATCAATTCAAACACGGAAGAGATTAGGCTGCGGTTACTAAACTGGTAAAACTACAGCAGCCAGTGCCAGAGCGTTAAATCACCCAAGCAGTATCCATTTATCGCCTTAGTCCTTCGAGAGTTGCGAACAGGAATTTATTCTACCTTGGTTGGCACTCGTATCACCTCACTGTACCAAAAATACGATTCTTTCCAACTCTTCTATTTACCAGACAGTCAGTGCGAAAAATTCGCTGCATTCTCCTCCCACCCTTTCCGTGTCTTGCGCCTTCGTGAAAATGCGGGTGCGGTGGCTCGCCTTGGTAATGTTAATAACGGCAACTCGCCTTACTTTCAGTAAAACAGTGCGCTATTAAATTTCAGCGGACGTCGACCGTTTCTTCGCGTAACAAAAATCACGTAGAGCACGCGTTTCGTAAACATTTACGTAAAACATATTTCGTATCGTCGAAAATTTACGAGAGTTACCGGTAAAATATTGAATTAGATTAAAATTTACACGCGTAATTTTTGTGCGTTAGATTTAATACCTACGTGTTGTAGATAATATCGAATATCATTTCGTTTTTTTGGAATACATAATTTTTTCTGGAAATAAAATTGTGTGCAATTTTAGATTAAATTTACTTTTTGGTTGTAGTAACTGAAGTTGTGTAACGTGTATTGATGAAGGTGTCTTTTTTTCAAAAGTGATCTATGATGATATTATGATTACTTCTGTGAAGAACTCTGCTGAATGATCAACGGTGAGTTACAAATTTACATCACTCGATTAGGGGGAATTTTTATTCAAGGCTGATCATCAACATCGCGTGGAAGGTATTTAGAAGAGGAGAATTACACGTAAATTTCTGTACAAAAGAAGTACGCTCTAGTTGTCAACTTAGGAAAGTATTTGAAAGTGTCAAGGAACTAGAATGCATTCGTTTGCGACATGATCATTACTCCAAATTTTTGGAAGAAAACTAATAATTCAATTATTGATACAGAATATTTATAGTATTTATAAGCGTTTGAACTATCCACTCTCCTGTCGCCTATACAATATAAAGTTGAAATTCTTTTTAGAGTACACTCAAAAATGAGCTCTATTGAATCAAGCTCTAGAAAATTTGAAAATGATGAAAATAACAAAATTCAAAGTACGTTTGTCTTGAATATCCCGGTAAACTCACTTCCGTTAAGAACCGACGGAAGCAAATTACTGCGAGGGATAGCCCGAAGGCAGAGGATCAAATTGGGTCTGATTGAGAAAAGGTCTGGAACCATTCATGTCCGTCGCAGCTTTGTGATCAAGGTACGAGCGGCCCAGGTCGAGAGCATCTATACCAAAGCTCAAGAAAAAAAAAAATTGGCAGGTCGAGTTGCTCATATCTTTCAGAACATAGCAGAGCCTTTTTCGCGCTATGGTCTAATTTTGGTGCCATGTGGCACGTTTTCCAGAAAGACCCCCGCCTCCTTAAGACAGGTTCCCTCTTAAACCTGGCAGAAGGGTAAAGGGAGATTCGGCATTCGCTGACCATCTTATTGCTACTGGGCACAGCCTCCGGGAGGAATCCGAGGTGCTTCTTCACAAAGAGAGCTCGTATTTCAAGCGTACCGCTTTGGAGCATATTGAAAATATTCGTCATAAGAACACTGGTGGTCTCATTATGCTGAACAGGCATATACCGGACCAAAGTTTGATCAAGCTTCTTTATATGAGTCACAACCCAATGATTAGGCTCCTCCTTGTACTCGTCATTCTCGAGGATGGTTTTGGTTTTTTAGGTCAGTTGTGCTCATGTCTTCGCTGAGGATGACTATTTAGTCGAAAGCGCTTCGTAATTTTTTTCCTCTTCTGCGGTTTTTGTAATTAGTTACTCTCTATTCGGATATCATCATTTTTTCAGAACTCTCCAAAGAAAGCTTAAGCTTCTACGTCAACGCCGAAGATCTATGGTCAAATTATAACTCAGAAGACTGACAACTCTATTTGGCCAGTTGTCACATAATTCGCATACCCTTCCTATAATCTGGCAGAGCATTTAAATTCCTGGTTCTGGCTCACTGTTGACCTCTTTTGTAAGAGGAGCTAATCACAATATAATATCAACACTTCGAAATGTTGGATAAAATTGAGTAACTTTGAAATAACTTGGAAACAGAGCGATTCAGGAGGAAATAGCGCGTAAAAGTCATCCTTAGGTCGTTTTATGAAAACTCCTACCCGTCAGCCACGTAGCGCGATACTAGCGCTGTGCGAAACGAATAGATAGGAACTGTATGATCATTGGACCTCGACCCTCAGGCCCCGTTACCGGAGTTCATCTATTATATAGGGGCAGCAGACATCGTCGTTCATTGCCTTTCCTTATTTCTCACAACTCTGGTGCGGGGGTCCAATTCATCATCAACTTCTGGTTATCTCTCTGAGAAACAAGATTTCCTATCTCTTGTAACTCTGCAAGCGAATGCGAATGATAGGAACGACTGTACGCTGAATTCTTCGTTGATAAGGCAACCAAGATTCATGCTTTAATTTTCATCCGTGTAAGTAAAGCCCCCCTTACAATAGCGAAATCAACGAGTACCTTCGACGAAAAATACAAAATTACGCTACCCAATTATTCATTTATACTGTACGAAGATTCATAGAAACGACTTTCCTCCGATGCTTACGATATAATAACACGATTACACGAATAGTTCGTAGAGGCAGGACTTTACGACATCGAAGTTTTATCTCTCTCACGTTAAACAAACTTCACCGTTTTGTCGAGAAAAAATAAGGAAAACGAGAGTCGTACCTGAAGAATAATTGGAGCTTCAAGAAGGAAAAGAAACTCTCAACTTCGGAGTAAGAAAGCACGAAAAGCACTATTTTCATTCGTATGATATTCTATTCTGAATAGAATTTCTGTCTCGTAATCATTTCTGCTTTCTTTTTTTTTTATTTGGAGAAGTAATACATTCATTCACGTTGTGTAGCAGTTCCTTTTATCATTTAAGAAGTCTTGAATAAGTAATAATGCGAATTTGTTAGGGGCAAAAAAATTTCTACTGGAACAACACTCAAAAGTACTGCATAGATGCGCCATTTTATATCGTACCTACAGACATCACAGTTTTAGGATGCAGAAAACGAACGCTTATCACAAAAACAAGCAGCATTGTTCTTCAACCTATGCATTAGTCAAATGTACTCGTATACATCATCAATACCAGCATTATCCTGCCTTTTTTTTTTTTGCGAACCAATATCTATTATAAATTGTATAGTCGACCAATCGTATTTATATGCACGCAAAATGTTGAAAACGGATTACAAGTTCATAATAACGAAAAATAGACGCGAACGCACGTTAATGGGATCAACAACGTTCCCAGTGAAATTATATCCATACTTGATGCAAACATTCTCTCTACTATGTATGTGTATACGTATGGTTTGCAATTAACGAGAGAAAATTCATTCGCATCGCGTATATAATATGGACATTTTGCGCTGTTGAAAATTTCAAGCGTGCACTTGTTAAGCTGTATTGCTGAGTCTATCATTTCATACCGCAAGCATTTCGAATAAAGTTTCAACTTCGAATCATTTTTCCCCCTGTTTTGTTCGAGGAGAAATGAATATTGTTCCAACTAACTGATGTCGATCTTGATACTTTTTTTTTTTCTAATTGGAATATCCGATTTTTCCGCTCTGTCTATTTTCCAACTGGAGGTATAGAATTGAATTGATTCGTCGAGGGCGTAGGTCATTGTTCCGAACATATAGAAGTATTTTAGGTTTAATTTGTGAAAAAAGGAAAAGAAGAATACTCGAAACGAGAAGTTTGAGGATAGGAAAGGAGCTCGCGAAGATTAAAAAAATGATAACGTGTACTTACACTTGGTAATGTTCGAAGCTCTCTGAATATTATCGAGATCATGAGGTCAATCCTCATACCACACTTTGTCTCATAAGTTCATCTCCACTATGTCATCAATCCACAGAATGGTCTCCCTTCCTTTATCGAAGACATTCTATCTCGAATAGAGAATAGAACAACTCGCGATAGTGAATTTACATTCTCAAACCAAACAAAAACCCAAGCCTCATTCCTCTTTTCTATTTAGTACCCTCGCCAAAATTTTAAGAAAAATTCTGAAGAGACGACTCATCCTGGTTTCAGAATCCAGATTATGGATCAGAACCCTCATCACATCTCGCACTTCTAAACACAGTCCGTCATTGAAATTTCTAAGGGCGCTATTCGCACGAGCCCTGCTCCAAGTCTAGCCATGAATTCGGGCTATCCACCCCTACATTTTAGTCAAATTTACTGAAGTGTCAGTCTCTTCACTTTCGCCCTACAATTTCCTAAAACCTTAGTTCACCAAATTCTTACTAATTCCACTTCAAGTCCAGGGCCATCGCCAGGAGGTGGCAAGTAGGTATTATCACATAAGCCCTCGCGCTACTGTAGGCTTCGCACCGGCGAGAGGAAAAACATTGAAATTGTCTAAATTGAAAAACGGTCCCATGTGAAAATTTTGCTTTAGGTCTCAAAAAGACTGGCAATGACGCTGAGCTCGAGTCTCAGTCTCAGTCTTGATTTTCAAGCTCGAGTGTCAGTCCCGAGTCTCAATTTAGTGTCTAAAACTCAAGTCCGAGTATCAGTCTCGAGTATCATGCTCAAGTGTCGGTCTCGAGTCTCAGTCTCGCGTATCAGGCTTGAGTCTCGGTCCAAGGGGCTGTCTCAAGTCGCAAGTCTCAGTCTCGATTCTTAGGCTCGAGTGTCAGTCTCAATTCTCAAACTCGATTCTCAAGCTGGAGTCTCCGTCTCAAGGGCTAGTCTTGAGTCTAAAGCTCGAGTCTCAGTCTCAAGTTGGTCTTGCGAGTCTCAGTTTTGAATCGCAAGTCTCAAGCTTGAGTGTCAGTCTCGAATCTCGATCCTGAGTGTCAGTCTCAAGCTCAAGCTTCAAGCTCGAGTCTCAGTCTCGAGTCTTGAGTTTAAAAGTCGGTCTCGAGTCTTAGTCCCGAATTTCAGTCTCAAGTACCAGTCTTGAGTCTCAATCTCCTCTCAAGTTGGTCTTGTGAGTCTCGGTTTTGAATCTCAAGTCTCAAGTCTCAGTCCCGAGTCTCAAGTTTGATTGTCAGTTTCGAGTCTCAGTTCCGAGTTTCAGTCTCAAGTGTCAGACTCGATTCTCAAGCTCGAGTCTCAGTCGCAAGTTGGTCTTGCGAGTTTCAGTTTTGAATCGCAAGTCTCAAGCTTGAGTGTCAGTCTTGAGTCTGAGGCTCGAGTGTCAGTCTCAAGCTCTAGTTTCAAGCTCGAGTTTCAGTCTCGAGTCTCAAGTTTGATTGTCAGTTTCGAGTCTCAGTCCCGAGTTTCAGTCTCGAGTGTCAGACTCGATTCTCAAGCTCGAGTCTCAGTCGCAAGTTGGTCTTGCGAGTTTCAGTTTTGAATCGCAAGTCTCAAGCTTGAGTGTCAGTCTTGAGTCTGAGGCTCGAGTGTCAGTCTCAAGCTCTAGTTTCAAGCTCGAGTTTCAGTCTCGAGTCTCAAGTTTGGAAGTCAGTCTCGAGTCTTGGTCCCGATTTTCAGTCTCAAGTGCCAGTCTTGAGTCTCAAGCTCGAGTCTCAGTCTCAAGTTGGTCTTGCGAGTCTCGGTTCTGAATCTCAAGTCTCAAGCTTGAATATCAGTCTCGAGTCTCAAGTTTAAAAGTTAGTCTCGAGTCTTGAGTTTGAGTATCAGTTTCGAGTCTCAGTCCCGAGTTTCAGTCTCGAGTCTCAGTCTCAAGTCTCAAGCTTGAGTGTCAGCCTCGAGTCTCAGTCCTGAGTGTCAGTCTCATGTCTCAAGCTCCAGTCTCACTCTCGAGTCTTGGTCCCGAATCTCGAGTTTGAGTGTCAGTTTCGAGTCTCAGTCCCGAGTTTCAGTCTCGAGTCTCAGTCTCAAGTCTCAGGCTTGAGTGTCAGTCTCATGTTTCAAGCTCCAGTCTCACTCTCGAGTCTTAGTCTCGAATCTCGAGTTTGAGTGTCAGTTTTGAGTCTCAGTCCCGAGTTTCATTCTCGAGTGTCAGACTCGATTCTCAAGCTTGAGTCTCAGTCTCGAGTGTCAGTCTCGTGTCTCGTTCTCCAGTCTCAGTCTCGCGTGTCAGTTTTGATTTTCGGTCCCAAGCGTCAATCTCAAGTTGCAAGCTCGAGTCTCAAGCTCGAGTGTCAGTCTCTAGTCTGAGCCTTAATTCTCAAACACGATTTTCAAGCTGGAGTCTGCGTCTCAAGTCTCAGTTTTGAATCTCAAGTCTAATCTTGAATGTCAGTCTTGAGTCTCAGGCGCGAGTGTCAGTCTCAAGCTCCAGTCTCAGTCTTGAGTGTCAGTCTCGATTCTCAAGCTTGAGTCTCAGTCTCGAGTCTCGGTCTTTAGTTTCAGTAATCAGTCTTGAATCTCAGGCTTGAGTGCCAGTCTTGAGTCTCAAGCTCCAGTCTCAGTCTCAAGTTGGTCTTGGTCTCGAGTCTCAGCTTTGAATCTCAATTATCAATCTTGAGTCTCAGTCTCGAGATGCAGTCTCGAGTGTCAGTCTCAATTCTCAAACTTGAGGGTCAGTCTCAAGTCTCAAGCTCCAGTCTCGCTCTCGATTGTCAGTCTCGAGTCTTGGTCTCTAGTCTCAAGCTTGAATGTCAGTCACAAGTGTGAGTCTCGAGTCTCTAGCTTGAGTCTCAGTCTCGCGGGTCAGTTTTGAGTCTTGGTTCCAAACGTCAGTCTCGAGTGCCAGTCTTGAGTCTCAAGCTCCAGTCACAGTCTCAGTCTCAAGTCTGTTTTCCTGACCCCACGCGAACATTGTAGTCTCCACTTCCCCTCCCCTCCTCAAAGTAGCCCTTATTTTCGCATGCTATCTCTAGCTTCTCTCCGCTACACCCAACAAATTCCACCATCCATCGAAACAACTCTCGCCAATGACCTAACATCCATCTAAAACGTCATCTCTTACCTAAAAGCAACAAATTACATTGAACGCATCCAAATATCAAGCTCATAACCTGAGGGCAGTTGCGAGCTTGGAAAATGAAAAAAAGAAGAAAGAAATAAGGATCATACCTCTTCGAGTATCCGTTCTTCAAAATTTTGAAATTGGTCTGAAGTTATCCAAGTCCCTAAGTCATCTACACGCACGCACACGTGAATTTTGAAAGTGGCCTCAGGGTCCAGCTATTTTTTCCAAGTCCCAAAGTCATCTGCTCACACGCGCAAATAAATTCTGTAATCGAAGCACGGGAGAGGAGAGGTGAGAGCGCAAAGACATGAAATATGTTAAAAACAATTTCTAGAAAAGGAATAGGCTGAAGAAAGTTCTGCCAGAATGAAGTTGTACCCCCTCCCTTTCCTTCTCATGCAGACAGAATAGAGGATAAATACTCCTTTCCTTCAAAGACCATCAGAAATGCTAGAACGAGAACTACGAATACGTCGGCTTGGACACTTTCTTCTATCCATCATTCAGTGTACTATGCTTTAGCCTAATATCTAAATATTTTACCGATAGCATATATAAGTTACCCAAAAGATTCATTGCAAGGTGGATACGAATATAAGAATGAATTCCGACGGGAATGTCTTTTTTGTTCAACCTTGATATGAACCGTGAGTCGCGAGCTCAGATACGCAGGAAAAAGAACTCCGGATACGATCTCATTATCGAGTAGTGAAAAACTTGCAAAACAGAACAAACGAGAAAATGTAGAAATAAACGGGGAAAAAAATACTCAATTTCCGGTCCTGTCCTCCCCGTTAAACAAGATGTCTTCCTTGGGACGAGATTTACAACAACGTTAGATGGGTCGCACACACGATACAATCGACTCAACTCCGAGAAGTGGAAGAAGGTCTACAGAGAATTCGAGGCACGGTCGCCGAATTCAAGGAAAATTCCTAACGGTAGACTGAATTTTCTTCTTTTTTGTAATTTTCAATCGATACACGGAGTAAGTTTGACAATTTTTTTCTTCTATTTTTGTTTCGTTTATCAGAATTATTAAACATAACTCAATGTTGAAGATGTTTTTTCATACTTCATGCGATCTATTGAGCTTTTTTTTCACGTCGAATAGAGAGGAAAAAATTCTCGCTAGAATTTATTCCCTAGAGTTTGTCTGCATAAAAGAAAGGGAAACTCATTTGTTTTCTCGTCTGAACTCGGATGCTGGCTTCATCTGTCACAGACCGCGTCGTATCAGCGCAGCTGTTTATCTCCTAATACTATAGTTTGTATGCAACTTTATGTACTCGGGTTCGGTCGCAGTATTCATGATGTAGGTGAACGGTCGAAGCGTCGTAGCGGCGCGGTTCCGAAGGCGATAAGGGCTCGAAAACTTGCACTAGGAACATCTTCTTTGTATAATTTACGAGCGGTCTTTTAGCACTTGGAATTACTTCACGTTTGTATCGCCGCTAGAGGCGACGACGACACGAAAATGGTGCGAAATAGTCGGCGAGCACCGAAAAAATGAGCACGAGTATTACAGAAAACGAGGTATCAAACGTAGGACGGAAAAGCAGACTAGTAGACAGAAAACTTACGGTGAATAGAGCCGGATTATCATTTCGATTTTCTTCAGATCTTGAATCAAATCAACCGTCGAACTATTTATTATTGTAACAGGAAAATGTGTCTAAGAAAGGTTGTCCGAAAAAATCAAGATTTTTTTTGTTGAAATCTGAGCCAGTTAGCGTTATCCCAGAAGACACCACAAAGAGGTTGGCTAGCTTAGTTGTTCGAAAATATGGTCGGGCTGTTGAAGCGTTTGAAACTATGACTGAAAAAGAGGAAACTTGTCTCATACTACTTTGAAGATACCTGGCCTCGTCAATGGCAACGAGGGCGGCTAAGTCGTTGAGCTGCTCACCCTGTTCTTTCCTCAGTAGGGAGCTCGAAGAGCCTCCGTCGAGACCGTGCGGTTGGTGCTAATGCAACTCTTCATTTGATCTTTTCCATCTCTTTCCCCATCGAGTCGGCCGGCCCACATTGGAGTATCTTATAGAAGGATCGACAATGAAGTGCTCATTCAGTCGCCTTATCCAGACGAGGAATGGGAAAGCCGGATTTCTTATGTCAAGGCTGACGGTTTTTGCTGTCTGAGCTATCCTCTTCAGCCTGATTCCGGCATCTGATGTACAGTGTTTAGTTTGAAACCCGTCTTGACTGTGTTAGATAACGCTTCTCTCTTTCAGATAGCTCTTGAGCCACTTGGCTCTCATTCTCTCTAAAAACTAGTCAAAGTTTCCTATAATGCCCTGGTACACAATACTCGTGTTTCTGAATCTCTTTATCCCCCCGGCCTATCCGTAAACCATGAATATCTCACATCAAAAAACCTTCAATAAAAATTCTGGTCGACAAGTCGTTCTCCAATACGACTGCTACAAGAATGTCCGATCCATATAATGTCGAGACAAAAGCAAGATTAGATTTTCTTTTTTGCAAAATGCTGTAGTCATCTACCCAAAAATTCTTCGATCTCATCATTCTTTTATCTTCTCTCTAATCTCCCAGATTTTAAAATGAAGGTAAAAGTACTGTATTCTGCTCCCGATTCAATTTTCAGTATTATAGAAGATCTAAAGATTGCATACGTATATTTCAAGTAAATTTGGAAAGCTTAAAAAGTTTCTTTTTTCTGCGCAGAAGTTTGACTGCGTAAATAGTTTAAATGCTTTTCTACCTTATTGCCGACGCACTCTCTTTTTCCTCCTTTTCGTTTGAACCTAATTAGAAATACAAATTTGAGATCATTTAAATGGAAATGATGGGAAATGAGAGACTCTTCACGTAGGTCGGACCTATATTGGGAAATTTTCGGTCGCCACACCTGCGTTAAATTTGAACTCCGTTCCAGTACTACGATCTTGAAAAATTAAAGTACATTCAAATGCCGTCGACTCTTCTGCAGTTTTTAATAGACCACCCATCCAAATTGAGCCTTCCCCTCCATCGACTAACAACATTACCTACTTTCGTTTTCGGAATCTTAGTTAATGACTGGCCCATTTTCGCGACAAACTTTCCGCGGTTTAGGACTCGATAGCAAATAGAATACTGGGTTACTGTCCCGTTAACTTTCTAACGTTGCGGCGAACCTCTCCCTTTAAAGTACAGTCAGGTATTCTCCATTCTGTTGACTGATTGTACCCTAGCAGAGGTAAGTGTGCAATAACTTATAAATTTGTAAAACTTTGTTCGTTCCCGACGGTAACCCACGGTGTTGTAGGAACTAGGTAAAGAGAAATTATCGCGAAGCAAATCACGGTTTCTATATTGTCTCAGCCATCGTTTCTGCGTAAAAGTTGTTAGTTTTATTGACGAGACATTTATTCGAGTGTTAGTCGAGAATTCTTAAACAGTGAAAGCTTTCGTCGATTCAAACAAGTGTTACTTGGTTGCGGAAAAATAATACCGAATGAATGGAATAAAACTTTCGTTATTTCATTGGTGAGAAAGATAAAAATTGAAAGGCGAAGGTGGTTCGCGAATACAAATCGAGAAACGCGCAAACGAGGGAGGAATGAAACAGTCATTACCTGTCCCTTCGAAATTTGGTGAACGCATCACAAACCGCAGTATGAACTCGATGGACGTCAAAGAGGGAAAGTCTCCCCCAAAAATTGGGATTGTACCGTACAGATACCGGGCCGCATTAACGGGATTTATAATGTCGAGAGGGAACGCGGTGATTATACTTCGTGCCTGGTTACAGCATAGTAATGCAATGTGATGTTTGCGAAGAGGCGGAAGAAAAAGTTTTTCATTATATTTTGTTTACGACGACGATGTTGAACTGTAAAGAAGAAAACGTTACGACACAAGAAACTATTTCAATTATAAACTCGAAACTAAATCTTTTTCCCTTATTCGCTATCTATATACAACAAATTCACAATAGCACCACAGTACAAATTCAAATACTGTAATTCTTGTCGTGAGCTCGATTTGAAGGAGAGAAAAAAAAATGCTGATTACTTCTCGTCTATTTATTTGCCGAATGTCAGCGTTTTCTCTACGGGTACGTTCACAAATCTTCTTCAGTTTTACGAAAATTCTTCACATCGTCCTTGAATCGCCGGAAAGCACAGAGGGTCCAGAAAAAAAACGAGAAACGTGATTAGTGCGGCGTTATCGGGGAATGAAAGTAGATAATGGGATTTGGTAATAGACACGCATTTCTACCACGCCTATCATAATAGCCTTACTCGATGGGAGCATCGGGTTCTCATTCATTTAATTTACAAAACCCTGCCAATTTCGACGTCCTATACGAATGGGAGGAGGGAACCGAAAAAATAAATATAAAGGAAGATAAGAAGGGTAGAAATGGTGTAATGCGTGTCGAAATCGCATAATACTGTTGTCGAAATTTTTTCCAGTGTCATTTCAGTCGAGAGAATCACATTTTCTTTTCTCTCTACAAATAAAACAAAGAAAAATATAAAGACGATACACGGTCAGTCAACTTTTTAAAGTCAATAAACATTGGAGGACTTATGGCCCTGGGACCAGCGTTCGGGAAAAAATTATATCGCTAGAAAAGAATGCTATCAATTACGAGTACTCGAGGATGTTCAAAGAACTATAGTTGAATGAAAATGATATCAGAGCATAATTCAATATTCACAAATTCATGAAACGTGTGGTGCCACCGTCACTTTCACTTTTATTAGCGAGGAATTTCGTTATTTTCACTCAATATTGAAACATTGATAAAAAGGAAAAAAGTATCATTATTTTAGATAATTTGAAAATTACTTCTGTAGTCGCATAATAATAGATTAAAGATCGATTTTGAAGAATTTCGAAGAAGTTGACCCCAAACACCCAATCTGAATCGTTATTTCGACAAAAAATTGAACTCAAAATTGCTGCCTTTATCGACCGCCAATCAATCCAAAATGATTGGATGTTGACTCGAAATCGACCAACGCATTTGGTTCCAACAACTCTATGATGCTGACGTCGACGTCAAAATTGAGTCGACCCATGGTCGGTTTTGGGTCAATTTACACGTCATTTGTCGCCAGAAGACTTCAGTGGGCACAATCTGATAAAGAGTTTTAGAATTGATGATAAAAATAAGTTGACTTCAAGTACATTTTCATGTTGACTGAAAATTGATGTCGAAATTGCGATAATTTGTCCATTACTACGCTGATCGGCTAATATACGACTATAGCTACGGATTCTGTCTGCGAGTAGTGAAGTCACAAAACGATCAGAATGCTACAATAGAGACGACTGAAAAGGAACTCCAGATCGAAGTCGATTTGAGGTCAATTCAAAATCAACCAGCCTACATTTGTGAAGGAGACGAAGACACTCACGTAAAACAGTTTATTATATTCTTAAAGTCGGAACAATCAAATGAAAAATAAAATAAAATGAATTTTGAGCGACTTAATATAACACACGCAACAAGTTTCAGGTCATGGGCCGTCGCCAGGGGGTGGCAAGCAAATATTACCCCTTTAAGCCTCGCGCGACTGTAGGCCTCGCACCGGCGAGAGTGAAAGAAATAAAATAGTCTAAATTGAAAAACGGTCTCATGTGAAAATTTTGATTTAGGTCTCAAAAAGCCTGGCAATGACGCTGAGCTCGAGTCTCAGTCCTGAGTCTCAGTCCCAAGTGTCAGTCTCAAGTCTCAATCTTGAGTCTCAGCCTCGGTTCTCAAACTTGATTCTCAAACTCGATTCTCAGTCTCGTTTGTCAGTACCGAGTGTCAGTCTTCAGTCTCGGTCCCAAGTGCAAGTTTCAAGTCGCAAGCTCGAATCTTAAGCTTGAGTGTCAGTCTTGAGTCTCAAGTCTCAAGCTCGCGTGTCAGTTTCGAGTCTCGGGCCTGAGTGTCATTTTCGAGTCACAACCTCAATTCTCAAACTCAATTCCAAGGCTCTAGTGTCAGTCTTGAGTCTCAAGCTCCAGTCACAGTCTCGAGTCTCAGTTCTGAGTCTTGGGTCTCAAGCTTGAGTGTCAGTCTCGCCTTTCAGTTACGATTCTCAAGTTTTGAGTCTCAGTCTCGAGTCTCAAGCTTGAGTCTCAGTCACGCTTGTCAGTATCAAGTGTGTTGAGTCTCGGTCCCAAGTGTCAGTCGGAAGTCGCAAGCTCGAGTCTGAAGTCTCTATCTCGTGTGTCAGTTTCGAGTCGCGGTCATGAGTGTTAGTCACGAGTCACAAGCTCGAGTCTCAAGTCTCAAGTTTGAGTGTCAGTCTCGAGTGTCAGTCCCGAGTTTCAGTCTCGAGTCTCAGTCTCAAGCTTGAGTGTCAGTCTCGACTCTCGGTCCCGAGCGTCAGTCTTGAGTCTCAAGCTCCAGTATCAGTCACGAGTCTCAGTCTCGAGTTTTCAATTCGAGTCACAAACTCAAGTCTCAGGCTCGAGCAGGGCCGTCACCAAGGGTTGACAATGCCTCTCGCTACTGCACTGTAGGGCTCGCGCCGGCGAGTAGAAAAACATTAAAATTGTCTAAATGGGAAAAAGACCTGATTTTAAAATCTTGCTTTAGGCCTTAAAAAGTCTTTAAAGACGGCGCTGTCTGGGTCGAACCGTCGCGATCCATCATCAGGCGTGAACTAAACGGTGAAGAAGGGAGTAGAAAACCACATTACACATAATTACCTCAGAATGAATCAATATTATGGTATCGGAAAAAAGAATTAAAAAGAGCAGCGTCGAGAAGCGAAAAGTTTTTCGCTCCCCTGTTGGCCTGCCTATGGACGGCCCACTCTCCTCCATCATTGCGGATGCATTTTTGGATCGGCTCGAACGCTGACCCTCTAAACACGCCTTGCTCTGGTACAGATACGTCGTTGACGTCTTTTGCGTATGGACCGGCAATGATGACAAGCTACAACTGTTCCTTAGGGACCTTGTTTCCTACCACAAGAACATCTCCTTCATGATGGAAATGGGGAATAAAAAACTGAACTCCCTCTATATATCAATCCGACTGGTGCCAGACAAAATTGACGACAACTCACTGGTTCCTAAGCTTTCAATTTTCCGCAAGACAATCTATGCCGGCGTATCAATCCACTATCGTTCGCTCCATCCTACGTCACATTAATCGCATGTTGTCCATCCCACTCTCAACCTCTGTTAAAAAGAAAGAAACCGATAATATACAGGCCGTTGCGACAAGAAATGGTTCAAAAGATGTCAGTTCCTTGATCAAGAAGATCTCCCAGCGCTGTTCTCTAAAACATTCTCGTTCTCACTCAAGATTTGCTGAGTTCGCCTCCTCACATTTATGCAACAATTAGGCTCTACCTCCACCTTCTCCTCTGACAAGTCAACCTGGAGCTAAATGGCTATGGATACCTTATGTTCTACCTCAGTGAAAGAGCATTCTGTATCATCAATGACCAAAACAATCACCATAGAAGTACCCTAGGTCAGCGTACTTGGTCCTCTGTTGTACCTCCTTTACACCGCTGATATTTCGGCACAAAGTAATACCACATGTGCCACGTTTGCAGAGGATACTACAGTACAAAAATTACACCGTGACGAACAGTGGACTACACAGACGAGCAGCAGTCACCAAAATAGGAATCGAACCACCAAATGGAAGATTAAGATAGACGCAGACAAGACAGAGCGAATGGACCTTGCATATGACCCAACAATCATCAATAAAGAACCCATCTAGTTGACTAAAAAGGTTCGCCATTAAGGCCTACATCTGATTAGCAAGTCAAACTGGAATTCTCATTCAGAAAAAGAAGATTCCAAGAAATAGTCATGCCTGCTCATCATAAATTGAGGATTCCTCTCAGTTTGAGAGGTGACTGACTAACAATTTCAACTATTTCGCGTGGCCTCAGAGCTTATCACGGGTTAGTATATGGACTAAAGAAGTTAATAAATTCCGGGACATTAGTGATCAGCTGATTCGGGCTCGGTTTAAGATCAAATCCGTTTTTTAGATGACAGATGAATGGAAAACATTTTCTGACCGTGTATGGTCTGCATTTACGAATTAATAATTGCTATTGTGAACCTTCCTCGTTTCAAGAATGAGTTGAGTCGCATAAAAACTCAATCTTCGAGGTATTGGAAGGACTTACATTGCTTAAAAGTTCAAACATAAGTTTTTAAGAGTTCCGTTACGTCTTTTCTCAGCTTTAGTTTAACCACTTTTTTTTTCGTTCTTCTCATTCATCTCTTTTCCAATCGAATGCGAAGGAAGAAAAAGCGAGAAAGAGAAACTCCCTACATAACATCGAATTTTCTAATACATTAATCTTTTTTCTTTCGCTCGTATTTTTTCTAAAATTTGTTAATAGTGTTTTACTTTCCGCGTTTTTACGTCTTCGTCGAAACCTTTCTTATCATCCTTCGCGAAGTCTTTTGAAGATTGCTTTTCAGGTTTCGCGGATTTTGCAAAAACTCGAAACTGCTATTACGTCCGCGCAATATCGAAGTGATTCCGATGTTGGTCACGTAAAGCGATTTTTATTCTTAAAAGATCCGCTTTTACCGGTGTTTATTTTTCAATTTCATTTCTCTTTCGGTTGGTGCGGCTTATCTAATATGGTCGATACGTGCGTATTCCGAAAATACTTCAAATATTGCGGAAAGTTCGCGTACGTACAGACGATGATAATAGACTACGCAATTTAAATTATGTACACACGTATTTCCCTCTGTTAAGCGGAGCGTTTAATCTTGCTCACTACAACTGCGGCAGCAACAAAGATTACTAAAAACTTTCAAATCCGTTTTCAGTTTCGTTAAAACTAATCTGGAAAACTTTATACGCTACCTATAATTTACTAAGTTCACTTTCCAGCAGCAGGTTGCGCGAATCGACGTATCATTCGATAATAGGAGTCGATTTCTCCGTTCCTATCGGCATTCCGTGGAGTCGCGTATGGAACGTATTTCTTTGGCCGTGTACTCACTCGCACACGCCAACTTTTATTGTTCCATTTCTTATACTTCAAGGTTCAGCGCTCCTTATTGTTTCTGAAACTTTTCTAGCCGTGGGATAGCTGCTAAATGAGGGAAACCGTACTTTTCCAATCATCGGAAACGTTCGAGTGGTCAACAGACTAAGAGAAATACGGCTATACCGTTTTGAAACTTTTTGAAATCACTATTCGTTTTGGATTGTGAAACGCTCTTACTTTTTACTACGTTGCGGGTTAGAAAGTATATCAAGAAATTTTAATTCGATAATCGCGCACCAATTGATTTATAGTGAATAATTGAGGAGAGGTTATGGACAATGTATGATAGACACTTTATGGATGAATTCAAAAAGTAGAAGTCCATATAAATGAAGCGACAAGTTTTATGTTCTGATTCAGCGCAGTCACCAGATTTTTTGAGGACTAAAGCGAAATTTACAAATCAGGCCTTTAGACAATTTTAATGTTTTTTCCACTCGCCAGTGCGAGCCCTACAGTAACGAGAGGCCTGAAGCGGTAATACCTACTTGTCACCCCCTAGCGACGGCCCTGCTCGAGCCTGAGACTTGAGTTTGAGATCGAGTTTGAGACTCGAGCTAGAGACTCGAGACTGAGACTTGTGACTGACACTCAAGCGTGAGACTAGAGACTGAGACTCGAGCTTGGGCATCGAGGCTCAGACTCAAGACTGACACTTGAGCTTAAGACTCGAAACTGAGACTGGAGCTTGAGACTTGAGACTGACACTCCGGACCGAGACTCGAGACTGACACTCATGCTAGAGACTTGAGACTCAAAACTGGGACTCGAGACCAAGACCGACTTGAGACTGACACTTGGGACCGGGACTCGAGACTGCCACTGGACTGACACTCAGGCGTGAGACTAGAAACCGAGACTTGAGATTGAGACACGCGCTTGAAACTCAAGCTTGAAAATCGAGGCTGAGACTCAAGACTGAAACTCGGGACTGAGACTCGAGACTCTGAATGATTGGAAGTTGAAACTTGAGACTGACACTCGAGCCTGAGGCTCAAGACTGACACTCCGGACCGAGACTCGAGACTGATACTCAAACTTGAGACTCGAACTTGAGACTTGAGACGAGACTGACACTCGCAACTGAGACTCAAGCTTGAGAATCAAGGCTGAGAATCGAGCTTGAGATTTCACTTGAGCCTCTGACTCAAGATTTACACTCAGGACCGAAACTCGAGACTGAGACTCGAGCTTGAGACTTGAGATTGACATTGTGACTAGAGCTTGAGACTCAAGACTGACAAGCGAGACTGAGAATTGAGCTTGAGAATCGAGGCTGAGACTTGAGACTCAAGCTTGAGACTCGAGCTTAAGACTTAAGACGAGACTGACACTCGTAACTGAGACTCAAGCTTGAGAATCGAGGCTGAGACACGAGCTTGAGATTTGAGCTTGAGACTTGAGACTGAGACACGAGACTGACACTCGTGCCTGTGACTCAAGATTTACACTCAGGACCGAGACTCAAGACTGAGACTCGAGCTTGAGACTTGAGACTGACACTCCGGACCGAGACTCGAGACTGACACTCATGCTAGAGACTTGAGACTCAAAACTGGGACTCGAGACCAAGACCGACTTGAGACTGACACTTGGGACCGGGACTCGAGACTGCCACTGGACTGACACTCAGGCGTGAGACTAGAAACCGAGACTTGAGATTGAGACACGCGCTTGAAACTCAAGCTTGAAAATCGAGGCTGAGACTCAAGACTGAAACTCGGGACTGAGACTCGAGACTCTGAATGATTGGAAGTTGAAACTTGAGACTGACACTCGAGCCTGAGGCTCAAGACTGACACTCCGGACCGAGACTCGAGACTGATACTCAAACTTGAGACTCGAACTTGAGACTTGAGACGAGACTGACACTCGCAACTGAGACTCAAGCTTGAGAATCAAGGCTGAGAATCGAGCTTGAGATTTCACTTGAGCCTCTGACTCAAGATTTACACTCAGGACCGAAACTCGAGACTGAGACTCGAGCTTGAGACTTGAGATTGACATTGTGACTAGAGCTTGAGACTCAAGACTGACAAGCGAGACTGAGAATTGAGCTTGAGAATCGAGGCTGAGACTTGAGACTCAAGCTTGAGACTCGAGCTTAAGACTTAAGACGAGACTGACACTCGTAACTGAGACTCAAGCTTGAGAATCGAGGCTGAGACACGAGCTTGAGATTTGAGCTTGAGACTTGAGACTGAGACACGAGACTGACACTCGTGCCTGTGACTCAAGATTTACACTCAGGACCGAGACTCAAGACTGAGACTCGAGCTTGAGACTTGAGATTTAGACTATGACTGGAGCTTGAGACTCATGACTGACAATCGAGTCTGAGACTTGAGCTTGAGAATCGAGTTTTAGAATCGAGGCTGAGGCTTGAGACTGACACTCGAGCTTGAGACGCGAGCTTAAGACTTGAGACTAAGAGTTGAGAATGAAACTCGGAACTAAGACTCCGACTTAAGTTTGAGACTCGAGACAGAGACTTGAGGCTGACACTCGAGACTGATACTCAAACTTGAGACTCAAGCTTGAGATTCGAGGCTGAGACTCAAGACTGACACTCAGGATCGAGACTCGAGATTGAAACTGTAACTAGAGCTTCAGAATCGAGTTTGAGAATCGAGGCTGGGATTTGAGACTGACACTCGAGCTTAAGACTTGAGACTGACACTTGGGTCTTAGACTCAAGACTGAGACTCACGACTGAGAGTCGAGAATGAAACTCGGGACTTAGACTCCGACTTGAGTTTGAGATTCGAGACAGAGACTTGCGACTGATACTCGAGACCGACCTCGAGACTTACACTTGAGACTGAGACTTGAACTTGTGACTCGCGATTCTGACTCGAGACTGAGACTCAAGCTTGAGACTCGTGACTGAGACTGGAGCTCAGCGCTGTTGCCAGAAACCTAATGCGAAATTTTCATATGAAGCTTTTCTTCAATCTAGACTATTTTAATGTTTTCCTCTCGCCGTGGGTGGCTTACAGTAGCGCGAGGCCTGAAGCGGTAATACCTACTTGCCACCCCCTGGTGACGGCCCTGTTCTGATTGCAGCACAAGCCTTTCAACTAATTCTTCAAATATCATAAGACGGTACTGACACTAGCAATGGCATGCTCTCTTGTATTTAGCTATACTTGGTGGCTTGTAGTGACCAGATGACTTGCGTAGAGGCGGGTTGTCGATACTATGACCTTGTGGTGGAGGAGGATTCATCTTTCACTTAGCTATACGTAATGGTGCTACGGTCAATCTGAAATATAGTATATGGTTTACCCTGCGTCGGGAGGGGGGGGGAGTCAGCAGCAAAAAGCAAAATCCAAGTCATACAGAGATTCAAGAACATCATACTCCGCGAAATCATTGGGGCCTCGCGGTACATCACGAACAACGAACTGCATCAAAACCTGGTCCTTGTAATATTTCACGAGATTGTATTTAGAGTTACTGACAGATACGTTGATCGACTCCACACCAATACCAACAAAGAAGCGCTGTCTCCAGCACTCGAAAACCCCGGTATGCAGCGACTTGAAAGGAAAATCATTGGAAACATCAACAGAAACACCGTTCTTTAAATATCCCAACTAGACTTTACTGCATGGCATAGTCACTCCAGTTGATTCTCTCTTTACCTGTCTCCAGTGTACGTAACTGTCATCACGGCAATTCATGTAATAAGAAAAGTTCGACCATGATAAAGTGAGTGAATGCCGATCATTCGATTCCTATTTTGCAAGCACCAAATTATGCAATCAAGTGAATGAGCACATAGCCTCGACAGGCCGTATCAGTCGACCCGATCTCTTAAGGCAGGGGTATCCGCGGAGCAACTGACAACTGTTCCCCAGCTGCTATTAAGCTTCTATTAGAATTCTCTATCATAATTCCCGAGTAGGCGCGACATCATATTTTTCGTCGAGCTGTAACAATTTTGATTAGGGAGAATGATTATTGACGATAGTAATGCAAAAGTCATCCAAAAAATGAACGTCACATCGTAGGACGAGTCAATGTCGCAACTCCCTCGTTATAACATTCAAAAGCTCGTTTTAAAACCGTGGGGAAAATTATAATATTACGTAAAGCTAATTTTTTTTATTCCGGGTCACATATAATGTTATATACAGAAAGAGAAAATCACATTTGTCTGCGCGAACAACGTTTGTTATTCCGCATCGGCGAACTATTTTTTTCAACTCACTCTCATCAAAAGTGGAAAAATTTTCCTAATATCTTTTCACACGAACGCGAACAGGTCATAAAAGTGTAATAAGTTAGGCAAAAAAAACCGCTCCGCAGCAAAGTTCGGCTGATTCAAAAATAGTTCGGGCTTTTTTGCGAAGAGATGGAGAGGTAGACTTTTTTTTTCGATTATTAATTTTTTAATATACGTCTTGGGTAACAGCCGCATCAGCTGATACACCGAATGAAGACCAAAGCCTACAGTCGAGCGCGTTTTCTTTTTACCCTATATTATATAATGTTGAACCACGCAGATTTTAAAACGCTACCATATAAAACGTTTTCCGCTATAATAACTAACGAAGTGAAAAATTTTCTTTCATTACGCTGGCGAACGATAATTGGATGACGGTTTCAACCCCTAATGCCTCATTAGCAGTACCACTTTCGTTATTTCATTTTCATCTATCTGCTCTATATCGCGTGGAATAAATTAATTGTATGCACGTTGATTGGACAGTTGCGAAGAGCTTTTCATTTGAATATTTTACTTTGCTTTCTTTTCCGTCGCCTTGCCTTGTGCTCCTTCTCGTGACGAATCTGGTACGGCGAAAAGGGTGCGCTTACAAAATTAATGTAAGTACAGCAGCGCGATATCTTCATTATTGTAGTTCATCTATGCATCCGCAAGGGAGTACGTTTTGATACATGTCGCGATGATGAATGTTGGGAATAAAGTTTGAAACGACGTAGGTACGCAAAAAGGTCACCGAAACATCGTTTGATAACCGTAATATGAATTTAATTGACGAGAAAGTTTTGAAGCTGCGAACTTACAGTTTTTCTGATTACCGATATCCACAAACAGTAGTGAAATTCGTCTCTCATAATTAACGTATATACATCCGATTTCAATTCCGCTGATCTGCAGGGATTCCAACTTTTCCAAGATCAGCTATAGGACTAATTGTTAATTCATAATTATCATTGGTCGCTTTCGCCGCGTTGACAAGCGAAAGACTATAACAGCGTGTACAGTCTAATATACATTTGAATGCCTGTCACCTCGTAGTTTTGAAAGCAAGTTCAGAAAAATTTCTTAGTAGGTCTATCTCCTTATTTGTACAAATCTGCTTCATAATTATTATCTTGTGAAAACCTTAATTCTCACTCTTGATTTTCTGCAAATCAAGGGTTCATATGATCGCCAGTCACGCATATTTTTTTCCTGTACGTTTTGAAAATAGTTCAGAGAATGGAAGGGAAAACATCGGACACTTACTGAAAAAAATACCAAAATTGATCTTTTACAACTGATTAGCCATCTGCTTCTCAATGCGGAGGTTTGAAAAATCTTTACAAGAAGTGTCATTCGCGTCCTTTAAGAATATCGACAAAGGTCAAAGTGGCTGAGTATGAGATCATGCTAGGATTTTGGAAAATATAAGGCTGATAGTCCTATAAAGAGGTAGGAAATTGGGAGTTACTCCATCATTACAATAATTGAAAGTCAGACAAGAAGTTTGTGATAAGTGTCTTGTGTTGTGTACATTTTGATAGTGGATGTACAATAACCTTCAGAGACAATCTTCCAAATACAAGGGCAAAGTGAAACCATCATTGGATGTATTAAGAAGCTCATATGCACTCCCGTATCCTGTGGTTAGAACTGGATAAGCTTATTTGGTACACTTCTCTCTCACAATAACACACATGAATAAAATTCAAACATTTGGGACAACACATGAACGAGCTATGGAAGGTAATTTCTAGAAGTGTTTTCAACGCTGAGCACAATTTCATCTGTCGTCATTCCATTACTCCTCTCATTATTGTGCAATATTCACATTTATTTACCGGGACTTGTTGCGACGCGTAAGGTATCTTATCGGGCCACAAAGTTTCACTGAGCGTGAGGGTACACTTGCCTGATGCAATGAAGCGCGTTGAAGCGACTAATGGAATTTCTCCGAAAACAGCCGTGTACAACCCATTCTGGACTTCCCAAACCGCATACAGTCGCTGAACTGCGAAGATTCCTTGGTATGCTCAACTTCTACCATCGCAACATTTCGTACATTGCCCATGTTCAAGTGAGGGTCCAGACCTTGATCAAGACTAACGAGAAGCGCGACAAAACGCCCCTTGAGTGGACCAACGACGCTAAGAGAGCATTCTTAGAACCAAAAAAAAACCTCCGGAACGCTCTGACCCGAATTTACCGCTTGTGCTAGGCACCAACGCATCTGACACCGGTATTGGCGGCAAGGAGAGAGCGGTGGTGTTCAAGCAAGAGACTCTGCGGGTTAAGCAGGAGGCCAGGCGCTCTTTCCTTGGAAAGTAAGAACTGCCTAGAGGGAGCTGTGTGAATACGTGACCTTGATGAGCGGTCAGCTCAACTTTTACCAGACGCAGGTGCTTCAACAACTACCTTTGCGAGAAGCTAAGGAAATTTGAGCAGGCAACGAGTTCGCACTGCGACCAAGGGCGGGATGATGGACCAGAGCACACCTTATTTGAGTGCGAGGCGTGGAAGCGTGAGCGGGACAGGCTTAGTTGGTCGCTCCAAGAGATAGGGGGGATGAAGCGCTTGTTCCGGGTAGCCTGGTATCCACCATGCTAGGCTGCGAAGAAGCATGGAACCAGGTGTCTGCATTTGCAGTCACCATCAGGAAGAAGAAGATGGACCGGGAGTGGAATACGCATATGCAGATCCACGCTATGGCCTACTCGATCCCTGCATACCATCCACATCCCGACTGGCAGGAAGAAGAGGAAGATCATCCCTGAAGAAGTTGAAGAGAAGCCAACAGCAATCCAGTCTATCTAAGGTAGTGGTGGTGTTGTTCTAAAAACCTCAGAGAGTAATTCCTAGATACTCTTTAAATATCATTCATTATGAAAGCATTTTGTGAATGTACTTTATTGTTCTCAACTGAGATTAAATTCGTAGTTCGTGATTGAAATTCAACTTTGTAGCTACCGTTATATTGATAGTCACATACGCAATATCAGTAGAACACCTGTATGAGTTGTAAAATTCAATCATCACAACCTTCACGTGCACCTCGTTCGGTTTTTGAAAGGGGAAAATTGATGCATAGTAGGTTCTTTCATCGCGTAATTTTGTATAGTATATTATGTTTTCTCGCGTCATCAAGTTAGAAGAAATGAATTCTCATTAAAAACAACTCACACTGCATACTTCAACTTATAATCGTTGCGTCTTTCTATTGCTCCAGGCAGGTAGACGAGGAAAGCTCTACTCCCTTTGGTTCAATATACAAGTATGCAGCAAAATTCTACTGAATATTATTCATACATGGAAAACTGATCAGGCCTGATTTCACCTTACTAAAACGAAGTGGATTTTCTGGTTTCATTACATCTTCAACCTTCTTTCTTTTCATTTTGTCGCGCATATTTTTCGTATTTGATTAAACACAAGCGAAAGAAAGAATTCAAAAATGAAGGAAAATAGTCCGCAGAGAGTGCTTGAAACTTTTTTTCATTCGTCGTACTCATGCTAATCTCGCAGAATGCCTTTTAGGTTTCCCATCCATGTGTACGTGTGCGTACTCGTACTTTGTTTGTATGCTAATTTAATAAAATAATAATTTTTTCTCTATTTTACCCGCACGCGTCATCCATTTACCGCGCGTCGTCGTTATCGAGATGGAAAGAGAAATTCTTTTTTTTTTTTTTTTTTCGACATCAGCATCCAGGACGATGACTGATGAATACGAAACGTCAGACGGGTAGCATTGTACGGCATAAACGGCAGAACGCAAAACTCATTATTCGAGTATTTATTATATATACGCGTATCGCATCCACCATTCGTCGGAGTAAATCCATTTAAATTCGACGCGATACCCAAAAATATAGGTACATTTCGCTCTTCGCTCGACGGATATTGTTGCTAACTGATACGTTGAGAATACTTCTTATTTGCCGACGCCTTTTACTAATGTAATCGGTCCTATATTTCTGGCGAAACTTTTCACCCTGAAGATAAATATCGCGAGCACATTCCCTCAACTCTTGTCAGTTGTCGTGCGTTATCAAATCAACTTACCATATAGACGAATGATATTACGAAGTATAACGTCTCTATATATGCCGAAGAAAAAGATAATTTAACGGACGATTTCTGCGAGATGTACGCCACTCGAGAGGGAGACGTCGCAACAAAATACCTGCGACAAACGAGGAACACTGAAAAGCGCGACGCGTCCTAAATTGAATTCGTTAATTATATTACGCGACACGATATCGGTATTCCAAAATTGAAACGTGGGCGCTCGTCTCTTTTTGTCGACTATTTTCGCGTACATAGCGCGTAAGATTTGCTTATGACTGTTACCAGTTCCATTGTGGTATTCCCCTGTATATCATTGAGCGATATATTATGTATCTTATCATTTCTGTAAAATTTCTGTGAGAATCTGTCTCGGTAAATTGATTTCTAAAGGGGACGGCTAGTCATTTTCTCAGAGCCAGGTATTTTGAAATCTTTGAATAATATCCATCATAAGGGATTGTGGTACATTCGCCTTGGTTAATGTTTGATATCGGCGTCCTCGTGTCGCGTCGTCGATTGAGATCGAATAAGAGGTAGAATATGAAAACGGATCTCAGTCCACCTACATCATAATTATATACTTTACCTTTGAATGGAATTTTACTAATAGCAGGAAGAAAGTGAAAAAGCATAGCCTTTGTCATCATAACAAGGACGGAAGTACCATCGGGGTCAAATGCTCCAAGACGACCACCCCACCAAATCCGAAAGGTCAAAGAGGAGAATCAGCAGGACCCTGAGAGACTGTGGATCTCCTGGATGAAGTAAAAGAACTAATTACCGTCACTTTTGGATTGAACGACCAGACCGAAACCCTCTGACAATGATGCGGCTGACGATTTGGGATGAGCTAGTTCATTAAAGATGGTCCACGCAAAGACCCCTCGTCGAGGTACTGCGGTGGGCAATAACACACCTCAACGCAGCTCTTTGCTGGATCTTCATCCTCTCCTTTCTTCGGTAAGGTATTTTCATTGAGTCGGCTCATACTCAAGCATCATATAGAAGGATCTACATAGCAGTTCCTAGGTTCCTCATCAGGCGGCTGGAGCCTGAGGTATGCAACTACCCTGCCCGCCTTTTCCGCTGCCATCAGGAAATGGTGCCCGAAGCTCAGCATTGAGTCAAACCAGATGCGCAGGTACTTCATCGTCTTCTTGGTCTTAATTTCCAAACCTTGCAGGCGCAAGGTGGGTTGAGTGAATTTCCGACGGGTCGTGAATAGTATGGCCTCGAGCTACTGCAAGTTCTAGTCTAGCCGACTGAGTCCAGCGCGCCACTCCCTCTAGGGTTCGGTTCAACCTGCTCTCCACCGCTACAATTGTCTCGGCAGTGTATACCACCAGCGTGTCATTCGCATAGTAGATAAGCTTAATACCCGACGGCAGCTCCACCTTAAATATCCCGTTAAATGCGACGCACCACAACAGCATGCAAAGGACCGACCCCTGCGGCACCGCGTTTCAATATACAAGCACACGTCTATGCTTGGATTTCTCGGCAACTAAGATTACTGCTGATTATCCTGAGCAGGTAAGCGGGCTTTTCTTTGTCCATGTGGGCTTCCAGTATCCTCTTCCATGGGATCGAGTTGACCGCATTTCTTATGTCGAGGTTGATGGCTGTGCAAAACTGACGCTTACCTATCGCTGACTTGGTTATCATCTTCATCCTGATCCCAGCATCTGACGTACAGCGTCCAGTTTGGATACTTGAGATCATATCCCTTTCCTTCAGATAGCTCTCAAGGCGATTGGCTATCACTCTCTTCAGGAGTTTTCCAACTCTTTCCAACAGATATAGTGGTCGATAAGAGGATGATAGGCCACGTGGGTTTATCCTTCTCATTGATCAGCGCTAGCCTGGCTTTCTTCCATCGCAAAGGGAATCATTCCTCAGTAACTGTCGCTTTGAATGTATCAATGAGCAGTGCTAGGTCAACTGAATTTATTGCGCTACAGACTGTATTCGAATCTCATCCGGGCCCGGAGCCTTGCAATACTTTCCCCGCAGTTTATTGACTGCTGCATCCACCTCCTCGGTACCTAGGAGAGATATACCATCCTCTTCTACTATTATTGGTGGTGGGTGCTGCGGGAAAAAAGCGTCAATGATTTGTCCCACAGCATCCGGCTTCATCCGGCTCATTGCTGAGAGGCTCTTCACCTTCTTCAGCACAATCTTGTAAAGCTTGCCAAATGGGTCTTCCTCTGCCATTGCGCACAGCTCTTTCCAAGCAGCACTCTCGCTGTCTTTAATGGCTTTCTTCAGCCTTTCAAGAGCCGGCTGGTATTCAGGTGCAACCGTCCGCGCCCCTTCCCGGCCACTATTACGCTGAAATATCCGGTGCTGGTTAGATAGGCCAATAGTTTTATTGATAAACTAAGGCTTGGGAATGTAGAATACAGAAAAGGAAGTAAGTTGGGAGGGCTCGCAGAGCATTTTGAAAATGTCATTATTGAGGCTAAGGAGCTTCATTAAGTTCAATTCATCGGTGAACCATCGAATTAGAAGCCGATATTTCGGGATTGATTGCGGCATTTTCTAGGAAGTCTCCTTCGAAGCACAAGGTCAATGTCCATCCTGAGCTGCTACACTCTGGCCAGGTGCTCAATCGTCTCTAGTTCTTTCTGGAAAGTAGCCTGACTCAAGAGAATATGATACAGTCGATGAATTAAGCTATTAAAAATAGCAACCTTGTGAGTATTAGGACAAAAAGACGACCCGTGGATCACAATATAGGTTGAAATTTCTTTTCTATACATACCAAACTCATGGACGCTATCTCTAATAGAAATGGACGAATCAAAGAGTTCTATAAATGAGCCACCGACTTCTCGAGTAAATTTTATGGAAGGGTCTTCCTGAACTTAATGGAGCCTACACAAATTCTTCTGACTTAAATTGATGACGTCATCCCTGAGTCCTATTCTCAAGTTACTCCTCTCTTACAAGTACGGCTGAATGGTCGAAAATATTTCACGTCAGCGTGGGCATTTCCGCTAAAATTATGACGTCATTAAAGTTGGACGCGCTCGCGGGAACTTTCCGAGAATGTTCTCCAACAAAAGAAATAGTAAAGTCTCACGAAGAGAATCAACAAAATAAAAAGCTTCGAAAAAGTAGCTGATATTTTACACATATCAAGTAGGACTGACGCATCATCTTCAAAATATTGTTATTTCTTCAAAACAGACAATTAAGTTAGAGGTCGTCATATTATACAATTTTTCTTTTCTCGTGACGTCATGTATGCTACCACGCCTCAATGTTCCATAAATAAATGAGCTCACGACTTTTCTAGTACCTTAAGCCTCTCTCGTAAACAATCCTCCTTGAAAATAATACGACAGGTGGATGAGCAGAGACATAGAAAGAAATTATTATTGCCCATGCGACTCTAATTTGGTAACAAAGTTTTCAACGACTTCAACCTCCACCCACATTCTCGAGATATTGAAGGTATTAGTAGGTGATCGATCCATTCCGCATTGAATAAGTGTTAGTAGGTGACAATTTTCTTTTTAAAAATTGATTCATTACAGCTCTATAAAAACGTGGAAACAGTATTTTCTATCAAACAGTAAATAATGTTTTTAAACACCGCAGAGAGTAGAAATGTACACAAAAAACAATATTACGTACATAAACGACTTCATGAAGCAATTTCATCGCGTGCTATTCTTTACTTTGTACATACGACTTTGACAGACTTAGGGGGGAAAAGTCGACCTGTTAATATAATGTAAAAACTCGTTACTATTACTGTTTGAAAAAAAAAATGTTAAGTACATTCCAATTATAGATGTTAGTTTTCATTATAATTCCTACAATATTAAATTATGCATCAAATTATAACATCGTCCGGTTATTTCAGGAAGTTTAACCATTTTAATGATACCAGATGGGGAAAGCCACGCAAACGAGTAGACTTATTTTGTGCTCGTCACTTCTCTACGATGTATGTTTCAAAAATGTAGATACAAAAGTTACTGAAACTTCAATGATTATAGAATCTATATGGCTACTTTTGCTGTGTATTTTCGTAGCACATTAGGCCTCCTTAAATGTTGATATTAAGGCAATATTATGGGAAAGTTTGCAAGTATTTTCTTTTCGTTCCTTCGATGGTTGTAATCACGGCAAAAAGCTTCTTTCGCGACTTCCCAACACGCGTTGAAAGGAAAAACTCGACCGTTTGTAATTCTATCCTCAGATCCTGTTTCATTTACATTGAGGTCAGACCCTTATCCGTTGACACCACATTCGATGTAACAACGTGACTCGAATTACAAATGTCAAATTAGTTTGTATTACTTACTCGATTTATTTACAACGTATGCGTAACGCCGTGAACGAAGAGTCAATATTTTGGAATGACCGACGTGGTTTTCAAATTCCAAGTCTTTTAAGGTACGTGTGCAGCATTCTTTTAAATGGATTTCATAATTAGACGACAGTGGAGGATATATCCTTATTTTCGAACTTGGGTGAGTGAAATTTCTACTTCGTTCGCAGGAAATGCTGTCTAGCTGATGGTGGAATAGAAAGATATCAATCTCGAGGTACCTGCCCGATGAACCATGTCGCTCCTTGATTTGACGTCGATCTTTGGTCGACACAGAGTTGCGACCGATGCCGAGAATTCCTTCGCTTATTAAGGTCTCAGTTGGAATTATAACACGTCAGTATCTCGTTGAAATCGACCTTAGCTTGATGTCGATATTAGGTCGCTATTCGTCGACTCCATTCCGACTCATTTTCCATATCGATTTTGAGTCGATTCGCCAACTTTTTCATCGACCTGCTCTGATTCGTCCACTCCGAGATGATTTGTAGTTCTTTGCTAAGGCACACTGGTCAATTTTGAATGGGACTCAGAAAGACGACGAAACTTCTCCAAATTTTCCTACCGACTTGAAACTAATTGCTCCATTACGGTTGTAATTCTCTGGTCATATACGCTCGTCCGCCTGGAATCGACGTCGATCTGAAGTCGATTTCGAATGGACTTCTCCAAATTTTTACATTGACCCAAAATCTAATTTTGAGTCGATTTTGATTCTCTGTTAGATTAGGTAGGTCGATTTTTCGTCGACTTCTCTAGACTGTTCTACCGCCTTGAGGTACTCTGCGCACGCCAGTCGATTTTGAATCGGACGCAGAAAGATGTCGAGTCGTCGATTTGGAGCCAACTTCTCCAAATTTTCTTACTGACCTGAAATCAATTGCCCCGGTGCGGCTGTAATTCTCTGGCCACGTACGGTGGTCGACCTCGAATCGACGTCGATCTGTAGTCGATTTCGAGTTGACTTCTCCAAATTTTTCCATCGACCTGAAATCTACTTCTAGGTTGAGTCGATTTTGAGTCTCTGGTAGATTGGGCTGGTCGATTCTGAATAGACCTCAAATCGATGTAAATCTGGAGTCAATTTTTGGTCGACTTCCACACATTGTTCGATCGATTTGAGATCTGCTTTCGGAAGTCGGATTCGATACAATTTGTATTTTTCTGGTAGTGTACCTGGTTGATCTTACATTTTAGTCTATCAAGAGCCGATTTTGAGTTGGTTTTTCCAACATTGGGTCGACTTCAAGTCGATCCGTAATTTTATCGTAGGGTAGGCCAGTCGTCTTCAGATTGACTCTAAATGGACCTCGATCCTAGAGTCAATTTTGAATCGATCTCTTCAAATTCTTCAATCGACCTAAAATTGAATTCTTGTCATCACGTACGAAAAAACCAAACCCACTACAGATTTAGAACAATCAAAAATTTCCTCTTTGATCAGAAACTCAACCCTCAAAACGGGCCACACCACTCTCATCTTTTCCTTGTTCTCCATGCTCCTCCACCATGCAGATAATGCAAAAGTCTGGTATCATCTTTTCTCACGCTCTGCTTTCCAGCCCCACTCTAGAACGTACCCTCAATTATACGAGTGTCTTCTGCCATACAAAGTATCTGAGGAAATTATTGTGATATCGCGATTCGATGGTATTCTCCTCGCCGCGCTGTCCTGTCTTCTTACTTTCTTTTCTTCACTTCGCTCCTTTCCTTTCCAAGTCTTAAAACAAAATTTTTCATTACCGTACAAGTTCAAAAGCAACAATTATTTTCCCATAAAACAAACTGTTCCACGTGTTGGGTAATAAAGATGAGGAATTGCTTTCGTAACGCACGATAAGCAAAATTAGGCCGCCAAGCGCGTCCTGCTGGAGAAATCGCTCGTCATTTGACCCATCCGAAATTTTTATCTAATGCCTAAAGAGAATATATCGCACAAGAAGCTACCTCACAACCTCCATTAAAATGCTACAGAATGGGCAATTTGAAAGACCAAAAAAAAAAGGCACGAGTTGAAGTTTCATTTAGGCGAAGATTTTTTTTATCGCGTAGGCACAGTCAAAACTCTGGCAATCGTTTTCACGAGAAAATAATATGATGCACTATACTAACTAAAATATAAACAAAAATGTTTTATAAGAATATATCGTCTATTATAAATTTTTTTTTGCATACACGTATCAAGTCTCCGAGGACACACATGGAAAACTAACACCCTTTTTCTACGTCTTTTCTCCAGCTCTTTTTCGGTGTCGTGATTTCTGATTTTCGCTGCTCGACAACAGGTTAACTTTCGTTCGAATGTAAATTATATGTAGACCTATACGTACACGTGTTCCAAGGGAGAAACATTGCCTTCGATAGCGCCTCAGAAGAGCGGAGATGCGTGTACGTACAACCGAAAATTGTTCGTTTCTCTCGCACTTTACGAAGGGGAAAAAATGATGACGTTCTACGATCGCGAGCTAACCGGAACGAAGTACCAATTTTTCCTGTCTCTACGGACGCAGGAAAGGCAGTTTTACGAAATGGTACGGGTAGCGTTTAATTATGTCGTCCCTGTGAGTGCTCCGCGTCACCGAATCGACTTCGAAATATCGTCGCGTATATATTTTCTCGATTTTATTAACTCGAACGCCATAACCGGTGCATGCTCGACTTATAATACGTCAAAAAGAAAACGAAGAAAAAAAACAAAGGATCGAAAGGATCGCCGACGCGACGTATATAATATGATATAAAGCATAATTTTTCAAGTCGGACGCGTGCCCTTCTGAAAGAAGTGCTGTATCAAAAAGGTGGATATGCAACGAACATCATTTGTTTAGAAAACGGCAAAAAATATTTCGTTCGCGTTAACATTCCTCGTTTTTCATAGATGCCTCTCCTTTCTTGAGTCCGTGTAACGTAATTTTTCAAAAATTCGCGATGGGCTCGTATTCATTTTTATGATGTCTGGTCTGAACGAATGTACGCTGAATAACTCACGAATACGTCGTACAATTCATTCTTTCTAAACGCGAGTACAAATTCTCGATAAGTCTGCCCGAATAACGCGAAAAATAAATCAATATCGGAATATTTCTAATATTATTATTATGTCTCTGACGTGATGCACACAGGAGACGAACTTACGAGAGTACATAAGTAAGATTGCGATATCTTCTCGATGTTATTACGTCATTTTTTTCAAGTGTATTTGAAAAATGTACAGCAGTTTGTAAGTCGACGGATTTCCAAATTCACGATCATCAACTTACGGTAAGTAGAATATTTTGTGAACATGTTCCAGATATACGTGATTTGGGGCAAAAAATGAAAAATATTTGATAAATTTAATTAAAAATTTAAAAATTTAAATTAAATATTTATAATTAATCAATAAAATTAATTTTAATATTTAATTTTAATTAATTATAATATTGTGCAAGCTTAAGCGGTTGAACAATGTTAATAAATGTAAAAAATAAATATGAAATTAATATAAAAATTTTATCATTTTAGATGAAATTTTTAATAAAATTATACAAATAATTGAAAAAATTTAATAAATTTTTTAGATACCCTTGAAATAATTAAAAATTAAAAATATTAAAGATCAAGTAAAGTTAATTAATTTGGCGGTATTAATTTATAAGAGGAATCTGTTTATTAAATCGAAATAACACAAATAATAAAATTTATTCCATTTTATCCATGTATGGTTATTAAAAATGACAATAAATAATTGTTTTTTATTGAAAATATAATTAATAATGAATCATTATCTAATTAATAAATTCTATTTTTTTTTGTTATCATTTTATTTTTATTTATTCATTTTTTTCATTTTTTCAAATTTTTTTTGGAGTGGTGTCACCTGTAATTGGTTTTTTAAAACTGTTGGTGGCACCACTATAGAATAAATTACTCCTAAATAAATAAATTAAATAAATTAAATTAAATTGATTATAATTTATTTAATAAAATTATTAATTTTTAAAAAATTAATTACAAAGATTTAAAATTGAATTTAAATTCAATTTTAATTTTAATATGCACATATTGCCCGTCAATTCATATGTTTTGAATAAATCGAAACATAGTTATTAAATTGGAAAATTTAATATTATTATTTATATTTAAATTTAGAATTTGAAATAAAAAAATAATTAACTGAATAACTAATCTTAATTTTAGTTATATTAATTAGAATGGGTTTTTTTTTTAGTTTTAATTGAACGTAAAATAAGAGGATTAATTCAATTTCAATATGGACCTAATAAAGTTTTATTTATTGGTTTATTACAATTTTTATTAGATATAATTAGATTATTAATTGAAGAATATGTGACGCGTTCCGAGAAAACCCGCCACTTGTCGGCAAATCAAATTTCACAGGAGAGCGAAAAAACAAGAAATTGTCATTTTCTTGATCATGCTACGAACTCATTGTAGATACGTTCGGCAACATATCTACAAAGTTTTAGCGTCGTTCAACCACTATAACGCGATCTATAGGCAGTTAACTGTAGCGCGCTCACGAATTTTCGATTTTCATTTTGCCGACAAGTGGCGGGTTTTCTCGGAACGCGTCACATATTTATATATCTATTTGATTAAATTAAGATATTTATTTTATTTAATTTTAATTTTATTAATTGGTTTTAATTTTTAAATATTAATTAATTTTAATTATTATTGATTATTAATAAATAATTATTTTTTTATTATTATGTATAGTATTATTTATATTAATTAGGTTTATTATTTTTAATTTTTTATTTATTAGTACAAACATGGATGTTCAAATTAGTTTTATTCAGGCTATTATTCAATTTTCATCTTATGATATTTTATTAATTTTAATATTAATATTTTTTATTGTTATCATTATTCAGATTTAATATTAATAATTTTATAATTTATCAAAAATTAGTTTCCAATATATAAATTTTATTATATTTTTATTTATATGATTAATAATTTTATTTATAATTACTTTTTTTACCATTTTATTTTGATGAAAGTAAATCTGAATTGGAATTAGGATCAATTAAATTTATAATTTTATTTATAATAGAATATTCATGAGGAATGTCGCAGGTCTTGTAGGATGCGTACTGAGAGACTCTGAAAATGGGAATATAATTTGTTTTTTATTCTTATTGACAAGCTATGCGACCGCTCATAAGTAAGATCTTTGTAGTCCTAAATTTCTTGGAATATATTGTACGCCATTAAAGATGAAGAGGCGTGGGCCACAGATGCGCAGTTTCTCACACTGCCTAGTGCCTTTGCATGGACGTACTACAAATTGGGGACTCTCACTTGCATGAACGGTGCCCAACTCGATGATGTTTGTCTATAAGTAGAGATACACAGTGTTCAATGAACACTGAGATCCCACGTCAAAAATCACCCTCCAACAAGGAGATAGCGAACTAACGAGGCTCCACTATATGTACTCCCAGCAGCGAACTTTGTATGCGAGTTTCTCTGCAACGTTCTGATGTGCATGACGCCCCGCATGATCTTACTGTTCAAGTGGTACAGAACAGACGTACTCATCAGTGCTCCGTAGTCTGTTCAGCTACGTACATAGTGTGAAAGGAGGTTGTAAGGTTGCGCGGTGTTCACACACACATCATTCAAACCAATTTGAAATCATCGTATCGATCGCACTGCGACGAGTTCGTGATTGCTTACAACGCAACGTCGTCAATAACACCATTGAAAAGGTGATTACCATGTTTTTAATTCTTATACTTTGTATGAAGGTGCTGTACACTTTGCAAAATATCTGTACAAAACGTCAGTACTGCAGATCCTAGGCCAAAAGAGGAAGGACCCTTCCAACGATGTAGGAAATCACGTACTCAAGCAAATAAACGTCCAAAATCTCAGACGTGAATGTATTTCGAGCGACTCAATCGCCTTCAATTACAAAATTTTTTCGCACCTATCGACTCTTCTGCTAGGAAAAAGGCGTCCATCTTCGGCAAACGAGTAAATACGAGAATGTTATGGAAATTTCACGACCTTCCGCTCTTTAAAAGGTTAAATAGAGTTGATACGGGAAACGAGATAGCAGACTAGACGGTATTATATGATACCATTAGAGCGCGAAACCGAAATTCTCATAACACTCGGGTCACGAATCGCGATAAGTCTATCATCCCATCTTTGCTACGCTGCTCAAGTTGAATCGAGTGAGAGGAGGGTGTCGAAGCCCGTGTGCGAAAAGACAATGCACTCGCTGGAAAGAAAATGAGAGGCGGAGAGTGTTGATTTTGAGAATACTCAACCGAGCCCGACAAAATAAATCACGCAGAAATTAATGCTCAATGCGTTTTCGCTTCTCTTATTCACGCCTTGATGAGTGACTACGTGCCTTTCCTTTCTTATAAATACTCGCGTATACGTTGTTCTTCAATTTCTCGCTCCATCTTCTCTCGTCAGTCGTCTGACGACCGTGTATATATACACCGATGTATCTTATTTCGACATTTATAATTCTTCACCAGTCAACACCCTTCTCGATTCGTTGATTTCGCGCGATTTAAAAAATCGTTTCTATTAATCGAATGACAAGACGTAAGAAATTAATGAGTACGAAAACTAAGAAAATACACATTCGCACGTTAGGGTTTCTCTCTCGGTATTTCTCTTCGGTTGTTGCGATTTTTTCATTCTATTTTTTATAAACGAGAACGAATCGTTCAAATTTTTTCTTCTACTTTTCGTCGATGAAGTTTCCAACGAGGCTTTTCATTTCAGCAAAACTTCCTGCATCGAAAAACGTCGCTATAGTTGGAATATAAGTTCGGTAATAACTTTCTAGCTCGAGTACGAACACTGAAAGGCAATTAATATTTAACCGCTTTTTTTCCCCCTCCTCTTCCAAAGACTGATTACTTTAGGTAAAATCGTCAGAGACACGGATTTAACCTTTTCCGAACGATACGAATCGAAGAATCTTTACTGGTAAATCGGTACACTACAGTATCTTTTACGACTTTACTCTTGGTACCGAGAGTTGACATTATGCTATGATTTACGGGAGTCAAAATAGCGCGAAATTAGGTATTTGATGCTTCTTTTTTTTTTATGGCTGTTTTAAACTTTCAGTGTGGGCATCAGCCATTGGGAAGAGATTTAAAAAAAGTAAATCCTGATAGGGATCACTTAGTATCCGGTAACCATCGACTTATTACGTATTGTCGCTGGCTCCAACTTTTGGTGCATTTTTTCCTACTCCGGGTCAGATTGCGAAATTCATGAGATTTTACTGTTCATCGAGTTTATAAGTAATTGAGCGTGATTCGAATATGGACAATTTAGTGTACATCAAAATTATTGCATACGTTAGCAACCTCCTTCCGTTAGAGTTCGAGTGTTGGCATCATGACCACCCGCACATTTTCAGCGTCTTCCATGTAACCCTCATAAGCTATAATGACTATTTTTTTCAGCTTCACGCATGAAGTTGAACGACAATTTTCAAACTTGATTATGGTCTTTGAAAATGAAATCAATCATACCTCGCAATGATATTAATATGTTAGATTTAGGTGGTCGTTTATCATAAAAGGCATTCCGTTTTGCCGACTTCAAGTCCCGAGAAGCGACCGAGCGGCTGGAGAGGATTGTACTCACTGCTCAGAAGTGTATCATCTTGATAACTTTAGCTTATGGCTTATGGTTTTTGGCTTTCCCGATTTCCGCGTTTTTCTCAACAAATCTCTGGCGTTGGCTTCACTCTTTCAACTTTGAGCTAGCTTTCAATCTCTCTGCTTAGTATTACGTGACGACCCGTCCTCTTTTCAGATGTTCGCTCTCGACATTTCTATTTTTACTCAAAGAACACAAAACACTCATCATATCAACAATAGGCTTGTTAATTCTTGATCTTGATACGAGTTCCATAACTCAAGGCATGAACGTTATTATGGTAGAATCTACTTTGTAGAAACTGATATTCACCCATGAACCTTCAACACACAGAAGCTTTGATCGGTAACCGACATTGATATGAATATTGTATGGTCAAAATGTTGCTCTTGAATCACGCTCTCAATCACTCTTACACAAAGTTTTTGATAATAACCGTTTTTGGAGCTCACGCAGACGGAAAAGAAGAAGAATAATTAGAAAAAGCAAATGAGCGCTATGTGCACAAATAAAGAGTCTAATAAACATTGTTAAAGGTTGACATTCCATACTATAACCCGTTTCATCTGCGAGTAGCAGAGTCACTTCTCGCGTCTCTGGCTCACACTTACAATATGATAGACGGCCTAACCAACACTAGATTGCGCTAGTTACAACGATGATCATGGAATTTTATTTCACAGACAAAATACCAACGAAAGTTCAATCACTTTTCCTGGAGCCAAACCTCCTTTTGTTGAGAAAAATAAACTCGAATTTCGTGTCATCAAATCAAATAACATCCTCTTCCCCATATCAATAAGGCTTCCGCAAAGGCCGCGACACCCTCCCAGCCATATCTGACTTCTAAACTGAAGTTGCCCTCCACTTGAACTAGAACTCTACACCACTTTATTTGACCTCTGGAAGGTGTTTCCCGTGTCTGACGTCACTAGACCTCTTTTGAGGAAATTTATGCGAACTTTTCAACCCTTCCTCCTCGATTCCACCAACCCCAGATGACTTTAGTATCTCCCTGTTCATCTCAAACTTTTAACAAACAAAAAGATTACTCTAAATGACCCCTGATAAAATCTTTGAACGGTCCTCTGCCAGTGGATTTTGGTCTTAATACCAGATTCCAAAAGAGATACTCACACCTAACGCCTCTTCCTTCTCTGCCTTTACAGAACTGCGTAAAGGTCATCCAATTCTCTGCCAAATTCTTTGGTCTCATTTTCAACTCGAGAACCTCCTGCACTCCCCCCCCCCCCGCCATTTCAAAATATTAAGAGGAAAACAATTGAAATCCCACTTTTTCCGTACCAGCTGTAGCCGCAAACTTTCCTCACTCTACAATAGCCTGATCCGTTTCCAACTTCATTGCAATTTTCCGAATCACAACTTTCAAAAAGACAACCTTAAAATTACTCGACTCAAGTCAGTCTTCCGGGCTTTCGATTGTCCGTAGGCGCACTACGCTATAGCCCTCCAATCAGCCTATGCGCTGAGGAAGGAGTTTCTCCTCACAGTCACCGCACTCTTCCACTCACTGCTAATTATTTGTCCTTAAAAGCCCAATATCCAAATCTTATAATCTTTTTAAATACTCTTAGCTCCTGTAATTCACTGTCGCTTCAATCTCATTTAGGCCCTCATCTCAAACTTAGGTCTTTACTTTCTATTTTCTTCATCTACCTTGACTGACCTTTATCCCTAACATCCTCTCGATTTTACTGAAATTCTCAAAACAATTGACTTCATAAAAAAACAAGGCATCAACGAAAGCATATCCTCCCATCTTCTCCGGTTCATGGACAGGTCCAAATCGGGACCTAAAACCAGACAAGCAGTCTTCATTCAATGTGTAACATCTTATACTTTTATACGAGAAATTCTGCTTCGTCAGGGGATTGAGTCAAAGAATGATCGAATGATTTTAAAATTAAGTAAGTCGGAGCGCAAGTGGCTCGATTCAGTCATTCATTTGAAAATCATGCGTTGTGCTGATTCAAGTTTGTCAGTCGTGAGTCAATACTGTTATAAGATGGACATCTAATTAAGAAAGACACGATACTTTGCGGGGGTAATATTAGAGGAGGGGGATGGTGGAAATGAAAAACTCAAGCGAACCGTCAGGATCCGAATCCGATAAGTTCTTCTTGCTGGTAATTGGAAAAATTCGCGGAAGATTTGATTTCCTTCGTAGCTCAGTATTTAGAGCAGTCGCCCGGAAAGCGATCGGATCCCGACGAGGTGATCTAAATTTTTCACTTGAATTTTTCATTTACCCCTCCCTCTCTCTCTCTCTCTCTCTCTCTTTCTAATGGACATCCAAGTCGTTAAGTCGATAACGATCAAATTACGACTTTTAAACTAGAGCGATTCTGGAGCCAAATAATGTAGCTTCGGAGCCGGATAAAACAGAATGGAGAACCAAATGGAGAGTACTATTGATCGATCAGCAGAAATGGTACTTTCTGATGGCTGTCAACAGTACCCTTCCAGCTGATTTCTGCCAGGTCAATTAAATTAGTTCAAGCACGAAAAAAAAATTCACTCTTCAGTCTTTCGGTCATTCGGGCTGTCGAAAAATCTGAGTGGCAAATCAGTCAATCAATTTTATGGTTCGATTTAAGTTGAACTCAACATGCTATATTCACCTACCTTTCTTTTCTCCCCGCAAATACTTTCTACTATCTGATTCTCTCTCATCCTTACTCGCTATTTAAAACCCTCATTCCGCCGATCTTATCTCCCGGAGATACACTCGCCAAGTTCTTCCTTCTTCTCCATCTCTTTTCTATAGATCCTGGGACAATTATCGACCTCTGAAAACATGATGCAGAGGACCTTTCCGCGAAGCAGTAAGTGCATTATTCTCCATAATTGACACCTGCTCTACCCCTAGTATGATCTCAAACTAATCCATCATCCTCTCCTCCTGGCATGATTTTTAGTCCTCTTTATGCTCCAATAAGCTTCCATCTTTTGAAAAGCTCCTAGCTCCTATTCCTAGGTCAATTTCAAACCGCTCTTCCCGATGGAAACAAGTCATCCTAACCCTCTCAAAAGTCATACGCGTCACACCTGTTTCTTTTCTCTCCACTACTTTCATACCTATACTGCTAATGATCCATTTTGGGCGATTTAGGACTCTCTACCATTGGTAGAAGACCAATAAAATGTGTTGGTCAACAGAAATAGTCATTGGATTTCTATAGTCTCTTTCTAATTCCCCACAAATATTGTTTAGACACTTTGAAGCAATGAGACTCGAAAATCCTGTAATTCTTTTGCTCAGAATACCTTCATAGTGATTTCTTATTCATTACCTAGCTTTTCATCAATTACACAAAGAATGACCACACCTACAGCAAAAGTACCTATCAGCGTAAAATGAGCTTCTTCTATATCACCTCGAAGACCTAGAAAATCGATCCACACGCTATTATGATGTCACTAAGAGTCTTTAAAGTCAAGCCCACCTTTTCATGATCGATATTCTCAAGTATGAAATAATAATAATAGCCTTTATTCCGGTGATTAGGCTATATAACAGATTTCTTCATACAAGTAAATAACTAATAACTAATATCTAATAAGTTAATAACGTCTACCGGACGCCCTTTCCAAGGCATAGGCCTCCCCGACCTTTCTCCAAACCTCCCCATCCCTCGCGGTTCTAACCCATAATTTTCCCAATTTTCCGGTTTGATATGGCACACCGAGCGGTCGTGTTGTGTAACGTGTAATAATGCGGTCTGAATTGGGTTTTATCAGCTCACACAGTGATATAATATTTACATTCCTTTTATAGTTATAGTGCCAGATTGAACGTATCTTATATACGTAAATAATCGGGCGAAAAGTACAATATTATTTCGAACTGAAAACAGAAAATATTTATTCAAATATGGGTAATGAAGATTTGCTGAAGCAAATGAAGAAATTGCTATCGGAAGAAATGAAAGGTATCAAAGACAGCATCGAAAATGTTAAGAAGGAAATCAAGGCAGAGAACAAACCTGTGATGAACGAAATGAAAAAGGAGATTGAAAAATTCGTGATACACGGGATGAAAGGAACGGACTGAGAGAGGAAAACAAAGACCCCATGTCAGCGCATCGAGAACTTGGAGCTATACAGTCGAGTATCGAATATTATCATCAGAGGTCCCAAAGAAAAGAAAGACGAGACGCAGAATCAGTTATCAGGAATGGTGCTAGAAGTAGGAAAAAGTCTGGGAGTACCGTTAGAGAAGAGCGGCATAAGTATTTTACACCGAATACCAGCAAAAAAAGGAATCCGCACTGTTATCGTGCAAATGAACAATAGAATGAAAAAGCAGAGTCTGGTAAGGAGATCCAAAGAATGCAAATTGGACGAGGGAGCAGCGGTCTTCAACCACCTCACGTTTAAGAATTTGGAATTGTTCAATGCTGCAAGAAACCTAAGAAAAGAAGGTGTAGTTCAGTTTGCATGGAAAAGAGAAGGAAGTATTTACATCAGAAAGGACGAGAAAAGCCCGCAACGAGGAGCAGATAATCAAACTCAAAAGCAGTCAACCAGAAAGGGAGAATCAGATCGAGGATGATGTATCAGCGAATCAAAGAGGAATGGTGACAAGAAAAGGAAGAGGAGACCCTAGAAAAGTGTTGAAAGAAAAATAGAAACACGTCAAACCGGACTCCCGAGTACACAGGTGTGTGCCTTCCCCAAGCCGAATTCAGCCAACGTGGGGAAGAATGGCTGAAATCCTCCGACCAAAGCTAGAAAGAAGACCAAAATAACAGGTTAAATTTCATATTTTCATTGTCAAGGTCTCGCAAATGAGGAAAGAATGTGGGAGCTAGTTAGAATTTGCACTGAAGAAAATAAAATGGGACATCAAAGAGAGCGTACGAATACAGGGACAATACCTAAGCCACCTAAGGTTTGCTGACGACATAGTTTTTATTGCCGAAAGTATAGAGGGAATCCAGAGAATGTGTTCGTAACTGGTCAAGGAGAGTACAAAGGCGGGGTTAGAGGTAAATATCCAGAAAGCCAAATACATGTCGAGCGTAGAAGAAGGGAGAGTTACTATAGGAGATAGAAAGAATGGAGCAAAATAGATGGGTGAAAATATTCTCTGAATGGGTGCCATATGGGAACAGAAGAAAGAAGGGAAGACCGGCGACAAGATGGCGGGATGAAATCGAGCAAAAATTAGGAAAATCAACTATGAAGCTGTATCGTAGAAGGGGAGAGTTATCTGACATAAGACGACTAGCGTCCCAAACAGATTTAAGTTCCCAGGAGGCGTGGCTCCGACCACTTCTAAGGAATTTGAAAAAATTCCGAAGGTGACCAGTATTATCATCCGAGGAGCAGAAGACTCCGAATTGGTCTGGAAGCTAGGAAAGTTTCTTGAATGTGACCACAGATGTCTCGAGGAGAAAAGTTTTGAACTGATCTAGAGACTAGGAAAAATTTTCAAAAGTATCTCTCTCCCGAGCTGCGAGTTTAAGATGAAAACACTTGTCAAGACAGCAACTAGTCACCTCGTATCAAAGTGACCTTTTACTCATGTTTCATGCGTTCATATGAAGTCAAATTTCAAATTATGAGAAGTTCAAGAAAATGTCAAATAGGCATTTCAATACGAACCACCATCGTGAGTCGGACAAATCTGAAACCTGAGGACTTCCAACGACTTAAAAAGATGGCGTTTATTTCCTTCTCACGACGACTGGTATTACACTTTCATTGCATAATATACAAATAATTGAAGACTTTGTTAAGGTACCGATCAATATCTCCTACTTTATAGTCCGTGACCATTTTTCTTTCTCAGTCAATACAAGTATGTAGATAATAAATAAGTTAAAAACTCCGCAGAAGTTGGTAAAGGGTACATTTTAACCTTTTATCGTATCGTAGAGAGGAACGAGGCCTTCGTCAACGTTATGAACGTACTTCACTAGGCACACGTAGGCCTACAATATTCAAATCGCATCTTGACGAACCGTTCAAGTTTCCCGTAGGTAACGCAAATAATTAAGATTAAGGAACAACGTTATACACATCAATTAATTAGACTTCTTCGACCCTTCTATATCTTCCTGACCTCAATCCTTCCGCATTTCTATAGAACCAATTTCGAACTGATCCCAATTTGCATGATCCTGCCAAGAAGCAACGAAAGATTCTGTCCATACTGTACTTCTTTCGAGAACACGCGCTAAATCAACGAATAACAATGAAATCTGTATACGGTATCGAGGGCAGGAAGCGAAAAGGTACCTAAGCCGAATATCATTATCGAATACAAAATCGCATCTGTTGCGCGATATGAAATTCCCACGACAAAAATACGATGTAGGTGTGTAATGACCGGGGTGAAAATATTATACAAATAGATCGCGAAACGTTTACAGGCCTCATTTCAAAGACACTGACGCACTCGGTAATAAATGACGTACCAATGTTCCGCAGAAATTTTTCGCGCCCGCTCGCGCATTTCCCAGAACTTGATAAAATATGTACATTTTTTTTGTTTCTTGAATATGTTATTCTATCGCAGGGTCAAAAGTCCACTCGTTACCCGTATATATTGATATTTGTACGTATTATATGTGGAAAAATATACGAAACACGTTACCTGTATAAACGATAAACATTTCTTTTTCCGACAATTTTCTCTGCTCCTTTTCTCAGGCCCTCGTCTTTCTGGGTCGCTAACTGTTCTCTCGCTGTATAATGTACAGCCAGTTTGTTTGAAGAAATAAACAGAAATAAATCAAAAGGCAGTCAGCTGAGACGTCTCGACGATAGATTCTTTATCGTTCGTCTTCGTTTCCTGAGGAAAAAAGTTGATATAAGAATAAATAATTCCAATACTGAAGGAAACATAGTATTAAATCAGTCGCGCGGTTTAGCCCGGTCGCGCTATTATTTTAGTATAGGTTTTATTTACTTTATTTTTCTCAAAGCTTTAGAATGTAAAATGAAACGTTAGTACAATAAAGGAAAAGGAAAAAAAAAAGCGGGAAAACATAATATAAAATACGTTAAATTCGTATATCCTACAGTAAGTTCCATATAATGTATGAATGTCAAAAAAGAGTTATTCGTTCAATGCGTCACTGAAAGCTTTTATTATCATGGTATACTATTTTCTAGGTGACTGCGCACAATATTGTGTCGCGATAAGTCATGTGAGACGAGGTTTAGAAGATCAATTTAGAACTTTTGATGAACGAATATAAGGTGACGACGAAATACAGAAAATTAAAAAATTTATAATGATATGATGAAAGGTACACAAGAGAATCGCTTTGTTCTCAGTTCGCGAATAAGCTTAGAAATACGAAAATTCTGTGTTATATGCTAATGTTGTTGAGAGGAAGTTTTTTTTCTTATTTTCCCCGTATTATTTCTCTTCTATATAATATTTTCTCGAAAAATCAAATTTTCACTGCTGAATGAAGTTACAAATGAATTTTTTTAAATAGACAAAATATATTGAATATAGCCATAGGTGGGAAAATTGTTCTGGCTAGACAAATAAATAAAGATCATGTTTCATCAAGAATCTAGTATAAGTCTTGAATAAAGCTGTTAGTATAAGTCTAAATCAGGATATTTCAAGCTATCATGTATAAAGCTAGAGTATATAAACTGGGCAAGGTGAACTCGCGGGGTGAACTCGCTAATTTTTGAATCACCTACGGAGTAACGAAGGTGAGGAGGGGACGCGCAAAATGGGGTGCAGGGGGCATTCAGAAAATTTCAAATTACGGGTCAGGGCAGAGTAAAGATAGTAAACATGTCGCAAACATACGGTGTATGGTATTTTCTTGATTTTTTTTGTATGCTTGTCATATTTTTTTCCAAAAATTTGCCGGCCTAGGAAGTAGCCCATGTTGCCTTTGCACAAATCCTAAGCTGACTCCGAGTTGTGAGAGAGAGCAGAAGAGACTTGAGAGAGGAAACAAAATGGTTTTATAAGCTTTGGGAGACATGAAAAGAAGAAAGAATAAGAGAAGGATAGTTTGTCAGCATAGCAGTATTGGCATGAGGGAGAAGGGAGAGCCAAAGTAGAAACTTGATTCAGGAGGGTGTGCTCAATTCTCAATCGGAGCTAACTATTTTCTCATTGTATAAGGAATGAGTTGAAGAGGACCCAGGATCGAGGAATCATTTTTAGCGGGGAACTCGCTATTTATTTTGTTAGGAAAACGTCCGCGTCCGGAATATGACGTCATCAATGACCTTGACCTACTTTAGTGACTTGAAACAATTTCAACTTCCAGCCGGGATGCTTTATGACGTCATCAATTACATTGACCTTGACCTACTTTAGGGGCTTGGAAAAATTTCAATTTCCAGCCTTCATTATATCAGGCCTAGTATGCAGTATACTGAGAAGAGCCCAGCCAACTCATTTTCTGAAGGGGCATTTTCGCGCCAACATGATCGCGAGCGCGGGAGGTTGTGGGGTCCCCGCTGCCATTGCAAACCTGCAATGGCCTCTAATCTTTTTTGTTCTTTTTGCTCAGACGTGAGTTGGAAGCGCTTTAGGCCTATATTATCAACTGGGTCTTTCCTATCCTGGAGGTGCCCAAGCCAAAGAAACAGCATGGGCATCTCGGCAAGGAGAGAAACCGGAGGCGGAATCGACATCAACGACAGCAAATCCGAACACATCGCAGGTATGTTGACTAGTGTGATTTACAATTTTGGAAACTACAGAAAAGACGAGAAATGTAATACTTGGCTCCAAAAATCTCACTGTTTCCTCCTCAACATGAAGATCAGAGAGAAATACACCAGTCGAAATCAAATCAGCCTCAAGTTACAAGAATGTGAAATCCAATTCTCTAGAGCAGTGGATTGTCAAACTATCTTCGCCCTATCTTATCATCAACTGAAGAAGAAGGTTTTCAATGAACGACAAACAATTCAAGAACGACAAGAACGAAAAATTGGATCCTTGAAAGAAAAAAGTGTAACCCAAAGAATACCGCTCAACAATCGATGGCTCATAAATTTGACCAATGTTTCGATACCGGAGGAAGCCCATCGCGTTCTCCAACTTGGTCCAAAATTTTGCTTCGAAAATGGCAGGGTTCCATTGGACAGAATGATAGCAGACACGGAAGCTGTTATTAGGGAATCCTCGGCGAAACAAGAAGAGAAAGATGAGACCAGGATGCGGATTGCTGACATATTGAGACGACAATGCAAAAACAAGAAGAAGGGTAGCCAAGAGCCCTCTCGTGAAGATATTGCCAACACCAAACAATTTTTAGAAGATAATGGCAATATACTTGTCCTTGGAGCCGATAAGGGAAGTGCGACGGTATTGATGTACAAAGAGGAATATGAAGAGAAAGTCAACAGTTTGATCAAGGACCAGTCCACCTATAAGAAGCTACGCACAGATCCTACAGGAACATTACAGGGTAAGAGCAACGACCTAGTTAAGAAAATGCATGACAAGAAGTACATCGATGATCAGCTGAAGAAATGGCTTACTAAGTACAACTGTGTCACGCCCAAATTTTATGGATTACCCAAAATTCATAAATTGGGCACCCCTCTTCGTCCAATCGTGTCATGCATAGGCACTCCAACTTATATGCTGTCGCAATTCATGGGAAACATTCTGGCAAACATTCGAGATGCTACCAAGAACGTTCAATCGTCCGAAGATCTACGAGGAAGATTGGCTAATGTGACTCTAAGTACTAATGACGTCATGGTCTCGTTTGACGCAGTCTCCCTTTTCACTAATATACCGACAGAGTTAGCCATTAAAACTATTGAGGGACGTTGGAGTGAATTAGAACGTATACATACTCCCATTGATAAAGATTTATTTTTTAAGATCCTTACATTCTGTCTAAGAATTGTCAATTTGGGGGGGGGGGAGACGTATGCTCAAATTGAAGAGAAATATTGTTCATTTTGTTACTAGAAAATAATAACTTTGGACTCAGTCTCAAACTAAGTCCCAAATTCGGTTTCATACTCGCTCACGGACGCAGTTCCAAACTGAGTCCGAGACTGAATTTGAGACCTAATTTAGGACTTAGTCCGGGGATTTTATTTTGGGGGGTTTTGGAAATGAATTCCTCTCGTCCACCCTTCTTTTTGATATTTTCTTTGTATTTATTCACGTTTTTTTTTGGGAGGGGGGGAATTTGCCCCCGTCACCTTATATACAGTGGGAAGAGAAAAAGACAGAGAGAGAGACAGAGAGAGAGAGAGAGAGAGTAGCCTACCTAGAGGACCTTTTTGGGACCAAATTTCAAACTAAGTGTGGGACTAAATTTAGGATTGAACCCGAGACTAATTTTGAGGCTTTATCTGGGGCTGAATTTGGGAATTAGTTTGAGACTGAGTCCGGAACTGAAATTAGGGAGTCCGGAGAAGAAAAAAAAAAAAAAATACTTATATGTGACTATACAGAGAAAGACACAAACCTAAAGCCATTTCTTTTCCACTCACTGTAAAGATTGATTTCATCAGCCTGTACTGAATGAATTCCCTTTAGGCTACGTTGGATTTCTTAAATTTTTAACAAAATCATAGTAAACTCTATAATATAAAAATGAAAGAGGACAAAATAACAAAGATAATGAGCTGTACAATATTTCTACCTTGATTACCAACCAAGAAAATCGAAGATTAAAATTGGATGCAGAATTAAGGTTCAAAATTTGAAGAATCTTCTTATTAACGTCTATTGGATCAATATCATATAAAAATCTATCGTACGTACTCTGAAATCAAGTCCTCTTATCAAGAAACGTTTCATCCTTACATTGAATAGAAAATTGAAGCTACATTTTGAGGATTCGTACTCCTTGCTACCCACGACGAGCATCTATGAAGCATATCTTATTCTACCGGCTCTACTCGAAAAATGGCATTTCTTTCAAAAAGAGTTGGCGCCAAAAAGTTCGTCTTTAGGCGCGGATTAAAGGGAGGGGGCAAGGGGAACGTTCCCCCCAAACCTCCAAAACAGGCTGAAATAACGCAAAAATTTCCAGACAATGGAATATCCCCCCCAAAATGTGTGGCTAAATCCGCCCTTGCCGTCTTTTACTCCTCTCAACTCAAAACCTTCGTTCTGTCATCAATTACCTTTTTTCGTCCAGAAAAAAATCACCACTTCGCCACTGAACTATGGTAATACTTGGAAAATTCAAAATTAAAAAAAAATGCTGCTCGCTTCAATCAACACGGCGATGAGAAAGATACCACAAGCACCAAAAAGTTTTTTTATTTCAGACTTTTCCTCCTCCGCCATCTTCTCTAGCATTATAGATTCGTGACTTCTAGAACAAGCAATTTCTTTCAATGACCCGATTAATTTTTCGCAATTGGTGGATTTACCAAAAAGGAATGAAAACTTCCAATTTTTCACGCATTCGACTCAAAAGAATGCATCACTATCGTGTACATGAACTGCACTTCTGTGACACTGACTCAATTTGAGCCGAAAGACGACATACTTGAAGAAATTTGCGTTCTTCGTTTTAACGAATTGAACTTTTTGTTCGCGAAATAATATTTTAATTGTTTGTCAATATTCATAAAGAGAAGCCGAACATTTTCGCTCACCATGTCTATCAACATTTTCCGTTTATGAATAATTCATACTTTCATCATTAACGTTCCTTTCAGTTTTCGAGCTCGAGTGTGAACGAGTTCAGGGTCAAGTTGCGCAAATTTTAATTTTCTTTTTCTTAATAAATACGGTACTGTACGCTTTTCTTCAGCATTTTGTCGTAGTAAGAACACTTCAAATACACACGGTAAACGGGCGTTCACAAGTACCTGTAACAAAACATTTTCAATGGTTATTATTAGTCATCGTTATACCCTTCGTCATTAGTCATAAAGTTACAAGTCCGACTTTTTAAAACCTAGAAAATCCTCGTACATTCGCTTCATAAAAGTAGCGTACCTACTTTTACAATAGCGGGAAAAAATAAATTTTACCCCCAGCGCATTTGACGGAGGAAATCTTCCCATAATTAAATCCGTCGTAATAAAATAAACATTATCGTTAATTATCGCGGTGGGTACTTTTTTTTCCTCTTCGTACTTCTTCGGCGTCCGATTGTCTGCGAATTCATTCCTTTTTTCTGCAACCAACAATTGACGCTTTAATCTCGTATAATGCTAGTATAGCTTGTCAAATCCAAGCGTATTACGCATTTTTCCTTTCACAGACAAGTGATAAATTTTTAAACGACCAGATAAGTACATTAAAAAATGTTTAAAAAGTTTTGCTTTCGAACATCGCAGATACACTATTCTCATTCGCCATCTGCACGAAATTTTTTACTACTTATTCGCGCTCTCACCTTCCGTTACGATTCCGCGAGTTGGAATACGACGAAACTTTTCGCTCCATTAAATGTTTACAAAATGAGTTTGGAAAAAAAGAGTTACTATAAACTGTCAGTATACTAAATACAACGAGTGCAATGGTTTAAAAATAATTTCTATCTAGCTAAGGTAGATACGTGTAAACATTGATCTTCGATTGTTGTATCGAGAATCGCTCTTCTCGATTCTCGAGTGTTCCTTCGAGCGAAATGTTTTTAATTTTTCTTGGGCAACACGTACGCGTCCCTTTGAATCATATATGTACCAATCAACGAGACGAGGTAACACACTAGAATTTCTAAGCCATTCGAACATAATAACGTTCCGATTTTTCATCTGGAATAATTTGTTGTTGCTAAATTCGTTTGTTATCAGTTTCAGACTTCATACTGCTGTGTTACTCGCTTCTTTCTTCTTTCATTAGACTGTGGAAGGTGCGCGGAGTATACGCTATTATTACACTTTATAGCTTTCTTTCTTCCTCAGTTCGGTAAATTGAGTGCGCTCCTGTAAGACAAATAACTCATTGTGCGCCTGAAACTGCTTTCCAAAGAGAAGGTCGGAAGAAAATTGAGTAAATGAGCGTGCGAGAAAGAGTGAGAAAGAAGAAGCGTTGTAGGCTAAAGTAATATCTCGGTTTATGTCGATTAACTTATTTGCCTTCCTTCTTTTTTTCTTCTACCAGCGAAAGACTCTAAATAACAAATCGTCGAACGAATGAACGTTTCCACCTACAATGCGATTTTGCGAAGAATGAAAAGGTCTCAGACTAACAAACTGCGGTTGAGAAAAGAATAGGCCACTTGAAATTACGAATCCACTACAAGTATGAATTAAAAGTAGGTCGTGAATCAAATTAGAATAATGGTTAGGTATACGGTATATAGAAATTGATTGTCAGGCTGAATTCTGAAATATGGACAAAGAATTTTCGATGGCGAGATTAAGGCGCTAAGTTTGAATTCTACCTTGGTAGATGAGGTGGAAAATTGAGTTTTCGTGAATAGATTACTTCAGGTTTCAGGAAAGTTTTACGAATGAAGAAAACTCTGTAAAAATCGTCGATGGAACATTAATTTTATGAGATTTTGAAGGAGTGAGAAGCGGTAAGAGCAATGATTCGCAGAAATTTTGATATTGGATAAAAACTGACCAGTAAAGTTTGCCCACTCAGAGCCAATAACTGTAAGTGTAGTTGATAATGGATTCAAAAATCTGTCAACTCACAGATAAGTTCAGTTGGAACCTCAGGAGCTCCTCGAGGTAGGAAAATTGTCACCATATCGATCCGTCTAGGATGGTGAACAATAGGAAACAATGAACAGAACGTAATATTTTTCTCTTTTTTTTTTTAACGGCAGCCGTAAACAACCTGTGGCATCATCCTGGAAGAAACTAAAAAAAAGTACCGGTATTCGTTAAAAGTATTTTCACATTATGAGTCATAATAAAGATTTTAATAACGCATTACTGTACCGAGTCCACCGCTTAAACTTGCCAATGGAAGAGTTTCTTCTAGCGGAAATTATGGCACTAATGATACTCAATTCTTATCATGAAGTAGCAGCTGAAAAAGAAAGAAATTTTTGACGATAAAAGCTCTCAAAATAAATACGAGTGAAACACAAGACATGTTGTTTTGATAACAGAAAAATCTTCAAAGGAAAAAGACCAATCAACTTTCCATTAGGGCAATTAGCGATCGAATCTGTATCCAGACAAGCAGTCTTGTAGGATGTCTTGGAAGTGAAAAACAGACCTACTATCAAGAACTATAACGATGACTTCACTGTAGAATTCATCAGTGGATCGAGGAAAAATAAAAGAAGAATTGGTTTTGCAAAAGTTTCCATGAAGTCTTGAAAGAAGCTCAAACGGTTTCAAGCTCGGTCAAATCTGGTCACATAGATATTTGTATCACACATAAAATGCTTCTCAGCAAACTAGGAGTTCCAGCACATGATCAGCTCCAAGATAATAGCCGACTCGTCGGTACAAATTCAGAACCACCTCGCTCCTCTAAATCCTCAGAAGAACGGCCAAACTACTCTCATCATATTTATTTCTACGTCAAAAATTCACCATACTGCAGCTTCACTTTCTTTCTCAAAGAATGGAAATGACCCCAGTTGATTTCTGAGTATTCCTGGCGTCACAGACGGAAAGCACGACTTCCGATCTGCACTCCGAGAGGTCAACGCGAAAAGGGAGAATGTGAGAAAAAAAAAGAGACACTAAATTAAAATACTTCGTGTTAACATTTCACAAAAATGGGCTCTCTCGTTAACGTAGTGCGGAAATACTAACCGAAAACCCGTTAGGTACCTATTCGTTATTTTATAGGGTATCGGACGACTACACCGGTGATTTATTACATCCCCAAAAAGAACGTACTCGCTTTTTAACTCTTATTGCTGTCCCATTTAAATATTAACGACACCGCACTCAGACAGGGTACTCGGTGTCGTGTTATCCCTCCAGCTAAACAGGACAGAGCACGAATTGTACGCGAGGAGGTGAACTTCGCCGCAGGTACTGAAGACTCATCGCGCACCGAAAATTTATGAAAATTGGACATTATTACACGGATATATCTACTGTAGCCGACGGGATGTCTTTTGTTCCGTACTATTTCTTCGAAGTAACCTGCGCGGTATAATCAGAGTGAGTACGAGTACCTATAAGCTGACTGTGTACGTACATTTTTCTAAATGATACTTAAAATGTCTCCCTGAAGGTTAGAACGGGAACAGCCGCTTTAGATGTTGGACGTCGCAAGTACCGCTTTCAACGTAAGGTAAAGATTGTATTCGGGTGACTTTGTGCACTATACGTTGTATCACGTACTCAAATACATTGACTTTGCTTTCGATAAAGCTGACTCATGTTTCGAAAGCCAATAATGTTCCATTTAATGTGTTAATTTTGTATGACCTGTTTGTGCCCCAGAATACTATAATAGGTAGAGGGTATCATCGCGACGTAAGAGTTTTGATCTCAACGCGGTCATACAACGCGCATTGCGTCATTGTAATGGTGTACGCTGAAGTATTTATTCTCATTTTATAGAAGACTGTAAAGTTTAGTAAAGGCGTTGTTCCTGTCGCTACTAAGATTGGATATTACATTTTTATTTTGGTCAAGCTCAGTCAAATAATCCCAAGAATTCTCAAACGGCGCAACAAGACGCTCTCACTTACTTTTTTTCCCCGTCTTTTTCTCAGTAAAATCACAGCAAGGCTTTTTTTCAGTCCGTCGGAAGTTTGAAACGGAATAACTGTAAATAGAGCTGTATACGATGCACAAGGATGAGCGTTATTCTGCACTGAACGGTATTAAAGTCTTCGGAGTATAAACGCATTTCCTTTTTCGATGCTCGGAATTTCATTTCCGTACGTGGGATTAACCGGGATGAAAATTTAATGTCCATGTTCCCTCTTTTATTTATACATGAAATCTCTGTAAAGAACATAACAATTTTAGAGAACACACTCGTCTGATAGAAATACAAAATAATTCATATGAATGTACAAATTCTCAAACAGGAGCTAGCCATTCACATGAGTTTTTAGTAACTTGGTGATCTTTCACGACTCAAGACACCAGAAGTGCGTTTTTTGGGAAATTGTCACTGGAAAAATTATCATTGTAACATTTCCATACCTACATTGAACGATCAGAAGTACGTACCGTACTACAATTAAGCCTACCGCTAGTTTTCAACAATCAACAATAGATCTTGGGTACAGAGATTTTCCTTCCTACTGTACTTGATAAGAAGAAACAAATCAATTGATGCACAAAAATTGATTGATTTTTTCAGTTCAATATTACTAGTAGTAAGTACCTAGATACCTACCTACCTAATATAGCTAGATCAGAATCGCTACTTCAGAGTTCGAATCCATTTCAACTGAAGACTCATGTTTGAGGGTTGCGACAATCCTCGTTGCTCGAAGTGGAATTGACAAACCAGTACCTATATGATAACAACAATCAAGAGATGATTAATTTCATTAACGAAGTGATGAGGAAAAATAGAATAACTTTTATGAAGCGTCGATTTCCAAATCTATAAGTATTTGATAACGGTGTTCAACTGCCAATTGAGATGTTTGTGTAAGAAACATTGAAAAAGCAAACAGTTAATAATAACTCATAGAGATGACTCACTCCAATTAATTTGCTACAGCCGATCTCTGGTGCTACTTACCAACCGCCGCTTTGATTTCATTGAGCTATTGAAGTGGAATAACACACAAATACATATAATCCACATGGAATTTGCCAAGTGACGAGATTTGTTTGTCAAACAAATCAGTTGCTGAAAACTAGCGCCTTAGTTGAATAAATAACAATAATAAATAATATCCTCAAGGCTCAACTTTAAACAATGAACCACGACTATTGACCTATTGACTAATTGTGCCAGTGTGGGTTGATGCACCGGCCTACTTTATACAAGGCCCCGGGAGGCCGTAATGCAGCGATGTCACAACGTCGCACTCAAAAAGATGTGGATACCAGGGCCCTGGTGGATACAGATTTACACGGAGGCTTATGGGAGAAAACAAGAATTTCGATTCGTACGCAAATAAAACGGTGTTTTTGGAAAAAATGAAGAGAATATAATTTGAAGAGCAAACAATTTTCTATTTTTTAAGCCCTACTTTAGTAAAATTGGTGCAGTACAAGAGAAGTTATCATCGTTTTAAGATTAAAAATAGGATAGGGGACGAAGTGCGGTACAGTTTCACTGTCGTTACACCGCACCGATGAACGTGAACCGCCCCAAAACGTAACTGATAACAATCCACATGCGCGCTGTTGCCATTTTCTACATTACGGCCTTGTATGAGGTAGGCCGTGGTTGATGATGTTGGGTTGAATAATAATACGGTATAGACAAGAATTCTGATGACGTTAAACTACGCCAAATCCGCGCCATCTCCGGAGCATGTGATTGATTTGGTGGCAAAACTACCCAACGTATGGCAGCGTAAAAATCGACTCCCGTAAGAATAACATGGAGAGCATAGATTAAATAGGTATTACATGAAACATAATGAGGAATAATTAAGAGATCAGATATATAATATTTAGAATTTATAATGTTCTCAGTATTTGTTTATCAATAATCAACTTAATGAATCTAATTATTATAAGAAGTCCATTATTTTCATTTAGTAGCATGATGATCATTACTCCCTGGGTTATTCTTATGGGAGTCAATATTTTGGTTGCCAAACGCTCCAGGGATTGAGCGGATTTGGCGCAATGTTCCCTCATTCTGAACAATTTTGTCTATTTTTTTAAAATGTGCATACAGGTTGCGTTCTATTTACAATCAAACTGAGCACACAGTCCTCTCTTAATGCACTGTTGCCAGAAATACCCACTGCCAGTTACAACAAGAGTGATCATTGCCAGAAATCTCCACTGCGGTTAAAACTTATTTATTTGGCCAATAACGCTATAGCTCAATGTGCGGGAATGGCTGAGTGGGGCACTCCAATGTGAATAGTGAGGGGTGGGGGAGAGAAAGAATTAGCCGTTAGCAGTTCCAATTTGAATAGCTGATGGTCAAGCTAATGGCTAATGTGATTTCATTAGCTAATTAATGGCTACCAAATTGTGGATGAAGATTGCTTGGCTAACAGATAACGGCTAACGGCTAATGACTTTGGCTTAGCTGGGTAGCCCTGCGTAAAAGAAAATAACCCGAATTAAGGAATCATATAGATAAGGATGGAAGAGGAATTATGACGAGAAAATCTTCTAGCCCAAGCGGGAATCAAACCCACGCTTGTGCTAGAAGATTTTTCCGTCATAATTCCTCTTTCATCCTTACCAAATAAGTATATTCCTTACCAAATAAGTATATTCCAAAACGTCGGGCTATTTCTTTGTTTACGTATTAATAAATAATTATTGACGGCAGTGCCTTCAATTGTTCTCAATAAAACTACCAAATAGGTGCCTCCTTTTTGTACATAAAGCGAGGTGAACATTCTGTAAGTTGAAAAATTCTTTCTCCACCTTCTGAGTTTTGGTACTTTCTTTTTGATTGCCGTATCTATGTGGTGGTGGGCGGAGGGAGAATAAAAATTCAATTTTTATTATGACAATCATGAAAAGTATGTATAGGTACCAAATGCACCATCAGCTCAGCAGGCAGCTCTTGGTGGAAATAACTGGGTATTGAATTTTCTGCGTATAACTGTTTCTTATAAATACTCTGTCTCTCCTTCAATAATTTTCTCCTCTTTTCGTACCTATCTAGTTTCCTTCTACTCCTGGTATAGGTACATTCGTTTTCCTCCGTTCATTTTAAATGAGGATTTTATAAAGTCATATTGTACTGATAAAGAAAACAATAGAATATTTTCTTCATATTCACTGCGGAATGCAGATGTAAAGTTATAGTCGGGAACGTTTTTGTGTAAATACAGTGAAAAACGCACTGTATGAAAACTGCGCTAGATTGTCGCGTTACATGATGTAATATAAATTGCGACTGAGCCTTTAGTCCGCTTTTTACGCCCTATACCTACTTAAAGCGATTTGTGTATACCAGGTACAGCGTACAGGTATGCGATATTTGTTTATCGAGTCTCTTAAACACTGAAAGTTCATATCTTTACAATAACAGCTGAAATCTCGTCGCATGACAAATAATAAATAATTTATTGAAAAAAAAAAAAAAAAAAAAAACGAGAAATGTAAGGAACGCGACAATAACCAGAAAAGATAACCAAACATGAATTGTAACGCGGAATTCTCCTTGAATAGACACAATACTTGGAAGGAGAATATTTCCAGAAGTTGTACAGTTTAGTATTGAGATACTGATTAGAGTAGAAAATTATCGAAAAATATAATGAAATAAATTGTGCATCTGAGCCTATTTATGATAAGTGCAGGGAAAAAATCAAAACAATGCTGACGTCAGTTCGCTTGACCAACAATATATTTATGCCTAGAAAGACAATTTTAGATATTTTTATGAATTTTCTTTTGATGAAATTCAAGGAATAGCTGGAAATGCTGTGCACGCCTAGCACCACTTACGTAAATAAAAAAAAGAGAGAGAAAAAAAAAAAAAAACAATAATTAATTTTGTAAAATATTTTATTTTTAAAATCAGTATTTTTTACTTCTTTTTCAATTCAAACAACCAAAATTCAAAAAAAGGTTATCATAATTCCCAACTAATAAACTAATATTATATATCCTTATTTCTCTGCTCACACAGTTTTTATTCTAACTTGTAAATATTTTGATCACCTAAGGACTTTATCGGTAATTAATTGTCAGGAGCTAATTCTGTTTTTTGATCCAATATTCTTATAGGTAGCGCAAAAAAAATTTGAACATTTCTAGTTCTTTGTTTCAATCCTCGAATAGCCCAAAGTGATTACTTACTCTCAAAATGTAAGATTTTGCCAAAGAAAACTGATTGAAGAAACGGCCTATCAAATTCAACACTCAAGTTTTAAAAATACTTACTGGTACTACAAGGAATTACAGTTCTGAGATCAGTTTTTCTTGACATTGCAGCACTATTGACTGTTAGAGAAAGTACCCAAAAGGCAAAAATAAAAAGAACTTTGTGCAAATTAATGCGAGTTTCTAAATTTACGGCTCATTATGAAAAAAGGTTGGTAGACCTACTCATCAAAGATTCAAATTAACACTTGAATGAAGCAGATTTGGCTTCCAGACATCCCATAGTGCATAGAAGATTCACAAATAAAAATTCTACAAATTAGATTAAATGACTAAAGGGCCGGTTTTACCAAATTCTGTTAATTGAGATTAGTTAAACGAAGATTAAAGTTAACTGCGTCCGATTTCGGCCAGTTAAAAAATGTTGGCTAAACTCCAGTTTAACCTTTGAAAAATGGCCAGTTTTACCACTAAACTTGTATTCAGAGTTTAAACTTGAATTGCGCAGTTAAACTCTGATTAACACAATTGGTAAAACCGGCCCAAAATCTTCTATTCCGCTTCATTCAAAAGTTATCCCAAGTTTTCCATTTTTCTATTATACCTAATTAATGCAGCGATAGTTTAGCTCCCGTTTTCAATTCCGGCAAAAATACCATTTTAGGCACATTCCAGGTAAACAAACCATGGGCGTAATTAGCGATCCTAGCGGATGGCTGGCCCAAATTCTTTGTTTACTTTTTCATCAGCTTTAGTCTGTGGCTCAGTGGCTCACCTTTTCAATTTTATGTGAAACTGAAATGTGAGCCATTGCAAGCCAATGTGAGTTTTTCAATCCTTTAGAATTGTAGAAAGACTAGAAAGACTTGCGAGGCTTTGAGGAACAAACAAAGTGATTGTCAAAATTACAAAAGTGATGAAAATTCTTGAATGACAGGTACGTAAGCAATTGTGTATCAGGAACTCCTATGGATGTCCAACTGATATTCTAGTTCAAACTGATAAATTTTCAGAACACTGCGCTTGGTTGTTGTTTTCTTATGGAACGTCCTACAATTTGGTCAACAACATATTAACCACAAGTTTGTTTCCTTTTTCTGCCAGAAGAATACAAATATTGAACAAGATGCGTTAGAAGATAGAATAAACAAAAACACTAATGATTGATCTCCAAGCCAAGATGGCAAAAACACAAACGATCATGATGGATTATGGTGATTATGTTACGCTATTCTCGTATAACTCTAGTCTATATAAGAGAATCTGGGTACAAATGTACGAGATCAAGCAGAATTTTGAGAAGTATTATTGCTAGGTAGTGGAATGTTCTCATCATTTGATGGGAGTTGACAAAGAAAATAAGAATTGTTCTTGATAATCCTTCATTCAAACTGATTGGGTTAATTATTTTTCAGGAGTAATTCCGGTGAATCGAATACGGTATTTTACATTTGTCTTTCAATTGAGGTTTCCACCATGACTGCTGAAGTGGAGAATTTAAGCCTTGGGCCTATATTTACAAGCTGCGTGAAGTAGGTAGACTTATGTGAACGATGTAGTTATATTTTTCCAAGAATTGTAAACCGGCGATAGGCGAGCCTTAAATTAGAATTTAGAAGACATGAGATGGATACATACTCAAACTTGTAACACAAAGGAGTACCTTATAGGTCACCTATGGGGAATTATTCAAGTTCCATTGAAAGTCGGTTGGGAGAACCTGCTTTCATTTTGAAATTAATATTCATGGAGATATGATGCTTCACTATGGAAGACGGCGCGGTGATCATTCTAGATAAGAAAGAATAGAAGTAACTCGATCAACATTTGCGGTCAATATTGACAGATATGGAATTTTAGAAGAGGAGAACATATGTTTTGAAAGGTCGCGCCCCCAAACACATCGAACCGTATTCAAATTTTGTTTACGTGTGTTTCAGTGTTCTTTGTTTATTTTGCCGCGACTTTCACCTACTTTTTCCCTCAGTCGTTCACTAATTTGAAAGTTTTCAAATAACGCGATTACATGAGCGTGAAAAAAATCTTTGACGCTACGGTACAGCGAAGCTGTGAATGAAATGAGGTAGACAGAAACAGAAAAACGAAATTAGTGTAAATCGTGTGCACAGCGATTCGTGAAACGTTCTATCTGCATTAACACCGTACGGTGGCTGCGGGTATGGGGCAAATTTAGCGCGGGAGGCCCTTTTACTTAAAATCAGAAGTCAGTTTAAATTGATCGTGCCTCGCCTCGGTACGAACGAGCCTCGTTTCAGGAATAAACGATTAGGAAAGTGTGTAATTTTTCGTCGCCTCTCCTCTTTATATGTATTAGCTACAGTGTAAATTTGAGCTGTGTTAATACACCGTACGTTTCGCCTTTTGTACATACGACACGTAGACTGACGCGAATAAAAAGCTCGTACTCGAAAGAGGATTATTTAGACTGAAAACGTAATTTAGTTTGACAAGTACCAGTACTTCACGAACGTATTATGTGAGCACAACAGTACACTAACCTACGAAGCTTTACCAACGTTTACGAGAAATGTACGACGAAAGAATAATATTATAGAGAGGAATAGCGTTTAAAATTCGAAAAAGATTTACTTTTTCGTATCCTGTAAATTAACTAATATACAGCCTAAATAGCGAAACACATCGTCTTGTGTCGAACAACGCCTTTCTCTAATAGTCTTACTTCGTTACCCAGGCTTGCGGCGCCGTTCGCGGCAATAATAAAGCTTTGCTCGCAACCTCGCGAAAGTTTTCCTTTAATTAAGCGATCGAAGTTATCGGATTTTGAAAATCGCTATTATCAACCTCAACACAATGAGGAAGAAGAGAATAAAGAATAACAATAACGGGAAGGCAACGGAAGTTGATGATAATAAAAGCGCCGGTGTTTTGAACTAATTTTGAAAGTTGAAAGAGGAAAAAAGTTTTCTGATAGGTTATACGATGGATTATTTTTTCCCATTATATTCACTGTTGAACAGGAAATATGTTACCAATATCATTCGATTCGTGTTGTTGAAAAAGTGTCATTTTCAACAGACCCCATCTACACAGGTCTAAAAAAGAGAAGTTTTAGGTCGCGTTAACTGACTCAGGTTACCTAAATCAAAATATTTTGTAAAAAATGAATTGTTTACGACTGAAAAATACAGGTGTAAATGAGAACATGCGAGTTAAATTTTATAGTTTGAGGTTGCTCGTTAGTTATTTTTGAGTAATGATAACAGTAATCTTCTGCTCTTAGAATCCTACCATCATTATACTTTCGTAATTCCCTAGAATTTCAGATTGCCTCGTAAAGAGTACCAACCTCTGATCCCTACTGAGGAGAATGAACTTCTAGAAAGACAACGATAAAATTAAGTAAATTGATGGACAGAACAAAGATTTCATTCGCCTGGTAGGTAAGAATTTGTGTGATTATTTCAAGATAGTTGCCATGTTACATACGGTAGGTACCAAGGAATTAATCACTTAATTTTGAAATCGAGATTGATAGAGCAACTGCGGTAGCCCAGTTTTCTGTGACGTCAATCAGCGAATGAACGCTAGCAGGCCTTGAGTTGCTTAAGAGCTTTGCTCCAGCTGGCATGTTGACTCTCATAAGAATAACACAGTGAGCTAAGATCAACGTGTTCCTAATTGAAAATAAGGAATTTCTTAAATATTGCAAGTTGATGAACAGACGCTGAGAACATAATAGATTTTAAATACATATCTCTGATTTCTTATTTATTTCTAATTTTGAATTATTTATGTAATGATCTTTGCTCCCAATGTTATTCATATGGGAGTCAACAAGTCAGTTGGAGCAACATTGGGTAGTTTTGCTACAGTTATTCGATAGAAACCTAATCTGTTTGCGATATTTCGCAATACTATCGCAATACTATCGAATGAGTATCGATATGTGATGTCATAGGAAAACAGTCCTATTGGTTGGCATTTGGTAATATAAATTTTCAGTTCATTTCTAGTGCGAGAATTATTCAATTGACATTATTCCATTCTTATTAAAATTCTTAGGTATTTAATATGGAGAACTGCTGTTTAAATAATATTTCTAATCCGGTAATATTTTTGATCTTGTAAATAAGTAAGATGAGCTACCGTACTTTATATATGAAATAAATAATAATAATAATTGATAAAAAAGGAAAATAAGTTGAGATACTTAGTATTGCTTCAAAATATAATTTCAAAGTATTGAATCAGAATAAGTATCGTTCAATAAATCGTAGGTAGCCTATGTCCGTTTTGCCCGTCGATATGTTTGTGATCAGATAATGGTACCTCTCTCACGAAGTTCGCGCTGTTAGAAAGTTGGGAACAGAAACTTCAAATTTAGATTTATATTCTGTCAGCAGAGAAACGACAAGAAGAAAAAAACTCAAAACTCGGCGCTTCGCGCCTCGCAAGAGGGGCTGCGTCCCCCCTGAACCCTTCCCAATTATCTCACTTTCAGTAATACTGAATAAGATAGAGCGTGGAACACTTCCATCTTCTTTTTTTAGTTTTTTCTAGTAAAGGATGTATAATATTATAGGAGGGAAATATTAATAATAATTGATAATTTTCTTCAAAATAATATTCTTTCGCCATCCTTGCCCTCCAATAAATTTTGGTTGATTCAACTAACAACTGTATCTTCTCTATAACAAAAAAAAAAGAGATATGATGGAAAGTAGCTCTAACCCATAATGTTTAAAACGGAATGCCCCAAGCTGAGATTGTGAGAGAAGTTTGTGCCAGTATTTTTTGTGAATATGCCAAGAAAAGAAAAAGTAATTTGTTGATAATTGATTCTGAAGGGAATGGTGGAAGAATTGGATGATATTTAATAAATATATCTCTGAGAAATCATTTTGCAGAAAAACATTTTGCGGCAACCTATTGCTTTCCTTTTTTCTTCTCATTAAATTAAATTTTATGGGTATAGGTATTAATTTTTAAACTAATTTAAAATTTTTTTATTAAAATTTTTATTAAATTGAATAAAATATTTAGATTAATCAATATTTTGAATGAAAAATTACCAAAAATTTCTAATATTTTTAAAATTATTTTATTTAAATTAATTTTCGACATTTTAATTTTAATTAAATTTTTAAAATTTTATTTTTGAATTAAAATTTATATTTAGAATGAATATAAGAATAATTAATAGAATGATTATTAAAATAAATTTTTTTAAAAATATTTTTGAATAAAACTGTTTAATAAAAATTATTTTAATCTTGAAAATTAATATTTTAAAATTCAAACTTTTATATTGAAAGTAAAAATTATAAATTTACGATTCATTTTATTTCAATTTAATAAATTGTGATGCGATCTGCAAAACCATAGGATAAGTCGCTGAGCAAAATTTTCCGCTACAGCAAAAATTGTAAAAAAAAAAAAAAAAATGAAATAGCTTTTTTTGTCTTTGCTAACTTCAAAACGCTGTACATACCGCAGCAAATTTTGGGTCGATTGACTCCAAATTTGGACCAAAATGTTCGTGAGAGTCTCTAGAATAAGGAAGTACAATAGAAAAAAAAAAAAAATTGCGACTCATCTTATGGTTTTGCAGATCGTGATCGCATCACAATTATAAAAAAAATTATAATTCAAATAAAATCTGATTGGATTTATTCTTAACTGAATTTTTATATTATTGTACAAAAGGATTAAATATGATTTGAATATAATTATTTGATGTTTAAATTTAAAATTTAATATAAAAATCATTTTTAATTTTTTGAATTTTAATTATTTTCAAAATAATTTTTTATAATTTATAATTATTAAATTATAATTATATACCTATTAAAAAGAATTATGGTTAAGTTGATAACTTTAAATATTTAAAATTTTGAAAATTGATTTAAATAAAATAATTTTAAAAATATTTAAAATATTTTTAATCAAGTTTATATTTATTTTTCAATAATTTTTTTATTGATTGATTTTTATAAGTTTTTAAAATTCAAATTTATTATTTTATTAATAAAATTAGAATCATTAAATTATTTATTTTTTAATATTTTTTTTAATTTATTTCCAAAAAATAATAATTACATAATAAGATTATTAAATAAAAATTGATAAAATATGAATAATAAATATGAAAATAGAAAAGAAAAATATTTGTTTTCATATGATTTTCATTATTAAATCATATTACCACTGATTGATTTTTGTTTAAAGATTTGCTGAATTGCATCTCTAGCCTATTTCTCCCTCTCCTGTTTTTTTTTTTTTTTTATATCTGTTTAGAGAAATAAAGGAAAAGGAAATATCTAAGGTAATGCCTACCTATCGATCTATTATTCTGGGAAGACAGAAATCTAATAAGGTAATGCATGCCTACCGATCTATTGTTCTGAGAAGAAAAGAATAGAGAATAGCTGAGGTAAAGCATACCTCTCCATCTATTGTTCTGTTTTGCAAAATATATCTGGACTGCGTGACTCAGTGACTCATGCATCGAGGTGTCGGTCGGTCGGTGTGAATCGACTTCGAAAATAGGTACCCTATCTAGAAAGTAAAGACGTGTTTCACGTCAAAACTGGTAGGCCTATAAGAGAAAGACGATATAAGATATTTAGACCATCATAATCATATTTAAAACTGACAATTTTAAATACCCATCTTGAATTTGTCTATAGTCAGATTGATTACATAAATCAGTTCCCAAATAAAAACTTGTAAATAGTTATACTTAGATGGATACATCTCTTTTCATTTTCTATACAAAGTACATAACATTAATTCCAGATTGCATTAAAAAAAAAAAAAAAGAAATTGAACTTTCTTCCAAGATATGATAAGAATTCAGATGATGAATCGAAAAGTATAAGAAACTGGAGGAAGTATTATTGTACATTACGTTAAATTACATTACAGAGAGATATGAATGAGACAGCGTACTTTCAACTTATGAAATGAGGCACGTACACAAACTTTGACCCCTATACAACGAAAAGTCAAAAACCCGTTCACGATTACACAGTACAGTTATCTACCCTTTCTCCCCGTCTAATGATTTTTTTCACGCTTCACCGTTCCATCAAAACGTCTTCAATGTTGATTTTCTATTTCCATGAAAAATAACCGAGCTTACACGATGGCATTAGGCAACACAAAATTACGAATGTTCTTTTCGCTAACGCAAAAGATAGCATGTTCAAGGTACATTTAATTGCCTCAAATACAGCGAATAATAAAGCCGCATTGTTATGGTTGACGTTACAAATTCACATTAACCTGTTTTAAGACATTTAGTGAGAACATTTCAGAAAAAAATGTCTAAAATTCCTTGAGGGGAATACATATCGAAAGAAGTCATATTGTATAGTCTTGCGAGGGAACAAAGTCAAGCTACCTACAGTAAAAAACAAACAAAAAATAGAGGCTCTGTGTCATACTTCGTGTAACAATCGGTACAGGGTTAGCCTTTCAGGAATTTTCGAGGAAGTCAATTTCATATGATGCAATATACATGGATCTAGCTATACACAAAGTAATGTAGCCACAAGTTTCCATGGAGATTTTCTCATATTGCGCCTCCGGCACTCAAACATATAACTCACTGCGTTAATTCGGGATGCCGTATATCTAACTTAATTCAGCATGTACGCTACTTGCTCGAGTAATTAGGTACATATCACGTACCCGAGGTCTACTAAAGGCTATGGTGTGTGTACGCGCTTTTACATCGTACTCGCAAAAGCTGAAAATTAATTTAACTCGAGTTTGGAGTTGATACATTGTATTTTTATACTTGCCAAGTCAAGTACGAGTGCATTCGTCTCTTCGCGCACGGAAGTCCTGGCGGTATCGTATAGCGAAGATTGAAGAAAAAAAAAAAATGGTACCGGTACTTAAATTTTGAATAAACATCAGACGTAATTAATGTAATTCACTCAGAAACTTTCGAGATGAAAACTTCTGAGATAATTAACTTTGATTTAAGTCGGGTTCTTTCAGTCATATTTCTTCTTGCATTCGGTAATAACCATTGGTGCACAGTTTTAGCGAGTCATATATACGAAAGAACTTTTGAGAAAATTGAGTCAGCCTATTTATTAGGGAACGTCGAAAAAATATTCAAAATGATGAAAAAATGCAAGAAATAAAAACAGAGGAATACAAAAATTCAAGATGTTTTAAAATTAAGGGATAAAAAAGGAATGTGTCACATACAAGTAATCACGGGCCTTTAGTAATAATAAAATATGAGATTTCTTTATTGTAAGTAGAATAGGCTTTAAAGTGACCAACTTATAGTTACATTAAACTATGAATTTACTTCATAGTCCGTCATAAAACTGCTAGCAACTAGGTTGAATCCGACAAGGGATATCTAGAGTAAAAAATAAATGGGTAAATAAAAATGTAGAAATAGGTACTCGTAATAATAGAAATTTTGTATTAATTAAATATTTTTGGAACTCTTGCAAGTGCAAATTATTAGTGAAAAATTTGGGCATTATCGAGTTATATGAAAAATATTATGTAAATTTCAAAAGAGATAGACATGAAGGTAGGTGACCATCATTACATTGAAGAGTAAGTTGATAAAGAAATTGAAACTTTTGACGCTTCCCCCGCACATCTTATCAAAGTTTTTAAACTGATTTTGAGGCTCCCTTGTGCATCTTAACATGTTTTGCAGGGGGTTTTCTTTTTGAAAATATCACCTTTGTGTTCTCGATTCATTGTCGTGACCTCGTACGTGCTCGATGAAGGCCGATTGGCTGTTGAAAATTTGGTCGCACGTATCACAAGCCAGGAGCGATCGGCTGAATTTTTTCGCAGGTGTCCCTACATCTACGAATACGGAGCATCTCGGCGGGTTAGTGTGATGTGACGCGTGAAGCCGACAGTCTGAACCATTTTGACGCTGAAACAATTTCAAAGATGTGAACGGCGATTGCTGAGTCCTCTGGTGGTGGGTAACCATGTGGTGACAGCGGGAAATTTCATGGGCGAATGATTTTCCGCAAACTACGCAAGGAAATTTGCAATCGAGCGGTCTACTCGCTGACATCTTTACCTAGAAAAATTGATAAATATTTTGATGAATCTATCCATAAAACATATATCGATGCATAAAGAGCCTAATTTTGAACTGAGGGAATTGTAACAATTAAGGATATATCGACCCGCCAATCGAAAAATCGCATTTACAGAATTCAGAATAGCCTCATTGGGGTCAAAAGCGTCTGGATTGCTTGAAAATTTAAGCTATATGAAGTAGTGTAGTGACTTTCTATCGATTTGATGTTGCTTCCCCGCAAGCCACCCCAATGAGGTGAATAGTATGCAGAAATACTGCCGTGCAACAAGACAAGAAACTTGACGATTCTGTTTTGTATAATAACGCAGATAGATTGATCATTTTTAAATACATAATTAGATATTATTATACTCACTGAAGTAATTGAAAGAATTGAGCGCACCACGAGAAAAACTCGAAAAGGATTATTCACCGCAAAATAAGCGCAAGATTGATACTCGGCAGAAAACGAGATTTCGTCAGCAAGACTTGATGAGATACATTTGAAATCGATCCAGCTATGGGCATGTGATTAATATACTTTAGTCGACTGTGATTATTCTAGGTTTCCAGTTTGAAGAATAAGATAACAGTATGATATCGTGTGAATAATCGACAATTTCAAATACCGACCTAGTGAAAATATTTTTAAGGAAAAAATAATAATAATAATAATAACGACAGTGCTCTTTATTGAAGTACTGATGAGGACTAAATATGCACTTTTGACTGTGAAGAGAATTCTTAAAACCTTCATATGGATTGAGAGCACAATCCGTTCGTCATTTGTTGTGATACTCTTTATCTCGCGCTTTATCTCGATTTTCGACCTTCGTACTAAAATACAGTGCGAGAACAACTTACTATAAGTGAAGCCTCAGTTTTGTAAGAGTGAATGAAGATATGCTTAGCAATCTGTACTATCTGTACTATACCGTAGACCTACGTCAGTACAGACGCGATGTAATATTCATCTTGTTGTGCAAGTACGGGGAAGTAAACATCTCTTGAAGGCTCTCTCTGAACTTGATTTACGCAAGAACAATTCCTATAATCTTATTTAGACAAAGTCTGTCAATATCTAGATGAGAATGACAAGTAAGTGTTTCTTGTTGTTCTCATCTACAATGTTTCATATCTTCAAGAACAAAAAAGAATTCTTTAATATCTAGCCTAGACAAATACTTGTAACGTATAGGTTGATTACATCCAAGTCCTGTTCTCAAATGCGTTCTCATGATACCTACATGAGGGTAGCCGGATGGTCGAAAGTAAATCAAGTCATTGGACACTTCCTCAAAAATGATGATGTCACCAAAGTTGAACGCACTCTTGCTCGCGGAAATTTCCCGAGAATGTTCCCCTACAAAAGTAAAAAAATTTCCTCTTGTCGCCATATACTGGATGTTGAAATTGGTATATTCGGGTATAATGCATGTTGGACGAAAATATCACCACCTCTAACAAGGGGGAGGTGAAGGTCTCGCAGAATTCAAATTCCATCCTGGGATTCCAAATTGGGTCAGGGGTAGGGTAGAGATTATGCATAAATAAGTTTTGTGTGTTTCCGTCGCTTGTACCTATTGATGAGAAATTTTGTTTTTATTCTTGTTTCAGGGTACGTAAATATCGTGTTTTGATACAAAAATGGTGACGAGGACGTTTGCGTCTGTATAGAAGTAAGACGAGATGAGTTTATATTCAATAATATACGAGGCGCGTAACAAAAGTCTTTTCCGCACATTCAGAAAACCTACTTAGGCCACACTGATCGGTCCAGCTGTTTGAATGTGTGTTCTCTAGGCTTGTCAGATGATGTGTAAAAATTTCTGTACGGATATGTCGTGTCTTACGCTCGTACTGAATTTTTAAAGATGGAATTGCCACTTGTATGAGTGCCCGTTGAGTGTGAATTACCGGGGTGATACGTCATAAAGAGTATCTTATTGTTTTCATTAAACATCGGTTATCGGCTCGGAGTCGGGAGATGAGGACAATAAAGATGAGAGAGTTCGTCGCAAAGTACAAATCAGGAGGGGGGGTGGTAGGATAGAAAAACGCGAGTGCGACGGGGTTGGCCTATTCCAGGATGGGTCGCTTCGGGGAGAGTCAATAGATAAGAACTTATTGAAGGTCACTTAGGACCAAAAATCATGCCAGGAGGAGAAAATGAGGGAGCAGTAATGAGATTTGAAGTAAACAAAGAGTGCGGGAAGGGGCCAGTTATGGAAGTGGAACGCAGTGATTGATTTGCTGCAACGTCCTGTCCCCGGTAACCGTAGAAAAGTAAGAAATTGATTCACGAACACTTATTTAAGAATGAGGTTCTTTTCAAAGTTAGGATTGGTAGACTGAGGGTCTTGGATAGCGAAATAAATAGTATAAGGAATATGCTGGAAAGAGAGAAGTGGATAAGAAGAGAGAGGCAACCTTAAATGGAGACTGCATATCCGGTTGTAAATCCCAATTCGGACCCGTCTGTCTGCATAGCAGAGTAGGTTTGAGGGAACATCTGAGGATACGATTTTCTCGATGTGTTATTTGTGTATAAAGTTATCTGTTGTGAGATTTTCAGTATGATCGGGACGGATGTGAAGGGATAAGGGTTTACAAAAATTTTTATTCAAAGCTCAAGGTGTAAATTCCAAGAGATATTGAAGTACGTCTAGAAGAAAGAAACATTTTCTGGCAGAGCCAAATGAATAAAGATCATGTTTAATGTATTTTTTATTAGCTAGGGACTTTTGAGGGGCTTACTCGCTCCGCCTCTCTCCAATCTCTCCTTGGTCTAGTATAGGTCTAGTTGAAGACTGTTATGATCCTAGTAAAGCTAGAATAAATAAGTCTATTAGAGAATATTTTAGGCTAATGACTTCAGGCCTAGTATAATGAAAGCTTCAGAGACCCAAGGTCAATTGTATGGATAGACAGACGTACGCACGCAAATTTCAGGGCTGTTTCCTTTCCTCTCTCTCTCTCTCTCTCTCTCTCTCTCTCTCTCTCTCTCTCTGGCTAATAACTTCATAAAGGCTCTCGGCGTTTTCTTAGGCGATGGTCTCATTCACACTGCGCATAAGTGACTTTTTATCGAAAATGAGTTAAGAGCAGAAACGGATCCGTCAGACTGAGGGGGAAAAAATTCAATTTCTCAATTGTCACCCCTAGGGGAGCTAATTCCCATTTGTGTTAAGTGAAGTTTCACAAACGGTTTCAATAAGTTTCCCGAGCTCAGAAGTGTTAAGCGCACTTAACACATTCGGCACGGGTAAAAATAAAATAAAGGTACGGTGTAACTATTGTTGAATAGCATTGACCTCTTTCACAAGAGAACTTTTTTTTTCTTCACTTTTTTTGTTTACTTTTGTTTTTTATTTTGGGTCACTATCCTACTTCCTATTGTACTTCTTATACACCCTCATCGGAATATAAAAGTCATAACAGTTTTAGATATACAGTATACCATCCCTCGATTATACTTCCATTACTTTCTGTTCTGAAGAGAATGCTACTATACCTACCAAATAAATTATAGGTCAGCTAGACCACGGCCGAGGCTAGACACAGAGGAATGATAATGAATTTTTGTGCATCCGGTTTCGATTGAACTCCAAGGTGAGATTTGAAATATAAAAACTGCCAATACAGAAGAGGATGAAAGGGAAAAAGGCTGGAATGAGTATCGGTACTTGTCGTCGGTACTTGACGTTGCGTCGCTCTGTTTATTTTCACAGGGAACTTGGAGCTCACCCTTTTCGCATTTACTCCTAATTACTTGCTACCCCAGTTTACTGACAATCAACATTACGCCTTCTACGTGCGATGGAGTTCTCAAAGAAAGAGTAGGCACTAAAATGACAAGTACAAAGAACTAGTTCGGAGAACCCTCTCCCTCGTATGAACTGCGACGGGAGAGAGTGGTCAAAAGGTTAAAGTGGGAAATCAAGGAGGAAGATGTAATCGGCACTAAGACTGACGGGGGTAATGCTATTGTGGGGATGGAAAAATCTTCCCACGTCACTAAGGTGAGCCCAGGACAAAGACATGAAACATGTCAAAAGGTAATGAATCAGTACCACGAGTGGCTAGATGAGATCAGAGCGAAGGAATAGAATTTGTGTACTGGAAGCATTTGAGTAGAAAGAATGAGGTGGTGGGTTGTTGGAGCCGAAAATCAATAGTGAGTGGAAGAGCGCGGTAACGGAGCGGTCGTGCCAAGGGCAGTCGAAGCCCGAAATATTGAATTAAATCCATCAGTTTTAAAGTTGTTTCATTGAAATTGATGTAACACGGAGAACCGTAAGAAAGTTCGGAATGGATAAGAGTTGAAGAAAGAGTTTGTGACAGCCGTTACGAAGGTTGTGATAGGTTGTTACAATAAATTCAGATATGTTGTTCTCAAGATTTTGATATTGAGTGAGGGTCCAGGAGGTAGTAGAAGCAAAAATCAAGAAATTTGGTAGCGGATTTTATGGTGTAATTGAGAAGCTCTGTAGTTACAGAGAAGTAGGCGCTACCTGTTCCACGAACTCCATCTCAATATTCTTCATCTAGGTAGCCGACCATAAGAGTATCCCTAGGGAATGACAAAATTGACGAACCGAGGCAGTTGAACAAGCCACCAATCGTCCTACTTCAAACTTCCTTTTCTGCCTAGAAGGACACACTTCTTCAAGTTCATCAACAATCCTCATTTATTGTTCAGATCGAATCTCTCTCAAACAAACTCCCAACTCAAGAAAAGCTTCAATCCCGTGAGATTCCTCACGAAGTGGAAATAATGATCAATCGGTTTGAAATCGGTCCTACACAAGACCTACGGACACCCATTTCATCTCTCATTTCATGTCTCATGTCTATATCATTCATTCATTGCAAAATTGGTAAACCCCTGTCCGCCGCTCCTAAATTAAGCCCTCTACGCAACTCATCGCACATTCAGAACAGCCTGTAGAAGCCTTTATCAGATAGCATCTGATCTATTCACAACACTTTTCCGTTCTTCCATCATGCGAATTTCCTTCTCCTTCATATTATTTAAATTTAGTCTCCTTTGAGTTCATAGACCTCATGACAGGCTGCTGGTAGCTCATTAATTGAATAAAAAATTCACGGGTTCTCTAACGGAGTTGAACGAGGTTGGCCGGGAATTTGTTTTATGGGAATGTGGGATTCGAGAAAATTATGATCTACTGGCGGAGCTTACTTTCCTATGCTATACAGCTCCTCGAAATGTAATTTTCCAGTTCCTCCCCTATCACATACTGCTCAGAAGTCGACATTTTTCCAAGCTCCCTCTGAATAGAAATTCTTTTATTCCCTCTCGTATCATATCTAACTCGAAAATCATCATTTTTCGAAGTTCCTTTAAAATGGAAATTCTTCAAAGTTCTCTTTCTATCGTATGTGTACATACCTCAAAAAACAAAATTCTTCCAAGTCCTTCTCCCATGTGATTTATTATAGCTCGAAGATCGAAATTCGAAGTTTCACTCTTATGAGCTCGACTTCTCTCCTATCGTATGGCTAGAAGTTGAAATTTTCGAAGTCAACCTGAGTTAGATTATCAACCGGTGGATACTAAACTTTTTTTCTACTTTACCCCCGATGAAACAGGTTCCGTGTTGAAAATTGTTGTATGGTCTCCGCCCCAAAAAAGTTGATGATATTTCCGCACCGGCTGAAGCCTCCCAAGTAGTCGAGAAATAACGACATTTTACCGAATGTGTGTGTGTGTGTGTCGTTTTTTCGTTCGCCCGTTCGCTGTCATAAGTGGTATTTGTACGCCGTTGTATCAAAATAAAACTTTTCACTTTCGCTTCCCTATCAGTGTATCCTAGTTCGAACCTGTCCTGTATCCTCACCCCGCGTTTCTTTTTCCTTCTATCAAACTTCTCCGTTACTTACCCTTCTCCTGCTATTTCGATCATGCGAAAGACAAGATCAACTTGGAGGGAGAAAAATTGGCTTGTGCTGGTCTCAACGATGGGTTTTGTCGGTGATTCTGGTGGGAGTTCGTTTTTTCCTTCGACAGGAAACAGGTGCGATTTTGCGATAGAATTCCGGTTTGAAAAACGTGGCCGGAGAATACGAAGTGATTAGCGCACTCATCGGAAATTTAATATAAAAATTCGAATGGCTCATAAAATTTAATGTCTTTCGAAATTGATATTTTATCGTGATCGGCATGCCTTAAGTTCGAGTTGAGAGCTCCTAAATTTTCGGAAATTTGAAACGATGACCGATCTTTTGAACTGCTGTCGATCCAGTCTTCTCGGAATGTCGCGTGTATCTTGATTTCGTGCTCCGGATACAGTATAAATCGAGAGAGTCATATTTTGAACCGGCCGCCTTCGATTCCACGTGGGTATACGAGTGAAATTCGTAATTTTTTAATCGAGTGGCGAGCACATACCATCTGCTTTTCCACCTTCATCGAATGAATCGGCACGTGACGAGTATCCGACGACAACCGATAGCTGTACCATCAACGAAATCTCAAGTTTGCTATCTTGCACCTATTTATTTTCCTATCAACGGGTTTACTTCATTCCGACTGAATAGACGCATCGTTATCTATTCTAGCCGGAATTGTTGGTTTTTGTTTTCGGAAATAAATATTGCGTATATTAAACGACTCTCGTCAGGTATTCGATGAGCAGTTATTCACGATCCTAGGTCTATCTAGCTGCTGATCAGCGTCTCTATATGTGTTTTGGACGTCGTTCGAGTAGTCTGACAAATTAGATGTACGTCTACCCCTTTCGACCTCTATTTTTCTAAATTTTCTTTCAAGTAGTCCCATAGTCTTCTTATCTCTAGGCCTGTTTGATTGGATTTCCAATCCTTGTAGTTTTTTTTTTATAACCGTCCCGAGTCAAGTATTTCTTTTTCTATATCTTCGTATCATGGATGAAAATTGATAACGACAAACTGTTGATTGTAAGTTTGGAAAGAAGTAGAGCTTTCAACCAGCGACGACGATACCCTCCTCTAGAACTAGTGTTTCTCATAGCCTGAGTGATCTCTAAAAGTGACGTGGTCTAGCCTCGGGGTACCCGCCCCCTCCGATGAGTACTCACGCTTTCCGACTGAGCTGGCTCTGGGTCCTATCCGGACGGATAGGCTGGGATCAGAGTCTTGAGTATTCCCTGGAGTGGAAGTGGGTGGTCTGATGGCTATGTGATGCTTCACCGGATTAAGCAAGATCATTTGATTTAGTTTGCCATCTCGATAGGTTACGTTACATGAATTAGGTAAAGGTTTTATGTTGGTAGCAGGACGAGGCTCTACTCCTCTACCCCTTGTTACTTTTTAAGGGTTTAAGAACACAGCGGCCTGAATAGTGAAAGCAAAAATGTCGACGGACTTAAATTTTTAATGCATTCGGTTCCAACTCTTGTACGACTAAAGTAGATTTTTCAAAAGAATTTAACAATGACCGCTGAACAATTTTCAGCGCCTGTTTCCAATTTCAATATCTAGCTCGATCAATTGAGCATGAAAACTACATTAACAAACAATAAAAAAAGAAAAAAAGTGATTTTCGTTATAAATTGAACGAGAGAGATTTCACAACTGAGTAAATTCGAATAATTTTTTTCATCTCGATGGTTAATGTTACTTCCCGTTGATGAGTCACGACAGTACACACCATGCCTCTCCGGTTGTTCTCTTCGCGCTTTCAATTCATGACTTCACTAATATTAAAATGGTGTTTCTCGAATTTTCAGTTGTTCCTAAAAAAAAGTAGCCCGCATTGCTCACGCTTAAATGCCGACGACCACCACCGCGGTATAAAAATCACGAAATGAAAACGAAGTCTTCGCTATTTGGCATTTTTTGCAATGATCTGCGAAGTAAAGCAAATATTGAATTTCCTATAGTTACGAAGGGGTTTTGTTTCCCATTTTTCTTGAAGTCATTAATCGTTATGCAAACAGTACAAAAAAAATGACGCATACCAGCATCCAATTACAAAGGTATTATGAACGGATACACTTTGCCGGGCAAAAATTGCATAGTTTGTCGCGAGGAAATGCGCATCCCAAATTCTAATATAAACGATGACAAACCCACGAATATTAAGCAGCTTATACTCTTCCACCAATTGTGTCGAAAATAGGGTACGGAGAATCTTACTTAAGCTTCGACGCTAACCCTTATTTGGTATTCTGAAATTTCAGCTGTTCTCTAACTCGTGTACGTACATGCTGAGGAAAGAATGACGAAGGAAGAGAAAAAAAAGAGTAGAAAATTCGAGGCTATTTTGACCCTACGAGTATTCTCTTAAATTTCCGTAAACATAATGTGGGACGAAGAAAGTGTATACAGAAATTTGCTTTCTTGATTCCTCTACCGCGTTGGTTTGTTTGTAAAATATGCTAAAATATACTGGGGTAAAAAGTGTGGTATATGTGGTCCTGCATTGTTTATCGGGCAAAGTTTTTTTCCCCGTTTGCCGGGCGAGCACACGTATTATAAAGTGATTAATGAAATTATTCATCAATCAATGTGAAATACCTATCCGCATTTTTTCTAGCGATTTGGTCACGGTTTTGGAATGAGATTGTTTGCTGAAGTTTATGGTTGATCTTTTATGTATTATCGCGCACATGGTTGCGAAGATATCGTTCTACTGAGAATGATTAAAATAAATTCATTACCTACTAGTCATCCGTCAAGCCGTGATTTGAATTCAACCACCACGGCTACCTTAATCCTCGATCCTGGAAAGAGGTCAGATTTGAAGCAGGCTGTCTACGTTTCTCAAATGTCTCTGGGTTTCGCTCTTCCCTATGAGTCAGTGGTGCCATTATTTCCGGGTACTGTAGCTCTCCTTTCGGCGTGATCTTGGTGAAGCTCCTTTTGAAGTCCCCGTTAATTCCTAAATTCTCAGGAGTACGTGCACTCAAAATCACTTCATTTGGTCGCCTGATGGCCTTAAGTAAAATCTACTCAAGAAGTTTTCGAGAAACTCAGAAATGATAAACAAGGTAGAGCAAGCTGAATGTCTTCCTTGAAGAAAGAGGAGAAAGCTGTGAACAAAGATAAAAATTTAAGCAGTACGATTTTTGATATTGCAGTACGTAGTGTAAGTTTGAAGAGAGAATATGATTTGGTAAACTAGCAAAATCATAACGTTTGAAAGACCATTATCAACAAGTAAATCAAAAATTGGAGCCAGAAACGACTGTTGAGTCGCAGAACAGCACAAGTTGCAGAATGTGAGTCAGAATGACGAAGCGTAAGGGCAATACACCAAACTTAAGCTGTACATGCACAAGAAGCAGAGAGAGGAAGGGAGAGGGTCGAGGCACAGAAGGAGATAAGAACTGGAACTCTATAAAGAGAAGGAAGCTAGAGGATAACAAAGTCAAGGACAATCATGGTGAGGTATGAGGAGAAAATTTTTCTTCAATTTCATCAAACAGAAGGCTACCATCGTCAAGGTGATGCTGAATGATCTCGTAATGCTCGAGAGCCGATCTCTTCTTATGAGGTCGAAGTGCAGAAAAATTTTACTTCCTCTGAGGAAATTATGATTGTTCTCTATAAGGTGCTTCGAGAAAGCGCAAGTATAAAATACAACTTCGCTCGGTTCTGCCGATGTTATTGACGGTTCGATCCTTGCGCTGCCGCTTTCTCATAGAAGGGAATAGGATCTGTATCTATAAAGGGAGTTATGCGAGTGTAATACGCTACTCGGAACTTGAAAGGCTCCGGGACATGGGCAAGTTCCATCAGTGAGAGTAACCGGATGCTTTTACGTTGGTTCCTAGGAGTCGAGGATCTTGGAAAGTGGTCTTCTTGAAATCAAAGGTGGATGGACTTGGAGGAATGAAAACAATGAAAAAGAGAAATTATCAAAAGGGAGAGCAAATAAATGCAAAAAAGTTTTTTATGTTCATAAGGGTACAGAACGCCAAACAAATTTTCGGAATTTTCAACCTTTTGTCATCTTAATGATTGAGAATAATGCATGGTACGCTGCTTTCAATGACTCAACTTTCGGCTCGAAAATGGCACACGCCATATCCAATCCAAGCAAGAACTGATCATTACCCGCGTATCTGATTCTTAGATCTTTTAGGCGTTCTTCCACCCAAACCGGAACAGCTCCAAACATCGTTTTGTGTTGACCGAAAAATAGCGTACGACACTCGCAAACAAAGTACTGTACGTGGGAACTCGCACTGCATGGCCACCGACTCACCGCGGATCGAGTCGCCAAAGCGCGTGTCAAGATATTGCTTACTTTGTTCCCTATTATGGCCGGCTTAATACTTTTGGAGTTTTCGCGTGAGGGCGAGAGTGTTCTGGGTGGAGAACTGAGAGGAACAATTAGTTTAGCAAATCATATTCCTTACTTTGGTCTTGAGAATGCCAAAGCGCAAGGTGGAAATAGCTAATTACGGGCAGAAATATAAATTCCATTTGAAATTTTGCTTGACTTCCAATATAGTCTGAGGCAATAAGTGCACTTCTGGTTACCTTCTTCAATTTTTTCTGAAACACAGCTAGGTAATGCTATTAGTACGGTTCTCTAGGTAAATCGAACTAACTATTCAGAGCACGGTGGTCCACAATACCTCAAACTTCCATGAGAACATCTGTAACGCAACTGATGGTTGGTGTATCATCTTTTATTCCAAACCTGGTGCGAAGAATAACTTGCATCTCGGCTCGACTGTAGGAATCCGGGTAAATGGGTTGAGTATTCCAATACTACACCTGATACGAATTTTCAATTGGGCTCGCCTCTTTCAGGATAGCATAAAACAAAATCGAGAGCTTCGTGCGTTTCTATAAGTACCTAACGTTTTGACAATTTGAAATATCTCGAAATTTTTCGAGATGAATCACGTTTTTTTAAAGAACCTTCTCTCGCGCGATTTATACGAAACGGGCACCTATACTCTTTGGTACGAAACAGAACTATCGGGGCTAATTTTCATCAAATCGAAAGAAAGCTCGCTTCGCTTTTTCATTTGTCCTTCGGAAAGGTTTATTCGTGCGAATCTTACACTGATACTCTTGTATTCTCGCTTACATCATCGGATATTCGTGGCAAGCTGTACAAAAAGGCTTATCTGTTTGTGAAGCTCGCTATACTAAAACATTGTTGACGAGCATTATCAATACTCGACTATAACGTACCCGTACCGTATATTATACGCTTAAAATTGTCCTTGGTCGTAGATTTTAAAGGGGTATATCGAACACTAATAAATTTTTTTTCGATTTGATCTCTTTCGTACATAATATAATTGTGACTATCGAAAAGATCGTATATTTTCTGGTACAAAATATAAAAGTTATTTCCCACAGGAGTTACCCAACGCGTCGTTCTGATTGTATAGCAGATGAAATTTGAAACAGAGAGCTGGACGGTAATTGCTGGAGAGTAGGCTAAATAATAATAAGAAGATTAATATGAAGTTTACAGATTATTGACTCTACCTGAGCAAAAATTTGTTTGATAATTTTACCAACTTTTTGCTCGAAAAAAGGAGAATTACACCTGTCGACATCAGGTAAACGAGGGAAGGGGGCAATGAATTTTCTTTCATTTACTCCTCGTCCGATAGTAATTTCGTATTACGTTTCTAGGTCTACCCTATGAAACCCTAAGTAATTCTTGGAACCAAATGTTTCTGAAAACGTTGACTTCACAGTCATGGAGCGGTATCAGGATGGGGTCCAACTTGGATTTTAAGAGAGAGATAGTTGATGACGGTTTTCCCCGAGAGAGGGTAAATGTCACGAGTCAAAATGAAATTGTCTTTGGGCCAAGCATTCGTTAGAAGGATTACGATCGGCAAAATTGAAAACGAGATTGGGACAATTTTCTGGGGATGTCAAGCCAATCGTCATTGACTTAAACTTCAGCTTGAAACTTTTAGTCGATTTCGGTATTACCTTAGAACTAAGCCGTTGTTGACTTTTCCCAACCGGTTCTTAATAATGTTTTGGCTTTTAGATATAGATTTAATGAACCAATGGCATTGAGTCTTGGTTGACTTTCGTCGTCGTCGTCGTCGTTGTCAGGCCTCCGCTCGTGGACGCCATCCATCACTGTTGTCTTCTATACATTAAAAAATGAAATTTATACGTGATATTAACTCAATGAATAACAGGAAACAAATTTTTGGCTCTAAATATCACTAAGTTTTTATTTTTACGAACGAGAAACCGACGTTTCGGTCGGTTTCTCGTTCGTAAAAATAAAAATATAGTGATATTTAGAGCCAAAAATTTGTTTCCTGTTATTCTATACATTATTTTGCTTTATCCTATGCTACGGCACATTCAGGGCACATTATTGGCATATTCTCCATAATTTGGGTCCTGTTCGCTGCTGCTGGGCCATGTTTCTCCGTTTGTCGCGGTCCTTACACTGCTCCTGCCAGTTTCCCTGAATTCCAGCATTTTTCACGGTTAGGTACATCATATCTTTATAGTGCTTCCTTTGTCCACCTGATTCTTGTTCACCAGTCCTGCCCAATGTCCCCGTATAAGACCTATTGGGAGAAGCGTTCGTCGGGTATTCTTAGAACATATCCTGTCCACTTCAGCTGATTCCTAGCCAGAACTTGCCCGATTGAGTCTTATTTGGATAATCCCAATACTCACGTGTTGGTGACAAAGTCCTGCCATTTGATCCGCAGATTGTTTCTGAGCTGTATTTGCTGGAATTTTCGAGGCTTTTGACGTGTTTTCTCTATGGAGTCCAGCATTCGCTTCCATACAAGAGTACAGGCAGTAACACAGCTTTGTATACGGCAATTTTGGTTTCGTTCCTCAGATCCCTGCAGTCCATCACCCTCCGCTTTGACTTGAACGCCGCATTTCCAGCATTCCTTATCCGTTCGTTGATGGTGGCGCCGGAATATAATTTTCTGTGGGGGGGGGGGGGGGGGGGGACTAAAAAATTGTCACTTACCAAACGTTCAAATAATGCATCAAATTATCAAACAAGGGCAGCGCCGTCGCCTGACTTTTTTGAGGCCTAAAGCAAAATTTACAAATTAGGGCTTTTTTCAATTTAGACAATTTTAATGTTTTTTCCTTTCGTCGGCGCGAGCCCTACAGCAGCGAGAGGCCTGAAGCGGTGATACCTACTTGCTCGAGCCTGAGACTTAAGTTTGAGATCGAGTTTGGGACGCGAGCTAGTGACTCGGGACTGAAACTCAAGCTTGAGACTAAAGACCGAGACTCTAGATTGAGACTCGAGACTGAGACTCAAGACTGAGACTGAGACTCGAGTTCAGCGTCATTGCCAGACTTTTTGAGACCTAAAGCAAAATTTTCACCTGAGGCCTTTTTTTAATGTAGACAATTTTAATTTTTCTCCTCTCGCCGGTGCGAGGCCTACAGTAGCGCGAGGCCTGAAGCGGTAATACCTACTTGCCACCCCCTGGCGACGGCCCTGAACAAGGGGGTGCAAAACGATAATTTCACCCCCCCCCTTCGGTTCCGGTGCCACTGTTCGTTGATTTCCAAGTCCAGGTACAGTTACTTGAAAGAATGCTGCCTAGATAGTTGAGCTGCTCTACTGTCTGAATGGCATTTCCATAGACATTGATTGTGGGACTGGAAGTTGACGGTGCATCATATCTGATAGTGATAATCCTTGCCTTATTCTTCATACTATTCACCTTCATTCAAAGTCCTGGTTGGTTTTCGCGTACACGTCGATCATTCTCTGTGTTTCTGTGCCGAGTAGCCCAGAATAACTGTATCGTCGGCATACTGTAACTCGGAGATGAATCAGCTTCGCACGTTCCTTTGGCTCTGAAGTCTGGCAAGTTTGTGCCCACCATCCATATGGTATCTGATTTGGATACCATGATCTTAGCTGACTTAGAACAGAAATGACGGCTAAAACAACGGCTTGAGCTAACGGCTCAAGCTTTAGCATAAGCCAGTCATGACTGGACTTGACATACCTACGATTCAGGGAGTAATAACAAAATAACTTGGAAACGAAGCCAGGCCCGTCGAGAGCTCCAGTCGGGTCCAGAGCAAGGAACACAGCGGGTCCCTCCAAAAAATTATTTTCGCCTTCGTTAGGAGCTAGGCCCGGAGACAAAATCCCCAGTCCCCCCCTCCTCTCATCATGCCTGAGCGAAGAAATTCAAGAGAATAAAGTTTGTAAAAATCGTAAAATCTTTCACATATCATCTTTCGCAAGAATTGATTCGAATCGATTTGTAAGGAAACCTTCCGCCCGCCACCCGAACCACCAATTAATTTTCCAGTTTTCGTGGAGCACGATACGAGTGCTTTCCGGTCCCGAGTTTGTAAAGAAAATGGGAGAGCTAGTTCAGATGGAGGCTCTTGATCACGACTTCAAAAATCTTGATGTCGAGTTCGGAAAAGACGTTTCTCAGGTTGTCGTCGGTGGCAATCACGACTTTCATTTTCAGATATAAGGTGGCTGGTTATATGGAGGAGGTTCTCGCGGAAAAGGATTGGTGAATTTGGAAATCATAAAGTACGAAGATAAGATCTTAATTCAAATTAGGTGATACGGGAGTGGAGTGTTCATGGGTTTTTGAATTGCGCAGAGAATCGAAGTTGATTGGGTCATTCGTTTGAAGTTGTATGATGTGACTGAAGAAACCTCTTATCCCACCACAAGAATGAGATGGACATTAGATGGTTCAAACTCCTTCAAAATCGTCTGAAGACCATCTCTTTATAGAACAGACCACAGCCTTTGCTTCAGCACTCACTCTTTTGAGAAATCTGCTCAGGTACGGGTTAAGTTTGCCACGTGGAGCAATTTTTTACATGTTTTGATCGTGAGATCTCATTGGGATTTAGTACAGTCTATGAATTTCTGAAACAGGTGGTATCAATAGGATTTGCGGTTTTCAGGGCTATATAGACTTATTAGATGGTATAGAGATGAGGTGCCTGAGTTGGGTCGAGAAAGCTTGTCAAATTCTACCCACCCAATTCGCAAACTAAGAAGAGAAACAATATTTTTGTAATTTTGTAACCATTTCTGGGTCAAATTATTCGCTTCCTACTCAAATATTTCTTTTTTACGAATAAACTCGGATTATAAATAGCCCAGTAGAATTACAGTAAATAAGTGCTTTGAAAAAGAAAAAATCTCCATCAAAGCTTTAATTGCTGAAAAGTGTTGGCCTTGATGTCTTTGTTATGTGGTAAAAACCCATCACCCCCACCCCTTGCGGAACCCCCTAAAAAGGGGGCTGATTTGGCACATTTTTTGGTGTTTCGAATTTTTCTCGAAAAGTATGAGATTTAGAGCAAAAATACCTCAGTACAAAAAGATTCCCCATAAAATTTACCAACAAATAGAGTCATCTTTTCTTCGGTTACAATAATTTGACGCTGTATAACAGTATCTGCAATTTTACTGTTTTCAGAAATTTTCGATTTTTCGAGTCTTTTCCTAACGTTTTTCTGATTTCTCTCAAAAAGTATGAGATTTAGAGCAAAAATACCTCAGTACAAAAAAATTTTCCATAAATTTACCATCAATTAATGCCATCACTCTTTCGGTTACAATAATTTGAAGTTACATAACGTACTTTTGAACTTCGTTCCTTACAACATGACTTCATCTTTTGACAAAGATGACTATTTGTTATTGTAGTCGTGTGCGAGCTAAGTTTGCTGCTGGGACTAAAATAAAGAGATCTCAGAAGATGTTGTCGCTGGGTACTGTTAAAAATTCGATGAAGGTCAAGAAGAAGACAAATGTAATTGACCCACTGACTTTATTCCACAGAATATGTGTGTTGCCGCATAGATCCAATGACTTGAAATCTTACTTGGAATATGAATTGGTGTCTTATCCGCTGTCTCTTTTCAGTGAAGTTGGCATGCGTAAAAGTGATAAAGCGGCACTGTATGAAATTTTTCAGGAATGTAAAAATATTGACATGAACGGATTCTCGCATTATATTGTAGATGGGGGCTACCTTCTGCACAAAGTAGTCTGGGGATCGCGTCAGATATTTTCTGAAATATTCACGGCGTATTATGAGTACGTTGTTCAGCATTTTGAAAGAATGTGACTGTCGTATTTGACGGGTATGAACAGGCATGCCTTAAGGACGCTGAGAGAAGAAGACGTTACACAAACAGTGCCCCAGACATCATAGTTGATGAAAATACTCCAGTCACTGTTAAACAGGATCTTCTTCTCGCTAATGGTCACAATAAGACAAGATTTGTCTTATTATTGAAATCTATTTTTGAAAGAAATGGTCTCGGGGTACTCATAGCTGCCGGTGATGCAGACCCACTTATTGTTCGAGAGGCAATAAAAATAAGACGCGCTGGACATGACACAGCAATAGTGGGAGAAGATGTCGACTTACTAATTCTAATGGTAGCCTTGGCCGATCCACACGAGTATGTTTTTCTGATAAAACCGAGCAGAGGAGCAGTGCCTCAAAAATTATTTAGCAGCGAACAAGCTGATGACATTACAGAGAATGCCCCCTTCCTTCACTCCTTTACCAGATGTGACATTACATCGGCCTTGTACAACAAAGGTAAAGTGACATCATGGAAGGTGTTGAATACTGCGCCGGAAATACGGGACATTGTTCGCACTTTTTCCTCTCCTGAACCAACCAAAGCATCCATTTTTCAAAGTGGATGTAAAGCTATGAACATCCTCTATGGCGGACAAGAGGATGATTCTTTAAATGCTCTCCGCTATGAAAAATTTTGTGCCATGACAAAGAGAAGCAGATGTGACTTCAGGTTGTTACCACCTACAGAAGAGGCGACCAAACAACACGCTTTCCGAGTATATACTCAAATGCAGACATGGTTGAGAGAGGATATCAGAGTCGAGGAATGCGGTTGGAGAAAGTGTGACACTGAATTGGAACCACTGCCGATGAATGTTGCTCCAGCTCCACCAAAATTATTGAAGAAATTATTCTGTAGGTGCAAAAAGAAGTGTAGCACAAAGTGTGGATGCGTCAACTGATAACACTGAGCCAGGTTTCTTCAGACCAGACAACATAATCACAGTCAAGTATGAAATAGATGATGATACGCGGAAATATTTGAAAGCCAATCTCTTAATTTGTCTTTGTTTCCACGTATTCCATGTTCAGAAGCCTGTTGCCTGTATTCATTGCCACGGTCATGAATGCACCAACAGTTGCCATGATGCTTCAATGAGTGATGAAGAAAGTGATGATGAATGGTGATTTAGATTATAAGTATTGTCTATTAATTATTATAATTTTATGCTCAAAAGTATGCCTTGTTATTTACATGGGTAGTATCATTGACTATACAGGTACCAGACAAATACTCGCATTGTTAGAAAAGTTGTCACTTTGAAGGATACTGACACCAGAGTGTGCTGCGTGTTAATACGTTGGTGTAAGAGAGAGGGAAAGATGTTCTGTCTCCTTCACTCTGCTGGTTGACACGCAGCACACTCTGATGTCAGTATCCTTCAAAGTGACAACTTTTCTAACAATGCGAGTATTCGTCTGGTACCTGTATAGTCAATGGTAGTATACAATATGTTCAACTTTTTGAATCTTTTAAACTTCAAGTAATTGTTGCATAGCTTCAAATTATTGTAAGTGAGTGAATGATGAGGTCAGTCAGTAGAGAATTATACTGAGAGCATTTTTGCAATGACGTATTTTCCCTCTAAATCTCAAACTTTATCAGGAAAATCAGAAAAACGTTAGGAAAAGACTCGAAAAATCGAAAATTTCTGAAAACAGTAAATTTGCAGATACTGTTATACAGCGTCAAATTATCGTAACCGATGAAATGATGACTTTATTCGATGGTAAATTTTATGGGGAATCTTTTTGTACTGAGGTATTTTTGCTCTAAATCTCATACTTTCCGAGAAAAATTAAAAAAACCAAAAAATGTGCCAAATCAGCCCCCTTTTTAGGGGGTTCCGCAAGGGGTGGGGGTGATGGGTTTCTACCACATAACAAGGACACCAAAGCCAACACTTTTCAGCAATAAAAGCTTTGATGGAGATTTTTTCTTTTTCAAAACCATAATTCTACTGGGCTAAAAACAAAAATTCGCTCCGCACTGAAGAGAAAACAATCTGACAAGAATGTTTTTAGAATAAATTCGCACTCTTCCGTTGTTTCATCTACTTTAAAAAATCGTCTAAAAATCGAATAAAAACTCGCAATGTATTTTTTTTTTGAGGTTGAAAAAATACGAACAAAAATTATTCTTTATTCTCGCTTCGTTGTAAGAACAAATTTTCCACCTTAATTTATTCGAAGTTTAAACGTCGTGGCCTCGTATTCCGCGATTTTTGAATTGAACTTTTTTTTTTTTTCATCGTCCACTCGACCATTTTCACGGAATGTTAATGTCTTTATAATAATTGAAAAATTTGCTAAGTTGAAAAATACGTATTTTCTAATCGCTTACCATCGTGGCAAAGAAAATCGAAAAATCAATTTTATTACCGTCTTCGCGTCTATAGTATCATCGCTTTTGTATATTTTTCCTCTTACAAATGGTTATTATGTGCGGTAACGTCAGAAATATTCTCTTTTTGTATGTAATTGAATATAACAAGGATATTTTCTCTTTTGATTCTTCAACACACGCGGAATTTTTGAGCAAAGGCCTCCCGAAAAGTTCGGAAGAAAAAAAACTATCATAAGTCAGATCCTACAAGTTTATCGTGCGAAAACATTTCGTCCCGATGGTACTCCACGATTTACAAAATCTTCGTGACCCGCCAATACGAAAGAAATAACAAATAACCCTCAAATTCTGTATATATTGACCTAATAAGTTACGTCTCGGTGAAGCGAAATCGGAAAGATAGAGACGGATAATGATAGATGATACGTTGTCTGTAAGAATAACGCGTTCTCTATATCTCTTTCTTAAAAGTAGGCAAAATCATTCATTCGTAAATGGAATAAGAAATCAAGGAGAGAGAATTTTCCTTTTAGTGATATGCAGAAGCCATGCTCATTAGGAGAGCATATTATATAGAAAAGGGCATGAAGCATTCGGAAAATCGAAATGGAAATGCGATGAATTAGAGACGCTTTATTTCATATCAAATGTGACAGCTTCGAAACGGCTTTTACAATACATATTCGCAGAGTGAAATGTATGCGGATTGTGTATCATTTTCAACTCGGTGCGCTTACCATTTTATACACTGACCCACGATATAATACGATCTAAAGAATGGCTCTCTGATCGTAGAACTGAAGCAAGATAGTAGTGTGAAGGTAAGAACTTAAAAGCAAAATTCATTTCAGAGGTACGGTACGGAAGGTGGTATAGAAAAATAATCCTTAAAAATTCAGCGTGCATAGGATTCTCGAATTCAGATGTTTAAATGAAAGAAGACACATCTGTAAATTGAAAAAAAACAAGGAAATCTAATGAAAGTTTGTACCCGGTTCTACCCAGCCAATTTCTTCAATGTCATAGTTATGCGTATACGACTGAGACTACTCCAGATTGGGGTACGCCTATTAAAACCCAAGAAATTACTTTCTGAGTATCCCTCCCTCGATATTAACCGTAACTTGGAAAATCGAATTGATTCAATTATACTACTCCTGGAAAAACCGTCAAAAGAAGTCGCGGAAAACCGTTACAATTTAGGGAAACTTCGTGGATAAAAGCATCTACGATCTTTCTTCAAAGAAGTGTTTTGCTCCAAGGATATTGAAAACCTTTTGCCATTCCTCTTCAGTTTCCGGTTTCTTAGAGTGCAAGTGTAAATGAGAGTAGCTACTGGATGCTTTGGCATAGAACTGGTCGATTGCTAACGCATTTGCGTACAAAGCGAGTCCATCTTCTAGGATTTGTGAACGAAGAAATAGAGCATATAATCAGGCCAAGAGCTAATATCAATTGTAATTTTTGGAAACGCGTTAAACGTGTCACATAGAAAAATGACGGGAATATCAATCATTCCATATCTCTAGATACATTAGAACGGTTTCCAACGCATTCTTTCAAAACTTTAAGTACACATTTACATTTTAATTGCTTTCATCTTTGTAACATAACGAATTTCGTCCTCAATTTCATGATTAGCCTAGTACACAATCGATTTGTCTACAAACTATGAAAGTTCATTCAAATGCAATCTATGCTCGAGAAATCCAGGTATTGATAAAAGAAAAATTGAATGTCATTAACCAAATTTTGCTCAACCTTGATTGCCCGTTCAAAGTAACTTTCTGATTTCTTCTCCAGTTTTTCGCCCGCGCTGTGGCAAGTAATTATTCATATTAAGATTTCCATTTCTGAAAATAAGGAAAGATTGTTCGGATTTTGAGACTACTCAGCTTCATTATGGTTTTAATGTCTCTCTCTCGGCGGAAGACATCTCATAATTTGTTAGCAAGAAGATGGTGTTTTCCCTATAGCTTTTTGAGCTTCTGCCGTCGTATGTACATCCATTACGCGTGGAAGTGACTCTTCTTTTCTTATTTCATCATCATCTTGGCTCTCATCAACAGTAATACCTTTTACCGACTAAACAATCCGTTGAACCATGTCGACTCTTAATCAACGTTGATGTGACGTCATCAAATCGACGTCATATCGACCCCTTATTCTGATACGTGATCGACACAAATTCGACGTCAATTTCCAGTCGAAATAGTTCCACTGCAAATCGATGTCAAATTGACTTAAAAAAAAAAAAAAGTTATAGAATCTTCCAAACTACGACCCATTGTTGTTTTAGAAAAATTAAAAGGTTTAGTACGGACGTAACAATTTATTTCGAGTACACGGATGTAAAAGTACAATAGTAGAACTCTACGCGACCGGTTTCGATCAGTTCTGTGCTGATCATCTTCAGGACTGAAATATAAGTACAATATAAAACTACATAAACGTTCGAGATGTGAAGAAAGGCGAGAGTGGTGATTCAGCCGCGTGACTCGTAGCGGAGAACGAAGCGAATCAACGGGTTTAGAAATGTAGATTCTAAATCATTGAGTAAAAGGTTGCCTACTCTGAGTTTGGCGGCGATGGCTTCAGCTTCCTCAAGTCTGGTCATGAGTGAGCTTTTTTTACAACGGTGAAGGAGGGAGATGGACAGTTTTTGTGTGTCGTGGTTCATCTCGAAGCAGTGTCTTGTGACAGCGGTAAATTTAGTCTGGTGCTCTTTTAGTCGTTGTTGGAGTGTTCTACCGGTCTGTCCAACGTAGATTGAGGGGCACTCGCCGCAGGAAACTTCATACACTCCATCTGAATCCAATTCAGGAACGGGGTCCTTCAGCGAAATTAGATTTGAGTTGCACGTTAGCGGGTAAAAGCCAGTGCGGTAACCATACCTTCGGAGGTCGGAGGCTAAGTTTTCGGATGGTTTACCGAGGAAAGGTAGTCGAAGCCACTTTTCTCTCTTTGGAAGGCGTTGGAGAGGAGAATCAGTGTCCGTCAGAAGGTATCGTAATCTCTTCTTACGGATGAGAAGACGAATATCAACATTGAAGTCGTTGATTTTGGCGATTCTTTCGATGTTGGTGATTTCCACCTCGAAGGCGTGGTCAGATAGGGGAAGAGATACGAGTCTATGGATAGCAGAATTGATGGATGCCATTTTGTGAGTTATAGGATGGAGTGACTTAGAGTGGATAGATACTCCAGTAAACGTATCTTTGCGATATACTGCGAACTCGGCTCGGAGGGTGTTCAATCTTTCAGCTAGAGTGATGGTGAGATCCAGGTAGTTGAGATGATGACCTCCTACAAAATGATGAAAAAATGCAAGAAATAAAAACAGAGGAATACAAAAATTCAAGATGTTTTAAAATTAAGGGATAAAAAAGGAATGTGTCACATGCAAGTAATCACGGGCCTTTAGTAATAATAAAATATGAGATTTCTTTATTGTAAGTAGAATAGGCTTTAAAGTGACTAACTTATAGTTACATTAAACTATGAATTTACTTCATAGTCCGTCATAAAATTGCTAGCAACTAGGTTGAATCCGACAAGGAAATAAATGGGTTAATAAAAATGTAGAAATTGGTAATAATAAAAATTTTCTATTAATTCAATATTTTTGGAACTTTTGCAAGTGCAAATTATTAGTGAAAAATTTGGGCATTATCGAGTTACCTGAAAAATATAAATTTCAAAAGAGATAGACATGAAGGTAGGTGACCACCATTATATTGAAGAGTAAGTTGATAAAGAAGTTGAAACTTCTGACGCTTCCCCCGCACATCTTATCAAATTTTTTAAACTGATTTTGAGGCTCCCTTGTGCTTCTTAACGTGTTTTGCAGGGGGTCTTCTTTTTGCAAAGATCACCTTTGTGTTTTCGATTTATTGTCGTGATCTCGTACGTGCTCGATGAAGGCCGATTGGCTGTTGAAAATTTGGTCGCACGTATCACAAGCCAGGAGCGATCGGTTGAATTTTTTCGCAGGTGTCCCTACATCTACGAATACGGAGCATCTCGGCGAAAAGAACGCCTCTTTAGTGTAATGTGACGCGTGAAGCCGACAGTCTGAACCATTTTGACGCTGAAACAATTTCAAAGATGTGAACGGCGATTGCTGAGTCCTCTGGTGGTGGGTAACCATGTGGTGACAGCGGGAAATTTCATGGACGAATGATTTTCCGCAAAATACGCATGGAAATTTGCAATTGAGCGGTCTACTCGCTGACATATTTACCTAGAAAAATGGATAAATATTTTGATGAATCTATCCATAAAACATTTATCGATGCACAAAGAGTCTAATTTTGAACTGCGAGGGAATTGTAAAACAATTAAGGATATATCGACCCGCCAATCGAAAAATCGCATTTACAGAATTCAAAATAGCCTCATACGTCTCCAGACATGACGTCTGCAGTAATGATTTTGTCATCTAAACCAAAAGGTTTCTAATTAATCTACCTTCTCTTAAATGTCCTGCAAAATGAGCATTAGATTGTGGGACTTCGTCCCTAAAACCGGCATGGGAGAAGCAATTCGATTTTGTTGTAGCTGTTACTTTCTCCTACGCTGACGTTGGCATAATAATAGCATCTAGGAAAGTGACATTCATTTCCAATCTTTGTTCGCCATTTTCAATCCATTTGTAGACTAGAAATATTCCAAAATGACCTTTGAAACGCTTGGTCACTCGCTGATCAATTGGCTTTGGAACACTTGTGGTGTTGAAAGGTAAGAACTCCTATCAAATATTTTTTAGGCTGACGAAACAGTGAGAAGAGCGGTTATCTACCAGAAGTATGATTTTTGCGGATGAATTTTCAGAAATGAATAATTTGAAGCATCTTGGTTTTTCAGATTTACCTATGACAAGGAGACGTCTTTTTTCATTCCCAGACATATTAGCAAGCAGCAACCTGCACTTTTATTCTTTGTCTGGTGTCAGCTTGAAGGAAATATGTGTACGTGCTTTGTTCGAATTTATCTGTGTATCCAGCCCGTACTTTGGTCCATATAATATTCTGAAGCCAATCATCACAAACAGTTGAATCCACGCTTTTAGATTTGCCAGAAATTTTAGCAAAAACAATACCACATGTCTATCTCGGAAGCGTTGGACCCGTGAATTACTGCACAAAAAGTCATTCATCCCTAGTCTGATTGCAAACTCATTTGCCTTCTCCGTTTTATTTAGAAACTGATTTTTTGTGTGTCTCTTAATTGATGATGTAATTCCTTCTTTCTCATGTCTCTCCTTGTTCTCGCGCCGCCCTAAACTGTATGTCTTTTCATCATTATATTTTCAGTCGAGTTTTTATTCTGATGTTGGCATGTTCAGGAAAAAACTCACGGGTTCTTTAACGGAGTTGAATGAGGGTAGGCGGGAAACCTGTTTTTTGAAGAATTTTGAAAGGATTTTTTGAGTCTTATGGTGTTTGAAGCGTTGCATTTCTGACTCATTAGAAAGGTGGTGTCCGAAATATTGTATATCTGGCTCATTGAAGGGGCTCAATCAATTGATGCATGAAGCATTGCATATCTAGTTACTTGAAGGAGGAGTTTTGATCAGGCTAGTGGGGTGTTGTGATCCCCTTGGTTCAGTGAAGAAACCCCCTTCAAATTTTAATCTCTTGTAACTGAAAAAAAAACAAAAAAAAAAAAAAATTCTGGCAGAGTCAAGTGAATAAAGATCATGTTTCATGTCTTTCTTAGTATCTAGTGACTGTTGGGAGCGAGTTAGCTTTTGGGGGCTCACTCGCTTTGCCTCCCTCCTTGGTCTAGTTTAAGTCTAGTTGAAGACTAGTATAATCCTAGTATAAAGCTAGAATAAATGAGCCTACTTTAGAATATTTTAGGCTAAGGCTTTAGGGCGGCCCCATCGCTTGGCCTAGTATAAGTCTGTTTTGTAATATTTTAGGCTAACGACGTTAGGGAGGCTCAATCGCTTTGCTCGTTCACCTCGCTTCTTGGTCTAGGATAAGTCTTCTTCTTAGTCTCCATCCTAGTATAATGATGGCTTAGCCTTGAGCTTTGCCAGTATAGGAATAGTCACCCCATTCCTAGTAAGTCTGGTGTATGTATATGAGGCTTATATAGGGACCAACTGATCCAGACCTAGAATAATGAAGGCTTCAGATAGAGTCGTCTGGTCAAGGGCCTAGTATAAGCCTAGTCTGTAGTATATGGAAGAATAGTATATAAAAGAATCTAGTTTAGAATTAACCTACTACAACATACTGATTGAGGCCTAGTATAATGAAAGCTTCAGACACCCAAGGTCAATTGTATGGACGGACGAACGCACGCACGTAAATGTCAAAATCAGGGGTCAGAGCAAAGACATGAAACATGTCAAAAAAACCTGTGTAAATGCCCCCCTTCCCCCCTAGAACGACAAATACGAAGAATCGTCGTCGTCAACAAAATGGCTTCACAACACCCCTATGTACACCGACTACCAAGCTATACATAGAGTAGGAAGGAGGCCTAAAAAAAGTATAATACTATCAAAAACTACAGGATCATAATAAAATAATGCCTAACATACTTTGTACTGGATTTTAACTAGGCTACGGACCGGACCCCTCCTTGGATTATACTAGCTTCATACTAGTACACATGATGAGGGGGAATTGGAAAATTTTCGACCTCTGAGCTTCGCTGGCAGGACGGCGAACGTTTTTTTTTTCTGGAAAGACCCCCTCCCCGATAAAAGAGATTTCCTATCAAAAAGCCCTGCGGGAATTAGCATTTCTACTAACTGCTAGAAACCCTTCCTGCAACAATGTTTTTGTCGCCTTGATGACGTCATCAGTAACTTCACTCTACTTGAAAATCTGAGTGAAAATTTACATTGTGTTAAGATGGACCCGAGCGTCCATGGATGCGTCGCTTTCGAAGAAACATCTGTCCCTTTCAATTATAATTATTCCTCTGTTCCTGTGGGCGTATATCTTTCGACATATTATTCAACGCTAAGGAGATTGTTGGATTTGCAGTCTTGTGCGCTTTGAAAATTTATAAAATCCTTCATAATTCTAGCATAAATTAACCGAGCTCCTGATTTGAATAATGTCCGTTTATAAGCCCTCGTCTAATCCAGAAAAAAGGAAAGTGGGGAAGTTGATATCTTCAAGTTTATTTGTTTGATGGTCTTCAGTGTTCGTACAAAGGTCGAAGAAGTCCATCGAAACGTCCGATAATTTCATTTTCGCTGAGGTATCGGAAATTAGCTCGATACGATGGTGTAAACGAATATAATAGTAACGTTGTCGTAAAACGGTTATTAATCATCGACTTTAACCGTTTACGTTCCTTTTTAGTGTACGCGTATATGAAACCGGCCACCGACTTATCCGGATTTCGCTTTGACCTTTTTTTTTTACTCGCATCGCACTTTTTACTCGCCTCGTCACCTATTAGCGTTCTCGCGTCGCGAACAAAAATTACTATTTCACTTTCGCATAAAAATGTTAATCGCACAGACATACATCGCTTCTATTTTTTCCTCTTTCGGATAAATCGGGGCAATATTTCTCTTAACGGAAAATAATTTACAAAATTTTCAAAAAAATATATATCCTCTCATTTTCTATGCCCGTATCATATTTTTCTGTACTTTTTCTTCTTTATTACTCTACGTTCGTGCGCAGCCTGGATGCCAGAGGTATCTTCGGTTGTTCTCTTTCTGGATCATTAGTATTGATTAATAATGCTTGTATTTCGCTCATAATTTATCTTATTGTTAACTGAAAGTTAATAGTAAAGAACCTCCTCCCCTTCGTAGTGCTTCACACGGCTAAATTAATTGTACGGCGTGAACTAAAAAACCCTTTCTGTCCATTTGCTGGATATCACTCATCTTAAGCCTGAAAGGTATGAACCATATTTTTTCATTAGTGAAAATAATTAATATTGCTGTCTTTCCTCGTCAGAGTACTACCGTTACGCGTTGTAATCCACCTCTGGTGTATGTTAAACCTGAAAAAAAAATTCAAAATTAGGCGACGTTGTCCGTGTTCTTGCATATACATACAGCGAGAGAGAGAGAGATGAAAAAAAAAAAAACGCCATCACATCCGCTAATCCTATATTCTGTCATGTCAAATTCCCTCTACACAGGGGAGTGACGCCTATAATGTAGTAGGCGAAGGCGGAGGAGGGAAACGATTGAAAAGAGTTGTTTGATCGAAAAACAAGGTAAACAGTGCAGTGTATCGAGTTCTGTACTCCTTTCCTTGACGTGAAGAGTGAATTTCATGGAGATAGCGACCGACCTTCAAACGAGCTTTGAATGGAACTTTTTGAAGTTTTTTATATGTTCCACAAAGAACGAATGCGACGTCGAGTCTTTTCCTGATTCGACCTCGTTCCGATAAGAGTTGTTCTTTCATGTTCAACACTTCATGAGGATTGGCCTGAATTTGTTTAAGACGTGAGTTGTACCAATAGTTTTGAGGACGACCTAAGGGTGTCAAGAATGAGCTTTTTTCAGGTTTGTTGTTGCGTGGAATAACGAGCCTCGCTACCTACACTTGGACCTCTCGGCTCGGAATCAGCGGGGAGGGCAATATGAATAGATATAAATACGATAGGCGGTACGGAGGTAGTTCATAGAGCTCGTGGACTAGGCAAGAGAGCAGTGTTGAAGGAATAGATCGTCAGGATAGCAGCACAGGCGTAAAAAGGGTGAGAGGCGTAAAAAGAAGCAAGAGTGCGTGAGACTTGTATGGTCTATTCTGTGACGGGATGCGATGACTTCTTTGCGTCGCGTCGGGGAAGAAATTGGAATATTCGAATAGATCGGACCTTTTTAGAAGATGAGGCAGATCAGAAATCATACCGGGAGTGAATGATGTAGGATTTGAGATCTCACGTATCGAAGTGGAACGCCATGACTGCTTTGCGGCCAGATCCCCTGTGTCATATTCGTTGAGGTCGATGTATTCCGGTATCTTTGAAAAATAGATAGAGAATGAAGAACTTGAAGATTCGTTGAACGATAGGATCTTTAGAATGAGGTTTTCGGACAGCAAGTAAAGATGAGAGAATTCGATAGTAAAAAGAACTCGAGGGAATGAGGCGGATGAAAAGAGAGAGGCGGGTAATAGCAGTGAGTTTGGCGGTAAGTATGGAAGTAGATTTATAAAAGGTAGAAAAAATTTTCTATAAACGTGCGAAACTCCCACCAATTCATCTCAGATATCAAAAATCTACAGCTAGACGATGAAGACATCCTAACCTCATTCGATGCAGTTGCCCTCTTCACAAATGTTCCAGTCTCCCTTGTACTGGAAGTCACAAAAGAAAAATGGCACGAAATAAAGAATTTCACAGCTCTGGATGAAGCATTGTTCTTCGAAGCCCTGGAGTTCTGCCTCACTGAAGGCTACTGCAAATTTGAAAACGAGCACTACAAACAATTAGAGGGTACGCCCATGGGCGGACCTCTTTCATCTATAGTGTCCGAGCTTGTTTTGGATAAACTTTTCCGCTCAATACGCGAAAATTATGATGTAAAGTATTTATCTAAGTATGTGGACGACAGTTTCTGTATTACAAAAAAGGACAGGGTCGACTATATTTTTGATTTTATGAATTCCTTCCACGAACGCTTAAATTTTACTATTGAAAAAGAGAAAGATAACCATTTGAATTTTTTAGATGTTACTGTAATCAAAAAACCAGATAATACTTTAACTTTTAAGCATTTCAAAAAAGTCACTTACTCTGGCCGAATTATCAATTTTGAATCTAATCATCCCATCCATACTAAAGTAAATACGGCCAGATCTTTACTCAAAAATAGACTTAACCTTTCTGATAATTTTTTCCACAAACAAATAATTGACGATTTTAAGAAACTTTTAACTAATAATGACTACCCTAAATGTTTTATTAATCGTATTTTGACTAGTATTACTGACTCCCCCCCTTCTAATAACGTAATTGAACCTAACAGACTTAAATTTTATTCAATCCCTTACATTGGTGTTCCTAGTTTAATTTTAAAGAAACATTTAGAAAAACTTACTCCTAATATTCGAGTCACTTTTAGTTGTCATAAGTTTACTAACATTTTTTTCACCAAACTGAAAGACCCTGTCCCCACTATTTATCGTTCCAATTTAGTCTACAACATTCCTTGTACTGAATGCGATAAAGTATATATTGGTGAGACAAAACAGTTGTTAGATGAGAGACTAAAACAACACAAGAGGGATGTTACCAACAAGCTTGAGAATACTGCCCTTTGCCAACATACCGCTAACACAGGTCATGCTTTCGACTTCGATAATACCACCATTTTAGGCTACGAAAAAAACGAGAAGAAAAGAAAAATGCTGGAAGCCATCAAGATCAAAACTAGTAATTACTCTATTAATTTTAAAGCTGACTCCTATAACATAAACAGCATGTTTCACCCTGTACTCAAAACTTAGTCATAAATGATCTGTTTTTTCGTTCTTCGACCTACTTGTACTTGTATTTGTCTTTCAGTCTTGTTTTACCCTTGAAAAAGGCGGAGGTTCCGTCCGAAACGTCGGGTATATAAATAAAAATTGTATTATTTTGACGGCAGTGCCGAAAATTTTTTCTACCTTTTATAATATAGTTACCGTCAAGAAAAATTTCCAGACAATTAGAACATTCTAATTGTCTAAAAAGTTTTTGGAAGTAGATTTATTTAAAATGACTAGTTATATCGCATGTTGAGTTGACTACCTCATCCCCCTCCCCCATTCTGGGGTTCCTTGTGGTGAATAAGCCAATCTCTTTATTTGTAGTTCTATTCTGGACGTAAAATACATCAGTAACCTTGATCGTCTCTCGGGACTTGAAATAATTTTGGTCTTTGAGGGACTTAGTTTTGAATTTTGCTAGTTCATAAGTTGACGTATAATATACTAGGCTAAACTAGACTCAGCTACTCAGCAATGAGTTTAGACTAGGTCTAAAGGAAGAGGAGGTGGAGCATGGTATGAATTCATTATAGCTGTGCTAGGACTGTTCAGATGAATGAGCGGGACGAGTGAGCCTGCCAGCGAATAAACACAGTAACCCTGCGTAGAACTTACAACCTCTCTTTGGAACTGTGACTCTGGTGATCAAATGGTCCGCAAATGCCGATTCTCTTAACGGGGAACCATCCTCAGAAAACGTCCGCGTCCAGGAGTTTCTGTTAACTGCGTGACGTGACGTGACGTGTGGTGCTTCATGACGTCATCAATGACCTTGACCTACTTTAGGGACTTGGAAAAATTCCAACTTCCAGCCGGGTTGCTTTATGACGCGTCCGGAGTTTCTGTGAACTGCGTGACGTGACGTGACGCCTGGCGCTTTATGATGTCATCAATGACCTTGACCTACTTTAGGGACTTGGAAAAAATGTCTGCTTCCGGAAGTTTCTGTGAACTGCGTGACGTGACGTGTGATGCTTTATGACGTCATCAATGACCTTGACCTTGACCTACTTTAGAACCCGCATTAATTATATCAGGCGTAGCTTGCAGTCTACTGGTCACCTTTACTGAGAAGAGTCCAGCCAATTCAGTTTCTGAGGAGGCATTTTTGCGCCAACGTGATCGCGAGCGAGGGAGGTTGCGGGTTCCCCGCTGCCATTGCAAACATGCAATGACCTCTAATTTTCTCCACCCCTTTTTATGCTCGGCCACTCTTATTTTGAGCTGGTGGCCAGTCTCAACAATGTAAACTCCCTTACAGTCGCCTTATTCCATCTTATTGTCCCTATTACTTTCGACCGGTGGGTCAGGGAACTAGAGCCTGACAAATAGTCCTCCAACAGCATTAAGATTGTAAAACGTAGGACGAAAGCTAAAAAGGCGGCGGACATGACCCAACTGTGAAGAAAACTTCCCACGGTCTAACGCTTCCTGCTGCACGGTTCAATCGTGAGGGAGGGATAGTGATAACAGAATTGAGGCTGTTCCTACCTGCAAACCATGAAATCGATGTACAATTGACCACATTCTCTCTGGCCAAGTGTTTTATTGCCAACAATTCCTTGCGGAAATCGGAATGACTCAGTGGGATGTGAGTCCGTCAATGGATTAAGCTATGCGAGTAAAATGTGATAATCTTGTGAGAAACAGAACAAAAAGACGAGTGGTCAAAGTGTCTTTCCTATAGATGGCATTCCCATGGACGCTGTTTCTTGACGAGCCACCAACTTCTGGAGTAAATAAAAGGTGAAAGTATGTCGGCATTTGAAGTTGCTTCTGACTCACGTGCGCTCAAAGGCGAGAAAAACGTCAAGTTCTTACAAAACAGGGAAAAATCGCGAGAGAACAGTCTCTGATACCGTGAACGGCATTGTGACGATGCTCCAAACCTTTGAATCGTTCTATGTGCTATTACGTGACACCTACAACATAAAAAGAACATAGGGTCGACCTCAGTGGAAGTATATTATCTGTAAGTCTATGTCAGCCAAGGAAGACTAATTTTTCACAGAGTAGGACGACTTGAAATGAACTCCAAATTTCAAACAACGCTCCAAAAATTTAGCAAGGGAGTAAATAAAAGAAGAAAGAAAGGAACCAACAAGAGGAACGTTTTTTTTATGGACCTTCGGCAACTCGTATATGGAGGAGGTACGGGGTTGGACTCCAGGAGGACTCTACTAAAAAAGCTATTTTCTTTGGCACCTCTCTAGTTAAGTACGTCATTAACTTTGGAGACGTATAAAAAGGACTTCTCCATCACAACAATAGTCTTTGTGGAGATCAAGTCCTCCTCCGTAACCCTCCTCTTCAGCCCTTTATCACCTCTCGTGCAACATGGTGATATTGCGGACCAAATCACCGCAAGTTTCGTAAATGCTAACCCTAGGTCCAACTTCATGTACGCTCCATCTTTCTTCATTCTATTTTATACAATATTCAAAGAGGATATTTCCAATTAACAAAAAATATGCGTGAAAATTCAAGTTACGAGAATCTTGAAATCAAATTGGAAAACATTCGAGCTTCCATCGCTCTTGTCTTGTATACGGATCTGGAAGTTGACGAGCAGGGAAAAAACAGGAGAACATCTTCTTTTCTGTAGAGGTGCATCTAACGCTAGCTTGTGCGGCTTTCGCACCATCCTTAATTATCGATCTCACTTCAAGCGCTGTATATTGTTTACTGATCGTTACTAAAATAAAAAGAGAGAGAGGAAAAAAACTCAAATAATAATACAAACAACGTCCTACAACGGCCACCGACGATGTCGAAAGTTCTCCAAAGCGAAGTCGAGCACTCGAAAGATAACAACGAGCCAGGGTTGAAAGAAAAAATACGAGAAAAATCGGTCTGTTCACACGTTATAAAGCGCGGCACAAAAGAAATATTGTCGCTAGAGGGCACGAAAGGGATGACGGTACAACGTCCGGAATATGATACGTGTTTCGCAAAGAAGACGCCAATCTAATATTGTATCCGCGAGCGCGCGGCCAAACAAAGTCCGGCACGCTTTCCCGACATAAATCACGGCCCGATTTAGAGCACGCCCGACGAGCCACATTTCGGCCACTAGATAATGACGTCCATTCAATCGAATTTCGCATACCGGATCTCAATGTATCAGATACGTGTACACGGTATTGTAAACATTTTCCCCGAGACCATACGAGCGACGTGACTGTACCTATATGTATACAGAGATCTGTACAAATGTCGTAGTATTGTTATACTACCTGTCCTGCAGTACACGTTGATAGGCCACAAGTGTCACGTAATGACACATAAAACGATTCAAAGGTTTGGAGCATAGTCACAATGCCGTTCTTGTTATCGGAGACTATTCTCTCACGATTTAAGAACTTGACGCGACCTCAAATGACATACTTTCACCTCGTAAATCCCGAGAGTCCATTAACTGTTTATATTCCTTTGATGAAATTCGTGCGGCCGAAGTTTGATGGTCGATAACCTACGTAAACCGCGGTATGTAATTTGGTTTGTATCGCAATATTGAAAGTAGATTCCGACAGGAAAAACATATTAAAGCCACCATTTGGTGGGGTAGAAATTTTTCACCTCTTTGAATCGCATCAAATATCACGTTTGATAGAGATGAGCTGGCATCGCGTTGATATTTATACATTATAGAGAAGATTTTGCGGATACTCGCTGTCATCAATAATCGCCCATTAGTCGAAACGTCACGGCTATCCGCAAAACATTCGCGGTATGGCGAAACCTAGCTCGTATTTGTAATGACAGCTACATGTTTCCTGAATGAGAACAAAAGAGCCAGGAAAATATGAATGGTATGCGCATATAATTTGTAATGTAGTATTGTCTGCGAGCCACCAAAGTTCATTCTCTCGCGTGCGTATTTTCGTCTCCTTTTTCGCTTTTTCGGCGCTATGGGCTCTTTTAATTGCTCGTACATTTGAATCGTAAACTTACTTTTATGGAAGACAGACCACTGAATTCTCACCCAGTTGGTAAAATAACCGCAGCAGAGTACTGCACGCTGGTTTTGACCAGAGGATCGTAATTGTAGGCTTTAAAAGTATCATCGGTTGTTTACTGGACCTTCACTCTATGACCCTGGCAAGTCATTGAAAATTCGCATGAGGGGTCCGCGAGATGATCTGCAGTAACCATGGTACAGAAGTTAAGATATCTCCTTCAGCCACCTGAAGAAGCTTCTAGAAAAGCTGACGGGCTCACCTGCTATGAGCTTCTTCGCCTCCTGTCTCACCGGTCGAGAGTAATAGGGTCCATAAGATAGAATGTGGCGACTGTAAGAGAGTTTACGTCGATGAGACTGGCCACTAGCTCAAAATAAGAGTGACCGACCATAAGAAGGGGTGGAGAAGAAAAATATTCAAGAGAATCGGCATTAGCAGACCAGAGAGGTAGGGTTACTGTGTTCACTCTTCCGCGTATTCTTCCTTGAACATAAATTTCAAATCGATTAGAAGTGCGTAAGTTCACCGTCCAGAGAGGCATTGACCCTCATTAATAAGCTCCAATTTCTTTACTCCCTTCCCCATTCCTTTCTTTCTAGAAAGGATCAAAAATTTGAGCATTTTTCGGTGCTTGATGATGACTCTCCACTGAATATACTTGCTATGAACAAAAGAAGAAGCACCTCAAGCATGAATGATACTCACTTTTCCAGGCCGTACCTGTGAATCAAATTTTCGCTCCTCGTGTGACAAAATTCACTGCTGCAAAATTTTCTTGAAAGCTCCAAAACTTGAAGAAGAATCAACAAAATAGTCGGTCTTTCTACTTGAGTCTGTCTCTCTCTCCCAACCAAACTTGTCGATCGTTGCGGTTATATAGACTAGAAAATTTTATTATCGTTTAGTCACGTGTATTAGAACTTCCCTAGCACAAGGTTGCGGTTTCGTCGAAATTGCCTCGAGTCGAATTAAAATCATCATTGCTGGTCGTCGACAACCAAAAAGTAATGTTAGGATTCGTAAGCTGCTAGCAATATCGAATTAAGAAAACTTCAATTAAAGTGAACGCCTTTTTCGAATTTATCTACAGCTTATTGTACTTCGGCGTCATTTCGTAAACAAGCCGTAACCGTTCTCTCGTCATCCTGAGGGAGTACGCGGCTTCCTCACGAAAATAAGCAGGAATTTCCTACGGTATTACGTTCGAACATGGTGTGTAGAAAACATTCTAACGGTGGACTAGCATTTTTGCCGCAATTCCAAATGGAATATTTTCGAGCATTTTTACGAATGCACGGTCCGTGTACGACGTCGTCGTGCCATCAGCCGCGTGACTACGACTAGATTATAACCTAATACGGGTGTAACCCGGCGACCAGTGATTTTCCGAAGTACAATGAATGGGAAGGCGGAAAGCAATAAATTTATTAGCTCGCGTTTGTAGGATGCGATGCATTCCCTTGATTAACGACATTTTATGCTATCGACGAATAATAAAAAAAAGAAAACTCTTTTGGCGGACGTTCGCGTTATTAATGTTTTCGCTTTTCACGCCGATTACGATTTTCACGTACACGTTTATATGTTACCACTGTATAAGAAGGTTGTTTGGAAGAGAGCTCCATAATACTCTCGTAAGAAGTCACCCCTCGTCTTCTGGTTCTATTATCGTAAAATTTAATGCATAACCGCACGTCATAAGTGAGCGAGTCGAAAGCCTTTGAAAAATACATCTTGGTATGTGTATCGTGTATGCAATGGTACCGTATATGATAATAATAATAACAATAATAAACGTATCTGTTCTCGACGCATTTTACCCACACGGCGAAAACGTAGTTCCAGCAAATTTAGGGAATGCGCTTTTTGCTTATCGCCGTGCGCGTTCTCTATTAATGATCTGTTGTATACCTAAACGAAAAATGACTTCGAATTTATTTAATAAAGCCTCTCAGTACACGCTGTATATCATCCATTTCGGAGTGGCTCGAGGAAAAGAAGTAGTACGAGTAAATCTCATTTTGGACGGTTCAACGTTTTGAGATTCCTATGATTTCGAGAATTTTGCGCAAAAAGTCAGGATAGAACGATCTTTTGAAAACGTATTATTGAAATTAATGCTGTTTCCCCCAACCTAGTAAATTATATGCGTCTTACGATTCTTCATTTTTCAACCAGTGTAGAGGGAAAGTTCTTCAGTTCTTCTTTCTCTATGGTTGTTTTTATCGATGATCAGTTCACTCTACATTTCAGAGTTCTACTACAGTCTTTCCGCCAGTCGGAAACTTCTGGTCGTTCCTCGGAGAATCGGTTACATTCTGTAACCACATATTCCACTGTCTTGCCTACGGACTGGAAGGGCATTTCCTATTGAAAATTTTCTATTCTTTACCCGTTTTTATGAACTTCTTCGGTATGTATGGGCGAGTGCACTTTCCAACAGGACGTGCAATGTTCTCCAAATTTTTGCATCTAGGTACTCTGTGAGGAGGATTGTATCGTCAGATTGTTCTCTGAAAAAACTCTACTGCGCTGCCCGCCCCTTTTGTATGTCTGTGATACTGACCCCTGCAATAATGACCACTACCAAGGGTGGCTGGCCAGTGATGGCACAAGTTCCGTTGTAGGAACAAATCTTGTTACGGCGACCAGCTTAGATCACCGTCAATTTTTCTCTATTTAATTTCTTTGACAGCACTCAACTATAGCACGTTGCGACAGCTGTATTTGTGCCGTCCGAGATTACTTCCTCGGTGCATGTCAAATAGCCAAAGGCTCTTCTTTTAGATATGCGAGCTGTGCTTCCCAGTTCGGACGTCAATTTATTTATACACCCAGATATTTCATTATGTCGAGGGATATGATAATGGTTTCCACAAATTTCATGGTCATTTTTGAACTTATATTGCTGATAATTGATTGTGCCCAGCACAACTGTCTCAGTTTTTGAGAGGAGTTTAGCTCTATGGGTTCAGATCTTTGAGACGTTCTATTTTGAGCTCAACAGCTTTATTAATACTTCTTTAGTGTTTGTGCCTTAGCATTGTATCGTCAGCTTACGTATGGTAGCTGATATGCTCTTCTGCCATCAGTCCTGAAAGCTATTCAAATGAAACATTCAACTGGATAGTACAGCCTAGCGTGGTGTATGTTAGGCCCAATATGATGAAAGTAGCGAAGGTTGAAACGAGTCTTCAAGGTAGGTCAAGGTCACTGATGACGTCATCAGGCGTGACAGAATACCGTCAAGGTTTTTCCAAAAGTAGCTTCAGTTCTATGTACCAACTGGCTGAAAAACTGGGGACGGATGCACTCGCTTCTTTCAGTCCAGTGTCGCTTAGTTTACTGTATGCCAGACCTAATATAATAATGAAAGTATCGAAAGTTGAAATTTGTTCCAAGTTCCTAAAGTAGGTCAAGGTCACCAAAGACGCCATCAAGCAAGTAGTTCTTCCAAGAGAAGTGCTTATCTTATGAGCGTAATTATAAGAGACTCAAAAATTGACATTCTTCCTACCCTCATGCGCCAAGGGCTAACAAGTTTCTCGATTCAAATTCAACCAATGATTAGAAACTTCAGGATTGTTGAAAAAGTTTTCAAGTGTTTTATTCTACTTTATTAGTTACTTTTACAAGAGTACTTTCGGGTGTTATCCCATCATCAGTTGTGTCGCCAACTGAAGAGCAAGACCTTAAACATGAGTTTCTATAGTATAACACTGTGATCTTATGCTGTCCTGTGATTGGTTCACTCTTATAGAAACTCATTCTTACTCTACTATGACATTGTGCTCTTATTGGCTATAACATGCTGCTCTGTGATTGGTTTATTCTTAGGGCTCAGTACTGCGTTACTAATGGCTACCTGGTTTGCTACTTTCTTATTGGTCGGTTCTGTTCTTCTTCTCTCGTCCAATCATCAGGCTGAATAATTTCCCGCTGTCAAATGTGATTACATTGTTCAAGAGGATAGCTTTCTTCCTCTTTGCTTTTGCAATCTCCATTTATTCCCAGAGTTTGCTTCTGTTAGTACAATTCTCTACTTCTTTGACTTCAAATTCCATTGTGGTGTTCTTTACATTGTCAGCCAAACAGTGACTTGCCACCTTCTTTTCCCTTGACTCCATTTTGTTAGGGGGATTACATCCTCAGAAAACGTCCGCGTTCGCGTCCCTGGGAGGTTCTGTGAACTGCGTGACGTGACATGTGGCGTTTTATGACGTCATCAATGACCTTGACCTACTTTAGGGACTTGGAAAAATTTCAACTTCCAGCCGGGATGCTTTATGACGTCATCAATGACATTGACCTTGACCTACTTTAGGGGCTTGGAAAAATTTCAATTTCCAGCCTTTCATTATATCAGGCCAAGTACTCAGTATACTGAGAAGAGCCCAGCCAACTCAGTTTCTGAGGGGGCATTTTCATGCCAACGTGATCGCGAGCATGGGAGGTTGCGGGTTTTCCGCTGCCATTACAAACCTGCAATGGCCTCGAATTTTTTGTGCTCCTTCTTCCTGATATTGAACTTTCTCCCAGTCTTGCTAATGTAGATGCCCTGGCACCGCTCACAACTGAACTTATACACTCCGCTCGAGCTTCCCTTGTCCTTGTCCTATACTTTCGTCTGGTCATTGCTGATTGATTCTCTTCAACGTATTCTATATACCCACATTTACATCGCCTTCATTGTTTGTGTACTTTCCTATGTATGGTATCAATCTGGAGTGGCTTCTCACCGTGCTATCGTGGGTTCCCTTTTCAGTTTCTATTTTCCTGAAGACTCCCTCAACCACACCTTCATGGTAGCCGTTGGCTTTTACGATCTGCTTACTATCTCGATTTCTTTCCTCTTTTCTTCACTGTTCTTGAGTACAGAAATAGCTCGATAACAGTAGTCAACTTGTGCCCGGGGTGGTGGTAGGAGTCATGTGTGCGTAGGCTTGCTGTAGATCTGTAAGCAAAATGTAATACGCTTCAATCTTTGCTGCCAAATACCTTTTCCCGAATGCCTCTTCAAACATTGTTCTCCAAACTGACCATATCCCAGCTCCATTAAATGTTCTTGTCGCCGCGTACCATTCGGCCGCGGATCCTTCCATAAATAGACGTAAAGCATAAGCTTCATTTGTTGACATTCTTCCCCAGTTCGCACCGTTCGTGTTTCGTCAGATGAATTTTTCGATAACAAAGTCCTTCGTAACATTCTGTAAGCTTCTGCGCGGTTTCGTTTCTTTTATGTCGTTGGTAATCGATGATGATGAACTTTCATACTGTGTTCCAATTGTGGTAGGTAGCTCGTAGATGAAATATTGAGGTATTCTCCCCCAACTTATAGATTCCCGTCCTCGTCGGTATAATTTGACAGGTTTTCCTCCGTTAGCTTAACTTTTATAATATTATGTACAGAGACTGATTACTTGAAAAACTCAATAATTATAAAACTGAGAAATGTCTCGACATAGGTACCTTAAATGTACTTAAGTAGCCTGAGTTCTGATTGGCTTCATCTTTAAAATAATTACATTAATAAGCATAGTTAATTGAGTTATTGTTTAAAAATTCTGGTGAGATGACGAGTCTCCATTGTGCTTATCGCGTGTTTAATTGCTGCCCTCTCAATTAGTGCGGAGTAGCTTGTCATTTTCTGATGCTCGCCTGGTATTTCGTAGACGGCTTCCCCCCGTCGATTTGAACCGCTGTGTCCCTCAGGACCGTGGTTTTCTATCAGTCTCACTCGCAACCTCTGTTCGTAAATAAAACTTCAACGTAGCCATCCTTGGACACTTCTTGTTTTCGATTTGTAAGTCGGATCGACGGTCAATTGGCGATCCGTCAATCGATTCCTAATGAGTTGACGGTCTTATAAATCCTTGATAAAATCAAAAACATAGGTTCGCTCCAAGGTAACTAATAAACGCTCTACCCACCAACGCCGCTAGATGATAGCACTTCACTAGACGTATTTCAAGCGGCTATGGCCACTTCCTTCATGAGAAGATGAGGAAAATTGGGCAGTTAACGTGATTGCGATGACAGCTGGGATGATGGATCACAGCACACCTCACTCTAGTGTGGAGCGTGAAGGTATAAGCGGAGGGGGGGGGGCAAGCTTAATCATTTCCTTCGGATAAAGCGCATGCTCCGAGTAGCGTGTTGATCACCATACCAAGCTCTGAAAAAGTGTCTGCATTTTGCAGGCACAGTTATAAAGACGAAGATAGAACCAGAATGGAGTAGGCAAATGCAGAGCCTCGTTATGGCTTACTTAATACTAGTGTACCGTTACCATACAGAAGACTTTTTGCTAGGGGAAGATGTGGATAACACATAGGATGAGAAGAAAGAAAAAGAGACTCCAACAGCGACCCAGTTCTAAGTTATGTTTAGTGTGTGAGCTAAAGTTTGCGTGGCTGGGGGCACTGGGTTTTTTCCGAAGAGATTTTTTTCAAACCTTGGAATCATACCCCACACTCAAAAGGGTCGATACCAGTGTTAATATGATAATTCAAGTTTTTCCTTAAGAGGAAGATGGACAATTAATGGACAATTATTTCTCGACTTCCCCCCCCCCCTCTCCTCTCCAAGTTTTTTTGTGATTGTGAGGGAAAGATTAAACCACAAATCAAGAATACATCATTCGGGAGAGGGAGGTATTCTTCTAACCTCGCGTGGTACTTCCCCAAAATTCCGAGATCTCTTCGTCAATTATTACAACTAACAAAATCTGATCGATAGTACAGTAAATAATTGTTACAAATTAAATGAGGGTAGCGCCGACAAAGTAACTGAATTCGAAGAAAAGAGTCTAATACGCTGCTACTATTTGTAAAAGTGAGAAAACACTACGTGAACACGTGATTTGAACGTGATTCAAACGAGAAATGAGTCGCGAGTAATGCTAGCCAATCAGAAATGGCTGTCGATTTTCGTTGATCGTATTATTATATTTTGAGGTATACGCCGAGATGGTAGATGTGTACAGTACGGCACTACCTTCCTTCATATAAGTAGGAGAAATCGCTAGCAGTTTCACTGTCTTGGTTGCCAGCAGTCATTTTTCCTAGTTCGGTTGCCGACTAGAGTGTTTAACGTTGATCGTGTACTATTTACGCAGCATATATATTGCGTATGTAATCGCTTATTGACGGTCGTTGATGGTCGTTCTACAAAATAACGACCCGGCAGATTCTTGTACCAAGGAAGATCATCACGAGTGTTTGGTCGCCAGCACTCGTGGTGCACGTTGTCGTTATATTAGCCAAATGTAAATATCGGCTCTCAATCGATGCGCTGAGTCCTAGTAGTAAAGCAGGTCATCACAAGTTCTTGGTTGCCAGCTCTTGTGGTGCCTGTCAGAATAGCCGAGTGTATATACTGGCTTTAATCCGTCATATGAAATCATTGTCTATGGAGGAGAAAGGTGGTAGTTGGTGGGACTTTCGGGGGTTGCCAAACCTCCCTCCTTGGCGTTGTCAATTGCGCCTCAGATTGTATTTCAAGAATAGTACACGAGAATGTACTGATGAAAATATATGGTCGTAACACAATGCAATGCATGTCTCAATTCAGTTCACCGAATGTTTTTTCCACCTGAACATTCTCAAGTACCGGTAACTGAACATCCCTTTTTTCTTCTACATACCTGTTTCGAGTACGGTAACATTTATATAAGAGTCGCTTTTTACACGCGAACCGCACGACCACAACACCGTTCGAAATGGAGACCGCAAATCGTCCTCATCGCTTTGTGTACGTTGAACTTTTTGGTTTCACTTCGGTCGCGATTATACGTAAATATATTCCAAACGCAGGTATTCGCGCTTTTTCTTTCTGACCGACACAACCATTTCAAGCAAAATTCTCGTTCGCTGAATTTTAAAATCATTTCCACGTTCGCGTGAAGTGAGATTAGTAGACGAGCTGCCACAGCGATATAGGGTGTATACAGGAAAAAATAAATTGTTCGAAGTACGTACACTCTGAGGTTGACGGACGTGAACCACGAAACTGCTGCTGCTTGCTCTGTATTTCCCTTGATAGCAGTTAGTATTGCGCAATCTAGCAAGACTCGACGCGGAAGGCATCCTATCATTTATTACCAAAAGCAGAATAATATGACATTATTTTCTCTCTCTCACTCTTTTCCTGGAAATAGAAAGTACACAGAATTCTTGATAGAATACTTTAGTAGCAGTGTTACGGAGAAAAATACGAGATTTCTTGAATAATTATCACGCGCAAATCTTTTTCGTACGAGTGATGTTAGAAAAGGAGTAAGGTTAGAAATTTACAGTATTTCCTCGAAGAAAATTATGGTTACTCTTGAACGCGTATCATAAGTCGATGAAGTAGAAATAAATTTAGTTCTACACGTACGTCTACGTGAGCTGAACTAATTTTATACTGCAGAGAGTATTTGGTCGGTACGCCGCCGACGGTGTATTGAGTGAGATATTGTACCTAGCCTCTGTTTATTTTCATCGCCGATTTTAAGTTCATCTAGTCGAGTATTTCTTCAAAGCTGACCCAGAAGTTTTCTTATTCTCGTTAAAACTATTTTATTGCTGATACCTCTAGGGGGTAAAGCAGCGCTGCTCTGTTCTGACATAATACGAGAGCCGTGAAAAATTCGATTTGGTTCAGTTTCAGGTCTTAGGTCAGGTTCATTTTATACTTCCGACAGCTGTGAAATAAAAGTACATGATGGTTCTTCAAAGCTCTACGGACCCTTGAATCTTCATACCACTCCCATTCTAGCTTATGCAAGCAGTAGGAATTGAGCTACAGTATCTGGCGTACTAGAAAGTTTTCTTGGAGTATTTCTACAATATTGCAAGAATCGCCATAGTACAGCTTACGTGTCTTTAAATTGAGTAACATGAAGAAAGATTATGAACAGAAATTACGAGCTGAAGGAATGCAAATGTAATGATATTGGGTTGCAAAAGTTTCTCGGTGCAACCTTTGGCAAATCAATTCGTGCATGCATTTGGCTTCGATTGGTCCAAATGAGTTTCTTGTGAAACTCTTTTCTGTCTCAGGCAGTTATTCTTTGTGTTTGCACCCAGTTTCCGTCCTGAATTGCGACTTTTGAATGACTTTTTTCGGAAAAATCTCCGAGCGTTGTATAAATTCTCCTGAAAAAAAATTGTACGAAAGACCTCAAGAAGAAAAGGAGGCAAGGCACATCTTCACGTTCATGTTCAACTTACGTGATTTCATCGTGAGACTTGAGTAAAAGAGAGAAGAGCTGAACCACTCGATTTTCTATTCCACTCCATTACTTCCCCTCCTCCTCAAGTCCATCCCAATGACACAATAAGAGTCCTTGGTCGCTGCTTCCACTTCAAACTTTCATGACTACCGCATATCTAAAAATTAGTACCAAAAGCGTCGGAGCTTCGAACGTCTTAGAATACTTATCCTTTCTTCTACCAGTTGCGCAAACCTGAAACATTTACCTTCCCTCTACCGTGTCCTAGTCCGATCTATCCGAGATTATGGAAGATCTACGTATGGACTCGTATCATCCTCACATTTCTCATCTTCTAGAATCTAGATACAGTTCAAAATTCCGTCCTTCTCATATACACGGGCGCTTCTCGCATTAGCCTTGCTGAATCAAGTTGTCAACCACCAAATTTTCGTCAGCACTATTTAACTGCAAGTCTTCTTACTTTGTTCTTACTACTTCCTCAAACCTCAGTCCACGATTCCACCACATATCGCCAACTTATTGTCCTACCTATTCCAAATATCCGAATCCTGCATCATAGTTTTTGACAAAAATTTGAAATACAGAGTACATATAATCAGCTAGACAGCACTCACAATTCCTAGAAGGTAAGTTTCAGGAGAGCAATGTTGAAAAAGCTAGATATCTACAAATTCATGCGGGTATTGGATTTCTTGGCGCAGCGCAGCCAAAAAGATGAAGATCATCTTTCATGTCTTTTCAAAATTTTGCCCAATCAGATATGTTGTGGATAATGCGAGACAAGAATATTTGAGAGTTCTAGGCTAAGGCTTTGAAGCGGCACACTCGCTTGAACTAGTAGAAGTCTAATTTGGAATATTTTAGGCTAATGAGCCTTCTTGGTCTAGTGTAAGTCTACTTTAGTATATTTCAGGCTGATGAGATTAGGAGGCCTCACTCCTTGACCTAGTGTAAGTCTACTTCAGTATGTTTCAGATGTTGTAAGCGAACCAGGATTAATGACTTATGACGTCACCGACTTATGACGTCACTGTCTTATAACGTCACTGTCTTATAACGTCATCGACTTATGATGTCACCGAACTTATGACGTCACCGAACCTATGACGTCACAAGCTAATAGCTTCATAATGGCTCTCAGCGTTTTCTCAGCCTATAGTATAAATATAGCCTACGCCTTTTCATTATATTAGGATAAGCTAGAAACTCTACAGAGGGGGGGGGGCTCAGACTCGCGGACTCGGACTCGCAGATTTCAGAATCACCAAGTCCCTTTCGAGAGGAGAGGGGCCTCGGACTCGTGGACTCGGACTCGCAGATTTTAGAATGACTGCCACAGTGAAAATTCCCACAAGGATGAGACCGGAGCAAAGACATGAAACATGTCAAAAAGAGCGAAAAGTCGATTTCCTTCCCTCCTTTTAAATCCATCCCTATCGAAGTTGATGACACAATAAACATCCTCAGCCTCCGCTTTCTGTTCAAACTTTCACGGCTACCGAATAATATAGGAATTAATGCGAGAAGCCTCAAAGCTTTAAAGGTCATGATACACCTATTGGGCCCTTCCACCGGTCGCAACCGTAAAACTCTGCTTTCCTTCTACCACACCCTAGTCCGATCTATCCTAGATTATGGACCGCCTATATGTAGACTCGCACCCTCATCACATCTTTCATTTCTAGACACAGATCAAAATTCCGTCATTTGCATTTGTACGGGCACTTCCCCCAAGAGCCCTGCTCTAAGTCTATCGGCCAAATCGGGCTATCCACCTCTAAATTTTTGTCGATTTTAGATTGAGGGACTAATCTTCTTGTCAGACTATAAATTGCTCAAGGAAAATGAACGCAGGCATGAAATAACCTTGCGTTCTTGAAGTTGAGACTCAGAAATTAATCACTTCCCAGTTTCTCCATAATTCTTAGTCATAGCTCGAGATCCAAAGACGAATTCGTGATTGGGTCAAAAAACTATGAAAATGCTCTTGTCAGACAAAATGTCTGAAGAAAGCTCACAAGTTTAGACGGAGACTCCCTTTACCCTTTTGGTTTGAAGTTGAGACTCAGAAGTAATTCTATTTCCATCAGGTTCTCAAGAATTCTCAACCATAGCTCCAGGCTCAAAGACGAATTCGTGATTGGGGGAAAAAAAATAGAAAAATGCCCTTGTCAGACAAAATCTCTGGTGAAAGCTCAAATTTTAAGACGCAGACTTCCTTTACCTTTGTGGTTTGAAGTTGAGCCTCAAAAATAATTCTATTCTCTCAGTGTCCTAAGGATTCATAGCTCAAACCCCAAAGACGAATTCGTGGTTGGGTCAAAACGATACGAAAATGGCCTTGTCAGACAAGATCGCTAAAGAAAGCTCAGAAGTGCAGAAGTTGACTGCCTTCACCCTCGTGGTTTGATGTTGAGCCTCAGAAATTAGTCTATTTCCAATTTCTCAACCATCAATCGAAATAACTCTTGCCGATGACCTCGCATCCACATCATCTCATGTCTAAAGACAGCAAATTACATTCCATGTACCTAAGATCGACCCACCATCAAGCTCATTACGCGAGTGCAGTGAAGAGCTTTTAAAATGAAACGAAGAAATCCCTTCGGAATTAAAGACAAAGCCGCCAAATTAGAATAATATGGTAGTAAATGACTACAGCAAACTTTCAACTTATTCAATGTCTTTTTCTCTCGAGATAGAAGTTTCTTTTCCTTGATAAACATACGAAGACGACGGTATTCATCCTTACGCCGAGCAGCAATATTTTTGCCGATAATATTCTTCCGTATTTCGAGTCAGTTTCAGTAAAGTACGAAACAGAGATTGTCTTACTCACAACCTCGATAATAGGTAATTAATTCTCGCGGGGAAGTCGTCGAGGACTCGGTGTTGCGTCTCGGCTCTGGAAAGTGCCCAGCATTTTAAAGCCACGCACGCCAGTAACTACACCAAAACAGAAATAAATACTACCCAAAAATTCTGGAAATGTCGGAAACGTCATTAAATAAAATTCATTAACGCCGAAACGTTCCGGGGTAAATGAATTCTAGTGGAAAGTGGCGATAATGACTGTTTTACCGCGAAACACAGTGCAAGAATAGTAATGGGGGTATATGGTGACATCATCTGGTAATATATAGAAATAAATCTTCGATGCTTATTCACAATCACTTAATCGATTTCTTGCGAATCGTTCGTTCGGCTTAAAATTTCAATTTAGTATGGGTAGAATATTATAATATTATACGAATAGAATCGGAGTAGCGCCTCGAGCTCATGTAAGTAGGCGGTGTCGATCTTTTCTGTTCTCAACGTTTTCATCAAAACGAGTAAATTAAATTAGGTGGATACGTCTTCTTAAACGACGAGCTTTTATATTTTTTTCCAGGTTCATTAAGTCGTAGTACAACCTTGGTAATTGAGTTGTCCAAAAGAGAGAGAGAAAAAGAGAAGAATATTCGTGTTCGAGTGACAGAAAATGCTCATGTATGTAATTAACTCGTATGAGAATTTCGTCCCTTGATTTTTTTCTCTCCTTCTGCGTACACTCGTGTTCACGTGTTTATTCAAAGAAAATTAACGTTGTGCGGCATTATTTTTCCAATTCTCTCGAGAAATGAAAGTCCCACTTGGTACAAGTAACCGCAGATGTGAAGCGATCTGTAAGTTTACGTCCCGCTTTCGCCGCTCTTTTTGCTTCAGTCCACAACCTGATACTATTTTGAAACTTTTCAAGCTTGCTGCACCAATAACGCTCCGAAAGACCTTTACCGTGTTTCAAAACAACCGACGAAGGACATTCTACTTTTGATTTTTTTTTTTCTTTCTCCTCTCTTTTTAGGAAAACAAACACTCGTCCTGCGGCTCCCTTCTTTGCCTCGCGCCAGTATAGGTCGCACTGCAGTATCTTTTGTTCTTGGGTGCTTACTGCGAATCAAACAGAAATTTATTAATTTAAACGGCGTCGAGTCTTCGATAAATGACGTCGATAAAAACCTTTAATGTGGTCCCTTTTTGTTCGCATTAGTAGGTTTCTATACCGGTGTTGCGAAGATCGTATATGACTTTCGTGCTCTTTATTAGGAGACTGAAGTATAATTACCGATATAGAACGGAAAATTCTGTCGACTAGTAAAGGTACGATAATGATTTATTCGGGTCACATTTTAGAAGCATACGATATTAGGAATTAGATCTCTAGAAAGTGAAGAGTAAGCGAACGGATAAATGTTCTAGCTCGTCCGTCTTATCTAGTCGATATTATTGCTGAATTTTTGCCATGTATCAAATTCTTCATGTTGACTTTTCGGTTCGTGAAATTATTTATCGTTCTTCGTAATTTCTCACCATCATTAGAACTTATCTAGTATTCGTATTTTTGCTGTTGAATATGAAGAGTGGTGAGGGGATGGCGTAACAAAATTGCGGGGGCTATAATTTCCTGACCATTTGAAATATTCTGTGAGATTGAGGGAATTACTCGACTGTCCCCTAACACCCAACCTAGATGACATTGAGTTCTCAGGACTTTATGGCACCGCCTTCAGGAGCAGAAATAGTCGATAGAGTACTAAGAAAATTATGACTCTTTTACGAGGCACTTCCATGAGGACACTGAAGTCATCTTAAGTGATCCCTGTAACTTTGTAAGTGAAGCACTCAAGACGTTTATAGTTATCTGCCACTCCTTCTCACCCGATTCTCGCCATCCCCCTGATTCCTTACACTGCCAGATTCGTTCTTATCCTTACTTACCATTCAGACCCTCATCCTATCAGTCTTATCGTCCAACGCATCCTCATACCTCCTCATCTTCCATGTATCTTCCAAGACCCTGCTCATTCTATCAGTCCTATCGTCCAACAAATCCTCAGACTTCCTCAACTTCCATGTCTTTTCCGTGGATACCGGAATACATCGACCTGGAATAACATGACGCAATTGACCCTGCCGCGAAGCAATCAGTGGGTCCGTCTTCCATGACTGACCTCCCTCGTATGATCTCAAATCCTATAATTGCTCTTTCATCCTTCCCTCTGGTATGACTGTTTAGAAGCTTCGATCTATCAAGTCAGCTCCAATTCTTTCACCTTCTTCAAACATGCCTAGAGTCATTCTAACCCATCTCAGAGTAGGCCATATTCGTCTCACCCAATTTTTCTCTTTTTTACGTTTCTCATTTCCTTCATTCTCGTACTGCTATGCCGCGGACCTCTTGTTCAGCTGTTGAGAATCTCCCACTTCATCATTCTGTCTCTCCCTGCCTTCTCGAACAATCATGAGAAATCACAAGCTCGATGAATTATTTTCGATCCACCTATATGTTTACATCATTCAATTCATATACATCCTTATAATCCCAATGTGGCCACTCCGAGTCCATAAACCTACGTGTAGTAGCAAAGTTCGTTTCAAAGAAAGGAAAAAATGACCAAATCAAAAATTCAGTCGCCATTGGCTGTGGGGAACCCACAGTTTCCGCTCTCCTCAATCGCCTGTCTTGATTTACTTTTCTTTCTGTCAAAATTTTGATTGTCCCGTTCCTTTACGCAATTGTAGTAATTTTTCTTGACATTACCGGAGAAACTCACTTGGGCAAAAAATCCGACCCCAACGATCATTTGGGCGAGGATGTGACGAGGGTGCATACATCATTTGGGCGACTGATGAAGGGATCATCTGGGCGAACAATATTTTCCTTCCCGTTTTTCACAGACTGAAGACTATCAGTGTACTCCGAGAGCAAACTGGTTCGGTTAAAAATATTGCGTCGAACGCATTTGAATGTAATACAAGTACATGCTGTACTGTAGTTGAGTCTTTCAGTCAAAAGCTTTCGTGCAGTTGTGAAAAAGATATCAAGGTAGCTTTGTAGAGTATCGATAACCAAGGACTTTGATATAGTGTATGCGACTTATTTCTCCAGCAAGGTACTTATTCCAAGTTTCTGTTGTCCTCATTATTTTTCTTTCTGTTGTTTGCTTCAACTTCTTCACTTTGCCTCGCTGTGTACTATTAATTGCTAAGTGCGAACTAACTTGAATATCCTGAAAACTGAGAGAGACGGCGTGAATCGATGGATGATTAAGGTAGAATTATTTATTGAACGAGCTGTGAAAAGATTCAGGTCCGTTTGTGGTTCGACGTGAAAACTCAAACCACAAATCATTCTCTGATGACGTCACACTCTTCTGCTTAAACTCACATGAGTATAAGATAGCTTACATAATCTCCGAATTAGGTCAAGGTCACCGATGACGTCATATGAAGTCCCGTGGTCCCGAAGTAGAAAGTGTCGAGATGATTACTAATCCCTAACGTAGCTCACAGTCATCCATGACGTTATGATGGAGGCCTGTGGATGAGGCCTAGTGTAGCTCAAATTTATGCGATGCACGTTCGGCTTTGTATAATGAGGACCAAGGATACAGGTTTCGAAGCAGAAAATGTCAAAATTTTTCCAAATTTCTGATGTAGGTCAAGGTCACTTATGACCTTATAAGAGAGGCTATAGAAGTAGAGCCCAGTGTACTGTAGATAAGACTTGGTGTTTATACATTGCATGTTAGGCTTGGTATAATGAGGGCCAAGAAAACAGATTCCAAGTAGCCAAGGTTGAGACTTTCCAATTAAGTCCCTGAAGTAGGTCAAGGTCACTGATGACGTCAGAAGACCGGAAGAGGACAATATTTTGGATATCACTCAACAAAAAGACAGTTTTCTTCCGTTATTCACGAAGACTCTTTAATTCGCTTGGAAGTTAAGTAAACTTGATAACCAATAAGAACAAAGGAAAACTTGAAGGCAGAGATTGAATACTCGAACGGAAGAATTTCTTGTATGGAAGTCGGGTGTCGTCAAAATTGAGTCTTCGCTCTCGTCGTATAGCTAGACGAAGGTTGATGCTGCTAAATTTGAGCTGTAGTAGTATCTTTTATTCACCTGGCTGATCTTGGTCTGTTCCCTCTTATTCTAGCGTGTGTCTTTGTGTCTATTGTTCAAAAATCAATCATCTAACATATTTCCATCAATCCTATGCTTGAACTGCAAACGATTTTTCCCAGTGGCCTTTTTTTGTGATGGTGTAAAGAGATCCGAAAAAACTTTGAGCTCCGATCCTCTATAAAAGGGAATTGAGAAAAGTTTGGGCTACAAACCTCCAAAAAGGAGGAATGACTTCGAAAAAATTTTGTACTCTTAACTTCTGCAGAGGTGGAAAAATTTCATGCTATAAACCTAGAAGTTGGACTATGACCATGGATATCAGCTTTGGGCTAAGGATAAGGTAGGCCTAGAAGAAGATTTCAGGCTGAGATTGATCTTCATCATTTCAAGCCGCGAGAATACAACCTCAAGAATCGTCGGTTTCCAACTTTTGTGACGTAATACATGACCCTATCCTAGTCGAGTTCCGTACCCTGATGGGAAGGGGAGGATTTCAAAAATTTAGTCTGTAAACCTCCGTAAAGGTGGGATCAGAGGAAGGTTGATGTGCTTCGTATCTTTAAGCTAGGCTATACCAGATGGGCTACAACCAACATAAGCTAGACCCAAAAGAGGATTTTAGGTTAAACCTCCTCTAGTCAAGAACCTTTTTCTCACTATGAACTACGTTCAAGGTCGGTTTATTGATTGCCAAGAAACATTAAAACAGAGATGCGAGACTTAAGTGGTTAAAAGGCGATAGAGGAAGGATTTGAAAAACTGCAAGCATAGCATGGCGGTATGACATCATTACGACTAGATATCCCTTGAAATCCCTGGACAGGAGAGAAAGACATTGGCGGAAGATGATTTTTGGTTCAAATTCTCACAAATATCAGTGTGACAAGAAGAAATTGAAGGATACGTGGAGAGAAGAGAGAAGAAATTCATGACAGAGAAAACAGCGGAGATTGCGGGTTCCTCACAGGGTGCAAAGGCCGCTAATTACCCTTTTCTTTGTAACGAATTTAAATACAGCAGAGTTGAAAAATTCTGATGCGATTTCAATGCAAAGAATTAGGAGTCCTCAAACGAAAAATGATGACTATTTGACTAAATATGTTAACCGATGGAAACTGTTCAATATTTTTCAAGTACCAAAATTGACAAAATGTGCGTGGTTTTCGAACACCGAAGATCACCCATAAGTGCGTAGGAAACTTGCTAAGGCCTTCTTCAATTGCTCGCGTCATTTTGGTAATAATATTCGGCTCGGAAAACGTGACTTTTTCTTTCTTAATATCTCGGCAAATACCGTTACGTACCATCATCTATTTTATTTGTAGCGTACTTTTTTTTCTCTCTCTCTCATTTTTTCCATCTATACGATCGTCATATCGACTCAAATTGACGGGCAAATAAGTGGAGAAACTTCGCGCGAGTTATTCTCAAAGGAGGAATACGCGCCAGGTAGCTCGTTTTACAAGTTTTCTAAAAGTAACTCTCCCGTTTCCTTTTTCGAGCTACATAAATAAAAATCTTCAGCCCTAAATCTCAATAAAGTGTTGGCTATAAAACGTATTAAGTGCTTTCACAGCATTCAACTTATATGACTGCGCGCGAGCTATGGTATAGTATTTGTATTACTATAGCCATTGTGTTTTCTTATTGGCGCGTATTTTGGGTCTTTGTGATGTTGTTTCGAGAGCTCCGCGTATGATATCCGGTATTGTCGAGTAATTCTTTTCAACAACAATTTTTGAAAATATTAACGATTCCACGACGAGAGATACGCGGGTGAATATCCCGAATACTTCAACATCGCTTTTGAGGTACACGATAAGAAAGAAATCCATATCGAGAAAATCTTTTTAGATTTTGTATCTGTCTTGATTTCTTGTTATTATTGTCGTCGTCCGTATTTCTATGAACGGCATTCTTTCGAGTTCCGTACGTTCATATTAGAAGTTTCATGCCAGGAAATTCGAAATCTCGTTACACTCATATCAGGAGAGAGTCATTGATTTTATTTGTGATAATTGAAAATTAAGAGAATGGGAGAGTAAAATCAAATTGGTGAATCTCTAAGATGGCTGTCTCTAACACTCCCCGAGGACTGGTTTTGTCCAATTTTTTCTCTGTTGCGCAGATATGGTCACTACGTCACAGACCATCATTAATGATTTCTCTCTATCTTCAAAGATCAGTATTATACACAGCGCAAAACAGCACCAAACAAATAAAACTCTGTATTTCCACATCTTCTGTGCTGTCAATGGGACTCAAGTTGAAAAGTTGCCCTAGTTTCACATCCTCGGGAGGCGATGATCTAAATTGCGGTTTCTCCAGAAGACGAAACTCTGAAACGAAAGGCCTCCGTTCTATAGGAATATTACAACAATGACGACAACCTCCTATGACAATATTGTTTTCGAAAACAATGCTCGCGGTTTAATATTGTGCAGCTTTCGTACGTATTCAAAAATATGCTTGCTTGATCAATAAACATACGAGGAATCGCACAAAAGGAAAAATGCGATACGTAATCGCGTACCATCACACTTGCGAATGTATACAAGTCAAATTTGACAGTGAGAAAATTTGTTGTTCTTCCATTCTAATACTCATTCTATTCGCATTTGAAAGAGCGATAAATGCGCGAAAAAAAAAAAAAAAAAAAACTTTCCCTCAGGAAAACAAATTACAATCTCGACGACAGCGACGAAAAATTGATGCGCTATACAGTTACTGTCGATTACTATAAAAATATTCAACGTGCATGCAGTGCACTGTGTTCGTATAAAGAAGGTGAAGAGAAGGATTAAATTGATGGCGTCGAAATTCCTGCAAATTTTTTATGAGAGTATATTAACGTATGTGTCAAAGAAACCAAAATTGATTTCGTGACACATTACTTATTCCGAAGAGAAAAGTTTGGTGAATTCTGAAAAGTTTTTTGGTTGAAAAATTGTATGAAGAGCTGCAGGAAATTATTTCGAGACTAGAGGATCACGAAATTTTCATACCGTATCAAATTGGAAAAATTTGAGATAAGGAAGGTACCCCGAGAAGGAATTTGGCTTGGGTATCATGAGGATTTTCTACTTGAATAGACCGAGCTGTTTATCGGAAAGGAGACAAAAAGCAATAGAGAGCCTGAAAGAAATAGTAAGCAGTGCCAGGTTTTGAGCCTTGGAAATTCTGTAAAAGAACTCTAAAATAATATTCTCAGATAGTATCGGGTAAAAATTTGAGTGGAATACAAATTGGATCTTGCTATAAACCGAATCCAACAAATTTACCATTCTCGTCGGGTCTCGTGGCCCATCTGGCTGATGTAGATAGAGTCACACAAACCACTGCCAACTTCATACATACCATACATTTACTATCCGAGGGATCTTCCTACGCAGAAAGGTGACCTTATGATCACAAAGAGTATAGAAGATGAATCCGAGACCTTCTCCAAGAATTTGCGGTAAACCAATATAAAACATGTGAATTCAACGTATTTGCCTCTGAAATGATGCCTTGATTAAGTTTCTCTCTTCTGGTCATTTAATCAAAATTTAAACTGAGTTGGTTTTTGGCATGTCTCATGTCTTTTCTCTGCCCTGACCCCTTATTTGAAATTTTGGGGAACAAGAGTTCTTACAGTATATCACTGTGATCTATTGGCTATAACCAGTGGTGTTCCGAAGGAAATTTTTGAGAGTATACGCCAATGTCTCCTCATACTTCCGATAGTTCTTAATTGTACACTAATTCCCTCCTTTCCTCCCGCCATAATTTTAGGTTCTTGAGAGTATACGCCGCATACCCAAAGTTTCAGTCTGATAAGTTTTGCAAAAATTTCGTGAGATACGCCATATACCCTATCGCAGTGGTTCCCAACCTTTTGGAGATGTCGGACCCCTTCAATGCTCTTGCCATTTTTTGCGGACCCCCTACGAAAAAAGCATTATCGAACTCGAAACATGTATTATTTTCTTCATTTAAATTGAGTTACAAGAAAATATTATCGGAATAAAGTAGCACTAACAATAACTAGTACTATTCACTTAATTAATTAATTAATGCGATGGTTGATGTTGGTGGTTGGCAACAAGCATATCCCATTGCGGCACAATATTTGACACTGCTACTTGCATGTCTGAGGTAGCATTCAATCGATTTCTTTTCTTACTTTTGATAGTTAGAAGAGTTGAGAAGCCCAGCTCGCAGAAATATGTTGTTGCGAATGGAAGGAAGCTCTGCATGGCCGCTGAACCTAGGTTTTTGTATGTAGGAGTCACATTTGACCAAAACGAGAGGAGATCAACACGTGCAAACAAATTTGCCATGGGTTTGTCACACGACAGCTCTATTAGATCCTCTTCTAAGGGAGCATCGAGATTCAACTCCGCTATATTTACTGTGAAGGGATTGGCTACCCAAGGTAACCTCACAGAATATTGCTTCGACGATGGGAAATATTTTTCGAAGTAGGTCTCAATTTGTTGTAAATATTGAGAAATTTTGTGTTCCACAGTTGGAACAAAGTCTTCATCTCCAACAGTGTCCAGGAAATCAGTATACTGGGGCAACATAGAAGTATTTCCCGCTCTGATTCTCTGTCTCCAAATTGATATTTTCTCCTTGAATGTTTCTATTTTCTGCTCTGCTTCATAAATCGTGCGTTTCTTACCTTGAAGTGATAAATTTAACACATTCAAGTGGTCCATGATGTCTACTAAATAAGTCAACTTCGGAAACCACTCTTTATCTTTCAGAACGGTCACCAGTGGAGATTCTTTTTCTTCTAACAAAGTTTCAACCTCTTCACGTAGAACTAGTAATCGCTTCAAACATTTTCCCCGTGAAAGCCATCTAACTTCAGTATGTAAGAGGAGATTACAAAAGTCGGAATCCACGTCTCAACCTCTTAAAACTCGACAATTCAATGGACGTGATTTAACAAAATTGATAATTTTAATGGCGGTGGCAGTCAGTACTTCATTAAACGTTGGACATAATGACTTTCCAGCCAAAACCACGCGATGTATAATGCAGTGAGTCCAAATTATACCCTCATTTTTCTGTCGAATAAGTGTAATGAGGCCAACACGCGACCCCGTCATTGAAGCTGCTCCGTCAGTAGTAATTGCAACACAGGAACGCCAATGCAAGCCCTTGCAACGGAAGAAAGTATCCATTGCGTCAACAATATCTTTTCCCGTCGTGGTAGTAGTCATGTTATGCATGAACAGGAAATCCTCCTCAATGCTTCCGTTGAAGATATACCTGACATAAACTAACAGGACTGCTTCTTCAGAAATATCAGTTCTTTCGTCAAGCTGAAGGGCACCGATAGGGCCTATCGGGACATTACTGGCTATAACATGCTGCTTAGTGTTTGATTCACTCTTTTAGCCTGAATACTGTGTTTCTATTGGCTGCCTGGTTTTCTGCCGTCTCATTGGTCAGCTCTCGTCCAATCACCAGGCCGAATAATTTTTTGCTGTCAACTGTGATTACATTGTTCAAGCGGGTAGCTTCCTTTCTCTTTGCTTTTGCAATCTCTAGTTGTTCCCAGAGTTTTCTTCTTTTTGTGCAATTCTCTACTTGTATAGCTTCAAATATTCCCTCTCCGTTGTGGTGTCCTTCGTTACAGTGTTTGACTTATCATTTTCTTTCTCCCTTGACTTTTCGTGCTTTTTTTTACCCCAACTTTCTCCCAACGCAGATACCCGCACACCAGTGGCGTAGATAGAGAGGGAGATATGTCCTCCCATCGCAATTTTTTAGCGGAGAACCCTTGATCCATTTTGTTAGGGGGATTACATCCTCAGAAAACGTCCGCGTCCGGGATCCGGGAGTTTGTGTAAACTTTGTGACGTGACGTATGGCGCTTTATGACGTCATCAATGAGCTTGACCTTGACCTACTTTATGGACTTGTAAAATTTTCAATTTCCAGCCTATATTATATCAGGCCTGGCATGCGGTATACTGAGAATTTAGTGTCTTTTTTCCGTTCAATGCAGTGGTTTTGTCCAATTTTTGCGTAAATTGGGGAAAATTTTTAGGAAATATCCCCCCCCCCCCTATGAGAAAATCTTATCTACACCACTGCCTCACACTGCTCGTCGCTGAGCTTGTTCACTCTGGTCAAGCTTCCTTTGTCCGGGTGATTGCTGCTTATTGTCTTCACCAATACCCACATTTACATCATAGCCATTGAACGCCTTTATCATCTTGTTAGTGTATTTTCCTACGTATGGTATCGATTCGGAGTATTTTCTGACCGAAATATCATGGGTTCCCTTCTTTGTTTCCATTTTCCCAAAGACTCCTTTCACCACACCTCTATTGTAGCCATTGGCTTCTGTGATCTGCTCTCGATTTCTTTTCTCTTCTCTTCGTTGTTCTTGAGTACAGAAATCGCTCGATAGCAGTAGTTTTGGTGGGGTGGTGGTAGGGTTCAATCGGGATGATGGTGTATGTGCGCGTCGGTTTCCTGCAGATTTTTGTTTTCTATCCTGTTGTTCTCCAGTGTGATTGTAAAGTACAAAGAGTTAATGGTCTCGTTGCTTTTTTCCACTATGAATTTGATGCTCCCTCTACTTCTAATTTAAAAGAACATAAACTTTATCCAAGATTTTGATAAGAGACCAGACAAAACTCCATATCGTTAGAGGAGGTTGGGACAAAGTGGAAAATGAGGGCAGGGAAAGAGAGGAAAAATAAGGACAACTGTAAATGAAAAATGCTTTACGATAAAAGTCAATGACTTTACAAACAGTTCATGATAAATGCAAGTTAGTTGAGAGTTCTGCCTTTGTATCGCCTCCCTTGGTCAAGAGCTACTCCCCAACCAAAACCAAGAAAAACAAACAATCACAGAGAACAGAGTTTCAAACGAATTACTAGCTGTCAAATTGTAAGCCACAAGATTGGGCCACTCATACTCTGTAAATATGTAAGAATGACCAGAACAGTGATCGAGAAATCTTGTAATTGATGCCCGAATATTCGAGAATCGATAAATATGACAATTTCACGAGCCGATTGTACACGCAAAGAGTAACAACTATCGTTATCTGTAATACAATATGGAGCTAACCTATTCATTTTGTCTGCCTGACCTACTGGTGGTCGAGCGTTTATACTGAGAGATAACAGATACAAGAGCGAATAATAGAGCCTACACGATTATCCGTGAAATTAGGCTCCATAATTTTACAAATATAGATCTCGATTATAAAACGATTCATTCCTCAGTACAAATAATTTCCACTCTCCATTCTGTGAGATGATTTTGTATCCCCCTGATTTAAAATGAATGACCATGTTTGCGATTTCCGTCATTCGAATACCATTTTAAATAATTTTTCAAGCAATAATCGTCATAATAAAGTTCTCCAAGCTATTGCTCCGACTATCTAAATTTTAAAAAATGTGTCACCGTCTGTCAAATTCCGTGAGTAACTGCATGTTTCGCATTATTTCTGAAATATAATAATTTATATCTCCATCTCCGTTACTGGCGCACACGTTCTTCGGGTCCAAATTAAATACCGAAATTAATGATCGCCGAAGCGTTATATGCCGACGCAATCGTCGTCGTTGATAGCAACCGTAACGAGTTCAACGATTAAAACGTCAAGTACCAGTATTGTCGCCAAATTACAACGATTTTTTATTTGTCAGCGTATTTTTCAATATCGAAACACGAGCTTTTAGCAGATTTTTTACGACCCGCGAAAGTCATCATACGGATGTAGATTGCGCTGCTTGCTGAACACGAGAAAAAAAAAGCGGAGGGAAAAACTATATCGGGACTTATTTATGTTCGTGTAACAGGTAATGGTCGTTATACGCGAAGCTTATATAACGTGCGTTTGCTTCGCACGTCACCGTCGTCTTTCAGAAAAGAATATCGCGAAATGTTTTCTAGTAAAGAAGAAAAAACGGAACACGACGATAAAATTTTATACAAAGAGAAAAAAAACCTGTAAACAAACACCTGGTAAGGAAAAAATGGAATCTCGAGGAGTGTTTCTTTCTTCGCTCCAAGCGTACGTCCCAGAAATTGCCTACTTGATTTGTGGAGTTTCATAAAATTACGGATGCGTTGCGTATGTGAAATAGCTTAATGAATCCGCCGTGAATAGGACGCGTATGTGCGAGAGAACGGGCCTATGTAATCACTCCGTACTTACACATTTCAATATTAGAGCTTATTTACACCACTGGTCATATCTTCTGCACGTTAGGTACGGGCGGACTGCGCGAAGATAGCAGTACAGTGACAACATGACGGATATTAACTTCAATATATTCTGGTGTACGAGCCAGTACTTGTTTACCCTCGTTTTGCATTGCTTTTATTGTACAAAGTTGGATGAAATTTGAGCACTCTAGCGACAAAGGGGTCGATACAATTTAATGATATCGTTGAATTTGACAATTTTCTATCATTTTTCCCCCTCGTACTTCTTCATTTCTTCGTCCTGGAACTTTCCTCGAGCTCTTATACGCCAGCACGCGATAATCATTTTCTCTTTTTCCACCCGTACAAACACTGTAAACACGAATACGTTGCCGTTGCCAAATTCGAGTAAATGCTCGTAAATAGCTATGTACGCACTCCAAAGGGATTACAAGTAGCCTATATTTTGATCCTATTCAGCTTGAATGGTTGTCAGCCTTTACGTATGTTATTGGGTCACTGTTATTGCTGTGCTCTAATCGGACGATAAGATCAACATTATTAAAGTTTGGATAATTTAGTCTTGTACGTATCATCGACAAAGTAATTTTGAATATGATTCACTTACTTTGCTTGATATGCTGTTGGAACATTCTGTTTGAGCTGCGATGAAAAAGTAATAAAATCATGAGAAAACTTCTTGTGAAAAACAATCAAGAAAAATAAATGCTACATGAAGTGCAAATTTTCAGACTTCACTCTTTCAAGTACTGCTTCATTGGTATGTTTCAAAATATGGTTCCTATTGAATAGAGATTCCAATTTTCTCTAAAAATCCCGATGATATTAACACAAATGATTATGTTGAATCGTTAGAATTACAAGAATAAATTACCTCAAATAACTAACGGTACCAACGCTGAATTCAAAATGAAGAATAGCTGTGAAGATTCTATGTTTCAGTTTTAAGATTCTCGGATCTCTTTCGTTCTAAAAATTGAACACGTGTGGACTTGAAATCTCTCCTCTCACCCTTGTATCATTTATTCCGTTTTGGTATCTTTTCCTCCAAGAGAGAAAAAAAATGGAAATTTCCGTCTTCTTCCTTACGACTCGGTAATCTGTGGTCCTCTACCATCGTGTATTCAAATTCTTATAAAAACTCTGCAAACCAGTGAGTTCCTCTGTACGTATTCAACCAATACAGAAATTAGTGTGCCTACGACCATTCAAACTGACCGATAAACCAAATCAAGCATGGAGTAACTGATACCCTAGGAGTTCACGGAACGAAAGAATAACGGGCTGTAGTATATGAACGCACGATTTCTGCTTCACAAGAGGCGGCAGGACTACAATCTCTAAAAAGGTTGAGTCGTTTTTTTCTCGAATGCTCGTTTACATCTCTGCTGCTCCGTTACTCGAAGCTTTCTACTTTCTTCCCTACTTTAAATTGACATTAGAAAGTCGTCTAGTGGAAACATTTGTTCTCGTACACGGGAAGGAAACTCCTTGCCGATGCAAAGTCAATGGACTGAAAAATGTAACGTGAACGTTGACTGTAGATCTTACTAAAAGGCCGTTGTATAAAATGAGAGCCTAGCTTGAACAAAAAAAAAATAATAGATAGGTACCTCATAAATAAATATCAACATAGCTAGTAAAAAGTGAAACGTAAACAGAAATTATACCTAAAGGTCGTCAACAATTACGTACCAATAAGTCTATAGATACGATTTGAATGTATTGAGAAAAAATTGTTCATTCCATGGTTAACCCTTTGAAGAAAGTAGAATAGTAACAAATGTAAACAGAAGAAATATACGATCAACAGTGAAACCATAATTATATGTTTTTGTCGTCTGGAAAGAGAAAAAAATATGAATTAAAAATTAGTCACCGTCTTTGTGAGGATGACGTAGTGATTTGCACCACGCTCGGAACTCTTATATTATGCTGGAATGGAAAATATAATTGCACCTTAGTTATTTTCAAACGTTCAACGAAACTGAGTTTAGTTAGTTCCTTCCTTCGTTTAGATAGATTCTAATCTGAGGAAAAGCAAAGAAAATGTGATTGATAGCTCGTTTTCAAGAGCGATCTGTCAACAAAAAAATTGCTCTCTATATCTATATTATTATCCCTGTCTATTCCCATTCTTTCCATCTTCTTTTCCTTTTACGTTACTTTAAAACTTCTAATACCTATCCTATTGAAAAGCATTACAATATCCGTCAAAATTTCTTATTTCAATGATAAATGTGGTGACAGAGAAGATGACAATAATGTGACAAGTCTTCTGTTTTCTTCTTCGAGAAATAACGTAGACGAATCAAATCTATCGAGAATGTACCTATATACCACCTGATTCGTACAGAGGGAAGAATTTTTCAATTCCACGCGTAATTCTTTCAATCGGCGAGGATGATGAGTATTCAATTCAAGTCTGTGGAAGAACGAAAACCAACTCCGTACTTCATATGATATAACGTGTTCGAATGATTGTACAGAGGAAGTAGTTATTACCGCGGTAGTTGTATCTTTCTCTAAAGGTTTCATCGAGACTGCGGTGTTTCCTGGAATTCGAAAGTTTTGTTCAATAAACCAATGTGGTGATCCTCAAAAACTTGTTTCTGACTCGAATTTAAACGTCCCACAAATTACTTACAGTCATGATGAGAAATCTAACAAAATTTTCGCTTTTGCCTCTAATTACTCAAAAACTAATATAAGAAATGAAAAAAAAAACAGAATGTTCTTTTTGGAGATGATGAAGAGTGAGTTTTAGAAAAAAATTCAAATCTACTCTCAGGGTATCTAATTTGTATGATACTGCAGTGATTTTGACCTGTTGCTGTTGTTCATATTTCATTATGTGAACAATGGTTTGTCAATTGTACGCAATAAGGACCTGTTAGGCAAATCTGCAGCTTACTTGAATACAATCATGAATTCTACGACTGATTTCGCCCTGAATTGAGTCTAATATCAACTTGCTGAGAAAAAAAGCTAATAACGAGGGGCTTAAAAGCTCATTGTAAGGGAAAAAAGCTAGAGAGCTAAGCTGATAAAATATATGCTGAGAAACTTGTGTAAGTTGAAGCCGAAGTTCAAGCGGATCATCCACCGCTTTCCACCCCTGGAGAAAACTAATTAACATTTGAGTGGAATGAGTAAACAAGACGATTCTGTGTAGTTTCCTAGAGTGAGAGCATGAATTGCGCTTATGATGTAGATTTCAAGGAGTACACAATAACTCGAATATTGAACACATAATTTCGCTAAACTCTTTCAAAATACAGCCTCAATTTCAATAAAAAAGATTTTTTCCCAATACATGCCTTACAAAATAATTAGCTGGTAACTCCTCTAGCTAAATAACGTCCAGATACAAATGTCACCGGCCCCAATTTTAGATGAAAATAGGTAGGTATCAAACTTTTTATGAACGAGGTTTTTTTCCGAAAAAGTCTTACAAAATAAGCTTGTCTATAACTCGGCTCCAAAAGGTCGTCAAATTAAGTTGGGTAGCTATGCGCAAATTGAAGCTAAAATTGAGATACAAATTTTGTAAATTTCAAGTGTACATCTAGGTAACGTTTGGCGTTTTTGCGCTAGAACAGAACCTCAATTTATTATGAAATATTATTTTTATCTGAAAAGTGTGATTTGGAGGTTGATTTATTATCTGTTTGTAGTCTATTTTGAAAATTTTATCTGAAATATTTTGAATTGTTTTTTGGTGCTGGCATATAACAGTGTCAACAGTATGATGAATATTGATCATTATGTGCACTGTGCAAATGAACAAATGATATTGGTTGCTGGCGGATCAGAAAATCAAAAAAATAATTCGTTAGCCGTTCAGTGTGAAAGCGGTTTACCAGGAAAATCAATAAACACAGATTTTTTCTTCTTACTAGAAATTATCTGTAAACCTTGACAACAATAATAGGAGGAACAAAAGAGAACATGAGAATAATCCTCTGTTTGTTGTATAAATCGACGGCCTCGCGCACAATTGAGATAACTAACAATTTTATCAAAAATGAGTTTGATACATATTCTTGTAGATTTTTATGCCCTCTATCCGTCTACGCTGATAAAAATTGCAAAAACCAATTTTTAAGCTCACTAGAGGGCAAATACTGACTGAGCCAAGTGACCAAGCAGCTTTTTCTAATGCATAAATGGTCTAAGTGAAGCCTGTATCAATTGCAACTTCACACTTGGCCCATTTTGCGCGACACAAATCAGCAGCTAGATACCACTCAGCTCAATTACGTAGGATTTAAATGAACCAAGTGACAAGCTTCCTATGCAAAATGAGCTAAGTACCATCTTTCTCTCTGCACAATTGATCCAAGTACAATAATTGGAGACGTCAAATGGGCTAAGTGCATACCCAGTCGCAGTTACAGCCTCTGTGAACCGCGCCGGTTACTTTTTGGAATTTTTTTTTGTGACATACTATTCCTGATACTTGTCAAATTTCAACCCCCCGCTTATTTATGCCTCAAACGTAATTGTGGACGTCTCAGAAGGGCTGAAAAATTGAAAAATTTTCAAAACGCTCTCCTGGAAAAAATGGTTTCTTACAGATATCTCAATTGTGCACGAGGCCGTCGAAATATATTTTTCATGTATAATATTGAATGCTTCTTGCCAAGGTATGAAAAAAATAAATAAAGTAAATGGTATAATTTCATCACAAAAATGGAAAGTTCTTTACTTAAAATAGGTATTGTATAAAAATCCATAAAACAAAATGAGAACTTTTTTTTTAAACTTAAATAGGTAACAAGCATTGACTGAAAATCAAATTAAGGTTGTATAATTAATTACACTTCTGAAGCTAACGCTTTCAAAACCTGCAATCATCACAAAAATGGAAAGTTCTTTACTTAAAATATTGTATAAAAATCCATAAAACAAAATAAGAACTTTTTTTTTAAACTTAAATAGGTAACAAGCATTGACTGAAAATCAAATTAAGGTTGTATAATTAATTACACTTCTGAAGCTAACGCTTTCAAAACCTGCAAGAACAATAAAAAATCACCGTAGAAAAAAGTTACATGTTTTGTTAACTTGATAATGTACAACTCATTCAACTTACAGTATTCAAGGAGAAACTCACTTTCTGGAGGCAAAATAGCGGAGGAAATTTTTATTTTATTTTTTGTTTTCGCTACTTCCGTCTCCAAACAATTTAGTTGTTGAAGAATAAGTTTTAAAATCGCTTCATTCTACATATCAGAAAAACAATATCATAATAGTCCTAACGTTAATATCTAGCAAGCCGTTAAAAAATGTTTGTACTTAACTTAGATAAAATTTTTGTAAATTTGTTTTCTTTTGTAATGGCTTTTTTTGTGTTCCTTTTTGCCTATATTGTATCGTGTACGTACCTTGCGGGTTGTAGTGCGCGCAGTACTTGTAAATATTCGGCATTTCTACAAAAACAAGATTGATACATTATCCTAATGCGCTATATTCTCCATCTTTTTGTAAGAACGTTCTTAGTTCAATATTGGTCAGGTTTTGTAAGGTCCCATCATCTAGGGACTCATTGTAAGATTTTATCATTGCAACCAAGTTAAATAAGAATTAACTCTCGCTAGTCAGAAATATATATAGGGTGCGCCAAAAAGATGTTAACAGTCAACCAGGGAACTTTACAAAATTGTGGCGGAGTCCTCCAGGAGTTTTTTGTTCAACTGTTAATATCTTTTTGGCGCACCCTGTATAAATTGTTTTTTGCAGAAATATTAGTGGTTTTGCTCGAACTTAGCAAAACAGCGTACAAATCTAGTGGAATTATGTGATAAAAACAAAAAACACATTCTGCATAAAAAATATAGGCTACATGCTAATTGTTTCCGGATCAAAACCAGCCGCGTTGCATGAAACTGATGAGAATAATACTTACGCCAGTTTTTTTTTTTTAAATCCAAAACAGCAATATTGTACAGTTAAATCAAAGTTTACATTAAATAAAATTGTTTTATGAAAAAAAAAATTTTCATTAGCGTCCTATAAGTATACCTAACTTAAGCAGCCCATTAACAAACCTGGAAGACATTGTACAATGTATATTTCTTACGCAATATCATCTGTTTGCGTCAGCAACTGAACCCCATGATAGTGAACCATTTTTATCTTTGATCGATCATATTATTTTGAAAAACGTTCTAAAAATTGTGTAAATTTCAGTGCATCGCGATTATTATTATCTACCATTGTGCTTAATTCTACAACAATATGCCTACAGGTATTATATCAATCTAATGAATGAATCTAATTTATTTCACCAATTCAATTGTATAGTTTTGGAGTTCCTAATTATCTACTACTTATTGCCCAGGTAGAATATTCAAGGTAGTACTACTAGAAGTGAATAGTAGCGGCTACTACCATACTAATACTACAATGAATTTTTGAGTAAAACATCATATCTTTATTCATGTATTGGTGAAAAAAAAAATAGTGGTGAAATAGCAGTATTCACTACTAGTAGTACTCTTGGTTGTGTTTGGTAGCGCTCACTACTGGATGTTAGTCCTCCCATATACTACTAGCTGTACACCTAGATGCACAAAGGTAAATGGTACTGCTAGGTGTAGAAATAGGTGTGCTTGGTAGTGCTCACTGATAGGAGTTGTTGCTCCCATATTGCTGCTAGGTGTACACCTAGATACAAAATGGTAAATTGTACTACTGGGTGTACAAATAGGTGTGGTTGATAGTGCATACACCTATTTTCAGAATAGGAACAATAGTATTGATTCATGAAAACGGACATATTTTTAACAAGGTGCGGTGGCGTAGAGGTTAGGGACACATGTTAGGCGTAGGGCTAGATTAGGTAGGACGAGGTTTGATACCGCATGCATCCTTGACTGAAAGAAGTCCTGTGGAACGAGTTTTTTTTGTGTTTTTTTTTGTTTCAATTTTTTCCCCCATATTTTCTACTAAAAAATATTCATTTTTAGAGAAATTGTGCATGATTTTTCTGATTATATTATTATGCAATTGCAATTGTATAGCAGTACACTATGGTGTGCACTACTATTGATACTACTAATTTTGAAAAATGGTAGTAGTGAGGTGGTAGTACTACCAGTTGTACTACTATGTTTTAGTCCCATCACTACCATGTCTACTACTAGTAGTGAAAATGGTAGTGAATTTTATAACTTAGAAGTGATTTTTCTAGCTGGGTGAGACATCCCTTGTTTTGCTAATTTGGACTCTCAAGTTCAATTCTTGTCACTTGGACCCTTAAAAGCCTCATGACAGGTCTACTCTCAAAGTGATACGCATTATTCAATTCGGTTGCAGGCTTCAGCCTATCCGATATGTATTGGGAACAGCGCTTTCCTATAGTTACATCATTAAAATAAGTTTACCAAGTTACTAATCATGTATGAGCATTTAAGACACTTTTATGCGGGATTGGTATCAAGAAGAAATTTCTGGTTTCTGCAAGAGAACCCTTCACTTTAATTCTACCTTCATAAGTATTGTCATACTAGCATAATTGAACCAAAGAAAACCAAACCAAATTGATTTTTATCAATTTTAGTACAAACCAAAGTGCTAATAAGTAAGTACAACTTAAAATTCTATAAATAAAAAGTTTTTGTAAGGATTTGTAACTTACATTTGTCCTGCGAATCGAAGAAGAAGAGAATCTCTCAACATCAGTGTTATTCAATTTGTTGTACGGAGAATGTTCATCTATCGGTAGTTTTCAGAATATTATAATAAGTATTGCAATTATGCACCAGAGATTTTACAAATATTGAGTAAAATAATCACGATAATGCGGACCGGTACTTGAATTTTTTAACAGGGAACCTGTTTTATCGGGGGGTAAACTGAAGGAAAATGACGGGCGCCGGGCGCCGTCCGGCAAGAAAAAGGGACTTAGAAAAATTTTGATGAAGTGATAGGAGGGGGACTTATCCTCTCTGCTTCATGCAGTATATTATACTAGGTTTATACTACGTATTATACTAGGCGTATACTTACTAGGTCCAAGCCTCCTTTATACTAGGTCTCTCTGCTTCATGCAGTATATTATACTAGGTTTATACTACGTATTATACTAGGCGTATACTAGGTCCAATCCTCCTTTATACTAGGTTTAGGCATCCTTCATACCATAAGCTTACAAGATCTTTATAATAGCTTATAGTAGCAGTTTATCCTAGCTCTGTACTAGGTCTTAGGCTTCCTTTATACTACTGTATTAGTGGTTTTACTAGCTCTGTGACGTCATCAGATAGTGATGGCACGATGATAGTGACGTCACAGATCCCCATCGTGACGTCACCAGATCGTAACGTCGTGTGACGTCATCAGATTATGACGTCATCAAATCGTGACGTCATCAGATCTCCGAACTGATAACAGGATAGGCCTACCGGGGGTACCACACAGGCTGTAAAAATAAATAGCAGGAAACCTGTTGCATGGGGGCAAGCTGTAACATTTAGTGAATTATAATTGGAGAATTTTAAGCTATAAAAGGGGGACTCCCATAAAACAGGTTCCCTGTTTGCCTCAATTGCCACAGTCAATGAAGGCAATTCCGAGCAGCTAAGTGTGTGGGCTGCGAGTTGTATTTGAGTTTTCTCTGCGTAAGGCCACAGCAAACGCTCTGTCTAAACAAGAACTACCATCTTTTTTTTCCAAGAGATAGTTGACACTGATACGTCTTTTCTTTAAGGGTTGTTCACCAACCGAAGTTTTCAGAATAATAAACATGCAATGTACTGATTAGGTGAAGTAATCAAGATACTACGTACCGGTTGAAAATACAGGAGAATTCGCCATCGCCTCTTCCCTTTCTATGAATGGTGTCCTGCATCTCTTGATAATTTCAATACAATAACAATATTTAAAAATCCAAATGATATTGAGCCGGAATTTATTTATCTGAACTCACCATGGCTCCAGAAAGATTCAATCTTTGGCCGTTTGGTCCCCTGAACTTTTATCAACTGTGGCTCAAATTTGTTTCAACCTCAGTAAGAAGGAATCGCGTTCTGCAGCATCACTGTCAACCGATGCTTTGAAAGATTTCTTGGGGGACCTTTTGTATCCAAATGGGAAGAGCTGCTTCTCTTACTCGATGGTCTGTCTATTTCACTTGCGTCTTTGCCAGAAGCAGATGCTGTTGATGACTCTCCTGTGACGTCTTCTACAGATACATTGCATGACTGAGCTTCTGAGACCTGGAATGAAATAATGTGAAACTTTGTCATACTTGTAAGTTCCAGCAAAAAAGAAGGAATGGAAGGAGGTTGCCGGGCACTTTCAAAGAAGGTGGAATTTTCCATCATGTGTTGGTGTAATGGTAAGAAAGCATATTCGGATCAAATGTCCTGCTAAAAGCGGCTCATACTATTACAACTACAAAAGTTATTCTCATGGTCATCATTTTGAAACTCTGCTATGCCTTTCTCATTATCTCGTGCTTCCTATTATTTTTCTCGGGCCAATACATGGGTCCTGTTTTTCTTTTCACTATATGAATATAAACGGAGGTGGTCATTTTGTACACTGGCCCATTTCAACTCAATCGCCGCTTGGAGCGTTGCTTTTTGGCGTTTCCTATCCTTTTGACAATGCAATTTATGCGTTTAACTGACGTGGTAAATACGTTGTGGATGGTTTTCTGTGTTCAAGTTTGATTTAAATTATCTAGACGTTTTTGAAGTTGTAAACAGACGTAAAAATGTGTTCTGAAGGTATACTCTGAATGGGTCTCCAAGGTGAATTCAAATTCATTCATTTCAGTGCGAGAATGAATCTCTATCCATGTGAATCAGAGAAACAACTCGATGGGGACCCTGCCTTCGTACCTCAAACATAAATGTATTAGAAAAGACCAAAGTTTCTTTTTTCACAATATGGAATGTGTTGGGAATTGGTTCAAACTTGGACATATTCAGACATGGCAGATGAAACTTCTATACAAGCACAAAAGTCTCGATGACAAATTAATGTTCTTGTAATGTAAGATAATATGTATTGTCATCAGTCTCATTTCATACATTTTTGTTAATTTTCCGTTTTGTATTCTGTTATACAGGATGATGTGCTACATAAATAAAACATTCGTTTGTTTCGTATGTTATCTGCGCGAGCGGTGATTTAATAGTTAGCCAATATTCGGATGGTTGCAACTCACAGCGGACAGCGGAAATGCAAATTAAAAAGCCCGAGTTCGTCAAAATAGCAATGGTATTTAGTTGCATTCTGCTACTAAACGATGCAGTTATGCACAACAGCCAAACAGGTTAGTCCTTTGGTTTAGATATTCTATTTTTGCGAGAAAGTACCGCATGCTATTAACGGTTGGTAACGAGTGTTCAGACGCGGTGAGGTACTTGTCTTGAGGCGAGCTGGCACGTAGAGTGCCGTCCGTAAATTTTCGAAATACGGTAAATGAGAATTAATATAATCGAACGGAGAAGAGCAAATTATCCGAGTTTAATAGCTTGAAGGTACACTTACAAGAATAATGAACAATGAACATTGCGTACCAAAGTCCCTCGTTCGGAAGATCGTTCATGTTGCGTTGAAGTTCTATACGAGTATCTATGTCTCGTTAACGAACAAACGGGAAGAGGAAAATTTGAACCTTTGTTTTTTTTTTTTTCATTTGAAATACAAACGTGGACAACGATTCGAAGTTTTCTTTCGCTGCCTGAAAATAATTATCAAACTCTATACCAGCACTCCCGTGTACCTGGTTGTATTCATTTATACGCCTCATGTGTAGCAGAGAGTACAAAGATGGGGAGAAAAATAAACCGTGCATTGTCGAAGAAAATGAGAGTTGAGAAGTGAAAAATTGGACAAAATCTCGTGAAAAATCAACGAAACACTGGTACTCTGACTGAGCGCACGAAAGAATGTATTTTCTCCATTGTTTTCCCTTTGGTCTCGTATATTTTTCGCATTCTGGCTCTTAACAAAAGCTCGAGTACACACGTATACATGTACATTTTATTTATCATTTTTTTTTTCTTAATGTCTACATCTACTGCCGACGCAATTTACACTGCACAGCAGAGACATAGGCCATTTCCTCCTAACTTTTATGGAGCAAAAAAACGTTTTCTTTACTCTCTGAAATGTCTTGGTTGAGAGCTTCCCGTATAATTCCGCTCGTACAAAGGTTAATTTTTTTAATTAGACCGATTTTTTAGTGTGCATAGGGTACCATTGTGTAATATAAAACAAGGAACAGAGAGTACAATCAGGTCACTGCAACTGTGTTCAAAGAATATACGCAGTTCGCAAAAAAAAAAAATGCATACGTGGTTTTTCGAGGAAAACAATGAGCACGGATTTACATTGTTAGTGGACTTAAATCTTACTCAACAATGATGCGTAATCAGATTTCCGAGAGTATCTCTTTGGTACAAATGTTCTGACTTCATATATTTTGAAAAGTTTTTTCCTTTCGAATTCCCTATTGAACTGGACCTCAACTAGCTGCTATAGTGAATTTAGCCTTCTTTATGTAGGCCAAAATGTACAGTAAACTAGAACAAGAAGATGGTAGGTTTTTTTCTAGACCTGGCTGTAAACTAGGTGCAGGCTTACTAGGATTTTAGCAGTCTTAAACTAGAATTATAATAGATGTAGCAGACCCCCCTAGTATTTTACTAGTCCTAAACTAGACTTATACTAGACCAAGGAGAGGATAGCTTGGAATAATTCAAAATACACTTGCTTGGAATATTAGATTTATACTAGACCTGGGAGACGGGTGAAGGGGCGGAGCAAAAGAGCCTCCAAAAGCTAATAGCTTGCAATATTTCAAAGAAGGCGTATACCAGACCAAGGACGAGGGCACAAGAGCGGGGCGAGTGAGCTACCTAAAAGCTATCAGCTTAGAATATTTCAAAGTAGACTTTATATGTATTAGGTGGTGGCTAGTTTTAGCAAGGAACCCGCTATCCATTTTGTCAGGGGGATTACATCCTTAGAAAACAACCGTATCCGGGAGTTTCTGTGAACTGCATGACGTGATGTGACGGGACGGGACGGCACGTGGGACGTGACGTGACATCATGAATGACCTTGACCTACTTTCGGAACTTGGAAAGATTTCAACTTCCAGTTCTTATTATATGAGGCCCAGTATACAGTATACTGAGAAGAGTTGAGCCCCGCCAACTCATTTGCTGAGGTGGAATTTTTGCGCCAATATGATCGTGAGCGCGTTCAACTTATTACGTCATCATTTCCAAGACTTGGAATGGAAACTAGGCTGTAGTATATATGATAGGACGAGGACCAGGCAGGTTGCGGGTTCCCCGCTGCCATTGCAAACCTGCAATGGCTTTTAATTTTATATACTACTTTATACTATGATAGACACTATTTTCGCTCGAGTTTTTCATTTATCAACAACCCTCCTTCCTTAGTTTATACTAGTTTTATAATTGCTTAATACTAGCTTTATGCTAGGATTTTACCAGTTTTCAACTAGACCTAGAATAGAGCAGAGAATACTCTCCCCCCCTGGAATTCCACTAGTCTTACCTTAAGCTCATTATAGGGTATCCGGGCATAGGCTAATCAAAAAATTTAGAGGCCATTGCAGGTTTGCAATGGCAGCGGGGAACCTGCAACCTCCCGCGCACGCGATCACGTTGGCGCGAAAGTGCCCCCTCAGAAAATGAGTTGTCTGAGCTCTTCTCAGTATACAGTATACCAGGTTTGATAAAATGAAGGCTGGAAGTTGACATTTTTCCATCTCTGAAGTAGGTCAAGGTCAAGGTCATTGACGACGTCATAAAGCATCCTGGCTGGAAGTTGAAATTGTTCCAAGTCCCTAAAGTAGGTCAAGGTCATTGATGACGTCATAAAGCGCCCCACGTCACGTCACGTCACGCAGTTCACAGAAACTCCTGAACGCGGACGTTTTCTGAGGATGTAATCCTCTTACCAATATGGAAAGCTGAAATTATTCCAAGTCCCTAAAGTAGGTCAAGGTCATTGATGACGTCATAAAGCGCCCCACGTCACGTGACGCAGTTCACAGAAACTCCTGAACGCAGACGTTTTCTGAGGATGTAATCCTCTTACCAATATGGAAAGCTGAAATTATTCCAAGTCCCTGAAGTAGGTCAAGGTCATTGATGACGTCATAAAGCGCTCCACGTCACGTCACGTCACGCAGTTCACAGAAACTCCCAGACGCGCACGCGGACGTTTTCTGAGGATGTAATCCCCCTAACAATACTAGGCCTGATATAGGTATTGAAGGCTGGAAATTGAAACTTTCTTCAAGTTCCTAAAGTAGGTCAAGATCATTGATGACATCATAAAGCATCCCGGCTGGAAGTTGAAATTTTTCCAAGTCCCTAAACTGAGTCAAGGTCATTGCTGACGTCATAAAGTGCCACACGTCACGTTAGGTCACGTCATGCAGTTCACGGAAACTCCCGGACGCGGGCGCGAACGTTTTCTGAGGATGTAATCCCCCTAAGAAAATAGATAGTGGGTTCCCCGCTAAAATACAGTATACTGTATGGACGGATCTAGTCAATCAGTTTATACCAGCAGGCTTAGACATCCTATGTATTGTACTTCTCTATTGAGTTTCCGATTAAACTGGACCTGAACTAGCTACTATAGTAAGTTTAGTCTTCTTTAAATAGGCCTTGAACTGGACCAAGAAGTTGGTAGTTTGAGCCCTGGGGGCCTTGCTTTGAACTAGGAGTAGGCTTACTAGCATTTTAGCAGTCTTGAACTAGAATTGTAATAGATGTAAGAGACCTCCCTAGGATTTTACTAGTCTTAATTAGACTCATATTAGACCAAGTGAGTGGGGAAGGCGAAAAGTAAAGAGAGTAAGCCTAAAAGCTATTTTAGCTTGGAATACTTTGAAGTACACTTGCTTGAAATATTATTTCAAAGTATACTTATATTAGACCAAGGAGGAAGCGAAAGAGCGGAGCGAGTGAGCGCCCTAGAAGCTATCAGCTTGGAATATTTCAAAATAGTCTTATACCAGACCAAGAACGAGGGCAAAAGAGCGGAACGAGTGAGCCACCATACAGCTATCGTTTGAAAATAATTTAAACTAGACTCGTAGTAGAGCAAGGAGAGAGCGAACGAGCGGAGCAAGTAAGCTACCCAAGAGCTATTGGCTTGAAATACCCTAACTGGAACTATACACCAAACGCTGGTAAAATTTCCCCTCAGACCTAACACATGAGCCGCTCAACCAAAATACAAAGCAAACCAGGTTAACAATGAAAACGAACGAGTGAAAACCTGACGAAATGACAGCAGACATGAAACATGATCTTTTTCTATTTGGCTCCGCCAGAAGATTCTTTCTATTTTTTGTTCCCATAATAAAGTTGCCAACGAATTTTCTGAGAGAGCGAGGAAGATTGTGAAGCGGATAATACCAGATATGTTTTGTCAGGCTCAGTGATGCGTGAAATATACGTTTAAAGCAATCAAAATTTACCTTGAAAAATTTTGAGGAAGCCTTCCACTTTTAGTATCTTATATGTCTCGATAATTTTCAGATCGATTGAGACATCTTTTTTCTCTTCTTGCTGAGCCCTTCCGCTTCATAATAGGTATGAGAGTCAGCGAACGCTAATGTTGATGATGTTTCACTCTTTCATTTCTCTCTCTCTCTCGGTCTCTTAGAGTTGTTGTGCGAACATTACAATCGTAACTAGAAATTTATTTTCCGGTATCGAAGTTAGTTTTTTGGACCAACGTCAACGGTTTATTGAACGTTCTCCAAAAAGTGTCGACGTCAAATGAAGTTGAACTTCACATACGTACATTGTAGATCGTAGGTTTTGCTTTCTCGCGAGCTCTTCCTCCTTAACACTGACTGTTATGGGGCGCAAGAACTCGGGAAATTACTCCTCCCGCGGCTGTCGCCCTGAATTGTCGACAAGTGAATCGACTTGAATGTACGTCGCTGTACTCGTAGAACTGAAATTTTCGTTTCATTTTTGGTGAGGCAAGTTGTGAACTTTGAAAATATAATGAGACTGATCTGTGGGAACATTGCACCTCGCGCATTCGAAAGAATTTTTAAACTCACAAAAATTGCTTTCAAAAATTACAAAGCTACTTTTTGAGAAAAAAAAAAAAAAGTCTATTAAGCTGAGCTTTCACAAGTTCTCTCACATAATCCTTTCGTGTTCATGCCAGAACAGATCTACTCGACCAGTCCTCATTAACGTTGACGGATTTTGAATTTACTCCTGTAACTCGTCTTCTACTTCCACTTGGTTTTACTACTGTCACAATAACTTCATTTGGTTTTTCACCATCCCGTAAAAAAATCTTCGGAGCAGTTACACACGGACAAGCTTTTATAGGCCACGGTAATTTGAAAGCTGATTTGAGAAGCTTGTATGTCGTTGCCTCGATGGGTTCTTCTTTTTCGAGAAATTTGAAATCTTGTAATTTATAGGTATTGATGACGAGTTGTGCGGCTTCGTTGCAGACATCGAGCAGTAGATCAGAGGAAACCGAGCAAACACGGCTGGGTCCGTCTATTTTTGTTTGTGTCTCTGAGAATAATACACATAGAGCTGTTTTTACTTGAAATAAGCCTCGAATATAATTATTATTGTGGGAAAGCATTTTAAGGAAATTTAGTGTACTACTAACAGCACTGTGTATGTTTCATCTAAAAGTTCAAAATTCAAGAACATGAAGTGGATTACCTTCGGTGATATCGAAAGCCTTCTCTAGGACTAGTTTGAATTGATCTTTGCCCGCGGTTACATTTCTATGGCCAACTGTGATTAGCAGAGTGACAAACGTGATGAACTTCTTGTGGTACATGCTAGAAAACACGCAAAAATTGAAAAACCAAATTCTTTATTTTGTTCTCAAACGAAAGAGAGACCGAAAATCATTCATAATTCAACTTTAAGTTTCGTCGCAGATGTTCAAATACAACACGAAGTTTGGTTCTTATGAGTTACAATTGTGGGTAAACTTTAAAAGAATGATGAAGCTAACGAAACGTCAAACTGGTATCAACAGTTTCAGCAACTTATTTTTTTGTCGCTTGAAGCTAAAGGATTAAATGTGTCGTAGTTGAAATGAAAAAAGATTATCATTGATAAGATAAAGAAGATGTTTTGGAAAAGAGAGCTACGACAAGCTCCATATCGCTATTATTTTCCAAAACGAAGATCGAAGTTATCAAAAAAAGAAAAAGGGATAGAAAAATGAAAATACCCAATTCCTTTATTGGAATAAGCTTAATTAATTTACTAAATGTGCTCGGGATTCGATGATAGAATGATATCTGTCAAAATACATGGAGCTATCAATAAAGGATTATTGACTGATAAATTGGTTCCTCTATCACTGAAATCATAGCAAAAGATCAGGCTGAAAATTCAATCACAAATTGTATTGAAGATTTTCTAACGCCGCGTAGATGACACAAATGCCTGCAGCTATCGGGTAATTGAATTATCTTCGGAAAAATAGGATTTTGACTCAAGCATGTAAACACGTTAAGAAAATCGTTATGTAGCTGCGTGCAAAATGGCAGCGGATGGTTGAGTGGCTTTCACCAAAGAATGAAACAAGAAAAAGTCTTTAAAAAATTGATAATAAAGATCGCCTATAGGCCCGTAATAGGTACAGAAATTGTTTAGCACGCTATATTCTCATATAAACTGATGATATCTGCCTCTATACTTTTTTCCTTATTCGCGTATTTTCATTTATTATTTTCCTCTTCTTCGTCATCGTCATCTTTTTTTTTAACGTGACTCTTCGTATCTTATAAACAGGTAATGCTCGCCGGAAGGAAAATACAGTACTCTTTTTTCCCTCTCTCTCTCTCATTCCCGATTTATAAACAATATTCGCCAACGAATGCATTATTTTGCACGATAAAACATCAATCTCTTCCATATCTGGGACAATCGCTTTTCTCGCGTTTTTTCTCCTCTGTTTTTTTTTTCACCCGTTTTATCTCTAAGCAAGAGGTGGATCAGATGGTTATGACAATGTCCGTAAGAAAAATTATTTTAAATACGCGACAAGAAGATTTCTTTTCTGACTACTACGATTAGTTGTGAGTGACTGAAGTTATTAAACTGCGGAAGCTTCTAGAAATGGAAAATGAATTTAATAACATTGACTTTCTGTCACAAGTTTATGGAGAAGTAACGAGCGGCTGGACTGGTAAATTAAGGTTGAAAAGCTGAGATTATGCGGAGAGAGAGAGAGAGAGAGCTTGAGACAAAAACTAACATTTCTCCTCCAGAGACGCGTAGTATAGCATTATCGTATGCTTGCTCCGTCTCGAAGGCACTGCTACCTGATCATATTCTCAAAAATCCGTATCCGCCATTGTTTCTAAAACCTAATTGATTTCCACGGACACTCAGTGATATAACAATAACTATCAGGAGAAACGTATCTCTCTTCCTCGTAACTGAGGTACATTTCCCTTGATCGACTCCATGTTACAAAGGACCGCGATATCAGCCCATAACGAGCAAGAGTAAAGTAATAACAATCTCTCATAATTATAACTGAGGTACTTTTTCCTTGATCGACTCAATGTAACAGAGGACCCCAATCAGCCTATAACGAGGAAGAGAAAAGTATCTCTCATAAGAGTGACTAAGGTACTTTTCCCTCGAGTACAAGTGATCCGTATTTTACGCAAAATTCGTAGAGAAATCCGTATTTTTTCGAAGACCGAACATCCGTAGATCTGGCAGCACTGCTCGAAGGCCTCTTCTTTCTCCAGAATTGCTTAGCCGTATCCAAGCCTACTATACTGTGAGTTAGGCTACAGTAATAAGTGTATTCACTTCACTCCTGCTAGTCCGGATGAATCAGTGATATTGATGTATCAAAGATCAATTTTGCCAGTTGTATTGACTTTTCCATGATGACGTCATAGTAATATATCCTCCACTAGTTCTTAGCTATAAGTCTAGGATTCTGTATGTCAGGCTGATTAGCTAAGAGGCTCACTCGCTCTGCCTGTTCGCCTCCCAACCTTGGGCATATCTAAGCTAGTATAATATACTACTGGTCTCATGAACTTTCTAGCTTTGTTTGTGTTATGAATAATTTTCAAGCCATAAATGAAAACTGTAGCTTCCGTAGGAAAGAAGTTCTTATAGAAAATTGTGGCTTTGCTGTACGAGCATCACTTGGCGCAAAGCAAGGGGAAAATAGAGAATCATTTAAAGCAAACTTTTACCTTCTCATATCAAAAATTTACTCATTGGAGTTGGCAGCGAACCTGTTTTATGGATTATTCCAGGAAGACCAATTTTAATCAGACTATAAACACTGACCTCAAAGCTGTATATATGACAGGAGGGGGACTAAAGAAGTATAATACTATCAAAAACAGTACAATCTGTCTACGTGTTATTATCCCAGAATCTGAACCAAAACCTACAATTCACTCTTGTCTCAAGAGGTATTTCCTAAATCCTTCCCTCCCTATGGAGGTGGAGCAAAAAGGGGAAGATGGCTGTTATTACAATATTATGTGATCTTGCAAGTAACTAGGCAAAGCAATTCAAATGCCTCTGATTTGAAGTCTTCCCAACAACATCATTATATTTTTCACCACTGATTTTTGCTTCCGCTTATCAAGTATTTTTTCGTCTACTTTTTTTTTTCATCTTCAATTTTCTTCCTTTCTCGTACAATAAGGGTAAGATCTAATTTTGTATTGTTATAAAATGGAGACGGATTTCTCCCGAGAACCGTGACCGCATTTTCAAGTTTCTCTTCTCTCCATGATGTGGAATACGTTGTATTTTGTAATTGTTAGCGCATTTCCTCGGCTTTTGCACGCCCTTCAGCGTTTCCTTTTTTCAGCTCTGCCCAAACTCACGAGCACACTCGGAAGTGACGAAAAAAAAAAATTCGTAAATGAAGAAAACGAATTAATAACGGAGAACTCGACGCGACATAATTTTTTGCTCTTTCGACGCTCCATTTTAAAGTTATCTGCTGTGGTAGCGTAAGTATACGCGAAGAAAGTAGAACAAACGCTCTGTCAAATTATTTCCAAGAAAATCGTACTGATTAGAGATGTGAATGTTACCGACGTGGCGCAACTTCTATTCTTTTCACGGCGTTATTGTGAGTTTAAAAATTCCAATATCGTACATCACTTGTACTCGCACAGACTGCGGTTCTCCGCGATAATTATTTACTTTTAGTAAACAACATGAATACAGAACCCATCATTCTGTCGTACATTGACGTCTGATACCTTTTGTCTAGTTGGTTTTTTCCTTTTTCAACGCCACAAAACAAGATTTCTGCTCGACGCACTCTAGTAAAAGAGACTACGAGTACGTACATAGAAACTCGAACGAACGCCGCCGCGAGTGCTAGATGTAAATCATTTTTAAAACGTTGCTCGCGGATTTCGCTTCACTTATTTTTCGCAACATTAAATTGTGTTACCAATTCCATCCATTTCATTCTTACCGCGATCTGAAAAAAAAATTCTTATTTCGACGCGGAGGCTTTAGAAGGCGTTTTTTGGAGCAGAAACTGTGCACAGTGTAGGTCGACCATATGCGCGAAAATACATACTTCGAGATACTTTTCTTAATTCAGAGAGAAATATTCAGTATTATGCCTTCTCTTGGTGAACTTTGTCTGAATGAGTGCTCATTTAATGACAAAAAGAGCAAGAGTGCTATCCAGTGGTACTTGAGGGAGAGATAGAAACTGTAGAGAATGGCAGAAGGGTCTTAAACCAACGACATTACTTTCTACATTTTGTAGGTCAAATTTTCTTTTAGCTCACAGCAGCCCATCCTTCTTCCTTTTAACAGGGAACATATTTTATGAGAAGAGGGCGGGGGGTCGAGGAAAAGTCCGTCCGGCAGACTTGGGACTCAGAAGAAGACACTGTCTGGCAGAAAGCGAGACTTGGAAAATGAGAAACAAAATTTAAGCTTTATTAAATAAAATTAAGAAGGTTCGCCCTGCACGCTCATGACTCCTATAAAACAGGTTCCCTGTTTGCCTCAATTAACGACGTTAATGAAGGCAGCCCAGAGCAGCTCAGTCGATGGGCTGCAAGTTTCTAACAGGGAGGAGGGGGGGGGGAGATCGAGGAAAAATGACGGGTGCCGTCCGGCAGAGTTGGGACTCAGAAAAGGGCATTTTCTGACAGAAAGTGAGAGAAATTTCGATTTTTGAGATGTAGGTGATAGTAACTATTAAAATTGTAGAAATTTTTCTCTTTGTATTTATGCTCTGAATCAAAAGACATGGAGATCTCTTAGTCCACTTTGATGACGTCACATCTTCCTCCAGCAGGCGTCTTCGAAGCTCAAAACTTGAAAGGTGGATCCTCTGACCTAAGCGCTTCAACCTGACAGGACTTCAGCCAATTTACCGTCGTGAACACATTCCAGACGGCGACGATTGGAGGGCAAAGGTATCAAAATGAAGATAGCATACATGGTACCATCTATCTTTATCGCTAATTGTCTTAATTGCATGCTGCGAGTCCAAAGCCTACCGAGGATTAAAGAGTAAGGAGACCCGCTCGAACGGGCATAATCCAGCAAAAACGCAGCACATACGATTCAGCCTATTTTCAGGCCAAAACTAAATGGGAGAGGGCTTACAAACGTAGAGCCCCGCAAACGGGGTTGGTATCATTTAAGCGCGGACAATTAGGCGCGAAGAACTGAAAAAAACACTCACGCAGTCGCGTGAGTAGTACACGACTTTTCCTTTGACTAATGAAAATTCACTGAGAGGATCACTGCTAGTAAGGACTCATAAACTCTAATTATTCTCGCGTCACCTTTTTTTTTAAAAAAAAAGTCGGCAAATGTTCAGAAATTCTAATATATCTAATCACTGAACAAATTGTCCATCATTTCAATCAGAAAACCATAGATGAATTACTATATCAATTAAGCTCATTTGATTCTCGAACAAATTGTAGGCACACAAGAAAACACTAAAAAGCAAATGATATAATCAAAGAAAAGAAATAAGAGCAACGTCAGCAACATCTAAATCGTAACGAGAAAAAAAAAAATTGCGGAATGAAGAAAATAAAAAAATTAGAAGTCCCAGTTGTGGGATGAGAAATATTAAAATGTAAGAAAACTCCAGTTCTAATTACCTAAAATTCGTAAAAGAAAAAAAAAAAAAAAAAAAAAAAAAAACTACATGCAGGAATATTCATTGAGTCAATAAGGCACGTACGGCGTTTTTCGGACGCCCGCGCCGTTTTCCATTTTGACCTAACGGTAGAGACCGTGCTTCGGCAGGCCCTCGTTCACTCTCGTTTTTGAGGAACCTTGCCATGGATCTAATATCTCACTTTTTTAGCTTGAAAATTCGGTACAAAAAAGAGCTTTACAATTACTTTTTCCTACACGATATTCTTAGCCTGGTATTGGTCTAGTATACGGTATATTAGGGCTCCAGCCGCTCATCTTTTCATTCGCTCATAATTTGTCTCTCATCACCACCATCTTCCACAAATTCCATCCCAATATTCTTCATCTAAAAACCCAGCTACAAAGACAATCCGAATAAAAAAATATATTTTGAGAAAAGTCGAGGAAATAACTGAACCTAACCTAACCTAAGCCTAAAGAAGCCCTATCTATGTAAAATCATTCTCCTAAACTAATTTAATGAAACCTTTGTCGTTTTTCTCACTCGATGATTCGTCGTCTGATGATGATGATGCGGTGCGTTTGCATCCTGTCATCCGCGGATATTCGGGGTCATCAGGCCTTTCGGTCGCAGGTAATGATGCGACTCGTTGTAAGGATTCCAATGTAGCCTGATCCTTGAAACCGTCGCTAAGTTTCAACTTCAAAACCCACTTCCAATAATTACTTGGACTTTTTCCATGTAGTCTCGCCCGCCCCTCACAGGAAGTCCTATGTGTCTGGGCTGATTTTAAAGTAAAATATTTATCCGCGCAGAATTGGCAACGGAAACGAGCTTTGTCCGCATGCAGCTCTATGCAATGGGCCCTGGTAGACGGACCATTGGGTATCATTTCTGTGCAAAACAAGCATTTCCTAAGACGCGCCCTATAAATTGATAAAAATAAATATAATAAACGATTATATGAGAAAGCGTTTATGAAAATTGTATTACTTTTCTGCTTCTGTGTAAACCGCCTTGGTTTTTACACCTACGTGCACGTTTCTCAAGTGATTATTTAAACTTTTTTTATTTAAATAGAGTTTATCACAATGCGGACATTGGATATAGTTGTGTTCGCGCACCATATGTAGCCTAAGAGTCGTGGTGTCGCTGAAAATCGTTTTGCACAGCGAACATTTGTATATCAGTCGAGTTCTGTACAGAAAATATAAACATGATGTATGAATAGTACTGTCGAACACTTAGTTGTACACTAAGGTTAACACTAAGGTTACGACGAAGGTTAACACTAAGGTACACTCAGGTTGCAATCATGAACATTCAGGTGAACATTAAAGTACACTGAAGTATAAACTCAGGATGACAGTTTGTATTCAAAATATTTACGTACTTCGCCGTTTCTGCGATCGTGTGACTCGTTCTGTGATCATATTTGTCAGTTTCGGATGTGTACATGTGGCCGCAGTGCGGACACATTTGTGTCTCATCATTCTGAAGGAAATGGCCCCGGACATGGAAACCACAGCTAAAGCTGTCTTCGAATTGCTGATGGCATACGTAACACATCCTGAAAAATCATAAAGAGGAAATCCATAATTTTTAGTTCTACAAAATAAATACACGGCATACTGTTCAAGTCGACTTACAACCGATCGTTGGAAATTGTACTTATTGGATCTGTTTCATTTTCTATCACTGTTTGAGCGGGATGTCGTTCGTCATCTTGTATCTCTTCTCGAGTCGAATGTCGATTCTCAGCGGAAGTTGAAGGTTCAGTAGTGGAATGTTGATTTTCCGCCAAAGTCAAAGGTTCACGATGTTCTTCATCTTCTTCATTATTTGCGAGAACATTCGGGTGTATTGGTCCGCCTGAGGACCTACGGGGCCTGAATGTTATTATTTTATATTCATTTTTATTCATAGGTTTCCCTTTTGCTTTCCTTTCTGTTTGTTTTCCATTAAATTTGTCCTCCCTTGTTTGTTTTCATTCTTTATCTTCTCATTGTTTTACCTACTTATTTATTTTACTTACTTATTTTTTATTTGTTCTTTTTTTATTCTCAAGGGGATTTTATTTTATTTTCTTTATTTTGTTTTGTCTTGTTTTGTTTTTTTTTCTTCCTTTCTTTTCTTTTTTTAAATTTTTTTTTGTTTTGTTTTGTATTGTTCTTTTTGTTTTTTTTTTCTGTTTTCTAATTCTTAATTTGTATAGAAGATAGTAATAATCCCCACCGCCCTCGCTGAGCGTGTTTTTATTGAGCATGCGGTGGGTAAAAAAAATTTCTAATTTTTGTTAAATGTCTCTATAAAAATGAGAAATAAAGATTATTAGTAAAGATGAATACCTTTAATAATTTTAACAATAGATTTAATTTATCCACGAATGAATAACTTAAGATTCTGATTTTCATTTCCATCATTATTATTAATAATATTATTATTAATATTATTAATCTCAAACAATACTAGTACAGGTTGAATAAATTATTAACAATAATTTAATTAATATTAAAATAATATTATTATTCATTCATAAAATTTTTAAGGAAATTAATTCATAATTAATTTTAAAAATTAATACTTTAAACCTCAGTTACTTAGAAAAAAATTAATTAATTGATAGATTATTAATATTTTTATTAATAATAAAATTAATAAATTGATTTAATTCAAGTTTAATAATAATAAAAAATTAATTAATTAATTTTATTTTTGATATTTTTTTAAAATTAATATAAATTTAATATTAATATTTATATTCTTTAGAATTATTTATTTTTATATTTTTTTTAGATATAGTTTTGAAAATTTTACTAATGTTCTTTTCTTCAATTTAAAAAAAAATTATTATAATTATAATTTAATTAAAAATTTATTTCGATTTAAAAATATTTTTAATTAAATAAATAAATTTTCTGTATTAGATTAATATTTTATTGAAATAATTTCATATGATAAATTTTTTATTGTCGAGGGAACAGGATTTAGGTGAACCAAGCTACAAAAAATACGTCACAGCGTCCAAATGAATGCGGCGTCTGAATGATTGTTGCGCCTAATCGTCCGCGCCTATTAGACCGTAACCCCGCAAACGGTTGGTAGAGCCAGCTCAAACAAAAGACTCAACGGTACAATCCTGGACAAACAATTCAAACCTGTCGAAATTCGATGGGGAAACATGGATCTCAGACCTTCTTCGCCTTAGTTGAGCTATTTAATTGTTCAAACTCTGCATACAATGACTAAAACACTACAAAGAAAGATATCATACTTGTATATGGGATGAAGTCTCCAAAGTCTCCAACAAGAGACTCCACTTACTCATGAATGATGTCATCAACTTTCAGTAACGCCATCAAAGGTGCGTTCTTAACGCAGATAGAGGTCATTGGTGCACATTGATGCAGTGTTGCCAGATCTACGGATTTTTGTTCCTCAAAAAAAATTTTCGACGGATCTTGGGTAAAACACGGGTTTTGCTCATGGTGAACGTACATTAGTGAGCCACATGAGAGATACTTTTCTCCTGGTCGATATAGGCTTATACTGCTGTATTTTGTAATATTGAGTCGATCGAAGGAAAAGTACCTCAGTTTCTTGTATGACAGATACCTTTCTCTTGATGGTTATTCACAAATGGATTCAAGTCCGTAGAAATTATTTTTTGGTTCTTAGCAAAAAGGGCGGGTACGGATTTTTGATCGTACCATCTGGGAGCATTGCATTGGTGTCATCGAAGACAAGAAAAATGGATGTTATGCGAATGCAACCATCAGCTGTTGACTCAATCCTATGCACGGTGGATTCCCATTGTAATTCCCGTTTTATAGTGTCTTACATGACCAGAAACATCATCAATATTTGAGACGAATAAAATTTTGTTATCATAGAACGTATTCGAGGACGTACACGAAGAATTTTTAATTCATTGGGAAACTGTAGAACCACTTGACTCAAGAACGAAAAAAACGTATCAAAATACTAAAATTTTATACTGCAGAATGTTTCATCGCTATCGTCAAACTAAATCTGTAGTCTCGTATTCGATATCTAAATATGAAAATAAAAAAAAATACGTTTCCACGGTATTTGGTTTTAAATAGATCAAGTTACGAGTCTGCTCTTTTTTTCCTTTACATTGTATTCGACATCAGTTTCCTCCAGCAGAATGGAAACTATGCACCACATTTTGTGTCTGGCTTTAATGCCTCAGGCTCATATAAATAATATAAAACTGATGCTCTATAATTTTATGGAACTTTGGTCGTAAGTTCGCGTGGGCTCGTACTTACTGTCGAGGAAAATATCAAAATTATGTAAAAAAAAAGAAGTGCCCTCGCGCGGATAAAAAAAAAATAGACAATCGATATTCATTTTGGCGATGAATAGTGCAGTCATGAGAATTTAAACTCGCGAGGGAAACAGTCAAGCGAGTAGTTTTCTGTTTATCGCACTTCCACATTATGGCCGGCTGAAGATCTCCTTTGAAAATCATATTACAAACGGTGAAGGGCTCGCGTAATAGCCTAATCTCTATAATAAAATGAAATATTCTTATAAATTCTGATGCCTAATAGAAAATGTAGCGTATGAGAGCGGAATACATAAAAACTATTTCGAAGGGTAGACATATTGTGTTACGAGTATTGCCTTTTTTCTCTCTCTGCTACCGGTACAGAATTTTGTTTGCGAGCATTAAAGACTTGTATGAATATTCCAGTGCATGTAAACGATGCTTTTTTGTCCGAGAGACGTGGCTATTCAAGATTAAGAATAAAAGCATTGAGTTGAGATGCTATGTCGGAAGTACATGACGGATTTCTTGGCAAGAGATAAAGAGGAGGTTCGAGATTTTGTGTACAAATCGAAGTTTATTTGAAGGATGAATCCCATCTTTCTATGAGGGCGGGGAGCGGGATCAGCAGCTTCTCCTCGTAGGCTAAGTTTTGGGGGCTTCTGTGGAACTTTCTTGTAATAACATTTATGGACCTGATCGGGCTTTAATGTGTGATAACTGGTCTAAAATTTATGATGGGAGCTTATGTACCTGTGACCTGAATGTAAAAATATTAAACGTGCAGGGCTGCGTTTTTCTGACTTTCTTTTTATTCTCTCGAATGACCTGTGTTTGCTATTTACGAGCTTGGAAGCCAGTGCATCAATAATAAAAGGTGTAGAAATTACGAGCATTATTCTCGCTACCAACGAGAGTATACCTCAAGAGTAAATTATTCGCATCGTCCTACTCTTCTTCATTCTTATTTTCATTGTCGCGTCGTCGATCCTTCGCGCACACGCTTTTTCGTGCCCAATCATTTTTAATGAGCAAATGATCTCCGTAAGGACATTTTCTTTTCTACGCAACGAATAATGTCGTCCGTCTGGTGAAGACCTTCAGGAAAGTATCGTCATTATTGTGATTTACCACGTTCTGTAGAATATTCTTAATACGTTAAATATACGCACGCTGGGGGACCTTATACCATTTTTAACGATAAAATATCTAAGAATAATTCACTTTATAATTGGTGCAAGAAGAAATACTATCGTGTTCTTTTCTTTGTCTCGGTTCTTTTGTTTTTTGGCACCGCGCTCTCGTCTTTCGAAAAGCTTTTGCTATACCCTTTACAAAGAGGGAAAAAATGACTCTTCTCTCAATACCGTCAACGGCTACACTAAAATATTCAAATTACGCTCGCGAGATGAACTCAATTTCGTCTGTTATTTCACGTTGGAAAAACGAGGAAACGTGGCGAAGACTTCCTAAAGACTTTTTGAAGATAATAGCGGCAATTCCGTTTTCTTGAATGATGTGTGCTTTCGCGCGGAGCGTAGGATGGAGCGGGATAGAGCGTTGCATTTCGAATTAACGCGTGCTTTCTGGCGTCACCTTAACAAGCTAAATTACGTGCGATGAAATTGCGTGATCATTTAGAGGAGCGCACGCATGTATTCTGCGTGTATGTGTTTTCGTTTTTTTCCTTTTATTTTTTGTGGAAATAATTCATTCGATGCCTTATCACAAAGTGAGTTAGCGTCTCTTTCCCATGTTGCGTTCGACGGGATGGAATGATCTAAAGTGGGGCTTTATTGTCGGCGTTCACTACCTCAGGAGCTTCTTGAAGAGATTCTTTTGGTAAAAAAGAATCGCAGTCGCCACTTTGGTAGAAGAACTTTCGTCTTGTGGACTTACAATTAACCTTCCGTGTACTCGATAATCTTCAAACAGGACAAAGCCATCTACGTCCAACTCATTGTGCTTTCAATCCAAGAATTTGTCAAAGGAATCATAATATGCAGATAGAGCCACCCTTGTTTATTCCGCTGACAACCTTCTAGTGGCCCATTGACCACTGAACTTGAACCCATCTCAACTCACTCAATTTCCACCGAATGACGATTACATACTTCTCACTGAATCATTATTCTCACTTCATTCACCATGCGGCTACAATATTACAGTTACATATAATCGGCCCATTCGCGGGCATAGGCCTCTCCGTCCTACCCATAGAGCGTAGGAATAATCATTGCCTGTCAGCCGAATGGGTTCCATCGCGGTGATTCCTACCTCGTCCAGTAATTTAATAACACAATCACCCATTCATTACAGATATCGCTCATATCCTTACTGCGCACATTGAGAAGACTTGTTTGCCCATCAGAGATGCCACCTCCCTCCTCTTTTCATGGACAATAACGCTGAGTAATTGTAAGGAGAGGTGGTTCAACCTTTACCTTTCTGATCTGATGAATTAATTGTACTTCAATTAAAATAATTTTGTATGCCGAGCTAAATAGTCCCACTGTAGTTAACAGCTTCCTTAAATATAAATAATAATTTCACCTTAGTCACCGCCGAGTATTTCACACAATGTGAAAAAAAATACAAAGAGCCTTCAACGATGAAACAATGTTCCCAAATTAAGCGATACCCAGCAAGGACCAATGGCTGATACAAATTGCACGTACTCATACAATCAACAGAGTAAAAAAAAAAAACTTCGCTTGACACGTTTTCATCTTCGAGCAAATTTTCCAAGAATCGCTTTTATTTCCAAACTTTTTTCGACACTCTGCAAAACTTGACTTTATGATCTCACGGAGCAATTTTTCTGTCAAGCCTATAGCCTCCAGCCTATATAACCCCTTCTGTCTGCGAGTCCTATCATCCCTATAATAAATAATATCATTTTCGATTTGCCATTTCTATCTCCATGAAACTGAAATAGCTTTCAAAGGACGGAGTGTAAAAAATTTGGCACTCTCTTCTAAATGTTATTCAATCGCGACGACGAGATGACACGTGAAGCTCTATTCTTACAAATCTTAATTCGAGCACTGTAATATGAGAACTGATTCTTGTATGTTGAAAAAATGAATTGAAAATAAGTAAAGAAGAGGGGAAGAGAATACCAAAGAAAAACAAATTTAGAAAATATTCATAGAGCGTTCTTCGCGCTTACGTTGGATATAATAATGAAATTTTGTCGTCTTGTCTCGCCAAAAAAATTTCATTTTGATATAGGTACGATTTATATGTTACGAGTATGTAGGCCGAAATGGTATGTTAGGTACCTTTAAAAAGTTGCTTCAAATCGAAAACTACTTATTCTCTGCTGTTTTCGTTTTTCTGTAGATACGTATCATTTCTGTTTCATTCACCCTTTTTTTTTTCTCCCCAGTTCAACAAAATTTTTGTTGAAAATCTGAAATTTGCTCCTTGTTGAAACTTTCATCTCCAAGCTCTTCTCGTATAAGTCAAGTCTCTTGACAAACTCTATCTTACTTTTATAGATGCCACGAACTTGTCGTCTAGTTCGGTTTGAGCAACACGCGAACCTACTTATTTAGCCGAAAATCGAGGATACCTAAAACAAAGCTGTGCATAACTTTAGATTACGAACAATAGTACATCGGTTTCAGATGGAAAATTATGTAGATCGTTTTACTGTTTATTAACAGCTCCTACTGTATTATACAAAGTTTCCTAAAATACTCGAGTAAAAGCGATAGTAAGGAAGGCCGTAGTTGTGATGGCGTTTAATTTATAAGCCGCAATATCACGGGGAGCTTGTACTTTTTATTCTCTCTCATTTCATTTATTTTTACGATTATTTGTTTTTCAATTTCCTTCGGTCACCATGAAATTGTCGTTCACCTCCAGCAATTTGAGCATCGAAATAAGGCCTATTTTCTTATTACACGTTGAGGAGATACAAATTCTACGCCGCGTTGAATAATTGCATTACTCGAAAATAATGAAAATATCCACGAAGCGAACTATTCTGCCTATTTATTTTAGGTGTTGAAGTAATCAAAACAGTCAACAGATTTTGTAAAATATTTATTTTTTGTTCCAACACGTGTACACGATTTACTTAATCTCGACTTTTCTGTGAGCTTCTGAAACCGTGAGGAAAATTCGCTTATGTTGCATGTGCAGCGCCGCCCCGTCCGCCCCATGCGGGTTGCCTATGCATTTGATTTTGTTTCTTACAGTACCGAAATCGACCCTTTCGGGTATAACTAACCCCCTCTTCTGCCTGGCAATTGCCAAGCTGCAGTGCGCTCCTGTCACGCAGGAAAACACAACAACACACAACAACGACGTCACCTTGAGATATAGTAAATTGCTGTTGGAGTTTCTTCAACTTCTTCTATCTTCGGGGAAGATCGTCGTCCTCTCCTTCCTGCAAATCTGGGTGTTGAAGGTACACAGGTGTTGAGTAAGCCATAGCGTGGTTCTGCATTTGCCTATTCCATTCCTGGTCCATCTTCCTCTTCATGACGGTGGCCGCATGCAGAACACCAGGTTCCATGCTTCTTCGGAACCTAGCATGGTGGATACCAGACTACTCGGGTGAAGCGCTACATCTACCCCGATCTCTTGAAGAGATCGACTAAGCTTGTCCCGCTCACGCCCCCACGCCTTGCACTCAAATAATGTGTGCTCTGGTCCATCAACCGCCCTTGGTCGCAGTGCGAACACGTTTCCTGCTCAACTTTCCTTAACATCTGCGTCAGGTAAAAGTTTGGTTGGCAATGGTGTCCGTTCATCCACTCATCAAGGTCGCGTTTTAACACACGGGTTGTCCACTTGCCCAGCTCACTTTGGGCAATTCTCACTTTCCATTTCTCAAGCAAGGAGCGCCTGGCCTCCTGCTTAACCCGTAGAGTCTCATGGTTGGTCTTTGTCGTCTTTTTTGCTCTGAACACCACCGCTCTCTCCTCAGTAAGGAACTCGATTGGTGGTGAACGTGTTAATAAGCAAAGAGCCTCCGTCGAGACAGTGCGGTAGGCACTAACACACCTTAGCGCAGCTCTTCGTTGGATCTTTACCATCTCTCGTCTTCTGTATGGTATCTTCATGGAGTCGGCCCATACTCTGGTGCACCATACAGGAGGATCGACAAGGCGGTGTTCGTCATAGTCCTTCTTCTTGTATCTCTCGGTCCTCCTGGGTTCCTCATCAGGCAGCCAAGGTATCCATTCTCTCCTGGAGATAATTGTTGGTGGGTTTTCTTGAGGAGGTCAGCATATCTAACTTCCTCAGTGGCATTCTTCAAAATTACTGCCGCTCCTTGTGGTCTTCTCTTCTGTAGAAGCCGACGTTATCTCTGTCCCTTTGACTGTTAAGAAGGCATATTAGAGGGTCCACTCTCAGCTGCAGAGACTGGCTGAGGGTTCCTCCTTCGAGTGCGCCTTGAGACCACCTGGCTCCAGGAAGGCAAATCAGTTGATCTGGTGGCTTGAGGAGACTGTTGCTGCTGCTGCCGTTGTTGCTGCAAGTTTTTGGGTGGCTGATTCTTCTGCTGGAATGTCCTCAGCAATGGTAATGGTGGTTGGACAGGTAGCTTCGGTAGCCCTGCCTGTTTGGTATTATTGGCTACCTGTGAGCCACTACTACTCTGTGACTTGCGTGGTGGTGGTGAGGATGCTGATCCTTGTTCCTGCAGCCTCACAAGCCTCTGAAGCTCTTGACGCATACCTTTCATGTCTTCCTTGAGAAGGATTTTTTCAGCTTGGACTTTCTTCAGCTGTTGAAGGTTCTTCTCATTTTCTTCTTCTGACTTCTTGTGATTAGTCTGGAGCTTCTTAATCATTTCCTCCAGCTTCCGATTTGTTGCCTTTAGAGTTGCAACTTCTTGGAGAGGCTGGGTGCCTGCTTGCTGGTCCTTTCCGGAAAGGTAGGTATCCACCAGACTTTGTAGTTCCTCGACCTTCTTTTGCATACCAATCCTTTTCTTCCGCTCTGCCTGGACCTCGGCTTCGTAAACAAGATCTCTCTTCATTTGCTTCTTACAGTGTTCTTGTAGCCTTTTTCATAGCCACCTTCATCTTCCCATTCATGAGATTTGGAATCTTCCCAAGGAACAATCCGTTATCTGTGTCCTCACCTTCCGACCTAGTTTTTGTCGGAGATGTGAAGGAGTTGGCTCGCAATCTCTTCCTGCTATGGCTTTGCTTTTCCGGTGCAAGAGGGATGACAAAAACACGTTTATCTAACCCCTCAGGAGTTCTTGGCGGTGGCACCTCTTTGAACTTCTTGGTCGCCTCTTCCTTCTCTATCCTTGTTGCCTCATCATAGAATTCGGGGACACCTCCCCCACCCCTCACCACCTGAGCGCATCAGCATGGGGAGCCGATTTGCCGCATCCGAAACGGCACCAGTTGCTTTATCCTTCGTCATTCTCATCTAGAATTAAGTTGCAGTGTGAGGCGTCATCTGGGAATTAGCGGCTTCCGCCTTCCTAGATCATCTTGCAAAAGCATACTTTCCTCGCGAGCTGCTTGATCCTCACAGGGAAAGGCGCAGACCTTACGACTATGACCGGGTTTTCATTATCAGAGTTTTCCTTCTCCTACCCAGTCACTGGCAGTAGCTCCACCAGAACCAGGAACAGAGTGGTATAGGACGTGAAAGCGCGAATGACCATACGTAACCCGATACCAACAGGGCGTGAAGGCTATGAAAGCAGTACGTAACCCTATACATGAAGATGATCCTGATGCAGGTGTGACTACCTGCACTAGTTGGCGGTTTTCTGTCGTGGTTGTCCTTCCCTTATTCTCAGAGCCCATAGCCTAAGTTGCAAGGAGGCAGCTGGTTTCGTACAAATGTATAGGGTGTCCTTCCCTACGGTTTAATTAGCCTCGGAATTACCTTCTTCTAGTACTCTCTGTTAAAGCGCACCACCCGCACCCAAGCAACAACCCAGTACCAAACCACAACCCCACCGAACGCTGAACAGATGCAAACAGAAGTGCGACAATCCCAGCCAGCACCTCACAATTTTCTTATTCAACACTCTAGTCCTGTACCCTAGCAGGTACAAGACAGCTCAGCACACTCAAGCACCATGGAGAACACTCACCCGGCACAAGACGTCACCCCAGTTTGTAGGTCCAGCAGCGCATCACAGGGTGTCAGTCCAGGCCGCAAGTACTCGCGGGAGACAATGTCCAGATGACAGCCCAGGTGTTCAGCCTGGTCAGTCAATCCGAGCCCCTCGGAACGGGTCGCACTTAGCCCAGGGGATTAGCCTAGTCTAGGGTCCCAGGACCGGCTCTCTTCATTCATACATCATCTCACTCATTTAATCTGTGCCGCACATTCGCCTTTCACCCCATCCACAAACCCACTAGCGCCCAGCAAAGCCGCAGCCCAGGGCGCGCCACCACAAGAGAACAGACGATACACCGCATAGGCTCCTCAACCGCGTCCAGGTGGTACCTTACGGGGAAGACCAAAAGGAAAGAATGGTTATTTATAAACTTTTTTTTTTTGAAAATATTTTTATTGAGCAACTACATATTACATAGATGTATTCATCTCAAGATATAATAATAATGGTTGATGATTAACTTAGCAGATCCAGCTGGTGTTTTCTGCGAAGTCTTCGTGTGACGTGTGAAGCATCGAGTAGGGTTATAGCTTCTACGTTGGGATGTTTATGAAGTCGACTAGCGTAACTGGTTGCTTGCCTTTGGATGATTTGGCTCACTGTTTCGAGGTTGAGATCGCTGCGTAGTTGTGAATTGCTGACATACCATGGACAGCCCGTAATCTTTCGCATAAATTTATTTTGAAATCTTTCTATGATTTCAATGTTCGATTTCGCCGCCGTGCCCCAGATTTCCGCTCCGTAACTCCAAGACGGACGGAAAATGGAGGTGTAAATAAACTTCTTATTTTTTAAACTTAGTTGAGAGCGTGGTCCGATTAGCCAGTAGAACTTTGACATCATCAGGTCGAGCATTTTGCGTTTATTCGTGATGTGCTCGTGCCAATTAAGCTTGTTATCTAGATGTAAACCGAGGTAGCGAGCGACGTTAGCTACCGGTACAGCCTTTCCATCGAGTATAGTGGGAGTATAACCGTGTGGTCTTGGAGAGAAGTTACTATTCAATAGGCTAGCCAAGCAGACCTCAAAGGCAATTCAGGAATGGAGGAATGATTCCTTCACTGAATACTTAACGTCACTCGACCCTACCAAAGACTCTGGCTACTCTCTGTGGTCGGCTACTAAGCGACTACGACGCCCAACACCTCCAAACCCACCGCTGAAGGACGGCCCAGCCAAATGGGCTCGATCCGACGCTGAAAAAGCTGAATTTTTTGCTAAACACTTTGAGCAAGTTTTCAAGGTAAATGACATCCGCTCAGATGTTACTCCAACAAGCTTACACACATCTGTTGGAAAAATCAAGCTTGTCTCTCCGCTAGAGGTAGCGAGAATCATTGATAGCCTCAGTCTTAGAAAAGCAGCGGGACACGATAATTTATCCCCTATAATGCTTCGCAATCTACCAAGAAAAGGGATTGTATATCTCACAGCGATCATCAACGCCAGCATACGACTTAGGTATGTTCCAAGTGCGTGGAAAATAGCCAAAATGATCCTGATCCTAAAACCCGGCAAACAGGCAGAGTATCCTGAATCTTACCGGCCTATTTCAATACTTACGATTCCATCCAAGGTGTTTGAGAAGGCCATTAGTGTACGAATTAAAACGATTATAATGAACCAAAATCTCCTGCCGGATTTCCAATTCGGGTTCAGAGAAAAACACTCGACTGTAGAACAAATACATCGAGTGGTTCGAACCATCTTGCAAGCGCTGGAAGAGAAACAGTTCGCACCCACAGTTTTCTTGGATGTGAGCTCGGCGTTTGATAAAGTATGGCACTTGGGCCTCATACAGAAAATGAAACCGTACTTTACACCAGGATTCTGCCAACTTATTTTCTCGTACCTGAAAGATCGAAAATTTTATGTCAAGTACCGCTCAGCTGAATCACAACTGACCAACATACAGGCAGGCGTCCCACAGGGGTCTGTTCTTGGTCCTATTCTTTATCTCCTGTATACGATGGATATTCCAGAGTCTCCAGATGCCACGATCAGCCTGTTTGCAGACGACACATGCGTTACAATATGTCATGAACAATATGATACAGCAGTAATCAGTTACAGCAATCGATCGATAAAATTGCGCGCTGGGCCAAGGATTGGAAGATAAAATTTATAAACTTGACATCATAAAAGAGACCCTTCCGAAGCAGGGATGGAGTCGTCGTTGTTTTAATCAGGTCCATTCAGTTTTGAAGATTCTGAATCATTTTTTGAGGAAGTTTTCTCCTCACCGCAAGGAGCGCAAGCTGTTAGATCTGTCGTATTTGTAATTTGCCCTGTTGATGTCACGTGAGGGACGAACCGTTGGTTTTTTCTATCCTTTTGTTTCTAATACGGAAATATTTAGTGTTATTTTCCGTCCAATTGTTCAAAAAACCGGTAATAACTGTAGTCTCCATGCACTTTGAAATCCGTAATTCTATGGTAGGTGTAACGTAATGATAGTCTTAGAAATCGAGCGAGGCAATATTTTTGGGTAAAGAAAGCTGATTTATCCATTTTTTTCGAGAGCACATGCTACAAATGAACAAAGTGTAGGCTACAAGAACACAGTATTATTTTCAAAATACAACACCGTCTTTTATTCTTTTATTAAAATGGTTTACTCGAGGGTCGGCCCGTGCCGTCATCAATAATTACTCACGGTCGAGATTCTTCGACGTAAAAATTCGGATACGCTTTATACTGTGTATTATAGAATTTAGTAACTTTCACTCGTTTTAGTATTCATTTTTGTGTACCATACACATACGTTGCAAAGCTAATGCGGCACATAACCTTGGAGTAAGTGGTCTGTCACGGGGTCGAAAACGAAGCGCGTGGAATATGAATGAAGAAGAATAAGTATGGCGGTTATAAATGCAACCCTACAACGTATTCTTGCGTTTGCCTATATTATTGTGTAAGACATCGTTACGTGACTTCTGCACCCGAGTACATTTTTGAAATAGTTTCCAAAACTCGTCACGTTTCAACTTCTGTCAACAGGATGTTGTAAGATTACTTTGATTCACACTTGTTTAAGACTTGTCCGCGAAGACAGTTTTTTTCTCTTTTTTTGCGGTATCTCGATCCGCGTTCTTGCAAGGCACGAACAAGAACTCTATCCTATGATTTACATATCAAATCTAAAGAAAATTCTGCGGTACGTCCAATCGAATTACTGCGAGTATATACGTGAATAATATCTTTATCATAATCCTCATTTTTTGGTTTCAATTTCATTGTCTCTGAGGGGAAAAAAGGATCTCGAGAAGGAGTATTGTAGAATAAGAATTAGGTTACTGCATAAATTAAGAAAAACCGACGTAAAAAGCAAATAGTGCTGAAATAGGATTGCATTATTAAACAATGAATTTTTCCAACTTCGGGCTCGGCTATACCCATCATTATCAACGGTTAGTAACCCGATATAAAAAGTCAAGTTTGTTTGATAGTTCAGCAAATTTAAATATTCATCACTTAGTCTACTGAAAGTACCGATCCCTACGGGTACAGAAGTGAAATAAAAATTAACTCAGTAAACACCGTAAACGTTGAAATACGTTCTTTTAATAAAATAGAAAAAAGTTCTAGAAACTATACAGAATTAGGCGATGAACGAAATGGAAATGTGTACCCTACTCGATATTGCAGCTTTACGACCGAAAGATATTACTCATCAAATTTCCACCAAAAAAACTTGAAACAGACGACTCTTCGAGCAAGTCTCCGACTTCCGAAGCCTTTTTGAAGACGTGAGAGTCAACGGATTGTGAATATGGAGAGGACCACGCAAATGGAGAAAATCCGACGGGAGGTACTCAGTCTATTTGAGATCAAGCACTGGCCGCGTGCAAAAATAGAGTATCATCATCAGAAGATGCGATCTTTGAAGAGTTGAGTTGACAGAAATAAATTTATGTGTAATTTCCATAATATCAATCGCAATCAATTGATAAAATCCATAAACTCAATAAACTACGCTACCCATGGTTTTATCTTCAGGAGAAGTGCAATCAAAGAACATAAAAGAAATACAAACCTAACGAACTGCATGACCAAGGGCATTTAACCTAATAAATAAGAATGTGGAATAGGTCAGGACTTTAATCTTGAATCACGATTCGTTGTTGTACATAAACTAGTACAGAGATGGACGATACAATTTTATAGAAGGTGTGTGAGATTTTGTTAGACGCCCGATTACTACCGACGAGAAAAAAAATTCGATATACGTTCCCGCGCTCACAATTTCGATCGTCAATCCGATGCGCTTGACATTAATGTTTTATTTAGAGGTAAGGGAATTACCTTTCATTCGACCGTTTCGTATTTCTTTCTTGTTCACGTCGTTATCACACTATCGAACTCCTCTAAATAAGTTATTTCGTTGATTAACCCTGAAGAAACTTTACTCATCTTTTAAAATAACAATGAACTAAAGAAAAATTTCGTTCTCGTTGACTAAGGCAAGTTATAAATGTTTGAAAAGAAGAAGTCAGACTAGATACGAAGCGTGGTAATAATTTTATACCCTTTTGATGTACAAATTCACAGAATATTGGTAGATTAACAATTAACATGTCGTTCACGTGTTTTTCTTCTGAGGGTTAAGAGTGTGTAGAAACAGCCGACCAACACGCAGCGTTGTCAATTATATAGTTGTTTGGTCTTCTACAGAGTTAATCGTGACTGAGGCAATTATTTTTTACTATTTCCACCAATTCATGGTAGAAACTGAACGGCTTACAGAACTCAGAGTAGTTTTCCCAACTCTTGGCGATTTAGGAGACTGACAAGTATACTAACCACTTGTTTATCGCTCACTCATTTCGTGGAAGCAAAAAAAGCTATGAGAATGACTTTTTCTTTCACAATTTCTTCCCACCTACTAAAATAATTAAAAAATTACTTCAAACAAAGTTAAGGTGTCTCGAAGAGAAATCCTCGTGTTAAACCAGCGTTCATAGAATTACATTTTTTTGAACTATTTTTTGTCTTCTGAGACCCAAATTCTGCTCACCGTATGTTCCTGTATACTCCATTCCCTAGAGTCAATTACGTATTCTCAGTCTCAGCCGCTGAAAGTACATCACCCTCTGAAAATGTATTATAATAAATTCACATTCGCGCAGTAAGAACAAACAGTGTCAGGATGAAACACCCGAACGAATCATCGCAGTAAATAGAGATATCGCTGCCAAATTACAACCGAGCTCGGTGCGTCCGCAGTTACGGTGAAATGGGCACGTCTAGCGTCTACGCTGAATATTTTCTCCGGCGAATCTTACCCCGTGAGTCATTTCCTATGTACACATATTGTACACAGTAGACTGCGAGCGGTGTATCTCTCGTGCTCGTCTACTACATATATTCTTCATAACGTTTCGACGCTATAAACAACTTTAAAAAATAGAATAGAACGGGCGAAGAAAACTTCATCGAATTTTTTGGTACTTCGAACGCATACAAAGTAGACCTTGAAAACGTGAGATTCGTTGTACGGGAGGGTGCCTCGTGTAACATCCCCTAATATTAGAGTAAATTAAGTTACGACGTCGTATTTTACAGACTCGATGACAAGCGTGTGCTGGTTTATGGGTTGCTTGACGAATGTTAAACCGCTTACGACCAGAAGCTATGTAAATAAAATGGGCGAAAAGAGGGAAGAAAAACACGAGCGAAAAGTATTAGGTGTGGTAGAATGATATCAAAAACATTGAATTCTTAATTCAATAATTCGCCTTAGCCTTAGTCTGCATGACGTGAAAGTTCTCTTCTTGTGTGTCAAAGTTAGTCTAAATAATTTTTTGTCACTTAACAATTTGAACTAAGATGGAAGAGTTGTACACAACTTGAAAATCAATTCTTAGGGGAATAACGTTATCTTCTTCTTAGCTCCCCTCGATGTGATGGCTCACTCGAACCAGGCCATTTGCATTTAGAGTTGTGAGCTCAAAATAGTATGAGACGATCCCTTCCTCCTTACTGCGATCATGGGAAAATCGCGAGACGGATCCAGTACTTGCACACGTACACGTTTGATATCCAACACCGCAAGGAAAAAATCCATCAAAACGCCGACGGCTTATCACAAAGACCTTGCCTGGAAGAATACAACTATTGTGACAGACAAGTTCAGAAGGAAATCAACGGACTAACTTGGATATGAAAGATGCCAAACTGCAAGATTGAGACATTGCCTTCATTTTGAAAACAAAAAGAGAAAACGAGCGACCAAATCGGCAGAAGATCAGTTTAAGATTCTGTGGTCTCCTTACAGGTTGATGCTATTGCAGGTTTGCAATGGCAGCAGGGAATCCGCAACCTCCCTGGTCCTCCTCTTATCAAGTATAGCCTAGTTTGCAAGTCCTGAAAATGATGATGTATTAAGTTGAACGCGCTCAAGATCACGGCGTTGGCGCAAAAATGCCCCCTCAGCGAATGAGTGGGCGGAGCTCTCCTCAGTATACTGTACACTCGGCCTGGTATAATGAAGGCTAGAGGTTGAAATTTTTACAAGTCCCTTAAGTAGGTCAAGGTCATTGATGATGTCATAAAGCGTCAAACGTCATGTCATGTCACGTCACGTCATGTCACGTCACGCTGTTCACATAAACTCCCGGGCGCGGATGTTTTCTGAGGATGTAATCCCCTTAACAAAATGGATAGCGGGTTCCCCGCTGAAAAATTTAAGGTTTTTGATAACAACTCATCTGGAGGACACCTTGGTGTAATGAGAATCCTGCCCAAGGTACAAGAGCGATATAACTGGCTTTCTTCTCTGGATGTGGAAGGTTGGTGCCTATGTAAGGTCTCTCTACCCTAAAACAGGCAAAGATGCCAGTTCACAATGTTGATTATCTGTGTGAACTGAAGGCGATGAATATCGCTTGACCATTTCCAGAAATAGATGGAGAAAACCAGTTTGTCTTTATTTCACAATGTGGGTTGAAGTAGTTGCGCTCTCAAACCAAGAAGTTTCCCACGCATTAGAGTACCATTGGAATTACACACAGACACCGCTCCATCCAGAATGATTGAAGGATGTAAACATACTGTGAAAAATTTTTAGTCTAAGCTTTTGATGGAGGCTGAAAGGTCTAAAAAACGTGGATACTCCTGTTTCTCGTGGCATATTGGTCATCAGCGCATATGTCTACAAAAGAAACTCCAGGGAAGATTATGTTTGAACGCGAGCTACGGTTACCATGTGATTTGGAGTTGAGAGCGCCTGCTTACAAACCATAGATATTCAATGCTTCTCAGAGAGAAACTCAAGAAGTGTTACTCTCCCTTTTGAGTATTTCTTCTCATTATTATGGATCAGATAGTTGGAGACAACTTGGAAATCGTTGGCAAAATGATTAAGCCTCGAGAAGACATTGGCGCAGTTCTAGAACTTTTTGAACCTGGTCATGAGGTCGGGTGATACAACCCGCAGAGGAAAAAAAGAAGAAGCCCAAAACGTCAATGCAAATGGGAAGGCTCGTGTACCAGTGGTGAAGAAAATCAACAACATGGTATAGCTATTGGAATGGCCATAAGAAGAAACTAACAGTTGTCCAATGGAATCAATTAGCTGCCTGGCTGAGTGATTCAGAACGGGGTTTTTTAAACTTGAAAAATGTCTGAGATATGGTACAAAACTCTCTCATTCTCTCGTCAGGATGAAAAATTACGTTCTTCAGTTCTAATCTTCTCTAACCTGATGCCTGAGAAATTTTCTCATTTATTTGTAAATTCTACAAAATATGGTTTTACAGATGTAGATATTTGAAAAGATGACTGATTAGATCACAACTCCAAGATATATAAAAATTGATACGTATCATTTCTGGCCCATCTAAGCCATCCTTGGGTTCGGAGAATTTTTAGTCTTTTTTTTCAAACTCTACAAATAATTTTATGTAGAAATTGATCTTATTTAGAAATTCAATTTGAGACATTTGAGACTTACTACTTTTTTTTGTCCGCTATTTTCATAGCTTTTTAATGCCTGGAGAATTTTTCGTGTACTTCTTTTTCAATTTTACGGATGATTTTACGTAAGGATTAATTGATATTATAAATTCATCAACAAAAAAAACAATCATTTTCAAAGCAGAAAGACGATCAACTATTCAATAGGTACGCATCTCGGGTGACCGCGCGTAACAACACCCGGGTAAAGACCAAGATGCAGAGGTTGATTCACGCGTCTGAAACCACTCGCGGACTTGTCTCGTAACTTCGGGAGACTTTCTACAAGCGGCGCAGCGTTGTGTTCGTTAGCGATCGAACACGCGGGACTATCCTGTGATGACGCCGGAACGCTAAACTGGAAAACGGGTACGAGTCTCGCAACACCCCGCGGCGCTGCTGTAAAATGTAGTGCGTGCGAACCGCGGACGTGATCGAAGGTTGCAATGCAACACCGCAGCGGCACTGCTGTACCGTGTTCGAGTCGTAGGTACTGTTCATCGTCACTGGATCGAGAGCAATATTTTAGAGAGGAACTCTCTTGTGATGCGTCATTTCTAATGTAAAAATTAGCACGACGAAAATTTTCATTATGAAGGAGGGGGGGGGGGGATTGAAAAATTGTTTTAGATTCCCCTTTTTGTTCAAAAAATAAAAGGTCATTGTTTTTTTCAAACGACTTTATAGCGGCGGTATTCAGAAGATTTGAAACTCATGGGGACTGAATGAAGGGACCTAGAGGTTTGAAATTTTGCAAGTCCAAATACTCTTTCTTCTTCTTCTTCTTTGAACTATTGTAAGCATAGACAGGACTGCCTGTAGCTGTGTTTGAGCCTGAATCGCTGGACGATGTATCCAATATCCTTTTCGTAGGTCTTCCCCTGCTTCTCTTTCCGTCCGGTGTGTACTTCCATACTTTCTTTGGTGATCGTTCGTCCGGCATTCTCCCCACATGTTTTCTGCCCTACAAATGAACTTTGATGAGAAAGAATTTTTAGTGAGGGCGCTATTCCAACCGAATGTTACCATCGTCATAAAGAAAAACAATACAAACAACCAACGAGTTCTCGACTTACATGAAACGAGCCATTAATTTTTCTAAATCTACACTATTTTAAGAATCATCGAACGACTCAACTTATCTTCATTACGGTATTTACCACGTGCACTAAGCTGCACTGTTGACGGTGCATCGTAAACCTGGAAATACATTATAATCTCCGACTTTCTGCAACAATGCGATACCGCAAGGTGCACTGTATACCGCAGAGTATAGAGCCGCTTCATAATTTGAGCACTTTTTTCTCATTTAATGTCTGAGAACGCTGCCCCTAATGTATTATAAGTTACAATGAGGATATTGCGATATTCGGTATAACGAAGAAGGCATTACTCACGAAACAGCGTTACCTTAAAGTAGTTTTCAACGTTAAAGTATACGCGCTTTCTTAAAAAATTCTTCCCTCAACTCCGCGGTTTATAATACGTGTTTTTGGCGTATTTTAGGAGTATCGTAACCGCGAAAGGGGGTGGAAAAGGTGCACGCACTGTTACCGACGTCACAAAAGCATTCGCACAACCGTTGTTTACGATACAGTTTTCATTTTTTCTCGGCCATCATTTTCCAGTGCACTATGATTCGATTCCGCGGCGGCTTTCGCAGCCTCCCTATTGAATTCAGCCGCCCCAACAAACTTCGCGAATCATTCATCGCTCCCGCCGCGGATTAGACCGCGAATTTAAATATTAATTGCGCCGCGAAATGGATACTAAACCTACAGTTTACCTTTTAATGTTTCGCAACGAAATGTAGTAAAACTCGGCGAGCAGTGCGCGGCAGCAAATTATGCCGCTTTATCAAAGTGAAATTCTAACGCCGCTACAAAACTATCGCAGGATCGGCGGCTCTCGTGTAGCGATCATTAATCATCTCTTTGTTAAATCGTCGCTAATTGTTAACAGCGTTATCAATCTCCGAATTACGTTTTCATCGCGGGAAATCTTGGTACAAGCCTTGTTTTTCTAGTTTCCCTTCGCCGTAAAGTTGATCGTTTATTACGGTATTGTTGGTTTTTTTGTGTATTACACGAGAGAAGTTTTCTCGGATTGCTTTTCGTGAAATTTCTAGAAAACTTTGGGTAATCAAAGTTACGTCAATGCCGCTGGTTACAAGTTTACTGTTGGGGAGAAGAGATGATGAACTTGAGTAGAATGATTTAAATATTTGTGGGAAAAACTTACGCGATGAGAACTTTCAACGATTTTAGATACTTTTGGAATACAGATGCAACACGAATAATTAGAGGTATCGCCTTTGAAAAGAAACGGGGGCGTATGAGCGTACACACACGCCCAAAGTGATCCCCGAAAAACCGCACCTTTGTCACCAGTATCCTCTCTTTAGGGCAGTGCATCGGTAGTCCAGAGAGCTCAAATTGAGAGTGGCTTGACTCCATTTTCTCCACGAGTTCCACGCGCTGTGCATTGTCCGTCAATGAGGCCACCTTACTGACCAAGGGAAGGCTCTGCATTCAACCTGGAATCCAGATAGTCCTGTACCATGGACACACGCTTATCTACTCCTTCAGTCACCACTGGGAGCTCACTAAGAGCTCATCAGCAGTGCTTCGTGATTCGGGCTTCCCAGGCAGCGGTTCTTCCTCCTTTTCTTTGTCACCTCTTTTGCTTGCCTTCTTCTTCTCTTGTTGGCGCTGCCTCATGAGCGCCCTGTATTTGGTGGTGCTGGTGTTGACGAGAAGAGATGTGGCAGCAGCAGCAGCAGCAGCAGCAGCAGCAGCAGCAGCAATAACATGGGGCATGGTGCACGTAGATGTGGGAGGCCACAACGTGACTCCACATCTGCCGCTCCCATTCCGCGTCCATTTTCTTTTTCATTACCTTAGCGGGAAATGTAGATATGTGGTTCCATGCCTCCGTTGAGCGTAGCATGCATGGAACCAATTGCTAGGGATGAGTTCTTCATCTTTCCTGATCTCAGAGAGAGACCGTTTTAGCTCACCCCGCTAATAATTAAAGGTATAGCTATATTTTAAAGTCGACATTCAACTGATAGGACTGCAAAGCGGATATGAGGGACTTTCTTGGGTAATATCCCTATAATGCTGTCAATTGAACTTTCATTTTTTGTGGAGAACCCGCTATCCATTTTGTTAGGGGGATTACATTCTCGTCCGGGAGTTTCTGTGAACTGCGTGACGTGACGTGACTGACATGACTGATGTGACGTGACGCTTTATGACATCATCAATGACCTTGACCCACTTTGGGGATTTGGAAAAATTTCAACTTCCAGCCTTCATTATATTATCAGGTCAAGTATACAGTATACTGAGAAGAGCCTTGCAAACTCATTTGCTGAGGGGCATTTTCGCGCCAACGTGATCGCAAGCGCGTCCAACTTATTACGTCATCATTTTCAAGACTCGGAAACTGGGCTATAGGATTATGATAATTATAGTTTATTCACCCACGTAACAAATAATAACGCTAGGAGGAGGACCAGGGAGGTTGCAGGTTCCCCGCTGCCATTGCATATATTCAATAGCCTCTAAATTTTTAGCGGGGAGCCGACTATCCATTTTGTTCAGGGGATTACATTCTCAGAAAACGTCCGCGTCCGGGAGTTTCTGTGAACTGCGTGACGTCACGTAACGTGTGACGCTTTATGATGTCATGAATGACCTTGACCTTGATCTACTTTAGGGATGTGGGAATATTCCGATTTCCAACCTTCATTATATCAGGTCTAGCATGCAGTATACTGAGAAGAGCCCAGTCAACTCATTTTCTGAGGGGGCATTTTCGCGCCAACGTCGCGTCATCGCGAGCGCGGGAGGTCGCGGATTCCGTGCTGCCATTGCAAACCTGCAATGGCCTCTAATTTTTGGTCTCAATTTCAATCATCATTTGTATTTTACTGCTGTTATTAATCAATGTATTCGTTTGTTTTTGTTTCAGGTAAGTCGTGACCACTGTAAATAGTATTTGGAAACTTGAAAAGTAGCAGAAGTTCTTACAACCTTGTTTGGGGCGTGTCAAATTTCATATAAATGTTCGCATCAGGTATTTTGAAAGCCCAAATAATTTAATCATGATTTTAACGATGATGATGATAAGAATCTGTGTTATGTATCAAAGATGAACTTCAACAACTTTTGACGGTGAAGTATCTGCCACTGTTGAACCAATCTCTCCTTTTTTTCTTTTTTTTTTCAAATTGAAGGTACCTATTCATCCAAACTCAACAAATCCTCAACATCAAGTCTTTGACTTCAGTAATTTTTGAGGAATCTCAAATTGCGATTTACTTTACTCCCTGTATATTTCTTATGGAGCTAATTTTTGTATAGGAGGAAAATGAAAAAGTAGACTTGGCTTGTTGAATTCCGTCTAAGTAAATTCGTAACGCGCGGTCTGCAATCAATTTTAGAAATAAACTTAATTTTATATCACCGCTATTTCTCGAATAATTGCGCGACGAATGAAATTTTCATTTTTTTCACGTAGACGAAGTTTCCAAAAATGTAGTTTTTTGGAGAAAGATGTTTCACAGTATCGACGGACTAATAAATATATCGGACCGTGAAGAAACTCTGAAAGCGCGGACAGTTTTCCGCGTTGCGATTTTATTTTTTTCTTTCCGACTGTCTTTTCTCTGTGACTGTACAAACTTATCTCAACCGCACGACTTGCGAGTTAACCGCTTGTCCTGTTCTTTGAAATCCTTCGGTTCTCTCTACTTTCTCGACTGACGTAATGAGAGGAATGTGACAGGTGGTTTTCTGTTTCCTCTGAAACTTCTCTTCGAGGAAAATAAATTTCGAATGCATGTCTTGTAATTCTGTTGGCATCGCTCGTCCTCGCCTATCACTATGCAAGTAGCGTACGTTACCGATAATTTGTGACGAATGGTTCTTCAGACTCATATTTCGGCCTAATCTTTGATGATCGAGCCCGTGCAGGTCGTTCTAATGTTGAAAGTTTTTAACATCCCAAACGTAAGGTCAAGGTCATTTGTTCAACTCCCCTCCCTCCCCTTCCACCTTTGGTAACGATTCTTGTTCTGAAAAGTGGGATTCGAATTATATTCGAGGTACGATTTTCATTGCCGCGAAAGGTCTGGTTCTGCTTCACGTTGAGTTTCAGTGTTAATTTTACCAGAGGGAAGGAATGGAAGAAACCGAAGAACTTGAGATGATTACGAGATTCTAATTCGGAGAAAAATGAAGAGAAGGAAAATGTTCAGCAAATTAGTTTGGTGAAGTTTCTCCGTCTGTTTCTGCAGCACGGTGAGTTTGAACGTTAATTCCTACCCAGGAAATGATACAAAAGAAGCCGGAGAACTTGAGCTAATTTTAAGGTTCTAATTCAGAGAAAATGAAGAGCATAAAAAGGTTCACCAAAGTCCATTGGATTTTTTTTTTGTTACAAAAAGTCTGTTTCTGCTGCACCGTGAGTTTTAGCGTTAGTTTCCACAAAGGGAAGGATATCAGTGAGCCAAGGAACTGAAGATGATTTTGAGATCCTTATATTCAGAGAAAATGAAGAGCCTGAAAATGTTGAGCAAATTAGTCCAGTAGATTTTCTTTGCTGCAAAACGTTTGTTTCTGCTGCACAGTGAGTTTTGAGCGTCAATTTCCTCAGGAGAAAGGATGTCAATAAACCAAAGAACTCGAAATGATCTTAAGATCCTAATTCAGAGAAAATGAAGAGCATAAAAATGTTCATTAAATTAACCCAGTGGATTTTCTTCGCTGCAAAAAGTCAGTTCCCGCTGCTCGGTGGTTGCGGTATCAGGATTTTTTCGCCCCTATACGGTGAAGGAAAGATAATATTACGGGAATGACATACGCTTACAAACTGCGGTTCCACACGCGTCTAGGACACAAAATTTTGGTCGCAAACTATTGCAGCGTGTGTATATAAAGCGAAACGGAATATTTTAGCTTTCAACCGCGCTCAAAAAGCAGCTTAAATGACAGTTCGCGTTAATTGTCGTACGTAGTGCGTGGTAACAACGACTGCAAAATTATTTAATGTTCACGAAACGTTTTAATATAACGTAATACCGCTTACCGTAGCAGTAAGGGATGGCATATTTCATTTAGCGTAGACTATACTAGACCCCTCTTTCATATTCATTCGTCAACGGGAGAGCGGGAGGCGAGGGAGCGAGATGGATACCGAATTATTAATTGCTGGAGAATTTAGTCGGTGTCGAATTCAACCTTTCTTCACTCTGGTCCTCCTCGTTCGAGTATTAGAAATTTCATTAATGAGAACATCAGTTTGTTATAAATAAAGTATTCTTCGTATATCTGCATATATGCACTACAAGAATGGAATTTGTTCACCACTCCTCGCTTGTTCGTCTTACGGTCGCGATTTCGTTGTAATTTTGCTAATTCAATTTGAAATTCAACATTTGCGACTGCTGTGCGATTTCAGTTCATCGTGCTTACTTGCCATTGTGGGTGATGTGAGTTGCTTTCAACTTTTTTCTCTGGTAGCATTTTTGGTTTGTTCTAATGGAATCGATACGTGAACTTCAGAGTTTTTCGATAGCTTACTCTGAGCTAATTAAATTCCTTTCCACTTTGAGGTACTCGGGAGCGGTCTAGCCAGAATGTGCGTGACCTTCACCCGTATGGATAATCAAAGAAGTCAAAAATGTACATCCCAAATTCTTCTCTCCTAGGAAAAGGCAACATAACGATGCATAAATTGGAGATATTTAGATATTTATTCGATTCGAATGAATAATTTCGACGACGGATGAACAAATGTAATACTCGACGTTTTCAAAGAACGTAAAAACGTTGAATTTTTCAATCGAAAAATATGAATAAGAAATTCAAACCGAGAAGACGAAGGGAACTAAGAATTCATTTCCTTAGCCTGGAAGTTTCTCCGAATAAATACAATATATTATACTGAACAATAAGATCCATATTCGGTCGTTCATGACTCGACGAAGTCGTCGTGACAACAGAAGCAGGAAATACGTTTTCCGACGCGCAACAGGCTGAAAATATCGTAGCTTCAAAAGTGGAAAATACAATTAGAGCTTCAGATCGCACCGAAACGAGTGTACAATAGTTGGACGTTTGACGCGTTTTGAAAAATACGTTAAATAAATTTGAGCCGCGTTTGTCGTTCTTTTTTTTTGTTTCATTTTTTATGTATGGGTAGGTAGCTACCACGTGTCTGTCGGCATTTGATATTAATGATGATATTTTACGATCCAGTTCTACTTCTAGTAATCGTGTTTGTAGGCCCAGATGAGTCTGAAAGGGTCGCGTAGGAAATTCTCGGCAAAATTGTAGAATGCTGGAAATCCAGACGTACTTTCTCTATATTAATGGACTGCATACGGAGTATATAAGAATTTGTGCAGATATTTATTTTCGTTTGTCAAATCTATTGACAGGAAGAAGGAGTGACATGACCCTATCACCGTTTATATCGAGAGAATGAACATACAATCGTTACTCTCTGAGGTCCCAACTGACGTAAGAACAAACTTCCAGCAGGGCTTTTTGTATCCTTCAAAGAAGAAAACTGAATAACCTCAGAAACAATCACGGATGCGAAAGATCTTTGACTACATTTAAATCAATATTTTTAATCAGAAAGCTTTTATGAATGATAAGTTCACGCGTCTCGTAATTTGTATTAGATTGATAGGTATCACAACCTCGTGGATGAATGCCGAAACATTCTCGTAAATGAAGTCAATGAAAAGAGCAATAGTCGTTCGCCGTGATGCTTCGGGTTCAAGCCAAGCTGATAATATTTAGTAGCGAAAATTCCGGCAAAAAAGAAGGGTTTTTCTGCCCGCGCGAACCTTTTGCAAAATCTTTCTCGCAAATTATCATTTTTGCATACTGTTTGCGATCCTTTCATTCTTTTCCCTACTGTCTTTGCTAATCGACATCAACACCCGAAAGGGATTCTCCATATGACGCGCGCCATCCAACTCGCTTTTAAATAATTTGCGAAAGATAGAGGGTGCAATTCATTTAAAATGTAAATGAGTGTAGCGTACAATACAAATCCCTTCTTTCGACTACATATAAATTCTTAAATCGTATTAAGAAAATAGTTTGATCGTTTACGCGTGTGTGCGCATATTGAGAAGGTATACGAGTACAAAAAACACGTTTTGGACCTTAAACTAACGAACAGATTTTACGTCGGGTTCGAGGAAGTTTGGAATGTTTGCGGATTTAGTAGACCCTCGAAAATTTCGTACGAAATGGTCTCGGCACAGTATGGAATTAAATACTGCCGTACGTGGCTTCATAATGTCAGGTATATATTAAGATCGATTTCTTACCTTTTCCGTGTCGCAACTTACTTATCATAACTGAACTATACCTACGACCAACTTGAGAAGAGTAAATTCAGAATTTTTAATGAATGATAATTTCGAAAAATTTTATCGAGTTGGAGATACGCTGCCTTACCGAAATAATCAGCGTGTTGACTTTATTCATTTACTGCTAGAGTGGGTTTTCAAAGTTTCTTCATTTCTAGAAGAATTGAAATTTGTTTTATCGCCTTGAGGTATTGTACAAGAGGGAGTTCTCACCATTGAAGTGGAGTAATTCTTTACAAAAAGTTCTTCGTGATGATGAAAAGAGTCAACGGAAACTGAAAGTTTTTTTAGGGAAGGTTTCCAAAAAATGCTGTGATCATTAGCTAACATGCCAATAATTTTTCTTTAAAAATTAGGGCATTCTCCTATATTAACAGTTGTCGCGCCATGGTTTGCAGCTTTCTTTATGACGTCGTCGGCAAATCTGAGATTTGTAAACTTTTTTTTTTTTTTTCATTAATTTTTCACTTGAAAACGGTATCAAACAAAACTAGAATAGAAGAGCCTTCTGCCACGCCTCCCTCCGTAACTAAAATGCGTCTGAGTTAACAGGAGTTATTACGACTTGGTCCAACTTCTAGGAATGCAATGAACAAATTTGGGGAAAAGAAGTCTCATGTCCGACCTCCCTCCCCTTTCCTTCAAAAAGAAAGAAATTTTTTGGTAGAGTCAAATAAAAAATAATTGTACGTTTGCAATGGCAGCGGGGAACCTGCAAACTCCCGCCCGCGCTCTCAATCACGTTGGTGCGAAAATGCCCCCTCAGCAAATGAGTTGGCTGGGCTCTTCTCAGTATGTATACTGTATACTAGGCATGATATTATATGAAAGCTGGAAGTTGAAATTTCTTCAAGTCCATAAAGTAGGTCAAGGTCACTGATGACGTCATAGAGCGTCACGGCCGGAAGTTGACATTCTTTCCAGCCTCTCAAGTAGGTCAAGGTCATTGATGACGTCATAGAGCGTAAGGGCTAGAGGTTGATTTTCTTTTTTCAGTCCCCAAAGTTGGTCAAGGTCATTGATGACGTCATAAAGCGTCACACGTCACGTCACTTTCCGTCAAGTGACGTCACGCAGTTCACGGAAACTCGCGGACGCGGACGTTTTCTGAGGATGTCATCCTCCTAAGAAAAAGGATAGCGGGTTCCCCGCTAATAGAGATCATGTTTCGTTTTTGCCAGTTATTACTTATCTTTATACGCGCTTAGCTCGTTCATCCCCAACCTTGATCTGGTGTTAGTCCGTCATACGGTACGTTGAACTACCTAGGTCCTAGTATTCGCTCGCTCCGCTCGTTCGCTCCCAATCTTAGTATCATCATCATCGGTCTTTGTGCTTCATGGCTGATGCCTCGGCGATCCATCAACCAAAGGCCTTTCCAGTGACTGGCTCAAAATCTTGATCTGATCTATCCACTGTTTTGGTGAGTGGCCTTTCAGTATTTTACCCTCTACTTTTCTCTGGCCCACCAGTTTCTCCAGGGTCTACAGATGATAAGACCAAAAAATTTCAGGATTCGTTGATCGCAGATATTGGGCAGTCTAGTGCGTAAATTGAGTTCGTTGATAATGGATACGTTCGTCCGTCTCGTTGTCCATGGAATTCTCAGAAGACGTTGGTTTGTCTACATCTCAAAGGTATCAATACTTTGCTTGTCGGCCATTTTTATTGTCCACGTTTCAGCTCCATACAACACTGGAAATATGAGCGTGCGCAGCAGCCTCAACTTGGTTCGGCGGGTGATTGCGGCATTTCTCCAGACAATACTGAGCTCAGAGACATCAGCTCTCGCAAGTATATGTACTGTTGAGAAGCTTCCAGCGCCCACTCGCTCTGTTCGTTCACTTCCAATCTTAGTCTAGCGTCACTTTAATCTTCTGTAGTTGAAGCCACTCAGCTCCCAAGGCTCACTCACTCTGCCCGTTCTCTCACATTTTTAATCTAGTTCAACTCTAATAGACTGTACACAAAAACTCTAATATACTGTACCTACACAAAGCTCCAGAGGTCGATTACTCCGCTCGTTCGCCTCCAATCTTGGTCGTTTTTGAATCCTTCTCGGTGTATTCAGTCAGGAGGGAAGAAGGGGAGGTACTAATTTGGGCTGAAGGAAGGTGCTGTACAGGTATACTTGTACATTTATCATGGCCAGCACTCGGTGTGGTTCCGTGCACAAAATGCATCACACAACAAAGCGGCTTTTCGAAGCAACGGGGAACGTGGGTGGAGCCTCAGGGTTGGGGTTTAGCTGAAAGACAGCTCTGCAACGCATGGGAAGAACAAAAGATGCCGGCCCTGAGATTTTTGAATCACCTACTTGGTGTTCGCGAAAATATACTCATGAAATCAGCTCTTTCTATTTTGATATGAATTTCTTTCAAAAAGTGCAGAGATGAAGATTTACAGCTGTCAAAATCTTCTTTCCAGTTAACCAAAATTTCAAATTTTTTGTTGGTGTTTTTTCATCACCATCACCTCCTTGTCTCAATTCACCAATCAGAGAGACCGATACTCATGAATATCCATTATTACTGCAACACAATCGTTGCAAATGCGGGTATTGGATTGAAAAAAATGTACTTATTATTATTCTCCTAGAACGCATGACAAGTCGATAATCGCAAAAGGGGCCCTAATATCACAGACTATGACGCGCTCTAGCGACAGTTCAAAGACACTCTAGCGTCCATTGGACATCCTTTTACAATCCCAACAGTTTTCATGATATTTGAGTCTTTCTTCATGGGACTTTATAAGACTGAATTTTCCAATGCGTTTTTCTCGAAAACTTCTTTTGTACTTGTACCCCTTTTCCACTCGATACTCAGTTTCTTAACTTGACTTGCTCAGTTGTGTTCATCAGAAAGAATCGTAGAGATCTATAAAAATTTAAAGTGTACCTATCGTTCTCTTTAGGAATACGCTCATCGTTATATTTGACTTATTCTGTTGATAAATATTTATCATCCTGAAACGTCGTTTGAATTGAAGACAATTCTGTATTCAGTGCTGTTATCAGTTCAATGAAGTCTGTCAGTCTCACACTACCGAATATTGAGTTCAAAAATTGAGGAACTGGGCTTTTCTCGGAAAACAACCTCAAGAATCATCCCAGTCGTAAAAGCATCAACCTAAAAAATATGGAGATAGTTAACATGAAAATAATGGTTGTATTCACGATCGCGTCATATGAAAAAACCATAGGCCAAAGATTGGTGATTGAGCGTAATCTAGCAGCTGTCACTTCTCCAGCACATTTGGAAGAAATTTATCTGGAAATAAAGAGCAAGAGTGAGTATAAAGATAATTGAATTTTTAAATAGCGATTTTATCCTATCTCATGAAAACTTTTGTCAACGCGTGGTCGTCAGTCCTAGTACTTCTGAAAAAAGAGGATTCAGGCCAGTAGCGGTCCCAGAAATTTTGTCAAAAAAAAACTAACCGAAGGTTTGTAGATTTTCAGGTAGGCTCAGGATTAGGAATGGGTGGGGCTCAGAATCTTTATTTTGGGTAGGCCGAAGGGAAGCCAAGACATTTTTGGGTAGGCCTAGCCTGCCAGGCTTCCCCCCTGGACACGCCACTGATTCAGGCTAAACAAAGGATAATAAACAATAATGAAAATCTAACACAAGACAAAACCTTTTTACACTCTTGAATTGGAATTGGGGATGATTGAGGATAGATTGAGATGTATCTTCCGTTCACACTTTGGAAGTGAAGCAGAACCATTACAGTTCATTCTCGTATTGAAAACATACCCACGGCTACGTTTCCCAACATACTCGTATTGTAAGGACCGTTGTTCTGCGCAAATGGGTCTTTATTTCGTCTATATTATTCCTGCTTATATTTGAAACCTTCACATTCTGAAGGAACTCCTCTCGAGAATTGATGGCTCCAGAGCTATTTTAAACCCTAACAGAAAATTACTCTTAAGGTACGCATTCTAAAAATTCGACTCGTCCTTGATTCTCCTGGAAAAGATTTTATTTTCGGTTTCAGTCACCCCAACATATTTGGATCATGAAGATAGTGGGAGTCTGAGAAGAGGAGATTATGGAGGCACTCTGATGAAATCGTTTGGTAATGGTGGTGATCCCTCAGCAAAATATCTTTCTGGAAAAGATTATAGAAACGATCTTCAAGATAAAAGTACAATTTGCGCTGGTATATTCAATAGTGGTTTTTTTAGTTGGTTTGAAGAAGAAGCCGTCGATTTCAGTCTCCGACAAAAAAACACTGTGCAGCAATTGAGGGAAAAGAATCCCGAACTTTATTTTGACATTTATAAACACTGGCCATCTTCTGTGGCCCCGAATGAATGGCTAAATCCGATTGCTCCACAAGATGTTACAGTCGGAGGAAAGAAATTCAGTGAAAAAGTTTTCAAATGCTTGACACGTAAGAGTTCTTTTGAAGATAATTCGTTTCGTGAGTACTTCATCTCAGCAGTTTATCAGTCAGATATGAGAACCTGCACGATGGACGGACGATTCATATTCAGTGTAGATAAAAACGGAGAACTAAAATTATTTGCGATGGCGGAGGAAACGGGAGAAGTGAAGAAGGTCATGCTCGAAGAAATGAATTCTAAATACTACGAAGGAGGATACAGTTATTATGATGGTTGGTATATTAGTGTGTCAAACAATTCTTCATAAGGATAATCTCCCGCACACTTTTCTCCGCTAGGAGCGCTACGATCGATCAATTCGAAATTGTCACGAGTGTAATTGTTCCTTTTGAATGTTCGTCGAGTAATCTCAAAATAAGTCGAGAACAAAACCATATCAGCGGAATCAAGGAAAGAAAATTTCTAGAACGCAAAATTTCCTACAAAATACCTTCTCATAAAAATTGATTTTGATCTTTTTGAGGGAAGCTTCCACCTACCTTACCCGCTGCCCATAAAGTATTCCGTCATCAATGTAAAAACTATTTAACTTTTATGGTTTCTAGTACGCATGCCAGACGTATGTGAGTTACCTTCGGCCGATAAGATCAGATTATGCTCGATGGTCTTGAACGCTGTGGGATTCCCGGACAAAATCGAATTCATTCCTTCCCCGGAGAACATTGAACCTGAATGTGAAAAACGAAAAGTGGTCGCTCGTGTAAAAACTAAAGTGTACAAATCGGCACCTTTCCCTCGTACATCTGATCGTTATGAAGTAGAATATGAAATTAAGTACGACGAAAAGATGATAGGCTGCAAGGGAATCTATGACCAAGCTAAGGTGCCTGCATTTTCCAAGTATCACACCTACTATATCTCTCGAGGGCTCTCTCACAAATCAGCCGTTGTATTTAAACCGGCAAAGAAGAAGAATGTATATAATGCTTATGTCGGAGTTACTAATGTCTGTCTAATAGATGGGCCAGGTAAGACGAAGTCCGTTTCGAGTACTTGGATCGGTCAAAGATTACTAGGAATTTAGTACCCACCAATCTTTGTATCTCTATTGAACACCTCTAAGTAATGAATACCTTTCATTCATTTCCATTATTAGGAATCTTGTATGATCAGAATTGCTTCAATTAATTGTTGGAATAGAACGATTGATACCTATTCAGTAAATATATCACAGTCAATTACATTTTGAGGTAGTATTTCAATTTTTATCAGGTTACAATTGAGGACCACTCTTTTAAATTCATTCGTCAGTACGCATTTTCTATAAACTTCAAGTGTGATACTGAAGTGACATACGAGAGGAACTTGGAAATTAGAAAAATGAAAATGGGGGAGGGGAAATTACGTGCGAACGTACTCGCAAATTTTGGAATTAGGGTGTGAAGTAAGAGAAGACACGAAACATGTCATAAAGAGCCAGAAGCCAGAAATATCGACCTACCTAGTCCTGTGGAAATAATTACATATGAGAATTTTGAATCCTAAATTTATATTTTTTCACTTTGAAACTACACTCATCTTTCTGTATTTGACTAACTACCGTAAAACAAATGTATATTGCAAACACAATGCCTGATCAACCGAACTGCAAACAGAAATCATTTCTTTTTCAGTACTGCCAGCACTCTAAATTCTTCCCACGAATAGGAAAAGTGAGCCCATTTTATCAAATTTTAGAATTAATATGGAAATCTTTTACACATTCATCAAGCTAGTGATTGTATGTATGACTGTTTTGTATGGAAAAACCAAAGGCCAAAGACTGGTAATTGAGCGTGATCTAGTGGCTGTCACTTCTCCAGCACATTTGGAGAAAATGTATGCAGAAATAAAAGGCACGAGTGAGTATAATGACGATTAATTTCTAAACTAAGTTTATGGAGAATTTTCTCAACACTTGATCGTCAGTCCTAGTACTCTCAAATAAGAGGATTTAGGTTTAGCAAAGGAGGATAGACAATTATATAAAACTGTTTAAATCTAACAAACGCCAAAAATTCTTCTCCAGTGTCTCGCTGACTCGCATTTCTTAGGCCGAATAACCAGCTCGTCGAGCCTTCGAGATTCTCACGGTCAAATTTTCAAGAATTTTCTTGCGGGCCCTGGCGCTATTCTTCTCTCTTCTAAGTCGAAACAGAAGTGGGCGTCGTTCAAATTAGAATTTGAAAGTGAATTCCCTGAAAAATAGAAGAAAATTAATTAGGATCATACTCCTGTCTGAAACTTATTGATGACTCTGTTTCACAATATACTCATTTCCATGAGAAGTAGGTCTGAAGTTAGTTTATTTTCCTGCTTATACATAAAAAGTGAGCCAATTATATACTTTGACATTCTGAAAAAGCTCCTCTCCGAAATTTGTTGGGAAATGATTGAAGAGCTATCCCAAACTCGTGACAGGGAATTACGTCTTAGAATTGGACGCATACGTGATTTTCCCAGAAACAATTTTATCCTCGATGCGCTTTATTGCTTTCAGCCACTTCAACGTATTCGGATGATCTGAGGAGAGGAGATTATGAAGTCGCTCTATTGAAGCCGCCTAGTTTTAATAGTTTTAATTTTTTTGGATACTCGCATGATAGTGATCCGTACGCAAGATTTTTCTCTGGGAAAGATTTTGAAAGTGATCTCGAAGAGAAGAATGCAATTTGCGCAGGCATATTCAATAGTGGTTTCTTCAGTTGGTTCGAAGAAGAAGCCATCGACTTTAGTCTCCGGCAAAGAAAAACCATGCAGCAATTGAGGGAAAAGAACCCGAAACTTTACTTTGACATTTATAGAAACTGGCCATCTTATATGGCCCCGGGCGAGTGGCTGAATCCGATTAGACGAAGAGATGTTTCAGTCGGCGAACAGAAATTCAGCGAAAAGGGTTTCACATGCCTGACTCGTAAAATACATTCTGAAAAAGATTCCTTTCGTGAGTACTTCATCTCAGCAGTTCCTCTGTCCGATAAGAGAACCTACAGGATGAACGGACGATTTATATTCCGTGTAGATAAAAACGGAGAACTAAAACTATTTGCAATGGCAGAGGAGACGGGAGAAGTAGAGAAAGGCATGCTTGAAAAAATTAATCTTGAATACTACGAAGGAGGATACAGTCATATTCATAGTAGGTATATTAGCGTATCTATGACAACTCCAGCACACCGTCGGTTATTCAGCCTTTGGGCAGGTCCTCCGGTAGAAGCGCTACAGTCGAAAATTTTGAATTCGTCATTCAAATTTTTATTTAGTAATGCCATTAGGCGAAATTTCTTAGAAATGACCTCATAAAAATTTATTCTGATCAATATGGAGAAAGGTTCGCCCATAAATTAACCCCATTTTTATGTGTATAAAAATGCCGCTGACCAGCCCGGAAATTTCGACTATATTAGCGAGAGTGTTTGGAGATAATTCCACTCTCAACCTATGTGGATAACAAAGTAGACGCTTGAGAGGAGTTTGAATTTTAAAATGTTGATGGGAGGATCAGAGTTTGGAGAAAAATTTGGATACCTTGCCTCACTCGATACATTCCGTCCAAAAAGTCATTAATTCTTCATCCTCGCGATTCAAAGTATTTTTACGTATATTTAGGTGTATAAAAGCTATTAAATATTCATGGTTTTTAGTACACATGCCGGATGTATGCGGGTTACCATTGGCCGATAAGATAAGACTATGCTCGGTGGTCTTGAACGCTGTGGGATTCCCGGACAGAATCAAATTCATTCCTTCTCCAGAGAACATTGAACCTGAATGTGAAAAACGAAAAGTGGTCGCTCGTGCAAAAACTAGAGTATACAAATCGGCACCTACTTTCCCTCGTACAACTGATCTCTACGAAGAAGAATATGAAATTAAGTACGACGAAAAGATGATAGGCTGCAAGGGAATCTATGATCATGCTGAGGTGTCTTCATTTTCCAAGTATGATACGTACTATATCTCTCGAGGGCTCTCTCACAATTCAGCCGTTGTATTTAAACCGGCAGAGAAGAACGATTTATATAATGCTTATGTCGGAGTTACTAATGTCTGTCTGATAGATGGGCCAGGTGAACGAAAGTCCGTTTCGAGCACTTGGATCAATAGTAGATTTCTCTATCGATAGAAATCGGTATATACGCGTACCAATTCGGTTCATGTAAAACTCTATTTTCAAGTTTTCTTTAAAAAGTTGTGAATAATAAATAGAATCCAATATGAATTTTCTGTTCTTAATGAAGTTACGATTGGAGATCTTCTTCTTTTTCCTAGTGCCGTACACTCCCGTGAGTTTGGCTACCACACAACTTTCAGTTGTGCTTTGCAAGCTGTCTCGAATAGCGTCGCCACATCGTTAACACCGCTTCATTGTCTTAGAGGTAGGAGCCAAGAGAGCCTCTTACATCCACGGGCTCTCTTCCCATCAATTTGAAGAGCTGCTATCTGTCACCGCGGAGAAAGTGGCCCAGGTATTCGGCCTTCCTTTTCTTAACTGTGTTGAGCAACACTCGTTGAGCCGCAGCTCGCTCCAATGCCTCTGAGTTTGCCAGTTTGTCTGTCCTGGGGATCCGCAACATTCTTCTCAGCGGCCCACATTTCAATGATCTTCGGACGATTCATGGACTTGAACTTCAGTGTCCAAGTTTCAACTCTCATAAATTTATTCGGTACGTCTTTCATGACGCATGACCTTTTGATTCATGTTCTCCATGATAATGCTTGAAGTGAGTAGAGACGTTGTAGTATCAGATAAGCTGGGAGAAGAATTAATTCAAACCTTTATCTCCTACTGCGTTTATCAAAACGCAGCCAGTGCGATGACTTAGCTACACATAGAATGAAAACACGGAGGGACACAATGTAAAGTTTTGCACTTTGTAAAATCAAGTTACCGTTAATATTTAGCTAATTTGCAGCAGGTTTTATGACTAATATTACTGATTTACCCTTCAAAATGTACGAAGCATAATGGTTTTATTTCTTGAAAATCCGCATGCCCTATTGCACGTAGCAGAATTTTTCATTTAAGGAATCAATTTGTCAATAAGATGTTATACACGTTTTCGAGAGTATAGCCCTGCCAACTGGGAGGAAGGCTTTGATCACCACGTCTCCCTATAACAGATCGGAGTTGAATATAAGTAATTTTATTTTATTTCTAGTCTCAAGAAGAGGAAAAACATTTCCTCAATAATTAGAACATAAAGTCTTTGAAACATATTTAGTTAACATACCTAATATAGAAAAAGACCACGAAGCTTCGTAAACTGAAGTAGGTGAATGTACAAATTCATGTTTCTCCAGTCTGAAGATACGCTCATCTTTCTGTGTTTAATATACTGCGATAAAACACATTCATTTTGCAAACATACTGTTTGATCAACAGCATTGCAAATAATATCTTCAGTATGCCAGCATCAACACTCTCAACCCAATACATAGAGACCTTAAGGAAAAGTAAGGAACTTTTTTACTGTACTGAAAAATATAATCATCTCACCTAACCAAACTGTGAACTGGTTATGAAGATGCTTTATATCGACCTAGTGGTCATGTGTTTGATTGTATCGTATGAAGAAACTAGAGGCGAAAAACTGATATTCGAGCGTAATCTAGCAGCTGTCACTTCTCCATCGCAGTTGAAGCAAATTTATTTAGAAATAAATGAGAAAAGTGAGTATAATGATAATTCATGGCGATTTCATCGTACCTTATTAAATATTTCTCGAACACGTGATCGTAATTCTGAGTAATCAGAAAAAAAAAGGAAAGGAGCTTAGCGGAGGATGGTAGAAAATCATTATTGAAATTTATTTAAATATTACCTGAGCGAAGAAATCTTATATGCTGAGGCGGAATTGGAGGGTGGATTGAGAGGATCTATCATCGGCTTCTTTTCATCTTCTTCTTGTTCAAATTATTGTAATCATATTGGAAAATGAGATAAGGAGGAAAGTGATTAAATGAGCATCATTCTCGTATCCGGAAGTAGGTCACGACTCTGTTTTACAACACACTCTTGTATCAAAAACAAATTTAAAAGCGACTGTATTTTCATAAGATATTAGTGGAGATAAGTATACAAATGTGGTCTATATCAATCGAGCGCTCACGTTGTGCAAAATTCAGATACACTTGCGGAACTTTGTGCCAGGAAACTTATGCCGCATGTGCCGCTAATTTGTGACGCAGGTGTGCCGCTGATCAGCCAATCACAGCCAAGAAAATGACCGGCAAAATAGCTTCACAGGTGAAAAATATTTGCGGAATATAAACGGATCTCATGAGTTAATTAAAGCGATAATGAGTCGCGCTATTCACCTGCGGCACTTCCAAGTATAAAAGGGTCGGTAGCAGTGACGGTCAGATTCTAAGGCAGTGAAAGTGATGTGACGACAATAATTATGACATTATAGTGACGATTCTTTTGTGAACCGGCACAGTAGAGGAACTCGACCACCGCTACTGGTGGTGGTGAAGACGCCAAAGTGTTTGTTGGATTGCGAGAGCGTATTTTTGGCCCAAAACATCCAGAATAAGGCTCTGAATCGTATTTTGAATTTGTCCCGATTTTTAAGGATGTGTATACGCCAGTTGAATTCGTTGTCAAACGTAAGCGCCAGTACAGAAGGAAATAATCTCCAAGGTTGTCTATATTCCTTCTACTTATTGAAAAGCGAGGGGATATCGCAAGTTTCTTTCTTTGAGAGCAACTTGTGGGAGAAATCGTTCAAGAGCTACTCTTACACGAAATTAATGTTATGTTATAGCTACTGATGCTATAGGTTGTCTCAGAACAAGTTTTATTTTCAACGCGCTTCGTCTCTTTCAGTCCCTTCAACATACTTGGATTATGGAAATAGTGGAAGTCTGAGGAAAGGAGATTATGAAGGCACCCGGACGAACTCTTCTGATACTAATCGTTTTCTATACAATAAAGATATCTACGCAAGATTTCTCTCCGGAAAAGATTATAAAAACGATCTTGAGGATAAGAATGCAATTTGCGCAAGCATATTCAATAGTGGCTTTTTCAGTTGGTTCGAAGAAGAAGCCATCGACTTCAGCCTCGAAAGGGGAAGAACTATGCAGCAAGTGAGAGAGAAAAATCCAAAACTTTACAATGAGATTTATCGAAACTGGTGCTACAATTATTCGCAATGGCAGAGAGAACGGGAAAAGTAATCGAAGACATGCTTGAACAAATTAATGAATATTATTACGATGGAGGATACAGTTATTATTGGTTTGATAGTAAGTATATTAGTGGCGTGCATTAATTTCTAACGAAAAAAAAAATAATAATTCTGGAATAGTAATCTCCCGCGCGCAGGCTATCGGTTTTTCGAACTTGAGGCCTCATCCGCTAGAAGCGCTAGGCCTTTTATCGACGAATTTTTATGATTAATTTCGATGAATTTGAAGAACTTTCAACTACCGCTGGCTGGCTAGAAAATTTCGACTTCCAAGCTGCTCGATATATCAGCAGGGAGTGTTTAGAAAAATCTCTATTCTTAGAAGAAGAACTCAAGGAAAGTTCGAATCACGATCTCTTTGTGGTAGGATCACAGTTTGAAAAAAGAGCCGAGTGTTTGATCGTCATCAAATGTTGATATCAACATCGGATCATAAATGAACGCCATGTAAAAATCCAAAGAATGACTCCGAGACCAGTATCTCCCTCATTCGAGTAAATTTGCGTAGTAAGCCATCAGCAATTGAACATTCTCATCGCGATCAAAACTATTCACATCATGGGTATGAAAGCAACCTCAGACCTTATTGAGACAGGAATACTCCAAGAAATAAGCCAAGCTCACTGTTAGGAGTATCTTTTCCTGCTTATAAAAGCTATTAAACTCACATGATTAATTTCAGTGCGAATGCCGGATGTATGTGGTTTATCTATGGTTGATAAGATCAGATTATGCTCCATGGTCTTGAACGCTGCGGGATTTCCGGACGGAATCAAATTCATTCCTTCTCCGGAGAACATAGAACCTGAATGTAAACAACGAAAAGTGGTCGCTCGTGTAAAAACTGAAGTATACAAATCGGCACCTTTCCCTCGTACATCTGATCTCTACGAAGAAGAATATGATATTGATTATGACGAAAAGATGATAAGCTGCAGGGGAATCTATGATCATGCTGAGGTACCAGCATTTGTTAAGTATCACACCTACTACATCTCTCGAGGGCCCTATGAAAAGTCAGCTGTTGTATTCAAACCAGACATGAAAAGCAATTTATATAATGCTTATGTTGGAGTCTCTGATGTGTGTTTAATAGATGGCCCAGCTGAAAGAAAGTCCTTTTCGAGAACTTGGGTCGATAGTAGATTACTCTATTGATAAAAATCGTTATATACGCGTACCAATTAGGTTCATGTCTTCTTTAAAAAGCTGTAAATAATAAATAATAGTATCCCACGTAATTTTTTTCTCTACATGATGTTATGTTCGGCGATCGCTACGGCTCGCATGATGCTGCATGACCAATTAAGATTCATGTTCTCAATGATAATGCTTCAAGTAAGAGAGACGTCGCAGTTTTAGATATGCTGAGAGCAGAATTAATTAAAACATGTCTCGCCCTTCAAAATGCACAATGCATCATGAATTTTATCTCCTAATAAGTAATTCATTTGCTATAGTGTTTAGCAGAAATTTTCATTCAAGGAATCAATTTGTCAATAAGATGTTATACACGTTCTTGGGAGTGGAGCTCTGCCAACTGGGAGGTAAGGCTTTAATAACTATACCTCTCCCTTGTCACTAACGGATCTAAATATGGTGATTGAAAACAGGACGTGGGATTTTATTTCCAGTCACCAGAAGAGAGAAAACATTTTTTCAGTAATTTGAATTAAAATTTTTGAAACCTATGTAGTTCACATGCTTAATTATAAAAAACAGCCAGAAGCCAGAGAAAGCAGGCTTTGTAAACTTGACCACTCAGCCCAACTGAAATAGAAGAATAGGAGAATCTTGCATGGTACATTCAAGTTTTTCTAGTCGAAGGATACGCTCATCTTTCTATGTTTAATTTTCTGCGATAAAACACATTCATATTGCAAATATTTTGCTTGATCAACCAAAAGGCAAACAATATCTTTTGTATTTGTGCCAGTATCAGCGCTCTCAATTCTTTCCATTCCAAGCAAAGCCTTAAATATACTGTGCTGAAGAATATAACCATCTCGCCTTCAAGCAAATTGTGAACTGATTATGAAGATCGTTTGTATCAACTTAGTGATCATATGTTTGATCGCATTGCATGAAGAATTTAGGGGCCAAAAACTAGTATCAGCGCGTAATCTAGCAGCTGTCACCTCTCCATCGCATTTGGAGGAAATTTATCTAGCAGTGAAAGGCACTGGTGAGTATCATGATAATTCAATTTTGGAATGATGATTTTATTGTAACTACTCAAACACGTGATTGTCGTCCTGAGTAATCACAAAAAAAAAGAGGAAATGGGCTTAGCAAAGACAATCATTACTATGGAAATTTACCGAAATATCACGTGAGTGGAGAAGGCGGAATTGGAAGGCAAATTAAAGGGACCTATCGCCGGTTTATTTTTATCCACGCCTTGTTGAAATTATTATACGCATTAGTATAATAGATAGTATTGGAAAATAGAAATTACGCGGAAAGCTATGAGCATCATTCTTGTACTCGGATTTACAACTGCGTGTTTCCCAACATACTCGTACTGTTGTATCAAAAAAGCATATTATGTGCGGCAAAATACCTTCCCAGGTGAAGAATATTGCAGAACACGAGCAGAACTCATGAGTGTATTGAAGCCATAATAAGCCGCGCGGTTCAACTGCGGCACATCCAGTTATCAGTGAGGTAAAGCTGAGGGTCGTATTCTAAGGCTGTGACATTGATCTGACTAAAATATGACGCTGTAGTGACGCCTCACGATCTGAGTGGTTCAAACAAGATAAGCGCTAGGACGGACGGAAATAATCCCCAAAATCGTCTATTTCCTGCTAATTATCTAAAAGTGTGCAGACAGTGCACGTTTTTTTCTCTACGAGCTCCTCTCCACAATTTGTAGGAGAAATCTTTCAAAAGCTGTCTCAAATTCTTAGACAAGATTACTGTTATGTTACCTATACGCATTTTATAAACCAGCCTCTGATGCTAGGTTGTATGAGAACGAATTTAATTTTCAAAGCACTTTATCTCTTGCAGTCCCTTCAACATACTTGGATGATGGAGATAGTGGCAGTCTGAGGAGAGGAGATTATGAAGGTTCTTTATTGAAGAGTTCTAATGATACCGGTTTTTTTGGACATGGTGATTTGTTCTATGCAAAATATCCGTCTGGAAAAGATTATAAAAGCGATCTTCAAGATAAAAGTAGAATTTGCGCTGGCATATTCAATAGTGGCTTTTTTAGATGGTTCGAAGAAGAAGCCATCGACTTCAGCCTCGAAAGGGGAAGAACTATGCAGCAAGTGAGAGAGAAAAATCCAAAACTTTACAATGAGATTTATCGAAACTGGCCATTCTATATTGCCGCGAATGAGTGGCTGAATCCAATTAGACGACGAGATGTTTCAGTCGGAGGAAAGAAATTCAGCGAAAAAGGTTTCAAGTGCCTTACTCGCAACAGATATTCTGAAGAATATTCATTTCGCGAATACTTCATCTCAGCGGTTTATCAGACTGATAAGAAAACCTATGGAATTGACGGACGATTCATATTCAATGTAAATGAAAACGAAGAGTTGAAATTATTTGCGATTGCAGAGGAATCAGGAAAAGTAAAGAAAGGAATGATAGAAGAAATCAATCAAGAGTACTTTGATGGAGGAACAAGATATTATTATTCTGATAGTAAGTATATTAATGCATCAATTTCTAAAGAAAAACAGTTCTCGACATTTTCATGACTTAATTTCGATAGAGTTGAAGCTTTCTCCTACCGTCCCCGACCTCGACTTCTAAGTGCATAATAGAAAAGAGCTTTTAGAAACATTCTTATCTCAGAGGAGGAACTTGAGCGAAGTTCTAATTTCGAGCTATTTATGGGAGGTTAAGAGTTTGAAAAAAATACAGATTTCTAAGAGAACCGATTTTCTGATCGTCATCAAATTTTTATATTAACATTAAGTCATAAGTTGAAGCGATATCGAAATCGAAAGGTCGACCCCCGGGACTGGTACCCCCCTCGCCTTACTCGAATAAATATGTGCAGATCGCGCTCAAAAGGGGGCTTGAGTTGATCCAATTTTCTACCTTACACTTGGACATATTTAAGGAAGGGATGTTTCAAGGAGCAAGCCAGAATTACAAATACCACAAAGGCGTAGGTACACTTCGGAATATCATTTCCTGAGTAAAAGCTAATAAACCTACATGGGTTTTAGTACGCATGCCGGATGTATGTGGATTATCCATGGTTGATAAGATCAGATTTTGCTCCATGGTCTTGAGCTCAGCGGGATTCTCGAACAGGATCAAATTCATTCCCTCTCCAGAGAACATTCAACCTGAATGTAAAAAACGAAAAGTGTTCGCTCGTGTAAAAGATAAAGTATACAAATCGGCACCTTTTCCGCTTACTTCAAATGCTTACGAAGAAAGATATAATATCAATTATGACGAAAAGATGATAAGCTGCAGGGGAATCGATGATTATTATGTAATACCACCATTTGCCATGTCTCTCACCTACTATATCTCTCGAGGGCCCTATGAAAAGTCAGCTGTTGTATTCATATCATCAGACTTTTTATGTGAAGCCTATTTTGGAGTTACTGATGTGTCTCTAATAGATGGCCGAGCTGAAAGAAAGTCCGTTTCGAGCCGTATGACCGATAGTATATTACTCTATTGATAGAAATTGTTATATACGCCTACCAATTAGTTTCATGTTCGAAAACAATCTTTTAATCGAATACAACTCTATCTTTATGTCTTCTTTGAAAAGCTTTGAATAATAAATGGTATCCTACATGAATTTTGTATTCGAAATGATGTTACGATTGGGTATAACTCTCTTAAATTCATTCGTTACGGCTCGCATGACCTTTTGATTCATGTTTTCAATGATAATACTGAGAGACGTCATAGTTTCAGATATGCTGAGAGAAGAATTAATTGAAACATTTCTCGCTCTTCAAAATACACATATAGCATAATTACCTAATTTTATTTCTTAATAATTCATGTGCTATTGGGCTTTGTAGAATTTTTTATTCAAGGATACAATTTGTCGATGTTATACACCTTCTTGTTAGTGGAGTTCTGCCGACTGGGAGAAAGGCTTAATCACTACCTCTCCCTCCCGTTGAGCCATTTCGACCGTTGACTTAGGGTCGGTTTCGAGTCATAGGCAATGTCGACTCAAAGTCGACAGAATTTCCACGTCAATTCGACATCTTCACCAAAGTCCATAAAAATGCAGTCGATTTTGAAGGTATATCGATTGCATGACGACGTCGATCTGAATAAGTCGAATTATCGTCAACTCGGAAAACATTTTGTTTGATATCATGCTGACTGTATTTCGACGTCGCCTGTTATAGATTACCAAAAATGTGAGAAATTTGTATACCGGATGTCGACGGCAACAAATGGTCGATTTTCGGTCGACTACAATATTTTCATTGTTGACTGGAAATTGACTTGGAATCAAAAGTCGATTTTGAGTCAGTTTAGTTTGGCTCTAATGTTCACGGAAAATCAACTGGACGTAGATTCATTGTCGGCGTCGAAATTGGGTCGACTTCTGGTTGATGAGAAAATCGAAAAGATTGACTTGAAATCGATGTCGATCTTTATATTTTTGTTAATAAGGCGTCTATGGTCGGTCAATCACGGAGCTGAGAATGTTCACTCAGAATTGATTTAAAATCAACGTAAATTCTTATTATAACAACATCCCCCACACAAAAAAATTTCAATGGTGAAGGAAATTTAAAACCACGAAGAAGTCGTCCTTTCTCGCCTAAGAATTGGTCACACAAAACTAACCCACTCATACCTACTCCTGAACATTCATCCACCATCATGTAACTACTGCCAATCAGAAAACCTAACAGCTCACCATCTCTTTTCATGTCCTTCCCTAGTCAACCAACGTACTCTCCATAATGTATCCTCCTCCATCTCATCTGCTCTCTCCAACAACTCAGAAACAATGACCAACTCCCTCAATTACCTCCGTACGACCTATTTTTACCCATTACTTTAATTCTACCTTCTTCTAAGTTCCGTCGACCTGATGACCCACTGGTGCAGTCGCATAGCTTGTAAATAAAAGAAGAAAAAAAAATATTGAAGGTGAAAAAAAAGTGGGGGAGTGTACAATGGATTAAAAAAACCGACATGAAAATTTAACAATAAAAAGAACATGCAATATTACAAAATAGATTTTTTTTTTTTACATATCTACACATTTACACAAAGTCCCCAAAACAACTGGGTGACTTTCCCTTAGTTGTTTGTTTGGAGCGTCGCAGAGGGGGCGGAGGCTGGATGGACGGCAGGACTGCAGGTACCGCCAAAGGTTGGCCAGGATTGACATGCCTTGGCATCGCGAAGGATTGTGTAGGGCCAAAAGAGACTCTTGGTTTTGAGACCAATGTGTCTCTTATTTGGTCCACGTGTCGACAAATTCTGGCGCCTGAATCCAGCTGGATCAGGTACAGACGGGAGCCAATTTTTTCACCAACAATGCCAAACTCTTAGCTTGGCTTGTTGTTTGAGAAATAGCGGGCTTGAACTCGACTTCCATTTGTGAGCGAGTGAGACTTATCTTTCAGTTGACCTTTATTCTGAGGTCTGATTGCTGGAAAGACTGTATCCAGCTTGATCCTTAGTTGTCGACCAAGGTAGGTTTCAGCTGGTGGTTTCCCTGCGTTGCTCGATGGCGGAAAAGTACCTTTTGAATTTTCTGTACAACTGGTGTTGGGTCATCTTTGGCCGCTTGCAAACAAAGTTTTAAAGTCTGGACTGCCCGTTCAGCCAGTCCCTTCGACTGCGGATAATAAGATGCGGAGTTCTTTCGATGTATGCCGTTCTCAATATAATATTGTTGAAATTCTGAGGACTGAAAAATTGAGGCGTTATCTGATACTAGAGTTTCTGGAAATCCATGCGTGCTGAATATGTCGTTCAGTAGTTCAATGGTATTCTCTGTCAGAGGGGCCTGATTCAGGTAGCGGATCTCAGGCCATTTTGACTTGGCGTCTACCAGTATCAGATAATTTTCATCAGGCTTAGGCGATGCATAGTCCATATGGACTCTCAGCTGCCAATTGAATGAACTACGCCACGGGTTTTTGACAAGCGTGTCTCCACTTGTATGAGCGATATTATTCTGTAGAAGCTCTCAAAGGAGAGCAGTTATCTCTGCTAAATTTGGAATGTACAAAGAGTAATAACAAGTAACCGTTTCTAAAAAACGACGTAATTCTCAAACATCCGAAGGTTGAGGGAGGTCGGCTATAGTTTTCATCAAGCGGGGTGATCTAGCAACGCAGTTGAAGCTGATGAGGTATCCCAAATATTTGACTGTTTCCATGAAGAAAACACATTTCTGTAGGTTAATGTGAAGGTCCTGATCTCTCAATCTCTGTAAGCACTCGCGAAGGAACTGAGCGTATTCCTGTCTTGTAGGAGCAAGGATCAGGATATCGTCGTAGTATGCAATAGTGTTTTTCAATCCACTCATGATTTTTGCCATAGCGCGATTGAATTCTGCTGGTGCGGTTTTAATACCAAAACTTGATCTCTTCATCTTAAAGGTGCCGCGATGGGTGGTTATTGCCTGAATCATAGCACTTTGGTCGTTGACGGAAAAACGCAAGTATGCTTTGAAAAGATCAATCTTACAATAACACGTTGATACTCGAAGGTTTGTCACTATCTCACTGAGTTTTGTTATTGGAACGCTTGCTGAGATCAGCTGCTGGTTACCAGAGGACTTCCCCAGTCGCTTGATAATACTGGCTCAATGATGCCTTCTTTCTGTAATGAGTTGAGTTCAGCTTCTACTTTAGCTTGAATGGTAAAGGATACTGATGTAGTTCACATGCATAATATAGAAGAGAGCCAGAAGCCAAAGAAATGGGCTCATAAATTTGACCACTCAGCTCGACTGAAAAAGAGGAATTTGAGAATTTTGGAAGGCACACTCATGTTTTTCTAGTCTAAGGATACGCTCATCTTTCTAAGTTTGATTTACTACGATAAAACACATTCACATTGCAAACATTGATCAACCAAATTGCAAACAATATCTTTTGTATTTCTGCCAGCATCAGCACTCTCAATGCTTTCCATTCCAAGTACTCATTAGATAAAGTCGTTAAATCTAAAAGAAAGTAAGGAACCGTTTTACTGTGCTAAAACATATAACCATATCACTCAACCAAATTGTGAATTGATTATGAAGATTTTTCGAATCAACTTAGTGATCATATGTGTGACCCCATTGTATGAAGAATACAGAGGCCAAGAACTGGTATTAGCGCGTAATCTAGCCGCTGTCACTTCTCCATCGCATTTAGAGAAAATTTATGAAGCAGTAAAAGGCGAGGGTAAGTACCTATCATGATAATTGAATTTTTCAATGACGATTTTCCGTCTAGTATAAGTCTAATTAGTATAATGCCAGTCTAAAGCTAGTATACAAGAAGTATATTACAAGGAGAGGTCCTCGCATAGCTCATCTCCAGTGTATTGTTATATCTTTATGATAGTACAATAACCTTTCCTTTACTAGAGAACTGTACAGACGCCCGGACGCGAATTCCGGAATCAGAGGTAGGGCTGAGGTTTACTGTTGAAAATTGTCCGAGTCCCGAGGACATCCGTGCGGACTTCCGGACGCCTAGACACATTTTCGAGATTTAAGGGGTAGAGAAAAGACATGAGACATGTCAAAAATAAAATACTTGTGCGGAGTAGATTAACTTGGACATGATACAAATTGACTCACGGTGCGTTTATTTATAGTTAGGTAATACAGGTGGCATATTATGACCTAAAGTTGGGCGTACAGTAATTAGGATTGGGAAAGATCTAAACTAGACTGCATTAAATCTAGGAGACACGCGATTCTCGTAGGATATGATGGTTAATTGCTGGATGGTTTTCTTCACCGTTGGAATATTAACGTCCTGAAGTAAACATTGGTACCATATGCATCGCAAGGCAAAGTTTTGCTAGCGCTGCAGGATGTTAGTTTTGGGCTTGGTTGAAGTTCTCAAATGGGCGCTCTATAAGACCATCGCGGACGTAGGGTGGAAGTTTGTTGGATAGCGAGAGCTCATTGTTGGCCCGAAACACCCAGAATAAGGCTCTGAATCGTATTTGAATTCGTCTCGTTTTTGAGAATATATGCGCCAGTTCTATTTGCTGTCAAGCCTAAGCGCCACAGCGGGCGGAAATGATCCCCAAAATCGTCAATTTCCGCTGATTGTCGAAAAGTGTGGAGACGGTGCACATCGTTCAAAAGCTGTCTCAAATTCTTAGACGAAATTACTGTTATGTTACCTACGCATTTTATAAACCAGTCGCTGATGCTAGGGTGTGCCAGAACGAATTTCATTTTCAAAGCGCTTTATTCCTTTCAGTCACTTCAACATATTTGGATGATGGAGATAGTGGCAGCCTGAGAAAAGGAGATTATGAAGGTACTTTATTGAAGACGTCTGATCGTCCTCGTTCTCTTGGACATGGTGATGATTTCGAAGCAAAATATCTGTCTGGAAAAGATTATGAAAGCGATCTTCAAGATAAAAGTAGAATTTGCGATGGCATATTCAATAGTGGATTTTTCAGATGGTTCGAAGAAGAAGCCGTCGACTTCAGTCTCCAAAGCGAAAGAACTATGCAACAATTGAGAGAAAAGAATCCAACACTCTACAATGAGATTTATCAAAACTGGCCATTTTATATTCCCCCGAATGTGTGGCTGAATCCAATTAGACGACGAGATGTTTCCGTCGGAGGAAAGAAATTCAGCGAAAAGGGTTTCAAATGCCTTACTCGCAAGAGATACTTTGAAGAAGACTCGTTTCGTGAATATTTCATCTCCGCAGTTTATCAGTCAGAGAAGAAACCCTATGGAATTGACGGACGATTCATATTCAGTGTAGATGAAAACGAAGAGTTGAAATTATTTGCGATTGCAGAGGAGTCAGGAAAAGTAAAGAAAGAAACGATAGAAGAAATCAATTATGAGTATTACAATGGAGGGTCCAATTATTATTGGTCTGCAGGTGAGTATATTGATGCATCAACAATTCTGGAAAAGTAATCTTCCGCAGGCTATTGGTTTTTCGACCTTGAGACAAATTTTCATGACTAAATTCGATCAAGTTGAAGAGCCTCCACCCACCCTTCCCCACCACCGCTGACCAGCTTGAAAATTTCAACTTCCAAGAGCATAACAGAAAGGGGTTTTTAGAAACATTTTCATCTCAGAGGAGGAACTTCGAGCTATTCATGGGAGGCTCAGAGTTCAAAAAAAAAATTCAGATTTTCTGAAAGAAGTGATTGTTTGATATCGTCACCTAATATTATTATCAACTTCGGATCATAAATTAACGCGATATCGAAATCCAAAGATCGACCCCCGAGACCATCAAGTTTGTGAAGAAAGCCATAATTAATGTGACATCCTAGGGACACTCCAAGGAGCAAGCCAAAATTACAAATACCACAGAGGCGTTCACTTTGGAGTATCCTTTCCCGTATATAAAAGCTAATAAACTTACATGGGTTTCAGTAAGCATGCCAGATGTATGTGGATTCTCCATGGTTGATAAGATCAGATTATGCTCCATGGTCTTGAGTGCAGCGGGATTCTCGAACAGGATGAAATTCATTCCCTCTCCGGAGAACATTGAATCTGACTGTAAACAACGGAAAGTGCTCGCCAGCGTGAAATCTAAAGCATACCAACCGGACACTTTCCGTACATATGACGTTTACGAAGTAAAATATGATATTACATATGACGAAAAGATGATAAGCTGCAGGGTAATCGATGATTATGCTGTGATGCCAGCATTTGCCAATTATCATACCTACCATATCTCTCGAGGGCCCTTTGAAAAGTCAGCTGTTGTATTCAAAGGAGAAATGAAAAGCAATATATGTAATGCTCATTTCGGGATCACCGATGTGTCTCTGATAGAAGGCCGAGCTGATAATAAGCGCATTTCGAAAACTCTGGTGGATAGTAGATTACTCAATTGATAGAAATCGTTATCTAGTATACGCGTATCTATTAGGTTCATGTTTGAAAACAATCTTGGAATCGAATATAACTTTATCTTTACGTCCTCTTTAAAAAGCTGTGAATAATAAATACCTAAATGAATGTCTCTTTCTACATGAGGCTACGATTGGCGATAACTCTCTTGAATTCCGTTGCTATGGCTAGCATTTTTTCTTTTAAGGAATCAATTTGTCAATAAGATGTTATACGTTCTCAGGAGTGTAGCTCTGCCAATAGGGAAGAAGGCGACATCGCTCCCGTCTCCCGTAACAAGGTCACTAATCGAAGTTAAGTATGGGTAATTGAAAACAGTAGCATTTTATTTCCCGTCACCAGAAGAGGGAAAACATTTCTTCAGTGACGCTAATTAGAATTTTTGAAACTTATTTAGTTCGCTTATTTGATATAGAAAAGAGCCAGAAGCCAAAGATGGCACCAAAGTGGTTGACCACTCAGCCCGACTGGAATAGATGAATGTGAGAATTTCGGATGGTACATTCATGTTTTTCTAGTCCAAGGATACTCTCATGTTTCTGGGATTGATTTACTGCGATAAAACACATTCATATTGCAAACATACTGCTTGATCAAGCGAATTGCAAATAATATCTTTTGTAGATCTGCCAGCATCAGCACTTTCTATTCTTTCCATTCCAAGCACTCATCACATAAAGTCGTTGAATGTAAGGAAAAGTAAGGAACTTCTTTGTTGTACTGAAAAATATAATCATCTGAAATGATTATGAAGACCCTCTGTATCAACCTAGTGATCGTATGTTCGACCGTATTGTCTGAAGAAACCAGAGGCCAAAAACTGGTATTTGAACGTAATCTAGCAGCTGTCACTTCTCCATCGCTCTAGGCGATATACTATCCTTTCATATGTATACTACTAAGGTAGCCTTGAAATAGGTGTAGGTATACACGTGGCAGGTAATTGAGAATTGCGAGTACATCCCTCCTTCCTTTTCCGTCGGTATTATGATGCTAGGCTTGTGCTAGGCTTATACTAGGTGTGGATTTGCGCCTGTCCCAGGATTTAGCCTTCTCCGTACTGTTTTATACTGAGCTTATACCAGGATTTAGTTCTTTTGTATTCTATTACGCTCACACTCAATTTAGGCATCCATGCGATTGAGAAATATACTAGACTAACTAGGCCTATTCTAGGAATTATCTTCTGATATACTATTATACTAGGTTTGAACTAGGTGTATACGTCTAGACTTTATTTGTAAATGTGTACGCATCGCGTTGCGACATCTAAAAAGTGCGAAATAATGTAAAAATTTTTTACATGTTGGAGTTGAGTAGTGTAAACACGAATACGAAATATTATTCTTACGGAATACGAGACTACCATATGGGATCTTTTCTTCCTCCGCCGTCTTATGTACATTCTGATTTCTTTTTCCAAGCTGTACAAATTTTGATAATTCGCAATGAAAATAATTTTCTCTCTGCCTTCAATTTAAAATTTACTTGGAAATTATTTTCATTAGTCTACCTGCGCAACGCGACCATTTTACTGACTTAAAATATAGTCTTCATACCATGAAGATGGCTTCTGCAAAATGCAAAACAATGCTGACAATTTCGAGCGCTCGAAATTCAACCGTTCAATGAATTCATTCGGGCTGGTGCAGCAAATTTTGATCCCTTATAGACTTATACGAGAACAAGGAAGAGGGTGAACGAACGGAGCGAGTGGGCCCCTAAAAGCTATTAGCTTGGAATATTTTTAAGTAGACTTATACTAAGCCAAGGACGGGGACTCATTCGCTTCGCTCGTTGGTCTTGAAAAGCTATTAGTTCGAAATATTTCAAAGTAGAATTATACCAGACCAAGGATGGAGGCAAACGAAGGAAGCGCGTGAGTCCCTGAAAGCCATTAGCTTGGAATATTTCAAAGTGGACTTATACTGGACAAAAATTTAGCGAAAAGGTTTTTAGATGCCTGACTCGCAATCCTGAGGAAGATTTGTTTCACGAATACTTTATCTCACCAGTCTATCAATCGGAATTTAAGAGCTGTCGGATGGATGGACGATTCATATTCACTATGAATGAAAACGAGGAACTAACATTATTTGCCATGGCAGAGGAAACAGGAAAAGTAAACGAACTTATCCTTCGAAGAACAAATATTCAACTTCACGAAGGAGCTGAATTATTCGGTTTCTATTCTTTTGATAGTAGGTAAATCACAATATTAGTTTTTAACGATTATCAACGAGGAAGTTCCCTGTTTGCCGTGAGTTGTTTGGTCTTTTGTTAGCTTGTTTTGATCGGATCTCGAGAAAATAGCGATTTTTTAGCAAAATTATATCACGAGGGTGGATTCAGGAAAATTCCGACCAAAGATTTCTATACATGAGAAGAGAGCTTGGAATAAATGCGTATTTTTGAGTCTGTAGGAGAGAAGAAATCGAAATCGGAATATCAATTTCTTGTAAAAGTTTCTCGTTGTGTAAAATGCCGTCTCAGTTGGGAACAGGGGAGACTTGTAACGCCTGTGACGGTAGTTTGTGACAGCAATCACACGGTGAGCCCTCAGCTACTGTGACGTAAATGTGCGCCGTCACAATCTCGTCACGTGACAGCATTTTGCATAAAGGGTTTTCAATCCCTTATTGATTATCTGAAGATAACTATACTGTGCATTTTCGTCTGTGAGTAGTCCATCTGCTGTACAAACGATGTTCAACGAACGCACAGTGCGTTTAAAATTATAAGAAATGGTCCTATGTATTTAATTACTCATGTTTGACAACCTTTTCGCAGAATCCCGCACGTTTGTTGTATTGCAGCTTTGATGTTGAGGTTCTTATACTTAGACCACTGCTTAGACCATCCACAGTATAGAACTATAGACTGAGCATCTGCCGTATAACCCTGTACAAACGTTCGACGCGAAGACATGAGAAGAAAATAAGCATAATGGACCTCAATGTAGGCTCGGCGGGTGAACGCGCGGAGCAGTGGGGTCCATTATGCTTATTTTCTTATGTGTTTTCTTATCACGTCCTCCATTCAAAGATTCATTACTGTGCTCAGTCTATCTCCTGTGTGGTCCAAGTTCTTATATTATGTTTATGGTTTCTATAGTTTCTTTGCCGAATGTATGTGGGTTATCCATGGACGATAATATCAGATTGTGCTCGATGGTCTTGAACGCTACAGGATTTCCGGACAGAATCCAATTCATACCATCTTCGGAGAACATAGAACCTGCCTGTAAACGAAGGAAAGTGGTGAATCGCGTGAAAATTGAGGAATATGAATGGAGAAATTTGTTTAAGCCCGATGAAGTCTACGAAAATGAATACGATTTTACTTACGACGAGACAATGATAGGCTGCAAGGGAATCGCTCATCATACTGACGTTTCTTCAACCCCCGTACACAATACTCGTACTTATTATATCTCTCGTGGGTTTTATCCGAGATCAGTCATTGCATACCTCCCTAACGAAAGAAACTCATATTATCCTTATGTTGGAATAACCGGCGTATGCCTGATATATGGCGTTGGTGAAAGAAATCCGGTTTCGAAGACCTTGATTGATACTAGATTGATGTACACACTCGTATGAGAACCATCACATCTATTGCAATTCGAATCGCTCTGAACAAGTACTTCCACTTATATAAAAAAATTCTTCAAGTTGCAGAAAAGTGAGAACTATTTTCCCAATAAAATAACCAATTCTTCAGTCAATAACTTTTTGAGGTATTATTTCAATATTGTTTCTTCATTTATTCCAAATAAAATTACATCTGAGAGCGTATCCCACGAATTCATTCGCTAACACTCTCATGACAAAGATCTCTTAAAATTCTGAATGATTTTTGCCAGAACAGCTTTGCAAATTGGGAGGCTCAAAACATTTAATTGAGGATTACTGTACAGAACTTGATACAGGTAGTTCAAAAGAATGGTCGGCCGTTTTCTCAAGTATACAGGAACTTCTTAGCCCGGGAGGGAGATATGTCGTGAAATGTGATCCAGAGGAAGTTTAGAGTGTTGGTAATGGATTCTGAGTTGTAGAAAAGGGCCGAAAAGATTTTAGAGGGGACAGAAAATTAATTTCCGAAGTTGAAGATTAGGGGGAGGAGAATAAATGGGAAATCGATGATTCGTCAGAGTGGCAGTATTGGCAAGAAGGGAGAGTGGAGAACCCAAAGAGAAAAAAGAAGTTGGTTAGGCGAGTGTGTCTCGTTGCTATGACTATTTCTTCATGAAGTGCGGGATAAATGTATGATTTCAAATGATAGGCTGGAAAACGGCAGGATCAATGATTGATGAGGAGAGCAAGGCTTTCTTGGCAGCTACGTCCACTGAATCTTGTTCCGGATGGAATCCAGAACAAGGCGATTGAAAATAAAGACATTCCTAAGTTGTCTTGGACGACGAGAAGGCGTTGAACAATATGGCTGGAAGAGTCCTGGTATATGTGAGGGTGAATTCCTTGAGAGAGTCGAGAAAAGCAGTTCAGTAGAATTTACGTTTAAAGACCGAGTTTCTCATATAAAGATCACTGACAAAGAAAGACCCGTGCCGTCGTCTGTCTCACTCATGAGCCGAAGAATAATTTGAAAAACCACTTCTTCACGCTATAGGTTGGTATACTTGATGTATCATCATTAAACTACTTATAGATAGCCTAGGCTGAAGGAGGAGTTTCGGACTACAACTGGTGCGAGTTTAGGATAGATTTTTGTTGGAACTTAGTTGAAAGTAGTCGGTAAAAATAAAATTCACGGGTTCTTAAAGGAGTTGAATGAGGGGAGGAAGGGAACATGCTTCATGAGGTCTTTTAGAAGTGCCTATTCTTCAAGTCCCTTGGTGTTTGAAACGTTGCATATCTGGCTCATTGAAGGGGCGATGTTTGAACATTACATATCTGGCTCACTGAAGGGGCTAAGTCAACATACAGATATTGGACCAAGGCTGCCAGATTTACAAATTTTCGGCCCTCGAAAAATCTTGCCACGTCTGTTTTGCGTAAAATACAAATTTTATGTGCTCAAGGAAAATATACCTTAGTTTCTCGTACAAAAGATACTTTTCTCCTAGACGTTTTCAACATTGAGTCGATCAAGAGAAAAAAAAAACTGAACTAATTTACAAGTATGATGCAGATTGTGATGACTCGCTAGTTCAAGTGTTCTTGTTTATTAGCCGTAGTTGGTTCAGTTGCTTTCAAATTGCTGATAATGGCTGTTTAGTCGAAAGCGCTCCGCGTACTTTTGCTATTTCTGTGGTTTAGAACCAAGTGTGATTATACGTACACGCTGTTTGATCAACCACATTTTTTGTAATTCTGCCAGCGCTCCAACTCTTCCTACCTCAAATACCCACTAAATAAGAGCTTCACCATTCTTATAGAAGAAAAGCGAGGAAGATTTTACTGCCCAAAAATAGAATCATCTCATTTCACAAAGTCTTGGACTGAGAATGAAGTTCCTCTACATCGACGTAGTGGTCCTATTTGTCATTGCACCACATGAGAGAACCAGAAGTCAGGAACTGGTGATGAAGCGTAATCTTGCTGCTGTCACATCTCCATGGCGTTTCGAGAATTTCTACGAAGAAATAAAAAACGAAAGTAAGTTTAAAATTGAATTTTGATGTAGGTTCCTACGATTTAACCATATCGAATTGAAGTCTCTGTGGATACGCGGTCGTGACTGTTGGGTATCATAAGATGAAGCAGGGTTTAGAGATGGAGGAAACTGAAGATGGGTTGGTAATAAAAAGATTGAAATCTAAATGTTCCTCTGACATTAAAGATGACATTAGAACATGGATTGAAGAAGGGGGCAATACATATTTCGACAGTCACGCTCTAGGAGAAATAATTCGTAACTTTGTTTGTACTCCTGCTTATCTTCAAAAACTGCTTTCTTTGCAGGAGCTTTGAGAACGTTAGAGAACTGCCTTACTTCAACGCGCTTTATTATTTTCAGTCACTTCAACGTATTTGGATCATCTAGACAGTGGGAGTCTGAGGAAAGGAGATTATGGAGGTAAGATTACAAACCCGTCCAATTTCTATAAATACGGACACGATCCAAGTCTAAGAAATCTTTCTGGAAGAGGAGTGGAAGACGATCTGAAAGATAAAAGTGCAATTTGCGCTGGCATATTCAATAGTGGCTTTTTCAGTTGGTTCGAAGAGGAAGCCGTCGCCTTCAGTCTCACCGAAGAAGAAACAGTGCGGCAAATGAAGGAAAAACATCCAAAAATTTACGATGATATTTACCTTAACTGGCCGAACATGGCTGCGAATGAATGGCTGAATCCAATAAAACAACGAAATGTTTCAGTCGGAGGAAAGAAAATCAGTGAAAAAGTTTTCAAGTGCCTATCTCGCAACAGATATTCTGAAGAAGATTTGTATCGTGAATACTTCATCTCACCAGTTTATCAGTCAGATTCAAGTGTCTATCGAATGGACGGACGATTTATATTCACTGCAGATGAAAACGAGGAATTGAAATTATTTGCAATGGCAGAGGAAACAGGAAAAGTGGATAATGATATTCTTGAACAAAACAATATGCAATTATACCGCGGAGGACTCGCTTATTTCTCTGTGTTAGATAGTAGGTACATTTATACCGTACATTTTTAACAAGGATCCTGTTCTTTGGCGAGGTTTAAAAAAGTGAATTTTCGAGCAATTTATGAGAGCACTAAATGACAAAGCTAAGGAAATGAGGATCAGGATTTGAAAAGATGTTGACTTTTGAATGGATTGATTATGGATATCAATATAAAAATAATCGATTGAGGATCGAAATCAAAAAATTTCCATTGTCCTCGATCAGCTAGTTGATTTTCCATCTTTGCGATTTATTGTTCGCAGTCTATTAGGTTATGGTACATTATGTGTACAGTAGTTCATGAATTTGCATTATTTTCAGTACGCGTACCGAATGTCTGCGTGTTCACCCTAGCCGACATGGTCAGATTATGCTCGATGGTCTTAAGTGCTGAAGGATTTCCAGACAAAATCAAATTCGTACCAACTCCGGAGAATGTAGAATTTGAATGTATGCAAAAAAAAGTGGTAACTCGTTTAAAAATAAAAAAGAAAGAATCGGAAGTTTCTCCTCGCTCGAATAATGTTTACGAAGATAAATATGAAATTTCTTACGACGAAAAAATGATAGGCTGTAAAGGAATCCATACCGGTAATCGTGCTGAGGTATCTCCATTTTCCAAGCTCGATACGTATTATATCTCTCGAGGGGTCGATCCCCAATTAGCTCTTGTATTTAAAATAGCAGAGGGAAGTGACGTGTGTCATCCTTATGTGGGAGTGAGAAACGTGTGTCTGATAGAGGGCCAGGGTCAAGGAAGATCACTTTCGAAGACCTTAATTAGTAGTAGATTACTCGATTGATAAGAATCATGACACTTGTTGCAATTTGAATTATTTTTGACGATGAACTCGAAACCAGTGTCCACTGATTATCTCGTCTTCATTAAAAAGTTCTGCATCATAAATTTTGTGGATATTTCATTTACTCACATCTTGAAAATTCTATTACTTTTGAAAGGAATTGAAAGTGATAAGAACTACTTCAATTTCAAATACAAAAGAATAGGCGATAAAACATTGTAGAGAACGCTGTAAAATCAGCTGCGCAGAAGCGAGAGGGTGAGATGGAAGAGTTATCGTAAGATAAGCTATCTAGCTCAGGGGGTTAAATCTTGGTGTACTACATTTTGAGCTATCTTGCCTCCTATGGCCTCGCTTAGGCTTTAGTGACAGCTCGTGATTTCATAACACTTTCCATGATGACTGTCTGTGACGACATTACCTAGGGCTCTCTCTCCTCCTTACTCACTTCTGCTCGTAAGCCTCCCAACAGGCTTCTTTATACTAGGTCTGATGGTAATACTGCGCGAGTCTCCGTGTCACGCTTGATGACGTCATACTTGCAGATTTCAGAGCCATCATTATACTGGACTATACAGTGTATTAGACTATACTAATCCTACAACTAGCCTTCATGTAATCAGAAGCCTAACATACAGCAGTAAAAAGGCCTATATACTCAACCACGTATAGATTACAAGGATGATGGGAGCTTAACGAACTCGCAAATTTTAGAATCAGTCTTGGGGTCATGGTGACGACACCAGCTGATGACATCAAAGTTGGAGGGGACCTCGGCGTCACGGCTTATAGGCTCACCAGCTGATGACGCATAGTTTATTACACAGGAAGAGAAGCGATACAGTTTACAAGAGCTCGCGGGGTGGTGTGAACTCAAAAATTTTGGAATTGGCGCGTGGAACTCGTAGATTTTCGGAATCATGTCTAGGGTTCCTTTCAGATGGGTGGGAGTGAGAGCAACTTGCGGTGGTCGTGTAAACTCGTAAATTTTGGAATTAAGAGCTAGGATTCAGGAAAGGTATGAAATATGTCAAGTTTAGGGCAAACTTTCTGGTTCTACGAAATACTAGCACAGCTACGGAATATTGTACCAGGAGCCATGTGCTATACCAGAAACCGGTAATTTGTGACCTAAGTGTGTCGCTGACTAGCAACCACAGTGAGGCAAAAGTGTGGCAAATGACCTCCACAAAAGAAGAACATGATTGCGCGGAACTTATGGTGTATTGCAGCAAACTGCGCCCATCCAGGACTTATTTCTCCTTATTTGAATGCTTCTCCAAACATTGTCCAAGAGTAGTATGATTCCTTTTTTGGTGGCGCCACTGTTGAAGAGAACTTTGCTGATGTGATTCTCCTGTAGAGCGTCTGAAGAGCAGCATATCATCTCCACTCCATCAAGTGGAGTGAGCGAGCGGGCGTGGCCCACTGGACCATCACAAATATTCCTTAAAGTTCCTCAAAACAGACCGAAATGTGAAATACTCGTGCCGCTGGGCCGCAAGCATGAACCGGTACACCTGAAACAGTCTTGCAAAACGGATTACTATACAGGTGGCTTGAATTGAAAATATTGCTAAAAGGTGGAAAATTTTGCGAAACGAGAGGAAACGCACGAGTACCGGAATCTTTCATCAATTGAATCTTTTGCACTCCATATCTATTCTCCTCACCAAACATCAAGCGCAATAATAATCATAAAGTTTGGTACTGCATGCACTTTTTTTTCAAAAAACATAGGAGGACGCAAATGTTTTGACTACTTTGCAATCTTCATCAGTGCGAACTAAATTTACAGGCTATGAGAAAGGCAAGGATACAACGCAACACAGATAATCATAATCTTATAAACACATGAAACCGCAATCACCAGCAGGCCAAAAAAAAGGGGGCTAGCGGTGCCAAACATCATGATTATCAATGTATTTTCTTGCTAGAAAAAGTTCAATATTTATCAAGCTCAGTCGAAACAAACAAGCATGAATTAGTTTACTAAAATACCTAGGTGAGAGAGTTTGAAAAATTTCATCGATTCAATCGTGAAAACGCGTTCACTTATTTGTACTCATTTGACTTACTTTGATGATTCATATTTATCATACAATGGTTGATCCACCTAGTAGGCAAATAATTTCTGTTCTATGTTCTGTTTCACTTGTCTCAAATATTGCTGAACCGCTTTTATGACACTCCCACGTACAAAAATTTGAAATTCTGTTGTCACCGGAGGACGAATCGGAAACTTTTCTATTAAACAAGTAAAACTTTTAACCTAAACATGGAGATACTAGTTTACCTCGAAATAATGATGGTATTTACAATAATATCACCCGGTGGAACCAGAGGCGAGCGTAATCTTGTGGCTGTCACTTCTCCGTTTGATTTGGAAGATATCTATGAGGGAATAAAAAAAGAATGTGAGTATCACAATGAAATAAACTTTCTATGAGTTGATGGTCACATTTCGTAGAAGCCCTGAATACAAAAGCAAGTCTAAAGAAAAAAAATTGGCTTGAAAATAAGGACTGTGAAACATCAGAAACAATTTAACTTTCTTTCGAGCCATATCAGGCGATTCCACTCAAATTCCTTCTTTTCCTATTTTGTTCATGACTACCACAATGCATACCAACGTCCTGACCATACCATTGTGCTTTGTACAATATTTCGGCGTTCTCAGTCCAATGATTTCATAACATTCGTGTTCCTCCTTGAAAAATATTAGGACCACATTCTTCCGTTTCCCGTATGATTCGGAATAATTTTAAAAAACTAGACTCTTTCTTCGTTGTGCCATAACGTCATCTATTCTCAACAAGCTTCATCACTTTCAGTCCCCACGACGTATCTAGATGAAGCAAACAGCGGGAGTCTAAGGGAAGGAGACTATGAAGGTTTTCTGAAACGCTCAACCGGTCTCAGGCAGTACGGATAAAATCCAGTCATAGGATTTCTTTCTGGGAAAGGAAAGGAAAGCGACCTCGAAGATAAGAGTGAAATTTGCGTTGGTATATTCAGCAGTGGCTTTTTTGAATGGTTCGAGGAAGAAGCCGTCGATTTCGGCCTCAAAGAGAAAGATACGATGCAGCAATTGAGGGAGGAAAGTCCTAAAATCTACAACGACATTTATCGAAACTGGCCATTTTACATTGCCTCCAATCAGTGGCTAAATCCAATTACCCGACGAGAAGTTTCAATCGGAGGAAAGAAATTCAGCGAAAAGGTTTTCAAATGCCTAACTCGCAAGAAACATTCTAAGGAAAATAAATTCCGTGAGTACTTCATCTCAGCAGTTTATCAGTCGGATACGGCTGCCATTCGGATGTACGGACGATTCGTTTTCACTTCAAATGACAACAAAGAATTAGAATTATTTGCTTTGGCTGAGGAAACTGGAAAAGTCGACAAAGATATTCTTGAGAAAATGCGGACAGAATTTTACGAAAGACGTTATGACTCCTTAACAACTCTGTATGGTAGTAGGTATCTTACATTTTAACGTCCTCATGTGCATTTGAATATCGAAACTGCTTATTGTTCGAAGAAGCCGACCAGAACGCGTTTTAGAAATAGAGAAATCAGAGAATTTTAAGTGTCGGGGAAATTTCAAGTCCTTGTTCAGGACGTCGTATCCGCCTCTAGCTGCCTCCTCCACAGCCGGCTCGAAGGTCTCTTTTTTACTTAATTAAACGAAGCTTTAAACGCAATTCTTAAATTGTTTGGTACGCTTCTCGCTGATAAAGTGTGATGCTGAAGGGGACGTTACTAGGGTTGTTAAATTCCTCACAATGAGCGGTTTCGACTTTCTTAGTCCACACTATAGCTGCTGGTCAATTTTTATGGTTTTTAGTACCACTGGAAAATATTTGTCAGCTCTCCACCGCCAGTAAAATCAGATTATGCGCGATGGGTATGAATGCTACAGGATTTCCAGACCAAATTAAATTTATACCAACTCCGGAGAACGTGGAACCGGATTGTAAACAAAGAAGGGTGATAACTCGCGCAAAGAATAGAGAATATCACTCGCGCAGAGTTCATACAATTACATATGAGGAAGAGATGATAGGCTGTAAGGGAATCGCCAAGCATGCTGAGGTTTCTTCATCTTCCATATTGTATAACGAGTACTTTATCTCTCGTGGGTTCCATCATGAATCAGCGGTTGTATTCAAACTGAAAGAAAAGGACGTTTATTCTCCGTACGTTGGAGTGACTGATGTCTGTTTGATAGATGGCCCAGGGAAAGTAAATCACTTTCGAGAATTATGATTGATGATGAAAATCATTCTAGATCCGGCTTCACTTTTTTCATGGTGTTGGTAAAGCTGTTGATCATTGTTAAGATTATAATTTTAACCAATTATAAATCGATTTCATTATAGTTTCAAAGAGGAATGATCCTCGTGGTTCGTGTATAATAAATGCTATTGAGGACAGAAGCATAGTTGGAAATATTTTCAAAAAGTACGAACGATAAGACTAATATTTTGACTACACAAACAGAGTGGATAGCGACTGATGTTCAATGAATGAGGCGGGAATGAGGGAGGAGACTAGTGGTCTAGAAGTGAACGAGGGATATTTGGGAAATCGTCATCCCAGAAAATGTTCATGAACCTGAAAGAATTCGATCATTGAGCTGTATACAAAAGGAGGGAGGGCTGATGGACTTTGAAAATTTTGGTTGTAGCGCTTGGCAGGGTGGGGAAAGGGCTTCAAAAATTCCGACCATCGAGCTGAAATTGACTTGGCAAATCAGTTCAAATGAAGTCGACATCTTGGTGTGCAAAAGAGGGACTTACTGTGACGCACTTTGTGGTGGTAGACAAATGACGGATTTGTGACGTTTACTCTCTCTTTTGAAAGGAGATCACGAAATGACTGCAATCATAAGCGCCATTTATAATTTTACATTAGCCCAAAATGGAAAAATGAGCTTTCGAGCCCTCACAATCCTGTCTCTTGCACATCGGTAGCCCCTTATTGGCCTAATATTGACGACAAATTGAGGTCAATTTCTACAATGCATCAAGGAAATTAAGTGGATTCCCAGTCAATTTGCTGGGTATCAAAGGGCAAATTAACATCAAATTGACGGTTGTTAAGGTTTACGAGATGAGCATTAACTTTGTTTCTCTGAAAAAAGATTAAATTTTGTCAGAGGGTTTAGGTTATTCCAAGTTCAAGAAAAGCTAACAAGGCTGAACCCATAGGAAATCTAATGAAGCTGACGCTGTATTTACGCGAGAACCAGTTTAAGGAACATGTGCACTGACTTACTTGTTCGAATTTAATGTGAAAGTAAAATTTGCACCAGGAGTGAATCAGAAGCACAGGCTCTGCTACCATGCCAGCAGGTTCAGGTTATTCCAATTAAGCACCATAGGTGGCAGGTTTAAATCTTATGAACTATGATGTAAGATAGAGAATCTAAAAGGCTGGTGCTACATACACAAGAATCAGCTTGAACAAACAGAACCAACACACTGACGTAATTGTAAGAACATAATGTAAAAGTACAGCGTGTACAGAGATTGAGTCTGCAGCGCAGCCAATAAGCTAGTAGCCGGCCCAGCCGGCCCAGCCGGACTAACCTACACCCTCTCACATATTACCCCGAATGATTGACTCGGTTGAATATTTCTATCACTACATACATTCTTTGGAACCTGGGAACAAATTTCCAGACCTTCAAACTATAAATTAAAATGACGGATTCCTCAACAAAGTTGAATGGAAATGTGGGAACCTAATTTGGTCCGCTAGGTTCCGGCCAGACATATTGGAAGAATACTCCGTAGTACCCAAAGAGTAAACTGGAGGTAGATCTACAGAAAGTTCTTAATGAGAGCCTGACATTTGTCTAAGTCCTCCTCCTATCGTATGTAGCTTAGTTTCTGAGTCTTGAAAATAATGACGTAATAAGTTGAACGCACTCGCGATCACGTTGGCGCGAAAATACCCCCCTCCTTCTCAATATACTGTATACTAGGCCTGATATAATGGAGGCTGGAAGTTGCAATTCCTCCAAGTCCCTAAAGTAGGTCAAGGTCATTGATGACGTCATAAAGCGTCACACATCACGCCACGTCACGCAGTTCACAGAAACCCGCGGACGGGGACGCGGACGTTTTCTGAGGATGTAATCCCCTAACAGAATGGATAGCGAGTTCCCCGCTAAAAACAAACGAAGTGCGAGCACTTTTGGTTAACCAACCATTTTCAAGCAAATGTCCAGTTTACTCTTTAATACTGTGGAGTATTTTTCCAACGTAGGGAACCTGTTCTATGAGTTGGATTGGTTTTGGTATTGAGAATTCAAAAAAGCCTAGAAGTAGTATAAAGCTAGTATACGTCCAGTGTAACATTAGTGTACTGTATGGATCGGAAAGAGAGGGGTAGGAACGCTCGATGACATCAGTGATCTTGACCTACTTTAAGGACTTTGAAATCATTTTAGGTCGCCCCTCCATTATTATATATACCCCAAAAGTCGAAACTTTTCCAAGTTTTTGATTGGACGACACACGGTGTACGGTGAACGGCGTTTCTTCCTCCACCCCCCTCCCTCGTTAAAACAGGTCTCCTGTTAAAAACCATGGACCATTTAACGAGAGTTCTCTGCGGGAGGAAGAGGAAGAAGATGGAGAGAAGAGGTGGATTTTTAGATCAAGGAAGGATATTTTACCACACTCCCATTTTGAGAATGAAAATGATCGAGGAGTGGAGGGAGTTGAGTTGAGTAAGTTTGGAACAAGTTCAGATTCCAAGCACGTCATTGAACTTATCTCACCCAATGAAAGAGAAGAAAAGGGAAAATAGTAGAGGACCCTAGAGAACACTTCATGCATACCACGACGATGAGAGCTCTAAAAGAGTCTTCCATTGGGAGACCATCAGAGAACTGATGAGTGAGATCGTTGTAAGCACATATATTACGAGAGACGCAAATACTGATGAGATCCTTGAATTCTTGAACAACCCACTGATCCAAGGAGTTTTTGGGAAATAGACTATGATTTCAAAAAAGAGGTTAGCGGTGAAAGAGAGCTTCGAGAGGTCTCTAGCGATTTCTACAGAGTTCTTGATACTGTGCTAAGATATGAAGCCAGAGTAAGTCAGGAACCACGTGTGAAGGAACTTTTGCCAAAAGAATAATGAGGCTGAGTAACCCTTCGTCGAATAGGTTGACCAGGTTCTTGTATCTTCATCTGCCCACCCAATCTGGAGGTGTAGAGGTGCATCTTCTTGAGAGAGTCACGCGCTCGTTGATTCGTTATGACTTTGTCTGATGAGTCGATGAGTTTTCAAATTTCCTCGCTGTGTTTATTTTTGATAAAATCTAGGGAACTGCGTCACTGACCTGTTGATGGAAAACTAACATTCGCCGAAACGCATCGCAATCTAATTTTACTCGAGTGTCTAAACCTTGTCAAAACACTTCTTTTGTTTTTTGTATCTTCTGTTCAATTGCTCATGTATTCTTTCATTGACAGTAACCGGTAATAAGTATTAGAATTCAATTTATGGAGAAATTACACCAGTTGTTGATCTTTATTGTTAGATGTTGTTCATTCATGAACTTTACTACAAATGATCTACGCATTTAGATATCAGGTGTCCTAGTACCTAAATAGAATCTGAAGGTTTGGTTTTTTTTACTCGGTCGCAATTCATGATCCATTTCAATCTATAAATATTTCATCGGATGCTGGTGGTGCAGAATATGGAATCACAAATTTCAATTCATTAGAATCTTAAAAATTTGTATCTGAACAGATGTTACCGGCGCAAAATTACCGAAAGATATTTCTCTTATAAACGCGGTGTAAACTTTCTTCAATGCGTGAATAGAGACGCCTACATTCGGCAGAACTGTGTACCCTCAATGCTGATCATTCCTGTAAGACACAGTTTAGCATGACTAATATTACGCGTTATATTCGAATAAGGCGCGCGATTAAGATAAACGATAACGCTTTCGCACTTTATTAACAATCCGGCTGGCAGTATAATTTTCCTTTTCCGCATGATGAAAAATGAAAATTAATTCTCCGTTAATGATATTTAGCAGCGACGAGGCGAAAGCAAATCTTGGGAAAAGTCACGACCTCGCGACCAAGCCCAAAGGCGACGAAGTACATGAGGGCAAAAACATCGCGGGTTTGTTTGCTCGCATCTCTTTTTCTTATCCTCCCTTTCCTCCTCCTTTATGTGCATAGTTTTCTTGTAAAAAAGAATCGCATTTATTTAGCGTGATACGGTGCCTTCTGCAGATTTTACATCTCTATAGTAAACTTGGAGAAGACGTGGAATTTTTTTTGTTTTCGTTTCCATTTTTTTGTTCATATTCTCATTTTTTATTCTCCGCTAGAAAATTCTTGGAGTATTAAAAAAGGAAAACTTTAAGGAATGTAGAAATTTCGCCAGTTTTATGATTAGTCTCGCGAAAAGAAAAGTCAAAATTCCCTTAAGTCATGGAAAATGAATTAATTAAATTCGTTCGGGCTAATCGTGAACTCTATTGTTTTTTCGAACTAAAAAGTTTGATGGTCACGTAAGCTTTAATAATCGAAAGATAAAAAAGGTTGGAGGTCGGAAAGTATTGAAAAACGGATGGACTCGCGAAATTCAAGGTTATCTTTACGAAGAGGCTGCAGAGGCTGTTACTCTTTTCCAGCTTTTTCGTCGGTGATCTATGCCGAAATATTGTTGGCCATTTTTCCGCGTTTTTTTTTTTTTTTTTTTTGTCATAATTCTACTCTACTCGGACGATATATACGTAATAGCGCAGCCGTCAGAAACACCTGACGCGTAAGTATTTTTATTATGATTCTCGGACTAATCAAATAATGTAGAATTTTCCCCTCCACTCTTTCAGTGTTATGATTTATAACGCGGGTAACAAGAGAAGAAAAAGATACGCATACACACTATAAATTTCGGTCGAGCATTTATTAGAGGACGAAGTGTTACGTTGGCAAAATTGAAAACTGGGTCGATTTGAACGAGTGTATGCAATTACAGAATTGTGATTCTCGTTCGAATCACTGGTCACACCTAATCCCACCTCTGTATCGAGGGAGGAAAAACGATACGAAATAATAATGTAGACTTAGCGACGTATCAGATTATCGCCCGGTAATGATACTCGTGCTCACAAACTTTCGCCGGGTTGATCGCGAATAGTTATGAACGAAACTAATAACAAAGGTTCGAATATTTTGAGGGAAAAAGACCGTGTAAAAAGAGCAAACGAGTGAAAGAGAGAAAAAAATGCCGGAAAAAATATTCCAGGATTACCAGACTTCTCTCGCTAAATAGGTATAGTTATGTTATTGCTGCAGACCCCACTAATTTATGAAAATATAGAACTCGTATTTTTGCAAAAATAGGTACCTTGCTTAATGTACAGAAAAAAAATCTCAGATTCTGTAATTTTTTTTGATAATCTAGCGTGGAGCGCGATATCCAGCTCAAGGTGGACTGCTATAGATTAACTTTTTAAACAATCCGCATGGGATCTTGCGGGAGATTTGTAGAGAGAATAGGAAAATGAATACATTACAGTACAATCCTATACTACAAATATGAACAAAATGGTTGAAATTGTCTGCACAATACCTTCATATTTTTTAGTCTTATTTCTTACTCAATGTATCAACGCCCATTGCTAAATTTTTGACTAATTTCTGTCTCTCCGTTTTCTTTTTCAATCACTCTCAAAATAGGTACAAGATATTGACTACATCATCGCATGAAGAAACCTGATGTTCAGGAGGATGTTAAGTATTTTGCTGTACATTGGAAGTTCAGTGAGTTCATGATTGTGGGAAATATTTTTTAAATTTTACAGTTTGATGATGGGACTCTGATACTTATTGATAGTCTATGCAATTGAATTTCTTGCATAATCTAGCCTTTTGAATCTGTCTGTACTTTACTACTTAGATGTTATCCAAATTCCCTTAAGAATGGCCCCAGAAGACAGGTAGTGGCAATACAGCATTGCTAACTTTATTGCAGTGGACTTTGTTCGTATTGTTACACGTCCTGTTCAATCGCCGGTTCCGGCAAACATCCTAGAACGCACTGTCACAAATGAAATCAGAAGAAGCGCCCTCTACATTATTTGAGAGGGCTTAAAATTTTATACTCTAATTTGAGAAGGTAATGTTGGTTTCATCTACGGCCGTGGTTTCATCAGAATGTTGTGTTATGGTGAGAGACACCTTTTAGACCAGGCAGCGCTAGCATTGCTTTTGTTTGAGACCATTCCCAGCGGTGGATTAAGGCACAATCATCGCATGCAACTGCTTGTGTCCGCGCGCGACAAATTTTTTGAATAAATAAGAAGAAAAGGGGGGAAAAAGAAGAAAACAATTAGGGGCCATTGTAGGTTTGCAGTGGCGGCGGGGAACCCGCAACCTCCCCCGCTCGCGATCACGTTGGCGCTAAAATTCCCTTTCAGAAAATGAGTTGGCTGGGCTCTTCTCAGTACACTGCATGCCAGGCCTGATATAATGAAAGCTGGAATTTGAAATTTTTCCAAGCCCCTAAAGTAGGTCAAGGTCAAGGTCATTGATGGCGTCATTAGGTGCCACACGTCACGTCACGTCACGCAGTTCACAGAAACTCCCAAACACCGACGTTTTCTGAAGATGTAATCCCCCTAACAAAGAAAAGCATCCCGGCTGAAAGTTGAAATTTTTTTCAAGTCCCTAAAGTAGGTCAAGGTCATTGATTATGTCGTGAAATTTTTCCAAGTCCTTAAAGTAGGTCAAGGTCATTGCTGACGTCATAAAGTGTAACATGTCACGTCCTGTCACACAGTTCACAGAAACTATCCCGGACGTTTTCTGAGGATGTCATCCCCCTAACAAAATGGATAGCGGGTTCCCCGCTGAAAAAAGGTCAGCGCGTGAGTGTGCTTGTGTCCGCGTGGAAGCTAAGTCCGTTGCTTACAATTACCTTGTTTCCAACCACGGCCTCCAACATTCAGTCATTTGACTTGATGGATTATTGACGAGGAAGAAGGAAACCAACTAGAGGGAGAGAACAAAATTGTTTGAATTTCAATTGGTTGAAGGAGTACTACCTGAAAGAAACTTTCATGCTTCACAAATTACATTTTCTTTGTTTTTGCATTAAATGCGTTTTTTTTTTTTTTCTTAGATAAAAGAACATAAAAAATTACCTTTGTTTATCAGTAATGCCTTTGAGATGCTTATGTTTTTGTATGAATGAGTGTCTGGCTTCATCCATAAATTTTATAGAAATATGTCATACTGATGAGAAAGTAAAGCTTTAACTACCTAATCAATTTTGAGAAGTGACGAAATAATACCCTTTTTTAGTAGCAAAAACATTAAAATTAACAGATTATGAAGAAGTTTCACTAAAACAACAAAAAACATTTTTTTTTAGTTTAAAACAGATCTTATGTTTAAAACAGGTTTTAAATCAAAATGATTTCAAACGGTTAACGGTTATCGGTCAGAAGGCTCCATAATTTTGAAACAGTTATCGGTCAAACGGTCAACAAATGTTTTTTCAATCGGTTAACGGTTATAACTGTTATATAACTGTTATTTTAGGCTAGCCAGATTTTTTCAAAAGCAAGAGTATTCGGCTCTAAAAACGAAAATTCGATTCCAAAAATCAAAGTTGACAAGCAAAAAAAAAAAAAAAAGATCCTCAAAACCTGCCGTGTGAAAAAATAGTATTTTTGAATATTATAAAAGTATATGGAGCGTAATTTTCCAAAAAAAAAGAGTATTTCAGCCGCAATTTTGAAAAAAGACTACAATAACCAAATGAGAGAATGATGAAACGGTCAAGACTTATGACCGTTTGAGAGATATGATGAAACGGTTATTGGTCAAACGGTTAACAAACTTTTCTCACTGAAACGGTTATCGGTCAAACGGTTAACAAACTTTTTTTGTTTTGGTTATCGGTTATAACAGTTATATAACAGTTAAATTGCAAACCCTACCTATTAAATACGGATTTTTTCTCTCGTTTTAAACAATGTTTTTCTTCACCTCAAGGAGTCAAAAACATATTTTTTTCAGTTTCAAACAGATTTTACTATGTTTAAAACAGGTTTTGAATGCGATTTTTCTTCTACCATGTAAAATTTGTTTTAAATGTTTTAAACATTGTTTAAAATAATGTTTTTTTTTTTTTTTTCACCTGGAAGATATTTATAATCATCTGATTTATGAATGTCTTGACAGTTGATTACTATAATTTCAAATATTTAGTAGGTGAAGAGGAAAAAAAAACACGTTCTTTATTGTTTTAAAACGATAGAAAAAAAAACACGTTCAGAAAAAAAACGTTTTAAACATAAGTGACCATTTACGAGAGAACATATGTCCGTGCCATCGAAGCGATCATGTAAACGGACTTTGCGTATGTGCAGGGTTGCGCATACACAAAGTCCGTTTACGTGATCGCTTCAATGGCACGGACGTATGTTCTCTCGTAAATGGTCACAATTAATTATTTCTGTTTGTAGCAGAATTTGGTTTCTTTTTTGTGTGTTTAGAACACATTTAAAACATCTTTTAAACATCCCTAGGTATTAAAACTATGGCTGTAGGTATATAAGATGAGAAACATGAAAAATTGAAATAGGTAACACAAAAAAGAAGCACATTTGGCTTCTTGACATCCTATAAAACATATCCAATAACACACATTCTATAAATCAGATGAGATAGAAAATGTTCAATTCCATTTCACTCCAGAGATAATGCCAATTCTTCATTTTCCCCCCTTATACAGCCATAGCTTTGATACCTCATACAATTATTCTGGTAGAAGTACCATAACTCAATAACTGTTGAACAAATTGCATCCGCTGTTAGCGATCCTGGCGGATGTCCGGTTTGAATAGCGCTCCTACTGGATTCCAAAGGCAATGACGCCTCTAGAACTAAAATGGAAGACGGGCGTACCCGTACAAGTGAATCGCAGGTTGACACTCACTTGACAGTTGACACTTTGACAGCGCGGTACAAATTCCACTAGACCAGCACTAGACTCCAGTCGAGAAACAACCACGGAAACAACAAACCAAAGTCGTATAGAAGAACAAACAATCATCAAACAAATAATTTTTTCTTCATCTATCGCTCTTCATTGCAAGTTGTTTCGTGACTGGAAGTGGAACTCAGTGGAACCAAACAGACTTCACTCTTCAGTCTAGATCATGTCTCGATCTAGGTACTCAAGCACGGCCGTCACTCAAGTCAGTCCAGAGATGAGATGAGAGTTTTTGTTCAACCCGTCAAATTGATTTCTCTAGCTGTGCCTGCATTTGGTATGACTGTTTGCGGCATCGTAATAGTGATGTACATTTACTTTGTTGTCATTTTCATTTGAATCGCTTAGGTACCAATTATCTTCAGAATGATCGTCTAATAATGTTACTACGTACCTATTTCCCGTTCATCAATTGATATTCTTCGTTGTGAAGTTCCCTCGTTGATTGTCCAATTTCAGTGCGTAAGTTTTGCCGGTGAATAATTCATTTTGAAGTTCATTCAAAGTTCATTTGACCATTCTCTGGAGTCATACTAGGTAAGATGTTATAATCTCAATTACCTACATTCTTTTGTGCGGAAGTGATAGGTAGTTTTTGTTTTCTGTAGATTGAATTCCCAATGAACTATAATAAGTCTCTTGCTAATAATAATTCAGACCAAGAACGAAGCTCAGAGGTAGTAAGCTACACGGGGCTAAGCGTAATTGATAAAACGAGGTCAACTTATCTTAAGAGACTACTTTGAAGAGGTTTCCAATCGAAATTACCTCGAGGAATGATATCGGATAGTCTCAACGAGTATTATCGGCGTCGACACAAAGATCATGGCTCGTTAAAGAAGTTTTCACGGAAATTCTCAAACTTCTATTCTCATCGTTGTTCTTCAACAAACATTGTGTTTCATATCGCGTGAATTTTTGAAACGATTTTCGTAGGTATCTAAAATTCCTTCGTACTGTCGAAACATCGAAACGGAACTGTCGTTTCCTAGTTGATAGGTGCTTTTCATCCGAGAGAAGGTGACACTTGCTTTCGTAGACACCGTGAAAAAATGATGTATCTTAACTTCGAAACATCGTTCTTTTACAATGGGAAATTTTTACTTTAATTCAACAACAGCTCCACAAGGAAGTCGCATCTTCCAGAAAGTTGTTTATTTTTCATCGACGATTCGTTCGCACAAATAATGACGGGAAAAACATTTTTCATTGTTTCGTGCTTCCCAATTTGTCGGCGTGAAGTGAAATTGTGTTTTTCTCGCGCTAGAGTATTTAAAAGTCGGAAAACTATTTTAACACTCCCCAAAGAGAGAAAGAAGAAACAAAGTGAAGAAGAGAGATTGAATATGCAGTAGGTATATACTGACAGAATAAGGCAGAAAAAGTAGTGGAAAGTTGTACGAGAAAATAGAATGAAAAATTACAATACCTACAATCTTATTTGAGCTTCCTTTTCAAGTGTTATATTATTTGCGCGTCCTTCCGTCTTCCTACAAACGATGTATGTAACTATTATGTATACGCTGTATAATAATGCACTCTAAATTGCAGCTTAATTTCTGTTATGGTATGTGCTGCAGCGTACTTCACTATCCTGTTAATTTTCGTATTTTCGTCGACTCGTTTGTTAGTCGTATACATTTTAAAAGCAGTGCTAACGGAAAGCTGTAGCGAACATCTCGGTCGTGCTGCGTACGTTGTGACGTTGAGTACTTTTTCTTACCGCGTGTAGAGTAAGACTTAAATAATTCATAAACAGAATAAGTTACGACCGACGACGATGATCGCGCGGAAAGCGACGACTCGACGACGTCCTCTCGCGAATTTGCAAGCGTAACGGATGCTCTTTATTTTTCACTCTAGACCAGCGTTTCTTACCGAAGAATACGAATTAAGGCGTTTTCTGTTAACGCCTTGCAACATATGGATGCGTATAATATTAGATTATACTCTACCGCAATGTTTGTAAAAAAAAACTACTCCCTCTGATGTTTCTCGTCTCCCTTTTTTTTTCGTACAAGTCCTCGATATCGCTCGGTCTTTCGTGTCAATCTTGATTTAGGCTACTTTAGGAAAATCCTATTACGCCCTATCTCTGGTTTTATTCACAAGAAAAGCTAGACGCATGTTCATGTGTTCAAGTGTTTTGTGCATACCTACTTTTAACTATTGTCCAAACCTGTTCTACAAAACCTGTTTTATCAAACCTGGTTTATCTACCTACTGCTATTCACTGTGCACATCTGTATTCAACCCGAATCGATAACGATACATTGTTGAAGCGGCATACCAAATCAACGAAATGGACAGCGAAAAGCTGGACCAGCTATTAGAGCTCTCGAAAAATACGGCAGAGGATGTCAAGGACATTAAAAGCAAATTGAACCAACTAGAAAAGGGTGAGTCGCTACTACGTTTAGAAAATAAGAAATTAAAAGCCGAAATAGAGATAATGAAGTGCGAGGTAAAACGCCAGAACGTAGTATTTCACGGCATAAAAGAGCTGGAAAAAGATAGAGACGAACTTGAAGAAATAATCTGCGACGTGATCACCGATATAATGAAAATAAACATTAATTTAGAAGAGATTGATTATGCTCGACGCATCGGCCAGAGAGATGAAAAAGTAAGACCTGTTGTAGTGCGTTTTACAAAACAAAAACAAAGAGATAATTTAGTTCGGAATCGAGGAAAACTACGTGGCACAGCGATATATATAACTGAAGACCTACCGGAAGGAATGAGGGAAATGGAAAAATCACTCGTCCCTAAAATGAAAGAAATGAGAGAAGAAGGCAAATACGCCGTGATCAAACGAGGAAAATTGTACGTCGAAGGTATAGAATGCTTTGAAGGAATGCCGGAAGGACTAGAAAAACTCATTCAAGAACGAGCGGAGAAACGCAACCTAGTGAGAGAAAAGAACATGAAGACCAAGAGCAAGATACGAAATGAAAAATCGGAAGAGGATGAGATTTCAGATCCAGAAGAAAAAGCAAGCCCGACTGTCGCACAAAAAAATTATAACGCAACGACGAATGGAAAATACATGTCCGTACCCACCATGAATGAACCAAGGTCCCAAACTAAAGGAAAGTCATCCGAAAGAATACGCAAGTTGAAAGAGAAGGAGGAGAGGAAGCAACAGCAAAAGACAATAATTGAAAGTTTTCGAAACAGTAATAATAGTAATAATAGTAATAGATTTATAAGATAAGATGTAAGCCGAACTCAGCCTTGCCCAGACACGTCTGGTCAACAAGGGCAAGAAAGACCAAACCCCTCAAAAAAGAGTGAGAAAAACAAAAAAATAAAAAACAAAAAACTAACAATAGCTACCCTTAATGTGAAAACCCTAATATGCGATGGTAGATTGAAGGAATTAGAGAATGAAATGCAAAATTTTGAAATAGATATACTTGGACTGTCTGAAATTAGAAGGGAGGGAGATAGGATTATACAAACAAAAGAAGGAAATATATTCTGCTACTATGGCCAAAAGGGAGGACAAAAAGGGGTAGGTTTCCTAATCAATAAAAAATATAGTAAAAACATAAAGAGTTTTGAAGGAATAAACGATAGAATTGCAATACTAACAATTGAACTGCAAAACAAAAATACCCTGACAATAATTCAAGTATATACCCCCACTTCCACCTCTGAGAATTCGGCAATAGAAGAATTTTACAGGCAATTGAGAGAAAACATAGAAAAGCAGAAAGTCAACAAGAAAAACAAATTAATAGTAATGGGGGATTTCAACAGCCAAATAGGACAGAGACAAAACGGGGAAGAAAGAAACTTAGGGCCACATAATTACGGAAAAAGAAATGAAAGAGGCTGGAAATTATTACATTTTTGTCAAGAGATGGATCTGAAAATAGTAAACACGATGTACAAAAAAAGAAAAGGAAAAATGTGGACATGGATATCACCCAACCTCGAATATAAAAGTCAAATAGACTATATAATAACTCCCTGCAAAACAGAAATAATACAGAATTTTGATGTAATAGGAAGCTTCAAATTCCAAACTGACCACCGCTTGATAAAATGCACCCTAAAAATTAATAACTGGCGATACCACGGAAAAAAGGCAATAAATATAGCTAGTATAAATAGTGAGGAAAGAATACAATACACTGAAAACTTGGAAAAAATACTAGAAAATAACGTCGAAATAAACACAGTCGAAATTATGAATAAATATTTAAAGGAAGCCTGTACGAAAGCATTAAATACCGTGGAAATAAAAGAGAAGGAAGATAAGCGAACATCAGAGAGTAAGCGAGGAATACCAATAGAAATAGTTGAACTAATAAAAAAGAGAAACAGTCTAAGAAACAAAAGCACATACACCATAGCTGAAAAAGTAGAATTAAACATAATTAGTAAAATAGTTAAACAAAAACTAAGAATATACAATAAAAACAAACAAGACACTATGATAACAGAAATCTTGGAAAATTCAGGTAGCATAAAAATAATAAAAAATAATTTGGCAACAGGGAAACCATGGATCACCTCATTAAAAGACGAAAACGGAACTAAAACCAGTAATCGAAAAGAAATAAATAAAATAGCCACTCAATTCTATAAAGAACTGTATGCCAACCAAGATAACAACATAATAATTGAAAAAAACAGCCATAAAGAACAAGAAAAAATACCACAGATAACCTTTGACGAAGTTAAACAAATGGTAAGAAAGCTAAAAAATGGTAAGGCAGTAGGACCAGACGGAATAAAAAAATGAATTCATTAAATATAGTGGAAATAAAACAATAACATTCCTCACAAAAATTTACAACCTAATATTAGAGACAAACGCCACCCCAAAAGATTGGAAACTAACTGATATAGTAATATTACACAAAAAAGGCGACAGAAATAATATTCGAAACTATAGACCACTAAGTCTAGGGTCAGCTCTGGCCAAAATATTTGCTAAAATCATAGTAAACCGAATCAGCAACATACTAGAGGCCGAGCAACCTAAAGAGCAAGCAGGATTTAGAAAAAATTTCTCGACTATAGACAACCTATTCATCATAAATCAACTTATAGAAAAATGCCTAGAATATAATAAAAAACTATACATGGTTTTCATAGATTATACTAAGGCTTTCGATTCAATAAAGCATAACAGTATCATTGATGCGCTACAAAACCAAGGACTAGGACAAAATTATATAAAAATAATTACAGAATTGTACACAAATATCGAGGCCCGCGTTCGTACAGATATAACAGGGGAAAATTTTAAGATAAAAAGGGGAGTGAAACAGGGCGACCCACTATCATCCATCCTATTTAACAGCGTATTAGAAGAGGTTTTCAGGAAACTGAACTGGGGCAAAAAAGGTATCAATATAAATGGGGAATATTTAAATAATCTAAGATATGCAGACGATATAGTTTTAATATCTGAATCGAAGCAAGAAATACAGGAAATGATCCAAGAACTGAACAATGAAGGGAAAGAAAAAGGATTGAGTATGAATATTGAAAAAACAAAAATACTATGCCAAGAAAATGAAGACATTAACATCACAATTGATGAACAAAAAATAGAGGTAGTGAAGGAAATGATTTATCTGGGACAAAATATAACAATAAAAAACAGAACGACAACTGAAATAGAAAGAAGAATCTCAATTGCCTGGAAAAAATTCTGGTCGCTGAAATTCATACTCAAAGGAAACTTTACTATTAAAAATAAAATGAAAGTCCTGAATGCCTGCGTGCTGCCCACACTGATATATGGTGCCCAGACATGGTCAATGAGTAAAATTGACGAAAATAAAATAAAAGTAACACAAAATTCTATGGAAAGATCCATACAAAAAATAAGATTGAGCGATAGGAAAAGTATAAAAGAAATAAGGAAAAGACTAAGCAACAGAATAGACTTTCTATTTGCAGCAAAAAGAATAAAATGGGATTGGGCGGGACATATATCAAGACAAAGTGGGAACAGATGGACTTACATTATAAAAAATTGGTACATAAAATCGGGAAGGAAAAGAGGCAAGCAGAAAATAAGGTGGGATGATGACATCATAAAATTCCTAGGCAACAATAAGCTATATCATCGCATAGCATACGACCGACGTGAGTGGAATAGGCTGAGGGAGGCCTATGCCCAAAATCAAGTGGGCAATATGTAATATATATATGGATACATGTATTATGTGCGCTTTAGAACAAAATAAAGGCTTATAATAATAATAATCTCTGTTAGGGTAAAGCTACTATATTTCAATTCAGAACATCGTGATGTTATAAGGAATTGGTAACGGATGTGTGATCCAGACTAGTCCGAAACTGAAATATTTTGATTAGAAACCTGTTTCTAGGACTATTAATTCGACCAAAACGAAGTTTTTCATGAGAAAACTTGTGGAATTTCAACTAATCTTGGGGTGAATCCTGGACGGGCAATATTATGAGACGAGGATTGATCATAAATTGCTTTTTTGCAAAGCACAGCTTTATCGAAGGGAATCGTGTGAAAATCTAGTTCAAAAATCATCCAAATGTTTCTCCTTCATAGCTTCAAGTTACCAATGGCGTACTTCATACCCATTAAGTAAGCTCATTTATGTCTTAAGGCCACGCCTGCTTTGTGATGAAATCATGGCCCAATTTATAAATTTTTCTCACAAAGCACACCCCATTCTCGGACTCACATGGGCGTAGTGTACAGTAAGATGAGCTATCTAGCTTAGGGGGCTCACTCCGCCCGTTTGTACTAGATTTTGAGCTGTCCAGTTTCTTGTTATCTAGCCCCATATAGATATCACCACTGGTGACGTCATTTGCTCATGACGTCATAACCATCCATGATCGCTGCCTGTGACGGCATTATCAGTACCCGCGATGGCTTCGTGTGACGTCATCAGCTTGTGCCCTTTCTCTTTGTTTCTCTCTACCATTCTCGGGATCACTCACTAGTCACTACGCTTGTAAAACTCTCAACAGTCTCCATTATACTAGGCCTTGTAGTAATACTGCACGAGTCTTCCTTATACTGGGCCTCCGGATTGCGATTGATAACATCATACTTGCAGGTTTCAGAATTGGCCATTGGGGCACTTCTCCTTGGCCTCCTCTACACTAGGTTACACAGTATACCAAACTATACTAGGTCTACTACTAGCCTTCATGAAACCAGGCCTGACATACAGCAGTATAAAAGTGTACACTAAACAACTCATAGATCATAAGAGTGAGGGGAGGTGAATTGGACTCGCAGATTTAGGAAACATGGAATCACTTTTGATGACGTCACCAGTTGATGCCGTCATTATTGGAGGAGGTACGGCCGTGGAAGAGACCTCGGTGTCGTGGCTGATGACTTTGTCGTTCTTTATAGCAGAGAGAATATAGAGGATTCGTGGAGAGAGGGTGCAACTCGCAAGGGTAGTGGAAAGTTTGGAAGGGGCTAGGATTGAAGAAATTTCAGCGAAGACATTAAACATGCCGAAAAACGCAGATTAATATGATTTCTCTAGGGACACATTATGCTTGCTTCCTACCCTTTGATGTTTTATTAAATATAGATTTTATTTAATCTATAAATTGCCTTGAATGTCAAAAGTCGGACACGGACCGTTCGCTCCCGTTCTCTATTCAGGTCTTCTTCTCCAGTACCATGACCGATCTTGATCTTAGGCTCATCCATTGGCCAGTCCCACTGATTTTCCGAAGTCGTCTCTGTGCTCTGTCGGCTGTTGTATTGAATAGATCTTCGACGCTACATTCAGCCCAATTCCTGAGATTGCTCAGCTAAGATGAGCTCTTCCGTCCGCCACTTCCTTTCCCCTGTATTTTCCCCAACTTTATGGTCTGTAATAGGGCATACTTGGGACCGCGTATAATGAGACCGAAATATTCTAACTTCCTTCTTCTAACTGTGCTGAGCAATTCCCTTTCCTTCCCCATCATCTGAAGAACTTTGTGGTTGGTTTTCCTTTCTGTCCATGACATCCTGGGCATCCTTCGGTAGCACCAAAGCTCAAAGGTCTCTAGCCGATTAAGTGTTCTGATTTTCAGAGTCCATGTTCCCACCCCAAACAGGAGCACCGGCCAGACATAGTACTTCAGGATTCTGATTTTTAGTGCAAGCATCATATCGTGGGCTGTGACTACCTCCTTTATTTGCATGAAGACTGTTTGCGCCTGCTCAATGCAATATTTTGCTTCGTCCTCTGGGTCTCCATCTTTGTTTATCCTCAGGTAATTGTACTTGAAATTTTATGAAACAGATCGAAGGAAAAGAAGAAAGTTTCTCAGCTGTTCAGAAATTCTATTGGTTGTTGAGAAAAGGACCGTTGTACGTGTGATTCCAATAGTCCTTACGTGATTCCATCAATCTCGATTTATTGAAATATACATCGCGACAAAGTAATTCGATGTATTCTATTTTTCCTTCCAAGTTGCGTTCTGATGACATCATAGAGAAGTACCTATAACGTCACGATCTGACGACTTCATGGATCAGTCCCAGCGACGTCACAATCTAATGACGTAATAAAACAATCCCTAGCTCGGGAGTCAAAATGTTAACAGGGAATCTATTCTAGAGGGGAGGGGGGATTTTGAGAAATTTCCCGCACGCCGTGTAATTCCGGCAAAAATGTTCCAAGTCCGACGCCCTCAAGTTCCATCGGTTAAAGTAGTCCTAGTTCGAGAAAGGTCGAGATTTTTCTATAAGGCCCCTCCTTGCGGGTCGAATGAATTCCTCCAGTTTCAGGAATCCGCGTTTGTTCTTTTGTGGCTTCTGCATGGTTTTTCTAGTTTGAATTTTTCTTAGGTTTTGGTGAAGTTAAAAGAGAGGTCCTCTTGACAAACATATCTTCATATTCAAAAAAGACGATCTTTCTTTCAATCTTTTGACTCACCATCCATGTTCAGCTTCAGGGCCGGTATCTTTTGTTCTTCCCAAGTGGTGCAGCTGCCTTTCATTCAACTCCCCACCCCGAGCTCCACGCAAATTTGTCTGTGTGCTGCATTTTGAGCACGGAACCACAACGGGTGCCGGCCATGCTTATCCTGAGTCTTCATATCTACAAGGACAAACTTTGTCGACCAATCTGCACTTCCATTCCTCAAAAGATTCAATCGAATGTACCCGTACCAAAGTAGTTAGACGATCTCGGCAGTAACTACATGAATGAGGAATACAGGCAGAGAAGCTGACCTTTTTCTTTTTTATCCACTCTTCCCAATTTTGTATTCGTCGTTGTGCACGTCTGCACGTGCCTTTGTGGGCGTTCCGATGAGCTTTAGATTATGGCAATTCTTTTATTACTACTTGGTACGCGTAAATTTTAGTTTCATGCTCACCTTTTCTTCCTCCTTTGAATGAAGAAGAGTGGATGAGTCTTGAAGATCTCCTTTTCAAAATGCTATGTTTTGATGTTTGCTCACGTCAATCGTGGTAGAGCTCTCGTATCAGCGCAGCTAACAAAAATTCCGTCCTGCATTGCGTAAAGGAAAAAAATTTGACGCTGCAGAATTATTCACTCGTCCCTTATACGCCACCGTAAGCCACAACTTGCTTCGTTTTCCATTGCCCTAGCCGGAAGCAACACAATAGAGAACATTCAAACGAGGAGAAGAAAGTGGAAAGGGGAAAAATTGTTGATTTCTCCGCGTGTAAAACCAGTCATCTGCATTTTCACATTAAGTTTGTTTAAACTTTCGGTCGAGAACGCGAAATGTACAAGCGGACCGATGGAAGACCCGTAGCGCGGGTAGGATGCACTCCATAGAGGCGAGCATACACAAAGAAGAACAAAACAGCTTGCACATCTGTTAGAAAGGGTTAGTTTCTAATTAGTTTTCATTTGTACTGTACTGAGTACGTCATAGACGTGGCCTATGCAACGCTCTTGAGAAGACGAACGCATTTCTCGTAAAATTCGTAACGTGGCGAAACTACGAGTACAAAACTAAATAAGAAAGTTTCCTCATTTAATTGGATTCGTGTTTACGTTTCTGTATCGAACTGCTATTTTCTCGGCAAGAGCACTCGTGGCTATTGGTGTAGTTGGATAGCTGCACAACTTACCAATCAGCTGACTTCGTCAAATTGTGAACCGAGTTGTCGTGGCAATACATAATTTTGTTATGAAACGCAAAAAAAAACCTTTACCAGCAAGTTGAGGAAAGGTGAATGAGAAATGCAGGAAATAATAATTGGATAGAAAATTATATTATTGCGATGCTGGGATGTCGTCGCCGAATTTTTGGACACGTATTTACACGAGTTGACAGGCACGCTCCGTTTCTTATTCCAACTTTCGAGGAGTATCTGTTTAATGAATACCTGCGTCTAAGTAGAATTCACGTACGCTAGTGCTGCAAATTGTATCTAGCAGCAATCACGGAAACGTGAGACCGACAAAAATGGAGCGTTTTTCGTCCTCTAAAAGGTTCATTATCGGAGGATCACGAAGAACTACGCTGTGAGGCATTCAGTGTAGGCTGGGCGTGAAAGTCTTCGCAATGAACTTGTGCTTTTAACAACGTGTCCGTCGACGAAAATTCACCCACTTTGCCACGTGCTGTTTGAGCGCTCAAATTTCCTCCCAAGAATAATTAATTAGAGCCGAATATTTCTGCAAAATTTCTTGGAAAATCCGCTATACCATTGTCAGTGTGTGCGAGACCATCGCCATCAAAAAGTAACGTTCGAACTAATCTAAAGAAGTGTAGGTACGTCAGTTGCATGAACTGTGCTAGAAGGAAGATTAATATGAGCTTGGTTGTCGTCTGAGCACACACACACCTACATTTAAGGGGAGTTGCTCACCCATCTTTTCATATCGTGGTTTCATTCGACTGTACATACAAAATTAACGCGATAAATTTGCGTTAGCGTCGGCACCGATGTCACCTAAACCATTATGAGTGATATTATTGAAATTTTGAGGATAGGGGTGGAATACCTAGCGGATTTTTCATCTGTAATACAATACGAGCTACTAATTTTTAGATAAATCTGTCTTTGCGAGTTTCACTTACACATAATATTTTCCTTCTCTTTATTCTTCTTATTATTTTTACAAATTTTACCGTATAGGGTCGTTAAATAAAAATTACTAAGGGTACTCTCGTTCGTGCGCGTATACGGTCCAGTAAAAATTCCTTTTTCTCGTGAAAACATATTCAATCAAAAAAACGTATAAATATTCGTAATTTTTCCGCAAGATTAGCTTAAAATTCAATTTCATCCTTTTCTTCCAACAACAGCAACGTATCCTGTCGTTTTGTAGCGCGTTTCTGGAAAAATGAAAACACCTCTACCTACGTATGTATCCTCTTTTCCCCCCTTTTACCGTGCTTCCCACAATTTTGGTATATTTGATATCTAGACCTTCCTCACTTTCTTGTTTTTTGCTAACCATTTTTACAGAAAGTTGAGAAAACGAGACGATAATACAGTGAGTGTTTTAGGCGATGAAAAATATTGATAAAAACTTGCTGGGAACTAAAACAACTCGACGCTCCGGCTATGACTGTCTCTAAATACCACCTTGAAAGTACACCGAAAGTTAAATTCATAAATATGGACCATCGAGACAGAATAAATGGAGAAAGGGGCTATTCAAGCACTCGAGATAATCATAAGTACATAGTATTATTTTTTGAAATAAATAGTGGATTCTTATCAACAGATGTACTACCGAGTACGGTTTGTTTAGATCAGTGGTCTTCAATCTTTTGTTACTTATGTGCCATCAGACAATTTTTGATGAGGTTTGTGGGCATAATGTCGAATATTACTCATTAGGTGGATCATTTGAGTCTACCGAATACGTATGTTGGATATGTAGGGTGTTCTTTTTTGTCCTGGGTGAGAAAATCGGCCAGTGGTGTAATCAATAGATTGTCGAATACATTGAGTTTTAGTTTCTCCATCAAAAAGAGACGGAAAATGATTTATAAGGAACGGATATAGTGTTCTTAAAATGGCATGGGATTCGAGAGTTTGGAGTTTTGCGTTCGACCACCTTGCCCTCCGCTAGTATATCCGATCAGAACAGGTCGTGGCCCAAAACTAACCAATGACGTAAAATTCTCACAATTCTCTATCGTGAAATAGATTGAATGACAGAGGCAGATCTCGATAGTTTTCTATCAACGTAAAATTCCTCGTTGAACTTGTTCGATTCTCAGTTCTAATCCTGAGCAGAGGCTTTAGAAATTAACATTCATCGCGAGCCAAATTTCCAATTTTTCTTCATTTTTGACATGTCTCTGCTCAGACCACTACCCTAATGTCAAAATCTGCGTGCGCGTGTGTACTAGACCTTACTTCGTTCTATGTAGTGAACCACTTGTATACTAGACCCTATATACTGAGCTTTTACTTGGTCTGAGCCTGGTGTAGGCTTCCTCTCCTACACTATTTGTTCTACGTAATCAAAGAAATCTTCTTCCGCCTCTTCCTGGTTTCCCAAATATCTTCCCCTGTGCATCGAGTTGAATTTCTATTTGAGTTTGTTCTTCTCATCCATCATCTTCTTCTCTGTTAAAGCTACACGGCGCAGCACCTCCCCGTTAGTTACTTTATCTGTCCGTCAGATTATCTGAGCAACCAGCAACGTAGTGATATGATATTTCATTTTATTGGATACCCTAAGATGTAAATGTGTAAATCTAGTCAAGTGTGTATGTGTTGATAGCGACCTCCTGTCAAGGAGAAGCAAATAAATGATGATGATGATGAATCAAAGAAACCTACAGTCACATAACAAATTCCAAATGACCAGGTTTCATCTGGGCTGGGTCAGGATGCCAGATCTATGGATTTTTGGTCCTCGAGAAAGATACTTTTTTTTTAATGGATTTTACGTACTATACGGGTTACTTGCGATCGAGGGGAAGGTACCTTAGACACTGGTACAAGAGATACTTTTCTCCTGTTCGTCATCGGCTGACACTGCAATTCTGTAATATTGAGTCGATCAAGGGAAAAGTACCTCAGCTATTCTTATGAACGATACCTTTCTCCTGATAGTTATTAAAAGATCAATCAAAGTTCGTAGAAATGTGTTTTTAGGGCGGATACGGACTTTTGAAACTATCTTTTGGCAGCACTGAGGCTGGGCTAGATATCATCGGGTACTGAAGTGCCAAAAATGCGGAAGATATATTTTCTGAATAAAGATCATGTTTCATGTCTTCTTTAGTAGCTAGTGACTTTTGGGGACGAGTATGCTTTTGGGGGGTTTACTCGCTCCGCCTCCCTCCTTGGTCTAGTATAAGTCTAATCGAAGACTACTATAATCCTAGTACAAAGCTAGAATAAATAAGTCTACTTTGGAATATTTTAGGCTAAGGCTTTAGAGTGGCCCATTCTTTAGGGAGGCTCACTCGCCTTGCTCGTTGGCCCCGCATATTAGGCTAAGCTAGGAACTACTGCGGAGGGGGCGGGGCTCCGACTTTGAAGAAGTTTGATCCTAATGTTGTAAGCGGACCAGGATTGACGACTTATGAAATCACCGACTTTAACTTATGACGTCACCGACTCATGACGTCACAGACTCATGACGTCACTGACTTATGACGTCACTGACTTATGACGTCACTGACTTATGACGTCGTAAGCTAATAGCTTCATAATGGCTCTCGGAGTTTTCTTAACCTAGTAAAAATCTAGCCTACGCCTTTTCATTACATTAGGATAAGTTAGAAATTACAGACGGGGGGGGGGAGCTCGGACTCGCAGATTTGAGAATCACTGCCACAGGGAAGAATTCCCACGAGGATGAGCCCAGAACAAAGACATGAAACAAGTCAAAATATTATGATGTAAAAACTGATCATCGACAGGATAAACGTTATCAGAGGAACGTGATGAATCTTGCTTGTTGTAAAAATGGTAGACGAATGGATTTACCAAGGCGAATCTAATATCGTTCATGAGGTCGCTTCCATCGTTGGCTTGGACTAGGACTAATCCTCTTTTAAATGAAGGCCAGTAACTTAACATAACATTCAACGACCCGAGCAAGACATGAAACATCTACTGATGGACGTTGGACCTTATCACAATAACCTCCTATAAAATGGGTTTTCATTGACGAAATAGTTTCTCAATTGATTATATAAATAATCCTACTTTCTGAGACGAAGGAATACTGATTCATCAGTTGACATAATTTCATATTTGCATTTGAATTCCCGATCATCAACTTGTAACTTTTTAATCAACTTGCGTTCACAGCAGCGGTTTATATGCTTTCAAGATTGGAACCACTCTTGGGAAAACCGTCACAAAAGTTGTGGTTTTTTGAAAACTTTTGGCTGGGGCTACTTTCACGAAAATCGTCGCTGAAAAACGTCACCGTTCTTTGTCACGCTTGATGACGTCATCAGTGACGTTAAAATACTTCCAAGACTCTGAGAAAATTTTCAACTACCCTACTTGAGTATTGTAAGCATATACTAGACGATAATATCCTTGGCTAATTTTATCATACTATAGGCCAGGTAGACGTGCAAACCTTTGGCCTGCGTAGATCCCGTAGAGAAAAATTGGCCCACCTCACTTTGTACCTTACTGAAAGTGGCCCGCTTGCTCAAAAAGGTTGGGTATGCCTGCAAAGGCTAACATGCACTACACTAGGCTATAATGAACTTAACTTGCAGTAAATTAGGCTGTGACCCCTAAAAGTAGGCCTGACATACAGCATACCAGGCCTAACATACTGTATACTAGGATACTGGGCCTCTTTTCTGATCTCTTAGCTACTATACTAGGCCTATTTCGGCTGGAATTACTGTCAGGAATGTCGTCACAAAGGACTTTCACGGTATATTGTGACGCTTGGTGCGAAGGTTTAGGAATTTGGAAAAATTTCGCTCGACTACTCAGAGACCTGTCTCCTCTGCACTTATCTTACTAGGCCTAAGATGCAATGTATTAGGCTACATACTTGGTCCGCCATACAATATGCTATGGGCTACAATCATGTTCTGTATGTACGGCGAACTATAGGTCGTCCTACACCCTTGGATCGTTACGGTTCTCTATCACGGTCGATCACGTCATCAATAACCTCTACCTAATTCAGGGGCTTGGAAAAGTCTAGAGTAAGAATGAGCCCGTAAGCTACTCAGTCTAACATAAAGTATACTAGTATAGGCCAAGAATCAACTAGCTAGCCCAATCTACAGAGATGTTTATACAACAAGACGTTACTGAGATGTGATCATGACCAATAAGATGGGCGTATCAAGAATCGTTATAAACCGTAACAGATATAAGCGACCCACTATGATTGATGCAATCGATAAGTGCAGGAAGCAAGCATATAAAATGCTACACTCCGTGTCTCTGGAGAAGACAAGGTAGCTTCTTGCTATGTCATAGCTTTCTCCAAAATAACATTCGATGGAAAAAAAAATCGAAACGTACTCTACTTAACTTCATTCAATCTTGAAATATGGAATTTTTGTTTTTTTTTAGAAATTTGGAAACGGAAAAGGAACTTAAAAAGTGAAGAGAAATATCGGTCCATCTCGTTTTCTTCCTTTCCCATTTGTTTACACGAGCGCGTAGACATGAATTTTCTAGTCTGCTTAGGAGCAGTAAAAGCTCACACTTCCCGAACATGGATTTACTTTGAATAAAAGCGAGTTTCTTCCCTCTTTCTGGTACAGGTCGACAAATAACGTACAATATGAAAACATAAGAAAGTTTCATAGAAATTTCCACCGAAGAAAAACAGGTAGACTCGTTCTTGTTGGAGGGAATAGGGTATTTCTGCAAATTCAGTCCAAAGTTTACTCTTTCCACCATGTAAATTTTTCTGAGTAGAGAGCAAAACTTTCCACAACTGGTGAATGCACACCATTCACTTACTACACCTTGACAAGATTGTCGCCTGAGCAAAGTTTTCTTTTATTTATTCATTTTTTTTTTTCATTCATGTGTCGTGCCTTGCGAAAGAAAACGTTTATCTAATTTGAACTAAAAGCTGCTGGAAAGATACAGTGAAGAATACGGTTGTGCTTCGAATTTGGCGATCTGATGCTAATTCCTGTTTCAGATTCGCGACAACTCCCCTCGGAACCCGGCGGCGAACAAATTTTCAGATTAATTTTTGCTTTGCTATCCGGTATTCGTCTGTACAAATTTACGGCGCGAGTTTACGCGCCATACTATTTATGATGCCGCTTGATTTTCGGTACACTGGAAAAAGTAAACACAATTAACCAAAACTTGCAAGATTACACTGCACTACGCTGTCTCAAGTTGGTAAAATAATGTGCAGTATTAACAAACAAACCGACGTCTAGTTAATTTTGTTTGAACTTATGGAACACGGCCACCGCGAGTACACCGGTATTTTAAGGAGAATAAGCTTAGCTGTATAGAGATAGGAAAATACATAAATATATTTAATCAGATGATACGCTTCCTACTGTAGCTGCTTCTTCCAGTCGGAATGTGTAATGTTCTGAGGTTGTTTCAATTTGAAAGACGTTAACAAGGATAATGAACGAGTTTTATGCGGAAATGGGACGGCGAGTTTTCAATCCGTCATCGACTGATAAGGAGAGACTACGTTGGTGTTGAAGGATACCTAGATTTTTCGGGTCTTCTTCCTGCCTTCATGGTCGCAAAACGGCTTAGTCATCTCAGTTGAAGAAGGTGAATTTTTATGTAGAAATACCCGCCCTTCGATGTTCACAGTATCCGATTATCAATTCAATGGAATTCGAATCTTAGGATCGAACCAACGAAAATATGCGTGGAAACGCTGGTCAAAGACACTCACCTTCGAACTTTACGATGTTCACAGAAGGAAAAAACTCTTCCACTCTTTCACAGGACACGAAAACTCTCAACTAGCTCATGACGATTCATTAAGCCGCATCTACCTACCTACTCAATCTGACTCCTGGGGTTTCGTCGACAAAAAATCCAACTAGCACCGCGAAATTCAACTTTTTCACACAGGAGCGGGGGAAAAAGTTCTATATAGGCACCTCCGAAGAGAATTACTCGACTGTGGATTTAACGAAAGCGTAGGTTGGAAGAAACTGGAAATAAATAAGTAAGCACGAAAAGAAAGAAATTATAGTTTAACTTTTCATTTATACCGCAAAACGACACGATGATGATAACGATCTACTGTTTTCCAGACTAAAAAGAAAAAAAGAAACGTAGGCGCACAACTTCTTCATTCCTCATGCGAAAAAATATTACAACTTCCTCTCTAATTTTCTTCCAAAGAAGTGTTTTACTCTCCTTTTTTCTCTCCCTTTGTAGCACTTCGGTCATAAGGAACGAGGAAAAAAGATAAAAAGATTCCGAATGTTTATGACGAATAGTTCTCCGAGGAAACTAAAACACGCAATCTAACGCCGCTGTATCATTTTCGAGACTTTGATACTTCTGCCTTGTCGACATTGTTTTGTGAACGTATTGCGACAAAAGTAAGTACAGGATGTTCAATTACGTCGTTTGTCGTCTTCGTCGAAAGTTTTGCTCCTTGAATATCGCTGTATAGGTAGGTGAGAAGTACCGAAATAAGAGAGATGATGCAAAAAGTTGGCGCAAAATATTATGAACAAAAGCATCAAACGACTTAATGAACATCCTACGTACGTTCGAAGTAAAACTTCGAATTTGATGAATGGAAGGATGGAAGAGCATACTCGTTTTTCTTTTGTATTGACGACCTTACCAAAGTATCTATTTGACTTCGTATCTTTTCTTCCTCTACTTCTTCTTTATTCGATTTTCTCAATTAAAACTTTCATCGCAGTTTACGACGTTCCTCATTCTGCAATGTTGATTGAAGAAACTCACATGAAGTGTTGCTTCGTACTCCTACGTAGAGATGATTTATTCTTCCACAACTTTTTTGACCGAAGTCTTGACACATCGTTCTGAGAAATTAGGGGGGAAATGGGATTACTTGTGATAACGGGGATATCATATCAGGTCCTGATGATACTCCCATTTCTTCTTTTAATTGTTTCTACTGCGTCTTACGGGACATTTTTAACTTGAGTATATTAATACTTGCAAAGCTATACTCAACTCTCATTTCTCTCCCCTCCCAATTAGAGCGTTACTTACATGTTTGCAGTATGCTTCCACTTTTTTCAATGACTTGCAGGACTTCAACATTTTCGGCTAATACAGACAGCCATATCCAAGACTCCTAAAATGAGCTGTGGGAATCTATGACTCGACTTTTTCCGACCTCAACGTTTTATAATGGAAAGATTGTAGAATTAATCCGGTTCACAAGATTACGGTCGGAAGGCTTCACAATACTCAATGAGTAAACTGGAGGGCAATTTACGAGAACCGCAGATTTTTAAAAACACGAGAGCCGTGAGCGCGCTTTCGGTCAAACAACCTTTTTCAAGCGAAGATGAAAAGCGACTCGACGAGATGGAGGAGAAATACATTCACAACGACACCAGAGGAAAAATCATGATTGAACAAGCGAAGTATGAGATTGTGAATCATACTCATGAACTAGTTCAATTAACCCTTCATAAGGTTAACCCTTTTACAGTTGTAGGGTTGTAAAATACCGGCCGGAAGCCGAAGAGTCCAAGGGTACGACTTAATTTTGAGGAAAATTTTCCCAAGAAGAGGAGTCTTATAAATCGAGTTCTATTGTCTCGGCAAGAATCGCGGGGGAGGGAGGTAGTTGAATCAAGGCAATTCCGCGTGACCTTCCTACGGACCATAAAGTCGATGTCCACGTTGACCTCATTCATCCTGGCCAACTATTTTATGATTTGAAGCTCTTCTTGAAAAGCTGCCTGGTTGAGCAAGATGCGGGTTAGCCGATAAATAAAGCTATTTAACGCTGCAAACTTGTTGGCAACAGGGTAGAATGACGAGCCGGGGACGACAATATGGGTTGAAGTACCTTTTGACATTTTTCATGTCTTTGTTCTGGTCTCATATTTATGGGAATTTTTCCTTGTGGCAGTGATAGTCAAAGCCCCCCACCCCCTGTAAGTCGGTGACATCCTAAGTTGGTGATGTCAAAAGTGGGTGACGTTGTAAGTTTAGTGACAACATTAGTTGGTGACATCTTAATTCGGTGACATCATAAGTCAGTGACGTCACAAGTTGGTGACGTCATGTAAGTTGGTAACGTCATAGGTCGGTGACGTCATAAGTTTGGTGACATCATAAGTCGGTGAAGTCTTGTAAGTTGATGACGTCATATAAGTCGGTGATATCATAAGTCGGTGACCCCGTAAGTCGGTGACGTCATAAGTTCAGAGACGTCATAAATTGGTGACGTCATAAAATCAAAAACTTCATAAGTCAGTGAAGTCATGTAAATTGGTGACGTCATAAGTTTGGTGACGTCATGAAATTAGAGAATTCATAGGTCGGTGACGTCATGTAAGTTGATGACGTCTTATAAGTTTGGTGACATCATAAGTCGGTGACATTTCAAGTCAGTAACGTCATAAGTTCGGTGACTTCATAAGTTGGGACATCATAAGTTGGTAACGTTGTAAGTTGATGACGTCATAAGTTCGGTGACATCATACGTCATTGACGTCATAAGTTTAGTGACATCATAAGTTGGTGACGTCATAAAATCAGAAACTTTATAAGTCAGTGACGTCATGTAAATTGGTACCCTCATAAGTTTGGTGACGTCATGAAATCAGAGAATTCATAGGTCGGTGACGTCATGTAAGTTGGTGACGTCTTATAAGTTTGGTGATATTAAGTTGGTGACGTTGTAAGTTTGATGACGTCATAAGTTTGGTAACGTCATACGTTGGTGACCCTGTAAGTCAGTGACGTCACAAGTTGGTGACGTCATGTACGTTGGTAACGTCATAGGTCGGTGACGTCATAAGTTTGGTGACATCCTAAGTCAGTGAAGTCTTGTAAGTTGATGATGTCATATAAGTTGGTGATATCATAAGTCGGTTACCCCGTAAGTTGGTGACGTCATAAGTTCAGAGACGTCATAAATTGGTGACGTCATAAAATCAGAAACTTCATAAGTCAGTGACGTCATGTAAATTGGTGACGTCATAAAATCAGGGACTCCATAAGTTGGTGACTTCATAAGTTTGGTGACATTGTAAGTCAGTGACGTCATAGATTCGGTGACTTTATAAGTTAGGACTTCATAAGTTGGTAACGTTGTAAGTTGATGACGTCATAAGTTCGGTGACATCATAAGTTTGGTGACATCATAAGTTGATGACGTCATAAGTTTGGAGACGTCATAAGTTGGTGACGTCATAAAATTAGAGACTTCATAGGTCAGTGACGTCATGTAAGTTGGTGACGTCATAGGTCGGTGACGTCATAAGTTAGGTGACGTCATAAAATTGGAAACTCCATAAGTCAGTGACGTCATGTAAATTGTTGACGTCATAAGTTTGGTGACATCATAAGTCGGTGACATTGTAAGTTAGTGACATTGTAAGTTAGTGACGTCATAAGTTCAGTGACATCATAAGTTGGTGACGTTGTAAGTTGATGACTTCATAAGTTTGGTGACATCTCAAGTTTGTGACATCATAAGTTGGTGACGTCATAAGTCGGTGGCGGCATAATTCGGCAACGTCATAAGCCGGTGACGTAATGAGTCGATTACGTCGTATAAATCCTTGACGTCATAAGCCGGTGACGTCATGTAAGTTGGTGACTTCATATAATTTGGTGGTGTCACAAGTCGGTGATGTCATAAGTTGTCAATCCTGGTCCGCTTACAACATTAAGAGCAAACTTCTGCAAAGTCTGAGCCTCCCCCTAGTTCTAGCCTACCCTGATTATAAGATTCAGGGTTGAGTAAGTCTAGCCTGAAGTTTGAGAAATTATACCCAAAATTGACGGTGACATCATTCAAAAAATGGAACACATCGCTCATATGGTGCTTGTGATTACTTTTTTGTGGGGCGTAAAAGGTGGTATTGGAGAACGAGGTGGCCAGGGCCACATCGGCAGGTTATCAAAACCTGTCGCTAATTTTTCATTTTCTTTTTGTTAGAGCCATTCTTATCACACCTAACAATAATTTGTTACCCTACATTTTTCTCTCCTTCACGCACTTCACTACCCTCAGCACGTCCTTGTCTTCAATTTTTCTCTGTATCCATCTTGAATGAACCGAAGAATGTTTTTTGATAACGCCTCCTATGTACCTTTGGAGCTTTCATCAAGAGGATAGACGCACCCATCGGAGACAGATTAAAGATGAGCGATCTTACCGCTACATAAAATGGACTTCCTGTTCACGTCAGGAGAAATATCGCCGAATAATAATTCATCGAAGACGCTTATTATTTTTCATTGTGGCCCAACCACTCTCTCGCTTCTCGAAAGTCAAATTAATATACGTAAAGTCACGCTGTTTTTTCTTTACTCATAAAATATTATCGTCTTTCTCGGTTCGAAGAAGAGATTCGAATGAAAAGAAGAGAGAAAAAAAAAAGTGCGCGATAATTTTAGTCAAGACTACGATTAGCTTGTAATTACATCCAGTCCCATTTGTGCGGAACGATGGTGAGCCGAGTGGCCGCGCCGTGGGGCGGAGAATGATTTCATTATGGCGCTGAATAAATTTCGTGAAAATTAATATTCGCTAATAGAAAGTCATTATATGACACGAAAAAGGAACGAAAACCAAAAAGGTAGTGAGTTTGCAAGTAACGCTTCAGCATCTCATTATTGTCAGTAAAAATAGTAGTACCGGGTATTCTTCTTCTACCTTATGTCTCTACGTGGCGCGATGTTGAATATTACACGGTAAAAGTGTAATAAAAACCAGATGGGTGTGACGAATTAAAACTACGACAAAATGCTAATGACCTGTGTACCCTGGCAATGGGCGCAAAGGACGTGACGTTGACAGTGACTGGAATAAGATGCTAACGTAGATTTAGAATATTGGTAAACGACGTGATAAATTACCCCTATTCGATGTAACTGATTAGTTTGTCACTTTGGCCCTCGCACATTAGCGAGCGGGTCGCGAGTTCTCTTTCTCGCGTGCCTGTCCAACATTTTTAAAATTGCAGGGATGAACGAATGAAATATGACCCAATTTCTCACGGATATTACGTGTTTTTATTTTTTTACAGAGAAGCCACGATATCTGAAGGGCGACGAGTACCCCTATCGCTGTGATGACAATCACATTCGACATCGTCATAAGAAACTCGCTTCCAAAGAATGCATTACGTCCGGCATTTTCGTTACCAAAAACCTGACAGTAATTACCGCTCAAACTGGGTCTACGGCCGTTCTACCGTGCGTACTGATGGGACTCGAAAATCCTAATGTGGTAAGTACCAAACATTCCAGATTATTTTGCGCGACCCAAATTTAGTTGTGACTCTTCCTCCGTGATCGATACGAACAGTTTTCACGCGATACTTACGAGAGAAACGGCAAATTCCGCTTCTTTATTGCTTAACGCGGAAGAAAAAATTACAATTCATCATAATTTTCTTAGTTTGAGGTGAAGAACATTTGTTTTACGAACGCTAATCTCATAAATGATCCCTCGTACGTTTTTATACGCTCGATCTCGGTAAGAAGAAGTTGAAAGTTTGTTCCTATCAAGAAAAACGAGCGTGGCTCTCAATTTAATGTATTTTTTTCTTCCTCACTCTTTTTTTCGCACGTATAAAAAACAAAAATTACGACTAAATAAGCACTACGTTGTGTACAATGCAGGTATAGAGTATTCTTATAAAAGGCTATATAATATGGTGGATTTGCCGTATAAATTTAGGAGCTAACGTACTAAGCTTGCAACAATTTTTATGAACTTTCTTACAGAATCCCAAGCGTGTACTCGGCTGTAGACAATAAATACCTGATGGTAGAACAGGCCTACCTCAAGTATCGTTTCCTTTTGTTAAAAGTGCGAAAGTGCGCTGTATTATTTTGTATTAGATCCTCTATAGAATATAAATGACGCGAGTAACTAGAACGGGCATTCTAAATTCCGGAAGTACTCCGTTTCCCACCTTTTAAGATCGTATTAATACGATGGTGGAGGGAGTGTTCATTCATCCTTTGGGAAATATTCTTTTTATTGTGTTTATTATTTTTTTTCGTATGCATTTTTGAATCGTGTTCTCATTTGCCAAGGACTTTCGGTGCGCCTAGTCTTCCGAATGGGAACATTTTATGACTTAGGAAAGAACTTGACAACGTCCAAATAATCTCTTCTTTGGTTTCAAATTGGAATTCCTTAGAAAAGCATGGGAAGCTAACATGGATGTCGACTACAGAAACCCGCGGTGTAGCTTTTTATATGCTTGCTCCATCTCGGAAGCAATTAAACCAGCTGGCGAGCTCATCCACTACGAGCTCGTTAGCCTCTTCTTTCCCAAAAATGGTCCAGTCTCATTTTAGCTTATAACATACTGTTTGTTGGGCTACACAGAAAAGCTTCTTCAACAAGTCAAGATCACTGATGACGTCATTTCACCCCTGAGTTAGATTTTTGATATGTTTCTTGTCTTTTATGAATTTTCTGAATCGTGTTACTATTTCCAGAGTTTGTGGTTGCCCACGACCCTCGCGAGTAGCCTTCCCTCACCCCTCCTCCCCCCAATAGCCTTATGTACTGTATCCATCTATTCCTTCATAAGAAACTATGACGTCGGCATCTTATGACTTCATCAACCATGACTCCGAGCCTGATTCTGCAATTTTCGAATTCATCCACTTGGTTTAAAAATATAAGATTACTACGATTTTGTGCAAGCCAGCGCTGCTAGATGATATTTTCAGAGATCCGTATCCGCCATTTTTTCCCAGGCCTGAAAACGGATTTACACAGACTTTTGTTGATTCATCAACAATGATCAGGAGAAAAGTATCTTTCATACGTATGACGGAGGTACTTTTCCTTTAATCAATTGCGGTAACAGCACATAACAACCAGCAGAAAAGTATCCCTCATGTGAGTGACTAAGGTAATTTTCCCTTGGCCGCAAGTAATCCGTATTTTACGCAAAATCCGTGGAAAAATCCGTATCACTTTTGAGGATCAAAAATCCATCGATCTGGCGGCACTGGTGCGAGTGCTTTCGGTTGATAAACCATCGACGGGCGAGAACGAGAGAGCTACAGAAGTAGTAATAAACCTGTGAGAAAAGGAGAAAAGAACGTACCATGAATCACAATACAAAATTATATTGCGTCAATCTCACAAGTTTGAACTTGCAATTTTTCGTAAACTGTGTCAGAAGGAAGTTTTTTCCTCATGGAAGAGACGGACATTTTCAGACCTTAGAAATGAATGTCCGGACGCCAGAAGATGGGCGGCAAAATTTGATTTGTCGTGTTGACTTGTTGTTTAAGCACCCTCATACTGCTTGACTTGAGTCTAATTTTGAGGGCCCAACCTATTTGCCCCATGTAGGTGAAGAGGCAGCTATCGCACTGGAGTCTGTAAACCCCACTTTTACTTTCAATTGGAGTTGGATCTTCGGTACGACAGAAGTTCTTCTTGATCAAACTTGTCTCACTATTTGAAAAGATACAATGAGAAACTTCTCCTGAAACTCTACCAAAGTCTCATCCGATCATGTTTGGACTATGGCGCACCCATTTACAATTGACCTTCCTCAAACTTGTGGACCCTATTCAGACTCACTCCCTCAGACTGGTGCTTGGAACTTTCCGTACGAGCTCCGGCCTCAGTTTATGCGCTAAAGCTACCGCCTCTGCATTATCAAAGACTCTTCTTCACCTCGATTTTCTTCATCTCAATTTTTTGATTCCCGCGCCCACCGATCCACCTACAGTATAATTTTCTTGTAAGAAACTAATCTTCTCTTGAACACTTGCTAATAAACAAATCTTCCGTCTCGAAGAATCCCTGAACATAGTTCTTCTAGTTTACCTTCCCCCAACTTGATCGTTATGTGTCCATATTAGCACAAAATAACTAGCCTCAATTTCCGCAAACGTCCCTCTTGGATTCCCCCCTCCCCCCTCCCATCAAACTAACGAAATGAAAATTCATTCGAGCACTCAATGTCTTGAAACTCCTTTCCCACCCAATGTTGTAACCGAAAAACCCTCCTCCACGTCTACCAGAACTTAAGCCCGACTTATCCTCGATTACGGCTCACCCATTTACGGTTCAGCACTCCCCTCTCATTTGAAACTACCCGACACTGCCTCGAATTCTGCACTCGGAATAGCTACTTGTGCATTCTGAAACAGTCCCGTTGAAAGTCTGTGCAGACACTGGCTTCCTCTCATTCCATTATCGACGCCTCAAATCAATAACCAATTTCCTCACAACTATCCTGCAATATTTTCAAATCCCCGTACACCATTGCATATTCCACCCTCACCACAACCAAAACTTCGTGACCAACCTTCGTTCCAATCTCGAACTCCGATTAGGACGCTCCTTTAATTCCACTGTCTCAACCACATCGTTCCCTCAGCTTCTCCGTGGCTCTCTAATCCACTCAAAATAATTTGCGACCTCACACGCCTCTCTCGTCTATCAACTTCTTCCGCAGAGTACCAGATACAATTCAACAAAATTCTTTACATCTTTTACAAACCTACATTATGGTTCATCGATGGTTCTAAGTAATGTTGAAACAGAACCGGCTTCGCATACTCATCACTTTTTCTCGCAACACCGCACCAGTCTTTACCATTGAATTACAAGCAATCTTCAGCTGTCTAGAATACATCCTCACCAACCTACCTCCCCTCTTCTCCTCGATCCATTTTTGATCATTTCCGACTCCCTTTCATCGCTTGGAGCCATCTACAACTGCACTTCCTCCTACTCACTCATAAATCGTTTACACACTCCCATTGCCACCGTTCACACCTCTTCTCAAAAATATCCCAGGAAACGAAAAGTCAACTGCTCTTTCCTTCCCTCCCGCTCTGGCATCTCCAAACTTATCAACAAATTCATCACTGAAGCATGGTTCAGTCTTTGGTTTAACCTCAATTCTCACTCAAACAAGCTAGCCCAAATTAAAAATATTCCTATCCCATGGGTTTCTTCAAATCTGTCGAGATGCAGAGGAGAAATAGTCATCGCCCATCTCAGAATCAGCTACACTAGACTCATCCACCTCATCTCATCTTACATCCTATGCCTTTCTCATGCCCTAATTACAAATCTGACCCCTCTCCCCTATCCGTTCAACATACCGTCTGCTGCCCTAACTTGACCCAACTCCGCAATTCCTTAACCATCCCTCGCAATCACGTACGACTTTCCCTCCATCAAGCCAACTTCCTCTCACGCATCTGAACACAATTTTGCCGAGCTCGTAGTCTAGAATCCAGGCTGCTAGCAGCTCGTAAATTAAAATAATAACTTAGTAATGGTCCCTAACTTTATGGAAGTGAGGAGAAAAGAGGAACAAAATTATAACCTCCCGCGCTCGCGATGACGTTGGCGCGAAAATGACCCTCAGAAAATGAGTTGGCTGGGCTCTTCTCAGTATACTGTATGCTAGGCCTGATATAATGAAGGCTGGGAATTGAAATTTTCCCAAGTCCCTAAAGTAGGTCAAGGTCAAGGTCATTGATGACGTCATGAAGCGTCAAACGTCACGTCACCTGACGTCACGCAGTTCACAGAAACTCCCGGACGCGGACGTTTTTTGAGGATATAATCCGCCTAACAAAATTGATAGCGAGTTCCCCGCTAATAGGAGAATGATTTCAACAATTTGCCAACATAAATGAATTGTCATCAACTGCTGATTCATTGTTATTGCTGTGCTTTGCTGAAATATTACTTTTTTTTTTTTAATTGTGAAACTCACGGGCTGTTCAATGGAGATAATTTTGGAATGCAGGGAACCAATCTTGAGTTTTACCGGAATTCCTCTAAATTTCATTTCCCTTTCATTACTCTTACTCAGCTCATCAACAAAATTTTCCAATTCTTCTCTCATACTTGCAGTCCTGTGACGAAATTCTTATGAACCCCTTTCTTTGCCATAATACTTTTCGGATTCAGCCGCAAAATCTCTTAATATTTTCCTCTAACTGGAAGAAAAGAATCTGATGATTTTGATCAATACGACGTGCACTCATTCTCTGATCCAATACACACATAAAAACGACACTTTTTCTATATTCAACTGACTAAGATACATAATATTTGTTATGCTGACACACTGTTTGATCATATGTGAATACGTGAATACTCACAAACTCCTGTAACGGTTAACAAATTTTTTCTGACTAAAAAATAGAATCATTCTGTCAAAAAATGGATGTATCTTACATTGAATTTATTGTATGTATGATCTTATCATATAATGAAACCACAGGACAGCTAGTGCGTAATCAAGAAGCTGTTACGTCTCCGGCATTGTTAGAAAATTTATATGTACAGATAAAGCGTGGAAGTAAGTAAATATTTTTCTCGTGTTGACGTGAATTTGGTCAGATTTTCATTAGCCAATTGTAGAGAAGAAAGTGCTATTACAGTATATGACAGCATGTCGAGTACAATTCAAATCTCCTCTTCTCTATGTGCCGCATCCAAAGGACCTCAGGCAGTTGTCATCTTGTTTTTTTTTCGATCTCGCGCTGCGTGGAAGAGTTCTTCTAGTGACATATTGGTCCATTGTGTGATATTTTTTAACTAGGAGAGATTTTCAATATCCATCGCTTTCCCTCTATTCGGTTAGGTCCGCGAAGTATATGACCCTGGCACTGTATATTTCTTTCTGAATGGTTTTCCCATACGCTCAAGAACCTCCGTCTTCCATACCTTTTTCGGTCATACAATTTTATCATGCGTGTTGTGTACCACATCTCAAGTGCTTCGATTTTATTCATCATCGCCGTCTTCAGGGTCCAGGTCTCGACCAGAAGTACCTTGTGCCAGCTGCTGAAGGCGTCCTTTGCCATCGCTATTCGGATTTCAATCTCCTCATCTGGATTTATGTCCTCGTTTATCCAGGCTTCTTTTTTTATGTGTTCGCCTCCTAACCATTTTGGTCTTAGCGATAATGATGGGCAAAACATATTTTTTGCTGGCCTCGCTGAGCCGGTTTAGTATTATGTGAAAGTCAGCCATTGATTCTGCCGCGTCCCTTGCCTGATGTTGAACTTTCCATAACAAAATTAAAGTTAGAATTTTTCAAACAAACGAGATTCTTGTCGAATTTCAGTCGGTTCTATCTTGAAACTGTGTATTGATTTCAGTCCCGAAAACATACTTGGATTTCAATGACAGCGGGTGTTTACAGAGCAAAGATTACGATGACGATTATCATTCGTATCAAAATGATAGAGAATTTGATCTTCGAGGTAAAAATGAAATTTGCGTTCATATATTCAGCAGTGGTTTTTTCGAATGGTTTGAAGAAGCGGCGGTCGAATTTAGCCTTAGGAATAAAAAAACTAAGCAGCAACTATGGGAGGAAAGTCCAAGAATTTACGACGGAATTTATCAAAACTGGCCACGTATTGCTCCAGATGAGTGGCTGAATCCGATTAAAAGTCTGGAAGTTTCAGTTGGAGATGAGAAATTCGGTGAAAAAGTCTTCAAGTGTCTTACGCGGAAGAAAAATTTCAAGAAAGATTCGCTTCGTGAATACTTCGTATCGGCAATTTATCAGTCAAATGCGAATGCGCGTGACAATCGGATGCTCGGGCGATTCATTTTTACTCCTGATAAAAGCAAAACATTGAAACTATTCGCGATCGCTGAAGAACCAGGAAAGGTCGGCAAGGACATTCTTAAGAAAATCCATGAAGAATTGTACGAAAAACGATACGGTTCTTATACGTCTCGTGGTGAGCATTTTCAAAATCTTTACCCAAAATATTTTACCATGTAGTCGACCAGGAGAGTATAAAAGTGCTGGAGCTAACTGTAATAAATTTTCAGTGGACATGTCAAACGTATGTAACCTTTCCGTCGCCAGTAAGATTCGATTATGCGCGATGGTTTTGAATGCCGAAGGATTTCCAGACAATATCAAATTCATACCGAGTCCGGAGAACATAGAACCTGAATGTATGAGAAGAAAAGTTGTGACCCGTGTAAAAGTCGAAGAAAGCGAAGAGCCAGCTTTCTTTTTAGACGCGGAAGATGTCTACGAGAGAGAATATGAAATTACTTACGATGAACAAATGATAAGCTGTAAGGGATCGGCTCATCATGCTGACGTCCCTTCATCATCCATATACCAGACGTACTACATCTCTCGTGGATTTTATCCCAAATCAGCGATCGTATTTCTACCGAAAGAAGAAGGCCTATATTATCCTTATGTTGGAGTAACTGACGTATACTTGATAGTTGGCAAAGGTGAAACGAAATACCTTTCGACAACTTTGATCAATAGTACACTTTTATATCGATGAAAATCATTATACTTATGATTATATCAAAATGTGGTATCATTGCTTCAGTTTCTGTTCTCAGAAGAAATATTGTGTGCGTGCACCACTTGTCATCAGTCGGACCCTTGCGCAGAATTGAATTTAGTTGAGGTACTTCATCTTCTGGATTTTGGAGGTTACATGTGCTTTTTTGAAAGTTTTTATGGTGATCCCAGCTTGCCAATATTTAAAAAGATTCGAACCATTTTTCGAAGTTCCTTAGATTTGTCCTTCTGTCTCCTGCTGACATTACACTTGGTTCGCATTGGTGGACGATACTCTTCCAGACTCCTCTCCAGGACATAAATTCCTTTCTGTATGTTATTGGTCTGATTCAATATCATGTCAAAGATTATTCTAGAAACGACACTTTCCCTTCGAATTTTTTCCTTTGCTTTTATGAGCAACTTGTGTAAAATGAGTAAAAATTTCACTATCTACTCTTCTTTCCTACTTCAATTTTTCATGTTTTGTTCTTTCTATTCCGGAAATTCGAGTGTTGTAATATCTGCTCGCTCTTCTATTGAATATCGTGTGCTCTTTTGAGAGTGTTCGGTCGCCAGATTTTACTTGCCATCATGATCCTACGTGACTCTATAATGTGCTTCAAAACTGGGTAAAACTGACAAATAGTACGTTGGAGCTTTTACTCTGCCCTGTTATGCTAAATCTCTTCCAAACAAATACCCCACAAACACATTCAAATGACATGATATAGGTTTACCGCACATTTACCGTCAATCCGAATGTGTCAGAGTTCGTTTTTATAAACGATGTATTAACGTGCGACAGTCGAAATGTTCCCGTTTTGGGTACTTCAAATCCTGCGGGGTTATCGGCGTTCATGAACGGTTCGATGCCAGTTCTACTTGTACCAACACTTTTTCTTCGAATGGAACATCCAATCCACCTCGTAACTCTAATCCTGGAAGCTGTCAACGTAAATTTTTAAAAAACGAGTGCAAAAACTGAAAATTGCGTATTCAGTCCCTTATTGGCGTCCTTGCGAAGTGTCTTCATTATCATTCGTTTTCGTTACCGAGGTAAAAAACAAAAAGAAATTCGCACGAATATTTCTTCCCGCCAAAAAAAGTAATTAGATGAAATTTCGACGCATTTTCCGGCCTTTTTTCATTCAAGAAACTTTAAACCTAATGTCTGACAACCAAGGATACTTGATACGATTCCAATTCGGCGATTTTTTCGTTTGCAAGAGCGGCGCACGAATTGCGAGATATACGATAAGAAGGATACCGACGACGGTCTGTCTCGTTTATCCGCAATCAAACTGATGCTTTAACGTGTTTGTACACGAACTGTAAATACGGCTGTAAAGTGCGTCGGAAATCAATAAACACGTTCATTTTATGATTTAAGACGGCGAGAATTACGATAAAGACCTCGACTTCGTATACGGACTCGGTGAAATTTAATTTACCATTTCCATAAATTCAGGAGTCAGCACGCGTTCGCATGAGTGACGTCCATTTTCTTAGCACCCTTACCGACGGCGTTAACTTTTTTTTTTCGCAGAGAAACATACGTTTATTTCGAACAATAATCGAGTACAGGGACTTTGAATCCATCAAAAAACAGTAACGCAAGGTAATATCAAATATTTCCCTCTGTCTTCCTAGTTATTTTTTTCTTTTTTCACCCACAAAAACGAAAAACCGCTACAAAGTTTTATTTACCCTCTCGCGCGCGTCATTTCGGAGTACCAAATTTATACTTTTACATTCATCTCAACACGCTGGTCGCAAATCCGATAAATAGTTACGAAATTCTGACGTATCGTAAACTTTTTCGACCGTACCTAAAAAAAAAAAAAATCGAAAAGTTTTAATCACTCGCAGCCGAAAATAACATTTCGTATTCCGTCGTCGTCATTTTATTGTTAGCGATACTGTGCGACCGTAAAAAGTGTCTCGAGCCTTCCTCGTTGAGGTGTTATTCTGTTTCGCCATAAAACTTGTGTACAGGTTCGGATTCAGATGTTCTGAAGAATATGATAATTTTGGGCTTATTTGACTGATTTTGTACCATTAATCTGAAATTTCTGTATCTCATTCTTGGAGTTTTTACTGAAAGATTAAGAAGAGAGAAAGGATGGTTCCTCCAGAAAATCGCCAGAATGATATACCAAAAGTAAGATCTTTGTATTCGTGTCTCATAGCTGGTGCCTCAGACCCCCTTCTCCTCGACCACTTGCAACCTGCGGTCCTCATGTAGATCGCAGCTTCAGATCAAGATCATTGAGCTCAATATGAAATCAGGTTTCATGTCTTGTAGCCTACGTCCCGGACACTCTCTTCTTTTACCTTATGCAGGTCGTATTTCAAGATGAACCTTATATAGGTCAAGGTCAATCAGGATCAGGGGCGGAACGTCTGGACGAGATCATTGAGCTCACTGGGAAATCATGATTCATGTTTTGTTACCTGCGTGCCCCAGACTACTCCTTCTTCTACCACATGCTAGCTGCGTTTCAAGATACTCTTTATGTAGGTCAAGGTAAATCAGAATTACAGGCACAACGTCGAGTCAAGATCATTAAGCTCGTTTAAAAAATTTATATATAATTATTTTTAATTTCACAAATTAATATTAATTTCATTTTTGAATTAAATAAAATTTATTAAATTTATTAATTTCATTTTTTAAAATTCTTTTTGTATTGAGATTTTATTAAACTATATTATGGTTAATTATAATTGATAGTTAATTAATATTTTTAGTTGTAATAAAATTAATTAATCAATTTGATTTAAGTTTAATAATTATAAAAAATTTATTTAATGGTTTTATTTTTGATATTTTTTTCTTAATTTATTGGATTTTGTAGATGTTTTTACTAAAAATATTTTCATAGTTTTTAAATTTTATATTTTTTTAAATTTAATTTTTGAAATAAAATTTATATTTAATATAAATATAAGAATTGATAATAAAATTAATTATTAAAATTATTATTAATGTTACTAAAATTACATGAGTTATGTGAAATCAAGTTATTAAATGAAAGATTGAAAAATAAATTGAATCAATTGAACTAAAATTTAAAAATTTATGTTCTAAAAATAATAGTAAATAATTGTTTTTTTGTTAAAAATTTAATTAATAACAAAATGCTTATTATTTTAATCAATAAATGAAATTAAATGCATGATAATTTATTTAATAAAATTATTAATTATAAAGATTCAAAATTAAATTTAAAATTATATTCCAAAAATGAAATATTAATTTGTGAAATTAGAAAAAATATATAAATTTTTTAATTAATAAAAATTTCTAATTTGAAAAATGAAGAGAAAAAAAAATAAATTTCACTAAAAAATCTTAAATTTAATAGACTATTAATTCTAAAAAAAAAAAAAAAAATCATAAATATAATTAAATAACCTAACATTGGGGAATCCATTTTCAAGGTTTGTAGCCTGCGTTTTGGACTTCCCTCTGCTTACACCTTATGTAGGTCGCGTTTCAAGGTGGTATTCATCCAAGTCAAGGTCAATTAGGATCAGGGGCGCAATGGCAGATCAGAATCATTGAATACATTGAGAGGCGTGCCAAATATGGTATAGTATCTCGTATACTTGCTCAAAATCAAAATTCTTTTGATTCACCCTCAGACGCATTATTCCACCATGCTGATTTCACCCTTCTGCTAATTTTACTCTAGATCTCTTCCGGAATCGTATATTTATACCTACCCCGCTCGGGATGTCATCAAGGTAGTTCTAATGTAAGTCACCGTCAATCACAATCAAGAGCGTGATTTCAGGTCGAGATCATTGAGCTCACTATGGAGAAACAGGCTTACGGCCCTCTTAGGATAGTTTGATGGGTAGACCAAATAGTTTTCCTGAGTTTTATTTTGCTTCACTGGTCAAAATTTTTCATAATCCTGAGAATCGCAAAAGTTGAAAGTTTTTCGAGTCCTAAAGTAAAGGCGGTACAGGTAAATCCAGGAAATAAAGCGAAGTTTGAGAGTGAGTTTAATCGCAGACCCAGCCTGAAGAGTCAAAACATGTCGAAAAAATTCGCTGCTCACGGAGTCTGTCGCCCTAATTACGTGAGGGTGTGCTTTGCTTGCACGAGCATCAAAAACATGGTACCGGAAAGAGTTTCTCATTGCTCGAGTTTTCAGGGAATCTTTCTAATTTTTTGCTGTGTTCTTCAGAAAGGTTCAACTAAAGACGGTACCGCAGCAGAATTTCAAACTTTTTCTTCGTATACTTTTTTAATTAGACGTTGAAGTTGGCAAAAATTCGCCTATTTTCGGGCGTTATGAAATTCTTTGGTGCCAAAATTCGGATTTCTGTTCCTATACCGCCTTCCATTAAACCTTTCTGTACAACATTTCCGGAGATTACAAAAATTCGCTGGAAAATGGAGCTTAGACAAACTTTTTTGTGATATCATTCCATGTCATTTGTTCCAAGGCCTACCCACGCACGCCCATAAACCGTCGCATAGTGACCAATGGTCTTTTTCGTCCAATGGCATTTTTTGTCCAGATACTATTTAGTCCAGAGAATTTTTGTCCAAAGTATTTTCGTCCCAAAACATTTCGTCCACTTTCGGTCACAGAAATTGTTGAAACTGTAATTTGTCACACATCGTCCATTGCATACATCACGGAGCTCGCACCGCCAGTACTTCTCAGTTTTTCCCCTATTACTTGAATGATACTGATAAACGTATCCACTGACCTCTATAGCGTCCTTATTCTCGTAGATTTCAAAATAGTCGCCATTCTACACGACGTGGACAATAATGTAGTGGACCAAAAAGTCTGAACAAAGTTTCGTTGGACGGAATATTTTGGACAATATAACTCTGGACGAAAATTCAACCCTACCGAATCTTGCAGGGTATTCAAGAATATGTATGCAACCTATCGCGCATCGTTTTGGAGTCTCCCAAAGGGCAAGGCACACTCTTAATTGCGGCTTTTTGAGGCATTCTGGTTCTCGATTTTGGTAATCGATCTTAAGAAAGTTGAAATTCTAACTTCAGAAATCAAATTAAACCAAATTTTCCTCTCGGGTACCTATGAAGATCAACTAAAATGTCCCTATCTTAGGTTAAAGGTCCTTCCCTCACAGTTTTTTTGATGATCGGACTTTGTGACCTTTGAACAGGAAAGGACACTTGGGGGGGGGGGGGAGGAAATGCCTTTTTTCAGGAGAGAGTAAGCATGACAAGGTCAGTGTTGGAATGCAAGTTTTGAAGTGAGTGGTCGTGTCTCATTCAATTTTTCGTTGTCATCAAATCGAATTTTTTCCAAGATTTTACCCTGGGGGCTCTATTCCCTTAGAAGTTCATATTTTTTTCAAGTTCCCTTCCTTCAAACGCGCGGAACGTTTGGGTGCAAACAAATGCGTTGAAAAGACGACCGAGTGATGGATGGAAGCTTTCCTTAAATGATTTCTCATAACAAAGTAACTTGTGGGAAATTTCATCCTCTACAAATTTTGTTCTTTCAATATTTTCGCCTATTGGCTTTATTCTCAAATTATTTTTAGTTCATTCAATTAACACTCCAATGTAAATATTCTAGATCCCGTTTCCAATGCTGTCGATTGTAACACTCCTAGCGGCCAACCAGCCCAAATAGAATATTAGACAATTTTTTATGCGACGTTGGCGCTCCACAGCTGTTGAAAACATTCACACCTGATCAAAAATAAACTAGGTTCGCTAACATCGCGTGCGTTGCAATTGTGAACAAATGAGAACAAAGAAAAATTTTCAAGTAAACTAGAATGAACGAGAATGTTTTGTTTCTCAGCAAAAGAATAAGAACTGAACAAAAACAGAATTTTATTGAATGCGGCCCATATGTCCGCCTCCTCCTTCTTGATTATACACTGTGAGATAAAAGTTGAAAGGTCTCTCTCCTGATTTATACAGATTGATAATTAGAATTTCTCCAAGTTCTCCTCCCACGTGTATGTATTCGGGTATTTCATCCGCTAGGAGCGTTTCAATCGGCGAAATCTAGACCGTGAGCAAGGAATTTTTCCTGTTTGAATGCCCAATTAATTAGTAACGATCAAGGAAAAGATATCTCTCATACAAGTGACTGAGGTGCTTTTCTCTTGATCGAATCGATGTTACATGAGACAGCAGTGCAACCCTATAACGACCTGGTGAAAAGTATCTCTCATACACTTATCTAAATTACTTTTTCCTTGAGCTCAATAAATCCGTATTTTACGCAAAATCCGTCAAAAAATCGGTATCTCTTGAGAACTGAAAATCCGTAGATCTAGAAGCTCTGATAGAATACTAAAGACGCGCGATCCTTCTTGAAATCGTTACAAATTAACTTCAAAAAGGCTTATGTTACGAATCTCGTGCGAAGAGACAACCTCATGAAGAATCGTATAAACCTTTTCTGGTGATTAGTCATCCCTCCTGTCATTTACTTCAGAATGGCACAATATCTGTATTTCCCGTCCCAATTTTAGTTCTTATTTGTATTTGCTCAGCGTGTAAAACTATAGAGAGACCGCAAACCTCGATGAAATTATTACAAAATTATGAATGGTTTATCACACAGCTCACGTTATTATAATTTCCTTTTTCGAATTAAGAAGATTTGCGCCCTCTGGAAGCGAAGAAGAGCGTTGTGGTGGAATGTAGTTTGCATTTATGCTGGTTGCGTATTACCTAAATATTTATTCTTAGCTCTACGGAAAAGCAGTCAGACCTTCTCGATTTCAAAAGAAAGCCTATACAAAGCTGTATTAAAAGCTCGTCGCTTCTACGAAAGATATGCACGCGAGGTAACATCTTCTTCGTGCACTTATTCAAGGAATCTGCCGGGAATTACTCATACTCCCGCCATCTTCGCGTATACGAATAAAAGTTCGCGTTATTTTGTTTACTTTACCAATTTAACCTTATTTTATCTTGAAATATTTTATGCTTGCGATATTACGTGCAAAGTACATACTTCCGTCTCAAACTGAAGCCACATTCTCCCAATTTCGTCTTAGAGCCGTATTTCCAAATTCTTGTTTTCTTGCGCTGCAAACGTCGACAGGTCACGTTAATAAATTACGCAGGTTGCGGGTCGATCGTCACAATTTTCTTTCCTTCTGTCATGTACGAATCAACGTATAACTGCTGGTGTAGGAATTAATGTAATGTTTGCACGTGAAAATTTGAAGCGTGTTGGAAAGCTTTAAAGGAGAAGGAGGAAGATGAAATCAATTGTTTCGTCATTAAATTACACCTTACGTATCCAAGTCGAAAACTGTGAATAAAATTATTTGATGGAAAGTATGCAGTACAGACCTTCACTTTTCGCATGCTCGCGTACATTTACTTAACTATCTCTGGCAAACCTTAGAAAGTAGAAACGATTATCAACATACTATATCTTATTTACGCTAGGCGTAGAATGTACATCAACATAGTATTTTCCACTTCATGAAACGGAAGATGCTACCTATCTTCTGCTTGAATGCATTCTTTCAACGGTTGAGAAAATTTTCGTCCTGAAAATGTGAATTGCAAGACAAGAAAAGTATATAGATACAATAAATTGAGGTAAGATTCTAGCTGCCTCAGGCCCAGAAAATGCAAATCTATCCGACTTATTTATGAACGTGAAAGTATTCCTTTTGAAATTGAGCAGTTTTGTGTTTTTGAAACGAAAGGGTGAACCGGACTTTGAAAGTAATTCTAAGAGATTCGTGGGTAGACTTACTTCAATTTGTAGTATAACTCGGAAGTTGAAATTTTTCCATATCTCTTCCTCTCATATACCGCTTGAAAGTCGTGAGCTTCCTTGTTAAATTATTTATCTTCGAACTCGCAGATTTAATTTTGAGCTACGAGTAACTTTCGAAGATCACAGTGCCGATTAATTTTGTTGTAGTATTTCCAAGTGTCTGAAGGGCACCTCTGAGACACTATATCTAGGTAAAGCAGCGTAAGGATAAGCCTTCATGACGAGTCTCAGAGTCTTCTCGCAACTAAGATTTGAATGGACGAAATTTACGCCTGGAAAAAAATTCAATTAATTATATTAGGAAGGATGGCTTTATCGTCCTTTTTATACAGTACTATACAGGGGGGGGGGAGACAAAAACAATTTCACGTTTCGATATATCACATATCATCTTCAGGAACGTGAAGCGGAAAATAAAGCCATTCTTTTCCACATATTTGATAAGATTTTGATGTTGAGAAAGTCAAACCTCTAAACTAAGGGTAATCTTCCCTGGTGGTAGGCACCTCGCGAGGATAGATGTTAGAACGCTTACGTTCCATGAACCACCATTTTGTAAAGGTAGCGTCGCGCTAAACTCGCAGACAGAATGCCAAGTTTCACATGTAGCCGAGCTTCATAGCACCGGATCGGAGCTTATCTATTTACCGTTCTTGTTGCCGTCTTCATGATAGTTTAAAATGCACCTTTAAGGTATAATAGAATGGCGTAAGAACAGTTTGCATGACGAACCTCTACGTGTTGATCTTTTTGCTATGTCAGGGGAAGCGGACGTAGAAAAATCTTGACTTTTTCGTTGTACACCAGAGGAGAAGACTAGAGTAACAAGGGACCATTTCAAGCTCAGTACTTCCATTGGGGTAATATGGAAGAATCTTGACCTGACAGAGAAATATTACAAGCTTGATGCTCGAAATTATCAGGAGACTACAACGTGAGTTCTTGTAAAGGAGAAAGAAATTAGCTCCAAGCTGTGTGTAGCAGATGGACCGTTGTTCTCTCGATGGGTGGTGGTAAATTTCGCAAGTAACTCGAAACTAGATGATATGTTACTCAGATATGAGGAGGTGGAAGAAGTTTCAACGTCATCGAGGGAGTATTTGTAACTTTATGCTGAAGGAGGCTCAATATTAGAAGAGAACATTATCAGAGATGATTCTTGGCTCAAATCCCTTTACCTACGAAAATTAGGACCTGACTATGCCTGATCTTAGATTCTACTATTTCTCTCCGAGCGATAGAGAGAGCGGGACTCGATGCTGCCAGGCCTACAGATTTTTGGTCCTCGAAAAAGATACAGGTTTTTCTACAGATTTTGCGTGAAATACGGATTTCTTGCGCTCAAGGAAAAAGTACCTTAGACACATACATAATAGATTCTTTTCTCCTGGTCGTTATAGGCTGATAGTATCGTCTCCCATAACATCGAGTCGATCAAGGGAGAAGTACCGCACTTGCTCTTATGAGAGATACCTTTCTCCTGATCGGTATTGATGAATCGGTCGAAGTCCGTTGAAATCTGTTTTCAAGTCTTACAAAAAATGACGGATACGGATTTTTGAGAATATCATCTGGCAGCACTGGTGGGACTTTGAAAAATCTCAATTTGAGAACACAGGAGGATTCAATAATTTATCCTCCAGGAAATGCAAGAGAATGAGCTGGGACGTACATTCAGGAAGCAGAAATCGTGAGTATTCTGTTCAATGGGTATTATTAACAGGAAACTCGTTTTATGGTTGATGAGGAGGGAGGAGGGTCAGAAAGAACGTCTGCCATCCAGCCGGTGGCAAGGCTCGGAGAAAATTTTTCAAGTCTCTCTCCTATCATGTATAGCTTGGAGATCGGTGTAGCCCCTGCAAATAACTAGATATGCAATGTGTCATACACCAATTGGTGTAGCCCTTTCCGTGAGCGAGGTATGCAACACTTCAAACACCACAAGACTTGAACACTTTTCTAGGGAGCCCCATAAAATAGGTTCCCTGCATCCCCTCGTGTAACTGCGTTAAAGAGTCTGTGAATCTTTGTTTCCACTGGTACTCTTCCTTAAAACCTCTTCTAATCATGTTTTCATCTTTGTGGTTCTTACATACAATCAGTTGAATGTGATCTCTCTCTGTGACTGTATTATGTTCAATAGATGAGGATTCAACGTTGATCTGTCGAGTGATCCGCAGTTCTATGCTTCGAACAGAGATACATGGAATGCGTGTAATGTACTTGGCTCCTTATTTTGCTTCTTCCGCTTACTTTAACACAGTAACGAGCCAAAGTAAGAAGTCAAGGTACATGTGAGCGTCAACCAAAACGTGATACACGCATTCCATGTATCTCCATGTTCGAAGGTTCTATGAGGTCACGTTAATTCAAATAAATAGATTGTAGAACTGACCTCTAGCATGGACTGGTAATGAAGCAGTGAATGTTGGTTTCCCGATATCTTGATAAGGACGAAATCGTTGGCTGCGCATGTGCATAGCGTGAAGAGCAAACATTAAAACGGTTCCCCGCGAACAGCCGCCTTGTCCATTGACAATCGTACACAAATGCGGCTGCTTGTGGGGAACCTTTGTTCGTGTTGAAGGTGAACAACTCGCTTATTTGGGGCGGTCAGCGCTAGTGTCAATTCTGAAAATGAGAACTCAAACGAGATACAATCGGCAGCACTAAAGATGAAAAAAACCGGTATTTTAAAAATACCGGTTTACCGGTACTTACACCATTTAAGTACCGGTGCCAGAAAAAAACAATACACCGGTTTTTCACCGGTTTTAATTTTATAACCGCTTCTCCAAGAACTGGTATTTTTAGTTTTTTCCTTCGGTTTTGTACCGGTTTTGCCCATTTCTAAGCAACACTATTACATAATAAGGAATGAAAAAATTTCAAATACATAACACCATAATGAAGCCAGTTTGAACTTTTTGTTATTCTACGTAAAGATGAGATGATGAAAAACTCATTTTGCTTCACTTGCAGGTTATTTGAAATTTTTCATTTTTTTTTGCTCGTATTTGCATAGTCCATATCCTATTATCAGGTTTGGCAAAAGTTTTATTTTTGATGAACGGACCACTCAAGCTGCCAGCGCTCCTTGTGGTAACTTACGGATGTCCGGCCCGAATTTTTCGCCGGTGGTTGTGTAGATGTGGCATTACCTATTCAAAGCTCGCCGACAAACATCAGAACCGCTCCTCCCTGGTGTGCGTGCTTTCAGAAGCATGAATCCTATCCAAAAATTATATTTTGGACTCAGTCTAGCACTGGCTCTTATTTTTCAAGCCGGGTAACCAGCTTGTCGAGCTTCCAAGAACTCCCACGATCGAACTTTTAAGGATTTCCAGCGAGCCTCATAAACCCATCGCGGGCCTCCCTTGGCCGGAAATCTGCCCAGCCGGGCTACCACGACACCGTTTTGGACGTGTGCCCATGAATATTAGCTCTGTAGACCTTGTTGATAGAATTTGTAAACCAAAAGTTTTCGAATGCTCGGGCATAAGGTATGGTGGTAAATTGAGGACGAGGAAAGCCAAAATTCTTCATACTTCTTAATACCCATTGTAGAAGCTATGTGGCTGTACCTTAATTTATTCCAGCCTCATTGGGATATCATTATAGTCTGGAACTTGTCCAATTCTAACCTTATAAAGTTATAACTGAGTCTTTGGGTCTGAACTGGTCGAATACTAGTCTTATGAAGGAGTTGTTGGCTGAAAATCAATCAATTCTAGCTCTAGATTGTTCCGATTCCAGCGGATTTAGAAAATCGACAGGTTCAAACTCGGTCAATTATTCCAGCCTTGTAAATCGAATTCCTTTCCATGCCGGGAAGAAGAATCTCTTCGTGAATTTCTTTTTCAACAAACTCAGGACCTACGATCATTGAAACACTGCTCTGGCCAAAATATTAGCATTCATGAAGATGTTGTTGTATCACTGTTTCAACTCGACAAAAGAACTCAAGGTAAAACGCACACAAAAAAGTAAAAGGTTTTAGTATCACTTGGGGCGAGCGGACATCATTAGTCTAGATGAGTTAAAACTCCGAAGTAATGTATTAAATGTGTCCGAAATTCATTAGGACTTAGAATCGATTGAAAAGCCTATAAAAGAAGAGACCTCGATAAGTTTTATTGTTTTGTAAAGATAGAAAAAAATCTATGCGATGCAGACCTTGGACAATCTTCTATCTGCCGTAAGCGTATTGAAACATATGCTTTTATAATTCTTGTTTCAACAAAGAAAGCAAGGTCATTTTCTTTATTAGAATAAAACTTTCGCCTTTGCCAAAGAACTCCATTTTTATCTTTTGATTGGCGTTTAAAAGCTCGAAGTTCGCACAAGAGTCCGTCAATATCTTCCGATGTGAAGATTTCGAGCGAAAACCAGAATTTCTGACAATTTTTGCGACCGAACGAGTAGCTCTTTCTTTTTCTTCCTCCTTTTCTATACTTGAAATGCGTGGCAAAGTATTTTCAAAATGCTCGGCGTTTCTCGATTATCTGATTTCAAAGCGAATCCACTTGAATTAGTTTGTCTAAGTCTCATCCGGTTGTAACCTTCAATAGAATTCGATCGTTGGAAGGAGAGAGAAAGAAAACGAGTCGAGATATTGTCGCGATATTACCTAGTAATGTTGTAAAAGAAAGTTTTCTCCCACTCGACGTTTTGTAAACTTATCAAGTGCCTCGTGGGATGTACGGTGTAGTACATATTTCATACCGCTGGGCGATCATTCAACACATTCGTAATTTTCTTACCCCATTATTCACTGTCCGCTAGAAAGCCGTTTTCGAATTTGTTGACATCTTTCGACCTTGCCTAATGAAGACTGTATAGCCGAGTCGATGTCAACGAGCTTAAAGGGCATCCTGTGGGAAAATACTGCGTTTAAAAAGAATGGCTACAAGTACATGCGGACTGGTAGAAATCTTGAGGAAGAATGCTTGAGTAAATGATCGTTAAATGGGAGATTCACCATTTCGTTTTACTAATTAGCTTTTACTATACAACAAACATCGCTTAAGTACAGGGTTTAGTCTTTTCTTACGCGGAAAATCCTGCAGAATATTATTCTCACCTAGAAAGCACGTAATGGACCATCAGAGTGCTTAAGCAACGCGTCAACATTTTGTGCCGAGTGAAAAACTTGAGAAGGTTTTCGATGGATATCTACACTATGATCTAAGCCCGCATTAAAGAAGGCGAGGGTTGATGATAATATGTGTTGTGTTAATTTCACGCTAAGTAGTGGAATTAATTTCGTAAGTCGTCGACTTATTCGTCCTCTTTCCAGCGGTACGTGTCGACGCAGCCAATTAGGATCGTATGGGAATAAAAGTTTGAGAAAATGTAAGTGTGAGAAGGAAGCAGCCAATAAAACTTCTAATGTACAAGGGTCGAATAAAATATGTATAAACGACGTGTACGAGTTACACATCGTAAGCGGGGGGCGAAGGTAGTTCGCAAACGCCGAAAATCCTAGCGTGAAATTTTTGTCGAAAATTAATTTTCCAGATTGCGCGCTTTCGGCAACGAGTGTCGGTCGTAGCCGGTGTCGTAATAATTAAATTTCTGTCAACAACCCCGGCCTCTCGATAAAACGTCATTTTAATTACATGTATTTGGAAACATTGCAAAAATACGTGCTCGCGTATATATTCATCGTGGCGCTATAGACATCTTATAGTTTTTCAATTCAGTTTGCCCGATTCGCTGGGAAATAAATCAGTCGATATTTATTAATATTTTATGAACGAATAAATCAGCATGGAATATCGAGATGAAAGATAGGGCAAAAACGAGACGATGGAAAAATGTGTCATCTGTTGCTCCCTATCGGTATCCATTAGATGAGCTCGGTTTTTGTTACGAAAAAACAAAAAGCGCAACAGTGTTCATTTTTGAGATGAATTTCCAGCGGAAAGGCCGGCTGTTCTAATAATTTTTCGCGCGAGACATGAATAAATAACCTATAGAGGAGCGAGCGAGACTGAAAAAGTGGACAAGGAAAAAGTATTGTAATCGGCTGGAGGTAAAGAAAGTATACCTAGGTAGTAGTCGAGGTATCATCAATATGTCATTAGCAGAGTGATGTTTTGTTGGAAATTCATATTCCTTCTGAAAATTCTCGAAAAATTTTATTCTGTTTTCTCCATATGGCATTAAAAATTTCCCTTTCTTTTCACTTTGCTATGTCTCATCATTGCTGTGGACCTGGTTTGCATCTTGCGAGACAGCATGTCAAGTCTGAGAAGCACGTTGTCAGAGGAGTAATTCAAACTGTCTTTATTTTTTTTGCCGCATCCATACTCTTGTTCATATGCGCATGCGGTCCCAAACAGATCCTTTCTTCATGACAAATCTATGCGAGCCTGAATTCATATTCCCACCCTTCTCTCCCCTCCATCCGGAAGGGCATTTCCAAAGAGAGGTTTGATGTGTTCTAGTCTTGCTGATTGCCATAAACAATCTAATAAAGTGTAATCCTTTCCCCCTTTGAACAAATTTTTGCAGACAACTTTAGAGTCTCACTCGCCTCTACAAATCCCACAGGAGCTTGTTTTCTCCAAAATACCTTTGGTAAAGTCTCTTCACTTCCATTTTCCTGGCACAGCCGTTTCTTCATCTTCCATAGAAGGCACTGACGTTTTCCCTTTTCCTCCCTCCTCGTCCAGATAGGCCTACAATCCTCTGCAAAATTCCTTGGTCTTACCTCGGATTCCAAATACCCGTAGACTCTTCACATCAAAACCTCTAAAACTATATGCTTAAACTCACTGAATGTCCTTGAATACCTATCCCACACTAGCACACAAGCTTCTCTTTTAGCTGTAAAGTTCTCTCATTCCTTCTCAACATGGACTACATGTCTCCAATCTACAGACAGAACAATAAGCTGAAATCACTGGATGCAATACAATTTTCTGGCCTAAGTTTAGCTTTTGGTAGCCCTACCCTCAGTGCTGCCAGATATTTTCAAAAATCCGTATCCGTAAGACCTAAAAACAGATTCCAACGGACTTTGACCAATTTACCAATACCAATCAGGAGAATGGTATCTCCCATACAAGCAACTGAGGTACTTTTTCCTTGATCGACTCAACATTATAGAAGACTGCAGTATCAGCCTATGACAACCAGGAGAAAGGTATCTCTTATGCTTTCAAATCAAGTGTAAAGCTCACAGTTTCTTTAATGGTGTTAAATGAGGAGATGCATCAGGGAACCTGTTTTATGAGTTTGACGGTTAAAAAATCCTTTGTCTGTTCAATGAAAAAATGCGCTAGAAAAAAATTCACGGGTTCTTTAACGAAGTTAAATGAGGGGATGCAGGGAACCTGTTTTACAAGTTTTACAAAAAAACGCACTGTGAACTTGACCTCCTTGGTGATGTGGAACAGAGTTCATAATATGGTGTAGTGTCATTATAACTGTATGACTGGAAAATAAATATGCCTAGCAATTTCTATTATTTTCAGTATAGCTGGGACCCCTCCTTGTAGTATAGTAGCTTTATACTAGTATATGCCTAGCAATCTGTATTATTATCTTCAATATAAGCTAGAAGTCTTCCTTTATTATACTAGCTTCATACTAGTATAACTGGAATCTTTGAGCTATAGATGATAGGAGGGGGAGCTCAAAAATTTTCCAAGTCCCAAGGTCATAGGTGATTATGGCTGTATAACTGGAATATTGATAATTGTGCCTAGCAATTTGTATTATCTTTAGTATAAGCTAGGACCCTTCCTTGTAGTATCATAGCTTTATACTAGTATAATTATAATTAAATAGGAGGGGACTTGAGAAAAAAAATGACCTTAAGGTAGAGGGAATAGGTAAGAGGGGGAGGTCAAAAATTTTCCAAGTCCGGAGGTCATTCTCAAGGTCATAGTTGGGTAAGGAAGTTGCCTCCCAGACGCTGGATGCCAGACCCCGGAAACTTTTTCTTGGAAGACCCCTTGATAAAACAGGTTCCCTGTTAAAATGGAAAGTTGAACAGTTTTTGACATGATTCATGTCTTTGCTCTGACCCTGCACTCATTTGAAAATTTGCATGCGCGTGTGCATGCAGATGACCTTGAGACTTATAATTTTTTCTCTCCAAGCCCTATCTTAATTTTGTTGGAAATGTGCGTGCGTGCATGCGGAGAGCGACGCTTAATCCGGAACCCTCAATTTCCTCACTCTCCCCCCCCCCAAGTTTGTACTCTGTATTAACAAAGCAACTCCGTATTAGAGCAGCGCTAATATGGAGAAGGGCGCTTAATACGGAACCCTCAATTTCCTCATCCTCCCCCCCCCCAAGTCTGTACTCCATATTAACAAAGCAACTCCCTATTAGAGCAGCGCTAATACAGAGAAGGGTGCCTAATACGGTCACCTCAATTGTCTTATTCCTCAAGCCCGTACTCCGTATTAAGAGAGCAACTCCGTATTAGAGCAGGGCTAATACGGAGAGCGACACTTAATTTGGACACCTCAATTTTCTCATTCCTCAAGGCCACGGATCCCTCAATTTCCTCATTCTCCAAGCCCGTATTTCGTTTTATAAAGCAACTCCGTATTAGAGCAGAGCTAATACGGAGAAGGGCGCATATTACAGAACCCTCAATTTCCTTATCTCCCCCCCTTCCCTCTCAAGTCTGTACTCCGTATTAACAAAGCAGAGCAGGGCTAATATCGAGAGCGACGCTTAATTCGGAACCCTCAATTTCCTCATTCTTCAAGCCTGTACTCTGTATTGACAAAGAAACTTCGTATTAGAGCATCGCCTGATACGGAGAGTGGCGCTCAATACAGAACCCTCAATTTCCTCACCCGCCCCATGTCTGTACTCCGTGTAAACAATGCTACTCCGTATTAATGAGCAGAGCTAATACAGAGAGCGACGTTTAACGCGGACACCTCATCGTAATTTCATTATACCGTATAGGTCAACTACTGGCACATTTTATTTCAGAACTTAGTTCAGAAAAGTCGTAACAAGTTCAGTAGGGGCGCGAATTGAAGATAAATTGAACTGCGTTTTGCAAAAGCCGTCCAAGCGACAATTTTTTAATCAGAGGAACGGGCACGCTTGGACGGCTTCTGCATAAACCGGCAACTGCGCCAATTAAATGTATTGTATAGCCGTGTTCGCTTGGCCAATTGATTGACAATCAGACCTCTTCGCTGATTTTGCATAGGCAATATTAGCAGTCGTCGCGTTGTTCCAACCCTTTTGAGCAGGTAAAATTGAACGTATAGACAGGCCCCTAAAGTATACATATGATATTTTGCATTTTGGGCTAGCGTGAATGGTAACATCTTTCTGGTCCATCCAATATAAGATAGGTATGCGCAAGTGATAAGAAGAGAACCGTCGCGTCGCCATGTTGATAAAGTCAAAGAAGGAGCAGTTTGAAGAGGTTCTTGGAGTAGCGTAAGAGAAATCAGTTTTGGTAGATTACGACGATTATATCGATAGAAACAAAAAAATACGTGAGTTCTCCCTCATTTTTGATGTCAAAGATTGAAATTCTTCCAAAATAGGCAACTATTCAATTGAAATTGCTCCTCTTTCCACTTTATGTTCCTATTCTTTAAGATTTCATCCCTATTCAACTGAGAACATTTCGCTCGTGTCGTGTCTTCTTAGCGGGTGCAGAGCACGAGCCGCAGACCCTAGTACTTTATGAAAGACGTCATCCTTTTCAAAGTCTTCACAAGACTTACTCAAAAGAAGACCGAAAGCGCGGTAACGATCCTTACGCACTGTAGCGCACCTGGGAGTGAGCGTTTTTCATCTAATTCCTGCCCGAACTGATTCGAAAGCTTCGAAGTTATAATTGAAGAATGTTTCATTAACTTGGAAATTTTTTCTGCGCGCTCGCTCTAGATTCAATTTCGAAGTTCCGTACTTTCAATCTGTACAAATAAATGGGATTATGGTAAAACAGTAAATTGTTGGTTTAACGTCAATGAGAGAGTCACAAAACAGAGGTGTTTGCGGTACATTAGTGAAGCGAAAGGTTAGTTTTTTGTTCGTTTACGCGACCGGAATTCATAAATACGTTTCAGAAATAAGGGAGAAAAAATACTCGACCCAATATTACGGGTACAGTACTGGTGTACAGCTGGATGTGTAAATTCAGTTTACTAAGTAATTTATTGAACGAAAATTCTACACGGTAACATTGAATAATAATTACACCCTAAGAATAAGAAACAACGCACCATCTGGTTTTCTCTTAATATATTTTTTTTTTAATTTTTGAAATGGAAGAAAGCTTCGAAAATTTGCATTCTCGCGAGCATTTCAGAAATTTCACATGGGATATCTAAATTCACTTGAAATTATTGCAATAACCGGTTACGCTAGTGACGATACAGAACAAAAATAAAGTACGCTTTTGGGTTAAAATGAATGACAGAAGGGAAGTGCGTGTGTATTTCTTTGAAAAAAATCCATTAAATACGAGTTCATATTTTCATTACGGTTAATGCAATATTTTTCTCGCGGGCTTTTGACGATTTCTATATATCTAGTGCGTGTCGTGTAGTTGTGGAACTTTTCTGAGCACTCGCGGCATATGGAAGGAAAGAGAAAAAACAAATCGAAAAGTCGAGTACTTCTTCGAAGAATTTCACACGTTGAAATGTGCGAGCAGAAAAGAAAAATTGAAAATAGGCCTCAAAAATGAGATATGTAACGGAAAATTTTTTTTCTCGAAAGTTTTTCTAATTTTCGTTCGAAACGAAAGGTCTGACCTTTAAAGGTGAGATACGTTCTTTAGATATAAAAGTATACATTCGGATAAGAGAAAATGTTAATGCGAAAAATTTTTGGAAAGTGATGTTAAGAATTTGTTGAAGGACATTTTCGTGAGACATTTCTTATATCTACCGCAGCGACCGAAATGGAAGGAGGATTAGTTTCTGGAAATTCGATAACTCGAATTTTCGCCTGTAGAAATGTCTCTTCATCTTTACTTCATTACGAGCTAAAACGAGAAAGTGACAGGATCAAGGTTGAAGACTTCAATTATTTCAATGTCAGCAGACAGGGAGTGTTGTTTCATCATATCCCGATAAAAGTGACGTAATGAAGAATGAAACGTATGTAAGTGAATAAGATTTTATACGAAAATATCAGAACGACCACGTTTTCACCAGCAGGTTGCAGACTGAAAGAACAACATGAGCCGATATAAAAAATTTTCCTCCCTATTGTATGATTACGCTGTATTGCTACCTATCAATTTTTATAAATTTTATAGTCATATCTCAATGATATTGCTTCAGTCTGAGTAATATTGTACTCATGTCTTTGGGCTGGAGGTCAGTTTAAGGAAGGCGGAGAACATTCTTCCTTGAGGATGCCGAAAGAATTTCGAAAAATTTGTTGGTTGGATTTTCATCACTTTGAAATTCGTTATGTCTTCCATTTTTCTCCAGTTTTTGAGGGGAGGAAAGTTTGCTCACGCCACCCTGGAATCAATCGATTTGAGAGACTACGCCATCAATGACCTTGAAAATGTTGACTAAGACGTATTATAACGTCATCAGTGACCTTGCCTTACTTTAGACAGAGTTGTCGCTCATGTCACACACGCACCCACCCGATGTCCTCCATTGTGAAGTGGTGGTTAATTTTGGTTTCTCCAACACTGGTGTCGACCTTCCGGGTATAAATTCAGTGCTGGAAGAATGTTTTCCCTTACCCGATATGCTGGGCAACTGCCCAGCTGTAGTGCCTCCCAACACGGAAACCCAAGCTCACACGCCAGAAACAACCAAGAACCAAGTCTCTGTTTGAGTCTCTTTTTCTTTGTTCCTGTCCTACTTTTCATCTTTGTATTTTTCATTTGGAGTGTCATTTATATCTGGATGCTACAAAGGTGTTCAAAAGGCCATAGCGTGGTTCTGTATTTCCCTATTACATTCATCTTCTCCTCCATAACCATAGCTGCAAATGCCGACGGTGACATCTGGTTTTAGGCTTCTCTGGATCTACCTCGACCACTCGTTCCGCTCACGCCTCCACGCAAGTAAGGTAAGCTGACGTCCATCAACCCGCCCTTGATCGGAATGCTAACACGTTACCGGCTCAACTTCCCTTTGCTTCTCAAGAAGGTACTTGTTGAAGCAGTCTTGGTTGCTTAACACCTACGTCAGATACAAGTTCAGCTGACCATGGTCTCTATTCATCCATCCAACAAGGTTGTGTATTATCAGATGGATTTTCCATTCTGTAGCTCACTCTGAGCGATTCTCGCGGGCCCGTAAAACCTCTTGATCAGTCGTTGTTTTGACATGTTTCATGTCTTTGTTCTGGGCTCATGCTTGTGGGAATATTCACTGTGGCAGTGATTCTCAAATCTGCGAGTCCGAGCCCCCCCCCCTCTGGAGTTTCTAGCTTATCCTACTATAATGAAAAGACGTAGGCTAGATTTATACTAGGCTAAAAAAACGCTGAGAGCCATTATAAAGCTATTAGCTTGTGACGTCATAAGCTTGGTGACCTCATGAGTCGATGATATATAATTCAGTGATATCATAGGTCGGCGACGTCATAAGTCAGTGATGTCATGAGTTGATGACGTCATAGGTCAATGACGTCATAAGTTTGGTGACGTCATGAGTCAATTGTTGTCAGTGACGTCATAAGTTAGTGGCGTCATATGTCAGGGATGACATATGTCAGGGATGTCATATGTCAGGGATGTCATATGTCAGTAACGTCATAGGTTGGTGGCGTCATAAGTCAGTGACGTCATAAGTTGATGACGTCATAAGTTTGGTCACGTTATACGTCAGGGACGTTATAGGTTGATGACGTCATATATGTCAGTGATATCATGAGTAAGTGATGTCATTTGTAGATGACGTCATAAGTTTGGTGACGTCATGAGTCAATTGTTGTTAGTGACGTCATAAGTTTGGTAACGTTATAAGTCAGGGACGTCATAGGTTGATGACGTCATATGTCAGTGATGTCATAAGTCGATGACGTCATAGGTTTGGTGACGTCATAAGTCAGTGATGTCATTTGTAGATGACGTCATAAGTTTGGTGACGTCATGAGTCAATTATGTCAGTGATATCATAAGTCAGTGATGTCATAGGTCGATGACGTCATAGGTTTGGTAACGTCATAAGTCAGTGATGTCATTTGTAGATGACGTCATAAGTTTGGTGACGTCATGAGTCAATTATGTCAGTGATATCATAAGTCAGTGATGTCATAGGTCGATGACGTCATAGGTTTGGTAACGTCATAAGTCAGTGATGTCATTTGTAGATGACGTCTTAAGTTTGGTGACGTCATGAGTCAATTGTTGTCAGTGACGTCATAAGTTTGGTGACGTTATAAGTCAGGGACGTCATAGGTTGATGACGTCATATGTCAGTGATATCATAAGTCAGTGATGTCATAGGTCGATGACGTCATAAGTTTGGTAACGTCATAAGTCAGTGATGTCATTTGTAGATGACGTCATAGATCAGTGATGTCATAGGCTTAGTGACGTCATGAAACAATGACTTTATAAGTTCGGTGACCTCATAGGTCAATGACGTCATGATCTTGGTGACATCATGAGTTGATGACGTTTTAAGTTTGGTGACGTCATAAGTTTGGTAACGTCATATGTCGATGACATTTTGAGTCAATGACTTCATAAATCAGGAACGTCATAGGTCGGTGATGTCATAAGTCGTTGACGTCTTAAGTCAATGGGGTCATGAGTTGATGGCATCATAAGTCAGCGATGTCATAATTCGGTGATGTCATAGGTCGATGATGTCATAGGTCGATGACGTTATAAGTTTGGTGACGTCTTAAGCTTGGTGACGTCATAAATCAGTGACGTCATAGGTTGGTGACGTCATAAGTCGTTAATCTTGGTCCGCTTACAACATCTGAAACATACTAAAGTAGACTTACACTAGGCCAAGGAGCGAGACGATCAAGCGGTGAGTGAGGCCACGGCCTACTTTATACAAGGCCGTAATGCAGCGATGTCACAACGTCGCACTCGAAAAGAAGTGGATACAGATTTACACCTACGCTTATGGGAAAAAATGAGAAAAAACCAAAGTTTTGATTTGTACGCTATTAAAACGCTGTTTTTGAAAAAAATGTAGAGAATATAACTTGAAGAGCAAACAATTCTCTATTTTTGAAGCCCTATTTCAGTAAAATTGTTGCAGTACAAGAGAAGTTATCATCGTTTTAAAATTGAAAATCGGATAGGGGACGAAGTGCGGTACAGTTTCATCATTGTTACACCGCACCGATGAACGTGAACCGCCCCGAAACGTAACTGATAACAATCCACTGCGCGCTGTTGTCATTTTCTACATTACGGCCTTGTATAAAGTAGGCCGTGGTGAGGGCCCCTAATCTCATCAACCTAAAATATACCAAAGTAGACTATTACTAGACCAAGAAGCGGGACAGATCAAGCGAGTGTGCCGCTCTAAAGCCTTAGCGTAGAACTCTAAACAATTTTTGTCTCGCATTATCCATAACATATCTGATTGGGCAAAATTCTGAAAAGACATGAGACTTGGTCTTTATCTTTTTGGCTGCGCCAGGAAATCCAACACCTCTTAATCATTCTCTCTGCCTCTCCCTCTCTCTTTTCTTCGTTGCTTCTAACACCACCGCGCTCTCCTCAGACAAGAACTCGACTGGCGCGGCGGTGAACGTGCTAATACGCATAAAACCTTCGTTGAGACAGTGCGGTGGGTATCAACACAACTCCTTTGCGTTGGATCTATTCCATCTTTTTCCTTTAAAGCGTCATTTCCGCGAAGCCGGCCCATACTAGGGCACCATATAGGAAGACTGGCCAGGCAGTGCTCATAATTATCCTTCTTCTCGTTTCCCTCGGCCTCCCTAGGTTTGTTGTCATCAAGGTTACTATCCTGTCTGCACAGGTATTAAAATAGATCGCAGATTCTTTACCTCATACATCGGCTTATTTTCAATTCTCCTCTTTCAGTCTATGTATTCAAAGTAAGTACGTCGCTTATTATTAAATAATCAATGATTATTTACCATCCACAGTAAAAATTTACTTTATGAAAAGATAAATTGACCTACGGCCCATTTTAGACATATTTTTCCTCTTTCTTCGATAGGGCTGTTTATTTTTCAGCAGTCATTTTCTTCCTATCTTTTCCAACGATCAAAAATGACTTCTCACAACCCCCCCAAGCAGCTCACACCTCTATAAATTGCGCTGTTATGCTTTAGCAGCATTACAATATTTCGACCTTAATAGCGTCGATTTATAAGTGAATAAATTACAGGATAACGAACGTGGGCTCAAACTTCCTCGTGTTTCGAAGAAGCAAATTAACTATTGTACCGAATGAGAATTCAGCTGAAGTGTGAAGATAAGTTTTGAAAGTTGGAAAAAAATTCAACGCTTGTGACCTACATCGCGTGCCTTAGCGGGACTAATATCGAATAAGAAAAGTTTGAAATATTTGCCTGTGACGAGGAGATGAAAAGATGGCTTAATTATCCTTCGGCGAAGTAACGTATGTGTATCAATAAATACCCAAAAATCACGAATTTCTTTTCCTTTTTTCTGAATCTCATCGGCTGCCTCTAACGTTGAACAAACGAGAAAGGGGTGTGAAGAATTCATAAAGCACTTACAGCATCATACTAAATGTAATGCGGATCAAGATGGAATATTCTTCAAGAACTGACATTGACCGTACTCTTCCTCTTTCTGTCTTTTTTTCATATACCAAAAAAATTTTCCACTACATGAATATTTCGGTTTTTCAAATTATATTTAGTTCTCTCGCATGCTAGTTTTTCTCTTTTCCTTCATTCAACACCTTCACCCTCTCGTCATATTTTCGCATTCTGTACAACGTGAAATTCTTCAATTTTTGCCATATAAACTGAATCACCCTGAAATAGGCTGACTAAAATTACGATTTCTTTTTTTCTCGAACAAATTTGCATACTTACCTCCAAGGTACATATTTGTCGCGGTTTATTTCAACGATAAATTCTTCATAGTATGCCTTTTTTTTACAGCGTGGTATGTGAAAGATATAGCGAAAAAGGCGTAAGAAATCTTCGAGACAAAAAAAAGAAAAAGAAGTCAAAATCATTGGAATGACCTTATTCTGGAGACGAAGAAAAGCAAACCCTAGAGTAAATTTGTAAAATTTTGTATTCCAGCCCAACTTCACCACGAGGACGAGATATATCTCAAATTTATCGCCTCGATGGAATAATTTTCGACTGTAATTTGTAAATTTTAGTGAAACTAATTTCATTAAATGGTAGACTGAGGTTTACGTTTGAAAGTTCAAAGTTCACTGGATACGCGATATACCACGACCAGGCTACCGACGCTACTGCCACGAAGTTCAGAGTGATGAACTCTATGAGAATGTTTCATTTGTTCAACACACGAAAATAACGACCGAGGAGTTCCAATCCAGGTTACTTCCAACTAAAGATTCCCTAATGCTCGATTTACTCGAGGACTTGGGTGACTACAAGAATTTACCTTTTCGTACGTTCGCAGCGTCATCATCAGGAACGGCTATATCAATACACCGTCTTTTATTACAGAGATCGCGATATCGCATAATGGCGGACGCGCTAGCGTACCATTATTTATTCAGCACTTATCTATTACAGTATTAATGCTGCGGTTACTGAATAGTTCGATTAATGTACCACTTTGCTCAATTTACTTTTGTACACACCGCACAATAATGCAGTCTAATACGCATCAATCCGCCTTCACGATACTGCTGCAGTATCCTTTGTCTAATACCTAATTTTAGTACGGTATACCGTGAGCAGACAAGGTGACTCTTGACTCGTGAATGAAGATGTGCGGTGGACAAAAGGTAAAGGGTTCTAGTTTTGAAAAGCTAGTCAAGTTCTGAGACTCTTGTCATTCGCGATGATTGAAGCGAGCTAAAATGTGAAAGGTTGAAACGGTCAATGCGTCGTTCGACATTTTGATATTCGCTTATTATTCTCGCCTCAAGTCGACCGAAAGGTTTTTGAGTGACTTGCTCGTACAAGATTCAGTTCGATTCGCTCTTGTCGACTTGAAGGCAGTCTTAATTCAGATGGATTTATTTATCAACATTACGAAACCGCAGAGAGTAAAATACTTGACAATGGTTTTCGATGAAAAACTATCCTTAGAGTGTCTGGAGAAACGAAAGTAATGACAAGATATCACGATAAAAAGGAAGGAGGCGATCTGTCACTCGATTTTTAATTTTGAGGAGGGAAACCTAGTAAATGATTTCGGCGAGCATTGTGGCCGGAGGCAGTCTGGGAAAGCTGGAAGATCTTTCAGAGTAGAATGTTACTTTCGTCTCCGATTGTCGACCAGTTTCATCGATATGCACTGCTGGGCAATCGTGCCAGCCTAATTTCTACATGCCACTCAAACATCCTTCGATGTTGGAAGCCTTGTGAAGACAAGGAGATATTAAACCAAATGGGCGAAGAATGCGACCGATTTCGAAGGAGTAACGAGGGTTGATCGAAGCGTGCACACAACTGCGCCTCAAATAAACGAATACTAAAGCAAATGGATGAGAATATTAAAGAATTAATTGTGCGCTTCGCCGACGTTCTAAGAACAAGATACGAGGGTGTGATGAGGAAGCTGAACGCTACTGGAGGAGCTTGCGTTTCTCCGAGTTTCGCGCTAACTGCATAATCGTATCGTTTCGACAAACTGGCAAACGGTAATCGTGATTTTGCATGACATAAATTTTAAGCAGATAATCGGCGAGACAAGAGTAGACGAGGGGAGTGTTGCGCTTCGCATTAGCGTAGAAAAAGGAATCCTGCATTGGATATGTTCGAGAATAATGAAGCTAGAGGATTTGTTTGTCGTCATCGAATATACATACACGTATTGTATCTTCGCTGCGAACAATAATATTATATAGACGAACGACGTGTATATGAGGCGAGGTTGTTCGTACATAAGTTATTTTAATATGATATTGTATTAGACGACGAACTTCGAGAGTGTATCGAAGAATTACACGATTACGTTTTGTCTGGTGGAAACGTGCTCGTGTAGGATGAGTCGCGGAATTCCTTGACGGCTTTAACGAGAGAGTATAAGGGAAAGAAATGCGACCAAGCATCTAGCGAGTGAGATAAGAAAATCCTGAAAGATGAACGACGACGATGACGAATACGACAAAGAAGAAGTTGAATTGCACTATGACGGATGATGGTTTGTAGGCTAAAATTTCGTTGGTATTGTGCGCTCGCGAAAAATGTACGAACGGTACTGTACTCGAAAGTACGCGCTTACAAATAATAGACAGCGCAAAAGGTACTTACGTAGTAAAATATTGTATTACAGTTTTGCTGAGGCCAAAATGAAAGAAAAACTATTTTCGCAGCAGCGAAGCCGGAGGGGAGGAAAGGTGCCGTCATTACAAGCGGGCTAATGTTTCCATCGGAGAATTGCGACCGTTATACGAAGTTATTAATTACAGTTAACTTTCGGAGGATATTTTTTCTCGTCTTTGTTTTAAAAGCGAAAAGATTTAATAATAGCTTGCTTTTTTTTTCCTCTTTCTTCTAGGCAGAAAGCTGCATTAAGTGAGGTATACGAGTTGACATTTTATTTTTCTAATTAAATTTATTCACGGAAATATTCAGACCGTGGCAACAACTTTTTTCCTAGTTTTACCCTCGCCCTCTCTTTGCTTTCGGTCGTACTTAGTTCTGGCTTTATCGAATGCGACGAGTCTCTTGTTTTCCGGCATTGTCGATATTGAGAAGTGGGTACGACCACACTATGCAACTGACCGCAGTCTAGCCAGAAGTTGAGCACACATTGAAAATATCATACTAGTGTAATGCTGATTAGGCAAATGTGGCAACATTGTAAGATGTTATTGTTATAAGAGGGGAAGATGAGGTTATCTCTTCAAGATCATGGATTCAAAGATTGGTTAGATGCTGATAAAACAAAAGTGAAGGTGAAGAGATCGAAGGATTTCCAATTCGTTCCCTAATCGAAATTCTGATTTCATCGCCGTTCATCAATATTAATATATGTGAACGTTAGTAAATGATTGTTTTCTTGTTTTTTGAGGGAGGGGGGGGGGGGTATTGGAAAAACTGTCCGCCGTCCCACTGGCCGGCAAACCTTGGAGGTTGGAAATGTTTCAAGTCACCCTCCTATCATATTTATCTCGGAGGCCGGTGTAGCCCCTGAAATTGACTGGATATGCAATGTTTCATACACCAATATGATTAGACCCTTCAATTAGCCAGATATGCAACGCTTCTCAATCACCATAAGACTCCGAACGCTCTTCTGAAGTATCCCTAAGAACAGAATTTCTGCCTCCGCTCGTTCAACTCCGTTGATGAACCCGTGAATTTTTGGAAAATCCCCTCCAGAAGACGAAGAAAGCTTCAAAGTTTGTGACAAGTGTTTAACCAAGGAGGACCATGAAAAATACTTCATGGAGATGCAATATAAGAAAAAAAAACGGAAAAACTCCAACACAAAGCTACGCTTAGGTATGTTAGTACAGGTGCTCTCTGACTATTAGCACGAACACTACAAGTTGATCTGCTTGCAGAATAGCGGGCAATGGTAATCGAGGCAAGAAAGAAGACAAGGACCCTCCAACAAACCTTACGAGTGAAACAAGAACCCAGAGTTTCTTGCTTGAGAAGAGGAAAACGCAAGTCGCTCTGTCACTAAGGCTGCGGACAGTAGCGTAGATGGGGGGGGGGATATTCCCCATCGCAATTATTTTAGTATTTTTTTTCGTTAAATACAGTAATTTTGTCTATTTTTTGCGTAAATTCGGAAAAATTTTAGGAAATCCCCCCCCCCCCAATGAGAATATCCTATCTACGCCATTGTCTGGGGAGAGTGGAGCTTTGGGTTAATAGGTGATCGAGTGCCTCTGCAGCCAGATGATATTTTCAAAAATCCGTTTCCACCATTTTTTCTGAGACCTGAAAACGGATTTCTAGGGATTTTCAGTGATATAACAACAACAATCGGGAGAAACGTATTTCTCGTACTAGAGGCTGGGTTACCTTTTCCTTGATCGACTTAGTGTTACAAAATACCGTGATATCAGCGCATAATGACCAAGAGAAAAGTATCTCTCATAAGAGTGACTGAGGTATTTTTCCCTTGACCTCTAAAAATCCCTATTCTACGCAAAATCCGTAGGAAAATCTGTATTCTCTTCGAGGACCAAAAATCCGTAGATCTGGCAACACTGTCTAGTGCTTCAGCGAGAGAGTTGAGCCCATAGCCAACCATGTTCGAGTATGAGGCGTGCAAACGTGAGCACGGTAAGCTAAAATGGTCTCTTTATGAGACCGGAGAAGATGAAGAACTCGTCCCTAGTCCCCCGAACGACGACATATACAACGACGACATACTCAAACGAGTAAAACAAAGGAGTAATTGAAATAAAGCCACGGAATTACAGAAATACGCCGGAGCGCTTTCGATTAAGAAACCATTGTAAACGGAGACGTAAAAGCAACTGAACCAACTCCGGCTGAAAACAAGAACATCTGATCACTGAACTAGCGAGTCATCACAATGTGAATCATATACTCATAAACTAGTTCAATCAAACCCTCAGCAGATATGTACCTTTTGAGTACATTTTGATTCTAGCGCGGTACTTCTGAAATACGAGTCTCTCTTTGGACGAGGGCCTCGGTGCCCTCTTTCAAACTATGACCAGTGGTAAAAAGATGGTCCACCAATGCCGAATCATCCAATTTCTTCTTTTCCCACGCTTTCCTATGCTTGACTATTTTAATTTTAAGATGATGGCCAGCCTCGTTTATATAAACTCCATTACAGTCATTACACTCCACCTTGTAAACACCGTCTCTTTCGACCAATGGGATGGCTTTTGACTGGACAAACAAACTTCTTACTGTGTTGAGATTGCAATAAACCGTGCGAAACCCAAAAAGAACGGAGGACACGACTCAACTGGGAAGAAAATTTTCCTGAAAACGGGAGCCTAATCCAACGCTTTCTACTATCCAAAGTCGGATTGCGGGGGAGGGAGCTAGTAGAGTCAGGGCATTTCCGAGTCAACTTCCTGTGAACCATAAGGTCAATATCTTAAGTTGATCTCATTCACTCTGGCCAAATGCTTTATATTCATAAGCTCCGCCGTCTCTTCAGAGATTGTAAGGTCCAAAAAGTTAGTATATGAAGCGCCCACTTCCAACGTAAATTTAATGGAAGGATACAGATTGTTTAGATCCTTGAAAAAACTCCAAAAGGAGATATCGGGGACCGTTGACGTACCTGTGCCAATAATATATATGACCCGAAAACACCTGACCAGAGGAAAAAAGATCGAGCTCAAATTCAGACATAAAAACTTCCGAGATGAGGGAACCCAGAGGAGAGTCAATAGTCCTCGGGAAACTCGAACAACAATTGGGAGATTAACAGATATTGGGCAAATTAAAAAATTCTGCCTATTCTTCGTGGCAGATATGTGAATGGGCCAAGAGGTCACTCATGTGTTGCATGGCAGTAGCTCTAGGGATCCTGGGAAATAAGCCGACTACGTCAAATAATTTAGTGAATCGGATTAATTGTATTCGTCCCAAGTGCTGAGAAAACCGAAGGGAGGCATACTCATCTAAGAGTTTTTTGCTAGAGACACAGAATATTCAAAACATCGGAGTGCTTCCGATTAAAAAACCATCGTCAACGGAGACATGAAAGCATCTAACCCAACCACAGTTGCCAACAAGAACGTCCGAGGAAATCAAGTATTTGTTGGCCTCTTAACTTCTGTGAATTCGATGGAAAATTTTTCGAGATTTCTTAGGCGGTTGGTATCCCCATCAGTTCTCCTCCAAGTTCTCTCATCTCAGAGGTCTTTATGTCTAAATTTGAGCTCGATCTTTTCTCTTACAGCCAGGTGTCTTCGAATCATATACATTATTGGCACAGGTACGTCGACGAAGTGTTACGTACGTAGAGTGGTCCTCGAGCGAGATCTCCTCTTGAACTTTCCCAAGTATCTAAACAATCAGGACCCTTCCATAAAATTCACCTTGGAAGTTAGTCGTTCATCAATTAATTACTCAGAGATGGCGTCCATGAATTTGCTATCTACAGGAAAGATACTTTGACCGATATTACCGTCCATGGCAAATCTTTCTACCCTGTCGCTCACGAGTCGAGTTCGCTGCTTTTAACAGCTTAATCTATCGGCTGACCCGTATTCCGCTGAGTCAGTCCGCCTTCCACAAAGAGTTGTTGACTATAAAGCGCTTGGCCAGAGTATATGAGGTCAATTTAGATATCGATCTTATGGTTCAAAGGAAGATTAGTCGGCAATGGCTTGATTTCACCACATCCTTCCCTCATAATCTGACCCTGGGTAATAGAAAGTGTTGAATAAGGCTCCCATTTTTGGGGAAGTTTTCATCACAATTGGGTTGTGTCCTCTGCCCCTTTAGTTTTCGTCCTGTATGTTATAATCTTAATACTATTAAAAGTTTATTTTTCAAGCTTGAAGACATCATCCGGTTGGTCAAGAGGAGTGGTGTTCATAAGGTGTGGTGTTGTGAGATTGACCGTCTGCTAAAAATATGAGTTGCTGAACATAGGAAAGCGTGGGAAAAGAAGAATATAGGTGAATCGAGGTTTGTGGATCATTTAATTACTCGCGTTTATAGCTTTTAAAGAGGGGTCCGAGGTCCTCCTCCTAGGAAGAAACCCGTATTTTAAACGAACGACGTACGTATACTGATTAAAGGTTTATTGAACTAGTTTATGAATATGATTCACATTGTGATGAATCGCTGGTTCAATCCTGGTTTCTTCGGATATTCTTGTTTCCAGTCGTGGTCAGTTCAGTTGCTTCCATGTCTCCGTTGACAATGGTTTTTCCGGGTTTCTAAATTTTCTGTAGCTCTTGCAAGAAACTCTTTTGGAATATGCCTCCCTTCGGTGTTCCCAGCCATAACTTGGCAAATCGTATTAATGCTTTTAATGGAACCATGTATACATATTTGCCGTCAAGGTGATGGAGAGTAAAATGAAGTTGGAATGGGCATGGTGGATGTAGATTTACGTCATGACCATACTGTATGCTCCTGCTGAATCATCAGCACCACCACTAGCATTACCATACATCGGGCGCTCAAAAAGAGCGCCAAAAGAAAAAGAAGTAGAAGAACTTGTGGTTAGGTCGGTAGTCAATGAAGGAAAAAAAAGGGAAGAGAAAGGAAGACACCATGCCTGAGAAGCTGGAGTCGGGAACCATTACGTTCGAGCACCCACTCCCAGGATTTCGACGGAATCATCTGAAAAGAATAAAATATACTTGATCGCTATCATGTAAGAAAAATATATCAGCACTCACAAATTTTGAAAATTTGAGGGTCGTATTGAACAAAATTTCGTCCAAAGTTATATTTCGTCGAATAGAAATTCTAAATTCGAGTTGCAAATCTACTGCAATTTTACAGCGAATTTTCAAAAGACTTGAATGGAACGTGATTATGTCTAGCTAAGTACTGCGCTTCCATCGCTGAGATTATTTTTCATTTGTTCAGGAATCGGAATGAAGAACAAAAAAAAAACACCGTATCGTTAAGTACCAGATCTCTTCTTCTGTCGTCTCATTTTGTGTTAATTTTCGCTCTACTATCTTCTTTATTCATACTTAATGCCTTATTAACCCCGATGCAGTGTAGTAATAAATATTTTGCAATTTTTGTAAAAACTATGGATGCGGCACGACGGCAACTTGGAAATTGCTTGAGATGTACTCAACGACGGCGAGAGTGGGTTACCATTTACATACGACTTTAGCTTCTCGCACATGTAATGTTATGCAAATTGTATGGTATTATGTAGGTACGATATAGGTGGTGAACGTGTGAGTTGCAGACTACCTTTTGTTTATAAAACGTTGTGGAGGATTTAGCACCGACACATGCATACTGTATACAACGAGGTCATTATGCACAATTTGTGAACGCTCCTACACCACCTGAATCGATCTTCGTTTATTACCAAAATTATTAAATACTCCCTTTCTATCCTGAATTATGAGGTTATTATAATTCTATACGCCTCAGTTGGCGCTATATACACGCATTCTTTCTTCCTCTGATTTTCGTTGTTTCCATTCTGTTGTCGAGAATGGGTGCTCTTTGTCTCGACGAAAATACGATTTCTGAACGTCGACTGAGGTATATTTTACGTACGCCAATTAATTATTGCACAAAATTGAAATGACATTGCATTCGCTAAGCGTTTTATTCGTTGTCGGTTATTTGCATAGCTTCGAACTGGCGTATTCGTATATACGCCATAAGATGAGCTAATTTACTTTCTAGCCCCTCGATTTCAATGCGCTTTGCTTTTTAAATCGAGTAATTGATTATAATATCAAATAAAAACCACAGTAAATAAATGTTTCGAAGCTACGATACGTTCGCGAAGCTTTCTTCCATTAACAAAGCCTCGCCTCGAAGGGAAAAATATCCTACCCCGCGTGTTGGAATCTTTTCATGTTGAACGGTATTGACGAAAATTATAATCATTGCGCGAGTGAATTCATCGTCAGATTTTTGTTCGGTAATTCAAAGGGATAATCGTAGCTTGCACGAGCGCATCACTAAATTAGCGTTAGACTAGTATAATTTATTTTAAAAATATGCACGTTCAATTTTACTTATTGATTTCGAGCTGGAAAGGCAATTAGAAATGCTAATTTTGAACCTGGCTAATTTATTATTTTCTTTAGTTTTGGAAAGAAGGGAAGAAATACGAAAAAATTATGCAGATATATCTTCTCGACAGCCGAAATCTTTCTCGAGGACGCTTTAGAGAGCTTGAAAATTCAGATTTATGATTTTTGTTACGTGGAATGATGAGGAAGAGGGCGACATCGGTCGACCGAGTGAAAAATTTAGGGCTAGTATCTGGTGAGCCTTCTCATACTCGCACTAGAGTCCAATATCTCGAGTGGTATGAACTTGTGATTCTGTCTTCAAGCAATCAACGCTACAGCCTATGAGGTTCATATCGAGATTTTTGAATTTAAATTAGAGAAAACGAAACGGGGTACTGAAGGAGAATATTGGCCGATTCGCCAATAAGGAGGGTTGGGAGAAGGAAATTGGTCTAAACCCTAATGCTCTGCTGTTTCATGTTTTTGGAATGGATACATTGCCGATTTTCATACCTTCCTTAGTTTCTCAACGATTGTACTTCACCTCTGAATCTAAGATTGAAATGGGTGGAGATTCTTATAAATTTTCTGGCCTCACCTGTTTGCAACAAGTATGGAGTTCAGAGTTCCAATGTATACCAATTATAAAATTTTCTAGCGGAGCCAAATAAATGAAGATCATTTTTAAAGTTTTTTTATGGTTACTCGATTCAATTACATTGTGACAAAATAATTTTCGATATTTTTTCTGTCATTGTGAAGATGATTTTTCAACCGATCAAGTTTTTGATATTTTTAATGTCTTTACCGGCACCCACATGGAAATCCACGAAGCCGAGTTGCTGACCACCGCTCGTTGATGGACTTCAATTTTCGAACTCTCGAACCCTCGACCCAATCGAGAAATGTGCAAGGCCGAGTTTGAGTTATATGTACTAGATTATAATAATGTTTTAGACTGAGTTTCATATACGTGTATGCCAGGTATGGTAAACATGATATCACGACTAGATTGAACCTTTTGGTCCACTCTAGACTCTCCGGTGTGCTTCCCCCCTACGAATTTGATCTGTTTCTGAAGGATGTCAACGAAAAGTGTCGCAAGTTTGAGAGAATTTTGAAGGGGAAGAAGAATAGGAAATTATCTTTCTTAATGAAGTAACGGGTTGATGTGATGACATCTCGGCAAAAGTTGTTGTGGATCTCGTTGTGCAAATTGGCCCTGGAGTCAACATCCAAAAAGTATGTGCCGAATTAGTCCGCAATACTCCCCTCCCTCGAATGAGTAAGGAATTGGTAGGAGTGATCCAAGAAGAGGAAGGTCAAGGAGGAGGATCTTCAAACGTCACAAAGGCTGATACGGGCAATACTGTTCTGGTTATGGAGAAACCCGCTTTTGCTTCTAAGGTCCACGAAGTACTCCAGCAATGTGGCGCCAAAGAGAGCCAGAATTTCAGCTTTCCGAAGCAAAATAAAGTTTAGAGGCCATTGCAGGTTTGCAACGGCAGCGGGGAACCCGCCCTCCCAGGTCCTCCTCCTGTCATATACAGCCTAGTTTTCGAGCCTTTAACATGATGACGTAATAAGTTGAACGCGCTTGCGATCACGTTGGCGCGAGAATGCCCCCTCAGCAAATAAGTTGGTGGGGCTCTTCTTAGTATATTGTATACTAGGGCTGATATAATGAAGGCTGGAAGTTGAAATTTTTCCAAGTCCATAAAGTAGGCCAAGGTCATTGATGATGTCATGAAGCGTCACACGTCACGTCACGGTTCGTCATGTCACGTCACGCAGTTCACAGAGACTCCTGGACGCGTACGGGGACGCGGACGTTTTCTGAATATGTAATCCCCCTAACACAATGGGTAGCGGGTTCCCCGCTAAAAGGAAGTTTAGGAGAGTCATCAACAAAAGTGAGATTATGATCAAAACCCCAACAACGAAAAAAAATTAAGAGGCCATTGCAGGTTTGCAATGGCAGCGGGGAACCCGCAATCTCCCGCGCTCGCGATTACGTTGGCGCAAAAATACCCCTTCAGAAAATGAGTTGACTGGGGTCTTCTCTGTATACTGCATGCTAGGCCTGATATAATGAAGGCTGGAAATTAAAATTTTTCCAAGCCCCTAAAGTAGGTCAAGGTCATTGATGACGTCATAAGGCGCCACACGTCACGTCACAAAGTTCACACAAAATCCCGGCTGCGTACGTTTTCTGAGGATGTAAACCCCCTAACAAAATGGACAACGTGTTCCCCGCCAAAACCCTCCTTATTCCTATTCCCCCCCCCTCCTTTACGGGTTGCCTGAAATGCATAAGATGAATACCCCGATGCGACCTGTGGTCTCTGTCATTTCTTCTCCTACCTACCTCCTTGCTAAGTTTTTGGACCGTTGATTCCAGTCTTGCGTTGATTTCAAATCTCCTCATTAGGTTTTGAGCTCGGCCTCCTTGGCGGGTGTTTTGAAGGATGTAAGTCTTCCCCCTAGCACGACCATCTGTTCTCTTGATGTCGTTGGTTTGTTCCTAAATATTCCCAAAGCTGTTACTGCGTGGCGTGTGGACGATCCACTCGTTAAGGCCACAATCAGCTTAATGAATTCTTTGATCTTCTAAATATCTGTTGGTACCCTAACTATTACAAGTTCGAAGGGAAGTTTTGACATGTTTCATGTCTTTTCTCTACCCCCTAATTCTTGAAAATTGTCCGGTCGTTACCTTGGAACTCGGAAGAATCTTGGTAAAAAAATGATAATAATAATAAAAATAAATAAATAAATAAAATAAAATAAAATAAAATAAAATAAATAAAATGGAATGGAATAAAAATTAAATTAAATTTAAAATAACAATAAATGTCTGGGAGGTCATTGAGAAATTCGCGAAATTTGGTTAAAAGAAGAAATACCTGATAATAAAAATAAAATGAAATAGAATGAAAAAAAAAATCAAAATAAATAAATAAAATAAAATAAATTGGAATAAAAATAAAATTTAAAAGAAAAAAAAATTTAAAATAAAAATAAAAAGAAATAAGTAAATTGAATTGAAAATAAAAACAAATGTCTGCGCGGTCATTGAAAAATTTGCAAGTATCATCCTCTCTCAAAAAAAAAAAAAAAATTAAAAAAATTAAATCATAAAATAAAATATAAATAAAATCAAAAATAATTCTGAAAAAACTCATCAGCCTGAAATATACTTGAGTAGACTTGTACTGGACCAAGAAGCGGGACGAACGAGCGGAGCGAGTGAGGCCCAGTAATGTCATCAGCTTGAAATATACTGAAGTAGACTTACAGTAGACCAAGAAGGCTCATTAGCCTGAAATATTCCAAAGTAGACTTATACTACATCAAGCGAGTGCCGCGAGTGAGTCACAGAAAGCAGTCAGCCTAAAATACTCTGAAGTAGACTTATACTAGAAGAAGAAGCTGGAAATTTCAGAAATTTTTGAACTATGAAGAGCTTATGATGACTGGCAAAAAGGCATGAAACATGATCTTTATATTTTTGGCAACGCCAAGAAATCCTTCCTTTTGTTTATTCATAACATATAAATTCTCATTCCATCACTATTTCAACCAAATGTTTAAGTTTACATGTTTTGGGGTCGCCCGACAAAATGAAAATTTCAAGCATGAACATAATCTTAATTAAATAAAAATATCGAACACTGTATGGAAACCTGGAAACCCATTCACGCCGGCGGTATTTAATCACTAGAGTGCCGTAGTGGCGGATCAGCTGTGCGCGCGGATTGAAACGCGTTGTCTAGTGCCCGTATATTTACGTGTGGGGATTAAATGGCAGCGCTACTGTCGAACGTATATTTACGTGCGCCGCCGCAAATGGGTTAATACAAATCTAGTTGTCGTCGTCTTCATAAGTCACATGCGATTTTGTATACAACATTTAGGACGGATTGATTGTTCCTGGAAAGGTTGAAAATCTGAAGTGAATAATAACTATCATTAGCTATGATTCTACGTATGAAGAATAAAATTGGGCTTTTCTACCACTTTGAATACATTTTCAATACCGCAAGCTTTCGATAAACAGAAATTACCATCATCAGGCGGAAATTGAATTACTATCGCGTTCAAATTTTCCTTTTTTATCATCATTAGCTAGATCAACATAAACATTGTCAAACATATACAATCATACCTCATTCAACAATCTTGAGGTTACTCCGCGTAAATGAAGGAAGACTTCATTGGTGATCTGTTCGTTATGATTCTTGACGAAGGAAATCGAATCAACAAAGCTACGTTTTGATTCACAAATCTAGAAAATGGAAAATCTACTTAATAACTTATTGATCAATATAATCTTTTTGTGGTAGTTAAAATTCAATACATTTAGGACAACCGTATCATCTAGACACATGTTCTTTTGGACGTCTATTTTGAAAACGTAATCTAGCACCTTTGATCGAAGGTTATATGGATGACGATATTTATCTTTAATCGAAATCAATGTATTTTAATTCAAACCTCGTGGTATTGCAACTTTTTAGGTTAAAATCAAGATACTACATACTTTTCTCTGAACTCCAGATAGGGGCCATCATTAATCGTAGTCTTCGGCGATCGTCTTCATCTGTGACACCCAATTTGTCGAACAAACGGTTCCATTGGGTAGTTGTGGATTTTGGCAAATCCTCAATGCGTGGATGAGCCGACTTAGATGATTCACCGTACGTGACAACAATCGTTTTTGTTACATCTTCCACCGCGTCTTTTATTTTTCTTCTATTTTACGGAGATTTCCGCAGATAATCTGAATTTCAAGGCAATACACCACTTCGAATATGTGGACACGTTTTCCATCCGTAAAAGCCATAAAGAGAAACACCTCTTTTTTGAGTTCCCTAATGGAGTAAGGATCTCTATTGGATCACTTCTAGGCTCCCTCATCTCCGATGTTTTCATGTCGAAGTTTGAACTCGTTCTTTTTTCCTCAAACCAGGTGCTACTGAGTCGTATCTACTATTGGCACACGTGGATGATGTTCTGTGTGCTTGGACTGGTCCTCTAGATCTCCTTGTTGAGTTTCTGAGGTATCTGAATTCTTGCTACCCTTCCATAAAATTTACCTTGAAAATAGGGGAAACCTCCATTAATTTCTTGGATTTATCGATCTCTGTAAGATCGGGTATCCATGAGTTCGGAATAGGTACACAGGAAGGATACTACGACCAATGTTCTAGTGCACGGAGCTTCATTATGTCCTGTTGCTCATGAGATAGAGGCCTTTAATAGCTTAGTCCACAGACTGACTCGTATTCCGTTGAGTCAGGCTGCCTTTAAAAAAGAATTGTTCACTATGAAACACATGGCTAGAGTGAGTAGGGTCAATGTCGATGTCGACGTGATGGTTCGGTGGAAAATCACTCGGAAAATTCTTGATTCTACCACCTCCCTCCCCCGAATTACGACCCGTGACCGTCGTATGCGCTAGATCAGTCTCCCTTACCTGGGGAAGTTCTCCCTCCAATTGGGTCGGACCCTTCGTCCGTTTAGTTTCAGACCAGCATTTTACAATCCTACCCCTGTGAAAGGGTTGTTTGTGAGTTTGAAGGATTCTATACCAGTTGATGAGAGGAGCGGTGTTTATAAGATTGAATGTAAGGATTGCGATTGTAGAGGTTTTTATATTGGTGAGACCAGCCGCCAGATGAAGCTGAGAGTTGCTGAACACGGGAAGTCTTGGGAGAAGGGATACCTGGGGGACTCAGCCTTAACCGAACAATGGCCACAATTTCTGCGAGGGATCGGAAAGGCTCCTCCATAAGGAGAATTCCTACCGTAAAGAAATTACATTTTATTTTGGTCCCCAGCAATATGAGGATTCAAGGTAATGAAAAAGTCGATTTAGCCGCGAAAATTGCCACAAAACTTCCTTAAATCAACTCTCATCTTCTTTCCACTAACCATGATCTCACCCACACCAGCCACCTCAAAATTACGGACGAATAAATCACCCACTGGAAGAAACAAATTTCACTAAGAATCCCACCGTCACAAGATTTACCTTGCAAATCTCCAAATTGGTCACACGCTCAATTTCTTTCCAAGTTTTTCCCATTCTCATGTGGTCGTTGTAGCCACGACTCCCCCCTCTCAGTCAACCACATTTTCTCGTACCCATCTCTACTTTCTCTCCGCCACACCAACTATATTTCATCATCGATCCAAACAACTCTCGCCACTGACCTCCCATCCATCCAAACTATCTCTCATTCGAAAGCGACAAATTATTACATTCAACACATCTAAAATCGATTCATCATCAAGCTCATAATCCAAGTGCAATTAAAAGCTTGTAAATAAATTTGAAAGAAAGCTACTGCAGAAGATTTTTCACTCTAATAAATTCTGCCGGTTTCGTAATTCTACCTACACGTATAATTTTATTCCCAAATTGCCTGATGTTAGTTCTCTGTACAAATTTACCGTTTTCAAAGAAATCGAAAAGGTGACGGCGATGGCGGCGTAACAAAACCAAATTTATGTATTTCGCCGATGAGAAGACATTATATCAGTTTTTCTCTGATTTATACACTTCTTTCTACACAATAAAGGATAGAATTTTTCATTTTTATTTCTCACGCACAACTACAATCATAGTACTTATATTTTCTCCCGAAAAATGTATTGTTACAACAAAAAAAATATATATTTCACTTTTGTACGCGGATATAGAGCCTGGTCTGTGATGGTATTTTTACCCAGGGAATTTCTATGAAATATTATCTGTTGCGGAAGTGAACAAAAATTCTAATAATTTTTTTCTTTTTTACCTTTTTTTCTTTTTTTTTTGTCTTCGCATCATACCTTCTCGTACACTTTGGGCTCTGTTTTGCGGTGACGAAGTTCACGTCGTGAAAATATCAATTCCGCGCGAGAAAATTGTGAGAAAATTTTTTTCCCATCGAGAAAAACAGCTTTATGCTTTAACAACGAGAAAGTTTTAATCGTTTTATCTATTATACGTCCTCTGGATAAAATTTCGTTCCCTCCAAAAAAAAAATATATATACACCAGATTAAATTTATATAGAGAGTGGCGGTGAAGAAAAAAAAAATAAATTATGCGTTACTGTCGTACAGAATTCGAAAAAGAAAAGGAGATTAAAAGCGTTTTTTCTCCAAAAGTAAAATTTCGTATTTCCTTCTGGAATGTACCCAAATATAAGGCATGAACGAGATTACTCTGTTTACGTGTAAGTGACTTATTTTTTTCTGATTCTCTCATCTATTTTGCATGAGGTCGAAACAGGAAAAGAACGAAATCCAGATAACAATGAGCGAGTTCACATTTTGAGTACGACAGTCTTCAAATCGAAAAATACAGATGTAGGCTGTGCGCTTATACAAATTTCTTACTCATAAGAGTGATGCGAATATTGTTGAAATACGCCCATTAATACAACTCACAATAGCCCTGCAGAAGAAACGATCTAGAAGCGGAACGTTTTGCCCTCTTGCATTTCGAGAAAAAAAACATTGTACGTATGTAGAACGCTTTTCTCTCGAAGTAAATAAGAACACAATGCACGCAATAAAGTCAACAACGAAAACTACTTCACTAAGAAAATAAACTTGATAAAGCCCTCATATGTTAGATAATTCAAACAATAGCGAGAATTCCTACCTACCTCAGAATTAAAGGGATTACGAGTGCTTCCAAGAATTCAATGACACTGTAACAATCTTAAATTCAACAAAGATTCGTGTTGCTGACTTCCTATTGTTACAAGCTTGTTGACGATATAATTATGTCCTAAAAATTTCAACGTTTTACTGATAATTTTTAGGCTGATTCCTTCTGAAAGGAGTCATTTTGCCTGTCCAAGAGAAATCGAGCTTGTTTGATTTGCTCTAGAGGGTTTCTTTCTTCGGGCCTGTGGCTTCCTTGCGAATTGAAGAATGAAGAAATAAAATTTTTTCCTCGTTTGTCGAGAACTTTTCTCATAATTCTGAATAGTGAAGGTCCAAGGTCATTGAGTCTGTGGGTCAAGAAGGGCCTTCAGCAAAGATTGAAATAGATATGCAAATTTATTTCTGTGGGGCTCAATGAGCATTGGCTGGTGATTTTGTTACAAGTTTTTGGCAAGCTGTTGGTCTCTTTTTGTTCGCCTGTGTGTGGGTTGAAGAGTATTCGTTGAGTTTCACTGACAAGGACCTATCCTCTTTCCAACGACGGACGTTTGCACGATGTAATTTTGTTCACAGGATCGTCTTTCGTAGCATTTCCCGTAAGACCAGACATACTTCTAATCTCACCGAGTCTATTTCGTGCAGAAGGATCCTAAATGAGAGCCGGAAGATAGGTAGAGGAGAGCAAACTTCCTTCCTCTAATAATCTTGATCTGAGCTAGTAAGAATCAGCATCTTCGGATTTGAAATTCTAATTGACCTAGAACTTCAAATCCAAGGATGGTGGTTATGCTAATGTAGATCAATATTAGGTTTGCTCACGCTCAAGAGGCAATGACGTCAATGAAATTCCGTTTAAATCATTTCTTGCTAAGATATTGTGATTCCATTGAAACTCAGTTAGCCTTTTCATGGGTGCTTCTTTCTAGTGATCTTTTGAGCCCAGACGGAGATAAATCCTGTCTTAGTATGAATATGGAGGTATTCATTAAGAAGCTAGAGATTACGATCAAAAGGCTTGTGCCGAGGCGTGTAAAAACAAATAAGGCTTCCTCATTTGACTTGGACGTTTTTCATTGAATTCTGGAGAGATGAATGTGAACTTACGCAGAATAGTATTGGGATCCTTAGAATATTATTTTCATCAACAGCGTCTCTTGTGAATTGAAAATGTCTGGTCATTCTACGGTAATATTATTTTCTCAAACAAATCTTAAGATGAGGTAAATCAAAACGAGCTTAAAGAAGCAGCAAGAAGTTACGTTCTTAAGCAATAAAAACCCTAATCTATGAATTTCCTGTACAGTAAAAAAGGGTTTTAACGTGTTATTTAGTTGGAGGGTGTACCTAAGATGAAAACAGGGCTACTTCTCAATTACTATGAATTCATTCAGATCAAAGTGATTGAAAGCACAATAGATTGAATCTGGCAAAAGACACTAAAGCTGTGAATTGTTCATGAACAAAAATTGCGCACAAAACTTGCAGCTCATTTTTTTGCTGCTCAAGCGGTCTGTTCAAATTTCTCCGTGAGCCTTGCTGGCCAAGGCAACCTGTTTTATTCAAGTCTCCAAAATGAGAACCATACTTTTTGGGATAGTCAGAACTCTTCTACCAAATTCATAGTCCGACTTTTGCTTATTAAAGCATGACATCCTTAAACTCGACCTTGATAAAGTTATCAACCCGTGACGTTATCTTACCAACTTTGGTGACGTCATCCACCTCAACCTTGATGTCGTCATCAACTTGTAACATCACCCTTTCAATTTAAGTGACGTGATCACCTCACCGTGTTAAACCTTACTTACGTCACCAGCACCAACTGCGATGTCATTATATCAACTTGTAACATCATTCTCCCAATTCAAGTGATGTCATCATCCTAACCTTGTGTAATGGGCACTTTTATGACGTCGTCAACTCGTGCAGACAACAGCCCGTGACATTATTCATGCTTTTTAGTGATTTCATCTTCCCTAATCTTGGAACATATACACTTTTATGACGTCATCAAAAGGTGACATCATCAACACGTGACGTCATCTACACATGACGTCATCTACACGTGATGGCATCAACACTTGACGTCATCAACACTTGACATCATCAACCCGTGACATTTCAATCTTCCCTAATCTTGGACCATATACACTTTTATGACGTCATCAACCCGTGACGTTAGTTCTAAATTTTAGTGTTTTCATCTTCCTTAATTTTTGGACATTATACACTATTATAACATAAACACGCTCAACCACAGTGACGTCACAAACCCCAACTTTGATGTCATCATCCCTGACTTTGTGGAATGTACACTTTTATGACGTCATAAACACAAATTTTTAACAGAGAACCTGTTTTATCGGAGGAGGAGGGGAGGGGATCTTTAAAAAAAAAACGTCCGCCGCCTGGGAGGGAACCTAACCTAAAACTCAACCATGACCATGGGATTAGACAAAATTTGTCGCATATAGCTTGGAGGATGAAATTTTTCTAATGGGCTGTGAGATTGAAATTTCTCCAACAAGTCCCTCTCCTATCACCTTTAGCTTGGACTATCACCTATAGTTTGAAGGTCAAAATTCTTCCAAGTCACTTATCTATCACCTGTAGCTCGATGTAACTAGATATGCAATACTACATTCACCAATTGGCCTAGCCCCTTCAATGAGCCAGATATACAAGGTTTCAAACACCAAAAGATTCATAAAACAGGCTCCCTGCCTCCTCTCATTGAACCCTGTTAGAGAACCTGTGAGTTTTGTGACTTCATTTTTGCTAACCTTGGGACGTATCGGGACTTGTCACAAAGAAATCAACCTTATAAGATTTGTGCACTAAAGCTGCATTTCTGCGGTACTGAATTGCTCATACTGCAGAAATGTAGCTGCGGTTTGAATCTCATAAGGTCAATTTCTTTGTAATTGGTCACATTTTTATGATGTCATCAAAACGTGACGTCATCACCCTCAATTATAGTTATATATCCTTAACCCCAACCTTGATAAAGTTATCAATTCGTTATCCTTCCAACCTTGGTGACGTCATCAACCCCAACCTTGATGTCGTCATCAAGTTGTGACATCCTCTCAATTTTAGTGACGTCATCACATCTAATCTTGGAAGATATACAACTCCGTCATCAACACGTGACGTCATGAATATCCATCTTAGTGACGTCATCAAGCCGTGCCTCACTAACTCTAAGACATATAATTACACTACTGAACAGCATTTTATGCACATGAACTATCTAAGCCGTTTCTAGAAGCGTTTTTCACGCTGAACACGATGCCGTTGGCCGTTTTTATCTATCTCATCGGAGTTCCGAGTAATTTGCGTTTGAAAATTCAAAAATTGCTAAAAAACCGTACTTTCAAAACGCAATAGCAGAGCAAAAACAGAATACTGAGGTATTTTCAACCACACAAAAATGTAGTTCGAGCCTTGCTCTATAACATATTTACGATCAAGAATAATCGCACAATTCTTCGAGCAGTTATGAACAATATTATAGAAGACTATTTTCAGCTTCAAATGCGGGGCAATGTACGTCCTCGCGTCGCGACGCAGAATCGCGTGTTTCCCCGCATTTGAAGCTGAAAATAGTCTTCTATAATATTGTTCATAACTGCTCGAAGAATTGTGCGATTATTCTTGATCGTAAATATGTTATAGAGCAAGGTTCGAACTACATTTTTGTGTGGTTGAACATACCTCAATATTCTGTTTTTGCTCTGCTATTGCGTTTTGAAAGTACGGTTTTTAGCAATTTTTGAATTTTCAAACGCAAATTACTCGGAACTCCGATGAGATAGATAAAAACGGCCAACGGCATCGTGTTCAGCGTGAAAAACACTTCTAGAAACGGCTTAGATACCGGTAGTTCATGTGCATTCCAAAAATTTATCATTTGTTCAGTAGTGTTATCTATTGGTATTTTTGAAGTACATTACATACCCAAACAACCGATAGGCCAAAGACACCTCCAGCAGTATTTGTTAGCTTGATGTTGGATTGCGCATTCAGCCTAGTTTCTAGCCTAATATACACCCCATATCTTCAGTATCCGAATACATACGTTGTTTTGACATCACAAAAGTATACTGTATAGGTCTCAAGGTTAGGGATGATGACGGCTCTAAGATTGGAAGATGATGTCACAAGGACATTATTCAAGTTGAATTCGGTGACGTCATTGATGTTGAGTGTGATGACGTCATGGGTTGATGACGTTATCAAAGTTAGATAGATGATTATGAATATGCCGACCCATGTCCTCACTTGTTTTCATATGGCTGTACAGTGTACATTGAGACTTCTGATTGAGACCATTCTTTATTTTTCAAACCTGAGTACTGCAAATTGTTTTCGTCTATGGCGAAGCTAACTTTGTCCCATTAATTCATTTCCATCAAATTATTGAAGCTGCGGAGTCGAGGCAATCTACTCCAGCAAAACTCCCTATTGTCATTTGAATCCCGTTGCTCTCTTTATTTGAATTGTGAACATTTTTAATTACAGTTTTCTCCTCATTTTTCTTTGTTTCAGGTAAGTGATCACGAGATTTAATTGGTACGACCTACTGCATTTGGTGATTCGCTCTATGGCTCAGACTGTTCAATATTATTCACTGATTCTCCTTCACTCACCGTGATATAGATTGAAGAACAACAAAGTAGCTTGACGAGTACGTGATAGAGATACAAGCGTGAAAGAAAGAAGAAAACTCGAGCAAAAAATTTATACCTGGTACACGCGCAATGAATCGAAATTAGGTTATTCGTTACAAAGCAAACAAAAAAAGCTTAAACTTAAGTAGTAAATAATGATGGCGGTGGCTGTCTTGCAATTTTAGATTTCTGTAGCGGGTTTACACACACCGACGTTATCAACGCTACAGATCCGAAGCAGGAAAAATATAAGAATCGAGATAAACTATAAGAAGCAGAAAAGAAAAAACAAAGGAAGAAAAAAAAAAACAGTAAACGGATAAAAAGCTCTAAGAACAGGCACATAAAGGTATGCCTTTAATAAGATATTGATCACGAAGTGTTTCATTATACGCCTGTTTTCTATTTACAAAAGCCTGCAATTTATTTGTTCACCGTTGAATTGCAGCCTAGGAAGCGTCTAAATTACGAGACAGGGTGGAGAGAGGACGAAGAATCGAAGCGGAAATAAGGCGGACGATTCTCTTTTCTGGAAATTAGGTTTTCGTCGGAGACGTTTCCTGATGCGTTAGTGTGATAGGTGCAAGGTGTTGTTAAGTGCTTTTGCTTTATACAATATTTTCTGGGCTGATGTGCAGAAAAAAAAAAAAAAGATAAGGCATTGATATCTGAAGCTGTGCGCAAAATTCATGTATAGCTCGGGTTAATTTCTCCTTCAAATGAGACAGCGTTCCGATGAAATAATTTACGTCATCACATCCCGCAAGAAATAATGAAATCAACGTTTCATTAAACGAATTTCGTTCGCGAACATGTAGCCGAAGCTCGCAAAATTACGATATTTTTAATAAAATTGATTTCGGGCATCGCGCTTCCGACAATGAATTTTTTAGTCTTTTCCCTTCAAAAAAAAAAAAATGCCATCTGGTCCGGGCTAGACTATCTCGTGTACTTGCGAACTATACCGACCAACGACCGACAAACTCTGCCGACCGGAGGGTAATCGAATTTTTTAATCAAATTTTACGAGACTCTCGCGTTTGCGGCGTTCGACATTTATTTGTTTCGGGCGAGCCGCGCTAAATAGTATCGTCGGCTCTGTAGCGAAGTTTTCATATTATATAATATTATACGAGTATCTTGTTCGTTTCATCGTTTTCATAGTGTTTTTGTGAAAATTTTGCCTTTGTTTTCGTGTTCGCCATGTGGTGACGTATGCATTAAGCGGGCGAAAAAGGTAGCGACCAAAAACTGATTGCGACAAGTATAATAAACGAACGCTGATGGAAATTTGTTCGGGATTTTCGTGTTCGACGTTGTTTTACCGCGGTCAAATGAGGCAATCGGATTGCGAGTTCATCCGCCAAAATGACGTCGGACAGAGAGGTGTCCAGGAATTATTGCGCGAGTTATGTTTCGCTATGTCGAAAACTATCGTATTAAATGAATGGGGAGAATCATTCGGGCCGACGAGTATAATATTTGGATTTTCGTTGTTAGATCGTTGTTTCGTAAAATTGAGGCTACTGTGTTTTCTACGTGAAAAATTTGAATTGATAATGAGCTTGTACACCCGTCCCACACATTTTAGGGTGAGAATGATTCTATTTAAAGTTTAGAAAATCTACGTACACTTAGTTATGTAGTGAAACTTGGACGATGAAAAGGCACATTGGCTCTGAGGGTAATGTTTGGCAACCTATACCGAACTTCTAGGATTAGAGAATCGATTTGTGAATGGTTTCCTAACGTTTAGTTACAACTCTTGCGATACCCGCAGTCACGACTACTTAGGATATTGAAAGAACATTTCAAGTCGCTGTATGGTGGGTTTTTTGAGTAGAGTCAACGCTTCCGTATTAGTTTGAATGTGGAGTCGATTAATGTACCTTCCGGTGACTTCAAATGTAATCTAGTGAACTGTTCCGAGGGCCAAATCTTGATGAAGTCGGTGCTTCGTAAGGCACTACGGAGTCCCTGTGATTTTGCGAACTTTAATGTTCTCGAATCTTTGTATAATTTGATACCATACATCCAGGTTGGCCGTAGCGCCATGACGTAAAGTAATCTCTTGTTTGTGTGTAAAAGATCATCGAGTGCATTTCTCGGAATCTTGACCTAAGTTGTTCTCTCTTGTTCTAAATCTGAGTTCTCCAGTGCTACTTATAATCCAAATGTGAACCTATATGAAAACCTGTTTTATCGGAGGGAGGGGAGGGGGAGTCCGGCCGCCATAGCTTGGAGGTCAAAAATTTTTTGAGTCCCCTTGTTATCATATATAGGTGCCTCGGAAGTCAGTATAGCCCCGTCAATTAGGTTATGCTTCATACACCAGTTGGCTCAGCCCCTTCAATGAACCAGATATGCAACGCTTCAAACACCCTATGACTCAGAACGCTCTTCTGAGGTACCTCGAGAAACCGGTTCCCTGCCTACTCTTGATTAACTTTTCTTCAAAGAACCCGTGAATTTCCAGCCAGCTGGAGAGGTCCATTATTGATGATTGTTGGGTTTTATACATGGGCACGGATTGCAAAGTTTACTCGTCTTGTCTTCCTTGCGTTCATCTTAATTCTCCATCCGAGGCCCAGTTGACTATTCTAGTAGTCTGCTGTTTGCTGCGGTGTATTTTTTGTACGATGAGAGTAGGTATACTACATTATCATCTGCAAAAGTGACAAGTGTGGTGTTATTGTGTACTGGAATATCAGCGATGTAGAGGAAGTATAATGCGGCCCAAGTACACTGCTCTGCGGTATTCCTGATGGAATTGGCTTCTTCATGGTGGATATAGAACGCTCTATCACGAAGTAGCACGTTAGCATCTGCATGTACTGTGCTCAGAAGATTTGAATAATCTTATGCAAGAGCCCTAATACCAAGACGCTGTCAAAAGCTTGACCAATATCTAGAAAATAGAAAGGACAAAACTTTTTCTGCTCAAATACTAACTCGTTGTTCTTGTGTTTGGCTCTGAATCCAAATCGGGGCTACCACCGGCAAACAGAACCTAACATGTCTCCTCCATAGACTCACAGCGTAATATTTTATATACTTGCTTAAGCTCAGAGCCTTATTAGCGCCCGTTTTGAGCTTGTTCGCCTCATTGTTGGGCTAAGCTTCTACATGATCTAGCTATTGACTTTATAGATCATATTGAATTGATTCTACCGATCATTAGTGGTCATGATGACGTCCCGCTCCATCAGTATTAATTTCTGTAGGTAATAATTTGGTATGTTAGGCTGAGTGACTCACAGGCTCATTAGCTCCACTTTTCCGCATGAACGGTCTAGTATAGGTCTATGTCGTCATGATGAATCCCATCTTCTCCGTAGGCTAGATTATAAAAAGTCGAAATTTCGAGTTTGTTGAGATGAACGTTAGTTATTAAGATACTTTAGTGGGGCTCCTATACATAACCCATCTTGAAATCTATGGGTGTGTCTTTGGAAACTGCTTATGTTGTCGTTGAGGCATATTTTTAATAGATCAATGGATTCAGCGACAGATTCTTGGGTCGCTGTTGGAACCCACAAGGATTCGAGTCATTTGTTCAATCGCAGGAGCGATTGTTTTTCAGGATACATATAGAAGTAATGTCGAAGGAGAAGAGCCTGGCTTTTGCTGGTTTATATTTCAGCCTTTGAAATCGTTACTTATTTATAAAAGGTTTTCAATAACTATATGTTGAGCCTCGTATCGGGATATATGAAACTAGTCGGCCTAATATAGTAGGGCAAGGTCTTCAATGAAGTCATTGATTGGGCGTCATATTATAATGAAACCGTTACGTGAGCCTTTATGAATGAAAAATTCGCAGGTTCTTCAACAAATTGGAAAAATACTCCACAATACTCGATGAGTGAACTGGAGAGAGATCTACAGAAACCGCAATCTCCCTCCAGTTTACTCATTGAAAAAGCTGTGGAGTATTTTTCCAATATGTCTGGCCGTAGCCTAGCAGAGCGAACTGATTCGATTCTTAAACGGACTTGAATGAGGGAAGACAGAAAACCTGTTCTATGGAGGGAGGGGGGGGGGGGCTTTCTTGAAAAAACGTCCGCCGTCCGCGCGCGTCGTCCGGAGGGCAATTGACTTTGGGACTTGGAAAAATTTTCAAGTCCTCTTCCATCACATATAATATCCGAAAGAGGTCGAAAATTTTTTCAAGTCCCTCTCCTATCATAAATTTAAAGCTAAGATAATGCAAGGGGATGGAGGTTTCTAGCCTAGTTTAAGTTTAGTATACTGTATTTAAAGTCCCCTTCCTATCATATTATGTGTAGCTTTGAAATCGGTGAGTATAGCCTGATCAAAACAGCTCCTCTAAGTAACTAGATATGCAATGCTTCATACACCAGTTTACTTAGTCCCTTCAATGTGCCAGGTATGCAATGTTTCAAACACCACAGCTTTAATGAATTCCAAGTCCCCTTTGCATCATCTGGCAGCACTGATAGCCTGATTAAAATAGCTTCTACAAGTAACTAGATACGCAATACTCCATACATCAATTGGTTCAGCCCCTTCAATAAGCCAAATGTACAACGTTTCAAACACCATAAGACATAAAACAGGTTCCCCGCAACCCCTCGTTCAACTCCGTCAAAGAACCCGTGAGTTTTTAGCTGGGAACCCGCTATCCATTTTGTTAAGGGGATTACATCCTCAGAAAACGTCCGCGTCCGAGAGGTTCTGTGAACTGCGTGACATCACGTGACGTGTGACGCTTTATGACGTCATCAATGACCTTGACCTACTTTAAGGATTTGGAACAGTTCCAACTATCCATTTTGATTGGGGGATTGCATCCTCAAAAACGTCCGCATCTGGGAGTTTCTGTGAACTGTGTGACGTGACGTGACGTATGGCGCTGTATGACGTCAGCAATGACCTTGACCTACTTAAGGGATTTGGAACAATTTCAACTTTCCATTTTGATCGGGGGATTATATCATCAGAAAACGTCTGCAACCGGGAGTTTCTGTGAACTGTGTGACGTGACGTGTGGCGTTTCCTTGACCTACTTTAGGGACTTGGGAAAAATTTCAACTTCCAGCCTTCATTATATCAGGCTTAGCATTGTTAGGGGTATTACATCCTCAGAGAACGTCCGCAACCAAGAGTTTCTGTGAACTGCGTGACGTGACGTGATATGTGGCGCTTTATGGCGTCAGCAATGACCTTGACCTAGTTTAAGGACTTGGAACAGTTTCAATTTTCTATTTTGTTATGGGGATTACATCCTCAGAAAACGTCCGCGTCCGGGAATTTCTGTGAACTGCGTGACGTGACGTGTGCCGCTTTATGGCGTCATCAATGACCTTGACCTACTTTAGGGACTTAGAATAGCTTCAACTTTCCATTTTGTTTTGGGGATTACATCCTCAATGTCCGCATCCGGGAATTTCTGTGAACTGCGTGACGTGACATGACGTGACGTGTGACTTTTTATGACATCATCGATGACCTTGACCTAGTTTAGGGACTTGAAAAAATTTACAATTCCAGCCGGGATGCTTCATGACGTCATCAATGACTTTGACCTTGACCTACTTTAGAGACTTGGACAAATTTCAACTTCCAGCCTTCATTATATCAGTCCTAGTAACATTGAGTCGATCAAAGGGAAAGCACCTCAGTTTTATGTATGAGAGATACCTTTTTCCTGACCTCGTAGTGACGGATACGGATTTTTGAAAATATTTGGCAGCGCTGTTAGACGGGTGTCCTGCATGGGATGTAAGGTGAATTCAAGAGGATCTCTTCTTTGGGTCCTGAGCTCATGGCCGCCATATTTTTTAAAGATCGTCTAATCCAAGTAATCTACAGAGGATCCTGCAACCTCCAAAGTAAATGTTATGAAAGAGTATTCCACATTCAGATACATAAGAAATTCGCCAAAGAGATCTGGAGGACCAGGGAAAAATTTAAACTTCCAGCGGGATGCTTTATGACGTCATCTATGACCTTGACCTTGACCTACTTTAGGGCCTTGGAAAATTTCAATTTCCAGCCTTCATTATATCAGGTCTATCTTGCAGTATACTGAGAAGAGCCCAATCAACTCAGGGTGTTTGAAGCATTGCATATCTAGTAACTTGAAGGAGATATTTTAATCAGGCTATAGAAACCGATCACCAAGCTTTACATGTAATAGAAAAGGGATCTAAACAAGCCTAGTACTATGGGGTACCAAAAACTGCAGTATTATAATAAGCTAATGTCCATCATACAGAATACTGGACTTGAACTAGGCCAGGAGCCCTCCTTGTATTATACTAGCTTTATTCTACTGTATAATAATTATGATAAGAGGGGGACTTATTTTCGACTTCCGAGCTATACATGATAGGAGGGACTTGGAGAATTTTCTACCTCAACACAGCCGGGATTAGCTCACCCTAACATGCAGAATTTGAAGTGCCCTGTACGTATATTGTACGTTGAGAGCCTTTAGGCTAGTACTGCTTGGTATACTGTAGTCTAATGAAGGCCGAGGATACAGGTTCTAAAGCAGCAAAGGTTGAAATTTTTCCAAGTCTCCACTAATGACGTCATTAGTCGTGGTGAAATACCGTAGCGATCTTTCCGAAAGTAGTCACGGTCTATTTTTGAAAGGAGCAGTCAAGATTAGGATTTTTAGCTCCACAAAGGAAATGTAGGATCTTTCCGTACGCCAACTCCCGAAAAGATCAAAAAACTTGTAAAATTTTGTCTTTCGCTTGTTTCTTCGTATGAATCACATGTTCTAAAACTCGTCATGAATCTTTGAAAACCAGCCTTGCAAGACGTTTAACGAAAAGCCGCTCATTTTTCACAACTTTTTTTTCTCTCGAATATGCATCACCGTAACACAAAATAGTAACAATAATTAGAATAAATTTTCGTCGAGACCGTGGTTATAGTGAATCAGCATCGCGTATATCTAAGAGTTGGTGAAAAGTTTCCGCACTTCTAAAATGTTTATTGGTACCTTACCATCTGTTTTTATTGGTTCGAAACACATCGAAGTATTTTCCTTTATTCTTCTCCGAATTCTCATCTTTTTTTCTCTCTCTCGTCTCTTCTCATTCTTCGTGTAATCTACTCCAAGACGCTCTTTTCAAGAAATCTTAATTTACCTCCGTATCTTTTTCAGCCATCTTTCGTCTGGTCTTTATTTACCTCTTCTTATTTGTCTTTTTATTTATTTATCCTGATTTAGTTGCAACAGTTCGAGAAATTACGCCACCGCCGCCGCCTCTTTATTTTCTTTTTTGTTCTCTCTCGAATGAGTTCACGCTCGTGAGCGTAATTTACGACGGCCTCGTTGTGAAAAAGTGTTCAACCTCGAAAATGTTTTAAATTTTAAGCCGCTCGCGAAATGGAAAAGCCTCAAAGTTGAGGATAGGAATACGCGTATACGATGAAATGTTATTTTTACCGATCACAAGTATCACGTCTGGAGACGTCTATAATTTATCAGCGAGGTTTTAGTGAGACTGATACGTTTTCCTGAAGTCGGTGGAACAGTCGAACAGTGCAATATTCTATTGTGAAAATGAAATTTAAGGTGTAACTGTTTCTATACTTCCTAATCTGTAATTCTTCTCCAGTTTCTTTTTAGACTTTGGAATAAGCTTCCTGAAATCTTACTTCCATTCAATTGTACGAGTGACTCTCAAGTTGATCTGAATCCATGGCATGTAACTTCAAGTCCTTTCCAAGTACAAGCCATGACAGTTCCCAGGGTCATCTAAAGAAAGTTATGAATTATGATGTAAAGAATTTTCTTTAATTCGAATGATACCAAAGGTTACCTTACTGAGCGTCTACTACCTAACTTTAGCCTGAATCCCTATCTCTAGATGAGTGAAAGCGAAGACAGTTTGTTGAAACTCCAAGGTCTTCTTATCTTTATCCTGAAATGACGTCATCCGATCTCTTCCTTCTTTCCCTCCTTCAATCTTTTTGATTCGATGTCTAAAGTCTGGACTGGGCTGATGTAAAGAAGAGATTCTTTTTGAGCTTATCTTGTCTTGATAATGTGAAAGGGTACAATAGACATTAAAAGACGCCCTATGATCCTTGTCCTATCAACTTTTTCTGGAAATTATAGTCTCATAACGTAAAATACAGGGATAAAAAATTAATAAGGTAAGGAACATGTCTCTTATTTCGATAATGGGCAGTCAGCAACCGTTGTTGTTGTCGTCATTTTCGCCATAAATTTGTAGACAGTTTGAGCGCGGTAAGTACCTCGTACGATATAGGCGTTATTATTAGCTCAAGTAGTCAAGAATTAGCTTTTCAACAGATAAACGGAGGTACAAGTGGCGTGTTGTAAGCGCGGTAAACTAGAGTATCATTAAGTGGTGGTGTATAAGGTCTATATAGTATTCAAACCCGAAGACGTACACGTATATATATATATAATTCCAAAGTTCTTCGTACTTTAATTACGAATTTACAATTTCATTTTTCATTTAAAGAGGGTACGAGCTTTTGACAAACAGCGAAAAGAACGTATCACGAAGAAGAAGCGGGAGGAGGATGCATGCGAAAGAAAAAAGAAAAATAGTCTTTATTACCCGGTAATATGAAGTTGATGGCACGCGATGGAACCATTACAGTCGTAGTTTTTTAACGTTCTATAAAATACTTCATATAGCAGCGAATATATACAGAAAGTAAATACGAACACGAAAACCAATATTATGGGTACGGGGTGCTCGCTTGTTAGAATTTATAATTATGAAGACGAGACGCATTCTTGGTTTACTAGTGGCTCTTGACTGTCAATTCCCTCAAGCGCACGAAGTTACTTATTAAATAATTTTTGCCGGTGGACAAAATGTTTTTGCCGACTGGTTACGAAGAAGTTCAATTAATGTCAAATTGAATGTCTCTGAGCGTGCCACCACAGTAAAATGAATTTCATTTTCGACTCGGTGGTAAGAATCCATTCAAAGCCAACGGCAGCCAAACGTGACCTGGGGGAAAATCTGCTATCAGCGGCCAACACCTGAAATTGTTCTTTACAACTTGAAGATCGTACAAAACTATAAATTTCTGATTTGTCCATGAATCTGAGCCGGAAGAAATACCTTCTCCTCTCCTTGGGCTTGTATATCATGTATTGACATGAATTTTGAGCTCTTCTTTATTGTCACTATAGAAATCCAGTTTTTCTACTTCGTTTATCTTGATTCCTCTTTCTCTAAAAACGCCCCTTCACATCTATCTCTTGCTCTACGTAGAAATAGTTGTGGAACGAAAAACAGATTTCAACTTTATTGGCTTCATGAGCTCTCTATAATGATAGAGTAATTCTTAAGGTGCCTCAGAAAAACAGGGTTAGAAAAACTCTTGGTCTGGGGTAAGTCTTGTAAACTGATCTTTGGGGCATAGAGGGGGGAGAAGAGGGGTGTACTTTTTAGCGGGGAACCCGCTATCCATTTTGTTATGGGGATTACATCCTCAGAAAACGTCCGCGTCCGGGAGTTTCTGTGAACTGCGTGACGTGACGTGTGGCGCGTTATGACGTCATCAATGACCTTGACCTACTTTAGGGGGCGAGGGGGGGGGTTCTCCGTCTATCATAATTCTAGTTAAAGACTGGTAAAATCCTAGTATAAAGCTAGTATATAAACCGGGCAAGGTGAACTCGCGGGGTAATTTCTTAACTTTTGGAATCACCCACGAAGTAACGAGGGTGAAGGAGGGGGGCACTCGGAAAATTTCAAATTAGGGGTCAGGGCAGAGTAAAGACATGAAACATGTCGAAAGCGCCTGCTGTACCAGAGACCGTCACAGTTGCAGTTCACTGTGTCAAGAGACTTGTGTCACATTTGTCGCTGATTAACCAATCACAGCCAAGCAAATGCGGCTAAATACCTTCACAAGTAAAGAAGATTTGCGGGGCATGGGCGGTATTTAAGGCGATAGTGTGCTGCAAGGCTCAAATGCGGCACAACCGCGGCACATCCCCGAAAGAGTAGCAGTTGTAACGGTTGGATTTTAAGGTAGTGACGATTGTGTGACGAGACTCACGAGAGTATGACGCTGAAATGACGCTACATGCCCGAAGTGGTCTGAACAAGTACTTCCTAAACGAGTAGTGTGATTTATTTATTACTGTCACATCAGCGTCATAGTTAAAGAACAGTGTACTCTTGCACATTGCGTCTTGAGAAACGGTCACAAACCCCCACAATTGCATCTCGAACAAAGTGAGCGATGGCCAACAGCTGTTCCACCAATATTCCGCAAGTGTGGTGGTAATGTGAAGTGCTTGTATCGCTATGCCGCACACCTAAAAATCTTACTGATGCCAAGATCTCTGTTTTGAAAAAGAAAAGAGAACTGAAGCAGAAATACTCCAAAGAGTGGAATACAATAAATTCTGCATTGACTGCAGAAACAACCACACAGACCGCGAGCACCTCTGGCGAAGAAACCATTAACTAGCGAGACAAGAAGGCAACTAACCCAACGATACTTCTATACTAGGTGCCGCATAGGTATCTCTTGTCCAGTGAAACAATGCGGATGCACAGAGGACTATCAGCTCGGGAGAAGTATTGGAGTTGAGCGGATTTGCAATAATATGTCGGCTGGAGGAAGTGTAGAGCGTCAGTAATGGATTGTGAGTGGTTAGAAAGGGCAGGTGAGCTCTGAAAAGGGAAAAAAACGACTATCTGAGGTTTGAATGGTATGGTCAGAAGAAAAAAAGGAAGACAGAGAATTGCCAGTATTGGTATGCGGGTAGAGCGGAGAGCCCAAGGAAAAGGTTAGAGTTGGCAAGACCTTTGCTGCAGATTTGCGGATTTATGGTCCTCAAAAAAGATACAGATTTTAGCGGGGAACCCGCCATCCATTTTGTTAGGGTGATTATATCCTCAGAAAACATCCGCGTCCGGGAGTTTCTGCGACGTGCCGTGACGTGACGTGACATGTGGGGCTTTATGGCGTCAGAAATGAACTTGACTTATTTTAGAGACTTGGAAAAATTTCAACTTCCAGCCGGGATGCTTTATGACGTCATCAATGACCTTGACCTACTTCAGAGGCTAGGAAAAATTTCAACTTCCAGCCTTCATTATATCAGGCCTAGTAATGTTAGGAGGATTACATCCTCCGGGAGTTTCTGTGAACTGCGTGACGTGACGTGTGGCGCTTTATGACGTCATCAATGACCTTGACTTAGTTTAGGGACTTGGAAAAATTTCAACTTCCAGCGGAAAGATGTCTTATGACGTCATCAATGACCTTGACCTTGACCTATAGGAAGAAAGGTAGTGTACAGATTTCAACTTCCAGCCGAGATGTCTTATTCGACGTCATCAATGACCTTGACCTATAGGAAGAAAGGTAGTGTACAGGTATACCTGCAGATTTCTAAATCACCTACAGGATAAAAAATATTTTCTCGAAAATTTTCCGAGTCTGTCATTTTGGTAAAGGGGAAGGTAGTTGTACTTGCAGATATCCAAATTAGGGTAAGGTGAGACCCAAGATATGAAACATATCAAAAGAGATTTTAACTATTGTCAAGTCTCGAGACTCATCTAGAGGCCGAGAATCCCCTCCTTACAGCGCAAAATACAAAAAAATTATAGTATAATGCAGCAACCTGTAGCACAATTTATAATAAACTGGTTTTCAGCCAAAAATCCAAAGTGAACACCAGTTATAGCGTCGGTCATTCCGCCCTCTTCAAATATTCTCAGAGACGGGTCGAACAGTATTAGATGTCTAAGAACAACTTGGCAAGTCGGTTTTAAAACTGAAAACTTGACCTGGAAACTGGTTGATGGAAGCTGACGCAACGCTTTCCAGGAAGCTAGTAAATTTCACTGCGAAGGCATACAGTCGACAAATAAATATTAAACCGTAGCACTTCTGAGAAGGTTTGAAAGCATCTTTCTACGCATTTTATTTGATAGCATAAGAGCTACACAGGGGCTACAATAAAAAGTGTCACAAATTGACGGACTCACACCGAATCCAGAACAATTTATTGAATAAAAATCAATTATAAATACAATAATTCAAGAAATGTTCAACAGCAATAAAATATTGCTCCAAAAAATATTTAAGAAACTTAAAATGACTACACGAGCGTATTCTGACTCGTTTCTATTTTGGGTTCTAAAAACATAGCGACCATTTCTTTAGAAGCCTCCTGGTCAGTCTGAGAATTATGAACGGCATTATCTGACAGTTCTCCAAGACGCAAATACATTGCTGGTCGAGTTAGACATTTTACACACACGTGCGTTTCTTTCGTCCCTCCGAACACGTCATATAGCCCCGGAACGCCACTGAGTGTACCTGAATCAAGATTCAGCCTTCGTTGTTCAGGGTCGAAAATACCTATTTGCTTGTGCGCCCAAAAACAGAACTGGTTCCGGTCGTCATCTTTCAGTGCGACGAGGTAATTTTCTTGCCAATGTTTCATTCGACGAAATTCTGTGTTAAAATCTTGACAAAACAAAGCCACGCTATTAGTCATTCAAAAGTTGTGAGATCAACAATGGAAGTCGTTCTTCGAGTACGAAAACATGCTCTTTTTATCGCATTCGCACGTCATAAAGTGTGGGGTAAATCAGGATATAAGGGACTTCAAGAGACATGCTGTAAAGATAGTTCAAAAGGACGGTAAGTGCCTATGGAGGGAGGCAAAAATTGCGGGAATTTGACCATTTTCACCTTCTCCCATGGATCCTCACCTTCTCCCATAGACAAGTGACTCGATTCAGCACACTCGGTTTCTCAATTACTACCTCCTTCTCAATGCGTAATGTCTTACCATCCCTCTCCCCTCACAGTCTCACTATCTCTTCATCTTCTTATTGCAAGAAACTCCAGGTTTTTCTCCTTGGACTCATTTTTAGGGTCTCATTTTCGAATTCAGGAGCTCAGAAACGTTATCTATCGACAAAAAGGTTTGAACTATGTGCAATGGTAAGAAAACTCACCTTCAAATGGAGTAGGCTCGATAAATTTGACAAATTCGTGTTTGTATGCGTAAGTTTCAGCCACATGGGGCACGAAGTATGCAATCATTACCTCTTCTGCGAGGCCAAAATCTAGCCAAACGTTTGGAATTGTGAGACATTTTATCGTGACTTTGTTTCCTACGTTCCCTTCAAGGTCTTTGATTTCGTATCTGGCTGGATTTTCCACGATCTTGGAACTTCCCGAAGAAGAAAATTGAAAATGTTCTTTCACGTTCGAACACAGTTGTTTTCGATCCTCCCAGGGCCATGTACTCAGGTCCATTTCATCATACTTGGTTTCAGAAGCGTAGGTATTTTCTGGAATGAAGATGTAATGAAAGAAACATGTAAAAATTGATGATACTTTCCTCATTATGAATTACGAACCCACAAATGATACAGAGTTTACTGGTTGTTGTTGAAAAACGTATGTCCTGATTTGTGAGCTTAGAGCTATCGATCCTGAGAGTAATGCCAGAGTGCATTTCACCCAAACCATTGCTAAAGAGGGCACACGATACGATAGATTAGAAATCCCGACCCAGAAACTTTCGCGAAAAATTTTCCACATGGATGTATTTAATCAAGTGCGTCGTGTATGTCACGATCGACAAGAACTAACAACGAATTCCAAACCTGCATTCGTCCCATGTTATGTAATTGAATACGACTCATCATAATGAGCAGTTAGGTGAGATCTTTATGGATATAGTGGCTTCATATAGTGTACATTATATTTCACCTCAATTACCTTCGGATTCGACGCCATGAGACATCCTTTGCAAATCTTTTACCAATGAGTGGCAATCGATACAATGAGTCGACTCAACTTCAACGTCGACGATAGGATGCTGGTGTAAGCAGTTCCATTCTTGCGTAGATGCAATAAAACCAATGCTCCTAAAACCAAACAAGTTCGAGTGCGGGAGTTCTCCGTGAGGGACAGAGTTTAGGCGTGAATTTATCAACAAAGAGTTATATGGAAGTTTGGTGTCATTCATCACTACATCCCTGCAGTACAATATTGAGACATTAGTTAGATCTGAGCGTCAAATTTTCACCAGCCTAAGGAGGCAGTCACACTGTCGGATTACTCGGATCGTCCCAGATGAGTCTCAGCAGCAGAGCCACCCATGGTTCGAAATTATCCCGCTAGGACACTATTGGTCTTCGCATCACTTTATTCAGTCAGGGATTGTCGTCCGCCTGCTTGCCCAACGGATTTCTACTTGTAGTCTTTCCTTTCTTCTATTTCAAATTTTCTCTTCGCTGTCCTTTCATTTAAAAACTTGAATATCTTGAGACTCAGTATAGAACCAGAAATTCTCTGCCTATAGAGTAAACTTCCACCGGGCTTCGCCTTTGGTTGTCGATTAACCTGTTTCATCGGCGATCATTTCGGAGAAAAATTCCGCCGTCCGGCCGACCGCCAACTCATCTCCTACCATACGTAGCTCGGAACTCGAGTCCTCCGAGTTGTTCCCTGCACCCTTCGATCAACTCCGTTCAAGAACTCGTGAATTTTTGTGTTCTAAATGAATCACTCTGCAACAGACAAACGTAAAAGTTACCACGCTTCTGTCATACTTCGGTAATTTTGGAAGAAATGCCTGCTATTCATGAAAAAAAAAACGCTAGCCCGAATATTCAAATTCAAATATCATTCTTTCCTTATGAGTGACAAACAACTTTTCAGAAATTTCAAGTTTACTTCGTCGTTGGCGTACGTAATTTTCTTCTTAAAAATTCCGAATTAGAATAGAGCTTGTGGTGCGAGGCAATCGTAATAAAATTTCTCACCGTGTTCGCTCGTTAGATATTGTAAATATTATTTAAACTCGAAGCCGCTGCGACATTATAAATTACCGTCCCGAGTAATTCGTTTCAATTTTGAGAAAGTTTCACACGTAAAATAGCACCTCTGCGACGGAACACGCATTTTCGAGTCTTACGCGTCAACAGTCCGTGAAAAAATTTCATTTCCGTTTCCGATAGCCTATATTAGACATCGTTTCCTGGCACCCTTTCTACGCAAAAATGGTTAGGGTAGGACTCGGTGAAAGAGAGCGACCGCGCATCTACTTACCACTTTTCGCACAAAAAGCTTTCAACCGTACACAATATGTTTTTGTTCGGTAAATCTGACAGCCTGGAAAGAAAGAGCGCTCGTATGAAGCTGTATTTTAATATCGTTTTCATTTTCGTTCTTTTTTCTCGCATTGTTTCATCCTCCTTACTATAAAATTATTCGTGGTAATTTTCAATCGGACTTTCGTACCGCAGAGTAAATTCAAATATAATTTTCTGTACTTTCAAACGAATTTAAGAACGTAGGTACTTGGAGAATTTTTTGTGAAACTGAGAGTATCATTGATGCTTTTTTCGAGTTGTTTGAAAAACTTGGCAAATGAACTGTATACCCTCTATGAAGTTTAGAAAATCTTTGAATTTCGAATTATTCCTGTTCTGTCTGATGATGCGATTGCACCTCTAATCGCGAAACCGCGGTCACATATAAACAATAAACTTTTATGCGTTTCTGTAAAGTTTTTTCTTTAATTTAATGTATACCCTCTAGGTTTTTTTTTTCAAAACCTTCCTTTTCGATGGCGAAAAAGTAAACAAAAACTTTTATGCGAATAATTTTATGACAGCGTTAAGCTCGTAGACGTCCATTATACAGAACTTTCATGGCTAGTGAAACGAAAAATAATCTGACTTGACCCGAAAACAGAATAACCACAGGCGGAATTTTTTCCTTTGCCATTCAAGCATTACTATTCCTTCTTCGCAGAATAATGAACGCCGCTTTTGCATTCGTATGCTTATTTGAGTTCCGAAGTAATTAAAAGGTAGAGAAATAGTGACCTAAAACGAAAAAAACGATGAAATCGAAAGAAACTTTTACAATCTGATAAAGAGTAGGTTGATAGGTTGATATCTGAATTAAAACGTAAGCTACCTTTTATCGATGAATTGAATAACACAGATGACAGTAGTTATAAGATGTGAGTTTTGCGCCATAGGGGTCTGAGTTCGGATGAGCGGTCCGTTAATCATATCTTACTCTCTTCGCATATAATCTCCTTCACTCAAGGGCCGAACTCAATGGTGGTTGGAACGAAAATGGCCTGGCTGGACTCTGAAAGAAGATTCTTGCACGCCAAAAAGGTCATGATATTGGATTCACTCGAATAGTCTCGTACTCGCCTCTTCACCCCACTCCCACAAGATACGGCCCAGAGATTTATTAAAGCTTTGTAACGCCAGAAAGATCGAGAGTAGTCCTCTCTCGGCTCATCCAACACTGGGAGCGAAATAACCTAATGTATAGTATACTAGACTTACTCTGGACCAAAATGGAAGCGGACTCAAGTCTCAAGCATCAGTCTCGGTCTCGAGGCTCAAGCTCGAGTCTCAATCTGCAGTTACAATCCCGAGTCGTAAGCTTGAGTCTCAGTCTCGAGTCTTGGTTCCAAGTGTCAGTCTCAAGTGTCAGCCTAGATTCTCAAACTCAATTCTCAAGCTCGAGTTTCAGTCTCAATTGTCAGTCTTGAGTCCCAGCTAGAGTTCTCAAGCTCGAGTCTCAGTCTCAATTGACAGTCTTGAGTCCCAGCTAGAGTCTCAGTCTCAAGTCAAATCTCAAACTCCAGTCTCAGTCTAGAGTCTCAGTCCCAAGACAAGTATCAGTCTCGAGTCTCAAGCTCAAGTCTCAAGTGCAAGTCTTAATCTCGAGTCTTGGTCCCTAGTCTCAAGTTTGAGTCTCAAGTGTCAGGCTCCAGTGTCAGGCTCCAGTCTCAATCTTGAGTCTCAGATCCGAGTCTCAGGTCCAATTGACAGTCTTGAGTCTCAAGCTCAAGTCTCAAGCCCAAGTGTCAGATACAAGTCTCAGTCTTGAGTCTCAGCCTCAAATCTCAAGTTTGAGCCCAAGCTTAAGTTTTGGTCTTAAGTCTCAAACTCCAGTCTCAGTGTTGAGTCTCAGTCCAAAGTGTCGATCTTGAATCTCAACCTTGATTCTTAAGCTCGAGTCTCAAGCGCAAGTCTCCTCGATCTCTGGGTTCAAGTTTAAGGCTCAGTCTTGAGTTTCAGTCTCAATTGTCAGTCTTGAGTCCCAGCTAGAGTTCTCAAGCTCGAGTCTCAGTCTCAATTGACAGTCTTGAGTCCCAGCCAGAGTCTCAGTCTCAAGTCAAATCTCAAACTCCAGTCTCAGTCTAGAGTCTCAGTCCCAAGTATCAGTCTCGAGTCTCAAGCTCAAGTCTCAAGTGCAAGTCTTAATCTCGAGTCTTGGTCGTCCAATTGACAGTCTTGTGTCCAAGCTCAAGTCTCAAGCCCCAAGTATCAGATACAAGTCTCAGCCTCAAATCTCAAGTTTGAGCCCAAGCTCAAGTTTCAGTCATAAGTCTCAAACTCTAGTCTCAGTCTTGAGTCTCAGTCCCAAGTATCGATCATGAATCTCAACCTTGATTCTTAAGCTCGAGTCTCAAGCGCAAGTCTCCTCGATCTCTGGGTTCAAGTTTAAGACTCAGTCTTGAGTCTCAGCCTCAATTTTCAGTCTCGAGTCCCATTCCCGAGTCTCAAGCTGGAGTCTCGGTCCTAAGTGTCGGTCTCAAGTCTCAGCCTCAATTCTCAAGCTTGAGTCTCAGTCTCCAGTGTCAGTCTCAAGTCTCAGCCTTGATTCTTAAGCTCAAGTCCCAAACGCGAGTCTCAATCTTGAGTCTCGGTTTCTAGTCTCAAGTTTGAGTCTCGGACTCAATTTTCAAGCTTGAGTCTCAGTCTCAAATCTCAAGTCTCAGTCTTGCGTCTCAATCTTGAGTGTTGGTCTGTAGTGTCAGTCTTGAGTCTCAGTTCTGAGTCACGAGTCTCAAGCTGCAGTCACAGTCTCCAGTGTCAGTCTCGAGTGGCAGCTTTGATTCTTAAGCTGGAGTCTCGGTCCTAAGTGTCGGTCTCAAGTCTCAGCCTCGATTCTCAAGCTTGAGTCTCAGTCTCCAGTGTCAGTCTCGAGTCTCAGCCTTGATTCTTAAGCTCGAGTTCCAAACGCGAGTCTCAATCATGAGTCTCGGTCTCTGGTCTCAAGTTTGAGTCTCATTCTCGAGTCTCAGCCTTAGTTCTCAAACTCAATTCTCAAGCTCGCGTCTCAGTCTCGAGTTTCAGTCTTGAATCTCAAGCTCAAGTCTCAGTCTCATATCTCAAGTCTCAGTCTCAACCTCGAGTCTCAGTCTTGCGTCTCAGTCTTGAATCTCAAGCTCAAGTATCAGTCTCAAGCTCAATTCTCAGTCTTGCGTCTCAATCTTGAGTGTTGGTCTTTAGTGTCAGTCTTGAGTCTCAGCTTTGAGTCTCGAATCTCAAGCTCCAGTCACAGTCTCCAGTGTTGGTCTTGAGTCTCGGGCTTGAGTGTCAGGCTCGAGTGTCAGCTTTGATTCTTAAGCTCAATTCTCAAGCTCGCGTCTCAGTCTCGAGTTTCAGTCTTGAATCTCAAGCTCAAGTCTCAGTCTCAAATCTCAAGTCTCAGCCTCAAGCTCGAGTCTCCTCGATCTCTGGGTTCAACTTTAAGGCTCAGTCTTGAGTCTCAGCCTCAATTCTCAGTCTCGAGTCCCAGTCCCGAGTCTCACGCTGGAGTCTCGGTCTCCAGTGTCAGTCTTGAGTCTCAGCCTTGATTCTTAAGCTCAAGTCCCAAGCGCGAGTCTCAATCTTGAGTCTCGGTCTCTAGTCTCAAGTTTGAGTCTCAGCCTCAGCTCTCAGACTCAATTTTCAAGCTTAAGTCTCAGTCTCAAATCTCAAGTCTCAGTCTTGCGTCTCAATCTTGAGTGTTGGTCTGTAGTGTCAGTCTTGAGTCTCAGTTCTGAGTCTCGAGTCTCAAGCTCCAGTCACAGTCTCCAGTCACAGTCTCGAGTGTCAGCTTTGATTCTTAAGCTCAAGTCTCAAGTTTGAGTCTCATTCTCGAGTCTCTGCCTTAGTTCCTAAACTCAATTCTCAAGCTCGCGTTTCAGTCTCGAGTTTTAGTCTTGAATCTCAAGCTCAAGTCTCAAATCTCAAGTCTCAGTCTCAAGTTCGAGTCTCAGTCTTGCGTCTCAGTCTTGAGTGTTGGTCTTTAGTGTCAGTCTTGAGTCTCAGTTGTGAGTCTCGAATCTCAAGCTCCAGTCACAGTCTCTAGTGTTGGTCTTGACTCTCAGGCTTCAGTGTCAGTCTCGAGTCACAGTCTCCAGTGTTGGTCTTGAGTCTCAGGCTTCAGTGTCAGTCTCGAGTCACAGTCTCCAGTGTTGGTCTTGAGTCTCAGGCTTCAGTGTCAGTCTCGAGTTTCAGTCTCAAGTCTTGGTCCCAAGTGTCAGTCTCGAGTGTCAGCTTTGATTCTTAAGCTCAAGTCTCAAGAGCGAGTCTCAATCTTGAGACTCGGTCTCTAGTCTCAAGTTTGAGTCTCATTCTCGAGTCTCAGCCTTAGTTCTCAAACTCAATTCTCAAGCTCGCGTCTCAGTCTCGTGTTTCAGTCTTGAATCTCAAGCTCAAGTCTCAGTCTCAAGCTCGAGTCTCAGTCTTACGTCTCAGTCTTGAGTGTTGGTCTTTAGTGTCAGTCTTGAGTCTCAGTTTTGAGTCTCGAGTCTCAAGCTCCAGTCACAGTTTCCAGTGTTGGTCTTGAGTCTCAGGCTTGAGTGTCAGTCTCGAGTGTCAGCTTTGATTCTTGAGCTCAAGTCTCAAGAGCAAGTCTCAATCTTGAGTCTCGGTCTCTAGTATCAAGTTTGAGTCTCATTCTCGAGTCTCAGCCTTAGTTCTCGTACTCAATTCTCAAGCTCGAGTCTCAGTATTGCGTCTCAATCTTGAGTGTTGGTCTTCAGTGTCAGTCTTGAGTCTCAGTTTTGAGTCTCGAGTGTCAGTCTCGAGTCTTGTTCTTGATTCTCAGTCTTGCTAATTTCAAACTCAAGTCTCAGGCTCGAGCATGGCCGTCGCCAGGGGGTGGCGAGTTGGTATCAACGCTTCAGGCCTCGCGCCAAGAAAGGGGGAAAAATTGAAATTGTTTAAATTGAAAAAAGGGCTCATGTGAAAATTTTGCTTCATTCCTCAAAAAGTCTAGCGACGATGCTGCCCTGAAGCAAAGGTAGCTTGACATAAAGTATATCAGACTTACAATAATGGACCAAGATTGGGAACGAACGAGCGGAGTGAGTAAGCCCCAAGGGCCAAGAAGCCCAACATACAGTATACTAGAGTTACACTGGACCGAGATTAGAGGCAAACGAGCAGGGAGCTAAGCAGCTTAACGGTCGGTATACTAGAATTACATGAAACCAAAACCGGGGCGAACGAGCGGAGTGAATGAGCCCTTAGAGGTCGCTCAATATTCAGTATACTAGAGTTACTCTGGACCAGAATTGCCTAAGGGCTATAAGTTGTAACTGTTGTTGAAGACGTGTTGTACTCATAATATTGATCTTTATTCGATCAATCTTTCTGAATTTAGCGTGAGAAATTACTGTATATAAGATCTCCATCAATATTTCTTTTTCATTTGAACGAGGTGTTTGACTAGTCAAACGGGTGTTTGATGAACTTTTCATACATTTTTGTTGAGAAAGCAGTCGATATGATTTAGCGAGGTCTAAGCACAAGCTACAAATTGATTTACTTTAAATTCTGTAAAAAAAATGATTCTACAGATGAGAGAAGAACTGCAAAAGTGCGTCTCTATCTAGCATCTTGTTTTGGTTTAGCTCGTCATTGACTGGTGTATTAAAAATATTCACCTGCTACATTGAGTGTATTCATATTATTACATTAACCTGTTGAAATGATAAGTTTCATCTTAATCGAGTTTCTTCTCGATCTTTTTCTCAGCCAACCCGCCATAAAGACAGCACTCCGAACACGGCGTTCAACTCTCGAACGATGTGTCAAGAAACTTTGCCTACACGTGCAAAAATCACCAAAGTTTACACAAATATAACTGAATAGTAACGAAAGAAATGTTTATACTCTGTTGCGCGCTGAATTCAAATGTCGTCTAAGAATAAGTAATCTCTATAGCGACTTGAATCCACGTGGAAAAGTTCATCGTTCCCGAAAACAAACAAAACCAAGAAATCTTACAAAGAAGCACTATACTTAGAGTCGCATTTCTTGAAATGATTTCACAAAAGAGTCGGCCTTTTGTATTAGAGTGGGTTGTTGTCTCTTTGAACTCTTATTTTCTCTCGTGTGGCGGCCTAATCTTGACTACGCACGTTCAAATTGATACCCTCTTTTTTGCCCTAAGCGAGTGTAATTATTTTGTATAAACTGCTCGAAATTCCTCAAAATCCGTCTATTGACTGGGTAAAAGTAGAGGACCGCCGCTGTCAGCTAACGCGAGCCACAAAGTGACCAAGTTTGTCCAACCTGAATCCCGTTTGTCGACGTAAAAATTTTCATCAGAATTTCTCCGTTAACCGCACTGTTGACGAAAGCAGGTGATGAACCACATTTTACCGATGGAAAATTCGAAGAATGATTGCTCCCGTTTCAGCCTCTAGAATGACCCTCGTTGCTTAACTTTCAAAGAAGAAAGAGAGAGAGAGGAGACTTTGCTAAAAATAATGTGCACAAATTCACTCCGCAGATAAGTTACTTTCATCAATGCTGGAAAACTCGCGAGGAAACAGCAAACGATAGATACTGTGCAAAAGCTTTTGGAAAACTTTAACAAATTCCTGCAGCACGAAGGATGGGAAGCGAACGCTTTTCTCGTTCTGTGTTTTTTTTCCTCTCGCTGGCTGCATCTATTCGTTCGTTCTCGTTAGACTAGTGTAACTATTTCCGCCTGATGGAAATTTATTTTCACGCGTTTCGCTTCCATCATTACCATGGTCTTAAAGGTATTACTCGTACATTGGTTCAGCAACATTTTCGTGTATTCACTTATGCGCCGTGTATTTGTTGTGTCTATATCGTATTTATATGCTCTATTTCAGTTCGCCGTTATTGCTATTATTACCCGGATGTATACGGTGTTGTACGTACGAATATTCAGCAAACAGAGGGTGAAACATTGTACGGTATCAGTGATTTGAAAAAAAGACTCCTAGAATGAAATCTCATTTTCATTTTTTTCTCTTTTTCAAAATTGAAAAATAGTAAACGCACGCGAGTTGTACGAACGGGTGGAAATAATAATTCTGCCGCGTTCCTCATGAGTGGATAGTAAATAATATATGTATAAAGAAACTAAAAAAGTAATACCTTTTTTCCTCCTTCTTTATGTACACAGTATTTATGCTGGTGGACATCAAAGATTGTGCATGCGATGTTTAGAGAGGAATTCCTCCGAACCGGGACGAGTAGAGAGCTCGATTGAAGTTTTGCACCCTTTACTTTGAAAAATACTGACTCGGACTCTCGAAACACACACTTTTACTCGAAATATATTGACACGATAGTGTCCGAGATCACGACGAACTTTGAATAAGTGTGTCAAATACTTGAGTTATAAACCTGCCAGAGCACTAGGCATCTATCTGTTCTAGTCTAGGAGTATTTCGTCGGAGAAAAAGAAAATATCCCTCCAAGATCAGTGTGATCTAATATAGAATTGGTCTACCACAAAATTTGATTCCGAGCCACTTCAAACTCATCGCATCAGTTCAAAAAATTTCAGAGAGTAATTATTGCTCAAATGTTCTATGAAAGGGATTTGGGAAGAGTTTGAGCTTCGAACCTCTAAGAAGGAGGGACTTGAAGCAAAATTTTCAGCTCAATCTGAACCTCTGTAGAGGTGGAAAATTTGAGCCTATAAACCTATAAATTCATTCATAAACGAGGAGTCTTCGGCCAGAATGAAGCCTCAGGTCAAACATGAGTTGAACCTGGAAGAACTGTTAAGTAGGAAACTAGGTGTCTGTTCCGGTGAGTGCATCTTAAGAAAACGTTCGGGTCCGCTTCCACGGCCGCGCCATCATTGTAAGTCAGGTCAGGTTAATTCGTCTGAGCTGGACTAAAGAGAGACATGGGTTTCGCCGAAATTTATTTGACTCCTTTGTTGAGCTGGCGTTTCCAACTATCTGTTCTGTTTGGAAGAAGGTTCGTCCTCAAAAAACATCCGCGTCTGACTTTGATGACGTCACCAGCTCTCTGAAGAATTGCAGACTAGCCGATTTTCACCGATTCGTACGGGTTCACCGCTGCCATTGTAAAGCTTGCAATTACCACTGAATTTTTTTTAGATTCACTTCGAACTCCGGTGTTACGTTTTAATAACGGGCGCGACTGACTTCGGTGACGACATCAATGACCTTGACCTAATTAAAGGATTCGAAAGATTCGGAGTTGTGGTCTTTTGAGAAAATTGAGAGCTATAAACTTCTGTAGAGGTGAGGTAGGCCAGGGTATCACTGCGGAGCCTAGAGCCAGATGCACAGAGGCCAGGCTAGAATTAGTACGAGCTATTCCCAGGAGGAAATTCTTCAAACGGAGACTCTTTACGTTCTTCTTTTTTATTCTTGGGCCAGCCAAAAGCCTTGAGATCTCAAGAGGAGACTTTGGCACTTGATATTCATTTTCCTTTTCGACTGTTGGTCCTTTTGTTGTTCAAAACTGCGTTAGCATTTAGTTACAACTTTGCTTTCAATTTTGTGTGTCTTCATACTGGAAGGGTAGGGTTTGTTCCTCAGAAAAAAAGGGAAGTCAGCTACGCTGCTATAAATGCCTAAGACGAGGGCACATGGCAGCTGGTTGCCAGGGCAAGACAGTAGGAAGTGCAATGAGGAGGGCCATAAGCTCCGGGACTGTAGCCAGGAGCCAAAATGCCCAGTGACATTCAAGAAGACGGGAGGGCTTCAAACCATATGGTTGGCAGCCGAGGATGCCTAGGTGCCCCGGAGCCGCGCACCAATAGCATCTACATGCCCAATAATGGAGAGAAATCTAAAGTTCCTCCTAGTCAACCTCCAGCACACCCGCTTAGCTCAAAATCTCCTTTGGCAAAGAATGGGTGAACTGGGGGTTGATGTTGTCATTGGGAGCGAGCCCTACAAAGTGGATGGAATTGGGGGATGGTATCCAGACCATACTGGCTAGGCGGCCATAGGTGTGTGCCCTGACTGTTCAATTGCAGCAGGACAGGTAGAAAAGGCGGAGGAGTATGTGGCTGTAGTACTGGAAAAGATCACAGTCTACTGTTGGCATTTCTCCCCACATCGACCCCTAGAAGAGTTTGAGGACTACCTGAGCCTGCTAGATGATAGTCTATCTTAGACGCGGAGAGAAACGCATAGTGGCTGGAGACTTCAAAGCCTGGTCAGAGGAATGGCGCTCCAGCCGCTCGGGCCACAGAGGATATGCACTTGGGGAATGGATTGCCGACAAAGGACTACAAGTGATGAATTTTGGCAGAGTGGACACATTGATCCGTACAACAATACGGGCTTGTGACGCTGACATGCTCAGAAGTAGTCCACCAAAGAAGAGAAGACCTGTGTACTGATTTTACAAAACGAGCATATCGTGTATGTAACGCAATTTTTGTATGGCTTCTAGAACAGACTGTACTTCACAACATTAGAAGCGAGAATCATTTTTCGTTCCGACCAACTTGAACAACAAATGATCGCTACTTTGTACTCCTAATCGCGGTAGATTCCGGAATTATAAATTCATCATACGCCATTACCGTCCCCTACAATTAGAACAGTTTTTTGTCATTGACTCGAAGGAAGATTTTATTTCTAGTCGAGCAATAAGCGACTTAATATTCGTTCCAATAAAATATCGCAACAATATTTTAGATGCAGAATAATATATAGGAATGCCAAATTTCAATTTCGCATCGCGCTTCCTTCCTGTTTAATTGTGTGCTTCGAGTTTTTAATTAATTTTCGAAAATAATATCTTCTCTCAGCAGCGATACATTTTAAAAGCGTAAGCGTAGCAAGATTATAAATTAAATTTAATTAGTTTGGGTTTGTCTCGGTGCTTTTTTTTCATTCTTTCTTTCTTTCAAGAAAGACTTCATTTGATTGGTGACGGTTACAAAGGTTGAGGGATGATTGCAAATATAGAATGAGCTGTGGTTATACGGTCCGTGGTTAAAGGATGATAATATTATAGTGTATTCAATAATTAATTTTTCGCGCATATTACGTACCTATAACAATTTACCCGCAACCGAGTATGGTCTCCAGTACTCAGAGGAATGAATAGGGAAATAATTGAAAACTGATTATTGGAACTGATTTGGGGTAATCTTTTTCAATTACCTTCGCTAGTTTCACCGACGACGCGACGTTTAAAGTCACTGGATAGTTTAAACTCGGATTCAGCCAATTAGGTACCCGAATTTGATCGACTATACACTTGCACGCTAAATCGACGATTAGCTCTTTGGTAAGACTGGCCCTCAATCATTATATTTTTAAGCCGATTAATTTGTAGACCTTAATCGATAAGACAAATAAAAGTACACATTTTGTAGCGACTGTATATTTTTATGGTCTGGTGTCGATTACAGAACATACAGGATAAGCATTGAAGATGAAAGGAAATATTGAAGTGCTGAAGAGGGCCTCTCATGGAGGAACGAAGATCAGAGAATTGATGGGGTAACAGTTGAGAATGAGTAGTTGGACAAGGAAAGAAGGACCGTCAAACTCTTTGGAAATTACAGGCTCGGGTTAGGCACTGCAAGGGTACCGTCCAGAGGACGAGTGATTGCTGTTTGTATTGCGCTATTGCTAGTCTAATATACCGTACGTTGAACTTAGTGAGAAGAAGGCTGAGGATACAGGCTGCAAAGTAGTGAAGATCGAAATTTTTAGAGACGTAAATTTCAGAATGATCCCAGCCTTAAGACATCTTTACGTCAGAAAAAAGAGGAAAGGATTAAGAGACTGAAAATGTGAAGGAAGACCGTAAGTACGCAAGGAGAGGTGCACAAGAGATTTGAGGGCGGGGTCTACTCGAGTGCACAATACAGATCTTCGTGTCAAGCACATGCGGAAAATCGAAAAATACCCCCACAAAATAAGTTTCTTATTCGTCTCAATTAACGTAGTCCAAGAAAATGATCTTGAGAGCATCCAACAAAGTGAGTCGCGTTTTTTTTCTCATCGTATAACAAAATCACAGCTATCTTCGTTTACGCCGCTATTATATCACCAAATTCGTGATTGTGGCAGGATAAAAAGTATAAAAATGTTCTCTCACGAAGAGACTAATGAGGACGACAGAATAGGCTTTCGAGAAAACAAAGAATTTAGTGCGACAAGAAGATTCGTAGGTACACTCTAAATCTTCCTTCAACTCGGGAAAGATATTTTCGCCAAATTACCGCATGGCCCGTAGCTACATGCTGCGCCGAGTTGTCGAGAATTATGAAGCTCAATTCGAAGAGGCGCAGATTCAATTTCATCAAGTGCTAAGTGATTAGCACCGAATATATCCTCTCCATTCCCACTGGTATACGTGTGTAGGTTTGTTCGAAAACAGAATTGTTACTTTCATCTTTTGTTTTCCGTTTCTACGGTTTGTTTACGTCTCCGTTTCTTCGAGTTAACTTCATCTTCCGCAACTGTCGCATATAATTAATATATATCGTAGCGGTGCAAATTATTTGGCGTGAGTACGGTTTACTATACGATAGTTCTCCGCAATTTTTCTTTCTTCGTGAACAGTCTCCGAATGGAAACTGTATCAACGGCTCATCGGCGCCATATTTCATTAGCATCCGCAGAAACTATACAGCCTTATTGAGTTTATTGGCACACATTGCGAGGCTGAAAGCTCGATTCATGTCTGTTCTGATTAGTGAAAATCGCGCTTTTTGCGTACGCCTACCTTACACGGAGAAAATTTCTTTCCGAAACGGTAAATTAATCTAATGACGAATGAATGAAACTGGTCAAAGTTGATTGCTATAGCGATGCTATATTATAGAAAAAAAAATTATGGATAGAACAAATTCTAACTCGAGTTGATCGGGAAAAACTTAAAGCGAAGAATTTTCCAACGTAGCACAAACAAGGGAGAGGAAAAAGGAACTGATGAAGAGAGAGTGAACAGTGCGATGGGTGTGAAGGATGATTTTGTACTCTAAAATGTCTGTCCTCAAATGCGTCTCATTTTGAATTTTCAAATGAGGCAAAAAATTATGACATGCATTGCGTACCGCGTTTTTGAACCAGCAAAAGTTCGTAACAGTTCCTCTACACTTCCCTCCTCTATCTTTTTTTAACTACCAGAGTATTTAGATCATTTTACGCCCTTCTTCAACTTGTATATTTTCCTGACAATCAATTGACCAAGCTTGAACCTAGTTCCTAGTGTGAAAGAGAGTCTTAGCCTACCCTCCCGCCAGTGTTGGGTGAATTTCTCCAAATCTGCATCAGCGAAACAATGGTCAAAATAACCGATGTTCCCCACCCGGCTACAGGAGGGATAGGTCATACAAATTCTGCTCGACAGTTGAGGTAGAAGTACAGGTAGAGAGACAGAGAAAATACACTGCGCAACAAAGTTTGCGGCAGGTTTCAAATCACTCCTTATTGTTAGTAAATGATTTGAGCACCATTATAACGAGCACCTGGTTACAGATCCTCCTACTGAATGACAGAAATCAACATACCCATAGTGAACAGGTTCCCATCCATTGATTGGCAACCTGTATGTTATCAAAAGGTGAAGGTGACACTGTTGCAACAAACAGTTGATTTCCCCATTTTTTCTGGGGGGGGGGGGGAATAGCAAAATTTAGCTCATTTTCAAACAAATTTCTGTTTATTCATCAACCAATAGTAGAATGTAGCGGTTGAAGGTTTTAGGGTCGGCGCAAAACTTTCTAGACGATTGGTAATTTGATCAGTGATTTGTGATTTGCAATTCGCACTTGTCCCTGGGGAATCACGGATCATCGGGGATTTTGATCAAATGATTTGTGATCCAGAATTCAATCAAGCCTTGGTCCTGCTCAAACCTGTTGAACTATAAACATAGCTACTTGGTTTATCTCTGTTATAGGGTAATAGATCTGTTGATTGATATTTCAGTATATGCTATCTTCAACAAACAAATAGAATACAATACCCAACGTGCAGAATAGGGCAGATGGCCCGACACATTCAAGTCCCAATATGACAATCATATCCATTGCGCCCCCTTTTAAGATAGCGCAAGTGTAAGGATAGTGTTTGTGGCCCTTCTCAAATACTCAAGTATTTGATACAATGTTTCTCAGATGTGTTGTATGTGTCACCCCAAGAAACAACATGAGGTCACTTAATGGTCACATGGGAAGAACCGTTTTGCATCTTACATGACATTCTCTTTTCCAGGAAAAGAATGGAGCCTCAGCATAGTATACCTGCAAATTTTGTAACAGATCAAAAGCCCATCTTCTTTACTGCCTTCAAAGTGCTGCTGGATGATATATTTGAAAATCCGTATCCCCCATTTTTTCTAAGACCTGAAAACAGGTGTTTACAGACATTTACCAATTCATCAATATTGATCAGGAGAAAGGTATCTCTCATACTATGGACTGAGGTACTTTTTCCTTGATTGGCTCAATGTTATGGAAGATTGCCCCATCAGCCTGTAACGACCAGGAGAAATCTTTCATACGAGTATCTAAAGTACTTTCCCCTTGAGCTCAAGGAATCCGTATTTTACATGAAAATTTGTATTTCAAAAAATCCGTAGATCTGGCAGCACTGATGATACTACAAAAGAGGAAACAGTTGTCAAAAAAGGTCCCAGATGTGCCATTCCATGATCACAAACCAAAATGTTACTGTCACAAAAAAGTAGCCAAGATCCTTTGATGTGACTGCATTACCTCTTATAAGTCCAGTAAGTGTCTCAAGTCACAGCCGCAACTTAGCTTTTTTTAAAATTCCCCCTATAGAAGTCACTTGTCCTCCATTTCCTACATTTCGACTGACTAACTACCCGACGTAACCTCGTCACATTTCATGGTCACATGCCAATAGCAGAATTTAGGGGGTGAAGTTTTTAGGGTCGGCGCGCGGCTTCCTAGCCAACTGATATTCAGTCGGCGGTCAGTGATTTGCAATTTGTACTCCTTTGGAAAATTGTTTGAATGATCACGGATCAATAAGCATTTTTAAATTTAAAAAATTCCTAATTCTATTGATATAATTATAAAAATTTTTTATATAATTAAAGTGAATGATAAAATTATACAAATGAAATTTTTTATATAAATAGGTTTTGAATTGATTCAAAAAAATTATTATATGAATTAATAAAATAAATTATTATATGAATCAATAGAATAAATTATTATATGAATTAATGGAATAAATTATTTTATGAATTAATTAAATAAATCATTATACGAATTAATAAAATAAATCATTATATGATGATAAAATAAATCATTATATGATAATGAAATAAAAAAAATGATTATTAATGATGTATTATGAAAATAAATTTAAATTAAAACTTAACAAAAAGAAATAAATTTCACTAAAGAATCCTAAATGATGATTATCCAGAATTCAATCCACCCCTGGTCCTGCTCAAACCTGTTAAAATATGAATTTAGCAGCTTGGTTTAGTTGTCTTTGTTATGGGGTGATACGTAGATCTGTTGATTGACAACTTAGAATATGATATCAAGTTTCCCCTTTATTAAAGTTGCCACAAACATATGCGGTTTCTGCTGTATATTTTTCAGGCGTCTGAGTATCATGATATTCTATCTTCTAGTTTAATTTTGGCGTCTCTCAACCTCACAATCGACACTTGTTATCATATGACGTAATTAATTTTTTATATTATGTGGATTACATGAACGTTCAATTCAGCTCAAATAACCCGTTTGAAGTACAATGATTTATTTAATTGGTATACCACTGAGGTATTGAATTATCTGTAAATGGAGGAAGCCAAGTTGCAGCATAATAGTCATGACAAGAATATCTTTTTCTCTGCTCTCGGTCATTTTGTTATTATATCGCTTTGCACTTGTTTTTAGCTTTATTTCATTGCAAATAATAAAGGTACAAAAAACAGAGCACAGCCGACCCTCTTTCTACTTTACGTAGCGAGGTAGTTCATATCTATAGTCCGCTCCAAATAAGTCTGCCGTTAAATCAAAGGCAATGCGGTATCAGTGGCATGAAGGGAAGCGCGAAATTCACACTAAGAAAGTCAAGCAGCACAACTCTTCTCGTCTCTCATTGACCCTGAAATCGACGCACCTAAACTCACACGTTGTGGTGGCCTTTTGATTTAACGGCAGACTTATTTGGAATGGACAATATATGCCAGCAACTGACACGACGTGCGCTCACAGTCGTGACGACGCTTTGTTTGTTTCTTTCATCCCCTTTGCAATAATGTTGTTGTCGGCAACTAATCCTATTGGCGTTGAATTGATGCGAGATTACAAGGTACGGCTATCGGCGATACTTCTAAAAAAGGAAGTAACTCAATACAAAAAACCGCAGAAAAATACTAAAAACCTTCAAAGATCTATCGACTAAGAAGTCATCATCAGCGAAAAACGAGAACGCAACTGACTTGAAAGACCGAAACCAACCTCGAGAAAATACGAAAAAGAAAGAAGAAACTACTCATCGGGTTGTGACTCATAAACAAGCTCGATCAGATCCTCGTCCGGTGTGTACCTGTTCAACAAAACGAGACCACCAGTGTTCTTATGACGAATGATTTCGATATTAATAGAGGAGTTGCCAAATTTGCAAATTACGAGCTTTTGCAAATTTGGCAACTCCTCTATTATTATAATGTCTCGTAAAATTGAAGAAACCACTATTCGAATTGATTTCGATATGCCCCGAGGGAATACGCTTGAAATAAGAACTTTCCTTATGGAGGAGTACCTCGGATCCCTGTCGGAAGCTGTGCCCATCAGCAAACATGTCCAGGAAGTTCGGGATGTTGTTAATGGGTGTACTGTCATCATTAAGAGTGAGCGAATGAAGAAAGCCATTCTTTATCCCAACCCTGTCCTCCCCCCCCTTCTCTACGGATTACCTAAGGTCCATAAAGTAGATATGCCCATGAGGCCGGTAGTGTCGTTCATCTCATCTCCTACCTACTCTCTAGCTAAATTTCTGGACCGATGGTTCAAATCCCGTGTCGATTTCAAGTCTCCCTACTCTGTCAGGAATTTGTCCACTTTGGCCAATAGCCTAAAAAATGTGCTCCTCCCTGCAGACACGATCTTTTGTTCTTTCGACGTTGTAGGCCTCTTTCCTAACATTCCTAAAGCTGTTACTGTGCAGCGGATGGGTGAACTCCTGGTAAATCTCAATACTCCTCACGAAGAGTTGAGTCAATTTTTGATATTTTGAGGTTGTGTTGGACTCCTAATTTTTGCAAGTTTAATGGTAAATTTTATGAGTTTCCAGAGGAGGTGGGTATTCCTATAGGTTCGCCTTTAGGTTCCCTAATCTCTGAGGTGTTCATGTCTAAGTTCGAATCAGACCTCTTTTCTTCTGGCCATCCTCTTTTAAATAACATCCTTTACTGGTGCAGGTATGTAGTTGACGTGCTATGTACGTGGACTGGTCCCCGAGAACTCTGCTTGGAGTTTCTCACGTACCTTAATAAGCTATACCCTTCCGTGAAGTTCACCGTGAAAGTGGGAGGCGCCTCCATTAACTTTTTGGATCTTACTGTCTCCAAAAAAGACGGGGTTCACGAGTTTGGAGTGTTTAGAAAAGATACGTCAACCGATGTTTTAGTCCACAGGTCGTCATTTTGCTCTGTTGCCCATAAACATGCTGCTTTTAACATTTTAGTCCATAGACTTACTGAATTTCCGTTGGGCCAAACTGCTTTCAAGAAGGAGTTACTCACCTTAAAACATTTAGCTAGAGTTAATGAGATTCATTTGGATATTGACGCATTGGTGCGTAGGAAAATTACTAGGAAATGCCTCGACACCACTACCTCCCTCCCACGTACTATCAGCCGTGAGAAATTTCGCTGGATTAGGCTCCCATTTTTGGGGAAGTTTTCTCTTCAATTAGGCCGGGACCTTCGCCCTTTCGGATGTCGACCCGCGTTTTATAACCCCGCCACTGTTCTAGGTTGAAAGATCGAATTCCTGAAGATGAGAAGAGTGGAGTGTATAGGTTAGAATGTAATGATTGTAGGAGTGTTTATATTGGAGAGATTAGTCGCCAGCTCAAGATTAGGGTTGAGGAGCATAAGAAGGCCTGGGTAGATAGTAAAGTGGGGAAGTCAGCATTCGCTGACCACCTTATTGCTGATGGGCACCGCTTCCGACAGGGATCCGAGGTACTCCTCCATAAAGAAAGTTCTTATTCCAAGCGTATTGCCTTGGAGCATATCGAAATCATTCGTCATAAGAACTGTGGTGGTCTCGTTTTGTTCGATAGGTACATACCGGACGAGGATCTGATCGAGCTTGTTTATGAGTCACAACCCGGTGAGTAGTTTCTTCTTTGTTTTTCGTATTTTCTCGAGGTTGGTTTCGGTCTTGCAAGTCAGTTGCGTTCTTGTCTTTCGCTGATGATGACTTCTTAGTCGATAGATCTTCGAAGGTTTTTAGTATTTTTCTGCGGTTTTTTGTATTGAGTTATTACTTCCTTTTTTAGAAGTATCGCCTTTTTTCGTATCCTGTTGGCGTTGTTATGATGTTATCTGATGGTAACACTATCGCAACCAATGGCGCATGTTCTTCATTTTCCAACCGATAGCAACAAATTTCTATCCAATTACAGAATTTATCCGTTCTTCTTTGTTTTATTCATAAGAAATTGAGTGTTATTCTAATCATATTGGATGTAGCGATAATAACTTGGTATAATTTCTTACAGGTTTTATGGAAACGCTTGAAGGATTACACGCTGTTGACAGTGGGCTCGACACGCTACACAGCCAGTAATCGTTTTGTATCAGAGCTAGTGAAGTCATCAAATCTACAGGTAAATAGAAAATCATAGATTAGCCTCGTATATTATACCATAATATTGTATGCTAGGACGTGAGCTGAGCTATGGTAAGAAACCTGGGGTGAAATCCAGTCTCTATCTTGTTCAGGTTCGACACCATTTCCTGGATTTGCATACATGTGTAGGGACGTCTGTTTTGTCATGAGTTCATGACTTTGGAACTGACTCGTGCTGTGCGCTTTTGATATTTTGTTCTAAGAAATAGGCGTGGTAGCCACAATCCCTCATGAGTCACTGTATGTACAATCATCGTGATCCTGTAGAAGCACATGAGCCGAGCTGTAGGTATATATGTATTAGGTATAGAAGACCATATTTCTTGATGGAGAGATCCGTGATACCCGTAGGACTATTGGAAAATCCCGACCTCTGAAATGGTTCAAACATGGTGAAAAAGTTCTTGAGCCTAGCGAAGGAACCTGATTTGACGCCCCTGATCCTGAATGAGGCTTGTAGGCGGGAAGGATATGAGAGGTACTAGATCAAACAGACGTTTTTCTTGTACAAAGTTTACAATTTTATCCGTCCACGGAGTTTAAGGATCCTTAAATTGAAACTGAATACCTTCTTAGATACTCTTTGTAATTTGAAATAAAAACAAAAGGTGTCTTTGTATTAGATAGGAAATCTTTTCACGCACTTCTACATCACCGATATAATAATATTATAACTCGAGTACGAAATATTTCTTGTGGCAACATTGCTTACGTATTCATTACAAAACTGTAAATTACCCCCCAAAGGTTTTTCTTTTTTCATCGTTTCCCCTCTTCCGTTTCACTCATACATACATCTAGACGTTAGCGTTAGTCTGAATTTATTCTCTTATATCTATACACAGTATTATAAAATGCAATTCGAAATAAATTCTTTTCAATTTTTTTCCCCTTCTCTCTTCGCATTAACATCGTATTTATAATATTGCTCTAAACGTTGTTGGTAATTTACAAGTGCTGTAAGGGAGCTCTTTTTTTTTTCTACCTCCATTTTTATTATTCTTTTACACGCTATATTTTTCATGGAAATTACGATATTATTTTGTCGTCGCTCGAGAATATTCGACAAGGAAGAAAGATAGGCAGGTATGATGGTTCGGTATAATCTGTCGATATGGAATGAATGATGATGAAATGACGACGATTTTTATTTATGATAATGACAACGAGAAAAATCCATTCGTATCGTCTCTTCCAATACGTATCTGCGTCATTTTCTAAATTAAAGAGACTCTCGCTAAAATTTGAAGGAAGATGAAACTATATCGAAGTCTGTATTGGTATTGTGCTCGATTTTTTTTACTCCCTATTTGCTAATTGAGATGTGTCGCATTTTTTACTGTGAATTCGGAGTTTCTGCAGGGTAGAGGCTAAGGTTTGGAGAGAAGATGATCAAGCAGTGTTGAGAAAATTGGTGAAAGTTGTGAATCGCTCCATAAGTCGTAATGCATCTCTTTCTAATTAGTACATAGATCAAAACAAAAGTTCCTCCATTTTAATAAGAATTAAGGTGGGCGTATAAATGAATCAAGTGATTTCATACAAACAGGTGAACTCACAATTCTGTTATAGTTTCAATTTCAGACCTGAATGTTGATCTCGCGCGAATGTGCAAAAATAGAAAATCCCTGGAAATATTTAATTAAATAATACCTCGTGTTCAGCAAAAATTATGATTACAGTATCTTACCAGAGTGTGTATCAGCTGTTTCTTTACATAATACACAATATTGCTCCACTGCCTTGAAGAATTTTGTTCCTTGTTCTGTACTCTAGCGTTTTTCTTTTCTGTTTCCGCAGCATTATAGATTGATTATTAAATTTGTACAACACGATGACGCTGGCATGTACGAATGTCAAGTTTCCACGTATCCCCCAACGTACATTCATCTACGGTTAAATGTAGTTGGTGAGTAAATCTTTGAAATACTGTCAGTAAAAGTGTGAATTCGTATCTTACATGATTAACGTTCATTTTACAGATGCTTTTGCGGAGATAAACGGTTCTCCGGAGCTGCACATAAAAAACGGTAGCCAAATGCATTTAACGTGTCAGTTTCATCACTCGACTGAGGAGCCGAGTTTCGTCTTCTGGTACCACGAAGACTCGATGATTAGCTTCGATCAATTTCGTGGCATAAATACGTCCAAAAATAGGACCGGAAGTAATCTAACGATATCAACCATCAATCATTCTCATTCTGGGAATTATACCTGCGTCCCATCAAATACGAGGCCGGCTAGTATACTGGTTCATATACTAGATGGTTAGTATTTAGTGTACATTATTTGGTTCAATTGATGACGAACTCAGCTTAGTAGGACTTGTTTCTAGATGAGGCTCGATCATTACCACTCGACTGTGTGGAAAGGTCTAGCCTTCATCTTGAAAATTCAATTATTTAGGTTTCCTTATGTTAGCGCGTCTGTCGTTTGTTCTTTAAGCTGTAGAAAACTTGCAAGAAAGATCGCATGTTTCATGTCTTTCTCAAAAGTCTAGTCTGTTTCAGGGCACTTCAAGCTAATAGCTTTTGAGCAGCTCACTCGCTATGCTCGTTCGCCCTTCTCCTTGCTCTCGCTAGTATAAACTGACTAGATCCGTTTATACAATGGACGTACTGTACTTTTGATGATTAGCCTACGCCCGGACACCTTATCATGAGCCTAGTAAAAAATATGGGTAGTCTTTCCCAAGTCCTTCAAACTGTTTACCGGGTATGAGCCTAGTTTAAGACTAGTGAAATTGAGGGAGCTTCTTCGTGTATAAGAATGCTGAAATCCTAGTATAAAGCTATAAAAAAGCTAGTATAAAACTAGTATATAAACTGGGCAAGATGATCTCGCGGTGTGATTTCTCAGATTTAGTAACGAGGGTGAAGGGGGGGGGGGCACTCGGAAAATTTCAAATTAGGGGTCAGGGCAGAGTAAAGACATGAAACATGTCAAAAGCGCCTATTGTACAAGAGAGCGTCACAGTTGCAGTACACTGTGTCAAGAGACTTGTGTCACATGTGACGCTGATCAGCCAAAGCAAATGCGGCTAAATACCTTCACCAGTAGAACCATAGGCGGCATTTGAGGCAATAATGTACTGCAAAGCTCAGATGCGGCACCAACGCAGCACATCCCCAAAAGAGTAGCAGTTGTAACGGTCGGATTCTGAGATAGTGACGGTGGTGTGACGAAAGAATGACGCTGAAGTGACGCCACACGCCTAAAGTGGTCTGAACAAGTGTGTTTCAAAAAAACTATTATGATAGAGATGTGACGGACATGTTTGTGAAATTTTACCTTGTATGAATGATTTCCCAAACATTCATGACTGGCACATCAGCGTCACAGTTGTAGAAACAGTGTACTCTTACACATTGTCTTGAGAACCGGAACAGTAGAGGAACAAAACCCCACGGCTGCATCTCAAACAAAGTGGGCGTTGCCAACAGCTGTTCCATAGAGGTACTAACATACCTCTATAACAGATGAAGCATAGGTATTGCCTGTCCATTGAAACGATGCGGATGCACAGAGGACTATCAGCTCGGGAGAAGTATTGGAGTTGAGCGGATTTACAATAATATGTTGGCCGGAGGAAGTGTAGAGCGTTAGTTATGGATTTTGAGTGGTTAGAAAGGGCAGATGAGCCTTGAAAAAAGGACAAAAAAAGACTTTCTGAGGTTTGGATGGTATGGACAGAGAAAAAAAAGGAAGATAGAGAATTCTCAGTATTGGTATGAGGGTAGAGCGGAGAGCCCAAGGAAAAGGTTAAGAGTTGGCTAGACCACTGCTGCCAGATCTACGGATTTATGGTCCTCGAAAAAGATACAGATTGTAGCGGGGAACCCGTTATCCATTTTGTTGAAATGATTATATCCTCAGAAAACGACCGCGTCCGAGAGTTTCTCTGAACTGCGTGACGTGACGCATGACGCGCTTTATGACGTCATCAATGACCTTGACCTACTTGAGGGACGAAAAAATTTCAACTTCCAGCTGGGATGCTTTATGATGTTATCAATGACCTTGAACTTGACCTACTTTAGGGCTTGGAAAAATTCCAATTTCCAGCCTTCATTATATAAGGCCTAGTATTGTTAGGGGGATTAAATCCTCAGAAAACGTCCGCGTCCGGGATTTTCTGTGAGCTGCGTGACGTGACATGTGGCGCTTTATGACGTCATCAATGACCTTGACCCACTTTAGGGGCTTGGAATAGTTTCAACTATCCATTTTGATTGGGGGATTATATCATCAGAAAACGTCCGCATCCGTGAGTTTCTGTGAACTGTGTGACGTGACGTGACGTGACGTATGGCGCTGTATGACGTCAGCAATGACCTTGACCTACTTAGGGGATTTGGAACAGTTTCAACTTTCCATTTTGATTGGGGGATTATATCATCAGAAAACGTCCGCATCCGTGAGTTTCTGTGAGCTGTGTGACGTGACGTGACGTGTGGCGCTGTATGACGTCAGCAATGACCTTGACCTATTTTAGGGATTTGGAATAGTTTCAACTATCCATTTTGATTGGAGGATTACATCCTCAAAAAACGTCCGCATCCGGGAGTTTCTGTGAACTGTGTGACGTGATGTGATGTGTGGCGCTGTGTGACGTCAGCAATGACCTTGACCTACTTTAGGGATTTGGAACAGTTTCAACTTTCCATTTTGATTGGGGGATTACATCCTCAAAAAACGTCCACATCCGGGAGTCTCTGTGAACTGTGTGACGTGACGTGACGTTTGGCAATGTATGACGTCACCAATGACCTTGACCATGGCCGCCTCGAAGGAAGGCCGGAACATGCACATAACGGCAACGCTGTGAGAGTAGGCCGACTTTTACATGTGCTCTTATGGGGAGAAAGTGGTTTTTTTAGAATCAGTAAGTATCCGTTGAATTTGGTGAAAAATTGAAGAGAACAAAAATTGTAGGCCATTAAATTCTCTATCAGAAAATGTATTAAACTCAATTTTCAAAATTTTGCATTTATTTACATGTAAACCGGTCGGCCTACTTAGCTGTTGCCAGATCTGCATGTTCCGGCCTTCCTTTGAGGCGGCCATGCCTTGACCTACTTTAGGGACTTGGAACAGTTTCAACTTTCCACTCTGTTTGGGGGATTATATCATCAGAAAACGTCTGCAACCGGGAGTTTCTGTGAACTGTGTGACGTGACGTGAGGCGCTTCCTTGACCTACTTCAGGGACTTGGGAAAAATTTCAACTTCCAGCCTTCATTATATCAGGCTTAGCATTGTTAGGGGTATTACATCCTCAGAGAACGTCCGCAACCAAGAGTTTCTGTGAACTGCGTGACGTGACGTGATATGTGGCGCTTTATGACGTCATCAATGACCTTGACCTAATGTAAGGACTTGAAACAGTTTCAATTTTCTATTTTGTTATGGGGATTACATCCTCAGAAAACGTCCGCGTCCGGGAATTTCTGTGAACTGCGTGACGTGACGTGTGTCGCTTTATGGCGTCATCAATGACCTTGACCTACTTTAGGGACTTAGAATAGCTTCAACTTTCCATTTTGTTTTGGGGATTACATCCTCAGAAAATGTCCGCATCCGGGAATTTCTGTGAACTGCGTGACGTGACGTGTGACACTTAATGACGTCATCAATGACCTTGACCTAGTGTAGGGACTTGAAAAACTTTCCAATTCCAGCCGGGATGCTTCATGACGTCATCAATGACTTTGACCTTGACCTACTTTAGAGACTTGGAAAAATTCCAACTTCCAGCCTTCATTATATCAGTCCTAGTAACATTGAGTCGATCAAAGGGAAAGCACCTCAGTTTTATGTATGAGAGATACCTTTTTCCTGACCTCGTAGTGACGGATGCGGATATTTGAAAATATCTGGCAGCGCTGTTAGACGGGTGTCCTGCATGGGATGTAAGGTGAATTGAAGAGGATCTCTTCTTTGGGTCCTGAGCTCATGGCCGCCATATTTTTTAAAGATCGTCTAATCCAAGTAATTTACAGAGGATCCTCCGACCTCCAAAATAATGAAAGAGTATTCCACATTCAGATACGTAAGAAATTTGCCAAAGAGATCTGGAGGACCAGAGTCCACGTACACAGAAAATTGTCTACATATGACTGAAGATCACTTGACCCAAAGTGAAAAGATTAGGAAGGCGCAAAACCTCTGCAATGAGAGAACTGAGAAAAAACGACAGGATGCATATCTTTTTGAAAAATTCAAAAAATTTATCATTGAATTTGCAAAAACTCGTCGACCAGCAAATGTTGAGCAGATCCTAAATGTCCTCCAACTCTTCGTGAGGGTTATTAGATTTAACAAGCAGATCACCCAGTGGCCTTGGGGATATTCGGGAACAGACCATCTACAACGAATGAGCAAAGGGGGAAGGCGGCAAAGGGAACCGAAGAGATCCAAACTCAACACCGGATTCGAACCACCGGTCCAAAAACTTGGCGAAGAAATAGCCGCGAGAAGGGACAAAAGACACGACGGGCCGCATCAGCAACCTGTGTTAGAGGGGTGAGGTGAAGCTCAAGGAGGGCTCTTCTCACCGATGAGCTTTCAAACGTTTGTTAATCTCTTGTACATGACTTTTTGAGTGTCGTCTATGAAAAGGGCCTTCAAACCTAGATTACCCCGGAATTCAGTTGGATCAACCCGGAAGAATTTTTTCCGAGCGTAATGAAAAAAAATTGTTCTATGGAAATTTCTAATGAAGAAGAAAAAATGACTTAGAAAGTCCCGAAAAATTCTGGTCAAATTCTCGAAAGATCTCGGAAAGTCCCGGATTTTCATTCTCTGATTTTGATCGACTCTCTGGACTCGAAAAACTGAAGAATTCAAATCCATTCTGGTTGCTATAGCCTTTCCTAAAAATTGTTGACGTGAGAGGACCTCTTCATCCTCAAAGCCCTCATGAGAAATGACCCCTCTTGCCTGAACCTCCTCATCAGACCATTGATCCCGCTACACGATTTATGACCCTCATATCTGAGATAATCATATCCAAATTCAATTGTGATCGTTACTCTTTGGGCCAAGTTTTGTTAAGTCATGTTCATCATTTGTAGAAGGATGTAGACGAAGTTCTGAGTCCGTGGACTGATCCTCAAGATCTCCTTAATGAGTTCCTTATGTATCGGAATGTACAATACCCTTCCATAAACTTTTCTGTGGTAGTCGGAGGATCCTCTTTAAATAATGTAGAAAAGATACTTTGACCGATATTATAGTCGAAGGGTCGGTATTTAATCCCAATGCCCACAAGATTGCTACGTTTGTAAGCTTGATCCGCCAAGTACTGTCCCGTATCCCGTTGAGTCAGTTTGTTTTCCACAAGGAAGTGATGACCATGAAACTTCTGGCCAAAAAGAATTAGTTCAACTTGGACATCGAAAGAAATGTCTCGATTTTACCATCTCCTTTTCTCGCGAATTGAACCGTGACAGTCAGAAGCACTGGACTAGGCTTTCACTCGTAACCGCCGGGCCGTTTCTTACACCCCTTCAGCTCTTGTCCAGCGTTTTATGAGCACTGAAAAGAGATTGTTTGTCGAGTTGAAGGACCCTGTTTTGCTTGCTGAGAAGAGCTGCAGCGTTGTTTATATGAGACAGACCAGTCGTCAACCTAAGATTAGAGTGGCCTAGCATAAAAGAGCCTGGCAAGAAGGAATTGGCGTGTGCGGACCATCTTATCACCAGTTGCCTCAGTTTTAGGGTGGCTCAGTCGTCGTTGAGTAGTTTCTTTCATGTCTTGCATGGATGATGGTTGCTGAACCAAAACCTCTCGCGTATTGTTTACTTTTATCTGCGGTACTTGTATCCCGCCCTCGTGGATATTTGGTCCCATGGGGACAGTTTTACGAAAACTATCAGAATAGAACGCCAGAATGTGAAATTTTGAGGTATAGAAGCTCAAGAAGGACCCTCCCAACTCCATGATTAAATTTAATGTTCTGTGGGTTTCATTTGAGGCTTTGTGGAAAACTGCAGAGTCCTCATCACCCCCCCCCCCCCCCTCAGATGCAGAAGATGCCGAATTGTCTATTGTCTTGAAATCCCCCCCTCCTCCTCCTCCTCCTTCTGAATACATCGTTTACCCGCAATTTCTAAAGAAATTATCTTCTTTCATCGCATTAAACCGAAATAATACCGAGCCGAATAGCTTGGCTGCGTAGTTGACGCTCGTTGAAATAAAACTCGTAATATAAAAAAAAATGATGTGTTTTACTTTTCAAATATAAGGTGTATCTTTTTTTACGCAGTGCGAAAAATATCCCGGCGAAATATAAAACACAATCATACCTTACAGTTATCTTTATTCGCGTGAGTATCGTCAAGACGACGAACATCTCGAGAAAGTTCAGAAAAATCATTTCGCATTTTCGATTTCCCACTCGCGGTCATACAAATATACGTTGGGAATTAGAAATATACGTAATTTTGAAAGTTTTTCGCGCGAGAGAAGTTTTGTGGGTAAGTTCTGTACTGCTGTATGGCAGTCGACGACGACGCGAAAAGTTAGCCCATAAAATATTATTTTACGCACGCATTCGCAGACAAGGAACGAAGTATAGTTAAATACCGTAATAATGGCGAATAATTCTTCCATGTGTTGCAGATGAGAAGCCGGCAGCCATGCACACGGATAGCAGAAATTTTTCGCCAGCGGTTACCAAATCGTCGAGGATGTACTCAACACTTGTGATAATCGTGTACAGTTTACTTTATTCGTCGACTTTTTTTCTTCTTTAACGCGTTTTAATTACGTTTATTTATAATTACGCGCTGTGTTGTCGTACCGTGCGAGAAACTGCAATTCTGGACGTGCGGATGATAAAATGCGCTCCGGTTGATTTGCAATCTTCGTCTTTATCGGTCCATCCCAACTCGGTTCCAATTTGGGGAACAATACGGAAGATAAAACAAAAAAAAAAGAAGCATAGCCGACAAAAATGGGCGAGGGCGAAGTCCGGAAAGAAGCTGAAAATGTTTTTATTAAAACGACGAATGCAGACTCGGGAGTGTGAAAAATTCAGACAGACGTAGCCGATACGACGAGATTTTTCCTGAACAGAATTTTTTGCGCGTGATTTTTGTAATTTTTTTTTTTTTTTGTGATACCGTAAAAGCCGAAGAAAAATAAGATAGAGGAAAAATATTTAAACTTACATCTGGAAAGCGAAAAAGTTATGCATGTCGAGCGGTGTTATTTGTATAACTTATTCTCGGTATAAAATGTCTTTTTGGCGCGGTGATATTTTTTCCATTCCATTCTCGTTCGCGGCATTATTATTCCTCCTTTTCCCAAGGGTTAAATACCATTTCAAAGAAGTATCAAAAAAAAGAGAATATTTCCGTTAAGTTTGAGTAATCAGAACCGAAGCTGTATAGGACGAAAATTCGATACTGTGATATTGCTTACGAAAATATTATCGTTTATGAATTGCTGTTTGGTAAAGCGGATCGACATTTTATCAAACGGTTTCAATTTGCTGTTTTGTGTAAGCCTACGTAGTATACATTGAGGAGGGTGTATGGCACTTGTCCATATTATCAAAGCTAGTCGTGTTTAGTTTGTGGAGTCAAACGACGTGTCTTCCTTAATTAAATGTGTTAAATTTAGTTAGTTATCGAACCATACAAGCACGACTTTTCGTTAAGGTAAATTTTAACATGGGCACTATGAAGATATCTGAGGAAAATCGTAAATTAATGGGGCTAGATGATTATTACGGGCAAAACTCACGGTTAAAAGGATCAAGGGCAGTTAGCCTGTTTTTAGCATTTCTGAAAATTTCAGTGAGTTGGAAGATCTAATCGATATTGAAAAACCTAAACTCCCTTCGCCCTCTAAAAGTAGCGATCGTTTTACTTCCTTTCTCTTCTGTTCGGGCTCAAAATTGAGTTGAATGTTCTCCGAGTCTCCTTCCCTCCTCGTATATATCTCAAAAGTTGACATTTTTACGAGTCCTCTCCCACCAATTCTTTTCCTCTCTTCTTTATTTCCTTCTTTTTCGAGTCCGAGAATACGTATGAATATGATCAACCTTCGAAATGTTTTCAACTTCCTTCATTCAGTCACAGACCTCGTTCGGCCGAAATTATTTCGAAAGAAGTCGGTAACAGTTCACTTGTTCGAATAAAGCTTGTCAGTTGAATCCTCTCCCCTCATTCAAAGCTCTTGCGACGCCTCTGATTAGGATTGTTGTTAATCACGAAAAATTAATGAATGCCAGTAATGAACAAAATTTTTAAAGTGATGATGCTGAAACTCAAGTCCTTGCATTACGAAGGGAGGAATTGACACATTACGTCTACCCCAAAAATTGGATTTTCGCAACCTTATCGATCTACAATGAAAATTAAAACCGTCATATCGATCCTAACTCATTATAATATCTCAGTTACCATAATTACAGCCAATACAGAGTTCGTAATTTTCGGAAGAAGGTGTTGGTGAAGTTGGATTCTTAAAAAGAAGACATCTGCGACGATTTTCTACGCGGTACATTCCGCGCTCGAAATTAATTTTCAGCGCTAAAGAATGCGCGAAATTTGTTCCTGAACATTAGCGCGGCCCATCGTTTTTGTAGTGAGGCCGATTTTCTATTCAGGTTAAAATTAGGGGCCGCGTATTCTTCCGATAAAGTACGTACTTTTCTTATAGCGACCTTACTTAATTTTCACAACTTTTGCGTAGGTAACGAAAGAACAACTTATAAGACAATAGATTATAGCGAGAGAAATAAATAATAAATGACCTTTCGCTGCGATTGTATTCGAAGGAGGAAATTTCGCGAAAAACTTCGAACTCATCGTTTCGCGGTTCGATGGAACATCAGTGTCAATGAGGTATTACGCTCGTCATCGCGTTTTGTGGTTAAAAATTTTTATGAATAAAAACAATTCTTCATGAAAATGAAAAAGCAAAGAAAAAAAAAACAGCAGTAGAAAGGAAGCAAGAGGAGGGAGAAACGCTAAATCCGCTATTTTAATTTTATTTTCAATCTCGAATGAAAAATCTTCATTCTTATGTAAACGAATCAACGTCAAAAGTTTTGATTACCTTGGCCTATACAATAACTCGTATTTTCGCGTCACAATCTTCTTAAACAATTTTCTTTCTTTCTCTCGATTTGCGTTTTTCCAATGCGGACTTTAATTTTATTCGATCTCATTATGCATGTTAGAACATTAGCATAACTGTTCAAGAAAATATAATAAAGTGTGCTACAATCATTTCGTTGGAACAGATTTGTGAGACGAATGTATCACAACATATCGATTGCGCTTTAAACTGTACCCACCAGAAATTAATCAAACTTACTGTGTTTTTGGCCACTCCGATATTGTTTTATTTTGAGGCCCTCTTCCTTATAAATATAATTTTTTTTTTTTAATATGTATGTATACTTAATACTATACTTTCGCATTTCAAATTATCCTATCTAAGTGTAAAATTATGATAGAAATTATTTCTTTTTGTCGATATAGCGTTTTTTATTGTAAATATTGAATAATATTAATCATGATATCGCATATACCTTCATACCATCAAAAAAATCTTCTATTTTACCCTTTATGCGTTTCTTCATCATAATCAACTCTTTTGTTTGTATAATCGAACAAGAATATTTTACTATTATACCTATATTATTTTGTATAAACGTGAATAAACGATTTTTGTCTTTTAAACTTGATTCGAATTCGATATCCGCACCGAACCTTTTAATGATTCAACTGAGATATTTTCGAGCCACATGCAGCCCAGCCTAATATCCTTGTTACGAGGAAAACTCCGATCCATATTTTTCCTCCTCTCGTTTTTTTCTAGCTTCTCCCCTCGCCGTCTCTATCTTTAATTATTACCATGTATCATTTTATCTCTGACTCTCTATCTTCATGTACGTGTATTTCAAAATATCTAGTAGGTATTGTGGATCTCAGTCAATCTCACAGCAACGATTGAGAAAATCAAAATAATCTTATTAGGTTGGTAAGTACCCATTCTGAATATTTCGTCCGTTATTTCTACATAGGATCGACAAATTTCTTAGAACGCTTCTGTCATAGTGTCATCGGACATCGAGAATAATGATTAATGACAAAACCATTTCCTGATCCGAGATTCTACAATTATTATTATTTTTTTTTTTCATTTTTCTTTTTCTACTTATTAGGTACTACTCTACTAGCGCTAAAACAATAAATGAGAGAGAAATAAAAATTAAGCTTGAAATCAGAGAACGATGATGTTGATGAATTACTCATGCCATTGAATTTGTTATCGATAATATTACATTCTTATATCTGTCATCTCAATTTTTATTTGAACGCATATTACCTCTTCTTGAAACCAGGACACATGAATGTCTTTAAAACAAAATAGAATTTCATGGAAATTAGTCGATTCGTCAATTAAATGAGCAGCACACGTACGCGGTGAATCAGGAAACCGCTAAGCGATTATAGCGCTCCTAGTAGATGACATGTGATTCAAAAGAACGTTCGTCGTTCACGTTCAGTCGTTCGTTGGTTCTGCCATACGATTATACGAAGTAGAATTGACGTATATGCAAATAATAAATACGAGGAAAAGAGGTTATGGGTACAATCGATGATAGCCTCTTTTTCTTATATTCATTATTTGCTTATACGTTAATTCGGCTTTGTATAGCGGAATCCGAGCTCAAAGCCAAATGAAGGAAACTGGAAAAAGTTTGCCATGTTGTTGGTGCGGTAATGTACTTCGTGTTCTTGCCTTCTTGAAATTCGTCTTCTCTTGTTAAGAACGAGAAAAAGAATTCTATCATTCTGGATTTTCTTTGTGTCCGACGTTGTATCAAATTCAATCCTTGCTTTTCTTTTCCGTAGCTTTGCAGAAATTACAATTCAATCATGGCTCAAAGACCCATATCGAAGAAGAAGAAGGTAAGATTTCCGCTTGAAATTTTCCATCAAAATCCTCACTCGCATTCTTATCGAATGAAAATGACGAACCTACATTTTATCGCTTTCGCATTCGCGCTAGGAATTGTTTCTTTTTTAACGAGAATGCTGCTCAAACTATCGTGATCCAAGTTTGACGTGAGCGTTCTACATTCTATGGTATTCGATCAAGTTACCGTATCGTTGCTTCGTAACACGAAGTCTCTAAACCATATTTCCACAAGCCGGAATTTATAACTATCTCAAACTGTTCATGACTATTTCACTCTGTCCATCCTGTTGTATTTCGACCAAATTATCGCACCGTTCCTTCGTAGAACGAACTTTTCCTAAAGCGTTTTCCGAACCGTATTCCCGCTAGCCGGAATGTGTGAGAACTTATTTCCTGTCTCGAACCATTATTCATGACTTCATCTCTTGTGTTAACAGTTCGTTGCCGATGGAGTATTCAAAGCCGAATTAAACGAATTCCTCATGCGAGAACTGGCCGAAGACGGTTATTCCGGAGTTGAAATCCGCGTCACTCCTACCCGTACTGAAATCATCATTATGGCTACCCGAACTCAAAACGTCCTCGGAGAGAAAGGTCGCCGCATCCGTGAATTAACGTCGGTTGTGCAGAAACGATTCAAATTCCAAGACGGAGCTATCGAACTATACGCTGAGAAAGTAGCCACCCGAGGTTTATGCGCTATCGCCCAAGCCGAATCTTTACGATATAAGTTAATCGGTGGATTAGCCGTTCGTCGTGCTTGTTACGGTGTTCTAAGATTCATCATGGAGAGCGGAGCCAAAGGATGCGAAGTCGTCGTTTCTGGTAAATTACGAGGACAACGAGCAAAATCTATGAAATTCGTCGATGGATTAATGATTCACAGTGGTGAACCTTGCGTTGATTATGTTGATACTGCAACACGACACGTATTATTGAGACAAGGTACGTTTTTCGTGGTTTGAATTGTTCATTGATCGTTTTCATATATTTACTAATGCTTCTCCATCTAAATACAGGAGTGCTTGGAATTAAGGTGAAAATTATGTTACCCTGGGATCCATCGGGTAAAAATGGACCGAAGAAACCATTGCCTGACAATGTTAGTGTTGTGGAGCCGAAAGATGAGCTGCCGATTCCACAACCCAAGCCAGACGTTGTACCTAGTGCTGCTGTAGTACCTGTCATGGCTTAAAACTTCGTAATAAAGAAATTATTTTTATTATTCGACTTCGTCTCTTTAGTATATCTGAATATTGAACGGAAAAACATCATTTTGTCGAAATCCATCGTCTTTCTCGAGAGTGCTTATAATCGTACACGGCCATGGACACAATATCGTATTTCCCCAAGATTTTCATAAGATACGAGTTTTTTAATTCAATATGAAGCATATTTTCGATGCCAACGGTTCACAGGATTATGCACAAATGAAAGAAGGAAAATTTCGCGAGCGAGATAAGAGGATCCCTAGATTGTCGTTTTTGTGGAGTAGGAAAGGCGTCGTAAGTTCGTCTCCCGGTCCAACTTCTTATATTTTTTTCTCGTTATCCATCTTCCTCTCATTTGAGTTCTAATCTGAACGATGCTTAAATTATGATGTAAACTGATGAAATTCTTTTGATATCTAGTGATATTAATGTCTATTATGGCCTCCTCTCCATCGAGAGGAGCATTGATTTCATAAGAATTCCGATGGGTTTAGAAAGCACAATCTTCGGGTTGTAATTTCGTAAAATTTTTCTGCTGAATTTTAGTTTCACCCATATCTTGAATTATAACCTGATCAATCGGATACGGAAGATTCAGTCTTCTTGAGATGGCCTGTTCAAATTCAATCTAGGAAATACTTTTCTTCGAAATCCTGTGCTAGTTCGTGTCGAATTCGACGAGTATTTTGAGCGAGTCTCCTGTTATTTTCAACTTCTTCATTTATCAGTTTGACGGAAATGTATAACCAAGAATATTTCTATTTCAAGGCATTGCTGTCAAATTCGTTGGAACAAACGCATAAGTAATCAACGTTTCGAAGTCAAATCGAATAAATTCTGTACACACTCCTTTGAGAGAGCTACCTATCTATTTGTTCCAATGTATTTTGACAGCAGTGCTTTGAAATGAAAATATTTTTCAACCTCTAATCGTTGTCTTCGTGTCATTTTCATTTTTTTTTCATACTGGGTGGAATTTACTCGAAGAGACTGAATTAAAGGGTATGAAGAATATTGAATTGACTCCAAATATTAGTTGAAATGATGAGAATTCCCGAAGGTATTGAACCGTCCGTTTCTTTTTGTAAGCTGTCATGAAGAAAAAAAGTACTTCACATTTATTCTTGCATGAAAATTCAGGAATTTTGTTAACGAAACTATCGAGCGGTTTAAATGAGTCGAATACTGCTCCAACTGAGCTTGCCATTATCGATTTTTAGATGAATATAAGTGTTCACAACTAGCTCGGAATATTTATTCTTCGATTTGAACTTCTTACAATTCTAAACCACGTGTTTCTTTTTTTTTTTTTTTTTTTTCATTTATTCCTTACTAATCTTGGAGAGAATTTCAGACTGAGCATGAACACTCAACCGAAAGGTAATAAACTTTGAAAAATTCTGTGTATAACAAGAGTTCCTAATTTTTGAAGAGAATAAAGTTTCTTATTCATGTCTGAAGATGAGCATAACTTAAAATCAGTTACTAGGAATGAATTTTGGATGGATGTGTTTCATTCATTACGTTACGTCCAATGCTATTTGTGACAAATAAAAAATGAAGAACTGCGAAGCTCTCGATTTGTAAGGTGAAGAATCAACCGTGAAAAACTTGCCTACGGTTCAAAATATCATACGACATCCGAGTCGGAAGAGGTGAACTTGAACCTTCATCACATTCAATTAGTAATAAAGGAAGATATTATAAAATAATGAAAAGATTTTCGAGTTATAACTGAGATAATCGACGAACAGAAAGGTAACAACTTCCCATCCTTAATGATATTACAAATACACGAGTCTACGATAAAGTAAGTACCTTCTCAATTCTCACCCGTAAGGATAAATTGATCGATTTTATTAAATTGTAATTATATTTTGCTTTCAGAATTCTTCGTATAAACTACTCCGCAATCGCCGATTTTACTTCATACAACGACATAAAATACTCAATTATGAAGATGAATTTGTCCGTTGAGGTTGACTCGAGTTTCGAAGAATTCTATATTATAGCAGCTTCTTGGTTTACGATTAATTTTGAAAATAATGATAAGAAATACAATGATACTGAATACAGAAATCTAAAAAATGTGATATTATTTGTACTGTAGAGACTAGATTTGATCAGACTTGATTCACGAAATTATTTTGATTGAATTGAAGAATTTTTTGTCGATCCCCTTAAATATACGGTAGGCTGACTGTCATCATGAAAAATACCCGTCGGTTCATTAACTCACGAATACTCGTAGCAAATATTATTCGTTCGATCACATTCCAATTTTCATGTAATAATACAATTAGGAGTCAGATTCTCTTCTTTACCTTCGAAATACCATTGTTTTTCTGCTGAGTAATTCGATATTGACAATGTCGATACGGAATCTTGGAATCTCCCAATATTCCGTCAACGTCAAATAGTATATCCGAATATGTCGATTCATTTAGCCCTGCGTCGTACAGATACGTAATCGTGTTAAGATAATCCCAATTCGAATGTATAAATTCATACTTACCTATCGTTATTTAGGTATCTGAAAATTATGAGTCTGAAATTTTAACGAGGTATAACCTTTATCATTGCTGTTCCTCTTAGACTCTAGATGGATTTTATTGCCTTTGTAATAAGAATTGAATTTTGCAATAATGTTGTTGAAGTTGACCAAATGATATGAACCAACCATTCATTCATTTGAGTGCTGTTCTACTACAATCCACAAAAGGCTGAGAATTTCGTTGAAAAATCCCTCTACATCGAAATATTTGCCAAATTAAACAAAGAAAAAAAAGATGCTCAATGATACTTCAGAAGACGCATCTTCAGTCCTCATTTTGATAAATATTGAAGAAGTTGTATGATAAGATTACTCGTATTTTACCGTAGATGTAGAACTATTCAACTCGTTTATGTTTAGTCCGATTCGCACGGAAATTTGGAAAACATCTCTTCGTCAAAATTATACATGACCATGAGTATCCAAAATCCCTTGATATGATATATTAATGGCCTGAGTCTTTTTTCAACTTGATTATCGATCATTATACTGTCAGAGTGTTCGAACTATTTTCCAATCGGTATTCCTATACTTACAAGCTAACTAGGCTACCGGTACCTACTTATATAGCAATATTTTTTGTTCGGTAATGAGACCTATTGAGTATCCTGTTTGCGACATGCATGTAGAAACAACTGTTACCCAGTTTGTATTTAATAATATAATTACCTAGTGCTTCCAAAAAAATTATAATCTATTCGATCACTCTAATATCTCTTATAAATGGAAAGGAAAAAAAAAGAGGTTACCAGTACCTACTTGGTTGTGACAAACGTACGGATATGATTAAGTGTTCCTCTTGCAAAAAATGAATCAAATTAAAAGCAATATTAGAATTAGTGAAATACGATAATTTAATGTACCTAATTAAGATGAGCCTGATTTGTGAAATACTTAGTTGTAGGCATTTTGACTTCGATTCTAAATTTATTAGATAGGTATCACAAAAGAAGAATTGAAAAAAGTGAAGAAGAAGATACAAGAATTTACGTAACCGTACTTTTATTATTTCGCGAGTTTTTATTGAAGCAAAAATTATATTCCCTATACTAATTTCTAAAATTTTCAATTATTTTATTTTTATTAGTTTCTTGATTAATTATTTGTGATATAATTAGGCGAACTAGGTAATGAACTAACTTGAAAAGGTGAGGAATACAAGAATCAGAAAAAAAAAAAAAAAAAAAAAAAAAAAGATTAGTAAACGCGAGGCGCGAATGACATCACGATACAGCGGATTATTGTGATTTGTATCAGTTTTGAAATCTACCGGTATCGATTTTTAATTCTTAATAATGTTAATTACTCAGTTCCAAATCTTTCCGACGGTACCTAACATTTTGAAAAATCAAAATATTATGAGATTCTACAAAATGTTGAGAAAGAGCTGTGAGTCGTCAGCTGATGCAATTTTCTTTATTTTCTCTGTCCCAATTTACATTGCAAGAATGCTGGTAGATCCTAGTTTTGTGGAGCTGAGACAATATCCACTCGATTGCCGATAAAAATCACATTAATTGATTCGTTGTATCATGATGTCATTTGTAATATTACTAATCTTTTTTTCTTGCCTCTCTGCCTGTTCTTGTAAGTTCATTAGATGGCCTAATGATGATACCTTCATTCGTACATCGAAAGCTCGCGAAATGAATTTTAATCATCCAAATTTTTGCCGTATTTTGGGGTATGAAAGCTTTTATTTATTTTTTTTTTTTTTTATTCAATAAACTATCATATTATTTGAACTCCAATTATTACATAAAAAGAAATTGTAGGTATATTGGTGATGTATTACGAAGCCCAAAGCAAGGAACTTTTTTTTTCTTCCATCATCAACTTTGATACATGAAACTTCAACGTTTCGAAGAGTCGACTGTATAAAATTCTGATTTTTTTTTTTTTTTTTTCATTTATAATACGTGGGTATTTTATTATTTTTACAAATGTGTTATTTACAAAATGATTAGGTATCAATACTAACATCCGACCAGCATGTCTCTACATTCACTTTCTAGCCATCAATCGAAAGTGTCAGAATTATAAATATCAAAAACAACAGCAATTTTCACTATGTATTTTTTACAAAATTTGAATGTGAAACTTATCTGAACAAATATATATGTTGGCTTCTAAAAATTCTCTTCGTTACCTACTTACCTCAGAACTTATTTCATCTTATTATTCAAAATGTGTATCAGCCTACACAACGGAACAACTAAATCAACTCGAATAAAAAGTTGTAATCTCGTAGACAGCGCTACCTATCCACTATCGTTTGAAAACTCGCTCTAGATACTTCCGTTCAAAACTTTTAGAGTTCGTTACCATCCTATTCCTGCGGAATGATAAATTCCAATTTCCAATTTTGTGAAACACTTTCTTTAGTTTTCGCGTCAAAATTAACGCCATCCATAAAACTTTTTGATTGATTTAATAAAACAAATTACGCCAATACGGTGGGTATAAAACTTGAATAAGCGCGAAAGAAAAGGAAAAAAAATCGAATTGCCGGCAATAATGCGGATATAAAAGCCGAAATGAGTGGAAAAAGAAAACACATTCCTTTTTCTATATAAAATACAGCATTAGCTCTTATTAATTTCCTATAATCCGACAAAATCAAACTTTTAATTTTTGCTTCAAGAAAGAAAAGTTGATTTCACGATCTTATTATCGCAAGTTAATACACTGGTACGCGATAACAGGTAGCTCGGAATTTTTAAATTAGTCTCGACTGTGTGGATATTTTATAACGTGGTTATTAGATTCTCTGCCGTGAGGATTAGAGTTGTAAATTATATTCAAGGCGATTATGACCGATAGTGCTGGAAGATACAACCACACGTGTTAATGAATTTAGGCTTGTCGCGATAAAATTACGATATACAAAGGATGACTTTCAAGTAGTACATGAAACTTGTGAAAATGCGTACCTAACTGGATTAGGCGTATCCACTCTGAGCTGAACTATCGTACTCACTCGAGACATTGTTCGCGGTTACAATAAAAAGCAAGTTTAGCATTCATCTTAATGGCCGGTATGGTTGTCTATACAGTTGCCGAATCGCTCCTTCCCAGAGTTGGAGAATTTCCTGGATAAGATGGAAAAAAGCTTGTTCAGAAAACTGCAACTGTATTGTGGAATGACGAGTCGGAAGAATGGCGTTCTGGCCGGACTGACCTTCGTTTGTATTCCTGGGAGGGGTGACGAGCGCCGGGTGCCATCCGGCAGACTTGGGACTCAAAAAAGAGCACTGTGTGGCAGAAAGGTGAGACTTAGAGAAATTCCGACTTTGAGCAAGAGGTGATATGAGGGAGACCTGGAAAATGTTGACCCCTAAGCTATAGATGATAGGACGGGGACCAATGATGCCAAATGATATCATCAAATATCCGTATCCACCTTTTCTCCCAAGACTTAGAAACAAATTTTTACGGACTTTCATCAATCTATCAATAACGATCAGGAGACAGGTATCTCTCATAAGAGTAATTGAAGTACTTTTCCCTTGATCGATTTAATGTTATGGTAGATTGCGGTATCTGCGTATGACGACCAGGAGAAAAGTAGCTCCCATTTGAGTGGCCAAAGTACTTTTTCCTTGAGCGCAAGCAATTCGTAGAAAAACACATATCTTTTTCGAGGAACGAAAATCCGTAGACCTGACAGCTCTGACGGGGACTTGGAAAAATTTCGAAGGGTGGTAAAAAATAAAGTTCAAGCTTTATTGAATAAAATTGACAAGTTTAATTTCGCACGCTCATGACTCCCATAAAACAGCTTCCCTGTCGGCTTCAATTAATAACGTTAATGTGGGCTGTGAACTTTTTTTGGTTAGTGAGATGTCAGAAGGGCAAGTCGGGTGTTGATGATTATGAATACTATTACACAGAGTATTGCAGCCGCAAATTTTAGCTTCGGCTTTTGGCTTAAACATACGACCTTGACCAATATGACTTTTGGCTTTTGACTTTTGACTTTTGGCTTTCCAAAAAATTCAGCTGGCTTCTGGCTTAATTTAGCTGATTTTCGGCTGATCAATGTCCTGCAGCTGCAGGATTTGGTGTACAAAGGAAACGATCAGGAGAATTGGGGCTTTGCTGCACTTGTGAAAAATACCTATTCTCTAGCTTGTGTTCATATTTTTGGTGATCATTCTTTCTCTCTCTGCTGGTTATTTGTTCAATCAATTTGTTGATTGAAATAATTTTAGAAAATGAATAAATATTGCTGCAAATCTGTGATACTTACTTCTGCATTTTTGTATTTTGCAAAAAATTGGAAAAGCCAAAAAAAACTGAAGAAATTTGGCTTAATTTCGCTTTCAATAGCTGGCTTTCAGCTTCGCTCTTATCAGTAAAAATTCGGCTGAATTTGGCTTTCGGTTTTTGGCTGGCTGTAATACTCTGATTGGAAAAGCCCAAAAAAAAACTGAAAAATGTGGCTTTGTTTGGCTTTTGGCGTAGGAAGGTTTCAATAAAACTGGCTTTCAGCTTCGCTCGTATCAGTAAAAATTCGGCTGAATTCAGCTTTCGGCTTTTGGCTTTGGGCTGGCTAGAATACTCTGCTTTTACAATTAATGATTGGTTGACGAATACAGTTCTGTGTTACAATGCGGACAGGAGGGTCAGGAGTTAGATGAGAGTGCGAGTGTATGTGTGTGAGAGAGGAAGTGGAAGTGTTTGATGTTTCATTTCTTTACTCTGCCCTGATTCTCTAATTTGAAATTTTCCGAGTGCCCCTCCGCCCTTCACCCTCGCGTTACTCCGTGGGTGATTCAGAAAAAGAAACTTTAACGGAGTTAGATGAGAGGAGGCAGGGAACCTATTTTATGAATCTTATGGTGTTTGAAACGTTGTATATCTGGCTCATTGAAGGGGCTGGGCCAATTGGTGTATGGAGTATTGCATATCTAGTTACTTGAAGGGGCTATTTTAATCAGGCTATCAGTGCTGCCAGATCTGCGGATTTTCAATATCTGAAAAAAATATATTGGACTTGACCCTTTTTAGTACCCTTGCCTTATACTAGTATATTATGATAAGATTTCGACCGAGCTATAGGTGATGGATGGGCGAATTTTGACCTTCAAACTATATAATAAGTGATAGTCCACGACCAAGCTTTAGGTGATAGGAGAGAGACTTGGAAAAATTTCAATCTCCAAGCCCCTGAGAAAAATTTCATCCTCCAAGCCAGTGGTTCCCAACCTGGGGTCCAGGGTCCGCGAAGCCGAGCCCGGGGGTCCTCAGAAGGTCTAAACATAATTTATTTGATTTTTGTCCAAGAAATAATTGTTCGGGAAGGTGTTTTGAACAAGATTTTATGATATTTTGGGGCAATTTTTTCAAGGGTGCGGAGCCGGAGTCAAAAGAGCGACTCCGCTCCTCAATTTTTGTCATTTAGGAGCTAAGGGCTCGCTCCGCCCCACAGTTTGCGGAGCTTGGATCGGGTTGGCTCCGGCTCATTCTACCGCAAGGGTGCGGAGCCGGAGCTAAAAGAGCCAAAAGAGCGGCCCCGCTCCTCAATTTTTGTCATTTAGGAGCTAAAGGCTCGCTCCGCTCCGCAGTTTGTGGAGCTGGGATTGGGTTGGCTCCGGCTCATTTCACCGGCTCCGCACCCTTGAATCTTTTCAACTTTGGGGGGAGGGGGTCAGTCTTTAAATCCTCCCTCTGTAAATAGGCCACTGATTAGTTCTGCTTCATTCCTGTAACATTTTTTCGTTGGGGGTCCGCAAAAAGAGGCCGAAGCATCGCAGGGGTCCGCCATTTCCTAAAGGTTGGGAACCACTGCTCCAAGCTATACGCGATAGGAGAAAAACAGAAAAATGTTTCAAGTTTCAAGATCATATTGCCTCCGGGACGGCGGACGTTTTTTCCGGGAAGACCCCCCGATAAATCACGTTCCTTGTTAAAATTTGCGAGTTCACTCCGCAAGTTCACCTTGCCTAGTTTATATACTAGCTAGCTTTATAATGGCCTTACCCTAGCTTTATGCTAGGATTTTACCAGTCTCAAACTAAACTTCAAGAAGCTCCCTCCCCCCCCCCCCTAGGATTTCACTGTTCGGATAAAGGCACTTTCCTAGCACTCTGGTTCATATACAAAGTACGATTCAACGTTCGACGGTAAATCTCCTCACGCGGTACGGTAGATCTCCATGACGCGGAAAGCTCCAGCATTTCGACTTATTCCTTCTTGGTCGTGGAAAGCTTTAAATCACAGACCCTCTACTGGGTACTCCGCGACAGTATCACGAAAAGCAATATAAGCTAAACAGAACTGGAAGTAAAGTGCCTACGATGACAGATAATACACGACTGATAAAGCTATAAAATACGAACTTAAAACCGTAAAGCACGGAAAAGGGGAAACATTACCATTACCAACAGTAAAAGAATTATTATTAAAACGCTGCAGCGTTTTTCCGACAATTTATACGTAATATAAATTTTATATAAGAAAATAATGACGCTGATATTTTTATTGTTGTTATTCGCTTAGTTGAATTAGCAGACTGCATGCAGCGTTTTCATTTCATTCTTTTTAGGCTATTGTGTATGCGCGAAGAAGGAAATTTTACAACTTCATTGTTGCTGCTATGGGAGTTAATCGCGCCACTTTTCTCCTATCATTCGTCATCGCAAACGATCGTCGCGTCCGACAAGTTTTTTAATTAACAAATAAATTTATAGACCTGGATATTATTTGTTTTTCTCGGGAGCGAGTTGGTGCCACGGGCACGCGCCTCAGTTCGAGAAAACGAAAGCACAGTCGCTAATGACGATCGCCCAAGTTTACAAACCTTCTACACTTGTAACCTGTATCCGCGATAATTATCTCTTTTCTAGTGTCCTTTTTGGCTGCAGAAGACGAACGGCTCGCATTTTCATAACAATTAATCCCGTTTTCGGTGCGCCCTTAATGAGCGGTGAGTAAAGTATCTGTCTCGCGGAGTTTCGGAGTCGTCGTGCTCGTGTTCAAGAATGAAGAAACAAATTTTCATTACCGTTGGATACGCCTGAACGTTAAAATGTACTCTTGCGAAAGAATGTCGACTGAAGAATGTCGCACCCGGCACGTTTCGACATTAAAAGCCGGAATCCTCCATCGGATACGTATAGGATTCGACTTTAATATAACTGCACTGTTAACGAGCTTAACTTGAGGCCGGCCGGCCATTTCATTAAAAATTTTTCATGACCTAAATGACGCGTACAGCGGAAAAATCGCGTAATAGATGAAAAATTAATAGCTTTGAAGAAGAAAGCATAGGGAGACAAAATATGGGACTACAAAGTGACGAAAAGAAGAAAAAAATAACCGCAGGGGGATAAACGCGCGCGATTCTAGATGGGGTGCGAGAAAGTTACTCATCTATTTGGAATATCGGTGACTGAACGGGGGTATGTTTATTCTACACACCTAAAAACAACGCAAGAAAGAGAGAGTACGACGCTTCACGGAATGCGAAATGTACCGAGGGTAGTTTACAAGAAAGGGATTACTGATGATCCGGAAAATATATTAGAAAATAAGACAAGGCGATTTTCTATGGTGTGCAGTACATCGGTTTGACGAGAGCAGATAAATATGTTGGCTATACCGCGAGAACGACAGTAATAGCTTCGGAAAGCCACCCCTCGCCTCGCACCGAAACGGAGACGACGAGCGCGACTTGAGGCATCATTAAAATTGAGATATTCGATTTTCTCGTACAACTTCGACATTTTAATATGGTTCGGTTTCGATAAAACATGGTAATTCGTGCTGGAGAAAATTTTTCGGCGACTAATGGCGACAGTGGTACACGGAAATACATTCGAGCGCATATTTCTTATCACGCGAGCGTGGCGAATACACCGAATACCAAATTTTTACCCGCCAACGAACGGTCCTAACAATAGAATTTTGTATTCTTTTGACGTTTGCTTCGAATCTCCATATCTTGGCGAACATGTGTTAATATGGCGAACCTCAGGTATCTATACATAGATTCTTGTACTTCGTGAAGAATAAATTGGAAAAAATATCACCGCGTGAGAATTTGAAAACACCAGTTTCCCACTCGAGTTGACAAGAAATGATACGAGAAGATGAGCAAAATTTAATAAATTGTAAAAGGGTTGATATCGCGCTCATGATAAATGGAAGTTGTGACGTCGTTCGGTTACCCGGTCAAACGTGACTCTCTCATTCAAATTTATTGAATCCTTTCGGAGAAAAGAACGTAGGACGATGTAACCTATGGTGATACGGGCGAAAAAAATGCTCTCACTCGTGCCGATGACGCCACCTCATGATGGTCAGTAGGTCAAGGATGATTTGAAAAAACGACCACCCACCTTCGGCTGGCAAGGTGCAGTTATTAAGACGAAGGAGACACCTTAGTATATCTGGCCGGAGATTTGACAGTTAGTTTATATTATTCTAACACCTGCGACTTCAAGAAAGTGGCAGAGAAAGCGGTTAAGCGTTCATCCCCTCTGATATTGAACGAGTTAAAACCGAAGGGAGGAAGAATACGGCTAATCGGTCTTCCTTTATGAAACTCCACCGTGAAAAAATAACTGTTGCATCCACTTACCTATCTAGGAGCAAGGAGATATAGAAAACTTGGTGACTAGTATAGAAATATTGGGCATCATAATATCACAAAATTCTTCGAAAATCTAGGCCTTCTTTATTGCGATGCATCATTCTTCTGAATGCAAAGTAGAGTATTGTAAATTTGAGTCGTTGAATGACGAAAATCGGAGCTACGCTTTTCTTCTTGAAATTTTTTACCTCCTACTTTTCTATCCTATTTTCCCGTCGACTATTTTTACTCACCTGAAACGTCACTGAATGATAAACATTTCAAAATTGTAAAAATAAATCTTCCTTCAAATCGCTCTCAATCGGTCGCGTCTTTATAACGCGTTCAATTCCCTGATTTGCTTGTGGGTCCACTGCTTCCAGATGATATTTTCAAAAATCCGTACCCGTCATTTTTTTTAAGACCCGAAAACGGATTTCCACGGACTTTCAGTGATCCAACAATAACGATCAGGAGACAAGTATTTCTCATACTCGTGACTCAGATACTTTTTTTGATCGACTCAATGTTACGGAAGATTGCGGTCCCATTTCCTAACGACCTGGAAAAAAGTATCTCTCGTATGAGTGACTAAAGTAATTTCCCTTGAGTGCAAGAAATCCGTATTTTAAGCCAGAGTATTGTAGCCAGCCCGAACCCAAAAGCCGAAAGCTGAATTCAGCCGAATTTTTACTGATACGAGCGAAGCTGAAAGCCAGTTTTATTGAAACCTCCTAAGCCAAAAGCCAAATTAGGCCAAATTTCTTCAGTTTTTTTTTGGCTTTTCCAATTTTTTGCATCGTCGTCGTCGTTGCCTTGTAAGCGGTAGGCCTATTGGCCTGTCTGCTGTGGCGTTGATGCCCCCGATGACGAATCTGATGTATCCACCAGCCTCTTCCTCGGTCTCCCCTGCAATCTCTTTGCGCGTGTTTTGTTTTTAGACAGGGTACCACCTCCGCCTGTGTTCCCATTAGTTCCATCACTTCCGAGGCCATCAACGTTACAAAAATGCAGAAGTAAGTATCACAGATTTGCAGCAATGTTTCTTATTTTTTATTCATCTTCTTAAATTATTTCAATCAACAAATTGATTGAACAAATAACCAGCAGAGAGAGAAAGAATAATCACCAAAAATATGAACACAAGCTAGAGAATAGGTATTTTTCACAAGTGCAGCAAAGCCCCAATTCTCCTGATCGTTTACTTTGTACACCAAAACCTGCAGGACATTGATAAGCCAAAAATCAGCTAAATTAAGCCAGAAGCCAGCTCAATTTTTTGGAAAGCCAAAAGCCATAATTCTTCAAGGTTGTAAAAGTTTAAGCCAAAAGCCAAAGCTGAAATTTTCGGCTACAATACTCTGTCTTACGCAAAATCCGCAGAAAAATTTGTATTTTCTTTTCAAAGACCGAAAATTTGTAGATCTGGCAGCACTGAGTGGGTCTGATCACTCACAAGTAGGAGCGGTTGACGCGCAAAAAATGGTGGATTTTTAGAAAATCAAAAGATTTGGAGCATGGATTTGGAATAGCGGGTCAAGTGACCCAAGGGGTATGGTAATGTGAGAGGTTTGGTTGTTAGCTTCTTTGCTGCAACAACTCAGCTACTGATGACGTTCCAGATTCCGCTATGGAAGTAGTTCTATGGCTGTTATTTGATGATGTCCCAGGTGTCACGTGACCCACTACTCCAAATGCCTGGTTTGAAAACACTTTATTGCAATTGACCTTTGGGGCAATCTTCCTAATATTCTCCAGAGTCCTTCATAACAGAACAGTAATGGTGCGGGGCCTCTTTCCTTTACGATGTATGGCTATGATTGAGCCAATATAATATCTGATAATCATGAGAAATGCTGTTCAGAAGACAAGTAGCCTATGGGATTATCATCATCACCATTGGAAATATGTTTACAGTTCTTCATTTGTTTGAAGATTGTTAATTTTTTTATAAAAAAATGAATTTCTAGAAATCGTTCATTTCAAATTGCCAAAGTTAGTAAATATGTTCTTTTTTTATTGCTGATATGTGAGAAAGTTGAAAGAAGAACGCATGGAACTTACAGGTTGCATTGGTTTTAGAAATGAAAATTATAATTGAAATCTTGAAGAATCTGAAATTTTCCTGAGTTTGTTGTATACAATAGTTGGGGGACTTGAGCAAGCCCCTTGCAGGTTGCCTGATGAAATTTCGACCTTCCAAACTAGAGGGACTTGGAAAAATTGTAACTTCACAATCTGATGACATCATCTCAACCCCAACCTTATGACATCTTGATCTGAAACGTCATCTGACCCTGTGATTTCACAACCTGATGACGTCACTTGACAACGATGGAGAACAGACTCAGAACAATATTTGGTCCTCCAATCCTGTGACGTTACAATCTGTTGATGTCATTCAAATCCAACCCTGTGACATCACAATCCGATGACGTCATCTGATATGATGTATTTAATGGGAAACAGACTTGAAACAGTTTTGATCACCGCCCCTGCAACGTTATTTTCAGATGACGTCTACCCACCCTGTGATGTTACAATCCTTTGACGTCACTCAATTCCAACCCTACAACGTCACAATCTGCTGACGATATTTGACATCATATAAATGTGATAGAAAACGGACTTGGAACAAGTTTAATGTCTTGTAGTTATGAGGAATCCCTCCAACTCTTTGACCTCCAACCCTGCAACGTTACTATCTGATGACGTCATTCAAATCCAACCATGTGCTGTTACAATTCAATAACATCATCCAACCCTGTGATGTCACTATCTGATAACTTCTTTTAATCCTGTGACTTTACACTGTGATGACATCATTCAACCCTAACCCTCTGAAGTTACAATTTGATGACATCATCCAACCTTTTAATGTCAGAATGTTATAACGTCATTCAACCACAACCCTGTGACATATTCACAATCTGATAACGTCATCTTCACAGATATAAGTGATAAGGAATGGGCTTTGGACAACTTGGATATCCGACACTAAGGCGTTAATGACGTCATTCAACCCCAACCCTGTGACGTTATGATCTGATGACGTCATTTAACTACGTTCATGTGACGTCACTACCTGATGATGTCATTCAACCTTGCAATATTGGAATCTGATGACGTCATCTGAACAGATGAAAGTCATAGGAAATGGACTTTAGACTATTTGGACGTCCAACCCTGTGACGTTAATTACGTCATTCAACACTGACCCTGTGACATTACAATCCAATGATGTTATTCAACTTCAACTCTGTGACCTCCAACCTTGTGACGTTATGATCTGATGACGTCATTCAACTACATCCCTGTGACGTCACTACCTGATAATGTCATCCAACCCTGCAATATTACAATTTGATGATTTCATCTAACCCCAACTTTGTGATCTGATGATGTTATCTAAACAGATGGAATAATAGGAAATGGACTTCGGACTATTTGGACGTTCAGTCACGTATTTGCGTCTCCCGCTTCTGCACCCCTCCACCATACCCATCGAGTTTCCTTATCCCTCTCAGTAGCTCTTGAAAATAAGCATCCTTCCATCTATAATATCGTTTCCTTCCTCTACCTTTCACGCTGCAAGTTTTTTCTTCACGCTCATAATCCTAAGACAGTTAAGAGTTTCTAAAAACATCTTTTCGCTTGCTGATTTTTTGCCAGAGGCTTGGCTGCTGATTGGTCGCGTTATTGTCAATAGTAATACAAATTCAAGATTCCTCGTTCACCTCCCCGATAAATTCGAGTCTCAGATGCGCATGAGTATTGACAATCCGTCGAAGAGAAAATCGAAAGAATCGACTCATGTTCCGAAGTTCTAAAATGAATTTACGAAATAACTTTTCTGAGTAAAATCCAACGTTAAAGTCTGTACTCAATCGAGCGAGCAGAAAACATCCGACGAAAAATCGATCTTACTACAAAAGTTTACTTGAAAAGATTGCCTCCCACTTTATGTTGATCACTTGAAAATCATTAACAAGCCGTTGAATGATATACCCTTGAACATGTTAAATCTCGCCTCTCGCTAACCTTGCAGCCTCAAACGTAGACATTTATCACCTCCGATTCAGTGACAGAGAACATAAAATCGTTTAAAACACGACCGGCTCGTACTTCGATATTCTAACTTACATTTCAATTAAGACGAGCGAGGAGAAATTTTTCAAATTCGTTTGTTCACTCTCGCGTACTCGCGCTCGCGCTAACAAGGCGGACATCATCAACAGCTTGTTTTCGTTCGTCCATCTGTCTAATGATGATGGTCACAATCTATTCCGCCTCAATAGAACACCCATTTACAGTTGGATCGTATACGAATCAAGACTCTATCAATCTCAGAGCCGTATACGCGCTGTCTCAAAGATGCTGGAATTTGCGTCACAGATTGACCGTTCGCTGGATTTATTTTGACAGCGATAACTCTCATCTAATTACCCGAATTGTATAACGACATCGACAATGGATAACCGTTCCGGACTCGAGTGAAATACTAATGTAAATGCGAATGTACATACGGGCTGTTGAAAGAGAGCGGTAAGAACGTGTAGAGTCTAAATTAGAAGCACGTGTTTACCACGCGGGTATACATATAAGAACATTCCGTATTCTTGTCAGCCCATAAAATTGAAAAAAAGTATAATACTGTATACTTCGATAGCTTACTCGCGGGAATTGCGCTTTTTGTATTCTACATTTGAAAGAAAAGTTGTCATTAGTACCCATAAATAGCCAACGCTAGAGGATTATAAGAGCCGATGTTCTCAGTCACGCGTCTGTTTTCTTCAGATAGTCAAATACCTCGAGGACAACTAATTGCTGTACTTTTTTGCGCAGGAAATACTCTAGCTGTCGTGGACTAGCCTATTTAAAAACTCCAAAGTCAATAGTCCATGGAGAACAAACTAGAAAAGAAAAAACTAATTCCTATCACATTTTTCAACAACTGAACAGTCACGGACAAAAGCAATATCGATATTGTGAGTGTAACTTGTGGATCATTGTACAATGCTCCATTTTGTATTCGAATTACTACCTATTTGCGATAAGGTATGTCGTAAGATTCGAGTTTTTATAATAATATGCTTCCAATACGGCTCCAGAAAAGCCATTTTTGACTTTCAATACAAAACAAAGGAAGCTTCTCTCTCTAAATCATCTCTTTAGTCCTGATACCTATTTTTCGGCCTCCAAGAAGTCTTCCCTCGGGTATATAGATCGCTGAAAAATACGGTTTTTAAGGCAGCATCGCTTATTTTTCACAGTTTTCTCAACAATAGAACATTATTAGTGCGAATCCATAATATCACCACCCCCCCCCATTCTAGTCAAAAACAGTTTCCCTCTTGGGAAAATTTTCAGTGTCCTCCGTTTTTCAACAGCCATGAACGATATCACTAAATGCGTTCATTTCCGACTTCTCTTCGCCGACAATTATAGAATTTTCATCCGGTCAACCAACCATCTTGGAGCCCGCGGACTCCTCCAAGAAACTCTTAATGCCAGTAGTACGTGGACAATCACACCCAGTTTTTGTTTCACATCATTCAAGTCTTACTTCTTCAGAAATCCCATCCATATTTTGACATGTTCCATGTCTTTGCTCTGACAAAGGCGAAAAAGCTACCTAAGAGCTATTAACTTAAATTATTCTAAACTGAACTTCTAGTATACCAAGGAGTCAGCTCCCCGAAAGCTATTAGCTTGAAACATTCTAAACAGGAATCATAATACCCCGAGGATCGGCTCTTTCGCTTCCAGAAAGTTATTAGTATGGAATATTTCAATGTAAACTTATTCTTGAGCAAGGAGTGGAGCGAGTGAGCTACCCAACAGCCATTAATTGAAAATATTCTAATGTGGGCGCATAGTAGAGCAAGGAGAGTGAAAGAGCTCCTCTAGAGCTATTAGCTTGAAATTCTTTAAAGTGGACTTCTTTAGACCCAAGGAGGGGGCGAACAAGTTGAAAGGGAGTTTGCGATAAAAATAGATGCATACTTTAAAACTAAAAAATTTGTATCTCAATTTTATCTTTAATTTGGGCCCATCCCAATTTTCTTCAACTTTTCTGAGTCAAGTTGGTGACCAAAATGTGTCAAAAATTGACCAATTTGTCAAGAATTCTAAAGTAAGAAATTTAGAAATCCTCCACGCTCATGCTTCATATTATGGGCATTTAGGAATTTTTTTCAGAATCGACGTTGAATTTCACTTTCAAATCAGATGAATTATGGAAGTTTGAACAATTTTTAATTTTTGAGAATTTTGACAAATTGATCAAGTTTTCGCATATTTTGGTCTATAACATAGCTTAGAACAATTGTGGAAATTTGCATAGGACAAAAATTATAGATGACAATAAGTTGCACGTTTATAGTATGCATATACCTTACACATTTTGCGTCTATCTGAGAGAACAGATTTAGCGCAATCTCTCGCTTGACGGGTAACATCATTTTGTCTTACATGGCAACATTGTTTCTATCCTGACATCTACAATCACAACATTCTTAGATAGCCCAAGCCAATTAGTCACTTGGCTTATCTCTTGCTCTTTGTATTCAGTGTTGGATTGAAAATTTCATTCCAGTTTATTTCAATTTCATGTATCAGACCTGTGTTAGAACTTAATTTCTTTGTAAAACTAACTTTTGTGTTGTGCAAGTTGTGAACGATTTGATTTTTAATATTTTATCTTTTTAATTCTTTATGTTGTCAAATTTGCTGTTCAGTAAACGTTTCAATCCATTTCCTTCATCAAATACCGGTATCAACTTTATTATTGGTCAATCCTCAATTGTGGTGTTACTGCATTTAGTATCAGATATAATTACCTATGCAAAGCTGAGACTACAACTACAAATAATTATCAATCGATAACATTGATGATAATCCTTTGCATTGTTTGGTGAGGAGAATTCAATCTAACTGAAACATTTTATTTTACTCTAGTGCTAATGATGACTCAATCCTGAATAGGCCTACTTACTCAAGGTTTGCAAGAATTTGCTGCTCTTGTTTGAATGATTTTGTCTGGGTGTGGGAAATGAGATTTGTACAGTAGTTTAATTTCTCGATAACATTTCATTCATTCACATATTCATTTTGTCTCTGCAGCATACAAATTTTCAGTTAGCAGGGAAATGAAATTTCTAATTCTTAGATAGTCAGATTGTGATATGAAGTAGGTGTCATTGCATGTTTGCAAAAGTATCCTCTTGTAAGTCTTGATTGCAAATTCTGAAAACCATTTTTGATTTCTATCTCCCAGCTTCATTTATTTTTTTCTGCAATTGTAATGGTCATCAACAGACAGTAAGGAACTATAAAGATAGGTATGCGCAAATGATAAGAACGCGTCCGTCACCATGCTGATCAAGTCGCAGGAGGAGCAATTTCAGTTACTTCATAAGAGAATTTAAATCATCAAACCTCAAAATACAAGAATTCTAACTCCAAAATAAAGTGAAACTCAGTTATTTTTTTGTTTCTAATCATATAGGTAATCAATCTAAAATGAAGCAAAATTTGATTTTGTGATTTAAATTTTTCTCGCGGCATTCCTCAATCCTCTTGAAACGGCGCCTCCTTTGACTTTATCAACATGGCGATGGTCCCTGTCTCATCACTTACGCATACCTATCTTTATAGTTCCTTACAGACAGTGCTGTGTGTTTATATATAGTTTAAAACTAACCTACTGATACTGATTGCAGGTTCTTTGCATCAGGCTATAAATTGCGAATGGAATGGTAGTCAAAAATTGATTTCATCGAGAAGTTTGGATAATGTTTGTCACCCAAGATTTGTATTAGAGATACTCTTTGAAAACTTTCTTAAACTACTAGGACAGTAATTGAATATTGTTATTTGTGATTGGATCTTTACAATCAGTTTATCAGAATAATTAAGTAGGTACCATATCAACTGCTGAACTCAATGAAGATGAAGATTATGAATTATTCAATAGATGTGATATGTGTTCACAATATCTCTCATCCAGACACCATTTGGAGTTGCATAAAAAATCTCATAAATATGAATGTGATGATTGTGGAAGAAAATTTACATCGCAAGATAATCTGAATAAACATATACAATACTTTTATTTTGATCCACTAATTCCAAGATGTCTATTTGAATGTGATATTTGCAAGAACAAATTTAGTGAGAAATCTGATCTGCACGCACATATGCAGCAGGTACATAAATTGAATTTAGATGAAACCTTACCATTTCAATGTGATATTTGCGGGAACAAATATGGAACGGAAGGTAGTGTAAGCATACATATCACAAGGGAGCATCCTTGTTTCATTTGTGGAAAAAGGTTTTCCTTCTTGCATGATGTGATAGAACATAGGCTTACTCATAATTCTAATCCAAATGAGAATGCTTTATTTGAATGTGAGAATTGTGAAGAATCATTTTGTGTGGAGTTGGACCTCATAATGCATAATGAGTTCTGCTTGCCAGATAAGAAGTTATTAAGAGGATTTGGTTTGCAAATAGTGAAGTAGTACCAGAGTGGGGAAAGAGAATATGTAACTCATTAATGTCATAAAATAATTTATAAGTGTAATGAAATTTTTTCAAATATGTTCTGTTTGTATTACCAGTAATTTTCCCGTGTAGATACATTAGTTTATTTCAAAGGTCAACAAATTCAAAGATTTTGACCAATTATATTTTAGACTATCAGTGGATTCAAGTAGAATTGGGAAAATATTTTCACCAACCTTTTGTTTTCAGTTCAGAAAATTATTTAGTGTTGTGATGTTTATTATAATTATTTTGCATAATTCATGATTGTAGATATTAGTTGAAACAAATGTCAAAATATAGTGAATCCTGTATACTTGAATGAAATTTGATGTAGTTCTTTCAACTGTCATCAATCATCATGAACCTCACCGTCGTGGATCGCTCAGGTCACCTTGAGCGGCGCAATTCTTCAAGCAATGCTGAATTTTTCCTAAGTATTGGGCAAAAATTTCAACTAAGGACTGGAATGCAAAATGGTGTAAGTCCCTGGCAAACTAAATCGACTAGATTTCAACGACAATATTTTTGAAATTGACCAAATTTTGACCGGTTATCGACATCAGTGAACAGTCGAAATATTTCCGGATAGTGTTCAGATTTTGACTAAATTTTGACCTACTTTTCAACGTCGAAATCATACTAACAGATTCCATCAACCAGATTTTGGTGTCGAAGTCAAGTCGATTTTTTTTGACATGTTTTATGTCTTTTTTCTACCTCCAAATCTTCCGGGCGTCCGCATGGATGACCTTGGAAGTTGTAAAATATTCAATGTCGAACCTCAGCCCCACCCCTGATTTCAAAATTCGCGTCCAGGTACAGTTTACTATCATAAAGATGCCTACAATATACTGGAGATGAACTAGGCGAGGACCTCTCTTTGTTCAAAATTGTAAGAATAATGTTGGCTTGAGAGTGTTGTCACAAAAAGTAGGTAATGATTGATGAACAAAGAACAAATTTTCAAGCTGCATCTGCAAGACCTTGGACAACTAGCAGCTCTCCTTATTCTGATTGAGGGGATCAGCCCAGTTCTTGTTTTGTATGAGAAATTTCAACTTCCATAATCGATTTTGATGATCGACTTTGACGAGCGGAGTTCTGTTATTTCTACAAATTATTATAGGTACAATACCAGTTATTGCCGAATAAATGTCAGCAAACGTCATCGTGAATATAAGTCGCTCTAAAATTAAAATCTTTCTGGGTCTCTCTCTTTGCCATAGGCTACCAGTTTCAAAAAAGCTTCATCCTATTCCTTTTATTAGTTATTGTTGATCCACATTGCTTCCTATTTCAAGGATTCAATGTATTATATTGACTTTATTGATCATAAAGAGAGGATTCTATGTAAGGTCTAAACTAGCCTTACCAAAAAGCTGCTCTCTTATTTACCTTGAATGTGGCGATCATCTATATGTGACTCGTTAAGTAGTCCTGACTTTGTTTACCTCTGTCAAAAATCATAACAGCGAAGCAACGATGACATGAAATGATGGTTTTATTCAACTTAAGATTCTCTAGAGTGTTTAGAGTTGATGAAATCTGTCATTATTTCAAGATTTCGAAGCAATAAAAGGCTCTAGATTTAGGTTCTTTTGCTTCAAATTTACGACCGTACGAATTATGTTTCCTTCGTCGGCTGTAGCTAGCCACTTTATACTCATTCATTCCACCTATGAATGAAACTTCAAGAGGCAGCTCCTTTTTACTCCTGCCCTTTACGACACTTCCGGAGCTAGATACCTGCTCGGAAAAAGATTCCTGTTCAGCGGGAGGTGCAATTTCACGCTATTTCAGTTCGAATCCGGTACCTATACGTTTCGAGTGGTCAGCGCAGACCCGACCTGGCGCCTAGAGAAATTATTATCATTCTAATCACGACATCACGATCATAATATCGATGAAAAGATAGCTACACTATAGCGGAAGTATCGCAACTTGATTTTTTCCATCGGGTCCGACTATTGTTTGGCCAGCCAGACGAGACACATAAAGGTAAGAAGGAGACAAAAAAGAAATAAAATGGACAGGAATACTGTCACACGTCGAGATACCAACAAACACGATCTAACGAAGTATTGTAATCCTCTGAAGAATGAAGGTATACATTTGAGAGACCACCTTATGATAATTAAACGCGACACTTTATTTCTCTTGTAAAATGTAAATGAAACGCGCCTAGAACAATGAGCACTCTTTTCGAGTACACGTCGTCCAAGACGTTTTCTGAAATCTACGCTTCATTACTTTCGTTTCTTCGTATTGTTTCTTTAGTTACACTTTACATTGCCGTACGAGATTGGTTGATTTATGCACCCTCTCTCCAAATACTCAGCTTGCCTTGATTGTGTATTGAAAGAGGCGTAACTGGCCGCAATTGATGAAACCGATGATGCACGAGTCATATTGTGTGTACAGAGAACGTAGTTTATAATCGGAGCAACAGTCGGCGGCTATTTGATAAACATCGAAATCGAGGGAAAAGCGGCTTAGTTATGAATAACATTATCCACTGATACAACACGTTTGTTTATTCGTTCGTCGGCAAATTTGCGCGATATATAGCTTCCAGGGAAAAACGGACTCGATAGGGTGGTTTGTTACTTCGCGCTCAATTAATACGGCTAAGTCGCGAAATAACAAATTCAGATATATTGCTCTCATTAAATTTAACGTTAGTTTTAAATAGACTGGCGAGGGCGAAGACATTCGTTCAATTTTTGTACCGGATGTCTATACAGAGTGAAACTGCTCCGCCCTGGCTTTTGCTGTATTATTGTCTCGCAGGCAGATACTCAATACTAGGGTCGTTCTCGCTGTTGATTGGAAATTGGAGTAATAGAGCATAACGCATTTGCAGGAGCGTATTTGGGAAGAGGATCGAGGAAGTGCGCAATTTAAAAGTATCGGGGATGAGAGATGCTTATGAAATGTGAACTAACGGGGCACCCTTCGAGGTGGAAGAAAAGATCGAGGAATATTGAAAACTTGGGACGAAGACTCCGTCGTGGCGTATCTCAAAGGATACTCACTCTGTTGAATGCATTAAAAATTTGTCACTCGGCGTTGCAAGTATGAATTTATCTGTTTTTCATCAATCAAATATTGTTCTAAGAAAGAAAATTTGTTTCAGACGGAAGATCAGTCCGATCAAACATTTACCATGTATTCACCAGACTGTCTCAGTGAGATAGCCAAGATGCGAAAAGACCGTGTGTACGATTTTTCTTCATCACCTGTCACCTAAAATGAATGATTTTCACTCATACAAAGATAAATATAAAATACTATGTTGTATATTTTGTTTCATTTTTTCGGAATTTCTTGTGTCGCCGTCGTTCTTTTCTATAGAAATAATATTAATTTTCTTCTTTGCTATTATCAATTTGTTATCATTTGACCCCCCCCCCCCCCCGAGAAAACTAGAACGCATGGGGATTGGTAGAGAATCAACTTCATTTCTACTCATGTGCCTCGTCGATTTTAGGTCGATTTCGAGTCAATCTCTATAATTTTTTTAGCGAACTGAAATCGGCGCTCTATTACGTTGATATCAAGTCGATTTGTGATTCTCGCTGATCAACTTCAAAGTAACTTCATATTGACGTCAATCTGAAGACGACATTGACTCGACGTCTGTCTATCCATATTAATTCATCAGCCTCTGAAATCGACAGCCCTGTCTGATCAATTTCGAGTCGATTTTTTAACCTCACATCGACGTAGATCTGGAAGCGACTTCCAGCCAACTTCATGTTTCTTTGTTGGCTTGAAATCGACTGCTCGGTCGAGTCGATTTCAAGTCAATACATAATTTTTTAGTACTGTACGCTGGTCGACTTTGAGTCCTCTGGGTCGACGTCAATCCGTGAGCGATTTTGAATCAACTTACCAAATTTTGTTAAGAATGTTTTCCTGCATCTATTGGCTAAAAAGTTTTGAAATTCAATTAAAATTTTCATTTTAAATTCATTTTCAACTTTAAAATGTACATATTGCCCGTCTGAATAAGTGAAAACAATCATAGTTATTAAATTGGAAAATTTAATGTTATAATAATTCAAATTTAGAGTTTAAAATCATCAAGTGATAAATTAAATTATTAATTTTAATTCTATCAATATTTATTAAAATTGGATTTTTTTATCAATCAAACCAAAAATAATGTGATTAATTCAATTTAGTTATCCTCTCAATGCAGTTTTATTGATTTGTTTATTACATTTTTCAGTTGATATAATTATTGTGAATTATTTTTATTTTTAGTAAAAATGAAATCAATATTCTTTATTTTATTTAATTTTGAAAATAATGAGTCTTTATTTTTGAATATATTATTATTATAGATTACTCAGAGACTAGGATATAATAATTTTCTTTTTCTCAATATTATACTATTCATGCTATTTGAACTTTACCCTTACCATATCATTATTTTCATTTTTATTTTCATTTTTTTTTATTCATTTATTTACTATTCATTTATTATTTTTATTTTATTTTATTTATTTATTTATTTATTTATTTATTTATTTATTATTTATTTTTGTTTTGGTTCAATTATCATTATTTTTATTTTTATTCATTCATTTATTAATTATTTATTCATTTTTTTTTTAGTTTTTTGTTTTCTGTTGTATTTTTATCATCGTTTACTCATTTGTTTATTCGTTTTCTATTATTATTTTACTCTATTATTTTTATTTTCATTTTATTTTGTTTATTTAATTATGTAATTTTTTATGGGGTGTTGCAAGTAATTGGGCCACGCGTCTGTTTGCAGCACCCTCCCAAATAAACAAACAAATAATAATAATAATGACTACCTATTATTTTTTATTCTTATTTAATAAAGTGAAAATTTTATCAATAAAAATTTCAATTTTCATTTGGTTTTTATAAAAGTGAGTCTGAACTTATTTCTGGAATTAATTTAGAGCTAAATTCAGCAATATTTATATTTTCATTTATTAAAGAATATCATTTGAATAGGTATATTTTTCATTGATTTAACAATTTTAATATTATTTTATCCTGATTTTTCATAACTGATTTATAATTCAATTGTTTCAATAATAATACTATCAATCTTTTGTTTTTGTTATGATTCAATAATAAAAATTATATGAAAAAGAATATTTTTTTTGTCTGTATTTATGCATTACTCATGTTTCAATAATTTTATTCAATAATTTCATTAATTACCTATTATTTTTTGAAAAGTTTATCAATATTGATGAAAATGAGATTTTTTTATCAATCCAACAAAAAATAATGAAATTAATTCAATTTTGTTATCCTCTTGATGAAGTCTTATTAATTTGTTCATCACATTTTTTTTCAGTAAGTGTAATAATATTATTGTCAACTGAAGAACAGTTATATTTTTATTCAAGAAAAATTCAATTGATGTTTTTATTTAATTTAATATTGAAAATAATTAGTTTTTGAATATTGATGAATTTTAATTATTGATTACTTCGAGACTAGGAAATAGTAATTTTCTTTTTCTTAATATTATACCATTCATATTATTTGAACTATTATTTTCTAATATCATCTAGGAAATGGATAATTTTATCAATAAAAATTTCAATTTTCATTTGATTTTTTATAAAAGTGAGTCTGAACTTATTTCTGGAATTAATTTAGAGCTAAATTAAATTATATTTATATTTTCATTTATTAAAGAATATCATTTGAATAGGCATTCTTTTTATTGATTTAACAATTTTAATATTTTTGTATCCTAATTTTTCAGAGCGGCTTCATAATTCAATTTTTCAATAACATTTTTATTAATCTTTTGTTTTTTCTACGCTACCTTTTTGTCGTCTTGGTTGGTTTTCATATATGACGTTACGATTACGTCGAAAGCCCTCATTTCATGTGCGGATTCCCTGTGTAATCTCCTCTTCCTATTCATTAATACTACAGAGTTGGTTCGTCAGATTTGGCCACGAAGAGGTTTCTGACTTGTAATTTGATATTAGAACCCGCTTTTCGTTAAACCCACTCTACTTTTCGTGAAGAGGAAGCGGTTATCACCCAAATTACCCGCGCGAATGACGTGAAGATCGATATCAAGGGTCTTTGAACAGGAAGTAGTGCACCAGGAGAGCCTTCGACTCCTAGTCGGCGCTTCCTAGCTCCCCAATTGCTAAGAAGAAAAAGCTCGTGCTTAGGTGCTTACTTTTTACTGCCTCTATTTCCACTGATGAGGAGGGCGGCGCGGCGTCTGTGAACTAGACTCAGATCCGGATAGAAACGTCTGCTGTCAACCCGTGGCTAGAATTTCCACGAACTCAAAATCACAATGAAGAACATGATTATTCGCTTCTGATGTTTTTTCGTACACAGAGACAATTTTTCTATAGGTAGTTGGTAAAATATCGATGCAAGAGATAGCAAACCTTGCGCAATGGGCTATCTCTTCCTATTCTAATCCAGCAAAAATACTTGTGCCAAGCCAAAATGTTACTTCATTTTCTCATTCGTTTACTTTAAATACGTACGAAAAAAAGACGGTGTAAAAATTTCAACGTTGTTGTTCTTCAGTCATTATCTCATTATCCCTGGAAGCAAGTCAATCCCTTCTTGGAGGATTTAGGCCGAGAGAAAATTTTTATGTTATAGTGTTAAGATAATGATAGCAAGCAGGAAGTGTACCGGGTTGTGGCTGTAAGGTATGCGAGAGCCCGAAACAGAGAATACGTCTTTTCGCGAGTAATGCCGTCGTTCGTCGTTGTCGTCGTGCGGGTAGGAGAAGGAAATAAACATGCAAATTTATAACATTCAGGGTTTATTCCTCGGTATTAACATAATAGCGTTATAAAGCCCCAAAACTACCGAAAACGGATTTTTAGACGAATTTTCGGCGACTTGAAAAAGACTATTATAGCGATCTCGTCGCAGCGTGCAACCACCGAGGAACGGAAATTCGTCAATTTTTACTTAGTTTTTTTCTTAGTTTTGGTTTTAAATTTAATTTACATTGTTCGAACGAGATATCGCATTAAGTTTTTCGGCGTAAACTCGGCTTTTCAACTCTGGCCGCCAAAAGCTGCTATAAAGCTATTGTACACGAGAGAGCTATATACTACAAGTATACGAGTATAAAGTATACAATCTTGCTACATTATTATCGTCATCATCATTATTGATTTTCAACTGCGATTACCGACCTTTATTTTAGAGAAATTGGTCTTGTTCGCTGGATAATATGTGCTTACGTTATCGCTGGCGTTTGCGATTATTGCACCATTCCCCATAAATTTCGCGCGATGACAATCTAATATTCGAAAATCGCTTATAATAATAAGTAGAAAATATTTTTTGCAATCGCATCTTTCTGTTGCTCGCGTTTCCTATTTTCGCGACAGGAAAAAAGCTATCTCGCAAGTTGATTAAGAAAGCATTTTTATTATTAGAACGAGCAACGTCATTTCGATTAGGTGAAGTCGAGGCAATTAAAAAGTTTTAATTGAATCGAAGAGCGATTACAAAGATGGGTAACTTGAACGGTGTATACTGGACAAATACGAGAATCCCTTGACTTTTGACTTTTCAGCGTCGTAAACGACATTTGAAGAATTTCAAATTGGAGTTCAATCGAGAGACGAGCAGCTGTACTCCTTAGAGGGATGTTTTAGCGAATTCTTATAAAACGAGTATTATATAGTCTGATACTTTTTACCTGCTGCTGGTGCCACCCTCGCTTCCCTCTAAAATAATTTCAAAGTATCGTTCTTGTTCGAATTCTTCGAATGTTAATTTCAAAACTTTTGCGCGGGATTTTCTTTAAATTCTACATTTTTCGCGCGACTGTCGACGAAAACTTTCTTTGTGTTCTTTATGTCAGTGAAAGAGACCGGAGGTCGAAATATTTGAGTCCTTTTTCTGAAATAATGTAAGCGGACGATGACATGCTAGCATTTGTTGGATGAATATTTCTACCCAGCAAAGAGTTGGAGAGTAGCTTTGAAGCGAGAATCGTATTCGTGTTCTTCCGACATAATCGTGATCATGATAAGTGAATACTTTACGAAAATCATCTTACAATATTGGCATAGGCATTTTTCTTATACACAAATCTTACCGAGCTGGAATTGATATCTTCTGCTATAGCACTTCCAATGATAGAATTGTTGGGAGGAAAGGTAATGAAATCGAGATTAAACTTTCAAACCTCTATACAGAGAGAGGATAGTAATCTCGTTTATTTAGAAAGAATAAATAAAACGTGAAACAGCCCAGAAGCAAGCATGTTTCCTCCAGACACACATAGTGTACCTAGCATTTTATACGCTTGCTCTTTACATGGATACCATCGATTCTATCAATCATATTGAATTGATTCTACATATTCGTCTATTTCGGTTATTATGACGTCATAGTAACGTCTCTCTCCACTATAGTGTCAACAGCGAACCTATTTTATCGAGGGTTATTTCGAAAGAACCATTCAGTGGACAGGCTCTAACCGGATATGATGTCGACAACGGCTCTGGTCGCAAAATATTTGGGATATATGTGGAAAAGTTGTCTCTCGTGAGAAAACTAGAGATCTAATATTCTTCCCATCCGTAGAACACATCGAGAATTTTCGCGTATTCTCCCGCTTCGATTAAACGCAGTTTTCTCATTGCCAACTCATAACAGAAGACAATCTCCTCGTTCAATTGCCCAGACACGGCCGACTTGACCTAGTTTGCCGTGGCCGAGATCATGAATGCCAATTTTTGAGGGAATTCTTCCTTTTCACGCAGACGCACAGCTCCCAGTAACACAGCTTGTACAGTTACAACTTCCGGAAAAAGAAAATGACACATTTTAAAGTACAAAAAGTGAATGAGAAGAGTTCGTTTCATTGAGTCCGAACATCGACTGCTGCTTTCATGCGGTCTATTACGGTAGAACTGATAGCTTCCCGCGCTACCAATAAAAAATGATGGAAATTCACCAATTGTGACCTGTTTCAAGAAGAGTGACCTTAACATCAACTACCTGTTCCAAGAGAAGAGTACTTAGCAGCGTGCAGTTGCACTTTAAGTGCGCTTCCCTTGGAAATGTGTGTTTTTATCAATTTTTCTGGAAACGCTCTACCTGGCCGCGGTCTGTGGGACTAAATTAGCTGATGAATGTCGACATAACATCGATTGCTTCTTTTTACCATCGACTCATCATCGATGTCAAAACTAAGTCGACCCCCGGATGTAAGCTGAAGTTGATCCAAACTCGACGTCGATTGTGGGTTGGATTACACGACTTTATTGTTATAAATTTCACGGTACTGGCGTCCAAAACATCAAGTGGCGCAACGGTAGCAGAATCGCAATTAACGTCGTTATCGACATTGCTTCTATTCTAAGTACACAATCTGATGATAAAGTTTCAGAATCGAGATCAAAAATGAGTCGACTTCTGGATTTAGGTTTTAATACCGACTGAAGATCAATATCAAAATTGCATCCATTTGACTATTGTTGCTATGTTGAGATTCTTAATGAGTCTCATATAATTATTTCTGCACATTCTGTCTGCGAGTAGTGAAGTCACAAAACATTCAGAATGTTAACCAGAGGTAATTGTACGTCGATGTATTTAGAGCTATGGTTTATTTGAGCTGGATTCAAGATCAACCAGTTTACATCACCACAGAACTACAAGTCGACTTGAAATCAAGCTAGGCCAGAAAATAAACTTTCTCGTACGCAAGTATGTGGTTGTTGACCTTGATGTTGAAGGAGGGGGGGGGGTGTCTTTGACGTACGTAGCGGGCCAGTCTGTACAACGGATTTCAAGTATACCCAATCCATATGCAAAAAAAGGGTCGAATCTTTCTCGTTTGGAAGGAGCCTCCCAAGTTTTAGAACACAGAGACCCTCTTGATGGTTCGTAAAGCTCCACCAATTCAAGAAGTGAGGTTGGGAAGATAAGGAAGGAGGACAAATTTCATCCTCTTTCTTGCCTGGGGGAAAGGGGGAGGTAGTAGTCCGCTGGAGGGTGGTTCTGACTTCGTTCTTGTGGATGAGTCCTTCGACATCAATACTAATCATATTAATTTGGGTCGAATGCTTAGAGATGGAAATCTCTTTAGCATAGGTGGAAGGGGCAAAGGATCAAGGAAATGATGGCCGCCATTTTACGGGTTAGTGGGCAAGACGTGGACCCATGGATGAGGATATCAGTGATCGTATTCTTCCCGCAGATGCCCATTTCAAGACTCTCACCAAAGAAGGAAATAGTGAGGTCGAGATAATTGATCTGCGAGCCTCCAACTTCAATGGAGGTCATGCAGGGTTTACGTGGGTCGGATCCAAGTACACGGTATTTCATCGACGTACCAACCCCACAGGAAAATGTGGTTAAGAAGGAGAAGTAAAGATAAAATGAATTTCTGTTCTCTAAAAATGAGGCGTATGACAACTTTTTGTCAAATCCTCGTTTAATATTTTATATCAGATATTGATTTGCGATCCCTCCCACCTTCTTGTTTTGGTGAGTATGAGTTTTTCAAATATTGTCAGGTGTAGATCAGAGCTAGGTTCACTTATTCCTAATAATTTATGAGTTGTTATTCAAACATGAGCATAAATATCAGAATTACGCCAACCATCTTGACTCATCATATTGGACAAATGGAATGCTCAATAAGGCAACGAATCACTCAAAAATCAACTGATTATCGCACCAAACGGGGCTTGGTATTGGGGAAACTTGAATTTTGGGAAAACATGCAAAACAATGTAGAAACTGGTAAACAATCATTTGGACATTCTGCCTTGGTAGTGAACGCTCCTTAAAGAGAGAGATGTAAAGCTCAGGATGTTGCTTGTGCCTCCACTACTTGCAAATGATCTGGGTAGCGTGAGTGTCATACAGGGAAAAACAAGCCTACAACAAGCGGCTGTCATTAATTTCTCAAGTTTTGAGTCAACAGCAGACAAACAAAATACCCAATATGGTAAACTATCACCAAATGTGACTCATGTTATAGGTTTGAACCCCTTCCCTCCCTCGAAATTGAGACTTTTCTACGCCGAGGATGTTAATTTTTCAATTTGATCCTACCCACAAGTTGAATTGCTCAAGAAAATAGCCTCACGGTTTTGTCCATCCTCGCGTCCTCTCGTAACAAGAGTAAATTCCTAAGATGCCTTTCTCCCAAATAAAAATAGCTACCGCGCACTTGGATGACTTTTATCTTTTTCCTTGAAAACAAGTATACGGATTAATATGATCTGGATACGAATTGAACGCCTCCATTCTTTTTCAAGACATAATTTGTAATTGTAGACTGAAATAATTATGTGTACCGCATTTGTATACACGCCAAGCAATCATAAAACTATCGATATCGAACTTTTACTCCTATATATAAATAGCTGGCATAAATATCAATTTTCAAAGTTATCGAGTAGTTCTATTAAATGCTCGAGTGCGTCGAAGTACGATTTTATTTGCTCATTCTCTGGCCAAGAAACCGGTATTTTTTCATTCTCATTACTCCTGCGTGATGTCTGAAGTACAGTGTAAGTAATATACGTGGTCATGATTGTACTCGCTTAGGGAATGATATCCCAATAAGTTAAACGGTATTGTTAGCGATACAGAAATAAATTCAAATGAGTATAGCAGGCTGGACGCGACTATGGTTATTTGTTAATTACTAAAATGGAATAACGACAAGCTTATAAGCGGATTCGCATATAGGTTGTTAATCTGTCCGAGGGCGCCGGTCGGATACTGCCGTTTTACTCCGCAATCGGATATAAAATCGCCAATAAAAATGTTGGCGTTTATTCTTTTTTTTCCCCACATCCCAAATGTTTCTCTCGTCTGGAAAAACTTGCGTATTGTCGACGCTTTTCGGTATAAAGTTTTATAAATTTTGTACAACGGTGTACGGACATTCTTTCTGGTTTTTCAACCCCCTCGACGATAACGACAGCGAGGGTGACTCATGACCAATACGATAGCCACTTCCAGTATGTCTCGTCCCCCAAATTGCGAAGTGTATACGTGATAGTCGAATGAATGTGGTAATTTAGTTGTCGTCATCTCGCATACGTCGTCGAGTTGGGGGCGCTGGCAAAGTTTGGAAAAAAATCTTGATAACGAGCCGAGAAACGCGAATATTATTACGTTTAAACGGCGCGAACAAGATTTACGCAATCGCTTCGCCGGCCAGCTATATGAAATATCGAGTGTGGGAGAGAAATCATATTTTTCGATAGGACTAAAGAAAATTGGTAAATATTTCACTGCTAAGGCGTCCCATCTATTAAGCGAGTTGATTTACGGATAAAAGTCTTTCTCTAATACGGAAGAGAGTAATCCTGCGCGGATGGAAGCTTCTGCCTTGATATACTCGCTACCCTTCTTGTCTTTTCTACTCGCTATAATGTCTAAATATTGTCATTCTTCTGTGTACCGAGTACAACTGTACATGTTAATTCTCCTGGATTCGGTGAGCGGCAAATTTTACGATGCGGGCGTATCATTCTACTGTACATAGAATAGGTGTGCGTGTCTAAGACGTTCGTGGGAGACTAATTGTCTTCGAGAACTCATTCATCAAATTGTGCTCTGTGACGGTTGTTAGTTTCGCTCCACAGTTTTTATTTATATTTAAATTGTGTGCACGAATTTTAATTTGATCTTTGAAAGAAGTTTTTTTATGAAATTTAAATTATTTTGAATAGGACATCGAACTTTTGCGAAGAAATAATGACATAATATAGGTCTTAATCCTAATCTTGGAAAAAAAGAGAAAAGTGTGAGGCATCGTCAGGTATCTTACTCGCAGTCCTTACAATTACTTTGTTGTTCCTTTTTCTGTAGACCTCCTGCAACCCGGATGACTGAAAGAAGTCACAATTTTCTGAGTTCACCTCCTCTGTATAATTGAAAAAGTTTTCAAATGTAATATTCTACTTCACTTGAAAACTTTTTCATTATTAGTGCTCTACTTATACCTCTGTTACTCAATACGAGTTCTGTATAAGAGAAGAAGAAATAACTTGCCGAACCGTCGTGTAAAAGTTCAATAGGTTCAGAAAAGGTGCTCGAAAATAAGGAGAAGAAGAGGTAGAATCAAGTTAGAAGAAATAGTTTCTCGATCAGGCGCTAATTTGAGAGAATAATGCCGTCTTCCAGATTGTGGCGAGCAGTCGCTAGAAGGATTTCTCGACTTGTAAGAGTGCCCCAGAACCATGAGTGAAGTGTATGTTAGGCATTAGCTTATTATTATTATTATCTATCCGATATAATCTTACTTTACAAAAAAGGAGACGAACACAACATAACAAACTATAGACCTATCAGCCTAACGTCACCTCCAGCTAAAATATTTGCAAAAATACTCGCCAATAGACTGAGCAAAGAACTAGAAGAACAACAACCAGACGAGCAAGCAGGATTTAGACGCAACTTTTCAACAATTGATCATCAGCTTATTATAAAACTCTAGTTTTTGGTCATCTAATTCCATAATTTCTGGATCCATATGACTGTACATTGTTATCTGAAAAAATCCTTGAGCACGATGCGTCCGAAGAGCGAATTTTCTCTCCGGAGAAGGTCGTTCAAACCCTCCCTGAAATTTTGACCACTGGTAATCAGATGATTTCTTTTTTCCAAAGCTCTCTTAAGATCGGCCACTATAATCTTAAATTGGCAACTAATCTCCCCCATATAAACGCCAATGCAGTCTTTTCATTGCACCCTAGGTATACACCCCACTTCCTTCAACTAGCGGAACAGGTCCTTTAACTTGAAGAACAATCTCTCCACAGTGACAGAGTTATTGAACGCTGGACGAGAGCCAACTTCCTGATCCAGCCCTTCTTTTTGTCACAGTTCGATTCGCGACGGAGAGGAGTTGTGGAATCGAGAATTTTTTCGTGATTTTCATACAAACCATAGAATCGATGTCCAGATTGATCTTAATCACTCTGGCCGGATGTTCTAAGGTGGTCGACCACTCCTTGTGGAAAGAGGGCTATTTCAACGGAAGGGTCAGTCGGTGAATCAAGCTATCAAAACTAGCCATGTCATGGGCAACAGAACAAAATGAGAACACCTGGCCGATAATATTGATCGAAGTATTTTTTCTGTAGATCTTGAACTCATGGCATCTATTTCAGAGGTCGTCAAGTCCAAGTAATTATTTATAGAGAATCTTCCATGTTCTTCTGCTCTCATTATTAGTTGGCGGCCAATCTTACCTGTACAAATGCTAAATTACATTGACCTCCCTGAGAAATGTATCGGAGTCTGACGGAACGTAGCCAAGGCGATGCGTGAGAGCGTGAAAGATAGCAAACTTGCAAAGGACAAAACAGGCTCTTGCTCAGGGTGCAAGAGTTGAGACCCGCGACTTATGGCGGAGGGTTCAAGATCATTAGTTTACGTAAAATGTAAGCCTATAATTCATTTTCAAAGTAGGTAGGTTACAATTTATCCTTTCTCGATAGTAAATACAGAAAAATATACTGGTTTCTATGTGTTTAGCTTCCCTTTTTCTCCAAGTCCCAGCGTCATGGGTCGAGGAGGCCACGAATTTTTCCAAGTCCCATAGAGAACTATAGAGGAGCCAGGAATTTCTCCAAGTCTCAATACTAGCCCATAGAAGCAGTGCTGCCAGATGATAGTTTCGAAAATCCGTATCCGCCCTCAAAACAGATTTCTACGGACTTTGATTGATCCATTGATAACAATCAGGAGAAAGGTATCTTTTATAAAAGTAGCTGAGGTACTTTTCCCTTGATCGACTCGACGGAATTCTGCAGTTTCAGCCTGTAACAATCAGGAAAAAGGTATCTTTTATAGAAGTAGCTGAGGTACCTTTCCCTTGATCGCAAGAAACCCGTAGTCTCTATACTAGCCCATAGAAAAGCTCAAAATTTTTCTGTCACTATACTAGCCAAAGAGAGGTATAGAAGAGCCCGGAATTTTTCCGTCCTTATACTAGCTAATAGAGGTATAGAAGAGCTCAAAATTTTTCCAAGTCCCTACACTAGCCCATAGAAGTTCACGAATTTTTCCCAAGTCCCAGCGTCAAGCCCTACAGCGTTATGCCCCCCAGCGTTATGCGCACGCGGACAGAATTTCTCTGAGGGCCTCCAGTAACTAAACGGATGGCGGGTCTCCCGCCACAAAGGAACCATTAATCGTAGAAACATTCAAGGTTCTCCTCTAAAGATTAGGGATGAGAAGTCTAAGCTAATAATCGCTCAACTTAAAGCTTGTAAGCTCAGTTTTGAACGGTTTCTCAAGCAAATCAAAAAATTGATCGTTCTGTGCTTATTGAGCACTGAAGTCGGTCAAAGAGCAGGCGCTTTCAACTCATTAATTTTTTGCTCCAAATCCGGTTTATATCGCTCCGGAGACAGTTTATTGTACATCTCGCTCCATGATGGTTCATTTTGCTCCGGAGCCGTTCGTTTTACGTCGCTCTGGAGCCAAGCCGATGGTCCAACGCTAAAAAGGTAATGATGAAAACAAACAGCCAAAGCAAAGCGGATGAAATTTTTGGAAGAAATTCTAAACCTTCGTGATCCTTTTCTCATCCCTCCTTGCTCACGACGAAAGAGGCGGTGAAGTGAACCAAAAGTTCCATCGTAGTGGACGAAAAGTAGCATCTACTGCAATGGATTTCATCGTAGAGAACAAATTTTCCATTGTAGTGAACAGAAGCCACCCCCAGGTCCACAGGAGTGCGTCTCATGTACGACCAACCTCTAATAATATGTCCTGAGGAATATACATGTGAGATATTCCGCAGAAAAAAATACTGAAAATCAATGTTTCAAGAAAAAAAAACTGAAATTCTGCTTTTTTGGAGAATCGCTCCCCGATCTGCTTTTTCGCTCCTAAAATAAAAACAAATCATTCGACTGAGATCCAGAATTGTCTTTCTCAAGAACTTCGTGAAGTATTTTTATTCCATGATTTATCAGCAACTCTGAAATCTTAACTTCTAGTTGACTAATGTACTGGAAAAATAGTCGTGAACCTACCAAGACCTTTCACAGCTAGAATCTACTCACAAAAACTCCGCCAAATTTGTACCCTAGACAGAGATTTCCACGGCGCCAAAAACCAGCCACAGGCGACAAATGTGTACAAACAAGAGCCCGCGAAGAAGGTCACCGTCGCGCAACTTTCAGCAATTTTTGTTCGCCCATTTTTCTCAATCGTTTCTAAAACACTCGTCCACACCATTACGCTCTCTCAATATCATTCCCCTCTTCCTGACCATAAAACATTTTCAATGTCAAAAGAAAGAAGAGAGGCAGGAAAACCTTGAGGATTTTCGCAACCGAGTTACTTTTTCTTCATCATAAATGATAATCGCGTAATACTTGTACAACCGACGATTCGAGGGGTGACTGCGAGCTTCTACTCTTTTTTCATCGACGTCGTCGAGTTAACCCTTCAGAAAAAAACATAAACAATAATTTATAGACAGAAAACACGAGTGGATACTAGTCTCTCGTCGTGTTCTTCGGGATGAGAATGATCACCGACACCCTTTTGTGCGCGGTGTATAGTTTTAATGCTGCTGCGTTTGTCGTTATGCGACATTAAACCAAAAAATCTAATTATCGTGTTCCGTCTTTTTATTAATTTCGTCCCGACGAAGCATGCCAGCACCCTTTTTCCATAAATTTTAAATCGACTTCGCTTTCTTCGCATTTTTCTTTTTATGTACGTACAGATTTTTTTGAGGGGCGGAATCGTTTACACCGCGAGATGATCTCCTTGCATTTTTAAAAAGTGATCTACTCTCACTCTTCGAATTTCTCCTTTTCTTTCACTATAGCAGTTTACGGAAAGTGTTGCCGATGTCATCTCATTGTCGGATTTTGACTGATTGATCAGGAGGAAAGACTTCCCAAGTGTTCGGCTCATTTCATCCACATCAGGAAAAAACGAGTAAAATACTACCTCATTTCAAGTTCCAACTCAAGAAGTTTTGCTTGCTCTTTTCAGCCCATATTCACTTTCATTAACAGTGTATTATTTCCAGATCATGATCCTAAATAAATCAAATACTCGAAGTCTTATCTAAGAACTTACGTTTAATACGAACTTTTTCAGGGCCAGATAAGAACTACGAGTACACGTTAGTTGCAAAACTTTATGAAAAACATGAATCCTTGTTTACATTCTACTTTTGTGGTGCAAATGAGCTAAAAGAAGGTAAGATTTGAGAGAGATATAGCTATTTATACGAGAACGAATGAAGGAAGGAGACAGCAACAAAAATACGCGTAGTACATTGTACGGAGGTGAACTGTATAACTGTCAGAAACAAATTTCAACTTCTAATTTAATTAAATTTTACATTCTACTCGATCCATTTTCCGAACAGGATTCCATTATTGTATAGTTTCAACCTTTTTGAAGAAAGTTATAAGTCGAGGGGAATCAAGTGAAGAGTGAGAAAGAGGGAAAAAACTAATACTCATTCGTAAACGTGTAGAATAACTCGTGTAATTAGTTTTAAATTTTCTCGCTATTATATTCTACCGCCTTTCGATCTCGGTACACTATTTTATGGAATTTTCCAAGATGTAATATTTCGTCCACGAACTATGAAACCGTGCAAATTATTAAGGAAAGAAAAAACGTGGAAGTAAGAACGAATCATGAATACACAAATTTGAGTATTAAAAATAATGAGTTTTGTATCTTTCTACATGAACTGTATAGAAAACAAGAAGTCAAGTTTCAGTTTGGTTATCAACAGTTCTCGAAATCGAGTGATGTAGGGTGAGAATAGTAATGAAAAACAAGAACATCAACAAAAACCTTATTAGAATCATCCACAGCTACCACAGCTACCTCAGCAACCGCACATTTTTACATTTCAGGGTGTTACTAGAAACATGAGCATAGCTTGTCCGCAGGATTTGGCACTTGGTCCACTATTATGGATATTAGAGTTTGGAGCATAGCACACGCCTTTGAACAGGGGCTCCACTTTTTTGAGCATTGCGCAAGTAGTCTAGACAGCTTGAATTGAGAATGGTCTTGCTTTGTTTTCTTTTCTGGGTCCGCGCTGCCAATGGGCCCACAAGGGAGTAGAACACTGGTAATGTTGCAAAGCTGGTATAGTGGAGCTTTGCACCCTTATCAGGCTTCTACTTTAACATCTCGTAAAATTAATGAAACCAAAAAACGAAATTTACGGGTCCTTCAACGGAGTAAAATGAAGGGAAGCGGGGAACCTGTTTTATGGGGTAACTAAGCTGAGAACCGGAACCTTATACCGCTGCAGGAAGCGGTTCTCCTCCTGTATCTTCAGGCTCCTGGAACATCAGGCAACCAAAAGGATGGGTTCTTGGATTTGAGTTCTGGAACCAGAACCAAAAGAAACCGGATCTGGCAATTGGTTTTTAGAACCAGAGCCAAAAGGAACCGAATCCTAGATTTGGATTCTGGAACCGGAACCAAAAGGAACCGGATCCCTACCTCATTTTGCCCCTCTATTCATGGAGGTTCTATCAGATCAAGGTCACTGATGACGTCATACTAGCCTAAATCTTGTGTAAAATGCTCCTGCAATCAGATCAAGGCCAAATTCGGTAAATTTTTTCTGTCCCTTAATAGGTCAAGGTGACTGATGACGTCATACTCAACTTCTAGTTAGCCGACAAACAAGATTGAAAAGCTGTTTTCAAGTGCCTCAGTGCTGTCAGATCTATGGACTTCTATTCCTTGAAAAAGATACAGATTTTTTTACACATTTTGCGTAAAATACAGATTCTTTGTACTCAAGGGAAAAGTACCTTAGTTACTAATAGGAGAGGTATTTTTCTCCTGATTGCTATTGATGGATGGGTAAAAGTGCGTAGAAATTCGTTTTTAGGTCTTAGAGGAAATGATGGATAAGGATTTTTTATAATTTTATCTGGTAGGACTGAAGTCCCTTTATTTTATGATCACTAATGACGTCATACTACGCCTTGCCTAAAATTTGTCACGTGAAGGTCGCTGATGACGTCATACTATACCTTTGGTAAAATACTAAAACATGCCGTTCTTTAATTAGGTCAAGGTCAAACTAGGTAAATTGTTTCTGTCCCTTAATAGGTCAAGGTCACCAATAATGTCATACTACGCCTTGCCTTAAATTTATCCCGTGAAAATCGCTGATGACGTCATACTATACCTTTGGTAAAATGTTTTGTCCTTTAATTAGGTCGAGATCAAACTAGGTAAATTGTTTCTGTCCTTTGATAGGTCAAGGTCACCAATGACGTCATACTCCCAGTAAGCTGTTTTCAAGTCCCTCAGTCAGGTCACTGATGAAGTCATACTATTTGGGTGAAATGTTTCAAGTTCTTTGATTAGGTCAAGATCACTGATGACATCATACTCGACTCCGAGTTCTAAATAAGCTAGTTTCAAGTTAATTAGTTAGATTAAGGTCACTGATGACGTCATGCTACACCTTGGCTAAAATGTATCACATCAAGGATGCTGATGACGTCATATCAAACCATAAGAACCTTTATAACCGGAACCGCTAAAGAAATAACTGTTCTCTGCCCTGATTGTGGAAGGGCCTTTTCTCGTAAGTTGAAGCGTTGCATATCGAAGGGGCGATGTTTCAAGCATTGCATATCTGGTTTATTGAAGGGGCAAAGCCATTGGTGAATGAAGCATTGCATATTAAGTTACTTGAAGGAACTAATTTAATCAGCCTATATACCGTACAGTGACCTCCAAGCTATATGATGGGAGGGGGACTTACAAAAGTATAATACGTCAAAAACTACAGTATTATAATAAGCTAATGCCTAACATACAGTATACTGGACTTGAACTGGGCTAGGACTCCTCCTCATATTATACTAACTTTATACTAGTACATAAGATGAAAGGGGACCTTGGAAAATTTTCGACCTCTGAGGTTTGCCGGCGGGCGGAAATTTTTTGAGGAAAGACCCCCTGATAAAACTGCTTCCCTGTCTTGAAAAAATCCACTAGTGAGGTCTACCCTACTGACCGAGAGAGCCCTCAACCTGAAATTCAGGTAGACTATATGCTCTGCCATGGACACGCGCATATTTACTCCTCCACCAGCTCACTAAAATTTGACTACTTTTAGACGGGATTCTACTTCCATTTCTTTTTCTTCTCATCAGGACTCATTTTGAGTATGATAAGGCGTAAGTAGAGCACTGAATACTGGAAGGATCTCAAGTGAATTCTACTTTAACTGGGAACTTGTTTCATGGGAGGGGGGTCGGAAGAAACCACCAAGGGCGTTTTGAATCTTATGATGTTCGAAGCGTTGCATATCTGGGTCATTGAAGGGTTCAAGCCAATTGTGGACGTTTTTCCGACCCCCCCAGGCCCCAATAAAACAGGTTCTCTACTGAAATTTTCCAAGCCTCTCCCATCATGTCCAGCTCGGAGGTCGGTGTAGCTCCTTCAGGTAACTAGTTATGCAATGCTTCATACACAAATTGTCTTAGCCTCTTCAATGAGCCAGATATGCAAGGCTTCAAACCTCATATGATTCAGAACACCCTTCTTTCATAAATAGTTTGGAGATTTTTCCAAGTCCCCCTCTTATCATATATAGCTTGCAGGTTGATTTCCTGCTTGTCTAGTCGCTCCATTAGCTTCCCATTGTTTCTGATGCTTGACTCGTAGTTTTTGTTTTCAAGAATTTGGCCGCAATCTTTACTACCTTTTGACACTGTAATTGGGTGCCATTAACCGGTGGCCTCATCGGACGGTTTGCTTTGTAGAGCATTAATACTACAGGCTTCATAACAAGTTCCCTCTCAATGCCAGGTACTTTTTTCTTTCTCAACAGAGTTTTCAGCCTGTTCTGATATTTCTGAAACGGGTCCTTCTTCAGCTCTTGGTATCCATTTTCTAAAGGGCGCCCTCCACTTTTTGTCTGTGGTCGTCCTTCTCCATTACCACCACCAGGTTACCTTCGTCAAAATCAGCTTTTTCCGTCAGTTTCTCTTGTAGATTTGTAACCTTCCTGTGCATTATCTATGAATTCTAGTTTCCCGATTCTGGTCCGAGATCTTGGCTTATAAAGCAGGAAAAAGGGAGAAAAATGGGACAAAGGATTGGAAGAAGAAAAGTCGACTACCTTGTGGCAAGCCTGAACAATTTTTTACAACTCTTTGGACGCAAAAAGTCTTCACAACACAAGGGCGATATCGAAGTAAACTTGAGAAGAACTGGCATTTGTGTACATGGCATATGAACAATTTCCACTTAATTTCAGTGACCACACTAGACCAACCTAGGCACAAAAGTACGTTTGTAATTATCACAGAATATTGTATTCCTCCTTTTCCTTTTTTGATCGATTAAATCATTCTTCTAGCTCTTCATTTTATTAATATTTTTCTTCAAAATACTCATTCCAGTATTTTCCGAAAGAATCAGCGTAGTTGTGATGCACAACCGAATATAATGCCTTTTACAATGAATATACTGAATACGATTTCTTTTGGTTTAACAAACATTACCCGACATCAGCTACTCACATAAGAGATAGTCTTCATCTCTTGTTCTTTCCCATCAATATGTATGTAGAGTGTATGAAACATGAGTGCGCGAGATAGAGTAGGAAAAAAACGGGAAAGAAACCCTACTATACGCACCCTATCGTAATACGAGCTATAGCTTACCTAAAAAAGAGAAAAAAAGAAAACATTTCTTCCAAACAAGTAGTTTTTTCGCATAAGTTAACAAATTTGATAAATATTTTTCATGTAAGATTGCTCATCATTGTGTATTTTTCTCTCGCTATTCTTTTCAAGAGGGTGTCTTAATACCAATAAAGATGTTGTCGAGATCAACATTAAAACGTTTCTCGCAGAAGTGAAGGAAAAAATATAGAATTATTCTTACATTCCGATGGGGCGATAAATCGCATTTATATTCCCAGATTGTTAAAGAGGTTAAGACTCGAGAGAGGGGCGCGTCTAAGAAGCTTTCACGCTTCGCGGATTTTCTTTATGTTCGATAATAATTGTCCGACGGCATACAACAGCCACATCAGCTCCTCATAGACTAGCCGGCTATATCTTCGAAACACGACCGTTGTCTTCCTTTTATTCGCACATCGAAGCGGAGATTGTGTGCACGCGTAATCTTACGAAAATTACGACAGAAAACCAACGAGGGGTTTTTCATTCGGAAGCATCGATCGTGCGGTCATCGAGTGATTTTAGCTTGACGGGGGTGAGTTCTGTTCCGCGGCCAGACCGTTGATGAACGCCTCATGTACCACCACAAATGCGTGGTAAGTTACACGCGAATGGTGTAGTAAATTACGATTTCAAAAATCAGTGAGAAGGAAAATATTGTTATACGTTAACGACGCTGAATAGAGAATGAAAATATATACTGAATCTTTTTAAACGAGGAAATGAAGTCTGCTTAGCTGGAGAGAGGTTGTGGGCAGGCTAGTATTGTCATTCGATCGACGAGAATCAGCGGGAACACTTTTGATTTGTCATTATTTCTTGGTTCGTGTACGCCGATGAAGGGACTGTTGGAATATTCTTTTTTAAAAAGCTTCGAATATCTTTATATATCATTTGAATAGAAAAAAATGTCGCTTGTCTCGGGGCTCGAGAGCAAGAAAATGTGTTTCTACGATACAATATGAATGAGCCCGGTATGCTGTGAAACGTTTGTAGATAGTCAAACGGCAGAGTCCGAAGTGGAGAAACCAGTCATTTTTTGGAGGAAGGGGAGGGTTCTTTGTAAAGTCGGAAACCAAATTTTGAAATCTTTATTCTAGCCTTTATGTCTGTCAGGTCAGTAAAATTCATTGTGAGAACCTTTGAGCTACGGTCGCAGTGCTGTAGCCAGGGTAAAAAGAACGGGGCGGAGGACGATCGTGACATTTTTGAAGTTACATTTTGAAGCCTCAATACCATGGGTTCATCCGTAAATTTCGCCAAGTTGAGCTGGTTCAGTTCCGGATTTCAAATTTGGACTAGGGTTCTATTACTAGAGCCCTTTATTACTGTTGAACGAACCGTGGGCGTAGTTAGCGATCCTTGCAACTCTAATGGGAAAGAAACTGCCATCGATGACGTCATCAATAAGTTTGACATAGTCGTGGAACTTGAAAAAGTTTTACTTGAAGCGTGGTATGACGTCATCAGAGACTTTGATATGATAGAGCCTGTATAGAAGAAACGGGATGAATTTCTTAACCGAAAATACGGTACGTGAGGTCCTTAGTATTACGTGAGAACGGCAATCGAAAAAATCTTTAAAGAGCAGGTTTCCCGTTCGCCACAGTCAACAGTTGACATTTGGACGTTGGAATATCGGAAATAGGTCGACAAAGCTCTTATGCGTGTACAAATGTTGCACATTTTGGAAAACGTTTTCTAATGGTGCATTCGGAATGGACAAGTTCGTAGCAAATGAGTTTCCCGATTCAAATGCCAACTTTCATACTTCTATGAGAACGCACTAAAATCGGCCTCGATTCGGACGTTTACGCTTTGATTCTCTCTAGGCCTACTTCTCTTATCTTGATAATATGTACCAAAATGTCCAGCAATGTAGAGTCAATTAATAATATTCTTGATCGATCTTAATCGAGCAAAACGTTTCGACACTTATTAATTATGAGTAAAATTAATATTCATCGAGTTCTCGTTCCTTAACGCATGCATACACACGTTTTTAGCATAGGTAAGTACAAGAAGCAGCACAGATCTCGTTAAAAAACTGTTGCTACTATCCTGTTTGAAAATGTACCGTATATACGTCCACTAATTATCTGTATAAAGGAAGCGAAAAACCTCGGGAACTCAGCCGACGGGCATACAAAATTCTTACCTTGTTTTTCTTTTACTTCTTCTCTCTGTTTGTCATCTAACGCGTATACGCGCTCTTCGAATGTGGACAGTCAATTACAACGGGTCACTACTCCTGAATAGTGACCGTATGGCATTCCTTCCGGCCATCGCCGCAGTCGCGCTTATATTTAGCTGTCAAAATTATACAATGTGTCTCCTACACCCGTTCTGCACTTGGGAAAATGAAATTTATCTGCCGCGGGGCAGCGTTCACTCGGCCGCGGGTCATAGCGACGAAGCTATTTGAATTTTTATACACGAACCTCTCTATACCTAGGCACTGTCTTGGAAGTAAATTTCACAAAGACAAGTCATAGTTCCGATTTAATGATGATGTTAGTCGTTACCGTCGTCTTCGTTAGATCGAGTTTCAGGAAAACGGTTGCGTTGTGATTGCCGGTTGCAACTCGATATAACCGAATTATTTATAGACTCACACGGTACCCGAGCCCTCTTCGAAGGAGACGGATATAACAGCACTCTTTGGTCGGCCACATGTGATACTGATTACGCTCGAGCGTTGTCTTTCTCGTAAATCGTTTCGATTTTTCCGCCCAGCTCATTTATCTAAGTACTGTATTTTGATATCTGCACCGAGAGAAGTCGCTTTTCTCAATTAACTGAGGTCATGGAACACTTTTTATCATTATATAGGAAAAAAGAATTCCAGGTCTTTTTAATTCGTTTAAAAAAATCACCATATGACATTATAGAGTAGAGTGTAGCGAACGTATTTTTTTTTTTAATGAATTCGTGCAGTAGAGTGTTCTTAGAAAGTTGCTCGTTAAACACAGACATAAAAATAAGCAGTTCTTAATCAAATTATAATTGAATTATTTCTCGACACCTAGTAAGCCCACGCCAAAGAAGATTCGTCTTCCTAGATCGACAAACGCATAATTCTTCATTATCGTGTACTATGAGTGCTAAATCTCTGGCATACCTCGTAAATGTACACGTGCCCGAATTATGCACTATACGCTTCATATCTTCTCGCCATCTTTCTCGTCTCTTTAAATTTACCCGCGAACACATGTAGACGCGGTAGATTAACCTGAGTTGTAGACTCGAAAATTAGAAATCGCGAATTTCATCTTAGAAGGAGCATCCGTCGGGAAAACTACTAAAAAACTCGCAAAACTTGGAGTATAACGTTATTTGCATTCTAGAATAACTTTCGTACCGAGGGTTCATCGTGACGCTCTCTAATTTGAGGGTAAATAATAACTAAAAATATTCTAAAACGTGGGCAGGTCCAAAAAAGTCTCTCCTCGAAACCTTGATTTGCAAAATGTTACTGCTTCAAGTGCTCTATTTAGGAAGGATGTGTCATTTTAGACTGGCGTCGAAACACTACAAGCCACGCCTTGGATTCACTTTCTCCGGAGTACTGAAACCAGATTGGTAAATGTCGCCGAATAGAGGAGGAGGAATGTCACATAATTCTTAGACCTGTGATTTTGAATGGGCCTGGATCTATAGAGAATATTTAAGAGTAGCAGATTTTCCCCCGGGTTCCATCCGACTCTTGGCGGTCCTAGTCGTGTATTCGGAAAAAAATTTCCATGTAGACAATAATCTCAAATTCGAACCCCTTCTTTCTGTCTACTCATTCATCCTTCTCAAGTCGCCTTCACCGGACTGACTTACCAAAATCGCTCAACGTAATTAGGGTCAATGGCGAGGGTTTGCTTTTCTCTACAAAAAACTCAAGACGTAGCCTCCAGCGACACGTGATTTGCATCCTCCCTCGGCAGCATCTGGTAACTTCAGGTAATAATACTTTCTTGTAGTGGTGCGAAGTGAGTCAACCAGTTCTTTACGACTGGGAAAGCCACTCATTGCCAAAGATTCGAAGTCTCTATTTTCAGCATTCAGATCCAGATCCGAAAGATGATCATTGACAGTAAACACATTTTAGATTAGCGAATCACCATCTTAGTCTCCATTCTTCTCTCTTCCTGACGGGTATTTCTAACCCCCCGCTCTCCCTGTACTCGACGTATTTAAATCAATGAAACCAATTTTCGAGTAATACAGCGATAAGGAAAGCTATAAATATGTCTTTCAAATAATAAGATTCCTCTAGACGACACTAAGAAATATAAAAATGTTGATTTCCTTTAAAAACAAATCGTGCGTCAGCTTCTGCGACTTTTCGCAAATTTTCTCTCCCCAGACCTGGCCATCACTAGCGATGTATCCCAAATGTTTCGTTATTATCCTATTTCCTGTTCACGTAGTTTTTTTCTTCTTCTCTCTATTTTCTGCGGTTTTGAAGAAATCCAAAAATAACTACAATATGACGTCCCGTATGCAGCTATACATTTTCAAAGTCTCAAGGTTCAAGTTATCTGCAGTTTCAGTCTATCGCTGATGGTATATTTGAACGTTATATTCGTCTCGGTGCATGTACAAAATAATTTGAAAAGTTTTCCAATAGACCAAAACGACTTCTTCCATAATTGTAAACAACATCCGATGGACATAAATACTTTAGAAGAGGTGGGTATTATGCTACAACACGACTGTAAGTCAAAACAGTTACCAAACTTTGATTAATATTGTGACTGTACGGAACGTATGGTGGAAAATGACGACAAAAAATACTACGTTCTTTTAATTTTGGTGCAATTTTTACGTTGGTTGTGAATGAAAATAAGACTTGCATATCAAAGTAGATTTAATTTATAGAATTTTTGTACGAAGACTCGTAGATAGACCAGTCAAATTCACTCAAATTTTTAAATTGAAATACAACCCCATCAAGGAAGTCAATGTATGAACGAACAGAATCTGTTCCTTAATCTGACCAATGAAGATGTTCACATGAAATATATTTCATACCCCCCCCCCCCACCCTTTCTAGATTCTCAGGCTCGAAAATCAAAATTTTTTCCGAACCTACGTAGGGTTGTTTCAGAATCAAAAATATACCAAAAAGAAAATGTTTTTTTTTTTTTTAAATCCAAAATCGATATTTTTCAACCCCCCTCCTCTTTATATGTATGTATAGCTCGACAGTTGAAATTTTCTCAAGTCTCAAGGTCATCTCAAAGTTTAGAATATGTCAAAACGCAAACATTGAAAAAAAAAAAAAAAAAAAAGGGGGCAACCTAATTATTAATTTTTTTTATTGAATATCATTAGGTATCGTTGGAAATAATTTTTATTCAGCTTCGATCTGAAATCTGTATTTTTTCGGATACCTAACTTAATTATTCTCTGATTGTATTCGTAGACGTTCCGTATTCATCTCAATCATTAAAGGTTATCAAATAAATGATAATATTATTATGTTGCTTGATGTCAATTAGACAGCTTTCCGACTGCACTTTCTAAATATTAGGATCATCAAAATAACTTCGCCCACCGTTGAAGTTCATTTTGAAAATCAAAATTCGTAAATCGACCGTTGCGACTCTCGAGAGGGTCGACGGTTATAATTATTGCGGTGTATTTTTTAATCTTCGCATATTAATGTTAATCATTTTCGCATCGTGGAACACTTATAATAACTGACGAAAAATGTTACCGTTCATCATGAAGAATGTTAAAAACGAATAAAAAATGACTGACGAATCTGAAAAGAAATTGACTTTTCAGCGATGAAATTTATTTCGTCGAGGGAAAAATGTTTCACGCGTATGGCTGTATAGTATAATTGGGTTGTGGTAGGAGCAAAAACTGGAACGAGTAACAGTATTGTTAGTGTTCTAAGTGACAGAAATATATTGGTTGCAACATATTTTAAGGTAAACAGGAAATATTTCGCTAGGTGGGTAAAATAAACTAAGCGTAACGAATAAAACTGGTAGCTCTACCTACAAATTTCGCTGATTACTTTTGTCAGTTCTTTTCGTCATTTATTGATGTGCTTTAACGCTTCTACACTGAAAGCTTTTTGAAAAAATTTTACTTTCGAATCTGAGATTGGCGCGGCGCGTTCTGTCGATACAATATCGTAAGACTTTCAGGAATACTTGAACTTTAGAAAGAAAAAAAAATCTCAAAAATATAGGCTATAAAAAGCTCTTCTATTGCTGTAAAGGTATCTTATACCTTGTTGCTTGTAGACATGATTATTTATGGAATTGTATTCTCCGGAGAACTATCCTGCGTACGTCAAATTATTGAGAGATAACTAATGTGTTAATTAGGTACTTTGCTCTTCTATTGATCTGTAACTTAAATTGCTTGCTCTATTGGAGTTTATAGGATTTATTTAACACGCAAAACAGAGATGTTGAATAATTGTTTTTATTTTACACCTCTAGACTTATTCATAATTTGCCTACAATATTCAAATTAAATAGGTATGTATTCAAAAAAGAAACCGCTGATCGATAAACAACACATACCTGTACTAATCTTCAGTGAAGAGGAATGATTCAGGTTATCTCTTCATTAGTAAACCTGCCAGACAATAACTTAAGTATTAAAAAAAAAAAAAAAAAAAAAATGATACCTCGGCGGAACATTTGGATCAATTAGAAATCATGGAATCTTGAATACAACTTGAATAAATTATTGAATTTCAGAATAGAAGCAAAGAAAATTATTTCACCTTACAAAATAACGTAATGAATTTGGATGAACTCGAGCTCAAACACATCTCAATTTTCAGCAAATTAATTAATATTACCTGATATAGGCTAATACTTTTCACGCTGAATGGTATCTAAAAACTTTCCCAAATTAATTCTCAAATACGTTCTATGATGATTCGTAATTGATAAGAAAGGTGACTGGAGAAATTCTGTTTTCCTAATGTTGCCCCCAAACACTGTAATTGTACTTGATACTCGATTTATTTTGAGTTCATGAATTGAGATAATCGCAACATTATGCAAAAATTCCAATTTTTCCTAATTATTTTGTTGATTGGTAGCGCTCCTAGCATAATATGACTGGCCTAAATGCGATACTAGCGCTTCAACCTGCTTCAATTAAACCAAGTTCTTTGAAAGCCGGTTAAGCGAGTAATGATGAATCTCTGCAAGAAGAGATCTTTTGCAGCCGTGCAGAAGACCTTATTCTATAGTTTGTTGGTTTGTTGCTTGACAGGATTCTACAAAACTTGGTTCAATCTTTATCATTCTGACTTTCTGAGACCTGTCTGTGCGTCTGTTACTGCGTCAGGTCAATGATGAATGAATATTATTGTGTTCTTGTTATGGTTGTTGAAAGCTGGCCCAAACCATGACTTCAGCTATATTTGGCATCCGACTCCATCTGAAAACGGGTAACAACAACGCGCAATATGAGATGGTAATGATTTGGCAATGGCGGTATTACATTCAACATCTACAATTTCATTCTAGAACGTTTCTCTTGGTTTCAGAAACAGAAATCCTCCAGGTAGGTAAAAACGTATTATAACTGTATAACTTGATTGACTCTCAAGATCTCAGTGCGTTCTGGAATTCCTCGCAAACTAAGGAACATATGAATGCTAGAAACACAAAAAGTACCTACATCAGTTTACTGTAGCCCATATTTAAAAAAAATATAAGACTATCGTGAATTTACACCGTTTGTGTTTCTTGGTGACATTGTTACTCGGATCTGAATTACTTTGTTACCTCTTTTAATTTACAGACTTGACAGATGAAAAAAGGAGCCAATTGCTCAAAGGACTCTTGTTCAAAGTTCTAATGCATTGGTTTTGATAAGCTCTGTTATGACTTGTAAGTATTATTGTTTATTTTAATCCTTGGTAGGTACTGGATTTAAGTATGGAAGTTTCAATTCACCTTGAAGTTCTCTTCAGGTCAGTCGTTATTTTCATAAACTTTTCCTTCTCTCTTTTCAAGCAAACAGTTCATCATGTTGAAATACTTACTTTGTTGTTGTCACTTGGAAAATGTGACGAGTGCCCTACTGGTATTGATAAGGTAAGTTATACATCAGCATTTCATCTTATAAATTCCTATAAATGCTATTTTATCTAGCCTCAAAAACTTCGTTTGCAATAGAACAATGACACATCGGCCCTTTTATTACAAAGAAAGAAAAGAGTGATCATCAAGGGAGCAAAATCAATCATCATTGTCGACTCATCAACCTTATCAAATGCTCGCTTATAAGAAGAACAAATTTTTGACAGCGTCGATGAATTGATTTTATCAACAATCCAGTTTGATTGATAACAACCATGTATTGTAAGTATGTACTTGCAAAGTTATTTTACCTATCTAGTTATGATCTTTTTCAACTTAGATGCAAACAATTCCTCCTGGATGACGATACAGGAGATGCTCCCTTGAAAATTATTCTCGCTAAATTTTTCACATTGAATGATTGAACACAATTAATGCATGTAATTCGGAGTATATTATACTTTGAAAATGGTATACTTACTGAGATTTTAACAAGCCATGGCCGACTGCTTAGATTGAAACAATTTCAGGGATTGAAAAACGTAACGTGAACTAAATTTTGTGAACTTATACTCAGTTCCTCTGACAGAAAGGCTCTATTTTGAACTTTATTATTGATTTCGAATGAGCTCGTACTTTTTTTTCTTTCAGTCATCAGTATCCACTGTAGACCAAACAGTTACAATCAACAGATTCTATACGTAGTTCTGTTTTATTAAAAAAATTTTTACATTTTTGGGAAATGAAAAAATAAAAGTAAAAATGCTTTCACCTTTGCAATTGCTATTTTTGTACCATTTATAATACGTTCATACAATATGCTACCGGATGATTTTAGCTTTTTTTTTTCTCATTTACCCGTCAGTATTCACATATCAAGCAGATTTTATACCACATAGCTGTATCATCACTTGTTTTGCAATGTATGGCAGTTCATTTTTATTAGCATAGTTTACACAACAATGATGCGGAGGACGGTTGAAACAATTGGAAACGCTTTTCAAAAAACCGTGCGAGTTTCTTATTCAACTTTTTGTTGTGCGATACATACATTCGTTTAGGATGGGTGGTGTGCGCTCGGAGTGAATTTTCTCGTTTTCGCTACTAACAAACAAATAACAGAATCAATTTCATATCAGCGAATTTTTTCGCTGGCAGAGCGAGAGAAAGATCAGACTGAGGCCTCGCTCACTCGTACATATGGCCTCAGGGACGAAAATCTTCCTCTATTCATTTACATTCTATTTGCGAGAACTGAAAAGACCAAACAATACACGTATAGGGTGGCGATAAAAGAACAAAAGTAAAACGAAACAAAAGAAACTAAATTATTCTTCGCAATTGTCAAATTGACCAAAAACTCTACCAAGCTGAAGTAGGAGAAACAGAAGAGAGAAACAATCGCTAGAATTAGTTTTCTATTTTTCCTTGACGGGAAGTGATTTTGACACTGCTATTAAATTTGTCAATAAAGGATAAAGGGATTGAGATGGTGCGCTTACTCCCCATAGCGCTATCTTTTACATTCTTTTCCTCTTCCGTTCTATCTTTTGGTTCCATGCGGTATTTTTTTTTTTCAATTTTTTCAACGCGATAAACGCAAGACTTGATTTATACGGACAATTGGGAAAGAGTCAAACGTATTGTGCAAAAACCGAAGTAATAGGTCGTATTTTTGTTTTAGCTTTTTTTTTCTCTTCTTCTCCGTGTCACGCGGAAAATAATGCCACGCGATATCACCAACCATTCTTTACTATTAATTACCCAGTCGGAAGTTTTTATAGCCGAAACCAATTATTGATAATTGCGAAAGTACCATGTTGGCATGCTGATTTCGCGTACCCGAGAAAAAATCCATTTTTCAGCGTATCCACCACTTTTCGCGCGCAGACAGTGAAAATTTAATTGACTAAATAATGTATTTCTTATTCGTATAGGGTTTGTTTCTTCTATTTTCTTCGCCTTTGCGCGCAATTTCTTTGCGAATTCGATTGCACTTTCTGCTTGGTACTCGCTGTCGGTAGTTTTTTCGTTGTCGATAACTCTTTGACACGTGATTTTTGCCTCTCATTAGTAGCCTCCGCTTTCCAGGTAGAAATCAGGAAATATTGAGTTCAAATTTATTCGAAAGCAGTCGAGAACTGATGCCTTCCATACACTCAAAAGTCTGTAATTGTATAATTGAACTTACCTGTGTCGTTCAATTGAAATTGTATGAAGTCCTCCGAACGTAGCACAACATGTAGTCTCCTACTCATGCACCATCCAGCACACACTTTTAAAGGGAAGGAAAAAGCCTGTCTATTGAGACATCGAATAAGCTTCCCGTTCTAATCACCAAGTCATTCTTCAAAGTCGTCGATGTGGGCCCAAGAGACTGGGTGGGAGTGAGCCCGGGCGGGGAGTGCTACGTTCGGAGAAGGACTTCATCGACCGGAACGTCTCGCTAAGTAAAATCGGGAGCGACAAACAAGAAAACAGGTCTTTATGCAAGCTTGCGGTAGAACATAAGGGGCAACTGTTATAATATAGTAGAACATAGGTAGCTTCGTGAAAGAAAAAATTATAAAATGATCTAGATTAAACTTCTTAACCGCGTTTATCCACTCGATAGTCTGATTTTACTACCGCCGAGGCAAAGGTTTGCGGGTCGGGTACGATTTCCCTGTCGTAGAACTTGGCGAAAACTTTCGACTTGTTTGTCCAGCCTGCCGCTTTTAAAATACTGTCCGTCGTTACCCCGCTGCGTCGGGCTGCCGAGGTTGCGGCATGCCGGGTCGAGTGCGGTAGAAAGTGAGGGTTGACTCCGCTGACTGCCAAAATTTCTTCAACCCATCGCGCAACCGTCTGTTTTGAGACGGGTTTGTGAGGCGATTTTGAGGCAATAAACAGTTTCGTTTTGCTTCCTCTTGCGAGTCGCGTAACGTGTAAGTAGAAGCAGAGTGTGCTAGCAGCACAGATCTTCGGATCATCATAGAATGGTAGGATCAAAACTGGCTGACGTTTGTTATATCCTGAAGTCTTCAGGATTGCGGGAATAAAAATCTCTATCCTTGTTTCCGAGATCTTTATGTGCGTCGTCTCAATTTCGAAGATAGTCTGTATCCGATGCCCGGTGGTCAAAGCCAAGAGTACCGCGAGTCTTCTGGCCACCGGGAGCCAGTCTAAGGGGGAATCGGGAGGCTGCGTTCGCAGGTAATCTGAGACCGTTTTCGGGTCCCACGTGTGGTCATACCTTGGTCGTGGGGGCCTTAGGTTTTGAATGCCTTTGAAGAACCGTCGAAGGCGAACGTCCCCAGAGGTCGCGCTAGGCAGGATGAAGTTTAGGGCGGCTCTGGTTCCGAGCAGCGTGTTATATGCTCGTCCCAGAGCACCTGAGATGTGTCCGGGCAAAAGATCGAAATTCCGTTCTTTATGCAGTGTTCCCACCATTCTTTTAGTGGAGTATTATAGGCAGAAAGGGTAGATCTTCTAACTGACGCTAGTATGACTTCTTGAGCGTCCTCTGCGATTCCTTGATAGATCAGTGCGGAGCGTATAACCTCCCTGCCACCAGGGAAAGGTCCCGGTGTAGGGGATGAGGCAGCCTGTCAAAAGAGAGCAGCAGGTTAGGATCAGGTGGAAGGATTATAGGTTTTTCACGAAGTAACTTCTGGAAGAGCGAGAACCACGGTTGCGAGGGCCAATAGGGAACTATCATAATTCCTTCCGCTCCCTCTTTTTCTATTTTGACATGTTTCATGTCTTTTTTGACATCCTATACACTTCCGAAAATTTGCGAGTACCCCCCCCCCCCCCCTCCCCCTATCAATGGACTTGGAAAATTTTTTGTGAATTACCTGGGAGGTTATCCAAAAATCTGCGAGTACCACCCCCTAGGTAAAAATAAAATTAAATTAAATAAAATTAAAATTAAATTAAATTAAAATTAAATTAAATTAAAATTAAATCAAATTAAAATTAAATTTAAATTAAATTAAAATTAAATTAAATTAAAATTAAATTAGATTAGATTAAATTAAATTAAATTAAATTGAATCAAATTAAATTAAATTAAATTAAATCAAATTAAATCAAATTGAAATAAAATAAAATTAAATAAAAATTAAATTAAATTAAATTAAATTAAAATAAAATAAATCAAATTAAAATTAAATTAAAATTAAATTAAAATTAAATTAAAATTAAATTAAAATTAAATTAAATTAAAATTAAATTAGATTAGATTAAATTAAATTAAATTAAATTGAATCAAATTAAATTAAATTAAATTAAATCAAATTAAATCAAATTGAAATAAAATTAAATTGAATAAAAATAAAATAAAATAAAATAAAATTAAATTAAAATAAAATAAATCAAATTAAATTTGAATTAAATTAACTTAAATTAAATTGAATTAAATTAAAATAAAATAAATCAAATTAAATTAAATTAAATTAAAATAAAATAAATCAAATTAAATTAAATTAAAATAAAATAAAATAAATCAAATTAAATTAAATTAAAATAAAATAAAATAGAATAAAATTAATTAAAATTAATTAAAATTAAATAAAATAAATCTCGAATCACCTGGGAGGTTATCCAGGAATCTGCGAGTACCACCCCGGCTGGGTAAAAATAAAATGAAAATTAAATTAAATTGATATAAATTAAAATAAATTAAAATTGAATAAAATAAATCTCGAATCACCTGGGAGGTTATCCAGGAATCTGCGAGTACCACCCCCTGGGTAAAAATAAAATAAAAATTAGATTAGATTAGATTGAATTGAATTAAATTAAAATTAGATTAGATTAGATTAAATTAAATTGAATTAAAATAAAATTAAATAAAATAAAATTAAATCAAATTAAATCAAATTAAAATAAAATAAAATAAAATAAATCTCGAATCACCTGGGAGGTCATCCAGAAATCTGCGAGTACCACCCTCTGGGTAAAAATGAAATAAAAATGAAATAGAATATAATATAAAATAAAATAAAATTATTAAATTAAAATTAAATTAAATTAAAATAAAATAAAATAAAATAGAATAAACCTCGAATCACCTGGGAGGTCATCCAGAAATCTGCGAGCACCACCTTTTGGGTATAAATAAAATAAGAATTAAATTAAATTAAATTAAATACCTGGAAAATCATCATGTCTTTTTTGACACCCTATACACTTCTGAAAATTTGCGAGTACCAACCCCCTCCTCCCCCCTCCCCCTATTAATGGACTTGAAAAATTTTTTGTGTATTACCCAAGAAGTGAGTCCCAGTAATCTCATCACCTTGAAATATACTAAAGTGGACTTGCACTGGACCAAGAAGTGAGTCCCAGTAACCTCATCAGCTTGAAATATACTAAAGTGGACTTGTACTGAACCAAGAAGCGGGACTCACTCGCTCCGCTCGTTCGTCCCAGTAATTTCATCAACTTGAAACCTACTAAAATAGACATGTACTGGACCATGAAGCGGGACAAACGAGCGGGGCGAGTAAGGTCCAGTCCGCTCGTTCGTCCCAGGAAGCAGTCAGCCTAAAATACTCCAAAGTTGACTTATACTAGAACAAAAAGTTGGAAATTTTGGATATTTTTGATATTTTTGAACGATGAAGAGCTTAAGAAGACTGGCGAAAAGACATGAAACATGATCTTTATATTTTTGGCAACGCCAAGAAATCCTTCTCACTTTTTTGCAGACAGCGAAAGATGAGTGAGAAAGGCGGGAAAGCGTAGAAGAAACTTCCTTTCCAAGAGATTGTGAAAACGTCGATCGCAGCTGCCCTCGCATCTGGTTCCCGGGTACAATAACTTCGGCATTTCGTATTACTTTTGGAGGCAAATAGGTCTATTTGGAGGCGACCAAAAGCTTTGGATACCAAGTTGAATGCTGCTGGCGATAGTTCGTATTCTATATCTGGTTTTATACGTCTCCTAGACTCTTCGTCCGCCTCCCAGTTTTCTGCGGAGGGGATGAAGGAAGCGTGAAAAAACAGGTGTCTTCTTTCACACCACTGCCAGATCTGTCTGGCCAGATTGTTCAGAGTTTGGATATGGGTACCCCCGTATCTGTTAATGTATGCAATCGTCGTTGTGTTGTCGAGCCTGAGCAGGATCGTTGTAAGTGAGAGGTTCGAGGCAAAGGTCTGTAGCGCAAGGAAGGCGGCTAGTAACTCTAGTTCATAAATTTTTCAAACAATCTTCGGTCTTCGTCATTAGAGGGCATGTTTGATCGAGAAACAAGGAAAAGACGTGTGTCAAAAGAAAAGGAAGGTAAATTACGAGCATTCAGACTTAGTGAGACGTGTGAGCTGAAGCGACACTAAAGCAAGAAAGGGAAGCTTATTCGGTGTCTCAATAGACAGGTTTTTTCCTTCCCTTTAAAAGTGTGTGCTGGATGGTGCATGAGTAGGAGACTACATGTTGTGCTACGTTCGGAGGAGGGATGAAGTACAATAATTGACTTAGGATAGCTCACGACAAGTTTTTTTCACCCCTTGAATAAATTAAATTTTCCCAAACTAGGACTTTTCCAAATCTCCTGATGATGTCACAACCTGAATCCTTCTTAGTATTTCAATTAGGTTAAGGTTATTCAGATGCGGACGTTATCTGAAGATACGACCCTAACAAGGATTTCGAACTGATGAGAAGCAGATAAGCACGCCCAAAAATGAAGTTAAGGGCCAGGTTAAGCTTCGTTTCAGCGAATTAGGCGCCCGAATTTGGGAAAACTGTTAAAATAATAACGTTACACAGTGTTGCCTATTTGTAGAACAATGAGCTTTACAATTGCTACACTTGGTTACTCTTTCAATGATCGATTCCATATAGTAGTGAAAATCAAGTCTCATCCTGTATATTTGTACATTTCTAAGTTCACTCCTTTTCTTGCTTTCAGGTGCCTTGGCGAACGTTTTGAAATTCTCGTTCAAGTGACGACATGAGCAATGAGCTGAGCTGCATGTATCTTGTCATTTCAAAAATATCCATCGATTTATCTGTTGGTATCAAGCCAAGCGTATGTTTGAAGTACGATGGAAATTCAAGAGGAAAGAAATAGGTCCAACAGAGTTTTCTATCTGCTCTGTATTTTAAACTGCTGCCTGGCAAACAGCAGATGCACAAAGGTAGGCGATCAGAAAGCAAATTAATTTTCCTCTTTGTTATAGCGTGTTGTTAACTAACCTTCCACATGAAGCATTTTAACTAAAAATAAAACGATCAAAGGGGAAACTCGGCATGATTGTCGACTAATAATTATATCATAATCTCATTTGACGTATGCCAACAATTAGTTAGAACTTTGAATTCATCTCCTTGAACTTTTTTCATAGATTTTCTGAAGAGGAGGAGATGATCGCAAGATCCGCTTCGAAGTTGAACCTGGAGTACCGGTAGCTGCATTTGTGGTCTTATGTTGTCAAACTGCTTAGCAGAGCGATTTATAGTTTGCTGCAATGCAATGTTAAAATGGATGCCGAAGAAACACACTTCAAACTCGATTGCGTCTGTGCAGGTAAATGTTTGAAACTTCCTCCTTGACTCTAGCGTAATGCAGTGAACGTCTGAGTCATCGGCCTTTTTTTTTGAAGTTGTAAGTTTGTACCTCACCACTGCCTGTGAAATAATAAGCATGTTGTTAGCCAAAGATATAAAGTATCTAGCTGTTTTATCAGGGAAAACTAGAAAACTAGGCTTCTCAGTTGACTATCCTTTACCGCGAGTGTATCAAATTTACTCCTGCAGCTGTTGCGATATTGATTTTTATGAAACGGAACACCTCAATTATTCAACTTTCGAGAACTTTATACTCCAAATTACTTTTGAGTAGTCGAAAAGATTTGTAAACTTCCTCCCCCTCCTTCCCCCCCTTCTTGTTTGCTCTTATGGAAAATTTTTCCGTACAATCTCTATGGCATGCAAGATTAGGACAAAGGTTCTTTGATTTTGCGAATTCTCTTACACTCTCTCTCTTGTGAAAAAGGGACTAGGCACCATTTCTTCTATGTGACCTTACCGGGCTTCCTACTTCTCGTTCATCGCTCCTATGTTTGAACTTTCCTTCATCTTGTTGTGTTTCAATTTTTTAGAGATTTGATAGTGAACTATGTTCAGGAATATTTTCGACTTCTTGTTAACCTTCATGCCTGTAGGCGTTCGATTATAAGCCTCTGAAGGATCTTCTTCATACAAAGTCCATCTCTCTCTTGTCCAACTTGTATTAATAAAATCTAATTATTAAAATCGCTCGATAAAGGACGTTCCATGTGTTCTATTATTACAAAAAAGAATCATAAAGTGACAGAACACGACGTCGAACGTACAGCCATGATGCCCAACTTTGAAAAAAAAAAATGATTTGTCGTGCATGGCTCAATAACTATACTTAACTAGCTAAAGAAGATGACGCATCATCCATAAACGTTAATTTTTTTTGTGCCTCCTCCAAGGAATACTCTTCATTCTTCACGATGTATGCGTTGACTACGTTATAATGAAGGAAAGAGTTTACATTTTAAAGGAAAGGGGGAATTTTTTTAAAGATTGAAATTAGTCGAGTATGACGTGTAGCGCTTCTGTCACGTACCACGTTCCGTTCGTACCTACCGGAACGGACACGATAATAATAAAAACCAACAAAAGGCACCCTCCGCTTTTCTTATCTCGCGGTGAAAATAATTTTCGTTATTTATTTTTTTTATTCTTCGCGCTCGCATCATCAACATTGTCCAGAAGCTGATGGTGTATCGCCTTCATTGTTCTTGGGCCCTGCGTACGCGTACGTAGTCTAGGTACGTTAATAAATAAATGGTCAATTTCAATATGATGATTGAATCACGTTCTCGTTCTTGTGTATACACGGACGTGGTATACAACAGGTACCTACGAGTAATAACTCGTATATCCTTTCTGGTCGCGCTGTGATGCTGCTTCCAAAAACGATTATCATCTCAAAGCATGTCCAGCGTGCGGTTTTACTGTGTATCGAGTTTAAATACAAAATTCCAAAACGCTCGCTATTATTGGTGCGCTCCTCGCCCGTCGTTACCTCGACATACGAAGCTTTATGAACGTTATGTAAATTTCTAATTTTCAGCTCGTTGAAATTCGATCGACGCGACGGAACGATACTTTGGCTAGCGAACTTCCAAAATTATTATATCTTCATTATCGCTGCGTACGGTACACAAAGTAATGGGCTACTGTTTTGTCGTGTTTTTACGAAATTTAGCGTATTTTTAGTTGGTGTTAGGTTCCATCGTGGCATTTGTTGCTGGAAAAGCGTGCTTTGAATTCTGTCGGGCGTTGGACATTGATTCCTCTTATTTTCGTGTTCAAAGAACTTTACTTTAACACGATCAGAATGAGGTGAAAAAATACGAACCTGATGTTGATTTTTTTGGTCTAGAACACGCTCTATTCTGCCCACTCTCACCGATATAAACATCCTAGTTACGTTTCTCTTGAATCTTTGGCTACAATTGGCTTGTCCGAAAGCAACATGATTGACGCAAAAAGAATGTTAAGTGTCCTACGCGAGGGACAATTCATTGTAGTGAAAAGCCTGTCAATTGCTGGCAACGATGAATTCGACCTTGAGTTATCGATGTTGAAATTGTCCTCAATTCTCTCTGAGAAAACGAGAGGAGCAAAGCTGCGTTCATGTACGTTTGAAACACTGATATCATCTACCATGGCCGGACGTCTGTTTTCAATCTTTCCAAGAGCGAACCTCTTGTGTGTTGGTGTTCACTTTCGAGACCTTGGGTACAAGAAACCCAAGGATCGATGTGTGCACACTTCCTAACGGTTGAACATCTGTTGATTTCGCTAATATAAATGCTGCGATAGTCCTGGGATTGTAATCTATAAACACCACTTCTATGTGTCTATAGGAATTTCGCTTTCGAGGTCTACCAGGACTTTGCTCAAAGAGGTGGAGGTGGAACTATGGTAAGCTAGTCGAAGACCAATAGGATATAGAGGACGAGTCAAATTACTAGCCCTAATCTATCTAAACCAAGTGGAAAAGTCTTGAAGGAGAGGGGTGGAAGAGTCGAGACAAGATTTGATCGATTTCTTATCTATTGAACTGTCGATATCGATGTCAATGTTGTTGACGGATGCGAGGTATTGTGTAGTGGTGGTTTACAATCAGTGTGGGCCAACATTGACCCGGCGTTAAAGTTGGCCAAAAGGAAGAATCATGGATGAGAGTATCTGTAGTGGTAGCCTTCCTAAATTCGTGAAATCATTCTCAATAAGTATGGTGCGGTCGAGAAATGTGATCTTGTGGTCTCCTGTAGAGGTCATCGATGAGAACGTGTGAGAAGGACCAGACCATGAGCATATGTGACATCATCAACATGCCTGTACCAATAAGAGTCATGAGAGGTGGAGATGAAGTTGTGCGTTGAAGACAGGAGGTCATGTTAAGATTTGTGTGTGAATACATAAGTCATCAAAGATCCTAAAAGAGAGCGGGAATGTGGACGTCTTCGTGCAAGTGAATGAGTCTACTTTACGTCGAGACTAATATACTCACAGGAAGAGCAGTGCTGCCAGATTATATTTTCAAAAATCCGTATCCACTACTTTTTGGAAGACCTGAAAATAGATTTCTATCACGATCATGAGAAAGAAATCTCTCAAACCAATAACTAAGATAACTTTCCCTTGATCGATTCAATGTTACGACTTTACCGGAAACAGTGGTATCACCCCATAACAATCAGGAGAAAGATATCTCGCAAACCAACGACTGAGATACCTTTCCCTTGATCGGCTCAATGTTACAAAATACCAGGGGTTCGTAGCTGATTAATTTTTATTTGGCTTCCGGCAACCGGCTTCTGAAAATTTTTAAAAATAACCGGCTGGCGCTTTTAGAGTCTATAGCAGGCTACCGGCTTCTGGATTCCGCTTCTTCAAGCTACCGGCTTCCAAGTTTTGTTAGACACTATTTATTACGTGCGGTGGTTGATCGCCCTCGTAGCTCAGTTGGAAGAGCAGTCGCCTGGAAAGCGAAAGGTCTCGGGTTCGGATCCCGACGAGGTGATCAAATTTTTCGCTTGAGTTTTTCATTTATCAACAACCTTCCAGGCTCCTGCTGCTGGTTTCCAAATTCCAATTTACCCTGTGACTGTATCCCAAATTCCCAGGCCAGCTGTAGTGTAGACTGTAGTCACTATCACTGATTTAACTATCACTACTCAGTTGCGGTCTATTGCGATCGCAAGAAAACCAAGTTTGTAGAATGCAATTCCTGATTTCCTGACAAGTGCAGCACTGTAATCTGTACTAAAATAAAATGTTCATTTAATCATTATTTCCCACTTCAGAAATGAAAATGCCGTCCTTTGACACCCATATTGAAATTGCATATTTTTGCATATTTTGGAGTGAAAAAGCATATTTTTGGCATATTTCAGCTACTCAAAATGCATGTAATATGTGCATATTTTGAAATTTACAGTGCATATTTTTCTGGTCTTTAATTGATTACAACTGGCTTCCATTTTCTGTGGAAGTCAATTCGAGAAGCCAGTCATAATTGGCTTTCGCTTCGGCTTCTGCTTCTCTCTGTGGTCAAATATGGCTTCCGGCTTAATTCTGTGAAAAATAATTGGCTACTGGCTTTTCAGCTTCCGGCTACCGGCTGGCTACAAATCCCTGCAAATGCAAAAGACAGCCGTATCACCCTATAACAATCAGGAAAAATATATCTCTCAAACCCAATAACTGAGATACCTTTCCCTTGATCGACTCAATGTTACAAAAGACAGCCGTATCACCCTATAACGATCAGGAGAAAGATATCTCTCGTATGTGTGTGTAAGGTACTTTTCCCTTGAGCGCAAGAAATCCGTAATTTACGCAAAATCCGTTGAAAAATCCGTATCTTTTTCAGGACCAAAAACCCTATAGCGATCAGGAGAAAGATATCTCTTAAGCCAATGACTGAAGTACCTTTCCCTTGAAACAGCACCCTATAACGATCAGGAGAAAAGTATCTCTCGTATGTGTGCGTGAGGTACTTTTTCCTTGAGCATAAGAAATCCGTAATTTTACGCAAAATCCGTTGAAAAATCCGTATCTTTTTCAGGACCGAAATTCCGTAGATCTGGCAGCACTGAGGAGGAGATTCTGTTCCTGAAGTACACTTCAGTGCACTTTGGAAAGTAGGTAGAATTGGCAGCCATAAGAGTTCATTAGTCTCTTCAGGGAGCAAGTGAATTCGAGTCAATAAGCTTTGAACAATATGCTGAGGAGAGACTTGTCTAGGTATGCTATGGAAGAGAGCGACAGCAACAATATAAGAATAATTCTCTGGAATTAGAGCGTTGTTGAGTTCACTACGTTCGAGGTCTAAACCATTGGTCTAGAAATCTAGCTGGATAATAAGTAGAAGGCGAGATGCGTCTACTGCCTCGGGCAATCAATAGAGGGGGAAAGGAACGGGATTCGGAACCAAAAGAGTCGGCTGATGAGGATTTTTCACAATGATGTGGTCGAATCATTGATGGCCTTCCACCCTCAGCAACTCAGGTGTTGAAATTGAAACGCACTTCTGCCCCTATCGTCTTCTCGTAAACGTGTCTCAGCTTAGTTATCATTCACGGTTCTTCGTCGATGATGGGCAATTGTTTGCAATAAATTTTCGGCCTTCAAAATTTTCATCTTCTTGTGTTAGATAAGATTGATTTTTTATGGCATCCATTCTCTAGTCAACCTCTCTTTCGATGCTCAAAATCTCTCTTGGTTCTCTCAAGGGCGTCATAATTCTTTACAGCTTTTTGTAGAGAGGCTGAAAGGTTTTCTCTTAAATTTGCTATTTTGTAGGAAGTTGTCTTTTTGGAACAGCCTGTGTTCCTAAATGCCTTTGTGAGAATTTTGCTCTTATCTTAGGCTTATGCACCCGTACCAGAAATACTCGAGTTTCATTCCTCGAGTTGTTAATTTCTTTGCCGTGTATCTCGAGTTCCTTTGAAGTAAGAAGAAAACCCCTCGTCATGTCTTTATTGTAATAACTTTCTAAGTTTATCTATTCTGAACAGACAAATGCCACTTCTTTCATGAAAGTACAGATGTCAGACGTTTTTACCAAAGTACAGTATAGAAAGAAAGGTAGTGAGACTTCTAGATTTAAAAGAAAGAATGATGACAAATTATTCACGATGATTTATCCCCATATTTATTTTTTCATTCTTTTTTCCTGCTTCTCGAAGCTGGTCATTGACAAACGACGTTTAGTTTCAAGCATAAGAACAAACAATTTAACGGTTGATCTTTCCGCTGCTATTACAAACGTTTTCCTTTATATGAGCACGAAGTTTGGAGAAATTTTCGACATAAGAAGGATCTTATCTAATAGTTTGACATTATCTTACATCGCGTATAGAACGAGTCAAAAAATATACGATATATTGTTGGCGAAGTCGTTAACGTCCCACAATACACCTGCATATTAGTCGAGTTATATATATTTTGGCTCCTTTTTTTCCCCCTTCCTTTCTTTTTCGCCTCTACGACCATGAAATAAACGCATGACGTGACGTTCTTATTGCCAACTAATTAGGTATTTCTTGAGCGATTGTACTTGATATTTTATTACAGTATATAGTATGTTCCTTTTATTAACTCGGGTTCCTTTTTCTTAACGCTTAAGCACGTTTCGGTTCAGGTGGACGAAAATTCGTTTTGCTTGCATTCCCGCATTTCACAGTCCACCGATGTTCAGACCATGAATACAAATATGACGCGTATTTGTTTTTTTTTTCTTCTTCATTCCAATTCCAAAAACAGGATGACGCGTAGCGAAATGGGCTTTGAGTACGTTCGTCTAGTTCCGAACTATAAATTGTGTTTTTCAAGGTTGATTTTTTAGTATTGAGACTCGCTTTCGTGGTGGTAGGTAAAATTGTAATGAGACTGGAATAAGAGAGAGAGAGAGAGGGTGTCAGAGGAGAAAAAAAGCTTAGAAAATTTTTTGTGTTCGAATGTCGTTTCTGTCACCTTGCTTCAATTCGGAAAGGCTTCTGGAGCATATTAAAGAAGCTGTGTTCAAGACTTGTACCTCATTCGGATCAATTTAGATATTTGCTCGGGAGCTGAAAAGGTCAGCTTTATACTCGTGCCCAGCTTTCGAATCAAATCTCGACCTCAAACCATGCTAGATTGTGCCTTACTTGTCCTATGTGGTGCTGCCTTCTTTATACTCATGAGTGGGTTGCTGTCTCCCTTATTTCCGAATGGGTTGAAGACTCAAAAATTGGTGAATTCTTTGATGATGCGTTCATTATGTCCTACTGTCTTCATTTTTCACATCTATGGTTAACCTCTGAAGGCTCTTCGCCGCTACCTCCTAATTGATATGATTCTGAGGCCCTAAGAAATGTTATCTTCTTTTAGAAAGAAGATGTTGCTCCCTTTGGCTAACAACACCAGACTAGCCTAACATCATTCGTTCGTCATTCTTCATCATCGACTCCCAACAGAAGAGCTTCCATTGATTCTTTCTGAAACTGCCTCCAAATCCATCTCTGTCAATGATTTATTGCTCTATTCAGAACCGTACCGACTCGTTGGTGGTCTCTGCCTCAGATCTCTACTTTGGCTGAGATGGTGAGAAACGATGATTCATTCCGAGCTACTCAACCACACAAAAGGTTATCAGCTCGTAAAAAAGCACAGGATTACCTAGATATGTGGGTAGAATGTGAGCCGGGAGAATTTTCAAGGGTTGGTAACAGATTTTGAGTCATAGAGTTGATCCGATTCGCCAACGTATGGTGAAGATCACGGTTACTCGTTTGGAGTATGTCGTCCTCCCGAGATTTCGAGTCGTTAGAGAGGGCAGGAGAGAATAAAGGGACTGGATAATTCCTTAGAATGGCATTATTGACGTGAGCGGAAAGTCCAAGAAGAAGAAAGGTATATGAGACTCTTAGTTGAGCCAACATCATTTTCTATAGCGTGAAGAACAACTGAAGACGATCAAGAGATCGCAGATTTTTTAATCAAAAGAAGCTTCTTGTGGGATTGGGAGGACCAAAGCTTTTCCATTATGCGATGACCAGAGAAATTCAAATCACAGGCCGAAGAAAGGGTGGAACTAGTGATCGAAAGAGGGACCGAGGCTTGCTTAGCAGCTAGGTCCATTGCGTTCTGTTCTGGAAGCCGATGACCAGGAATCCAGAGGAGGACAATTGAAGATGGAGAAGATGTTGAAATGTAAAGGAGTATGAGAATGCGCAGAACGATGAGATTGGAAGAGTCTTGTATGCTTGGAGAGAGGAAAAGGGAGATGTGAGTATGGCTGCTGCTGCAATAGATAACAGATACTTCAGCGGAGTATATGAAGGCTGAGTTTTTTTTTAGAAAGTGCGAGACCTCACCATCGATAGAATAACTGTAGCCAGTTTTCAAAGCCGATTTGTATCCATCTTCAAAGCAAAGGTTTTGGAGAGTTAATTATCAATGATGACTTTGATGTGCTTAAAGCAAATTAGGTCGGACAATTTTGACTCAATGCGATTTCTCAAGTTTCGGCCAGACATACTGAAGGTGGGATACTCGAAGAAGTAGACACAATAAATTTTGCATAGACCGTAGAACTAACAACACACACCGCGAGTGCTTTTGGTGAAGAAACTAGGTATTATCTAGCAAGGAAAAAAAGCGAAAATTTTAGTAGGTTTGCCTGGTTCAGGCAAAGATGAGATGTCTTGGTTGTCCAGGAAGGGATAAATAAAGAAGATCGGAAAGAGGGGCTTAAATTGGAGACGATTTTCTTCATGCGGGGTTCTGTTGGAAGAAGTAAGGAGTTTCGGGAAGCGAGGAGAGTAAGAAGAGAGAGTTGAGGAAACTAGGTCATGGACGGAAGAGAGTTGGTGGTAAGTGATGTCAGCCTCAGCTTTTAGGCCGATGCGCAGAGTGCCAGGACCTAAACGTAGACCAGTAGTTTGTAGTGCATTCAGAGATTTCAGGAAAGATTTATTAGCCTGTCCGTAAGAGTAAAATAGAAAAGTGTATAGCCGAAGTTAGAGCTTGCGACTGCAACAAGTGTGAGTGTGGATTGGATATTTAGGGGCATTTATTGAGTTTAGGTATTTCGTTTGGAAAGGTTGATGTGAAGGGTCCAGGAGAAGTATTGGACTCGAGGGTGAGGCCACGGAAATTGGTAAAGGATTGAAGGCTGATCTGGATTTTATAGAGAGGACCAACAAGAAAATATGAGTAAAACATAGGTTTTTTGCCGAAACCGCCAAGCCCGTGAGGATATCTTATCGGGAGTGAGTTGGAAAAGATGAGCAGCTCGCTTGGGGTTCGTCGAAGTAAATGAGTCACTGAAATCATCTGCAAAAATCAATTTGGGGAGGGGAAAGGGGACACAGTTTGTTCGATCGTTTATGGCTCTGGTAAACGCCATTTTGGGTGCAGTGGAGTGAAGAGTAGAGGTTAAGAATTGATACGGATATGTGATGAAAGAAGGATTGGAGAAAGGCAGGAGAGGCTGATGTCAAATAATATGGAGAAAACTTGGTGTCGCCAAAGACTGGAAAAGACATCCTCTACGTCAGTGGTTTTCAAACTTTTGGAGATTGCGGACCCCTTTTATAATTTCTTTTTTTTTGCAGCCCCCACAGAAAAAAATTCTACAAATGCAATCCGTAAGTAAATTTATTTCTGACTTGATACAGCTTTCTCTACATTTCTATTTGCTCGGACCATTTCCATTTTGTTAGGGGGAATAAGTCCTCAGAAAACGTTCGCGTGCCCGTCCGCGTCCCGGAGTTTCTGTGAACTGCGTTACTTTGAGGGCTGGAAAAAATTAAAACTTCTAGCCGTGACGCTTTATGACGTCATCAATGACCTTGACCTACTTTAGAGTCTTGGAAAAATTTCAACTTCCAGCTGTGACCGTTTATGACATCATCAATGACCTTGACCTACTTTGACGACACGCTTTATGACGTCATCAATGACCTTGACCTACTTTTAGAACACGCTTTATGACGCCATCAATGACCTTGACCTACTTTAGAGGCTTGGATAAATTTCAACCCCAAGCCGTGACACTGTACGACGTCATCAATGACCTTCACCTACTTTGGGGCCGGAAAATTTTCAACTTCCAGTCGTGACTCTTTATGACGTCATCAATGACCTTGATCTACTTTGGGGAGGGAAAATTTTCAACTTACAGCCGTGACGCTTTATGACGGCATCAATAACCTTGACCTACTTTATGGACACGCTCTGTGGCATCATCCATGACCTTGACTTACTTTGGGGCCGGCAAAATTTCAACTTCCAGTCGTGACGCTTTATAACGTCATCAATGACCTTGACCTACTTTAGGGACGGAAAAATTTCAACTCCCAGCTTTCAGTATATCAGGCCTAGTATACCTTTTACCCATCAGGTAGAAATGTATTCTCGCACCAGAAATGAGTCAAAACTTGATTGAAAATCTTGACATACCATAAATCGTCTTGATCCAACAGGTGGCATGGCGTACGGTATACCTACAAACAATACGTATGTTTTGTCATGATGACCACGTTCGATTTCCAAATTCCTAGTTAGACGTTACAGTATACTGAGAAGAGCCCAGCCAACTCATTTGCTGAGCGGGCATTTTCGCGCCTACGTTATCGCGAGCGCGGGAGGTTGCAGGTTCCCCGCTGACAGTGCAGACCTGCAATGGCCTCTAATTTTTAGAATTACTTTTTCCATCTTTTGCGGACGCCCAGTTTGAAAATCACTGCTCTAAGTTGATGAATGATGCTTCAATTGGGAGGTTGAGGTCAGAAATAGCATGTTGAGTGTCTCTGACTTTACGGAAATAGTGTTGACAGGGAGACAAGATGTTGTCAGATTGAAGGATTTGTTGGGAATTGTTGGAAAGAGTTTACCAAGAACGGAAGTTTGGACGATGGAGGGATCTTAGGAGGATTTTAGAATCGGGAGGGCGATAGCTATAGTTTTCAGGCTAAAGGTTATGAGTCTTCAAGTCGTGTAGGGTTCTTCCCCAATATCTTATTGCATTCTCGTTCTCCTGATTCTTGCAGGGGAATTGAATATGCAATAATAGCATATTTATTTTCCTACCATAAGGTCAATGTAAACCAAGTACGAATCAGGCAAAGAAAGGATGCAATATGATATCGGGGAAGAGCTCTATGGAGTCGGGAAGCGAGACAACAGTTCACAAACAGCTCGCAGGTATTCAGATGCTTTTCTTCTCCTGTGTGTCGATAGTTGAAGAATCGTTTGGTGAAAAACTTATACGCGATCCTAATAGAAGAACAAATGATGTCTTGTGTCTCGCAATTCGAAACAAGTGGGATATAATATCATAGACTTGGTATTTGTACTTATACAGTATCAGGTAACTAATGACGCCATTTCTGCATACATTTTGCCTTCTCGTGATAGATTCTGCGATTTCGCGTTACCCATAACCATCTATTTGTGCTTGATTTTCACGATCCGCTCTCCTTTTCGAGCTTTTATCAGTCGCTTCTAGCTCGTAAACTGTTCACCTATCTCGTTCTGTATTGACGATAGAGTTAAGTGGAATTGCTCAAGTCAATAATCCATCACACCACCTCATTATACGTCCTATTATTATCATCTGTCAGCAGAACGATTTCCGTTTTCTAATTACCGTCTTTGAATCTAGTTGTTTAGAAAATTTGAAAAGCCACAAGCCCCATCTCCATCAACTCGGGCGTTAAGCGCTAATCACGCGTTTTTTTCTCCCGTATAGTACACTCTTCTTTCATTCACTCGTCAAAGCCGCGCGTTGCCGCCACCTTCACCACCGTCATAGCCCTGTAACAAAGTCGAAGGTCTTTTTTTTTTTTTTTCGAAAAAGTCTCCGGTGATCGCCCGCAATTAATGCTTATCATTACCCGAATGAGCGGATTACACACTACCGAAGAAAGGAAAACAAATATGGGAGACGACGCGACGTCGACCCAAGAAGATGAAAAAAGAAAAACAAACACGAGAAAAAGAGACGTAGAATGAAAAAGTAACATTGGAAAATCAACAAATGGAAGTTTAATTCGAATTAGTAAAGGAGCACGTCTTTCTAGCGTCGATTTTTTTAATACTGAGGAGGTATAAAAGAGTCATCCGGTTCTTATTCGATGTGGAAGATGAAACTGGTTCGCTTCACAATAACACCACTGCTGGTTGAACGGTCGCACGTGCGTTTCCTAATGAAGGCTCTAGGGAAGAAGAAAAAAACGGAGGCTTTACTACCTATTACTGGCTGAGATCAAAGAAAAGAATGAAAAAAAAACTGTTCAAGAATGAAAGACTGAAGTTTTTTAAGAATAAATTTTCGATACATATACAGCGATGTGTAGTTGACATAAGGCAGGCAAAAATTCTTACTTCACGTAGAACAAATCGTAATCGTGTTCGGCGACTTATTCATTGTTAATCCTGAATCTTGTTACAAGAAACGCGATAAAAAGTGATCGATTAATAACGTATTTTAAACGAACAATCGAAACGCGGGAACATTGATCGAGTGGTTTACGTTAATGTGGATGATATTTTCCAGATTATGGTAGAAACTAGATTTGTTGTGATACAAGTTGAGAAAGGAATGTTCTTGTTTTAAGCGATGGATATATGCACGCATTTTGATCTGAAGAAATGTGATTCGATACTCTAGATTCATGTTGCACGTATGAAGAAAAATGGAGATTTTAATTCTCCCTTGTGGATAATCATTGTTTTTGTTGTGCTCTCATTTTCATCGTCTTCATTTACTTATTAATATGCAAGACTACGACCTTATAAAACATTTTTGTATTGGGTCGATCGAGGAAAAAGTACTTCAGCTACTTCTCTAAGAGACACCGTTCTCCTGATCGTTATTGATAGATAAGTGAATGTTCGTAAAAATTTGTTTTTAGGTTTTAGAAAAAATGGCGGATACGGATTTTTGATGATTCATCTGGCAGCACTGGCTGGGTGGTGTATCAGAGCAAAATACAGAACCTCTTTGTGTCGAGGATGACAATAGGATGAAAAGTTCACAAAATGACCAGAGGAAGTAGGCTTCCTGTGTATTCCCTGCGGTGGGGATATTGTGGTCGAGGAATTTTATCATCCCAGCCTTTCCTATCTTCAACTTATTCCCCGCTAGTGCAATGGAAATTGGTTCAAAACAGTTTCTCGACCGTGCCAAAGGCAAAGGACATCATCAATATACTGGTGCCAATAAGCAATGTGTTCAACGAGAGGCTACCCAGCATCAAGTATCTCAGCCTCTAAAAGATCCATAAAGAGATTAGCCGAGAGGGAAACTTTAGTGAATTTGATTGGTTTTCATCATTTACTGCGCAAAACTGCCGAGAGCCGTAAAATATTTTCCAAAAAATCCGAAGTTCTAACGATGATGACTGTGCACGCAGTATTTCCGCACTCGAAAGCTGAACTGATGCTAGAGGAAAGTTTTTTGACTAAAAATATCATTTCAAAGACAGACAGATAAATTGAGATTGCAAACATTAACGAGTATCCTCGAGTTATACACGAGTTCTCTCCTTCAAAATCCACTCTCGCAATACGAATAACCAAGTTGAAATTATACATAGCACTGACTGTACATGTTTTCGTGCGCATTTGAACTTTTTTCCGTCAAACAAACTTCACCCATCACTTGGAATCGTGGTCTACAGGTAATTGAAATTTGAGTTCGCGAATGAAAACTGTTGTTCGCATCCTCATTACTACAAAACGGTTTACATTAAACTAGCTTGTCTTTAGTTTGATAAGAATTCTGCATCATTATACTCGTACACTAACTACCGAATAGAAATTGCGAAAGGACAATCCCAGGTGATGTTACAGATATTTTAGCATGAACTGTGCGTCGGTGTGCTGACATTTCAAGTTGCAAATTGAAAACAAGGAACACGAGTATAAGAGAGATAGGTCAAAACTTCTATTAACTTTTGTACAGTTGGAATAGGTCGGTGTTTGAAATTTTATTCGCGCGTGCTGCTGACATCCTGATGTAATTTTGACTCTAATTTAATCAATGTATGACTGTGGAGTTCACTCGTCATTTTCTTTGTGCAACAATAAAATGGGTACGAAGCTTGAATTGACTAGGTATTATTGCGACAGAATAGACGAGAATTTTGTTCATTTCTGGTACGTGCATTGAACGATTCGGAAGCTATCTATATTATGAAGAGAAGAGCCATTGTTCGGGCAAATAGACTCCGTTTGTAAGATGCTAATTTTAATGAAATTTCCTCCTAGTACACGAGCGTTGATAGGGAGGTTAAAAATAAAAAGCTCCCCATTTTCAAACCGTCACTGAGGATAATAGTCATATGTCTTTGGCTGCGTATGTAATCTACTCCTTGAGCCACTACGGGTTATCAGCTTGGAGCGAGTATCTATCGAGAGTTTGAGAAAATTGAGGCGGGAGTTGGGAAAGGATCAGGGATTACAGTAGAGGGTGAACATAGTGCAGCAGTGCTGCCTCAAAAATCCGTATCCTCCATTTTTTGTTAGACCTAAAATCAGATTTCTACGGACTTCGATTGATGCAATAATAACAATCAGGAGAAAGGTAAGAGTAACTGAGGTACTTTTCCTCTGATCGACTCAATATTACGGGACACTGCGATATCAGTCTATAACGATCAAGTGAAAAGTATCTCTCGTACTGGTATCTAAGGTACCTTTCCCTTGATCGCAAGAAATACGCATTGTACGTAAAATCTATTGAAAAGAAAACCCCCTATCTTTTTAAAGGCCAAAAATCCGTAGATCTGGCATCCTAGAAGTGCAGATAGTTGAGAGAGTTTGTGACCGTTTTAGGATTGCCATGAAGAGGCTGAGAGTGGAATTAGATCGTTGTGCGCCATGGGGTTGATCTACTTCAAAAGCGGGTATATTGACAGACAGAAAAGAAGTATATGGTTTATCATCAAAGAAAAGCAGATGATGAATTTGTTGAGCTTTTGCGTTACTTACTGACTAGTGGATGGAAGTGTTAAGTGGGTGGTTACCGCTTAATATCATGTAGGAATATAATTAATAAGAGGATGGGATCTTCCACAGACAAATGACGACCTTTTTATTGTCTTTACCGGTACCCCACTCCCATTTCACTGATGAAAATTCGCAACTCGATCAACCCCCCCCCCCCTCCCCTCCCGTTTATAGACACTAGATCCGATCCAGAAATCTGCGACTCTGAGTTCGTTTTCATATTTTCTTAGTTTTAGCATAAAGTATATTGGGCTATACCAGCTGTAAACTGAGCTGAAATTAGGTTTGGAATAGGTTTCTATGCCTTAGCATATAAACTAGGCCTCTATCCTTCAGCATGAGATAAAGTCGATTTTCTTTTAGAATTATATTGGGCTATGCTGGCTGTAAACTGTAGGCCTCTATTCCTTCTAAGTCCAGTTGAGGTCCATTTCGCAGCTACTATAGCCCAATGTGGACGAATAAATTTGAAAGTACGCTATCTGGTGATGAGAAGTGTAATTACAGTACTGATAGCGAATATGGTGAACTCCTTACTGCAGCGGCTAGTGACTGATTTCTGGGTTGAAGTTGTACCGCTGTACTTCTCTACCAATTCACTTTCTACTTTCTACTTGAAACAATTATGACATTTTGAAAAGTAGCCAAGACGTGGATCAACAAAAATAGTTTACTTTCCATTATTACCGGGGAAGCCGCTATCCATTTTGTTAGGGGGATTGCATCCTCAGAAAACGTCCGCGTCCGGGAGTTTCTGTGAACTGCGTGACGTGACATGTGGCGTTTTATGACGTCATCAATGACCTTGACCTTGACCTACTTCAGAGACTTGAAAAAATTTCTATTTCCACCGGGAGTTTCTGTGAACTGCGTGACGTGACGTGTGGCGCTTTATGACGTCATCAATGACCTTGACCTTGACCTACTTCAGGGACTTGGAAAAATTTAAATTTCCAGCCTTCATTATATTATCAGGCCTAGCATGCAGTATACTGAGAAGAGCCCAGCCAACTCATTTTCTAAGGGGGCATTTTCACGCCAACGTCAGCGCGAGCGCGGGAGGTTGCGGCTGTCATTGCAAACCTGCAATGACCTTTAATTTTTTCTCTGAAATGATCTTCTAGTACGTCACAAGTAATAGACAATAAAGGGTCCTTGTCAACTGTGGCATTAATGTGACACAAATTATTTACTTTTGATGGATTGCATCGTTTGGCTGCAGCTTTCGGAACACGTCCCCATGATTAGGTCATAATGTAGGATCTACATTTTTGAATATTTGAAATGTAACTTGTATTGCCTTTCCAATACCATAAGAAATCCAGCAACGTGTTTGCAGTATTTGACTTCTCGGGCTTTACATACAAACAAGAACGCCGAGCGTGCCTTCGTCCTTCTCTGTGATGAAAATTACTTCGTAAAGAGCTTTTTTCGGATCCGCCAAGGAAAGATAGAGAGCAAAAAACTCAATGATGGTATTATCATCTTTTGAGATACCGTGCGTGATGATATTTTTCATCGCGAGAGACCTTCTTCTTCTAGAGGACGCTAATTGTCCCGCACAAAGTCTTTGAAGATCTTCATTACTTTTGGCGGTAATAAAATTAAACAATTAAAATCATAAAAATCCGCCCTCAAAATTCTCTGGCGCCCACTCATACTGTCAAGTGATTTGAAATTTGGTTAATTTATCGGGTCGTGGTACTTAATAATGATTGCAGCTCTCTGTGTTTTTCTTATGGGAGTCAAGAGTGCGTTAGGCTAAATCGATGGGGTTTCGGCCCACTTAACTTGCTGAGTGACGTCACAAGATAAAGGTCTATCCAGTTATTCCACAACTGAAACACTTTTTCTCTGATCATTTCGTATTCTGACTGCATATCTTTCATTCTTGATTTGTCATATTGGAAGTTGAGCCGACGTTTTTCGGTTTGAAGATAACCTCACTCGTTATCAGTGTTTATGTTTCCAATCACTTTCTGTGGCGCTCTTTACGAGCTGATTTAGCTGTGAATACTGTGTGCCAAGAGTGGGAAAATCGAGTACCGATATATATTTGCTTATTTTTTGGTAGATCGATTGTTTGGTATTTGTCTTTATCAATTATACCTGCAATTCAAATTTTTGATTGTATTAATTAATTATAGACTGAAGGCTCATTTGCCTGAGAGTCCTTCAACCTACTTTTGTAAACAGCTGTGCCTAACGTATAATACCCCCACTAAACTTATACTGAGCTACGCCACTGCCACCATCTTCCCTTAGAAGAAACATGGATGGTTCTGGTCTTCGAAACAGTGGCTTGAGACGTGAGTTACTTTCCAACTTTTGAGTACAATCATTGAATAAATTTTTTTTTTTTTTTTTTTTTTAACAAGTATTTATTACTTTTTATTTCATCACAACTACCCGAGGGTATCTAGCAATAATTATATCTATGTTAAATATCTTAGTACATCAGACGATTACGCTTAAGTCTGCGAGTATCAGTAGAGTTATCGAGGAGACAAATTGCCTCGATGTTAACGTGAGCGTGGAGTCGTTTCTCGAAGGCTGTTGATAGTCTCGCAATTTCACTGGAGACAGCCGGGATTTGTAGATCACTGTGAATGTCATCGTTTCTCATGTAACGGTTCGCGTTCAGCGAGGCTCGGAGGATCACGTTCTCTCGCTGTTCGATCTTCCTCAGATTGGATGGGCTCGCGGTTCCCTATATTGGGGCGCCATATGTCCACATGGGCTTGATAACAGAGTTGTAGAGAAGCCTCTTATTCTCCAGTGTGAGGGTAGAATAGCGTCCAAGGAGCCAGTAATAAGACTTGAAGCGTTTCTTTATTGCATCGCATTTGGCTTTAATGTGGGGTTGCCAGGTTAATCGTTGGTCAAAGTAGATGCCAAGGTATTTTATAACACTAGCCTTGGGAATAATATCTCCATCGGCGAAAATTGGAAGCGGCTCTTGATTGCGCATTGAGAAATTAATGTGTACCGATTTACTGGCGTTAATTTTAATCTTCCATTTTCTGGACCAGTCCAGAACTGCGTCAAGTTGCTTCTGGACCGCGTCAGTGGCAGCTGCTTGGTTTTCCGAGACGGCAAGTAGTGCAGTATCGTCGGCAAAAACAAGATTGTCTACGTTATCGGCAACCGGTATGTCGGACGTGTACAGGACGTACAGTAGCGATCCCAGGACACTTCCTTGGGGGACGCCTGCTCGTACTTTGGTCCAGCCGGACTTTGTATCTCCGTTGGAAACCTGGAAATACCTTTCTTGGAGGTATGATTCGATGAGTTGACAATATGCCAGTGGGAGCATCTTTTGGAGCTTGTGGAGGAGGCCGGCGTGCCACACTCAGTCAAAAGCTTGCGCCACATCGAGGAACAGGCCACAACAATGCTTCCTTTCCTCGAGTGCTTTACTAGCTCTTTTAGCAACTCCAAGTGCTTGTTCGACCGTTCCGTGCTGTCTTCGAAAGCCAAACTGGAATGCAGGGATAAGTTCCTTCTCAGAGATGATGGGTTCAATCTGAGTCAGCAATAACTTTTCAAACAGCTTGCTGATGACGGGTAGTAACGCGATGGGCCGATACGAACTAGGGCTATCTGTTGGCTTCCCTGGTTTATAGACCATGATTACTATGGCCTTTTTCCATGATGCTGGATAGTATCTCAGGCTGAGAATTGAGTTGAATATATTCGTGAGGTAGATGATGGCGCGTCGAGGGAGTTCTTTAAGAATTTGGCTGGTTACCAGATCCCATCCTGGCGCTTTTTTACATTTGGAATAACGAGCTATCTCCATCTCAACTTGTCTTGGTGAGAAGAAACCAATCTTCTCTGGTTTGACGTGTGATATGCTGTTGCATTTGATATCGGATTTGATGTCATTGGGTACAAACGTCTTCTCAAGATGACGCGCAAATGCTGTTGTTGTTTCAATTTCACTCCGTGCCCAACTTCCATCCTCCACTCTGATCGGAGGTATTTGCAGCTGGGGGCGCTTGATTCTCTTGGAGGCTTTCCACAGAATGTAATCAGATTTGGCAGTGGAGTCCAGTTGTCTTAGGTACATTTTGAAGGTGTTATTTTTGAGGTCACGAATCTTCTCACTTAAGCTCTTAGTTAGCTTATTTAATTTTGCTTTATCCAGCGGCAGTCGTGATTGATGCCAGCGTTTTCTGGCCTTGCGTTTGGCCAAGACAAGTTTTCGAATTTCTACCGGATAGGTTACCACTGGTTTGGTTGGGCTAGAGTGCGGCGTCGAGTCCCTCGCTGCCTCCTGAATGATCAAGGTGAATTCCTCGGCTGCAGCGTCGAGTGCGCTAATAGTGTTGAATCTATTGAGAGATTTAATTTTTGAGTTGACTTTTTCCCGAAAGTGATCCCAGTTGGTGTATTTATTATATAATGAAGGCTTTGTCGTCCTCCGGATTATTTCGGTACTTAGAGTGAGCAAGACCGGAACGTGATCTGAGGAGAGGTCGACAATGTTTTCGACCCAGATGTGCGTTGGCTGTACCTTCTTTATAATGAAGAAATCCAATAAGTCTGGCCGTTTCTGTGGATCACTGGGCCAGAAGGTAGGTTTTCGTGACGTGGCCACTTCTGCAATGGGCATTAATTGCTTTCAGCAGTTCGCGCCCTTTAGCTGTGATAAGTCGGGAGCCCCAGAATGTGTGCTTAGCGTTAAAATCCCCGCCAAGGATAAACTGATCACCAAGTTGTGAAAGTATGCCACTGTAGTCCTCAGTTTTGAGTTGGTACCGTGGGGGGCAGTAGATTGAGGCGACTACCAGATTCTGCGACGGTGTGGAGATTGTTATCTCAATCATTTGATATTGGTCATTTTGTACTTTTATGGATTCGTGATGGTGGATATGTTCACGGACGAGGATTGCTGCTCCGCCTCTACAATGGTTGCTAGGATGCAGGCAGCTATATAGCTTGAAGTTACGGACGCGAAGGTGAGACCAGGATGTCAGGTGCGTCTCGGATATTGGTGCAATGTCGATTTTCTCTTTATGAAGAAAGAGTTCTAGTTCGTTTGCCCGGCGGATGAGTCCGTTGGCGTTCCAGGTGATCATCCGGAGGTTGAGGGTCATTTTTTTGTGCTTGAACTGGGTTTCTGGCGATCAAGCCCAAATTGTTCTAACTTGCTCATCCTCTGATTGAGTTTGGCAATGGAGTTGGATATCTGGTTTAGAGTTGCCTCTAAATTGAATGGAACGTTGATAACTTGAGCGGTCGTGGAGCGAATTATAGGATTACCAGCATTGGTAAAGTTTTTATTTGGAACTGTGGCAGGTGTCACTCGGGCAGCTTGACTGTAGGACACGCTATCTTGTCTTGTTCTGCTTTCCTGGACTGCAGGGGGACTTGACCTTGGTCGAGAGGCTGGCTTCTTGGACGCGCGTTTGTACTCTGGGCAACCTTTCCAACTGGCGGGATGCTCGCCTGCGCAATTTGCGCATTTTGGTTTCTGTAGAAAGCCTTTGTTTGAGCAATCGCTTGTCAGGTGATCGTCGCCGCACTTGACACATTTTGGAGCGAGGGTACAATAGTTCTTGGTATGCCCATGTTGCTGGCATCTTTTACATTGGGGTAAATCATCATTGGGTTTTGGAGCCTCCGCTCTCACGCTCTGGCTTGCCAAATATCTGAGATTCATTACCTCTTTGTTGTTAGCCTTTGGTTTTTCGGATCCGCCAAGGAAAGATAGAGAGCAAAAAATTCAATTATGGTATTATCATCTTTTGAGATACCATGCGTGATGATATTTTTCATCGCGAGAGACCTTCTTCTTCTAGAGGACGCTAATTGTCCCGCACAAAGTCTTTGAAGATCTTCATTACTTTTGGCGGTAATAAAATTAAACAATTAAAATCATAAAAATCCGCCCTCAAAATTCTCTGGCGCCCACTCATACTGTCAAGTGATTTGAAATTTGGTTAATTTATCGGGTCGTGGTACTTAATAATGATTGCAGCTCTCTGTGTTTTTCTTATGGGAGTCAAGAGTGCGTTAGGCTAAATCGATGGGGTTTCGGCCCACTTAACTTGCTGAGTGACGTCACAAGATAAAGGTCTATCCAGTTATTCCACAACTGAAACACTTTTTCTCTGATCATTTCGTATTCTGACTGCATATCTTTCATTCTTGATTTGTCATATTGGAAGTTGAGCCGACGTTTTTCGGTTTGAAGATAACCTCACTCGTTATCAGTGTTTATGTTTCCAATCACTTTCTGTGGCGCTCTTTACGAGCTGATTTAGCTGTGAATACTGTGTGCCAAGAGTGGGAAAATCAAGTACCGATATATATTTGCTTATTTTTTGGTAAATCGATTGTTTGGTATTCGTCTTTATCAATTATATCTGCAATTCAAATTTTGGATTGTATTAATTATAGACTGAAGGCTCGTTTGCCTGAGAGTCCTTCAACCTACTTTTGTAAACAGCTGTGCCTAACGTATAATACCCCCACTAAACTTATACTGAGCTACGTCACTGCCACCATCTTCCCTTAGAAGAAACATGGATGGTTCTGGTCTTCGAAACAGTGGCTTGAGACGTGAGTTACTTTCCAACTTTTGAGTACAATCATTGAATAAAATGGGAACCTAAGTTCAGAGTCTTCAAGTTACTCTAAGAAAAATCCGAATTACCTTTTGATTTCGCCCCCAGGAAATCGATGATTATACGAACGATTTGCTTCAGCGTCAATGTCGATAAACTCGATGTATTCGTTGGAATAAATTCCTCATGAAACTTCGCCTCTGAAAGAATACTTTGAGAAAAGTCAACGATTTTCTTTCTTTTTCATTAAGAGTAAATTTAAGCATAGTTCAATTTCTTCTCTATAGTATCAATTTGCTAGGGGACTTTAGGGGACTACTGAAAAGGATACTTAGTCGTGGACGTGGATCATTTCAAAGAAAATTTATTCATCCTCTTAGCAGGGTTAGGAGAGTCGTTGACCCCGAAGGCCTCGTCTTGAGTTTCAGCTCAAATGAAACCAACTCCGGAAGTAGATTTTCCGGCACGAAAATCAACATTACGCGTTCGGCATCGGAATATTGTAATTAAAGGGCTAAAAAGAAGGGGTAAAGTCGTGAAGTTACGTCACCAATTGCAGACTTTTGCGACACCTTATAGTGTAGGTTCTTCTACTATAGTCAGCACACGTATGTACGAACAAAACGAAGAGGAAACAACTACTAAAGAAATTCTACTCCATCGATATTTAACGCCTCGACGATACGAAAATATGCTAACTTCTTCTCACCCTCGCAAAAAGGCCACTCATATACCCCATTCCGCGCAATTCAACATTCGTGCTGCGAAGAGCAATTGCACTGTTGTCACGCGCCTATAAAAAAATAATTAATTTTATCCTATTTATGAATGCGTTGATGAGAAGTAATCGTAATTTGTTGCGAGCAATAATTTAATGTGGGGTGGCGTTGACGAGTTCTCCAGAAACAAATATGCGAGCACCCAAGACGAATTGCGAAATGTACGTCGTTATTGCGCGCGTTAATTGGGAAATGAAATGGAAAGAATAAAAAAAAAAAGAAGAAGAGGTCGAATAAAGTACGCGTTTATACCGCAGTCAAAAAGATTATCGTATATATATTTTTTAGCGGGCAAAGAAAGACGCGCGCCGTTGCTCAAAGGGTATCTAGTCGAGTGGTTGGGGTTGACGAGTCGAAATTAAATTCCAGTAATTGGAAATAATTTCAAAATTGTAAAAAATATTTGCCGAGTAGCGAGAATGGACTCAGTCAGAATTGGGAATCTTTCGCAGAGTCATTCCGTTTATTATTATTTGAGCATGAGGCTTATAAATGCTTATTGAACTTTTCTGAGTATTTAAATGCAGATCAGCAATGTTTGTGTCAAAGCAAAGTCAGTTCATAAAATCTTGAATGACTTTCTTCAGAATACCATTCGACTTAAAGGCGATGTTGAACGGGAATTGAAAGGATGATGTGGATTTCTGAATCACGAGACGAGTCAAGGTAAAGTGCGTAGATGAGTGGAATTCGTTGAGTTTGTTGAAAAACTGGTAAAGAAACTTGTCTATGCCATTCCAGACGCAGAATATGTCGTCCAAGTAGCGTGAGTGATGGAGAAGGTGACCTTTGTTGAGCTTGGTGAATAGGATGTGTTCCTTCTGATAGACATGAAGACATTACCTACTAGGGCCGACAAATGTTCCCTCATCGGTAGTCTGTATGGAAAGTGATAGATTTTTCCTCGGAAGTAGCATAAGTTGTCTTTTAGGCAAATTGTTTTTATCGTTGGGCGTACCAATATTCTAGAGCAAGTTTATAATATAGAGAGTATCGGAATCTTGGTAAACATGCTTACCGCATCAAAGGAGAGGATGCAATATTGCGGAGGAAGTACGGTGCTAGACTGTGCGCTAGTTCAGTGCACTCCTTAACGGTCCAACAAGGAGAGAATCCGAAGTATCCTTGAAGCAATGAGCAAGGAATTAGGCGAGACGAAGAAAAGGTGCAGTATGAAGAGAAAGTGTAAGACGTATTGGATGGTCTTCCTTGTGAATTTCATTTTGCCCGTAAAGGCGTAGAAAGGCTTTATCTCCTTTAGTACCAAAGATCTAGTATACTTCTGTGAATTCAACGGATGGGTAGAGCGTCGGTACTTCCAATTAAAGGAGGGATTTTTCTCATATCCAGTCTTCTTGAGCAGAACGAGGGATTCTCTTTTGTCCCCTTTGACCAGGACTCTTTTAGTTTTTTGTAGAAATTGAGGATGGTGCGAATGGTTGAAGATGGAGGATTTGAGAACGTGGACGCGAGGTTGTCGAGAGATTGTAAGGGTGATAACATCGAAGACACTGGGGCTGAACCAATTGTCCAAGTACCCTATTAGTAGATAGGTTGGTGTCGTAACGGTGGAAAAGATAGGCCTGATCAGTTTCCTCGGCCTATGGAGCTTAGAGAAAGGTCGTGAAGCTTAGGAAGAGCCAAGTTAAGGACGAGGACCTACTTTTATCTCTGCTTCCAGGAAAGATGAGCTAGAGTCTTCCTCTTTTCGCGGACATGCTTACTAAAGTGAGAGGAAGGAAGTCCGCCCACGGCGCCGTTGGACCGAAGGTACTCATAGACTCTCCTATCATAAACCCCGCGTTCTATAAGGACTGCCGAGTTGCCCTTGTCCACCTTCACTACACTGTCATCGTAGGACCTCAGCTTCCTCTGCAGCTGCTTGAGGGAGGAAGTCTCTTTCCTAGAAGCACACTTGATCGTGTTGCTCTTCACACAGTCTGTACAGTCGTTGATGACCTAATGCAAACTAAAGCTGATGACTGAGTGGGCTATCCTATCGTTTGGCTGATGACTTTGAATATTGAGGAAAAGCGTGCTTCACGGCTTTAGACTCTCTTAAAACTTGGAATTGATCAGAAATTTGCCTATTGGTGAACACGTTATTTATTGTTTTTCAAAATGCATTACTAATTATCAGATCATTAGTTATCCTAGGGTAAACACAATTTCCAAGGGGTAAAAGAAACAGAATTTATCAAAGTAGCTACCTAGTTTATTTTAAATGGTGAAATTTTCGTAGCCGGCGTAAAATTGAATAGGTTTATTACGTAATCAGAGTGGAACTGCGTAAACGCTCGAATAATCTTGCAAAGGGGAAGCAGACAGCAAAGCGCATAGAAAGAAAAACGACGAAGGAAAAATAAGTAAGGAAAACTTTGTGGAATTGAAGAAAAATTACGTAAGAAGGCGAAATGAATGAACAAACAAGAAGATAAGCCTATTCGGTAAAAGATAGAAGAAGAGTTGAAAATGCTCAACGCTCCGATAAAAGGCAATAGTGTGATCATACTGTACTTCTACAACGAGCGCCGACAATTATACGACCTTTTATTATCCCGCAGTAGTGAAGCGTTCCGTTTTTCTTTCTCTCACTTTCTACTTTTTTTTTTTTTTTTTGTTTTCACCAATTTTTTTCTTTTTACCTTCTTATTTATACTTTAATCCTTTACCGTAGACGTCCTTGCCTTACACGATATTAAATCCTAACTTAGCTCTTTTATTTCAGCGTAAATGGAGGAAATCGGTGAAAGAATGCTATGTATTCAAAGCCATATATTCGTTCATGCCTACCTACATGCCTCCGATCCGTAATGTGTTCGGTTTCGCGAAACATTATTACTGCCAAAAAAGAGTTGAATAAACGTATCAGCACTCGTAAAATGCGTTTAAAATTATAAGGAATAGGGTTGGTATTCCAAGGTCGCCGTGTCAGATTCATCTAAATTTTCGTTCACTGACACCGACGTTTGGAGTAATGAATTACAGACACCATAATATCGAATTCATTCGGGATAAAAGGTGCGCGATTTTTTTTGGTATATTTTCATTTCACCTTCAACTGGGCGAGAAAATTCAATTTGATATTTGAAGGTCACGCGGTGCCCGCGTCTATTGTTTTAGGTCTCTAAATACGTTTCCTTTTTTCGTGTAATTTATGGTTGTATCCTTGCTCTCGTGCTCCTAACCGTTTACGTTATTCGTTCCTGAGGGAATGGAACAAAAACCGGCCTCACCGCTACAATCTGTATACATGTTTTCAATACATGCTTCGAACTGCGAAGGTCGGATTACGATTACGCGCGCCCAGCCTGTTAATCCTATTTCTTCGTTCGAGCGAATTGATGATCATCGACTGCTTAAAGCTTTTCTTTATTGTCAGGTTGTACAGCATTATCGTCTCGTCTTGTCGACAGTCTTCTTTTATAAATGAGAATTTTCGTCGAGCTTTTCGAGAATCGAAGGCGCTCATTGTGCTACAATCTGTCTTAATTATTGGCTCTTGCCATCAACATGAAAAGTGGAACAAAACGAGTTTGTGGGCGAGAGCTGAAAGTCGAAAGATTCGTCTGAAATCTTAGTACTATTGGCTGATTAAAAAGCTTGAGAGGAATTGTGTAAGTTGACTTTCGATAGATGAAATCGGTGACAAACAATCTTTTTGTGAATTTTACTTTATTTACGTGAATCATATCGATGATACTGTGTAGAAGATCGAGTCTTGGGCTCCACGAATCCTATATGTCTATTCCTTTTGTGAAAAAAAGCGCCTGGAATTTATTTACTGCCGATAAAATATTGTATTCTGAATTATGGTGTAAGTTTTCATGTGGCACAAGAAGAATGAGCGCAGATTTCGAACTAAATTGGAATGCTTTATTGTACAGAAGAATCCTCAATTAGAAGACGATAAACCGCGCGCATAAGCCTGAGCACAACGCTCTTTACAGTAAGACGTATACAGTCTTGAGGGAGGTAGAGGTGGTTACAGACAGACACTAACCCAGCCCTCTACATCTTGAGACTATTTTCAGTTGAAGTCTAAATGGAGGGATCCGAACTCTGGCGAGTTATTCTGAGAGTAGGAGTGGATATCAAATCACAAACAGTATCAATTAGTACAACTATTGTTTCAAAATTCGCCTTTGTCGCATGTGCAGAGCCGCCCATCCTTTAAAGTGGGTGCGGGTTGCCTGTGCTTTATTTTGTTTCCTCCAACATCGGAATTGAGCCTTTCTTGTATAATTTCAATGTTGGAGGAATCTCCCCGGCGAACAGCCTTTCTTTGATGCCAAGCTGCAGCGCCCTAATGGACATGAAAACTTCAGCTCTCACACCAGCAGCGTAGCCTAGAACTGAGCCGCTGTTGGAGTTTTTTGCATTCTCCTTCCTTCAAGTCCTTATGTTTCTTCTTCTTCCTGCAGAGTGTCGTCTGTATGTGGATGGTGCACAGGTGTTAAGTAGATCGTTGCGAGGTCCTTCTATGTCCATCTTCTTCATGACTGTGGCTGCAAATGCAGACAGCTAAACCCGTGCTTCTTCGGAACCTAGGATGCAGTGCTGCCAGGTGATAGTATCAAAAATCTGTATCCGCCCTTTTTTGTGAAATCTAAAAACAGATTTCTACGGATTTCGATTGATCCATCTATAATAATCAGGAGAAAGGTAGCTCTCGTAGATGTAGCTGAGGTACTTTTCCCTTGATCGGCTTATAAGGTGTCAGCCAATTATGAGCAGGAGAAAAGTATCTCTCGTAGTAGTGTTTAAGGTACCTTTCCCTTGATCGCAAGAAATTTACATTGTGTGAAATCTATAAAAAATCCGCATCTTTTTTGAGGACCAAAAATCCGTTGATCTGGCGTCCTAGCTAGGGTGGTCACCAGGCATTTCGAAGCCAGTGTTTCATGGACCCTTATTATCTTTTGAAGCTTTTGAAGGGACAGACTAAGCTTTCCCTGCTCACGCCTCTTCGCTTCATACTAACATAAAAAGTCCTGTGCCCTTCATCATCTTGCTATTGATTGTAGAGCAAACACTTTGCCCGCTCAACTTTCCTCAAGTTCTCATGAAGGTTCTTGTTATATAGTAGCCATGGCCGGTTGGTGAAAGTTCAGCTGATCATGGTCTCTGTCCATCTTTTCATTAAGGTCGCGTATAAATGCAGAGGTTGTCCATTTACCTTACTCACTTCGTAGAATTCTCGCTTTCCATTCCTCAAGCGAGGAGCGCCTGACCTCCTGCTTGACTTGTGAAGCCTCTTGATCAGTCTTTATCCTCTTTTTTGCTTTAAGCTATCTCTTTCCAGCAAGAACCTCCGTCGAGACTGTGCCATAGGCATTAACACACCTTAGCGATGCTCTTCGCCGAATCGTTTCCATCTCTTACCTTCTTTAGACTATCGTCATAGAGTCAGCCCATACTGAGGTACCATACAAGAGGATCGACTAGGCGGTGCTCATCATAATTCTCGGCTCGCTTAGGTTTGTCATCAAATGGCTCAGATATTTGACTACTTGCCCTTTTTTTCCTCGGATACCGAAAAATAGCACCTGAACCTCAACTATAGTGAATTTAGCAAAGTACTCCTCGCAAATTTTCAAATTTTCTGTGAGGGGAAGGGGGGGGGGGATGGTAGAAGATCAACTCAGACTTGGACTCGCAGATTTCCAATAGATGGCTGAGAGCCGGTAAATAGTGCTGCCAAAAGTAGGGACTTTTGTTCCTCAAAATTGTTCTTTGGATTTTGTGTAAAATGCGAATTTCTTGTGCTCAAGGGAAAGGTATCTTAGTTTCTTGTACGAGAGATACTTTTCTCCCGGTCGTTGTAGGCTGTTCCGCCATCCTCTGCAACATCGAGTCGATCAAGGGAAAAGTACCTGAGTTACTGGTATGAGAAATACCTTTCTCCTGATCGTTATTGATGGATGGGTAGAAATTTATTGTTAGGTGTAGAAAAGGTGGCGGATCATAAGAGCGGCCCAAGGACCGATCTTGCGGCACTCTACAAGTAACTGGACGATTTACTGTACCAGCTTACTCTTCTGCTCGGATTTGTCAACAGCTAAGATAGCTGCGGATCATCCTGAGGAGGTATGTAGGCACTCCTGCATCTATGAAAGCTTCGAATATCCTCTTCCATGGAATGAAGTTGACTGCAGTTTTAGCCGGGAACCCACTATCCGTTTTGTTAGGTGGATTACATCCTCAGAAACGTCTGCGCCCGGGAGTTTCTGTGAACTGCCTGATGTCACGTAGGGTGTGACGCTTTATGACGTCATCAATGACCTTGACCTACTTTAGGGACTAAGAAAAATTTTAGCTTCCAGCTGAGATGCTTTATGACGTCATCATTGACTTTGACCTTTACCTACTTTAGGGGCTTGGAAAAATTTCAATTTCCAGCCTTCATTATATCAGGCCTAGCATGCAGTATACTGAGAAGAGCCCAGCCAACTCATTTTCTAAGGGGGCATTTTCGCGCCAACGTGATCGCGAGCGCGGGAGGTTGCGAGTCCTTTCGCCATTGCAAACCTGCAATGGCGTCTAATTTTTGTGTGGAGGCTGACGGCTACGCAAAACTGACGCATAGTCATTGCTGACTCGACTGTCTTCTTCTACGGCGTAAATTTTGAAGACCGCAAATGACTACTTGAGATTATGTCTCTTTCTTTTTGATAGCTCTGAATTCGATTGGCTATCACTCAATCTAGAGGTTTGCTCACGTTGTCTACCAGTCAAAGTAGTCGATAAGAGGATGGCAAGCCAGGAAGTTTATCCTTCATCTCGATCGATGCCTATCCGGCTTAGGAAGAATCCCCTTGAAAGTTTCACATTGAATGTAAGAAGCAGTGTTGGGTCTGCTGAATCAAATATCAAATTAAAATTCGTGATATGAATGACTTTTCGATTATTTCACGCAGGAACATGTTATTGTCGTCGTTGTCGTACTATCCTTAGCCGAGTGGTCCGTCGGCCTTGAAGAGGCTGAACTGGATGCAGAAGTCTCGGCCAGCTTTGTTCTGGGTCTTCCTACACTGCTTTTCCCTGTTGGCGTATGTATCTTGGTGACATGGTTACCCATATGCGCCCCACACGCGATCTCCATTTTCACGATTATCAGATACCATGAACCGCATTATGAACATGCGCTCATCCTTCGGCCGAGAGAGATATTTCGAGAGTTCTCGGACAAAATAAATTGCGGACCCACGCAAAAGTCGAATCCTCCTCATCTTGTCCGGGGACCCAGAGCCTTTCAGTACCTACCTCGCAGTCTTTCAACCACTGTGTCTATCTCTTCGAGGATATGCCATCGTCTTCTACTTCGTAAGTAGCTGCTGCTGTGGAAATGGTCATTAACGATTCGCGATGAAATGGTCATTAACGATTCGCGATGCGGCAACTGGTTCCATTCGGCTCCTTGCTGAGAGACCCTTCAAACTCTTCAGCCCTACCTTATAAAGCTTGCCAAAACCGGTTCTCCTTCTCCTAACCAGCTTTTTTCGCGCAGCATTATTGCCATCTTTTATCGCTTTCTTCAGCCTATTACGAACCAACTGGTATTCAGATGCAACCGCCTGCGCGTTTTGTTTTGAAATTAGCATTGCGGGAGGGAAGAGGCGTCGATTCTCGAACAAAGAAAGGAGGTCAGAAAAAGAAAGAGTTACAAATTCTGAAATTGTCGGCACAGTTTCTCGGACTACTTCTACATGAAATCTTAATCGAAGAGAGAGAGAGAGAGAGAGAGAGGGAGGGGGGATAGGAAACCTCCATCCATTCAGACAGGAGATTTTAAGAAACTTTCTACGAAATTCGGGAAATGAACAGTATGTCTCGGGTAGTTCGAGGTTATGAAGCTTCATGGCTGCTTCCTCCTGGAGAACAAAGAGAGACACAACATTTTGTGGTGATAGAAAACGGTGGTGAAAGAACTGGAGGGAACTTCTTTATTATATGTTTTCACAAACAGGTGAAATTCAATAATCCTCGTCGATCAAAAATTATAATCAATTCTACGAGGAAATTGTCCCTTAACTTTCATCGTACCATTTGCTCCAAAGTGTTCAAACGATCAGTGATTTTGTCGGATCTTTTCTTTTAGCTTCTTTTTCTCTTTCTGCATCGCGCTCTTTAATCGACTTTCTGTTGTAAGAGGCCGGAAGTAAGTTACAGGGTTTTAGGATTGCTGTGATCTAGGATGATAGCTTGTGGAGGTATGGTAGGCTTACCCATCGAGCTCCCTTCCTATCATTGTCAAGTATTTGAAGGGAGGTGGTGGAATCTAAAGCTTTTGTGATTGGATTCCTCTCTATCAGCCTATCAATGTCCAGTCTGCATTCATTACCTAGGCAAGATCACGAATTATGGACTTCTCTTTGGTAAGAGGACCTGTGGAATACCACGTTTTCATACGACAATGAGCGACGAGATGAATTATGAATTGATATGTTTGTACATGTTGGTTTCCGATGTATCCCGTTTGCAATTAAGATTCTCAAATCCAGGGAATTGATTTCCTCATCATAAGGAAGAGGATTTTGTTTTCAAAGGTACTTGTCATCGTAATCACAAGAAAGAACAACACATGGACGTGTAAATTTCCTTCCCTCCTGCCTCGAACAAGAATTTTCGATGGGTACATTGAAGATCGTTTACTAAGCCTGTCTGTCTATTGTACCCCAAAAAAATATTAGTAACGTTCCTACTTGTTATTATTTTCTAATACAAAATGGAGTACGCGAGAAGGAAAAAAAATTGCGAATACCGTATTTGTCACGTTTTCCGAGCCATTTTACAAGCGAAACGAATGCACGTCAACTTTACTCGTTCCAATGGACGCTGTAATAATTTATGGTTATGACTGCGGAGGTGAAAAAGAAAAGAAAAGAAGAAAGAAACCTTAACTCGAACGCGCAAATATACTCTTGACTCTGAGGGAAGGGGAGCTCGGTTTTAATACGTCGAGACGGCATCTTAATATTCTTCTTAATTCTCGTATCTCGTTTAAGCCGACATTTTATTGATAGTGATCGTAACGTTAATAACATAAATCGCTTCGTGAACGAACATAAAGAATATCGGTAATGCGATTATTAGTTGTAAGTTCGCCGGTACTCGCGCGGTCTCTTCTCGCACAGAATTCTAAACGACTTAATTTCAGGCGCAAACCTTTACCACGCGGAGTTTGTCAATCAGTTTTGTAAACTGTTCCTATTGGGACAGAAAAAAAATAGCTACTGCGGCGTATTCTCAAATTTAAAAAGTTTTCGAAGAATTAAGAATGTTTCGTTTTACCGGAATGCACACTAGAGACCCGAGTCGCACCCATTTCGTGGAACGAATACCAGGAAAAGAGAGTGGTACATTATGCTGTCACGCGAACGTGACGCAAAATTTTTTTCTCCTCTTGCAAAATTATGAAGTCATTTTCCGCGCGGCTTGGACGCTATCACCGCGGCTCCCGAAAATAGTAAATTGCTTTTGGTAGAGCGAGATGTACTCTGTACATTTCGACACACGCTATAAACATCAACATAGCATTATGCACGTATACTTTGAGAGTGTATTGATTTTTCAAAAGCTTTTTGCAGCTTTCTTCGAAATTGAGCTGTCAAACGAACGTGACCTCGCTCACGTGGTACTGGTGATCTTTTAGCGACCAAGGATGTGTATTTGTTGTAGTACTTTCCAGGTCACTGACTGGGATCTTCGACATAGGCGGTTCGAGTTGTTTTCTAGTCCTTGGGATAATTCTTTAAATTTTTTTGATCATCTAAAACAAGGTTCCTACGTGAACGATTTCCTCACCCACGAGTTCCATCGACTCAGCAGCTATTGCTGAGTCCTACAGCGCGGCCATTTACCCGTCCTGTTCTCATTGGTACAAGAAATACAACCTCGAGCAGGGCAGGTGAATCGATCCGACCACAGACCAGGTCCCGCAGTAGTAGCACCAGTGCCATATGTCTTCTTACCTCCAACGTTATGGTCTCGTACTCTTGTGCCAACTCCTCATGAGCTATTGCTGACGCGTCGTAGTAACCGAAGCTTCTCCTCCTTCCTTCTCATTATAAAAACCTGCGCTCCAGGGCCCGACGCTCCGACAATGTAAGGTACTAAATCATATTCGCCAAGTCACGGCGTGACCTTTCCAATAAGATGTGCAGTAACCTTAAGGTCCCTACATTCCAGAACTCTCGCGAGTGCCTCATTACCAAGCCTAAATTTCGTCTAGCGGTTGACAAGTTTCCGCAGGTCACTTGGTGAAATAATCTCAAGATCTCTTATCGTATTGACTGACTCTAGTGATTCCCCAAGACATGTTTCAGCGGAAATTTCTTGCTTGTGGAAGTCATTGATTTACATTTCTTGATATTGACGGGGTTCACTCCATGGTGTAATCTTACGAAGTTCTTGCTGTAAATGCTGCATATCCCCACGATTCCCAGTTCTGAAAAGTTTCAGATCGTCTGCGTAGAGAAGATATGTAGCATTACCAAGACATTTTTCGAAGTCAATCATATACAGTAAAGGTCCGTTAAACCCCTGAGGCACTCCTGATGGGCAGTCGAACAACTGAGAAGTGGCCTTCCTGTACCATACGTTCTGTTTTTTGTCCAGCGAGCACGACCAAAATCAATCAAGAAGGGGCTATGAGAAACCCATCAGTCTGCGCCTCCAGAATCGTAGCCCACTTTGGGGAGGTTCGTTCGATTCTTTTGATGCCCTTATTCGCAAAAATTCTTTTGTGTTTCACATTCTTCATACCTCGTACACGCTCCCTGTATTCAACACTATCCAGTGACACAAACATTACACCTCGTAGGAGTAGTTTTCTGTATGAAAGCTGTGAAGCTGATACGAGTACAAATTACCGGTACCTACACAATGACCTGTTGGCTACTCGTCGTTTGACGATCTTTTGACGAGAAATGAAGTGACGGATTTTCTTTTTAACCCGCCCCTGATGCAGCATAAAATATCTCACCGTCGTCTGCTCTATATATATTTATACTTTGCTCACGGTATTGTGGAATTCACTTTTTGTGTTCTGTTTTTCGTAATGAACCGGAACATTCTTGGTCGCTCATCACGAAAATAATGTTTGAAAGCGCGCGAGAGACCGTGTAGACATTTAACCTTATTAAATTCTTGCAAGCGTACAATAGACTCTACCTGGTGCTGAGCACAGGCCTACGTTGTCGTAGTCATTAGGAAGATATCGTGTATACAACTTTTGCTGCATGCATACGTAAAAGGCTGCGGTAATAACGCAGACATTGCCTACCCAAGAGTCGTGGACACAGAATACGTACAGTAGCACAAAAACTCGATAACAGACGCCAAACTAATTGGTTCAACTTCGTACGTGTAAATGGGATGATAATAATAACAATAATAGTAGTGAAAAATATAAGCGGATACACGTATCAAACGAGCAAGTTAAATAAAGGGTTGAAAAATGTGCCCTCTATGACAATACCATAGTGTACTTTCTCTCGCTTTCATCTTTATTATCTTCTATTTTTTTCAAATAAAACAACTGTTCGCGATTACGTGACCGTATTGTGCAGACCTACAGCGCTGTAAACTTTGTTTATTTATATCAATATTTGACTACAGATTGAACGGAAATTATTATCGAATACAATCGTCGAGCGAAAATGATATTTATTTTGGAAGGGTGAAAAAGTGAAGCGGAAAGGGATTTCGTATTTTTCTTCGCGTCAATATTCGACGTAGTTGGTCGACGGTACACGTATTAAACATCTCGAAGTATATTCGTCACAAAAGAATAATCGTACTGTGTAATTCGCTAATTAACGAGAATAAATATTCCATCAAATATGCAACATCTTTAAAGATGCGGGACGCGAAAATAAAAAGGGGAACGCGGAATAATCTGGAAATCGACGGATATACAGTTGGGCGTATTTATTCCCATAGGGATAAAATGTAATATTGCGAAAGTCTATCAAAATGCGTATTCTCACTAACGAAATTTTTTCACTTCCCAGATGTTGGTGAATTTGTTTGTGAAGAGCAGATAAAGAATATGTCCCGCAGATGATCTACGGTAGATCAAGAACAGGATGTCTGCTCGAGTACTATAGTTTACTTTCAAAATTCTTTCTTAATTGCGATGAAGAAAATTCTAGGTTCATCTGCTTATTTACGGAAGAATCCATGCCGAACTTTTTCTCGTCTTCTGATTCGTGCAGCCTTTGGATCTCGCGGCAAGCTCACAAGCTAGACTGAGACTTTGTAGGCTTATTTCATCATAAAGGCTTAGAGTTCTCATCCGAGCTACATAATTATATGAGAGGATGAAGGCTGAGTAGAGAGAAGATCGCAGAAGTGCAGGAGATCATCAAAAGAGTGAACGGTAGGAGAATATCAAAGGAAGACGATTGATGTGGAATTAAATGACTTCAGAGATAAATGGAAAATTAGGATTACGTTTGGCTGCTCAAACACGGTAAAATTGCGAGTGAATTTTTTGTTCCGTTGCCTTACAGAAGACCCTAGTCGAAACTTTTGCTCTGTACCCTGTTTTGTATCTGCTGGATCACGCTTTATTCTCAGTTTTTCCGCTTTATTTCTCTCAATTCATTCCCATTCCTTCTTTCGGTTCTCGTCAGAGTTGATTTCGCACCCTGATTGGAACGTTTTGACAAAGATTTAACAAATGTCAAAAATGAGAATTTTGACACGTTTGACAATCAATTCTGACCAATCAGAGAGCGTGAAATACCTTGTCAGTGTTTGGATGTTTTGACTACCTGCTGTTTGACAGTTTGACAAAGAATGGTTTAGTCAATGTTTTTGACTGTTGAACCAGATTTTGACAGTTCTTTGACTATTATTTGACTCACTTTTGACACTCTTTTAATTCTTCTTTAACCTTGTCTTAACTAATTTATGACGCTTTGAGAAAATTTCACCCAAATGTCCTGATTTTTTTACCTAATTTATCCTAGCTAATGGTTTATGAAGTTTTGACGTACTGAAAAATGGAAGTCGAACAAATTTGCAAAAGTCCAATAGATTTTGAGCAATTTTGAAGCTCAAGCAAAAAAAAATACTCTTCGTTCAATCGTTAAGACTCTCTTTCCTTCAGTGAACAGGGGTTCAAGTTTGGTCCATTGATTATTGAAAAAAGATACAAATTGAAGGAAGGTGTGAAGTCATCAATGTGAGATGAAAAAATTAGAGGCCATTGCAGGTTTGTAAAGGCAGCGGGGAACCCGCAAACTCCCGCGCTCGCGATCACGTTGGCGCGAAATGTCCCCTCAGAAAATGAGTTGGCTGGGCTCCTCTCAGTATACTGCATGCTAAGGCCTGATATAAAGAAGGCTGGAAATTGAATTTTTTTCAAGTCCCTAAAGTAGGTCAAGGTCAAAGTCATTGATGACGTCATAAAGCATCTTAGCTGGAAGTTGAAATTTTTCCAAGCCCCTAAAGTAGGTCAAGTTCAAGGTCATCGATGACGTCATGAAGCGCCACACGTCGCGTCACGCAGTTCACAGAAACTCTCGGTGAAAATTGAAATTTTTTCAAGTCCTCAAAGTAGGTCAAGGTCATTAATGACGTCATAAAGCGCCACACGGCACATACCGTCACGGCACGCAATTCACAGAAACTCGTGAACGCGCACAACTTTTTAGCGGGGAACTCACTGTCCATTTTGTTAGGGGGATTACATCCTCAGAAAACGTCTGGGTCCGGAAGTTTCTGTGAACTGCATGACGTGACGTGACGTGACATGACGTGACGTGACATGACGTGTGGCGCTTGATCTACTTTAGGGGCTTGTGAAAATTTCAACTTCCAGCCGGGATGCTTTATGACGTCATCAATGACCTTGACCTACTTTAGGGACTTGTGAAAATTTCAATCTCCAGCCTTCATTATATCAGACCTAGCATGCAGTATACTGAGAAGAGCCCAGCCAACTCATCTTCTGAGGGAACATTTTCGCGCTAACGTTATCGGGAGTGTGGGAGGTTGCGGGTTCCCTGCTGCCATTGGAAACCTGCAATGGCCTCTAATTTTTCTTTCAATTCGTCTTTGAGTTCGTTAGGACTCCCATCAAAATTAGGAGGCTCAACGTAGCAGTGATTCTTTGTTTTCTAAGGATTGTACTTCTGGGGAGGGGAGGCAAGTGACACGTCTGGGGGGGGTTCAGCCTCCTCTCACCCTTTTTGGTTACGGGCCTGTTCCGGAGATCCTCCGGTTACTGCAGCATGGTAGAAGTACCTAAGCCTCAACACAGGATTGGACATCAACTCCAACCACTAAACCGCCGGTGAATCAACACGTCGTAGTAATTTTTCTAAATACATCAATTCTTGATCTCAATGACAGCCGGACTTTGTATTTTTTTGAATTTTTATAATCTTTCTTCATTATTGTGATAGACGGTGTTGCTTTTCCCGCAACATCTGTGATACTGTTCGAATTTTTTACTTCTTCGAGAGAATCATTAGCTTCAGTACTTGCACTAGCTGTTTGTAAAAGTATTTTGATTTTCTGTCGCGCTCGGTTCTCCTGTTCCATTGTTCGCACAGCAGAACCGCATATTTTTCCATCATCTGTCGCTCAAATAACTCAGAATGTGCCTGATTCCGTCCGGATTTTCAAACCACTTGCGTTTGGAAACTAAGCTCCTGGAGTAGATGGTGACAGCGTACCGTCATCCTCCCACGGTAGGATAGTTCTATACGTTCTTGATCTGCCGTTGGAATTAGAAATTTCCTTATATTTGTTACAATATCCAAATTGTATATCAGTCTAATTTCTACCGCTGAATTAGGTTAGGAGGTCAGAGCAAAGACTTGAAATCCGTCAAGAAAAAAAAGAAAATTTCCAAAGCTTATATAGCTTTTCAAAAGAAATGCTCTACAGGTGTCGTTTGTTCGTCAAGATTCCTTTATTCGAAAGAATTCCGAAAGAGTTGAGTACTAATCTTACGCCAATGAGTACTGTTTATAAATTTCAGCGGAAGCCGCAGTCTTTGTTCTATTCTCTGTTGACGTAGAGTATAATTAGACTTTTCGGTGTATCTTCATTTCGTTCGATAACTCGAGATTCGCAGCCGCGCTTAACTTCGAAAATTGTTTTGTGGAGATACTTCGATGAAGATGTTTCCTCGCGTTTGTTTTATGCTTCCTTTTATCAGATTACTGTAACGATATCGTGTTTCCTTTCTGCGAAGTTCCACGTTGTTATTTAGATGAAAAGATTTTTCATTTTCTTTTTGTGCCACAAGTGCGGCAACCTCATACTGGAACTCAGGTGATCCAATGAAAAGGAGAAGTGATGCTGAATATTCTAAAAATATGTAACAACTTTTTGTGCGTTATTCAGATTAGTTGTTTCGTTTTATATTCTGATCCTCGTGGTGTAGAAAAGTATGCAATACTGTTTGCCCATGTTTGCCGGCAATCAACTTCGTCTAATCTCGGACTCGCGAGATCATGATCAGACAGAACAATGAACTTGTTGTACCAGCTAGGAAGACTCTTCATATCCATACGTCCTTCAATTATTTTACCCTGTAGAAATCAAAGAAGAACCCAAGTGTTCAGATCGCTTGTGTCTTATGTACAGCCACCCATTCTGCATTGTGGAGGGGGTGTGGTTTGCGTATGCCTGACCGGAATCGACCCTTCCGAGTACAACTCCGAAGTTGAAGCCATCTCCTCGATAATACCCGTTAATCTTTCCAACAGCCAAGTAGCACTACCACCATGTGCGCAAACTGTGGCACACTCAACAGACACAACTTTGAGTTAAACTGTTGTTGCAGTCTCCTCTTCTTCTGTCTTCATATCTATATGCTTCTTCCTCTCTGTGAAGAGTGCCGCTTTTATGCCATGGAGAAGTTAGTTTATGACTTTATGTTCCATTATAACGACCGGCGTTACGTCCTGCCGGAAGCGTCTTCCAGTAGGATTTTGGACGTGTCCTGCCAGCAGTACTGTCCAAGAGACTCTCCAAAGGACATATTAACCTGTTGTCCTCAGGCCGGGTGTTCCCAAGTTACGTCTACTGTTGGCACATATACGTTGACGATGTTTTATGTGCGTGGATCGAGACCGCAAAATTCCCTAGTAAGGAATGTATAACGATCCTCACAGTCTGTAAATGCAGAAACCATATATGGACTACCCGTTGTACCGTTGACCACACAAGTTTCTTGAATATACTCTTCCATAAAATTCTCTCTAAAAGTTGGTGGCTCTTGGATCTGACGAAGACATACTGAAAAGATTAACACGAACGGAGTACTTGATGGAGTAAAACGGAACGGAGTAAATTGAATGAAGCCACAGTGTCTTCGTCAGATAATTTTAGCCATCACTTGAGGAATCAAATTAATTCTAAATTTCTTGGATTCGTCCATCTCTGTTGGACACGGCGTGCATGAGTTTGGTATATATAGAAAAGAAGTATCGACCGATATTATATCCAAGAGTCATCATTTTATCCGGTTGCCCTCATGATTGCTACGTTCGATAGCTTAATTCATCGACTGACTCATATCCTCCTGAGTCAGGCTGCTTTCCTTCAGGAACTGGTGTCGATCAAACACCTGGCCGAAGTGGGGGAATCAGGTCAAGTTGGACATTGACTTTATGGTACGACTAGAAAATACCTGAACTCTACTACCTCCCTGCCTCGGGATTCGCATCGCACTTCAGATAATTTAAAAGGAGTTGGTTGTTTAGCCAAAAGCGCTTGGTGGCTATGATTGTGATTTTTTAATTTCGTTCTCACTTGGGTATACACGTACTCCCTTTTGATATGTTCAACCGTATCTTTCGGGAAGTATTGATTCAATGGTAAATAGGTGTTAAGTAGGCCATAGCGTGGCTCTGCATTTGCCTGTGCTATTCTGTATCTACCTCCTTGTTCGTGACTGTGGCTTCAAATGCTGACGAGTGATTTAATGCTTCTTCTGAACTGAGCAAGGAGGCTATCAGGCTCCCAGCAGCAAGTAATTCGTCGACCCTAATCGCTTGCAATGACTGGCTAAGCTTGCCTTGCTCACGCTTCCAGGTCCTACACTCAAATGAGGTGTGCTGTTGAACATCATCCCATCCTTGATTGCAATGCGAACACGTTGCCCGCTCAACTTCCTGTAACTTCTTGAATTACTTGCTGGAGCAGCCATAGCCACTTAACACTTACCTTAGGTGGAAGTTCATCTGACCATGGTCCCGATTCATCCGCTGTGAGCAATTTTCGTTTTCCATTAATTTTTAAGCAAGAAGCGCCTGGCCTCCTGCTTGACTCGTAAACCCTCTTGATCAGTCGTTGTCTTCTTCTTTGCTTTGAACGCCTTTGTTCTCTCCCTTGCAAGGAGATTAATTTGGTTGCTAATACGCAAAGAGCGTCCCTCGACCTTTCTCAACAATCTAGGAAATGGCCTAGCTATGATAGTCTCTGACTTTCTACCCCAACAAAGTAAACCCCGAAGTCAAAACTCGCATAGAACCAATTCCGTGCGTGTAATTCCTATAGGTCATTGACGTACGAGTCGACGATCTTGCGCCTATGTTTCAACCGAAATTGTCACGAATATTGTCAACAGGTGGAGGAGCTATCTAATTAAATTACGACCACGGGTAACAATATTGACGATACCTCTCGAGTCTAATGTAGGAATCGCGATAGAATACGAAAATCTAAAGCGCGAGTCGTCTAACGAAATAACGAGAAAAGCTTCGAGCCAGAAAACCGTGTACAGAAAAAGCGTTTTCGACTCGAATGCTAATAAAAACTGCTCGCTTTTTCTCGCGTCTCGTACTGAGCCACGTGCTTTTGCTCGATGTATTTTCGCGTCTGTACTTTACGCTAGACGACGTTTCGATGTCGGAATGTCACTCTTAAAAAGCACGCTAAATTGAGAACGTTTTCGTGTACATTTATACGTCAACGAAAAAATCGACACCGGAAGTAGTCGACGACGACTTTTTTTTTCTTCAAAAAATGCATCTCTTTCGGTGAGTGTAAGTGCCCGCCGCTACTTTCCTGGTTCATCTCGCGTGTAACAAAACAATTTTGTTCGTCCGGAAAATTTCTCATTTATAAGCAGTAGCGGTTTCTGTATACACTCTTTTCATTTTTTCCTTTCCTCAAACGTAATTATTCCTCTATAACGTGAAAACTTAATAAAACATTACTTGTTTCTGTGAGCGCGCGGAGAAAAAGGATACGAAAATTATATTTCATTATCGTCGGAAAAATTTTCTAATTCGCTCCCCATTTTTCGTTATTCTGACTCGTGAAATCAACTGCAGTCTTGAGACGCGAAAATACTCGCTCTCCTTGTAACGAAAGACATGATTTGTATGGAAATCGTTGCAACTTTCTCGAACTTTGTGAATTATAACGTCACAAAAGTTAGCGAAGTCTATACAAAAACTCCCTCGTCTTCGGAAATATACCGGGTCTATTGTTTTCTATTTAAACGGCCGAACAGATTGTACGCTATTTGTTTGACGCGGTTTAACATGCCCCGACGAGTTCTTTTTTTTTCAATTTGTCGTTTTCCGTCTATTTTTCATCCCTTCTTTCATAACTCGTTGTCTCTTCGGACCTCAAATGTAATAACAGAACTGCGTTATCTTTATAGACATCTTCAGAATTGGATTCAGAAGTTTGCTAAATCGAGGAAATTTCCTATCGATCACTTCTTACGAGTTGCATTTTATGAACCATTGATGGCCACCTGTCACAAAGCTACGACCATGTAACCGAATATTGTCTTCTGAGTTATGGTCAATCAGTCTAGATTATGTCAATACCAATGCACAAAGTTCAAAACATCGCTAACGACTTTAATGAAGTATTTCGATGTTCTGATCCCAAGCAAAAGATGGAAGCATTACTGGGCAATGACGTAGCCGAAAGAGTGACTTCCCTTGGTGAACTATGTCGACTTCACGTCGACTCAAATCAACGTCGACTTTCAGTCATTTAGTTCCGCCCAATGTTGACCGCAAATCGACCCTAAATGGCTGGGAGTCCACTCAATATCGACCGCTCTCGTCGTCAATTTCGAAGTTGAGTTGAGTCTCGGTATGATGGATTGATGTCGACTCAAAATTGACGTCGGTTTTGGGTCGATTATAGCTTACTTATCGACAGAAGACTCACAATCGACGACAAAATTTCGTAGATCTCAAGTGCACAATTCAATAAAGTTTTACAGTCGAGGTCGAAAATGAGTCGACATTTGATGTTAGATTTTAATGTCGGCTAAAAATCGCCCATTGCTGCCTTGTTCAATCAAAATTATATGATTCTCAATGGTCCTCGTTTTATAATTATCGAAGTCACCAACACCCAAAACGCCTCAAGATGTTGGCTGTACATGGAGGCAAGCTTACATTGCCAAAGAACGAAATCGACGCTTCATTTTAGGTCGATAAAAAAGTTTGAAAAATTTGACTCGCACTCGACTCCAGATCGACGTCGATATAATATAAATCGATTTGGAATTGACCCAACCGCAAAGTCGATTTCAGGTTGACAAATTTGTAGAAGTTGACTCAGATCTTGACAAGCAAACAGCAACCAAATCTCCCAAATTCCAGATTTGAGTGGTTGGTAGGTCTCTTGTACTCGGGGATAGCCTTCATTTACTCTTTACCGGGTGACAACTTCCCCTTTGCGATCTCAAAGCCAAGATACTCCACAGAATCTGTGAAAAATACACATTTCTTCAGTTTACACGTGAGATTGGCAAAGTTGACGTGGCTTATGATTTGCAATGAAGTCGACAAGTATCGACCTCACGTCGAACAAAATATCAACGCAATTCAAACCGAGAGTCATTGAGGAAGAAAGTAAAAGAGTCCTGATTCAAATAAAGCTGCATCTGTGGTGCTACCTGAAACGGAATAGGTGCCACCAGTATTTTTCCGTCTTATAAAAAATTACGGTTTCCTCAACGAAGATGAACAAGGAACCAAGGAAAGCTGTTCTATGATTCAAATTGGTTTAGATATTTAGAATTGAGTTCGAAATTGGAGTCCTAAAGAGTCTGTTTTACTGTATCTCCTTGTATCATACATCTCAAAAGTTGAAATTCTCCCTCTGTGGAAAAAATATACGGCGTCTGGCCGGCTGGCAACCTAAACTAAGTTGATAGGAGGAGAAAACCTAACCTCACTAGAAGAAGGGGACTGGGAAATATCGAAGGAGTTGAAATTTTTCAAGTCCAGCATTGAGCTGTATGGGGGTATTGGAGTTGGAAAAATTCTGACCACCAAACTCTCCATAAGAAATTGGAACTTTGAAAAACTTTGGGTCAGTCAGTTTTTGCCGGACATCACGTAGCGCAAAGGAAAATTTTTGAAACATTTTCTTTGTAACTGTTATTCCGTACATACTACTAGGTATCTAAATGTCCCCTGCTGCAAAAATAGCCTCGCAACGAATTTTATCAAATTCATCTACTAATAGAAGAAGAGGCTTTCTTTTGTTGCAAAATACAAACTGCACTAAAAATCAGAGACCACCGCGAGTTTCTGCCTCAATTTTATCGCGATATTTTTTAGCGGGAAATCCGCTATCCATTTTGTTAGGGGAATTACTTTACATCCTCAGAGAACGTCCGGGTCCGCGTCCAGGAGTTTCTGTAAACTGCGTGATGTGACGTGACGCGTCGTGATGTGTCGTGACATAACGTGACGTGACGTGGCATGATGTAGAGGAGTTTTGAAATAACAGAAACTAAACTTAGACTAACCAATTTTGATTATCAAAGGAAACAAACACAAATCAGTTACAGGTAGTGAAGTGACGTGACGTGACGTGGCGTGACGTGACGTGACGTGACGTGACGTGGTATGATGTAGAGGAGTTTTGAAATAACAGAAACTAAACTTAGATTAACCAATTTTGATTATCAAAGGAAACAAACACAAATCAGTGACAGGTAGTGAGGCCTTTTGACAATAACCGTCATCATCAGACAAAATACAAAACTTGACTAATTAAAAGATAACGTAAACAAGCCGCTGGCAAAAAAAATACAACGGCAGAAAATCTCAAGAATTGAAGATTGCACATTTGTAAAGATGTAGTCAGGAGATTACCAGTAAGCTTTTTTCAATGAGTTCATCTTCTACTATCGCGCAATTTGTTATCTTGTGCTAGAAGGTAATCTACCATGCAGTGTTACTTTTTAAAGGCTTGATGCAAGATTACATGGCATGCTTCAATGCATTTGTCACAATGATCGATACAATACGCTAATTACTGCAAATACCGTACCATTTGGTGAGGAAATGATTCTTTGTTCATCAGACCTCCAAAAAAGCATACCAACATCTCCAAGTTTGTGGTTTTCCCAAAAGCGTCGCGTCGGGACGCTGTTATTAGTAAGGCTCTGGTACCTGTTTACAAGATAGGTCAACTTTTTCCAGAGACCAGCAATCAGTACATCGATTATTTTTCGAATCATGCATGTCTTGTCGACAATTACGAGTATGATTTTGTAGTTATAAGTTGAAAGGACGTTTTAGTTCTCACTACTGACAATCTTGGTTTCTTGATGGCGACGTGGAGTAGTTTAATCGTCGTGGAAACGGGCCGAGTGTCATTTTGTGTATTAGAATTCTGAAACACAAAATTTTCTTCCATTTGACCTAAATATTCCTCTTGGTCTACAACAGTTCCATTGTTGTTCAACACGACTTCAACCATGAATGCAGTGATATTAAATTTTTCTTTTGATGTTTTTCATCAAATTTCCCAGAGATGTTACCATACATCCGAGCTTCTGGATCAGTTCTGTGAATAATTTTGAACGGCTTTCCTTCCATATGAACAACACTTTCAAGTTCAACACAGAGATCTCATGGAGACTGGAAAAAATATTATAGAAATTAGAATTGAACAACACTTTGCAGACTGATACAATTTGCAGATCACACAATTACACCTTCTCCGCTGTTCTTGTTTAGTAATGGATATGGATGGATCAACAAATCCTTCTACATTTTCGCCTAGTCCATCACAAGTTAAAATGTACGGTAGCTTCTTATCTTTGATTACATTGTACAGTAGTACTTTTTATTGATTATTTTTGCTATAGCCTCTTTCCCAGACACTTCCATTGTCTCCTCAAATGGAAAATATCGGTCACTGGTTGCTACAAATGTGTCCAAGACTTTACACGTGCGGAAATCATTCCTTTTGAGCTCTTCTCTTTCTTTTGATTCGTAGAATCACTTCGACTTTTCCTCTTCTACTTGCTCAAATATAATTTGCGTTAGATTTTAACGCTATCATGGCAAATCTATTGCCCTCTCAAAACGTGTTCACTCGTTTCCGAAATTACATTTACGAGATGGACGTTGACGATCACACTCACATTCATTTTTTGGATCGCCAATGTGATGGTCTTCCTTCTTGTGGTCATTGATGTGGGCGAGGAAAGGACTCGCAAACCCAGCGCTTTAACAAGTTCAATTCTTTTTGCGCTTTCCTACATTCTCCCTGAGTAATTAGGGGATAGGAGCATGAAAATAATCCTTATGACGTACATTATCAAAAGAAAAATTACGTATTATACCTTGACATATTTTTCGACGATTTCCTCAATGCTCCTTCGCTGCTCCCTCTCTCTTCTGGCCGTCCGAGTCCAGGCAGTCCAGAATAGTGCCGCTCTGAATGTGTCCATCGTGATTTTCCGCGATATCTCCTTCTTCTTTATCCTCGTAATCTTTGTCAGTGTGGTTGCGGTCATGCTTTTCCGTGTAGTGCTAGGCCCTGCCAAGTCCTCTTCGAAGGATTGGTTTTCACCTATCATAAGACAAAGCGAGAAACTGCTCAACACCGTCCACCCTCGATACTCGGTATACTTGCAAGCTTTAAAAAGGGATTTATGAGAAATTTTCTGGCAGAAAAACCAGATCTAGAAGGTGAATGTACGTTGATGATTCAACGATACTACTTTCCGTCTGAATATTTTCTTCGCCCAAAGAATGATAACATTTATTCGGTTCTCTCGGATACGGCTCTCCGTCAGAATGAAAGAAAGAAATCTTTGATAATACAATGATCAGTACAACCGCCACGATTTCCATCCAAATATCCCAAGAGAGACACATCCGAAGATGGCGTCGTCGTTGTATCTTGTACACCAAGAAAAGCAAAAAACGTTTATTTTCGCGCGGATTTTTCAAACTATTGTATTTCATTTTGGAGCACAGACGATTATATAACTAACCAGGGGCGAGTATAAGTTAACATAGTTCTGTAATTGGTTCGCTCTTGATAAGATAGAAGCGTATGTATTCAATGATCGTGTCCGCAAGGTATACGCGACCATCGAAACCGCGAGTGCGAGCATTTGCAAATAAAACGCGGAATACGCAATGCCATAAAATTGTATGTACAGTGTACCCAAATATATATAAGAAGTCCCGAAATGCGAATCTCGTATTCCGTTATTGCATTTCGTCGAGTTATTTCCGTTTTGGAATAGTTTTACGCGGTGGTTGTACACAGGATTCTTTTTTTTTTCCTTCTCTCGCTCCTTTTCCGTGCTATACATAGCGCTGTTTCTGTTTATTCTTTTTGTCGTCGTCGATGTCGATACGTATATAGAGGGAGAAAGAGCGCACAAAGTAAACAATACCGACAATTGTTATTTTACGATGACTCGAGCATAACTAGTTATTAAAGTCTTGGTCGATTTATTAGTTCTAAAAAGGGAGTTTTGGCGGCGGTGGCGGTAGCGAAAGAGGAAATAAAAACGACGATGATCCGCTCCCTATTCGCGATTTAAAGGCAGTTTTCTCTTTTTATAAAATGATGTATTAAAGTGCTGTTCTCGGTTTATTCGTCGTTGTACGGCCCCCACTGCGATGCAAATGTCCGTAAATGAAGCTGCTTGACGAGAAAGTTCGAAGCCCAAATTCCGGAAAACGCAGCATGCTCTAATGGTTTCATTTCCTCGAACGAATCTTCCTCGACTCTTTTTCTGCCTCGAACGTATTTGTCGAGGCTTAATTATTGCGCAATAGCGTTTAACAACAACAATGGACTCGCGAAAGTTCGCGAAAAATTGGCAACTGTTTTTATGTTGTGAAAAATGTTGGATATCTGGACAATCGAAATTTGCTCAGACTTGAAAACAGAACTTTGAATGGATGTTTGGGCATTTTATCGACTTTCTTTTGTTGCTATGACCTTCGACTGTGTTCGACCTGATTGGCGATAAGGAAACCAAACTGGATTCCAATATATCGATCGACTTTACTCTCGGTTTCTCTCGAGGGTGTGAGAAATTTCAAGTAATATTTTTTTCCCCCATGTGGCCAACGTGTAATCTCCGCCTATCTTGCATGGGGGGGGGGGGTAGGATAAGAATTTGCGTGGCCGAAATTTTCATTTTTTGATGACGTTATCGGGACCTTGAAAAATTTCAAGTTTAGAAAATTTTGATAGCCTGACGTATACGAGCTTGAGAAAGTTTTAGGCCAGTCAGCTTGTTAGCCTGGCTCTAACAGTCTATATTAGACTGAGCCTGTCGACTGGCTAATCTTGCACCCTTTTGGGCTACGCCTTCTTCGCTGAACCAAACGCAAACGCGATACGTGATGAGCACTGCCGACCCTTCCAGGATCTCGAGCAACGAGGTACTTATTTTTTAGGGTCGATCCACGTCGCAAATCACTTTTTCCTCACTCCTCAATGTTCCAGCAATATCATCGACTAGTTCAATCAAGAATTTACTTCTTCCTAAATCTTGGTCAAAAGGATACTGTTGAAATTGGCTTCCTCTTGACGTATCAATCAGTTCATCATGTTGACTCCCATTCTACTCATTTTCCACATTGATCACAAAATAAAACAAAAAAATAATAATAATAAAAGAATAAAAACAAAATAAAATAAATAAAGATAAATAAAAGTAAAAAAACAAAACGAAGATGAAAATAGTAATAATAATTAATTGATTAATTAATAAAATATCCTCTAAAAAGAGAAAAAAAATAAAAAAATGGATTAAAATTTTAAAAAATTATAAAATACAATAAAATCAATTTAATGATAATATGAAATTTGTTTTTTTTCTCTTTTTCCCGTGTTTATTTTTTTGGGTGGTGCCGATAACAGCCTGTAGGCCAATTACCACCGACACCACCCCAACAAGATAATATTTAATACAACTTAAGAAAACAAATAAAATAAAACATAATAAAATAAATAAATAGAAAAATAAATAATAATAAATAGAAAAAAAAATATGAAATGAAAAAAAAATCATGAAAATAATAATTTTTCATTCATTCATTATTATATATTTGGAACTACGTACTTATTACGTAATGACACAAAATTTTTCTAAGTAACATGACGTGATATATACATTAAAATGGTGTTAATGTGGTTACAAATATTTTAAATTTTTCAAGTATCAAAAGTGTGCATTCGCATCAGCCTACGCGTGTGGTCCGTCGTGTCCAATAGCTGAATAGCTTCAGTATTTGGGTGACGATGTAGTCGGTGAATGTAGGAGTCGACATGGCGTTTGTAGGTTTCCTCAACAGTTTCAATTGCTAGGTCCGCATGAAGCTGGTTATTGGTTACGTACCACGGTGCATTTGTTATTATCCGCAGAATTTTATTTTGGATGCGTTGGATTATGAGTTGATTTGAGTACGCAGTGGTGCCCCATAGTTGTAGTCCATAAGTCCAAATTGGCTTAAGCACAGATAGGTAGAGAAGTCTTTTACTTGAAAGAGATAACGTCGAGTTTCTACCAATTAGCCAGTAGTACTTCCGAATTTGTAGATTGAGGTAGTCTCTTTTTGTTTTACATGTTCAGCCCAGTTAAGTTTGGAATCAAGGTGTAAACCTAAATACCTTGCGGAGTCAGCCACAGGTATAGGCTTGCTGTTCAGCATATTTGGTATAAGGCCATATTTCCTCAGGGTAAAGTCTACTTTCACAGATTTATTACTATTGAATTTGATTTTCCAACGATTTGCCCAGGTAATGGTTCTATCAAGTGCCTTTTGAAGTCTTCTTACAGCTATATTGTACCTCTTGTGCCTTGCAAACATCACATTGTCATCGGCAAAGAGTAGTGTGGGAGTTAGGTCATCGTATGGGATATCACGGATGTACAAGGCATACAAGGTTGGTCCAAGGACACTGCCTTGAGGCACCCCGGCTGCAATTGGTGAGAAGTTTGAGTATGATTGTCCTATCCGAACTCGAAAAGAACGCTCGTCCAGATTGAGACAACTCATTATAGAGAGAAGGCGCGCCAGAAGAAAATGGCAACAATCACGAATCCCATCTGATAAAGCCGAATTTAACAAAATAAGCAAACGCGTAACGACTATACTGAAGCAGTACAACAATGATTCTTTTCAAGAGTATCTTCACTCACTTTCTCCAACTAAAGAAACTAACTACTCCCTATGGAAAGCTGCTCGCCGGGTACGACGTCCAGTAGAGGCTAAAATACCTCTCTTAACTGAGGCCGGAGAAAGAGTTAAAGATGATCAAGAAAAAGCGGTGCTTTTTGCCAACTTCTTAGAAAATATCTTCAAGCCTAACGAGATTCACTCTGACATTATTCCAACTACTGCGACAGATGATGATAGTGACAAAATTCAATTTACATCTCCGCGTGAAGTTGCTGAGCAGCTAGACCGACTGGTGTCTAGGAAGTCACCAGGGCCAGACCAAATAATGGCTGATATGCTCAAAGAGCTACCCAAAAGAGGAATAATCTACCTTGCCCGACTGATAAATATTTCATTCTAGCTTAAATATGTTCCTAATGGTATGAAGAAGGCTGAGGTGATCATGATTGCTAAACCTGGCAAGGAACCGGAACGGATTGAGTCATACAGACCCATATCATTACTCCCAATAATTTCGAAAGTATATGAGCGAATCCTCCTTATACGACTAAACAACATCATCAGCAAAAATGACTTAATTCCTGACAACCAATTTGGGTTTCGAGCGAAACATGGATCCATAGAGCAAGTCCACAGGCTGACTAATCATATTAGTCAGGCACTCGAGAACCGTGAATTTTGCCCTTCAACGTTCCTTGATGTGTCAAGAGCGTTTGATAAAGTGTGGCATTCTGGACTGATCCACAAGTTGATAAAGATCTTACCTATGAAAATAATAATGAAGAAAAAAAGAGGGAAAAAAAAACCGCACGCACACCCACACGCGCACACACGGTCGCCTCAAAGACTCTACGCAAGCGATGAAGGTCGAGAGCCTGACAACGAGTCACTGGCCTGCAGAATGCCCTTGCATGCCGATTGAAAATCATGCTTCTTCTGAGACAGGATGTCCAATTCTCCCCCTCTGTGTTTCTTCTCTAGATTGTTATAAAGGGCACAAGCCCTTGCCAAGAATGTATGCCGTAAGGGGCCCCTTATGCCGGCCTGTTATGTAGAATGTTTCGACGAGTCTTGCGTTGGGACGCGCTCCCGGAGCAGAGCTGGATCCCTATGCCCATTCAGAAGGTCATGCAGGTAGCCCATCATCATAAGTTTCCGCCTAACCTCCAAAGACTGTATTTCAAAGCCCTGTAATAATTCATTATATTCGAGTTCAAAAGGGTAATAAGTAAATATTTTGGCGTATACGTGCTTTAGAAACCTTCGCTGTACGCCCTTCAGCTTATCTGAATATTTCTTGAGAAGAGGGTTCCATATTAACGCTCCGAACTCCATGTGTGATCGTACAAACGAGTAGAATAGCATCATGAAAGTGCGAATATTTTTGAAATCCCTGGTATTTCTAATAACAAAGCCCAAAGCTTTCTCGCACTTAGATATTAGCTGATCGAGATGGTGGTCAAAAGCCAGAGACCTGTCCATTCGAACACCAAGATCGCGCACATGTTCAGCTACCCGCAAACCAGTACCCTCCATTGTATAATTGTTGTTTATTAAATTCATCTTTTTACGAGTGAAAGTTATTTGTTCACACTTCTGTATATTAAAAGGCAGACAATTCACCCGGCTCCAGGAGACCATCGCATCCAAATCCGCCTGTAGCGCCAGTGCGATTGTTTACTGCCGCCAGCAAGCGGTTATAGCGTTCTCAACACATTTCTATACAGAAAATATTATAACAAAAATTGTTGTAAGGGCTTCATTTCAGGGAACATACCGGCCGAATTTTCATCTTTCAATTCAAAAACTCATCGAACGAGCCACACATGGCTATCTCACTCTTGAATTCAACCCAATCATTGATTGCAATAAGTTTCGCAAGGAATGTACCTTCTATGTCTTGATCTGTTTGGAGTCGATTGTATATCAGTTCCAACTTTTGTACAAAATGCACCATTTTCACATCTGGTTTTTCCTGCGGAAAACGTAAAATAACGTCGGGCTCTATTCCACCAAGCCTTCTTGTCAGCAAACTTTGGAACTGGTCTTTGAATAGGTACTAACGATCGGCCTGTGCATTGTTTGTTGCCATGTAACGACTGGCAGACTTTGCAAACTGACTTGTTCAGTAAATCGTAACGGGCTTCTATACCATCCATGACAACACGGCAATTGAGCTTGATTTCAAAGTCAGCGTTTTTCCTTTTACAATCATTCAAATCTTTACGCAAACTTTCGTTCTCTCTAATTAGATATTCTCCATCTTATCATTTCCAATTTTGCGTTGAACTTGAAACAGAGTGCGGATTCTTTCGAAAAATAATCTTCTCCTCAACATACAACAAAATGAAAGAACGACAAGATATAACAAACTAACACTCACTATGCCAACTCCATGAATTGAGAAGCAAGAAGCAGTAACTAGCGTTCATAAGAAGCGCTGTTGTTGAAATTGAGACTTGAATACTTCAACAGATGGTGCACCAATTCAGAGACAATAGCAGCGTACAAAGACTAAGTAACAAAGCTCAGAATGTTTTGTATTTGTACTTAAAAAGTATATAATCAGCAAATGGTGGATGGTGCACCAAATATTCAGAGACTATAGCAGCTTAAAGTGACTGGTTTTAGATTGTATTGCTATAGCAATGAATCTCTTGATGTTCGAGTGTATTGTTCTTCCTGTGTCCAATCACACTGTTTCTGACATTGATACGGCGCTATATTAGGGCGGACATGGTATTTGGTGTGCCCCAGCCGTTGGGGGGTGGTGCACCTAGTTACTATTCAGAGACAATAGCAGCAGATGGGCTTCTCATCTAGAAGCCACCCGGGAAGTGGTGCATTGTTCCTAGGCATTGACTATTATTGGTGTCTCAACATTTCTGGTCAGACTTATAAATTTAAAAACAATTTCTAAATCAATATTTGCAGCCTCCGCCCCTGAAATCGAGAGTAAGCTCTATCAAACATAGGATTGAATGCTGGTGGCTCATTGGGCATTTTGGCGCAAATTCTGCAATGAATCCTTTCAAACAGCAAAGAGGAATTACTTTTTATTGATTGGTTATAAATTTCACAAGAGGAATTTCATTTCTTTTTCGAGCACTACTTATCTATAACCTAGTCTATTGTAACCTAAGCAGTAATTACTATTCGACGTTATAAATCACTCGTTTGTGTGGAACCTGATGGGCCTCTTTTCGCTGAATGTCCCGATTTCTTTTGAAGGTATCGTCTTCGTGAAAATCTTACAATAATGAAAAATGAAAACAAACTGTATTTACTCGTAATACAGTAATTGTAAAACGTTTTTGTATTTCTATCAATTAGTCGATCCGCCGACAAAAAATGTTACTCATGCTTTGAGAATGCGATGAACTATTCTTGAAATTATTTTCCAGAGGCTGTTCCTATATTAAAGTTTATCTTTTCACCAGTCGATCTTAAACAAAATGAAAATCTCCTCGTAAAAATCAATTTGCCCATAGGTTGATGCATCGCTGGTTCAATTTTTCAGTGTCTCGCGAACATTCCGCCAATTCGTCAACCATCGTGGAAAATTTCTTAGCTCGCCTCTGAGGAGTTAACTAAAATAACGAAGCCTATGGTATAGGATAGATTATGAGTGCTTGAAATCAGCTTTTCGCATTATTTACCTGCCAAAGAACGCGAAACGTTTATCAATTCCGCGTTATACTTAATGACGCCCGCCGCCGGCTCCAATTAATCAACGCTTCTACCAGCCATTTGTCGAACGATCTTCGCGATGCACACAATACAGCTGCACCTCGAGTGTAAACGATCCGGCCGCGGTCGGTCATTTATCTATACGAATTTTCCTCCTAGCTTTTAAACGTTTCTATCACTCTTCCTTCCTCGAGGCTCGCCAATTAAGTAGAAAACCTATCCGCTGATCGTCATCATTTCATTATAGTCTATAGTGAAGAGATCTTCCGGAGTTCTATATTACTTTTCTTGGACTGTACAGAAGGGACTAAGGTGATAACGGATGAGTGACTGTCGAAATCTTGAGTAGAGAGTATATAGGCACTTCAACTCAGCTCCGTAGTTGAAATTTACATCGAAATAGAAAGTATTTTTCGCGGTATTTCTGAGTAGAACTTACGTCAGAAGGTGCAGGGATTGTACGGGAAATGCAAATAAACGGGGCACGGCGCGTGTTAATCCGACGATAATGAAGCTATGGTAAAGGGCGTTCGACTCTCTTCGCCACATACCGCTCCGGTACTCGTATCAAGGGTGCGAATGCTTTTTAAGATACTTCAAGAGCACTTGGTAGAGTCGATAACTGACAAAAAGGAATAATTTTGCTATTTAGACGAGCCGAGAAAAGTGATGTCACTCGCGTCAGTTTTTCTAATCATTAGACCTTTATTACGTACCCTCGTGCGAGCATTTCGCCACACGCACTCTGTCATGTTCGTTGCTAACGATTCGTATTTGTTAGCGATAATTTCATATCGAGATTTTTCAACGAGATGAAGTATACAGTATGATGTGAGTGATGACGTTTTGTCGCCAGAGGGTGGAATAACATTAGAGCCCGATGCATCTTCTTGATACGCGCATCTTCGGTGTTTTTATTATTCGCGATTTCGAAATTATATACAAGTATATCGGAAAAAGCGTACACTAAAACGAATGTACGCTCGAGTGGATTCGCTACAATGCGGATTACTTATTTACAGTAGCAGCAGCAAGGGCGGAACATGCCTTACACGGGAAATATTCGCAATTTACTTCGGCTATTTTAATCTTCGGAAAAGACTCCTTTGTACACGAAAATAACGCTAACGAAGTTCTCTGTGGAAACTTCCTTTTTCTTTGAATATCTGACCCTTGTTCTCGAATTCAGATTGTGGTTGTATTACTTTTGGTCATTATGCAGATTTAGAAAAGTTCATTATACGATCGCAACATAATAATTGAGGATTAAGTTGACGTATATAGGGTCGAAATTTAAGGGATTTCTCTCTTGATGGGCACGTTCAGGCGATTAACGTTTAATTTGATCGTCTTATGGAAACCAGTAAAGAGCGTGAACGGATCTCAAAATGTAGGCTGTAGAATAGCAGAGCGCGGCCTAACGATTGATAATCCTAATTAAATTTAGAACGCGTGTAGATTCATTCGGTAAATAGGTCGGGATTTGTAACAGAAAACGTGGAAATCAAATTTTCGAGTGTGTTTCTCCGAGTCTTGATTGAGCGTGTGAGGATGGCCCTTGTCCGTAACATCTCCCTCCCTCGCATAAATGATCTTCCTTTTGAGGTGATCAAGAGGATGAAGAAGAAGGTTCGGAAGGAGGGCTTAACCATCACAAAGGCTGACAAAGACAATGCCATTGTTGTAATGGAGAAGTCCTCTTGCGGCTTCAAGGTCTACGACCTTTTCGGCCAGTGTGGTGCGGAGGAAAATGCCAGTTTTAACTTTCCAAATCACGTAAAAGAATTTTTCTGACGATGTAATTCCCCTAACAATACAAGGCCTGATACAATGAAGGATAGAAGAAGTCCCTAAAGTAGGTCAAGGTCATTGATGACGTTATAAAGCATCCCGACTGGGAGTTGAAATTTTTCCAAGTCCTTAAAATAAGTCAAGGTCATTGCTAACGTCATAAAGCAACGGGTTCCCCGCTAAAAATCAATCTTTGGGGAAGGGAGAGGGGCTAGAACGTGCCGCAGAAAGTTTGGCACAGCTTCTCGGGGCGGCAATTTCTAATATTATGTTATTTCGGACACCTAGCCCGACATTTTTCATGATAATTGGCTTTTGGCACCCAAAATATTTCTACTCGTCTTTTATCATCTGTACTACGTATAACGTAATTGAAATTTTGGTGTACTTCTCACGCGATTTCCTCAAAAAGTATTGATCCTATCCTTAAAATGAAAGAAATCATTTTTGTGGGTAATTGTACGCTCTGCAACTTTTGTACAAAGTATTTCTACCAATAAAGTTATTTCAACAAAGATAGAGCGAAAAAAGTGTTTTTGGTGGTAGTTTTTCGGTTGTATAGGGGGCTAAGCTCACACCGGGAAGGGGTTAGTATGTTCATTAGAGAGTACTAACCATCAATCGTACAAATTTTCATCTCTGCACCGATTATTTCAGTTCTAAATGCTAATATTCCTGGACTATAGGTCTAAATTGAGAAAAAAAATCAAGGCTAATATTCTTGAAAAAATGAAATGTCCCAAGGACGTCGACTTTTTCGTTCTACGTCGATCTTCACTTTTTAATGCAAGTTCGACTACATAACGACTGTGACAATTTTTCTCCTCATGCTATCACAAAAACTGCATTTCGCATCTTCCGAAATTTATTGGTCGCGTATCCTTTCGCTAGCAAAAAGCTAGAATATAAATGAATCAGCGCAAAGTCGAAATTACGAGTCTGAACTCTACCTTATTCCTCGTATTTCAGTCTGGCTAAATACCCTGAGTCGGCGCGAATTTTATTATGGTACCGAATTTTTTTTTTTAAGACCGTGCGTCTTTTACGATCTTTCTCTCTCGGAAACCAGAGCTACCAAGAAGAGCACGCTTCACAAATTTACACATCGATTTATTAGTCATCTGCGCGACTTATTCGGCTTTCAATACTCCAGTACAGGACTGTTCAATGTGACAGGGCCGTATGAAACGAAGTAAATGAAGCGAAATAAAAATAAGATTTACGTGGATGACGGATTTGTAGCGTGGAGCTTGCCGTAAAAAAGTATAAAAATGAGAGACGGAGTCTCCGAAAAACGGTTTTACTGTGTACACATATACACGAGTACGTATCGAGTTTCTCCGGCTGCATAGATTGCGGCGTGTCTAGTGAATTTTAAACTGACGGGTAATATCGAGTTACTCTTCTAAAGTAGCATCTTCTTCTTATACTTGTGTAACTTTTTTCTCCGTCTTCGCGTTTTGTCGTAATCGTCTTCCTCGTTCCTTCTTTTACACTGCACTTCACAAATGACGTGAAGTGTATCGGGTAACGAAGAGTAACGAAAAAAAAAAAAAGTACCAACGCATATAAGTCTATATTTTTTCTGCCCTTGTTAGATTGTATTTCTGTGTTATTTTATAGAAAACATAATAATAATTTGTTATACTTTCTAGTCTAGACGAGCGTTGGTAGACAGACAAATGAGTACACGCGATAGTTTTTAGGAACATAAGAAAATGGTTCCGGAAATTTTGGCAATTTTGACTTCTACTCCTCATATATATTTGCATAATGGGAGAGCTAAGCTCGAACTGTCGAAAATTGTGTAGCGAGCAAGCACTGGAGAATCTTCTCAAATACGGTTCGATTATGTCTCGCGGTAACTTTCCTCTTTTTTTCCTAGTCGAAAACTGGGAATTGATAATCCGTTAGCTTGTAGAGAATCATAAGATCCAAGGGGTCGTCATTCTGTCCTGTTACCCACGAGATTTCATCGTTCAATAGTTTAATCTATCGACTGACTCACACTGTTACTTTCCATAAGAAACTTATCACGATAGAATACCTGATTAGAGTAAATGAGGTCAATTTGGACACTGCTCTCATGGTTTGTAAGTAGCTTACTAAAAAAATTCCTCGACTCCACGATTCTCTTCCTCCGGGAATCGCACTATGAAAGTAGGAAATTTTGGATTAGGCTTTCCTTTCTGAAGAAGTTTTCGTGTAGTTGGGTAGCGCGCCGGTCGGCTCTTCACAATCCTACCACAGTCAGAAGCCTATTTGTTGAATTAAAAGACCCTATTCCGATGGCTGAGTGGAGTGGGGTACGCGGGAAGAGACTACCCATACCCTGGGGTCTAAATGGGGGAAACTAGCCGTGGTCGAACATGAAACAGCGAGGGCAAAAGTTATCGGGGTCACATGTCCTCCTACGTAGAAAGACGTCGTATTGCAAACAGGTGTTCCTTTTGGGTTGCCTTTAGAATGCCTCTTGAGCGACCAGTTTATGGATCTCCAGTAGGCTGAGATTCTTGGTACTTGGCACCCTCTTGCTGGATACGTTGTCTATTGGCACCAGTCTTTTGTCTTTGGGACAGTCCAAAAACTGCCTTATACAGGTTTCTTTCCTCCCTCAATTCTCATTGAAAAGGCGTGCAATTCACATTGGAGATAAGGAAGACAGACGGAGATCAACTTCTGAGACATCAACCAGGGAAACTGAATTCTTCACAGAGTAGGGAGACTCAAATTCTACTCTAGATTTGAACCAGTGGTCCAAAAATTTCGCTAGAGAGCAGGTGGGAAAAGACAAAAAGGAAACGACTGAACGCTTCGGGGAATCTTTCTTATGTACCATATGTACCATTGGTAGCTCATACAAGATGGGAGATACAGGCAGGGCTCAGAACAATTATTTTTTTTAGCGGTTCCGGTTAAAAAGGTTCTCGTGGTTTAATAAAACGTCATCAGTAGCCTTGACCTAAGGATGGAAACAATTTACCCAAAATATAGTATGACGTCATCAGCAACCTTGATGTGATACATTTCAGCCAAGGTGTTGTGCGACGTCATCAGTGACCATAATCTAACTAAGGGACTTCAAAATAGCCAGAGGTGTTGCGATCCCCTTAATCCAATGAAAAAAACCCCTTCAATTTTAATTTCTTTCAGCTGAAAAAAATAATTAAAAAAAAAAGAAAAAAATCATACCCCCCCCCCTCAAAAAAAAAAAACGAATACGAAGAATCGTCTTCATGAAACTGGCCTCACGACACCCCTAGCTCATTTGGAACTCGGAGTCGAGTATGATGTCATCAGTGACCTTGATCTATTAAAGAACAAACAATTGACTTAGTTTAACTTTGACCTAATTAGAGGACAGAACATTTTACCAAAGGTATAGTATGACGTCATTAATGACCTTAATATGAAGTGACCTCAGTCCTACCGGATAAAATTATCAAAAATCCGTAACTATCTCTTCTTCTGAGACCTAAGAGCAAATTTCCACACACTTTTACCCATCCATCAATAGCAATCAAAAGAAAAATACCTCTCATATTAGTAACTATGGTACTTTCCCTTTGAATACAAGGAATCTGTATTTTACGCAAAATGCGTAGAAAAATCTGTATGGAATAGAAGTCCACAGATCTGGCAGCACTGAGGCACTTGAAAACAGCTTTTCAACTTTGTTTATCGGCTTACTAGAAGTTGAGTATGACGTCATCAGTGACCTTGATCTATTGAGAGACAGAAACAATTTACAGTACCTAGTTTGACCTTGACCTGATTGTATGGCATAGGCGAGTATAACGTCATCAGTGACCTTGATCTGATAGAGCCTCCATAAATAGAGGGGCAAAATGAGCTAGGGATCCGGTTCCTTTTGGTTTTGGTTCCAGAACCCAAATCCGGAATCTGGTTCCTTCTGATTCCGGTTCCAGAATCTGAATCCGGGATCCGGTTTCTTTTGGTTCCGGTTCCAGAATCTAAATCTGCGATCCGGTTTCTTTTGGCTCTAGTTCCCCTAAATCCGGAATCCGGTTAATTCTGGTTCCGGTTCCAGAATCCGAATCTGGGATCCGGTTTCTTCTGATTCTGGTACCAGAACCTAAATCCGGGATCCGGTTTCTTTTGGTTCCAGCTTCAGAATTTCAATTTGGCATTCGGTTCCTTTTGATTCTGGTTCCATAAGCCAATTGCAAGATCCGGTTCCTTTCAATTCCAGTTCCAGAACCCAAATCTGGGATCCAGCTCCTTTTGGTTTTGGTTCTAGAGCCCAATTGCCAGATCCGATTTCCTTCAGTTCCGGTTCCAGAACTTGGGATACGGTTCCGGTTCCAGAACCCAAATCCAAGATCCGGTCTCTTTGGATGCCGGTTCCAGGGGTCTGAAGATACAGGAGGAGAATCGCTTCCTGTAGCGGTATTTGGTTCCGGTTCTCCGCTCAGCGTATAGGGTTGGGCTCAAGGAGCAACCTTTTCAGCGAAGGAGTTTTGATAATGAATTTATAGTTCAAGTAGGTGTTACCGCTTCAAGCCTCGAGCCTTTGTAGGCCTCGCGCCGGCGAGGAGAAAAAAATTGAAATTGTCTAAATTGAAAAAAGGCCTCATGTGAAAATTTTGCTTTGGGTCTCAAAAAGTCTGGCGACGACGCTGAGCTCGAGTCTCAGTCTCGATTGTCAGTCTCGATCCCGAGTGTCTGTCTCGACTCTCAGCCTCGAGTCTCAAGCTTGAGTCTCAATCTCGAGGGTCAGTCTCGAGTATCAGTCCCAAGTCTCAATCTCGAGTCTCAGCTTTGAATGTCAGTCTCGAGTCTCAAACTCAAGTCTCAAGCTTAAGTCTAAGTCTCGAGCCTCGGTCCCGAGTGTCAGTCTCAGCCTCAATTCTCAAGCTCGAGTTGCAAGCTTGAGTCCCAGTCTCGAATCTCGAGTTCACGTGTCAGTCTCGAGTCCTAAGTCTCTTGCGCTACTGTAGGCCTCGCGCCCCCGAGGAGAAAAAAAAAATTAGGTAAAATCGTCTAAATTGAAAAAAGGCCTCATGTGGAAATTTTGCTTTAGGCCCCAAAAAGTCTGGCGACGGCGCTTTGTTTTCCTCGATGCTACTTGCATGTGTTATCTAATCTACATTCTAATGTGTGATTTATCGTTAAATAAGTGATCTGCTGCAGTTGCTTCAGCATTACCTACTCGTAGGTCCTAGGATAGACCATGTGAAGGCAAACTGCTTGGCATCCCATGAATAATGCTGTGCATAGAGCACATTGTTACAATTTGGAATCTGCTTAATTGCACGTTGTCCTCATGTCTTCTAAAAGCGCAATGAAGAGATCTGGGTTGTCTTTTCACCATACTTTCCAGCAGAAATGGTCCAAGTCGCTCTGCAGCAGTGGAATGAGTATTCCTCTTTTCCTCTGACGAATAGCAATTTTTGCGTCGGGCACCAGTAAACGGATCGATGTAATTCTCATGGTGGTTCACTGTTTTGTGATCAACCCCTTTTGCCGTAAACAACGGTATGCTGTTCATTCGTCAGAATGAATGGTAGAATCAGGAGCACAATGCTGTTTGGAAAAGGGTATTTTTGCCCCGACGTATCACATATAAATAGCGACTGTCGTTGCCTTGTTTGAGACCGAAGGTCATGGCCCGTCGACTCGAGCACCATAGTTTCGGTTATTATTCTTATCTGCGCCATTGTCTTCACTGGTGGCCGGCGCATCTGCGACCACGTCGGCTCAAATCTGGCTTCATCGATCTGTATAGGCTTGTCGAATGTTCCAATCATTCTCTGCCGCTTTGCTATGGCGGAAGAACAAACCTCCCTTCACATGCTGTATCAGTCAGTCACCGTATTTGAAGCTCAACCTGCGCGTTCAACAGCATCGCCCAGGGCACCTCTTGTACAAGAAGGAAAACACGGTAGATCATACATACAAGTGGTACCGTTTTTCCCTGTTCGTCAGCGGCAAGATTGGTCTATAGAATGTGGGACTCTCCGGAGGCTTACCTGTCTTGAGAACCATAATAATTTTGGCTATTTTTCATCGTCTGGGTACGCAGGAGAAGCGGATTATAGCGTTTGGGATGTAGTTTAGGCAGCACTATCCCCTCTTTTGGAAGTTCGGCCATTATGGAGCCTGTGACCGAGTCCAGCTTTAGGGCTGGACCAGCAAATTTGCACAAAATATGATTTTAGATTTGTTTGATGTACTCATCAGCACCTATGTCAAAACCATCGAGGGATTTCGAGAATTTCTTTGCTAGTTCTTTTCATTTTATATTCATACTGCTCTAGTTTGTAAATGACTATAATAAACCCGTGCACAAAAATTAGATGAACGTATGTGCATGTTCTAATTCTGTGAGGGAAGCACTTGTATACGCTACTATCTGCGAGTATAATATAAAAGATCGAAATGAACCACCATTCACAGGCTGCATCCTTCAACTTTCTTCAAAAAAGCGATTTGGTTGTTTCTTTTCCTTTGTTATTGTGAAAATAATTTCGAGTAGGGTGAGATATATTGACCCACAATCTACAAACCAAGAATCCTTCAATAAATTATTACTACGCGTAACTGAGCATTTTGTACGTTTTCTTATCAAATTCCGGTCTTTCTATACGAGCACTCGTCGACGCACGCCACTCTTCATCTATTATCGACATGAACATAATTCTCATCAAAAAAGTGCAACGAGTGGAAACGCAGTATTGACTAACAAATCAGAATCTAATGGGTGGAAAGTTATCATCCGGTTCTGTTCTTCCTGCTGAAATAATGCGAAATTATTTGTATACGCGAAAACTTTGCAAAACGTAGCGGACCTCACTTCTTTATCTCTCGTACGAATGCATTTTTCATGAACGCGGAACTCCTGGTAAAGTTTTTGCTGCTTAAGAATCATTTCCTGATGTATGAATAGAAAATTCCTCCTCCGGTTGGGATGATTATATCGTATATTACTGCGTATTTGAATCGGTATGAACTCGATGGACAAAATATTAGACTAATCTCAATCTTCTGGGCAATATTTATAACTCGTAGTATTTTCTTTTGGGAATAATTTGACGTGATGAGATTTTAGAGTTATAATGTGATTTTGGTATTATACGGTTTGTTGCTGTTTAGACTTGCTACTTTTCATGCTTCTACTTTTCCCTTCTGTTCACAATTTTATAATTCTTTCTGTCCAGCTTTCTATTTTATACTCTATCAGAAAGATTGCTTCGTGTCAGTCTATTGTTCCCCGAGCTATGCTGACCACGATTTGAACTTAAAAGTAAGGAAAAGAGAATAAATATTTTCATTATCAGCAAGTTTCATGTCTTGAGGCTGAGTTCGTATCAAATTTCAACGTCTATTGTACCTTACAAATTTGCGTCTTTGTGTCTGGTCGTCCGGTGGAAAATTTCTACCTTTGCGATACTCCTGTCCCTTATCCTCTATCCTGTTTGTATCTGGGTATCTTGAGCACCTCCTTTAGGTGACTACATCAGCAAAAGAAGAAGAAGGCAATGGACCAAACTAGCTAGAGTAAAGCAGGCCGCTATGATCTTCTTACTTCCCTCTTTCTGCCCTCTGTCCCAACGTATAGGTGAATCTGCTTCAGGACCTACTTTTGACCTTTCCATCGCTAATATTCGATATAGCATCCTACCATCGGTCGACAACTCTCAAGTTTCCAACCGTACACCTCCAACTCACTCTTGAACTTGAACGGGTGACTGTCGTAATTTGGATTGTCGCATTAATTCGATTACTCTTGAGCCATTCAACAGGTATGTCATTAGTATTATTGCGTAAGGACCGCTTTCATAATATTTTTCTATTATTGAGGTCAGTTCCCTAGCCGTATGTTCGTTTCGTCTATTTTTAAACTCAACAACAAAATATGTCTATTGCTTATAGCTGATATCCGGTACCAATTTTTGAAGAAAAAAGAGAATGTCGTCACCCACGAATGAGTATATCATGTACACATCGACACAGAGTGTTCGCGCTTGTTTGGTTATGAAGGTTCCGGTGTTCTTCTCATATCTTTGCCGGTATTACTCCACCTTTTGTGTAATACAGCGAGATTATGAAAAAAATTTTTCGTCTTGTCATTTACAATATGAGTTTAAACCATTTTCAACTTTTCAATCATGGTATAATTCAAACGGTTTGATTTATGAATAGGTACCTATGTGTAGGTTATGCCACGGTGTGATGAAAATTTTTTTTCCGCGAGGAGAATGCTTAACGGCATTTCGAGACAATGTACATTTTGACTGTCAGATTTGTGCACCACGTTTACCGTGTGAGTGCATGTGAGTTGCGAAGATATGCAAATAACGACCCGAAGTTAACAGAAGATAGATTGTATTAGTGTATAAACTAAACGAAGAATTTTCATGCTGCAGTTTTATCGAGTATTCATCCGAGTAGTCTTGAATGTTGGAAAAAATCTTCTTTCTTTGATAGGCAATATTATCGGAAAAGCCTGCGTTCGAGGAATGATTTAGAATAATCAAGCTATAGAAAGGAGACAAAAGGGGTGAACATGAAACTTTGTAGAATTTCTGATCAACTCCGTAAAGTCTTACTAAAAGGCCAGTAATACTACCTCTTACTCCAAATCATAAAAAGAAAAGAATCGTCTTCTTCAATGTTCTTTCTACTCGCCACACCTCGTGGGCTCGAAGATCTTGAGTCTGATTGATTTTGACCTCCATTACGACTATCCCGATGACGTCATAAGCTGGACAAGAATTAGTTCATGACGCAGTATGGATCTAGAGTGGGCAATCGGTGGAGGAATGACTTGAGTATGGTGGAAGAATGCGTCCGAGCGAGACTTGAAAGAATTTAGATTGCTTCTAAGCCAATACACAATCTAATGCAAAATATTTGTTTGTTAACACTGTGCAACAAAATTTTTTTTTCGGTTTGTCCTTGGGTTTTAGTTGGTATCCTCAAGTTGTTTGGGCTCGTAAGAAACCAAATACCACAACAGACCCTTCAGAACTTTGCTTTTGTACACATGCACATCAATGCAGCCGGATCAGAAAAACCTATAGTTTTCATTTCTGTAATTCCATTCAACTTCAGGTGATTTCTTTCTTAAAAGCAAAGTCTCAGATAAAAGATGGTTGTTTTTTTTTCATTTACTGTGATGTAAGAGAAAAGAATCAATCATAAATAGCCAAGTCCAAATTTTTTGTTGCACAGCGTAATCAAACTGGGCTAATTTACCACTTGTCTTCTGTAAGCTCTATTATCTTGATCTAATGTTGCACCTTAAAATCCAATCGACTTTGACCTACCTTCGGACTACTCTGATGACATTGAAGACTGGGCAAAAGGTGTACCTATACAACCCTAAGGAACCAGCAGTGCATTGTGGAAGAATACGTCAAACGGGAGTTGAAAACATTTTGGGTCAATATACTACCTAGACCATATTCCTACATTGATCAGACCAGGCTGGAGAAGGAGTCGGTTCAACTATCTCAAATAACCATGTTAACCTTTGATATGTGGTCAGTTGATTGTCGGCTGATAAGCCTTACTTGATTCAAAGGCTTGGTCAAAACTGCGTGGATATTTTGTCGAAATTGACTACGTCGAAGGGGTTACGGTCATATAGGCGCCGACAATTAAGCGCAAAAATCATTCAGACGCCGCATTCATTTGGACGCCGTGACGTATTTTTTGTAACTTGGTTCGCCTAAATCCTGTTCCCTCTGCAATAAAAAATTTATTTATAAAATTATCTAAATGAATATTAATTTAATGAAGAAAATTTATTTATTCAATTATAAATATTTTAAAATTAAATTTAATAAAATGTTTGATTAAATTATAATAATTTATTTAAAAAAACAAAAAAAAATTTCAAAACTATATCTAAACAATATATAATAATAAATGATTTGAAAAAATAAAAATATTAATATTAAATTTTTATTAATTATAAAAAATATCAAAAATGAATAATTATGAAAAAAAATCTTTTCAATAATCAAAAATAAAATAATTAAATTAATTTTTTATTATTATCAAACTTAAATTAATTAATCAATTTTATTATTAATAAAGATATCAATAATCCATCAATCAATTATTGTTTCTTCCTAAGTAATTTAAATTTGGTAGACGTTATATGTAGAGACGGTATCTACGTGTAAAACATTATACGTAGATATGCAAATAATGCTACTGACAGAGAGTTAAAGTAATGATACTGTATGATTCTCGAAGGCGTTACATGTATAGATTGTATAGATAGATTCATTTCATTGGTAACACGTCAGTCTAATATATGTACATATCAGTCTGTTTCTATACTTGGTAAGTCACCGAAATCATCACACCTAGAGCAGCCATCATCTTTCCAACTCTTCTTATGAACTTTCTACAAACAACAGGGAGTGAAAGTTATAGTCGCTCTTGTGACTTTATGAATAGATAAGTAGCGGAAAAAGCAATTTGGTCCAATATCAGCAACATCGTCCTCGTCACTGCCTCCATCGGACAGATGCTTCCTACTTTTTTTTGGTGGGAGGCTGCGCTTTTTGGTGCTAGTTTCTCGATCTGTTGCTGTTTTATTGAACAAACACAGCTATTTTATGGGACGCTCGGGCCTATCTCTCACTTTGACTTTTCCACGGAAGTTGAAATTGAACTGGATCTGAAAAGTGGTTGGCAATTCCTCCTGAGTCTGTATTGCTTCCACTGGAGGTTCAGTAATGGTGTTACAGGCAGTGGTTCCTACTGCCTCGCTATCATTTGTGGTCGACTGTTCACTCACAGGAAGGAAAAGTAGTACCAAATTTGGCACAGTTTTTCAGCAGTTGATAGGCTGCCAAAGAACTGCTGATCAACTACTGAAACGCATATCATTAATTAAGGGGGGGGGGGGAAATTACATGATGTGCGTTTCAGTAGCTGAACAGTAGCTCTTCAACAGATTGGCAGCTTCTTGAGGTACTGAAAAGTGTGCCAAAATCAATTTTTTTGATAGGGTCTCCTTGCATGCAAAAAATAGTTCTTTAATCTTAAATTTACCTACCAACAGCCAACCTTTATAATCAATAAGTAATAAAACAGCGCACAGATCTTGCAGTAACTAGAAGAAGTTCTTTGATTCAACTTTTCTCAATCTGGAAATCAAGAATGAATGAATTTACGGTAAGTACATATTTTTTTGAAACATGAATGGAGGAAAAGCCTCTGTTTCCCTAAACGTACATTCCTTCCAAATTCCTTGAGGGTCTTCAGATAAGCTAAGAAAGCTGACGTACCATGATGCGAGGTAAGACGGACGAAACTGAGGGTGATTGGCAGGACCATATTATATTTTTCACGCGTAGTCAATGTTCGTGCCCCTGTATCTGTTTCATTATGTTATGACAATGTGACACGTTACTGGACTCATACAATTCATCATCCTGATTGCTGGATGTACTCCATGTAGCGATTTCTGTACCTCTTTCCCTGTGATACCGTTGATGGAACAGTGGCAAATCGAAGACAGTATGACCTTTCCTTTCGAAAAGGATGTGTTGACACGGGAATTGGTCGTTACAGTGGAATGTACAAGAGTACTGAAGCAATGAACCCAGTACCGGAGTTGGATCTTGATTCTTGAAAGTCGGCCTAAGAGCTAGAAACAAAGAAGAAAAGACGCATTCCGAATTTTATTCGAGAATTAGAAACAAAAGATTGTATTTGCGGGTCTCATCCAAGAATCGGAACCGAAGAAAACAAGATCTTGGAATGTGATCCAAGAACCGGAACCCAGAGGAACCGGATTATGACCTGTTTCATGTCTTTTCAGACACCTTATACACTATCGAAAAATCGTGAATATCCCCCCTTCCCCTTCCCCTCCCCCCTCCCCCAATAATGGACTTGGAAAATTTTCGAGAATTACCTGGGAGGTGATCGAGAAATCTGCGAGTATCACCCTTCCGCTTGATATAAAAAAAAAAAATAATGAATAAAAAAAAACTCTACGAGTACCACCCCATCTCTTTTTTGTAGGGTGATTCAAAAATCTGCGAGTACCATCCCCTCTTATACTATCTGTAGTATATTTATAATGGACTTGGAAAAATTTTGGGTGAGACGACTAGCGAAAAGACATGAAACATGATCTTTATATTTTTGGCAAAGCCAAGAAATCCTTTCTTTTTCTCTTATTTGAAGCCCAATTTGATTCCCTTGAATCTCATCTACCTCCTCCTGAAGCCCTTTCTAGAGAAGGGAATTAAATTAGCTTTCCCCCATCAAGAGCCTTTATCAGAAGAAAGAATCAAGTTGATGAAGACCTGTCCTTCCAATAACTAATAAATTACCAACAGGTACCTTCTCTTGACAACAGCCTTTTATTATTATTATATTATTGTACTCACTCCGAAGTTAGATAAACATCCACTGTTTCACTCAATACTGATAACGTTGGCCAATTTTTGAAAGTGGCCCGAGAACCAAAACCACTAATAATCAGATTTCGAAATATGGCCCAAGAAGAGCTGAGATTCACTTGTTTTCGTTATATTTTGAGACCCAACCGCAGTCAAGGTATAGAGCCCAAGTAAGAATTCAAATACCATATCTAATAGGATAAATTTGAAGACTGACGAAGAGGCAGGTGAGAAGATTCGGAAGATGATTTTGTTCTAAAATACTGTAGTTGATATGACGTAGACACCTTTAAAATTCAACGCCTTCACTTGCTCCAATGAGCTCCATCATTTTCGTGCTTTTGTTCCACAAGACATCATAATTCGCAAAAACTGCTCCATAACTCCGCGCACTAAAGAGGAACGCGCATCACAAGCGAAATAGCACGACTGTGACAGCCGGAAACACCCAAAGGAGTAAACGCGAGCAGTCAAGTTTTCTCCCTTTTAAAGTTGTACTATTTTTCAAAACGCCTGCAGCAAATTCGCCTAATCTAAGGTATCGCTTCGCGTACTCATTCCAATCAACTCGGAAAAGAACTACCTATTCTATAATTATCTGCCCCAATTTACTTTTTCAACTGTCCGTAGTCCGGACTCGCGTAAAAGTGTGTATGTACGATCTTTTGAAAATAGAAACGAAGTCGAATTGAGTGACACGACCCGAGGGCAACAATAATTATCTCGAGGTTGTTGTTTTGAATTTTTCTTACTCCTAGACATTTGATGTTCTTTCATTAGTACTACAATTTACACTTTCAAAAGCCGCGCGCAACTCCGACAGTATCGAACTCAAACAATACCGTCTACAAATGGAGGACTTTTGTACTTAATTATTCCGCCCACATATTTATCCTTCTATTATATTTAATAAAGTAAAAAGAAAAGAAATTCTATCCAATGCATATTCAAGTTCGAATATAATATATACTCCTCCGTAAAAGTCGTCGTTTTTTCCACTCACGAAAAATACAGTAGAACGCCGTGTACCTTACCTATAGAAAATTTAATTTCAAAATCCTGTTTCCTTAGTCCGGAGAATTAATTAAAAATCCCGCTTTTAGACTAATCAAAAACTTATGATGAAGTATAACGCGCTTCCGAAGCTGCTCTATAAATCATAAAGATATTTTTTAAAGAAAAAAAGAGCGTACCGAGAACTCTGAACTGCCCTAGGCTACCTGTATTTTTCTATACGGAGGCTATAACAGGTGGACTGAATTATAATTTTTGTCTTGATTAGGACGGACGCCGAGGAAGAAAGAGAAGTTCGACCAAAGCGCTCGAGTAACCTTCATTATTTGACATGCAATGAATGTACTCGTAATTAAAAATTAACGAATATACCTTCCAGTAAACTGAAAAAAGAAGAATACAACAAAGGGTTATAAAAAAAGAATCTTATCTATGACGACGTAATTACTTGTTTACATAGAAATTAAGTACGTGGACGACGAGACGACGTAATAATTTGATTGGCACAATAGGTCCCAAGATACGGTATAAGCTCGAAGCACGTTGTTGGTACACAACAGTTTACAGTTCTACATTATAATAGGATACACCGTGGATGATCTCTCTTTCACTTTTGTGTGTATCCAAATAAATCCGGATGAAAGACTTTTCGTTGTTGGCAAATCGACGAGAGGGCGACGATGTAACATAAGAAGTATTTCTCATGGGTTCAAAGTTCCTATCACAGATGGAAGTATTGACGAATTCTACGAAGCCTGGCACTTAATGCCGTTGCTGTGTATACAGAGGGCTTTTACAAAGGCGACTAAATCCAAAAACGCAATTCTCGCTACAATCTAGAGAGGACTAGAGGAAAAAATATATAAACTAGACGGCTAGGATACAGGCGCAGACGAAAAAACCAACTCGCCTTCATCTCTCGCGAAGATAACGCATCGTTAATCGTCACTCCTCAGCCGCAAGATTAAAGCTCGATCACTCGTTAAATTCGTTTCTTGGCAGTTTAAATAGCAAATGGGCATTAGTAAAATTAATAAATGATATTTTCGAACTCGATTCCACGGCCAATGGGTAAAATGGCGATCTGGCACGCGGCCATAACCGATGTCAAAAAAGGGAAGATCCTTTAAAAGTAAAATTCGTATAACCGCCAGCATTTTCTACAATACTATAATACAAGTTGTACAGTAACAGTAACGCTCTATACCCGTACATCCTTTTCCGTTTCTCTGGACATCTTTCCGCTTCGGTATAAAAATCCTATTCTAAGACTATCCGCGTAAACATTCTGCGGCGCGATAATTTTTCCACGAATTTGTAGCGCGCCGAGGAACAACGACCTTTTCGAATAAAGGTTTTTCGTTTCTCTCTCGCCGCTCGTTCGTTTTTATGGTAGAAAACTGGAATAATGCAGACTTTCGCGAATAACGAGAATACCATAAAATCATCATCATTATCGTCGAAATGGGTGTTCCGAGTCCCTGAAGAAATTTCACGATAATTTTTCGGAAATCAAAAATTATCAATTTGTACGGCGACGTTATACGTTGGGAGGTTATTCGGAAACCTCGTCTCATTTGTTTTCCTCCGCCAAGTCTGTGTAAGATTCTTTCGAATAATCGTCGTTCGACTCTCGTAGAATATAAAGACTAAAATTGTCTCTCAGGATGATCATTTTTGTTCACGAGGATTTTCGTAGAGGGTATCAGTCGGTAAGTCGTCAGTTTTTTTGTAAAACATAAATATTGAGGTTTGAAGGTTCAACGGAATAGTAGTTTTTGCTCAAGATGCCTTGGAGTTGCATAATGACCATTAATTATCAATGTATTTCAAAAGTAAAACAAATCAAAAAAAGTCTTCAGAGAAATTCTAGTGTTGTATACGTAGAAGTGGCGGTAAACTCGCTGTCTAATTAGCTTCCTACTCGGAGCTCAAAATTGTTCCAAGCCTGATCACCAAGAGCGATACCACGGTCATTTTTCCTCTACAACGTTCAAAGCTCAAATCCGTTCTTTCTAAAGAAGTCGGAACTCAAAGTTTCTCCAAATTAAAGCACCCTAAAGTTTTCTGCTGACGTAACGATTCACACAATTGAGTTTTCTTCAACTTTGAGTTGAGTTCCCTCTCCTCAATAGAATTCAGAATTACTTTACACGCGGTCATGCCTTCCAGAGAAAAGAAAAGCCTTTGTGAAAAGGCTTGAAAACATTTTTGAATATTTGAGGCCTCGAGAGAAAAGAGGTTTGATCGAGTTCGATGACTGGAAAATTAAGAAGTATCAACACCAAACAACTTTCTGCTGATGCGTAAGAAATGGAGCACGTTTTGTGTCCTATAGCCTTTGCCTCGCCCCCTCTAGTTTTAGTAACTGACATGTTTCATGTCTTTAGTCTTACACCACACCAATACGTAAATTTACGGTTTCAAACGGAGTGAAATGAGGACAGATAGGAAACCTGTTTTAAGGGGTATTTTAGATATTTTTTAGACTTGAGGTGTTCTAGCTCACCGAGGGGTTGGTGTTTGAAGCATTGCTTATATAGATCAACAAAGGGGCGAATCCCATTGGTGTATGAAGTATATCTAGTCACTTGAAGGAGTTCTTTTAATCAGGGTACATACACCAACCTTCAAGCTAGGGGAACTTGAAAAAAAGTACAATACTATCAAAAACTACCGCATAATATAATAGGCTAATGCCTAACATACGGTATACTGAACTTGAATTCGGCTAGGACCCCTCCTTGCATTATCCTAGCTTTATATGTATATGATTGGAGAGGGACTTCGAAAATTTTGCAAGTCCCAAGGTCATGTTGCCTCCCGGATTGCGGATATTTTTTCCGGTGGACCCCCCTCCCGATAAAACAGGTTCCCTATTGAAATGTTGACTTCCAAGTTAGAGAATGTTCTAAGACGTCATTGAATCGTGATATCACGGAAACGATCTATGACATTATCAGATTGTGACGTCCCAGAGAGTGATCTATGATGTCATCAGATCTTGGCGTCACAGGGTGTGATTTATGACGTCGTGAGATTGTGAGGCCACGGGAACAAATTCATGATGTCATCAGATGATGGCGTCACAGGGAGTGATCTACAAAACGTGACGTCACGGGAATCGATTTATGTCATCAAATCTTTATGTCACAGAAAGTGATCAGTGGCGTCATCAAATTGTGACGGCACAGGAGTCGAGACGTCATTAAAACATGACGTCACGGAAGTGATCGATGACGTCATTGGATCGTGACGTACCAGGGAGTGTAAGACCGAACTATGACGTCATCCGGTTTGGGACTTATTCCTGAACTTAGTCATGACCACATTTAAATCAGATTTCGGGACTCAGTTTGGGACTGAGCTTGGACCGAATTTACGACCGAATTTGGGACCGAATCCAGGACTCAATTTGGGACCAAATTTGGTGAGGAGTCAGAGACTAAGTTTCCCAGAACCTAGAGGACTGAATTCGGGATTCAGTTTGGGACTGAGTCCGGAATTAATTTCAGAACTCAATTTACAACCCAATTTGGCACTGAGTTCTGGACTTAGTTCAGGATCAAATTATAAGCTGATTTTGGGACTAAGTTTGGACCAGATTCGGGACTAAATCCAGGACTCAATTTGGGACCCAATTTGTGACTGAGTCCTGGACTTAGTTCAGGACCAAATTAAAAGCTGATTTTGGGACTCAGTTTGAGACTAAGTTTAAACCAAATTTGGAACCAAATTCAGGACTCAATTTGGGACCAAGTATGGTGAAGAGTCGAGTCGAAAACTCAGTTTTCGACCAAATTTGGTACTGGGTCCAGAACTTAGTATAGGAGTGAATTTGGGATTCAGTTTGGGAGTCTGTGATTCAGTTTAGGACCCCGAATCTGGGATTGAGTTCCGGGACTCAGTTTGAGACTGAGTATGACATTAATTTTAGGATTCAACTCAGGACCCAATTTGGGACTTATTCCTGGACTTGGTTTAGGATCACATTTAAAGCAGATTTCATGACTCAGTTTGAGACCAAGTTTGGACCAAATCCGGGTTCAAATCCAGGACTCAATTTGGGACCGAATTTGGTGAGGAGTCGGAGACTCAGTTTTGGACCAAATTTGGTACTGAGTCCAACATAGTATAGGACTGAATTTGAGATACAGTTTGGGAATCTGTTACTCAGTTTGGGACCCTGAATCTGAAATTGAGTCCCGGGATTCACTTTGGGACTGAGTCCGGAATCAATTTTAGGACCCAATTCGGGACTACATCAAGAACTCAGATTATGACAAAATTTGGGATTGAGTCATCAGAGACTTGGTTTTAGACCTAATCTGGGACCGAGTTCAGGACGTAGTTTGGGACTGAATTTTGATTCGGACTGATCAGTTTGGCGCCGACTCCGAGACTCAGTTTGGGGCCGAATTGAGACTGAGTCCCAAATTCACCATGCCCTTAAGAACCTCATGCAGTCACAGAATCAGAAGTTAAGGGGATAAGTGACTTTCCAAAACTTTTTTTCAAATTTTTAAAAGTAGATAAATGTCATTGGCGCAGTCTCATGCCTCCTCTCCTTCCGCACAAACTCAATTCGGTTGACGTAGAGTTGAAATGAAAGTTATTGACGATTCGTCCCGCAAAAAAGGGACCACAAGTCGCTATGGTGAAAGATCCTCGCATTTAATTGGCCGTTTAGGCCCGTCTTACACCAGAAAACAATAGAGCACGTTTTCTGTAATCTTTCAATCGAACATTATAAACAACTTTCTTCGCATAAGCCTTTCTCCTTAGTCAAAGGAAAGTGAGAAGGATCAGATTATACAGGCCCAGTATAATGAAAGCTAGAGATCGAAATTATAAGCCCAATATGCTGTATATCCGGCCTAGTATAATGAAGGCTAGAAGTGGAAATTTTTACGTCTCTGAAGTAGGTCAAGGTCATTGATGAAGACATAACGCGTCACATAGTTCTAGCTGACCCCCAGTCCAAAGACATACTTACACATCAATATGTATTATCACTCAGGTTTAAGGTAATGGTACGTATTCGCTGCTCCTTTCGTTCGCGTTTCGCTACAGATTACAATCAGTGGTCATGCAATGCGGTTGGATCCTCTTCATCTGGTGGACTACAATGAAAAGTTGAGTCAGAAATTTCGCTATTAGACTGATTTGTACCTTCACTTTAACCCCTTTTGTCGTGGATTTAAATCCGTCTCCGTAATCTTGCAACTTGAACACGTTTTGACTTTTGACCCTATTTCAGTTAGGCACCAAAGTTCATCAGTCTAAACTGTGACGGCACAGGAGTCGAGACGTCATTAAAACGTGACGTCACGGAAGTGATCGATGACGTCATTAGATCGTGATGTACCATAGAGTGGAAGACCGAACTAGGCACATTTCGGGCCATAACTCAGCTTAAAAAAGTCATAAAATGTTGGGCAGGGGCGCAAGTTGAAGATAAAATTGAGACACGAATTTCGTAGATTCAGAGTATTTGCGTTTTGACGCGAAAACAGATTGAGTGCAAACTCCCATATAATTGGCAACATCATTTTGATCCATCCGGTGTATGATGATAAGGAGTTATATATGATAGATGAGGGATATGGAAAAACTTTGACTCCCAAGCTGTATATAATATTATGATGATGAGATGTCATAATTGGAAAATTTCTGACTTTCAATCAGACCTAGTGCGTTTCTTCATGAGACTAACTATTTCCCACGAAGCCGCAAGCTGCTCAATTACATCTGAATATTTTGGCCCTGGTTCTTGGCAGAGATTCCAAGATTCGATTCTTTCTTTGTTTCTGGTTTTCGGAGAAAATTTGGAGTACGGTTCTGGAACTGTTTCCGTTCCGGTTTTCACCGTTTCGTCCAGGTGTTTCTGTCCTGGCAGGTTTCCATGCCTCTATTGAGTGCAAAGTGTATGGTGTCGTCCTTGTACGGCTTGGTCCGTCTCTCTGTGGTTCTTTTTCTCGAGTTCCTGTTTCGGTAAGTGTCAGTTCTCCGTCTTGAGGAAGACGTAACCGGTAGGTGTGCAATTAATTATCTTGCACGCCCGTGTCCTTGCCTATTGAAAATGAAGTTTTGCGATTGGATAGTTAGTACCTGTCATAGCGTGCTTTGTCTAAACTTTCCCAGTGCTTTAACATGTCTCTTATAGACGATTTAAGTTTCGCTTCCATCTGAGCATAATAGTTGTGACGACGGATTCATATATCACGCTCTTTGTCGTTGTTTAAAAAAAACTTGTTTGTTCCGTTTGAAGACCACTGCTGCAGCATTCCAAATCCGGTGATTAATATAGCCTCCCTTCCAAGGTAGCTCAACTGCTCTACCCTTTCAATTGGGTTACCACCAATATTGATTGGAGGATTTTGCAAGTTTGCTCGGGTATCCTACCTTATTAGTTTTGACAATGTTGATATCCATGCACAGCTGTCCGTACGTTTTGGCAAAGGTTTCCATGATTTGCTGCATAACGACGAGTTGAACGGCATATTGCAGCACTGTTTTTTTTTTTTTTTGAGTATATGTGTTCGTTTTGCTCCTCAATCTGGGCAGGTTGTGGAGACCTCCATTGGTGTGGTATCGGATACCTATTCCTAACTGTTGCAGTCTGCAGTTGAGCATCATCAAAAAGGCGGTTTTGATGGTGACACCATGCATCTTTGTCAGTCGGGGGCCTCAGTACAACCTTTGCCATTTACAGCGCGGTAACCATCAGGGCAGCCAAATTCGTCCGACCAGGTCAAAAGCTTTCCGTAGATTTACGAGTATAAGTTCTGTACCCTCACCTTCTCCTATATCTGGTGCCGTGCAAAGATCATATCTACTGTGCATCGGCCGGATCTGAAACCTGCGTTGATTCCAGAATGATTGGCTCAAGCGCCGGCTGTAGCAGGTACACTATAAACTGCGCCAGGATTTTTCCACCAACTCTTGAATTCAACGGGTACTTTTCCCTGTCCCCAGATTCTTTGTGAAAGAGGTAATAGCGCCTTGGACAGTTGGCCTTCCATCAGCCACTCTGATTGACTTGTTCACGTCGTGCGCCGGACCGTAGACAGATTTGATGGCTCTGTAGAGATCCAAGCTATCGTTTGGAAAAGTAGACAACAAAACGAGTTATGAAGACCAAGTCTGCGGATAATCTCCTGGACCTTCTGTGGCAAAAGTTTAGCTAAGCCCTCTTTCCTCGTATTTTTAGCCCAACTTCACGCTATGAAGCTCCACGGTTTCTAGATTGAGGTTTTAAAATTAAACATAAGGACGATGACCTGGGAGCAGTTTGTCCACGAGAGAAATCGAAAAAAAAAAACAAAGAACACAAAACTTATCTATCATCTGCTTTATGGAAGGAAAAATACGACCCACTAATCTATCCACAGATCTTAATCATTCGCGTGGTTGAGATGAATTAAAGAAAGAGAGAGAGATGTTCGCTTTCACACCTGTTACCCTGTCTACTGATACACGATTATCGCACGTTTCCCGTTTTTCAATGAGTATAAATATGTCGCATGGGTCGTACGCTCTCATCGTAGCGTAGCAGCCAGAATATTATAAATGAAAATTATTATAAACCTTTACGTTAATTACAGGAGTATTGTTATCCGAACGCTGGGAAGTTGCATGAACCGGATAGGACGTACCTCCTTTTCCTCATCTCATCTGTTATTCCTACCAATAACATAGTATAATGTGTATCGTATTTCTACGACACCTTGTGAGTATTACACAGTTTGCAACATTCAAATACTGTATTTCGTGTATATATCTGTGTATACCGAGTCCTCATTTATGAAACAGTCTTATCGACTTCCGGTCAAGGGCAATTGTTTTCTTGTCCGCGCGGCATAGAAAATGCGGGTTTTCTTGAAAATGCACGAAATTCCCACGAAGTGATTCAGAGAATCCGCGGACGGTCAACTAACCATACTATTGTATTGTTCGAAAGGGTAATTAAGATCAACGAACTAATATACCTTCGCATATAATCTCATTTACGTATGTACATCGATACGTTTACTCACATGCAATAAATATGAGGTTTGCGAATTGACAAATGGCCACTTGGTGAATGAACGATGTTTCCTCTATAAACTGTGCGCCAAAATTTACGACTGGCGTGTTTGGTAGTAATTTCACATGTTGTAATTCTTTTTCGAAATCTTTTGTTCGGGGCGTTTGAAATTTACCGTACTGAAGATTTCTTCTTCTAGGGCAGTTACGAACGACAATGAAGAGAATTGGGTTGATCAATAACTTCAGCATTTCCTAATCCATGATATTGATGAGCTGGAGTGCCCCATAACCTCCTCGTCTCAGTCATTCATTTTTCGTCATCGGTGTCTATTTGCCCTGAAAAGCGTGAGTTTCATAAGAGAGGGTGCGAGAATGTTTCGTCATCATTGTCTGGCTGCCCTGGGCAGCGTGAGCTTTAGAAGAAAGGATACAAGAATTTCTAGTTAGACTCAGCCGTAAAGTAGTGGTACGGTCGCATGTACAAGATTAGAAACTTGGCCCCGCGCTTCTCAAAGCTTAAGCTTCATCAGGCCCCCTGTTTTCTTGGAAAAGTTCCTCCACATGTGGTTCCTGACTTACTCTGATTTTATATCTCAGCAAGGTATGAAAAACTCTGTTACACTCTCTGGAGACCTATCAAAGCTCTGGATCCTTCTTGTTGCTATCATCTTTCTTATGAACTTGGATTTTTTTTTTTCAAGTCCATCTATTTCTTCTTTTTTAAAAAATATCAGCAATAATCTTCAAACATTGCTGAGGTCCATCGTTTTTGAAAGCTGTATTGTTCGCATTTCTTGATGCATACGCTCTCCTTGTTTATCACACAACTTGCCTCAGGAAAACAGTCCAAATGGGAATGAAAAAAGTGTACTCTTAGAGACATTCGGCAACCAAAGGTTCTGACAATTTTTCAATAGACCGGCTGCCAATTGCTTGTGGTCTGGATTTTCACATTTCCTAAGAAACCATTAACCACAGATTTGAATGGATTCCAGGCGCAGCAGCTTCTTTCCCGTTCACTTTTAATGCGAGATTCGGATCCTTTGTCAATTACACCTTCCTCAATCTTGCTTATTGTTGATCGTAGGAACCTTCGACCGTAGGAACAGTTCCTGTAAATATTTGAATTCTTCTTCAGTTTTATCCATACCTTTAAAAAACTGTTTCATTGAACCTAATTAGAGGTGAAGGATAATTATGTTATGATCTACTAGTGGTTCGTTCTTCAGATTTTGTTCACCAATTTTCCAGGTTCATTTTGACCAATTTTTTTTAATGTATAATGGAGACAATCAAGTGCATAAGAAACATATATCTAATGTGTATCAAGTCTGACGACCATGGAGTATGGCCACCATCTTAAGATGGGCGATGATATACCATTCATAAGTTTTATATCTATGTACTTTAAAGTTTACAGACCTACGTCCATATTCTCATAGGTTTCCTTCATCTTTTTAAAATATGCACTTACCGCTGGAATATCTCATTCATCACCCTCATTACTCAGTAGAACAGCTTTGAGACTAGTATATTGAGTGAAATTCCTTGCTCTCTTATTAGATGTAATTGTAATCTTCACTCCAATCTTTCCGTGAAGCGCTTGAGTTTTACGCCGCAGAACACCTCCCGGCTCAAAGCCATCCCATTTCCCCCCGTGGAAGTTTCCAACGACTCCAACGTATCTAAACAAGAATTGGACCTATAATAGACAAAGACTCCCCCTTCCCCCTCATAAAGCTAACTGGCGTGTTAACGCATAACGCAAACATGCGAGCATGAGACGTCTTTATTGCAGATAACGATTATAACTAACTCTAATCTAGATACAGTCCGCTACAAGATTTTCCTCTTTTTTTTTTAACGGGGAACCCACTATCCATTTTGTTAGGGGGATTACATTTTGAGAAAACGTCCGCGTCCGGGAGTTTCCGTGAGCTGCTTGACGTGACGTGACGTGAGACGCTTTATGACGTCATGAATGACCTTGACCTTGACCTACTTTAGAGACTTGGAAAAATTTCAACTTCCATCGAGAGTTTCTGTGAACTGAGTGACGTGACGTGAAGTGACGTGACCTGTGACACTTTATGACGTCATCAATGACCTTGACCTTGCCCTACTTTGGGGTTTTGGAAAAATTCCAATTTCCACCGGGAGTTTCTGTGAACTGAGTGACGTGACGTGTGACGTTCTATGACGTCATCAATGACCTTGACCTTGACCTAATTTAGAGACTTGAAAAAATTCCAACTTCCAGCCGGGATGCTTTATGATGTCATCAATGACATTGACCTTGACCTAATTTAGAGACTTGAAAAAAATTCCAACTTCCAGCCAGGATGCTTTATGACGTCGTCAATGACATTGACCTTGACCTAATTTAGGGACTTGAGGAGAATTTCAATTTCCAGCTCTCACTATATCAGGGTTAGCATGCAGTATACTGAGAAGAGCCCAGTCAACTCATCTTCTGAGGGGGCCTTTTCACGCTAACGTCATCGCGAGCGCGGGAGGTTGCGGGTTCCCCACTGCCATTGCAAACCTGCAATGGCTTCTATTTTTTTTTTAAATTACATTCAAGGACTGTTTGGTGGAAAAGAGTTACATAAACTGCAATAAGAAATTTTTGTACTAACATTAGTTTTAGGAACATTTTGCTGCTGGCTGCTACTCCCTACTTTTGACGCAGATTGCGCCACATGCATTACAAGGATTTTGAGCTGACGCACAGGAAAGGGTCAATTTGTGTCTTGCCAATGGATATCTTCTTCAGGTATGATGGAAACTTCTTCCATCGTGGGAAACTTCTTCTGTAACATCTTGATTTCCAAGTACATACTTTAATTCCTCTACAGTTTCTTGCACTGAGCCCCTCAGCATGCCCTGCCTGGTGCTCCCAAAGTGCACCAGGAGCGGTTGTCTTAACGGTTAGCCCACCGACTTACTAAGGTCTTCCAGGTAAGGGGTAGTGAAAGTGAAGCACTTCTCTTCTTCCTTCTTGAATTTCTTCCCGCTCAATTGCCCAGAGAGCCAAAACTGTTTTTCAAAGATATTCGCGAACTTCTTGATATTCCCAGTCCAGCACGTCAGGGCGACCATTGCTGAATCTGGACGTAATCAGCTGGGGATGTCATCAACCGTGACCCTATTCTGAGCTCCTTTCCAACTATCTATGAAAAAAAAAAGATAAAATCAAGCAAATCCTGCTACAGTTGCTCTCTGTACGTTCATATTCGATTATTATGCTATAACCTGCATGTTCGTTTGTACTCAAACAAATCAGTGTAAGCGTGGGTGTACACCTATCCATTAACATACAAGTAGTTTGAGATTCTATCTTCATATGCTGTTTAAAGTGGCTGTTTTTTTATTTACGTCTACAAAGTAAACTCTTCCGTCCATTATCCAGGCATTTCCTATGCCGTAATTAATTTTAGTTTGTCTGTTGCGGTGAGGTCCTCTCTTACCAAGGTCCTCTCTTACCACCATTCTGGTACTTTTCAGTTTTCTCTTCTTGTCAAAAATACGTTTACGAGAATTGTGGCTTGTAAATTTCATTATTCTGGCTCTAGGCATTGGTTGTTTATCAAATGCAATATTCCTTCTTGGCCCGACTAGTTGTGAGCGACAAATCTCTGACTTTGCTATTGTCACATCCAATTTTGTTGCTACCATCTCCTGAATAAGTGCGCCAGTGTCCTTGACACCGTTCGACGAATTTTCAGGAATATCCTAGAATCGGAGTGAATTTCTTCTTGTGTATTGTTCAAGTTCGTTTATGAGTATTGCCCGTGAATGTACAGACACAGCCTGTGTTACCGCCGATTCCACTTCTTTAGCGAACGATTCTTCAGCCGTCAAACAGGACCGGCCTTCAATAGACGCTTTTGTTTTATTGTTTTGCAGGTTAGAAATTGATGGTCGCACATTCGAAGAATTGTTTGAGATTTTTTTAGCAAAAGCCAGGCTATCCACTGATTCGGAGACCGCATGTCCGTTTACCGATACAATTCGGAATGTCCTCTTGATGCTAATTTCTGCGGTCTTATCCTTCACTGTTTTACCAGTTCCCTGATCCAAACCGACATCTGCGAGTACAGGTCCTCTGCTTCGCAGATGTGGACGCTTTTCATCTTTCCACAATACGGCTCTCATTCGATTTTGCACGAACTTACGCAGAAACAAATCGTTATTCACGAGACATGAGTTACCAGACTTTTTTGACGTCATCAGCTGGTAATGTCACTGACCTCGAAACTGATTCTGAAATTGCGAGTTCAACCCACTTCCCCATCCTAGGCTTATACTGGGACTAATCCTCCTTCATACTAGGTCCGCGAATGAGCCCCTGAAAGCTAGCGACTTAATACTAGCCCAGGAAAGGGGGCGAGCAAGCTGAGGGAACACATGATTTCATTCATTTGACTACGCCAAAAAATTTCGTTTCTCTCGGCTTTCAGTTCTCCAAAAGATGGGCAGGTTGGTTTTGATTGTTCCTTGTTTAGTGCCCATTTATTTTTTTCCATTATCTGACTAATTTTGCAGCTCTTCAAAACTTCCTACTATATCGATGGATCGTTTTTTCCAACTGAAATAACTTCATCGCTTATCGCTATTATTTTCATGGATAATTTTTTACGTTCCTGCATGACGATATAGTATGACTGCGCGGCGTGTTAAAATAAATTAAACCTGTAGACCGTTTTCACATTATAGAACGCGAAGGGGTGAGGGCACGGGGAACGCTAATATTAAAATAATTAATTTCAAAAAACCGTTTTCTTTTTATATATTTTGAAACGAGCTCGTCATCCCCTCATATCGCATTCTATAAGTGTATGCGGCAGACCTCTGCTCCATTATATTATAGTGTGCAGTGCGTGTAGATTTTATAACGAGTAGACTATTATAGAATATCTATAACGGTTGAACGGCGATAAATAGGTGGATGAGGGTGGTTTTCAAACTCGTCGTTTTTACGCTATCCACAACAATTCGCCATTTAGATAGTAATTACGAAAATTCCGTATACCGTCTAACATCCACCTCCTCTTCACGCGCTGCACTCGTCATCTTCGTCGTCGTCCGTATAGTATAGAGAGGATTTGGAAATTTAATTTCATCAACATCGTAATCATCGCGTCATAATCGAAATAAATTATTACTCGTCGTTAAATATAACTGCAGCGGATGACGCGAGGCTGACGTCGAAAATGAAACAAAGGACTAAGTTTTCTGAAAGGGGCTACTCCTACTTCCTTGGCTGTATATACGTAATCGTGGCAAAAAATAGCGCGAGCGTTCAATTTGAGCGTCTCGGTAACGTTTGTGGTTGTTATCATAATTTTATTGTTGATTCTAAGTGTAGATATTGTAACGTAGGTTTCACTAGTCTTCATTCAATCGGAGAGGAAGAATTTTTTTTCAACTGCTTCTATTTTCAATTCACCCATTGCAATACTGATGCCCAACTCATGGTAGAAATGTGACGAACGACTGGTCTTTCAGAATTTATTCGTTTATATCTTACTGTTTAGAAGAGTGGTTGCAAAGAATAGTTCGAAAGGAAAAAGTCATGACTAAGTTTGAATTTATCAACCAAAAAGAGATGGCGTAATGATCGAAGCTTTCTTGCAAATTTCCGCGAGTATATGGAGTTTATTTCCCCGAGTACGTAAAAAATAACGCTATCAGATATGCCTCCAAGAAAGAATCTGTGGTCCTGAAAACTCGTCGTCAGAAACTAGCCACTAACAAAGCTATGTTGGTGAAGGCAGATAAGAGCAACTCGATCATCGTTATGGAACAAGGTATTCACGACCGTAAAGTCTTAATTACCTGTCGTCGAGCGGTGCCACAAAGAGTTCTAAGTTCAAGTCACCTCCGAGAGATAAGGAAAACTGTTAATAGCTCCCACCTCATATTGCTCAGAAGCCTGTGCTTGTCTCTCACCAATACCCCCGCCTCTATAGACTCTTTAAGCTCCTCAAGCCGAGAGCACCAGTTAGACCTATCATCACCATATCAACCTCCACCTACGGTTAGCTAGTTTTCAAACGACTGGCTTAAAGCTACCACCTTCTTCGTTCTGTTTCCGGCTTGCTTGAGCTTGTTGGTAACCTGTGTAGCGTTGGCTTCGATGTACCTAGCGCCCCGATCACCGCCTTCGCTGTCGTAGGCCCATTTTCCAACATTCTTCTAGAAACAACCATACGGTATGGTCTGCGTCAGATCGCTGAGGTGAATATTCACTCTGGTCTCCTTTAGAATCTGCCTTCGGCTCAATGTCTGCACCTTCGAGGGTAAGCTCTTGAAGTTTCCGGAGGAGGTGGGGTCCCTATCGTATCGCCTTTAGGTTCTCTCTGGGGTGACTTCTTTATGGACCTCGTGGAAGCTGAGATCCTTGATGCTGGGTACCCTCTGGCGAGCCTTATGTCAATAATGTACTCTGCCTCTGGGAAATCCCGGAGACGACACTACACGAGTTTTTATCTTTCCTAAATCCAAGTGAAAAATTCACTTGGGGATGGGGAGGACTGAAATCAATTTCTTGGACATTCGCATTTCTCTCGCGGAGCAAGGCCACAGTTCGGTATGTATGGGAAATCCATCGTTTCTGATTTATGGAAATTCAACAGAAATTGACAGTTCACAATTAAATGTTTGAGAGACTTCAGACTCCCTCGACGTAGATTCTTTTCTTTTAATGCAGCAATACATGACATTAATGTTTGTTCAGAAGACTCCCGGCTATTCACTATCGTAAGATTTCGCATTTCAACTCAATGTTCGATCACAAATAATAGGGTGTTGGCAAAACAATCTTCTGGCCGAGCCAAATAGAAAAAAAAATTATGTTTCATGTCTACTGTCCTTTCGTGACGTTTTCACTCGTTCGTTTTCATCGTTAACCTGGTTTGCTTTATGATTGGTTGAGCGACTCACGTTTTGGGTCAGAGGTCCAATTTTACGAGCGTTTGGTGTATAGTTCCAGTCAGGGTATCTCAAGCCAATAGTTTTGAGGTAGCTCCTTGGGTTGATAGAAACCTGCTTTAAAGAGATTCAAGAAGAACTCTCTTCCTTGCTCTACTACGTGTCAAGTTTAGAATATTTTCAACCTATAGCTGTTGGATTACTTCGCTCTTTCGCCCCCTCCTTGGTCTAATATAAGTCTACTTTGAAATATTGCAAGCCTATAACTTTTAGGGGGCGAACGAGCGGCAGCTGATAGCTTTTAGCTCACTCGTTCCGCTCTTTACTTTGGTCTAGTGTAGGTCTAGTTTAGGACTAATAAAATTCTAGGCGAGGGGGGGGGGGGGCTTCTAAAGCCAGGTCTAGAAAAAGCCCAGTGCTCAAACCTACCACCTTCCTGTCTCCAGAATTATTTACCCGATCAAAAAGAGGTTGCCTATCCCTCACTGCTCAAATCTTAAGTTCAAGTCTCGAGTCTCAGGCTCGAGACTTGGTCTTTATTGTCAAACTCGAGTCTCATTCTCAAGTCTCTGGCCTGAGTCTCAAGCTCGAGTCCTAAACTAGAGTCTTAGGCTTGAGACTCTAATCTATAGTGTCAAGCTACTCGAGTCTGAGATTTGTGACTTAGATTTGAGACTTGGATTTGAGACTGAGACTCGAGCTGACACTCGCGATAGAAACTTGAACTTGAATTTCCAGACTGAGACCCGAGCTTGAGACTTGAGTGTGAGACTGGGACTTGAGACTGAGAGTCGAGACTAAGACTCGAACTTAAGACTGAAGACTATGAAACTCGAGACTTCAATCTTGAGTCTCTAGCTTGAGTCTCAGGCTCGAGACTCAGTCTCAAGTTTCAAGCTTGGGTCTTAGTCTCGAATCTCAGACTCCCGATCAAAAATAAAGTGCCTATCCGCCACTGCCAATAAGCCTATTTTAAGACTAGTAAAATCCTGGGAGGGGGGGGGGGTCTTAGGTCTAGTTTAGGACTGATAAAAACCTGGCATAAAGCTCGTATAAAACTAATATAAAGCCATCATAAAGCTAGTATATAAACTAGGCCAGGTGACTTCGCGGGGCGAACTCGCAAATTTTTGAATCACCCACGGAGTACCGAGGGTGAGAGGGCACGCGCAGGGTATATCCCCCTCCCCCCCTTATCTGCGCCACTGGTCTTAGTTTATTTCTATCACTTATTTATCTTTCCCCATCAGGTCTGTTTTCGCTTCGCTCTGATGATTGCCTTTGTTGTTGTAAGCGTTTTGTAACTCGTTTTCAAAATTCTGTGGTTGAGCATCTTAATTCTTTGCTAGGAAGGATAGAACGATCGTTAAACGATATGGATTTCAGTCAAGGGAAAAGAATGTTAGATGGGAGGAGCAGCTAGGAATAGATGGCTCCGAATCTCACGGAAAACAGAAGCAGAGTCTTCCATCAGTTCAAGTTCCTGATTGGGAACGTTTGGAAAGCGTAACTCATGATTGAAAAATTATGTAATCTTGGAAATTTTTGAGATATCTGCAAAATTTTGTCGAAAATTCGAGAGTGGGATGGATATCCATGCAGGATTGCGACATTTAAGGAATAATATGATCAATCCAAGAGAGAAAGAGAAACAGAAACGTTTCAAAGGGAGTTTGGAAAGCGAAGAAATTGAGCTGATCAAGTTCGAAGTATAGGTAAGAATTGAATTTCGAATTATGCTCCCCAACAACAAGAAATAAATATGCATATTAGATTCGCCTATAGAATAATGACGGTGATTTTCTGTCTTGTCTACCAATTTATAGAACTTCAATAAACTTAACCTAATGTACAAAAGAACGACAGTATTCCCCATGAATATATTTTATATAGACTTGTTACCATTCAAAAAAACGAAGATAAATTTTTCAAATGTATGTAAACGCCTTCTATTTCGACGTAGAAAAAATGGTTCAGAATTGTCGTTCTTTTTTATTTCCCTTTCTGTCAGTCGTAATATTATCGGAGCATCTTGATCGAACTGTCGTCTGTTTCTTTTTTTTTATTTTTGTCATTGTTTTTAAGCATTGGTGATTAGTTTAATTTATGTAAGGTTACGTCTGTTCGGCAAACCGGTTTGATTTTCTGTCTATATCTTGTTACGAAATTCAAAAGAAAAATACTATTACCAGTGTAGCATGAAATTCGTAAAATGCACTCATCAATAAAGGGTACCGTGGTTCGAGAGTGAAAAAATTAAATAAATTTTTTTATTATTTAATTATCGATGACGTTAACACGATTACTATAGTGTTATAAAATATTGATTTTTTTCTAAATGGACGTACGCAATTAGCATAATGAAAAAGATAGAATAAAAATTTCGTCTCCATCGCCGATGGCCGTAGTAATCCACTCTGGAGCAGTAAGATAACGAATCCATTATAGGTTATGGGCAAATATGAATTTAATTCATGCGATTTATTGTGAAATTGTACGATTTTACGATAGAATCTCATTTTTCTCTTCTCTTATTTCTTATGATTTTCCTTCTTTCTGTGAAAATTGTCTACCTACTTGTTCGCGTATTTTTAAACGATTCTTATGACTGTGTGAATAAATTTGGGTACCTCTTAAATATTCTTCACGAGTGTGGTCGATTCTCCCTAATGCATAAAATGGAAACATATAACTATTATTCAAACGCTGCTTCTTCGTTTGATACTAAGAAGCCGAAAAGACAGTGACAATTTTTCATGACAGTTTTACGCTATAAATGATCATAGTCCACGTGTCTATCTCTAATGTCTGTGAATGGTAGCGAAAAATCGTTCTTGATTGTTTTCAACCTACTAATTCTTGGAAGTTCTGTATTTTGCCCCTGCGAAATGAAATCGGTTGCAACATTATCATTAATCAAGAAACAAAAATTCAAAACTCATTCTAATCTGTATGACGTCATCAGCATCGTGGTGACTTGAAATAGTTTCCTCTGTATGAACTGTACAGTTGCTCATCCTTTTCATTCAGCTAGTAGTATACCAGAATTTTTTGGACTTATGAGCCATAGGCTAATGAAGTTATCATGGAGTGATGACTTTCTTCTCTTCGCGTCCTACGATGACGTCACCTGGTTACATTCCTTTGTATACTAGACTATATCGACTTGCTCGATGCTGCAGCCATCAGGCTATTTTGTTCTCACGTCTTCTCTATTCAAGGTACAAACTTCGGGAGAATGAGCCTCACTTTAAGTTGTCTCTTCAATAAAGACCAACACCATCTGGTCATCTGTTGCAAGAAGCTCTGGGCAGAAGAAGATCCATCTACTTGGATTGTCCTACCCATAATCATGTGTTCGTATTCAGCCCTGATAACTTCTTGTCCCTCCTTGGCATTACTGTAGTGGAAAAAACTTGACTTCTAACCCTCGCTATCGTGTTGTGAACCACTCACTTATCGGTAAATACCACCAAACTCGAAGATCTTTCTACTTCCACCTTTCGTCAGCCCTCAACGCCCTCAATCCGTTTCAATAAAATGCATTTTCTATGCTCATCTTTTCGGAAAATTATTCGAATGCTAATACGCCTCGAATATTTCGTACTTCGAGTGGGCGACTGAAATGAATTCGAATACGACAAATTCCCGTCTGTTCATAAAATTTTGGGTCTAATTGCTCCGCTAATGAGGTATAAATATTTTCATCGCTTCCTTCTTCGGGGCGCGCACTGTATACGTCATTTGTTTTCATTTCAATAAAAGCCGAAAATTACCGAGAGATATTCCCGTCCACGTGAATTCCGATTTTAGGTCATCTTCTATATAGTAGATGTAGGAGCCCTCTAACGGAGCAGCGCCTGGCTCACATGTACTAGAATTCGCGATTAGTGTCACAAAAAGGGTGAATTCTTTATCACGGTTAAGTAAATGAACGCGTACAGTGAAATTATTGCTCGTCTACGGCGGACCATTGCCCGGATACCGAAGGTTCGCGTGTTTTACCTCGATAACTGTGCTCTTTAACGTTATGATTTATATTATCGGGCATTTTTATCCTCCGTGTCATGATAACGCATATTTAGAGAAGTAAACTATGTAATAGGTAGATGCCCACGATAAAACGAGCGTGAATTTTTTTTTCCACAAGTCCCTTTTGGGAAACCTTCATAGAGTTTATAATTATCATTTCCTATAGTTAAGATAAAAACCTTGCTGAATTAGTACCGTAGTTAGTGCGGTATAATACGGTCGTTTTATTGAGAAATAACAAATCAAAGAATGCTGAGACTTCAGAAATCGTTATTTCTCAAAAGGTGCATTGGAGGAAGAATTTTTCTTCTAAATTTGAGCAACAATTGTAGAGGAACTCTCAGGGTGATTTTATAGACGAACTGAGAAGATACAGACCTCTTTGGTAAGTTGACGATTCACCTTCTCTTACGTTAAATTATCAAGATTTAGAGTACATAGACTTCGCGAAAGAAATTTTTTATGTGAACGCTCCGTCAACTCCTCATCAATGGCCATGAATGAGCTTCACGGCATGTAGTCAGCTCTACGTTCTCGGAAATTTTTTGTTTGCGCTCATTCTACTCACACACTTCTACAGCTCTATGAATTTCGAGCTTCGGTCTTGCCGAAATAATCCTCAGTTTTAACTTACCCGTCTTATCAATCCGATCTCTCGTTTCTTGCCAAAAGCTACATCTTACATCTTGTATACAAAGTACTAGTGGTCAGTGAAATGATCCGGCAGAATTTCCTGATGCAATGAGACTCGTTGTGGCGATAATTCTAACCCCCGAGTGAATTTTAGGAATCCGTGCCTCGAAGAATTTCTTCTAGAGTGGCGCAGAGGAAATGAAATAGCGCCACAAGATCATATCTCAGAAATTCGTGGAAACGTGGAAAGTAACTCCTTGATCTCTTGAAATTAGGCTTTGAATAATATTCAGTATAGTTACCTTCAGAAATTAATTTTATAACTACATACAAACCACGAGGGTAAAGGAAGCCTGCGTCTGAATTTTTGAGCTTTCTCTAGAGATTTTGTCTGACGAGGGCATTTTTGTATTTTTTGACCCAATCGAATTTGTCTTTGGATCTCGAGCTATGGCTATAAATTCTTAAGAAACAGGAAAAAGATTAATTTCTGAGTCTTAACATAAAATTACAAGGATAAAGAGATTGTGCGTGTGCACATTTGAGCTTTCTTTGGCCATTTTATCTGACGAAGGCATTTTTGTATATTTTTTTGATCCAATCACGAATTCGTCTTTAGGGGTCGAGCTACGAACTTTAGGAACCTGAGAATGGCATTCTTCCTGACTTTTATCCCCAAGAACTCAAGAGTATTTCATACCCACGTTCGATTTCCTTCAAAAGTTTGGTCTGACAAGAAGATTCTTTTCTTTCAGTTATCCAGGAAAAGTTTTGATTTTGTAGACTTTGTGGACCGATTGCCACTAGAATTAGCATGACATGAGTTGCCCTGTAGATCAGAATTTGAAATCCCTCCCTGAATCACAAGTTGTAGATGCCCAACAATATTGCGTAAGCAAGTTTTTCTCTCAAACGCTTAATACTTTGCTGAGGATCAGTGTTTGGATTCACAAGATATGTAACACCGAGCTGTGATTCTGTGAGAAACTGGACATAGATAAATTTCTGAGGCTCATTTTTATACACAAGAGTAAAAGGAGTCAGCATCCGCACTTTCAACCTTTCTTTGGTGATTTTGTCTCAGAATGACATTTTTGTCTTGTTTTGGCCCAATCACGAATTCGTCTTTGGGTCTCGAGCTATAAACTACAAGGGTAAAAGGAGTCTGCGTCTGCACTTTTGAGCTCTCTTTAGCGATTTTATCCCACAAAGGCATTATTGTATTTTTTTTACCCAATCACGAATTCGTCTTTGGGTCACGAGCTATGAATCCCTAGGAATCTCAGAACAGAATTATTTCTGAGTCTTAACCTCACAAACTGGAGGGTATTTCAGACCTGCTTTTGATATTTCGTGGTCAATTTTGTCTGAGAACAAAATAATAGTCCTTTTTCTATATAATAATAATCGTTTATTCAAATAATAAAGAAGCCTGTGTTAAATAATAGAAATGAAATTAAAATTGATGATTCAAGTATTTTAATTTATAATAACATTATGGTATTCTGTTTTGTCCGATTCAATCATTTTTAAATTATTTTTTGGACTACTATTGTAACAACCCTGTGTGGACCGACTCCACAAGGATTGAGTATAGAAGAGGAGAAATTGCAAAAATTTAACAAAGAGCTGTGGTTAGGTGTGTTGGTGCCTACCGCACTGTGTCGACAGACGCACTTTGCGTATTAGCACGGACACTGCCAATTGACTTGCTGGCAGAAGAGCAAGCACGAGTGTTCGAGGCAAAGAAGAAGACAAGGACCATCCAACAAGCCTTACGGGTCAAACAGGAGGCCAGTCGCTCTTCGCTTCTTTCCCAGACAGGAAAGAGTGAGTGGACCCGCGTGCTAATACGTTGACCAGTGGATGGACCGAGACCATGGCCAGTTGAATTTTCATCTTACACAAATGATGAGTGGCCATGGGTGCTTCAACAAGTACCTATACAAAATGGGGAAAGTTGAGCAACCGTCGTGTTCACACTGCCAGGAGCGGGATGATGGACCACAAGTCACAACACACCATCTTCGAGTGTGAGGCGTGGAGACGTGAGCGGGTTGAGCTAAAACGGTCTCTACAGGAGATCGGGGAAGATGAAGAACTCACCCCATGCATGCTACGCTCAACGGAGGCATGGAACCGCATATCTACATTTGCCGTTGAGGTAATGAAGGAGAAAATGAGCGGAATGGGAGCGGCAGATGTAGAGTCACGTTTTGGTCTTTCACATCTACGTGTACCATCCCCTATCCCCCATGCTGCTGCTGCTGCTACCTCAACATCAGCAGCAGCACCACCAAAAAAAGGGCGCTCAGGAGGGAGTGGCCGGGGTAAAAAGATGAAAAAGGGGAGAAAAATCAAACAAGAAGAAGAAGAAGAAGAAGAAGAAGAAGAAGAAGAAGAAGAAGAGTCTCTTGCCTAAGACGCCAGGGTCGCGATGCATTGCTGGGGAGCCCCTAGCGGGCTCTCAGTGGCGGCTGAAAGCTCTGGTGGAGGAAGGTACAGGACTGCCTGAATTTCAGGTTGAGTGCCGAGCACTGTCTTGGTCAATAGAGTAGACCCGATGGTCGTTTCAAAAATCCGTTTCTGCCATTTTTTGTAAGACCTAAAAACAGATTTCTACGGATTTTGATTGATCCATTAATGACAATCAGGAGAAAGGTATATCTTATAGAAGTAGGTAAGGTACTTTTTCCTTGATCGACTCAATATCACAAACTCTGTATTAGCTCATAACGAGCAGGAGAAAGGTATCTCTCTTTGTACTATCAAAGGTACCTTTCCCTTGATCGCAAGAAATCTGTATTGTCTGTAAAATCTAAAGAATAAGAAAGACCCGAATCTTTTTTGAGGACCAAAAATCCGTAGATCTGCCATCCTAGGGTAGACCCTTGTTGTAGCCTCATTGACGGACATTGCACACCACGCCGATCGCAAGGTGAAAATGGAGTCAGGTCACTTTTCAGCTTCAAATGCGGGGAAACACGCGATTCTGCGTCGCGACGCGAGGACGTACATTGCCCCGCATTTGAAGCTGAAAATAGTCTTCTACAATATTGTTCATAACTGCTCGAAGAATTGTGCGATTATTCTTGATCGTAAATATGTTATAGAGCAAGGTTCGAACTACATTTTTGTGTGGTTGAACATACCTCAGTATTCTGTTTTTGCTCTGCTATTGCGTTTTGAAAGTACGGTTTTCAGCAATTTTTGAATTTTCAAACGCTAATTACTCGTAACTCCGATGAGATAGATAAAAACGGCCAACGGCATCGTGTTCAGCGTGAAAAACACTTCTAGAAACATCTTAGATAGTTCATGTGCATAAAATGCTCTTCAGTAGTGTAATTGAATTGTAATTAATTTCACTTATTATGAATTGAGCAAATTTAACATAATATTTCCTTCAACATTTCTCTAGTTTAAATGGAAAAAAGGCTGATCTTTGAACTGAGGTTTTTTTTCGATTTTTTGAAATACTATGATTGAGAAATACTGATTCTGTGGTGCTCATTTCCCACCCCTCTCCTCTTCCGCCACCATAAGACGAACACGCCTCCCTTAAATTTATTAGGAGGTTGACAGTTCACCGAACCAGTTTCCATTGTATAAGAAAATTTTGCGGTATTCTCTCATTTTTTGTCATTAAGTGAATGATTGTAGGTACGTGCATGAGTCAATGAATTATGTTTGTCTTTCATGTATCATATCGGAGTTTTTTCTTCTCGATATGTGCTCATCAAACACACATACGATTAAAACGCGATAACACATCAATGAGGAAACGTACTTAGGTCAAAATACTGTTTCAACTTAGCAAACCGAGCGACCACAATGCAGCTCATGGTCATTCAGACCATCTCTACGAGAATATGAAGTGATCTTTAATAGATTAAAGAAACGAAACCTGAAAAAGTCGAAACCGAGAAACCAATATTTTAGTATCTACTAGAGGGCTGCGCCCCTTGGCCGCTACGCGGCCCAACCAATGCCCGGGGTGGATGTAAAACTTATTGTAATTGAAATTGGCAGAGTAAGTGTTTAACCATAATGAGAAAAGTAAAAAACAAAAATCATTAACCTGATGATCCTAGAAATGAAGGATTTTCAGCAATTAAATGAAACTTGACACTGGTTGCGATGTCTCTGACGCAAAAAAGGAAAAATCGAAAGAATACAGGAAAATTATGTGAAAGGAATGGGTCTGTTTTGTACAATTTCTATTCATTATAATTACCTTTTGGCACAGCCTTGAAAGAATGCTACTCTACTATTCACACCCAATTTGTGATAAAAATTCATCTTCCCTGTGGATCTCAGATGAATAACACAGGTCCCTCATAACTTAAAGAAACATAAAAGCATACTCCTCTCCATCATTTTTTTTATGTACATCATGTAGAGACTTATAAGATTTTACACAAGGGTTAATTTTGTGCAAAGTATCTAAGTAATTCGACATGCCCACCGTAGGTTCCACTTTTCATCATATGACCACTGTAATCATTTACAGAGTCTATTGTTGTGTTATAAATTTTACTGTTGAGGATAATCTCAGAATATAAATCCCAATGATCGACAATATGTTTCACTATTGCTTTCCGTACTAAGTAAAAACAGCTCTGTTTCTGGTAAAGACAATAAGACAGAGCCCTAAAAAGGCATTTACCATCTTCCCTTATGTTGTCTATACCCTGTGCGGAAGTTGGATGATGGAATTTTTCAACGGGGATTATACCATTAACTGAAGCCACTTCTGAACTACTCTTCGTAGAGGACAATTTTTCAATATCAAGTTGTAGAAGAAAACGCTGAACTTCGCTCTATTCAAAATTATTCGAATTATCGACGCGATATCACAAATATTCTTAAATACAATATTTTTCGACACCAGGTATAAGCACAACTCCGACTGACTACGACAACTTGACATTGGAAGTAGAGTTTTGAGAAATAATCAGATCGAAAATCAGGCAAACCTGCCCATCCCAGAAAAAAATAATGATGATAAAAAAAATTAGAAAGAAGGCAGTAAAAGAAAATATAGGTTTATCAAGACAAAGCCTTTGGCGAGCGCATCTTTTGTGCATAGCTTCTTCTTTCCTACATTCACATCCAACCTCATTCAGCACACCAACAAAAAAGCAATGTATGAGGAGGACAATTTCATGATCCGGAAAAAAAAAGGCCAAGATATCATCTATTGCGGCACGTGTCGAAGTCATGACTTTCGTCCTAGTGGCGTCATCGCACTGGTCTCGTGGTATACCTTCTTCGAAAAATCTCTTCTTCTACTTCTTTTTTTGTTGGTTGTATCGATAGAATACAACATCCATTTTTTCCTTCCTATCTTTCTTTTCTTGAAATGTAGTGAAAAAAAAAAAGAGCAAAAAGCCATTGTGAAAGAGGGTGTTAGGGGTTGAATAGTAGGTACCTGTACGTTATTGCTCTATTTCACGCGTTGTGTTTAAATTTTTGATGAAATTAAGTAAAATTTTCGCGATGTTCCGGTTTAGAGCCTCCGCAAATGGACCGAATTTAATTTGTGAAAGTACATCCAATTAGGAATTCTTTGCTGAGTGTCACGGGCGTTAGATCATTTCTGTATCTTAATTAGAACCAAAGATATTACCATTTTTATTCATTTTTCGTAGTCAGATCGAAATTGAAAAATTGCCCTGTTGCACCTTCCCTAATGGACGAAATTTGATGTGTAAAGGCACACCTGATAGAGAATTCTTCACTGAATAATCTGCGCGTTTGATTATTTCTGAATCTTGATTATAAGTGAAGATATTGCAGTTTGTATTCATTTATTTTCGCGGAATCGAAGGAATTTTTGAGTTGTGCCCCTGTAGCGCCTTCCCTAATGCATGAAATTTGAAGAGAAAAAGTTCATCGAATTAATGATTCATTACTGAGTGTTCTGCGCATTTCATCATGTCTGTATGTCAATTAGAAATGAAGATATCGAAGTTTTTATTCACGTTTTCCAGTGGTCTGAGATAGGTCGAGTTATGATTTTATAATATAGGGTAGATAATGGACGATAGATTCCTATTTTCGTTCTAAAAAGCTTTTAATTGGATAGGATAGAATTATGATTTCGAAAAATTTCAGGCTCTAAAGTTCTGTGTGGTAGGGAGATGTATTATGACTTCGAGATGAGAAGAAAATAAAGCGTACACGGTGACCTATGTTGAAAATTACAAAATGCTATGAATCAAAATTATTTCCGCGGAGATTTAAAATACCTGAATGAGACACGAGTTTAAGACGGACTTTCTTGCTGTTTGTCATGATAATTATGAGACCAGATACCGTGCGAGTATTATCTTTTTTGCGTGAATCTACCGGAGAGAGACTTTAGTTAGGAGTCATCTAAACTCAAAAATAAGAAAAAAGAATAAGGATCAGGAGAATAAGATTACTTTTAGTCTACAGTAGACAGTACCATGAGCCTGATTCTCCTAATCGTTGTTAAATACATCATTTTTTGAGCTTATTGTCGATTTACAATTGCTATTATTTTTAATATTCCGTAATCTGCAAAATTATTTCGCCTATATGTGTAAATAAAATTTGAATTTATTGTCAAACCAATGCATCAATGTTCCTTCAAAAATGAAAAAAAAAAAGAAAATAACGTACAGTTGTAGTTACTGTGTGGAGAGTGAAGATTATAACAAAAATTTCCGCATTAATGCGTAACATCCGAGAAACAGAGGTTTTCAGACGAAAAAAATCTTGTGGCCCATGGGGGGATCGAACCCACGACCTTCGCGTTATTAGCACGACGCTCTAACCAACTGAGCTAATGGGCCAGTTGTCGGAACGTGCCGTTTTTCGAATACACTGCCAGCGCTGCGTAGGTCACGTGCTCGGCACTAGTGTTACAACGTGATCGTGTTCGACTTCACGTTGAACGTAATGCTGCCGTACAAAACATAAATGACGTATGTTCCATTTAAATAACATGTAACATACGTCATTTATTTTTTGTACGGCAGTAGTACTAACTATTGTAAATGATAGCCAAAACTTGAATATTAGGAGCTTTCCTTCGTATTTTTCACCCTGCTGAGTATTGAATTCTGAAAATTTTATCATTTCCTCATGAAATGAATACTCTTTACTAAAACAGTAGTATAAAGCTTAAAAATAAAATACGGTATTAGAAATACTTGACTTCAATTTCACAGAGTTTTTTGAGAACTCGTGCGAAATTATCGAGTTGATTTAATATTGAAGTCATTGTTTGTCCTGATGCAGCGAGATTTAACAATTATTCAATGGCATAACATTGAAAGCCTTATAGTCCAGTCAAATTGAACGTAGACGTATTTAAAAAAATATCTCTTTTTTTTTTTCGCAAGTTTGTTAGAATTTGTCTCCTTGAAAATTTCGATTAGTCCCTCACCAGTTAGTATTGAGCTTTCTGCCCCTATAGGCAGTCAAACGTCCGACAAAAATCAGTTTTTCCTATTTTTCTCGCAAACCGCGCGACGCACAGTGGAAATACCTCAGTACAGAAATAATTTACATCAAATTTACAAGAAAAAAAAGTTCTTGCGATTTTTTGATTCGCGCGATAATAATCTAGCAAATATGCCGGGAAAACACGCTAAAACACCAAAAAACACGTTTTCTGATTTCTTGAGACGCCTTACTTCAACAGCGTGTTTGTTTGATTTTTATCGATGTAATGAAAAAATTAGAAGAGTACATTTTTTTTTTTTTAATTTCATTGAGAATATTTTTGCACTGAGGTGTTTTTCTTGTATGCTGCATTGTTTGCGAGAGAAAACGATGAAACTTGATTTTCTCCAGACGTCTGGTTAAACCTACCTTTTGAGGTATCTCACTTTAACCTCTGTTTGCTCAATTTATATCATGATAATCTGAAAATCATAAGAATACTTTTTATTTTAAATTCGATGGAAATTATTTCTGCACTGAGGTTTTATTGTTGTAAGCTGCATGGTTTGCAAGAAAAATCAAAAAAACTGACTTTCCTCGGACGTTCGGCCATTTCCCATGTAAACCTTTTGAGACGCCTTATTTTGGCAGTGTGTTTGCTCAATTCCTATCATGATAATCGAAAACTTATAAGAGTACTTTTTTCTTAAAAATGTTATTGAGATTATTTTTGTACTGAGGTATTTTTGTTGTATGCTGCGTGGTTTGCAAGAAAAAAACAATGAAACGTGATCTTCATTCGAGTCTAGTCAGGCTTACCTATCTTTTCAGACGCTTCACTTTAACCTCTATTTTTGCAATTTTCATCATGATATTCTAATTGTCATATCATACTTCTTTCCTTTTTAAATTTTATTGAAATTATTTTTTTTTTGTTGTCGTAGATTGCGTGGTTCACAAGAAAAATCATATGAAAACTGATTTTCCTTGAACGTTCGACCAGTCCTTTATAAACCTTTTGAGACACCTCACTTTGGCAGCGTGTTTGCTCAATTTCCATGGCAATAATTGCCTAAGCATTAGAGGTAAATTTGATTGAAATTATTTGTACTGAGGTATTTTGATCGTAGGCTACGTGATTTGCGAGAAAAAACGAAGAAACTGAGTTTCCTCGAAAGTCTGGCTAAGCCTACCTTTTGAGAACGCATTCCCTCATTTTCTATCGCGATAATCAAAAAATTATAAGAGTACTTTTTTGTTGTTAATTTGATTGAAATTATTTTTGTACTGAGGTTTTGTTTTCGTAAGTTACGTGGTTTGCAAGAAAAATCGAAGATACAGATTTTCTTCTGACATCTGACCAGCCCTATGTATCTTTTGAGACAGCTCACTTTGACAACCTGTTTGCTCTATTTCTATCGCGCTGGGCAAAAAATCATAACAATACTTTTTTCTTGGTTCATATACTGTATACATTTGGTTTATGTATACAGGCAACTTGCCCCCTTTCCCCTCAGACAAAAAGTAGGAAGAAAAACTCGGCGCTCCGCGCCTCGCCAGGGGGGGCGCTGCCCCCCCTGGACCCCCCGTTTCGAATTATTTTTTGTAAAAATGATGCGTGAAACACGCCTTTGGTAGGAAGGTTAGAATTTAATAATATTTGTTCTTTGAGAAAACAATTTTAACTAAAACTAATAAAGGAGTGCAAACATTTCATTATTTTTAGTTTATGGCTAACTTCACGAAACACTGCACTGATTGAAGATTTTTGTTGATAGTCATAGAATAGCATCATTGCAGGTCAAATCGCATCCATCACAAGGAATCATTTTCATAGTGTCGTCTATAATTCATTTACCATCAATTTGATGCAAAAGAAATTATTTTTTGGTATTTTCACATCTGTTGCCTAATCTTTGATTTGACTTTAGGCGTATCACCTTAGTGTAAGTCAAGGTGGAGGCTGAGAGTCTCATATACGCTGTTTGGACAATTATTATATTCTGGTGAGTTGACGCAAGGGTATAGCCAGAAGACTTCTCTTATTTTGTGTAAGTGTTCACAAACGGGCAGTACTATAGAAAGGTCCCAGCTGTTTTGCATTGGTCCTGGTATATGGCAGTACCAGTGTCAACAACTACCTCAAATGGCTAGAAAATGGCCTTTGTGAGACCTAAGACAATGAATCAGTGCATTTGTCACATCTGGTGACTAATCTTTGATTTGTCTTTAGGCACATCATCTCAGTGTAAGCCCAGGCAAAGTCTGAGTCCTATGTAGGCTGCGTAGACAAATTTCATTCTTTGGTTAATTTACGCAATGGCTAAGCGGGACGACTTTCCCTCTTATTGTCTGCACGTGTTGACAAGGAGGAAATACCGTAGAATAGCATCAGCTGGTATATTTCAGACTGATGAGATTAAGGGGCCTCACTCGCTCCACTCGTTCGTTCTGTTTCTTGGTATATAACCTACTTTGGAATATTATAAGCTTAGGCTTTAGAGCGGCACACTCGCTGGGTCTAGTATAAGTCTCCTTCGAATATTTCAGGCTAATGAGCCTTCTTGGTCTAGTGTAAGTCCACTTTAGTATATTTCAGGCTGACTTCTTGGTACATAAGCCTACTTTAGAATATTATAAGCTAAGGCTTTAGAGCGGCACACTCGCTTGGCTTAGTACAAATCTACTTTAGTATATTTCAGGCTGATGAGATTAGGGGGCATCACTCGCTCCGCTCGTTCATCCCACTTCTTGGTACATAAGCCTACTTTAGAATATTACAAGCTAAGGCTTTAGAGGGGCACACTCGCTTGGTCTAGTATAAGTCTACTTTGGAATATTTCAGGCTAATGAGCCTTCTTGGTCCTGTGTAAGTCTACTTGAGTATATTTCTGGCTGATGAGATTAGGGAGTGAGCTGTGGGAGCTCCAGTTAGCTTAGCATATACAGTACACTGGACTTAGGAGCCCACTCGACTTAAACGCGAAAGGAAGATGTGACTGAGTCCGTTCGCTCATTTAAAATTCTATTCAGATATGAAAATCTCCGAGTGTTCCCCCCCCCCTGTCCTCTTACTATTTAATTCCGCTCAATATTGGTTTATGGTAACTGAAATAAGTTATGTACCTTGTAAAATCATAATTTTTAATATTTCGTGTGACTATTATATCAATGTTGTAGAATTTCTCCTTGTAGTAGGAATGTTTGGATTGCTTTTTAATTCCAGATCATTATATAGGGCCAATGAATACTATATAAAGGGGTTCTGAATAAACTATCTTTTATGATTTTTTTTTTAACACATGATTTTTCCCATCTCATTCTTACCTACAATTATTTTTTTGATTCAATTTGTTGTTGGGAAACATGATACTTACACACATGTTTTATCATGCTAAATGTAGAGTTAATAAAGAATTGATGAATGAATTCAAGAGATTGGAAACTCATCAATTAAGTACAATTTCTGATGAATTTCGTTCATTTCTCCAGAAACCAAATTTAGGCATATCTTTCATAACATTGAATGTACAAAGTTTGAAAGCCCATTCAGAAAACATAATTTCCAATTCTATTATTCCAACTGTTGAATTCCCAATTTTTACCAAAACTTGGCTATAAAATGATGAAAATATTCAAATTCCAGACTGTAAATTAATAACACAGTACAGAAGAGATAATATTAGAGCAGCAGGAACAGTTATTTCCCAGAAAAATGATTCCAAATTGGAATCACCAATTCATCAAATGAAAGTTCTCATTCATGTGGAGATGTATGCTCAATCAAAATTCATTACCAAAACGTCGGTTCTCACCTAATAACATCGAATTTTTTCCAAGTTTATAATAATGAATGCTACTCGATTTCTTCTGTTTGTACTCTCTTTTTAGTTTTTTACCTTTAAGGACTTCTTATACCTGTTTCTCCGAGCATGTATCTTTTTTTCACATTTTTTCTTTTTATCTTCCTTTCATCTTCCTTTTTCATCCTTTCTTCATCCTTTCTTTGGAGCATGTATCCTTCTATGTATGAAGATGTGCTCTATCTACCTGTATAGGTCAGTTCTCTATTGATTCTTAAGCCTGCTCATATTTAGGGTGATGTTTTCAGCGTGATGATTTTACCGTGAGGTGTTTCGAGTGACGTTTTTAGGGTGACGTTTTTTCTCTGTTACACCTAGGCCAAAGAAGTGTTCCACGTCAAAAATTAAAAGGTACTTGATTTGGCAATAATATTGCAAAAAGTCGTTCTGGATTTTTTTTGAAAAATGCTTGCATTCCCCCCCTCCCCCGACAAAAATTTACTCAGCTACCCATGTAGTAGGGAATGGGTATCCGTTATACGGGTATTCCTTGCATGCGCGATTTCTTGGGCGTCAGTTTTTGTTGTGATTCCTAAGACCAGTGTTGCCATTTTAACATGATTGTTGTTGGATTTACCTTGGAAATTTTTTATTTAGCATTGAAAATTGTAGCATTCTATGCTAGAAATAATTCAGTAAATGCAAGAGGAAGTTGAAAAATGAAGTTTTGTAAATCCAGATGGACAACGTTCAGCATCATTCAAAATGCTAACAATGAGCTTTCGGTTCAAAATCTTGAAATCGGCTCTCAGTCATTTTGAAGTAGATTTGAGGTCGACATTAAGCGGAACCAAATCATCGATCTGGAGTCGACTTAGTTGTCTTGATACTCACGAGCGACGATATTACAGGCCTATTTTAGGGTTGAATTTGAATCAATATAAGTTGTTCATATGAAAAATAGTTCTTCGAGTTATTATATTAATATTGTATTCACCATTTACAATATATTCTCTTTCCAATCAGATGGTACCCACACACTCGTTCCTCTCTAATTATAGATTGACCTCTTCATAAAGAAAGATGATAATGAAGAATCGCATTCCTTCGTAAAATTAAAAATAGAATACTCTCCTACAGAAATTAATAAGATACCACGATATAAAGAAGTTCGATCCCTTCGAAGCGCTAAGGGTGTACACCACACAAAGCAAAAACGAATATCAAGAAAATTTTCACGCCCACACGTGTAATAGCGCCACGCAAAATACTCCTCCATAATTACCTTTTTCTTTACAGGCCTAAGTCTACCTATTACATGTTGTCGAGAATCACATTGGGATATATAAGAGGCGATGATTTTTTTTTTTCATTATTACCCGAACATGTGTTGAAGGCAGGAGAATATACACCGCGAAAATCGTTTATACAGCGTCAGTTGCTATCCTGGCCGGAATCCTCTTAACCTGCTGATACTGACTTTTTCATCTTTTATCTTTTGTGTTGTTATAAATATTATTTTCTCGCTGTTTGATGCGCGTCCTCGAGAGATCCACTTGAAAACTACAATACCTGATATTGCCTCCCGGCGAGGTGTACGTACGGTACCAACCTCCTGCCACGATTAAACCCTCGTAATCCAGCATCGCGAGATAGACGCCTACGACTATTGAAAATAACAGAACCAATACATTTTTTGGACAAAAGTAAATCCAACTCATTACAACTTACGCGGTCTACCTTCAGTGACTATCCAAAAGTCATCACCACTCCCGAGTAAAAGATGTAATCGATACTTTTGCGTATAATGCTAAAGATTTGCACCTGTGATGGTGAAAAAATTAGTTCCATCTGCTTAAGTCGTAAACGAATCAATATAGAGTACCTAGTTCTAGTTTCAATTTCTAGCCGACTAATTATTGAAGAGTGGTAAGTACAATTCCATACGTAAATCGAACTCGAAGTCAAGAGAACGGAGACGTAATGAGCGATGAGCAGAAGGGAAGAAGTTGAAAAAAATAAATGAAAGAAACGAGAGACGATAATTATTCACAACGACTTTGGGTGATCGTGATCATGATCAATGGCGATATATCAATGAAGCGTAAAATCGAGTACTATTCGAGCGTATCTCATTAAAGTTTTTTTTTTCTCTCTCTTCCTTCAATCCGTGATACGTTCGGGTACCTGTGTACTGTACTTTGATAATTATTCCGTAGAAGAGGACGGACCATCAAACTCGGGGAGAAAGACAAATAAAATTTATCTTGATTATGATCGTTATAAAGCAAATAAAACCTTTGCGCTCGGCTTATTAATTCACGTATGAACGGCCAGGAAGTGACTAGGTATAAAATTTTTTCCAAGAAAGAAGGAAAAGAACAGGAGGAACGAAGACAAATACGGTAAGATCTCAAGTTTTTAGCACTCTTCATTTCACTTAGGTCGTCTGGAAGAAATTTTACGAGAAATCGGTTGGCGCCGAAGTCGCGCTACCACCGTCGATCGGTTCTACCTTATTTATTTTAACCCGGACTCGCCCGTGCCGTATTGATTCTTCGTCCTACGACAAACAACAATGACTTTTGGAAACATCAATGGAGCACAATCGAAAGAAAAACACAACTAAGACGACGGGAAACGATTTACCTGTACTTGACATCCGGCCCTTCACAAATAGTCTCTTGTTTTTTGTAAGCAGCTGATCCACGAAGAAGACGATTTTCTTTGCTTTACCACTTAGCAACATGTACCCTTTCCGATTCCTCCCTATTTGAAGTGGGAAAAAAAAGTTGATTTGCGACACTGTTCCGTTATTAAGGTGAGCAGAACAAAGTAAAGTCAACAAAAGCCTACTACAAGGCGTGACACTAACGGTGGATTGAGTTGAATCGACATCCAATGGAACTTACTTCGATGACGATAAAACTGTCACAACTCTTCTCCAAGCATTCATCGTAGATCACCTATTTTACACTCGTTCCAGATTCTTATACCTGTAGTAAGTAAAGAATCCTTCAAGATGTGGCTGTGGGAGGGCTGCAAGTATTTGTTTCCTCCTTTGGCCTATAAATCCACTTTAAAACGTTGAGCTAATTTTCTGGATGATATTAAAGAGATTGATTCATGAAAAAGACTGCTTGGGGCGGGTCTAATTTGCAATGCTCCGATCGCAAAGTCTACAAAAGCGACTAATGGTCGCAATGACAAGAAGATCGAGAACAACCGAAACCAGCAGCGATGAAGAAGATACTCAGAGTATCAGTATGAGCTCCCAACATCAGAGGGAAAAGGGCAACATTTCAGCAGATGTAAGAAGAAAGCACGCCGTACACGTCGATCGTCGACGTTCAATCGACCATCAGACTTGCGGTAGACGTCCTTCGCGGAAGAAACGCCTTTTGCCGAACTTATATTATAAGGGGGACAAAATATAGCCAAACAACGCTGATTATTTTCATGCTACCAGAACTATCTTGGTCCGAAACAGATTTTTTCAACAGGAGAAAAAGTTGAAAGAAGGAAAAAAGATTATGACGTTTTCATCCCATAATGATTTTAGACCCATTATGACAGTTGAAAATTGTACATTTTCCCAGTCTTCCAGGACATGCGACAACTAGTGTTAACCTCTTAGAAAGAACCAATTATTTATGTCCACATTGCTGGACACACAATAGTTCAAAAAAATAATGGTTCGGATTCAATACTTGGACATGAGATAAATAAATTATGACCATAGAACAAAATTATTTCAAGTCCAACATTCTTCTCATTTTTTGAGAGCAGAATAAAGTAATCGCGGACAAGAAGTCGTTATGTTTCAATTTTTTTGAAACAAAATAAGAAGAGCCAAGTACTTCAGTTCTTCTAATTTTCAAATGATTTCCCAAAGGTTTGGAGAATCGACTAAGAATAATCGAACTAATGAGCAATTGGAAAAGATGCCTGCTATAATGAAGGCTGGAAGTTGAAATTATTCAAAGTCCCTGAAGTAGGTCAAGGTCATTGATGGTGTCATAAAGCGTCACACGTCACGTCATGGCACGTCACGCAGTTCACAGAAACTCCAGAATGATTTGACAGGGCTCTTCTCAGTATACTGATATACTAGGCCTGATATAATGAAGGCTGGAAGTTGAAATTTTTTCAAGTTCCTAAAGTAGGTTAAGGTCATTGATGGTGTCATTCAGCGTCACCCGTCACGTCATGGCATAGCACGTCACGCAGTTCTCAGAAATTCCAGAATGAGTTGGCGGGGCTCTTCTCAGTGATGTAATGAAGGCAGGAAGTTGAAATCTTGATATTTTTCATGTCTTTGCTCTGGTCTGATCCTTATAGGAATTTTCATTGTAGCAGTGATTCTCAAATCTGCGAGTCCGAGCCCCCCCCCCTTTGTAGTTTTTAGCTTATCCTTGTACTAAATTTATACTAGGCTACGAAAACGCTGAGAGCTATTATGAAGCTATTAGCTAGTGACGTCATAAGTTCTGTGACGTCATAGGTTCGGTGATGTCATTATTCGTTAATCGTGGTTCGCTTACAACATCTGAAACCTACTAAAGCAAGACGAACGAGCTCAGCCTGAAATACAGTATACTAAAGTAGACTTGTACTGGACCAAGAAGCGAGACAGATTAAGCGAGTGTGCCGCTCTAAAGCCTTAGCCTGGACAACATATCTGATTGGGCAAAATTTTGAAAATATATGAAACATGATCTTCATCTTTTTGGCTGCGCCAAGAAATCCAATACCCCTTAATCATTTGATGAGTGGAGCAGAGCCGCTGGAAATTTCCAAGTCCCTAAAGTAGGTCAAGGTCATTGATAGTGTCATAAAGCGTCACACGTCACGTCACGTCATGACACGTCACGCAGTTCACATAAACTCCAGAATTAGTTCGCAAGGTTCTTTTCAGTATACTGTATACTATCCCCTGATATAATGAAAACTGGAAGTTGAAATTTTTTCAAGCCCCTAAAGTAGGTCAAGGTCATTGGTGGTGTCATTCAGCGTCACACGTCACGGCACGGCATAGCACGACACACAGTTCACAGAAACTCCAGGACGCGGACGTTTTCTGAGGATGTAATCGCCCTAACACATTGGATAGCGGGTTCCCCGGTATAGTGGGTTCCCCACCAAAAAGTCGAGTGCCTCCAACGGTGACACTGGCCGTACATTTGTGGAAGACCTGGTTCCGGTCTCCTCTAGTGACCTTCCTCTGGAATTTCATTTCGCGTCGTCCCTGAATGGCTGCATGACAATCCCGGGGAAAAGATCGTTACTAATACTAATGAGCGGCCACCGACGTACATCGACTTTAGGTGGACGTTAATTTGAAGCTAACCAGTGTTAATTACTCAAGAACGACAAAGGAAGTGGAAATTCACCCAACAGAGCAGTCGACTTTAGGTCGATTGAAACATTTGGTGTTATCAATTTAAAATTGACTTCGGATCGACGTCAGTTTGAGGTCCATTCAAAGTCGACCAGCGTATATTGCCAAAGAACTACAAATTGATTGGACATTGACCGTACAGGGAGGCCGACTTGAAATTAAGGCTAAATCGAGTTGATTTGTAGGTTGATTCAAAGTCAACTAAGATACGTGGATCAATCAAATGATCAGTGCAGAGGTTCCCAACTTTTTACTTTACAGTATTAGACTTTCCTACACTCCTTTTGTTCATTTATGATCAGAATTTTATTGTGATCCTGTGATTCAACGGTCTTTGGCGCATATAATCGAATGTGGTCTGTCTCATTTATTGCTTGATCAACATCTTTCCTTTATATTTAATCATTGCTTCTAGTTTGGTGCCGATTGTCAGTTTTCAGTCGAGTAGTGTGAGAATGTTGAATTCTTGACGGCACATTTGGAGGGTGCTCGCGGCACTCCAGTGTGCTGTAAAAGGGCTGTTCAGAATCATTGGATTAGAGAAAGTCAACTCGAAATTGATTCCATCTTGAAGGATAAATTCAAAGTCGACCAGGGTACATTGCAGAAAAACTACAAATTGACTCGACATTGACCTTATACAGAAGTCAATTACTGATTTATCAAAAAGTCTGTGGAAGTTGATATAAAATCGCCTCCAGAGCATCTTTTTAAAACGCTCTCGGCGTCGTCACCGTATAGAGAAAACTGTTTGAAATTAACGAAATTTCGGTCGTAAACGAAGTTTCGCCGGAATTAACAACGATTTCTTCTATTTTTTTTTCGACTGTTCGACTGGCGCCCGTAAACCGGTTTTTTGAGCTTTGAAAAAACCGGTTGAACCGAATTTCAACCAGAGCTCAAAAATTTACATTTTTTCTACCAGGAGCGCTAAAAGCAAGGCTTCATATGTAGTTCCATTCCAGGTTTTTTAGCAAGCAAATAACCGGTTAAAGCGGTAACATAACCGGAGCTGCCCAACATTAGTTTCCCAAATTTGCAGATCGTGATTGACGTTACGGATGGTGACGGCATCATAAGCTTAATGATTTCGCACACAGATTCAAGGGAAAAAGCTTAAAATGGTCGATGTCGTCACAGTGCTTTTATCTTCCATCAAAAATCCGCAAGTGTGAGACTAGGTTTCCTCCCTCGAAAGCTAGTTAGCTTAAAAATATGTATGCTAGATATTACGAATGTCCATGACGTCACAGAGAAGTTCAAGCTGGTTGATGTCTCTACTGTGCTTCTATCCGCTGTCAAGAATATGTATTCTCTCGAATCGAATTCTAATCATTTTTGATCGATTTTTAGTTGAAATTAGGCGGAGCTCATTTGACGTCGATTTTTATTTACTTCTGATCAAAATGATGAATCGATTTGGGTTTCGTAGAGCTAGATCACGCGAGACAGTGTACAGCACAATTTCTAAGCTATGTAAATTTTCAAATCAAAGGAAGATAATGAATACTATGAGTAAAAATAAAAATCTGATAATAAAAGGTCTATAAAATTTACTGTAAAAGTCTACGTATAATTCGCGTCGCACCCAATTCCCACCCGTCATCCCTCTTCTGCTTCTCTCTGCAACGGATTCTAATATAAATGAGAGGGTGAAACTAGCGAGTAATTTCATTTATTATATTACTTTTTTTTTTATTTTTCTTCGTTAACGGGTAGACGCCTAGTTTTGTTAATTAAACAAAATGAATACAGTGCAGCAGGTAAGAAGTTGAATGCCTCAAAGGCTGAAATACGATCAGCTTCTTTCCTCACTCTTCTTCGTTTATTTTTCTCGAGTATTTACGTTTTCAAATAAGGCTAATGCACTAGATTCGCGAACGCTCTCTCCATCTCTGTTTACTTTTCGGTATCATCGTAATTACACGTTGGATTTTCATTCCACAATAGCAGTTCATCACTATACTTTCTTGATTACCGCTGTCACTCTTGTCGACTTTAAGGGAGAATTTATGAACAAAGTTCGCTGTACACAGATGCAGACAGTTTAGAGAGAATTTTTTTTTTCTTCTCGTTCCTTCTTCGCGATTCACGTTTTTGTATAAATTTTATAGAAAATTTACGAGCAACGGTTACAGCGTGACATAGATTCAACCGTTTTTATTTTATTATTTTTTTTCAGCCCCGATGATAGTGAAAAAAAAAACCGAATGAATGAAAAGGTTTGGCCGTTTCCGGCGATTATGCTTAAACCAGTATAAGACCGTTAGGATGGTATATATTTCCGTTGCTAATACGAGTAATATGCATTCTAAGTTCATTATTTTGTGAATTAGAGGGTTGTGGATGTATGCTCGTGTAAAGCAGGTACATTAGGTCCTGGCACATTCGCGCTCTAGCTCGAAATATAAACTTTGTTATCGTATGTAAATAAAAACAATGGCGTGTACGAAAAAATTAAGCCATCTTTGGTATAGTGGTTTGGAAAAGAACGTTAGCTGATAGCACAGTAGATTACATTACAGTTGAAGGTAGGCGGAAAAATTGTTGTTCTTGTCACCGAGCGCGGGTTGCCAGAGCACTGCCAGAAGGGATAGATAAAAAAAAGAGTGAAAGTTTTAGGTAAACTATTCTCGCAAGATGCGTAAGACAAAAGAAAAACGGTTGTTGCTGTTTAGCCCAGTTTTTCCGCCTAACTCGCGCAAAATTAATGAAAAAATAAATAACCACCCTATATAGAGTCGCAACAACAACCCAGAAGAAACTTATCAAAAAATTTACGTATAAATATTATATTTGTTTCGGATAAATAAGTGGTGCGAGTGTGCGTAAACTCGAGCAGAATTCTCTATCTTACCGGAGATGATGGGTAGGCCACCTTTGCAAAGGGTGACACGAATCCGAGCATTAATTATTAATCGGTCGCAGAAATTTTCGAAAAGTCCAAAGAATAAAATACGATACATATTATGCGAATTCAAAGTTTTCATTTTAAACTTGGTTAATTTTTTTTTTCTTTTGTTTATTATTAACTCTTCTCACTCGGAAGTAAAATAAGCAACTGAATTTTTTTTCGTGTATAATTTTTTTCCCTTCTTAAGCGCACTAAAAAGAAGATTACTTTATTTTTCCTTCACGAAAAGCAGACCGGAAAAGTTTAAGCGGAGTTCGCGTAGCCATTTACGAGTTTGCATTATTTAGTAATTTATAATACTTTTTCGAAAACTATGGTCTTCGGTTAGCGTTCGAACGAAATTCTCATTCGCGAATGATGTTGATAACGATGAAAATATTTGAGAAAGTATCGAATAGCGAAATATTAAATAGTTCACACGGCGTTTCTATGAAAAAGAGAATTTTAAGATGTGACCGAAAACGAAAAATAGATAAAAAAAAATACTACGCAACTCTTTTTGCTCGATGGTACCGTATGTGTAGAGGATGGGGGCGTGGGCGCCAGTCTAACAGTCGAAAAAAAAAATAGTAGAAATCGTCGTTAATTCCGACGAAACTTCGTTTACGACCGAAATTTCGTTAATTTCAAACAGTTTTCTCTACGGTGACGACGCGGAGAGCGTTTTATAGACAGCTCTATCTTAATCTATGATGTATCAATTGAATGTGGTGTTACGAAGAAATTTTAAAACATGGTTGAAAAATGATTTTGAAGATTGATACTTATGGGCAAATTGCAATCAACACATATGTAATTTGCGAAATTATTGTAGGATTCGATTGAGGAGTCCTGGAGACCTCTTCCACAAAAGGGGTATAATAATTAAATCGATTGTAGGATAATCCACTTTTCGATTGGTACATCATTTTCGATTGTCGATCACTATCTCATCAACAAAATCTCGCTAAATTCTACTACATTGGTTCAGAGCTCGACATCAGTCCAAGTCCTCCCTTAACAGGTGCTCAGAACTCGAAATTCTTCAGACTCCAAAAAGAAATTGTATGACCATCGAGTCTCTCTTTCTCAGAAGAAGAGGAAAGAAAAAGTCAGGTGTAAACGTTCCTTACATTCTAGCAAGAGAAGAGTGACTCAAAATTGACCTCCAATTGATGTTGCTCTGGAAGCGATTTTATATCAACTTCCACAGACTTTTTGATCAATCAGTAATTGACCTCTGTATAAGGTCAATGTCGAGTCAATTTGTAGTTTTTCTGCAATGTACCCTGGTCGACTTTGAATTTATCCTTCAAGATGGAATCAATTTCGAGTTGACTTTCTCTAATCCAATGATTCTGAACAGCCCTTTTACAGCACACTGGAGTGCCGCGAGCACCCTCCAAATGTGCCATCAAGAATTCAACATTCTCACACTACTCGACTGAGAACTGACAATCGGCACCAAACTAGAAGCAATGATTAAATATGGAGGAAAGATATTGATCGAGCAATAAATGAGACAGACCACATTAGATTATATGCGCCAAAGACGGTTGAATCACAGGATTACAATAGTACAATTCTGATCATACATAAACAAAAGGAGTGTAGGTAAGTCTAATACTGTAAAGTAGAAAGTTGGGAACCTCTGCACTGATCATTCGATTGATCCAATTTGTAGTTTACTAATGACGTATCTTAGTTGACTTTGAATCAACCTACAAATCAACTCGATTTAGCCTCAATTTCAAGTCGGCCTCCCTGTACGCTCAATGTCCTATAAATTTGTAATTCTTTGACAATATACGCTGGTCGACTTTCAATCTTAAATTGATAACACCAAATGTTTCAATTGACCTAAAGTCGACTGCTCTGTTGGGTCGATTTCCACTTCCTTTGTCGTTCTTAAGTAATTAACACTAGTCAACTTTAAATTAACGTCCACCTGAAGTCGATGTACGTCGGTGGCCGCTCATTAGTATTAGTAACGATCTTTTCCCCGGGATTGTCATGCAGCCATTCAGGGACGACGCGAAATGAAATTCCAAAGGAAGGTCACTAGAGGAGACCGGAACCAGGTCTTCCACAAATGTACGGCCAGTGTCACCGTTGGAGGCACTCGACTTTTTGGCGGAGAACCCACTATCCCGGGGAAACAATCATGGTTGGAGGAGCTGCAGGTATCCCTTTTCTCCTAATCGTTATTTTGCAGATACGTCCGTTCTACTTTGTACGGCAGACTACGTCATCAACATTCAAAGTCATCATAAAATCTCACAATCTTTTGGACAGTAAACTTTGTTTTCCATAGTTTTTGCAGTAGATAAGTCAGGGTCACTCACTAAGTCATGATGCCTCCAGCACGTGATGTAATCTTCCAAATCTTTTATGCTTTCTTGCCGCAACTCGTACATCTCATCAAATTGAAAGACCTTGCAATTGCTTATGAAAAATGTTCTCTCCAATTATTTTTTCATCAGTTTTTGCAATAACTGAGATAGTTGGCGCCCACTTTGTACTTGCAATTGGGCGCATAAACCAGTTATAGTCAGTTATTGCAAATGACCTGACGTTCTGTGTACCCTGAAGGGGTCAAATCGTTGTCGAAATCCTCAATCCAAACTTTGAATCAACTTTGCGTCGGTGTTGGTTTGGAGTCGATACCTGACGATGACGACTAGCTTCGGTTTGACTGATTTGTCAACGTTATTTGTGACCAATTTACAGTGATCCCTCCCGCCTTAGACTTACAGAATCCTCTCTGTTTGGTAACTTTGCTACTTGCAGATAAAATGTGCAGTTATGCTTATTCAATGAGACGCCCCGAGAAATACAAGTAGTCTTGATACGACTGCTCTATTCGCAATAAAGCTGGGTAATATGTATAGCGGTCGATTTTGATTGAAATTCATGTCGACTTGTCATCAAAATCAAAGATGTCGATTTTGAGTTCATTGCTACTTCGGCTGCCCGCAGCTCGCCCTTTAATCTAGGAATACTCAATTTGATAAAATTGGTTGATCAAATGGGTTCCTTGAAGAAATTGCCTTACGCCTGCTCACAACGCTTCCTCGCGGTGAAAAAAGTGGCCGATTTCTACACAATATTATTGAGTTGTATGACGTCATGTTTCCTCGAAACAGAGACGTCGAGCTTGTTTGAAAGCCGCTCTTTCTGAGTGTTCTGACCAGCATCTAGGGTACGTACGAGTACGATTTGGTCTTCATGTCTATCCAATGTATTGGTTCTCATACCCACCTTATTTGAGGTACATCATTCATCTAAAGAATGACTAAAGACCTCACAGCATTTCACCGTATATTATGAGTCATTATGACCTGAGAGGTATGAAAATGTAGAACATGATTTAGATTTTCTTACTGTGGGAATTGTGGTGAAAGCAAACCTTTTTTGCTCCTGAGTCTCGTAGAAAAGATGGTGCTTCTCCTTCATGGGTAAGCGTCAGACGGAAGAATTACCAGAGCCTCTTTTTCGTTCGATGCGTCTGCTGTAAGACCAGATTGAGGGTCGAAGCTTCCATAGTTGATTGTTATGAACGAGCGATGCGCATGGTTTCTCTTTAATAACAAGCTTTCAATAACTGACCTACCTTACGTACCAAAGTCTACGCTATTTACGATTACCTCCACCAGTCTATCTGGCGTATCACTGCATGGGAACTAATCTTGTCTGAAGTGTACAAATTAGCGGTGTCGTGTACGCGCTCGGCAGTCTAATTAAATGACAGCGATAACCTTTTATACCGTTGAATAATACGCGAAAATATGTCCGATAGTGAAAATTATACGTAGTAGTAATTTGCGGTACGTTTGTCACCCTGTCAGTCTGTTCTCGCTGAATCTTGACAGCGCAACGATAGACCGAACCTGACCGCAGAGGTGAAATTTTAAAGAAAATCCGTGAAAGAAAACCTACGTATATACGTTATTGAAAAGGTAAATGCTACCGCTGTCGACCATTCGGTGAAGGATTGAAATGATAATATAGGGTAGCAAATTAAGTGAACGTATAATTAGAAAATACGCGCCATTTTTTTTCTTCTTTTTTTCTGTTTCAAGGTACAAAGGAAAGATTTACTCGGCACGATTACGAAACGCGAAGAACTTTTCTATCACGTCGCTGCTAAAAACTTGCAAGGAGCTGTCAAAACTCGCTGTTTACCTTCAAGGTATTATATTATCGTTAAAAAGTTTTACTTCATCGCTTTCGTGGTACTTACTGATTATAAGCTCGCTACCTCACAGGTCTGTGCAGAATTAAGCTTTTCTATTATGCGTGTAAATGTACCCTTCCATGTGAAACGTTAAGTTTAATTTGCGTTGTGGTATTGTGCGGTTAGACGTACTCCAAGTTGAATAGATATAAACAACGAATGAAAAGTATCTATAGCTCCTCCACCTAACTGGATTGCTTTATGGGTTCATAATATGGTCTTGCTTTCGTGTACATCGTGAGCCCGTTTTTGAGCGAGGTATCTTGGTCTAATCGAATAGAAACGAGGTCAGAGGACTGATAGCTCGAATGATTAACTTGATGTACATTTTTGTTCAGTGAGTGACTGGATACTTCCGCGAGGAAATATCCTATCTCTGAATAAAAATCAGAATTCATGTGACATATTAAAAGGGAAACAAGGAAAAGAGACGAGTAATTTGCGTGAAGTGGAGAGGTGGTATTGAAATAGCTCATAATTATGGCATAGGGTCAGCACCCCACGGTGGCAAGAAAGAATCCGATGAAGCGTCAGAAATCTTTGTGGACTATCGTCATAAAACACTCGCTCTAGATCAGACATCATGAAAACGTCTGTCGTCACATCGCTTTCTTTTTAAGCTGTCTTCTCTGTTATCTCTCATATTTGTAGCTCGGTGTCAGAACGCGGAATCTTTCCAAGTCCTTAATGTGAGACAAGGCCACGTCATAGTTTCATACCAATTGATGACCTTGAAGAATGTCCCTCTGATGAGTTGACGAACTGTCATTTTTCCCTTCAAGTTTTACGCATGTACCTTAAGAAATATAAAAATCTCCTGACGTTCATATTGCCCTTTATTGCCTTGCAATCCATTGTCCATAAATCAACACTCGTACAGGAATACTCTTTTTCGAAATACGCTTCATGTTTTCAATGGAGTGAGTATGAATTGGAGATTTTGACTGTTGTAGAGCTGGACGAGGACTTCGTGTTTACAGCCGGTTAAACGGCGTGATAAGTATTCGAAAACGTTGAAGGGACTCAGCCATTTTGCTCTTAAGATTCTGATAGAGAGACCCAAGAGGTGTGAAGTTCTGTAGACTAAAAGAAGGAAGAGACTTACTTAGGGCTCAAGAATCGTTTTTGGAGTGCTACCAGTTTTCTCGTCTGAAAATCGATATGAAAAAACATTAGTCCTGCATTTGGTGGAGTGTCAATGATATAATCTGATCTTAACAACTGAATAATCGCAAAAAGTACTAGTCGAATTCAAAATACTGTAAAAGTTCTGTCCTACAAACAAATTCTATGTTTCATCCCAAGAAGGACTCATACAAATCTCCGTGCATATATCCATTCATGAAACACGCTCTTCAGCTATAGCGTCCGCAATAAGTTCGTGGTTCTCATTTTGCTTGAACAGAAGACGAAAAGAAACGTGATTATTTTCCAGAAGCTCGTGCCGAGGGAATGGACGCGAAATAAAAAATTCGACAATTTTCTCATCGTGGTGCCAAGTTGAACACGGGAAGACAAAATTATAAAAAATATTTCCGTTGACGGTGATCGCACGTCGACTGTAAGGTCCCGTAGGGTTCTCTGGGACTTTCATGTAATATACGTCGTGAATAACTCTCGCCGAATAGGGCTTGATTGGGAAAACATTGTAAGTCTCGCGATGAAATGCGCTTTCCACGACAGTCCAACATATTTTATTTTTGACTGAAGTTCCTTCTTCTTCTGGAATATCTTGAGTTGAGTCTGAAATCGATGAAAATAAGTTACGAATAAATCTAATTTTCACTTTTCGAATCTACCCAATCACGACTCACTTAAACATTGTTGCACGTGACGCCAATTTTCTATACTGTCTAACGGAGAAACGGCTAAGAAATCCTTGTCGGCGAGGATTCGATTTCCGGTTGAGTACAAAATATGTAAAACGAGATTTGATGTAAACAAAATCTTCATTCTTTATTATTTACACTAGATTTTCCGAAGTTGGAAACCGTTGTTTCTTATCTTCAAGTTTTTCAGAACTAATTGGTTCGATTTCAAGGTATGCGGTTTTTAGCGATAATAATCGTAGTCGTGATAAGTTAATTGTAAATCTTGAGAATTCTACGGAACCTGGTACTCCGTGTAGCCTCCCGTTGAATATTTGATAGCAAAAACTCCCCCAAAATGTTCCCATGGGAAAATTTTGGGGATATTTTAGACATAATGCGCATGGGGACATAATACGGGTGTTTTTGCCATAGGGACATCAAATGTTCAACGTACTGTATCTAAATTACTTGGGAATCAAATTTTTGGCATGGGTTTTCCAAGTGTTTCCAAATATCTGTTTTACTAATCAGCGGACTCTAGTACACGTGTATGTTAGTTGTGACTCCGGCTAGACAATTTTTCCTCTCCTGGTTAACATGAGTCAAAAATAGCTTTTCATGAACTATTTCACTCCACCGCAGAGTTATTAATAAAAACCACAAATTAGCTATAAAGAGTTTTATTTTGTAATTTAATCAAGATGGGGGAGAAAGGAAAAGAATCAGATATGAGTACTGCTAACTGTGTTAATCCTTCCTTTCAAATTTTGCGCGATATAGAATGAATGGCCTTCTGTACTTCGAAAAATATAAAAATCTGCTGATACGTTAAAATCAACTCTTTTGATCGTTGTCGCCTTGCATTCCAATGTCCATAAACCAATATACTCACACCATGATCTTCCTCTGTCTTCGTAACACAGTTCATCCACCTTCTTACACTGCGGTTAGGTTAGGTTATTTTTGTAGTTTTATATCTCCGTTTCTTTTCAGTTCTAGAACTGGTTAAAACTCTTCTTGCCATGTCTTGGGGTATGAAGATTCCAAACTGAAAACAGCTTGCAATGTTGGGGATTTGCGCGATCTTTATCTCGAGAAAATATCAAGGAGGAGAGATTATCCACAATCATCTATTGACTTTGAAAAATTAAAACTTTCGCTGTGGATCAAAGATCATGAAAACGTCTGTCATCACATCTCACCCTTTTGACATATTCCATGTCTTTTCTCTACCCCTTAAATCTCGAAAATGCATCCCGACGTCCGCACGGATGACCTTTCTTACTATCGAACCTCAGCCCTAACCCTGATTTCGAAATTTGCGTCCGGGTATATGCGCCCAGCCACTTGTGGGTTGTCGCAGGGGTCGGTCTTTTGGCTGCTGTTGTGGTGCGGCGCATTAAATGGTTTTTAGTAAGGAACCCGCTATCCATTTTGTTAGGGGGATTACATCCTCAGAAAACGTCCGCGTCCGTGAGTTTCTGTGAACTGCGTGACATGACGTGACGTGACATGACATGACGTGACGTGACGTGACGTGACGTGACATGACGTGACGTGACGTGACATGATGTGATGTGATGTGATGTGATGTGATGTGATGTGATGTGATGTGATGTGATGTGATGTGATGTGATGTGATGTGATGTGATGTGATGTGATGATTGTGATGTGATGTGATGTGATGTGATGTGATGTGATGTGATGTGATGTGATGTGATGTGATGTGATGTGATGTGACAAAATCTGATGTGACTCGACGTGTGTCCTGACGCAACGTGTGACGCCTTATGACGTCATCAATGACCTTGACCTACTTTAGCGACTCTTCCAGCCTTCATTATATCAGGCCTCGTATCAGGTAAGACTGTAGTCTTACCAAAGCCAAGTTAAAACTACAACGCGACTACCGTACTACTGAGAAGAGCCCAGTCAACTCATTTGCTGAGGGGGAATTTTTGCGCCAACGTGATCGCGAGCGTGGGAGGTTGCGGGTTCCCCGCTGCCATTGCAGACCTGCAATGGCCTCTAAATTTTTCAAGGTGGAGCTGCCGCTGAGTATTGAGCTTATCTGCTGTGTGGTTGACCCAATGGTAGTTTGCACGGCCGAAACGATTGTAGCGGTCGAGAGCAGGATGGTCCTCGAGGTGATGCCGCTTTGGTTCAAGTCGGCCAGAATTAATAAAACTTGGAGGCCATATAATCTATAACCCGTCGGAAATTCCTTTTGCTGGCAAGGTGTGGAAATCAAGACCAAGGAGGTAATGATATATGCCTGGGCATCTGGTTCGACTCGATGCCAAGCTTGGTGGATTACCCTAAAAGCACAGGAAGCTCGTGCTTCCAGCGGCAAATCGAACGCAAAATACTTGGAGAAATTATGGATGATGCGTGACAAAAAATAGAAAATTGAAAAATTTCTGGAAAGAGCGGCATACTGAAAGGTGTGCTTCTAGGCGGCGAGATGCTTAATCCGCCACTGCTAAGCTTGAGGCACCATTTCCTGATGGCAGCGGAAAAGGTAGGCAGAATAGTTGTATACCTAAGCCGCCTGATGAGGTATCTAGGAGGGCCGAGAGAAGCCAGAAGAAGGATCATCATGATGAACACCGCCCTATATGGTGCCCCAATAAGGGTCGACTCGATGAAAATACCTTACAGAAGGAGAGAGATGATGAAGATCCAGCAGAGAGCTACGCTGAGGTGTGTTAGTGCCTACCGCACTGTCCCATTGGAGGCTCTTTGCGTATTAGCACCAGTCGAGCTCCTTATTGAGAAGAGAGCGACGGTGTTCAGAGCAAGAAAGAAGACGACGGCCAATCGAGAGGCTGTTAGGGTCAAGTAGGAAGCCAAGCGTTCCTTGTTTGAGAAATAGAAAGCGAGAATTTCCCAGAGACAACCCGCGACCTCAATGAGTGGATGACGGACACCATGGTCAGCTAAACTTTCACATGACGCAGTTGCTGAGCGGTCACGGCTGCTTCAACAAATACCTCTGTGAGAAGCTGAAGAAAGTTGAGCAGGTGACGTGTTCGCATTGCTACCAAGGGTGGGATGATGGACCACAGCACATCTTATTTGAGTGTGAGGCGTAGGATAGTCGGTCACTTCAATAGATCGGTGTAGATGAAGTGCTTGTTCCAAATAGCTTGGTATACACCATGCTAGATTCCAAAGAAGCATGAAACAAGGTGTCTACATTTGTAGCCTACCGTCAAGAAGAAGAAGATGGACAAGGATTGGAATAGGCGCTATGGTCTTCTCGCAACCTGTGTACCATCTACATGTGCCGGGAGGAGAGGAAGATCATTTCGGAAAAAAGAAGAAGATGGAGAGACTCCAACAGCAATTCAGTACATCTAAGGTGGTTGTGTTGTAGTTTTGTACTGTAGAGCTTTCCGCGCGGTCGAGGACAGTGCAGCTTGTCGGTTGCCGATTAGAAGAGGGGATTCGCCGTGGAGATGCTTTCAACACTGAAGTTATACCCGAAAGGGTCGATTCCGGTACTGGAAGAAACAAAATCAAATGCATAAGCAACTCGCACTCACTCCATCATGAAGGAAGGGCGACGCTGCACATGTGACGAAAACGAATGGAATTGGAAGTGAAGGCTCTTCCAAAGTGATCGAATTATAAATGAACATCAAAAACAATTACTTTGAACGATAATAATATTTCAAAACGTCTACCTAATTCGAAAATATCGAAAACTTCTCCGAAAGTGATCCTCCTCTGATAAGCATCTTCAAAATAGATCCAAATTTTAATCCAGTTTATTTCTCTCAAGACGTTTTCACGTTTGATCGTGTTTTGGGTTTTCATATCAACACAATTTAGAGAAAGGTATTCATCGTACGTGACACAAAGCTTCATTATCTCTGATCGTAATTTTCCTCCGTTGTTCCATTAATGAAGTAGTGTTATCACGATTCAAACACATCGTCTGAAAGTTACAGTTCGCCTGATCGTCGATATGGATATACTTCAATCTAACTTTGTACGGCAGGTCTGCGCTAACTTATTTTCGTCCACAATCCTGAATCTAAATACGATTATGAAAAGCATGCTACAGACCACGTCTTCTTCCCTCGCTGTACTCAAATTTGGAAACACTTTAAGAAAACACTCGAGAAGGCGTGTTCCAAGTACGAAATGAATCTCCTGTAGCTGTCAAACTAGCCGCGAGTCTAATTTATGAATACGTACTTACTCGCACTATCAAACTAATTATCTATACAATGTGCTATATAAAAACGAAGAATAAAAGATCGTTTCATTTCAACGCTGACAATAATTATTATTTCCTATGTCTCGCGCTTCCACGTTCCTTGTACTTCTTTATTTTAATTTCTTTTTGGGTTATTCTCGGTTAACATTACCCTATTACGTACACCATCGCGTCGTATGATATAATCTCAAGAAGATAGATAGAATGAGTAAAAATGATAAAGTGTCGTGGCCTTCTCGGGAGGAGGAAAAAAAAAAGTATTTTAATTTCGTTGCTGGAACGAGAACAGGATTTGAACAGAAGCAGCCGCAACGCGCACAGGGGAAAAAAGATGCCGAAGACCAGGAGCGAAAGCTTAAACCGAAATTGAATGAATGATGTTGTTGATAAACGATGTGAAAAATAAAGTACGGTAAAAATGAATACGAAAAATCTTCATTATCTAATATAGGAAAACGTTGGTTACTTTCTTTCGTGTAGTGTTGTAGCTGTTATTCGAATGCGGAGAAAATAAATTATTTTTTCTATATTTTTTCCCACTTCGTTAACTGCTGCTGATGGGTAGCCAAGCATCTTATTAAAAGGCCAATATGTAGAATGTGGTGGAGAGAGGTAATTTTTTCTGAAATCGATAATATATACCGAGAGTACGTACGCTCTACCCCGTCTCCGTCTTTAACAACCTGATCTTGAAAATACGGTTGCTCTTTCTGTGTAACTAAATGAGACTCGGCACTATTATCGTTGTACAGTAGAACGATTTAATTAGATATCGTGTAGGGTGTACGCGTATGTTCAACCATCTAGCATACGCTGGGATGAGAGTCGAGACGAATATGAAATGGTTTGAGAGAAAATGAAATTGTAACCCCATAGCGTTGGGTAACCGGTTTACGGACCTTTCTGCGGTACATCGGTGGACATCATTGACTATAAAAAACGCGGTAATTCGTAATCGAAAATTTATAGCTTACGATATAGTACTCGCGACAAGGCACTTCGTATATCAACGTACAAAGACGGAAACGGACAGTTATTAAAAAATGAATTCAAAAAAAGGAGGGAAAAAAATCCGACGTATAACGAACAGTTTGATACTTTTAACTACGTCTTTAAAGTTAAAGAGATGAGGTTTCTTGACAAAAACTCAGGTTCGGTTTGTCGTCGTAAACGAGAGCGCGTAGACAAATATTTTCCCGGAGAAAATTAAGGCTAAATTATTGTCGCGTTGTCGGGAAGGGACAGTATGAACTTGATGATATCGTTATATATAAGTGCTTTACTAAATGTCTTAATGTAGGAAGGGGTGCTCTTATAAAAGGATTTCGGTTCCTTTATTGTGAATGCAAGGATGTTATACAACCATGCTTCTTCTTGTTTTTTCTCCCTTTCCATAGAGCGACGCGTCGATTAGCGATCCACATGGCAGATGTAATCTTCAAACGATATCCGCGGTTCACGCGGGGTAGCGATATCCAACTTTGGTCTTTTTAGTTCGTAACGAGTTTAGGGCAGTTGTTATGATTTAGAACTGTCCTCGGATTTCATGCCGCGAATATCATAGATGTCTCTCAATTATCGAATAATCTGTTTTAATTTAAAAGGCAGAGGTGACTGGGTACCTTCTCGGCAGGGCTCTTCGCTACCATAATGCTCCATTAGTAATATTAGTAGATTTCGAGGTCTGGAAACTTTAATTAAATAGAGTATTCGAGTGTTCTGGACCTTGTTTGAGCTATAACTGGCACCCTCTTTGTTCTCGAGTCAAAATCTTGTAATGAAGTCTTGTCCTTCGTCAGGATCATTTTCATTGGCGTGGAATCATGAACCATCATTCGTTCCTAAAGAACCTCAAATGAACAGAACCACAATGGTGTACATAGAATATACAAATCCAAATCTTGAACGTTTACTCTATAAGGCTATAAAGTATACTTCTTCTTTTATGCCCTACGCGTACAGCGCTTGGGCGACAAATCTTCCTCCAAGTGAACCATTGGCAGCCATCCTGTATATGGTCCATCAACTCGGTACTATTGCCTGACTTTTCTTACCCAGGAGAACTGCTTTCTTCCAGATCCGCGCTTTCCCTCGATTTGTCTCTGCAGAAGCAACTGAATAGTTGGTATTTGTAGTTTCTTAGTCTGTTTCCGAGGTACGCAGTCTTTTCTCTCCATCACTAAAACTGCAAAAGAGTGGCTATTAATGCCGGAAGCATGAAAATCGATGTGGTGGGTATATATTCAGCGCTGGATTTAGGCCGCGAAGAGACGTAAGCGGTGGCTTAGCTTGTAAGAGGCAGGAGATAATCATAAAGAAAAGTAAGAATGCTACATGAGAAGAGCCGTGTGAAATAGGTTTGGCAATCCGTGGAAGACCAAATCGCTGCTCCACTAAATCTAGGAGGAAAATTGGAATCTGAAGGCTAGCTATCTCGCTAGGACGAAAATATGATGAAATTATAGAGGTGACAGCAGAGAGAATGCAACGTAGCAATGCCCAGACAACGTCCACCAAGAAAGAAGAGAGATGTTTCCAAATGGACCGACAATATTGCCCAGTTAAAGAAAGAGTTCCATTGTCAGCGTGGATATATCAGCATAGTGCGAGATGCAAAAAGTCGCAGACGGTTGCAACTGAATCTCATAAGTGCAAGATGCAAAAAATCGCTGACGGTTGCACCTGAATCTCATAAGAGGTTGGGAAAAACCATGAAAGACAGTGAGAAAGCTGCTGGAAAGAGCTGTGGGAAGTGGCACTGGAGGAGCCATTTGGCAAGCCCCACAAGATAGTGCTGAAGAAGTCGAGAGTCTCTCAGCCATCATCCGAATGGAGTCAGATGTCGTTGGACGAGTTATTCCTGCCCTGTTTCCACAGCAGCCACCAACAATGGTAATGCTACCAATAAAAAATTTCAAATTAAGGGTCAGGGCAGAGTAAAGACATGAAACCAGTGTTGCCAGATCTACGGATTTTTGGTTTTTGGAAGAAGAATATTCTGGCGAAGCCAAATAAATAAAGATCATGTTTCATATCTTTCTCTTTCTCAAAAGCCTATTATAAGTCTGTTTTACAATATTTCAAGCTGATAGCTTTTGGGTGTTTCAAGCTAATAGCTTTCGAGTAGCTTAATCGCTCCGCTCGTCCGCCCCCCTCCTTGTTCTTGCTAGTATAAACTGACTACATCCTTTTTTGATGATTAGCCTTATAAGCCTAGTAAAACGTAAGAGAGGGGGAGGAGGCTTCTCCGTCCTAGTAATGAGGGTGAAGGGGGGGGGGCACTCGAAAATTTTCAAATTAGAGGTCAGGGCAGAGTAAAGACATGAAACATGTTGAAAGTTCACGGGTTCTTTAACGCATTTAAATGAGGGGGACAGGAAACCTGTTTTATAAGGTATCCTGGAAACGCCTTTTCTGAGTCGCATGGTGTTTAAAGCGTTGCTTATCTGGCTCATTGGAGGGGCGGTGCCAACATACAGTATATTGGACTTGAACTAGGCTCTTTAACGGAGTTGAATGAGAGGAGGTAGGGAACCTATTTTATGAGTCTTATGGTGTTTGAAACGTTGTATATCTGGCTCATTGAAGGGGCTAGGCCAATTGGTGTATGGAGTATTGCATATCTAATTACTTGGAGGAGCTATTTTAATCATACTAACAGTGCTGCCAGATCTACGGATTTTTAATACCTGAAAAAACATAGAAAAATTTCATCCTCCAAGCTGTAAGCGATAGGACGAAAACGAAAATTTTTTCAAGCCCCATGGTCATGATTCAGCTATAGGTAAAACCATAGGTGATAAGAGAGGGACTTGGAAAAATGTCAACCTCCAAGCCCCTCAGGAAAATTTCAACCTCCAAGCTATGAGCGATAGGAGGAAAACAGAAATTTTTCCAATTCTCATGGTCATGGTTAGGTTAGGTTGCCTCCCGGACGGCGGACACCGGACGTTTTTTCCGGAAAGACCCCCCGATAAAACAGGTTCCCTGTAAAAGAGGATGGAACAACCCTTCCCAGTACCGAGGAGGTGGACGCAGCTCTCAAAAGCTTGCAGGGCGAGTACTATATGGCTCCCAGTCCAGATGCGATCCTGTGTCCAGTCTCCAGTTGAAACAACATTCCTGGTTAGTACATTCAATGTGGCTGGTAGTTGCTGTTGTTATATGTGCGGTGAAAGAGAGCTTTAGCAAAGTTGATCGTCAAGATGGGTTTGCCTGTTAGGTCACGTGGCCAAACTTCTGGAGAGAATGATAGCCAATCGACAATAGAGGTATCTGAAGAAAAGAGACATAATCTCAAGTAGTCAAGTTGTCAGCTCGGTTTTCAAACTGGACGCTGTACATTGGTTGTTGGAATCAGGCTAAAGAGGATCGCCGAGTCAGCAATATCTCGCGTCAGTTTGGTACTGTCGTCAGCCTGTATATAAGGAATGCGTTCAACTGAGAGGATATTGGAAGTCCTTATGAACGCAGAAGTACCTGTACTGATAGCACGGGAAGATCCTAGCAGAGACGTCTTCTGGTACAAGCGCCCAGTTACTTGTGAAAGGCCGCAGTGGTTGGTCCTTGAGCCGCTCTTTTGATGCGTCGCAATTTACGAAATTTTCAAGATGAAGCTGCTACCAGGTATTGAGATCATCTGCCATGCGAATGACACACTGGTGGTATGCACTGTCGACAGAGAGCAGAAGAAACCAGGCACTGTAAGCGATGACTCGTTGAATCGAGTCGGCCAGACTAGAACTCGCAATCAGTGCTGCCAGATCTACAGATTTTTGCTCCAGATTTTTCTACGAATTTTGCGTGAAATACGGATTTCTTATGCTCAAGAGAAAATTACCTTAGTCACTTGTATGAGAGATACTTTTCTCGTGGTCGTTATGGACTGATTATAGGGTCCCTCATAACATTGAGTCGATCAAGGGAAAAGTACCTCAGTTACTCGTATGAGAAATACCTTTCTCCTGATCGTTACTTATGAAACGGTAAAATTGTGAAGAGATCCTTTTTAGGTCTTCGAAAAAATGGCGGATACGGATTTTTGATAATACCATCTGGCAGCACTGCTCGCAATAGGCAAGACGGAAGCCATGTCATTCTCGAAGGTGTAGAAATCGCTATTTTGTCCGAAAAATGATGAGTCTACTTACTTCTCCCTGATTTCGACCCCAAATTGACAAAAAATGACCGGAGGTTGTCTCAAAATCGACCGCTCCCTCTTTACGTAGACTCTCGTCGACATCTTGATAATTGAGTTCTTTTTTCGGTATTAGAGATTGATCGCAAATAATTCATCAAATTAGTAGAAAAGGAGCCTATACTGAGTAGTCCTTGCAACTGGTCAGGTTATCCTGTGCTAGTAATGGTCACCAATGTCTTGATATTCCATTCATTGGATCAGCAGAAAAACGGCACATAGAGGAAGGGGAAAGGGAGAGAGAGAGAGAGAGAACTCACTTCGATAAGCTTGCAAAGATCTTACTGGACAAGCCTAAAGTCGTTTGAAATATTTCACAGGCCTGATGTGCAGCAAGGACATGGTCGACATCTTATCGCACTGAACCGTGTCAACCATGATTTAGTTCCGCCCTAATGTCGACCTTGAATCGTTTGGAAGTCAACTGAGTCGACTCCTGGTATTAGATTACAGTCGGCTTCAAATTAACTTCGATTCCGAGTCGACTCCTCGAAATTTTTTCGTCCGTTTGTAGTTTTATGGTAAAGTACTGTAGTCGACTTAAAATCGACCTGTAATCGACGTCGATCTAGAGTCGATTTAAAGTCGACCCTTTTCAACTGATTTCACGCGTCGATCTGTAGTCGATTTTCAGTCATGCCTCTCAAAATTGAATCGACCTGACATTCGACTTTGAGTCGACGTCAACTTACAATACCGCGAGTTATCTCAATTTCGACGTCGTCGATGAGTCGATAGTGAAAAAGAGTGGTCAATGTCGAGTCGATATGGTTCCATCATTTTTCTCAATTTTGCCCAGGTTGTTTGCCCAGATTATATTATTTCAAGAGAGTGTACTGGATAAAGAACGATGTCACTCGTGATTCTCAATCAGTTCAAGGGAGAGATCTTTTGAAGAAAGATAGACTGCTGAGTAGATTGTATCGAGGTTTCTTGTGACGAATTTAGTGCACAAATAATCGACAAACTGTTGATTTCAATTGCTGCAACCTTATACCAGCGACAATCTGACCAACCTCAGGCAATAACAGTAAATAACTCCCAATTTATATCGTTACAGACCCACGTGTAACAATGCTTTTAAAAAATATTTAATGCACACTCTTTTTATTGTTTTCAAGAGTTTGCTTTCGAAATCACGAGTAATTTTTTCTCCGTCTTCGAAAGCATATGAATTCACTCTCTGGCCATGAACTTCGACGCGATTTCTCTATTGAAACGTGAATTTTTAGTATCTAATTATATGATATTATTTTTAAAAATCTTCCATGAGATAAAAATAAAAAGGATAAAATTATTTTGAAAGTGATGAAATCGACGAAAAAATATGCGTAGCTGTCCGTATGTCTCAGCTATTCGACGATAAGATGTGAAAACTCGGTAACATCTTCGAAGTCACGAACCAACTTCGATAGGACTTTTAAAAATTTTATGCTAAACTGAAATATACGACCTTGATGCGCGACGACATTAGCCATTCCGAAAGGTTTTGAAATTGTCCACTCGTATACATTTTGTTGTAGGTCCGATTTTCTATTGACTCTACGCGCGGTCGTACTTCTCTGGTTCAACATATTGTCCATCACAACTAATGGCCATTAATATATCACGAGAGCCGAATGCCGGTCCATTAAGAGACATTTCGTATATTATGTTTTAAGAAAGAGGAAAGATGAAAGCAAATAATGTGGCTAAGATTTTTTTAAATTCGCTGTAACGTCCTCTCGTATTCTCCACATCAATGTGTACAAAAGACAAAAAAAACGAAAAAAAAAATAGAAACCTGTTTTCCCATGTATGGTTGTCTTACGCCTATTAGCATTCGATGCGACTTTTTTTCATTCTTTTTTCCTTTAAATACGTCCACTCTTTGAGGTTTACTTTGTCTTCTTTTTATTGTTTTTCAACGTAAACGGCAAGTCAGGTTGTATATAAAATGTTTGGAATATGAAGGTACCTACGTGCATATACGCATGCAGTACATCATGCACGTGTATTTATATTTAGAGGTATCGGTTTCTTCATTCAATACAGTGCCTTATCTTGAAATATGTACGCTTTACTTAACAATAATGCATGTAAATTTTACCATTGTTACGTGATTAGAATTAGAATTATGGTTAGAATTCGTATTATTGACAAAATCTTGAAAGAAGTAGTATTCGAGTAGGCTGATATGTTGTCGGCTTGCAAGACTATTCAGATTTTTTTCTAAGTAGCCTGCATTGTGTCGTTGGTAGGCTTTCCGTGTATACTAGATTTAGTTAGGTCAGCGAATATGAGAATTCGATATACTGATGTCTACGTAAGAGACGAGTGAATGAGCAGACACTGGTTTGATTTAGCTGAGCATATCGCGATATTAAAATATGTAATACGATCACCTATATTTTCACCGTATTTGAATGACTCATTGGTATTCGTGTACAATGTATAATAGGGTATGTCTAGTTTGCAAGATATTGTAGCTTGTCATTGTTGACGTGCTCTGTCATACAACACTGTAGTAGTGAGATTCACAGAGTTTTATGCTGAAACTAACTTTTTCGATTTTACCACAACCTATAGGAAATGGTATCCAGAGAGCTGAGGCAATGGAAGTGGTCTGAGGTCAGTACCAAAAAGCTGAGAGACTATTCTTTATGTAGTACTATAACGTGGTACAAACGATTGCATCAACTCTCAACCTAGATCAGTGAGGGCAGTACTTCAGGAATACCTGAAGACCCCTACGGTGGCGATAGTACAGAAATATGCATTCTATTTCCGGCGTGTGCATGCACCCAGCTCCCATTAGCCTATTTTGGAAGGCGGTGGCGGTGAATAAAGCGAGTACAATCTATTTCAAACAACTGGACCCTGCTTGTATACTAATCAAAATCAGCTCCTCAGAAGAAATTTTCAATACAAATTTATGCCAATGGAAAGAAATACAAGTACGGGAAGCGGTGTCACGTGTCCCGCTTTGATTGTCTCGAAGAAACTATTTCGTATCGATGATTAATTAAGCGAAAAAAGTAGTCGAAACGGAATAAATTTCTCTCGAATTTTCGCGAGCTTTTTAAATGGACCACTTAGGTGAATAAAAATCACTGCTGAACGGACAGATATCAATGGCTTCTAATTTTCGGAGTTTATTTTGCCTAATGAGAGTTCTGTTTTTTCATCCTCTGCAGCAAGAAACGAGCATTTATTTTGTCGAAATGAAAATTTTTCATTCGATAAATATTCTTTAATATCATCATTTGTAATTTGAATAATGAATAATAATCGTTAGTGGAATCTGGCTGCAACAAAACCACACAGTATCCATCCATTCCATGAATAATTCTTCTATAGAAGGTGGCGAGGAAATGAACGAGAGAAATGTTGAAATTCAATGTATTTGTAGTGATAATGCTTCAGCAAAAAATTTATGGTCTCGTACTAAGCGTCTGTTGACATAATTGTGAACAAAATAAAACACGATACTTCTTGTGCGTATAGTTTTTGAAGAGCATAAGATGGCTCGTGCCTTGTAGAAGTGAAGTATGTCTAGTTCGTGAACATGCAGACGAGTCACACTTCGTGGAAACATTATTAAGCACACTTTTCTACAAGCATGTTCTTTTTAATTTTCGGAGTATATCTTTCGATAGAATTGTCTGAACTCGAGTAAATGCGACTCGTGATTCGTGGGTCCGTGCTGAAGCTCTTTCGCATGATGATAAAAATTTCTATCAATAGTTGCATTGCTTCTTTTCATTTTTAGTAAACCCCAGGTCATACCTTCGTTCTTATTTTCACCTTGTCTGCATTCTTACTATTTTATTCTGTTATGTTACTACAATGAGCTAACTTTCGATGTTGTAGAACGATGAAAAAAGTGGTCCAATGTACTTCCTCTGGATTACCCCGTTTAGAGCATCCTCACATTGATACATCGCATAACAAATCTGAATATCAAAACCAATGCACAACAGTGCTGAGGAATTCTGGACCTAGCATATGAACGTAAGTACTTGTATATGATACTTCCCCCCCCCCCCCTCGTATGATGAACCATATCGATTGTCGACCCAGAATTCCCTTTTTTAAAAGTCATACTCGAGATTGCGTCCGTACATTGTCGAAATCGACCTAACGTTGTCGTCAATATCAGGTCGACAGATGTTGACTTCATTTTAACTCGTGTTGCTTTCAAGTCAACTTTTCCAAATTTTTAATCGATCAAAATCTACGGCTTTGTCGGGTCGATTTTGAGTTGGTTTGTAGTTTTCTGGTAATGTGTGCTGGTCAATTTCACATCGACCTCAAATTGACGTCGATCTGCATTCGATTTCGAGTGAAGGTCACAATATTTTTCATCATCCTGAGACCGACCGCTCTATTGCGTCAATTTTTAATTTCCTGGAAATGTATGGTGGTTGACTCGATATCAACGTCCATCTGGAAATCTCTTTGAAGCGTTCTCAGTAACCTTGCAACTAATGGGTGGATATGTGTAGAATGTGCAGTCATGACTCATAATTATATAATGAGGGCTACTGGGAATCTCAATTATGCTATAGTTAGCTCATGGATCGTCAATTTTAAAATCTGATACTAGAACTAGAGGTCGACCCATTTTTGGCCTCGATTCTAAAACCATATCAAGTTGAGCGCTTGAAATTGACACAATATCGACATCGATGCAAGTCTTCTATTGATAAATGATTCAGGATTTACATCAAATGGACGTCGATTTTGAGTCGAAAACTATCTGAAATACTGGGCGACATTGATAAAAAGTATGGCCGATTTTGAACCGATTTGAATTCGACGTGGTTTATTGGGCCTGTATACCCTCATCCATTTTCCATTACGCTTATCATGTTATTTTATTGCCAATTTTCGATATTTCAGAACAATGAAGAATGAAAAGCTACTCCTCTCGCTATTGAATCGCACAGAACGGACACTTAAATACACTGCGTTTGTGATCTCGACCACAAAACCGCTACTTATCAAGTCTGAAGCATTTCAAACAATTCTAGGGGTTGGTATCATTTAGGCGCGGACAATTAGGCGCGAATTAATTTTTTTAATTAAAATGAAACAGTTTTCAAAAATTAATAATTGAGCTATTTTATCATTACCAGTATTAGCAAGGGGAATCACAGTAACTCTGACTGATATTAATTTTAAAATAATATTTTTCAACCCTAAACCCTATTATATTCCAACATTTATTCTGATTTTAATACAAGTTGGATGAATTATTAACAATAAAATAATTTAATTAATTAAAATAATATTATTTATTAATAAAATTTTTAAGGAAATTAATTCATAATTGATTTTAAAAATTAATTCTTGAATATTTAAGTTACTTAAAAAAAAATCAATAGATTATTAATATTTTTATTGATAATAAAATTAATTAATCAATTTAATTTGAGTCTGATAATAATAAAAAATTATTTTAATTATTCTGTTTTTTGATATTTTTTTTAATTGATAAAAATTTATTATTAATATTCATATTTTTTAGAATTATTTATTTTTATTGTTTAAATATAGTTTTGAACATTTTATTAATTTTTTAAAAAAATTTTTTAAAATAAATTATCATAATTATAATTTAATTTAAAATTTTTTAAATATTTATAATTAAATAAATAGGCCTACATTTTCTTTATTAAATTAATATTTATTTAAATAATTTTATAAATAAATTTTTTATTGCAGAGGGAATAGGATTTAGGCAACCCAAGTTACAAAAAATACGTCAGGGCGTCCAAATGAATGCGGCGTCTGAATGATTGTTGCGCCTAATCGTCGGCGCCTATATGACCGTAACCCAATTCTAGGCTCTTCCATGGGTATTTTAGCAAGATATCGAGGTAAGTACTCGTCTCTTATTTTTCCACATCCCCCTTTATGTCTTGTGATTCGTCCGTCTCTCTTGATCTGTCCTCACAAAATCAGACGATTGCTGATGCTTGAGGATTTTGAATTGATTCAAATGGATATTAAAGTCTGTAATAGGTAGAATTAATACGGTCCGAAATGTTACGGCTCGACATATTGTAGGATACTCAAAGAGTAACGAAAGCAAAAAATTGCAAAGACCGCAGGTGAAAAATAACAATTGTAAGCCTCTCCGACTATGATTAAGCTGATTTGAAAGCATTCAAACATAGGAAACAACGTTTTGCCCATGCGCAAAAATAAGAATCATATTTCATGCGGTCAATAAAATAGCTCCTTCAAGTAACTAGATATGCAATGCTTCATACACATGGCTTAGCCCCTTCCATGAGCCAGGTATGCAATTCTTCAAACACTGCCCCTTCAATGAGTCAAATATGCAACGCTTCAAGCACTATAAGACTTGATCAGAAAGCCATTCTAAAACTCACGGGTTCTTTAATGGAGTTGAATGAGCGCAGGCAGGAACCTGTTTTATGAGTCTTATGGTGTTTGAAACGTTGTATATCTGGCTCATTGAAGGGGCTGGGCTAAATATTGCATATCTAGTTAGCATTGTATATCTATTTACTTGAAGGAGCTGTTTTGATCAGGCTATACTCACCGTCTTCCAAGCTATACAAGATATGTATATGACGTATATGATAGGAGGGGACTTGGAAAATTTTCAGCCTTCGAGCTATAGGTGATGAGAGGGGGGCTTGGAAAAATGTTGACCTCGAGCTATAGGTGACAGGAACGGATTTGAAAAATTGTTGGGAGGGAGGACTTGAGAAATTTTTCGAGCCCCAAGGTCATGTTGCCTCCCGGACGGTGGACATTTTTTCCGAGACCCCCGACAAAACAGGTTCCCTGTTAAAATACCCCATAAAATAAGTTTTCTGCTTCCCCTCCTTTAACTCTGTCGAAGAACCGGCGGATTTTTCTATAGATTGTGTTATCATGGGAAAGTGGGGCCAGAGTCCCAAAAATTGAGTCCATTATACTTTTTACGACCCAGCAAGTGGGGGGATCACTGAACAAGAGCCCTCCTTCCACTGATCTGATAAATGGCAAACCTAATTGTTGGTCAGTAACGCTGATACAGGATAATCTAAATAACTGTAAGGGCTACTGAGCAAAAGTTGATGTGATAGGTGCCAAACTCAGATATTGGTCTGTAACGACAATGCAGAATAATCTAAATGGTCACAGGGGCTACTGAGCAAGATTTCTCTTTCTACTGATCCAGTAAATGGTAAACCAAGATATTGGTCAGTAATGCTGATATAGGATAATCTATACAGTTGCAAGGGCTACTGGGCAAAAGTCCCCTTTCCCCTAATCCGATGAATCGCAAACTGAGATATTGGTCAGTAACGCCAATACCAAGGAATCTAAACAGTTGCAAGAACTGACCAAGAGTCCTCTTTCTACTGATCTGATAGATGACGAAACAACATTCAGTAATGCTCAAAGTCTGCTGAGCAGAAGCCCTTTTTCTAAAAATCTGATGAATGCTAAAAGGTGCAGATTTGCAGGTACACTTTGGAGCGAGAGAGGGGAGGGGGGGGGGACTTCCATTGTTTGAAAATTTTTCTCCTCATTCCACTCAATATAGTCAAATTACATAATTTTAATGCAATTAATACGGTTCTCTAAATTATGACCAAAGACACCAGATGGATACATACTCAAACTTGTAACACAAAGGAGTACCTTGAAAGGTAGCCACAGAAACGAAAATTTTTTGCCGGAGCGCTTTCGATTAAAAAACCATTGTCAACGACGACATGAAAGCAACTAAACAATCTAACGGCTAGAAACAATGAACCACCGAGGAAATCATGATTGAACTAGCGAGTCATCACGATGTGAATCACTCTCATAAACTAGCTCAATCAAACCCTCATCAGGTATGTACCTGTTGAGCACGTTAAGGTTATCGTTATTCAAATGGCGAATAATTTCAATATGTTCGAGAGCTTTTCGTTTGAATTCTGAGGACTCTCTATGGAGGAGGGTTTCAGATCCCGCTATATAACCGTGGCCAGTAGCCAAAAGGTGGTCCGCAAATGCCGACGGACCTATTTTATTTAACTCCCACTTCTTAATATGCTCATCTACACGAATTTTGAGCTGGCGGCTAGTCTCACCTATGTAAACTCCATTACAATCATTACACTCCAATTTATAAACCCCACATTTTTCGTTCAAAGGGATGGGATCCTTCAGCTTGATAAAAAGACTCCTTACAGTGTTAAGATTGTAGTACACTGGCCGGAAACCGAAGGGGTGGAGGATACGACTTAATTGGGAAGAAAACTTACCCAAAAACGGGAGCCTGATCCACCGCTTCCGGACAACAGCCGTCGGATTACGGGGGAGAGAGGTAGTAGAGTCAAGGCATTTCCTAGCTAGCTTCCTGCGAACCATAAGATCAATATCTAAGCGGACCTCGTTCACTCTGGCCAAGTGCTTTATAGTCAGAAGCTCATTATGGAAGGCGAGCTGACCCAATGGAATGCTGGTCAATCGATGAATGTGACTATTGAAACCAGCGTATTTGTGAGCAACAGGGCAGAAAGATTTGCCGTGGACCATAATATCGGTCGAAGTATCTTTTCTATGTATGGCAAATTCATGGACACCGTCTCTATTAGAGATAGTAAGGTCCAAAAAATTAATGGATGAACCGCCTACTTCCAATGTAAATTTAATGGAAGGATATTGAATATTTAGATACTTGAGGAACTCCAAGAGAAGATCCTGAGGACCGGTCCACGTACACAACACATCGTCGACGTACCTGTGCCAGTAATAAACGTAATCTAAGAACACCTGACCAGAGGAAAAGAGGTCGGACTCAAATTTGGACATGAAAACCTCCGAGATGAGGGAGCCCAGAGGAGAACCAATCGGGATGCCTACCTCATCAGGAAACTCAAAATATTTACCATCAAATTTACAGAAATTAGGGCACCAACAAATATTAAGTAAAGTAAAAAATTCAGCAACTTCTTCATGGCAGATATTAGATTGGATGAGGAGGTCACCTATGTGTTTCATGGCCGTAACTTTTGGAATACTAGGAAATAAACCCACCACATCAAAGGAGCATAGGATGGAACCTGGCGGTAGAATATCATCCTTAAGCTTATCGGCCAAGGAAACAGAATTCTTTACAGAGTAGGAAGATTCAAATTCTACTCTGGATTTAAACCAGCGATCCAAGAACTTCGCCAGGAAATAAGTAGGGGAAGATACAAAAGAAACGACTGGTCGCATTGGGATGTCCCTTTTATGAACTTTCGGCAACCCGTATAGGAGGGGGGGCGTCTGTGGCTACCTTTCAAGGTACTCCTTTGTGTTACAAGTTTGAGTATGTATCCATCTGGTTACATAATTTTGTTTTCTTTTTTTTGAGATTTTTGGGAAAGGACATACTAGTTTATACACCCCTGCATCCGCGCCTATGGTAAACCACGATATTGGTCAGTGACGCTAACTCGGTAGTTGGGAGAGCTTCTGAGCAGAAGTCATTTTTCTACTGAATATCGATCCAATACATGGCAAACCACGGTACTGGTAAAATATGTTAATTAGAGCAGTTGCAAGGATTACTGAGCAAAAGTCCTTTCTCTATTGATTCAATAGAAAGCAAACCAAGGTAACGGTTGGTAATTCCTGAATCTAGTAAATTGTATACTGAATGGTTGCAAGCACTACTGAGCCAAAGTCCTCTTTCTATTCATTGAAAGCAAATAGAGATATTGGTCATAATGCTAATAAGCACATTTTAATCTAAACAGTTGCAAAGGCTGCTAGGCAAGAGCTCACTTTCTACTGTTCTGATGAACGGTAAACCAGTTATTAGTCTGTAATGCTGCTGATACAGGACAAGCTAAACAGTTGGGAGAACTACTGAGCAAAGCCCTTCTTCTACTGATTTGACGCCAAGTGAAATATCAATTGGTAACGCTAATAAGGAGCAACTCCCACTTGAGAGCAAATGACAAACCAAAATATTAGTAGTAAACATGGTTCAGAATGTCTAACCCAGGAGACAATCAGATACGTACTTGGTCTCATTCTCTATACTTCACAGTTTCTGTATTCATGGCACAAGGTAGTGCTGCCAGATCTACGGATTTTTTTCCCCTCGAAAAAGATTCAGATTTTATCATGGATCTCTTGTGCTCGAGGGAAAAGTACCTTAAGTACTCATGTGAGAGATACTTTCCTCCTGGTATGATCGCAGTCTTCTGTAACATTGAGTGGATCAAGGGAAAAGTACCTCAGTTCCTCGTATGAGAGGTATCTTTCTCATGATCGTTATTGATAAATCAATGAGAGTCGGTAGAAATTTGTTTCTACGTTCTGGAAAAAATAGCGATGACGGATTTTTGATAATATCATCGGGCAGCTTTGGCACAAGGTCGTTGGGTAGGAAATGTTGAGTAGTTCCAAGGTAATAGTGACCGGAAGCCCCAACACAGAGACGTACATCCAGAAGATGAAATAAGGGTTAAAATTCTACAAAAATTTAACCTAATTTTGTAAACGCAGCCTAGAGACGACAAACTCAAAAACAGATACCCTACTGATATCTGAATTTTCAGGAACTAGATTCAGTTTCTTCCGCAACGGCTGTTACGAAAGTTTCCTCCGTAATAAATTCTCGCGTATGGTAGTTTAGTGTTTCGAATCAATGCCATAAGAACTGAATATTATGTGATTGAAGTAGGGAGGTGCACAGACACGATGTACTCGTTACTTTTCCTATCTTGTGTAATACGCTCGTCGCTCTCGAACGTCGATGTTTACATTTTTATGTTCATTTTCCATCACCGTTAAGCAGTTTTGAAATAATTTCTTAAATGTACGCCGTCCTGCGGAACAGAATAAAAATCGAATACGAATGGGTATACGATAATAAAATATTTATTCTATTTTCTTCGGCACTTTACGCACTCTCGACTTGCCACGCGGACAGCGAAGACCAAGCCACATGTAAATTTCTCGTGTTGCACGCCGTTTTAAGATTCTTCCTCTTTACTCTTTTCCACGCAATAATATTTTATCGGCGTGAAACATCCAATTACTTTATGAGCTTTTGACATTTATGGTTTTGAGCGATATATCGACGGATTTGAACGAAAAAAGCAAAAATAGAAATCGTAAAAAGGCACAATAAAGACGATCGTTTTGCCATCCTCGCTCCCGCCTTTACTTACTTATAAACGCGTAAAAAAAAGTTAGTCTTTTGAATTATGGAGTCTTTTTTTTTCTTCCTCTTTACTGTCACACCATTCTACTTTGAAATAGTTGAAGTTAGTATTGCGCTGCGAGCATATTAATTTGAAGCTTTTCAGCACTTTTTTTCTCCTTCTGTTTTTATCCTCCTTAGAAGAAATAAAAAATAAGAAATACGGGTAAAGGACACGACGAATTTTTCCCACCAGGAAGTTAAATAAGTCGGTAGAAAAAATTGATTTTTTTTGTTTTCTTCGCTGTTTATATAGTAAGATTTGTACCTAACAAGCTGGGAGGCTTAAACTAAAAGCATTTTCCACGAATGTTTGTCGAGAGACTTTCGTAGACGTCGTCGGGGCGTAAATTAATTTTATTTTACGCTTTTATGTGGAATAGATTTCATTCTTCTCTCGGAGCCGGTGTTATCGGGAACAATTTACCGTTTACACGTAGAAAATTGCGTGGACGTGAACTTGTTATCTTCACAAAACGTTGGGGAAATATTTGTGGATGAAAGTTTCACGTTTGAGATTTTAATAATACCTGAAGTTGAGGAGCGAGTTTGATCCGCTCTATTTTATTCATAATTTTGAGGAAAAAAAAAATTATAAGTACAGAGAACAGACATTCGCTTTTGGGTTACGTGCACGAGCCCGTAGTCATACAAGTTTCAACTTTTATCGCGATAACATGCAAAACAGCCTCGAGGTAGTCGAGGCTTTTTGATAGGCATACGATTCAGAGCAGCACATCGAAACCTCGTACTCTTCCGCTTCTTTTCAAACGGTGTATGTCCGAAGGAACGTTTACCAACGATATCTGCTTTCCATCGCATAATTATGTAGTTTAATAACCCTACATTTGAGAAAAGGCGATCGATTCTCGTATGGAAGCCTACGTATAATACTTAGTATCGAACGATGAAAGACTGCATGAATTATTATGACGAACGTTGTACGCGAGCGAATTTTCAAATAATCTAGCCGTAATTACTCGAGGTTAATTAATTCCTAAATTTGTTTCGACGCGGTATAAAATTTACAACGATATAATCTAGGACGGAGCGAATAATTATTGTTTCACTCGTTTTGCAGATCCGATAAAATACGTTGACCATCGACCTGCTTCCCAACATTCGCCTCTGAAAATAATCTAGGATCAGTGCGTGATTACTTCCATATCCGCTTCTTTACCTCGAGTATTCGGGGACAATATTTGCGCGTAAAATCTGCTTTGATGTAGGACCTACGAGATGAAGGGGGGGGGGTGTAAATCCAAACTAGTAGGACCCTTTGATAGAGCCAATTGTTTCAAAATTGTTCTCCGACTTGGTATAGAGACTCGAAAAAGTTTCAAATTCATATGCCCAGATGAAGTTACACCCTAATGTTCTAAAGATTCCTCGTAGGGCTATCTTCTTTCTTGAATATCGTGATCCGCAAAACAGGTCTTGATCAGGTGAATGAATGCTAAAATGTACCACCAATTCTTCCGTTTCGATTTCTCATGATTTTTTACATGTTTCATGTGTTTGCTGAACCCTACCTCCGATTCCTGGACTTGCATGCGCTCGAACGTACCCCTCTAAGTCGAAGCTGAGCTTCAATAGGCCAACTCGTTGGTCTAAGCCCTCTACGGAAGAACAGGAGCACACCAAATCCCTGAAAACACGCTTTTAGCACCAAACTACCTTTTTAAGCGGGGAACCCGCTATCTATTTTGTTAGGGGGATTACATCCTCAGTCCGCGTCCGGGAGTTTCTGTGAACTGCGTGATGTGACGTGACGTGTGGCGCCTTATGACGTCATCAATGACCTTGACCTTGACCTACTTTAGGGGCCAGGAAAAATTTCATGTGACCGCAATCGTAAGTTTAACTCGTTTTATGTTAACGATCAACAAGCAACCGTGGCCACTTCAGTCTTGTTTCAGCGAGAAAGCCAAGCCGGCTTGTCCTTTTCCATTACAGGGGCCGTACAAGTATCGTAGGCCCCACTAATTTGATCTTCTTTTTCAAGCTCCATGAAATTGCATGCTCAGCGATTGCATACTTGACCGGCTACCGTCGGAGGCAGATAAGAAATAGTTCGGAGGAGGTTCCCTTAGCCAAGCACGCAGGTGCAGTGCTGGACCCTTAGTAGCGTACGTCAGCTGTGCATCAACGGTGTCCTTCAGCATAATGATTCGTGGTTCAGACCCTTACCCGAAAGTGTTGATCGTCGTTGTCAGGCCTTGGCTCGAGGACCCCATCCATCACTATTGTCTTCCATGCATTCTTCCGTGGCTGACCATCCCAATCCTTGATCCTACGTTACGGCCGCAATCAGGGCAGATTATTGGTATATTCTGCATGTTTCCGGGTCCTGTTCGCTGCTGCTGGCCGAAGATGCCGTTGTTTTGCTGGACTGTTCCTCCATTTAGCACGGTCCTTGCCCAGCTCCTCCCAGTTTCCATGATTTCTGGTATTTTTCAGGGTTGTGGGCAACATATCTTTGTAGCGCTTTATCTGTCCACCCGATGTTCTCCAGCCCTGCCCAATCTACCCGTGTAAGGCCTGTTTGGGGAAGCGTTCGTCGGGCATAGCGCACGTCGAGGTCATTAGTATTGCAACTTTCTTGCATAATATTGCTTTCAGGTGTTGAAGTCAATCCAGCACGTCGGTAGAATGAAAAGACTATTCTAATGGTGATACCACCGATATCAACGGTACAAGGCAAGACCCTTGGAGCCCAGGGCGTTCTGGTAATTTCTGTCTTGAGAGTCCCCTCTACTCAGCAGTAGGAGGTTGTCATCTGCGCAGGAGTAGCGCCTGGTCCATCTGCGCTGTATTTTCTTCAATAATGTGTTGTGCCCCAAGTGCCACTGAAGGAGCACTTCCAAATATCTCCTTTTTATCGCTGAGACTGCTGCTATACATTCACAGAAGGTACTCGGGAAAATTGTTCTTCTGCAGCTCTCTGAGTATCAGAGGCTGCAGTAGTTGGTCTTTTAATATCAAGCGACATCCTAGCCCCCGCGTTGCTAGGCTACCGCGAAAATACATTCGTCACATCCTCTGCCTTTTCAGAAGCCGTATGGCATGCCACAGAGCACTTTTTCCGCGATGGCCTCCGTGTGACTGACCGTGCACCGTTGCCGAGCGTGTTCATAAGAGTGAAGAGATAGAAAACTCTACACCCAATCTGTTGCATTTTTCATTTCCAACTCCGAATGACCTTGACTTACACTTGTAGGAACTACCCTGATGACGTCATAGGCTGGGCAGTCATTATTATGTGTTATTCCAAAAGATCTAGAGTGTGCATTAGCGGAGGGAGGACTGGTGACTTTGACCAAGACTACTCTGATGACGTCATAGGCTGTTTGGTCATCACAATATGTCATTCTTAGGGATCTAGAGTGAGTATTAGCGAGGATGAGGATTGTAATTATCTCGATCTGGTGTTGACCCTTGACCTTGACCTAGATAAGGACTACCCTAAAGTTATAGGCTGGGCAGTTATTAGTATGTGTTATTCTAAAACATCTAGAATGGTCATTAGCGGGGAAAGGGGGGGGGGATTGTAACTTCCTCCTTCGGTGAAACCAATGATCTCGACCTGATTTTGAGCTCCTCATACAAATTGACTTTGACCCAAGGAGAAAGATTACAACCTCCCTCCTCTTGCGGGGCCCCGACTCGATATTGCACCCTTGATCTACATTGACCTTAACCTACATAGGGACAAGCATGATGACGTCATAGGCTGAACAGTCATTAGTATGCGCTATTCTACAGGATCTGGAGTGAGCATTAGCAAGGAGGAAAGTTGTAACTCCTTCCCCTCCCCCGTGAGGTCAATGACCTTGACCTGATGTTGCGTTTTTGATCCGCATTGACCTTGACCTTGGTAGGAAATACCCTGACAATGTCATAGGCTGGGCAGTTATTAGTCTGTGCAAGTCTAAAAGATCTAGATGGGCATTTGTAGGGGGAGGGGATTGTAACCTCCCCTTTCGGTGAAACCAATGATCGCGATCTGATATTGCGCCCCTGATCCGCATTGACTTCGACGCACATAGGGACTTTGTAAGGCCGATGATCTCGACCTGATATTGCACCCTTGATGAAGATTGACCTTGATTTACTTAGGGACAACCATGATGACGTCATAGGCTGAGCAGTGATTAGTATATGTTATTCCAAAGAATCTGGAGTGAGCATTAGCAAGAGGAGAATTGAAAATCTCCGCCCCCCTCCTCCCGGGCAGGTCAATGCTTTGGACCAGATGTTGCGTCCTTGATCCGGATTGACTTCGACCATGATAGAAAATACCCTGACAATGTCATAGGCTGGGCAGTTATTAGTGTGTGCAAGTCTGGAAGATCTAGATGGGCATTTGTTGGGGGAGGGGGATTGTAACCTCTCCTTTCAGTGGAACCAATGATCTCAATCTGATATTGCACCCCCGATCCGGATTGACCTTGACTTACATAGGAACTAGCCCGTGTCAGGGCTGAGCATTTATTGGTATGTGCGCCATTTCTAAGGGGTTGAGAATGGGCATTAGAGGCTGCGGCGTTCTGTTCCCTCTCTCCCTAACTAGTTTGTTTGAAAATAACGAAAGAAACCTATTCATCTCTGACAAAGCGATGAGGAAATTTTCCCTGAAATATTGATGACGTCATATCCGAACGTAGTCTGTATTTTTTACGATACAAAAAGTTTATAGAATAGAGTTACGTATTTGCCTTCGGAATCGGTTGATACTTAACGTCTTGAACCTGTTCTACGAGAGTCAGTTGGAAAAAGGAGACTGGGTCTGGAAAAAATGTTGACTTCCGAGCCGTATATCTCAGTCCTGGGAGCAAAGTCGTATTTGATGTCGCTGTCTTTTATTTTCTTTCTCCTTTGTTTTGGGTCATTTCGGCAAAGTTCTTCACTGTTTGGTTTGGGCATCCTCTCGGTTTTTCACGTATTCCTCTTCTCGGTAGAATGACTTCCGATGTATTTTTCATGTTTTCTGACCCGCTCATAATCTTCTTGTTATTGTGCCCTGAGAGGCAGTCGCTATACTATCGATCTATTGAGAATTCAGTATACTTTACATAACGAGAACCATAAAGTAAGAATTATGCGAGAGCGGGTGAGAGATTTTACGAGATGAGTCGAAGATGATTGAAAAACGTATACGAGTTGCAAATTACTCACACCAAGTTCTTGATTTTTAAAACGTTTTATTGTACAAAGGGCTGTAATGTTCGATAAGAGGATCGTAAAACAACTTTACAGCTCTTGTACAGCAAAAATATAAACGAAAGTATGTTGGAAATATCTATTCCCGCTATTTCTACCCTAATTCAGCTGAATAACATTAGATGTCAAGTATTTTGGAAATTGAACTCCCATATCTCATGTGAATTTCTCGGGCCTTGTTCACATCTGGAGTCGTTGTATAATGGACTCCAAATTGAAAACTGCATAAACTGAGTACCACAATTTTGAGCCCCACGGTTGCATTTTTATTCTTTCCAAGTCTCGAACGCGAAAGAAAAATGATCTTACCAAATCTAAGTTGAAAGGTTGATTAGGTGTCCCTAACATGGTGTTCACTCCTCCTCTCTTTTATCGCAACACGCCTTTAAGAACTATAACGATGTCCTAATTTCCGGTGTATCGAAATCTTACGTCGAACAGCTCTCAATTACTGTAGCAAGGCTATCCGTGTACGAGTATTTTATGGCCAAGAACAAGAAACCGTTTTAAATTTTATGGCATATGGGTACACGAGAGAACGCGGTTCGAAAAACCTGAATAATTCGCTCATAATGTGTTACGTAAGTATCAAAATTGATTTAAGCTTAATTAAATCGTAAATTTGGTTCAGTTCTAAAAATTTTACTATAAGGTCCGCGGATAGCCAAACGAAATAACATTTTATTGAATTACTGATGTTTTATCTTCATCTCCTTCCGTCATTCTCCGCATGTAATGCAGCGATCCGAGATCTAGATATTTCCGAATGAACACATTAATAACACTACGACCATTCATTCGGCCCTTGAACGCCGTTAGCCCTTGGCAGTATATTTTATTCGTTCGATACCAAAATACAAGTTATCGTCTGCATAAGTATTTTTGCTGCAAAAATGATTATACGTTAATAGAAGCTCGTATGGTCAACATACTAAATGGCCGTGCTCCGCGAGTCCGTATTTGTATCTAACACGGTAATGGAAAAAAAAAAAATGAAAAAATACGCTGCAGCCCCGGGTTACTCGATCGCGAGAAATCTTATGCCTTATAATTATACTTAAGTTATACGCGCTTTCTGTCGATGAGCTGAGCACCTATAGTGCATAGCCTTATTATAGACTTTGATACGTGAAAGCTTAGTGGGAGGTGAAATCACCAGCAGTTGGGCTATTCTACAGCGTTTGATTAAAATATTGCAACAAGTTATGGACAACATGAGCGGTAAACTGATACTGGAATTGGAAACCGTCGTTGGAAAATGGAAATGTTTAATTAATCAATGACGCTTACCGTACGTATGGTATGATGATGTTATAACTTAGGTACGCACTCGAGAGAGAAAAATAGGTTTAGCATTTTCTCGGTAGTGAAGTAAATTTCTTCCAGTAACATTGTAAAATTGTAATTGAAAATTATTCAACCGGTACAGATCCTCCTTCTGTGGTGGTGTTCCCACGACTTCTTTTCGGAATCGATTATTAATGAATTGGAAAAACAGAGAGACTCGACCATAAATAACCTGAGTGGATATTTATGATCGGTTTATCGCAGTAGCTTATAGATTTACGCGACTGCTCCTGTGGTTCTTCAATAAATGATAGGGCTGTTCTTTTCGAGTGAAACGGAAGAAGACGTATTCTCGAAGTGTTCATGGTTTGGAAACAGAAGCTCTGCTGGTTTCTCGAGAGGTTCGAATCTGAGGCGCAGCTTTGTTTCATTATCCTCCTTTCTCCCTTGCTATGAACGTGACCGTTCTTAGATTTTCCTTAGCCACTCGATGAAGCGTACCGACTCCAACTCAACCCGCTATTTTGATGTCGATTTTGCGTCAATTCAGTTCCGCCCGCGGTTCACCAGAAATCCTGAATGTCGACTGAAAATCGATTGCTCTCTTCCATCAACAACTCATCGTCGACGTTGAAATTGATTCGACTCCCAATGTTGACTGGAAATTGATCTCGGTTTTGGATCGATTATACGTGACTCGTCAGCAAAAGACTCCCAATCAACATTGAAACGTAGATTTTATTTGCCCAGTGTGATGGGGTTTTCAAATCAAAGATGGAACAGAAAAGAGATATTTAACTCCCATACTGTAGTTTGCTTTAAGCTACGCGTTTGTCGCCCACGGACAGCTCCACACTCTCCATTGAAATTGTACGGGCGGAGAGTGGTGATGTGCAACGGAAGAGGGAAGCAATACATTTCTTAGGGCGATGAAGCGCTTCTAGTGAGCGGCGAACGCGCTCACTAGAGGCAAGCTGCCCTATTCGAGTTAACCATCTCTTCTCTGGGATGGAAAAATAGTTAGACAAACTTTCTGCTTTATATTTGGATACCTATGCATTTTGTCTGCGAGTAGCAAAGTCACCAAACACAAAGAACGTTTCAAGTGTTGTATATCGACTCCATATAGAGGTCGATCCAAGGTCAATTTAAAGTCAATCAGCATACATTCCTAGGAAACTAACTATTGACTGTTAATCAACATCGCTGAGCAGTCGATTAGCAGTCGATAAGAAAGGAAGCCGCTGCGATCGCAATCCCTTCAAGATTGATTGAAAGTCGAACAGCGTACATTACCAGAGAAGGTGCAATCGATCCGACACAACATTCGATTTTGGGTCATTTGAAAATTTGAAGAAATCGTTTCAAAATCGAGCGGCAATCGACGTGGCAAATGAGTCAAAATGGAGTCGATATTTTTTGACGCCCGTATCGACCTGATATTGATATGGACGTGGGATCGATTGCAACCTAGATCCTCGGTCTTGGTCGATTTGACTCAACACTTGGTGTCGACCAAAAATTGATGTTTGATTGACGGTCAACATGTGGTATCAGGCACCTTTCACTTTGGATAGGTAGTTGTGTTCACTTCAAGAATTTCAACAAGCCCTGTAAGTAGGTCAAAGCTTGGCCTTTTCCCAAACTCATATTTTCGACTTACCTTCGTTGAATTTCATGGTACGACTTCAGAATTTGGATCTTCCTAGATCCCCAAGTAAATTTGAGAATTCCGCCTCCTTACACCTTTAATAATTTGATCAATGCTGATGGTCCATGGCTTGAGATTCGAAATTTTTCCGAATCTGTCAGTCACTCTCCCATCTCCGATATTTATTTTCAAAACCCCATTCAGGGTCTCAGTTTCCGCCCCCTTTGGAACTACAATTTTCGAATTTGGAGTTTTCCTAATCACTACATAAGACACCTCCCTTCTTTTCAGATATTATCTCTTTTCACTTGTTATATGGTCAGATCAGAATTCTGACAGTCCAGAGATTGGATAGATTCGGCTTTGACAAATTTGAGTACCGATGCTGATTCCGAGAGAGCTCTCTCATTTTTAGCGGGGAACTCCCTATCTATTTTGTTAGGGGGATTACATACTCAGAAAACGTCCGCGTCCGTGTCCGGGAGTTTCTGTGACGTGACGTGACGTGTGGCACTTCATGACGTCAGCAATGACCTTGACCTACTTTAGGGACTTGGAACAAATTCAACTTTCCATTTTGTTAGGGGGATTACATCCTCAGAAAACGTTCGCGTCCGGATCCGGGAGTTTCTGTAAACTGCGTGACGTGACGTGACGTAGGGCGCTTTATGACGTCGTCAATGACCGTGACCTACTTTAGGATCTTGAAAAAATTCCAGCTTCCAGCCTTCATTATATCTGACCTATATTGTTAGGGGGGTTACATCCTCAGAAAACGTCCGCGTACGCGTCCGGCAATTTCTGTGAACTGCGTGACGTGACGTGTGGCGCTTTATGACGTCATCAATGACATTGACCCACTTCAGGGAATGGAAAAATTTTAACTTCCAGCCTTCATTATATCAGGCCTAGTATTATTAGGGGGATTATATCCTCAGAAAACGTCCGCGTCCAGGAGTTTCTGTGAACTACGTGACGTGATGTGTGGCGCTTTATGACATCATCAATGACCTTGACCTACTTTAGGGACTTGGAACAATTTCAACTTTCCATTTTGTTAGTGGGATTACATCCTCAGAAAACGTCCACGTCCGCGTCCGGGAGTTTCTGTAAACTGCGTGACGTGACGTGTGGCGCCTTATGACGTCATCGATGACCTTGACCTACTTTAGGGACTTGGAAAAATTTCCACTTCCAGCCGGCATGCTTTATGACGTCGTCAATGACCTTGACCTTGACCTACTTCAGGGACGGAAAAATTCTAACTTCCAGCCTTCATTATATCAGGCCTAGTATACAGTATACTGAGAAGAGCCGAGCCTACTCATTTTCTGAGGGGGCACTTTCGCGACAACGTGATCGCGAGCGCAGGAGGTTGCGGGTTCTCCTCTGCCATTGCAAACCTGCAATGGCCTCTAAATTTTTCAAGGACACGCCTGCTTCAAATCATAGTCCAGCTCGTGAAGATTCCTCCCTGAGGCGTACGCCCCATTCTTGGACAAATATCAGCGTGGTGTACTGTAAGATGAGCTGTCTCACTCAGAGGGGCTCACTCGCGTTCTTGGATTAATATAGACGAGGTGAACTGTAAATTAGGCTATCGAGCTTCCTCATGGATACTAACTTTAGTGACGTCATTACCTCATGACGTCATACTTATCCATGATGACTGCCTGTTATGTCACTTTCAATACCCGCGACAGCTGCCTGCGATGTCATCTGCTTTCATAACGTCATCGGCTTGCACTCTCTCTCTCTCTCTTTGCTTTCTTCTATTTTCAGGATCACCACTCCGCTCGTGAGCGACGTCATAAATACTGATGATTTCACAGACAGCCATCCTAGATGGTTATGACGTCATGGGGTAATGATGTTATCAGCTTGGATTCTCCCTATTACTTGATCTTGTTGAGTCTCAGCATCTTTTACTGGGCTCGTAAGCCTCCCAAAAGTCTCATACGAGGCCTAATAGTAATACTGCTCAAGTCTCCCTCATACTAGACCTCCAAGTCACGGCTGATGACGTCATATTTACGTACAACTTCTAAGCCTCCATTATACTGGACTACACGGGATACTAAACTATACTAGTACTACTATTAGCCTTTATGAAAGCAGACTTGATATGAGCCTGATCTACAGTAGTATAAAAGCCCATACAGTACCTTTCATTGATTACAAGGTTGAGGGGCTGGGGATTGAACTCACAAATTTTCTGGATCAGGCTCATGGTCACGGTTAATGACGTCATAGTTTGCTATAAGAGAAGAGGAGGGATACAGTAATGAGGATTATCAAGGAATGGAAAGTGACTCGCAGGGGTGGTGTGATCTCGCAAATGTTGGAATTAGCCAAAACATGGCAAGGAATCTCATTTCTTCTCGATAGTACAGCCTTCACAAAAGCCCTGCATTCATGAAAGCTAATCGACCGTCGGACTTTCCTGGCCAAATTTCGAAGGTGACAAAAAGAATAACCGAAGAAGAGGGAGCTCCCCGACTTAGTTGAGGAGCCTAAAAAACATTCAAACTCGGGGTATTTTGTTTATGTCGCATCCTGGTGTTGTCACAGTCTCCTCCGGGTCAATCATCTCCTTCAGACATTGTGAAGTGCAACAACTCCTGCGATTTTTTACCAATTTTTACGTTTCAATGTTTCATATGTTTATTGAGCTTTGCTCGCATCCTGAATTTACGTCCGCTCGGGTACACCCGTCTTGTTCTAAGCGCTAGCTGTAACAGTCCATGTTCTGGAAAAGCAAGAGCAGGTCTTACCCGTAACGTTACGATAATCTTAACGCTAACAACCCATGACCCGCGTACGTTAAGAACTACCTTGATGACGTCATAGACTAGACAGTTTTTAGTGTGTTACCCCAAGGGATATCGCTCGGGCTTCTTTCGAAATGTGGCAAAGAAAGATCCTCAAGAGGGGGGGGGGGGGTGTAACCTTTTCGCCGAGGCGAGGTCGGTGATTTCAACCCGCGTAAAATTAGTACTTCGTTGGAAAATGTTTTGCTATCGTCTTCAGAAAAATTCTCGTTTAGCTATCACTGAAGCAGCTTACTAAATACAGAAAAGCACAGATTGATACAACCTTTGTTCGAATATAATACTCTAAGTTTCCGATGATTCACCTTCTGTCCTTTGACGGCGGTAATTAACCGCGTGTATCAAAGAGCAATTTATCGAGAATAACATTCGATTCAGAAACGCGTTCAAGTTTGAAAGCTGAACAGATTTAATAAAGAGTTGAATAACTGCGATGACGGAATAACTGAGTCGCGCTCTCGAGTTCTGTGTACATTTCGGTTCAGTCAATAATACGCCTATAAAACGTTTCATAGTGAAACAGTTTTCGGAATGAATTTCGTATAAACGCTTCCAGCTTTGTACATACTTACTCGCGTTCAACTCATTCGGTATATTATTCGCTATAAGTAATTTCTGGTAGAAGTATGCAGCCCCGGAACGTTAAATTCTGTGCCATCGGAAACCCAAATACACTCTACCAGAGTAGGTGGATACCCCCGCACGACTTCGCGAAGCTATAAGATAGCTCGTTTGAAAACCCTTACCATTCGAAACACAAAGCTAGTACTCACCTTAATGATTTTCATTAAGTTATAAAATCACTATCTGAATTCTAAAATATCGTATCGTCGAGAATCTTTGAACTGCTTCTCTCGGATTTGTGTGGTCGATCTTAATCCGCGAAACTGACGTACCTTGTTGAAAGAGGCGAGAAAGAAGAGGAAAAAAAAACTTACCCGACGGAATCTTTTCCTAAAGCTCGTCGTCAATGTAAACTCTTTCATCGAATTGGCTGCAGCAATCGTTTTTGAAAAATCTCTTTCACAAAGAAGCGGGTTTATAGTGTATAAGAAGAAGAAAAAAAGAGAAAAGTATATAAGACTCCTCGAGAGAGAAAAAGCTGTTGGTTCGAAATAAACGAGCGTCTCAAATTAATATAGGTATGAGTGTACACAGACAGAGAAAAAGAATACAGTAGATGGTGACGAAGCGTGCTACGACTTTGATACTGGTACCGGTATTTCGATAGAAGAAGAAATTCTGCGCGAGAATGAAAAATATTTGTTGCCCTTACAGATGCCTATTTTTCCTCAGCCTTTCCGCCATTCTGTATAAGGTTTTCATTTAGTAGTTTCCTGTAATCGATAAGCTGTTGGATGTTTTTCGCGTGAAAAGTAAATTAGTCGTTTTGAAAAGCTTTAATTTGAGAAACTTCGTGTTCCAAGTAACGAAATGCTTTTCATCAGGTAAAAATGAGTGGTGGGGTGCTAAAAAAACGACCCTTAGTCGCTCTCGTGATATTTTTGAACCTTGCAAAAATATTTTTTATCAATATGTTTCACAAAATCTCAAGTAGAAGAGGTTGGCAAACCCCTCCTACATACCATAGAGGTCGACGAAGCAATCAATAGACTGGGAGGTAGGTATTACAAAACTCCAGGTTTATATGAGATCCTAAATTCATCTCAAAGGTCCTAAGCATTGAAAGAACCTCAAATCTAGTCTGAAGAGCAGCATATTGATTTAATTCGGCTCTACTGGTTGATACATTCAATGTGGTAGTCGCTTGTACAGTGGAAAAAACCAGGCTAGCATTGATCGAGGGGAAGGATAAACTACCTGCCCTTCATCCTCTTATCGACTACTCTACCTGCTAAAGAGCGTGGGTAGACTTCTACAGAGAGTGATGGCCTCGAGTTATGTGAAGGAAAGAGCCTCAATGTCAACTAGTCAGTACCCAGAATGCTGTACATGGGACGCTTGAATTAGGCTCAAGAGGATAATGAGATCAGCAATATGTACATATCATTAGCCTCAACGTTCATAATGGTTTCAACTTTATTTGCATGGAAAAGGATATTGGCAGCCCTGGGTGACGCAAAAGTGGCTTCATATCTCCTCCGGATGACTCTTCCAATTGCTGAGAAATCTAAACAGAGTTGTCTGCTAGTACTGTAAAGCGCCCAGTTACTTGTCGGTTGCCGCAAGGGTCGGTTTGTGGGCTTCTCTTGTCCAACAGGATTTTCAAGGTGAAACTGCCACCAGAAATTAAGTTTATCTGCTATTTGACGACACACCGGTATGTGCACTTCACAAATTTGTAATTTTAGGAGCGAGAGCAAGGTAAACCAGTCCCTGGAGGCAGTCACGCGTTTGATCGAGTCGGTCAGATTAGAACTCGCTGAGCTGAAGGCCATATTAATCACGACCCGTTGAAAGTTCAATCCACCCACCTTCCACCTGCAAGCTGTCAAAATCACGATCAGGAAGGTGCCGAAGTATCTGAGCAACTAGTCAGATTTGAAGGTGAGGTTTAGGCACCATTTTTCAGCGGGGAACCCGCTATCCATTTTGTTAGGGGGATTACATCCTCAGAAGACGTCCGCATCCGGGAGTTTCTATGAACTGCGTGACGTGACGTGTGAGGCTTTATGACGTCATCAATGAACTTGACCCACTTTCGAGACTTGGAAAAATTTCAATTTCCACTGGGAGTTTCTGATGGGAACTGCGTGGCATGATGTGAGGCGCAATGACCTCGACCTTGACCTACTTTAGGACTTTGGAAAACTTTCAATTTCCACTGGGAATTTCTGTGAACTGCGTGACATGACGTGACGTGTGACTCTTTATGACGTCATCAATGACCTTGACCTTGACCTACTTTGGAGACTAGAAAAATTTTAACTTCCAGTCGGGATGTTTTATGATATCATCAATGACCTTGACCTTGACCTACTTTAGGAACTTGGAAAATTTTCAATTTCAACCGGGAGTTTCTATGAACTGCGTGATGTGACGTGACGTGACGTGTGACCCATTATGACGTCATCAATGACCTAGACCTACTTTGGCAACTTGATAAAATTTCAAGTTCCAGCCTTCATTATATCAGGTCTCGCATGCAGTATACTGAGAAGAGCCCAGCCAACTCATTTTCTGAGGGGGCATTTTCGCGCCAATGGCATCGCGAGCGCGGGAGTTTGCGGGTTCCTCGCTGCGACCTCTAATTTTTGATGGTAGTGAAGAAGATGGGTAGGAAAAGTCACCTTCCTGAATTGCCTGATAACTAACCTAGATGTGCGGAGGAAAGCGAGAAGAAGGATTATGATAAGCACTGCACTGATGCATTCTCGATCCTCTTATACGGTGCAATTCTATGAAAATAGCCTACTGAAGGAAAGAGATGGGAAAGATCGATTGTAGAGTTGCGCTCAAAAGTGTTAGTGCCTATCGCACGGTCTCGACAGAGGCTCTTCATGTTCACCAAAAAATCAAGCTCTTTGCCGAGGAGAGGGCAGTGGTGTTCAAAGCAAAGAAGAGGACCAATACTCATCAAGAGGCTTTACTGCTCAAGCACGAGGATTGGCGCTCCTTGCTTGACAAATGGAGAGCGAGAATTGCTCAGAGGGAGCTAGCAAAGGGGAAGGCCCGTGGGTTGATACACCATCTTGATGGGTGGATGGACCGAGACCATGTTCAGCTGAACTTTCATGACCGTGGCGTGGCTTTTCCTTTCGAGAAGTTAAGATTTGTTCACATTGCGATCAAGGGCGCGATGAAGGACCACAGCATTGGAGCATGAGGCGCGGAGGCGAAGTCTAGGAAGAACCAGCGATGATCTGCCATTCCTCGATCCCCTCATTTCAGGTGAGGAGAAGATGCACTTCAACTCTGAAAATCCAGCTATCATAATAATGGTGCTAAGTTAAAACACTGCAGTAAGGCACTCGATAACTCGCGAAGTCGGAACACATACTCGATATCGCAGACAAAAGCTATAAGACCGCCCTAACTTAATTTTATGCAAATGCCTTCATCGTCGAAAATTACGAACGACTTACAAATGAGCAAAATTTTAAAACATACGATGAGCCAATGTTCACGATTTATATCATCCATCCAGTTGAATAATTATATACGTTCTAAGGACGACAAAAAGTGGACTTGGCTACGACCGCTGGACAAGAACGAATCTATAGCGTAGTGTTGTCTGCCCACAATCAATAATATGCCATCAAGAAAAATCATTCGTTTTCCGAGAATAACATTTTATACTATCAGCTGGCGCTCCATTCTGTACAGAGCTACTAGTTTTATGCAAATGTCTCCCCCAAAATACTTGTTTAAATAAATATTCTAAACGAGACAAAAACTTGTCCTTCTTTTTTTCTTTTCTTCTTCCACTACAATCATTTTATTGCTTAAACTTTCATTAATCAATATAAATACTTATAAATCTTTTTTTAATGATACTCATTTCCTATAGAGTCATCATTGTCATTACCGCAATACACCCACTTAGTTAAATGAAAATAGGATTGTGGGCATGGCTGCTCTTCGGTATGAAATCACGTTTCCACGTGGATACTGTAATTTTACTTTCTGTTTTCGAGCTTAATCCTGACCGAATACAGAATCTGAAAGGAACTCGATGGCTGATAATTATTATTTTATTTATTTACACTCGTACATTTTTTTCAAGTCTCTCCGTATAGAGAATGGGAGATTATAAGCATCATTTCATAGCATATTTGTCTGCATTATTCCTCTCTTCTAGAATTCTACTGTCCCTATTCAGTGGACTTGATGAATCTTCGATATCGATATTGGCACTTTCGCAGCATTAATATGAAATTTTCTATTGCTTTGGCATTCGAAATTGACTTTTTTATATATTTTTGTATTCATATTCGGGAACCGGATTTAGCTTTTGTGAGCTCTTCGGCCACGACCAGAGATTACATTCCCAGAAAACTCAAAATTGGTTTGGAATCAAAGCAACAAAGCAATGGATTTTAGGTCGATAAAAAAATTCGGAGGAGTCGACTCGCAAATGACAACCGATCAACGTTGATTCGAATTGAATTGGCATACACTACCAGAGAGCTACAAATCGACCCATAAAAACTGTCGATAGGAAATCTGAAGGAGTCAACTCAAATGCGACGTCGATACGGTTGCGACCAAGACTTTCAAGGAAGTCGATTTGACGTCGAATTTCGGTCGATACGCTCGACATACCCGTCGTGCAAGATTTTTAGGGGAGCGGGCTTACGCTTGCGCCACTTGTTTGAAGGATATTAGTGGCACAGCTGTTGGCCACGCCCACTTTGTTTGAGGTGCAATTGTGAAGGTTTTGTTCCTTCACTGTGCTGGTTCACAAAAGAGTCACATCAGCAGAATAATGTGCTAATGTATAATGTTCTCAACTGTGACGCTGATGTGCCAGTCATAAAGTAATCATACTACTCGCAGACAAAGTTTGGAGAGTCATTCAGATAAAGCAAAATTTCACAAACTTCTTTTGCGGAACATATCCATCACATCTTTGTCATGAGAGTCTTTTTGATAGACATTTGTTTGGACCACGTAGGTCGTTAGGCGACTATTTGGCAGACCTGAATGTGCCACGATTGTGCCGCACTTGAGCCGCGCGAGCGCGACACATTATCGCCTAATACAGCCATAGGTTCCGTCTGCGTCTCGAAATGTTCCTCCCCTGTGAAGGTATTTCACCAAACATTTACTAGGATGTGATTGGATAATCAGCGGCGCAGCTGCATCATAAATTACCGGCATACGCGGAACTAGTCTCCGCAACTGTGCCAGTATTTTGCACAATAGGTGGTTTACCGGAAAGTAGCTTTAGAGTGACCTTAGGCAAGACAACAGCTTGACGAAGGAAGACTCTCCAACTCTAGTATTCATCCATCTCGTACCGACTCTTGTAGAAGTTATTCAGGCGCTATTTGCTGTTGTCTTTTCGTGAGACTTTCAGTTCTGCATGTTGAACGATTTTGGGATTAAAGTCAATTCAGCATTGGTTTCACAGTTAGTTGGCAGTTTTCGATACAAGCATGCACCTTTTTTTCAAACAAGATTTTTCGTTCTAATTACTTGAAATTGGGAGTGTATTTTTTATTGACCGTCAAGCCTAAGAGAGGCAAATAAAAAGTTGAAATAATAATGATAATAAATGAAGCTTTCGATGCACGTTCGTTCGTCTCGTAAAACGTTTACGAATTCGTGTACCATGTAAGAGAAGCAGCGAAGGGAAATAAATTATCGCTGGAATGGTGAAGACGGACTACAATATATTTTCAGGAAATAAACTTCAATATGCGCTTTTCCTCTCTTGGTCTGCCTGTCTTTTGTGTCTCGCTCTCCTATTCGCGCTCTTCGTTTGTCATTTGAAGGCAATGTTTACTCCGCTGAGCAGAATATAGCACGTAGAGAAGAAAATGAAAAAGTAAGCTTTTACCGATATTACCTTCGCTCGGCAGTACACACGGAGTTCTGGTTTATGTACGAGAGACGATTTTCTCGTGGATGTCGAAAAGGAAACGAAAATATGGCGAACGAGTCCACCTCGCTCGGTTTAACAAAGGATACGATATTTAATTTAGAAAACCTCGATTGGGCCAGCGTATGCAATTTTTTTTTTTGCCCTCCAAGTTGCGGATTGTCGACTGCCAGGTTGACATTTTCCAAGCTTTGTAATTCGCTGTGCGGTGAAAGGAATGATAATAATGGTTTTCATGCTGTACCAAACACTTTATAAAAATATATATTCTCGTCGTTTCTGGGCGGTTTTTGAAGAGTTTACCTCGAATTTTGACCGAGAATTACGCAACAAATTTCGACACCTCGTGCACGATTGAGTTAATAGCGATGACCCCGTATCATCGTAAGAGGAATTATCGGTAATTACAGAGTTGAAATTTATACACGTATAGGGTACATGACTTACTATAATACTTCTGTATATATCTCGTTACCGGTCCGAACAAATTATTGATAGCTTCTATATTTACACGAATACGCTCTAGTGTTTATGCAGTTATCCGATCGCGGCCATTTCCACCGGTTTATGGAAGTCGATTAGTTTCCATTTTCGTCGAGTGGACGAGCGAACTTGACCGTTTGTTTTATCTCGCTTTTCTGTCATCCGCACCTTTCGCAGAACGCAAAAGTGGTTTGCGGCCAAGCAAACACCGGAGAAATAATGTTGGTAAACAAAACATCACGAAGATCAATTTTTCAAATAAGATCAAAGAAATTCAAGATTGTGCGAGCTTATGGGAGTCGGTGTTTATTCGTTTCTATAAGTAGTGGAATTTTGAAAAATTGGCTGTTTTGTCGACACCGTAATGGGAAATATCACCTTTTTCAAAGAAAGAAAGATCAAAATCAATATTGAAAAATATTTTAATACTGTACAAAATTGAAGAAACGAAAAGGTTGTAAAATATCGAAAAATCGTAAAACAGAAATTTTGAATATACGAGCGGACGAAAACCAAATCAGAACTTAGCGAAATGAAAAGGAGAGGAAAGACCTGCCAGTAGTGACCAGAAAATTAAGATGATTCAGAGTCGTTGGGAGAGGAAGGAAGAGTATAGATTTTTTCGATGAGATCGTTGTCAGGGGAAAAATGATTCAAGAATGTGAAAATCTCCTTAATGTGATGGCGAACGATTCCAATGTGTTCGAGAGCTAATCTTCGACGGAAATAATTCTCACAGTGAAGCGAGACGTCTTATTGGGGGACCAAGGTTGTGGTCGGAACCCGAGGGATGTTTGGCAAGAGCCGATTCTTTTTTGGCGGAGGGTGGCATTGGCTGAACTCTGGTACAAGACTAAAGGCTCGTCTCCTCTATAAAGACAGTCGGAACACTGGTGCCTATGGACTCCACTTCTCCCAAAAATAGACATAGGATCTTTTAACCTGTAGAAGAGGCTGTGAACTATGGTAAAGCTTTAAAAAGCAGAACGAAAATTTATGGGTTTAAGGAGAAGAGAGATGTCGGAGGAAATCTTTCCTGAATGGGGTAAACGAACCCATTTATCTCTCTTCCAGGAGAGAGTGATGCTCTAGAGAAATGAATTGGTTGAATTTAGAGCTTTGGAAAAACTTACAAATTCTTTAACGGTGTTGAACGGGGTAGGGGGGGGGGGAGAAGCAAAGAACCTGTTTTATGGGATACCTTAGTCGCATGATGTTAGGAACGTTGCATATTTAGCTCATTGAAGAGGCTAAGCGTATTGGTGTATAAAGCATTGCATATCCAGTCAACTGAAGAGGATACACCGATTTCCGAGCTATAGATGATGGGAGGGGGGATTTGGTTCTTGAACGAAGTTGAACCGAAGGAGGCAAGGAACCTGTTTCAGGGGTATTCTAGATGGTCCTTCTGAGTGTTATGGTGTTCGCAGGCAGTGCTGCCAGATGATACTATCAGAAATCCGCATCCGTCATTTATTCCAAGACCTAAAAACAAATTTCTACGGACTTTTACCCACCCATCAACAGCGATCAGGAGGAAGGTATCTTTCGTACAGTTAACTAAAGAACTTTCCCCCTGATCACTCAATGTTACGGTGAACTGCAACATAACGATCAGGAGAAAAGTATCTCTCGCATTTATGACTAAGGTACTTTTCCCTTAAGCGCAAGAAATCCATATTTCACGCAAAACTTGTAGAAAAATCCAGGGCTGAGAACAGTTATTTTTTATCGGTTCCGGTTAAAAAGGTTCTTGGACTGAATTGTAAAGTCTATGCACTCAATCTACCTACAAACCGGTTCCTTTCGGTTCTGGTTTAAGAACCTGAATCTGAGATTCGGTTCCTTTCAAGTTCTGGTTCTAGAAGCCGAATCCTGGATCCGGTTCCTTTTGGTTTCGGTTCTAAAAGCCAAATCCGGGATCCGATTCCTTTTGGTTCCGGTTTCAGAAGACAAAGCCAGGATCCGGTTCCAGAACCTGAATCTGGGATCCGGTTCCTTTAAGGTTATGGTTCTAGAGGCCAAATCCTGGATCCGGTTCCTTTTGGTTTCGGTTCTCAGAAAAATCCTTAGATCCGGCAGCACTGTTTGAAGCGTTGCATATGCGGCTCATCGAAGGGGCCAAACCAATTGGTGTATAAGGCATTGCATATTTAGTTTCTTGAAGGAGCTGTTTTTAATCAGGTTATCCGATCTCCAAGCTATGAATAGCTGTCTGTAAATGGGGAACGGGTCCCATGATAATTACATTAAATGGGTGCCCTTTTGACAGTTGACGCCTCATAATATGATGAGATAGGAGGGGATTTGAAAAAAGTAACAAAAACTACAGTATCATGATAAGCTAATGCCGAACATACAGTATTTTAGACTTGAATTAGGGTAGGACTCATTGATCGAAATTCCTCCCCCCCCCCCCCCCCCGATAGTGAAATCAGACTGTCGTGGGAGGTTAGAGAAGAATGAAGGTCAGAAAGGGGCCAACCCAGAGACTTGAGACACCATCCACATGTCAGTGCCAATAAACAATCTAAGGAATGAGGTGATAACCAGACTGAAAGACTTCGTTTTCAAAACGACCTCGAAGACCAAAGATCCTGGAGAGAACCGATGTAGACCCAATATGAGGAGGAAACATATTGATTAGATGTTGAAACTGACAGACATTAGGTGAAGGATACATTCTAAGGAGTGTCATGAATTCATCAATAAATGTAATGAGAACTTTGAACTAATCAGAAGCAGGGAGGAAGGGCGCGGAAACATACTCTTGATGTCTGAGGAAACGAGAATAGAACCATCAGGAGAGAAGACACCGTTTGTTCTCTCTATTAATTCAAAAGACTGTGACTGATGATAATTCACCAACAACTTGAATGATCGAGGATTTTAGAAAGCTTGTAAGTCGAATAAGAAATGAAAGACATCGCTGACCATATAGGAATATTCTCCTTATGAAGTCTCGGATTCCGTAGAGCGGAAGAGGCCTAGGGTTGAAGATGAGGATGAATTTAGGATTTTTCAACACAAATGTGCATCTGTGAACATTCAACCGAACATCGCGGACATAATAAGGAAAATTGAAGCTAGAATTAATTCTGCTGACAGTGCTTCCACTGCTCTCCAAAAAGGTCGTAATTCTCCTTGTCCAAAATCGTCATAAAATTACCTTTGTCAGCTTTGGTTAAACGGTGGCGAAGGATTTTATTTTTGCAAACTCTTCACCAAATTAGAAGTATAAAGTGTCATAACCTCAGGAGAGCGAGTGTAGAAATAATGTCACTGGAGTCAACTTTAATGGAAAGTTCGGCGATTAGGTTGCTAGGCTTCATCGGACGGGAAAGGCTATGTTTAAGATATTTTCGAAGTCGATCTTCCTCTGGAGGAGAAAAGTTGTCCTGAGAGAGAAACAACAAAAGAAGGTAGAAGTTTTTAGCCTTCTCTTTCAATAGACTAATCAACATTTTTCTCTTCATATCATCACCGATGTTCATTGCGGATCCATTTCTTAGTCAACCATACTTTTTTTGTTCGAAAAAGTAAAGAATATTGATTTTTTTAGGGTGATTGAAATTAAAGTGGTCCCACTCGTGAGGAAGGAATCACAGATTGTTGTTAAAACTAGAACATTCATTTTTATGTAATAAAATATTTTCAAATTTCTTCACTCGCTATGGTTCGGTGGTGCCACAAGAAGAATAAAAAAAAAAAAAAAAGGGACAAGAAAGAAAAAGAAAATAAATAAAATATACTAAAAAAAAGTACATAAATAAATGAAAATAAAAACGATAAAATAAAATGAATTTCAAGTGGATACAAACCTTTTCCCTCGGAAAAAATGTCCCAGACATTTATTGTGGGAAGGCGTCTTCGAGTACAAAGGCTTCTTCGACCTGATTATCATAACTCATTTCCTTTTCGCACCGGCAACGACGTGGTCTCAGAAAGATGGGTTTCGACATTATCGTCTAGCGGACGCATCCGAGCCGAACACAATGTGAAATTACATATATTGGTAGAAAAATAACGAAAAAAGCAAAAATCAATAACGCTTAGGTCTTCGCGTATATGTGAGAACAGGTTCGGCGCCGGTCCGGTCTTCCTAAAGGACCGTCTCGAACGATAAACTGAAGTGACAAAAGAAGAAGGAGTATAGACGAAACAGCGGGTTACTTTACGTATTAGATTCCGCCAAAGGATGTAAAATTTTCAAATATTAAAAGTTATTTTACTCATTTGCCAGCTATCTGTCCTCTCGATCATATCATCCATAACTACCTGTCCTCAATTATGTCATCCCTTTCTCGTGATTGTAATTCACACTCTTACGCTGTGCTTGCTTGACACGATATCGAGTTTAACGACCTGGAAGCAGTTCATTCTGATAAATCGTCATCATCGAATGACGTTCATTCTCCATTAGTAGGTTTGAGGTGCAAAGATCGATTAACCTGCATACAGTAGCCGTTATTATTTGTGCTTAGATCTTGTTCATTAATATAAGGGATCGTTACATGAAATTTTTATTCAGATACATTGAAGAAGTTGAGAGGAGACGACACCGCATGTCACGATGTGTGTTTATAAGTAATAGGAAGACGATAGACGAACTCAGGTTCGTAAGAGGCCTAGGTGCACTAGAAATGTCCGTCTATGAACGTTTCTGTTATTGCTGGCCGTAAACACGCTATTTTATACAGTAGCTGGTAGTATAAGAGGGAGATGTAAACTTGCAACTGTAAAAGAGTTTCAACCTACGTAAAGTATTCAAATCTCTCGGTGCAGATACATATATGCACTTCAACTCTCATTCCAAACCTGCTGTGAGCGTTGAAATATATATGGCGAAGACAATAATTAATAGCTTCACTCACGAAGTTTATTTCATCCATCGCTCAAGGGACAGATCTTGTTTCCCGATGGTTTCGTTCTCAGTTTTTTACTAGATCAAACTATCAAATTCCGTGTAGTCGAGTCACCGCGACAAGTCTATTTTAGAAAAGATTTACGGAAGTGAAAAAAATGATAGTGATTCATGCATAATTTTTTTGAATGAGCTTGACCGCGAAGATTAAGGATGATCAAGAGATAAGTAGATATTGATTTATTGGTTTACAGTTTGACAATAAATGAAAAAAAAAGGAAGGATTTCTTGGCGTTGCCAAAAATATAAAGATCGTGTTTCATGTCTTTTCGCCAGTCGTCTTAAGCTCTTCATAGTTCAAAAATTTCCGAAATTTCCAGCTTATCGTTCTAGTATAAGTCTACTTTTCAGTATTACTGCTTTTTGGGGGAAAAAAAAGTTTTCAAAATATGTTGTGGATAATGCGAGACATAAATATTTGAGAGTTCTAGGCTAAGGCTTTTGAGCGGCACCCTCGCTTGATGTAGTATAAGTCTACTTTGGATTTCAGGCTAATGAACCTTCTTAGTCTAGTGTAAGTCTACTTCAATATATTTCAGGCTGGTGAGATTACTGGGCCTCACTCGCTCCGCTCTTTCTTCCCGCTTCTTGGTCCAGTACAAGTCTACTTTAGTATATTTCAGGCTAATGAGATTACTAAGACTCACTCGCTCCGCTCGTTCGTCCCGCTTCTTGGTTCAGTACAAAAGTCTACTTTAGTATATTTCAAGCTGATGAGATTACTGGGACGAACGAGCGGAGCGAGTATCATTAGGGGGGAGGGGGGAAGGTATTTTAGATCTGATTTTATTTTAATTTTATTTAATTTTATTTAATCTAATTTTATTTTATTTTATTTTATTTTATTTTATTTTATTTTATTTTATTTTATTCTATTTTATTTTATTTTATTTTATTTTATTTTATTTTATTTTATTTTATTTTATTTTATTTTTATTTTTATTTTTACTCAAAAGGTGGTACTCGCAGATTTCTCAATAACCTCCCAGGTAATTCACGAAAATTTTCCAAGTCCTTTATTAGGAGGGAGGGGGGAAGGTATTTTTAATTTTATTTAATTTTATTTGATTTTAATTTTATTTTAATTTTATTTTATTCTATTTTATTCTATTTCATTTTATTTTATTTTATTTTTATTTTATTTTTATTTTTACTCAAAAGGTGGTACTCGCAGATTTCTCAATAACCTCCCAGGTAATTCACGAAAATCTTCCAAGTCCTTTATTAGGGGGAAGGTATATTTAATTTAATTTAATTTAATTTGATTTTGATTTAATTTGATTTCAATTTTATTTGATTTAATTTAATTTAATTTAATTTAATTTAATTTAATTTTTATTTTTATTTTTACTCAAAAGGTGGTACTCGCAGGTTTCTCAATAACCTCCCAGGTAATTCACGAAAATTTTCGAAGTCCTTTATTAGGGGAGAGGGGGGAAGGTATTTTTAATTTTATTTGATTTTATTTGATTTTAATTTAATTTTTATTTTATTTTATTTTATTTTATTTTATTTCATTTTATTTTGTTTTTATTTTATTTTATTTTATTTTATTTTATTTTATTTTATTTTATTTTATTTTATTTTATTTTTATTTTATTTTTATTTTGTTTTATTTTTATTTTATTTTATTTTTATTTTTACTCAGAAGGTGATACTCGCAGATTTCCAAATGACCTCCTACGTATTTTTAATTTAATTTTAATTTAATTTAATTTTAATTTGATTTAATTTTAATTTAATTTAATTTTAATTCAATTTTAATTTAATTTTAATTTAATTTTAATTTAATTTAATTTAATTTTAATGTAATTTAATTTTAATTGAATTTAATTTTAATTGAATTTAATTTTAATTGAATTTAATTTTAATTTAATTGAATTTAATTTTAATTTAATTTAATTTTAATTTAATTTAATTTTAATTTAATTTAATTTTAATTTAATTTAATTTTAATTTAATTTTAATTTAATTTTATTTAATTTTAATTTTATTTAATTTTAATTTAATTTAATTTAATTTTAATTTAATTTAATTTTAATTTAATTTAATTTTAATTTTATTTTATTTAATTTTAATTTTATTTAATTTTAATTTTATTTTATTTTAATTTAATTTTATTTTAATTTAATTTAATTTTTATTTTTATTTATTTTAATTCTATTTTATTTTAATTTTATATTATTTTAATTTTATTTTATTTTATTTTATTTTTATTTTTATTTAAAACGTGGTACACTCGCAGATTTCTCAATAACCTCCCAGGTAATTCACGAAAATTGTCGAAGTCCATTATTAGGAGGAGGGGGGAGGGAGGGGTTGGTACTCGCGATTTTTCAATAGTTTATAGGGTGTCAAAAAAGACATGAAACATGTCAAAATTTTGATCATTTTCCAATGGATATCAAGAACTTCAGGATATGACAATCAGAAGAAGTTAGTGGAGAAAAAAAACAATTGAGATTTTACTCATTGGTTCTGAGATTTGTTATCGTTGATTTTCACTCTTCCAACATTGATTATCAAACCATAGTTCTGTACTTTTCAAATTTGACATTAGCATCACCTCAAAGGGACGGAGTACCTCTATTTCCTACACCATTTTTGAGATTCACCTCTCTCGTCTATGGAACAGAAAAGAGCTCCAAGTTTCAAGAACGTTGGAGGGGAGGAAGGCTAGCAATATTTCAGTCCTCCAAACTACAATTTTTGTCAAATTTTGCACCCTTTGGTGAAATATTTGCATAACTAGCTATCTTCAATTCAAGATTAATGGGATACCAATGTCCTTCATATCTGCCTCACAGTCCTTTATGGGTGGTGCACTGGACAATTTCTGTACAAAGGAGCTCTAGTATATCAGTGTTGTTTTGGTGAGTGCACACGAAAGTTCCTCTTAAGTTCAAACCTCACTGGAAGGAGCAGAATCAACCTTATGAACAAGGGCTTTATATGGCCTGGAAGGGATGCCTAACGATGAATCCCAAAAAATTGTCAACTCTCTTATTATGAAAAATTGCTCAATGATTATTTGTACAATGGAAAATTGAATTTATCTGAGAAAGGTTTGAACATTATTTCTTTCTGTTCAGCACCCTTGTCTCACAGTTTTCAAAAACCAGACTTCCCTCCCGAAGTTACACTTTATACCGTCGTCGCTTTTCCTACAGTTCGTCCACTTCTAAGTATTCTCGACTCTCGGCTCTGGGTATGGCAAGGACAGCCATATCGACGGTCAGCTAATGTGCATTACAACTCAACACATATAGGCGTACAAATTCTGATTTTTTTCGCACTATTTCACAACGCAATAGACGAATATCTTTATAAGTATGCATTCTCGGCAATGCAATATCGCGCGCGAGCACATATAAAACAGATCCCCATCGTTTTTCTAAGCTTTGCGACGTTTAATTGGATAATAATTCACTCGAGTTAGCGTGAAGTATGCTCGGAGAAGCGCTCCATTCTCTCGATAACTGCCTTTTTTTCAACAGGTTTACCACAACGACAACTCAATTACGGCCACTTGTGCTCTTATCACCGTCGCGTCGCGCGGCAGTACGGCACTGTCCTGTCCACTCTGTGTTCCGCTTTCAAAATCATTCATCGCCTCTTTCCCTGTATATAAAATAACTCGTATATTTTCTAAGAGAGAGGTCGGTCTCCTTTTGTTTTGAAACGCGCTTTTCACGTAGAACCCGGAAAATTGCGTACTCGTTTTTTTTCCCCTTTCAACACGCGATAAGCACCGGGGTCTTGTTTACCTTGGTCAATGAAGTTGAATAATTTTTCGAGTATCATCATCGTTCTTCGTTGTCGCGTGCAAAATCACTGTTACGTGGGACAGTTTTAGAATTTTTCGACCGAAGTTATGTACACTATCATTCGCTGAAATCTTTTTCTCATAGTCAAATAAAACTACGAAGTATGCACATAATATTAGGTACGACCCAAATTGCGGCGAGAGTGTAACAAAGCTCAGAGCGAATAGTAATGAAAAGAAGGGCTCGTCGCTGATGCTGCTCGTCAATTGGCGTGTTCTACGCCACAGGGTCGTATCTTGCCTGGCCTGTTCGCGACTTGGCGAGGGTTATTTTTATAAATTTATTTCCACCAGGGGATTATGCTACACAAGTGCGTGTACATTCACCCTCATTTTCACCACTGTCACCTATTATTCAATCAAAATTGTAAATTCGCTATTATAAACCGTATATACGTATTTGTTTGCGTATTGCATTTTCTACGCTCCGGCGACAAACGCGTATATTAAATTTTCCCTTCGAACAACGAACTTGGAAGAATAAGAATCAAAAAGATGAAAAAACAACTGACTAGGAAGTTCGTAGGGTGTTATTTTGCGATTTGCCACTGTAGTCTGACAGTTTCGTGAACCTTTTCCTAAAAAACATATTGATTACGCTTATTCTAAAGCTGTATAGTTTGCTCAGCATCTTACTATGTAATTAACCTGTGTACGAATTATCTACTTATTTTACTCTTTATCCTCTTTCTCCTTCTCCACTTGATAACCGCAATCTCGAAGATATCGTGAACATTTTATAACAGCCACTGTTGTAGAGAGAGAAAAAGACAGCTGACCGCCATGTTAGAGACCACTACCTGACTGATGTTAACCGCTCCCTATTATCCCTACAGCGATATACGAAGTAACTAATTACATAGAAGTAGTAGTCTCCGAGTCTCTTCTGGAAAGAAAAGAGAGAAAAAAAAAACATTAACTTCGACTTGCACCGACCATACTTATAGGAAAAAACGAACAGATGGAGAAGGAGAAAGGACTGAAAGAAAAAAACTCGCGGCTACTTACTATTTTTCTATACAAACTATAAACTATAATATGTTTATGACTGTACCGGGTACGTTGTGCATGTATTCTATAGACCTTTCGCAGATGTTGTTGCATCTCGTCTTATTAAGGCAGATCGAATTACGAGTACTTTGATCAACGCCTGAAAATATTTTTCGCTGTTTTATTTCTTTCGTATTTTGAAATGCTATTTTAGAAAGAATTTACGAGTTCAGTTTCTGCAATACTGCCATTAATGAGACGCTTAGGGCGCTGCGATACCAATTCTGGTTGAATTTTTGATAATTTATTGATCCGTGATTCCGAACAGTAACTATATAGGTGTGAAGAAGAATCGAATGGTGTATTTTGAGAATATTTGATCGCTGGGTGTGATCGCCATCTTCGCTCGTTCGATAGGGAAAGTACAACAGCAAATTTGGAGCTAGAGATGTTTCAGGTTCAATATTCTTCATTGGTCGATTTCAAATAAGAAGAACCAAATTTATCTCAAGGCTGAAAATTCTGATGGCGTCATCACCTAGTGAGTGACTTTGACCTCTAGATGAACTATGTCGACCGAGAATTTACTTCTTCGAAAGTCTAGGTCGAAATTGCGTTGATGTATGGCCAAACCGACCTCACGTTAACGTCGATATAGATGACGACTCCAATTAAACCACGGTCTTTTGGTTCGTCAATCTCAAGGTCGACTTTAAGTTGACTTCTCTAAATTTTTCATCGACCTGAAACCAACAGCTTTGCGGAGTCGATTTCAAATCATTTCAAACTTCTCTGTTGATTTACTATTGTCGATTTCGGATTGATTTCAAGTCGATCTGGACTCGATTTTCAGTCGGTTTCTCCAAATTTTTCATCGATCTGAAATCGACTGCTCGTGTTGGGTCAATTTGTACTTTGTAAGTGGTGCACGCTTATCCAATCAAAATTGACGTCGATCTGGAGTCGATCTTGAGTCGACTTCTTTAAACTTTGTGATCAATCTGAAATCAAATGCTCTGCTTGGTCAATGTCAAGTCAAGTCGATTTCTCCAAATTATCTGTCAACTTGAAATAATTGACTGTCTAAGTGACGTACATACGAAGGGGGAATCCCCCCCCCCCCCACCATAAGAAGTTACAACCAATTACGAGTAATTTGGTCGATTGAGAGTGGAATTTCCCAAATTTTGCCATCGATCTGATGTCGATCGTTTTTTGGGTTGATTTCAAGTCCATTTGTAGCTTTCTGATTTCAATATGTGGTGCACAACTTCACATTGATCTCGAATCGACGTCCTTGAGGAGTCGAATTTGAATTGACTTCTCCAAATTCCGTTAACCTCGACGTACTTTGTTGGGTCGATTTTAAGGCGACTTTTCCAAATTTTCTATTGACCTGAAATCGACTGCTCTGTTGGGTGGATTAACAGTCAATTGGTAGTTTTCTGGTAGTTTTTCCTGGTCGACTTTGGATTGACCCCGAATCGACGTTGATTTTGACTCTACTTTATTTTTGATTCTCCGAATTTTCTTATCAACCTGAAATCGACTGCTCTGCTGGGTCAATTTAAGGTCGATTTGAAATTCTGTATTACTAAGCGCGCGCTGGTCGACTTTGAATCGACGTCTTTCAGAAGTCAATTTGGAGTTGACTTCCCCCAATTTGGTAGTTCAAACCACAAGGGCGAAGGGAGTCTGCGTCTGAACTTTTGAGCTTTCTCTACAGATTTTGTCTGACAAAGGCATTTTTGTATTGTTTGGACCCAATGACGAATTCGTTTTTGGGTCTCGAGCTATGGATCTTTAAAAACCTGAGAATAATTATCTCTGAGTCTCAATTTCGCCTGCGTTTCATTTCCTTTAGCAGTTTGATCTGACAAGAAGATTCTTGTCTCTCAGTTATCCAAGAAAAGGTTTGAATACTCTGGGCTTGCTTGAGGTGTGTAGACTTTGTGGACCGAGTACAACTAAAATTAGCATGACATGAGATGTTCTGTAGTTCAGAATTTGAAATTCTTCGCTGAATCACAAGTTGCAGAAGTCTAAGAATATTGCTTAAGGATAAAACTTCTTAATGTTTTGCTGAGGCTCAGTGTTTGGATTCTCAAGATTCTACCGAGCTATGAATCCTTGGGAAACTGGAAATAGATTAATTTCCAAGTCTCAACTTCAAAGTGAAATCAACTGCTCTTTTGGGTGGATTTCAAGTCAACTTCTCCAAATTTTCTGTCAACTTGAAATCGATTGCTCTATGTTGAATCGATTTCTGGTCGATTTGTGCTCGACAAATGTCGTCTTCATTTTGACTTCTTTGAAGAGTCAATTCCGGGTCGATTTCGATGCGAACTCTTCAAAATTTGCCAACCTGAAAGTGACTGCTCTGTTGGATCTATTTCAACTTGATTTGTAGTTCTCTAGTAATGTATGCTGTACGAATTTTATCAATCTTTAATCGACGTCGATCTGGAGTTAATTTCGAGTTGAATTTCCCAAATGTTGTTGACCTGAAATTAACTCTTCTCTTGGGTCGATTTTAGGTCGACTTGTCCAAATTTTCTACCAACCTGAAATTGACTGTTCTATCGGGTCAATTTCATGCCGATTTGAAGTTTTTTTTCTTTAGTGGCGTAAGCCTACGCTAGTCAACTTTTGACTAACGTCGCGATATCTAGAGTCGATCTTGGGTAGACTTTTCCAAATTTTGTGATAGATTTCAAATCGGCTGCTCTGTTGAGTCGATTTTGAACCGATTTGTAGTTCTGTAGTGATGTTTGCTGGTCAACTCCAGATCGACGTTAATTTGAACTTGCAACTGAGTCGACTTTTCCAAATTTTTAATCGACCTGAAATCGACTGCGTTTGGTTGAATAGATTTTTAGTTGATCAGTAGACTGAATTTGTAGTCCTCTGTTCAGCTGGTCTACTTTGAATTGACCTCAAATAAATATCACCAAATTGATTTTTCAAAGTTTTACTATCGACCTGATCAGTGACGTAGATAGGGGGGGGGGCATATTCCCCCATCGCAATTTTTTGACATGTTTCATGTCTTTTCTCTACCCCCTAAATCTCGAAAATGCGTCCGGGCGTACGGGCGTCCGGCCATGACCTTGGGACTTAGAAAATTTTCAACGTCGAATCTCAGCCCTACCCCTGATTCCGGAATTTGCGTCCGGGCGTCTGTACAATTCTCTAGTATAATAAATAGTATTATACAGTTTGTAAATGGTATTATACTATCATAAAGATACATACAGTATACTGGAGGTGAACTAGATGAGGACCCCTTGTATTGTACTAGTTTTATACTAGCTTTAAACTAGGATTATACTAGTTTCGAACTAGACATGCTTCATACTAGGTTTAGGAATCCTGTATACTGTATCAAAATAATTAGGCCCCCTTCTTGGTCTAGTACCGCAATTAGCCTAAAATACCCTGAAGTAGACTTATACTAAACCATGAAGAGGGCGAACGAGCGGAGCGAGTGAGCCCCCAGAAGCAATTAGCCTAAAATACTCTAAAGTAGAAATATACTAGACCAAGAAAGGAATTGACCAAAGGCTATCAGCCTAGAGCAGACTTATACAGTGAGCCCTCCAAAAGCCATTCGCCAAAAATATTCTAAAGTAGGCTTATACTAGACCACGAAGGGGGCGAACGAGCGGAGCATGCTACCTTATAGAAGATATGAAACATGATCGTTATTAATTTGGCTACGCCAGAAAATCTTTCATTTTTTTTTAGTACCTTTTTTCCGTTAAATACAATAATTTTGTCTATTTTTTGCGTAAATCAGGAAAAATCTTAAGAAATATCCCCCCACATTGAAAAAATCCCCCCCCCCCTTGAGAAAATTGTATCTACGCCACTGGACCTGATTTCGGCTGTTCTGTTGAGTCGATTTCAATTAGATTTGTCAAGTGATTTATCGACGTCCATTTCGAGTCGACTTTTCTGAATTTTTTAGCGACTTGAAATCAACTGCTTTATCAGGTCGACTGCAAATTGATTTGTAGTCCTTTAGTGGTGTGTATGCCTGTCGAATCCAAGTTGACGTCGACTTGAAGTCGATGTTGAGTCAACTTCTCCAAATTTTGTGATCAATCTGTAATCAACTGTTCTATTTGGTCTATTTCAAGTCGACTTTTCCGAAGTTTCTGTCAACATAAAATTGACTGCTTTCCGAACGAAGGCATTCTCAAGAGAGTAACGAGAGGTATTGACAAAAATACTCCACAGTACTCAAATAGTAAACTGGAGGGCAATTTACATGAATCGCAGAAAATTTTTTTTGTTGTCGCTGTTTAGATGACGAATAATTTCGATGGTTTTCAAAGCACGACGTTTGTAAGACTTCTCTCTGTGAAGGAGGGTTTCGGATCCCTCTCTGAAACCATGACCAGTGGTTATGAGGTGGTCAGCAAAAGCTAATTCGCCCAAATTTCTCTTTTGCCAAACCTTTTTATGTTCATCTACTCTGATTTTGATTTGACGATTGGGCTCGCCTATATCAATTACCATTACAGTTTTTACATGCTACGCTATAGACTCCGCTCTCCTCAATGGGCGGGACAGGGTCTTTCAACTCAACAAGGAGCCCGTTTACAGTAGTTGGGTTGTAAAGGACCGGCCGGAAGCCAAAGGGCGGAGAATGTGACCCAACTTGAAGAAAATTCTCCCAAGAAGGGAAGTCTTATAAAACGAGCTCTACTATCTCTGCAGGAATCGCGGAGAGGGAAGTGCGTGATCTTCCTACGGACCATAAGGTCAATGTCCACGTAGTCCTCATTCACTTTAGCCAAGTACATATATTATAATTTGAAGTTCCTTTTGGAAAGCTGACTGGTTCAGTGGGATGCGGGTCAGCCGATGAATAAAGCTATTGAAAGGGCAGAATGATGAGCCGTGGACGACAATATCGGTCGAAGTATCTTTTCCATAATGGACACCATCTCTTTCTGAGATAGTAAATTCCAAGAAGTTGATATTAGATCCTCCAATTTCCAATGTAAATTTAATGGAGGGATATTGAATATCAAGATACTTGAGAAACTCACCAAGGAGATCTTGGGGACCGATCCACGCATATAGAAGGTCAAAACGTGGTTTAAAAACAGGATTTTTAAGAAATTTTAGCTCCTACATGTACGTATATCTGTAGTTCCTAGAAATTTCAAGGAAGGACGAATCTTTCCAAGAGAGGCGAGTATGGACTCTTTGTAGGAGCAGTCTCATGGGTTGGATATACCAGTGATGGTGGTTCTTATAGTAGCGTGAGTTGAAGTACATAGATGTACCTTTCTACAAAATAAATTACATCCTCGAATCACTCCATGTGCACTCCGCACGGATGTTCTAAACTTTCGAAAGCGTTTTTCTCGAAACGCGTTTCCTCGAGCTTCGCTATTATCGAAAAGAATGGCTCAATTACTGGTGAATCCTTACTCTGACCCTGTTAGAAACAAATTCTTGGTGTGTGGTGATATATTCAAAATCAAATCGAGCTCCGAACCCTGTGACGTAGTAGATTGAAAACAACTTCAGAGGCCGTTTGCAGTGGAAGCGAGGGATGTAGGGGAGGACTTCAAAAAAATTATCAGCATGAGGACGTGGGAGGATTTGCAAATATAAGAGCGCGATGTTGAAAAAAATTACGAAAGTTACACAGAAGGGGACTTCTAGGACATTAAAAGAGAATTAATTTGTAACAGATTAAAAATCGCAGCGATTGCGAGTTCCCCGCTGCTTTAGCACGAGGTGCAATAGCCGCTAATTTCTGAGCATCATTTGTTCCTCTGTTTATTATTCATCAATGTGTGTCCGACTGTATTTTCTTCATTCCTAATTTTTTTGCATAATCTGCCTCCAAGATACCTACGATGTAAATCTCTGCCATAAACAAGAGTAGATTTCCATAGTGCTTCCTGAACCCAATTGACCACAATTTTGTTGACGTGACCGAAAAAGCCGATGACCGTGAGAAATGTATGACTAGAATGTACAAGAAACTAAATCGATCGAGCAGTGTTATTAATTTTTCATCAAGGAACAGAGAAGCCACAACGATGATGACTTCATTATAATATTCTTGAGGATCATTTTTTTTTTCTTTTTTAGACTAGTTTAGACTTCTTATATGCTTGTTAAATTAGACCATGTTGAAAACCAAGGGAAAAAAATATTTGTAAATAATGTCTTTATTAAGTATCTAATTCAAATTCTAACATACTTATCACGAAGAGAAATTTCGACTTTCTTAGGTCTGTTACATGGTATTTGTAATGAATGTATATTATAAATATACTAACTAGGTAAGACTTCAAAACAAATCTGAAGACAAGTTTCGGAATCGAACATTTAATAGTGAACAAGTAGATTGGCCACAAGAAACATTAGGTACACAGGTCAAGTCTAAATGACTTAATCGTTTCTATCTTTGATGATTTGAATAAATTAGGTAACCAAAATTATACGTACGTATTAGAAGATGCCACCGTGCTGTCAATTCGGTAACTGGAAACATCTTATTTAAAATATCGAAGCCAGTCTGTACGTTTAATTGGTCATGTTATAAATTGGTAACAAGAAGCCATCGACGCCACGTCAAGGTTATGGAGCTTTTTTTTCCTTCGAACAAGTCCGAATTTGAAGATTGTTTCAACCACGCATTACTTGTTTCAAAATCACTGGAATATTTTTCAAAATGTAGCCGCAATCGAACGATAATTGCATCGTTATCGCTGATCATTAAATGCTCTGAATATGTTTGTTTTGTGAGATGGTATCATCAGCCTGAACAGTGCTTACTAGCCTCCTACTCTTTGCACAAACAATGTTGCTGTACCCACCAATCACTGATTAAACAATAGAAATTATCATATAAATGTATTCTTCGATGCGAGTTAATAGGCCGGCTTCAGTTAGTCAGCTACCTTAGGATGTACTAGAACTTCCATGCGCGGAGTAAACTTGAAAAAAAACATAAATTTAAATAATTAGAGCTACCCGTACTCATGTAGTAAACGTAAATAAACTTCATAGGTGTAGGTACGTTATTTATACAATTTTCCGAGGCACTGTTGAAAGATTTCTGTATAAAAATGAGAGAAAGTAACGAATCTACCTACTCGAATTCGTATTATGGTCCGAAGTCTATATGACATCGTAATTTAGGGTTGCTACAAGTAGATGACGCCGTTTCCCAGCCGTTGAAGTCACGTCACGTGGAGAAAAAAACCTCCTCCTCAACTACAAGATATCATAATCGCATGTCTGTAATGAGAAAAAAATACGTCAAAGGTTTCATTTTTATCGACTCATGTTTTTTAGTTAATTTAATTACTGAGTATACCTGCTAGTCGAAGAATTCTCTGAACTGTTCGATGGAGAGGAAGGAAAAAAAAAAGGTAAAAAAATTTAATAAAGCGTTTCCGAATATAGTCCCATTATGCAACCAACATCACGAGAGAAAGATTTACCGTCACTATTAGGTTAATTAAATCAGACATGATTTCCGTGGAAATGTTCGCCACTGCTATTCAACAGGGCAGCATCTTATAAAGTGAGTAATTAAATTCTCGTAATTTTCTGTGAGAGTAGATTAAGAGCGAGGTTAGTTTTTACAATAGTTTTTCAGCAATTTATATTCGCGATAATAAACGAATTTTTCGTTTATAATTCTATTACCGCGCATTAACTTTTCTCCCCCGTTTTTCGAATACTGGTTTATTTCGCTTGCGTTAAACAAATTTTGAAGCCAAAAATTTTAACGCCTGCTGTGATTCTAAAATTTTCCCTTGGAATCAGGATTAATATAAGCAGTATAAATATAATAGTAGATCCTAGGATAACAACACTAGGCTGGCGGTATGGGATTAAACTCGACGAACGAATTTTAAAATAATTTACGACTTTTCGTTCGGCAACAAAGTTCTGAAATGACGGGCATTTTTCATTCAAAAATGTTCAAAAAAGTATGCTTGAGTTTATTCATGAATTTATGTCTGGATTTATAATTTCGGAATTTTTCCAAGCGTTACACTTTCGTACAATAGGTAGCTCGGAGGAAGAAAATTTTCTAAGTTCTTAAAGTAAAAGACACTCAAATAAGAATTGACCACTCTCCTAGGAACACTGCAATTCCTCATACTAAGCTTGAAATTTGAAATACTTTGAAACTCCCTGATCACTAGTTTATTAACGGGGACTCATTCGAAAACCTCTAAAAACCTGTAGACTAATCAATTTTCAAATTACTACTGATTACGGTTTTTTCCTCTTCTTCTTCGATGGAAATTTTGTCCTAGAACCCCCCCCCCTCCCCTTCAAATAGAATTGATATAATTTGTTAGGAATTGGAGAATTTATCGGCCCGAGAAGAATGATAGGAAGCACGAGATAATGAAAGTGAAGAAACAGAATTTCAAAAAAATTACCATAAAAATAAATTTTTTACTCAAAAAAAATATCAGAAAAATAATTTTTGACAACATTTATCATTATAATCCACGAGAAATTAATTGACACACGTCATTAAAATAATTATAACTATGAAACAATATCATTCCTCACAAAATGAGCGTGCACAACCAGAAAAGTTCAAAAAACTTATTAAAATATCATTCAATTTTCTCAATATTTGATCCATTGAATAGAAATATTGGAATTAATTATTTATTAATCATAATAATAATTATTATAAATTATTTTGAATAAAAAATTTACTTATAGCAAAAATTATTAAATTTAGTATAAAAATAATTCAAATTATATATTTTATAAAATAATCATTAAATAGGCCTAATAAATATATTATTTTCTAAATTGATTTTAATTTTATAAAATTTTATTTTATAATAATTTTATTTTTATTAGTTGAATTTTAATGATAAATTAAAAAATTATAATTAATATCTATTATTTTGAAAAAATAGAGAGGTTAATTCAATTTTATAATTCCATATCCAGGTAATAAACTAAACATCATTAATTTAATCATCCTTTTATCCTTACAGTGAAATTTAATCAAAATTAAAAAAATATTCTATATTACCCCAATAAAATTCAATTAAATTAATAGATTATATTATTTTATAAATACATAAAATTTTTACTAAGGTGATTCATCACTATAGGCCTATAGTATTACATTATTTAATCTAATTTTCTAAAAAAAAATAATACTATCATATTAATTGATTCCATTTATTTAATAAATGAGGAGCGTTTTTCCAAAACTCGTTAAGTCCATTTAGCAAATTTTTCAGGAGAAATAAAAAACTACCTCTATTTGTCACAGTGAGAGATAATGGCAATGTGTGAATGGTTATAGTAGGAGTAGATGGTCATACATGAGTCCAAATTTGGCATCCACGTGCATTGGTTCATTAGCTTGTGAAGCTGCGCCAAAGAGGTACAAATTTTGGACTTACCGAGTTTTGGAAAACTGATTCATCTTATTTACATGTATTGATGTCCAAAGAATATTGGAAAGGGTGCTAAAATAACACGGCTCATATATCTTAGACGCGTAGATAGTGGTGCCAAAAATTATTTGATATTTTTATATGATGTATTACTTGTATAAAACACTAAAAACGCTAATATCTTAATTTCGAATAAAATGGATTTAACGAGTTTTGGAAAAATGCTCCTCAAATAAGATTAAATCAATTACCGCACTGATGACCAGGAAAAACATTGACGGTTTTAACAAAATTTGCAAGAGTTACAGTTGCTTCAGAGATAGACAGACAGAAACAAGCCAATTCCTGATCACACAACACCTACCTACTAATTCCGACTTTTCCTGAGAAAATCTGTTAGTGTCTCGTGTATGAGCGATCCCTGTCAATTACTTTTAAAACTAGGTCATTTATTTTGCTTTCTTGTTCTTCATTTCTCCTGCCACTTTTTTTTTCTTGTGCTTCTCATTACGGACCCATTTATCCACCCAAGAAAAATAAAAGGGAGCACAAGATTATGCGAGTGACATAGCAGAATTTTAAAATGTAGACCATGAAAATAAATTTTCCACTGAAAAATGAAAAAAATTTCACAACATATTATTACAATTCACAAAAAAATAACTGGCACACATCATTAGAATATGTATTACCCATGAAAAAATGTCATTCCTTACAATATGAGCATACACAGAAAAAAAAATTCAAAAAATTTTTTAAAATATCATTTAATTTACTTATTTAATATATCTGATCAATTGAATAAAAATATTGGAATAAATTACTTACTTACCATTTTTAATAATTTTATAATAAAAATTATTGCTCACTAAAAAATTTATTCACTGAAACAAAAATTTTTAAATTCAATATGAAACCTAATTCAAGTTATATAATTTATAAATTTAATTGATAAATATATTTTTTTCCAACGATTTCAATTTTACAAAATTATATTTTATATTAATTTTATTAATTAAGTTTTAATGATAATTTAAAAAGTTATAATCAATATTATTTTGAAAAAATTGATGAATATGCTAATTCAATTTTATAATTCAACATCGAGGTAATAAACTAAAATCATTTATATTTAGAGTAATTTTAAATTTAATTCAAGTAAAAGAATTTATTTTATATTACCCTAATAAAATTTAATTAACTTGATATACATTATTTTATATTAATGAATAAAATTGATTCATTAATATAATTACAGTATTATATTGTTTAATTTCATTTACTTTAAAAAAAAATTTAGTAGTATACATATAATAATTATTTAATTCATTCATTTGATCAATTTATAAGATTAAAGCAACTACCCCACTGATAACCAGGAAAAACATTGACTCCTTCAACAAGACAGGGTTTTCCTATTTTCCATTTCTTGTGCAACCTCATTTTAGCGGGGAACCCGCTATCCATCTTGTTAGGAGGATTACATCCTCAGAAAACGTTCGCGTCCAAGAGTTTCTGTGAACTGCGTGACGTCACGTGACCTTACATTGGACGCTTTATGACCTCATCAATGACCTTGACCTACTTTAGAGACTTCGAAATATTTCAACTTCTGCTTTATGACGTCATCAATGACATTGACCTTGACCTACTTTAGAGATTTGGGAAAATTTCAATTTGCAGCCTTCATTATATCAGGTCTAGCATGCAGTATACTGAGAAGAGCCCAGCCAACTTTTTTTCTGAGGGGGCACCTTTGCGCCAACGGCATCGCGAGCGCGGGAGGTTGCAAGTTCCCCGCTGTCATTTCAAACCTGCAATGACCTCTAAATTTTTAGCAGGGAGCATCCATTTTGTTAGGGAGATTACATCCTCAGAAAACATCCGCGTCCGCGAGTTCCAGTGAACTGCGTGACGTTACGTGACGTGTGGCGCTTTATGACATCATTAATGACCTTGACCTATTTTAGGGACTTGGAAAAATTTCAACTTCCAGCCGGGATGCTTTATGACGTCATCAATGACCTTGACCTACTTTGGAGACTTGAAAAAATTTCAGCCTCCAGCCGGGATGCTTCATGACGTCATCAATGACCTTGACCTGCTCTAGGGACTTGAAAAAATTTAAACTTCCAGCCTTCATTATATCAGGCCTAGTATTGTTAGGGGGATTACATCCTCAGAATACGTCAGCGTCCGGGAGTTTCTGTGGACTGCATGACGTGACGTGACGTGGGGCGCTTAATGACGTCATCAATGGCCTTGACCTACTTTAAGGAATTGGAGAAATTTCAATTTTGAGCCTTCATTATATCAGGCCCAGTATACAGTATACTGAGAAGAGCCCAGCCAACTCATTTTCTGAGGAAGCATTTTCAGGCCAACGTGATCGCGAGCGCGAGGGGTTGCGGGTTCCCCGCTGCCATTGCAAACGTGCAATGGCCTCTAATTTTTTTTTTTTTTGCTGTGCTTTTTAATATTCCCTAATAGATATTGGTATTGGTACATGAGCTGCCCAGTGTGGATAGATTAGATAAGATAGAAGTTTTGGTAGATTGGATGGTAGTACTGGTGGACCAGATAGTAATGTTGGTAGATTAGATAGTAAAGCTGGTAGATGACATAGTAGTGTTGGTTAACTAGATAAGATAGTAGTGCTGCTAACTAGATAATAGTACTGGTGCACTAAATGAGATGGTGTTGGTAGGTTATATGGTGTTGCAGGTAGATGAGATGGTAGTGCTGGTACATCAGATTGTAGTGTTGGTACATGAGTAACTGGGGCAGATAAATTAGATGATAGTGTTGATAGGCTAGATGAGATAGTAATGTTGGTAGATCAGATAGTCGTACCACTAAATTAGATAATAGTGCTGCTCGCTAGTGCTGCTAGATTAAATGAGGTATTGGTAGACTACATTGTAGTAATTTTGGATTAGATAGTAGTGTAGGTAGCAATATAGTAGTGCCGGTAAATTAGAGGGTAGGGTTGGTAGACTGCATAGTTGTGCAGTGCTGGACTGCTGGTAGATTAGATATTGGTGCTTGTAGACTACACAGTAATGCTGGTACATTAGAATATAGTACTAGTAGGCTAAATTGTAGTGCTGGTAGACTAGTAGTCCTCTATCTCAGTCTTGTGTGAGTCTAGTATAGGTACTGTATTTTTTAGCATAATATAAGTCACTTACATCAAATTTCATAGGGAAAATCAATTGGTAAAGCTATCTGTGTACTTGCCCGAGAGAGTTGAACATTGCGTTCAAAAAGATGTTTGCGCAAGAACTTCTTTCGTAATTTTCAGAAGTCCTACTTACTGAAAGTTGGTCTACATTGGAAATTTCACTAGAAGGAAGTCGTTACTACGAATGATAAAAATAATTTCGGTACGCCGCTCCTTTATATTTGTCGATATCGTACCAAAAAGCGTTTCTATTGCGATTCCGTTTTTTTTTTCCTTCTTGTAAAATAGAAAAATGTGATCGAAAATGGACGCGATTATTGCTTTTTGAGAAATACGAGACATCATGAGTGCGAAGGCCATCGTTGGATAGAATATCCGAAATGAAATCCAGTTTATCGAATAGGATATAGCATTGGGTCAGGAAACGTACTAGGAACGTTTTTTGACGGTATATCCCGGATACTGGCTTTTTTTTTTATTCTTACAATCATATAGTTGCACCGCATACCAACCGTAGACCGCGAATCGTAAAATAAATTTCGAAAAAGAATAATTTTCAGTCGATTTTCGTATAATGTTTGAAATGAAATAACGTTATCTCGAAGTAAAAAAATAACGTTATCGAGCTTTTTTCTTCTACATCATCGTCTCGTAAATTAATTCGAAAGTTTGTGGAACGGAATGAAAGTATAAGGTTTAATTTACTAATGTGAGAGCAGAACGTCATTCTATTTGTACGGTCTTGATTTTCGACCGTAGCTTTTATATCGCACAAAATGCCGGACCTTAGTAGGTCTCCTACAAATTTTCGAAAATTCTCTCACCAACAGTAAAGTGTAAACCTACCTCCGTCTTCGAGGTGTTTTCCTCGTTAATAGCGTATCGTTTTCCCATTTCTACTGTTTCACTATATTCTTTCCTCTATAAAAACGTCAGTAAAGCGTGATCGTTTGGAGTTCATATAAAAATTCTATATTCCTATCATAGTCACGAATTTCATACACAGGAGACGTAAATTTTACAAAGTAATTGAAAACAGAGAGAAAAGTTTATTAAGTAGTTTTCCATTGAGAATCTCCACCAATTAGGACACAATATGTCATCAAATACAGCCTCTTTTGATTTCGAATGATGGAGGCGGCATTCGTTGCGTCGGGAGAGGACGATGTATGGCTTTTATTACCTTTTTTACCAGGATTTATCTCGGTTTTACGATACTCTTGAGAAAAGATACGAACGGGAAGCCACGTAAAAATGTACGAAATAAAATCCCATTGTGTTGACACCGTGAACGAGTTAGACCGTGTATGCTGCTGACTATTCCAAGCGATGTGGTAAAAAGTGGCCTAGATTTTGAAATCGATTGATTCTGCCCAGTTTGATTCCAATTTAGAGCTTATTTTTGAAAAATTTTGAATTACCCTAAGGGTTGTCAGCTCGAGGGGGGTCGCTGCTTATGGAGATATTATGAAAATTGAGATGTAAAATGAGGTCAATAGGTCAATCTGATCATTATTAGAACAAAGTTTCTCCTTAGGCAGGAAAAGGATCGACCAAATTTATGCTGTCTGCGGGATGGGGTTTGTCGGATGTTTCTGCTTTGGACTGAATGTGAGACCAGCATGGAGGTTCTACCCCGTAAAACCGGTCTCTCTTTCCTTCTCTCGCTCTGTCTGTCGTCGCTTATGTTTCTGAGGTCGAAATCGTCCAAGTCTGCATCCTGATAATGCACCGTTTGATGATCGGAGTTAATTGATGACCGAGTTGACAATTTCACCTTAGATTCGAGGTATCCTCCGTCACACGACAACTTCAGATTGCTCGAATATTTGAATAAGGAGAAAAAAGGAATAGAAGAAGAAAGAGTTATCTGAGACTAGGTATGAAAAATTATGAAACTCACTATTCTAAAACTAGACACGAACACAAAACTAGTTTGGTGCGAGAAAAGTTTATACTCTACAACTTGAGAAAAGGTTCTGGAAGCCGACAGTTTCATGTAAAACTACCCTAATGAAAGAAAAAAAACGGCTATAGTTGACGTACTTAGTATTGATTGTGAGGAAGCGTTCATGTCTTTTCATACTACGCCCAGAACTTTATTTCTCAGCCTCGTTAGACAGCTCAGGTCTCTCGGGTCAAACTTCATCAGATATTTGACCCTCGAAGGAGACATTTCAACATCCCCCTACCAGTGCGCTTCATGTATAAGTAACAAGTTCTCCACTTCTTCCTAGGAGGTCTGGTCACCAATTTTGAAAACTTCGAACGGATTTAATTGACAAAAAAATGCGTGACTTTGCGTCTGCCTTCAACTATAAAGAAGAACTAACTACCAGTTTCTAGGTAACAAGATTTAGTTTGGATGAGAACGCCTTGCACCATTTTCTAATTAAAACTTGTAACTTTGTGGTACCTGTGCAGTGTGTACTTCGCGGATATACGCGTCGAGTCTCGTATATCTTGGAAACACCTGCTGTTATCGAAAACTGAAAAGCAACGAGAGTACATACGAGACATCGTCGTATTCTCCACCAAAACTAACTCGCTCTTATTCTATACGCTGGTGAGCTGTGTACTCGAACGACAATAATAACTTCTAAGGACTCACATAATTCATAACGACGACGAAGGCGACAGGGACGACATTTTTGATTTTGTATATTATTATATTTTTGTATGGACGCGACGACGACGAGGGCCAAACAAGACAAATAAAAAAGAAGGCACAAATTAACGCTCGTTAAAGAAAATCCTTATGAAACGAACATTTAATGAATAGCCTATATACTCGTGTATATGTTTAGCTGATTTAAGTTCTTCTGTTCGCTTTACCAGGTGTTTGAAAAGAGTTCGAGAGTGACGACGACGAAGATGAAGAAGATGAAATGAAAAAAGTCGAAGCGCGGGAGCGAGAGAGCGAGGAAACAAGCAGGCCAAAGCCAGCCATCTACCTTAGGTCTAGCCGTTCAAACCGGGTTTCTGTACTTGAAAAGTAATTATGTTATGTGTGTTGCCGCGTTTAGTCGACATGAATAGTTTGACGTTAGTGGTTCTTAAGTAATGAACGACGAACAAAAACAGTTAGTAAACTTTGGGCACGTTCTTTCGTACCTATGGGTTATGGCCTACTACAAACTCCTACCTCTTAAGATGTGCGTGCGCGCTGCGTGTAAAGCTTCGCATCTCGATATGATAGTCGTGATTAGCGCTAAAACGATCCAGCGTGGTAAGACTGCGGCAGGTAGCATATTAGGAGCAATGATCTAATGGACGTAAATTACTACTCGACAGTGTCACAACCACAACAGCTTCGATCACCGTTTTCAGTGTCATCGAGATCATTCGTGGCCGGTGAGTGTCATTTGATCGAAAGGAAACTCGGCGAGATTACGAATACGAAATTTTGTTCATCGCGTCGAAATAGGCTATTCGTGCCGAAGAAAATTGTTACGAGTTTACAATGCAACGTGGTCGTATATACGATGGTGAAGTATTATGAGAATGGAATGTAACAGAAATTTTTAAAATCAACACGTAGTTTCGTTTTGCTGACTCACCAAGTTAAATCAGTAGGCGAGAACCAGCGTCGTACTTGTACAAAGGCCATCAGATTAGAGACGATAATCCTCTGTGGATGCTCGTAGCCAGAAGCCATTCGTATTCGCTATCTAAATCATATTCGTAGATGCGATCGTCGCGCGAGATACATTGATGTTGGCCAAGTAATAATATTGCGGGGAGGAACGCCTTGAACTGTGTCCTCTATTTATACGAAGTCAATGCTTTTTTGTATTTACTCGTGTGATGTACGATAAAGGCGGGCGAGCGGAAGACTTGAAGCTGAAGCTGAGTATTGTGCACTCGTGTATCGTATGTTTGAAGCAAGTACAGAATAGGTAGTGAATTTTGCATTCCTGAAAATAAGTTGGAGTATGGAAAATGCTGGCTCGTTTTTGCTATCGCGTAGCTGCAGGCTTGAAAATGAAGACAACCCTGAGTGACGATTACATTGCTAGGAGAAAAGGTAGATCTACGACTCTAGTATACTTTCATGCCAAAAGTGAAAGAAGCTAGTATTATGAATAACTTTTTGTGTTCCCTCGATCACCAAGGGGTCGATTTGAAGATTTACTCTGAGAGACTAGTGAGGAAACATAACCACATTTCCATGTTGTCATCGCTTGTGTCGCGTGTACCGCCGCTGTTCTTCATAATGAGGTGGGTACGGATTGCAATAATATTGTTTCCTCGAACACCGGTATCTGCCTTTTCGAGTATAACTCAGTGTTGGAAGAATATCCTCGGCGAAACCCACTTTTCTGGGCAATGCAATGGCCCCAGATACGCAAACTAACACACACACGTTGGACACAACTTGGAGCTAAGTCTCTTCTTGTTGCTTGGTTTTCTTCAGCGTGGTGTCGTCTGTTTGTGAATGGTACTCAGGTGTTGAGTAGGCTGTGTTGAGTAGGCTATGGCGTGACTGTGCATTTTCCTATTTTATTCCGTTTTCACTTTCTTCTTCATGGCTATGGCTGCAAATGGAGACACCTAGTTCTTTGCTTCTTTGGGTCATAGTATGAAGGCTTCCAGACTACTAGGAGCAGGCGTTTCATCGACCCCAATCTTTTGCAATGACCAACTGAGCTTAACCTGCTCGCACCCAAATAAGATGTGCCATGGTCCATCAACCCGCCCTTGATCGCAATGCTCAACTTTTCTGAACTTATCATGAATTAACTTGTTGAAGAACACATGGACGCTTGACATTAGCGTCAGTTGAAAGTTCAATTGACCATGGCCTCAGTTCAACCTTTTATCAAGGTTGCGTATTAGCCCACGGTCTTCCATTTCCCTAGCAACTAGGATGCCAGATCTATGGCTTTTAGTCCTCAAAAAAGAAACGGAGTTTTCCTCTTTTATAGATTTTACGTACAATATGGATTTCTTGCGATCAAGAGAAAGAGACCTTGAACACGTGCACGAGAGATACTTTTCTCCTGCTCGTTATAGGCTGATACTGCAATCTTCCGTATTATTGAGCCGATCAAGGGAAAAGTACCTCTGGTACATTTATGAGAGATACCTTTCTCCTGATTGTTATTAATGGATCAATCAAAATCCGTAGAAATCTGTTTTTAGGTCTTACAAAAAATGGCGGATACTGATTTTTGATGCTGTCACCTGGCAGCACTACCTAGCAATGCTTGCTTTCCATTTTTCAGAGAAACTCCTGGCCATCTACTTGATTCGTAAATCCTCTTGATGAGTCGTTGTCCTCTCCTAACGCTCTCTCCTCAGCAAGGAACTTGATTGGTGGTGAACGTGATCATGCGTAAGGAGCTTCCGTTCAGACAGTGCAGTGGGTACTAGCACACCTTGGTACAACTCTTCGTTCAATCTTTTCCATCTGCAGGCTAACCTCATGGATACGGCTTATACTGGGACGCCATATAGGAGGACCGACTCATGATACTTCTTCTGGCTTCCCTCGGCCTTCCTACGTCTCCTGTCCACCTTTTTCACTGACATCAAGATATGGTGCCTAAATCTCAGCTTTGTCCAGTCCAGATACTGGTGGCAGTTTCATCTCGAAAGCGCACCACTGAAGAGGCTCAAAGAAGGACCAACATTTGCGACAGCCAACATAAGTGGGCGCTTCACTGTATCAGCAGAAGTCTTTGCTTGCGTTTCCCGCGAGCTGAGATAGCAGCTGATGATCCTAAGCAGATATACAAGCACTTTTGCGTTCATAAGGACTTGCAATATCCTCTCTATGGAATCAAGTTAAACGCGCCCCTTCTGCTGAGGTCGACGGCTGCGCAAAATTGACGCTTAGATATTCCTGACTTTGAAACCTTATCATAGTCATTTTAGCTGGAAAATCAACATCCATTTTGAAGAGATCAGAAAACATAACTTCATCAATGGCCTTGACACCGTTTGAGAACTTGGAATAATTCCGAATTCCGATTCTTTATAAAAGTACAAACAGGCGAACTCCTAAAAATTTGGAACTATGAATCTTCGTGAAGTGGGAGCTGGAGACAGGCTCAGCTCTGAACCTTAAGCTAATCTATAACTTCCTCCGCTGGACTTGAAAGCTATGAATTTGAATAAGTTGAGGTCAAAGGACGATTTTAGTCGAGACTCTATAAGTCGAAACTCTCTTTATCATGCTAACCAGGCGCGGATCCAGAACATCATTATGGGGGGGGGGGGGACCTGACGCCGGCGATTCCGCGCGAAAAATCTTTCCCCCTCCTCCCCTCGAGAACTCCCCGTGGATCCGCTCCTGGTTAACTAATGACGAATGCAAAGTAAAGAAGGGCGTGAAGTCATGAAAATATTGAGGCGGTTAGAAGGAGACAGAAGAAGGACTTGAAAAAATTGAGAGCACGACATCATCAGAGCTTAGCCATCATCTAAAATGCCTAATGATGGCTCAAAATCGACCTATCTGGACTTGATTTCAAGCCGAATTCTCCATATTTTTCCTTGGTCTTAAATCGACTGCTCGTTGCGTCGATTAACAGTCAATTTTCGGTTTTCTGGAAACATATGCTAGTCAACTTTTGGTTGACCTCAATTGATGTCGATCTGGAGTCGATATTTGTTTCTATCAACGGGAAATCAAGTGCTCTGTACAGCGACCGACTTCAAAACTCTCTCATATTGACGTTAATCCGAAGTCCATTTTGATTCAACGTCTCTAAATTTTTGTGTTGTGGTGGGTTGATTCCAAGTAGTTCTTTGGTAACGTAGGTATGGTCGACTTTGGATTGACCTTAAATGAACGTCAATCTGGAATCGAATTCAAGTCGAATTTTTCGAATTTTTTCAAGGATTTAGATTTGACTGCTCTGTTGCATTAATGAACAGTCGGTTTTTAGTCTTAAAACAGAATATGCTGTTCGACATTAAATTCAGTTCAAATCGACATCGATCCAGAGTCAATGTGCAGTCACCCTCTCATAACTTTTATCTGTTGGGTTACTTTGCTACTCACAGAGAGAATGTGCCATCATGATTGATTGCCAAGGGCCATTGAGAATCTCAATTACAAACCGTTCTTCTATAAGTTTTTGATCACGTTGACTTCTATGCACGGGTGGCGGAGTAAATTTTTCTTAGAGGTGGCAAACCGATTGACCTTGACTTCCATAGAGACTACCAAGACTATCTTGGATCGCGACCGGGATATGGCACCAGAAGAGAGGACCGTCGCGTAGCCTATGAAGGGAACCATGCCACAGAAATATTGTAAGACATACATTCTAATATTAAGATTGCATAGCTCTACGGATCAATTCGCTTTTCCAAAGTATGCTCCAAGTATGCTCCTTATCTGCGTATTTTGTTTGCGAATTTTGGAATAAATACGAGGCGAGGGTTTGGATACGAATAATTTATTGTACATCGTGCTATTAAAAAATTCGAGAGACTAGGTTTAAATGCTTGAGATTCAAATACAGTATTGATGTGTGAGATATCATAGCCTATGGTTTGTCTTTTACATAATTGGACTGTATGAAGTTTTTGCGAATGCATATTCTACTGGAATTTTGGCAGACTAATGGTTTCATGCTTTGTGATTTTTCCCTCCTATCAAGATTGCATACAGTCTCTCTCACTCCTCTCTCCTCTCCCCGATGTAATTTTTCGCGACTCCAGGGTACAGTTTTTTTAATTTACCGAAAAGGAATTTATGAGACTGTTGAGATTGATATTTGAGTTTTTTGTCCTCTTCATACGAAGGCCTTTGGAGCACTGTGTCTCATCCGTCCACTGCCACTCCTGCAAGACTTTTTCTCCAAACTACACTCGCACTAATTTCTAGATTCACCCTCCTCGTCTACTACTCAAATCAGCATGCGACTATCGCTGCAGCAAGACTGATGACAGCCAAGATGGAATAGAAATACGGTTACACACTGAAATGATAGATTATCCTGGTAAAAGGATGGTCAATGCATACAACACGAAAACATCAAGGGTTTGTGGTTTTTGATCAAATCTGGTCCCTCTAATCCCCTCACCGCACTAATTTCCTTCCAAATCTTCTAATTATGTTCTGTCCTACCCTTTTGTGTTACGAACCACGCTCACACGTTTTTCGAATACGAATTCCGCGATTCTGCCCATACCTGGCGAAGTGAAATATCGCGCGCGAACGTATAATATTCGTATTTTAAACGTTATAATACAGGTAGAAGTCAAAGGTATAACAACCGAGTTAGTTTGCTGTCAGTCCCGGTGCCGATCAATTTTCGTTATTAATAAACTCGAACACAAAAACATATCGTATCATATCCTCCGCCTTCCCGTCCGTGCGCCTTTCTTCACTCTCACCTGTAGATCGAAGGCGGCATTTCATATCCTCGCAGTTGGTTACCTGTGGCGGCGATGAAACTAGCGGAGCGTCCGCATACCGAATCCGAATTTCCAGGAATTTACTCCTACAGGCTCGTGTACCGTTTAATTATGACGGGTAACTCCTTATTTTTTTTGTTTTTCGTACTACGAAAACGGTAAAGAACGACGATGAGAACAAGAAAATGTACAAAATATTTTCATAAGCGAGACCAAATGGACGACGCAAAATTGATGGTATTTCCCACTCACTCGCGCCTATCATCGATATCCTTTTAATTTCGTAAAAATTCTCATCTTTTTCGTATACAATTTTTCGAAAATATGTAGACCACTACGCGGGCACCGTACCGGTAACCTATAGTTAGAGCAGCATAAATAGGGTCCTATTAACCCGCGAGTTAACCCAAGCGTCATTATTGAGCATTCGCTTCAACGAGGCTATTCATTTTTTTTTCTTCGTATAAACATTGCTATTACTCGGAATCAGCACTCGCCCATAATCGACTCCGTATTAGTTTTTAATGCCCAAAACAAAACGCGTACAACGTAATAACCTTTCAGTAGAGTATATTATGCAGTTTTTGTTTTTAGGAAAGCACGAAAAACAATTATCTTACTTAACAGTAGGCTATAGACATTGAAAGGATGTACCGTATACTGCGTCTATATAGAGGGAAGAAGTTATTATTTTCAATAATGGCTCGCGTTAAACGATACCGGTACTCTGACACGTTTTCTGCAGTCTTGCCTCGTATAGCTCGAGAACGTCTACGAGTCCGGCAATTAGTTCACACTTGCGGTTCCACAAAGAGCGAGAGCGAAAGAGAGAAATACGAGAAGATTTCCAGTTTACACTTTTAAATCTTGATTACGAAAGCTCTTCATGTCTCCATTTTCTGAATGATAAAATTCCAAGCACGCGTGCTTTGTGGTTTCTTTCGAGTCTATATCTAGACACTCGACCCCATCTAATGGTTATAGTCTACATTTTACGGCAACGGCCGTCTCGTCGAAAGCGTATTTTTCACCAATTTTTGATACAGTAAGCCTTCAATATCGACAAGAATTCTCACTAATTATGAATATTTCACCAAATTGTGAACAGCTTAGCTGCGACCAGCCTTGTTTAGGCTGACCGGACGAAATAGTCGTTTTGAATGGACCGGACAAAGGAATATTAGTATTACGTTCGCGATTAGTGCACTAAGAAGTAATTCACCGTGACCGGTTTTAATTACTGCACTGGTTGAATTACAATCGAGAGAAGAACAATCCAATGTGCGATTACTAACTCGGAGCTTGAAGAACTACCAAAATATGAAATTTATCATTTAAACGCGCTTAGACTGTGTCTGCGAGTAAGAAATCGAAAATATTAACCATTTTATTGGAATCGGCCTTCAAGATGATCTTTATAGGCTTGAACGATTTTTCATGTCTTCAGGCTGGGTTCGAAGTGTAATTTATCGTTGCGTTTTGTCCGTACCCTTTGACCATGAGGCTTGAGAAAATCATGACGAGAAAAGCTTCAAGGCGTTCTATTGACGTATACACGTGTATTCTGGACGAAGAGGGAAAAAGGGTGGCTTCCTCTAGGCTAGTTTGATCAATGTTATTTTCTCCTTCTTGAATATAATATGTACTGCCTCATATCGACGTCAATATCAGTAGGAATAGGACCGATAATTGTCGACTCTACTTCGACTCATTTTCTGAGTCGATTTCTGGTCGACTTTTCCAGATTTTGTTTTGACTTAGAATCGACTGCTTTGTAGGGTCGATTCTAAGAAGATTTATATTTCTCCAACAGATACTTTTATCTGGTTTCGATTCCAAGTCAAATACTTCAAATTTCTACCGATGCCGACGTTGTCGTATGGGTGCGATGTGTGAGCTCTAAAAAAGACAGACAAACAGAGAATAACGTCCGCGGAGATGAGATTTATGAGAAGAACCGCCGGAGTTACGTTGCTGGATTTAAATGTTGAGAAGATCCATTTAAAAGAGAGAAGGAGAAGGAGAGAGAATGATTAAGGGATATTGGATTTATAGGCGCAGCCAAAACAATGTCTTTCCAAAATTTTGCCCAATCAGATATGTTGTGGATAATGCGAGACAAAAATATTTTAGAGTTCTAGGCTAAGGCTTTAGAGCGGCACACTCGCTTGATCTGTTCCGCTTCTTGGTTTAGTGTATAAGTCCACTTTAGTATATCTCAGGCTGATGAGGTTACGGGGCACTCGCTCCGCTCGTTCGTCTCGTTTCTCGGTCCGGTACAAGTCTACTTTAATATATTTCAGACTGATAAGCTTAGGGAGCCTCACTCGCTCCACTTTAGTATGTTTCAGTTGATGTAAGCGGACCAGGATTAACGACGTCACCGACTTATGACGTCACCAACTTATGTCGTCATCGACCTATGACGTCCCCAACTTATGACGTCACTGAACCTATGACGTCACTGAATCTATGACGTCACCGAACCTATGACGTCACCGAACCTATGAAGTCACCAAACTTATGAAGTCACCGAACTTATGACGTCACAAGCTGATAGCTTCATAAAATGGCTCTCAGCGTTTTTTTAGCCTAGAATAAATCTAGCCTACGGCTTTTCAACATGTTAGGATACGCTAGAAACTACAGAGGGGAGGGGGGGGGGGTCGGACGCGCAGATTTTAGAATCCCTGAAAAAGCCTAGCATAAATCTAGCATACGCCTTGTATATTATCTTTTTTTTATTATTATATTGGGTTAAGCCAAACTACCGAGAGAGGGGGGGGGGCCTCAGACTCACAGATTTCAGAATCACTCCTGAGAAAATCCTTTCGAGGGGGGGGGGGAGGCCCACTAGGACTCGCAGATTTGAGAATCACTGCCACAGTGAAAATTCCCATAAGGATGAGACCAGAGCAAAGACATGAAACATGTCAAAAGATGCGAAGATATGAAAAATCTCGGGGAGTTACACTCCTAATCCGGAAAGTCAAGATATGCAGAAAGAAATGGAAAGCACACGTCGGACGTATGGAGGAGTCAAGATTACCTAGAACCGCATTGGAATTTACACCAACGTCCAAAGGAAATAGAGGAAGACTTGAAGATAAATTGACCGACACATCCGAATCCTGCTCAGCTTCCACGACACCAATGGGCCAATAGGCCCCTATGAAATCGACTGTTCTGTTGCGTCAAATAACAGTAGATTTTTACTTCTCTAGAGAGTTGTTCTGGTCGACTTTATATTGACCTCAAATTGACGTCGATCTAGAATCATATATCACCATCTTGTAGCATTCTGTCGGTTTGGTGACTTTGCTACTCGCAGACAGAATGTGTATCATAATAATTATATAAAGTGGACCGTTGAGGATCTCAATTTTCCTTGAACAGTGCAGAAATGGTCGAATCGACGTGATCTCGATGTCGATTTCCAATCGTCATTACTTTTTGACCTCGATTTTGCTTTCGAAATCAACTCAAAATCAACGTCAATTTCAGTCGATATCAATGTATGAGAACGGGGGTCGACTCAATTTTGACGTCGACGATGAGTCGATGATTAGAAGGAGCGGTCAATTTTGAGTCGATTTACAGTCATTTTGAGTTGTTTTACGGTTGACATTAGGCGGAACTAAATCAATTGAAAATGGACCTCAGTCTCGAATCTTGGTCTTGAGTTTTTGACTCAAGTCTTGATCTCGAGTCTTGGTTTTAGGTCTTGGTTTCGAGTCTCGGTCTTTGGTCTCGGTCCTGAGTCTCGGTCTTGAGTCTCAGTCTTGAGTCTTGGTCTCGAGTTTCTGGGATCTCTCGATTGCCAGAATTATTTCAATCCCGCTGGAATCGAGTGAATATTTGTGACCTGTTCCAAGATAAGGGCTATTAGCGTCAAGTACCTATTCCAGGGAAAGGGTAGCATTGCCTCCAGATATTTTCAAAAATCCGTACTCATCATTTTTTGTAAGACCTGAAAACAGATTTCGACGGATTTCGAGTAATTTATCAATACCGATCAGGAGAAAGGTATCTCTCATAGCGGTAACTGAGGTACTTTTCCCTTTATCGACTCGATTTTTACGGAAGACTGCAGTATCAGCTTATAACGACCAGGAGAAAAGTATCTCTCATGTAAGTGTCTAAGGTACTTTTCCCTTGAGCGCAAGAAGTTTGTATTTTACGCAAAATCCTTAGATCTGGCAGCACTGAAGGGTAGCAATAAAACTCCGTTTTCGTTCTCCTGGGAGATCTACGTTTTGCTGCTAGTTGCCCTTATCTTGGAGCAGGTCACATTTATGGATTGAATGGCTTGACATATCTGCGGTCATTGTAATCTGTACTTTCGTTTACTCTTCGAGTATTCTGTAATATTTATGGATTCTTTGTTGATTTATTATCCTTCCCATCGATAATACTTCAAGGAATCCATGAAATATCATTTATCTTGATGTTGCATTTACGTTTACCTGAATAAAAATTTTAGGTAATTTTTAGAAAATTGTCGAGTACCAGTAGGCTAATTAGGAAACCCCTCCCTTTGAAAAAGACGCAAAAGAAAGATGATCGAATCGGATGGCGATGCCAAATGGAGTCATCATCGCCCTCTGAAATGTACCATCAATGATGTAGAAAGGGAGAAGAGTTCTTTTGCCTCTTGATTGTTAGTATTCGTGATTTATAGAAATTACTACCGGAAGAGGGGAATCTTCTTCCTTCGTCAAATCCTAATTACACCACTGATATCAACTTGAACGATGAATGTTTTTCTTTGGAACGCTTGCTTCAAAAGAAGAGATTACTTTTGTAACATCTTTCGTATGCTGCAGTAGTTCTGCTTATCAAGTCAAAGGTGAGAAGATGAGTTCCAAGTTCAAGGTGGACCATCAGTCTAAGTAGTCTATGATTTTTTTTTACGAACGATTGTCACTTTTTCATGATGAGCTTATGAAGTTTGACAGTGACATAGTGATTGATTGCGCGAGAAGAGTAATTTCAAAATTTCAGTCGAGTACATTGAAGAACGCATGTAATATGTGACGAACGTCTGACACATCGTACTCGAATTTTTTGTGATCTGTTGATGCGAACGCATCATCGATATTTTCTTCCGTACTTCGTAGTATTTTTTAATTTCATTAGAACTTCACGCAGTAAATTTCTCTATTATATTTTCTCTATACCGCTTTATAATTATGAAGTTTCCATGAAAGGGAAAAATAATAAAGAGAAAAAAAAATCACCTCAACCCCATTACCTACCCACGTTCAATAAAGCTATACTAACTTAATTTCGAAGCTCGCGAATTCATCAGAGTATAAGATCTTTCAGCAGAAAAATAACTCGCCGACCGTTTCGAAATTAATTCAAAACCTGAAGAATAATTAGTTTCACCTTCGCGTACTTTGCAGTCAACTCGGCGAAAGAATGGCAAAAAAAAAAGACTCTTTATTCATGCGCGTATAAAAGCTGCACGTGATGTGTTATCGATGATTTTGTTTATCGATACTCGACATTCGCTCTTCGTGACTAGCGGTCTAGGTTTAAATACGAAATAACGATGAAATTAAAATAATCCAGATAAGTATTATCGTACGTACGTCCCTATTATAAACCCTACGGTAGGTATGAACTTTATTATGTGTATGAAAAATGAATAAGAAATATAATAAAATAAGATTTTAGATCTGGAATGGTGAAATTCAAAGCAATCTAACGTGTTGACTGGAAGTGCCATAAATAAAATTCATTTACTCGCATAAAAGCGTATGTAAGCCCCATTTTCTTCGAGCTTGCTCTCTTTCTTCTTTTTTTTTTCTGTTTATATTTTTGATATTTCAATTACTGGCGTACGAAGGACGACCGAGTCCCTATTTCAAATGTTTATATCGGGACAACGCCGTGTACTATTGCGCCGCGATATCATCTTAATACAGTAACCGGCAGCCGTAGATTCATACTCCATACTCTTGTGAGAAATGAGGTGTTAAACTGCGTCATAAACAGTCCAAGCGCAAACTAAATTACATTTACACCATTTTCAAGACCTCTTATAAACGGTACTTTAATTTCCAGCAACCGAGCTACTTAACTTGCCGTTTTCTTAAGTATCTTTGTAAGTGTATCAAAAGACACCTACTCGTTCATGTGTTCCTTTAGAATAAACGGCCTCCATTGGTATACGTGTGGGATGAGAAGAGGTTTTAGAAAACTGATGAAAGAATTTCCTTGATTTTCAACTTGGTGAATATTTAAGCTCGTCTTGGCGTCAAGCCCTGGTCCCGAATCTAGAGTGAGCTTCAAAGGGTTAGTGAGATGAATAGGGAGTAAAAATGGGTCGGGGAAAGACTTGGAGAAATTTTGACTTCTGAGCCGATATACAGCCAAGAATATCATACTTGTGTATCCATAAAACTAGTCTGTAAAATAAGAGCAATGACCTTAATAGTACTTGTTGTCCTTGATCCTGTCTTTATGGAGAATTTAGAGGCCATTGTAAGCTTTGGAATGGCAGCGAGGAACCCGCATGTTCTGCCGCCTGGTGAAAAATAGCTTGTCTACATTGGTGTACTTTCAGATTGATGATATCATTGAAGTCGGACGCGGAAGTTTTCTGGAACCTAAGTCCGAGATAGTAGATTGTATCTGATTGAGCTCCTAATCAGTATTTCAATTATACCCATACGGATACAATCAATTATATCCAATTGACGGTGTATTGATAAAATTGATTCTACCTAAATATCAATCATCAGTTGAAGCGTGAACAAAAATTGTCTCCCATAAAACAAGTTCCCTGCTTGCCTCGACTGACGCAGTGTACAGTTTGGCACGCTTGATGAGGTCATTAGTGACCTTGATCTTCTTCAGAGACTTGCAAAAATTTTCAACTTCTTACTAGGCCTATACTAGGCTATAATATTGACCTTGGCTACTGACTGAACATACAGTATACCAGGCTGCACACTAGGCTACAATTTTGATCTTCAGTATTCTTATTATACTTGGCCCAACATTATACTGGGCTTATAGTAGCGATATAATGGAGGCAAAGTGGTCTTCCCCAATTCTGAATCTGCAAGTATGACGTCATCAGCCGTGACCTCGAGTAGGCTAGTATAAGGAAGATTTGAACAGTATGTGTACTACTATCAGCCCAAGTATAATGGAAACTCTAGGCTGATGACGTCACATACAGCCATCATGGATGGTTTGGACGTTACAAAGTTAATGATAGGTTATCTTACAATACAGCCCGCCCATAGGTAAAAAGCCGTAAGATAAAATATTCAAGTTTTGAGCTCGCAGATATTAGTCCAAGAACGGAACGTACGCCTCTGTGAGGAATTCACGAGCTAGGCAATAACCTCATTGCAAAGTCAGCGTGGCCTCGAAAGGTCAATGAAGTCAATCACTATTCATTTGGCGCTGCTAGAAACCCCCACTTTTTCGTCAAGGTCGATGATTCCACCAGTAACCTTGACCTACTTCAGGATGACGTTAGTCACCTTGACTCTCTGGTCGAGGTAATGAAGAAATCAAGGGTTAGTGGACTGTATAGGTATATTCTTGGTAATAAAGGAGATAAACGTTAGTAGACTGTATTTCAGATTGTACTGATCAACTATTTGCGCGGCGAGTATATATTCTTAATAATAAAATTTCCTTGGTAATTCAATGTCTTGTTTCTTTCCTGCACTCACTTCGAATACTGGGTGCGCACTTATTTAGGAACGAGTAGATGTATGCTGTTGATGCTTTGTCCAATTCCTCGTGTTCACGCTCTATGGTACAAATTCCCGACACATGCTGCTTGAACGAGGCATAAAGTTCTCGCAGTGAACATCCTTTACTGGCATCGTTTTGCTTCATGCTAGGAGCTCGCATCAATTTGTCAACATGAAGCTGAAGTAGATTAAACGGATTATCATAATATTCACAAAGATTTTTCCACGCCTGGTCATAATCATCAGCATGAAGGAGACAGTAAAGTTCAGCGGTTCACTCAAGACTAACGAACGCAGATAACAAAGTTTTTGTCCTTTTGATATTGATTTATTTTCGTGGATTGCTGCCGTATATTAACTTTTAAAGTTGATCCACTCCGTCGCCTTTCCTTCAAAAGTCCGTATTTCCAGCTTGGCTAGCTTCACGTTTGTGGATGAAGGCGTATTGACGTTGAGACTAACGGTTGTGTCACTTCTTCGGCCAATTTCGACAATCAATGAATCTTGTAGTTTTTGCAGCATTGTAAGGAGGGTGAGGCGTTTCTCCATAATGAGACGCTGTTTTTCAGGCCCGGGTTGAGCATGCTGAGGGCGCAAAGAAACTTCTTGTATCTTCTTATGAAGATCTTCTACTTCTTGGAGTGCGCGTTTTGAGACTTCAGGAAGCCGCCGGCTACTATAGATGCAATTCCAGTTGTTGACATCGGATTCATTGCCTCCAGAAGAAGAAGTGTTTGTATCACTCAGGCTGCGAGACTCTGAAATCGGGCTATTGTCCATTAAAAGCTCTTCTTCTTCTCTATCAATGTTATTGTCCGTGTCCTACGCTAGGTTCGTTATTCATATTGTTGATAATATCCGGCCCGGAGGACCAAAATGGTCGAAGTAATGAAGAAATTAAAGGTTAGTGGACTGTATACATTCTTGGTAATAAGGAAGATAAACGTTAGTAGACTGTATTTCAGATTGTACTGATTAACAATATGCGCGGCGAGTATAAATACTTAATAATGAAATTTCCTTGGTGATTCAATGTCTTCACATAGTATTTCTTGTTGTTGAGATGTTTTGTCCACTCTCTATAGGAGCTTGGAAAAATCTAGTTTACACACTTGTACAGTATTATTGCACAGATAAGGCTGAGAATGATAGTTAGCCTAATACGCAAAAAGTTTTATGCCAAGCTAAAAAAACTCGCAGCCCACATACTTAGCTGCTCGGAATTGCCTTCATTAACTGTGTTAATTGAGGCAAGCAGGGAACCTGTTTTACAAGGGATTTTTCATCAGATACAGGTCAATTTTCGAATTTTTTACAAGTCCTTTTCCCATTATATAGCTTAGAAGTGCCATCACTATCTGATGACGTCACAGAGCTAGTAAAACCACTAATACAGTAGTATAAAGGAAGCCTAAGACCTAGTACAGAGCTAGGACAAACTGCTACTATAAGCTATTATAAAGATCTTGTAAGCTTATGGTATGAAGGATGCCTAAACCTAGTATAAAGGAGGATTGGACCTAGTATACGCCTAGTATAATACGTAGTATAAACCTAGTATAATATACTGCATGAAGCAGAGAGACCTAGTATAAAGGAGGCTTGGACCTAGTATACGCCTAGTATAATACGTAGTATAAACCTAGTATAATATACTGCATGAAGCAGAGAGGATAAGTCCCCCTCCTATCACTTCATCAAAATTTTTCTAAGTCCCTTTTTCTTGCCGGACGGCGCCCGGCGGCCGGCGCCCGTCATTTTCCTTCAGTTTACCCCCCAATAAAACAGGTTCCCTGTTAAAATATCAGTGAAGGTAGGGGGGGGGGGGGACTAACTATGTTGTCATTATGACCAAGATGGACGTATCAAGAGTCAATATAGAAGATTGAATCATTATATTATTATATCAAAGTGTATAGAAAGCAATCATAGACTATAAAATGCTTCATTATGTTAGCTTCTGTGCTGTATCACAGCTTTCTTTTGTCGCGTTTGATGGCGTCATCAGTATGGCCGGCACCCGGTGTGATTCCATGCACAAAATGCACAACACAGACAAATTTGCGCGGGAAATGGGAGAGGGGGGTTAACCTACAGCTCTGCACCACATGGGAAGAGAAAAAGATGCTGGCTCTGGTGATTGGTGACCTTGACCAACTTTTGAACAAAAATCTTGACCATTCCTACTTTACCATACTATGTCCTTGGTTTAATGCAGTATACTGGGCTATAATTTCAACTTTTGGAATCTCATTTTACTCAATCTATAGTTGTACTAGGCCTATTATTAGGTGTGGGTTGTTTAAGCCAAGGAAGGGAGTGAGTGAGCTCATCAGCCACCAATTTAATTCAGCGAGTGATCTCATTTCCATAATCAGAGACCCTTAAATCAAGTTTGGATTGCAGACAAAGGTAGCAGGTACATGGAATGACAGATTGACAGGTAGTGGTACTCGCCGGTCGCCTAGTCCACATTTCAGCAATCAGTATTTGGCAAGGAAAGAAGAAAAAAAAAACATTCTTGCAAAATGATTTTATGTCCTTGAAATTCAGTTGATCAAGAGCTGCAGCTGAGTGGCTGATAGGCTGGGAACCCGCCGATCAAAAGCTGAAATTACTGCTCAAGTCATAAGAAGTGGTGGCTTATTGACTGGCTTTTTGACTTTGTCGCACTCCCATGACTGACTTCGTAACTGACAAAAGCCAATGAAAACATGACTTGAACTTTAACTTCAGCTAGACTTTGCAACCTCCGCGTCATCATAACCACTGTATCAAAAAGTTGACATAGGTACTTGATAGATAGAATAATTGGTTCAATATGATCGACAAAGGAGTGTGGGACGTAAGTTAGTACCTATGTAAAATGCTGTATTACATATCTCTGGAGGAGACATGTTTGCTTCTGATTAAAAAAAAAAAAAAACTCTTCATTTGTAAGTTGTTAGTAAACTCTCATAAGCAAATTTTTCATCATACAACTTTGTGTATATTATCATACTATGTATTCCAAAGAGGAAAACTCGAAGATACCTCGATTTTTCTCTCCATTTTTGAATTTTAGAACGTTTGTTTTTCTAATCAGCTTGAAAATGAGTAATAATAACTGTGATCTCATGCTGTCCTAGATTCGACCTTATTTGTTTTTTTTCCCTTATCGAAGTTCTGAAAATCGGATGGAATAATTTTCCGACCTGATGAGCGATGATCCCGACTCCACTATAAACGTTCTTTAATAATCTTATTTTTTCAAATTACGATAAACTCGACTACCTACCTACTCTTTTTTCATTCAAAAACCCGATATTCTATGGCTACTTCCGCGTTGGTGATGTAAAATAACGAAGAGGAAATGGGAAAATGCTCAATTAGATAATATTCGCTTGATCGCCTCCGTCGGTTTTTCTCATCACTTCGCCTCATTATTTATCGAAAATTAATCCAAAGATTTAAAGAGGAAGGAACAAAGAGAGAGAGAGAAAAATGGAGAAAAAAAATGAACAACCGAATCTCTTCTTCTTCTCTTTTAAACGAAAATAATACATTCGAAGTAATTCACGGCTGAACGCCTTTTTAGCGATGGTTAGCTCGTTCGAAATACAAACACACATTATAAACAACAGTGGTGGCTGCAGTGGCTATTCTCTTCTTGTGTACGTGAGTAATGCATCAAATCGTCGCTGCGCAGCGCTGCGAGCGCTTCTAAGATTCTAAACACGACGTTTAACTATCCAAATCACATTAGAGTGTTTGTCGTAACGGTCGTACGATCTGTGTCGTGTGTTCGGGTGTACGGTCGTTGCACGTTTACGTATTTTCGTTCGTATTGTAAAGCATCTTTATATGGAAATTAGATTACGAGTTTCTTACGGGAAAAACGAGATAATAATATTTTTTGGAAAACGCAGTGTCAAACATTGATGGTGAATCGATCATGTTACCTGTTACGAGTATTGGTGCTTCGTTACTGTCAACGTAAATCACGATAATAATAATTGATAATATTGAATCTTTTTGCGTTATATAACTCGTCGGTGTTCTCTCATTTATCCTTTACACCGGTATCATTATCAGAAGTGATTAATTTATCGTCCTCGTTATGTGTTTTTAAACGTTTCAAATTGTCGAATCGGTGTGCTGTTAATTGATTTTGCCCGCCAATTACATCGAAGTTTGGATCTGGATTTACGAGGAAGAGATTGCCGGTTTATTTCGATACGATGTGGTTCCTGAGGATTGCGTTGATTTGCTTCTTCATTTACGGTGAGTTGATGCGAAAATTTTCATTTCGTTCGTGGTCGTCTTCGTGCCGGTAGCCGGCTAAAAAGGTTGTTGATAGGTATGCCTTCTGAGCTTTGTGATCGACGAGAGCCTGACGCATAATCATGACTTATCGTATACCCTCTTATCGGACGTGAATCACCAGACCTTTCATCTTCATGATAATTTTTGGCACATGTCACTCCTAGGACACACGATGGCTATTGTTGCTCTTCTGAGTGATCTGATGACTATGATAACGGGATTGAAATTGTCATCTTTATCGCAGATACTCCTGTGAATGCAAAAGAATGCCATAAATCAGGAAAGCTTGTCCAGACGGTCAATTTAATTAATGCTTAACTTGTTTTATTAAACGTTTGATTCAAAAGTACCTACTACTCGAAGAAAGCAGGCAGTATAAATTCGTATTCTTATTCATGATTAAAAGATACTGATCGAAATTCCCCGAAATATAAAAAATAGTGATTCGAGGTGATTTTCTTACTACCGATCTGCAGATTTGACCGACGTAGATCCGAATTTTTCAAAATTTACTCAGTAGCTTCACATCATGAGGCAGTAAGTTTTGATTGCTTGGTAGATGAACATTTAATGTATACTTTGAACATGAGGTCTCTATGCTGTGACAGGTAACTTTAAAACTATTCAAATTTCAATTAGTGCAATAAATTCAAAGACAAAATTTGACTGAATTGCCTCTGGACGGGAGGGAATAATTCGTGACTCGCGATAGAAGAATCGGAATTGTTTGAAGAATGTTATAGCGATTGTGAAAATCAAAAAAATGACTCTCTTCGTCCAAGATTTTCGAGGCTCGATGGATTTATAGAATTGATAGCAACTGTAAACATTTTGTGAAATTTAAGGGAAAGCAGTGTCGCTAACTTTCTGAAAAAAAAAGAAAAAAAAAAATAGAATTCAAAGGGAAGCCGAGGGCTTTTCTTTGGTTCAGGTAGAAGCGAGGAATTTTTAGAAAACAAGAGTGAGAAAAATCTTTTCGATCCATTGGAAAAATTTTCTGACCGGTGAAAAAATGATGAACTTTAATTAGAGAAATTCGAGAAAATTTGGGGAAAAATCAAGGAAATTTTGAAAGGAAGTGACCACCATAATAGAGCGAGTATCATTATTTTTTAATTTACAAAAATTAATTAAAAAAATAAAAATACCTAATTATTTAAAAAAAATTTTTTTCATGCTACTTTTGTATTTTGATTACTGTTCGAGTAAAAATGAAAAAATTGTATAAAAATTATTTTTATCCATGACCAACCCACTGAGGTTGAATTTGTTTCTGTTCCTGTTTTTTTTTCTTCTTTTTTTTTTTTCGTTTTACCCATAAAGTTTAAATCTAGTGGAGGAACTTGCAGGCTAGCTTTAAGACGACCTAGGCGGCCGTCTGGGGCGACCTAAAAATAAAAAGGAATAAAAAGACAGAATGGAGGATGAGGCTAAGAATGTTTGGAAAGAGACAAGAATAAGAGCAAACTTGTCAAAATATTTTGTTCATTCCTCAAGAGGAAAAAAAGACGAACTCAATTTCTCAATGCAAGTGAGGTATCAAATTGATCATAGATAAACGAATGCAGTGTTGCTAGATTTTTTGAAGTCGAAGTCGTGAAAATTGCCACCGCAGCGAAGTAGCCCGAAATCGACCCTTCTGATGGTTCAAAAGGTCGAGTAGTCCAACTTACTGCTAGTCTCGAAGTCGCCTAATTGTTCTTAGAGTGGCCATTCGTCACTAAATCGCCTAATCTGGCAGACCTAATAAACAACATCTTGATGTTGGTTCATTAGCATGATCCAGTGGCAAGGATGGTCTCAATCTTTAGAAGATGGTACGGGGATTTAAGCTTGACAACAAACAAGTTGAATACAAGTTTACAGAAGTCGCTTTTATGAGTTCCTCCGTATCGTTAATGAGGAGTGCCCCTCACTCAGAGATCATTGGAGAGGAAGGGAAACTGAGATGATATAGCATTAATCAGCCCGTTCCCTGTCATACGCCTCTTCGATCCTCGGTCAAGGAGTTCTATCCCAAGCTATGCTTCTCACATCCTTCCTCCCTCCTTCCCCTCTCGCCCTCCCTTATAGGATCCCAGTAGCCCCATGGTAGCGCCACAATGAAAAACCCCTCTGATTCCTGCGCAACACCGAGCTCCAAACTTTCCTCTTCCCGATTCTCGGTGGATTTTATCGACTTACGAAGATCTTGTCAAGTCCTCGATTGAATAAATCCATAATGGCGACGTCTACACTTTTCCATTAATAAATCCCCGATTCCGCATGAATTCGATTTCATTCTTATCTCCATGCAGTAAAAAATTGCGAATCATTAGCTATACGTGAGTCGATTCGCAGGAATGACTGTAAAAAGAAAAAATTTTGTAAAATTATCACTCTTCGAGCTTGTGATAGGAGAAAAGAAATAACTACTATAGTCGACGTTCCATGGATTACGACCTTATTGAAAAGTTTTTTTTACTCTTTGCTTCTGTAGGAAATTTTTTCCTTATCCTTCCTACGCCTTGTTCGCGTATCCTTAATGCTTTAGGGAACGTACCGGCAATTTAAATTTCTAACACTTTTCGCCATCGTCTTACAATATTTTATCGACGGAACATTCAACCTACTCTATCTTGTCTATTTCCCTGGATAATTTTCTTTCGCCGGCACGTTTCTCGTTCGCGTCGATGCCGAAACCTTGTTCGAATTTGTGAAAGATCTTCGTAAAATTTCACAAAGGTTGGAAAAAATTTATCAGCGTATCCAATTTCAAGGGTAGGGTTTAGGGAGTAGAGCGTCACCTGTTGGGCTTAAAGAGTTGGAGGAACAGAGCTCTTAGCATTCATCATGAAAAAACATTCTAGTCGTTTGCCTGAGAGAACTAGAAAGAAGTAATGAAGACATCTAAATGTTTTCTTTATAGGATAGAAACGGATGGGATTCGATTCCTTTAGGAGGTGGGTGAAGTACATGTGTCGTTATTTGTCTCTCTTCCTAGAAGACAGGAAAGATTAATAAAATCCTTGTCTGTCAATTTTGCCTTTTCTAAATCTATCAAGTCTGGCTCTTATCATCTTTTTCGTGTTTCTGTATACCTGTTTTGTTATTTCTCTACCTTGCTCGTATGACTTTCTGCATCCTCTCGTGCGATTTTCGTTACCTCGGCGGTCGTTTCCTCGCACGCCACGGTACGTCCATTGTGTTCACCTCGAAATTCGTCTATTTCTCTTCGGCCTTTCAGAATTATTTGCAAGACTTGTTAGTCAGTATCAATTGAAGTCAATGCTGTCAAACACTATCTACCTGCGAGTATGTCTCATTTTCTAATTGATTCAATTCTCCTTAGAGTAACATCATCTGAAAGTTATTCGAATTCATTGATCGAAGTTCTGTGTAGTTTTGTGAAATTTTATGTTTCATAATTGTAGATACAACCGGTTTCCAGAATTTATTCGTATGTTTTCTACTAAAAAAGAGGTTGAAAAGATGATTCACCTATCATTTTATAACATGTTTTACTCATGCGTGCTTGTCGGTTTAGAGAATGCGATTGATACACTCACGAGTGACGTCATTTAATAGCCGATTATCCGCCATTTTTTTCTTTCTAAAATAGAAATTATTCAGGATGGAGAGCTAGAGAGAATAGCCTCATAAATTTGTCATCCCGTATTCAAGAATCGAAGGAGTTCGTTACGACGTGCGCTTGTCTGTTTAAATTCCAAAATTGAATGACTATATATTACAGTTATTTCGCGAATTGGATAACCTTTATCTAACCCGCGTATACCGCCAAGAGTAATAGACCTTTTTCAACGTTTATACTTGAAATTAAACGTTCGAATTTTGAGAGAAAACTGATTCGAGAAGCGGACGTTGCGGATAACTTACTTGGAAATTAATCAGCTGTCGGGCAAAAGTTTAGATGAACGTCGAAAGTTTTACCGCGCGGTGGCGGAGAGCGTCACGGTTTGTCGGCTTCTTTGAATAAATGTATACGATTGACTGTTGATGTACGTGATTACAGGGATCACTCGACGCAAGAATTCGAGAGAGAGGAAAAAAAAAAGGCGAGAGAAATTACGTAGGATAATCGTACTATGGCGATTTAATCTGTTCAAATCAACTCTCCAATAATTTGGAATATTTTGAAGGGAATGAAATATTTTTGGACATATTTGACGAGCGACGAGTTTCTTCCATGCTAAACCTTCCTAAATCCTCGAGAGTTGATCGTTCATAATGACGAGAATGGATGTAAAAGAAGTGGCCTATCATTTTTTTCTCATTGTTGTGCTTGAGAGTGGTTGCAATTTTATCTATATGCAAATTTTGGTGAGTTTTCTTTGATTGTCGGGATGATCTTTCATTTCCTTTAGACTTAGGCCCTATTAGTTTTAATTAGGATTTCTCTTCTTGGTCAACCGTCGCTCTACTTCTGAATTTCACTCACTCCGTTTTATGATGGCGTCTCTCATTCTGTTTGCAAACTTTGCCCGTTGATTTCTGTCCCTTATGACAACAAGAATTTTCTTCACTTTCATGAATATCTGATATCGTCAACGCATCAAATTGAAACTATCCGTGACATTTTCACGATGATATCGAGAAAAGAATCGTTGTATTTCTCCTCTCGCCAATCTATAAATACCGTGCAGAGATCGGAAGATTCTGAGATCAAACAGAATTATTTCATCAGAGAGTAACAATTTCGCGAGAAACGCAGAATTAAAGAAATTTTCTCGATGAACGAAGATACGTGAAAAATTTTTATCCGCGGAAAAAAATAAGAGCGATTCACTTCGTATAATATTTCTCGTTTTCAAGTGGGTGCGACCTCGAAATTCCCTCCTACTGTTTTGAATACGTAATTTTCATCGTGATTCAGGAATTTTTTTCAAGGAGGACGATGAAAATGTGAAATTTACTAGAAGTTGACTGATCTCATTTATAAATAATTCTATATCGTTTATGAACGGAAATCATTTCTTTTTGCAGTCACTAAATTTTTTCCTCTCGTTATGAGCAAGACGATTTTAAGAATGAATGCAGGAATCTTCGGTATGATGGGAAGGCAGTTTCTGTCCTCTCTAATCGAAGTATAGCCATTCACTTTGTAGGTACCAGAGGGCCATCGATTTGTTTCATGACTGATTCCTCGTACAGAAAATCTTCAGGAATCTTTGGGCTCAGAAAATGAAAAGAGGCTTCAGATACTAGACTCGAGAAGATTTCATGAGCGATTGATTGGGGAGAGGAGCTGATAAACTATCCCGAGTTCGAAAATGAGAAGGAACTAGAGACAGAATGAAGCACTTTATTGAACCTTTGTTCGACTCCAAGAATCGGAGCTGATTCTTCGTTCCACATTGAATATCAAATTAACTAAAAATACTCGAAAAGTCCCAAAATTGTACGAAATCCTGAAATTTAGAAGATACTGATGACAATCGATGAAAGGGATTTGAAATATTTTCATGCTCAAGTTTCATCATATTTTCAATTCTCGGCGTCTGTAGACCATCAGAACTCCTGAGAAATCACGAAATTTGGGCTGTTGTATGACTTTTCTTGATGACTCTGAATCTAATGAATGAACTCAGTAAGAGGGTTTCAGTCATAAAAGTCACTAGATCTAGATAAATCTGCTTCCAGTGGCTCAACTCAAACCTTTGACCTGTTTATTTACGAGTCCTGCTTCAAACCCTAAATTCGAAGGCCGTCGTTCAATTTTTGGCTCAAGGGAAGAATCGCTCTCTTCATGACTAACCTCTGCCTTAGATATCCGATTTCGATCTAGCTTGGACTTTGCCGCCAAGGATTCCCTTCGCTTCTACAAAATTTCTGAGTCTGTACTTACTCTTTGCCTACGACCGCAAAAACTATTACCGATTCCTGATGATCGACTTCTGGCATGACTTCTGGAAAACTCAATATTTTAAAGAAAACTTAGATCAGTCTAAAACAAGCAGGTATCGTGGACTTCCTCCAACCGAACTGCCCATTATCAGTGCTGCCAGATCTACGGATTTTTGGTAATTTTTCAACGGATTTTGCGTAAATGACGAATTTCTTGTGTTCAAGGGAAAAGTACCTTCGACACACGTGTGAGAGATACTTTTCTCCTGATCGTTATAGGGTGATACGGTTGTCTCTCTTAACATTGAGTCGATCAAGGGAAACGTATCTCAGTTATTGGTTTGAGAGATACCTTTCTCCTGATCGTCATAGAAATCTATTTTCAAGTCTTCCAAAAGTAGCGGTTACGGATTTTTGAAAATTTAATCTGAAAGCACTGCCCATCATGAAGCCTCAGAGTTAGTTTCACACGTCTCATCCATGCCCATCTTTTTCTAGGTCTATTCTCTGCCTCCTCTTGCCGAAAGGGGCTGACCTCAACATCTTTTTTCATGTCCCGCTCCTGGAAATCTCGCCTCTCTGACTCTTGTTTTTTCAAGTCTTCGATCCGTCCTTCGTGATAACGCCGATATCTGCGCTCCACTTACTTCTACTCTCTTCTGTAGTCTCCCTTCCTTATTTCTTACCTCAATTTTTACCACCTTTCTTGAGTTACTTGGACCGTGATAATTCTTCTGAGTACTTGAAAAGCTCGTACAAAAATAATTGAATCACGATGAATAATTTTGCCTCGAGAATGGAATTTCTCTTTATGCATGTTCTGGAGTGGTTAAATCATTCAATCATGGGGACGGATTCCCTCTAATTGTGAAATTACAACGACTATTTGTGATCAGTCTTTTGAGTTTTCTATGTGTTAATATCCTATGGGCCAAGGAAGCTTGTCCTGACTTCGTAAGTTGTGAAATGTATTGATGTTGAATGTTTGTCAAGAAGTAGTTTCCACCCATTTTCATTTTTTTGTGCTTAGTATAGTCAATAGGCCCGGACAACACTCACATAGGTCAAGCCTACTTACTGCTGTGGTCTATTCCAAGTTTTCTACCCGTATCGTAAAATTCTTCCGATTTTCTCAAGCCTTGAGCAATCTTTGTTGTCACGTACCTCTCTTTTGACGTCATCAACTCACCTAGTTACCCATGCTCATATTTGAAGAATTACTTCCTGTATTACACTACAAGTTATTTTTATCAACTTTGAGATCCTCGAGGCAATGTGGAAAAACTTTTCTCGTCGTTTGCTAATAGAATAAAGGATAATGTATATTCGTATCTATATTCGACTGGTACAAACAAAATTCGAATGAGGAAAAGTCTTCGATTATATTTCCTCCGCTGTTGATCCAATTTTGACGTAAATTTTAATAAACTAAAGTTTAAAAGCGTCAACGGCGTGAGACCAATATTTCGTATGTGAGTCTGCTGGAGCCGCGTACTTTTCTAACGCACGCATTAAATTAAAGTTTAATATTATTCCTCCGAAGAATAATATCGTGTTCTGCGAGACAGCTCCAGAGTGAGCAGAAATACGTTTCATTGGTACATCTTGTGCAGCTTTTCAACAATTAACATCTTTAACTGTTTGTAGAGAGAATTTTGTTTTCCGAAAGTTCATAATTATAATCAGTTTTATCGTTACTGCCTCTTCCTTATGTAACGCTGTGTCGTTCTCTTCGTTTGTCGTTTTCATTCATATAGTTGTAGATTGTGAAAGTAGTCACCACAAACGTATTTAAAACATAGGAAACAAAAAAAGAAACATTCGACGCACACATGTACTACAGCATTGAACTTTTATGTATACTTGTTTCCGGTGCACGACGAAGAGCGAAATTTATTCGGAATGGAACACACGCCAGTCAGCTTTTTTTTTCCTTTCTTTTTGCTGGCCTTTTTTTTTTTTTTTTCCTGCTTTCTTTTGCAACACAATAATCCCGAGCAAATACCCTCTTACAAGGATAGGCTATAATGCTATATCTAACCTACAACACAGAATGTATAACTAAATTTATTTCCTATTTTTCTTTGGCGAACCAGAAAAAATCAAATATCATTTTTAACATTATGGATGGGGTACACGATTTAAGACTGTGTTATGTATATTCTCATATTTATTTATTATATATAGTTTGCGAGCGACTTCGGCACATCCATATACGTTGAAAATCTGTCTACATCAATGATGCGCTCTCAGCGTGCGACGCGATGTTTCTCTATTCAAAACATTTTGAATTCATTACAGCCCTCTCAACATACGTAAGGCGTGAATAATTTCTTTTTAGTTACACTTTGGTCGCATCGTCTACAGACCTCTGAACGAGAAATGTTCACGCTTAGTTTCCTTTTTGTGAAAAGGAATACTGTATAGTATATCTAGGTGTACGATACCGGTATCCGAAAAATTTTCAACGTGAAATTCGTTTTCGAGTTTTCTTTTCTTTTCAAATTAATTCTTCGAGAAGCTTTTGATAAGATGAAATGTACGTACCTCTTGTGGTTTTTCGTATAAGAAGGAAGGAGAACAAAAAAAAATGTTATGGTTTCATAACGAAGCTTCGAGCTAGTGGCGGATGAAATTAGTCTTTTTCGTTAAAGGAGTAATTTGAGCTAGGCCGTAGATGAGAGAAACTGCGAGCCCTTTTCTTTGATGTGTTGAGAAGCGACTTTGAAGTAGGCCTAATACTTATCCGAGCTTCCGAAGGTGTTGGATTAATTTCTGACTTTCTTATCTCTGGACCAATTGTTATAAGTGTGATCCGCTTCTTTTCTGCTCGGTTGTGGGTATAGAATCCGCAGAAAGTTTTGAGGCGGAATGTGATGTCGGGATTTTATTGGAGTGCTGAAAGGGGTAACGTGTGGCAACTTCTAATGAATTAGACGGGCTCCTGATGGAAAGGAATACAGATCTGAGGTCTTATATAATTGGAGGAGTGAAGATTTATGATTGTTTGATTTTGCCTGAATGATTGATGAAAATTTTGATGCTCAAGTACCATTCAATGGTGGTAAATTTTCTTGCACTTGATTCAATAGTTTATTTTTGTTATCTTGATAATCTTCACGTTTTAATGTGATTTTTCTCTTTTTGTTCCACAGGTAAGTCTCGTTGATCGTTACTCCTAAAAAGCTACCACTTTTGTAATCAAAATAATTATAGTCCTTGTGGAAGTATTCGAAACGAAAAAGCACGTAAGTAATTCAGAATTTTACTAAATTACCATCAATGTTTCCACTCGAACTGTAGGCATCTTTAGTGGGTGATCGAGAGTGCTTTGGTAGAGTAGGACATCCTTCATCCTTCATCTGTCTGTGGCAGAAGTATCAAGCAGAAATTGTCTCAGGTAGAATGCATCGAGGAAGCAGGACTCACAAATAAATAGGTCAAAGGTTTGAGTTGAGCCACTGGACGCACTTGTCTAGATCTGGTGACTTTTAAGACTCGAACCCTCTTACTGAGTTCATTCATTTGATTCACTCACGTAAGGAGTTGTTGGGAGAGGAGGGCACTTCTCCCTAGCCTTGCTTCCTTTATAGGGAGGGGGGCAGTGCTGCCAGATCTACGGATTTCTGATCCTCTCTACGGATTTCGCGTAAAGTACGAATTTCTTGTGCTCAAGGAAAAAGTACCTTAAGTCACTTGCATGAGAGATACTTTTTTCTTGATCGTTGATAGGCTGATATCGCAGTCTCCTGTAACATCGAGTCGGTCAAGGGAAAAGTACCTAAGTCACAGGTGTCAGAGATACGTTTATCCTGATTGTTATTCTTAGATCAGGGAAACTTCGTAGGAATCCGTTTTCAGGTCTTAGAAAAAATGACGGATACGGATTTCTGAAAATTTCATCTGGCAGCAATAGGGGGGGGTGATTCGAGGAATAGACCTACAGAATTTTCATCCACGTTGTTGGAGCTGATCAATTTCAGTGTAGACCAGAGGATGCTCCACGCTTCTTTGTTGTCAACAGCTCTGCTCGAGTGAATCAGACCTGAAAGTTCGTCCCTATAGTACTTCCCTTGAGCCCAAAATTGAACGACGGCCTTAGAATTTAGATTATCTAGATCTAGTGACTTTTATGGCTCGAACCCTCTCACTGAATCTGATATTTTCAAAAATCCGTATCCGTCATCTTCCGTAAGACTTGAAAACAAATTCCTGCGGATTTCGACCACTTTATCAACAACGATCAGGAGAAAGGTATCTTTCACCAATGCAACTAAGGTACTTTTCTCTTGATCGACTTGATGTTTCGGGAGACCGCAGTGTCAGCCCATAATGACTAGGAGAAAAGTATCTCTCATACGAGTGTCTAAGGTTCGTTTCCCTTGAGCGCAAAAAATCCGTATTTCACGCAAAATCCGTAGAAAAACTTTTTTTCGAGAACCAAAAATCCGTATATCTGGCAGCACTGCACTGAATTCATTCACTAAATTCACTCACGTAAGGACTTGTTGTGAGACGAGTATATTTTCCTCCCGAGCCTGGCTTCTTTTACGGAGGGGGGGGGGGGGATTTGAGAAATAGACGTACATAATTTTCATATACGTTGTTAGAACTGATCAACTTCAGTGTAGACTAGAGGATACCTCTCACTTCTCGGTTGTGAACAGCCCTGCTTGCATGAACCAAACGTAGAAGTTCGTCCCCATAGTCCTTCCCTCGAGCCCAAAATTGAACGATGGCCTCAGAATTTAGGTTTTTTGTGGTCATCCTAACGCCATAAGTCGTCAGATCGTAGTTGCTTCTCATTTTCCTTGAAAAAAATGCCGATATTTTTCACCCCCTTTTTTTGATTTGAAAATATATTTAGGAGCTCGGATAAAGAAGAGTTTGCGAGGCCGAGTAATTTTCATTGGATAGGTTTGGACTTGACTTGAGAGCGCTTCGAGAAGGAGAGTTGATGGAGCCTTCCTCGGAATTTCACAGTCATTTGATGGACTCATTACGGAAAGTAAAGAAGTTTATATTCTTCTTTATTTCCCCCCCCCCTCCCTCCCCGTATGAAGAGACCTCAAAGCACCTCTTCGGAACTCAGAAAAATTCGATTTCCGAGCTGTACTATACTAAGCTGAGAAGGCTCTATGAACATACGAGCTGGACTGTCTCCAACGGCTTAGGCCTTACACAGGTACATGCTAGTCTAAGACTCCCTACGTTGGGAAAATTGTCTAGTGGGGAACAATAGTTGTGAGGTTGTGGAGTCAGAGGCAGTTGGAGTCGGTTGTAAAGCCATCAAGAGTGACGTAGATATTTTGAAATCGCTGGATCCCGTGAAACTTTCCGCATTAATTTTAGACTTACCTTCAGGTGTGTTTGGTCTTTTCTTCTACATGTCGCTCTATTATTTCCAGTAAGTCTCTCTCTCTCTCTCTCTCTCTCTCTCTCTCTCTCTCTCTCTCTCTCATTTCCATGCTTTAAAATGCTACAATTTGTTACATCGAGAATATTCGACTGCGAATCCTCTCCCTCGCAGGACTTTTTGTATCTTCATTCCTGTTGCCCGCTGTGTATCTCTCTCTTTCACCTTTAGCGGTAAAAATTCAATTTTTATGCTCATTCAATATTGGTACAGCAGTCTTTGATGATCGTCCTCATCTTCAATTCCGCTCTTCTGATGTCGCACCTAAGCTACTTACCTGCGAAGATTGCCGCACTTACCGTCAAAAAAAGTTCGAACTACAATTCGACGACCTCGAATAAGCACTTTCCCGTTGTCGTCGTGAATATCGATGGAAATTTACAAGCTGTATAATATTTTTCTTCCATTATCATCACGATAGATAAAATTATACGCAAAGATCGACGAGTTTGGACATTACTTTATCTCGTCTGGCGTGTCTCCCCCTGCGTAATATACCGAAGCCGGAAAAAGTTTTTCCTCCTGCGCGAAGAAAACAACCGTCAATTTGTACTAGCGGGGGTATTTCTTCCTTTAAGCTCATTTAGTCGAGTCTTATTCCTCGGCGTTCTTATAAACCGTGAACGCTTTATTGCGCGGATCTTCTCTTCACCGCTGACGTACGACGGCCGCGTGTAGTCAGAAAAGTTTACCGCCATAAACTGCCATTATTCAAAATTGTTGCATTGTTGAAAATTTTCGCTTGACGCTAGTATTTATTTCACGGTGGTTTGTTGTGCACCTTAATGTTTATGTTCGCGTTCGACCCTGCGGACGAATAAAATACAACGAGCTTGATGTACGACGAAAGTTTACTTTCTTTTTTTCCTCCCCTCCGTCTGTCTCTTTCCTTCGCATTTATGAGTCGTTTCCTATTTTCTTTTCTCCCAAAAACCGACAAACAGATGAAAGGAAGTTCGGGTGCCTTTGCTCGCTTCCTTAATCTACTGAAAATGTTTTCTTCTTCAAGAGGAAGAAAGGAAACGATTTACACACGCGAACATATATACAACGTACACACGACAAAAAGAGCTGGAAAAAGAAAATCAAAAGGAATTTGCGTTATCGAAAAAAAATTAATGAATCGTGAAACGAATAAGTACTTCTGCATAAACATGCAACAGCGGTCGTTAAGTTATCAACTCCAACGCACAATAATATATTATTCGAGTATATAAATTTTGGACGAAAATTTTCTTTCTTCTCTTCTCGCGTAAACTTCGACAATGTATAGTATCGCACATACTGGAAATTCACTCGAACGATTATTATTGAATTATTTGAGAAGTTTTCTTCGAAAATCAGCAAAACCGTACACAATGACGAAGCCATCGCGTCGAGAGCTCTGTTAGAAAGAAAAAATATGAAAAATATCTACGTATAGTTCGAAAATTCCATCGCCGTCTACTTGTTTTCATAGAATATTTTCACTCGAGACGGTTTAGAATGTTCCCATTCTTTGAATCACCTTCCCAGAGGAGGAAACGTGACTCTTACGCCTTCGCGCGCATACACCCTACGTTATTTTTGACGAGATATATATATTTTTTTTAATTGTTACCTTATCCTTTCACATATACTTATAAGCCCGCATTCATTAACTCGTGAAAAACCATCAGCATTTTCGTGACTCACTTCGTTATCCGATATTCATCAGGTGCGTACGTTTGCGTCCACTTTGTCGATTTTTCCACCGAAAGCGATGACTCTATAATTTCGATATTTTTCGAGGAAACCGCGCGACTACGCACGGATTTAGGGAAGTCGTAATCTTTGTTTTCCAATAAATTTATTACGACGAGAGAGCTAGCTTATATAGCTTTCAGGTATATAACTGTCTTTTTCCGGTCTACGAACTTTTTCAAACTCGTTTCTGTAATATTTTTTTATAGTCCCGTGGCCTGCATATCTACCGGTCATCTAGTGAATATTTAATAACTCGCCCGTTCCATCTTAACTAACTTCTTTTTGACAACGTCAGCCTACCGTTCGTTTCTCGAGGAATATTTTTTGGTAGCGGATTTACATTTTAAGAAATCTTATATTCTACGTCACGTTGTCACTCCGTTTCTTATAGATTTGACATTTTTTTTTTTCTTTTTATTCTTCTCATCAGAAGAGCACACACACCTGATGAAGTGCGGATACAAAAAGCCTTTATCAACAAAGTTAAACAAATACTCGACTTCGCCGAAGGTAAACAATCAAAAAACTTGTACGTGGCGAGGGTGAAGGCGAAAACGTTTTACATTTTTCTGTCAAAATCATGCCGGTATCGTTCACGCACTTTGGAAGAAGTTGAACGTTTATTTTTCTAGGTCGTGTAGTCGTCGCCAGTTTTTATTTATTTTTCTACAATGTTTTCCTGCGCGGTTAGAATAAAACCACACACGTTAAGGAATAAAGAAAAGTTTTTAAGGGGTTGAAACATCTGGGACAATGGGAGAACATACGTTAGGATGGAATTTTATCTTGTTGATGATTTTGTGTAGACGTCGAATGGCTCCAGTGCTAAAGCGATGTATTTGCATTTAAACTTTTTGTCGAAGTAGGGAGGTAGAGACCTGAGGGAAATTTGAAGATATTAAAGTGTCATAAAGGGGTAAGACGCGATGTCTATCGTTCATTGAAGTCGAGGAAAATTGTTTTTTCTTTGTCAGATGGTCATCTGCGTCGAAGAAGATTACATTACCATTGTTCAGTATAGTCATTTTCGTCGTACAAGTATTATGTAGTATTGAGACAATTTTATTGTATAAAAACTGGAGGAAGGGTGCCTGGAAGAAACAGTAACACGATTATGGAACTCTTTGAAAGGTTGTCTGCTAATATGAAAACGGGAAGGAGGATGAAGTAAAAATTTCCATGGTCAAAACAATCAACGTCTTCTTGACTTTACAGCAAATTTTGACCTACTTTCAATATTTAAAATAATTTCCTGTTCTATTTTTTTCTTTCCTTTTTTACAAATGTTCATTTATCTAAACTTCATTAATAAAATTCCATCAATAATTATTTTAAAAACCATTATTTTTATTGATAGTTATTAAAATTTAATTCATCTACTAATAATAATATAGTTATTTTGAATTTCATTTATAATATAATACTTTTTAATTTTAATATTTCATTAATTTTTTGATTGGGGTGATGAAATAATTGAGTCGCGCTCAGCAAAACCATGTACTAAGTCGGAAAAAAAAAGTTTCTGATTTTTGGCGAAATTTTCAGAGGAGGTCTTCTGCTTTCGAATAAAAAAAAATCAGGTTCGGTAACATCAAAATTGACCGCTGTAGAAATTTTTGAAGATTCAAATTACAAAGAAAACTATACAAACCTTCTTTTCGTTTTTTGGCTGTATCTCGAAATTTTGTTTTCCAACTTAGTACATGGTTTTGCTGAGCGCGACTCATATAACTTTCTTTCTATTATTTTATTTAATTTTAAAATTACTTCAATGATAACAGGATAGTTAAATAATAAATAGTTTTAGTTTATTATCTCGATATTGAATTGATAAAATAATATTAAAGGATGAAATATTCATTTATTTTCATTTTATTAATAAAACTCCATCAATAATTTTTAAAAATATTATTTTTATTAAAAATTTTTTATTTATATTCTCATTAATTATTCTTACTCAACTTGAATAATCTAAAATTATTAATATTTTTTATCTACTAATAATAAATATTGAATTTTATAAATAATACATTTCAATTTTAATATTTTATTAATTTTTTGATTGGAGTGATGAAATATAACTTTCTTTCTATTATTTTAATTAATTTTAAAATTACTTCAATAATAACAGGATAATTGAATAATAAATAATTTTAGTTCATTATCTTGATGTTGAATTGATAAAATAATATTAAAAGATGAAATATTCATTTATTTTCATTTTATTAATAAAACTCCATCAATAATTTTTAAAAATATTATCTTTATTAAAAATTTTTTATTTATATTTTCATTAATTAATAGATTAATCTTACTCAACTTGAATTATCTAAAATTATTGATATTTTTTATCTACCAATAATATACATTGAACTTTATAAATAATACATTTTAATTCTAATATTTTCATTAAATTTTTGGTTGGGGTAATGAAAAAATATGAATTTTTTCCATTATTTTAATTAATTTCAAAATTACTTTAGGAAGAACAGGATAATTAAATAATAGATATTACTCTCAGTTTACTAGCTCGATGTTGAATTGATAAAAATATTTAAAGAATTTATATAAATTATTCTGTTCGATAAATTTTTGTTGTAAATTTACAATTTATAATTATATTATTTTAATTTGATAAATTATAGAAAAATAATAATGCAAATAGAATTGATAAAATGCCAGCATCAACAAATAAATATTATTTTAGTGAATAAATGATTTTAAAAAGATTATTCTTATTACATATTAATATTATAATTATTATTATTGTTCCTATAAGCTAATAATATATCACCTTGTATACAAAAGTAGAAAATGTGTGGACTCACCTAGTCAAGTGTATGAATAGGAAATTGACGATGTCTCCATAGGTACCCGAGCTGGCCAAAATTCCGGAGACTTTGACATGAACACAGGCTAGGCTAAATAGAGGACATCCACCTGATAAAGTCATATTGTGCACTTTGTGACGTCATCAAATATACTTTATCTGTGTGTTGCAAGGCTACCAAATGCTCCGAGCTCTTTAGATGCTCAAAAGCGGAGTATTGCAGCCCCAAAAGTTTCAGCTTTGGCTTTCGGCTTCTGGAGAAGTTTATCTGGCTTTCGGCTGAATTTGACTGGCTTAATTCAGCTGTTTTTTGGTTGATGAATGTGTGAGATTGAATAAAACGGTCAGGAGACTTGGGGCTTCTAATGTCCTTACGGAAGATACCTTTTCTACATTTTGTGTTTAACTCAATTGATGACTGCTTTACAGGCTTCTATGCTGAGTGGCTGAATAGCTGAACTGAAACAGAGTCAATCCTTCTTATCATTGTCGATTCTTTTGCAAAGCCAATCTGGCTTAGAGAGTGGAGAAATATGTAATTTGAACACTTTGTCCATTTTCCTATCAGCTTTGCTCTTATCAGTAAATATTTGGCTGAATTCGGCTTTTGGCTTTTGACTTTTAGCTGGCTGCAATGCTCTACTCGGAAAAATTTCGACTCTGGTATTATGAGGGGAAGTAGACAGTGTTGCTAGTTTCATAAAATTCTTCTATTTGGTATCGGAAAAAATTGTATTCAACTTAGTAGTTAGCATTATTACAGCAGAATTTTCTTAATTTCTTCGCGCCATACCGCCCTGGAGTCAGTCCATACTATCACAAAGACGTTTTGGCGTTGATTTCTTTCTCTAATACAAAGTAGCATAGATTAGCTCGGAATTAGGTTTCAGCTGTGGTAACACCGGTAAGGAATGGAGGTGGGTGTGACGCTGAAGGCCATTCTTTCATTTCGCCAGGACAGCATTGCTTTTTTGACCCTCTTCCCTGCCTACCTATCCTGTGAAAAGCGTTTGATACTCAATATTTGAGACTACTAAACATTCTTGGTTCAAAATGATTGTAATATGACCCTCTCCCTCCCCCCTTCCTCCACTAATAAGGTCTCTTCCCCTCCTCTCGTGAGAAATGGAGATTCTTCACCTCCCCGTTTCCGTGGAACCCTTACAGACATTTTCCTGACCTTAGATTTAGAATAAGTTCCGCTTTCTTCCGCTCGGTTGGATTATCGTAAATTCATCAATACTTTTAATATTCCTGACTCTTTCTTGAATTCAGTTCTCCAAAGAAAGGTCATCATGATTAGGACGATTTAGAAAATAAAAACAGGAGTGCATTGAAACCCTCACGGAATGTCTAGTGCAATCATAAGCTCCCAAAAACGAAAGTAGAGCATCAATGACCCACAAACAGGATGCAAACCATTGAGTCAGTGTTTCAACTAAAAATCCATACGATCAGACTATGACGCTGAATAACAAGATTTAGCATAATCTACGCGACGTTCCTCAGGTCCGGAAATGTCGAGATTCCTCATCCTCCAGTTTTTCAGACATCCTGATTCAATATTATTCGGGGTTATACTGTGCACAGGGAAAAACGATGTGTATTCACGGTTTTTTTTTGTTCAAATCGTATGTCGCACGATTTGAATATTTTCTCTCGCAAACGTTACGTGTATAATGTTATTAGCAACATTTCTTCGTACAGAGTTTAACAGTATATTTTTTTACGTCGATGATGGAAGACAAAACGAAACAGATCGTCTTATATGTAGATGCGCGATATCTGCGTTTTCCCAGCTCGCGGAAATATTTCCGCATCTTAAGAGACGAATGCGGTAATAAAGTATACAAACAGCTTCGCTCGGATTGAGGGGTCGGGAGAATATTCGATGGTAATACGTTATTCAATTATTAATTCTGTATACGAGGTCTAGACCAGCACCTTAAGTTCAATAAATTTTTTACGACTTTTCCAGCGCATAAAATAATCGATAGCATGTAATATAACTTATATATACGTGTGTTGGTGCAGCGGGTGTGCGAACAAGGCTTTCTCGAAGTTGGAAGATCAACGTTCTAAGGCTTTTTACGCGAGAAGGTTACGTTTCGTTTGCAGCGAGATTAGATTAAAGAGAAAATTTTTCAGTCAATCTTCGTTGGATTAGTCGTGGAGGATGGGAGAGTAAACGAGCAATAAGATTGATGGGATTTCGAAGATTTCGGTTTTTACGATACTTGCCACACACAAATATACCCGTATAAGTATACGAGTCGGGAAACCAGAGAAACCAGTCAGCGAAGTTCGGTTCTTTTCTTTTATTCTTTTTACGATTAAATGTTTCACATGTACGAACTTCTATTTTATGTTAATCTGCGAACGACGACAACGACGAAGGTGTTAGTTGATAGGGCTACACAATCGAATGATTCACGATGTGGCAAAAACCTCGTAATCGATGAATTCAGAACGAATTATAATCCCGGTATACGTGCGTCCGTGTGCATTAGACTTTCTCGGACGAATGATATAATTTTCGAAATTTATTAGACCATTATATTTATGAGCATTATACGGTCGAGCGACAGCCGCATTAATTGTAATTACCGGGCTGCGGTACGGAAAGTCGCAATTACGTCACCTGATTTTATACGAATGTTCTGGGGAGTTCCATATGGCGAAATAACTGATCGATTTTATTGTCGAAGCTCCGAGAAAATTGACTCACATCAGTTCGTTAGAAATCCTCGTAATAGTGTGCATTGATATCCGCCCATGTTCATTGCAAAAGCGTCATTTTGGTGATTTGGTTACTAAATTGTTGAGGAACAACTGTCAATGCTTGGGTCTTTGTGAAAGATAATTAATTCTCAATCTGTTGACTTTACTTTCCTGGGAATTTAGTGTAAGTAGTGCACTGGAAATTTAAAAAATATTTGGTGTAACTTGTTATTAAAATTGCAGAACCACTGCACAACACAGGAAAACATTTATAGCATTGGTGTAAATAGTGCACTGAAAATTTAAAACAGTCTTCAGTGTAACTTAACATTAAAAATGCAGAACCACTGTAAAACATAGGGAAACACTTGTTGCATCAGTGTAAGTAGTGCACTGGAAATTTATAAAATCTTCACTGTAACTTGTTATTAAAATCGCAGAACCACAGCACAGTAAAGGAAAACACTCGGAGCATCGGTGTAAGTTGTGCACTGGAAATGTAGAGAATCCTCAGCACAACTTGTTATTGCAGTACTTCTGAGTACTTCAGCCCGTTAGGGTTTCCATGTACTTGTCTCGCAGCTGGGTGAGAAGTTCTTTTCTAGGGTGGTACCAAACATATTTGTCACGTCAAATGATTTGGACCTTATCCAATCTTTCTATCAGCTCCTCGTGAATGATCTAGCCGTGATCTTTGCTATTTTGTCGTATGGTAATTGAATGTTATCAACCAGTGGTCTCACCAGATGGTTTGCTTTGGGAAGTTTTATGAGTCCCTCAAATTTCGGTGCTACTGAGCTCATCTCAAGCATCCTTTCATCGTCAGAAACATAGTTCTCTTTCAACACAGTTTTCAGCCCGTTCTGGAATTTCTGAGTCGGTTCCTTCTTCAACTCTAGGTATCCAATGTCTGTAATGCACGACTCCACTTTTTGTGTATAGCTTCTCTCCTTCATTACCATTACGCCGTGTTGCTTTTAATTGTCCGCAATTGCCGAGATCAGCTTGTTCTGCCGCTGCGGATCTTCTTTTGTAGATTTGTGACTCTCCTTGATGGGTCAAACAGTACTTGCTCATTTCTGGTTGGGGCTTCTGGTCTCGGGTCCTATTCCATTGTTTGGATTGCTTGTTGGCAGTGAATGTTTCTCTGGCTGGTTGTTCTCGATACTTTCCTCTAGCAGTCTCTTCTTTCGTGAAAGTGACGCGCGATTTTAGGTACCCTGAAGAAGAGAAGGATTCCTTACGAAAAGTAAAAGTCGTATAATCAAAATTCGATTCTTTCTTCCTACTTGAAATCAACACTGGCCGTTGAAATTCGCCCTAACAAGTCTTACAAACTCCGAGAAAACTATAGACGAAGTTCCTATGCAATCTCCTTCAGTACCCTTTTATTTGCCACCCGCTTTACGACCTATTACGAGAATAACTGATCACTTCTTCTAAAACGAAATTTTATCATCTCCAGAAATCGCGGGAGCGTGCGTTGATATCGCGTATCATTTGTCGTACTTAACGTATAATCGAGTCGTTTGCACGCATCGGTATCTCCGAGTCGGGCAGTTGTGCGAGTGCTCGAGAATCTGTGCGGACGGACGGTGGTCCGCGACATTGACGAGTATCTTCGAGGAGGAGAGCGTAACGAAATCCGCGACGTAATTATTTCACCAATTTAATCCGAATAGGGAGTGTATAACACGTCATTCTGGTAAAGAAGAGTATTTTTGAGGAAAAAAGGAAGAAGAAGAAAAAAATCGATCCACAAAAGGGAGACAGGGCTGCATCGGTCGATCGGTGCTCTATGGTTCTCGTTCTCGAATTACTTATTATTAACACTTGGCTTACTGGCATGAAAGAATATATACGCGACGGACCAGCGCTCCGCCGGCATCGGACGCGCGTTTTTATGTATAAGCTCGGCAACAATACACGCGGTGCCCCTGCATTCGCTTTTGAGAGATTTCTATTCATGCTTACGAATGTAAATTGATCGATTTTGATTGGTATTGAATACGTGGCTGGTATTTCGAGAGGAGCGAAAAACTGTCAGTACCGTGTCCTAATTCAATTGTGCCCATTTTCTGCGCTCCGCCGCACGGTAAAGTTAGCCGAGCACCCAATTATGGGGCTGGTCCGCCCTATATCGAGTATTATTTATTTATAATAATGGTGAAACGTATGATATGTGTACGCGTGTATCAAAGAAGCTCTAGTGTGTACACATATAAGTCTGCATGACGATGCTGCTTGTCCTGAAACCTGGTCCCTCTTTACCTTTGCATGTATACAGGATCGGTACTGAATACGAGATCTCGCGAAGGAATGAATGGTAAATCGAGCAGCAGATCAGATTGATACGGTTAAAGCAGCGTATAAAGAATTACACGATAAAAGAGGCTTACTCGAGCACCTTACCTTCTCGATAGCTGTGTGCGATCGCTCTCGATAATGATGTATATAAAACTACTTTTTTACATTCGCCTGCATCACGATCCGTATTTCTTCTGCATAATGTCATAAATTCCGTCTAGCGTTGTAAATAACGGTGGTTATCGACTGATTACTCACAAATTTTTACGATGACACGGATGATGACGGACCTGTTTGTTAGAAATGGACTGATCGAAATGATTCATACGGATTGATCCAAATCCAGTCTTTTTAGTCATCTTGGTGAAATTTTTTTGGAAAATATACGTTGGTAGAATTCCGAGCGTGTGTAAGCGACGACGTTGTTGCGGTCACAGTTAGTTTTCAAATTGTCAGTGTGCCCGCTAACTTTTAATCGAGAAGAGACGCGGAAGAAGGAATGGAATTTCGTACGACGACGCCACTCACTTACTCATACATTTGTAGAATATTTTTAATCGGAAATTTTCTCTTAAAATAGCTTCATCAATTTGGTCGGGTACTTTGATGGTCAAAATATTGCTTGATTGTAATCGTTGTGTGTGAAAATGAGAGGCGGAAAGCAAGAATACGAGATCAGCGATCGTAAATTTAGTAACGGAGGGACAATAAATTACGATGCGAGCTTTCACTACGTTGATTGAATAGTGCAGAAAATCTACTTTATAGCTGGAGATGTGATGATTTGATAGTCGTCGTTCTAGGCCTAAGTCACTAAACAAGCTCAAGCCTCTAATTTATAGTCTACTCTTTATCTGATTATTCATCTAACGCTGACAAGAATTCTGTCTATAGTCAGATTCAGTTCTGTCCTCATATTTTCGCTAATTCAACTTCACCTGACTCGATGGTGTGGACTTTCGTTCATTTTAAAACAAGTATTCTTCGATTCTCTCGAAATCCGTTAATGGGAACAGAAATTTCGAGTTCGAGGGTCAGTTGCTTAATAATTATAGCTGTTCACCTTTGGGAAATCCAGAAACGAAACCTGTCCACTATTATAGACAGAAACACGAGCCCGATTTTCGATACGATGTTAAGTATAGGTACCATATCAGTGAACTAGACTGTTCTCTAGACCCCCAAAAGCGAGAACGCTTAACGTCTATTTCCTTTTTATCGTGCAGCACTGCTGCTGTCACTGGGAGAAGAATTGTCAACCTACGCCGTCGGTGTAAGGTATATTCGGAATTACAGACGTCTTTATTGAAGGTCCACCGATGTGTCCCATTTGTTGTTCGCACACCGGGTGGACAATTTCACTTTTTACGATGTCCTCGATATTCGATATGTCACATTCGTATCGAGCACTTTCGACGAGAAGATTGCTTCTTCTATAATAATCTCCTACACAGGTTTTTCTGTCTGTACATTCTCGTAAAATATATATATTTTTGGAATGATTCTCCGGATAAGCCGTTTCGCACGTCGTTATCACGCACCGACCATGCCGAATACTCGTACAATAATTTGTCACTAAAACGTACCTGCGTACAGTTACCGTTTTTTTGTGTGTAATGTAATTGTCGCGTCGGGTACCGTATTATTTATTTCTTTTTAACTTTTCTCGTTTTTGTACTAGTGAAAAAGAAAGCTAAACAAGGCAAAAATCTCATTATAAACTTGTTCGCTTAGATCGTGATTATTTATCATAATTTATTTTATTAAGATACAATACACGGAAATGAAAGAATTTGCGAGTGTTTTTTGGTGGAACTATCTCTAGTGCACGCTGGAACAGACGTAGGAGAAGTGTATGTAAAAGATGAGAAAGGAGGAAAGGCGTAAAGAAGAGTTGGAGGGGAAATTGAGACAGGTTAAGTGATTGGTCTGTAATGTAATTTGATGGCATGATATGGATTTTTTTCCGTGATTTGTACCCATACGTGCGTCCGTACCACTATGACTTAGAATTTCATCCCTTGATCGACCTATGTCGATCCTCTTCCTTGTCTGTACATCATCTTAAGACTAGTATGGTGTAGCTAGACAAGCCTACAATCCCCCCTTCCCTCCACCACTACAATAGGTCATAACGGATAGGTGAGCCGGGTCCTTCTACACTAGTTGTCTTCCTCCTCTCCTTCTGCTCATTCATACTAGTCTAGTGATACAGGACCTTGGGAAGATCACTGTGGAAGAAAGAGGCGCTAATAATGGGGTAGGCTTACTTAATGAATTGCTTTCTTGCTTCCTTGCTCCACGTCAATGATCTCACGAGGACGACTCTTGAGTTTTGCCAAAACATTCCCTGCCTCAAAAACTGGTAAAAGACCGCATGATTGCCATTCTTCGGGCTTAGCAGAAACTAATTTCCTTTCCGAGTCTTTCCACCTTCGCCTTCTCAGAACGAAACCTCTCCGAGTTCGGAAGGTGAACTAAAACGTCTCTGGGTGGACGCGCGCGGACTTACGCCATTAATTTATTGTTGAAACTTATTTTGTGATCTTAATTGACTGATGTATAATTTTTATTTTTTTCTCATTTGTTGCAGGTAAGTCTTGATGCAATCGTATTGGAAACATAGGTATAAGACTCCTTTATGTTGATTGGAAAAGTTTGCGTTGAATATGGGTGAAAGTAATGATCCAAAAATCGATCTTAGGATAGAATGGTACGTATTTTTGATTTTTCTTGTGGGGAAGGTCCAAATTCAGAGAAGACGAAGAATTTTTGAAAATTCGCTATTCCAGATACGAATCGGGTGGACAATGAATTTAAGTATTCGGAGGAGGGAATTTCACGCAGAAGTTGGTCAATTTTCTTTTTTCTCCTCATCTGTCAGTTTATTACCTTCTTTACCCAGACTTATAATAGGGGAGGAAGAGTACTCAAAACCCAGGGCTCAGAATTCTCAGGGGTTCCCAGACGCGGATCCAGAGTTGAGCCATGCTTAGTTTTTTTTTTTTTTTTTTTTTTTTTATAATTTAGGAATCGGGGGAGGAAATTTCCCCCTCCCCCGGTGGATCCGCGCCTGGGTTCCTGATTTACAGAGCAATCAGGAGACAGGAAAAGATAATGAGAAAAAATCTCATCAGAACATATCTTGAGTGTGATGAGGTGTAAGTAGTGCACTGGAAATTTAAAAAATCTCCTGTGCACAATTCTACTTTATTTTATAGTTAGCTTACATAAGTACTATTGACTGTTACCTTATCATCAAAAGATAATGAGAAACAATCTCATCAGAACACATCTTGGGTGTGATGAGGTGTAAGTAGTGCACTGGCAATTTAGTGCACAATTTCACTTATTATTAGTTAGCGCACATGAGTACTTTTGAATGTTACTTCATCATCCGTTGTATCGCTATCAAAGGACAAGCCCTTGAACATTGGTTCTTGTAGTGTTGTCTTATTGACCACCAGATGTGCTGTCATCTCATTGGTCGTTTCTGTTCTTTCTCTTTCATCCAAGCACCAATCATCAAGTCGAAACATCAGTCGCTGTTAAACGTGATTACATTGTTCAGAAGGCTGGCTTCTCTCCTCTTAGCCTTTGCAATCTTCATCTGTTCCCACTTTTTTTTTTCTTGGTGCGGTTTTCTACATGTATGGCGTCAAATATTCCTCCACCATTTTATTGTTCTTCATCGCAGTGTTTGCCGAGAGTGACTTCTCATCTTCTCTTTCCCTTGATGTTTCGTGTTCCTCTTTCCTGAAGTTGAACCTCCTTTCAGCCTCACCAATGTAGACTGAGCTTGTAAACTCCTCTCTAGTTTCCCGTGACCTTTCCTTCCTTCTGGTCGTGGCTTATTCGCCTACCATGAATGGATGCTTTTGCAGTGCTGCCAGATCTACGGATTTTTAGCCCTCGAACAAAATACGGATAGATACTTTTCTCTTGATCGTTATAGGCTAATATGTATCGCGATCCTCTGCAACATCGAGTCGATCAATGGAAAAGTACCTTAGTTACGGGTATGAGAGATACGTTTCTCCTGATCGTTGTGGTTAGATCACCGAAACTCCGTAGAAATCAGTGTTCAGGTCTTGGGAAAAAATTGTGGATCCGGATTTTCGAAAATATCATCTGGCAGCAGTGTGCTTTTGTATGCCCACATTCACATCATAACCACCTTGTCTGTTGGTCTGATCCGGAGTACTTTCTCACTTTGCTGTCATGGCTTCTCTTTTTTGCTTCCATTAACAACGCCTATAGAGTAGCCGTTGACTTCTGCGCTCTGTTTTACTATCTGGATTGCTTTCGTTGTTTTTTAGGAGAGGAATTGCTCAGTAGCAGCAGTTCTGAATTGTCACCAACTTGTGTTTGAGGTGATGAGCTTGGCATGATAGTGTCGGGATGCGTTGGCTTGCATCCTATTCTGTTATTCTTCAAGTTGAGTGTTTGATTGATGGTCTCGTGGTCCTATTTGATGTTCTCATTCATCGCATTCGTTTCCAATTGGTCTATCTGTTTATGAACGACTGTATCTAGCCGAAATTTCGATCGAGTATCTCAACTTGCTGCCTTTCAATATCTTGTTTTCGATGTCACTCGCTCGCCAGGGTTCTCACGGTATCTGGTGTTCCGCAGCAGTGTGAGAAGTTCTTCGTCTGGTATGGTATCCAAAGGATACTACTCTGAATGGCCGCCTAGTCCAATGGCCTGTTGTTTACGTACAAACTGAGATCTTAGCTATCGGGTAACGTGGTGATTGGATGCTATTAACCAGTGGTCTCTTAGGGCGGTGTGCTCTGTGGAGTTTAATTCATCTCAAGCGTCCTTTCATTGCCGGGAACTATGTTCTCTCTCATGAAGACATGAGAATCATTGAACACTAGATGATACTCCTGTATTGATCAATACGAGTCTTCACCAGATAGCCATCAAAGATCATATTTAAGAACATCTTTCTGCCTATCTGTAGATTTCCGGGCTACCTCGCATATCTGTCCTCCCTCAATGTCTGATTGAGTACACGTTTGTATACTTTTTATACTCCATTCTCTTGAACATTTCTAGCCAGTAGCTTTGAAATCCCTCGCCTTAACCAGCAGCCGCTGCTGGTTAAGGCCGCGTTTGCGCAAGCCGCTACTCGCGTAGAAAATCTGATCGCATCACGCCATATGTAGGTAATTATATACTGCGGGTCGTCTTCCTATATTAACTCGGTGTACACATACGCAGTAATGAAAATTTTTCCACGACCAACCGAAGGAAGCGTCCGATCTTTTTCGCAGTTTTCTCGCTCCACATTGGAAAAAGTTCACGCGAATTCGCGTAATCATTGTGTGCGCATGTGGTCGCGGAGCAATAATTTATGAAAATTATATTCAAACGAAGTGCGAGAGCGTATAGTTTTTATTTTTCTTACGCTGTATAACGTTTGATGATAATACGCGAGCCGGCCGCGTCTCTAAATGCAGAATGTGTACACTTTTCTCATATTATTAAAATTTCGCTCGATGTTCTACATCATTTTCCCGAGAATTGATGACGATTTTTATTTCTTGCGGATCGTAACTGTATACCTACCTGCGACTCTCGCCCGCTCGCGGCATAGGAGGCTAAACATCCGTTGCGTTAGTTGTAATAAAATACGGAATGATGGCAATCTAGTACGGTAGTCGAGCCGAGTATATAGGGGAAAAAAATTCTACGTGGACTCCCAAGAAAAAAAATAATTATAATTCGGAAAGAAACTTGTACACCAGCCTACTCCAGTTGACGCTTCTGACATTTTCTAAACGCGGAAATCGTACACCTTTCCAGCACGGTCCATGCAGCAGCATCCTCGTCGTTGATTTCGCGCGAGTGTTTTTCGTCCCACAGCGTGTTAAAATTTACGCATTTATTTGTTTTTATGACCCCTACGACTCGGTTCCGGCTGAATATTTTCTAGAATTAAAAAAACAAAAAAAGAATTGCATCGTGTGCTCGTTTCGTATAAGAGATTAAGATAAGTCGGAATAGAAATGGAGAACGAGGATAGAAAGAAAGAGAAAAAAAAGTTAATTCGTCGGATTTTAAAATGTTTCAGTACTGCCCGCGATTATAAAAAATGTCTCTTCACTTTAGTGGACACGTCATACGTAACGTTTGATTAGCTTTTTGTTTTTTTTTTTTTCTTTCTCATTCGGAGGATATCGCGTTCTATAAATTAACGACAGCGAGAAAATTCCAATCCGGTAATTATCATCGTGTCAGGCGATGGCACTGAACTCTACTCGAGCTGCGCGCCTATTCGTTTTAATATAGTTGACGAGAATGTTTCCAATATGTGAAAATGTATTATCAATTTTGTGACGCGATCAAAGTCGACTCTTGGAAAAAAAAAACTCCATAAAATCTGGTGGAATGTCTAGATGAGCGTGAAAGATAAAATACGTATTGATATACCCCGCTGCTGGGAAAAGAGTCCTTGTGTATACGTTGCACATTTAAACTTTAACGATTATGTAAGTTTGAATAACCGCGATGTGTCTCTCAATTAAGTCGCTGTCTCGCAGCGAAACTCGAAACCGAAATCATACGAAATTCCGCGTGCCCTCCGGCGCAGGAGAATCTTCTTTTTCGAGAGATCCGAAAATCTGTATCGAAAGAATAAAATAAGATGCATACTCAAGTACTAGCTCTCTGCAGTCGGTACATGTTCAACTTTTTCGATTAAATGGCGAGTTAGAATTGTTTTAGCGCGATAAAATGACGATGGTACGTGTGCTCGGTACCAATTCGGTATGACGCGCGTCAACCAATAATGATTTTAATCGAGAATGTGTGCGTGTGCAAGGAAAAAAGTACGAACTTCTTATACGATTATAGTTTCACGTATGGTGCCGCTACCGGTATGGAGTGTAAGTTATCGTATACCTTGTGTAAATAGAAGTGGCGATAAGAAGGGATTTTCTCCTTTTGGAAATCATTTTTACGAGGCCAAAGGGCATAGGAGAGAGAAAAAAAAGATGTTTTGCATAGTTTTAGAAGAAAACTGAGAAGAAAGTTGTTACGACGATTGTGGAGCTATATTTTCGGAAATATGATACGACTCGACTGTATAGTTTGGAAGATCGAGAAAGAGATTGAAATTCTTGGTAATTTACCCAGATACGAGTTACAAATACGTTCGGGAAAGCACTTTTACTATCGTCTTTGCGCTTTTATACCCAGCGAATAAAATGATTATGGACTGAAGAACAAGGAAGTGAGGAAGGTGAACAATTAAGACGTCGACAGTATCATTTTTCGAAGCTAATTTTACGGAAAGCAATTCCGAGAGGAGAACGAGGTCTCGCAAAGTGAGAGTTGAAGGACGAGAAATTTCAACTCTCCTGAATCTCAGTTTTGCTCGCGGAAGTATTCGTTCATCTTCTTTCCCCTGAGAACTGTTCCTTCGTCAAGGGCGTACAACTCGTAGTTGTTTTGCCTCCACGTACGCCATTCGATTCTTTGCCCTATCTTCATTTCATTGATATCGAGTGTTCCCGGCGTCCCACTTCAGATCCATGGCCAACCAAGGAGCCTCACCTGTGCGGTTGAGTAATTTGTAACTTCCTGAATCTCTTGTTTTGTTTGACTCAGTGTGTGACTGACGTGCGAGTATTCGCTCTATCTTTCCCTCTACTCTCCTCTTTCGCCTTTTGAGCTCTTCCTTCATCAAGGACCCATAAATACTCCCAACACGGTGTTCTACCTCTACGTACGCCAATCAGTTCTTTGTCGTATCTTCATTTTATTGGTATCGAGATCTCTCAGGTCTCACGTCTTCAGTGTCCTCGACGTTCCACTTCAAATTCATCGCCAACTGAGGAGCCTCATCAGTGCGTTTGGGTAATCTGTAATTCCCTGAATCCCTTGTTTTGCTCGACTTGACGCGTGACTTTCTCTACCCTCCTCTTCTTTTGCATGAAAGCTGTTCCTTCGTGAAGAACCTAGGATCGTAAAAGGTAGCTGTCCTGCCTCTACGTAGGCTCGATATCGTGATCTCGTCGTCCCACTTCAAGAAGTCTCGTCGTTTGAATGATTTCCACCCGACCTATGTGATGTGTGGCAATTCTACATCAACGCGTTTGATAGTATCCAATTTCATTCCTCCTGAAGTCTGGTAAACTACGAGTGTCCTACTTTTTAAAAAGTAAGATTTATCGCGCCTATAAGAACTAGTTGCAAGTAGAATGGGAACAAAGAGGTGTTAATATGTATCAATCCGTCCCACACGCGAATGATTTTTGGCGCTTTGGAATTATGACACAATACCGATAATTTCTATTCGCGCTTTCCATATTTAGAATGCGATTCGAACGCAAACCGTTCTCAAATTATTTATTCGGACAGTCTCTTTCATCCAAAATTTGTAATTAAAAGAGAGAGAACACAAGATGTCAAGGCGAAAAGGTCACTCTTTCACACCTGTGTAAGAAGTTACATCTCGCCCTGCCGAGTTTTCCAGTCACTCTCTGGAGGTTATTAGGTGTATCTAGCTGGAAGTCATCGAATCCGAGCCGGACGTTTGTAAACACAAGAAATGTCGTAATGACCGCATCAGTGCCAAATATGCGTACACGTTTATTTACCTTCGGAGTCCGCGAGCTGAGCCTGATCATTAAAACGGGGGAGTGTGGCGAGCTTCGATGATAAAATTCTAACGTTGTATATCCGAACGTGCTCATAAATTTTACGTACGTAGGTTCGACGGACGTTCGGTATAAATAGATACCCCATATTTTATACCGATATATGCATACGAATAACGAAATAAGAGTATGTTTACCGATGGGTAAAACGATATTTGATGACGGGGCTACGAAACTTTAATGAGCGATTACGCGCGACCGACAAAATGAAAACGTTCTCGTCGATGTCGAATTTCATCCTTTTTGTGAAATCTTGCATGAACCTTTACTGTAAAATTGATTTATTTACGTGAACGTATTTATTTGTACGTACATACGCGTACACGCCGACAGGGCGCCCGATTTTTTTTCCCTGTGTTCTTGTTTTCATTCTTCCGAATTTTGTTTGGAACACGATGAAAAGTTTGTTCGACAAAAGGAGAAGTATTGGGAATTAAATATTATCGAGTCGATGGTAAAAGTTACTCTATAATTTTCTCGTCGTCGTTTTGTCACATCACGCTAAGTAGCTCTCCATTTGTACGAATTTTGGGTCATCGTAAGAAAATATGGAAATCAGGGTGAAAGAGGAAATAATTAGAAGGACTACTTAAGTATACTCGGAAGACGAAAAAAATGCTAGCGTTGAAAATCAAACATTTTTTCAGAATGTCTCGGTTAAGGTTAATGAATGAGGTGAGAAAATTGCTGGTAATTAGCGTGTAGCGAAAAATGAAGGGAAAGACAATGTTTACCGAATTTTTTTCTGTGTGAGTTTGGCGCTGATTGTCCAAACTGACCCAGATGTACCCATATTTTTTCGATCATTTCTAATCGTTTGTCAACTTCGACGTTGAATCTTTCTCTTCGATTGTTGTGTATAGTTTCTACACTCCGCTGGTTATGGAAGATCGAATTAATTCAAGGTACTTTTCTTCATCGTGGTCACTCGACATATTCTTTTATATTCTCCGTTATTTGCTCTAATTGTGGATTTTGCCGAAATAATTCTCGTCCATAGCTCGAAATCTGAGTTGAGATACAATGTTGAAGATATAGATCTTAAGCCACGGATGATCGGCTATATCGATGGGATGCTGCGAATAGAAGAGATGATAATTTCACGCTTATTTGTATAGCTAATATTATTATGATTTCTTTGTAAATTTTGCAAAAAAAATGTAGTGCTACTTAACTACTCGTTAGCCTTTTGTAGCGTCTGTTCTTGAGTAGATGGTCTTTGACCTGGCTCTTCAAACTTGGATGATTTTGATGATGCCCTTGAAGCTGAAGTTGAGAGCGTAAAACTCCAGTCATACTCAATTTAGAAGAATATTGAAAATTCCAACTCGCCGATAATGGGCGGAGGATTGCTACTTTTTTCGTGTACCTAACCTAAAACCACTCGGGCAGACACCCTCCTCAGTGTTGGCTCACTTGCATCATAAAGGTAGAAGAAGAAGTGGACTAGCCTAGGGAAACGCTTTGCCTTCTCTGATTTCATCCAGATATTGGCAAATTCCACGACCAATTTCATTAATTTCGAAAAATCTTAGTCTATTAAGTGAGAATTTCTCCCCCCCCCCCCCGCTTCCCTTTCGCCTCCATAAGAAAATGCCTCATAAGTTGTGCACTATGAGTTCTGCACGTTTTCCAATATTCTTCTCAAACTGTTAGAGTTGTAGCTTGGATGAAACTTTTCCCCCCTCCTTCCTTCCCTATCCTTTTTTCTCAACAAGAAAGTGGCATGTAAGTTGTGCACTCTATGTATAAAATTGTGATTTTTGTCGGGTTGTAGCTTAGATGAAACTTTTCCCCCTCCTTCCCTCCCTCTCATTTTTTATCAACAAGAAAATGGCATGTAAGTTGTGCACTCTATGTATAAAATTGTGATTTCTGCTTAGTTGTAGCTTAGATGAAACTTTTCCCCCCTCCTTCCCTCCCTCTCATTTTTTCTCAACAAGAAAATGGCATGTAAGTTGTGCACTTGATGTATAAAATTGTGATTTTTGCTCAACAAACAAATGCCATGTTGGTCGCGGACTGTATGTGTGGAGTTCAAATAAGCACTCCTTTTCCTAGCATATTTTCTGAAGTGGTTTTCAATCTGTTGGGAGTTGTAGTGTGGGTGAACCTCTTATCCACTCTCCGCCATCTCTCCATTCCTTTTTGTTTTTCTCAACAAGAAAATGAACACATAAGTTGTGCACTCTATTTCTGTGTTCTAAGGTAAAGTTCAAACTATCGGCCGAATCGCATTATATTTCGCAGGCACTGGGCAGCGTATTTCCGCGTCCATCAGGAGGGAAGTTTCATCCATAAAAATTGGAGCTAGAATCAACATTACGAACCAGACAATGAGAACAAGAACAAGAAATTAAATATATGAAGATATGTAGGGATTTCTCCCTCCCACTTAACTTTCACTTCAAGAAGAAAATGTGTTATAAGTTGTGCACTATGAATTTCGCATGTTTCTAATGTACTTTTCAAAACGTTGAAGTTGTAGCTTAGATGAACTTTGTCCCCCTCTTTACTATCCCTTCCCTCCTCCTCCCTTCTTCTCTTCCTTCCCTCCATCCCCTCTTTTCTCAACAAAAAAATGCTTATAAGTTGTGCACTCAATGTACAAAATTGTGAATTTGCCCTGCTTCTTTGTAGCACGTCCCTTCCTTATTTTTTTCCCTTATTCCTCAACAAGCAAATGCCATGTTGGTTGTGCATTGTATCTGTAGAACTCAAATATAACACTACCCCTTTGTAGCATTTTTTCTGAAGTAGTTTTCAATCTGTTGAAGTTTTAGCGTGGTTGAACCTTCATCTCCTATCTACCATCTCTCCCTTCCTTTCCCCTTTTCTCAACACGAAAATGGACACACAAGTTGTGCACTCTATGCCTAAAATTCAAGTTTTCCACTACTTCAGAGTTCTGAGGTAAAGCTCGCGCTGTTGGCCGAATCGCGTGTTGGCAACACGAGCTCTGTAGATGTAGAACACAGAGCACGAAATGTATATCGAGAAGCACGCCCGATTCAGCAGAGCCTCGAGAATGAGCTTCTAATCCGCAGGCACTGGGCGGAGTGCTTCCTCGTCCATCATCAGGCGGAGGACGAGGGAAAAATCTCGGCTTCGAGCAGTAATTTTGCTAGGCCATTACAGCGAGTTCATTCATTCCGTCCATCGCAACTTGTTCGAATTTCTTTCGCGAATTTCACGATTACGGTCGAGCCTCCGCCACTCCGCTAGAAGCATTAATTACAACAGCATCGTGCGCGAATGGCGAGAAGGAGGAAAAATGCCGGGGAATTTAATTATTTTTCCGAATCGAATGAACGAGTGTTCTACAGTATACTATACGGAGAAAACTACGTGTTAATGATTTCTTATGAAAATTATTTCAAAAGCGAGATACAACACGATCATCATCGTACATATTTTCAAAATGTTCTCGTTTCCTGGTTTCGGCTATAGAAAATTCTCGTTCTAATCCACAATATTATATATATACAGGGTCGCTGCACTGCCTTCGCCATCGTTCGAGAGAACTCTTTTTTTTTCTACGCTAAGTATACTTTAATGAATACGTTCTAGCGTATATTCGTTTGTATACGAGGAAAAAAAAACTGATAATAAAGGGAAAATTATTATTTGAAACGCGCTGGATCATTAAAAATATATAATATTCAAATGCGAGCCTGTATTCGGATTGGAAACATACGTACGAGTCTGCGGAATATCATTCGTCGCGAAAAAAAAAATTAATAAATAATAATTTGACAGTTTTTGCATTCCGCTCTCTGTATGACGATTTCCACGCTACACCAAAAATCGTCACCGTGCACAACTCAGTCAAGAGGGAGACGGAGAAGAAACTCAATTTTTCATTCCATAAATCCTCGATCCTGATGGCGGAATATTTACGAGAATGTGGAGAAAAATGTTATATATTATCAGAAAATTATTATTATACACTGTATAACTCGACGCAACCGAATATTTGCGCGTATAAAATATGATCATTTTAGATTTATTACCCGCGAGCGCGTTGACAACAAGTGAGAAAATTGGCTCACCGAGAGCGGTAAATTTCGCACAAAACTCAGAGCTGCTTCGATAAAATGCGTAATTACGCGGTATAAAGGTGTCGAATACCTTTCCGGTGGGAAAAGAAAAGGTAGAACGTTTTTCCGTGCATGAGCCAGAGTCTCACTCGATACAGTGGATGAGACTTCAAGCATCGTCCGACTCAGACTTGCTGAAGACCGCATCGAGGGTAGCACTTATTCATAAGCATTGTCTTTTAAAATCCAATCTGTGTTCTAGATAATTATTATGAGAAACGTGACTGCGAAAAAAATAGATGAGGCTAGACAAGTAAACTGCAAAGGCTGGAGAGCGTGAGTAGGTCAGAGAATTTCTTCCAATTTCGCTGTTTTTTTCTTCCATTTTGTGGTTAACAATCAGAGCTCGAAGAACATTAATTCGCTTAAATACCCGGAGTGAGAGTATCATCTTTTCCTTGTAATCTTACACCGCGAATCTAATTTAAAATCAGCATCATGTCCGGGTATATCATTACGTATATCGCCGTGAACGCGTGTGCACCGGTGGATGGAGAAAAAGGGCTGAAAAGCTGTCGAGGGAATTTTCGCTACGTGCTGATTACGTGTCCGGGTATATTTTCGTTTGACCGGCACGGGTGCGAAATTTGTTGGCCAAAAAGTACAGAGAAGTGTAAGTTTATAGAAAGACTCGTGAAAGCGAGTAGTAGTGGCGTGCAAGAAAGCCGGACGCTGTTTTGCTTGTAAACGAGAAAAGTTAAATATCTCGTAATTTTAATAAATGCAAAGCAAAAAGGGGAGAAATGTATAATAATATACGACATGCACAGGCGTTTTTCGTTATAAAAGCGTAAAATCTGGCATTGTGTTCTATATAGTGCCGAGTGTGTATATAGCCTAATGCGTTATTACGAAGTTTAAATCAGTTGTTTGCCTTTGTACTGTCGGACGAGTTGTAGGGTAAATAAATACGGCGAGCGAATGCGAAATGTGTACGCGAAGACGGGTGTTAATTACTAATGGTATTCGAATCCATTCTCTTTATAGTCTCGGAAAAAGGTGGTATAAATGAAGTCGAGGCGAGTCGCCTTCAATTAATGGAAAACTAGTTGTGGAAGCAACGAGGTGTTACGGTTCTTCGGTTATTCGTGACGGTCATGGTCGCTTTCTTCCGTAAGAGTTGGGGCATCGTCACAGGTATCAGAATGTATACGTAACCAGTTTGCGTGTTTGCTTGTACGTCGTCAGAAGACGGTTTGTTGACTGTAATTTCGGTAGCCAGAAAGAATGGGGTGGTTGGATAATTCCTGGTAATTATACACCACCTAATTCGACGGTGTCGGGATGGTATAATAATAACGGACGGGTACTTCATCCGTCGGGTTCGACGTTCGAGTGCGTGTCTGCACGTATAATTGGGAATGGGTTGTAGAGACATTTGAAATATTTATGTTCCGAGTAACCCGCGTATATACATTTTAATCCACTTTTGGAGCCTATGGAAGGTTGTCCTTGACTCGCTCGAAGATTATAGAGTACGTACTTATATGTTCCTTCGGCGTATCTTCTGCTTCGACTTACGAGGAGTTTTCCCCCTTTCTAAATGTGTTAGAATAAAAAGTTATTATTTTAACGAATTTTTCATTAACGCTTACCTATATTTTTCTTTTGTTTCTAGGTAAGTGTTGGAAGTTGACCTGTTTTACTTCTTATGTGCTTCGACACGTATACGTAGAGAAATATTACTTACTAGGCACCGGGAGCAACTTATGTAAGTAATACGAAATCATTTATCTTGAGCGTTGTCTATGCGTTGAGAGTATTCGAATACAAGCTTTATTAGCTGTCGCAAGGTTCGAAAATTCCCTTTGTTCGCAATCACTGAAGTAGCGTTCACGTTGAAGGAGGTCCTGCATAAATGAGCTGTGTTGAAAGTGGTTATTCGGAAAGTTACGTGAGAATTGCGCCTTGTAATCTTATGAGAACAATCGTTCGACCAAATTTCATCTAATTCCGGAATTCGCTGGAAAAAGTCCAGTATTGGTTTGACTCTACTTTGCTTTGCCTATGTCAGGACTAGTGTTCGATCTATCAGCCCGTTTATGAATATTGAGCGCCTATCATACGCCATTGGCCATCTCAGTGATGCTGCGAGTTGACTTTATATTGATGGATAGAATTTCTTCGAGTATACTGACCTCAAAGTGGGCCTTGATCGTAGCGCACCAGACTGCCTGTTATGGGTAGCACGATCAGTGCACGACTTATGTACCTAGTGGCGCTTAACATTTGGTAATTTCAATTTCTCATAGTAGTGGCTTGTGTGAACCTCTTCCCTTCTCCTCCTTTACCTTGCTTTCCTTTTTCCTTAACAAGAAAATCAGGGTATAAGTTGTGCACTCTGTGTCTAACATTCCCATGTTGCGCCATTAAAACGTTGGAGTTGGAGTTTAAATGACCCCCTTTCCCTGTCAACCATCCCCTCTTCCTCACCTTCCTCTTTTCATTCCTCAACTAGGAATTTGTTCATAAGTTGTGCACGCTATACCTAAAATTCAATTTATGTACAATTTTTTTGTTTTGAGATGGTGTTCGAAACATTTGAGAGACCCTTTTCCCCTTTTCCCCTCTTCACTATCTCTATTTTCCTCAACTTTCTTCAAAAAGGAAATGAGCACATGAGTTGTACACTTCTCACCTAAATTCAAATTTTGTACTTTTTGAGACTGTCCGGTATTTGACTTCGGGAGAACTTTCTTCTTCTCTCCGCCAGCCTCCCTTCCTCACTTTCCTTCGCCCTTTGACCAATGAAGAAAATGGTCTATGAGTTGTGCACTCTATGCCTAAAATTCAATTTATGTGCAATTTTTCAAGTGACCCTTTAACCCTTTTCCCCCCTTCCCCTCTCTACCATCTCTATGTTCCTCAACTTTCTTCAAAAATGAAATAAGCACATAAGTTGTGCACTTCTTACCTCAATACAAATTTTGTACTCTTTAAAACTGGAGTTTAGGAAAACCTTTTCTTCTCTTCGCCAGCCTCCCTTTCTCATTTCCTTTTCCCTTTTGATCAATAAATAAAATGGCTTATATAAGATGTGCACTCTATGCCTAAAACTCAAATTCAACCCTACTTTCTCTTGGGTATATGCCAAGCACTTCTCAAACCTGTTGGAGTTTTGGTTTAAGAGAACCATTTCTCTCTCCATTATCCCTTCCCCGCCTTCTTGAATCAAGTTGAGCTTTCTACACAGCATATAATTCAATTGTTTTCTGGAGTGGGTTTCAGGCTGTTGAATAAATAGTTTTCTTGCTCCCCCCCCCCCTCCTCTCCGCTTCTCAAAATTGTGTCTTCTATGTATAAAAATCAAACTTTGCATTATTAATTTGCTGAGATAGGTTTCAAACTTTTGGAGCTATAATTTGAGTTCGCCTCTGTCTTTGTACCTTCCTCACTTTCCCTCCTATCCTCTTTCCTCGACAAGAAAATGGCGTATAAGTTGTGCACTTTATGCATAAAATCCAAATTTTGTACGACTTCAGTATAAGCATTATTTCATTATTATTTTAAATTTTTTCTCGCGACAAAGGTTGAGTTTCGAAATTCATGATTCGATCAGTAGTGAATTAGCATATTCGATCACCCAAAATGATGTACTCCCAAATATCATCCTTATGCCATTGTAACACCATTCCCAAATTACGTAGATGGTCATTGCGCGAGAAACTTGGAAAGAGCGGACATTGTCTTAGGTTTCCTCGGTATCGTGCCACGCAACCTCAAGTTTTGTGAGAGTATCTGCCCCTCGGTGGCTGCGAACAATACAATGTAGAAATATTCTCGCTAATTCGAAGCCGTTGGCTGTTCGGCGATTGGATTTGGACGCAGTTCATGGCAAGAGGGTTAAGCGCATTCTTTCGCCTTTCACTCTCTTTCTCTCCCAGTTCATGCACACCGTGTGCGAGTATAAACGTTCCGTTTTTCGAGGTTATACGGCACGTATACCTATACTGTTTCAACGTGCGGTATTATTTCTACAGTGTATAATGTATAATTTACTATTATAACGACGAACGATTTGGTCACGTTGCTGAAATTACAGATTTTACACGTGGACTTTTTCTACTTCGTGTATTCGAGAGGGCGGTCACTCCTTATCGGCGATCGTATCGCCCATGTATCGTTATACGATTGCGGAGTAAATGACTCGTTATAAAAGCCCTTATAAGGATGTGAGTCATTCCTTATGCGAGTGCTCGAGTGCAGTTTTCGCGTGCTGTGTACGCATTTTTAATACGCATAAAATTGCGCGGAAATCAGATCAGCGGTGGTCGGTGTGGCCGTGGGTAACGACGCGACCGGTCAGCACATCCGATTTCTCATTTAACGAGAGCAAATATAATACGTATATTATTCGTCCTCTCGTCGTCTAGATTTAACGACCAGATGTTACGAGCCACATATATACGGGTCTAATTGTGTAGGGTAGTTGGGGCGATTTTAACGATTTGTATACATACTGATGCTGCTAGATGTACATCAGTAGTTGAAGTATTCGTTCATTAACAGTATTGTGTAAGCGAATACGTTCCCTTTTTTTTTTCTCTCTTCAAAATGGGGAAAAAATCCCTGTAACAGCTATATACGTACTACAGTTGAAGTATATCACGCTATTTGGGGAAAAGCTTATTACTCGCAATTTTATTGCGCGGCGGAGCAATTATTTATTGACAAAGTGGTCATCTCAGTTGACGGCGTGCATGTGTGTAGGCGACACTTGGTCCGAATTTTCGAGCCGACTAATCAAAGCGCGAGAAAGGCTGCTGCGTGCTGTTGTTGTTGTTCTTGTACACGTATTTTCCTATTATCGCGGGTCGCTGATTGAAAATGACGACGAGGCGATGATCAGTTTCAGGAGTAGCGCAGCGGCACTGACGCTTCGCTTCTTCTCATTTTAACCTACTCGATTGTATTTGGCTTCGATTATGTTCCCACGAATGAAGTTTGTTGGTATTGTTACTACGTGCAACCTCGAACGATGTCCGTTTTATTAATAACTTTTCAATTGGCCGTACCACGCAGCCTCAGAGGCTCGGTGAACAGTACGTACACCTATACATACATATACATCATATTATAGTGTACGTACGATGCATAAATTCTTTATTAGTTCGGGTAATACGTATAGAGACGACGTGCATATTGCTTCAATTTTTGACGAGATTAATACTCGTACAGTTTGGCAGCGTTCGATGGTGACGGCGACGGTAGTTAAGTCGATCTTATTTGCATTCTGTTACGACAAGAGAGATGGAATAGCGACGGGCGACAGGTACGGCGAGCTCGAGTATGAAAGTGAGCAGAATTTTATGGCGTATTAGTTTCACGTATATGTTGGAAGGTATTTAATTGCCTTTGGAGATCGTGTGAGAAAATTGAGACGATGATTGATTCGTTACACTCGAGTGAATGCGAGTGTACACAGAATGCAGAATGCGACAAATATACACAATGATGTAGGTTGATTCTGTTGTGGGCAAGAACAATAATAATGCAGGTAGCTGCGGACGAACTAGATGCTGCTTCGTATTAGCATGGGAAAGATGATGCTTAGAAGGCTTGTACATAGGTAGTACACCAACCTTCTCGAATTGATCCACCTCGTAAGGCAGCGGTATTAATTAAGGATTTTGAGACGATCTTCCTACATTGGAGACCGAAAATTATAGTGGTCGTTCCTAGCTTATTACCGTTGTCGCAATAAATTTGTGAGATAGTTTATTATCAGGAAATATAGATGCTGGCAACCCACTTGTTGCATAAAATTTGTGCGCGCCTATAAAATGTTAATGAGTGCGAATAATTTTCTGAAAGATCACTCCAATGTGATTTCTTTTTACGAGATGAATGTAAAGATTTCGTTTCATGTGAATCCATGTTGTCGAAGCACAACCAGGGCTTGGGAGAGAAGGTGCCATGGATAAACTAGCTTGACAGAGGGATTGCGGGGCATATTCTTTCCCCGCCTGCTAAAATCATTCCACATTTTTTGGGGTTCCATGTGCTGATGATGTCTCACTCATGATGTCATTGAGATCGTCTCTATGTGGGTCAAGGTCAATCGGTATTGTGTGATGGTTCTTCCCCGAACTTGGACTAATAAGTTGGCCTGATAGAGCTAGGCCTAGGATCAAAGGTGTGCGCCCAAGCGAGCAAAAATTCTTGAATTAGGGGCAAAAACACACTGAGCATAGTGCATTCTTCATTAGACGAGATACTTGCATCAGTCACAAAATTTCTGATCAAATGCACGATCATCTGTTTCATTCAAATGGACTTCTACTGATCTCATCGAAAATTTTCTCAGTAGTGGGACTGATTACATTTTTGGAGCTCACAATTTACTGTTCTTTTTCTTGTCCTATCAGGTGGGCCATCCGCTAGGAGCGTTATGGTCGACAAAATTTGAGACAAGATCAGGATAATTCTTATTTGACAGTTTTAAGAGAACAAAGGTTGTAGAGCGTGGAATTTTCATAGAAAATGGTTTGGATCGATTCGAGTCCGCCTACATTGCTCTTCAAATGCCCCGTTTTGGTTTTACGTGATACTACCGCTATCCAGTGATACTACCGCTATCCGGCTCTCATATTTGTAGCTTCAGTGAACCTTTTTCCTTTTCACCAACTTTTTCTCCTTGACCTTACTTTCCTTTTTCCTCAACAAGAAAACCGCCTATAAGTTGTGCACTCTGGAATTTAAATTTTGCGCTATTTCTTCTATTGAAGTTGCCTCTTCAGCATCCCTCTCTTCCTCTCCTTCCTCTTCTTCTTCCTCAATAAGACAATAGCCCATGATTTGTACTTTCTATGGCTTGATTTCAAGTTTTCCACTATTTTAGAGCCTCCTTGCGGGAAAAAATCCGCGATGTGGAGTTCAAAAAGTTGGACTTACATTCTGAATGACCCTTTTCGCTGTCAACCATCCCCTCTTCCTCGCCTTCCTCTCCTCATTCCTCTACTAGGAAGTAGCTTGTAAGTTGTGCACTCTATGCCTGAAATTGTTTTGTTTTGAGGTAGTGTTCCAAACGTTCCAGTGACCCTTTTCCCCTCTTTACCATCTCTACTTCCCTCAACTTTCTTCAAAAAGGAAATGAGCACATAAGTTGTGCACTTCTCACCTAAATTCAAGTGTTGTACTCTTTAAAACTGGAGTTTATGTGAACTTTTTTCCTCTCCGCCAGCCTCCTTTTCTCACTTTCATTTCCTTTTTGATCAATAAAGAGAATGGCCCATAAGTTGTGCACTCTATGCCTGAAATTCAATTTTATATACAGTTCTTTTGTTTTGAGGTAGTGTTCGTTTGAAATTACCTCAGAACAAAGAAATAGGGCAATACATTCCTCAGTTGACCCAACTTCTTGCTTCGATCAGAAAACCTGTAAAATGATACCCATGTAATATTTTTGCCCTTCAGTCATTAGTTGGCCAATGAGAGCGGGTTGACTGTGAGTTGAACCCAAATAACTTGGAAGGTAATCTTATACGACTGGCTGAGCAGTTGTGCTTTACAATATTATTCGCAAAGTCTGAACCTATTAGCGATATCTAAATTGCATTGAAAGCCAAGGTGAACATGGTGTTTTTGAACATGAGAGATTATACTTGTAAAATCCACCCTACTGCCATTAATATTGTTTTAAGCAGGAAATAGTTTTAATTTTCCGCTTGCTCAAACGAATTCCGATTACCATTAGCTGGTCAATTTGAACTCTATGTCCAGTAGGTTCGCTGTAGTCGCGATATAAAATATCAAAACAAGCCAAACAATGAGACTTTATTTTTGAGAAGGAACTCATTGTTGACGTTGGTTACCAGTTGCGTTATCGGCAGTGCTAGAAATACTGAGTATGATATAAGTGACAGGTCAACCATGAGTTGGAAATTAAGCCATGGTGCAAGTCTTCTTCTGAGTCAGACGACGCCCAAAAAGAGCACTGGGCATAGTGCGTTAGAGTCTAGCTACCACTAAATCTTCTTCCAGTAATCTTCCAACTCAGACGACATTCGTTAGAAGTAATGAAAGTCTGCTTTCCAATCGAAGGTGTTGAACTACCTCCCTGGAGACCTGTGCTACCAAATAATGGCTAAGAGTGAGGTCCCAAACTTAGCATTCTTCAACAGTTGTACCGCAGTACACGCAATTATACACCCGTTTCGTATGAAGTTGTCTCTCGAGACGCCTACGAACTCTCATTAATTATTTTACAATGTAATTAAATCAACGTGTGCCGTTGCTCTCAACCTAGACAACGCCGCTTTTCCGGCGAACTTCACATAAGTTATGCGTAATATACATGTATATTTTTTTGTAAAATCCAGCGATCAAAAAATTTAAGGCTATCTACAATTCGACCCACGACATCTGGTCTCGCCCATCGTACATAAAAAATATTACTGTTTCCTGCGCGCACCTAAATGTGTTAATTTTTCTTCGGCGACATAAATTATTCGATGCGCGCCCGTTGACCAGCAGAAAAAATTAAGGAAAACGTCGCGTAGACAAAATGCAAAAGTTAATTCTGGAAGAACTCCATATTTACTGTACACGATCATCAATTCAATATTCTTGCTCATGCTACAATCATCTATCGGTCATTGACCACTAGATCGCGTTTTTTCTTCTTCTTCTTCTCCGCGTATTTTCTTCTATGCGGCGGTGCCGACAGTGCTCTCCGACTGCCTTCTCATACACGGCTTGTATACAAAAGCATTCATTCCAGACTCGCTCATTTTACAATTAACTAATAAACAAATGCTACCCGTGATAATACTAGTAGTAGTATTAATTAATGCATGTAGGAATTTTTTTTTCGTCTCCATATGGGTACTTTACCCGACTACTGTATTACGAATTTACGAGTCGACAATAAATATTAATAACTAGGTATAGTCTGTAAAATAACTCGGCTCGTTTAGAAAATATTAACCTTATTAATTCGTATTATACGCGTTAATTTGGCCCGCGCAGCAGAACTAAACGCCCGGCACTCCTTAAAAGAGTTGACGCAATATTAAAAACTTTCGCAATAACGCGATCGACATTCCCCAGTTCTACGAGTATATAGCGTTTTTTGATATAATTTTCGATAACGAACGTTGTATTTATCATTTTACGCCGACCATTTATCAACAGGAAACCGAGAAACTATTTTTCGACGAGGTGTTCCAAATTCTCGCCGACCAGCGTACGTAATAAGGCAGAGTGAGAACGCCGCCACTCGACATTGTCCTCCGTCTCTCTCTCGCTCTCATTTTCCCCCTAATCTACGCTGTTTCGTAATTCCGTACGCGCGTGCTCACGTAACGATGTACGAAAACCGCAAACTTTCGTTAGTATTTTTTTTTCTTTCTTTTTAATATCGAAAGAGAGGAAAAATAAAACAACCTCATATACTGTATCAATTAGTCTCGTTCGCGAAATAATGAACGCTGGTCCAGCAGCGTTGTTGATTATGACGTGCACAGAGTGGCAGATACGTTTTTCTACTCTTTTTGGTAGCGAGCAAGATTCGTAGACAATTTTTTTAATGCCCGGATTTTTCAACATCGTTATCAATTATTCTTATTTTACTTTCTATTTCCTCTGCGTACGGCTGTACTTCCTCCCCGCTTGCCCCGGTCGACGACCACTTAATAATCACGCTCGTTCTCTTTCTCTCCTACGCTCGAGCCTTTTTATCATTTTCCGATTGTCACGACTTCCATCCACAGAAGGCAGAATCACGATTCTAAGTACCTGTGTGCATGCCTTTCTGGTTTGAAACAGGCGTGTGCCGGCCACTTCGTCGCCAACCCGTCAATAATAATACGAACGCGTTCCTATTACGCCATTTTTCTCCTGTCTGGTTGCGCCGTGCTGCTGCAGCGTCGCTCTTTCCCTCAACCGGTCTCGTATGCCGGTTTATCCTACAGGAGAACAGATTAAATACTCCGGCGAGTACTGTAATTATTTGTACGCGTTAATACTAATCTTTAGCATTAATTTACCGGTTGCGCTCTATATCTGTACGGTGTGGTGTAGTGCACGCGGACATTACAAATGTGTATATAAAAGCTGCACATATAGTCGATTGTTATAGCCAGCAATTGTACGTAAATCACCTTTACGTTTTTTTTTTTAACCGTATCACATCGTGCGGCGAATGCAACGAGATTATAACGATCGGTAGGACGGTGTAATTTTTTAGAATAAAATCGAGCGCTCAAGGTGTTAGTTATATTTCCTGCTTTCCGTTATCTCTCTCCTTTCGAAATATGTCATTCATTATTATGCAATTATCCTTGTACAGGGCTATACAGTATAGACTCAATTTCCAACGTATAAAGAATGTCATTTTTCTGTCACGATAAGCAACAACGCCTTTTTTCTTACATGAGAGCGGAGCCAACAGCGCATAATCAAAGTATGTCTTCGCGCTGTGTAAATTGTAATTACGGTTTTACGCGCACTTTTATTATCCGCGTTTTACTATCTGGAGTGATATAGAAAATAAATACTGTATTTTACAACATCCAAATTCTCACGTGTGTTTCGTCATCGTCGTATATTCGAGTAGAGACCTGCCCGAGGTACGACTGCAGGAAATCTCTATAGCGTTAGCGAATTTTCCTATGTTGGGTTCGCCTATTATTAATGCAGTGGCTGCTTGCGTATTTACGTTTGCTTCGTCTTCCTCGGCTCGACCATGCCGACGACTAACAGAAACCGACAAGTGCATAACAACCCACTTGAGCAATCTTTCGATCTTGGAGAACGGTACCGGGCAACGGCACATAGAGCCCGTTGTTGGGTTACTCAGCAATATGATTGTATTTTGAGAAGTCATAACATAGAGCACACGCTTACAGGTGTTCTGAATTCGTCGTGAATGCTGGTAGTAAGGTTTTGAGATTGACGATTGAACATATGCAGTATCTCACATCTAGAACTAAAATTTCACGACGGAAACTCTGATACTGAAAGTTTTTCAGTAATATTTCTTGGTTCTTGTCAAAACTGTCTTTGACCTACCGAAAAAACCTAGACTGAAACGTCTGCTTGGGTTTGATTTGACTTTACTCATCGGCAAAAGACTTGAAGTTTGACACGAGTCTTGAAATCGAGGTTAATATTGACTGACATTACTGCACTGGTTAAGAATAGTCACTTTTCTTGAGGGTCTTTGTTATTACGCACTATATCTACGAGTAGCAAAGTCACCAAATACTCTGAAACCTCCGGGGGGGGGGGGGTGACGGCACATCAACCCAATTGAAATTAATTGCTGGTCGATTTACTACAACCCTGGAAATCGCAACAGATTAGTCAATTCTAGGTCGATCGAGATGAAGAAAGTCGACTCGAAATCGACTTCAGATCAAAGTCGACTTGAGATCACTTTAAAGTCGCGATCGACAATTCGATTTCAAATTGACGCTAAAGAGCAGTCGATTTCAAGTCGATAAATAAATTATAAATCGACTCGAAATCGACCAGAGATCGAAATTGATTTAATGTCGATTTCAAATCAACCAGCGTACATTATTAGAAAGCTCCAAATCGATTTGAAATTGACCAACACAGCAGTCGATTTCAGGTCGATAGAAAAATTGAGAGAAGTCGACTCGGAATCGGCTCCAGATCGAAAAATTGATTTTGAGTCACAATAATTTGAAATTGATGGTGAGTGAAGAACTAGGAGAAGTCGACTCAAAATCAACTCCAGATCGAAGTTGACTTGAAGTCGAGGATACAACTGAGTGGTCGATTTCAGGTCGATAGAAAACTTAGGAGAAGTCGACTTAAAATCGACCCCAGATTGAAGTTGATTTGAGGTCGATTTGAAGTCACAATGATTTGAAATTGACGGGTCAATAAAAAGTTGGAAGTAAACTCGAAATTAACTGCAGATCAAAGTCGATTTAAAATCGATCTGCGTGTATTTGATGAAACAGGGTCAGTGGTCGATTTCAGATCGGTAAAATAATTGGGAGAGGTCGACTAGAAATCGACTCCAGATCAAAGTCGATCCAAGGTCGATTTGAAGTCACAATAATTTGAAATTGATAGGTCAGTGAAGAATCAGGAGAAGTCGACTCAAATCAGTGCTGCCAGATCTACGGATTTTTGTTCCTCATAAAAGGTACAGATTTTTCTACAAATTTCACGGTATTTATTGTGCTCAAGGGAAGAGTATCTTAGTCACTTATGAGAGAGGTACTTTTCTACTGGTCGTACCGCAGCTCTCTGTAACATTGAGTCGATCAAGGGAAAAGTACCTAAATCACGAGCATGAGAGATACCTTTCTCCTGATCGTTATTGATACATCGGTAGACATCGGTTTTCAGGTGTTAGAAAAGATGCCGGGTACGGATTTTTGAAAATATCATCTGGCAGCATTGACTCATATCAACTCCAGATCGAAATCGACTGGAAGTTGATTCAAAGTCGATGATGCTAGGAAGTGATCGTTTTCAGGTCAATAGAAAAATTGTGTGAAGTCGACTGAACGTCAGCTCCAAATCAGAGTTGATTTGAGGTCGATTTGAAGGCATAAATCAACTTTAAATCGGTTCTACAAAGCAGTGGATCTCAGGCTGATAGAATAAGTGGAAGAAGTCGACTTGAAATTTACTCCATGTTGAAGTCGATTTGAGGCCAATTCGAAGTAGACCAGCCTACATTGCCAGAAGTTTGAAGTGTTGGTGATGAATTCTGAGTCGTTAGAGAGGGCAGAGTTCTGGAAGGTATGAAAACCGAGTAATTCCTCGCCATGGCAGTATAGGAGAGCGCAAGGAGGAGGGGAAGAGCTAGGCGGGTGTAGCCAATTCCTAATCGTGTGATGGTTATTCGTGTTGAAGGGGAGCCTGTGAGACTTTCTTGTGGCGTTTCATCATATTGAATACTTCTTCGATACTCCTCTTGCGGTGCTTCCATCTTTTGTCATGGGTTGCGATCGTCCGATGTGGAAATTTGCTTTGTCAGAAGTCCTTAATGAGAGGGAATTGATGTGCAGGAACCCGCCCTCCTCAATTAAGGATGATCTTCACTCTCATTAAACAATCATGAATTATTCTCATTCAAAGCAAGGTTTTCCGCGCACCGACTGTTATGTGTATATTGGTCTATGATTGACCCAAAATCCGTCGAGGAAGTACTTAACTTGTTTATCACGCGAATATGGGCCAAAAGAGTTACCTATTCGATGATACTTTTGGACTCGTCTGTATGCGTAATAGCGTACTGTTTCACTTGGTCGACCACAGAGTTACCATTAAATGAAAAATGACCTTGGCGCGGTACTTACCGCTTAGTATTCGTGCAGCGCACCATATTGATTGGGAAATAAACCGTGTCGTAATCGGCCCTCATCGGACATTACGGTATACGAAACGATGACGATACGATAAATACGGAAATGGATAATAAATTCTGTTGTAGTATAATATATCTTTTTTTCTTAAATAGAAAAATCGCATTTGGAAAAATAAATACTGTATATAACTCTTTTTTTTTTTCGTATATTTATTTAGTTGCGCAAAAAAAGTATCGTTCCGTTCTTTGTGTTCCTTGTACAATCGCTCTAGATATCCAGAGAATGAAAAGCTAAGAAGTTGAAGAGTCTTTTAATGCGGCGCTTTAACCATCGAAAAATATGAGAAGCAGTTTCTCTAGACTTGGGAGTTTTGAGAGATATGGGCAAAACATCTGTAGATTTTCCATTAAGAAAATTGGCGTTTGAAATGTACCTGTTTCTTTTTTTTTTCCTCTCTCTTCCTTTTTCATTTCCGGTATGCGATAAGAATAGTACGACTTCTCTAACTCGTGTAAGAGAGCACTTTTTTTAATGTAAATATTTTCCTTTTTATTAAAAGACTCTCGACTCGGGGTATTAATCTGTAAAATAAATTTATAACACGATTTTTAATATCGAGAACATTTCAAGAATTGTATACGTTATAACGCTGTGGAAATGCTGAACGCTCGCATTGTGCCATATATCGTGAATAGAGCAACAAAATTGGCGGATTGTTGCGATCTCGTCTACCTGCTCAAGTCACAATGTAGGTACCGAACCTTAAGAGCTGCATGCCTCGCTTCGTACACAATCATTATACTTTGTACTTGACTGGAAATTTATGAGCATTTATGCTGTATACGATGGTAACCTGTTAAAGAGGAGAAGATGGGTTGTTACCTTGAAATTGGAAACTGGAAATGTGGTGTTTGATGGGCGCCCACTTGCGTTTAGGACTCCGTATAATGACCAAACGACTGCTGGACGAACAGATGATTGCATCTGCCTCGTTGTGTACAATAATTAAGGCAATGAGGTATTTTGTATGCCTCCCTTGTTCGATGTTATTTTTAACAGCGGGCGCGTCAGTTTTTCTTTCTTAAGGACTGATGGTAGACCATTCAGACGGTCATTATCGTTATAACTTGTGATGCTGGTTATTGGGTTGCATCGTACTGGAGAGTAGAGAGTTTCACGACAGGGAACGCAACAGCGATGATGAAGAATTACCCAACCGAGTACGTGCGATTAACACGTGGTTATAATCGATATATTTCGCGAGAGCTGATGGTGACAGATGTCAAGGTATTTATAGTATTATAGTCGGACTATAATAATAATGTATAAACTTTCACTCGCTGGAAAACGATACGAATAGTTTTTTAACAGCGGTTATAAGTGAGAAATTCTACGCCAACATGACGAGTGTATACCTACGTATATTAAATTCTATGTTAATTCTATTTTTTAAATGTATAACGTTATAGAAGGAGAAAATGAGTATACGGAGAAGCTTAATCGGACGCGTTGATAATAATCGTCATCGTGATTTTTTTCTCTCCATTCTTTCTTTCTCTATATAATATATGATAGTAGCGTGCGATTGTTCAGCTACTTCCGTTCGGAGCTTTTCTAATGCTCGTAAGAATGTGCTTTCTTCTCTCATACGTTGAACGGTGACCAGGTGGTTGGAATGAAACGTTAGCACGATTTATATACGACGTACAACTGTTGACAGTTTCGAGGATATGACTAATTGAGGATCGAGTACAAACTTTATTCTTTTGAATTAGGTCATTTTTTTCATAAATCGAGTTCTTTTTTTAGGTGTTAGTCGAGTTGCCACTTCCTTCGTGTGACAGCTTAGCGTCATCGAGAAGAAATGGTAAATTAGTGAGGTAGAAGGAGTTTGAGCAGTTGTTGACAGGAAAACAGAGCGTTGAAACAATTCGTGTGCATATTTTTTATAGTCTTTGTGTGAAGCAACAGTCTTTACGTTGTTGCCACTTATCTACCTCTCTAATTACCCGAGACCAGTGACTGCCAACCTTTTGGAAATGTCGGACCCCTCTAATGCTCCAGCCTTTTTTTGCGGGCCCTCTACGAAAAAAGTTATAGGAATTAAGAAGCACGAATCAACACCCTCCCCTCTAGAGATGAGAAAATTGACCTAAAATATCATAAAATTTCGTTCAAAACGCCTTCCTGAACAATTTCTTTAGACCCGCGGGCTCCAGTGCTACCAGAACTACGGATTTCTGCTCCAAAAAAGATAGATTTTTCTACAGGGTAAAATGCGAATTTCTTGTATTCAAGGAAAGAGTACCTTAGTTACTGATATGAAAAGTACTTTTCTCCTAGTCGTTTTAGGCTTATACCGCAGCTCCCGTAACATTGAGTCAATCAAGGGAAAAAAGCCTAAGCCACTTGTAAGAGAGATACCTTCCTCCTGATTGTTATTGGTGAAAATCTGTCCTCAGGTCTTAGAAAAAATGGTAGATACAGATTTTTGAAAATATCATCCAGCAGCATTGCCGGGCACGACTGTCCGCGGAACCCAGGTTGGGAGCCACTGCATTCACGATCTGATAAACCGTGCCTCCTCTCTAAACGACTTTTTCAGATGGCTTGAATCTCTCCTTCGCCCGTACGACTCCTCGTGGGCCTCGGATCGTAGATTTCGGTTTCGTAGCAAAAGGACCGTTCTACTTATGATTCATAAATCCTGACGACTTTTCTCCTTCCACCGTAACTCCTCGTCCAGAAATTCCAGATCTGATTGCCTTACTTTCGTTTCCAAATACGCCTGAACTCCTCACATCAAAGTTGAACTCCATCCCACACTCGCATTGGTTACAGTTGTAAGTTCCTTCTCTAATCTACTGTCAAACGGTCTACGACTCCCAGATCTAGAGATGGGCCAACGAATCCTCCCAAAAATCACTGGTTGGGTGCAATATAATTGGCTGACCTACGTTTTGCCCTTGAATCTGTGAGCACCAGCTCTACGACCAGTACTGCCAGATCTACGGATTCTTGTTCCTCGAAAAAGATACGGATTTGTCCTAGGATTTTGCGTGAAATACAAATTTCTTGTGCTCAAGGTAAAAGTACGTTCGTCCCATAATGAGAGATACTTTTCTCCTGGTCGTTATAAGCAGCTGATATCGCAGTTTCTCGTAATATCCAGTCGATCAAGAGAAAGGCATCTCAATTACTACTGTGAGAAATACCTTTCTCCTAATCGTTAAATAAATAAGTTGAAGTCCGTAGAAATTAACGAGAGATACGTTTCTCCTGGTCGTTATAAGTTGATATCGCAAGTTCTCGTAACATCCAGTCGATCAAGAGAAAAGTATCTTACTTACTACTCTGAGAAATACCTTTCTCCTGATCGTTATTGATAAATAAGCTGACGTCCGTAAAAATTAATGAGAGATACTATTTTCTCCTGGTTGTTATAAGCTATATCGCAGTTACTCGTAACATCTAGTCGATCAAGAGAAAAGTATCTCAGTCACTACTATGAGAAATACCTTTCTCCTGATCGTTATTCATGAATAAGTTGGAGGTCCGTAGAAATTTGTTTTTAGGATTTAGAAAAAATGGCGGATACGGATTTTTGATATCATCTGGCATCACTGCCTGCGATCAGCCTATAGGAAGATACCCCATCCCTCCAACCTTGACTAGCAGGCCTGACCTAACCTATGTTAATCACCTCTCTCTCTTTGTCCTCCTGAATCACTGTCCTATGACTTAGAATCTTACTATCGTTCATTAATCAGATCATGTCACGAGCTTTGGTCCTCCTAATCACGCAATAAGTTTCTTTCGATTAAAAAATCTCTGATTCTCTGGTCATTTCATATTCGTTCCTTACGCCATAAGTAAATAGGAATAGCTTGACTAAGAATTCTCATGTCTGTTGACAAAGTCGTCCATACTTTTTAAACTTTGAAAAATCATTTCCTGTCCCCTCTCGAACCTCTTCTACACTCTCCAACAACTTTGAATCCATTGACCATCGTTCGGTTCACCTACTATTACAAATCCATTGAACTCCAATATTTCTTTTTCAGATCCCCCCCCCCTCCTCCTCGCCTATATGAAGTCAAATATAATGAAAATTTTTTGACTTATGAACTATTTCAACTTGATGCAGAATTGGTTTAGAGATGATTCACAAACTTGAGAAAGATGGCTCCGAAGTTGAAAACTACGACTCTGTGGTCGAATCTTCTCAATGGTCGAACTTTACAAAAATACCAAGACCAACGTAGCCGTATTATGCGATGAAGATGGGAGAGACGCGGGTCATCGATATTTCATATTCGACCACAATATTAGCCGCGATGTAGCGAAGGAATGAAGAAAAAAAAAAGTGCATGCTGGTTTAAAGGTCACATCAGATTCTTGTTTACTAATTCTCTCGCAGCGAAACTGCACTCATTCTTCCAGTAAATAGCGGTTTCCTTACACATCCGCGCACGAAAATCTAAATTCGAATGGAAACCGAAAGCACGTTTAACTGTGGGCCATCGATGTAATACGCGTTATTATCATTATATATGAAAACTTATAAAGGCGTAGGCGGCGTTTTCGGTTTCTCTCGCGCCGCAACAAAACGCACAACCGAATCAACTTCACGCTCTTGGCCCGCCGTCGCATCTACCTTCTTCTCGCGCGATCTTATCTCGATACTCGTTACAGCTGCACACACACACAATATCTGGGTAAATCCAATTTAAATAAATTTGTACGACCTAATGTTCTTTCTTCACGAACAACGTTCGATATTTAAATTAAATACACGAAAAAATTTAGGATCTTCGACGTGCCAGAGAGTTATGCATCGCAGAGGCTAATGATAAGCGATCTGACAGCAGCATCAGCTTACAAGGACATAAACCTGTCGCGCGTAGGTCCACTAGAGAAACAAAAAATCTTTAATTCATAAAAATAAGGTTGAATAAAATCAATCAAAGGCGCGTATTACAGTCGCAACTCTTCAATTTCGTTGACAGCTATAAATACTAACCTCGACGAGGAGCAACCTCGGTCTCGTTTTTCCTCATTCCTTTATTGACGTTTAATTACGACTCGTATAACTCTTACGTGGTACTCGTATTTGCCTTTAATTATTCTTTAATAAGCGAATTGCGCGCGCCCCCTCCTCGTCGCTCCCCAACAACACGCTCTTTCGCATGTTCGGGCTAATTGTCAGGTAGATCGGGGCAACCCCCTTCGGATAGAAGAAAAAAAAAGAGAAAAAGAATCGACTCGCGGCTGAATATTGAAGAACCTCTATACGGTTGTATATGTGCGCGGTACTTCGTTAAAAATAAAAGATCCGTACCGGCTGATAATGCGTTTAAACCCGGGGACAAACGCTATAATTTATTAGCGGCTGTTTACACGGTATCTGGCTGTTCTCATTTTTCACTCTTTGCTCTTTTCGACGGAAAATCTAGATTGCAGTCTCGCGAGCGCGCGCCATGTACAATATAGGCGAAATTTTCATCAACCCTCTCAGTCATTCAGATGCTTATCGAAAGTAAATAAACACTTTATTTATGTCGCGCTATACGGTTCAAAAACAAAAATTGGATCAGATCATGGCATATGCGGAGTTATTTCACCTATTTAGAGAGAGAGAGAGACCCGCGTAAGGCCGGTAATGAGCGGTTTTCTCCGCGCGGCCGCCGCGCCGTCCATCATCCGCGTAATCGACGTCCCCGTTGCATACGAAAATGCGCGCGTACTTACGGTGAAAAATTAATTTTGCATTCTTGCATGCGAAATTAAAATGACGAATATATAATACACGATACGCTTATCAGTATAACGAAAAAATTTCTTTCGTTCGCTCGTAACTATATTATAAAAATCGACGATATGTGTACAATATTCGTATTATATACGGTCTCTACATAAGGTTGTTCACGCATAAGAAAACCTTCGCTTGTTTTATTTATATGAGAATGAAAAAAAAAAACACCATCTAAGAAAGTGATCCCCCACCTCCTCAGCATTCTAATACAATAATCGAGTATTAGTCACAGAACGGCCCATTTTTATCGAGTGTGATATGGATTGTCATAAGCATCCGTATACAGTTAGCCCTACGGTCCAAGCTGCTAACTACAAAATTGACTATAAAGAACACATCGTATTTAATATTCGATACAATAGCGATAGAGTACAATGCTTCGGGCGAGTTACCGTACAGTGGATCCAAAATATGAATATCATTTCTTCCCATGTCATCATGATACAGATTATCTCACCATTCTCCTTCTCTCTCTATCATTTTATATTCAAGTCTTTTTTAGTATTCGCGCAAAATTTTTTAATACAACATGAAGAAAAAAGTACTCTGTATGGTCATGTACGCGATGTTTGCGCGCGGCTCACATGTAGTCGCCCCCGAAAGAAATGGAATTAAGACCGTCGCTCCTTGCACTAGAAATATCGCATTCTGAGCGCATCGAATTCTCATTTTCCGACCATCAAAGCGGAAAGTAATGCGAAAATGCTCATACAAAACGTGCTGCTCGTCTGTATGTAGAGAATGCCATCATCGCCGAAAACAGCCATGAGCATAACCTCCAAAGCTCGTTGCATATATGAATTATTATTCTTACGTCACGTCTCACGTACATTCGGTTCACAAGAGCATACCGCCGAATTGTACAATCTATTACATTAGTGTTTAATTCGCTTCGGCTAATTATTACGCCTTACCCATGTAGAAGACTCTATGCAGCATTCTCCAAAAACTATACTCGCGGTGCACGTATTTCACACAATAACATAACATATACACACGATCACCTTTTGATCGCTCTACTTGGCCAAACTTTACACAACATCCACATCGTGTCCATCATCGGCTGTACAAATATATCCGCGATCGTGCTGCAGAAAACGCAGAATTTCAATAGCGAAAGTGACTCTTTAAACAGAATTATACACGCTCGTAACACGGTATCATTCAACGCGCAAAGTTGCTCGACGTATTTATTGTTGTTGCTCGGGAAAATTTCAATCTTTTTATCCCAGACAATTTTTCGCTTCTGTCGCGGTCAATTTGTAGCGAGTAGTTCGTATGTATGTTTTATTCATTTCGAAACCACGGTAGGTATGTAAGATCGATTTATTCGTGTCGGGCTTGTATACGGGAACACGACGACCATTGACATCGAGAGATTTTGAAATATTATTTATCGAAACACTTGAGAAGGGAAAAAAGTCGCATGCTCTCGGAGACGCCTTCATAAGTACGTCGATCAAGGAGCTCTGTTTTATGGATGAGGATTTGAAAGCTTTGGTGTCTCGGTGTTGAAAATGTTTTATTTACGGAATAAGTATTCACTTCCACTCGCTAGCGAGGCCTTTGAACCGATTTTTCGCGAGAATTGACCAAAAAATGGATGTAAATATGCCCTTCGATTGTTGAATTATACTCCAACCTGTTTTTGTCGATTGTAGTGCACCCATCCTGTTTTTGTTGATTGTAGCGCACCCATCCTGTTTTTGTCGATTGTAGCGCTCCTAGCGGATTATTGACTCAAATTGAGTTGAATTTCAATTATAATGAAGTCTAACAATGAGAAATTCAACAGAACTCTGGATGCATCTTTGGACTGCGTTTGATAAGTAACAGGGTCGGCAAAAGATATGTACTTTACTTTTACAGGGAGTACACTGTACTCTTAGCTCTGTGGTCCACCTCACTGGCTACAAATATGACTATCAACAGCAGATTGTATTCAATAATTCTCCCAACAGCAATTCAGCACTATACTTTGCTTTCAATTTTGTCGATTGTAGCGCTCCTAGCAACTTATTGACTTAAATTGAGTTGAATTTCAATTACAATGAAGGTCAATAATGAGGATTTTCACAGAACTCTGGATGCATCTTTGGACTGCGTTTGATGAGTAATAGGGTCGGCAAAAGATATGAGCTTTACTTCTTCTATATACTATTAGCTCTGTGGTCCATCCCACTGCACTGACTCTAAATATGACTATGAACAACACATTGTATTCTATAATTTTCACAACAGAAATACAGCACAATGCTTTGTGTGCTTTCAATTTTGTCGATTATAGCGCTCCTAGTGGATTATTGGCTTGACTTGAGTTAGATTTCAGGTGCATTGAAGGTTAATTCCACAATAAAGTCACGCCAATGAGAATATTGAGAATTCTAAAATCGAGGTATTTTACGGAAAACTTATTTTATCTTTTGGACAGCCTTTGATCAGTAATAGGGTCGGCAAAAGATGTGAGCCTTACTTGCAAAGGATACAACCTTGTAGCAGGTTTTATAACCCAATTTGAATCCATCTGTAAAGCAAACCAATATGTGTTTTCTGTGATATGTGTGCCTGAAAGAGAGAGAAACAGTCAAACATCTCCTCCTCCTCCCACCTCCGGTTGATTGGTGTAGAATCCTCGAGCCCTGGAGTAAATTTAGAAATCGAATTCTTACAAATAGAGGAATGTTGACTAATGAAGTCACAAAACTTGATGACACCCTACTATTGCACCCCCCTCCCCCTGTTGATTGGCATAGAATCCTCGACCCCTCGACTAAAACCAGAAATCTTCCTCTGTCAAATAGAGGAATGTCGACTAATTACGCCACAAGCTTGATGACATCACAAGCAACTTGAAGCTAATGACGTCACGTCTGGTGCTAGTGTCACAAACTTGTTGAGTTCATAACCAGATTCGCCTTACGATGATGACGTCACAGGAAGGCTTAAACTATTTGATTCCTTTGCTAGTGATAGCTAGATCTTGCAATTATAGAAAGACATGAAAAACGAGCTTTATTTATTCGGCTCTGCCAGTACTTTACTGTAGATGCAATATGCCGACAAGAATTATTGTCAAGGGGAGGAAGAGCCACTCCCCAACCCCACCTGGCTACGCTGTAGGCTTCAAAATCGATATTATTGTAGGGATCTTCTTTCGTTCTGAATTATAATTCACCTTATTAAAAAACAAAACTAGTAAGGGATTGGTTTTGCTGGATGATCAACCTCTGGAAATTGAGAGAAGTTGGTTGAAGCGGTAAAACGCCTTCACTCATTTGTGTGATGAACTGATTCAAGTCAGTCAGGGGCAAGGATTAATGACACCTTTCCTGGACATTTCCCTGTAAAGGGTGTAGCAGTGCTCCCGAGACATCTAAAAATAACGTACATAGGATTGCTTGAGCAGTGAGTGTCGTACGTCCAGTTCTCTCTCGGGCTCTATGACGGAACAACGCGAGCGTGAGAGGGTTCGACGATGTCGCATTCGTGTCGTTCCGTTACAGTGCCCGGGATAAAACTGAACGTAGAACCCTCAGTTGAGCCAAAGAGTACCTCTCAGAAAATTACGGTGTTTTTTGATTCTACTCAAAAGAGGAAGGAAGTTTGGTCTATGTATCTTGGTACACCTTTTCTTCTCCTGGGTCTTGACTTTGCGATCATATCGAAATTTCGGAAAGTGTTTGCTCATTACAACTATTTGAAAAACTCCGAAAGTAAGCTCGACTTTGAATTTTTAAAGATTTTTTTGCTCAATTACTTTTCAAAATACTCTCCTTGAACTATCGTTTCGCCACATAGAGGTGTCGCCTCACTCTCATTCCGTGTGACCAGCCTCAGTATAATACGAGTCTCTACCATCGAGAAATGGAATTGTTAACACCCGTCTATCTGAAGAATTTATGGACGAACACCGACGTTGGCCCGTTGCATCTCTGATGATGCGTTTGCATCCCAGCATCCTGCTTCATTCAACTCGATCGTGTTTGTGTAATTACTCAACTCGTTATCGCCTTCACATTCGACTGGTAGTAAATACGTGACTACAAAACTGAATACCAAATTTAACTGGAGCCTATTATACATAAAAACGTTCTGGTTTCTGTCGCTGTATCTAGTTTACATGTACATGAAACGTTTAGAGAAGAGGGAAAAAGTTTTTAAAAAAACTGGTCTACATAACATGAAAATGATACGGTGTTAATTTAAAGAATTTTGTGACTTTTCCTTGAAAAATTCTACTACAAACCTGCATACATACCATCTATCTGTTCGATCGTGTCAAACTTATTTATTTTTTCGAATTTTCGTCTCATTCGTAATGTAGTACGCTGTTTACACACACTGTATATATCTTGTTTGTGTTTCTCCTTCAAGACGCTACCCCGATCTCTGATGCACACACACTCTATAACCTCTCATCAAGAAAAGTTAATCGAGAGAATATAATAACAACGTTATTCGATCATTTTTCTCTTCATTTCTTTCGTTCCTTTCGTGAAACCAGTTTTACCGCATATTTTGTATAAATATACTACGCGCAATGATGTTTGAAAAAAAACTCTTCTTCCCTCGAATTAACAGGAATCTGATTTGAACGAATTTGAAAAGTATCGCTGTCGACAGTCCCGCGAGAAAGTGCGAGAGAGAATAAGAAGCCGCGACAAAAAAAGAGAGGAAAAAACTAACTAACATCAAAAAAATACAGTAGATTTTTACAAATAATTATGCAGATGGCAAAGGAAAAATGGCCGTCGTCATCGAAGAAGAAAAACTGGTCTTGTAGAAAAATTGTTAATGTATACGGGTATACGCAGTGTTATTGTTTTCAGTCTGTACGGAAGATATATCGTAATTTTTGTACAAAAATTTACGAGATCGCGTCTGTACGCAAGGTAATCACGTTTTTTTCGTACCGAAGATAGGGGAAGGAAAACAATTAGCGATTAATGGAAATTGGAAATGTCTTCGTGGAACAGCAGGCAGTCGCCAGCATCACAGATGAGAGAGAGGCTACTCGAGTTCGAAGTTCGAGCGTATAATTTTTTTATGAATAATGCCCGGGTAGGTCTGCAGTTATGAGCATTTTAATATCATCGTGAAGGGAACTTTCATAGCGTAGGCCCCATGACGTCTGAGAATGGGTACTCACGATTCATTCCGGGCACTCCTACCGAATATCGTACCTCCGGTTAAAATTTATAGCAGTCGACAAATTGGATAATCGTATAACTATAAAAAGGTGTCTTTTTTTCGAAATAATATTTAATTTCTACGAAATATACGGTAGTCTCGAGTGTCTCTTTTGTTGCTCAAGATTTTCATAATGTGTATGCCGTTATAAAAATGTGGTTTGCTTCGATTTGGATGGTACGCCGCCTCGCTCTTAATACAAAATAGGTATTATGAAGTTCCATCGGGCCCTTTTAATACCAATACTATACTTACGTACGTATGTAGATAGCGAGTACGCTTTTTAACGAGATTATTGAACGCGATAAATACGTTTTATTTAAACATCATTCGAGGAATGTATAAAGAGAGAAGAAATGGTAGAAAATGAAGAAGAAGTATTATGGATAAGCGCTTATGAGATAGAACAGTTATGACAACACACAGATAACGTAGAAAAAAATGTATGTATTGAATAGAATGCGAAGACTTCCGCGAGTATAGGAAAAATTCTGCAAGGCGAAGTGCTGCATCAGAATGCACAATAAAGTACGACTGACTATATAGGTAGAGTATATCGTTTCGCGTTCACGTTTGATTGACTGGAAAAACGGGCAAATCATTCACGGTTATACGATCAAGATTATACACTCTATCGTCAATACTCAAGCCGGTAATGTAGCCGAGTGAAGCTGGACGCGTATATTTATACCGATGTTATGAAAAGCATTGCGAAATATATACGAACATTATAGTTTAACGTTACGTGTTATTTGTGGATAATGTACGGATGGTCGGATCTGTACGAGGGAAAATGAGTACCGTACTTTCAGATGGTTTATGAGCTTGTTTAGAGTCGTTTATACCATCACTTAGGCCAGAAACTCTTTTATCGAGTTATGGGTTGCGCGCGTGTGTGCCGCATTTTTCTGTCGATGACTTTTTCACCTTTGGTGTAGACTTTCCCATCTTCGGGTATCGGACGGAAACATTCTTAGTCGGCGTTATTTTTGGGCTGAGAAACACCAAGAGCGAGGAAGAAGAGAAGGAGTTTCATTCATGAAGTCTGAACCGAATCCCATCGAAAGTCATTTTGAGTGTGATAGTCTACAATTCTACTACTTTATACATATCTTTGGGTGCTACGCTACTGAAAAACAAGGCTTTTAACAACATGGGTTCTTATATTCTCGAATATTTCGAGTTCATGAAGAAATTGCCAGAGAGGAATTGGCTTGCTGATGGGGAATTCTCCCCTGTGGCCCATTTTTTTCATCTATAGTCTCTCGACCTTCTTGCAAGAAACTTTCCTAAATGGGGAAGAGGAATTAAAACATGTCTTGATCGACGCAGGCGAACTCGTGCCGTTAATTTATAATCTCAACTTATTTTTTTATCTCAGTTGACTCATGTATAATTTTTCTTCTTTTTTATTTGTTACAGGTAAGTCTTGGTGCAATCGTAAGCCATTTTCTGTTATTGGATACATATGAAACTCCTTTATGTTTATTGGAGAATTCTGCGTTGATTGTGGGTAAAAGTAGTGACCCAAAATTTGTTCATAGTTTAGAATGGTACGTATCAATTTTGGTTTTTCATGTATGGAAGTGACAGATTTGAAGAAGATGAAGAATTTTTCTAAATTCGCTATTGCATGTATCAATGAGGTGTAACCAGAGGAGGAAATTTCACCCAAAAGTTGAGAAATATTCTACCTTTTCTTCTTTTCATCTGTCAATTTATGACCTAATTCACCGAGGGCTTATGTGAGGAAATTTCCCCCGGCGGACACTGGATCCCGAGGAGGCCTGGATTCATAAAGAAATCATGAGAGAGGAAAAGATTATGGAGAACCTTTTCAAGAAGTTCCCGCTAGTAGATTTTCTCCCCAGGCTCTATTTGGCTCTTGAGAAAAGAGACCTGTCTAGTATGGCAATCGAAACTTCGAGGTAACAAGTAGTCAAAGTCAAAGACTCCTGAACCTTTTTTCTCTCGCACATGGATCATGGAAACTTATTTTGAGTGTGATGAGGTGTAAGTAGTGCGCTAGAAATTTAAAAATTTTCCTATGTTCAGTTCTATTTCGATATGAGTTAGCCTACGGGAGTGCTTCCTCATTTTGAGTGTGATGAGGAGTAAGTAGTGCGCTGGAAATTTAAAAATTCTCCTATGTTCAGTTCCATTTCGATATGAATTAGCTTACGGGAATGCTTCCTCATTTTGAGTGTGATGCGGTGTAAGTCGTGCACTGGAATTTTAAAAATTCTCCTATGTTCAGTCACGGCCGTGGTTCAGTTCCATTTTGATATGAGTTAGCTTACGGGAGTACTTTCTCATTATGAGTGTGATGAGATGTGAGTAGTGCACTGGAAATTTTAAAAAATTTTTGTGTACAGTCCTACTTTGATGTAAGTTAGGTTACAGGAGTGCTTCCTCGTTTTCAGTGTGATGAGGTGTAAGTAGTGCACTGGAAATTTGAAAAATTTCTTGTGTTCAGTTCTATTTTGATATAAGTTAGCTTACAGGAGGAAGTCCTTCCTTGTTTTGAGTGTGATAGAATGTAAGTAGTGCACTGTAAATGTAAAAATACATAATTATCCTGTGTTCAGTTCTATTTTGATATAATTTAGGTTACAGGAGTGCTCATTTTGAGTCTGATAAGGTGTAAGTAGTGCACTGGAAATTCAAAAAATCTCTGTGTTCAGTTCTATTCTGATATAAGTTAGGTTACAGGACTGCTTCCTCGTTTTGAGTGTGATGAGGTGTAAGTAGTGCACTGGAAATTTAAAAAATTTTGTGTGCTCAGTTCTATTTTGATATAAGTTAGCTTGCGGGAGTGCTTCAGGGTGTTGCCTCATCATCAGTTGTAAGGTTACTAGAAACTCTTGATAGATATATCGACTACAACAATGCTGCATTTTGATTGGTTTACTTCTAATCTATGTGCTACATTCCTTATGGCTACCAAGTGTAGTGTCGTCTTTTCTTTGCCTCTCTCGGCTAATCACTTCCGCGGACAAACTTGATTACAGTTTCCTCCTCTTTGCCTTTGCAATCTCCATTTCTTCTCAGGGTTTTCTTCTTTTCATGCGTTTTCTACGTACATGACGTCGAATATTCTTTCATACTTGTACTGTTCTTTGCAATGTTCGCCAAGCAGTGGCTTGCCATTTTGTTTCTCCCAGTCTCTAATGTTTGCAATGTTGAGTTTGTACATCCAGCTTAAACTTCTCTTGTCCTTTTCTTCCATCTGGTTGGTGCTTATTCGCTTCATATGGGCAGGGGAAGGGGGGATATTCATATCATTTTACGTCATAACCACTGCACCACCTTTTTCGTCAGCTTTTATATGTATAGTGATCTCTTTTTTTCGTCAATTTTTCAAGGATTTCCTCAACACGACTCTACTTCAATCTGCTATACCTATACTATCTCGATTTTTTCCTCTTTTCTCCATTGTTCTACAGAATATGAATTTCTCGGTAGCTGTAGTTCTGAATTGCTGTCAACTTTCATTGTGAATGTGATGCTAAAATCTTTACCAACAAAATTTTCGTCTTCCCTACGCCTAATTCTCAGCCCCGATAGCCTCGTGTTTGCGCTGTCCAAACTTTCGTGCAAGATCCCTTTTTCGGCAGATCGAAAACTTTGAACTCGCTCTTGAGGGAATTATGTTAGAGCTATGAAGTGAATTTAAAAGGCTTCAGGACACTCATTATAGCGATAAAAATTAAAGCTGTCAAATCAAGGGTAGCACGAACTAAGAAACTCGGACACTCTTATTATGTGGCAAATCTGAAAGTGGGGTAAATTCGAGATAAAAAAAAAAAACGTATCGAAAATTGGGAGGAAATACAAAAGTTGAAAATATCGTGACGTTGAGACTGAAAAGGATAAAGAAGAAGCAAAAAAAAGCAAGCTTGGAAACTTTTTCCGATGATGTTTTAAAGATGCCATCCCCCGGAATAAGCTCTCAATAGGCTGGTTATGGTTTGTACGTTATCTCTATACAGTCGAGTGTATACGTATATTACGAGGGAAAAATTACAGAAAGAAGAAAAAAAAAGCAAGCGTGTATAGGAAACGCGACAAAAATGTATTAGGAAGAAAGGAACATTTCCTTCTTCGTCGTTCGTGATATATACAAGAGAGTGAATTTTCTTATCTGCCGCGACATTATAAGTGTTACTTTGTTTGCAAGTGTGCGTTTACGTTTCGAACGATGACATTTTCTCGTCTCTCTGTACGTTTTTCGTTATCACTCTAGATACTTTAGTTGTGTAATATGAAGAGTGAAAATTTCTGTATTTGAGAGCCGCGCTATGTATGTGCGTTGTTGTTCGGAAGATGCTACTTGACTTAGGTATGTCGTCGACGAGGAGTGTACGTCTTGTCGGCCGCACTGTTATTAGGAGCAGAGGGGCAAAAAAAAAAGTTTACGCAGCTTGCGTGCAACGACCTATTCAGAATACTGAACATGTTATTTCGACGAAGGAAATATAAAGGCATAAGTTACATGGGGGCAGTTAAGGTAGGGCTGGAGAATGCGGCGCTCGTGATTTTCCTATGTACACGTATGTAGTGGGAGCGTGAGGGCGAAAGTGAAAATAACTACCGTAGATGAGGAAAATTCGAAAAACCGGAAATCCGTACCCTATGTTGATTTATGAGTTGTGTATAGTCATCAGAAAAATGTAAATAATATCGTACACCTGCGAGTGTATGAGTTTGCATAGCATTGCTGGAGGACAGAAGTTGCGCTCGTGAGTGAATGGAAATTGTATAATCTAGACTCTTTTGATCATACCTTTGATTGAGGCTGTAACTCCTGAAATTACCTGGTGAGAGGGAGGTTGGTAGAGCGTAGTCTTGTCGATAACGGCGTGGGATGATTGAGGACAAGAACTGAGACGAGAAGTTTGTTAAAGATTTCAGGGATTTCGCCGATGTTGGAGGGAGGAAAGAAAGGAGGTCCTGATCGGACGCAGATGTCTGAGATATATCAATCACTTCGTTGATATCAGAGTGAAGAGTGAGGGGTTGTTAATAGAGCAGAATCTCATCGATAACGGTGGGAGTTGAAGAAGGAAAGGTGTTGATTGAGGGCAAGAGCACAAAAGTTGTTGATAGATGTCAGCGATTTCGCCGGCTGCGGAAGGGGTTGTCATCCAACCCAGCAATTGGATGAGTTCAGTCAAAAATGATCGTGTGTCGCCGAAAGTCGTTTGAGTTGTTGATTAATAATATTTCCTCTATTGATCTGAGTATGGTTAACAACCTCGACCATAATACGATTCTTCGTACCGTGTAAAAGTGTTACGCCAATGACACGCGATCCACAAATAGCATTTTGACAATGCAGCACGAAAGTGTTGCATCTGTTTTATATTTTTTATTCTCTAGCTGTCGATCACCTGTGTACAGGTTGAAGGTTTCCGTGTTTTAATCGAGTGTTTATCTACCGCGATGGTGTGTGAGCGAGCGCCACTTTTAGTTCGATGAATACTCCCGGTGTTCGGTGGCCCTTTTCTCTTTCCATTTTTTTTTTTTTTTTTTTGAGACAACTCGCTCTTGTATACGTACGTGAAAGAGTTCGGCTTGATTAATGATTTTTATTCGAGTAAAACAATTTTTCAGCGTACACAAATTAGGATAGAATACACGGCTTCCGGACTGCTCAGTCGCTGCCTACGACCATCATTTGGCGCGGAATTCTATTCACGCCCTAATGCGAACGAGTTTCTCGCTATATATCTAGTCTCAAATACAAAGTATATTTATAAGAAAGTGCTTACCCACGTTGATAGGCTCGTGGAGGTTTGCGGTTTTGCTGGAACTTCGAGCCTGGGGTATTTAATGTTCTTTCATGATTCTCATTAGTGACGGCTGGAGGTAGCTGTGTCTGTATACACTGCGAGTGCTCAGTCACGTACATTTTTTACCCGCGGTGATAGCAGGAAAAAAAAATGCGTGCGAGAAAAACCGCAAAGGTATCTTCAGTATACGCGCTGTATTTTTTGGTTGGTCAAACGGTTGAATTGTATGCTTCTCAGAATACATGGCCTCTGGTACACGAGGTGTTGATTCCAAAGATTGATACGCGAAAGTGAAAGCTCAATGCTATTTATCGGGTATGGAAATGTTCTCAGTTGTTTTATTCGCGTATAAAACCACCGCACCTTGTGGGAATAGGAAAAAAGTGAAGTTTCGCCAAACACACGAGAGAAAATGTATGCATAAAACTTTTCTTTTTTTCTTCCTCTCTGGAGCATAAGTTTTTGTTATCTTTGTTTTCTACGTTGTTTCCACCCCCTCTCAACTTCGCCACTCTTCTCTTATCAATTTTGCGAAACTTCCGAAAATCGCAGAACGATATCGTGAGGTTTAACGGGGATAAAATAACAAAACGAAGGAAAAGAAAAAAAAAATTATTTCGAAATTTTCCGCGGAAATCGGTCGGATACGATTTCAAGGAGGAAAAAGATTTCAGCGTTGGTATTTTTTTTCTTCTTTCGATTTTCCTTACTGGATGACGACAGGCTTCGTAAACAAATGTAATGCGATAATTTTTTTTAATCTTCTCGTTTAAATATTCATTCGATACTCTTTAACGTGTAGTTGCTCTCGGCGTCGCGTCGGTTGTTTGTTTGTTTTGTTATTTTTTTCCTATAATATATTATATATATACCTATAAGAAAAAGAAGACGCGAGCTTGCAACTCGAGATGAAATATCCGACATCAGTTCGCGTGTAAAAAGCACCTAACATTTATAACAAAGAATGTACTGCAGTTAGGTTAATGACTTGTATAATCGTTTTCATTTCGTTAGAACGACGTCGACGTCGAACGTTTATACAAGCGCTACATCAGCTCGGGTGTTTTTAGTACGTGCGAATTCTAATGAATTATTAAGACGACGCGTCGTTGGCGCGCGCGAAAAAGTAAACGTCCAATTGAAAAAGGGAGAGAGAATGAGGCAAAGGAAGAAAAAAAGCTCGGTCGTCTTTTTTGTAGAAAAAGCAGTGGCAATCGGTATGTACGCGAGTTGAAATAAACAGACGAAAACAATGCTTCGCAAATTAATTTCTTCCTTTGCTGCTCGAGTGAGTTCTTGAAACGCGTTCTGAATTATGATTTCCATGGGACTCGAATCTTGTAACCTTTCCTAGAGCTGTAGTTGGCTTTGTATCGTTGGGCATGATGGAGAATGGTGGAGTGAAGGGGCTAAAGTATCTCAAGAAGAAGGAGGTGTATGGTGCTGGTGATGGAGTTCAACCTGTTGGAAGAGGAGGGAAAGAAGTTGTATAAAAATCTAGCCGTCATCTTCCTGATGAGGGGAATCGTTTTCTCCTTCTGGAGATCCTCGCCGGGGAGGTTCATCCCGATCCTCGTCAAAACTCTCGAAAGTACATAAGGCTAGGTAAGAGGGTAACCAGAGTAAGGCTAATGGCAAGGTGTTTGAAATTAGGTGTACTCGTTTCGATTGTAACGAACCGCCTACGTGGGCTGTAGATCATCCGGTTCCGTTTTTACATTGTTTTAGGCGGAGGTCAGCTGGTGGGGCGCCTTAACGATTACATTTAGCTGAGCACACCTCTTTTCATACACCTTGAAGGTTAAAGGAGTCGATTTGCTTCCGCAGTTCTGATAGGAAACTGCACAATGATTGGTTGCACGAATAGTGTCGTCATCATGTAATGAATGCACCCTTCACATCCGGCATCAGTGCAGCAGTTATCAAATCGTAAAACTGATACAATTTGCCAAGTTATGGCCAGACATACGAAAGCATACTCTAGAGAATTCTCTTGAGTATACCTTCGTTCAGAGTTCGCCATCAATTGGGAATGTTCACCATATTCAAACGTATTCCTAAAGTACTCTCATAAGCTAAGCAAGGAAGTAGAAAAGGGCACTTGAGGTCCTTTGAATATCCAGTGCTCCACTTACACGTGATCATGCTCAAAATGAGTTCCAACGGAAGATACAAATCCTTTGAAACGCTGTTCAAATCCAACTGCCTCACATTTCCCTCTACTGCTTCATATTCAGAATAGAATTGTTTCTTATAATTGGTACTGTAGGAAGATTTGTTTCTCAGTCTCCTGACCCACCTTTTCCTTACGAGAAGATGCGTGAACGGAATTCGTCACTGAGATGAACCGACAAAAATGGAAGAGTCTGAGGATGTTCTCATGCGTTCTGCACCCTATAGCCTTTGCAAACACGTATTCGTACCATTAGTTTATGTTAGAAATATTTCGCCATTGACTCATGTATAATTTTTCCATTTTTTTCATTTGTTGCAGGTAAGTCTTGGTGCGACCATGTACCATTTTGGATGAAGAAAATACTTCTTTAACCATTTTGTTTACTGAAGAATCTTGCTGTGGGTAAAGTAATGACTTGGAGTTCAATCAATCAAAGTTCAGAAAAAAATTTCGAGTGAAATTTTCCTGGTGTTTTTTTGTAAATAGTTTCAAATGGTGGTAAGGACAATGCTGCCAGATTTACGGATTTTTTGATCCTCGAAAAAAATACGGATTTTTTCACAGATCTCCCGTTAGATACGGATTTCATGTGCTCAAGAGAAAAGTACCTCATCCATCAGAGCGATGGATACTTTTCTCCTGATCGTCATGGGCTGATACCGCAGTCTTCAGTAACGTTGAGTCGATCAAGGGAAAGGTACCTCAGTTACCTGTATGAGGGATACCTTTCTCCTGATCGTTCGTGATGAATCAGTCGAAGCCTGTGGAAATTCATTTCTAGCTCTTGAAAAAAGTGACGGATACGGATTTTTGGAAATATTATCTGGCAGCACTGGGTAAGGGCAAGAAATTTTTGAGGATTTGGTTTCTCAAATTTTCATCGGATGAACTTCAAAAATTATTGACAAGACGAGAGATAGACTGCTATACTTGAGGGGGAAGGGGGGAGGTCGGAAAAAAAGGCACTTCAGTCACCTGTATGAGAGATACCTTTCTCCTGATCGTTATTGATATATCAGTCAAAATCCTTGGAAATTCATTTCTAAGTCTTGGAAAAAGTGACGGATGCGGATTTTTGGAAATATTACATGGCAGCACTGGTTAAGGACAAGAAATTTTTGAGGATTTGCTTTCTCAGATTTTAATCGGATAATCAAAAATTATTGACAAGAAGAGAGATAGACTGTCATACCTGGGGGGGGGGGGGGGAATTCTGGAAAAAATCCGTTCTTGATAGGAATAGGAATTTCATTTTTTTCTTTTTTTTTTCAAAAGATTCATCCTCTGTTGGTTCTTAGATTAATTTTTGTGAAATCTGCTTCCTCTCAGCTCCGCTTCTAAGGACCATCAGCCGGGTCCGCTTCCATTAGGTTGCGCTTCCGAAGACCATCCGCCTGAAATATTTCCTTTCGCTCCCGCTTCCAAAACTAAAATTCGGTTTCCGATACCATTTTGGCAGTGCGTGTTCAGTGGTAGGCCAGGCCTGTCCTTTGGCCTGTCCCAAAATTAAAATTTATTCTGTGCCTACCTGAAAACCTAGAGGCCTCCGGTTAGCCTACTTTTGGCCAAATTTCTGTGGCCGCCACTGCAGTTTGGATAGCGATTCTGGTTCACAGCTCTGATCTTGCGCCAACCTCCGGTTAATTGTGACTCCAAAAGGTCTTTTGGGATAATGCACCAAAGATTGGGAAAAATTTGAATCTTCGAGCCAAATACATGCGAGGGGGGGGGTACATGGCATTCTGTCCACCACGGAAGCATCCTGTTATGGGCTGTGCTTGAAAGTTCCAAATGTTAATAAGAGAGAAAATCTTATAGACTTTTATCCTGCGGCGTCGCCAGGATAGTTTCTATTGAGCTGAGAAGGATAGACAAGGAACATGTTCTATTTGAAGGGAGGGAGGGGGGACTCGGGAAAGATGTCCTCGATTCCTCTGGCAAATTAGGATTCTGGGGAAAATGCACTTGTTACCTACAAAATTTTGACCCTCGAGCCAAGTGTACGAGGAGAAGAGGGAGGAAACTTGTGAAGAAATACATTGGAACCCGTTGGAAAAGATTCGACCAGCTATGCGCATGCATGAGGGATCGTAATTGGTTATCCGACCTACCTTTAGGACTTGGAAAGTTACGTGTACAAAGGACTGCAGTTCACGACTTGGACACATTTCGATTGAATAATCGATCCTGATCAGGTCGAGAAAAAATAGATTCCGTGCTTGCCTCAATTGATGAAGCAAACGGAGTGAATCGTTTGTTTTTTGGGAAGTTGCTTCATATTAGTGAGCCTCCTCGACTATGCGTAATAGTAGATGAGCAAATGTTATCATTACCCTCTCGAAGCTGTTTACAATTTGAATAAATTATTCATATTCTAATCTGAAATTCGTGACGATTCAAGAACAGTATTTCACGTGTATCGTTTTAAGGTATTTACCTCCTATGCACTTGAAGAGCATTCACTCTTTCTTGAAAAGGACAGCGCACAGAGATTTACAGATTGATTCCATAGAGAAAACGTACGATCGTTCTTTGTCTCTCTGTACGAGTCCAATTTTCACAGTCTTCCACCAGAGTCACAGATATAGTACGTTCGAACGAATGCGTGCACACGTACCTAACTCCTTATCATGCATAATAGTAACTATATGCAGCCAGATTAGATCACTCACGCACGCTGTCGCGCGTTCTCGACAGATTCGACGTGTTCGTTTTCATTTCATCACTCGTATATAATGTACGAGAGTAAGCATAATACTTTAATACTCTGTAGCACTATGAGAAATGCTGATATATCAAATAGGTACTAGAGACGTATAGACGTCGGAATTTTTATACCAAATAATATATCGTACGTGTCCGTTCATTTCCTCCCGTTCGTATCCGGAAAAATAAACATCTCACGAGCTCGCGCGTCACTCTTCACGCTTGTTTTGGAAAAACTTAGCCACACAGTTCGAACTCATTCCGAGCACATTACACGTTCGAAATACTTTATTTTTTCTTTTCTTTAAATAAGAGTAATAACAGAGTCATATAATATAGAGAGAAAGAGACGAAGTTAATACTGCAAACGAAATAGTTTTCCGCCACCGGAGATTCAAACGTCCCTAATGGCACATATCGTATTTTCTTTCGCTCATACAAAAGAAGAAAAATCACATGTTGCTTCTCCGCACCTTATCCGGCAATTTGCGCGCCACACTGTACTGGTATACACGCACGTATTATGGAACAGATTTTCAACTTCGTAATGTACACTTTTTTGCGAAAGAATAATAAAGCCAACTTTAAACAAACCTCTTTTCCAACAGCGTTAACGTCAACTTGTCTCGTAAATATTTAATTTCGCAGTTCCCTCAGTGAAAGACTGTTACCAATATTGTCTTTAACCTTTCAACTTGTATAACGAGAGCGCTGTTGTTTTTTTCTCGTCTGTCTACCTTTACGAGTTTTGCTGCGACGACGCGAGGAAAAAATATCAAAAAATAATTTTCGAGAGAAGCGTTTCTCGCGCCCATTTCGTATTCTCCCTTGTCCAGGTAAATGCGAGTTATTCTAACACCAACCCCGTGTCCTAGACGTAAACGCCCTCCTGCGTTCCATTCTCTCCGCTACACAGTTTGTTACCTTCTCTTCTCCTTTAAGTGGTAATCTAGCTCGAAATTAATAGAAATATAGTAATCAAAACTAGATCTTATTGTTTGCTGTCTCTTAAAACGTATACAACAAAGGGCGTTTTAGAAAGGAGAAGGAAAAAATAAAGAAAAACTCGTTATTTCGGGGTAGGTTTTAGAAAGACGAGGAATGGAACAGCTCGGAGCATTTCGTCGTTCGATCCGTCTGTAGGTGGTGTTGGTCTGCTGCCTTGTTCATCTTTTCATTAATGTATTATAGGATATACGAGTACAACATGTCTCGTTATTTTTTATTGGACGCATAATATATACGTTGATCGCTTTCCATAGATAATGATACAGAGAAAGAACGAAAACAAAAAAGGACGAAAAACAAGAGCAGCATTAGTATAAAACAAATTCGGATTATCTATATAGCTTACCTGTGACGATGCAGATGAGTGCATTATTCTACTGTATAAACAAAAGCGGGCTTCGGATATATTCCGGGTATCCATTTTGTTCGGAGTTGAATGGAAATCGGTGTATGTTATTACGTAACGTATAGCCGGGTACAAGTTTATAAAAAGAATCTACAAGTGGCGATTCGTAAAACAAATCGATTTCGAAGGTTAGATAATCAGGAAATTGGATTGGTTTAGTGAGACTTGTAAAAAATATGAAATATTAGTCTGTGTGGCCCAACGTTATCCTCGACAGAATTCAATTCGTTGTGGATCGATTGGAATTCGATATGATTTGCTTGCCTGCCCCGTCCTTCTGAAGTTCCCCTTGTAGTAAATTTCCCCTCCTCTTTTCACTCTCTTGAGGACCTCTATCTATACCTTTGTAAAAACCCCGTTTCAAACCTTGACCTTAATCATCATCAAAGTCATATTCGTCTGGGTCTGGTCTACAAGCAGCTAATCAATTACCATCCTCCCAAATATCACTGACCGTGGCGTGGGTATCTCCCTGTCACGGACTTTGAAAATCATTTTCGTCCGTGTATTTTGAATTTTCGGCATTGACTTCCGAAAGTTTGTCCGGGTCTACTGTTGATGGTTGAAGAAACGTGAGCTGATAATGGCGGAAGCCTTTTCTTTATCGGTTGTTGGTCTTGCTAGATCTTCTTTGGCGAGGATTTTGCAAGTGCATGTTCCAATAGATGTCCTGAGACAAAAAATGGCTTTCAGCTAGACTTTGTTTTTCGCTTGGTCTGGTCTGCTATTGACTAGATGATGATGACTTGACCCATACCATAACTGAATGTTATTTGGTCGAAGCTAGAAGGTCTGCGTCGGTTAGGATTTTTCATGTGTATGTTTCTGTAGACACTCTGTAATAAAGATTGCCTCCAATTGGATGTTTTGTCTTTTGCATAGTTCGATCTGCTTGTGACAATCGACAAAACTTGAGGTATTGATGACTGTAGCTTTGCCGTAACTGGTTGTAGATATTTGCTAGAAGACCTTCATTGGTAAGGATTTTCCTCATGTATGTCCTTGATAACAAAGATTCTGAAGTTGCCATCGAACACTCTTGAACATCCTGTGGTTTGTAAGGAGGTACTCCAAACTTCAGATCACATGGTAACCGAGCTAGCATCCAAACATAATCTTATCTGGAGTTTCCTTTGTAGCCGATTCGCCAAGGTGTCCACAATTCTCAGTCCTTTTGTTCTTTATCAATAACCTTGGCTAAGAGCTCGTTTAGAGTATGGTCAAATCGTTGGACAATGCCATCAGACTGTAGGTGGAGCGGTGTGGTGGGATGTTTACTAAGACCCAATATTCTTATAACCTCTTCAAATACTTTTGGTTCAAAATTCAGACCTCGGTCAGTATGTAGTTCCAGAAGTTATTCCACCAAAAGCGTTTGGAACAATCGAGACCTCTTGGTTTGGAGGCGCAACTACTTCAATCCACTTTATGAAATAATCTCCTAAATTCGGATGAAACGGTTTCCTCTATCTCTTTTTTAAATACGTTCACGAGGATACGCATCATTGTGAACTTGTATCCTTGTCCGGCCTCGAGTGGAGGAACCGTTACTTGCTGAATATGACACACAACATCGGCATTAATCTTTCACATTCAATCGAGAAGAAGGCCAGTAATATTGCTCTCGTGCCTTGGAGAACGTTCTTGTTACTCCAAGGTGTCCTTCATATGAGTCGCTATAGACAGCCTTCAATACTTCTAGAACTAAGATCTTCGAAATGACTTGTATGCTGTTCCAATTTTGGTACAAAATCCCTTTTTGAACCTCTGGGAAGTTCAACTGAGACCACAGAATGAATTAATCTCCTGCCCATTTGTTCGAATGTTTCCCTCCTCTGGAAAGATTCCTCCCCCCAACCTCCGGTTGAAAAAATCCCCCCGGAGAAAATCGTATCTATGTCATTGTAATCGGCTGTGGGGATCTGCTAGAAAATTAATATCGACGAGGATTTTTCGTCTGTTCATTCCTATGGACGCCCAGTTACGAAGATGGGCTCTCAACTGGATTTTGTCTGCTATTGAGGATCGACTAAACTTGAGCTAATGATGTCTTTAGCCTCATCTTGACTCGATGTGGAGACACGGTAGAGTCTACAAGATCGTCGTCGGTAAAGGTACTCTGTGACAGAGATTGACTTTCAACCAGGTTTTGACCGACGGTGCCCAGAACCGGTTTTCAAGATTGGTCTTCTGTTCACTCATCTGAGATTCTTGTACCTAGCATGATTTCATTCGTATAAGAATTGAGTATCCTTACCTCATTTATTTGAACTTGACCGTCTCTTCTGATTCTATTCTGAGCCCCAGGTCAAACGGATGTCCTCCTGATGACCATCACCTCAAATGACTCGCTCGTTCGTTATACGAGTAGGTGTATACTTAAGATGCGCGTTTATTCGTTGCAAAAAGAAGAGCTACCATTTCGTATCATAATATACGTAGTATAACGGACGAACGACGACGTTTTTATAGCATCCATAATTTTGTTCACATCCTAAAAGGATGATCGACGCGGTAATTATTTTTTGAAAAAAGTAAATAACTACTGCGGCGAACACAATGGGAAAGAAACCTCGCGTCATTGTTTATTTATCGATCTAACTTTACTCCTTGTTTCCGTTCGCGCTGCATAACTCGCGTACACGCCGATGCTTTTCCCTATATTTTTCCTCATTTTTTGATGTGCTTTCGCACGAACTCATGAGAGTTTCAAGAGTGCTGTATAAGAAGCTTTGTCTTCGATTTTTTCTACGGGTTTAGAATGCACTCGATGCAGTGAAAATGAAATACAAAAACATGAAAGAAGCGTAACTAATAATACGTAATCACCTTTTATAGTATGCGTTCGTACGTAGGAAAAAGAAGAAAAAAAAAAGTCAATATCAAATACCGTGACGTCGCTATCGATGTCGTCGTCGTTTCATTATCTTATGCACGCAGATTACCATCCGGTGATAAAAGTATATAAGCATCCCCGGTGTATCGAAGAAGGGTTGTTAGAGTAAGCAGTGGACCGAGTATAGGAGAATTGATTACCACGTCTCGCGTACACGGTGCGACGCGACGCCGACGTGACACTCAAAAGTCAACATGAGTCTACCCGGTCGTTCAGTTTTCTTTATGCTTCCGAGTGCTCTGTCGTAAAATGATTTCGAAGTGTGAAGCTATACGCTTAGCCGTTAAACTGCGTAGGTATTTGTATTGTATAATATGTTCTCGTGAATAGTAATTGGATTTGAATTTTCGAATTTTTCTAAGTACCGTGTCATAAGTAGCTGCGGGAACACGATCAAATTCGAGAAGACGTTAATTACGATCCACTCCCTTCTGAGTTGAGGTTGGGAGCGATCGAATATACGACAGGACTCTAGGAATATCGTTTGTCCGCGCACCTTTAATTTATGCGTATTTCTATCCGACTGTTGGTAACTACTTTATTAGAAAACGCGTAATTCTTGTAACCGGTTGTAATTTTTCCACACACAAACTGTTACCTATAACTTAGCTGGTGCGTAGCTGGTTGCTTGGCTGGCTGCGGCTATTTTAATAATTCATACGTACGAGCCTTCCCCGTAAAGAAAGAAAGAAAAAAATATTTATGTTTTCCTATTTCGCGTTTGATGGATATTTAAATCAAATAACACTATCATGGTACGAAACGTTAAAGAATTGTGTACATATTTATGTATACGGGTATTATAAAGAAGAAGGAAAAAAGTCGAGAGGACTACGGCTATTCTGGAATAATTGGGTTCCGTTTCCGTTATACAGAAAAGGTGTGTGTTTTCTAGACCTAGCCTGTGAGCGAGAGAGGTAAGAATTCTCGCATGACCATGAATAATGGAGCCGCGCTCGCAGTTCGGTGGTGACCGGCAAATAATGAAATTACATCGAACGCTGGTGTCGAATAAGTAAACAAAATTGTGTAAACGATTTTCGGAGCGCGAGTTTAGATTGATCGTCATTCACGCCAATTTCAAATGGCCAGGAAGTATCGTTACAATAATATAACGAGGTGCTGTTATAAAAATTTCTTACTCTATTTGGTGCGCCTTCATGTGAGCGTTCGAGATATGCATCGATTGCTCTGTCAGCAGTCCCTCATAAAACTGGGTCCGAATCCTACGCGTGGATTCAAAATCTATGAGAAAAAATGAAAATATAGAGACGTTAAACAGCGATAAGAATCGGGGGAAGAGATAATCTCGAGAAAGTAATAGGTTTGCCAAAAAAAATATCGTAATTTTGCAAATATCCTCTTACCTTTTACATTTTTATTTGGATCGTCAACATTTACACTCATTATCTGCCCACATTGTGCAGGTTGCACACTTGTTGACTAGTGGGTTCAACGTACAATTTTAGACGTGTCATAAAATAGACTTAAGAAGTAATTTCAAGTTCTAAACCGGAGTATAATCCAGAAGTTTTGTCTCAGGTGTGTAGGTGATTGAAATTTGACTCTTTACGTAGTTGGCATCAGGTGAGGAGAGGTACTTAAGATCACCGGTTGAATGACTTGAGACAGTGTCATAATTAGACCTGGGAAGGTATGAGTTTCAATTTGGAAACCTAGTATCAAATAATTGAATATGATGAATGGACACCAATAATTTTCTTGTCTTGTTTGAGATTAGAGTGAAATAAAAGGTGAATTGGGTAAATTTTAGCGTGACGACTATTTCTGCAACAGGAGAGAGTGACGTTCTGCGACAGTCTGATTTTGCTTATTTCAATAATGACATATTAAATACCTAATTTTATGAATTTTCCACGAGTGATAGGAGTTATTTTTCTTGACAATACTCGACATCTTCAGATCTTTCATTTGCATATTTATCTCTTCACTTTCTTTGATGACGTACGTCTCATTCATGTCTGTAGCTAAGGTAGCAAGTATAATGTGTTTTCAAATTCTGCACCATTCCTGGATTTGCTTCCACGCGTAGGCATCCCTTCCGGCTGGGTTGCTTACTAGCAGAAAAAGGAGACAACGGACAAAACTATCTGGCAAAAGGAGGAGAGCAATCCGACTCCTATACCTCTCCGATCTCGAGGCTAGTTAGATCACTTCCTCTTCTTTTGTCAACTGATACCATTATTCTTGTGTATTGATTCATAACATCCAGGCCCTCCTTTCAAGCTAGTTCGCTCTACTAGCTTAAGCCCATAAAACTAGCAGTGAACGGGGGCTCCCTTGGTACCGAAATATCGCATTTTGGCGTGGCCTTTCCGTGTGTCAGAACTTCTACTACGAATTCATATTAGCCCTTTGTATTTCTTTTTATTGGTTCTACATACAGAGTGCGTGTCTTTGTGACTTTTCATTTTGCTGAATTACATTCCACTGCTGCCACATGATATTTTCAGACCTGAATACGGATTTCTACAGATTTTTGGTGGACCAACAATAACAATCTGGAAAAACGTATCTCTCGTACACGATGCTGAGGTACTTTTCCCTTGATCGACTCAAAGTTACAAGAGACCGCCTTATCAGTTCATAACGACCAAGAGAAATGTATCTCTCATAAGAGTGACTAAAGTACTTTTCCCTTGAGCGTCAGAAATCCGTATTTTACGCAAAATGCGTAGATCTGGCAGCACTGTTACATTCATCTGGTTTTCTGTTTGGCCGCGAAATATGATACAGTCAATGAGTTGGATTAGAAATAACCCGTTTGACATTCAAACGTCCATTAGGTTATATTCGTACTTCGGTTTAATAAACTCCTGGATCTTTCAACTTCAGACGAAAAAATCTCATACTCGTCATGATGGTTCTCGGGAACTAAAATGTGATGGTGCACGCATTGTTATTCCTTCTAGAACCAGGCTCAAAATGAGATTACCCAGAATGTTTTTACATTGAAGATTTTTCTGTAAAATTTTGCTCGAAATTGATTTTGCATAGAAAGGTCACATATGTTCTGGCACGGATATACCGCGTATACCTCTATTTCCAAGATTTTAATTTCCAACCCGTGTATGATCCGCTCTAACGATTAAATTTCGTATTAGTTCTGTCATTGAAGTTATTTACGAATAATTTTTCGTATTCGGATTGCGCGCATACACACATTCGTTCTGTCATTGAGCTTTGTTACGAGCGATTTTCGTAAATTTTATCTATTTTGCAAAGTCTGCGCGTAATTTATCGCGATCGGTGTATCTATAAATTCCGCGAACTCCCTTTCGATAATATTCTAAAACGAAAAAGTTTAAATTGCCAAAGTATATATTCTCTACGTTAAGCCTCTTAAAACTTATCGATCTCGAGCAAAGTTATACACAGAGAGAGAGACTTCGTCAAAGAACTATCAGGGTCTCATTTGCAACTTATTTTATAATAAAACGCGTTGTGTATATTTTTTTGCGTGCTCTCTCGACAATAATAATTTATATACGCCGTATAGCATACGTAATGGGTGCTCTGTTTGAATATTCAATAATGTATGCTAAAAATATTCTGGAGGGAGATGACCTTTCGACAAAAATTATTACGAAACTAGTCCTCGTCGCGTCTTGGCTTGCTGGTCGTCAGTCGCCCGCATGAACGATCGCCTTCTTGGCCGGAATCTAGAATATAATATTTTTTCCCTTTTACTAAATGCCACCACCAGCGGGTATAGAAGTCAATTTTTGGAGGCTTCGTTAATATTCGCGATATCGCGTAAATTTATGCGGTTATAGGGCGAGGATTAACCTAGTTTTTGCCACTTTTCGTTCTTATTGGTCGCTTGTGGCCATTTTTTTTTTCGCATCTCTTGTAAGAAAGACTCGCCTAAATTAAAAAAGACAAAACTTTACGAAGTTGCGGGTAATATTTCGATGAAAAGAAGTCCGACGAAAAAAAAAAATGTAAGTGATAGGAAACATTAGAATGGCAAAAGTGAATGGTGAAAAAAAGTTTTTTAGTGGAAGAATACAAGGACAAATAATTTGGATGTTTTTTTTCACTTCTAAATCGTTAATGTGTTGCTTTTAGAACTTGCAATCTTTGTTTGATAAATCTTGTTCGCTGTATCCATTTTCCTCTGATTCTTTGCGCTCGATCCTTTCTCCGTGTAATCGTTGTAGTCCTGCGTCGTTCTGCGTCAGTCCTTGAGCTCTGCGTTATGCGGCAATTCCCAACTCCCTATTCTTTCGCCTTCTTCGTCCTTCCCCGGTTTTGTCACTCCGAAAAATCTCGACCTCTGAACTATGGAAGCTAGGCTAACCAGCAGCATGTGAGTTAGATTAATGAGAGAGAAGGCCAGCTTATGATCTCAACAGCATGAGGAAGATCTTGACGCCAGAGGAATCACTAGATACAGAAGGAGCATTTGACCATACATTATGGCCCAGAATTCTCCATGAACTTCAAATATAAACTTCCCGCGCACCGTGTGTGTTTGATTGAAAGCTACTTTGAGGGCAGATGAACGTAGTTTGGAATGAGCCACATTGAAGTAGAGTGAGGATGTCCGTGGAGTTGTGTTGTAGGACCGATTCGGTGGCTGACAAGCTTTGCATATGCCGATGATAGGTTGCCTCTAGTAACAGGAGCAAGTATGGCCAAAATCCAGCAGTGCTGGACAATGTAACGAAGATTTGAGAAAGGCTGGACTGCTGCAAAAAGTGAAGAAAACGGAGTTGATGGTCCTTAGAAGAGGCCAAAAGGTGGCCTCAAGAATGAAAATATCAGGAGTGATTATCTTGCCTGAGTTGGTAATTAGGTACCTAAGTGTAAAGCTGGATAAAAGACCTGCGGAAGGTCGAAGCTCATACCAAAGTTGATCTCCCTCATGCCGACTAATACTGGAAGGTACAATTGTGACCTGCTGAGAAATAAGGGCCATTAGCGTCAAGTAGCTGTGGCAGTGCTGCTGGATATTTTCGTCATTTTTTGTAGGACCTAAAAACAGATTTCGACAGACTTCGACCAATTTATCAGTATCGATCAGGAGGAAGGTATCTCTCATAAGAGCAACTGAGGTAGTTTTCTCTTGATCAAGTCGGGAGATTGCAGTATCAGCCTATAACGAGCAGGAAAAAAGTATCTCTCATACCAGTGTCTAAGGTACCTTTCCCTTGAACACAATAAATCCGTATTTTACCCAAAATCCGTAGAAAAACCTGTATCTTTTTCGAGGACAAAAAATCCGTAGATCTGGCAGCTCTGAAGGGTAGCAGTTGAACTCCGTTTTCGCTCTCCTCAAAGATTTTCGTTTTGCTGCTGATTACCCGTACCTTGAGTTGGAACAGGTCACAATTGGTGCCTGCATGAGAAACGCATGCTCAACTCATGCACATCGAATTGAATCGACTTGAGTACAGCCATGCGGCACTGTACATCGAGAGGACCCACTAAAAATGTTCTGACGGAGCCAAATGAATGAAGATAATCTTTGATATATTGGGGGGAGGGGGGGTGTCAACTATAACTTAGACTTGCAGATTGCCAATGAACGGCTGGGGTGCAGAGAAGACCCAGCCGCCGTTGCGGAGCAGAAGAGTAAATGACCGAGTACATCCTCACCGACTGCGACCGATACAGCGATGTACAGTTGTTGAGACAGAGAGTTACCTCCGGCAAACAGTGCAGAAGTTGTAGGATAACCAAAGAACGAACAAACAACTGATATCGAGGTGATGAGAAGAGGCTAGATCAAGTAACAATTTTGTAACGTTTGCGAAAGTTTAATTGTAAATGATGGATGAGATTCAATCTGGTGCCCGGAAGTCAGAGTTTTGTCCCGAGCTAGTAAAGGGGCAAAAGAGAGAAAGAAAGAAATTTGTGCTACTCGTGCGAATGTGAGCTAGGCTGACGAGGAGTAGAAGCTCCCGAGTCAGCTTATGATCTCGACGATGGAGACTATGCTAAGAATGTTCATGCTACCTTGAGTGCATGAGCTAGGCTAGAAGGAGGGAGGCTCTCAGGTCAGCCGTTTGGCTAGGCCAGAAGGAGGAAGCGCCCATGCTGAGACTAGTATAGTGCAGCTTTGGCTAGACGTACACAAGCTCATGAACTAGGCTTCCATTTTGCCATTTGTAAAAACTTAGTCATCCGAACTGAAGGAAGGATGTATCTTTACTTTTGAACCATTAAGCCAGTCTAAGGAGACTGACACTAGACACGGACTAATCCTTATCTCGCCCTCTCTCCCCACCCGCTAATAGATATTTCCTACGAGGTACAAAATATGATCCTACATTATCGCGATCTCTTACAGAACTATGATTTCATCATACCAACCTCAAGTAATAAACAGTGAACAATATCCGAGCTTTCTTATACTTGTTTAATAAGCATCTCGAAGTATTGCATTGCTACATTCGACATCAATGTACTCGCTCGAATTCATTGATGAACAACACATGTTCTAATTCCTTTTTTTCTGTTTTGTTTTTCTAGGTAAGTGTTATTCAAAGATCAGTACAATCCGCAAGGTGTGAAAAGAAGAACAAAATGAAAATTGTGAAATTCTGCTGTTCGCCGTACGCAAGTATAAACTTCATTAACGTACGTACGAATTTTGTATGAAAGAAAAAGGGGTCGAGTGCGAGTTTGAGTGTGCAGCTCTTTCAGAAAGTCGCGTATAATTAAAATCGCTCTCATAACCTTAAAGATGTAGATTAGACGCAGCGTCGGGCTTCGTGTGAGTAAAAAAATCACTTAAAGCTGATTTATAAAGAAAGTTATTGAAAGATAGTCCAGATTTCTATACAATTGCCGCGTGCCGCAGATATATACATATTATACGCACTCGCACATTCATTAAATTTACGACATAAGTCGAAATTTATCTGGACTTAGCGATCGACAACACCAATGCATATAGAGTATAATAGTCGGTGTATACGTCCGTTGCGATAGAAAAAAAAATATTTCGTGTCGGGTGTATGACCTTTGCGGTTTCTACTATCTGTAGGTCTGCACTCCTCGGTTTCGTAATAACCGTCATCCGAATGAAGTTCGAAATATTCGTGACGTAAATATCGCCGGTCGAAACGCACACACATTATACGTATCGTATGTAGGTTATTGTGGCTTGTATGTACGAAATATCTGTACGTACAGAACATAAAGTAGACCTTATTACCATTTGAAAAAGAAATATGTCCTTTCGTTCCTGTCGTGGACGGTCTCCGCACCTGCGCTCCGCGATAGAATAGATATTTAATTTGAAAAATTTTCCGATATTTGAATTTCGAGGCAGCCAGTACCAAAGAGCGCGACCGATATCTTCGCCTAAGCGAACATTCACAATGAGGAGCTCTATTTGATTATCGCTTCAGAAAAATCTTCATCGTCGAATGATTTTAATAAAAACGGAAACCGGTACAAGGTATTATAAATATGTTCGTCCAAAATGCAGCCTCTCTTTCTACATCGAAGTCGGTCGAACAGATAATGGATGCGCTCTCTCGGAAAGTAGGCGCGCATAAAAGCAAAAGCGATCATCGAGTCTGAACTTAATTGACGTTAATATCGATTCTACATACGTGTGACAATTTCAATCTGCTGCAGGAGCTAGGCTTTCGAAGACGATTTAAATCTGAATATTGATGCGGGCGATGCATTTTCTCGAAGTGGAATATTAGAAAGTCGACAAATTTGGTCACGGTCTGAGACTTCACCCTGTACTTGAAATTTCGAAAATATAACAAGCTCTTACCTTAAGAGGATGGTACAAAAAAAACCATAGTGTTCACCTTTCGAAGTAATGACAAAAAACAGAGAGAACGTCCTTTTCTTTCAGTTCTCGAAAAGTAAAAAAAAACTCCGTTCTTACCTGTCCGCACAGTGTAGGTAGACAAGAGCCAGTAAAATGGACGTATACGACAATGGATACGTCAACCTTTATTTTTATTAAAAAGCTAGAAGGCCAAGGAGAAAGAGAAGGAAATTAGAAACGTTTCTAGATAAACGAGTGATTTTTCTGTTCGAGACTTATCGTGCTGTGTATACAGCAATGTAATATAAGAGTCGTATATTATGTTTTGTCAAAAGGAATTGACCGTTCCTTTCAATTTAAACGTAGAACGCGGAGTGCACAGTGACGAGGAGGAGATACGATTGTTATCGTGACGCCAGAGCTAGAGCAGCCGGACGACTTCTCCCAGGTATTTGCAAAAAAAAAAAAAACTTGGATGAAAGAAGAATAGAATCCTGAATGACGTGTGTTCGTGTGTATGTGTGTTGCACGAGTAATTGGGTCGGACTAGACTACGTACCTCCTTATGAATATATCGTCTTCTTTATCTACCGTTTGTTCAACGAACCATTTATATATTATGCGAAAAAAGAAAAGACAGGTAATTTTTTGTGCGCTCTATTGAAGAATCGAAAGAAAGAAGAAGCGTTCCCAGAATTTTTAACGATGTTGAGTTGCGCCGGATAACCGTGGTTCAGTTTTCGCTTATAGTATTATACATTAGTGCAGAAACCTAGAAGACTCTCGAGTGTACATATATGCAAAGTATTATTATGTAGGGAGACCGTGTTTTCTTCTTTTGATCATTGTTCGCGGGCACCTTGTGAATGAGGAACGCTCGATTGTACTGTGTACGGGGGCGGGGGCTTTGATGAATGCCGCGAAACCTGGAATTCGCTTTCTGTACTCTACTTTGATGCATTTCGATCTCAATTAGGAGTGTCCAGTCATGTAGGATGTACAAATGAGCTGAAGAATTGTTTTGAAACTTGAAAGGAGAGCCATTGTCGAAGTCATCAATTTGGACCAGTGCACGAGTAACATTTTTTTTTTAATCGAATAATCGACGCGTGTAAAATTAGCTGATGAAATGACGAAACTTGGACTATAGAATTTGACTTCTCGGTCGGGATTTCTCTTGCGTGTTTGGCGACTTTCATGTGGGATGGAGAATGAAATAGAGACTGGTGTTGAAAACTTTCTACAGAAATTTTGATGTTCGACTCTGGACGTGGAGGATGATTTCACCACAAAATCTCGTACCTCCACAAGCCATGTTTTACCCTTGTTTCGTGGAAATAGAAATTCCTGTCCTCATTTCATCAGTAATTGGGATGGGAGTAAAGATATATGAAAGAGAGCTAGTAGGCCTACTATTTTGGCTCTTTTTATTCGGTCAGCGATACCTATACTCCGTGTATTAACGGCATAATTATTTTCGATTCGCGTTTCGACTCGCATCGACACAATAAAAAAGTTTTGATTAGAAATCCAAATTTTATCATTTTATAAATATAGTGCACTACTTACCCCTCAAAATCCCGTACCTCTACAAGCCATTTGTTACCCTTGTTCCTTCGAAATCAAAATTCCCGTCCTCATTTCATCAGTAGTTGAGATGGGAGTAGAGATATGTAGTGCACTACTTACACCTTACACTTGATATGTGTTCCAGCCTTTCAACTCGCATGGACACAGTGAAAGTGTTTTTGTTTAAAATCCAAATTTTATCATTTTACAAATTATAGTGCACTAATTACACCTCAAAATCCCGTACCTCTACAAGCCATTTGTTACCCTTGTTCCTTGGAAATCAATCTCGTCCTCATTTCATCAGTAATTGGGATGGGAGTAGAGATATGTAGTGCACTACTTACACCTTACACTTAATATGTGCTCCAGCCTTTCAACTCGCATCGACACAGTAAAAGTTTCGTTAAAAATCCAAATTTCATCATTTTACAAATATAGTGCACTACTTACACCTCAAAATCCCGTACCTCTACAAGCCATTTGTTACCCTTGTTCCTTGGAAATCAAATTCCCGTCCTCATTTCTTCAGTAATTGGGATGGGAGTAGAGATATGTAGTGCACTACTTATACCTTACACTCAATATGTGCTCCAGCGCTAGCTGACGGGCTCACTCGCCGTACTCCTTCGCTCGAACAGCCTTTTACAATGTAATATTACTTCCGGCCCGCATTCTCTTTCTCTAGCCCAAGTTTATCACAAATTAGCGAGTTTATCACAAATTAGCGGCAACAAGTTAATTTATGAAAGCTCTCTCCAAGCCTCGTGTTCGTCTTAATATGTGCTCCAGCCTTTCAACTCGCATCGACACAGTAAAAGTTTCGACACAGTAAAAGTTTCGTTAAAAATCCAAATTTCATCATTTCACAAATATAGTGCACTACTTACGCCTCAAAATCCCGTACCTCTGCAAGTCATTTTTTGCCCTTGTTTCATGGAAATCAAAATCCCCGTCCTCATTTCATCAGTATTTGGGATGGGAGTAGAGATATGTAGTGCACTACTTATACCTTACACTCAATATGTGCTCCAGCGCTAGCTGACGGGCTCACTCGCCGTACTCGTTCGCTCGAACAGCCTTTTGGAACGTAATATTACTTCCGGCCCGCATTCTCTTTCTCTAGCCCGAGTTTATCCCAAATTAGCGGCAACAAGTTAATTTATGAAAGCTCTCTCCAAGCCTCGTGTTCGTCACTGAACCGATCAACCCGTCTCGGCATTGAGTTGTGTAAAATCCAGGAGTGTGGTTCACCGGCAGTATCAGAACTCTCGAACAAGCTCATAAGCTCATGTATGAGACAGAATGGCGGTGTAGAATGTTTTCCCCTCCCCTGACAGCTGCTACTCAAAAAAGTTGGATATTCCACTCACAAAATCTGCACTCCTTTGACGTACAATATGCTAGAAAACCGGAATGGAGGGACTGTGTTGTAAAACTCGAGATCTGTGAACACCTCTGCACGATGTAGAAAACAAGATCCTGTTAAATTACCGCCGCTAAAAGCTCCAGAGACGTCCTGCTGGGGTTGGAAAGAAGAGGAGACCTACACGAGGACGACAAATACGCGTTTATGGAAGAACCACTCAAAATTGGATATCATAATCTTTTGCTAAACGAGTCGCTTCTCGTAAACGATATGCGTTTTGAGATTCACGAAATAAATGGGAAGATTTTGTATAATATACGTAAACATCGGTGTGCTTTTTATAAAGACGAACCTTAACCACGTTTTCTTTTTTCCAAGAAGGAAAGGGGGTCATAAATACACCACCGCACTCGCGTGTACGTAAGAAAACCTACTTGCGCTCCCCCGTATCTGCGTTTCTTCATCTCGCGCGTCAAGAGCGCCGTTTTCGCCTCTTCTCGTCGTCGTGCCGCGGAGCGAAATTAAAAGAGAAAAAAACTTGGAAAAAGCGGTGTTCGCAGTCGAGCATTTCTAGACGCGACGTGAATTATAATTGGAGCACCGCCCGTATTAGCCCTACGGGTATTTCGAGTTCGGGCTCTCTCCACATTTGGAAGGCGTTTTTACGGCCGCTAGTCATAACGATTTCCACACGCCGGTACCGTGGCACGACGCTGCGGCCTCCGCGCGTAATAGAAACTTATTGCAAATTAAACCGATTTTATATACAAACCGACTTCATCAGTTTTCCAAGGTATACAATCACCGTACATATGGCATAAATCGTTTCCTCTTCCTGCCCTCCGTCGTCCGTCGCAATTAATTTAATTGTGAAACTTTTCAAGATATTGCACACGCATGTTGTTCTAGGATAATGTATACGCGACACAACTGTTGCGCGCGTGCGCACCCCTTTTTATTTTTTTCCAGTGACATCCCACGTATAGGAGCGGTGGGCACTTACATTTTAAATCCGCGAAACGCATTACCTCTCGAATCGTGATTCGAAAAAAGAAAGAAACTAGAGGAACACGACGCGGCCACAAAACGAAGAAAACGACACCAGATAACGAGGCAACGATGTCGCGCTTTTGCCCTCTCCTATGCCTCACTTCCTGCAGCCTTTTCAGATGCGGCAATTTTAATGAATTAATCACCAGTTTTCACGACCGGAGCAAAGACAGAGGCGACAGTTTGGAACAGCAAACACCTTTTCCTTCTGCGAGCTGTAGAGAATTAAACGACGAGGAAAAGGTATACACGTCGTGTAAGTTGTGAGAATTGAGACGATTTTTATTCCTATACCGCCGATACCGCGTATTTATCTTCCCCTTTTTTCCACGTGTAAGTTCGTTTCCCACATATAAGAGAGCGAATTGAGTTGAATAAACATATCCGAAAAGCTTTAAATGGGGAAGCGAGGGAAAATTCGGTTACGAAGTTGCGAAATCTCTGTCGTACGGTGTAAGGTGCGTGTGTTCATTTGCCTAATTTAATACACTAATTTTCTTCGTTTTAAAGACGCACGCCGTGGCGCGTTCATGCACGAGGCGAACGCACGAATACGAAGTTCAACGTACACAATAGTGTCAACTAATTTCACTCTTTATCGGCATTCTTGTTACATGGAAGGCGGAAAGAAACGAGATATCCGCCGTACACATGGATGACAGCATCGTATGACGACGACGAGCGACTTCATTGCAATCTTATACATTGTGCCTCGTATATTTCAATACCCGGTGGTCTAATCTGCTTCCGAATTCCTATCTTCCTAGTCTGTCTCTTTCGCGAAGTCGAGAAGTTATCCAAGAAACTGTCATACCTTATCACGAGTTACACGTGTACCATTCGTAGTCTCGGCACACCTCGTATTCTGTATTATAGTGTTACAAAGTTCCTCATATTCTTGGTGATTGAACGTACGAGATTACGTAAGAACTGCGCGGTTTCAATTTGATTACTGTTTGTGTTCGTTTGATGGGCGGAAAATGCGCGTCTTTTGATCGAATTGAGAGAGGGGAGGGGGGTGAAGATCTGCAAAAATCAATGAGGGAATAGGAGATTGAATGGACTCGGGTCCACTCGGACTAGTGTTCTAAAGTTCGAGTGTAGCTGGAATGAAGAGAGGGAGCTTTTTTAGCGTGGAAACTGTTTGCGAGTATTGGTCTTCTGGCAACTTGTGGGTTCCTGTAGCTGTTGACGTGTATCAATGAGTCGACAGCGATCGATTCTGAAACTTCTGGCTGTCTATTTATCGGTTCACTACCTCCGTCCATTCGTTATGTTTCGTAATGGATAAGGTTTGTGAGATACAGCAAAACTATCAGCTTCTTAAGACTATTGGCTGGGCATACAACTTGTAGTGCCGTCGTGAAATTGGCCACTGAGTAATTCGAGTTCATTCGACGCAGGACGGCGGTACAGATTTCAAAATTGTCCAAACAGTGGACAGCGCTTCCGACAAAGTCACGTTTTTCCAAATCCCGAACTAAATTTTTCTCCAGACAAGAGTGTACGACAGAGAGGGGTTGAGAATGCACGTGTGCCAAAAAATACGTGCGCAAGAAGAAAAATCGTCTTTCCTTATCGCTCGTTCGCCATCTACAATATACGCGAGGCGGCGCGGCGAGGGTCCGAAAACGTTCAGCGCCGTACCGCTCGGTTTTCGACGCCGTGAGAAAAATTCAATCTGTATGAGTGTGCGTGCCGAGAGACTCGATTATAGGTCGACGATATCTTAACTCGAATGTATTAAAAGCGAGAGGACATCGTTTATGAATTAATACGTTGTATATTCGGACGCCTTCCAACACCTCGCCCAGCAAAAGTGTCGTGTCGTATTCGAGGGTTATGGGTCCTCGGTGTGTAGTATATATATACGTGTTCGCTCGTCAAATTACTTCCCCATGACTTTGCAACACACAACACGTATACACAAAAGTCTTAAATATTAATCTCCAATCAAGTTCGATATCGATTCCATTTAACCCCATGAAATAGTTATCTACTGCATATTGTATAGGTTCTACGATGTTCGTGTATCTTCATCGAGAATCATACATATTCTCCCATATATGTACGGAACGCCGTGATACTACGTAGAAAATAATTATTTTTCTTTAAACGCGTTAATTGGAAAGAGCAGACAATAAGAATCCAATACTATCATGTCTGTTGGGTTTCTAGAACTTCAATCCGTAAGAACAATAAAGAAGCGTTGCGAGCATTGAATGAGAGAAGAAGAAAAAAAAGAACCACGGCGAAAGAAATAAGAAGAATGGACCTCGAAGAATTGAACGCAGCAGACGAGGAAACGCAGACGAGGCCGTTCTACGAATAGGGAAAAGAAAACAAAACGCGCAGCTCAAATACATTAATAATCTATACGTAAACAATAGTAAAAATATGATTACGTTATTAAAAACAGAAAAAAGTGAGACCTTATCGCCCGAGCATAACGATACCTTTTAGTCGTAGTAAAGTACGCGCGTGATTAATGATCTCTAACCCCTTCGAATGTAAGAAACCGAACTTTATCGAAAAGGGGTAACGAAGAGTGAGAAACGTGAATTACTTCCTACTATTACAATCTGTAAACGTAAAATTCGTTTTCTTTCGGCGTTGCATAAAATTGGATACGTCGCTATTGAAGATTTTGATAAATCATGAACTTACATTACATCACCCACAGGAGGATAAAAAAGAAATCATTTTCATGCCTGGTTGAGGGTTCGTGATTGACTCTGTTCTTGTACACGAAGGGGTTTCGTATGCCATGGGAGTTGGTGGTGAAAAAACGTTTACCAGTAAATAATCCTCGGCAACCGAATTTCGCCGTTGTGATATACGTGTTAGCATATAAACGAGTATGACGTAAAATAGAAAAATAAACGTTCGAAATTGCGAAAAACGTATGAATTTAAACGGTTTTTCGTAGCTAGGTTTGACTCTCTCGCGACCTCCTGCGGGCGACATTACGGAGCACATTTCAAACCGGAAGAATGAGATTACGTTAAAGATTTCAAAAATCTGATGAGAGTCTGAATTTCTGAATGGGGAAGCGACTCAACGAAGTTACACTCGTGGTTGTTGAAAGTTTCCTTAAAAGACGCCGGACAAGTACAAAGAATGGAATGAGAGACCGCAATGTTCACGATTGCTGGATTTTTCTTTACCAAGTTATGAATATGATGAATGCCAAGAGACATAAATTGAAAGCTTTTGGAAGTTTTTTTGTCTCTTGATTATTATGAAGCTTTCCTCTATCTAGCTTTTGGAATGAACATTCTCGAGTACTCATAGTTGTAGAAATATCAAAAGTATCTTAATTTTCTGATAGTAGCAGTCAATCACGAAGAGGAGGAGTCGATTTTGAGTCGACTTATCGACCCAAAATCGACTACTCTGTTGCGTCGATTTACAATTTCTGGAAGTGTGTGTTGATCGACTTTCAAATTTTTCAATTAGTCGACTACTCTGCTGAGTTGGTTTCATAGGTCGTTTTGTAGTTCTCCGGTGATTTAAAGCGGTCTATTCTCATCGACGTTTGAAATCGATTTTAAATCGACTTCTTCAAATTATTTGATGAGCGTGAAATCGACTGCTTTGTTGGGCGGATTCGTTGTCAATTTTTAATTTTCTGGTGATGTAGACTGCCAAACTCGAATCGACGTCTAGTCAACTTCTTCAATTTTTTTTGTCACCCAACTGCTACTCTTTTGTGTCGATTTGTAGTTCTATCGTAAGATAGGCTGAAAGTGGCTTTAAATCTGGAGTCGAATTCGATCCGATGTCTCCAAACTTTTCTAAAGCTCTTAATCGACTGCTCTGCGGGGTCGATTTCAAATCGTTTTTTAGTTTTTCGGTAATGTACGGTGGTCCACTTCCAATCGATCTCAAATCGACGTCGTTTATAGGAAATCTATTTTGAGTCGTGTGAGCCTCTCTTAGCGTCAATGAAAAGTATTTTGCGTCAATAAAATAATGATTAATGAGTAAGGTCTGTTTCTCCTTCCATAAATAGAAAAAAAAAAAAAAAACCAACGGGTTGGTCAACAAAGTTGAATGAGGCGAGGCAGCAAACCTGTTTAATGGGATAGAAGGGCTTTCTGAGTCTCATGAGGTTTGAAGCGTTGCATATCTGTCTCATTGAAGGGGTGCTGTTTGAAGCATTGCATATTCAGCTCAATGAAGGGGCGGTGTTTGAAGCGTTGCATATCTAGGTCACTGAAAGGGCGGTGTTTGAAGTATTGCATATCTAGCTCATTGAAGGGGTGGTGTTTGAAACATTGCATATCCAGCTCAATGAAGGGGCGGTGTTTGAAGCGTCGCACATCTAGCTCATTGGAAGGGTGGTGTTTGAAGCGTTGCATATCTCGCTTATTGAAGGGGTGGTGTCTGAAACATTGCGTATCTAGCTCATTGAAGGGGCCGAGCCAATTGTAGGTTTGCTGGCTGACCGGACGGCGGACGTTTCTTCCAAAAGAAGCCATCAATAGAACAGGTTTCCTGTTAAGAAAGAGAAAACTAAGAAAATCTTGGTTACCGCGAGAAAAGTGAGGAAAACTTGAGAAATGTCAGAAGAATTAGAAGAAAAAGAAAACTACTGTTCGGAGGTTGAAATTTTTCGGAGTTCCTTTCTCGTCATATAAAGCTTGAAAGTGGGAAATTTTCGAGTCCCCCTCCCACCATCTATAGATCAAAGATCAAAATTTTTCCCGTACAGTGCCTTTTTTTTGAGTCCTACGTCTGCCGGACGGCGCCCGTCATTTTTCTTCAACCCCCCCCCCCCCTAAAACAGGAAATGTCTGATTTTTAATTTTTAATATTTTTTTATGGTTGCTCGATCCACCCCCGTTGAACCATGTCGACTTTAAATCGACTCGAAATCGACCCGTTATGTCGATCAAATCGACTTCGATTTTGAGTCGATTTAGTTCCGCTCATTTCGACCCAAAATCGACCCCTTATCAACCAACCCTGTGATTATATTTATTAGCTTCCTTGTGTTTTCTGCATTTATTCATCCACCCTAGCCTTGTAAACTCTTGGGATCCATTGATGCGCATCAACGGGAGGAAAGGCGGAGTTGAAGCCTAACAAAATCTTAGTATAGCCTGATGCTAGTATAGAGCGCGGAATGAGTGCATGCTGAGCCTTGTCTAAAGCTATCGTAGCCTGAAGTACTGGATGCTAGTGCTAGCAGCATTAGGAAAAATTTCTGGATCAGGTCGAGGGTTAGAGATTAGGTCCATCAACGGAAGACTAAATCCTGTCAAAGAACGATAATTTTCTACGAAAAACCCACTCAGAGTTCGAATAATCTAAGACACAATTCAATAAAAATCAATATCTAAATCTTCCGTGTCGAAGATATCTTAGATCTGTGAAATCTGTCCATATTAATAGCCTGAGAGCTTCTTTACGTTGTGAATGCATTTCTCAATCTTCCATTTTTCGGTCAGCATCGAAACGTCGTGTATCGACTTCCGTACTAAAATTGGCAACTACGCGCGTGAAAAATCATAACCCGATCTTAGAATTTCTATACGTAAACTCGTTTTTCTACTGCATCGCAAGTCAACCTCTTCCGGTTGGAGCGCAGATTAGATCCATTAATTTGCTATCTCAAACATCAACCTGTTCGCATAGCCGGCGTATATATCCAGCTCATCGCGACATCATCATCGTCGTCGTTCGAAATGGGGCTACCGTAGTTGTTTTCAATTTTACTGGATTTCTTTCATACATCGAACCTTATAATTATGGGCGATAGATACGTGTTTATAGTTTCGTTTATAATTGAATTAGAATCATTTTTGCATGCGGAGAGACGCCCGGTGTCACGCGAGATATTCCTGACGAGTAAAGAACTGGTTTTGCGAAGCTTCATAATTAACGAACAACTTCCTACTGGGACATGGAAATCCAAAAAGAAAGATTCGATTTCCCACCCCGCCACCCGTAGAGTATACGATGAACATCGTCGTAGATCTTGTTATTTGGCCGCACGAAATGTTCATAATTCACTTTGTCGTACACTTTTGTGCGGAAAAAACGAAGGGGACATGCTTCATGTTCGGACAAAACCCCCGAAGTTGTCATTCTGTACCGTGGACCATTAACTGCCTTGTATAGAACAATAAGGTGAAATTAACATATTGTCGTCTTTTCCGGAGAGCGGGATTACGAATATATACTAGTTTCTTCTTAGGTAATCTGTGACAAACAATAGTTAAAAAAATGGTGATAATAAATAGATGTGGCACTTACGCCCACTACCTCGTGGGTCAAAGCGTCGTCATCGCCGTCGAGACATTCTTATTAAAATTATATTTTTTTGTATTTTACACTTTCGGTATACGTCCGGGTGATCGACGATGTCCGCTCTACAAAAATTTAGTACGTTCCTCTCGTGGTAATTTGTTTTTATTCTTCGAATGCGAGCAGCAAATACAGAGTACGTACTTATTTGACCACGCCCAAAATAGAAAAGAAATTTATTGCGAACTGCGCGACCACTACGTGAAATAAGGTGGAGGGGGGAAGGGTGAAATTTACGAGATACGATTTACGCTTATCTATTTAGATGGTTTTACAGTTTAATAGAAACATATTTTCATAAATTATTGTACGATTTTTTATTTTCTTTCTCGTTTGGCTTTTGTTGAATTGGTTACGCGCGTGCCGTATGTCAACAGCGAGCGTATGTAAGTTCCGTACACAGGACATGGAAAAGTAATCACACAATTCATTTTGCGATTCTTGGCGCGCTCGTATCTCGCGGATGAAGGAAAGTTTCCTATATATACAGTACCGATGAACACACATATACACTTACACCATATACATTCAGTATAAGTATCTATGTCGTAAATTCGATATTCTGCTCGACTGCGTGCACGCGAAACCGTGGTAGCGCTGAGGAAACAATAACTGACAGAGGAAAAAATATATATAATAAAATGTAAGCGAGTCTCGAGTCATATATAGACTAGTATAGCTCAACTCTCGAGTATAGGAGTTTCAGGCAGAAATGAGGCGAGAGAGGAAAAACAACAGGGGGTTGGTGTAGAAAATGCATATTATTAGCGGACCAAAATCATGTTTGTTCGGCTACGTGCGTATGTGAGAATGTGTAAATCTCATTATGTAAATACGCTATCGACCCCCTTCCTTCCGAAAAATATCGTATACGTATACAGAGCACGAATTCGCACCCTCGTACATAAAGTCGTCCTGATGTATTACCGCCGGAAAGAAGAAAGTCATATTACATCTCCCGGACCCAAAGAAAAAAAGAAGGAAAAGATGTCGCGTAAATGTAATTTGCGTTGTCGGAACAAATTGGAAAACAATCGTACAACGTAGTGAAATATCGATGTAAGATTGTAATCAGATATTTTTTAAGCCTTTATATCATCGTCCTCGCGTCCCGTGCAGCGAAAAAAGAGTAACAGGTTGTAAGCGAGCGTTGTTTTTCCTCGCGAAGCGATAACTATTTGCGCTGAAAAGAAAAACTGCAATAACCTCTCTCTCTCTCGAAAGAAAAAGAGCTCTGAATAAAAACTTTTCTAAATTTAATAACGCTTCCGCTGTCGCATTCTCCTTCGGCTCGTAACACGCGAAACAGAAAATAAAAAAATCATCAACATTGATATCCTTTCGAAAAAAAAAGAGTGCAGTTTCATCGTACCGAATTATCGTACGATTAAAGATATTTTCACGTCGTATTCCCAGGATAGCGTTCAATATTTTTTCATAGGATAGGGTGACAAAAATCGCGTGGTTGTGGACGCGTCTCCGAATGGAATATTACCGTCGGTATAAGGAGCGCATTAGAATTGAGAAAATTCTTTACGTAGGGTTCGGAGATGCTGTAAAGAAAAAGTTTTAAATATCGAGTCGGACTATCGCCGATGCTACTAAAACTTGGGCGAAGGTTGTCGAACTCATCATTCACGGAGAACGAGATTAAATTGGAAAATTGCCTATTTTCGATATTATATAAAATACTTTTATAATCTCTCGAATATTGGAGGTGTGGGATTTGCCCTTTTTTTCCTTCTGACATTCGAACTTCAAAGCCTGGCGTTGGCTCTTTCAACTTCTCATTCTTTTCTTCGCCAAATTCCGCCCATTTTGGTATAACTATAAAAATGTATCGGTAAATTTTAGTGGACTGTAGGTGGCGGCTGGTAAAAAGAGGCTCGTGGTCATTTCAAATAAAAAAACAAAAAAAGAATTATTTCAAGACTGGGGCTAGATATAAATCTTGAAAATGTAAGAAAGCTACAAACTTTTGTTACAAAATGGAACAATGGGTCTCGAAAATGGGAAAAGAGAAAGGGGATGAGTGATCTAGATTGTCTACGATGCGGTCCTGCCAGATCTTGGGATTTTTGGTCCTCGAAAGAAATACCTACGGATTTCTTCAGCTCAGGGGAAAAGTACCTTAGCCGCTCTTATGAGAGATACTTTTCTCCTGATCGTTATAGACTGATGATGTACTCTTTCATAACATTTAGCCGATCAAGGAAAAAGTACCTGAAGTCCATCGTATGGCAGATACCTTTCTCCTGATCGACCACCGACGTTGAACCAAGGTGTCCTGTTTCTGAAAAAAAAAAAAAAAAAAAAAAAAAACTTGAAAACCGGGAAAAGTTGGGGAAATTTTCGGGGGGGAGGGGCAGAATTCATATCTCAAATAAAGAAGACTTGGTCTCTTTACTTTTTATTCTACAAATATCAAGGGCTAAATCAGAAATCTGTTACCTGGGAAACTTTGAAAAATCAGGGAATTTCATTTTAGAAAAAAAGTGGTCACTCTGTGAAATTGAGTCGATTGTAATCGACCGCGGTTTTGGGTCTACCGCACGTCACCCGGAGCAAAAGTCTCGAAATTGAAGCCAACGTCGGAATTTTGTGGATTTGCAGTGCACAATTTCAAAATCGAAGTCGACAATGAGTTGACACTTCGTATTAGATTTTAATGTTGACTGAAAACCCATGTCTAAATTGCGTCGAGGCGACCATTGCTGCATTGGCCAAGCATCATTAAGATTCTCAATTGACGTCGGTATTCAATTATAACTCCACATTCTGTGTGCGAGTAGCAAAGTCACCAAAAAGACAGAATGCCCCACACGGGTGACTGTTCCTTTGAGGTCTTCTTGAAGTTGACCAGCAAACATTCCTAGGAAACCAGAAATCGACTGCGCTAATCGACCCAAAATAGCAGTCGACTTGAGGTCCGAGAACAATTTAGAAAAATTGACTCGATATCCACTCCAAATCGGTGTCGATTCAAGGTCATTTTGAAGTCGACCAACTTACATTACCAGAGAAGTACTAGTCGACATGAAACCAACTGCTTTTGAAGAAGTTGATTCCAGACCAGCGTCGATTTGAGGCCAGCTTGAATTACTAGAAAACTACAAATTGGCTGCTATTAGACCCAACTAAGAAGTCGATTCCAGATCAATCGTAAAAGACAGTCTTCTTTGACCTTCTTTTGGATAGAGCTGAACGTATTGGCGAGAGAAGCGATTGAAGGTTGAATGATTCCTGCTGTTCGTCGAACTGACATAAATTAGGTCTGAGGTGGCCTTGAGGGAAGCTAGGATGCCAGATCTACGGATTTTTGGTCTTCAAAAAAGATACGGGTTCTTCTTTTTCTGTAGATTTTACATACTATACGGATTTCTTGCGATTAAGAGAAAGGTACCTTGGACACCTCAATGAGAGATACCTTTTTCCTGCTCGTTACGAGCTAATGCTGGTCGATCTAGAGAAAAGTACCTCAGCTACCTCTATAAGACGTACCTTCCTCCTGATTGTTAATGATAGATTAATCAAAGTATGTAGAAATCTGTTTTTAGCACCCATCACCATTCATTGTGGCTGCCTATGACGTCATCAGCAAAGCTTTCGGTCACAGCTGATGACGTCATACTTGCAGATTTCAGAATTGAGCATTGTTGCCAGATGATAGTTTCGAAAATCCGTGTCCGCCATTTTTTGTAAGACCGAAAGACAGATTTCTAGGGACTTCGATTGATCCTTCAATAACAGTCAGGAGAAAGGTATCTCTCGTATCGGTAACTAAGGTACTTTCCCCTTAATCGACTCAATATTACGGGAGACCGCTGTAACAGCCTGTAACGAGCAGGAGAAAAGTATCTTTCGTATAAGAGTCTGAGGTACCTTTCTCTTGTTCGTAAGAAATCCATATTGTACGTAAAATTTATAGTTTATAGTAAAAGAATAACTTGTACCTTTTTCGAGGACCAAAGAAGTCGTAGATATGGCAGCGCTGGAATTGAGGTGCGACTCCTTAGCCTACCTTACTATACTAGGCCTATTAGCCTTCATGAAACCAGACCTAACATAAGATAGAAGCCCATGCTCGGCCAGCTTTCAGGATCAGGCTCGGAGTTACGATTGATGACGTCACCAGCTGATGCCGTCGTAGTTAGGGGGTGCCTGAGGTACCGGGTGATCGTGTCAAAAATCCGTATCCGCCATATTTTGTAATACCTAAAAACAGATTTTTACAAATTTTGATTGATTCACTAATAACAATCAGGAGAAAAGTATCTCTCATAGATGTAGCTGAGGTACTTTTCCCTCGGTCGGCTTGAAATTGCAGAACATTCCAGTATCAGTCTATAACGAGCAGGAGAAAAGTATCTCTCGTACTAGTGTTCAAGGTACGTTTCCCTTGATCGCAAGAAATCCATTCTATAAAAGAAGAAAATCCCGCTTTTTTGAGGACCAAAAATCCGTAGATCTGGAATCCTAGCCTGAGGTTCACTGCTGATGACGTCATAGCTTAAAGAATAAGAGAATACAGTATTTCGGGGGGGGGGGGCTCGCAAATTTTGAAATTAGAGGCCAGTATTCAAGGAACTTTGAGAAAAACCTGAAACGTATTAATATTTTGCGCATGATATGATTTCATTTTCTTGAAGCTCTTCATGTTTTATTAATGTGTAACTTATTTTTCATGTTTGCAGGTAAGTTTCCATGATCCTCGTTGACAATGATCAATCGAAAAATTATGTGTCTGGGTTTGGTGATGACGTGAAATATTGTTAAAAATCAGTAAGTTTGCTAGCTCTTAGCCAAAATATTACCGAAGTACTTGAAGTAGACGAAATTTCGTCTGAGATAAAGGAGTGATTTGAGTTCATGAACTCGTCGGGTGCATTAGCCTGGAAGCTCGACCACTGATTGCATAAGCTGAGTGTCAGCTAGTCAGTGTTACCAGATCTACGGATTTTTGCTCCTCAAAAAAGATACGTGTCGCACCGTCAGTGACGTGCAGTACGTCAAGCGTGGCTCAAGAGGCTGAATGTTAAAAACTATTGGGAGGCAATCTGTGCAGAGCTCGAAGGTATCTGCGAGAGTCGGCTTTAGAGATACTGGTCAAGTAATACACCCCCTATGAGCGCGAAAAGATCGTTCTATCAGAGATAGGACTCGTTAGTCGTCTGAGAACTTACGTTCAGAGACGGTGCTCAGCCCAGGGAGGTCGAAGATGGAGTATCCTTGAGGCCAGCTACATGTACGTTTCCTTTCTCGCTCATTTACAGTCCGTGAGCGATTCGTAGGCGGCACGGGGTCTGCGTTTACTATTAGCTGGCCAATGCAAACGAAAAGCATACCTAAATCGCTCACAGATTGTATAATTGTGCAGGTATACTGTGGTACCTGTCTGTAAATTTGTGCCCTTCTCTCGCTGTTATAGTCCAAGCATTCCTACCGTGCCTCCTTAGCAGAACATGGCCATTCAGTTCCCCCGACTTTTTGATTGTCGTGCCAACCGAGTGATAATGAGCTCACATTCGAACAAAAACTTTACTTTTCATCAGTAAATTCGAGGAACCGCAAACCATGAGCAGCAAGCTGTTTTGAAATAGCGTCTATCGTGAGGATGAATCGAGCACGAGCGACATGTACGAGATGATTCGCGATAGTCCCGATGACGTAATGGACGATGATTTCAATTACCAAAAGCAAAATTCATAATCGACGCGTCGATTTATTTTTGGAGATAAGAGCTTGGCGCTCGTGAGGAGTATCGCTACATTTCACGACTCGGAGAAAAAAAAACATTCAATTAGCTAGATGACCGTTTTATTCGTGTACAAATATAAAAAACGTATTCCGTCTCCCGTGTATACTTTCTCTCCTGGAAGCGTGCTCGAAGACGCGTTAAGCCACCCACTAACCTTTTCTCGCACTCTTTGTCCGAAATTTGAATAAACGGTTCGCGAATGAAAAAAAAAACAGGCCCACTTTTTGTGTGTGTAACGTCGTCGACATTTTTAATTAGTTCATTTGACTATGAAAATCAATTACGATCGTATCGTATTTATAAACGACCGATAATGATGATGATGCGCTCATATTATTACCGTTCAGTCCGCGGTACTCGATTACAATTTAAATTGTCATTAACGAAAAAGAAAATGAATAAATAATGCTATGATTGTACTTCGCAAATAGTACCAGTAATCTATATAAATAGAAGTCAGGGTGAAAGAAAAAAAAAAAATGGTCCAGGCGATGTGAAAGCAGCAATTCATCTAAAATTGATAGCTGATGCGCCTTCGTAACTCAACGTTTATTTAATTAAATTGCTCGGCGATGTACATTCGCGACAGATATCAACCGTGCAGCCCGGTAATCGCTTTTCTCCCGGTGTTACAGACAATACCGGGTGACACAGTTACCATCAGAAATTACATCTTCGTCATAATCAATTCGCGGCTACTTTACTCGAGTCGATGAAGACTAGAGCGACACCCACCATTATGGTGCATGTTCGAGTAAATTAACTCGAGTCTGATTGAAAATGACAACAACAGGTATCCCTGCTCGGTCCGTCAAGAAGGCATAACAATGAATGGAGAAAAAAAAACGAGATGACGAGGAAGGAAGAGCGTATAGAAACAGGAAATTGCGTCGACTTATATTATTTTTACTCCATTTCGGTTTATACGTCGCTGACACAATTCACGCAGATAAGGATGTAACGTTATCAAAAGGGTCGTAGAATACAACAGGTGCTTTATAAAATAATAAGTTGTGTCGTCTGTTCGTGTGTATGTGTGTACGCATAAATATTTGTCGTAGGTGAAAAAGTACGGTAATATTCCGTCGCGTTTGCGCTGGCAACGATCCAAGGAGCTTTTTACTGCGTGAAAAACCCTCTTTTATTTGTTATCGCAAAAGATAAGTTAGCCTTGTTGCGGTAAATCCGTAGACCGCGATAGGCGTTCTCTTTCTTTAATTAATACGTGTTCGTGTTCGCCGTCATTTACTATCGCCTTTTATCGCGACAATGTAAACTTGAGTGGGTTCTCCTACATGGAAGGGTATTTAACGGCCATCGATACGAGTATATAAAGTCGTCGAGAAGGCAGCCGAGTACGATTCCGGTCGGCTAGGTTGCGAAGCCGTGTAACGGCCGGACGGACGGATGCTACTTAGACGTTTCGTCAAGTAGGTATCGGAAGAGTACACAACCGTCGAGAAATACGCGAATTTATTCGAGCGTGCAGACGCGTACTAAAAACTCGAGCGAATTATGCTCGACGAAAATGCATTTTCGTAGACTCCGGACGCGCGCTGTATACGCGATATTCGTACTTATTTAATTATTCGGGTATAGGTTACCCATTAACGTTTCTGGTAAAGAGTGTTAGGTTAAAAGCTAACCCGCGAAATAGTGCTCGCGGTAGTTCATAAATATCGGGTGGAAAGCTATGAAAAGGAAGAGGAAGAGAAAAAAAAGGTGCGGGGGAGGGGAGCTAATAGTTTTTACGCGCCAGTCAACGTCCATATATCAGATAATGTACTTAAGCGAAAATTGAATTCTCAAAAGTCTGCGTGTAAACACTTGTCCGCTTCGTATTATTGCTGCACCGCGCTTTTAGGTCATTTCGATGGCAATAAATAAACCGAACGAAAGTTAGGGTACACGAGTATCTCTTACTGTACGGAATGTTCTAATGGCGGCGGAAATTTTAAAGTGCGAGCGTCACCGCGCGAAAATGTTTTCTCGGGTTTTTGAAAATATCGCGGCCGAGGGTTTGCTCCTGTTGAGCGGAGTGGACCTTTGATTTCTGCCATCTCGAAAGAGTCAAGATACCGCAACTTGCGGAGTAGATTTTGTCGCTCGAGAAATGTAGAGAATTTGGATTTTCGGCTCTTGTCCATAAATTCTGGCTGAGGGAGCAAAAACAGTACATCTTAGCGTTTGGGGAAGAATAGCGAGGGTAGAGGGAAAGATGAAAGAAAGAAAGGAGACAGACGAACGATGACCGTACTGATAGCCCAAAAGTCAAGATATGGGTGTTTCGAACTTCTTAGGTCACCTCAAAGAACGTTTCACCTTGCTCGCTTACTACGAGTAAGATTTCAGTAGCTTTTTGCCCCTCTTTCTTGAATTTTAGATAATCTAGACCGGTAGAGGATGTGCTGATGATTCTAAGACCTAAAAAGAATTTCTACTCACTTCAACCATTCATCAATAACGATCAGGAGAAAGGTATCTCTCATGCGTCAAACTGGGATACTTTTCCCTTGATCGTCACAATGTTGCAAACAGTATTAGCTCATAATCAGGAGAAAGGTATCTCTCAGAAAAGGTGACGAAACGAGAGCTCCGCGACGCGACGACTTGTATCAAGACTTACAGACCAAGTTTTCTTTAACAATCCTCATCTCCGTCACTTGTTACCTGATATTGATTTCAGCCCTTTCTCTCCAACTCAATATTGATCAGGAGAAAAGTATCTCCCATACAATGGACTGAGATACTTTTCCCTTGATCGGCTCAATGCGATGGAAGATTGCCTCATCAGCCTATCAAGACCAGGAGAAAAGTGTCTCTCATAAGAGTGGCTAAGGTACTTCTCCCTTGAGCTCAAGAAATCCGTATGTTTTTCGAGGGGCAAAAATCCGTAGATCTGGCAACACCGTCTAGGATGCCAGATGTACGGATTTTCGGTCCTCGAGAAAGATACGAGTTTCTCTTTTTACATAGATTTGACGTACAATGCGGATTTCTTGCGATCAAGGGAAAGGTACCTCAGACACAAGTACGAGAGATACCTTTCTCCTGTTAGTTACTGGCTGGAACTGCACTATTCCGTCGAATCAATCAAAGGAAAAGTACCTCAGCTACCCTAATGAAAGATACCTTTCTCCTGATTGTTATCAATGGATGAATCGAAATCCGTAGAAATCTGTTTTTAGGGCGTATACGGATTTTCGAAACTATCATCTGGCAACACTGGCGAGAAATTTGCTTTTAGGGCGGATACCCTCAGGAAAGGGAGACTGTTCCAGCGCATACGACGGTCATTGATCGTGTCTCGGGGGAGGGAGGGGGTATTTCTCTAGTTGTTTTCCTCCGATCCATCCCACAGCACAGGTCGCATCGGGCTATCAATCTTATGCACTTTAGGCAATCCGTACGGGAGGGGGGGGGGGGTTGAGAACAAGGGGGGCTTTCTTAATCGCTGGAGTTTTAATAATAGCCTCACACTTGTTGATGACTCTTCCAACCTCTTTAACTTGCTTAGGGAAGCTGAAATTCTCGCTCTCTTTAGCACCACATTGCTGGAGCACTTCTGGACCTTGGAAGCATAAGCGGATTTCTCCATAACCACAACAGCATTGCCCTTGTCAGCCTTTGTGACGATTAGATCTTCCTCTTTAATTCTTAAATCACTCCTCCCAATTCCTCACTCATTTGAGGGAGAAGGGGGAGGGGTATTACGGACTAATTCGGCACATACTTTTTGCATGTTTAGACCTCAGCATTTCCTTGAATCTTCGATCGCACGAAGACAAAAAGCTTTTCTAAATTCGTCTGGAAAATTCATAAGTTGCTCGATCTTTCCAGCTTTTATGTTGCCCATCTCACCAAGAAGAAAATGTCACCGCACGATGATTCTCTACGTATTATCTTTTCATGAAAATCCGCTGAAAATCAGAAAAAGCACAAAAAAAAAACGTTCTCCACGTTCCTCGTCTAGACGGCGAAATTCTACGCGCAGATTTTAAAACCATTTTTTCTCCGATCTACTTAACGCGAAAGGAGTTTTCTGACATAAATGAACAAACATTATTCGAAACGACGACGAAAATCTTCTTATCGCTGTAAAGTCATTAAAATTTTTTTCCACATCTCCCGCTCCTCCGCGCCCAAGCGTGTCCCCCTTGTTCCTTTTTTTTTTTTTTCTGTGTCCTTTCTATAGTTACTTTTGCGTTTAGGCTATGGTGATATAATAAAAATAAGATCTTGTTATGTTGTTGGTTTTTTTTTTTGCTCTCGGTACAGCGAACTTTCGCATCGTATAGCTCTAGCTGAAAATTTCTTAATTTTATTAACGTTGTCGTCGCTTCGTGAAAATAATCTATCCGACATTCAGAAAACGTAGTACGTATATACGCGAGAGTAGTGCACAATAATTTGAATCTCGCTTGAGGAAAGGTTTTAAGGAAGAGAGAAAAAAAAGCTAGAAACAAATAAACGTCAAATATTCGAACTACGAGCGAACGGGAGTGGGAGCGAAAATCCTTACTGAAAAGATGACGATGAAAGATACATTGGGTGGAAAAAATATATAGATGACGCTCTCTTCTTCGATATTCTGCTTCTTCTTCAGTTTCCCGACAATAATTAAAAAGTTAAATTAAAAAGGCTAAAGCTTTAGCTCTCGAGGATTCTTTTTTCTTCCACTTCGTGTATATACATATAGTTGTACCGTATAATCTTATTAATTTTTCAGTCCTTCAATTTACTTATATTCGCGAGAAAGAAAAATTTATTTTAATTGGCGACACAGTAGTAGGCTCGACTTGCGCAGATTCGTATTACATTCGCCGATTCCAAAGACACGATCGCGAATTATGCAAATTGCTGCACTACAACCATCGAACGGCAAGCATTAATTCTGAAGAATGGCCGTTATTTAGATTTTTTCTCCTTCACATTATATATGTTGGCCATTCGGACGTATCCTTTTATACGTTTATTTCTGCGAGTTTTCAAGGCTTTACGCATTGAAGTCGTGAAAAATGTAGCCTTAAGGATGGTGGGTATAAAGTAATATCGTAGTAAATTATAATAACGCACCCACACAAGCCCAGAATGTATACGCCTTGCGCATGTACAAGGCGCGATACATTTTTTTCATTTGTCTTTTCTTATACTCGCATTGCGTACCTCTTCCCCACCTCGCCCATTCCACGTATCTTAATACGTAATACAATAAATCCCGGTGAGTAGCTAGAAACACAATATACTCGCGGATTAGGTACAAGTTTTGAATAATGGGAAGTACAAAGACACTAAACAGTAATATAGTACAGCATTATATGTGCAGTCTGGTGTCGACCAGAGAGTACAGCGAAATCATTACCTTCGAATTTATTGCCCGCGATCAAGAGCAGACGTGACAATCGTTAAGAACGCATTATTCGCGCCACGTCGCGCCACCGCTTGCGCTTTAGAGTAATTTCTGCGCTGCAGTAATGATTTCTGGAAGTTCGTCTCATTCGTCTAATATATCCTTAATCGTGGTCGTGTATTCGCACCTAAAGGTCTGCGTACTCGCGCCATATTCGGCGTACTTGAATCGCGCGGAAATTCTCAGAAGTATAGTAGTTATCATTAGGAAATGTTGTAACAACTTTACGAGCGAAGTTCCGCGGCTGTATCTAGAGCAAATTGGTGCTAGCTTTCAACGCGAAATGCTGATGCGTGGTATGAAAGCTTTTTTGTCGACCTTGACAATAGTTAGGCCCTGGCATGCTTCGATTTGAACTTAGCTCAGCTGCATCCTTCTCGATGACGCAGTTGGAATCCTCGACTCGATTCAGAAATCTGCATACTGGAGAGGGAATGAAGAGTGTGTTGACGTCACAGGCAGTTCCGAGCCGATGACGTCCCGAAGAAGTTTTGTGCGGTTTTTATGTCTCTATTGTGCCTTTATCCGCTATCAAAAATTATTCAAGCAACTCTGAATCATTATTTATTTGGCAGCACTAGAATATTTTCGTTAGATCCACGCCTTCGTATCGAGCAGACTTCCAGACACGAGCCAAACAGTTGTCCCAATTGCAATATTCAGAAATTGAATTCCTAAAGTTGGTCTGGAACTTTTCACTCTCGAAACTTCCGCTATTGTCCACCAGCCTGTTTTGAAGATCGAATATCTACTTTCGGCCCTCCGAAGACTTCGACTTACGAAACAATGCAATTTACAGTATACAGGTATGCGCATACAAGTCCGGAAGTAGCGAAGCCAACTTATACGCGGCAGAGTATATATTGGTTTATGTATAGGCGCAAGGACCCAATTCGTCTACTTTCTGCACCATCATCGTCGTCGTCGTCGAAAATTGCTTAATCATAGTCGGTATTCAAAACGCGCTACCGACTTGATTCGCATCAAGTTGTTCGGTCGAGATTGCCGGTTGACACGCCGCAACCCTTTTTCGTGACGCGACATATGGCCGGACTATTAAAGCTCTCTCGGAACCGCCGAATTAAATTTATATTCAGTTTATACGTAGTGCGGTAGATGTATACTGACAAGAACAAGTGGTCGAGAGGGTTCGAGATAATGACTCTTCACTCGATATTGCACCGCGAAGAGGTCGTCTGCAGCGATAATTTTATGTCGTTATGCTGGTATAATATATATTATAGGTATCATCTTCGTATCTAGTCGGTTACGCGATGATTACAGAAAATTACCTGAATAAAAAGAAGAAAAAAAAAATGGCATTTCGATTTCGACAAAAGAAGACTTACCTATATGTATTGCTTTTCGAGAGCAAAGATGATTGTGATAAATCGAATTACACGCATACTGTGATGCTGTACATCAGTGTACGAATGGCAGATGTTGTGAAAGGGAAATAAAGGTGAATAAATCGAGCAGTCGCGCGATCAACGAAGCAAGCGAATATCATCTCCGATGGGGATTATACACGTGTTTTGTAATCGCATTGCTTTTGATTTATATTGTCCTCTCTATACTCTTTTTTTAGTTCGAGCCAATATACTGTATGACTTTCTATACGGGGCTCGTACAGTTTTGACACAGCTCACACACGCTGATCAAATACATAAGGGTAAAGTGTTTTGAATTTGGCGAAAGATAAATATACGAATAGTGTTCGAGAAAACTTGGCTCGCTTCTAGATTCAATACCTTCTTCGCGGATGTTCAAATTCACAGTACACGCGAATGAGATTTTTACACCTGTATTTGCTTTCGAGATGTTCGAAAGATATCGCGGTAATTTTCTGAATCAATGAGAAACCGCTGGAGTGGAAGAGGGTAGTTCCAGCGTATTCTTTTTTTTTTTAATAGAGAGAGACTATATGAATAGTAATTAAAAGAATACGATCATTACTGTTCTTTCGAAAGTAATTAAGTAGATGAAAGATAATGAATACCTAATTTCATTGTACTTGCGTCATCTGTCACCGGGTTATGAGCAACAACGCAGCGTGTCCTATAGGGCCTACGCATTTAGAGAAGAAGACAGATGACGCGACATGTGACTGAAGTAAATATACATGTAAGAGGATGAACGTATTCGTGGGAAGATGGGGTTTCTCTAGGTCGTGTGCGTCGCGGACATTATGTCGGAATAAGTCTCGGAGCTAACATTAAGCTCAAAATATCGATAAGTCGCACCCTTAACAATCTGGGACTTTGAAATATGAGATTTTTCCAAATTAACGGTGAATGTCATTGACACTGCCTATCCTTAGTTCTTCTTCTTGTTAGAATCTGTTTTCTTTTCTTTCCTTGGTCGTTTTTACCGTGAAATATCAAACTGAAATCGTGGGAGTGCTTTGAATTGAGCTTGAATTTGCGTCAAACTACAATTTACTTTGTATACCTCAGCCCACTCCTATGGACCAAGTCGTCTTAAAAATAAAGAAAGCGCGTAAGCAGTACCAAATTGTACACTAAACTCTATAGGAAAGTCTAACTATTCACTTTAGCTCGAGAACAATGATTCTTCTCAGCCTCGCAAGCAGAAATGAACTGTAGTCAAGTTCAAGAGTATATACGAAATTCGAAATTATTAGGAAATACGAGCCTTCGATTTCCATCATTCGGTCAAGATTTCTATTGGCTCCGTAAGACCGAGATTTTTGACGATATACGGAGGTGAGACTCGTGATTTTTCAATTTACGATCTTCCGAAATCCTATAAAATCGATGACTTTATAGTTCTCGATCAAGGTAGCCAATACGAAACCAGTTTTTTTTTTGGTAGATAATAAAAATTTCGATGGCTTTTCATCATGTTCAGGTTAGTCACCCGCGCTATCGTTTCCTGAAAATGAAGATATTTCTGAAATCCATCGAATGTAGGAAATTTTATAGTTTTTTAATGTTCCGATCGATTTTTTAATATTCGGGTAAATGGGAAATACATTTTATTAGTTTTCGGTTCCGCGCGTCTTTCATTTGGACACGGAATACAGTAACTGATGAGTCGATTTAAATAACAAAAATTTCTCTTATTCTCTGATGACGTCAGTGGCGTATCCAGGATTTCAACAAGAGGATGGGGGGGGGGGATGTAAAGAAAATTCAATTCCGTCTCACTTCTCTCCTACAGCCCTACTAAAAAAGAAAGTTGGAGCACCCCCTCTGGATACGCCACTGGATGACGTCGCGATCAGAACTGAAAATTTTTCGAAAACGTGACCTGGAGGAAGCGATGACGTCATTAAAGAGGTTTCAAGAACTTTCGAATGAGCTGCAGAGGGAGGGAGGCTGGCTAACCTATTCGAGGAGCTCGAGAAAATTACAATTTTTTGCGAGATAACAGAAAATTTCTCTCCTCTCGATGATGCCGCAATCCGAGTCCAAAATTTTCAAAAAACTGACCAAGGAACAGGCGTGACGTCATCAAGGCTATTTAGAAATCTTTTGACTGATGAGTAGAGGAGAAGAGGGTCTGACCTATCCTAGGAGCCTGGAAGAATTTTAGTTTCCAACGAGCTGATGAAAATTTTGCATCACTCGATGAAGTCATATTCCGACCTTGAAATTTGCGGAAAACCGCTCTGGAGAAAAACGTGACGTCATCAAGAGCATCTGGAAATATTCCGGTTTGGAGCCGTGGAGGAGAGGGGCTGACTAAAACCTATTTGAGGAGCTGGAAGAATTTTCAATTTCCTGCGAGCTAACGAACGCAATCCGAGATCATAAGTTTCAAAAAACTAACTCAAAAAATGGCATGACGTCATCAAGGGGATACAGCAATATTTTCACTTAGGAATGGGGGGAGGGAGGCTGACTGACTTATTCGAATCGCTTGGGAAATTTTCAAGTCATTAGGAGCTGACAAAGATCTGAGCTCAACATTTTCAAAAATCTCGCCTGGAGAGGAGCGTGACGTCACCAAAGATATTTAGGAATCTTTTGACTGTGGCGTGAAGGGGAAAAGGGGCAATCTACTTGAGGAAAAATTTCAATTTCCTGCGGACTAACGAAAATTTTATTTCCTCGACAATGACTCAATCCGAGCTCCAAAATATCCAAAATCCACCTGAGAGAAAGGCGAGACGTCACTGAGGAGGGGAAAGGGGGAAGGAAGGAGGGGAGGGGAAGAGGGGCAATCTGCTTGGGTAAAAATTTCAATTTCCTGCGAGCTAATGGAAATTTCTCTCCTCTCGATACGATGACGTAATCAGAGCTCAAAATTTGAAAATAACAGACTTAGAGAAAAACGTGACGTCATCGAAAGAATGTGAAAAATTTTAAACTGAAGGGTGGGTGGGGGAGGGGTGAGTGACCTCTACGAGGGGGCTCGCGCTATATTGAGAAAAAGAGTTTCAGATCGACGTTGATTTGAAGTCGACCAGCGCACATTACTAGAGAATCACAAGAAAACGTGACTTCATCAAAAGAACGTGAAAAATTTTGAAGAGTGAGGAATGAGCGACCTCTCCAAGAGGCTCAGGCTATATTGAGGAAAAGAGTTTCAGATCGACGTTGATTTGAAATCAACCAGCAGCGCACATCTTACTAGAGAATTACAGAAAAACGTGACGTCATGAAAAGAACGTGAAAAATTTTGAACTGAAGGGTGGGGGGGTATGAGTGACCTTTTCAAGGGGCTCAAGCTATATTGAGGGAACGAGTTTCAGGTCGACGTCGATTAGAAGTCGACCAGGGTACATTACACCAGACAATCACAGAAAAACGTGACGTCATGAAAAGAACATAGAAACTTTTGAACTGAAGAGTGGGAAGATGAGCGACCTCTTCAAGAGGCTCAGGCTATATTGAGGAAAAGAGTTTTAGATCGACGTTGATTTGAAGTCGACCAGCGTACATTAAACCAGAGAATCACAGAAGAACGTGACGTCATGAAAAGAACATGAAAAATTTCGAACTGAAGGGTGGGGGGATGAGTGACGTCTTCAAGAGGCTCGGGCTTTATTGAGGAAAAGAGTTCCACATTGACGTCGATTTGAAGTCGATCAGGGTACGCAGTACACCAGAGCATCACAGAAAAACGTGACGTCATCAAAAGAATGTGAAAAATTTCGAACCGAAGGGTGGGGGGGAGTGACGTTTTCAAGGGGCTCAGGCTTTATTGAGGAAAAGAGTTCCACATTGACGACGATTTGAAGTCAATCGGCGCACATTACTAGAGAACCACAGGTCTACGCTTGAGATCCACCGAACAGAGCACTCAATTTCAAGTCGATGGAAAAATTTGGTGAAAATACTTGAAACGAAGGAATTTTGGAAATCTCGAAGAGCTGAGCTATTTAGTGGCATTACTCCAAAATTTCGGAGGAGGGAGGTTTAAAGTTGAAGTACATTATACACTTTTTTTTACGTAGAAAGAGAACACATGGGAAAATTTCAAAGGGTCTAGAAGATAATGATTTGTCATCTCCCCCCCCCCTCCTCCTCAGAATTCTCTTGAACAAAACTGAGTAACACAAAAATCAAACTTGTGCGAATTCGAATGCTTCATCTCACTTTTCCACCCATTATCTAGCTCAGAAACTACTATCGGTCTGAGTACCAGAAACTGATCGTTGAGACCTATTATATTAGCACTCTCCTAGATTGGCGACTCATCCTAAGTTCAATCAAGCTTCCAAGATTGCTTGAAGATATTCGATGAAATCTTGACTTCTGTTCTAGCGAGACCTTGAAGAAACTCTGTTCCATCCTCTTTTCGTCTCCATATTCTCTAATATCTTGACCTCTCAAAGGCTGTCTTAACTTGACCTCGGCTGAAATTTCTGCGATACGAACTATTTAGAAAAATCGAGGCTGTACTCTAAAACTACGCCGCTTTACACGCTCATCCTACGACAATATTTTCGACTATCTACTTCTAATTTGCATCGTGACCATCGCGTATTCGGAATTTCTTCAGCTTTCTAAACGCTCGCAAATACCCGAGTATACTCGCGAGCTATAACGACGAGAATTACTCATCGACTTCGGCTCTTGGTCCGTTTCACGTCGATTATTCATAAAAAAAAAAAATATGCATAATAAAAACAACGAATTATAGGACAACCTTTATACACACTCGAGCAGATTTGCAATCGGCGTTATAAAATTTTTGTCGATACTCGAAGCTTTCCGCGTATATACACGTAGAAAGTGGGACACGACGGAGCATTGAAGAATGGCCATGGCTTCACGTATGCATATCCTAGAGTATAGAGTACGAAAAACCGGTTAAACGTTGTGAAGTTCGAATTCAAGAACGCCTCCGGCGGTGACAGCGCGTTTATTAGATATAACGCTGCTCCAGCATCTGTGTCGTTCGGAGAGAAAGAAACGAACGAACTTCGGAGACAGAGACGGAGAAGAAAAACGCAAACGTACTTTAATTGAGTTAACGTACTGAGTATCCTATAAGTGTGTATACCGTTAGTATATTATTGACATTTTGTATTCTGCGTGCACGCAAGTAACACATACAAGGGTAACGCGTGTGAGACATTTGAAAATTGGGATAAACTACGAATTTTATCGAGGTGTATACGAAGCGTTATTTTTCAGGCCTTCTCGTATGTAGTCGGAATTTTATCCGCGCTTCGCTTGACTATCCGGCGTTACGGTCCTAATTATAATAATTTAACCATCCAACGATTATATCTGCGCTACGAAGCAACTAAGGTATATACTTCTTAATTTTCGAACGTATTAAGAGTGTTTCTTAATGATAATTACTGCGGGGTAAAAACCGGATCGTAGCTAGGTCTTTTTTTTTTGAAGAATGTGGAGTGCGTTCGCCGGGTATGTATGTAGGCTATGTTATATAGGAAGGTAGTCCGAGTGGTGGACATTGTTATTAACTCTTCGGTGCTGAAGCAGAAAAGAAGAACTAGATTCTTCATTTTCCCGTCTTCGGAAGTCCACAACGTACCTGGTAGTTGATTAAGCACGTATACTAGATCATCGCGGCTGCCCCTTCTCAGAAGAAAAACGAAAGAAACGAATACAAAAAAAGCTGGAGGGTAGAACGCTTTGTGTTATGGATACGAAACGTTTCATTATCGTCATTATTTTCATGTATCCCGAAACGTGTTCGGGAAGAAAGAAAGAAGTACGCGGCGCGATGTCAGCGAGTGAAACACGCTAGATAAATTTTATAACTTTCGAGGATCTTTATCGCGCGCGCGGAACGAGGAGAAGCTCCCCCTCAACACTTTCAGGGTTACACGAGTGTATTTTCATTGATTTATTCAAAATATAATTTCTTCCTATGGCCGGTCGAGTAAACAATATAACTTTTACACGCGTTGAAATGCTACTCCTATCTCGAACGATCAGAAAACAAGTTTTCTTCCCCCGAAGACTGATCACTTACCAAAATCGAGATAATAATATCGAAAGTTCTATTATAATATACGGACGAAGTAAAATATATACGAATAGATAAGGAGCAATGTATATAGTTTGGTTTTAGAATATTATTGTATATTTTGCGGTCTGACGAATGAAGGCTAGAAATAGTATTTATATTTATGCGCCTCCGGTTTGATTTATAAATCGGATAGGTATTTGAGTATATGTATAAGCGTTTAAGTGCGACGATCCGAGTTTTAAAAAGTTGCGGTGAAAGTAGTCGGTTTATGTGCGGCGCAGCGCGGACTACCGCCGGAGAATGAATTTCGATTTTTATTTCGCTCTTAATATTTTTTTTTCGAAAAAACTATTCTGTAATGGGTTCGAAAGTTGTGTGGTCTTCTAATCGAACCGAGTGAATTACCGAACAGATTTCCTCATTCTGTTCCGTTATCCTTCGACATGGAAAATTTATGTAGATTAGAAAAATTAAATTTGGAGATGTGATGGTACGTAACAGAATGATGAACGGGTCTTATGAAACAAGGGACTTCTCGAATATTGTCGTGAGGGTCGAGTTGACTTCGAGTTAACTATGGAGAAAAGAACTTTCAAGTACTGTCGTTTACCTTTCCAGATTCAGCTTCAACTTTTCTAAATTGGCGACTGAATCGTTAACTTTTGACGGACACGCGTCCTTCAGCTCAAAACTTGGTAGAATAATGCACAGCTTTAGGGAATAGGTTTTTACTTTATTTTCTTGAAAATGGTTCAAAAAACCCGTTTTGGAAGAATAAAAGACGTGATTCTGACCAAATTGAGGATAACTGATGAAAATATGCTTGACCGACTTCCAGCACAAGTATTCTCTCGATGGAACTTTTACAGTTTTTATGCTCTCAACGATTTCATGAATGATACCTACATCTTGCACGATTGAATAGCTTTCTATTTTCCTCTAGAACAATCATCCTCCAAACGCACGAAAAAAAGCTTGGATTGATAAATATTGATCGTCAGAGATGTTGAAAGTTTTCTTCCCACGAATTAGAATATTCGGGTAAAAATTGCCATTTTTTTTGCTCATTAAATTTTACCTTCGCGAAAAAACCTTGTAACTTCAAACCTAATCTTCATTTACTCGCATTAAATTTTCAAGCTCCAGCCCTGCTTATTTCGGAGACGCTGAAAACTTTATAAAAAAAATCAAAACTTAGCCGTTCACGGTCAGCAGACAACACATTAGGATTTAATACTTAGAAAATTCGAAATTTTTCGCGTCGACGACGAGTTGATGGTGGATCAATTCTTAGTCATTTTGGGTTGATTTTGGCGAAAGTCAAACGCCTTCCGGTCAAAGCAGCGAGTCGCCTTGTAGTCGAGGTGAACATTGCTGGTCTGTATTTCGATCGTTAATCAAAAGCCTCCCTTCTCTCCCTCTCTCTGCCTACTTTTCCATCCTCCAGTGTAACCCCCTGCGAGATCAACAGGCGCGTAAGTAGGCATTAGGTTAATTAATACAATTTTAGGCCGAGTTTAGAAAATTTTCCTCTTTTCTACCGTTGTAATTTCCTTAATTACTCCGTTTTTCCGGATTCTCGGGAGGATGGTAATTTCGCGCCGCTCTTTTTCCTTTTTCGAACGTATTGAATAACGCTTTTCTACATTACAATAGGCATAGAAATATTCTACTCGCGGGAAGCGAGTAGCGAGCTTCTCGTCTCCCAACTTTATCCCCGCGGCCAAACTTTTATACGATTCCATTTAACCTCTCGACAATTCGGCCGCGCGGTTCGCGTTTTTAGAACCATTTCGACGGCCGGAAAATTAATTTAAATATTTTTAACCGCAACTCGTTCCGGTCGCATCATCGGCCGCCATATAAATGAACGCGCTCGCGAGGATGTTTACACATAAGAGTCGATCGTCGTCGCGTCTCAGAGACAACCATTTTCGATAATAAATGACTTTTACGTTCGCCGAAAAAGCTTACCGTCTTATCACCCATCTGTACTGAGCGGCACTCGCGAAACTGAAAACAATCTCGAACGGTTTTTCCCGCAAAAGCTCCATTAGGATTCATTTATAGCTTTCGGGTAGATCGTTCTTTCTTTCGCCCCTCACGAAAATCGTGATGGTAGGAGGAGTATATGCATACAGTTTTGTTTCTTCGAGAATCGGTTACCCAAACACCGTATATACATACATTGTGTCATCAAAGGATGGAAGAGAAATTGTCTTTATGTACATTCCAGGAAAGAGGAAAAAAAAAAATAACAGGACAAGTAAAGCGAGCATATATATGTACGAGTTGAGATCTTTGAAAATGATTAAAAAATTCCGCTTCTGTTTCTAACCCTATAATAATTTTGAATTCTCTCGAGAAATGAAAATTATCGTTCTCGTAGAGAAACAAGCCAGTGCAGTGGTTTGGAAAACGTAATCCTATTTTTTTTTCTCTTTCTCGGTGTTTATTCCCACTGCTAGTTTATAACTCTAGTCAAATAGCATTTATTATTATTTCTTCTTACTTTACTTCTTGAACGCGGTGTTGTATATCTTTGTGCCTATAGACTAAAATAGGTATACGTAGTACCATGTTCTCCTTTCTCGTCTACTTTTATTCCCTTGTTTTAACTTTTTCGAGCGCGCGGTACGTCTTCATTCTTTTCTTTTTTTCGTTTAAAAAAAGAATGACAAAAATCGCTTAATCGTATAATTATGGTAATCAGACCCTAGTTTGTGACATCGATTACGAATTTAATTATCTGGCGATTCCATTAAATTGGAGAAGTTAATCTCGTTACTTTTCTTCTCAAATGGCTGCTCTTCTTCCACCATGTCGTCGACAACCGCGGAAATAAAAAGATTTTCTTACGCGCGCGTTCGAGTCACCCCAGGATAGGGTGATATTTATGGAAGAAAACTAGGCCACGAGCGGATAGTATTGCGTTACGTGAACTTTTCTCACGACGTGAGGACTCGGAACGAATTCATGGGGTAGTCCATTCCTTCTCCGAACTTATGACGTCAGTGGTATGGGGGAGAACACATCTTAGGCACATGTTGTGGAATTATTTGAGAAAAATTGCCGCCATCCGTTGTACGTCATCCCTATGGAAAATTGTAGTTCTAGAAGGCTGGGAGTCATCCGAGAAGATGTACGAGAACCCGCTTGCCCATGCTTTGAGCACTTGGAAAATTTTAAATCTTCGAGCTGGAGGTCTGAAAAGTTGTTGACCTTCGAGCTGTAAGTATATGAGATTGTAATGTTGGTTCAAAGTGGGCTGTTTGGAAAAATTGATGTGAATTCTCTGATCCACCCCAAATTTCCTTCTTGTGTTATTTATGACATTTAGTGGCTGTTAGAGAGAGGTTGTTTCTCCCTCCCCTTACCCTCCTTACGGGAAACTTTCGTGAATACAAAAGGTACAATGAGCAACCTGAAATTGATATTGAAATACACTCGAATGACTAAAGTGTTTGTATTTATAATAGAAATTCTTTGTAGTCGCAATCAACTCATGTATTATTTGTTTTATTTGTTACAGGTGAGTTTTGATGCGACCATATGCTGCCATTTTGGACTAAGAAAATAGTTTTCCCTCAATTCCGTTAATTGAGGAAGCCTCAAGTATGGGTAAAATAATAACTAAGAATTTGATCAAAGTTCGGAGCGGTACGTATTTTTGAGAAATTCTTCCAGGTTTCTCTTGTGTCGACGTTCCAAATGATAGCGAGGACGAAAAGTTTGGAGATGATTTTCCAGATTTCCATCGAGTATAAGTCAGAGAGTGTAGAGGTGGGACGGATAGAATCTTGAATGTAGGCCAATCCGTTTGGCAGATTGTGTTTCCGGGTGGCGGGAGGGGGGAGCTGGGTGTCGAGGAAAAACTTTTTGGTACTGCATACGAACTTTGTTGTGGACTTCGAAGACTAGGAAAATCTCGACCTCCGAGCTAAATTTATGAGAAGGAGAGGGGGAAGATTGAGCCGCATGTACTAGAAGACTTGGAAATATTTCGACCTTCGGAGCCTCCATTTATGAGTGTGCATTTCTTACCGATATCGACCCTTTCGTATGTATCTTAAGCGATGGAAGAATCTCCTAGGCAGAACCTTCTCATCTTGGCGACGGCCAAGTTGTAATGACCACAGGTACGCAAACATTGACTCACTCAATAGACACAGCCTACATTAGATTGCTGTCGGAGTCTCTTCTTCTTCCATCTTCATGCCCCTATACTTTGTCTTTTTCTACCGAATTTCGTCTTCATATGGATTGAGTAAGCCGAAATGTGGCTCTGCGCTCGTCGTGTCCATGACTGTGGCTGCTTGGAACTTGTTATGATTACTAGGCTACTCAAAGCAAGCGCTCAACGACCCCAAACTCGTGCAAAGGTCGACTGAGCTTGCCCCGTTCACGCCTTTATGGTGTGCTGTGGTGCCATCATCCTACCCTTGATCACATTGCAAATACCTTGCCTGCCCAACTTCAATCGTTAACACCAGCGTCAGATGAATGCTGAGCTGGCCCTGGTCTCAATTCATCCACTCGTCAAGGTCGCGTATCAACGCATGAATCATTCCTTTCCCTAGGCTAGCTCGCCCTGAGCAATCTGCGCTTTTCACTTCATCAGCATGGAGCCCCTGACCTCCTGCTTAACCCAGCAGGAGAAAAGTATCTCTCGTAACGTATTTCTAGTTTCTACGGACTTTGATCGATACATTTAAGAACAATCAGGAGAAAGGTATCTTTTGTAGAGGCTGCTGAGGTACTTTTCCCTTGATCGACTCAATATTACGGAATATTGCAGTATCAATCTAGAACGAGCAGGAGAAAAGTATCTCTCGTAACGGAATTCTACGGACTTTAATCGATACATCTAAGAACAATCAGGAGAAAGGTATCTTTTGTAGAGGCTGCTGAGGCACTTTTCCCTTGATCGACTCGATATTACGAAATACTGCAGTATCAACCTAGGACCAGCAGGAGAAAAGTAAAAGTATCTCTTACAACGGATTTCGACGGACTTTGATCGATACATTCAAGAACAATCGGGAGAAAGGTATCTTTTGTAGAGGTTGCTGAGGTACTTTTCCCTTGATCGACTCAATATTACGAAATACTGCAGTATCAACCTAGGACCAGCAGGAGAAAAGTAAAAGTATCTCTCGTAACGGAATTCTACGGACTTTAATCGATACATCTAAGAACAATCAGGAGAAAGGTATCTTTTGTAGAGGTTGCTGAGGTACTTTTCCCTTGATCGACTCAATATTACGGAATATTGCAGTATCAATCTAGAACGAGCAGGAGAAAAGTATCTCTCGTAACGGAATTCTACGGACTTTAATCGATACATCTAAGAACAATCAGGAGAAAGGTATCTTTTGTAGAGGCTGCTGAGGCACTTTTCCCTTGATCGACTCGATATTATAGAACACCGCAGTTGCAACCCAGAAAGAGCAGGAGAAAAGTATCTCTCGTATTAGTGTCCAAGGTACCTTTCCCTTGATCGCAAGAAATCCGTATTGTACGTAAAATCTATAGAAAAAAGAAAACCCGTATCTTTTTCGAGGGCCAAAAATTCGTAGATCTGGCATCCTAACGTGCTACACACCTCAGCCCCTGTGCGCAACTCTCGTTTGATCTTATCCATCTCTTTCTAGGCTATCTTCCTAAACTCGGCCCATACTGGGGCACCACATGAGAGCATCAACAATCTTCCTTGAGGTTTTTTGTCATCAGTTGGCTTAGGTAGATCACTTTGCACGCAAGATACTTCAAAAATCTCGTAGCTGATGTACATTCGGAGCGCAGCAGGCGGACATGCAATATCTACAGTCCAAGAAAAGAGTCGTGGCCTAGAGAAAGAACTGAAGCTATTAAATGGGGTCAAAAGTAACACTTTAAGCAGGATTTTCCGGTACAAAATTGAGACATCTGATCATGTGTCAACTCTCGATTCTACATTTTTAGAAGTGAAGCCTTACTGTAGTAGACTTAATCCACGAAACAAAAACACATTTAAGCAGGATTATGGAAGGACGTATTTGTCGAGCGGTTTCTTTGACCCTTTCGTAATATGAATATCGCATACACACACAGACGTGTGCAGTATAATCACAAACTAGGTTCAAGCTGAAGCGATCATATTTTGAGTGATCGCGTTAATTGAAGTTGTTCAATACTACATAAAGCTGTCTTTAAACGAAATTAACGACTAACGATGAAAGGTTAATTTCGTTGCTAACATCTTTCGTCGGCCGTTGCCTGATGTACGTACGTACGCGGAAAAGGAGACCGTACCCGAAAAAATTCTTCTCGACCCAACATTAATCATTACACCATTACATGCCGAGCATTTGGTTTGTACATATATGCTCACCGAGCGTATGAATATATGCGAGGATATACCTTATGAAATACACGATAGCCACACGTCAATTCTTGAGTGAAGGACAGATGTTAGAAAATTGATTAGACGCTCATTAGCTTTTTAATTTGTATGAAAACAAATCAAAACACGGAGGATAATAAATTAAAAAATACAAAACAGTTATACATATTATGGTCGTGCTTTCGTGATGTGTGTGAGCGCCGCACCACAGCACTAAATGAACCATCATCATCTGTTCTTCATCTCCGCGATGATGGTCGATCACTCGACGCCCTATGTCCAGAATGCTCGCAACGTTAGTCATTTCCGCGATATCCATTGATCGTTGGCGCGCGAAAGCCGAGGACCCAGGAATATTTCGTAATTACATTTTTCCCCTTAATGAATAATCTTCCCGCGCGGCTACTAATTCAACTGGCGATAGAAAAGTCTTTTGGAAAGAAAAAATCGTTCCAACGCCGTGTGCCGATGGCCATATTGACAACACTCTGGACGAGTTTTGCCATAGTTGGTACTTTGACCCACGTCGAGTTTTTTTCCTTCTTTTTTTCGTCGTCGTCGATTATAAAGACGAAGGCGCAGCGAGAGGAAAAAGACGTGACGACGATTTTGACCTTAACCAGAACAACTTCTTATACTTCATGTATACGCCCACTTAAAAAGGGCCTACAGAAGAACCGAGACGACTCGTTTATCGGGAGCTCAAGCCGATTTGCAGTTATATCGCGCGCCTTGTTTTTCTGAGCGAGTAAATTTTAATATCGCATTCAGAAAGACGACGACGACGACAACTGGCGAAGTTCACATTTTCATGCGCTCTCAAAACATAGAGCAAACTTATATTCCTACGTGAAAACCAGTTTTACTTGCCTGCGAGAGTCGATTACGGAGAGTTCTCTTCGGGTTGTTTACTCCTTTCCTTTTTTCTAATAAGTTATATTTTTTCCAGAATCTAGTTCTTCTAAATGGAATATGTATATAATACAGATAAGTGTGCGCGGAGTATGTACCCGCATAGATGGAAGAAAGGAAATGAGAAAGAGAGTCTTTAATCTGTATCAGGTTTTTACAGTCATTGGTGTACTACTACACTGCATTGGCAGGGTATATTTATTAAATGGTTTGCTACTTAAGTGGGTTTTAAAATGCGATCGATATCCGTGTATTTTTATGAAATGTGAGCCACAAAAAAAGACTGTTCACATGGTTCGTTATTATGCTGGCTTATCGAAATTATGCATCAGTATTCAATAATGTTTTGGTTTTTGTGAGATTAGTCTGGTCTGTTAATGTTGTCGCAATCGTCTTTACGTGTGCAACTTCAACTTTCCTACCACTGTACAGGTGTATCGACTCATTTATCTGACTGGGAACGAGATCAGTGATTTCTCATTGTGGAAGTTGAAACATTGAAACGTAACAGAAGGACTGAGTACCGCAGATTCTACAACTTCTTAGTATGATACAAGGAAAATTGAGGGGAAAGAGAGGGGAGAAGACGACGACCAGACTGGATCCAGATCAGATCGATAGTCTCGTAGTTTTTGGTCACTCACTGAATCGACAAAGGACAAAAACACAATGAGATTATAACAACTTTATGATTGAGTTACATGAACAGAACAAGAAGACGTCATCATCAATCCCTAAGTATGAAAACTAACCAAGTGAAGAAGACAACAAACTCAAAACCCTGGCAAAGGAGAAAGGAGGGAAGTTGGTGGTCCGCTGAAGAACCGTTCTGACTTCCCTCTTGCGTTAGAACGATTTATAGAATAAGTCAAAATTGCCGAACATTCTGAGATAGGATTTAAGCGCAATGCAAAAAAGTCGTGTAGTGCGTACCCAGCTACGTAAGCATTTTTCCCAGTACTTCTGAATCGTTCGAACAGATAATAAATAGAAGCGTTGATCGAGTTCCAGCGCCTGACGTCATCATCATTCCCTGAGCACATCATGTTATGAATGACATTCTGCATAATATATTATTCTCATACAGTCAATACCCAGTGAAAAACGTGCTGGAATCCTCGAGGAGTAAGAAAGTTATACATAGATTCCTAATTTCCCCGACAGAACATGAGTATTGTTCCCTGTAAGTTACGAGCGACAGTATTATTCTTCGAAAGCATTAAGATTCGTTGACGAAGACCAGCTGAGTAATGAGACAAGAGTGTCACTTCTGCGGCCGAAGAGGGAGGGCGGCGGCGGTGTCGCGAGTTGCGGTGAATTCGTACAGTAATTTACTTTCTCGTTATCTCGGGATTTGTAGTAATAATAATAACGATAATAATAACGGGCGGTATAATTAATTTTTCTACTCATTTATCATTTTACGTGCAGTATTTTATACATTTATAGAAGTTACACGTAGACGCGGCCTCGGGTTTTCCTTTTTCCTGTCTCGCGCTGCGAAAATGCGGCTACGATTTTCTCCGCGGCCACTGCGCTATACTCCAGGTGAATTACCGAGGAATGAACGCCTCTCGGACGGGACGGGAGATACGTCGACGGTCTCGCAGAAACATTTGGCGTGCGCGCCGCCGTAAGCGTGTGTCGACTTTTTCTCGCACGTGGTCCCTCTCTCGTTTCTACACGCCGTCACGTCTTACGACATTTTTGCAGCAAAAGTTATTGCTGGTCAACACGAAAATATTTCGCTATATATTTTTTTACGCAACTTACCATACCGAACGCATTGACAGCCCGTTTTCCGGCTTATGGTCGCGTCGTTCATCATCTTTTTAAAATAGCGATTTATTCGGTCGGAAAATTTCTTCTTCTTTTCAATATACGTGTTCTAAGTTTCTTTCGCGAAACGCTGCTACTGCTGTCGCCGTTACTCTCATTCTGCGAGAAAAAATACGATAGATCGGTGCAAAAGTTTTTTTTCTTCGCGCTTAACTGCTCGTAGAGTAATTCTTTGTAAACATCCCCTCTATTTTCCAGACCCTAGTTCCGTAAAACACTCTTCAAAGAAGTGAGGAAACTCGGAACGACCCATCAATTGTATAAAGAGAATAAATATTTGAAATTTTATAACAAAGATCGAAAGATTTTCTCGTATATATACATAACGAACGACGTAGTATTTACTTTACTCAATTATTGTATGGTTGGAACGAGAGTAGAGGACGATGTCAAAATTACGATAAAATTGTTTACTTTTTTTTTATCGGGCACCGCTTCGAAGTTGAAAGGAAATCTCCATCTCAAATAACGATAAATTAACCTTGACCGAACGCTTTAGAACGTGTGTATATCTATTTTCAAGATGCTGTGGTATTTTTAACGTACGTCTTCATCATTTTTGGTGTAGAATGCAGGATTAACGCCCGTCTCGGTGTCGCTAGAGCGTTGTCGAGAATTAACGAAATATAGGATTTCCTGCGTCGTGGAGGGCTTGTTTTCGTAATAATTTTCATAAAAATGATGAATGATATACGGTTCAAGGGGGAGAAAAATGTCGTCGGCGTGACCATCGCGCGTCGGTCGCCCAGAAAATCAATCAAATATAATTCGGACACGTCGTCGAATGCGCCTTCGTCCTCTAGTTAATTAACCGGAATATTCCGGTCCTGCTCGACATCCTGTTACGTTCTCGCATCTGTAATAACCGCGTTAACTCGGGCCTGCTCGGCCTATAGCGCACGTGTCCACTGATATTTCTCATGATCGAGATGTGTCGAACGGTGCATCAGCGGAGAGTAAGACGTATATTATATTTAATAAATGGGGATCTGTATATTAACGCCGGGCGCACGACCCTCCTTTCTCAAGCAAGTGCTGTACCTTCGGGACTCGATTCTCCAGAGGGTAATGGGAACGTTTTAGAAGTGTACGGAATAACGTTGTGTGCTGCGTGCGAAAATCGCGGTCGTCGGATTTTTGGCGAATCTGGTCGCATTGGAAATCGAGTTGCACGCACACAAGTCGCGGATACGTATGACCTAACCTCGTATCAATTTTATAGTGTAGGTTTTGAAGTTTGTGGGAGCCAGCGATTCGAAAACTTGTTACGATTAGGAGAAATGAAAATTGAATTTTCTGCTGAACAAAAAAGCAAGCGCAGTTACGTATTTCTGTGGATTTTGAGTGACGATCAGGAGAAACGTATCTCTCGCACGAGTGACTGAGGTACTTCTCCCTTGATCGACCTAATGTTGCAGGGGACTGCATCATCGCCCTGTAACGACTAAGAGAAAAGTATCTCTCACACTAGTGACTAAGGTACTCTTCCCTTGAGCACAAAAAATACGCATTTTATTCAGAATCCGAAGAAAAATCCAAATTTTTTTCGAGGACCGAAAATCCCTAGATCTGGCAGCCTTGAGTCCCTGGCCTAGCATCGGTCGAATAGCGGAAATTACCTCAACCGTACTCCCCTCCCTTGCCGAAAAGAGTTGAGGAACACTTTTATTTCAATCTATAAGAGGATGAAGGTTAGCTGCCAAGTTGTTACCAAAGCAGACAAAGGAAGTACTGTCGTCCTCAAAGACAAACCTAAAAAGACATTAAAGTGCACGAATTCCTTAGCACCATAGGCGCAGTGCCTGCAACAGAGTTCAACTTCAACACACTCAACGAAGTTCGGTTTGAACTCAGGCGAAAATTCATTAATTAAAATTCCAAATATAATTATATTAATTCTTAAATTAATTAAAAAATTTTTTTGTTGTAAGTTTTATTAAATTATATTTAATATGTAATTTAAATTAAATTAAATCATAATAAAAATCATAAAAAATTTTGAATATTTTTAAAATAATTTATTATAAATTCAAAAATTCTCAAATATTAAAATTTTCAACTCGACTTAATAATTTTTTGTAATAAATAAGTGATAAAATTCCTATAATAAAAACTTATTAAATTAATTCAAAATATTTATAAATAAATAAATAATTTTTTTTTATTAAATTAATATTTACTTGAATAATTTTATAAATAAATTTTTATTAATTTAAATATTAATATTTATATTTTTAATTTAATAAAATCTTAATACAAAAAGAATAAAAATAATTGATATTTTATATTATTAAAAAAAATGGAATGATTAATAATTGTATATTCATATAATTTAAAACTAAAATAAGCACATCTTGTATGAAGAACCGTTGAAGAAAGTCTTCCTCATTTTTAATCCCTACGACACCCCCCCTCCCTCGCCCTTCCAAGAATACACGAAATAGGGATCCTATGCGCCCGGCAGACCATCTTTCATTTTTTCCTCCACTTAGAAGTTGGTCCAACATCTTGATATAAGATTCACCAACCCTCCTATTCTCCAAAGTCTGAGTTACTCCTAAAAACCCTCCTCTTTCTGGAAGCATCCTTGCATCTCTCGACTTGGTGGGCTCGTTTCCTCACGTTCCCCTCCAACCTAGCCGTGAACGCACTGCGGAGTTGCTTCATGAGGCAGCATGTGTGAATTTAACCCCTCTCTCTCTCTCTCTCTCTCTCTCACAGTGCCACCTCAGCCCCAATGTTTGTCAGTTTAACAATTCTTCATTGGCATCCTTTTAGGATCACTACTGAGTTTCGAATTTCCAGATTAGAGGATGTCTTCCAATCGGAATTCCTCTTCTTCAAGCACATTTTTTTGCCGTGGCGTCGATAACATACTGTGGTTTGGACCGGATCATTGCAAACCCTGCATGACCTGCTCGGTTTAATTCCTCTCCCTCCTACTCTTTCCACCTAGGTTTCAATCCTCAAGCATTTGACCGACATGGAGATTGGACGGTAGGAAAGAAGGAGGGGTTAGTCTTTGTTTGGTTTGAGAATGGGAATAGTTTCTAAATAGCTGGGAATATGGATGAGTTGAAGATTTAGGAGAGAGGTGAAGTGAGAAATTGATTGAAAGTCACCTTCATATTAATGTAAGTTCAGAGATCAAAGAGATTTGACTGAGATCCTGGCCGTAGAGTTAAATCGATATGTAGGCCAATCGAAGTAAGGAACGACCATCTCTACATTTCAGAGGCCTCAAAATTCTTACAATGTCTCCTAACGTGTCTCATCTGACGAAAAAACGGAAATGAATTCTGGATAACAAGGCAAGACCGCCACACCCCTTTGAAGGCCCAAGAAACCATTATCCAGCAAGACAAAAGTTTTAATGACGTATTTTGTTATTTTCATCAATGTTTTGATCGTTAGGGTATTCCACTCTTTCAGAAGGAGGTGAGGAGATTGAAACCTTAACCGACATACCACTATTCTTTATTCAAAAGTACCTTAGTCACGGTTATGAGAGATACTTTTCTCCTGGTCGTTAAAGGCTGATACCGCAATCTTCCATAACATCGAGCCGATCAACGGAAAAGTGCCTTAGTCACTCGTATTAGAGATACCTTTCTCCTGATCGTTATTGAGAAGTCAACAGTTATTTGAAATCTGTTTTTAGATTTCTGAAAAATGGCGGACAGTGCTGCCAGATCTACGGATTTATGGTCCTCTAAAAAGTGATTTTTCTGCGTTGTGCTCGAAGGAAAAATACCTTAGTCACGATTATGAGAGATACTTTTCTCCTGGTCGTTATAGGCTGGCACCGCAATCTTCCATAACATCGAGGCGATCAAGGGAAAAGTACCTTAGTCACTCGCATAAGAGATACCTTTCTCCTGATCGTTGTTGAGAAATCAGTTGAAATTAGCGGTTGAAATCTGTTTTCAGGTCTCGGAAAAATGGCGGACTGTGCTGCCAGATCTACAGATTTTCAGTCCTCTAAAAAGGAGATTTTTCTGCATAGTGCTCAAGGGAAGATTACCTTAGGCACGGTTGTGAGAGATACTTTTCTCCGGGTCGTTTTAGACTAATATCGCAGTCTTTACGATATTGAATCGATCAGGGGGAAAATACCTCAGTCACTCGTATGAGAGATACCTGTCTTGTGATCGTTACGATAAATTAGTCGAAATCCGTTTACAATCTTGAACAATTGGCTCTTTTGTACGCCTTAGAAGATACCGTTTCTGTAACTCGTTTTTCATCTTCTATCCTTGTATGTACTCTCCATTTGGTGTCTTCTACTACCCTCTATCCAAAATTTTCTTCTCAATGTCGAAATCGAAATTTGGCTCCATTTCCCTCGCCCCTCCCTCTCCCTGAAAATTTTCCAAACTACGCCTCCGCATACTTCTAAATTTATATTTCGATTTATTTCATCGCCTAGGCAAGCGATTGCAAACTCACATTACTGTAACTCAATACAAACCGAGTTACCATTATCACCTGTTGTCGTCCTCGCTTATCATTCGTCTATTCCAACAATATTTCTATTAACTTGTTAGACAATATTCCGTCGTAAAATCCATCGACATGCCTATAACGTATTCATGAAAGCGTGGGCTCCTTTCTCCAATCAAAGTAGGTTTATTAACGAATGCCTTTAATGATTACCTCGCGTGATTTTCCAGCTCTATAAACCCCGGGACCGTATATCAATATAAATTGAACTTGTCGAAGTCTCTAGGTAATTGTAGACGGAAGAGAAAATTATCGTATAAAAGTGAAAATTTATATGTCGATAAACGAACAACGTTATTATCGACGATCACTTTGAAAAGGGCGCATTTTTGATGGACGTCTCTCTCGACTACCCTAACATGTGTCAGACTGAGCTCGCTGCTGTCAAATAATCGTGCAATACGATGCTAAAAATAAAGCGATCGCGAGTAGACCGTAATAAAACGGGAATCGATTATTATTTTTAATTTCTTCCTTTGTAACGAACGCAGGTAATTAATTTTTCTGTACTTTATTTTGCTTGTTGCAGGTGAGTTATGAAGCTGCTGGGTGCGCTTTATTGTAGATTAAAGAGCGAGATCGAAGACAGGCATGGTTATATGGGCATATAATACAGCTCACTCGTTTATCGAGTAGATAGGCGGTGGTGCTCAACACTGTATTTATGGCTTTTATTTATTCGCTGTCGTATGCAGGGTGTGCTAACAAACAGGCCACGCGAATACCATGTGTTCGGGTAAGTAGGTCTATATAGTTGAGTAAGGAAACTCGACAAGTAATTTGGAGGCGTGGTTTCTCATCTTCTGGGATAGAGTGTCTTTCGAGTGTACGTAGGGAAAAAAAAGAGGATCATGTTGTCGCGAACCCTGTAGGACCCCTAAATTTTCAGAAAACATTTTAGAAAGCTCTTCGCGATTGTGTCCTACATTTTAAAAGGCTTTCTCTCGCGGGTGCATTCGGAGAGATTAAATTACACCTCGAACGCGTGAAACAATAAAAAAGAAAATGAATAAAGAATAGGAGCAGCGCCGCCGTGTCCGTTAAAATAATTTTCACACGTGATAAGGCGTATTATGGACTACACGTATCTATTGTTTTACGTTATTTTCATAATTTTGCGAACGTGTTAAATTGGGAATTATATATTATAGGGATGTACAATAATGAGAAGCGTGTTCTCGGAATATTTCCTCCGTGAGTGCATAATACATTGTTCGTGTACGTGTGTCGATAATTTCCCAAGAAGAAGTGAAAACCGATGTAGGAGTAATATTAGCTGACCGAACTAAACGTAATATATACGCGGACACACACGAAATATAAATTTATTGTAATGACGGATAATTGTTTCGTCGATATTCGTCGTATATCCGCACGACGGGTATACGTACGCCGTAAATATGTGCAGACAGTTATATTTTAACGCGAAGACAGGCTACATGCACGAGTGTCCAGTATATTTGAGTATACTTGACCCCGAACCGTGTGTATCTTCGTGGTGTGCGCCTCCTTCAAAATCGAATCGCCAGACTGATGACCCACAAAGTAAGGGTCACTAACGCGTGGTGATGGCCGTTCTCTCGCGCTAATCTGGATCATCGTTTCTATATTTCGCCACTTTTCTATCGTGAGGTCGGAAATAAAATATACGTGCGCAGACAGGTAAACGAGCGTACGTATATGCGCGTATTCGGGACACCGGAATTCGCATTGTAGTCTGGGTATGAATGGAATATGAGCGTCGTAAAATTGTACGAGTACGTGTGAGGTACATGTTTTTATTTTCGTCATCAATAATGGCATTCTGGATAGAGATCGCTCGAGCCTTTGAGAGACGCAAAATTGATGGAGAGAAGGGGTGGTGTACTTGGTGGATTGTGATCACCCCCCCTAGTGGGTTGTAATTTTCCTCTATGAAGCGGGGGGGGGGGGTGAATGAATTTTCAACAGTAATGATATTGTAATACGCCGGCCAAAGATCAAAAGGACGGAGGATGTGGCTCAAGTCCAATCAAAACTTACCAAGAAACGGCAGCATGATCTCGGGGGAGGGAGGTAGTGCTGCCAGATCTACGGATTTTCGGTCCTCGAAGAAGAATACGGATTTCTCTACGAATTTTACGTAAAATGAGTAATTCTTGTGCTCGAGGGAAAAGTACCTTGGACACCCATATGAGAGATACTTTTCTCCTGGTCGTCAGGCAGACATGGCCATCGCAGTCTTCCCTAACATTGAGCCGATCAAGGGAAAAGTACCTTAGTCATGGGTATGAGAGAAACCTTTCTCCTGGACGTTATTGATGAATCAGTTGAAATTAGTTGAAATCTGTTTTGAGGTCTCGGAAAGAATGGTGGACAGTGCTGCCAGATCTACGGATTTTCGGTTTTGAAGAAATGATTTTTCTGCGTCGAGCTCAAGGAAAAAGTACCTTAGTCACGGGCATGAAAGATACTGTTCTCCTGGTCATTACAAGCTGACAGCGCAATCTCCCTTAACATCGAGCCGATCAAGAGAAAAGTACCTTAGTTACTAGTATGAGAGATACCTTTCTCCTGATCGTCGTTAGGCTGACATGGTCATCACAGTCTTCCCTAACATCGAGCCGATCAAGGGAAAAGTACCTCAGTCACTAGTATGAGAGATACCTTTCTCCTGATCGTTATTGAGGAATCAGTTGAAGTTGGCTGTTGATATCTGCTTTTAAGTCTTGGAAAAAATGGCGGACAGTGCTGCCAGATCTACAGATTATTGGTCCTGTAAACAGAAGATTTTTATGCGTCGTGCTCAAGGGAAAAGTACCTTAGTCACGGTTATGAGAGATACTTTTCTCCGGGTCGTTTCAGGCTAATATCGCCCTCCTTCCGATATTGAATTGATCAAGGGAAAAATACCTCAGTCACTCGTATGAGAGATACCTGTCTCCTGATCGTTACGATGAATTAGTTGAAATCCGCCGTTGTTCGGTCGTGGAAAAAATGGCGAGTACTGATTTTTGAAAATAATTATCCGGCAGCGCTGCAGGGGCGTCGGAGAGTGGAAACTCTTCCTTGTGAGCCTCCTTTGAACCAATAAGGTCAATTTCCAACTTGACCTGGTTCACTCGGGCAAGGTGCTTAATCGTCACGGCAGAAAGATGAGTGGCGATGTTTAAGGCTTGAGCCACAGGCACAAAGGACGACATTTCTTTTGCCCCAGGCGTTTCTTGAGGAGAAGTCTTGTCATCAAGCTTCTCTCTCTTTCTAGTCGGTTTGAGCTTGATGTCGATCGATAGAATGATCTGAAAAAAACCTATTTCTAAAGCTTTAGATCTTACCTTTTCTCTTTCCCGGTGTTTGTCAAATGTTGTCCCTAAGCTTCAATGTTCTGCTTATTCGCCTGTCTACATCGGCTACTCTAAATCAGGATTCAGGGAAACCTTGATGAAGTCGGATCTGCCCCCCTCCCTCCTCCAAAAGCGGATGCCTTTTAGACGCTGGCCATAAACCGTTCTCCTCTATTCTGAGAGTTTCTTACCCGACAACAACCTTATTGAAAAGTTTCATAAGCTTCCTACCGACGACTCCTTATTCACCATTGTTTTCTTGTCACTACAGGTTTTGATTGTGATGGTATTTCCTCCTTTCCTGTTCTTCTTTTCGTCATTTCTGAAGACGGCTTTTTAGTTAAAAGATCAATATTTGAGCGGCTTGACCCACAGCCTCATTGACCCTACTTGAGAGGAAATTGTAGTGAAACCCGGACGATTTCAATTAAAGCTATGCATCATGGTCTCCTCAATCTTTGTATGGTTGGCAAGTAGAATAAAAAGATCAGGCGTTAAAGAGCGTCAAATTGAAAATTGTTACGATTCCTCATCTTACGAGATAGAAAAAAAAACAAATGAAACGAAACAAATCAGGATGATATTACGAGATCGCCGCAGACACCTTAAAAGCCCCCTATAGAATTGGAGCTGCGGAAGTAGGTACTATATACCCGAGATCTATATACGAGTATAGTTTTGTGTTACAAGTGCGCGGGACAATGAGAGCGCGTGAGCCGGTAAATCGTTTTTAAATTCTCTCGTTTTTCACTATATCAAATCGAAAGGATATGTTGAAAACAAAATTTTACGAACGGCGAACGAGAGACACGAACGATAAAAACTATTTTTCCTTGTCGTATCCGCACTACTAAATTTGTACAAAAGGAACATTCTACAGGCCGTGCAAATCCGCGCAATAAATTCTCGCTTTCTATACCAAATCATTTTAACCAACGTGCGCAGGCAATAATTTCGAAAGGAAAAAAAAAGGCCAATAAAAGTTATTTACGACCACCTATTGCAAATCCACTAGAAGCTAAGGCCTGAAAAGAGTGAGTCGCGTTATAGAATTCCTATACGTATGTACTCCATTCGACGACATCAGAGCGATCGTAAAAATGCGTCCAGACGATTGAAAATTAATACACACACAGTAGCCTGTAAAAATACCTTTATATCGAGGCAGTTGGAAGTATTTTTATATTCTCGAGTCGAAATTCTCCGAAGAACGAATGAACCTAAACGATAATATGCACTGACGAAAATTTTTAAGACCGTTCGTTCTCGTGAATTAAAATTAATTTCTCTCGTTTTATTCGTTTTCCAAAGGAATTTATTTCACATTTTTGGGGTATTTGAGCGTTAAAGTAGATTTTTTTCCGAAGGAGGTCACCTGATCGTGGTTTTCATTCGACACTGTTCCCTCGAGGTATTATAATCAGCTTCACACAAGCGTGATTTTACGCTTTTCAAAACGACTTTAGGAACTTCTTACAGGCGATTGTATAAGCAAAATTAGATGAGTTTCACGAGGACGCTTTTTAATTTGAAGCTCCTTGTCGAACATCTTATACTCGTCCCCTTAACTTTAACAAAGCGTTTGCTCTTTCATTTTGCGAACTTTTCGCGCCACAAACCAGCCCTCGTTACCAGAAAATCTTTTCTGTTTCGTCGCCTGTCGCCGCTTTTCAAAGTACGTCGTATAACTTGAGAGAGAGAGTGTTGCTATAACTTCGCCGAGGGTGGAGTGCCACTGTACTGCCCACTTCTTTGTGTGTGTGTTTTTTTTAACCAACTCCGCGTGGTAAATCATGGACCAAGTAAACATTCGCGAGGATTATCGTACATAAAAAACGAGAAAATAAACCACAGGCTCGCGTCAGGTACGAGCAGGATTTACTATATGTCGCCTATACAATACATTTTACGATTACGGCGGAAAAAAAAATACTCGTAGTAAAGTCTATTGTTTTTAGGCTCGTATACACGTCGCGGCCGTTTAATGCCTCACGGGGAGCCTTTCTTTATAACTCGCGTGTTTGCTTGATAATATCGACAACGAGCAGCCTTATTAAACATAGAATACACACCGTATATTTTAGAAAGTTACAAGCTCGATTTGAGCGTCAATAAATAATTCCAGAGAAGAAAAAAAAAAGGTGAATAAAGTATACGGTAATGTATTCGCGAGCGCTGCAGTAGACTGTTTATGAAATGTATACCATCAAAGGTTGTAAAAGCGAGCGATAACTGCGATAATATTCTGATGCGAAAAACTATAGTATACAAATGTACGTAACCTAATTACACTACAAAAAAAAAACATAAAATCAACGCCTCGTAGTTTTTACGCAATCCACCCGGATGCAGAATGACTTTACAACAGTCAATGAATGTGTCCTATAGCCTTACAATTAACACCCGTCACTTTCATCCACTCTATGAACAATACAATAAATAGTATCACCGTAGCAGCTGAACTCTAATGGACATGTACTGTGTAACAGACGAGAAATGGCAGATGAATCGAGATGGTTGGTTCGTGATTTCGACGCGTTCGAACGTATTTTCGAACCCCTTCCGAAGGCTAGAGAGATAAAGACGACGAAATAATGATCGACGACGACTATCGAGATCTGGTATAATAATGAAAACTGGGAAAAATGTTGATTAATTTAAGAGAAAAAAAAACCATCTGCGACTGAATCGAAAAGTAGGATTGTCGTATTCGAAAGCAGGTGTTTGCCATCAGCTCATTATAATTGGTAACATCGAATTCTTCAGACTATAATTTCTCGAAATGATGGAGAAGTTATCGCGGAATCCTTTTATTAGCTTCGTGATTAGAGCGGACCATTAAATGAGATTATTGTGGGAAGCTGATAAAATTAATTTATTGAAGGAGGGTACGCCGGCGGCTCGCCTACTGAACGCAAATTATTTTCTGCAGGATTTTTTCTTGCCCTATGATTACGCTACCTTTGAACACGCCTCGAGCTTTGGCTGGGCTCTTATCTTATTTAGTAGTGGCAAATCACAATCATGAGAGTCAAAATAACGGAGGGAGAAAAAGACTCATTAATTTTGTGAACAAGTGAGAGTTGATACATATCTGCAGACCTGGGGTACGTTGACGACATTTTGTGCGCGTGAACCGGTCCTGTGAAGCTCCTTGCTTACTCGAACAGCCAATACCCTTCGCTAGAAGTTGATGGCTCCTCTATAAATTTTTTGGACTTGACCATACGTGTCCGAAGAGACACTTCAACCGACATTGCTACCCATGGGTCGTCCTCTGTGTCTGTTGCTCACAAAATAGCTACTTTAAGTACTCACATCCCTCTGAGTGAGGCCGCTTTCCGGAAGGAACTTCGGACGATAAAGTACCTTGCCCGAGTCAGTTGGACATTGACCTTATGGTTCGAAGGAGGCTCACGAGGAAGAGTCTTGACTCTACAACCTCGCTCCATTGCTGCCAGATGATATTTTCGAAAAACCGTACTCGCCATTTTTCTCAAACCTAAAAACGGATTTCTATAAATTTCAACTGATTTATCGATAACGATCAGGAGATAGGTATCTCTCATACCTGTCACTAAGGTACTTTTTTCTTGAGCACTATCCAGAAAAATCTTTTTTTCTTGAGGACCGAAAATCCGTAGATCTGGCAGCCAGGGGTGCGGTGACCCTCTTCTTGAGCTTCCGAGGACCCCCCCCTCCAAGGAACATATGTACATCTCCCCTAGTGCTGCGAGATCTACGGATTTTGACATGTTTCATGTCTTTTCTCTACCCCCCTAATCCTTGAAAATTGTCCGGGCGTCCGGTTGTGACCTTGAGACTTGAAAGAATTTTGGTAAAAAAAAAAAGAAATAATAGAAGAAAAATAAAATAAAAAAAGATAAAATGAAAAACTTGAATTTAAAAAAAATTAAATAAAAAAAAAATAGAATTAAAAATGAAAAAAAAATAAAATGAAAAAAATAAAAATAATTCAAAATAAATTAAATATAAAATGTAATAAAAATAAAATAAAATAGATGAAATGAAAAATGAAATTAAAAATAAAACAAAAATAAAAAAAATAATATAAAAAAATGGAATAAAAAAAATTAAAAATGAATCAAAAATAAAATACAATAAAATGAATAAAATGAAAAATTAAATTAAAAAATAAAACAAAAATAAAAAAAATTATATAAAAAAATAGAATAAAAAAATAGAATAAAAAAATTTAAAATAAAATAAAATAAATAAAATGAAAAATTAAATTAAATTAAATTTTAAATTAGATTGAAGATAAAAATAAATGTCTGGGAGGTCATTGAGAAATTTGCAAGTACCGTCCTTTCTCAAAAAAAATAATAAAAAAAAATAAAATAAAAATAAAATAAAATGAAAATAAAATCAAAAATAATTCTGAAAAAACTCAGAAGCCGGACGAACGAGCGGAGCGAGTGAGGCTCAGTAATCTCATCAGCCTGAAATATACTAAAGTAGACTTGTTCTGGACCAAGAAGCGGGACGAACGAGCCGAGCGAGTGAGGCCCAGTAATCTCATCAGCCTGAAATATACTGAAATAGACTTACATTAGACCAAGAAGGCTCATTAGCCTGAAATATTCCAAAATAGACTCATACTACATCGAGCGAGTGCCGCGAGTGATTCCCAGAGAGCAGTCAGCCTAAAATACTCTAAAGTAGACTTATAATATTACAAGAAGCTGGAAATTTCGGAAATATTTGAACTATGAACAGCTTAAGACGACTGGCAAAAAGACATGAAACATGATCTTTATATTTTTGGCAGCGCCAAGAAATCCTTCCTTTTTTGGTCGTTGAAAAAGATACGAGTTTTTCTTTTTCTATAGATTTTACGTTCACTATGGATTTCTTGCGATCAAGGGAATGGTATCCTAGACATTAGTACGAGAGATACTTTTGGTACTGCTCCCGTTACGTCGAGTCGATCGAGGGAAAAGTACCTCATTCCCTCTTGTGAGAGATACCTTTTTCCTGATTGTTATCGATAGATAAATCAAAGTCTGTAGAAATCCGTTCTTCGGTCTTACAAAAAATGGCGCATACGGATTTTTGTAACAATCATCTGACAACATTGACCCCCCCCCCCTCCTCCTCCTCCTCCTCAGCTCAGAATTGGAAATACGACTTTCAGTTTTTCAACATGATATTGTCCAGGCTACAAAATTCTTATCTATCATCATAAATTTTCATGAATGAAAATTACCAAAAAAAAGTCCCCCTTAAAATCAGTACGAGGAATCATCCTCACAAAAACCCTGTCATCGCACCCTTGCTAGCAGCACTGTCCGCCATTTTTTCCAAGATTTGAAAAGTGAAAACCAATTTCAACTCAACTTGTACCGATTTACCAATAACGATCAGGAGAAAGGTATCTCTCATTCGTGTGACTAAGGTACTTTTCCCTTGATCGGCTCAATGTTATGAAAGACTGCGTTCTCTCATGTTTGTCTCCTCTCTCTTCATTGCTAAATCTCTATGTTCTGGCCTTCCTTTGAGGTAGCCATAAACAGCCCCAACGTTTCAGGACAAGGATTGTTTGTTAGTGTTTGCTGGCTTTGAGTCCCGTTAGGAGCTTGAGTTTCAACCTCACAACATCCGCATATTCTTCTGTAAGGGATCTTATGCTTCATTTTAACGTCTTCAATGGTACGAGTTGAAGATACAAGATTAATCTTCAATAATGATCTTTTCTCCGCATCCTATCTAAGGAAAGCTGAGTAGATGTTTTGTCTGGCAATTCTACCCTTCGACATAAGAAGTCGATCAGAGGTGTCGCAATAATTCTAAAGACAAAATCGTCTAATCAAAACAAACGAGTCGACGCTGTATAGTTTATAGTCTCGCCGTTTACTTTTATTAAGAAGTATCGATATAGTTACAGCTCTTAGCCGGGGTTTATTACCTTCTCCCGCGATAGGTTAACTCGCTTACCCCAGAGCTATGCAGTATATACGTGTATATAATTTCGCTTCGAGCGCGAGGGAATCGTGTCAGTTTGATCGAATTATAACACGCGGCAGCGTCCACTTATTCGCACCTTGATAGTATTTTACACTGTTTTACCGGTGTTTTACCGAAGAGAAAACGTCAACCATAAAATATTCATACGCAAATCGCGCTTCGGTGGTGCAGCGTTCATCTGGAATGAATTTATTTTATTATTATTTTCAGCGGTATAGCGTTTTCGCGATGTGTTTTCTCGAGCTCTCTCCGGCTCGTAAAATACGTATTTATATATCGGTACGCGATTAACTTCAGCATTCCTCGAAATGCGAACCAATGATGGGCGAACGGAACAGACGCAGAAGATTTGACTTACGAGACGAGCATCATTGTCGAAGCGAAAGGGCGAATTCATACAATATTTACACCGAGCACTTGTAATTATTAGAAAATCTCGCGTCGCGTCGTGTCATTTCGGGTAAAACGTCGCGAATAAAATGTATTTACCGTGTACACCGTGTGTACGAATTTTATGACACGTTTGTCAAGCCATCCGAGTATATGAAATGCGGGACAAAAAGTCGGGTATGCCAAAAATTGACTGTCCGATCGAGTGGTCTTTTCGCGTCGCGTCGTCGTACTTCACAATTTCGGCGTATAATTCGAAAATCGCATTAAAATTTAATTGACTCGCGGTTGCTCGGATGCGCATTAAACCGCTCTTTCAAATCCCAACGTCGACTCTCTTAATAACTATAACAAATAAGCGCTGGGTTTCATATTATATAAATGTAAACGCGTCGGGTTTGTCTTAGAGAGACGCGCCTTATATACCGGCAGCAGCGTGGTATTCCTCTTTTGCAGCATCGATAATAGCGTACACTTGTACGACGATTAAAACAGCATTCACCGGTAGCGATGTAGTTAATATTTTGAAAATCACAGCTCCATTATATTTTACAGCCATTAATAAGCCTATATACGGTGCTGTACTCTCACCTATTTTATCTGTAGTCGGTACCCAGGACAATTACCTGTGCACTTTCTACGCAACGAGTCATAAAAATGGAATGATCTGGAAGTGTTTAGCGATCCCTTGAACCTGCGAGTTCGTGTACGTACACAAAATACCTTTAGAGTTTATATGTTCTTCGGAGAGGTTGAGAAGTAATTTCCTAAAGGGGCTATGGGTTATAGATAGGAAAGTATATTCGCGTAATTAACTTTTCGAAGCGGATTCTCGAGTCACGCGAACCGAGTGTACAATTTGAAATTGTACCGTCACCGATCTCTCCACATGAGAAGGGGTTAATAGTTCACTTAGAAGATGCTAGTAGTTTCGCGTCTTATCCTTGTACAGAAAGCTGCGCAGGATAATTTGCATTCGAGTCTTCTTCAGAACAGCGTGAAGTGTACGATATTTCTCTCTTTATGATGAGATTCAGCGGTGCCATTAGTGCGAATATTTCTGAAGACTGGGGTTGACATTAACGTTGAGTACACTCACTTGTTTGAACTATGGTTAATGGAACTGATCTCAAGGTATGTGAGATCAGGTCAATGTAGTCGCGATGCGTCTCCGGCGCGTTCGGCCTCGTGCTTCGCAGTTGTTGATTGAATGAGGAGGGCAGCTTAGGGCAGCCTGCAGCGCAGGTAGGAGCTCGCAAATGAGAGGAGAACGATAGGGAGCTGAGAAAACTGGATCGCAGGCGTGAGAAAGTTCTCGATAAGCAATAATCAGCCGATTAATCCAGCCTTAGAGCCGGTGCGCAGGTATGCAGTGATTTTAGGGAGGATTGGTTTGCCTGTCCGCAGATCGGGGAACAGCGGATTACAGAAGAATTAGCTCGCGACTGCAACCAGATATCTCTTTGAAGACACTCAGTGAGTTCAAAGAGGTATGACAGAGAATCAAATAGTGCAGGGAATTACCGGAGAGTCATGAAATTTTACCCTGAATGAAGACTTCATATCCGATTCTAGGTCCTCAAATGGACCCATTCATCCAGCACTGAAGGTAGGAGGAAAAGAAATAGTGCAATTATTACGACAAATAAGCGATAGTTTCTCAGATCGTTGTGCTACTTTCAAACTTGAGAAGGAATGTATATGCAGTGTCAAGATTAACAGCTCTAGATAGGTACTGATTTGTAAACTTTCTCGATGAAGTCGCGAAATGAGAATACGAGACGGAATTTCTCACACTTGATATAACGAATCGTCTCTCCGACGGAATTTCGAGTATTGCAAAAAAAGAAAATGCATTTTTCTCGACGACATTCTTCTATCGAAAAGGTCAATCAAAACTTATCGATGACATTCAATCTCGTATACGCGACCATAAGTATCGTATTACATTAATACCTCGGACGAGGCGAGTCATCCGGATTTGGTTCGCGAGACAATTTACTGCCCCGAGTGCGAGGACATTAAAATTTTATTTTTCACAATTTTCACGCAAAATTTCCAACTCTCACCTGAATTGAAGGGGTTAATCTTGTAATAAGAGTTTTATGGCTGCTTCAATAAAGACCGTATAAAGTTCTCTGCTCGTATCTCGTAAAATAATACGGTATATTATTTGAAAACATTATCTTATATATATCGTGTATATATAAACGAAAAACGTAATGTTATGGACGATTTTTATGATACCTGTTGCTATTGCTCATCATGTAAGTGATAGGGTTTCGTATTGATTCTGTAGTATTTGAACAAGTCCGGGGGAGCGAGAGAGCAGTTATACTCGAAGGAATATAAGAAGAAAAATACTGTAAATGCACGAAGCAGTTATATGTAGTTAAGATGCGAGTAAACTTGGAACTCGGAAATTTTTAGGTTTTTAATGGGCTATTCGAAATTCCAGCAACTCCTCTCTATAATACGTAATACGATTATATTACTTCGGGGTTATTCTATAATATTTATTCGTGCATGTTTATTTTAAACGATGGTGATTTTTTTTTACCCTCTCTCCATCTTAAATAGATAACGAAATGGTTATCAAGCTCCGTGGAAGGGAAAAAAAGAAATAGTGTAAATGGATTGTAAAAAGAGGTTTTGGTTTTCGAGTAAAACGTGCGTGTGTTTTTCGTCGAATTTAAATGGTCGTCGATTTTTATTATTTTCTCGATCAATAATTTTAATGGACCTCGAGGAGGAACTCGCGTTAAAAAACCTGCAAAGTAAAACGAGCAAATTATTCGTTCTACGACTGTCGCGATCGCGCTTCCCGATAAACAATGCGGTGTTCATTTTCGCTGCGCCACCAAGATTACAATATAAGGAATCATTTTAATTATCCCTCGTTATGCGCTACACATATGAAACGGAAATACACCCCCCACCTCTCCCTGACGATTGTTTTGCGGTGTCGCCGATTGGAAAAAATGCCTCGCATTTTACACAGGCATTTTACACACAATGGCAGATAGAAGTGACCGAGCGCGTAGTTGAGCAGAAAAATTGAAAATTTCCAGTCCTTTCACGGTGTTGCGAAAGAATGCTGACCGAACGAAGTTGTGGGCAGTGCACTAGTCGCCTCGTCAGTGACAATAAATTGAATAAGATTATGTCATCATTTTCCCGTATAGGAGACTTCATTAGAGGTGAAGTGGAACAGCCGTTTTAGAGGTGGAAGGATTGTCAACTCCAGAAGCTAACCTACCCTCAAAATTTTGTCTTGCGAAAGGATGATTGTATGTGCTTGAGAACGAGATATACATCTAGCTGTCTATAAATGAAGATTTCGGACCCTCCAAACTTGAGTACGAAGTCTATTCTCTCTGATCGACTTACACTGAATCGATCAAGAGAAAAGTACCTCAATCGCGGTTATTAGAGATATATTTCTCTTAATAGTTATTTTTAAGTCAGTGAAAGTCCGTTCATGTCTCTTCCCACCATAAAGCTTGGAGGTTGAAAATTTCGTCCCCTTCTAGTAAAAGACGAGGAGGGTCCTAGCTTAGTTCAAGTCCAGTATAGATTTATAGCTTGGTGGACGGTGTATCCTCATTAGAGTAGCTCCTTCAAGGTAGCTAGATATGCAATGCTTTATACTGGAAGACAGGAAAATTACAGTCACGTAACGGATAACTTTATATTTTACAACACAACATGTTTCGCGACGTCTAAGCGACGCATCATCAGGTGTACTGAAATAAATACATACGATGGTACAAAAATTCATGCGACAAAGGAGAACGAGAAGAAAAATGTAGGAAGAAAGAAGGAGAAAGATCAAGTAGAAGTGAAGTCATCGTCTTCGGACGGAACAAGATTATGCATGTGAGAGATAAACGGATTGATGAGGCTGCGAGTATCGTTCAGAAGGAAGTCGCCTGAACGTGAAAGCTCGGCAATAATTTCAACCTCTTTTAACCTATTAAGGAGCCGGCCTTTCGTCGCTTTATGGATAAGCTTGAAGGTGAAATGATTGAAACTATGATTTTGCTCAATGCAGTGCCTCGCTATGGCGGATTTTTCCGGATGATGGTTACGGAATGCGGAGCCATGTTCATCGCAACGATCCTTAAGGGAACGGCCCGTCTGGCCAATATAAACGGCAGAACAGTTAGGGACTGTGCAAGAGGCACGATAAACTCCGCAGCACTGTTCAGGGAGGAGCTTATCTTTCAGAGAAGATAAGTGGCCCAAGGTTAAAAGAGAATAGAAGGCACAACGATAACCATAGGGTTCAAGAATGTGGGCCATTTTATAAGAGTGGTGGCCGAGAAAGGGCAAACGAACCCAGCGCTCACGAATAGGAGAGAGTACGCGCTGAGGAGCGAGGTTAGACTGCATAGCGCGTTGGAGAGATTTCCTCGAGATAACCTTATCAACGTCAAAAGAGATAATATTTAAGCGCGCGAGTTCGGAGATGTGTGCCTTCTCTATGTTGAAGTTGCGGGTGGAGAGAGGAATTGCCAGAAGGCGGTGGACGAAAGCGAGTAATGCGGAGTATTTGTGAGAATAATGATGAAAAGAGGAACCGTTGATAAGAATGTCAGTGTTAGAAGGCTTACGATAGATAGCAAACTGAGGAGAGAGGCGGTCGTTTTCGAGGTGAAGGGAAATGGTGAGGTCGAGATAATTGATAGAGAGACCGCCTATTTCGAGGGTGAAATGGATGTGAGGATGAATAGAGTTAAGGTGACAGAAAAGGGCTTCGAGATCGGACGAGGAACCATTCCAAACGCAAAGAATGTCGTCAACGTAGCGAAACCAGCGGAGAATGTGAGGTTGAGGAAGGATGGTGCTGGTGAGGAGATTGGATTCAAGCTTATCCATAAAGACGTCGGCAACGAGAGAAGAGAGAGGCGCACCCATTGGAAGGCCGTCAGGGAATTCGTAAAGAATATCCTTGTAGAGGCAGATGTTATTCTCAAGGCATAAAGAAATCAAGGTGCGGAACTCTGAGATGGTATTAGGGTGAACGTGATTAGAGGTGAGGAGGTCCGACATGTAATCAATACTCTGAGCAACAGGAATATTGGTGTACATGTTGGACACATCAAAGGAAATGAGTGAAGAATCAGGAGGAAAAGAACAGTCTTTTAGTTTTGAGGTGAGATCTGAAGAGGTAGTGATGGTGTATTGAGGAGAAAAGTTTGAAAGACAACGAAACCATTTACCAAGGTAGCGAGCTAATTTGTAAGTAAGAATAAAGTTATCCGTTACGTGACTGTAATTTTCCTGTCTTCCAATGCAATGTCTCGTAAATACGAGGAGACTCTTTTACTCAATGCTTTATACATCAATTGGCCTAGCCCCTTCAATGAGCCAGGTATGCAATGCTTCAAACACTGCCCCTTTTAGGAGTCAGATATGCAACGCTTCAAACACCTCAAGAGGGCTCTTCTAAAACACCCCATGAAATAGGTGCCCGCCTCCCCTTATATAACTGCCTTGAAGAACCTGTGAATTTTGGAATTAGAGGCTGGAATTTAGGACTCGTGAAACTCGCAGATTTTCGTTCTTTTCCGGAGGGGGGGAGGGGGCAACTCAGGAGGTTGGCGTGAGCTCGCAATGTTTGGAATTGGGTGCTAGCAGTCGGGAAACTTTGTCAGGGGATCAAAAAACAACCAGGTCAACAAATTCCATCCAAATCTTCATGAGGAGCATCAGATTCTGGAAGAAGGTCACCCATAAGTTGAATAACGGGGGCCTTGGTGATGTTTAGGAACAAGCCAACAACATAAAATGAACTTGAAGTTGAACCCAGAGTAAGACCCACATCTTTCAGCTCATCTGCCAGAGAGCTCAGGGAGAGTTGAACTCAACAATCAATTGAAACCAGCGATCTAAGAATTTGCCTAGGGTTGTCGGCGAAGATTCAAGCGAAACAACCCATAAGTCTTCTACTACGATGATGAAGAAATCCCGACATATTTCATCAAGACTCATTACTAAAGATTCGAGCGTCGTGAGGGGAAAGAGAAATGAGAATGTTAATAGCTGGGGTGTCGACAGCACCGATAAGATGTGCCGCGACATGACAAATGCTTCATTCTAAGTTTATAGCGAATTAGGTAGATTCTTCCGGCGGCGTCCATATCCTCAAGATAAATGGTATCGCGTGGGTTTTGCAAGCATTTCTTATTCAAATGCATCGAGGGTGTATTGATTCATTCTTCTTCCGAGCAACAAGTGCTCCGTTCTACCGCCCATATCTCATCTCTTCATCGAAACTCGCATTAATGAAATATTTTGTTTTGCCGAAACAAATCATTTTTCTCCGCGGCACATCCCTTCTGGTAGACACGCCCCCTCTTTAGTTACACGTCTACTCGCGTGTACGCTTCGTCAGCGAAATTAATCGAAAAGTTGGCATCATAGTCGAGCGTGTGTAGAGCAGATTGATTCCATCCAACACTTTCCACGCTTACGGAGTCTTTGAATGATGACATTTTTATTCAAATGTACGAGTACTTTTTTCCTCGCTGGATCCCTATGTGTCCTTCTGTCTGTCTTTCTCTGTAAGTGTATATACGCACAGCACAATATCCGTTTTATCATTCAAAAACGATTCCCATTTTCCTGTTATATAATGTGGAAGATTAAAGCGCGACGACGACGACAACGTTATCGACGAATACTCGCGCGTATTCAATTTTAAATTAATTAAATTTGCTCTTTAATTTGAGGGAGCTCGTAACGCTGGAAGGTGGGACACGAGTGAGAGTACATCCTGGCCGAGCGTCAACCTTTATACGCTGATGCACGTTCTGCAGAGACGCTCTCCAAATAAATAGCGAAAATTATGACTCTATCTATTAAGCTTCCGATACGGATTCGCGTCGCTGTTCATTTACTTTTTCTCCAAATATAGAGTATACACACGTCTCGGTACAGCGTACTCCACTCGGCGGTATAAATAAATAGTATACGGTATATCGCGAGCTTTTTAATGCTTTCCGTATCTAGCCCAGCCGGTACCGGGGGTATATATGGGATACAGAATATCGTAAAACTGTCATTGTCTCTCCCCGCTCAGCTCGCGACGCGCGATTCCTTGTGAAGCGAAATTTTTCGTATTCGCTACACGGCGTGTACGGTTCCGCGTCGACCAATTTCGCACTATTACAAAACAGAAGGCCGGGGCCGCGTGTTTAACTACATAAATTTTACTATACTCGGGGAACGAGAATTGGTATAGAAAACCAATGCAGAAAACGACGAATATACCATATAGATTATTAAAATTCTACGGCTTAACGAACTTTATTACGTCCGTTACTAAAACTTACGACTCGTTTGTGACTAACATGAAAATTGGCTGTCTCTGTGTAACTTTGTGATTAACTCTATTTGGCGCAATTCGAAAACCATACGATGTACAAACGTGCACCAGCGACGTTTACAGAAAAAAAAAAAAAAAAAAGGTTACAGAGATGGACGTCGACGGCCAGACAGAAAAGCTTTTGTTTCGTACAAAGGATATATACGTCGAAAAAATGTCACGACAGGAAAATGGGAACCTCTAGATATAATCAAGCGATAAACGGCGACCTAATATGGTCAACGGAGCAACTTTTCATTTGATTTACTCTATATTATACTGATGTGCATACATACATTATATGGCGGGCCGTTTTCTTTTTACCCGTGATTGATGATGGCGTGAAACTACAACGAGCAGTATAAAAACCCATAATAATAGTTTATATGTAAACGAATAACATTCGTAAACTACGTAAATAGAAAATGGCTATTGTTTTAGAAGATAACTTTTCTGTAGTATAATACACGGTTTCAGCGCCCTCGCGCTGTGTGTGCGTGTGTACGCGACAGTAAAGGATTTAAAAAAGTCGCTTTTCAAGAAGATTTATAAAATATAAGGATCGAGAAAGCGGCGGACTAACTTTATAATAACATGAAAGTTCGAAGTTTTCTCTTTTTTCCTTTTTTAAATGCTCTATGTGTACGCACAATCTTTCGTCGTTTTCTCGGCCGCACTTTCTCCGTTCGATCTTCTTCCCTTTTTCAGCTCGACGTAAATAACATTAGAGGCTTAAAATTTCTTTGGAATTTATAAGTTCACGACTTTCACGAAACGTCGATAAATTTCAATTTTCTCGATCTCGCTGATTTACGTCGGTATAAATAAATATTGTTCGAATCAAAGTTTCAGATGACCAGAGAACGAGTGTACAGTAGAAGAGGGTTTCAGATTGTGCTGCGAGAAATGAAAACAGGATAAAGAAACGGAAAAAGTTGGCGCGTAGAGGAGAGAAAGAAACTTTCCGTCTCAAGTTCTGCGATTAGATTCGAATATGCGAGGAAATGATCGCAGAAAGCGCTATTTTGTGTACAATTCTCTGATTTCACGATCGTTGTTTGTCGAAGAAAGATCTTGGCCCATAACTTCGTAAATCGTTCCCTAATCATTACCTTTGAGAGTGATTACTGGCAGTCAGGGAATTTTGTGAATCTGATTAGCGAGGAAAAATGGGGTGTTACAACTGAAAAAATCGAAGAAGCGTCATCAAGATCTTCCCTCAAAACTTATCTCTATGTTCTCTTATCTATTGCTTCGTAGCCATCTACCCCCCTACCAATACGTATCAGGCAATGATCCGAACAGTCCGCCGGATGACGCCTGTAAATTTCTTGATCAAGTCAGACCCAAGGCATCTACTGTCTGTCAAACGATGAAAAGACCCCAGGAGCAGTCTCGAGTTCAACCACAATTTTTGCTCTTCAATAAACATTAAATTCTCACAATTGACTCGACCCAAATACCCTGTGTCTAACAGTAAATTCGTGCCTCAAAGAAAAAGTTTTCGAGGAATCGCATGTTCAATGGCTCAATGCTCAGAAGAGTGTCATGTCATTAAATTGTAATTCTTCATCTCTATTTTATCTTCTTCGACCCGGTTCATACGACATTGACCTTCGAGGCAGTTTACCCGAACTCTTCCATTCTTCCACCTTGACGCGGTTTCAATTCATCCATGAAAACACTGTCCCGCGATCGGTCAGCGGATTATCAACAATTTTCAGCCCCAATTTCGCACCATCCAAAATTTCTGAAGAGCTGCCAAGAATAGGTAACGGTTGCTCTAGGCTAGACTATTTCACTTCCGGCCTCGTCAAAGGTCAATTATCAAGTCTGCATACTCTCCTCGACAAAGTCGAAAAGTTTCGCACCCCTTCACAGGCAAATTTATAATCGTAAACGTTTTACCGAAAATTTTCTCGATTCGCGAATTAGGAAGAACCCGAAATAGCATTCGAAAGAAGAAAAAAGAAAACGTTTGCGATATCGCGTAATGATAAAATTTACCGAACTCTCTCGCTCTTAAATCGAAAACGAAGAAAAAAAAAGTTCCCGACCTAGATTCCTCGTCGGCCAGTGTCCTTATTACGTTTGCTATTTTCTTAGCTTTCCTTTTCGGTTCGCTGTGGTTGTCGTCGACTTCTACGTAGAAATAACGACGACGACGGTACGCGAAATCGACCAAACAATCATTTTTGCTCGGTACTTCGTGCATAATACGTCGCGCGTCCGTGAAGGTGTAGGTAGAGCTTTTTCATTACCACCGCAATCGTATATCGCACTCGCGAATACCCATTTCCATTCCCGTAATTATTATCATTTCGCGCGCGCACACATCGCGCCCGAAAAACTGACTCGCTAAACGCTTATATATAAATCGCACCAAAACGAGCGAGAGAGTATACCTAAACGATTGTTTTCTTCAATTTCCAGCCCGACGATATATAAGTTGACAATTTTCGTATTATTATAAAGGCGTACGTACAGACGCAGAATGCCGCGACCCTACCCTCGCACAGACGGTAAAATTTTCTCATGGCATTTTTCGCCATAAATCATAAGCGTGTCAGCTCCTTTCAGCATGCCGCCCTTCCCCCGCCCGAATGGTGAATACATATATCGTATTTAACGATCTTCTTTTTTTTCGTTTTCATTCGAATAGCAAAAATAAAACATTTTGCTTTACAGATTTCATTTTACGAGATTATTTCTTCTGTTTTTATCCTTTTTTTTTTTTCTTCCTCGTATAGCTCGTTGTCTGTTCACGGGCTCCAGGGCGCTAAATTTCGGAGGCTTTTCCCTCTAAAAGCTATAAAAAGTTTTCTATTTCTTCTTCGCCGGTGCTGCGACATTTTTAGTTCTTTGTATAATTATTTTATAACAACAGTGATTTACGCTTCCGATTTCGGTTAATCTAAAATCTTCGAGATTCGTCTACGCACACGCGTTCCAAATTGTACTTCCACTTGAATTTTATAACTTTTATGGCCGCGTGTGTAGGGCAATTTGGAAGAGAGAGATCAACGCCCTACTTCCTTGATAAGATCTCGCGTCAAAGTGAACAAATAGCTATCCTCGCGTGAACGCCCTAACGAGTGATTCGCTTGTGTCGTAAGTGCTGCAGATGGAGTGAGAGCGGGTTGCGTATGCATTAATTTTGTTTCCTCCAGCTCCGGTCCTTACGGGTATAACTTCTATGTTGGAAAATTTTTTTTGGTGGAATCAACTCCTTCTGGCAGCCGCCAAGTTGCAGTGTGTCCAGGTGCGCAAACTTTAACGCAGCGCACAACTTACAACTAAATTGCTGTTGGAGTCTCTTCTTCCTTATGCCCCTATGCTTGAGAGTTTCGTCTGTATGTGGATCGTACCTGGCTGGCTCTCTAGATTTGTCATAAGGTTGCTTATGTAGGTCACTACCCTGCCCGCCTTTTGCGCTAGCATCTGGAAATGGTGCCTAACGCTGAGCCAATACTGCCAAACCTACGGATTCTCGGTCCTCGAAAAAAAATACGTATTTTTCTACAGATTTCTCGTTAGATAAGGATTTCTTGTGCTCAAGGGGAAAGCACCTCAGTCCTCAGAATGATAGATACTTTTCGTTTCCGATCAAGGGAAAGGTACTTTAATTACCCTTCTGACTTCTGAGCGATACCTTCTCCTAATCTCTTGATTCAGTGACGTCGAGTCGATCAAGGCAAAAGTATCTTAATTACCCTTCTGAGAAATACCTTTCTCCTGATCACTTGATTCAGTGACGTCGAGTCGATCAAGGGAACGAGAGATACCTTTCTCCTGATCCCTTGATTGTAAGTAACGTCGAGTCGAGCATTCAAGCGAAAGGTACCTTAATTACCGTTCTGAGAGATCCTTTCTCCTGATCTTTTGATTCAGTGAAGTCAAGTCGATCAAGGGAAAGGTACTTTAATTACCTTTCTAAGAGATGCCTTCCTCCTGATCTCTTGATCGTTTTAGGCTAATACCTTGGTTTCCAGTAACGTCGAGTCGATCAAGGGAAAGGTACCTTAATTACCCTCCCGAGCGATACCTTCTCCTAATCTCTTGATTCAGTGACGTCGAGTCGATCAAGGGAAAGGTACCTTAATTACCGTTCTGAAAGATGCCTTCCTCCTGATCTCATGATCGTTATAGGCTAATACCTTGGTTTCCAGTAACGTCGAGTCGATCAAGGGAAAGGTACCTTAATTACCGTTCTGAGAGATACCTTCCTCCTGATCTCATGATCGTTATAGGCTAATACCTTGGTTTCCAGTAACGTCGAGTCGATCAAGGGAAAGGTACCTTAATTACCGTTCTGAGAGATACCTTTCCCCTGATCTCTTGATCGTCATAGGCTGATACCTTGGTTTCCTGAAACGTCGCGTCGATCAAGGGAAGAGTACAATTATCCTTCTGAGAAACACCTTTCTCCTGATCACTTGATTCAGTGACGTCGAATCGATTAAGGGAACGAGAGATACCTTTCTCCTGATCTTTTGATTCAGTCAAGTCAAGTCGATCAAGGGAAAGGTACTTTAATTACCTTTCTAAGAGATGCCTTCCTCCTGATCTCTTGATCGTCATAGGCTAATACCTTGGTTTCCAGCAACGTCGAGTCGATCAAGGGAAAGGTACCTTAATTACTCTTCTGAGAAATACCTTTCTCCTGATCCTTGATTGTAAATAACGTTGAGTCGATCAAGGAAACGAGAGATACCTTTCTCCTGATCCCTTGATTGTCTCAAGTAACGTTGAGTCGATCATTCAAGGGAAAGGTACCTAAATTACCGTTCTGAGAGATATCTTTCTCCTGATCTTTCGATTCAGTGACGTCGTGTCGATCAAGGGAAAGGTACCTTAATTACCCTTCTAAGAGATACCTTTCTCCTGATCGTTATCGATAAAGCAGTCAAAGTCCATAGAAATCGGAAAAAGTGACGGCCGGTAACACTGCGCCGAGCTTTGAATCATTTCATGAGTTTCAACTTGAAACTGATTTGAAGAAGACGAGCGAACGTGCAGACAATAAGGGGTCAAGAAGTTCGACAGTGATGTGATTGGAAAATAGCATTTTACAGAGGTCTTCTAACTAGGGACGTCTACTAGCGATACGCATGAGGAATCAAGAACGATACTAGAATCAGGAGAAGCATTTTCTCTCTTCCCCTAAAACTCCAAATTGAAGATTTTTTGGAGTTTATCTCCTCAACCAATGCAGGAAATTCGAGATTATCTCCTTATGAGGTTAAAGATCAGGACTCCATCTCTTGGGCACCTCATTGTGCGATTTTTCGACTTTTTGAAACTTCGTGAACATCATTTACTATTTTGGCGTCTCTCTTTCAATTTTTATTTTATTGTACTCAATCCCGAATTTCTCATTTCTAAAATTTAATCTTCTTCCATTCATTCTCGACGTAACGATATTTCATCATTTTTTGAAACTTTTCTTACCCCACTTTGGCCGCCTCGTCGATTCTATTTGCAGAACGGGATCCGAAAATGAAATTAATTTCATTCGAAGGACGTCGCGTTTCGATTTTGTTCGGTGATTAAAACCGTTTCTTTTTTTAGGAACGTCAAATCTCGGTCCGAAGTCGATTTAATACCTTATCGTAATATTCTCACTGGAAGAAAACTTTTGATGTCGGGGTGACAGACGACATTCGGGTCAAGTAGGCCTACTTCGAATATTTCAGATCCTGAGGGCAACTTGTATTTGTTGTCTCTTCCGGCTAATTTATGAAAAGTCTTTGATGGCGATTGAATTCTATACGTTTTTTTTTCCTGCTAAAATTTAATCTCTTCTAAAATTATTTCGCGGTCGTTCGGGCGGAAAGCTTTTCCTCAATCTCCAGCAAACCATGTGTAAATAAATCTAATTTTTGTTTGTTTACGGACTTTTTTTTTGTCTCTTCGGTCGTCTTCTCGGTATTCGAGATTCCAAGGATGAGATTAATTTTCTCAACTTTCGCAAGACGGGGATTGAAAATTTTGAATATTTATTCTGCTCGGTGCTCAATGACTATCGCTTTGTTTATTATACGAACATCATCAGGCAGAAGGCGTGTATAGAAGAGGAGACGCGTTACACACCTGTATCCACAAATACGCATCAGTCTTTGCCATCTCTCTTCGTCAAATATTTACGAAAAATTTTCCTTTTTTCTTCTCTTTTCCTACGCACACGCCGACGTCGTCGTTTTTGTTTACTCTTAATATTGTCGTCGCAGGCATTTTTTCTTCTTACCCTTTCAAAAATATTATTTTTCGACAGATTAACTCTCGATCGTATTTACTTTGTTCATTCGAACCCAACGACGACTGTTTCCATTTCGATTGTTTCATCCTACACTGAGACTCGACGCACGAGTCGACGAAAACTAGCTGAAAAACGATCGTAATTGTAAAAGACGCGGCGCGAGATTCAACCAACGTGGTGATTATTTGGCCATTCGAGCTAATGTAATTCCTAGCTCTCGGTACAGCAAGAGTCTTCTTGTCGTTAATTATCATTCCGCGTAATAACCGACGTTCGGTCGGTAAGCCGAGTAAAAATAATGAAAACCAGTCGGCGAACGAAGAGACACAAACCAATTGCGAGCGAGTGAGACAGACTCGATAGTATAAAATTAGCTTTCCTTACATCGTTACAAGGCATCGTGATGTATTACCGTCGTTCTACAACGAGAATACGTCAATTTCCTACGGGTTATACACTCGAAACCACATAAGGCCTACAGTCAGTCTGGCCTTTGTACGTAATATATTAATATTCGTTTGATAGACGCGCATCCGTATCGGATGCGCTCGGAATACTAAGTCGTATTCCTACATGTGCCTATTGTAACTCGTATCGGATGGTGCATGTAAAAAAAAAAAAAAAGGACTCAAAGGACTGCTGCTGCCGTATCGCGGAGGAAAGAAATCGTGAATTTTAATAAATTTTTCGTCGGTGCACCAGGGAACACAGGCAGCGAGCGGCTGCTTCGCGAATTGCAGCTCAACCGAGAAGCTTCGACTCTGTATACGTGGGGTTAAGATAAGTTATCGGGCCATTTTTCTCGTTCCTCCTTCTGTGCACGGTGCTGAGAGTACCAGAGAAATATTAAAAATTGGTACGCGATGATGATATTTTCATCGTTTTCTCTTTCGCGAAGAAGGTGAAAGAGTGAGGAAAAATGCGACGAAGTGTGTGAAAATAGAGTAAGAAAAAAAAAAACTATACCGTACGACGGAACTTAGGCGTAGCAAGGTACGTGGCAATAAAAATCCGCTTTAAATTCTCTATATAATATTTAATATCAGCGATTCCCGCTTTGTCTTCGCCCCTTCCTCCCGTCCTCGTCAATCTGGCTAACTGCGTTGCTGATGCAAGCAATAAAGGAACACGGATCTCGCGAGTTCAGGTTTTTCAGCATTTTCGTGTGCATCGTGCTGATTTAGCCGACTGTCTATGTGTGGGTGTATGCGTGTATTCACGTGTTTGTACATCAAACTCGCATTATCGACGACTTTTTCATGCAGCCTCGTCTTCTCTGATGACGGCACTCATAAAGCGTTCGGGCGACATCAATAAATCCTTATTTCGTCGGTAAATGGAAAAATATTGCACCGTACTACAGTCACAATTCTCGCCGCGGTGCTCGCGTGTATCTTACCCAAAACCCTAAGCACAGTATGATAACTTTTTGCAAAAATTTCGAAGTTTTAGTTTCTCGTTAATATAAAACGTGGACGGATAGTAACACGTAGGACTGAAGTGGAATATGTAGGACTGACCGTACTTTACTAAAGGTTAGGGTATTGTCTCTGCGTTTCTTTCGATCTTGATGACTCGGGGGAATTTTGAATTTACGACGGTAAACACGAGTAACTAGATACGCTTTCATTATTTCAACCTTTATATTTTGGAAGGTTCCTTCATGACCACATCGCTACGTGAGAGTCATCTGCAGGAAAGAGACATAATCTCACTGGACGCTGTTTATCAGATGCTGGAATCAGTTAGCAATATCTACGTGTCAATTTTGCGCAGCCGTTGGCCTCGATATAAGAAATTTCTACAACTATATTCCATGGGAGAAGATATTGAAAGCCATTATGGAAGCAGGAGTGTCTGAATATCTGCTCGGGATGATCAGCAGCTATCTTAGTTGCCGAGAGACGTTTGATGGTGCAGTGAAACGCTCCGTTGCTTGTGGTTTGTCACAGTGAAGCTATCACCAGCTGATGAGCACATCTCTTACTGATGCATTGTCGAAACAAGTAAAACAGTGTAGGGGAGGGTAAATCAGGACCCAGAGGCAGTTGAGTCAGCCAGAATGAACCTCGCAATAAGAACATCCATGAACCGCCGGAAGTTCAATACGATGGCTTGTAGACGAGAAGAGATGAAAGAGATCCAACGAAAGCACGGACGATCGCGCAAGAATGTGTTAGTGCCCACCATGCAGTCTCGAACAGTGCTGCCAGATCTACGGAGTTCTGATTCTCGAATAATATACGGGTTTTTCTACGGATTTTGCGTGAAATATGAAATTCTTGCGCTCAAGGGAAACGAACCTTAGACACTCATATAAGAGATACTTTTCTCCTGGTCGTTATAAGCTGACGGCGTAGTCTCCCATAAAATTGATTCGATCAAGGGAAAAGTACCTTAGTGACTTGTATGAGAAATACCTTTATCCTGATCGTTATTGAGGTATCAGCTGAAGTTGGTTGAAATCTGTTCTCAGGTCTCCACTCTCCAAAAAAATGGCGGACAGTGCTGCCAGATCTACGGATTTTTGGTCCTCTTAAAAAGTAGTTATTCTGTATAGTGCTCAAGGGAAAAGTACTTCAGTCGCCGGTCGGAGAGATACTTTTCTCCTGGTCGTTATGGGCTGACACCGCAGTCTTCCATAACATTGAGCCGATCAAGGAAAAAGTACCTTAGAGACTTGTATGAGAGACACCTTTCTCCTGATCGTTATTGAGGAATCCGTTGAAGTTAGTAGTACCTTGGTTATTCTTATGAGAGATACGTTTCTCCTGATCGTTATCGATAAATTGGTCAAAGTCCGTAGAAATCTGTGAACTTCCATTTCACCCAAAAGATACCCCGCAGTGAATATTTTCAAGTCCTACTCCCGATATTGTTTCGAGTACGAAATTTGTCATAATGTTTCGATTTTGATGGTGGGAGAGGGTGACTGATTTCAGTTTAGAAACGCAGCCATCATCATCAAGACCGAACACAAATCTATTCCAGCCCTGTGAGATAGTCCACAAGCTGAAACTTGGCCCATTCCAGTCTCATGGATCTCCCTCGCTAAACCAAAGGTATGATGACGTCATCAAGGTTAGGTTGTTGCCCTCGTAGATTAGTGGTAAGGACGTCACAGGTTGATGACGTCACTAAATTTGAGGGTGAAGACGTGTGTTTATGTTTCAAGGTCAAGGGTAAAGTCGTTCCGGGTCAATGGCATGGATACGATTTTCTCCGGGGGGGGGGGGGGGGGGGGAGAATACTTCCTCGAATTTTTTGCAATTCACGCAAAATATAGACGAAATCACTGCATGAAACAGAAAAAACTGCGATGGGAGGGATATATCCCCCTAATCCCTCCGTGCTACCAGATCTACGTATTTCTTGTGCTCAAAGGAAAAGTACCTTAGACACATGCACGAGAGATACTCTTCTCCTGGTCGTTATAGGCTGACGCTGCTGTCTCCCGTAACATCGAGTCGATCAAGGGAAAAGTACCTTAGTCACTCGTATGAGAGATACTTTTCTCCTGATCGTTTTCGAGAAATCAGTTGACGTTAGTTGGAATCTGTTTTCAGGTTTCGGAAAAAATGGCGGATTGTGCTGCCAGATCTACGGATGTTCGGTGAATTTTCTGCGTTGTGATCAAGGGAAAAGTACCTTAGTCACAGTTACGAGAGATACCTTTCTCCTGATTGGTATTGATAAATCGGTCAAAATCCGTTTTTAGGTCCTACGAAAAATGACGGATACGGATTTTTGAAAATATCATCTGGCAGCTTTGATTCTCCCCCCCCCCTCCCTTATCTAAGCCACTGTTCCGAGTTGATGAGATCCCGAGGCTGGGTCGAGGACGTCACAAACTTGAATAAACCTTAGGCTTAGGAGTGATAAACGGTCTGATGTCACCTAAGTGTAGCATACGTCCCAAGGTGTGCGAGGAAGTCGGCTAGAACCCAACTTATTCCAGTCGTACCATCTCAAACTGAATGAATTCCCATTGTGTAATCGTGTCACCCACAAGCCTACCTCGCTCAATGTTTCGATCGATTTTTCTCATTTTCATGCATGAAAATCTGTTCTACAGCTACGAGCTTATGGAAATCGCTAAAACTGAGGTACACTTATATCCCATACTCTCGATTAATGAATATATTTTATTTATGTTTGCGCAGGTATTTGCGGACAAAACACGAAAGATGCTCGCCTAGGCGAAGACGTTACGCTGGAGTGTAGATTTTCACCAGAAATTACGAGCTCGAAGACGACGTTTTATTGGCTGCGTACCAATAAACAAAACGATAACGCTGCCATCGGAGGCACTTCCTTGGATCCGGGCTACAAGTAATTATCGTCTCTCTTTCTCTATTTCTTACTCGCGGAGAATATAGACGTAAGCTCATATGGTATAGGGAACAAACAAGAGTAATCGTGCGATGATGTAAGATTAAGTAAGAATAAAGTCGTCGAAGCAAATAAGATAAATGCGAAGGGTTGACGTTAACATCGTTAAGGGAGAAAAGTTGAAGGGAGGTACGGTATATCGACGCATTACGAGTGCGAAACGAGAAGATGGTTTAGTGAATATTAAAATGAAAAAAGTTTCCAGTTGGCGCGCGTAAAAAACACGAAAGCTTTTGTTTGAAGGGGCCAAGAAGGTGACGAGAGAAAGAAAATGGGGGAGGCTGATTGATTAAAATAATCACTTCTTTATCGTCGCGCGAATGTTTCCAAGAAAGTGAGAACTGTATAATCCCTTTTAACAGATAAGTGCAATTGAGGTCTCTCGTCTTTGTATACTTATCTCGATATTGTTGAATCAATTCTAAGTACCAATAAAGTAGAGCGTAAAAAAAGAAAACATGCCGTATTTACTAAAGTGCGTTTCTTCTACCCTTATAGATTAGATTTCCGGCCAGATGAGGGTCGTTACGATTTGCACATTTCGAATGCGAGTTACGAACGCGATAATGCAAAGTTCGAATGCCGTTTGAAAGCTCCAGGGAGCGGTCGAGATCTGCACTCGCAATCGTTTATCGTGACCGTGCTGACGCCGCCCGGACCGCCGAGGATATCGCCAAGTTCTAGTCCTACAGCCACCGAGGGAAAACCTTTCGATCTCACCTGCAGCAGTAGCGGAGGCAGTCCGGAACCCGTCATAAGGTGAGTAAAACTTGAACGTTTGTCGGCGTGTTTGCACCTTTTCGTATTCTCGACACGCTCACGTGGGTCGGAAAGAGCAGCGTGGTAGGTCCTATACAAGAAGTACTGTTGTTAATATTAGGAAGAAACGTTCGAAATTTGTCGATAAAAGAGCGCTCACGAATTAGATAGGTGGAAAATAATGTAAGAAACGATTTGTTCTCATTAAAATATCATTTTTAAATGGCGCGGTGCGAAGAAGTTCGAAAAATATTTTCGTGTGCGAATCTAGGTTGTGACCCGCACTCGAGAGAGAACCTGATTTCGTGGATAGGTGCGAGTAATGTTCGTTGTCGCTAATCTCTTTCGTTTCTCGAGTGTGTGATTGTAATTTCGATTGTAGCGCGCGCGAGCTATACGTTTTTTAATTTTTATCCTCATTTTAAAATGGGTGAAATCGGTATCCACGCGGATTCTCGACTGTGCCCTTTTTGTAAATTGTTTTTCGAGACCTAGGCGAAGGGCCAAGTCGCTACTGTAATCGACAATTTCACTTCGCTGTGCTGTCGTGAAGTGATGCGGACGGTTGCTTTAGGTTTTGGAGGTCATTTTGGAGAGAATTTGATTTATACGAGGTTAATCGGTTCAAAACGTTTGTAAATTTCGTGGCTCGGGAGAATTGTGGGTAATCTACTCTTTGACTTGTATGAGAGAAGAACGACTGTAGGAAATCTTAGAATTTAGTTCTGCAGATTGGGAAACTTTGGAGATTTCACTTGCAAAGGAAAGATAAGCTAAAAATTGAAGATGGAAAGAGAATCTAAATTAGTGAGAAATGGGAAAAGAGACACTGAAAAATTTGGACTTTGCTTCAAGAACGAGAGCATAGAACGCTGTGCAAGTTTTTTGATCCAGTCGTATTAGTAGAGAGATGAAATCGAGCCATCTGGAACGAATGATTCTGAACTCGAAATAGTCAACTGTTATTCAGATAGTTGCCGAAAGAAATAATGATTGATAAAAGTCAATCTTTCTTTACCGAGAGGCACCGCACGAGATGTCTCCCTGCTTGCTTTTTCAGCGTTTCATTTTGATATAATCACGCGTATAAGAATCGATTAAGTGCAATATTCATACCGCAATATTTCAATCATATGAGATGAAGTTTTACACCTTTATGACGTCATCAATCCGTATAATGGCGGCCTCAGCCCATCCTTAAGACGTCATTAGCTAGGACCTCGATAAGTATACAGTTTTTTGTGACGTCAACAACCTATGCCTTCATCAACCTCAATGAGACGTGATCAACTCGTGACGTCATAGCTCTCAAATTTCGTGACGTCATTCACCCGTGACGTCATCGTCGATAATACTTTTCATCTTGATGACGTCATCAACCTAATCTTGGTGTTATCATTATCTCTAACCTTGAGAGAAAAACTTTTTGATGACGTCATCAATCATTAACTGTGATATCATTAACTTTTGTCTTAATGACGTCATTGACCCAACCTTAGTGACGTCATCTTTTATCTTGATGACGTCATTGACTTGATTCCTAATCTCATGACATAAAGTGACGTCCTCAGCTCCAAACTGGAAACGTCACTACCCTTGAACTTGAAACATAAGCACTATTGGGACGTCATCTCCCTCAAATTTGGTGGCGTCATCATTAAAACCTTATCTCAATGACGTCATCAATATAAATTTGAAGCGTCATTATAGTTTTGTGGCGTCTGATGTCACGTCTTCATTATCATTAATATTCTTTATCTTTATGACGTCATTATTCTTACTTTGGTGACGTCGTCAACCATTGACTGAGACGTCATTACCTTTTATCTTGATAAAGTCATTGACCTAACCTTAGTGTCGTCATTATTCCTAAGCCCCAAGACATAATGCGACGTTCTCAGCCCCAAACTGGAAACGTTATGACCCTTGAACCTTGAAACATATACACTATTGTGACGCTATTGCCCTTAAATTTGGTGGCGTCATCATTATTGACTGGGAACTTTATTACTGTTCATCTCGATGACGTCATGAACCTAATCTTGAAGCGTCATTATCCAGGACCTTGATACATATAATTTTCGTGACGTCACGTCTTTATCATCATTATCATTCTTCATCTCAATGACGTCATAAATCTTTATCTAATGACGCCATTTGAGGGCGATGAGGTCTCAATAGTGTCTGTCTTAAGGTCATGGGTGATGATGTCTCCAGTTTGGGGCTGAGGACGTTCATGTTTTAGGCTTAGGAGTAATAATGTCACTAAAGTTAGGTCAATGACTTCATCATGATGAAAGGTAATGACGTCACAATCAATGATCGATGACGTCACCAAGAAAAGTTAACTTCATTAACATTTATCTCAATGGCGTCATCAACCTGACCTTGGTGACGTTATCATTCTGAGCCCAAAAGCATATGTGACGTCTTCAAACCCATTTTCAGATTTGGTGATTCATCACACCAACCTTGAGAGATATAAATTTGGTGACGTAAGAAAGTTTTTTCCTCTGCAAATAATCAATGAATGCTAAATCCGCGGTGTCGACGACCGATTTATGTGTAGTTTGCATTTCTTATTTCGCGATTGTAAAAATCTGTTTGAAAAATGTCGGCGTAATTATCGCGTCTTCTCTCGCCCGCAATCTCTCTCTTCTTTTCTCTCAAAATTACTCAATGTAAAGAACCGTCCTCAAAAAGACTCGAGTGCGAAGACAAAAGCGAACCATCAGTCAGCATTTTGTCGTCGTACAAATTTTCATAACAATTGCTCGACTCTGGCGCGACTCGCTATACATCAGCTACTTTTCCAGACGCGAAGAAGATTAGCCATAATGGTACCTACCACGTTTGAATAAAAATGGAAACAAAAAAAAAAAAAAAAAGATCATCTATTTACATTCATTGCTGTTCAACTGAAATCGTTAAGCATCATTAGCGAGTGGTTTGATACGCGGACTTAAGCTCAGACTGGCTTAGACCGTAACTCGACTTCTTATAATCATTAAACGTTATATTGTTTGGAACAACAAGTTCCATCAAAACATTTATTATAACGAAATACGGCTACGCGAACAAAGTACTCTCAACAGCCATCAGATTCTACTGTTTTCTATTCATCGGAGCACGAGTATAACGAAATGAGAGGAGGGAGAGAGAGAGAGAAAAAAAAGTTCAGTCTAACAAACGGTATATACGAAGAGAAGAGTTGCTGGCAATTTAAAGATAACTTTTAGGTAAATTCTTTGAAAGAAGTCGAAGAAAAAATAAGAAAAATTAACCGCATTTAGTAAATTAAATTCTATTCTCGGAGACCTATTCGCAGTAGGTCGTTATTTGTTCTTATTTCGCTCCCTTTCTTGACTTTCATCTACTTCTTTTCTCTCTCTCGCCTACTTCGGTGGTACATTTTATTACTTTAACTTCAAGTATACGCCTGGCTGCTGAGGCTTCTAAACCACCCTCGAATTAATTAAGGTAACGTAAAATTCCCTTCGTTCGTCTGTTCGTTCGCTACCTGTCTCGCGGACGCGCTTCTATTAACTTCCTTATTCATAACTTTAGATATTTGTGAGAATTAATTTACCTAGTTACCTCTTTTTAATGATGGGTGATTCTTGAAAGCACTGCGTCGACTAGAGGTTGTCGAGCGCGATGCGTTTATTTGATTGACTGAGGGCAGTCGAGATTGAGATGCTTCAGTGGATGTGAGAATGATCGACTTTGAATCATTGGACCGGAGTGTACCCAAGGTACCAAGGTAAGAAACCGTCGGGAATCTTCTCGGTGTTTGCGGTGCTCAATAGGACCCTGGTTCTTATATCAACCTAATTGCCCACCTGAATGACTAACTTACGAGTGTAGAGATGAAGCTGAAGAAAGACGAACTAGAGAGGCTTCACTCTGTTTTTGTGTGGGAAATGTTCGTATCATCATCGTTTTCAGTGAGAGAGAGCGGTTGGTGTCGAACGAAAGTAGTTGGGCTTTGAAAGGTGAAGTAAAAGTTAACCAAGTAGGTCTTCATTGATCTTTGCTTCTAGTCCTATTTGGAGGATACAAATGTCCCAAGGGGTTGACATTATCCTCTCGATTATTCAAACCGGTACAGCACAATTCTAGTACTTCCAGCAGGAACCAAGAGTCTCTCTCTTTGTGCATGTCAAAGCTCATGTGATTCCGTAAACGTTAAATTATTCACACCCCAGTCGACGCAATAGACATTGTTTCCTCCCTCGTGCACAAAAACCTTTCTATAAATATTTGAAAAATGTTACACTACATGTTTGACAACGTTCTTTACAAATCTGTAGCACGTGCCACGTCGATGGCTGAGATATAGTCAATTCTGACGTTGGGCATAAGAATTTCGTTACCGCCGAAAGTAGCTCGGAGACAGAAGGCATATATAAAATCTTTTCCATGTACACGGATAGGGTCGATGGAATGACGAGGTAAAGGGAGTCGAAGCATTTACAGAGGGGCGCTCGTTCTTTGAAATATTTTAAACGCGAAGGTCGAAGATGAACACGCGCTGCGCAATGTCAGCGGCCGGTATTTTTTCACACGATAATTTCGCAGCCGAAAGCGATACACACTCTTTAATTTAATCCTGCAAAAAGACGCGAGAGACTGAAGAAAAAAAAATTCTCGTCAACCCCGAAGAGTACAATTTTTCACTTAGTTTGCTTCCCTCTTCTCGTACCTGATGGTGGTGCACTCTCGGATGAAACGTACCGTATAGCATTTCGAGAGAAGCAGTTTCGAAAGACTAGAGCTCGTTAAGGACGCTACTAATTTGATGCTGAAATGACTTTGAAGTTCCTGGGGCTCGAAGACAATTGGTATCGTTTCTTGCGAGTTTTTCGCCGATGTAATTTCGAGAATCCTCATAAACCTTGTAAAGTTTCCTCAGTCTGCTCTAGTGCGAGGATGACACTTCCATGGTAATTCTCGCCTTCACTGACCTCCTCATCGTATCATGTCTATGTCTTTAAGAAAACAAAGCATCCTCTCGAGTAAACGCGTGGCTACAGCGTATTCACGTCCTAAAATGTCTTCGAGTACACCGATATCGTACACACACTGTCCGTCGACCATTCTCTCCTCCAATCTACCTGTAGATGATACGTTTTCTCACGATCAGGTAAGAAAATTTGATACACGAAACGCATTCTTATTACGGCCGAAGGTAAACACACTCACCTCTCCTCCCGCAATACCCCGGACGCTTTTTCATACCCACGGGTATATAGGAGAGCTGGACACTTTTTCTAAATAAGATTTTGGTGGGCTAGAAGAGGATCTTACAACGGACACGCCGAATTAGTTCTGCCGCAGCGAAATATTAAGAACGAAAAAGAAAGAGGAAAAAAGACGCGACGATGAAAATCGACGATTAGCCGGTATTGGTTTCGTACAAGAAGAAGATTTTCTTATACATTCATCGAATAATGGGAACGAAATGTACCTACGTACCTTTTTTTTATATATAATTTTACACCTGCAGTGTAGCGAGGATCTTATCCGCAGCGGTAGAGCACCGCTAAACTAGAACGATGACGGAATTAGGTCGATTTTTTAGAAAAAATTTCCAGATCACCGCCAGTGAAATTTACAACGAACGATTGACATATTGACAGGTGAACGAATGAGAGAGAGCGCATGAGTTTTGGCGCACAGAGGAGCCTGGACGTATCGCGGATGTCAAGTGTATATAAAATGTCGACGTCGTCGGGATTAAAAAGCGACTCCCGATGGCGTCGAACGAATGACTGGGCGATTCGTGAGCGCGAGGTATTCGTTTTGTAATTAGAGTATTCGCTCATGCGAGCTGCTGCCGCACGTATCAATACGATTAATTGTAATGAGCGTAGATTAGTTATCCTTATAATCGTTCGAGTATGGGTTTTCGAAATGGTTAAACGTTTACAAAGGAAGGAAGAATACACGCGCTACTTTCCGAGATTCTATACTCACCTCATTAGGCTGCACACGAACTACTTACTATAGGTGCACCAGACATGTATACTAATGTGTTCGTCTTTTGTCCGTAGATGGTTTAAAGAAGGCCAAGGAGAAATAACCGACTCAATTACCCGCAGTACCAATGGCGATTCAGTCACTTCGGCGGTGCTTAGTCTGAAACCGTCGAAAGCGGACGACGGGTCCATCTACCGGTGCATGGTGTGGAATCGAGCGATGCAGGATGGAAACAAACACGAAACTAAAGTCACGTTAGCCGTTAATTGTGAGTACATCATTACCTTTGGCTGGATCAACTCGGGGTGTCTATACGATTCTAGTTTTCTATCCGGAAGATAGGGAGCGACATAACATTGTCAGAGACCGATGTTGAGTTTTCAAGTGTAGGAAGAGCCATCGTCGTCAGTAATTACTTCTCTCTCTTGCTATCTGTTTCCCACTCCTCATTCTAAACATTGACAGAATCAATGATTTTTCTTTCATTTTTTGTGTCAGCTTTTAAATTTATAAGAAATTTCTTGAAGCAATCTCGAGAAAGGGGTTTTTTGTACTAGAACCGAAGACCTAATTCTCCAAATCGTTGTTCTATCGTTCGAACCGTCATTGCCTAAAGCGACTAGTCGATAATGGGGTAACGTTGGTAAAACTGTCGCTGATTCCTCTTGCAAAGCTTAGATGGAGAAAGTGCAACTTTCAACAGCAAATATATCCAAGATCTCAAACTTGATGCTCATAATTGACTCCAAGTGAAGCTAATATTAGGGCAATGGACATTAGTAGATGTATCTACCTGGTTTCTAATGTGGGGCAATACTTTAAAGTGTTACCATTGGAATTTTAAGGGTAGAGGGGGGAGGGAGGCGTTAACAAATTTCAACAGACGGCAGAATATCGACTATTTACAAGAAGTTCCGTAAAGCAATCTAGAGAAAGGGTTTCTTTGTACAAGTACCGAAGACCTAATTCTCCAGATTGTTGTTTTTATCGTTTGGACAGTCATTGCCTAAAGCGATTAGTCGATAATGGGGTAAAGTTGGTAAGGCTGTCTCTGATTCCTCTTGCAAAGTCTAAATAGAGGAAGTTCAACTTCCAGTAGCATCTCAGATCTCGAACTCAATGCTCATGATTGACTTCAAGTGAAGCTAATATCGTGGCAAAAGACCTGACAGGATATATCTACCTAGTTTCTACTGTGGGGCAATATTTTCATAGTTTTACCCTTGGAACCTCAAGAGTAGAGAGAGAGAGAGAGAGAGGGGGTGGGGAGGGGTTAACAAATTTCAACAGCAGTGAAAATGACGACTATTGAAGAAGTTCCGTAAAGCAATCAAGAGAAAGAGCTCTTTTGTAGGAAAACCAAAGACCTGATTCTCCAGATCGTTGTTCTGTCGTTTAGACCGTTATTGTATCGAGCGGCTAATCGATAATATGGTCACAATGGTGAAACTGACTCTGATTCCTTTTGCAAAGCTTAGATGGAGGAAGTGCAACTTTTAGCAGCAAATATATCTCAGATCCCAAACTTAATGCTCGTAATTGACTCAAAGTGAGGCTAATATTGTAGCAATGGACCTTAGAGCATGTATCTACCTAGTTTCTACGGTGGGGCGTTATTTTCGTAGTTTTACCCTTGGAGCCTCAAGGGTAGAGAGGGGGGGGATTAAGAAATTTCAACAGACGTCAAAATAACATCTATTTATAAAAAGTCCCATAAAGCAATCAAGAGAAAGGGTTCTTTTGTAGGAGGACCAAAGACCTGATTATCCAGATCGTTGTTTGTTACTGCACAAAGCGGTTAATCGATATTATAATTGTGGTAACGTTGGTAAAACTGGCTCCGATCCCTAATGCAAAGCTAAGATGGAGGGAGTGCGACTTTCAGTCTCAAATTTTAAACTAGATGCTCATCATAATCAAGGGAAACTAATATTGTGGCTGTGGACTTTAGGGAATCTACCTATAGTTTCTACTGTGATGTAATATTCCCATAGTGTTACCCTTGAACCCTTGAGGGTGGGGAGGGGGGGGGGGGCGTTAAGAAATTTCGACAGGAGTCGAAGTATCACTTTTATAAGAAGTTCCGTAAAGCCATCTAGAGAAAGGGTATCTTTATGCGCGGGCAGAAGATCTAATTCCCTAGATTGTTGTTTTATCGCTTAGACCGTCATTGTATGGAGCGGCTAATCGATAATGTGGTGACTTTAGAACAATTTTGATTGGACGATTTTCTCCAATCTCGAAAATTTCCTGCCCTTAGTAGAAGAACTCCCGCAAGCAGCGAATGAAATGACCTGAAAAGACTCTTCGCAAGCTTCGTCCTTCCCACCTCTTCCAACTAAACTCCTATATTTCTGTAGACACCTCGAATCCATCAAATGCTATCAAGCACATAACCGTTTATAATCTTCTTATCTCTGTTTCACAGATTTCCCCCGCATTGACGTCGGCCCCGAAAACCCAGTCCGTGTCGAGAAAGAAGGCTCAGTAACGTTACAGTGTAACGTGGACGCGAAGCCGCGTGTCGACTCCGTGCGCTGGATGCGTAACGACCGCTTCATCAGCACACAGTTCACCTACACGATCCATCATGTCACCGTTCAAGATGCCGGAAAGTATACATGTAGCGCGGATAACGGTCTAGGCATGACGAAGGAGGCTGAAGTGTTCTTGGATGTGCAATATGCGCCGCAGGTGACCATCGAAGGTGCGCCCAACATGCGACAACGAGAAGCCGAGGATGGCGATTCGGTCACCATTCAGTGTAATGTCGCCGCAAATCCTCCACCCAATTCTACCGAGTGGCTGCGCGAAGGCAAACCAGAATTCCGACAGCCGGGCGACGTCCTCAAACTGCCCCGCGTCTCATCCGACTCGGCCGGTACGTACACTTGTCGCGCCGTCAACGTGCTCAATCCGAGTGGTTTCGGGAAACCGAGATCCCATCGCGTAGGAAACGCCTCGGTCACCTTGTTAGTGCGACACCGACCTGGCCAGGCACGCATCACTCCGGAGAGGCCAATCGCGATGGAGGGTAATGGAGTAACGTTGACCTGCTCGGCATCGCCTGCGGGCTGGCCAATTCCGCAATACAGATGGTGGAGAGAAGCAGACGAGATAAATCCGGGTTCAACGAGCGTGTCCGCGAGTACTTCTTCCAAATATACCATTTCTCAGGTGAATCTCAGAGACGAAGGAAAGTACCTGTGTCAGGCGACGAATGAATTGGGACAGAGCGAAGTGGCCCAGATCCAGTTGGTCGTTTATCAACCGCCCAAGTTTATTACCAAGCTGCAACCGCACGTGACTAAAAAGTATGTCTCAGGATCATTCTTTTTTCCGTTTTCAGAAAGAATTGTGTTGAAAATACTAAGTGTTGACGTTTTGTTGCTGACAGGGATGGAGATTACGAGTTCAGTGTAATGTGTGCTGCTCAAGGGAAACCAAAACCACTTGTTAAATGGATGAAAGGTGGTCACAATATTACGGAGAAATTATTCGTCACAGTGATTAGCGAATCGGAAAGTAAGTCTTTTTTTCAAATCTGATTAAATTTAAGTCTTGAAACTGAATAAGAGAAAATTTAAAGGAGGTGCAGAGATTCGCATTGTTCGAGAAATTGAGTGAGAAGGTGGAGGAGATACGAGAGGAACTTGAGAGATAATGTTCAGGCGTCAATAATCAATCCATGGAAAGAGTTAAGGAAAGGTGAGGATTACATGGGCACGTCTTTCTCAATTCAATAGCTTATACTTTCGAGGAGTACCTTGAATTCACCATGGAAAGAAGTTTGAAGTGAGCAGAGAAGCGTCCAAGCTAAATTCCCTCCTATTGCTCATTCTGGCTGAGTCGACTTCTTCAATATCCACAAAGATGTATTCACGTGACATTCCTAATTTTCAGCTCATAACGGTGTATGGATGGTCCAGAGTACGTTACGATTCTCGGGTCCCGCTCGACCAAGTGAAAACCGGCTAATACCCGGTGACAGCGGTCTATACTCGTGTATTTTCGAAAACGAAGTGAAACGTATGGAAAGTACCATGAATCTAAGGGTAGAACGTAAGTAGAATGAAACTCTGAGCAAGTCGTGCGCCTACTTTGTAAGTCAATTAATTGTAATGTTTTCTTCGCGCTACAGACGCACCAATCGTATTACACAAACACAACAAAGTGGCCTACGATACGCAACAAACAGCCGAAGTTGTCTGCAAGGTCCAGGCATATCCGAGACCCGAATTTCAATGGAGCTATAGCACCAACGGAGCGCCACTTATGTCGGGTAGCGACGGTCACTACGAGATCAACACTACCGTCAACGAACCTGGCGGCGACATTTTCACTAGCGTTTTACAAATCTCCAATATCAAAGAGAGTGATTACGGCGAATACCATTGCAGAGTGAGTAGAAAAGCTTTCTGAGCGCCAAATCGCTTGGACTAGTCGCGAAACAGTGTTAACGAGATTGTTTTCTTTATAGGTCTACAATACAAACGGTATGAATAAGACTACCATTGTTCTGCAACGTAAAGGACCCCCAGAAAAGCCGGAAATGGTCAACACAATCGCCGTTGGGCATAATTCAGTGTTGTTGCAATGGACGCCTGGATTCGAAGGTGGCGCTCGTGATACCAAATATGTGGTAGCGTATCGACAAGTGGCAGGCAATAACGAGAACGAGGTGGAGAACGACTGCTATCCGCCGCGCAGAAACGTGGGAGATAGTTGGTACGAGCACGACTGCCATTACAGTAATCCTTGTAATGTGAGCGGTTTGGAGCAGTATCAGGCTTACGTATTCAAGGTAAGATAATTTGATATTAGTAGGATGGAAATACAAAAAATCTAGTATTTGTGAGAGTATGGCGATGATTACCAGGGAGGAAGGGATGTTCTTGACCGGGTAAATGTGTTGGTAACCTAAGAAAAAAGAAAAAACACTGATCTGGTTCCAATAAAGAGCAGTAAGCGTTGAAATATCAAATACTGCCTTTGATTCTTTGAAAAAGAAATAGAATAAAAGATTCATTATATCATATTCATATTTGATTTCATCTAATTATCATTTGTGACCTGGCATGGTTTAAAGAAGAGATAGTAAGCGTCCGCAAGTATCAAATTTTGTGATGTTCTTGAATGAATTTTAGCTGCCCACTCTGTGACATTGATTCAAAAATGTCCACCTAATTGATATTACATGGATATTTGTACAGTCATTGTACTCATATCCAATACTATCAATCATCTTGATGTTTTGTTTCTTTGTTCTTGTTACCTAATTGCTTCTGCTGGAACAAGGTTACATCGGTTCTGTTTTGATCATGATAATCAATAAGATGAATAGATGATATCACTATCAGTGTTCTAAAAACATGAGACGTGATCACTCACAAACATGACGTGATGACGAAAAATGAATTTGAATTCAGAGTTCAAAATACCTTCAGAATCACCTCCCTCAATCCAAACAAATAATTTTATTTTATTCGAACATCGTTTTAATTCGCAAATTTTATGATATTTCCAACAGGTTCGAGCGTACAACGACAAGGGTCAAAGCAATTTTTCGGACGAAGTTACCGCCATTACCAGAGTTGATCGTATTCCAGCTCCCCAACGTGTTACTTTCGATCCGGAATCGCACGCGCTGATCATCACCGTGGGCCCAACCTGCTTACAATTGGTAACTATCAGAACTTCATTGTCTTACTTCGATACAGTTCGAATATCTTTTACGAGCGTATGGTTTTCTTAATCTACAGGTCGGAAGAGTTGAGACCTTGATCACGCACATGACCGACGCCATTTGGCAAAAACAGGATCCGGTAATGTTGTCGCCCTCCGGCAGCGCTGAAACTCGAGAAGCTACAATTTTGTCGATCGTTGGCACTCGTCAAAATGGCGGTCGTTCGTTGGAAGATAGCGAGTTTGAAGCGTCCTCAGATCCGTGGGTCGTCGAAAAGCGAGAGAATATGAGAGTTCGAGTGCGATTCTGTTTGATGACCGATCACGAAGTGTGCGGAGACTACACGGAAGCTGAAGGTGAACTTTCAAACATCTATACGTAAAAAATCTAAATGAATTTCAATTACTAAATCAAGCGTTTTTCGTAAAATTTCAGTCGGACCTGCTTTCGTCAAGGAAGCATCGACGATACCGATGCCCACCCTCATCGCCATAATCGTATCCTGCGTCGTCTTCTGCCTCTTCATCATTCTGATTTTGATAACGTGTCGGTGTAAACGAGCGAATGTGAAAAAGGCCAACGCGAAAGATTACGACATGGAAAATTCAACGTAAGTTTGTTTCCGTTTCGGTATCATTTCACAGAAGAAATATTGTAATTATTCAGAGTAGAAATTGTTAAGTGTCACGCGTTACCATTTTGATAATAATGATGATGTACCTATCGACTCCCATGATTTTTCATTACCCAATATCATCGTATGAAATAAGCACTTTAAACGTACCGTAGTATGGTAGGTTATAAGATTTTTTTTTCAATCTTTTATTCTATAATTAAACGAGAGAACCCTTTTTTTCATGCTACATATTGAGCGATTTATTATTCTTTTAATATTGGTAAGTTCTTGAGGATTGTATCACGGCTGTTTATTATTTGCGTATTTTAGTAGTCAGTAGTTCGATCTTTGAGTTCGCATTTATTGCTTCGCCCTCCACTGTTTGCTGTTTCTCCTCGACTAATCAAATTGTGTTCTGTTTATGTTTAGCGTACATCCCAGTATTGTACAACAACCACCGCCGCCCTATTATCCAACGCCTGGTTTAGACAATAAAGGTTTAGAACATTCGATGGATTTGGTGATGGACGATTCTTCGAAAGCCGCCCTGTACGGAGGTCACGCTTACGCGCCCTACAACAATCAAGGACATCCTAACGGTAACGAATGTAAATATCTGAAATAAACTAACAAATCGCGGTCCTGACTTGGACATTAGGCTAATTCCAGAAATAACCCTACATCCAGTGATCTATAAAATTTTAATCTTTGTTTTTTCTGTTTGCTTGTTCTAGGGGTTAATATGGGATACATAGAAAATAGTTATTCGAATTCTAACAACGGTGGTTCGGTGAACTCTCAAGACTCATTATGGCAGATGAAGATGGCCTCGGCCGCGTCTAATGCTAACTCAGTTTCGAACGAGCACGCTCCACGAATTACCGATCAAGTTAACCACTACGGTGAGTAAACGATCGTCAATCCTCCCCCCTGTATCTTAAAGAGCAATCTTATCGTCAAGTACTTCATTTTTAAAATAAGTACAGATTCCCTGTCCATCAATCCTAAACTTATTTAGAATCCTTAAAGACTTTCATTAATGGTCGTTGACAATATTTTAATTTCAATTTTATATAATTCTGCAGGAATGTACGACCCATTAACCCACGGCGGTTACAAAACGATAGACGATTACGCGCATTATCCACATTTAACGTCCGCTTCTCCGGACTACAGTAACCATACGTCTTCCCATCAAGACTTCTCAGCCGTTATGGATAAACATAATAGGAGGGATCACAGATTAGGTGAGTAAGATCTTCAATCTCCTCAATTCTGTATTCTTTACTCGATCGTAATTTCAAAATTGTATTCTCCAGACTCTCCATACCACGACGTTAACGGTTTACCAAATCCATATATGGACCACCACCAACTCCTCGATAACGAAGAGAATCCTAATATTAAACAACAACCAGGTCAGCATTTATCGATATCGTTCGACGAAAGCTTAGAGTCAGGCTTTTCGACGCCCAATTCCAGAAATCGTCGAATCATTAGAGAAATTATCGTTTGAACATTGCGTATTTATGTGTTTCGTTTATAAGTGTTTGTTTTTTATTTTCTATTCGTTTTTTTTCTTATGTTCTTCGTAAAAATTTAGTTAAAAAGTATGAATCGATCTCACCGTTTATTTCACAATATCTAGGTACTGTATTTTCTCGATTGTAGCTTTATAATTTTTTGTGTATGGTACGTTTTGTTGGATTTTTTGTTATTATTATTATTTTTCTCTTATTTCATTCTGTAAAAGATCTGTGTTTCATTCATGAGCAAGATCTGCATTTTGTCTCCCGTTTTCCGTTGGAAACTTTCATGTGTTTTTCTTAGATGATCTATTCTTGTTTCAATCCAATGTTCAACGTACAATCGTCGGTATTCTATATAAGTAGAATGATCGTTCAAAAATGGGTGTCGGTAGGAAGTTGTTGTACGATATGTTTTGCTTCCTTTGTTACCATTCAAAAAATTAATTATATTTCGTGTACAGTATTATTTTCTTCGTGTAAATAATGATTATTTTTTTTTCTTTTTCAAACATGTTCCTAAAAAGAAAATCGTTTATTTATTTATTTTTCGTAGAACTCAATTAATTTTAAAATTGAAAACTATAAAAAAAGAAAAAAAAAAAAAAAAAAAAAATCCCGAACAATTATTTCTATTTTTCCATGTGTATTAATTTTCATAATTTTTGTTTTTAAGTATTTGTGGTTGAAAATGAGTGAATCTTCGATGTTTGATTCTTGACGTTCTTTCGAAGGGCGAAGAATAATTCTACGGAGCAGTATTTTTTTGAGTATTCATGTTGTACATGTGCCATTATTCATACTCTTAACGTTTTTTTTTTCTTCGTTTCTTCTTCATTTTTTTCGTTTGTGTGTTCGTCTATGTATATAATTCGTACGTACATTTTTTTTGCGACTGATGATTTTGTATTCTAATACTACGTTATTTTGTGATGTTTTATCATTCTTTTCTTTTTGTCTTTTTTCTATAAGTGTACGCTTTTATGCTCAACTCGTATACTATTTATACCAATATTATTCGTTAGTCGTATGTGGAATCATTCGATATGAAGGAAGGGAGGGGGTGGCTTTTGGAGCTCGTTATTTCGAACCCAATAACGCGGGTTGATATTTTTATTTGTTTATCAATTTATCCATGTTATATGTATCTCTTTTTTCTTCTTGAAGAAGTCTTTCGATCTAAATTCTTGCAGTGATAAGCACAGTATACGTGAATTATTAAAACGAAAAAACAAAAAAAATAAAGTAATATGAGAAAGTTCATTAATTTTAGAGACGTAGCGTTCTATCGTCGTTTATTTTCTTTCTCTCTTTTCTTAATATTGTAATTGTGCAATTTAAATGTTACTTTGTTGCTTCGCGGATAAATTATGATTTCATTTTCTATATTAGATTGAATAAGTTGTGAACGAAAATAAGCAAGAGAAAAAAAATTTGATAATTTTGTTATAATGAATTTTTTCCTTAAATTATAAGCTGAACCGATTATATGTGTAATGTAAAAAATATAACATTTTTTTATAATGAAAATATGATATCGTTTTTTTGTTTATGACGAAATTTCTCATATGATAGAAAATCCAATTTAGCGGAAAAACGAAAATGCCTAAAGTATGACACGTTTCTTATTTCTTTCTTTTTTTTTTTTTTTTCGAGAAATTCGATTTCCTATCATTTGAAGATAACTTGGACGCACGATTCAAAGTTGGAATTTCATATCAGTATTCATTAAAGTCTCCTCACATAATATAGTCAGAAACCATCCACGAACTTCGATCACTTGTCAAGGGTAACCTCGAATCTGGCTGTTCTGCCTCGTTCAACATTGCCGCTATCCAACTGCAGGTGATACCGATTGTGAAAAATTGAACGCGAACTGTGATGTAGGACTGGGTGATGCTAAATCAATCTTGGCGAACAAGAATAACAAATATGAGGGAGTACTTCCTATGAGAAAACTTGTAAATACCAGCTTACACACAGACAAAAAAAAAAAAACAAGAATGATAATCAAAAAATTAATGGAGACTGAAGAAAACTTTATTTTGGAAGAATCTGGAATCTCAAAGGGATGAAAAGACTTCTGTAGGTATCCTCTCTCCTCTTGAAAATCAAAATGAGTCGATATTGATCATGTTTCTTTTACAATCATCATAGAGAACGTTCAGTAATCACTAATCAATGAGAACAAGCAGCCCGTAGCAGGCAGCAAGAGGTTCGTGCTGTTGTGTGTTATATTTTATTTTAATGAACGTTGATGAACAAGTTTCAAGCTTTCAACTTTCAGCTTGTATTGTATCCAACTTTGGCTTCTGACATTCAGCTTTCAGCTATATAGCTTTTCAATAATAATACTCCTTACATTCCTTTCCGAACTTATTATGATAGTACTCCTGTGTACTCATCTTCCTCCTCAGAAAGTTTACTCCAAGTTTTACTGGAGAAAAATATATTCTCATTCTTGATGCGTCTACTGATCACTGCCTAGTTTCATACTGCTAAGTAGGTCTAGGATAATCAATAAAATGAGACGAACATCCAATAACCATGATACCTGATACCTAACTTTAGTATCAAAACTTTCTTCTCAATTTCATAATACTGTCGCATTCGCTTTCAATTATGCTCGCCAATTGAAGAATCATCAACATCTAGATTAACAGCCTCAGACCTATCTTTTTCCTCGAAGCTAATACTTTCATATTCACGTTCTATCGAATAGAAGAACTCAAATTAGGAGCCAAATGGAAACATGAGGTACGCTACAGGTATACCTACACTGAGCTGAATACAATCATCATAGCTTGATATCGATTTCATGAGAAAGATAATTAATCAACGATTGTTCATCTTCACTGGTCTCCACCGTTTCAATACTCTAGGCTAATTGTATTACAATTAATATTGATCGGAAAAATTTAAAGAATTCATCTCTGATCACTTTTATTCTATTCGATAAGGACGAACAGCCATACGACAAATTGTCAAATAAAAAGACGTAATACGGAACAGCCATAATCCAAGCAAAGAATGTCAAATAGAGAGACGTAATACCGTCTCCATACATAACAATATGATTGTAAGTAACGAAGCTTTGTACCACAAAACCTGAAGTAAATCAATACCCCAAATAATACATCCTATCTTTCGCTGTGATATCATGTCATGTGCCGATCGTGTGTTCCTTTGTCCAATGTTCAACGAGTCGTAAAACTGATGATTGAGAGCCGGTTCTACCAAATACTCGAATTTTACATGTTCTCAATTAAACTAAAATCACCACAATTCTGTGTTACCAATTCCCATAATCCTAGTTCACAAACGAAAATCGGAGTTTAAATCAATCGCCCAATTTTGGCCGATTAGTTGATCGTAGTTTTCGTCATAAGAAAATAAAATACATTCATCAACATTTTGAATGAACATTCAATTTATTAATAGTCACGTCGACATTATACTCTATAGTCTATGCGTCGATCTTTACGAATAAACGAATACCGAATACCGGTACGTACAGATGGATAAATTACGCGATATGAACTAGAGCATGTAGAACACCCAAGTATTGACACGCGCAATTTTGACTCCTAGAAAGAACGTACTCCCATAAGAGCCCATGTTAAATTTGTGATTTTCAAGAGTGGATTGCTCGAGAACGGCTCGATGGATTTTTTCGAAGTTACCCTCTTTAAAAAGGAAATTTTATGTAGAATAAATCATGTCCTCTTCGTTTTTACTCGCCGAAGCTCATTTCCCGAGTTATCGATTGATGATTCGAACTCTGTTTTTTGTACCTTTCACTTTCGTTTCGCTTCACGCCCTGTTTTACTACGCGCGGTCGCGTGCGCTTGTACAAAAATAAGAGTTCGAATCATCAATCGATAACTCGGGAAATGAGCTTCGGCGAGTAAAAAGGAAGAGGACATGATTTATTCTACATAAAATTTCCTTTATGAAGAGGGTAATTTCGAAAAAATCCATCGAGCCGTTCTCGAGCAATCCTCTCTTGAAAATCACGAATTTAACATGGGCTCTTATGGGAGTAAGTTCTTTCTAGGAGTCAAAATGGCGCGTGTCAATACTCGGGTGTTCTAGATGCTTTATATGAACCAGTTATGAACTCATCAATCGAAAATATTTTGATAATGGTCCTTTATTCTATAATTCATCGAATGTTCAAGAATAGAATCATAGATACCGTCCTAACCAACACGCAAAGATACGTGAGTCGGGAATACGCAGCTCTTAGCCATGTTTAAAACACACGTTCAAAACAGTTTTATCACAACATCACACGTTTAAAACACACGTTCGAAACATTTACGTCACAACATCGCAACCCCGTCGATACCACCACCCCAACGGTATATCAATATCGCGTTACAAATCAAAAACCAGAACAGAACCGCGAACTCATTCACCTTCGAACGCAAAAAGTACTTTTCTCCGTGCGGTAAAACAATTGAGTACATCGAAAATCGAAAATCGAAATCGAAAGGTTGCTGAATAACAATCGAAACACTGAAGAAAGAAAGAAAGAACAGAGCGATTGCAAGAGGGTTCGTAGCTCGAGAAGGAGTACGAACCTAATAACCAGGACTAGATTTTTTTTTCTCTAGAAATTGATTGGAAAACTGTAAGATACGTAAGGTTACTTCAATTATGAAAATATTATACATCTTGGAAATTAATCTGCCGACGCGACGAGTCATTCTTCATTCAATACTCGGACTGGAAGAATACAAAACGATTAGGTGTCGATTAATTATTTTCGATTTTGAAAATTCAATCCCAAGAAACGATAAATTCGTTACTTACGCATTCTTCTGATAACATGAATGAAACGATAGTCCTCTTCAAGAACTACTTCCTACCCGATCCATGATCTGTAAGAAATATGAGAAAGATTATCTCATCTCCACATCAAAATATTCAGGTAAAATATTCGGTACTTATTACTGAATGTTAAGAACAAAATCTACTTAAAGAAAATTGAGAATCAGCTTGATCATCATTATAATTTGAAAAATGGGATTCAAAAGCGATTAATTGATTCTGATCTCAAAGACTGAAAGAATTGCGAATTTTCGTACAATTTTCATGTTGTCATCGAAGAGAATCACGGCTCTGCGGAATTAGCGAACCTATCGTCACTCGATGTATTTCAATTTCATTCATCCACTATAAAAATGCAACGCAACAAAATCGATGTCTGAAAACAGGGTGTCAAGAATATCTTGACCATATTCAGGAACCAATGAAAATCATCGTTTGAAACCATCTCGTTTTCCATTGGTTCAAATCCATGCGAAGAACATAACAAAGTTCTCGTAAGTTTGTAACCACCTTGTAGAAGAATAAAATGAAAATTTTTTAGTTTCTTGTTAACATGTGGCAAGAAGAAATTCGTAGCGGTCGGTAATAGCCATCGGATTTCATTATTGTGTTTTGTTACTGCGGATTTTCGGGTAAGTAATACGATTATGTTTGCTGGTATTTGAGATGTATATTGCATCATTATCATAATCATCGCTTCGAGCTCACCATGTTCTCAGTTCATTTCGCTAATCTAACAGACGAATACATGCTATCGTAATTTACAGATTATCGAAATGCAAATTTTCGTGAAGACGTTAACTGGTAAGACCATCACTCTCGAGGTCGAACCTTCGGATACTATCGACAATGTGAAGACCAAAATCCAGGATAAGGAAGGTATTCCACCGGACCAGCAGAGATTGATCTTCGCTGGAAAGCAACTCGAAGATGGACGAACTCTGTCGGACTATAACATCCAGAAAGGTAACTTTTTATTTATTCGGATACTCTGAAATCTCAAGTATTGTACGTTGACATTTGTAATACGCATCCCAGTTCTTGAGAATAATTTTCAAGGGGAGCTGAATTCGTCTGTGATACGCCTTGACATTCAAACAAAGATGGGTGAACACGAGATTGGAAAGAAGAAGATCAAGATTTTGGATTGATAATCCTCATTATCATCCTCTTTTTCGATTACTCTTTCTCTTCCTCAGTATCTGGTCCATCGTAACACGAACCCTTGTCATCAGTGTCATTACCATCATCGCTACCACCCTTTCATTACTTTATTGTGTCATCGTCGGCTCCATCCGTATGACTTATTGATTCGAGTTTCTTCACGTATCGAGCATCCATTCAGGTTTCGTTTAATGTGTGACATTTAGTTTGGAAAAAAAATTGAAGAAAAAGATACCGTATATAATGAGCTATCCAGATTTTGCGGCCATTATGTAGGGAAGAAAGTCTGTTCTGTATTCGAGATTCTACACTAGGCTAGATTGTTCTGATATAAGACTCGATTTTGCTTGCATTTCATTAACGTGAAAAACTGGCCGTGCTGTCACATTTTAAGGATCATTGATGCATCGAATTTCCAGTGGGAAGGTCTCGAGTTCGTGCATACGATTCATCTTAACATGCATTCTAGTGTAATGTAGTCATGAATTGGGTTTTTATCGTAACGCAACGACCAAAGACTCACAAGCGCTATTCGAATACTCTTCAGGAACACAATATCTTAGGCATTCTGTATTGAATACTATCTGTTATCGGTCACTCAAGATACTGACGTAGTTCTAATCCCGAAGTGATGACTAAAGACCCACGAACAGCTATCGAAATCTGGACCAAATTTAGTAAAGGTTACCATACTTCATCCGAGAAACGAACTTTCGTAATTGTAGGATAGTTATGATCCAACTTTCTTAAGAACATACGAAATTTTTTGTAAATATATTGATTGAAGTTTCGTCTTGTATTCGATACTAGAACAATGAAATTTAATGATTGTTTTGTTTGCAGAATCAACGTTACACTTGGTGTTGCGATTACGTGGTGGTGTTATCGAACCGACCCTTCGTTTACTGGCCCAGAAATACAATTGCGATAAGATGATCTGCCGTAAATGTTACGCGCGTCTTCATCCTCGTGCGACCAATTGCCGGAAGAAAAAGTGTGGCCACACAAATAATTTACGCCCAAAAAAGAAACTTAAATAAGCTATTATAAGTTTTCATACCATTGGTATACATCTATTATTCATATTAAATGAGTTTCAGTGAACTGAATTTTGAATTATGGTGAATTTTAATTCTGATACACCGAGTATCCTTACAGGGATATGCCTATTTCAATTATTCAAAATTCATTCTTGCGGTCGCTTTATTGTCACCTGGTGCTCGTGCTATATTATAAAATTTTAATAACGTAAGTGTCTGTGTGTGATCTGCAAATGAGCGAAGAAAACGAAAATTAGATTTAATATTTAATTCGAGCGCTCAGTCGACGCAGCAAACTTAACGCATTCGTAAGAAGACAATGCTGGTGCGAAGAGTCGCTGAGAAATGTTGTTTTGCAAAATTAGAACGCAGTGAGTTCAAATCCGTACTCGTGGATTCTGGAATTCGAATAGCGACTTTTTTATGGTTTATCTGCTTCTACTGTACTCGATGGAGACGAATGATATGCTATAACTAAATTCGGTTTGTATCGTGAAGAAATGAAAGTACTAGATTCTTCCTAGTGCGATAAAATATGTTCTTAAGTAAAATAAGAATTCCGCAATAGCTCCAAAGAATCGTTGTACTTGTAGGACCCATATAACTTGAATAGCTTGTTCAAGGATTATGGATCAGATTTTGCGATGAATTCCTCGATACTTCGTAATATTTTGGTAAAGTTGGAGTATTAGTATTCGGTTTCCTCAATCCAATTTTTACACTCGGAACGATAAAAGAGTATAAATGTCTCTTTTTTATGAATAGTAATTGATGACTAAAACGAGTGAATGAATTTCTTCGTTTTTACGAGTAAAATTATAATAAAACTCATCACGAAAATCAGTCGTGCTGTCGCCAGCCTGCTTTGAAGAAGGTTAACTAATTCAAGGCGTGGTAGATCATTGTCCTGCGGCCTGGTCGTGTTCTGAAAAGGCGTCTGGAGGCCTTGAGGAAAGTGGAAATGGTTGAGTGAACCTACGCGGAGTGCGCTTCGTACTCAGAGTTTGATTAGAACAGATGACTACCGTTTAAAACGTTTGAAGCTCAGTTCATTCGCCCTGTGGAAATCTAAATCAAGGCGGTCCTAGAGTTCCATGCCATAGTGCATAATCCTGTACATCAGAATAAAAAGTAGGTAACGAATTCATACGAATAACCGCCTACAAGTAAACCGTTCTTCAGGAGAAAGATCTTCGGACGTGCTCCTGCAAGTCGCCTAATACCTATTCTTTAGAATATGCTCGCACTGCGAAAATGCGTTTTTCATACCCTAGTTAGATTTCGACTTCCAAATCATAGTTGTTCAATGATGATGAATTAGAACTATCGCCATAAAAATCGAAAAAATGAGTGAATTTCGTATCGATTTTGTTGTACCGTACTTGGTAAATGGGTTTCTCTGTAAGTTCGAGATGTTTTCTTGACAAACCTATTGAGAACGGATTTGGTAAACTTTTTTTTTTTTTTTTTTCTCAGCAAGCTTTTAGTTACCGCTACTCATACGTATACAGTACTCATGTAAACCAATTAGTTGATGATTTTTTAAAAATAAAAAATCGTGGATAATACACAGTATGAATGATCTCGTCGACGTTGCGAACCATAATTAATGAATAAATGTCGAAAAATTTACAAGAATCGCATTCAATCGAATTGAAGCAATGTTCTAAATTACGAATACGCATGATGAAACGAAAAGGTTCTTATAGGTATTCGCTAAAGATGACTTTTTAGTCGAGAGCGCTTCCGTTTTCAATTTTTTCTGCGGTTTTTTGCAAGTATAAATACTCGATAGAGTATATATCCACTTTCCGTTTCAATCGCATTGAATTCACTGCAGAGCGAAGTACGATTTTGTAAATTTTTGAAACATTTATTAATTGAAGAATCATGGTTTAAAAAACTTTTTTTTTTTTCTCATAATTTTAAGAGCATTTTGGCTGCACATATGGGCTATTGGCTCGGTGTAATTTGGATTATAAATTTAAAGGGCGGAAAGTAAATTGGAAGTCGTTAATGGTAGTTCAAGTTACAGTAGAAAGTGTAGTTATACATATGTTCGTAAAAATGGGTGGAGCGTAGGTAAGTTAAAGTTGAGTCAATGGTATCGGAGTTGTTTTTCAGAGCAGAGCCGGTGTCAGATGGAATATTGAGAACAGATCGTGATGGTTGTAAAATAGGGCATATAAAAAAATGTTCTACACTTGGATTTTCGTCTTGACAATGAGGACATGATGGAGGAAAAAGATTTGTTAGAAAGTATGCGTAAGTAAGACGAGTATGGCCGATTCTCAATCGGGCCAAGGTTACTTCCTTTCGCCTGGAAGGACGACGGGATGTTGACCAATTTAGAGGTTTACTTAAGATAGTTTGAGGTTAGCTCTTTTTTGTACCGAATTTTCAAGCTAAAAAAGTGAGATATTAGATCCATGGCAAGGTTCCTCAAAAACGAGAGTGAACGAGGGCCTGCCGAAGCACGGTCTCTACCGTTAGGTCAAAATGGAAAACGGCGGGCGTCCGAAAAACGCCGTACGTGCCTTATTGACTCAATGAATATTCCTGCATGTAGTTTTTTTTTTTTTTTTTTTTTTTTTTTCTTTTACGAATTTTAGGTAATTAGAACTGGAGTTTTCTTACATTTTAATATTTCTCATCCCACAACTGGGACTTCTAATTTTTTTATTTTTTTCATTCCGCAATTTTTTTTTTCTCGTTACGATTTAGATGTTGCTGATGTTGCTCTTATTTCTTTTCTTTGATTATATCATTTGCTTTTTAGTGTTTTCTTGTGTGCCTACAATTTGTTCGAGAATCAAATGAGCTTAATTGATAGTAATTCATCTATGGTTTTCTAATTGAAATGATGGACAATTTGTTCAGTGATTAGATTTTAGAATTTCTGAACATTTGCCGACTTTTTTTTGAAAAAAAAGGTGACGCGAGAATAATTAGAGTTTATGAGTCCTTACTAGCAGTGATCCTCTCAGTGAATTTTCATTAGTCAAAGGAAAAGTCGTATACTACTCACGCGACTGCGTGAGTGTTTTTTTTACAAGTGAGGTTGATAAAATTTACGTCAGTTTTTATTTACAGCTGATGAAAGCAGGATGACGTGTATGTTCCCCTGATTGCGTATTGTGCAGTGCTTGTGTCGTTCCAGTGTTTCAAGTAAAGATGGAAACTGGAAAGCGATTCAATAATGCTTCCGCTTTTCAATTTCGCTTCTGACCTTCGAAAATAACACTTTGGCTTTTTGCTTTTCGCTTTTCCAACATTTGTTCCGCTTTTCGCTTTTGCTTTTCGCTTCCAGGAATGTCACCGCTTTTTGCTTTAAACTTTTAGCTTTCACTTTCAAAATAAAAAAGGCATCGAAATTCTCTTTATTTTATGTATATGAAATATCAAATATGTATCAATAAGCTTAAAATTTGTAAATTGGAACACTTTTGCTTTTCGCTTTTCGCTTTTTGCTTTTTTTTTGAACTTTTGTTCCGCTTCTCGCTTTTACTTTTTGCTTCCAGAAATGTCACCGCTTTTTGCTTTGAACTTTTCGCTTTTCAATATTGATTTCCATCTTTGGTTTCAAGAAGTCGAGAATACTTGACTGCCCATGAAGTTGCTAAGGTATCTCCAATTTTCTCCAAGACTTCAATTTTGGTGTTTAGGTCAAAATTTGAAATTAAACTTGAAAGACTTGCGCACTCTTTTTTTTTTTTAAATTTTTGTTATCAAAGGTTTGCCTGAAAATATGAGTTGTTCTACTCGAACTATGGATGTGTGTTTAGGTAGGCCAAGGCCCCAACTTGTGAGGAACACCAATCGTATTTTCCCGGGAAGAAAATTTTGGTTCTGTAGTTGAAGGAGGCCTACAAGGAATATCACTTGCAAAGAGCAAACTTGGAATTTCCAACTGAATTCTAATGTTGTAAGGGGAAGGGGGGGGGGGGGTTGTCCTCGGTAAAAACTTCCAATATCAGCAGATAAAATGGAAGGAAAAAATCATCATGTTGCATGTTTCCAGGGGAAAGGATTTTTGTGAAGTAGTCCCTCAGGGATAATCACTTGGAAAAAACGCAACTGAAATCAGTCGTTTGGGGTAGGACCATAATAGCAGAAAAGCCATTCTGGTCCTTTGTAAAGGGCGCTAGTCCTAGCATGGGGTATCTTTGAAAAATGCATGTCGTCGACTATGTCGGTATGACCGTTCTGGTCTCCTAACAGAATGTACTTGGGTTGAAATTTCGGCTAAATCGATTTTCTAATAATATTTTTCCTTTTGAGTTTTTAAAGACGATGGACAAGTCCTTAATTCAAACCGGATGCCAGCTCGTTTCAGCCGAGCTCTCAACTTGGTGAGAAAAAATTCATTTTTGCCAAATATTCTCTAATAACTGTTACCGACTTTTAGGAGATATTGTGTTCTTGCGCGCGGTGGAATTTTTGGCGAGGAGTATGTTTTCTCGGTGTTTCAGAGGGTCCAGATTACGACTAATCAGAAAAACAGTGGATACATTTTTCACCCAAACTCGATGTCAGCTCGTTTCAGCCAAGGCTTGACCTCGGGAGAAGAAAATTTTTTTTTTCGGATATTTTTGATTCTTTGTTTTTTTTTTGTTTGAGAAAATTTTTAGAAACGTAGGACTTGACTCAAACTGATTGCCAGCTCGTTATTCAACAGAGATCTCAACTTGATGAGAAAAAATTCATTTTTGGAAAATATATTTCAAATTATTTTTTCAAGAGAAAGAAAGAGTTTTTAGAAACGACAAACAAGACTATTCCTTCAAATTGGATGCCAGCTTGTTTCAGCCAAGGCCTCTCAACTTGGTCGAAAAATCAATTTTTTCCAAACAACTGACAATTATTTTTTCTTGAGATTTTTCTGAAACATTGAACAAGTCTCATTCAAACTGGAAGCCAGCTCGTTTCAGCCGTGGCCTTAACTTGGTAAAAAAAAATCCATTTGCCAAATATTTTCTAATAATCGTTTTTCTTCAGACTTTTCAGAAACCAGGGCCGTAGCCAGACCGTCAGTGGTGCCAAGGCAAATGACATCTTCACCAAGGCAACTTTTTTTAAACAATTTTACCCCCCCCCCCAAAAAAAAAAAAAAAAAATTGTCAGCCAAGGCAAGCGCTCTTGCCAGCCGAGGAATGCCTTGGCTGCCATAGCGCTGGCTACGGCCCTGTCAGAAACAATGGCTAAGTCTCTCATTCAAAATGAATGCAAGCTCGTTTCAGTCCTGTCTTTAAAACTTGGTAAGAAAACTATTCCGTTTTTTTCTCTCATTCTTTTTAGGGAGAATGGGCAAGTTTTTCATTCAAACTGGATGCCAGCTCGTTTCTGGCCCAGAAGCAATTCTTGAAATATATCCTAGCACATAATTTGTTTTTGCGAGTTTTCGAAAACAATGGAAGAGTCTTTTATTCAAACTGGATGTGAACTCGTTTAAGCCAAGGCCTCAACTTGGAAAGAAGACGTATTGTTCAAAATTTACATTTTTTGCTATAAAAAATTATGTATTTAAATTTCTAATTTGATTCTCTCATCTTGTCCAAAAATATAGTTGGTCGTCTAAAATTCTTCAATACCTATCAGCCCAGAATTATGTGACATCTGGCTGGTTACTAAGGAATTGTTTGTGAGACCACTTGGAAAAAGAGAAGGAGAAAGGGAAGAACAAAATTGCGATTTGGATCAGCCGTTTTGGGATGACCGTTCAGGTGGCATGACGATACGGTCTTGGGACAATCATTCTGGTTCTTTTGTTAGGGTGGATAAGTCCTGGTGGGGTATACCACTTTTACAAAAATATATGTTTTGTGATCCATTTGATGATGACTGTTTTGGAGTTGAAATAAATAAAAGTTGAAATTCGAATTAATTCATGCGTCAGCGCAGACGGCCGTGGTCGGCAACATGCTTGAAAAACTTTTTTTTGAAAAATATGCGACCCCAACCACGGCCTACTTTATACAAGGCCATTATGCAGCGATGTCACAACGTCGCCCTTGAAAAGAAGTGGATACAGATTTACACGTACGCTTATGGGAAAAAGTGAGAAAAAACCAAAGTTTTAATTCGTACGCAATTGAAACGCTGTTTTTGAAAAAAATGAAGAGAATATAACTTGAAGAGCAAACAATTCTCTATTTTTGAAGCCCTATTTCAGTAAAATTGGTGCAGTACAAGAGAAGTTATCATCGTTTTAAAATTAAAAATCGGATAGGGGACGAAGTGCGGTACAGTTTCATCATCAATACACCGCACCGATGAACGTGAACCGCCCCAAAACGTAACTGATAACAATCCACATGCGCGCTGTTGTCATTTTCTACATTACGGCCTTATAGGGCTTTTCCAGTACTCCATATTGCATACTCATTTGCCTGCCCTGTTATCAATCTGGTAGTGTTTGATAACGATTTAACATTGGTCTTATTAAGGCGCTAGAGGTATTCTCGCTCAATGTAAACAAACATCGCAGTGGAGTGCGCGGGTTAGTGCGCGGGATGTTCCCATCCCAAAATCCGAAAAATGAAGTGGAATTTACACGTAAAAAGTCCACTTCATTTTTTCGTTTCTCGGATGGGAACATCCCGCGATGTTTGTTTACATTGAGCGAGAATACCTCTAGCGCCTTAGTCTTATGGGTGTTGCTGGATTGCATACTCATTTTCATTCCGGAGCGTTTTGCCATAAGAGCAATGTTAAATCGTTATCAAACACTACCAGATTGATAACAGGGCAGACAAATGAGTATGCAATATGGAGTACTGGAAAAGCCCTATATAAAGTAGGCCGTGCCCCAACCCGACCCGACCTGATTTGATCTTTTAATAAAAATTACAGTATAGTATAGATGTACATAAATTGTGCAAGCAGAAAGCTAGCCGAAAAAAAAACAAAAGCTAGCACTATTTTCTGAAAAGCCAAAAGTTGAAAGCCATAGCTATATTTTTCAAGGTCATAAGTTTAAGCCAAATCATTAGGCTGCAAGACTCTATCTGAAAACTCGTGTAGGCCTAGCCTTCCTCAAGAGTGAATAGTCATCTCGTCATTACATGAATAAACGGCCTCAAGACTAAGTCTGACTACAGCCTCCTATTATTATATGAGTGGATACTGCTGAAAGATTTTGCATGTGAATGTTTGATTACAAAAGTTTTTAATTTTTTGTTTTGTCACTAGAGTTTATTCAATTCAAACTCTTATTCTTTCTTTTTAGTTCAGTCAGGCAGTTCTGTCAATTAAATCAACTTTTTCAGCAATACCGGATTTTTTTTTCAAAAATATTTTATTGTCTCTGCTTGTCAGTCAATGAAAATTGAATCAAAGGTCTAAATAGAGAGCATTTATTCATTGCATTATTATAAATAATAGAATTCCGCCTCCTTATAGTTCTGGCTTCCATATCGCATTGCCTGTACTAAATGTCGAAACAACGACTGCAAAGTTTCTCATTACAGACCCCGCTATAAAAGGGAAGCGCGCCTTTCAAAATCCTACGACGATAGAATAGAATTATATATTAGGAAGTCTCACGAAGGAGACGGAAGAAAATCTGAAAAGACGAAGTGCATACATAATACAGGGTAAGTAAGTACATGAAAGTACAAATACATACCTTGTACGCGAATCTACTACAACTCGCGTACTACAAAATAATAGTATGTGTATGAAAATAACATAACAAAATAAGAATAATATCTTTCGTGTGCTAGTGATTTACATTGTGGATTTCGTTCGTTGATCGTGCGGTTCCCGGTGCGGTGTCGTGCATCCCCACCCATTGTGACGTCACGCTACCCGATGAAGACCCTCTGTGCGTGTGCTCCCTTCGTTTTTCCATACCCGCCGCCGCCGCCGTTGCTGAATCGTTGATCCACGTTCTTCTTGATGACCATTGTTTATTTTGCTCTCGCATTTGGCTTCGAGTTTGTAATAGTGTGTACGCATTCGGCTGGAGCGTGTTGTGCGTCGTGTGTTCGTTTTTCGCAGCGTTTTTAATAGAGAGCAATCTCGGCTCGGCTTTTTTTTTCCACCTTCGACGGTAAAGTTTCGTTTATCTGCGTGTTTTTTTGTGCTTTGAAAGCTTCGTAATTTTTGTTCTTTAAAATCGTCTACGTATTCGTAGAAAATCGCGAGTGCGAATCGAATTCGTCCGTTCGAATTGAGTGATTTTTTTCGTACGTAATAAATTACGTATTTTTTTAGTTTTTCGTTTTCGTTTTCAAAACGAATTTTTTGCTACTGTTTTGTTTGTGTTTGGAAAATACCCGCCGTTCGAGGAATTCTTTTGCCGTGAACTACCCCTGCGACCATCGAAATACAGGTAAGAAATGGTAATTTAGAAGTAAACAGATGCCGTAAACATACCGTAGGTGATTATCTTGAACTACTACCGAATTCCCGCGTTTATTCTCCATGCAAAGGCGCTGAATAGGTAGTAGATGTGGAAGGATTCGATTGAAGTTTCGTTTACGATACGAGTAAGTCATCTACCTTTGTGTCCGATGTTCATTCAGTCGAACGGGAATGTTGTAGAAAGACTCACGTATGTTTGGTTGTATTGAATCGATTGCAATCGTGTTACTCAACAAGGTTTGTGAGTGTTTGCAGTTGAGGGTAGCGTCTACAGGACGAGATCTTCTGGTGAATCCACCAGCATAGTCAGCTTCGTTGGGTTTGGTGGCAATTGAATAATAGGGCTTTTACATTGTTTACATTTTATCAGTTTGCAAGACGAATACCATGAGAGCAAGAAAGATATAGAATGAGTGCGACTCTATCGTTCTATCTTCCTTGCTCTCTTGCGGTATTCGTCCTGCAAACTGACAGAAAAAGTAAACATTGTAGAAGCCCTATCAGTAAGCGCTCATCCTTCACAATGGGTTGACGATTCAACGTTCACCTCAATGACCCGAAAGAGTGAGAGTTGATGATTCCGTCCGTGGATGGCTGCTGTTCAATAATTGACGCATATCGAGGGTAACAATGTCAATAGGTGTCTCTCAGACGTACGTCAAAATCATTTAAACTTGTATGTGATTCATCAAGTTTTCCAAAAAACAAAAATAGTTATCCTGGAACTAACCCTGCATTATTCATCGGTTTCCCTCGCTGAAGGATGTAAGTCTTCCTCCGGACTCAACTTTATGTTCCTTTGATGTTATTAATATTTATTCCCCGCATCCCCGAGGCCGTCGATATCCAACGTGTGGATAACTTGCTCGTTAAATTTGGTGTCTCTCAGGATGAATTGTTTCTCAGTGTCTGCGGGTCCTCTAGCTTATGTGTATTTGATGAGAAATTTTTCGCTTTCCCTGAAGCAGTGGCATTCCTATTGGTTTCTCTTATTTGAAATACTTATGTCCAAATTTGAGTATGATTTGTTCTCCTCGAGCCGACCGGACGTTTTCGGATCACGTCTGCTATCAGAGGCAGACACGTGTCCCGGTCCTGCAGAACTCCTGAGTAAGTTTCTTCCATATTTGAACAGCCAATACCCTTCCATAAAATTTACTTTAGAAGTTGGTTGTTCCTCCATAAACTTCTCAGACTCGTTCATCTCTGTTAGAGACAGCATCCATGAGTTTGATATTGATGGGAAGGAAACATCGACCGATATTGTAATCCACGGGTCGTCATTTTGTCCTTTGGCCCACAAGATTGCTACGATCAACAGTGTAATGCATCGATTATTGATGACGATCAAACTTAGAGCTAATCAGATCAACTTGCACATTGACCTTATAATCCGTAAGAAGCTTCCTAGAAACCGCCTCGATGGGCACTGCGAAACGTCGAGCTTTTATTAAAAATATAGTTTTTTATATTTCTGGCAGCGCCAAGAAAACTTTCCTTTCTTTCATCTTATTTTATATTAATGATACTTTACGCGCCAAGAAGGGGAAGATAGAGAGTGATAAGCACGCAAGCTAGTCTTGAAGTCTTGAGATTGCCCCTCGTTGATGATGCTATGAAGTAGGTATGACCTTGACCTACTTCAGGGACAAAAATTAAATCATTTCAAATACGTAATGCATACGTGAAAGAAACAGAAAAAAAATATCATCTTCATTTTTCGGTTCTGCCTGAGCATTTTCCAGTCCTCCCTCCCTTCACTTTTTTTCTACCCGTTGGCCTGTCGATGACTTCTGGTCGAAAGTACACGCCTTCACCTCTACCACTCCATCATACTTATTCAGCTCATCAGCAATATTTTCCCTAGCTTCTCCCTCATGTAGTTCGTCAACCCTACTGATGTTCCTTGTATTCTTCCCAACCGCCCCTCCCCCTTCGCTTCTCGACCGTCATTCTATTACTTATTCAACCGATCTAAAGAATTTTCAATCCCTTCTATATGTAAGAATTTGAAAGAAAGGTTTCGCAAGTTTCCTTTTCAGTTATACTCATTCAGTTTCTCAATTTCACCTCTGTCAGAGACTTGGGATCCAAATATTTCAAAATTCTCCTGTACAAAGGTTCGAAGCATGAAAGTTTCTCAATTTTTTTCCTGTACGAAAGTTTGGAGCTCGGAATCGTCGAGCCCTCATTCCTGTACACATTCAGATATCGTAACTTTTCCATGTCTCTTTGATATAGAGATTTAGAGCCCGAAATTTTTATGCCATCTTATAACTGTGCTCCAAGCATACCAAGAGGTGACAGCGGGAGATGTACGCATAAATGCGTACGAAAATCGGCCGTACCGCGCTCGTCATAAAAACGAACATTTCGCGGAGAAATATTTCTGAATTTGCCAGAAACCTCGAGAATTCAATCTGCGCCGCTCATCTATTAAGAGACTGAAAAACTCGTCTCATTCTATCTTTTGTTTTCATCGTCGTACGCCGCGTACGGAATCGCGAAATATACATCTGAAACAGCACAAAGAAGTAAACGAAGAATGTCGAACCGAAAAGGAAACTCTTCGTAAAAGATTATTACAATTTTCCTTCTTACCCGAGATTCCGTTCCGCTTTTATTTGCCCCACCTGTGTTTTACGTGCTCCCGCGTTTCCGAAAACCTATAGTAAATCTCCAACGTGCCGAACGATGTTCGCGTATAACTTTTCCAACCCAGACACATCAGAAACCAACGAAGTTTTTCCATTTCCGCTTTCGCTGTATTCCAGATTATATACACTCGTATAGAATAATACAATGACAGTATAGGTACTTGCACATATACTGTAGCACATATCATATAGAAGAGATGACTGCAACTGTGTACACGCTCACGCACGAACGCCTCGCTCACGTAGTTACATTTCCGAAATATGTACGTTTTCTCAACTTCTTTTTCTCTTTTAACACTCCCTCATCACGAAGAAGTCCGTTTTTCCGGCTATTAAACTATTATTATTTTCTTCTTTCATCGTCGATTCTTCGTCGATCTCAGATAAGCGCTGGAATATCAAAGGAAACATTATCTTCTCGTTTTAATTATACTCCGCCCGCGTACAATGGGCCATTAACTGTGGAACTTTCTTCGTTCGCACACAAACTATTTGGGAAGATGGAAAACAATGAATGACCTGTCCGAAAATTATGCGCCGCAATAAGTATAAATTCGTTGGCTGCTTCTCGTTTTCTTCTCACGAACAAGAGGGGAAAATGTACCTACGTCTATTATACCCAAGAGAGCCTAGAGGCAGTCCGGTCTGGTTCTTCCGCATCCTCGCTGGGGTTTCCGCTAAGATGAAGGAGGATTTTTCTTTATTCGTATCGTCATCTTCACACGGCAAAAGGCTTGTGGAACGCGATAGGATCGCGACATCCAGGAAGTTGGCGTTCGACTCGAACGAAAGTGAACACCTTTTGAGGTCTCATTCAAATGGCTTATAATACTGTACGAATACAAAAAGAGGACAAGAAGAAAAAACTACGCAGTCTATTATTCGGAAACGCACACGGATACGACGCAAAAAATGCTTCCCCCTTTGCTCGAACACTCGTTAACGCCGCATTTCGTCCAAAAATATTGAATGTAACCCAACTTCGTACGCATTTAAATAGTATTTGATTCCCTAGTGCATGCCTGCCGACGATATACCACTATTTTCAAATTCGTTCGTAACATAACTTCATAGTTTGTATCAAGGGTAGGCTCTTTTTTTTTTCTTACTCCTTCCCTCGGAACAATGATAATCGATTTCCTGCTTATTTTTGGCGCAAAACTCTATTCGTTTCGTTTTAGATTTAGTGAGCCGTTAGTCAGAAAGCAATCATTTTGCTTCGTATATTTTCTATTTCCAGCAGCGAAACTTTCGAGGGATTCAATTCGTGATGTGTAACATTACGAAGCAATAAATGACGAAACAGGAGAAAAAAAACTAAAAAAAAAATTAAAATAGCTAAGCGCGGAATTTCTGAACAGGCTTTGGTTGTTTTCTATGTACGTTGTGTTTTCCAGAACGATTTCATTAGACTCTAGAGGAAACTGCGTCGTCCTCCGCGTCGTGAGAATTTATTATGCGGGCGCAGAATGGGATTGGGATGAGCACAAAATTTCACCCGGTACTTCCAAGTCAGACTTATCACTGCAGTTCTATAGCGTTTTTTTATCGCATTTGTTCGTTAGGAGCTCTGAATTTGTTTGTAAATGAGAATGACTTCACAGTTGATGACTCTGATGAGAGTACCTTTAGGTCCCTTCACCGATCCACACCCCTAGGTACTTGATGAGATCTTTCGGGACCAGTTCAACTTCTTGTCCCTGCAGTGGCAGCAGCTCTGTTTTTCGGGTGTACAGCAACCATTCTGCGGCCAGTTACCTCACTTCCCCCTCAATTTTCAATTGTATTTCCTTCAGCATTTCTGTGGTCAACAGTATCAGGATATCGTCTGCCTAAGCGAGGTGACTAACCCATTTTTGAAAGGACGAGTACAAAACCCGCTAAGAATCATCGATACAGCCGCCGAGCGCTTTCTGTTGAACAACCGTCACCGAAGCGAGAACGAAAAAGGCGACTAAACTCAAGACCAACGAAAACAGAGACGATCTAACGATGTCATGACTGAATCAACGAGTCATTAAAATGTGAATCATTTAAATTAAAATTTTTCAAAGGCCTTAGCCTTCCTGATTCTCCACTCTTTAGTCTAGGAATATTGGCATTTAGAACTGAGATAATAGGTGCAGAGATGAAAATTTGTACGATTGATGGGTAGCACTCCCTAACCTCCCACCCCTGGTGTGAGCGTAGCCCCCCCACAGCCGAAAAACCATCATAAAAAACACTTTTTTCACTCTATCTCCAGAGTGCACAACATATACACCTTTTTCTTTGTTGCGCAAAGGGGAAAGGAAAGCGAGGAAGGGAGGCTGGTGGAGAGAAGAAGAAAGCTTTCCGAAGTTGAAACTCCCGATAGTTTCAAAAAGTACAAAATTTGAATTTAGGTGAAAAGTGCACAACTTACATGCTTATTTCTTTTTTAAAGAAAGTTGAGGAGAGTAGAAATGGTGGAGAGGGGCAAAAGGTCACTCGAATGTTTCGAGCACTATTTCAAAACAAAGAATTGTGCATAAATTGAATTCCAGGCATAGAGTGCACAACTTAGATAAGCCATTTTCTTTATTGAGTGAAGAAGAAAGGAAAGTGAGGAAGGGAGGCTGGCAGAGAGAAGAAGAAAGTTCTCCCAAGTTGAAACTCCGGATAGTTTCGAAAAGTACAAAATTTGAATTTAGGTGAGGAGTGCACAACTTACATGCTTATTTCTTTTTTGAAGAAAGTTGAGAAGAGTAGAAATGGTGGAGAGGGACAAAAGGTCACTCGAATGTTTCTCGAGCACTATTTCAAAACAAAGAATTGTGCATAAATTGAATTTCAGGCATAGAGTGCACAACTTAGATAAGCGATTTTCTTTATTGAGTGAAAAAGGAAGGAAAGTGAGGAAGGGAGGATGCCGGAGAGAAGAAGAAAATTTCTCTAAAGTTGAGCTCCGACAGTTTTTTAAAAAGTACAAAATTTGAATTTAGGTGAGAAGTGCACAACTGACATGCTTTTTTTCTTTTTGAAGAAAGTTGAGGAAAGTGAAAATGGTGGAGAGGGGAGAAAGGTCACTCAAACATTTTGAACACGACTTCAAAACAAAAAAATTGTATATAAATTGAATTTCAGGCATAGAGTGCACAACTTATACACCTTTTTCTGTATTGCGCAAAGGGGAAAGGAAAGCGAGGAAGGAGGCTGGCGGAGAGAAGAAGAAAGTTCTCCTAAGCTGAAACTCCTGATAGTTTCAAAAATTTAAATTTAGGTGAGAAGTGCACAACTTATATGCTTATTTCCTTTTTGAAGAAAGTTGAGAAAAGAAGAAATGGTGGAGAGGGGAAAAGGGTCACTCAAACGTTTGGAACACAATCTCAAAACAAAAAAATTGTACATCAATTGAATTTCAGGCATAGAGTGCACAACTTATGAGCTACTTCCTAGTTGAGGAATGAGGAGAGGAAGGTGAGGAAGAGGAGATGGTTGACAGGGAAGAGGGTCATTCAAAGTATAACTCCAACACTTTGAACTCCACATCGGAACAAAGAAATGCCGTAGAACCTCATTCACTTATCACGGGAACTCTCCTATGTCGCGGACTCGGCCAATGAGGTCGAGTCTTTTAATTCAATAAATAGACTTTCAACTGTGGTGGGATTGTGAGAGACCGTCTGGAATCCAGAGAGGGGGGTGGGTGCAACCAAACTGCAAGGAATGCAAGGAAAACTTCCTCAGAAAAGGGAGCCTAACCTACTATCATGGTGCGATTCTTGTGGGAGGGAAATGATCAAATCGAGGCGGTTTCTAGTAAGCTTCTTATGGATCATTAGGTCAATGTCCAAGTTGACCTGATTCATTCTAGCCAGGTGTTTGGTCGTCATCAATTCTTCGTGGAAATCAGCGTGACTCAAAAGAAGGTGAGTCAACCTACATATTACTCTGGTAATTGTAGCAATCTTGTGGACTAAAGGACGACCTGATGATTACAATATCGGTCGATGTTTTTTTCCGGTAAATATCAAACTCATGGATGCCGTCTTCAACGGAGATGAACAAGTCTAACAAGTTTATGGAGGAACAATCAACTTCCGAAGTAAATTTTATAAAAGGGTATTGGCTGTTTAAATATGGCAAAAACTTACTCAGGGGCTTTGCAGGACCGGTCCACGTTCACAAAACGTCGTCTACGTGCCTGCACTAATAGTAGACGTGACCCGAAAACACCCGGTCGGTTCGAGGAGAACAAATCATGCTCAAATTTGGACATAGATATTTCTGGAATAAGTGAGACCAATAGGAATCCCACTTCCTCGGGGAAATCGAAAAATTTCACATCAAATTTACAAAATCTAGGGTACCCACAGACATTGAGAAGGTCAAAAAATCAATGTGTAGGTAACACCATTATTTACAAGATTTCCTCCCTGGTTTATCTCAAGTCGAAATCTCTTTCGACCTCATTTGCTCCTTCGAGCAGTCCATTCCCCTTCAAAATTGTCCCTATTTCGTCGCTTTCCTGTAGATCAGTTGATCGGACATTGGGTTCGAATAAATTTCAGGTCAAGATTGCCAAAGACTGCAAACCGATACGGTTCCCAATGAGATTGACTCGTACCTCGACCAGATGAGAATTGTTCAATCTATCCATATGTATGAATTTCCGTATTTAATGCTTGCAAAAATTCTCTAGCGACGTGACCACAGCTTGCCATTCCGTTCTAGTTTTACATGCTGTACAATGTTTTCTTTAGGTGTAACTATATCGTACAATTACCGCTGCTCACTTCAAGACCCAAAAAGTGGCCTATACTCGCTGGCTATTTCATCGAACAAAATTTTAAGAAATCTCAAATTGTAACGAATCTTTTTCCTGATTTTCTTCTTCGTACACAGTCTCGTAATTCCGCAACGTACGATGATAGAAACAAAAGAAAAAATGAGACGAGTTTCTCAGTCTCTTACAGAGAGCAGAGAAGCAGCGTAGATTGAATTTCTGAAGAGATTGTCAGGTTTCCGGCAAATTTATAAATTTTTCTCCTCGTAATGTTGCTTTCTAGTTTTTCGTCGAGAGTTATATACGTTGGAGTTTTAGTCGGTAATTTTCGTCTACTCTGCACCGATGCTTAGTCCATCAAACAACTTTTTTGCTCATTACTCCCTATAGCTGACTTACAGCCACATCTTTCATACGAATTCCCCGCTGGCGATGTATACGAGTAACTATACAGCTCTGGCAGTTTCGACTATTACGAGCGCTCATTCATTTAGATGTCAAAGAATAAGTTTGACGGAATGTACCTCTCTAGAATATATATACACGTTCATAATCCTAATATGTTATTCTTAATGAAGAAGCGTCGTGTCATCGGATGGAACATCTAAACTTGCACACTCGTGTCTTTCCCTACCTTATACAGATTACAATAGACGTTAATCCTCTCCCTCTCTCTTTACGGGAAAAAAAGACGCGCTATATAAAGACCGTACCGTCGATAAAATCATGAAAAATCTACACTTTACTGGCATCGCGATGCGTAATTTGGTTATTAATTTTAAAAAATTTAAGAACCACGGAAAAGCGTTTCTTTACTCGCGTATAACCGTAATTGAATGAAGAAGAAAGCCCAAAATCTTATAAGCGGAAAGGAGTCTTATTTATTTTCTCGTCTTTTTGTATACGCGTCTCTGCTTTCATGTTTTTTCTCTCTTTTTCTGTCTCCTAAAAATATGCCTACTCCATAAATTAGGGATTATGATAATCTCCCCTTTCATTAAATGCGGTTGACATTTATAAACGTTGTTTCATTTTCGACGTCATCGCGTCTAAGATCGAGTGTGTACAGTATACAGGCAACGAGGCCATATTAATTCAGGAAATTGGTTCTCTCTTACTTACTCTATATACCTACCGTCATCGGGTAGGTCCGCGACTACATGTAGTAAATACGTGCTGTAGTACTTTTTTTTGATCCTGTACGTAATCTCGATGTGACTTATTGTCGGCTAGGGATACTTTTTCAAAGTAGGTAAGTGTTTGGAAATTACGGTAGCTTATACGAAAATTTTATTGCGATAAATTCTTTCGACCTCCCTGCACGTGAGTATGTGTTACGTGATACGACGAAAGGAGGGATTGTATTTTATGTTCAATTGTGTTGTGTTTCGTATCTTTGTCTGTATAGATGAAAAAGTTGGATGCATGATTTTATGGCATATTTCGTCGATCATATCTCGAAGTGTGTAAATCGTGCCTTACAGCGCAGCATCTTGATGTCGCAGGAACTGAGAAAATTAGCCTCACTCTTCGTGTATAGCTTGAAGGTCAAAATTCTTCAGACGGTATTCCTCCGAGTCTTCCGCCTCCCTCTCAAAACAGTTCGAAAGTTGAAATTCTTGGGACAGTCCTCACAGTACGGGAGGGTCGGTATTTTTTCAAATCCCTCTCCTCTTATGTATTGCTTTGAAATTAAAATTTTTCTGATTTTCCCAAATCCCCACTCTTTAGTCTAGGAGTATTGGCATTTAAAACTGAAATAATGGGTGTAGAGATGGAAATTTGCACGATTGATGGTTAATACTCCCCCTTCCCCCTGTTGTGAGCGTAGCACAGCCGAAAATCCACCACAAAAAACACTTTTTTCACTCTACCTCCAGAGTGCACAACTTATACTCATTTTTCTTCATTGGGCAAAGGGGAAAGGAAAGCGAGGAAGGGAGGCTGGCGAAGAGAAGATGAAAGTTCTCCTAAGCTCAAACTCCTGATAGTTTTGAAAATAACAAAATTTGAAGTAAGGTGAGAAGTGCACAACTTACGTGCTTATTTCCTTTTTGAAGAAAGTTGAGGAAAGTAGAAATGGGGGAGAGGGTCACTCAAACGTTTCAAACACTATCTCAAAACAAAAAAATTGTACATAAATTGAATTTCAGGCGTAGAGTGCACAACTTAGATAAGCCATTTTCTTTATTGAGTGAAGATGAAAGGAAAGTGAGGAAGGGCAGCTGGCGGAGAGAAGAAGAAAGTTCTCCTAAACTCAAGCTCCGACAGTTTTAGAAAGTACAAAATTTGAATTTAGGTGAGAAGTGCACAACTTATGTGCTTATTTCCTTTTTGAAGAAAGTTGAAAGTAAGGATGGTGGAGAGGGAAAGAGGGCCACTCAAACGTTTTGAACCACGACCTCAAAACTAAAAAATTGTATATAAATTGAATTTCAGGCATAGAGTGCACAACTTATGAGCTACTTCCTAGTTGAGGAATGAGGAGAGGAAGGTGAGGAAGAGGGGATGTTGGACAGGGAAGAGGGTCATTCAAACTACAATTCCCAACCCTTTGAACTCCACATCAAGCGCAGTAGGAACCTCATTTACTTACCACGTGAAATCGCCTATGTCGCCGATTTTGTCCCCTGCCTTGAACTAGAGATGCATGTATTTTCTATGTATCTCTTTCTAAATGCATCCCTGATAATAATGCCAACAAGGTTCTACAATAGTGCAAAACTTGAAATTTAGGCATAGAGTGCACAACTCATGGGCTATTGTCTTGTTGAGGCCGAAGAAGAGGAAAGTGATGAAGAGAGGGATGGTGGAGAGGCAACTCCAATAGTTCGAGCTTTACCTCAGAACGAAGAGATAACGCAAAATTTGAATTTTAGACACAGAGTGCACAACTTATGCGCTATTTTCTTGTTGAAGAGAAAGAAAAGTAAGGTGAAGGAGGAAAGGTTGGTGGGAAGGAAAGAGGTTTGCTGAAATAGTGCAAAACTTGAAGTTCAGACATTGAGTCCAAACGTTATGCGCTATTAGGCTCGTAAGTCGTGCACTGATCATGCTATCCATTACAGATAGTCTGGTGCGTTACGATCAAGGCCTACTTTGAGATCATTATACTTGAAGAAATACTACCCGGCAATATACAGTCAACTCTAAGCATCATTGAGATGGCCAATGGCGGTTGATAGGCTCTCTTTTGATAAAAACACTTCATATGAAAGTTGTAGAGCGTACAGTTACCCACTAAAATGATGTCTTTCATTTTAAGGCTAGGATTAATACTTTTTAAGGAAATCGCGCGGGAAGTCTGTAGAAATTTTAATTACCTTTGGGTACAGGTGATGAAAGACGAGTGAAAATATTTTGGCCAAAAGCCGATTATCATGAAAAATGTCGAATTTGTGATCGAACCTGTATATTACTGAGGATCGACTGCTGATCAGCGGTCATCGGATCTCGAAAGTTCGGTTCGGTCCTCGCCCCTTAGCTCCATTGTCATGAAACTACGTCTTAGGGGTCCGATCCTTGCTTCCTACCAGACCCCACCTCCGTTTATGTATTAGTTACTTGTAATTCTTAGGTGAAGCATCTCTTATGGCATAGTGTCAACGAGTCTCTTTAATGATAATTATAATGCTCGTGTACGTGAATTTCATCGCGGAGACGCATTATTGGTTTGAAACTAGTCGTCTAATATCCCATCAAACGCCATTAGAACGGCCTCTCATTTCTTCATTAATCGCTACAAATACCAAATGCCGTCGTGTAATTGGTCAAACCTTCGATATCAAGCGTGGCTTTTGGGGTCGTCGTCGTCGTATTTTAATCCACTCGGATGCGAGTGCACGGGAACGACGTTATGTTGTTTACACGCTCACAATATGAAACTAAATATACAGTATTATCGGCGAAGTCCGCACACTGTGAAACCGACAGAATTACACGCTCCGGTAAATATTTAACGATGACAAAATTGACGTAATCGTTATACTCTGTATATACGCGCGTACAAGTTCGCGTGTCCGCTGCAATACAGCGCTGTCCTAGGCTCGACACCGCACCCACCCTACAACAGACTATTGTACCTAACTTTTATGATGTAAGCGTTTGCCCGGCGGTTAATTAGTTAGCAATTACTTCAAGTTCGCGTCCACCGTTCGGTATTGTACGAAATAATACCGGACCGTGTACCTAAATTTCATAACTCGCCTCTATTCGGTAAATTGAATCGCTGTATATTCGCCAGTCATTCGTCAGAGAAAGGCTATAAAGCGAAGAATAGAAAATGTTAAGGCAACCGATGCGGTAATACAAAGACTTTTACGGTTTCTGGTAAAATTCAACCCAATCGTGCCACGTTACTTGGCGAGAAATACGAGATCCCTTTTTCACAGTTCACAACGTCACAGTTCGAATAAGAAAACGATAAGTGGACCTCGGTCTTCGATTTCAAACGAGTAACGAGGTAAGAAGATACACGACGGAAGAAGAACTTTTGTAGGAAAATCGGATGGGCTCGAGCGCGTTCCCGTATGTACCACCGGCTGCCCTGCATCCGTATCGAGTCGCAACGCTTGTATTGTGTGCAGTATACTCGCCTTACAGAATATATACGTGTTGCTTCGAGAGAATTTAATCCATTAAGTTCTTCCCTGCTTCTCGCATATGTGCCTTTTCTCACCCTTCTTTCGACAATTCGGTACGTTACATGCATATTTTGTTGTATGCACCTCGATGGCGGTTGTGTTCGGAAGTTTATAACAAACCGAAATTCTCTCGTAGGACTGAATCGTAGAAGGCAGAAAATTTGACGTTTTTCATATCGTAAGAAAATGGAACAACTGTGCTCGTTTTTTCTGTCGACTTCTTAGAGGGAAAGTTGTATTCGTGCGGGGGTTACGAAAATATATCGTGTATTCTCGAGATCACGTGGAAACTTATTATTTTTATTGAAAAACGACTAAAGAAACTTCTTACGGTGGCTCGAGAGCAGAGTTGAAGTATACTGGGTGCATTAAAAGATACGTTGTAGTGACAACATTTATTGCTTGTAGAATAAACTAAATTTGAGAAACCTCTTTAACTCAAAATTCTGTATCTTGAGGACTCCTGATTCAGCTTTTTCATATACTTCTACCGATTTTGTGTGCTCTTGAGAGGTGATCACAACTTTTCGACCCCTCACCTTGATCGTGGCCTCCTTGCTAACCTCGCTTCATTTCCTTCGTGAAGATGAGTGAGTCAAAACTGGAAGAAGTCAAGGACATCCTAAACTTGCTTAATGTCATTGTCGTCTCCCTGACAGACAAGGACTTCGATGCCCTGTGGGAAGTGCTGATTTGTGCTATTGTTCAAGAAGGCGGTCATTGCTAGAATTGGGCCCTTGAATACATTTCAGTGGGACGTTGGTACGTCATTAGGTACTTGGGCATACCATTTAGAGATTTACTGATGATAGTCTTGCCAATTAATGCACCATGGTCGGGACGTTGAAGTCAGTTCTGCTGTCGTTTGCTCTGATGCTCTGCAATCTTGACATAGTTTTACTCACACAAAGACTTGCACTATAGTGCGAATGTTAGAACAGAGCGCCAAGACGGGAATAGAGAGATTATGAAAGGTGGTATCAGTCTTGGGCGCGTGTTGTATTTGATACTGCACCATTCAGGCCACTGCTACCGACGCGGGTTCTCAACTTTTGCGGCATCATACCCCGGCTTGTGGTATGAGTTGTCAATCAAGTCTGATTTTGATCAACGTGATGGCAGATAGTCGTCTTCTTGTCTTTCTCAACTTCCCATTTGAAAACTAAGGAGTGCTAAAGATTACAACATAACCTATGAATGTAGATAAAAATGGAATAAGACGGTGATGTGAACGGTTCGAGGGATTTAGTCTGGTTTCCCTAGTTCTAAGTAGACTAGTTGGATTTAAGTTCTAGACCCAGTAGGATTCAGCTGATTGGCTTGAAGCTGCACTCTTGTGGTACATAGTCACTCCGTTTAGAGGTGCACAGTATATTTTGATTGTTGAATTGTCGTAACCAAATCCCACTTCTTCTCCCTTGGTCCTCTTGATGACGTTGCAATCGTCTTTAAAATTTCAGTCCAAATATTCTACTCAATCAAAAATGAACACAGAATGTGTCGCAGCACTTCGAAACAAATCAAAATTATTCTTTTTATTCCTTTTATACCGCCTATCGCCCTCTCTATAAATTTTTGGCTACTTAATTGAAAACAGTATTGTTGAAGGAGAATTCAATACAAACTATGAACTTTTGCTTTTCAAGTTTCTGTGTCAAATTTTATCCTTCCCACAGCCTGCTGGTATAGCTTTAGGCATTTAGTCGAAACATTCTTTGCCTCGACTCTCATGAATTAGGTACCTTTTTATTTCCTTCCGTGAGCTTCTTCCCGCGGAAGTTTGCTGTTATGAAAAGAGAAATTTTTCTGCGCCTGTAGTAATGAAATCTTGCAGGATGTTCTGCTGAAAGTCTCAAACAGCGCCATCTGACTTTCGGTGGCTGCGGCACAGTGCTAAAGCAGTGCTCTTGCTAACTTTTCATCTGGTAAATGACTCCTTAGTTTCCATAGTTTCCAATGGCCGAGTCTATACCATCCTCCGTTTCTTTGTTTGCTAACGACCATGAAAGTACACCATTATCTACTGCTGGTTCGTCGGGTCCTCAGCCAAAGAGATACAAGTTTCACCTTTTGAGCCCAGGTTCTGCGTCCGTGCGCAATCGCACTCTTTTAACCCCGACTGTCCTTGACCTACTTCAGGAACTTGGAGAAATCTAAGGCATTCTTTCCCTAAGCACGGTGCTAGGTGAGCTTGTCAAGAAGTGTCGATCATGTCTACTTTTGATCAACGTAATGAGGTTTAGTTGCACCTCTGGCGATGAAATCTTGCAGGGATCTGCCAGGAGTCTCCACTTTGTTCTCATCTCTCATCGTTTAATTTAAGCTCAGTGACTGCGGCTTAGTGCTAAAACAGTATTCTTATTAGCTGCCTTGTACTTTTACAGTGGGTTCGTGTGGCAGATGGTGGGTCTATCATCATTAGCGTTTTACTATCGTTTTCTTCTTCGTTTGTTAATTGTGAAAGTGCGTCAATATTTGCAGCTGGTGATTGGGTCCCAAGCTTGCATGTTCCCGGTCGTCGACCCAATCATCATTGACCTACTTTAGGGAGCTGAAGAACTCCGAGGCATCTCATCCCCAAACTTCATGCTAAGCTCGAAAGATCAGCAAGCTTCGAGTACCCATCCGTCTCCTGGGAGACTTGGAGACTCTGGATCAAGAAGTATAAATAATTTCCGATTTTATGAAGATTTCAGTTGTTCTGAAGTTCTTCACAAACTTTGAAAATTCATCAACGCAAGGCGACCAAGTTTTGTACCAACCTACTTGCCGTACGGCCCGGTCGGTGTGAGAATTGGTTCACCTCGATTCCTTGCGAAAATTTTCCATCGCAGCAGTGGAACGACATGAATACTATACCACGGCCGAGACTATACGGTTTGATCGCTCTATTCTTGATAATCGCCCGTTGTTGGATGAGTCGTTAAATAACACCGCGAGTGTTTGTGAAATGAAATACGACATTGTTTTTACCGTCATTATCACCGGTAACGGTAAACGTTATAAATACGATGTTAATGCGTTTACTATCGAGAAAAAAAAAATCGAAAAAAAAAACAGCTATTACTCGTACATTAAATACGGCTAACGACGACGCACATACAGCATAATACATTTTTAATTAAAACACCGCGGTACACATTATATTGAACACGAGTTTCAGCTTCCAATTTTAGCAATTTTCCTGCATATATATGTACGAACATTATTCCGTGGGACAAGGAAAAAAAGAATTGTAAACATAGTGCGCTGGACAATTATTTATACCTATACTTTTCCACGGCGAGGAGAGAAACGACACGACGATATTGTGCTGATAATTAATATCTTCCCTGAAATGTGGGGACAGGAAAGCTTGAGAGAGAGGATGGAGAAAGTCTTTGAAGGCATAACAATGGTGTATCTCCAAGTGTATCTGATATGTTCACTCTAATTCGAGCCTCGTGTCCCTGGGTGGTTGTCTGTGAAACGATGGTCAAATTCACTCCACCATTAAGATTCGCTCTCCTTCATTATTTGGGACTTGGATTACCGAGCTGCTCGTGGTCTCGCAGGCTTCTCTTTGAAAAATGTTTCCTTATTTTCATTTCTTATGATCATTCTTCTTCACGTTTTGGTATCGCACGAAGAGACACTATCGGGAAAGTGAAGATCAAAGCCCTGAATTTTTTATTCCGATGTGATTATCGTTCCCCATTCGAAATTGTATCCTTAGCGAAGTTATTTTCCTTGTATACAAATCATTATTCATCGCTACGATTGTAACTATATCGTGTCTTCTGTATAAGTTATGTCATTGCGGCTGTTTCGCATAGGCTTTGTACTCGCTTCAAAAGTTCGTCTGCCTTTCTTATCAACTTACGCTTTACATACGTGAATACAAATTTCTTATATACTATTCATGTGCGTATAGCCACAAGGGTTGCGATTGCTGCACTTCTCTCGCGATAAAATCGCTACCTCGCTTCCTGCGTGTTTCTTTCCCATTCGTGTTGTGCCAATCCAACCGTGGTAAAGCTTGTCCAGATCCAGTATATGTGTGTACAATGAACATTTTCACAACGTATGCCAGAGTGTTTATCTCTTTTTTTCTCTCTGTCGCTCTTTGAAAGAACTCGGGGTCTCGTAGGGACTGCAAAATTCATCGTCTTCGTTTTACGCGTATGCATTATTGAGCGCGACGCGACGTGTTGCTGTTTCTGTATTTTTTCGTCAACGTTGAACAGATCTAGGTTATCAAATAATAATAACGAGCGAGTTTCCATTTCCACCGCGGCAAACTCCGACTCACGTTGTAGGTATACGCATAGCGCAGCGCGTTCTGGCAATCAGACGAGACCCGCCGTGTCCCGGGTCGAGTATACGGCGTGCGTGCACTTTGTGAAGTTACTTTCGCCCGCGGAGTATACTTACAGACGAACACGAAGTCTGCACCGCGTATACGAAAAATCTTCTATTATAAATTACATTTATACAATGGGAATGCGATGATTGTGCACAGGTCACGAGAAGATAAATTTGTAATAATGAGGGGAGTATACTGCTGGAGTGCTCTTCAGTTCAGGCTTCGGTTGAGACAACATCGTACGTGAATAGCCGCATTCATGAGAAAATTTTCACGATTAGGGCTTTGACGCTATAAAGCTCAGTCGAACCAGCTCATCGTCATTTTAATGCTGGAAAAATGCTGGTTCCGTCATTACCGATGCTGAAATCTCAATGGTTGATATGCGGCTCCGTGAATTGTAATACCTTTCAGTGGTACTAATTGTCGAGAGTCTCGAAAATCACGGATGGGGATTAACCCTCTTGCGTAACTTCTCATTCCACTGGCCACTTTCGAGAAATATTTTCGAGTGCTGGAGCTTTTCTACGAGACAGTAGGAGGAAAACATTGTGCGAATTGGAAGAAGAAATTCACAAAATTATATAGAGTCGGGATGTCAGTTTGAGTAGGAATTCATTCATATCCGACCTGCTCTTCTTTGTTTTTTATTTGTATGCCCGCCTGTGCTTTGCAAAGGAGCTCGTTGAGGCTAATTATCTGAGACCTCCAAGAGAAGCTAGCAGATCAAGAGGGTATCTGTTCCATGGAGCTTGTCGGAAAATTTCAAATGATGTCATCAACGTGAAGTAACCATCATTTACAAAAAATTTGACGAAAAGACTTATCAAGATGGAGAAGAATGCAGAAATTTTGCAGAGGTGGTGAGTTTGGGCACTCGTTGGCTCTGAGATTACAATGACTTTGTATCAAGTTTTTGAACAGACCGATGATTCTTCATTGTCGAGCCATTGAGTGCCCAACTTTACGAGCTATTGCAGAATTTCTGCATCCTTCTTCCTTAGTATGCCCGTAATCTCAAGGACACCATGATTCGCTATCAAGATAATTCTAAAACGAGAGCCGCATAGCTAAAAATTTATCAAAAATGGAGCTTCAAGATGTGTGAGATGAAACCTCTAGCTACCCGGAAGATACCACGTGAAGGTCGACCTTGTAGTCTTCCAGAGTTGGAGGGGGGGGGGGGGGGTGTAGAGGAAGCCATTGTCCTTGGGCCCCCGAAATTGCAGTCAGAGAAACATCCGAAAATTGTGACGTATTACAGAACACAGAGAGGGTTGGAGCCCGCTGAAAGACTTCAAGGCTTGTCAGGTGGGCTGTGGTATTCTCGGTGAGATGAGGGGCTACCTCAATCTGCGGAGCTTGTAGCAGTCGACTTTTTTGCCACCACTGATTCCGCCCCAGATGATAGTTACGGAGTAGGAGGTGGATGATAGGTCTATGAGGTGAGTGCATGATTGGAGTAAACGTTGGAAATTGCTGTGAGGGTGGATAGGAGATTAGAAGCACCAAGAAAGGTAGGTGATGAAGGAAAATGTGGATTGATTCCAGGCATTAGAAGATAGCTTGGATTTTGGCTGTTGGGATTGTGACGGAGTTGCGGTGATGGTCGGAGTGAATCTTTCGAACCGTCCGCGAAGCAAAGAGTGACAATGGTGCCAGGTCGGTATTTGAGCCTAGCATATTTGGGAAGTGAGAGTGGTAGCAGAAATATTGGTCGATTTTTCGGATAAGTACTACACTTTGAATACTATCTTTGGCTGGGGTATGGCCTATGGAAGTAAGGTAGGTAAAACGAAAAGGAAACAGGGGAACGTGATACTTTTGGATAGAAGGGTAAGAAGTAAGGGAGGTGATGTCAGCTAGCCTTCACTAAGATTTGATCTCCGGGGTCCACAAAAGCTAAATCCGGCCTCGGTCTAGTGTTTTGATTATGTGCAATGCCCGGAGGTAGTCCTGAACAACCACATCGTCGTCATTGTCGAAGTTCTGTACTAGATTTTTGTTGAAAGCGGATTCCTTTCGTCGTTTGGTCGGTTGTTCTCCTGCCGTTGTCTATTCTCAGAGAGTCTTCGCGTGATTATGATCCACTTGAAGTGTGCCCAATAACTTGAAATTGTACTCTTAAAGACCTTGAACGAAACTTCTAAACCCATAATGCCAACCCTCTGCTGCGTTTTCTGTCCTGAGGACTCCATCTTGCACCCTGTTGAAGCAGTTGTGGGTGGTTTTCGACGAATGGCGCCTGCGGTTCGGTCTTCCAATATACTTATGAACGTAAAAATGTTGAGTATATGTTTCTAATTTTACACGTTCGGCGAGAAATAATTTCATGATGACGAACTAATGTATCGTTAGTCGGCACATCTGTCAGCTGTTTAGCTGCTACGGTCTTTTAGTTCGTCACAGCAACGTGTGTAGCATTCAGGTAATTGGGTCATAAAAGTGATGCAGCGTGCGAATTGTAGGTAGGGTTTATCGCGTGCAATGTTCAGTTCGGGAGCCAGACTTCATGCTTGAAAGACTTCAGAATGGTAGCATACCAAAGCTAGCTCGAACTATAATACAAATGTAAAATTAACAGTATACGTGAATTATCGGAGTGCGAAATGGATTTGTCTGTGGTGAGCTATCACTGAGTTGTTCCCTTGTATTAAAATAATGACTAGAACTTAATCAATAGCACTAATCAGACAGTTGGTTCTCGGCTGGCAAATGGGATGCCATATGAGCTGGGGCCGGGACCTGCAGAAACGGGACAACTTCGGTTTGGCTGAGTGCGTATAGTTCCTCCTTGCTGAGGCACTACAGTTACTGAGGCGCCGGCCGCTGCCTGTGCTGCCCGGTCTACGGATTTTCGATCTTTGAAAAAATACGGATTTTTCGCGGATTTTGCGTGAGATTTCTTGTGCTCAAGGGAAAAGTATCTTAGTCACTCCTATGGAACATACTTTTCTCTTGATCATAATAGGTTTATATCGTAGTCCTCCGTTACATTGAGCCGATCAAGGAAAAAGTATCTCAGTTACAAGTATGAGAGATACTTTTCTCTTGATCGTTGTTGTAAGATCAGTGAATGTTTTCGAGTCTTAGAAAAAAACTCACGGGATCTTCAACAGAATTGAAAGTGGTGAAGCAGGGAACCTGTGTTATGAGTCTTATGGTGTTTGAAACGTTGCATATCTGGCCCATCGAAGGGGCTAGGCCATTCGGTGAATGGATTATCGCATATCTAGTTACTTGAAGGAGCTGTTATAATCGGGCTATCAGTGCTGCCAGATCCACGGATTTTAAATTTCCCCCAAAAATTGGGATTTTTCTACGGATTTTGCGTAAAATGCGGTTTCTTGGGCTCAAGTACCGCAGTCGCTTGTATGAGAAATACTTTTCTCCGGGTCATTACAGGCTAATACTGCTCTTTTGTAACATTGAGTCGATCAAAGGAAAAGTATCTCAGTTAAGAGTGCAAGATATACCATTCTTATGATCGTTATTGAGAAATCATTCATCAACATACAGTATACTGGATTTGAACTAGGCTCAGACTCCTCCTTGTATTGTGGGAGACCGAGCTATTGGAGAGGGATTTAGAAAAGGGAGAGGGGGGGGGGAGTCGAAAAGAATTTTGACCTTCGAACTATACGTGATAGTCCGAGCTATAGGTGATATTTCAAAGTTCCATGGTCATGGTCAAGTTGGGTTAGGTTAGGTTGCCTCCAGGACGGCGGGAGTTTTTTCCGGAAAGACCCCCCCCCCTCTCGTAAAAACAGGTTTCCTGTTGAAATGGTTGATACGGATTTTTTTAAAATATCATTTGTCAGCTAGTGCTGCCAGATGATAATATATTGAAAAATCTTAACCCCCATTTTTTTTACAAAACCTAATGTATTTCTACGGACTGTTACCATTTTATCAATATCGATCAGGAGAAAGGTATGTCTTATTCTGTTAACTGAGGTACTTTTTCACCTTGATCGACTTAATGTTATGTATGATTGCTTCATCGGCCTATAACGATCAGGAGAAAAGTATCTCTTATAAGAGTGGCTCAGATACTTTCCCCTTGAGTTTCAAGTAACTAGATATGCAATACTTAATACATCAATTGGCTTAGCCCCTTCAATGAGCCAGATATGCAATGCTTCCAACATTGCCCCTTCAATAAGTCATGTATGCAACGTTCCAAACATCTTAAGACTCAAAATGCCCTTCCTAAATATCCATATAAAATAGGTTCCCTATTCCCTCATTTAACTCCGTTGAAAAACCCGTGAATTTTGGCTGTGAGGATACCTGTCGATATCGATTTTGTAGGGAAGGAAATCAAACATCTTACTCGTATTTACAATTCTGGATGATTTGCGTTCTTGCAGGGTAATGGACTCTCAGAGTTAGCTCCGGTAAGGTCTTATAGTTGGCCGGGTTGTCACAGTACTTGCCTTCAAGAGGTCGATTATTATATTCATATGCGTCTCTGCCGGCAAGATTTCACTGTCGATCAATTCAACTAAAAACTTCTCAAGTTTATGAACCAGAACTCTTCAAGGAATTTTTGATTGCCCTGTTAGTGTCATTTTCGATGACGTAATCGAACGATGTGACTTCTCTGCGATTTTTTTTTTCGAAAATTTATTCATGAAATAGATGATCGACATTCCTTGCAGTCGATTCAAAGTTCAAAGACATACTAGGATGAATTTCCACATGATGTCATCGAGAATTTTGTTCATGTAGATTACGTAATTGCGATGAATTTTCATCCAAAAAACGGACGAGTTCACTAGGTTTTCCGAATAAGTCAGATTGAAAATCTTCTCAATATTCCCAAGTGCTTTGCACTCACAAATAGTTGAATGTACGCTCATAAATAAACAGTATCCTTCATAAGAAAAATTAACAACATGACTCGCCAGTTTCAATCCTCTCTCCAAATTCTAAATGTGCCTATTCCGTTTTTGGCCTCTTGACCATCAACAACCCACTCTTTTTTATACCTCAGCCGAGAGTGGTGATACCATCATAACCATGAACTTCGTCGGTGTCGTCGTATTGACTTCTACACTCGAGGCGATTCGAGACGAAAAAGTCTGTAAATCTTAGCATCAATAATCTCTCTTTCTCTCTCGGATCATCCCGCTAATTTTATGCCCATGACGTGTGAATCTCCCGAATATTTACATCTACTTTCACGATCTTCACATAGTTCACGGTAACCGAGACGTACGTATTCTTTATAATTCACGATGTATAAATTGTTTCGGAATGACTCTATTTCGTATAACCCTCGGCGAATATGCTAAGTTTTTCTATTAAGAACATCCTCCGCTTTCGTGGTCGACCTTGACTGTAGCATTTTTCAGTTCGAATATGTCAAAACATTGAGTAACTTTCCTGCGTGATTCACTTTTTTTCTTCTTTCGTAACATCTAGGCGCTATGGTGACAACGGTCGTAAACTACATAGTCTATCACACGCTGATATCTCCAGCTGCTGGAATTCGCATACCGGAAATAACGCGTGTTATACATCAAGTCTCTTAAAATAACACGATTACATCCACGAGCCAAGTTTACATTTTTTTCTAAATCAACAAAAAGCGCGCGTTACGGAATATCTCTCGTGAACTAGGGTACTCCCGAGCTAATATAATGTACGCAGCGTTTGGAGCTATATACATTTACAATGTCACAGTTTCGCCCGGATAGAAAATCATTACCACATTCATAGAATGTATGGTAATGTACGGACGTAATAGCTCGCTCGCCACTCTTTGTGGCATTTAAATTCGTGATCCGAAGATTACGAGCGCGTATATACTTTTTAAATAAATATGATTGTACTCATTGGTTGGTGCCTTCGATCGCCTTTCTAGCGCAAGATTGCGCCGAAGTTAAATAGACATTCATTCGTACGCTATTTCGAACATTATAAGTGATTTTATTGTATGGTACGTTTTGATAGTCCCAAGAACCATAGGTGTGAATATGAATAATGACGTGAATTATATATAGGCGTTCGAAAAGAATGCGGTGTTCGCGGTACGCGAGCGAAATCAAATTGAAATCTTTCGATCGAGACGATATCCGAGCTATCATGGTGAGAAGCCACGGACTGTAGTATCGTAACAGACTACTCTGTGCAGTTTCTGTTGGACCGCGAATCCGCAAACTGTAACGAAAATTATACCCGTGAGAGAGAACATTCTCAGGCTATTTGAGATCCTTACATCGATTCGAAAGCTGATTATTGTGTCTTCGTATGGTTCGATGCGTTCAGAATTAACAAATCTTGCTCTTTTTGAAGATCGCTTGTGTCGCACTCGCATGTGCTGGTCATCGGATGGCGACGCACGCTATGAAGCGATTAGCGGATAAACAAATAAATATAATGCCATCGAAACTCATATTGAGTGTGATAAGGTTGTAAGTAGTGCACTGAAAAATAAAGATCTTGAGTGTATCATTCTACTACATTTATTAGCTTACAATAGACCCATCATTACTTGTATTGATTCCAAAGAACAAGGCCCTCGAAAAACATTGGTTCTTATATTCTCAGGGGTATTGGATTCATAAAGAAATCAGGAGAGAGGAAAAGATGGCTCAAGCCCATTTTTTTTTCTTCTTTAGTCTTCTGACCTTCGTCTTCTCTTGCAAAAAACCTTTCTGAACCAGGAAGATGAACTGAAACATGTCCTGATGGACGCATGCGGACTCGTGCCCTTAATATTTACAATTTAATCATTTTTAATCTCAATTGACTAATGTATAATTTTTCTTATTTGTTACAGGTAAGTTTTTGTGCCATCGTATATGCTATTTTCTTGAATTGGATACATTATAAGACTCCTTTTTGATTTATTGGAAAACTTTGCGTTAATTATAGGTAAGTGTAATGATTCAAAATTTATTCATAGTTTAGAATGGTAGCTATTTTTGGTTTCTTGGAATTCGAAAAAGACGAAAAATTCTTCTAAATTTGATATTCCAGATTTCAAACTGGTGTTATCAAGGGGGAGAATTCCATCCGGAAGTTGATCAATTTTGTACCTCCTTTGCTTTTTTGCTGTCAAATTATGACCAAATTCACCCGGGGCTTATAAGAGGAAATGTTCCCCTCGGGTCTGGGATCCTCGGAGGGCTTGGGTTCATGAGGAAATCGGGAGAGAGGAAAGGATTATGAAGAACCATTTTAAAGTGGGCCCGCTGATAACAAATCTCCCCCTCTTGAGGATGCCATTCAACTCTTGGTCCCGGAATACCATGCACTCTGAATACCCATACTCTCGCCCAGAGATGGTAATTAGTTCGAGTATGATGAGGTGTAAGTAGTGCACTGGAGATCTAATAAATCCAAAGTGTACAGTTCTACTTACAAGAGTGTTTTCGGGAGGGATCAAGGGGAAGAATTCCACCAAGAAGTTGATCAATTTTCTACCTCCTCTGCTTTTTTGCTGTCAAATTATGACCAAATTCACCCGGGGCTTATGAGAGGAAATGTTCCCCCTCGGGTCTGGGATCCTCAGAGGGCCTGGATTCATGAAGAAATCAGGAGAGAGGAAAAGATTATGAAGAACCATTTTGAAGTGGGCCCGCTGATAGTGAATCCCCCCCTCCTCTTGAGGGTACCATTCAACTTTTGGTGGCGTGGCCCTGAATACCATACACTCTGAATACCCATACTCTCGCCCAGAGATGGTAATCAGTTCGAGTATGATGAGGTGTAAGTAGTGCACTGGAGGTCTAATAAATCCAAAAAGTGCAGTTCTACTTACAAGTGTGCTTTCGGGAGTGCTTTTGGATGTTGTCTCATCATTAATTTCATCGCTAATGGAGAAGAAGGCCTCAAACATTGGTTCTGTGATTTTATTTATTACAACAATGCTGAGTTTGAGCTCAATTTTGCTGCCCCCCAGATTTGTTCTTCTTCCGCTAAAGTACTCTCCTAATATACGAGTCTCGCGTCTTCGCGAGAGCATTCCCTGTAGATCTCAGCAAATCAAAGACGAGTCAGGGAAAAGTCATAGGAAAGTGAAGGAAAATCGTTATAGGAAGAAAGTAACGTACTTCCCTTGATAGTTTTGTTAACGTGAAACAATTGATTACATTTCTGTTCAAAGAGGTCAACTGTGCAAATCACTGCACAATGAAGTAGAAGACTTGTGTAGCATGGCGAAGATAACCTTGAGGTGACGTCACATTTGGGAACCGTTATTGACTAATCATGAAGCCAAAGACACCCTTAATACCCATGCTCTCGCCCAGAAATGGTAATCAGTTCGAGTAAGATAAGGTGTAAGTAGTGCACTGGAAATCTAATAAATCTACTTACGGGAGTGCTTTCGGGTGTTGTCTCTTCATGAATTTTATCGCTAATGAAGAAGAAGGCCTCGAACATTGGTTCTCTGATCTTATTTATTACAACAAAGCCACGTTTCTATTGGTATCTAGATGTTCTGTGATCTTATTGATTGTTTCTATTCTTATTTTTGCGTCCAATCTTCAGGACGAATAATCTCTCGCTGTCAAACTTGATGGTATTGCTCTAGAGGCTTTGCTTTTGCAATCTCCGTCTGTGTTGGTCTTCTCTTCTTGCGGTTTTCTATAACGTCAAACACTCTTTCACCGTTGTGCCGTCTTTACCAAACATAAACTCCCATCTTTTCTTTCCGTTAATGTTTCGTTCTCTTCTTTCCTGATGTCAAATTTCCTCCCAGTCTCACTAGTGTAGGTATCTTCGCACTTTTCGCAACTGAGCTTCTACGATTGGAATCTTTTAAAATCTTCTTCCTCTCATATAAAGTTTGAAAATAAAGTTCCTGTAAGTTCCCCCCCCCCTCTCTTATACTTTTGGAAAAAAAGATCAATTAAAGTACATGCAACCTGGTGAGAGATATCATCCCAGAATTGTCGGCGTATTCACTTCTTCGTCTTTTTATTAAAAAGACCATGCGTAGAAAGAAGATTTGTGAAATTGAATTTCTTAAATCAAACACTGGGTGATTTTGGAAGGTCTTTTCTAAATTTCGTCCGCGACAGTCGTTCTTGTGTCAAAAAGTAGCGTTCGTTAGAATAAATCGTGTTGGTTTTTCCTACACAAATTTCATCATCTCGAAGATGCAATAAAACGCTAATAAGTTGTCGAACATTAGTTTGGATTTTGACACTAGGCTCTGCAAGGTATTCTATGCTCCGAGTGTGTAGACCTATACTTGACCAGAAATTGCAGAATCATAATTCAAGCCTATACAGTTACATAAGTGTTCACATTGAAAAGCTTTCAAAATCTTGGACTGCCTACGATCCACTTCCATCGAATAATCCGTAATGTAATACATATTATCAACTCATAAAAGTACACAATGACGAACCTTGAGATTCTATTTACGACTATTTGCTCTCTTCACGACTCCCCCTTGATTTTGATCGACTAAATGCAAATTGCAAGAAGTTATTTAGGCTTCGTCGCTATCGACGAATCGCTATATAAGCCGCGGAACTAAAGATTTCGGTTGAACACGTTCCAACTGGTTCGAGTAATTAGGAGTCACGATATCTTCTGTACCAATGTGTCATTCGATCCCACGAAAATTATAGAATGACAAATTTACATAATGAAACGGTTACAATTTCGTCATTCCCTCGCGTGAAATGGAGCGCTCAACCTAATGAGATGACGATCATTGATAGAACAGTACTCCGAAATTCAATTACGCGTAAAATCGCGAGACCTAATCGCGCTCTGACTACTATCAAAAACGTATTCACGAACCTATACCCGTAACTTGTCATGAACTCTAATTGAGGAGCGACGATATATCCGTTGTTAATTTGAATTTTCAAAAACTTGTGGCGGCCCTTGATGATAGATCGAAAGTAATTACAGCGGCCGAGTCCGCGCGCGTATGAAGGAATGAAGAATCTTTTACGTACATTTATTCCTCGTTTCGCAGCTCGTATATCAAAAAATCGTATATTTTCAGATTGTACACACTCCGACTGGAGAATCGTGGTGATCGATGACCGTATTACGTGTTAGAGGCGAGGCGAAGTTCGGCCTACGTGTGTTTTTTTCCTCTCCTTTACTTTCCTTCTTTAATAAATTTTTCGGCGAGTTATAGCCAGCCACTTCGTATCGTGAAGACATTTTTTGAACTCTCCGGGCACTGCCGCGGAAAGATTCCGAGAAATGCAGTCTACGCGCCATATTTTTCGTTAATTAAAAATCCTTAAACGTGACCTTCGACTTATCGATTGTTATAGTCAGCTGATTCGATCTTATTCGTGAGCCCCGCGGAAGAGAAGTGCTAGAACCGACGGCAAGGGTGATAATGTGTTGTAAATGTCTACTCGTCCGCATGGGAGTGATTCACCTGGCCCTCATCCCGTTATACCTGCGCGCTTAATGAGTTTGTCAAGTCGAGAGGGTGGATGAATTGAAAAAAAAAAAGGACGCCGGTACGACACCGTAGAAGGTGACTATAGGGTGCATTTTTTCCAGTCGTCCGTAATAGGACACACGCTGATGCAAACAACAGCTCACTTCGTAGTTCTAACGCAATACTACACACAAAAGATACAGCGTACATACCAACCCGTGGTCAGACTTTTTTTTTTCTTCTTTAGGCGGACGAAAACTTTCCCGAGTACATTATTATACCTTATATTTATAGATCTCAAGGGTGTAGTCACGAGGAAAAAAATCGATCGTTCCGAACGAAACAACGACCATTCTCGAGGAGAAAGGTATATATACGATTATATAGGGAAATTTCGTCCCGCATTCTGTATAATTAAGGATTTCTATACTCTCGACCTTCTTCCTGTCTCGACAAATTGAAAATGATACTATTGCGGACGGATTGTGTAGCCACCGAAGAACTAAATTAAGCGCCCTTCGCTCTATTTTGTGTAGGTGACCATCGTAAAAACCGATACCGCGTAAATCTGTAACGTCTTTGATCATCGTCGTCGACGTTTGATTTGTTGTTTCTGTATCTAATTCATTTCGAATACTAAATTTCATGGCGCACTGGTCCGTATTTCGCATTAATTAGCTATTTACGGAGTCCCGCGAAAGCTGTATAGCGATTCTGGTAGAGAGATTACTGTAAGACAAAACTAACAAAGAATGAACACCAGGAAAATAGAAGGGGAAATTGTACTTCTCGAACAGGCTGTCCGGTAACTGAAATGGTGAAAGTTTGGGGTGAGTTTTCGAAGGGTTTTATTTTCTCTCTTTCGTTTGCCTTGAAAGGTGTTAATTTTATTTTCACAAGAATCGAAGAACTTTTTGTTGTCAATCTGTATGCATTTATGGGTATTCTTTGATGTCATCAACAAAAATTAACATCGATGAGCTCTGAATTTCTGCAAAAGTTTGCTCCCTATTCTTCTCCCGATTTATTGTAGGAATCTTGAGCGTACAATTCTGCTTTATTGGTTAGCTCACAAGAGTATTTTCGGAGGAGCTGATAAGGGGATTGGCCAAGGTTGTAATCAAGAGCAACCAGAAACTGGTATCCTTGGACGTGACATGCAGGCACGTCGAGAGCTCCAGTCGGGTTCGGGCCAAGGAACACAGCAACCCCCCTCTCGTCAGGCCTGACTTTGTGGACCGAGTGCAACAAGAATTAGCATGACATGAGATGCTCTGTACTTCAGAATTTGGAATTCCTCGCTGAATCAAGAGTTACAGACGTCCAAGAATATTGCTTAAGCATTTTTCTCTGCGCTGTGGATCCTTGAGAAACTGGAAATAGTTTAATTTCTGAGGCTCAACTTCAAACGATGAGAGTAAAGGCAGTCTGTCTCCGCACTTTTGAGCTTTCTTTAGCGCTTTTGTCTGACAATGGTATTTTTGTATTGTTTTGACTCAAATACGAATTCGTCTTTGGGTCTCGAGCTATAGCTAAGAATTCTTGAGAAACTAGAAATAAATTAATTTCTGAGTCTCAAATTCAAACCACAAGGGTGAAGGGAGTCTGCGTCTGAACTTCTGAGCTTTCTCCTGAGATTTTGCTAGAAAATTTCAAGAGAATATTTCAGAGCTCATTCGCTCCGCTCGTTCACTCTCCTAATTGGTCTAATATGGTTCTCCTTTAGAATATTTCAAGCTAATAGCTTTTGGGAGCTCACTCACGGCATTCATGGTCTTAGTTTGCTCGTCTAGTATAAGTCCAGTTCAAGACTAGTATAATGCTAGTATAAAGCTAGTCTAAAACTAGTATAATACAAGGGGAGGGAGGTCTTCGCCTGGTTCATCTCCATTATGGTAAAATGTCACTTCCTTCACTAGAGAACTGTACAAACGTCCGGACGCAAATTCCAGAATCAGGAATAGGGTTGTGGAGGTTCGACGTTAAATATTTTTCAAGTCCCTAGGTCATACGTAAATTCCATAATCGGGAGTAAACACTGCTGCCAGATGATCTTTTCAAAAATCTGTATCCGCCATTTTTTCTAAGGCCTTACAATTGATTTCTACGGACTTTCAGTAATATATCAGTAACGATCGGGAGAAACGTATCTCTTGTACACTGAAGTACTTTTTCATTGATCGATTCAATGTTACAAAGAACCGCGACCTAAGCTTATAACGACCGAAAGAAAAGTATCTCTCATGAGAGTGACTGAGGTACTTCTCTCTTGAGTACAAGAAATCCGTAGTTTATGCAAAATCCGTATTTTTTTCGAGGACTATAAATCCGTAGATCTGGCAGCGAGGATGTAAGGTTGAGGTTCGACGTTAGAAATTGTTCAAGCTTCAAGGTCATCCGTGCGGACGTGTCGACACCCGAACGCATTTTTTCGATTGAGGGGGTAGAGAAAAGCCATGAAACACGTCCATATTTGTGACCGGCTGATCGTAAAGGTACCTTATGGCCTGAAACAAAAGTTTACAGGAAAACAAAAAAACAAAAAACTCAACATTGATTCTTATACAGAACACCGCCTCTGAGTGGATTCCACCAATAAATATTGTAAAATAAAATAAATGAAAATTGTAGTTGTGCACTTTTATCTTCATTTCTCGAGAAAAAAGGTTGAGAGAAAGTTGAGGAAGGGAGGGATGAGGGAAAGGTAATGCCAATATATGTGCCAGACACATGAACGCTGTCCCTGCTTGGATTGCAAACGAAAATAAGAAGTTGTGTACTTTTATTTTATTTCTTGTGAAAAAAGGTTGAGGGAAGACTGAGGAAGAGAGAGATGAGGGAGAGGGGATGTGCCAATACATGCGCAAGACATGAACGCCGCTCCTGTTTGGATTGCACCACTAAATATTGCACTTAAAATGTATAGAAATTGGAAGTTGTGCACTTCTATCTTTATTTCTTGAGAAAAAAGGTTGAGATAAAGGTGATGAAGGGAGGGGTTAGGGAGAGGAAGTGCCAATATATGTGCGAGATACATGAACGCTGTTCCTGCTTGGATTGCGCAAGTTAGTATTGTAAAATGAACAAAAATGGGAAGTTGTGCACTTGTATCTTTATTTTTTGTGAAAAAATGTTGAGGGAAGACTGAGGAAGGGAGGGGAGAGGGAGAGGGGTTATGCCAATACATGTGCGAGACACATGAAGGCTGTTCCTGTTTGGATTGCCCAACCAAACATTGTATGATGTAAAATGAATGAAAATTGGAAGTTGTGCACTTCTATCTTTATTTCTTGAGAAAAAAGGTTGAGATAAAGGTGATGAAAGGAGGGGTTAAGGAGAGGGGAAGTGCCAATATATGTGCGAGATACATGAACGCTGTTCCTGCTTGGATTGCGCGAGTTAGTATTGTAAAATGAACAAAAATGAGAAGTTGTGCACTTGTATCTTTATTTTTTGTGAAAAAATGGTGAGGGAAGACTGAGGAAGAGAGGGAGAGGGGTTATGCCAATATATGTGCGAGACACATGAAGGCTGTTCCTGTTTGGATTGCCCAACTGAATATTGTATGATGTAAAATGAATGAAAATTGGAAGTTGTGCACTTGTATCTTTATTCCTTGTGAAAAAAGTTGAGAGAAGAGTGAGGAAGGGTGAAAATTGAGAAGTCACACTAATATAATAATAGGTAACGAACAGACTTGAAAAAATAAAAATATTTTCTGGCGTAGCCAAATTAATGAAGATCATGTTTCACGTTTTCTATAAGGAAGTATGCTCCGATCGTTCGCCCCCATCTAGGTCTACTATAAGTCTACTTTAGTAGATTTCGGGCAGATGAGAGTAGGGGGCCTCACTCGCTCCGCTCGTTTGTCCCGCTTCTTGGTCTAGTATAAGTCTACTTTTCTAGGCTGACTGCTTTCGTGAGTCCCGTTTCTTGGTCCAGTATAAGTCTGCTTTAGAGTATTTTAGGCCGACTGCTTTCTGGGACTCACTCGCTTCGCCCGTTCGTTCCGCTTCTTGGTCCAGTATAAGTCTACTTTAGAGTATTTTAGGCTGACGTGCGGACTGGATACAGTATACAGTTTTCCTAGACCTAGTATAATGCTAATATAAGCCTAGTATACCAGTAGTTAACTGCACTGATCAAAGAAAGACTGAATATGCACGCACGCACGCACGTACATTTCCAACAAAATTAAGGTAGGGCTCGGAGAGAAAAACATCGTAAGTCCCAAGGTCACCTGCACGCACGCACGCCCGCACGCAAATTTCAAATGAGTGCAGGGTCAGAGCAAAAACATGAAACATGTCAAAATATTGGCGATGAGAACTAGCCTCAAGAAAGTTCTTTAGGTTTAACGGTTAGCATTTTCGGATTCAGCGATGTTTTTTACATAAAAATCAATGCTTAACTCATTTTTCATAGGTCAGTTCCAGTCTTCTAGGCTAACTAGCTGAAGGTCTGACGGACGCTTTCGCTGCTTTTAGTCTGATATAGCTTAGTAAGCTGCATGTAAGACTATGAAGTTAGACTCAGAACATGCGTAGTTTAGAATTATAGGGTATCTACTAGGTCTGAAATCTGAAAATACTTAACCTTTACTTGACTCTTCTATCCAAAGTAAATGAATCAATCAGCCCGGAAAAAACTTTATTTCAAATCTTTCGTCTATTTTACAACCGTAACTGAAAATACTTGACTTTTACTTGATATACTTGACTTACTTGACCGGTAGACCCCCTGTCACTGCTGCCGAATGATACTTTTAAAAATCCATGCCCGCTATTTCTTCTGAGACCTAAAAACTGATTTCTGCGTCTTTCAATGATCCAACAATCACGATCAAGCGAAACGTATCTCTCACACCCGTGACTGAGGTACTTTTTCCTTGATCGAGTCTATGTTACGAATGACCGCAATGTCAGCCTACAATGACCAAGAGAAAAGTATGTATCTCTCATGAAAGTGACTAAGGTACTTTTCTCTTGAGTACAAGAAATCCGTATTTTATATCCGTTTAAAAATCCGTATTTTTTTCGAGGAATAAAAATTCGTAGATCTGGCAGCACTGCTCAGAGGGACCTTCTAAAATACCCAATAAAACAGGTTCCTGCCTCCCCTTATTCAACTCCGTTGAAGAACCCGTAAATTTTCTCCTCTTTTTATACCTTACCCCATCCACATACAAGTCTTACTCTTGATGTAAATTCTACGAGGGTTGAAACCAACCATCCCCCTCCCCTCATGAAAAATGGTTTCCTTCTCTCACGTATTGTTCTCGTCTCGAAATTTCTGAACCTCTTTCCCTCTCCCCCCTCCCTCGCCTCCCATCACAAATCGACACTGAAAATTTTCCCCTCCTGTCATGTATTGCTTTGAAATTGGAATTTTTCCGAGTCTCATTATCGAGGTAGAATTTTCACATCCATTTCCTCTCACTCCCTCCCCCCCTCCCTTTCCTTCATTCTCAAGAGTCGACATATTTAAAGACTATCTGGCAGCACTGCACCCTGTTCGTTCAATGTGAAGGAACTCCGTTTCCATTAGGGATCATTGAGTTGCCTCTGCGCAAATTGCTATAGCCGAATATAGTGTATGTTAGGCCGAGTATAATGAAAGTAGCGAAAGTCGAAATGTTTCAAGTCTCTGAAATATGTCAAGGCTACTGATGACGTAATGAAGCGAGGCGTAAATCCGAGACGATTTTTTGTTACGTTTTTCCCAGGAGTAGTCCCAATTTGAATACCATCACCTAGACGGGTTTTCCAAGAGTAGCTCTAATCTGACAAGCTTATAAAAAGCTAAAATTACACATGAAAAAGCCGACGCTCACATTGGAACTGTTCACGACGAAGGCAAGTAGGTTAGTGAGAACGAAAAATTTGGCTAGAAGATGAGGGCGCCAATGACAGCGCTCTTCCATTCGTATTTCAATAGCCACAATAATAACTTTTTTCTCTCGGTGAGTTCTTAACTGACGGACTTTCGAGCTTCATATCCCAGACATTATATTTTTCAACAACATCCTTTCATTACGCGGGCAACTGATGCTGGAATATTCCAAAATAGCCGAACTAATCTACAGCGCATTAACTCCGAAGTTTCGTCCCATTACGAACTCGTTACACGATCTTCATTAGCATCAGAGTGTAACCGCACAATTACAAATGTGCGTATTGTACCAGGGAGAAGCTTTAGTTCCTAATTTTCTTCTTAGCAAGTTGGGTGAGAAATTGATTCGAAACTGCCCCGTAAGCTTGATCGCTGTACAGTATAATGAGTAGGCGTAACCGAGTACACACTAGGCCCTCATCAACGGACCGGAAATTGAACAATGCGTTGTTCGTGTACATCCTTTTAAAAAATGTATAGCTGGCTGAGTCCTTGACACTCGATTTCCTCAAAAAAAGAAAAACACGCTTCCATTCATTATGTTCGACCACAAGCACTCGAATTGATTGAACATTTTATGAATGAAATTCTAAACTTGTGTCCAGTTTTTCCGAAGTCAGTATACCTAATATCATACAATGTTGCCCGCGGTACGCCTACGTGACCCTTTAAACAAACACCGCCGCGGACGCAGTAATCAAATTCCTCGGTAGTATCGAGGTATCATGTTTCGATTACTTTCCCCCAACGCTGCACCTTAGAGAAGATAATTGAATTAACAATCGGTCGGAGCGAAGATTAATCGACATTTTTAACTTTACCGAAGGAAAAAAAAAAACAACACGAGAGGGTTGTATTTGTATTTCGTCCACTCGGCTCGTTTCATTAACCCACGTAATATTTTGTTAACAAAAAGGCACGATTTGACAATCGAGACGAGTCTCATCATTATCGAGGTTTTGGTCGTGATTTTCTTCAAACGAGCGACCGGTCAAATGAATGAAAATGGCATCGCGTGTACGAGCAACGAAAGATGAGACAAGATGCGTACACCTAAACTGGTGACCCCGAGCGTCGAGATGAGCTCTTCAACCTCGTATCGGTCGGACCATTTCTTCGCGGTCGAATAAATATTACCGCACCGTACGACGTCACGAAACTGTAAGTGGTTCTCTCTCCGCTCAATGAAACCTGTTTCTTCTCGCGTAATCAAATTTCGGAGCTATAAGAAGAAGAACTTTACACCGGTGATTAAGACGAGGCCGAGCCCGGGTTAACAAATTCGATAAAGGACGTGTAGCCGCACGCTGAATGGGCGCGGCCATTTACGTGCACGTACTATATCGCGTGGAAAAGGCGAAGGAAGAGTCGATTTTCGATCGCGCGGACTCGACATAAAAAATAGTCATCAATTAACGCATTAGCGACAATTGAGCGCTCTTTTATAACACGCCAATATCGGCGAGAACTGCGCTTTTTTTTGTGACATTCTAATCCTTTATCGCGAGCTTTCAAACGTGCGGCTGATTAATGATTATGTCCCTATCATTTTCCTCGGATTTCTTTTCCGTACACACAAATAAATTACCTCGGAATGAACCAGAGTTGAGCACTTGTTAACTAGCCTTCCTGTAACCAGTTTGACGTGCGACAAACCGTAGCCGAATGGACATATTTTTTCCCCAAATCGGACGTTTATTGCGGCGTGTCGCATCCCGAACCGTCGGGGTTACATTACGTCGACACTATCTTACGCTATATGGCGAATTAAATGAATCGAGCTCCTTGTTCGCATCAGGTATATAATGTCTACGAAATTGGAGGAGAAAATGTCACCGAGGTAGTGTGGGAGAGGAGATCGTAAAGAATATCGCGCCCGTCTCGTAATCTAGACGACAATTGCTTCTCCAGTAGTTTCGATGCACAAAGGATGAACAGTTCGGTGATCAAATTGGCGAAATTCTAATTTATTTTTATGGGTTTTTTCGTAAATCAACTTTCAAATTACTTCAACAACGGTGAACACAAGTGTTGTAAAAATCGTGGAAAAGTCGTAAATTCTCGTTAGGAGTATACATAGTGAGTTTGTCATCGTTACCGATTGATGGCATGACATCTCAAAGTGGAGGCTATGTGAGTATCGAACACGTATAAATACCTCATGAAAACTTACGAGCTACGTGCTCGCACTCGGAGGTATTGATCTTGACCCTGAATTTTTGTAGACATTTCTAATCTTTGCTGAGTTCTCGAGATTTGCTTCGGATGTTAATGGATTTATCCCGAAACTGGGGGTCACTCCGACATGTCATGACCTAGGGAGTGAAGGGACTTGGAAAATTTTCATGCTTCTTTTTATTGTACTTGAGCTAGCCTGGTATATTTTTTGACAACACCATACACTAGGCCCAATGACTACTGATTTTACGCCCTATATTCTCTTCATAAACGTGTCTGTTGAACTGATAAGGAGGGAGGTGGGGAGAATTCAGGGTCTCTTAACATCTTGCTCTAGGCGATTCGTATACGCGTATACTCGGTCAAGTAGGACGGGACACTAGGTGATAAATTGCCAGAAGAATGAGAGTCCTTGCTGTTATCAATACTACGGAAACCAGGCTCTATTCGCGTATGCTATAGGCTAAGAGAGGGTGCTCCTCTGCTGGACCCTATGAGATATACTGGCAGAAAAAGGCTAGGAGTCATTTTTAGAATTCGCGGGACACAATTCTAATAACTATACTCGCTAATGACTACATGATAGAGCAAGATCCCTGACCTATTTTGAAGACTTGAAAAAATTCTTCTTGTACGAGAACAAAATCTTGTCAAGTGACCTTACAAAAGCCATTGAACGAGGTTCGTTACAACGAGGTTTTGAGTTAGATGTACGCCTAGTTTGCAATTGCTCGTGACTAGGCATCAATCTAAAAAATGTCTCTTAAATCATGTGCACCAGACCATTTGTTATAACTAAGGTATGAAACCTGCGCACAAATTTGTGACAATTGACATATAGGTAGTGTACTCAATCCATAAACTTCATGTTTCTCACTGCTCTAAAACTGTTGAAGTGGTTATTCGAAGTGAAACATCTCCCCTCCTCCTCATCCCTCCCTTCCTCATTCTTCTATTTGTTTCTCAAGAAATGAAGATAAAAATGAAGAACTTCAAATTTTCATCTATTTCATAATACTTAGTTGCGCAATCCAAACAGGGGCGGCGTTCGCACATCCCCTCTCCCTCATCCCTCCCTTCCTCAGTCTTCCCTCAAACTTTTTTCACAAGAAATGAAGGTAAAAGTGCACAACTTCCTATTTTTGTTCATTTTATTTTACATTATTTATTGGTGCAATCCACACAGAGGCGGTGTTCATGTACATCGCACATGTATTGACAGCACTTAGACATCTAGTTTGCATTTGCTGGACTTGGGATGGAACACCGCCTCTGAGTGGATTCCACCAATAAATATTGTAAAATAAAATGAATGAAAATTGGAAGTTGTGCACTTTTATCTTTATTTCTTGGGAAAAAAAGGTTAAGAGAAAGGTGAGGAAGGGAGGGGTGATGGAGAGGGGAAGTGCCAATATATGCATGATACACATGAACGCTGTTCCTGCTTGGATTGCGCAAGTTAGTATTGTAAAATAAACAAAAATGGGAAGTTGTGCACTTGTATCTATATTTTTTGCGGAAAAATGTTGAGGGAAGATTGAGGAAGGGAGTGTCTCGGAGAGCGAGAATATACAGTATTTTGTATATGTACATAAACGTGCTGCGCACTCGCACATAAAGTCGGCAGTCCGATATCTTATATGCGATATCGGAGCTGCCAAATATATGAGATCACTAAAGTAAAAACGTGTATTCGGATTATTACGAAGAGTGATTCAAGGTGGACTGAGGACGAGCGAGAATCGCTACAGTTAGCTTTCCCCCTCACTCTCTCGTACAGGGAGAGATGAGGCCCTCACTCTCTTGTACCCTCACTCTCTCGTACCCTCACTCTCTCGTACAGGGAGAGATGAGGGAGAGGGGATGTGCCAATACTTGCGCAAGACATGAACGCTGCCCCTGTTTGGATTGCACAACTAAATATTGTTCTTGAAATGAATGAAAATTGGAAGTTGTGCACTTCTATCTTTATTTCTTGAGAAAAAAGGTTAAGTGAGGGGTGATGGAGAGGGGAAGTGCCAATATATGCACGATACACATGAACGCTGTTCCTGCTTGGATTGCGCAAGTTAGTATTGTAAAATAAACGAAAATGGGAAGTTGTGCACTTGTATCTTTATTTTTTGTGAAAAAATGTTGAGGGAAGACTGAGGAAGGGAGGGGAGAGGGGTTATGCCAATACATGTGCGAGACACATGAAGGCTGCCCCTGTTTGGATTGCCCATCTAAACATTGTATGATGTAAAATGAATGAAAATTGAAAGTTGTGCACTTGTATCTTTATTCCTTGTGAAAAATGTTGAGAGAATAGTGAGGAAGGGTGAAAATTGAGATAGTCACGCTAATATAATAATAGGTAACGAACAGACTTGAAGAAAATTATCCTGGGGGGTCATGTACCTGGCACTGAACCTTTACAACAATGATGGACTGTGCCATGTGGCACTGCACTGGTTCCAATGAGTTAATATTGTGGAAACCACCAATCGTAGTGAGGTTATGAATTGTTGCATTTGATCATTACATAGGCTTAGGTTGGTACAAAGGTAGAAAAAATCTATTGCATGTTCTATAATTTCGGTTCCTATCTCTGTATTAGACAAGGGTGTTCAACTTATAGCCCGCGAGTCGGTCTCGCCCAAACTTGTGCCATATGGCCTGGTCTCCAGAAAGATCGAGCACTCCTGAAGTAGGCTGTATATGAAAAGAACCGTTTCTCTCCTCTGTGGTAAAAACAAATCCATGGTTTCCCCGGAAGATGGGATCTCCGGTAACTACTCAAAGTAGCCTGAAGCAAGTTATCTTGTGTAAATCAGGGGCTGACGGTGCGGCCCAATGAGCGTACGCAGATATTATCGGTTGAAAATTTCTAAAAAATTTCCGTCAATCTAACATGCTAAATACCAAGTTTATGTCGAGCTTAGGTAAACTTGAGGAGCAGTACGTTAATCTGACGTCATCATTACCCAGGTCAACTTATCAAAAGTCGTAGGAAGAAAATATATAAAACGCTACACTACGTGTCTCTGGAGGAGGTATCTTAGCTTCTGTGTCACGCGATTTTTTGATTGGGAGGATTTTCATCGAAAATATACAGCTAAAAGCCTACCCCATCTCTTTTCTAGGCAAGAAACCGAGAGTTTTGCGAGTTAGTAAGAGTTCTTGTGTATGTTCAGGAAGATCCTAGAATTCATCCTCTCCAAAAGAGTTGAATGTAAATTGCGTGACTCATCGAAATACATATCGCATTTTTCTAGTGCCCACAATTTTAAAAGTTCTCCCCTCTACCCCCTTGAATCGGTCCTGACAACTTATGATCCGCGGAAGAGTTTCAGAGACAGTTCGAATACAAATTGTAGCGATCATGAAAGAATTTTAGCCTGCTTAGTCAAATTCAGTATCTTATGGCGAGAAAGATTGCTCTACCCTGCTGTAAGTCTGATCCGAAGTTTTCGATTATGTATTCAGTTCCTCTTCTTCTCCCGAGACTAATCGGAAGTCAAGTTCCACAGGATCCTATTTTTGGAACATCCAAAAATTAATTTGCTCGGATTATCCTTTCCTCGTAACTCTGCGGATTTTGAACTCAATCTAGCACTCAATGTCATGTTCCAAACTTCTTTTTGTAATCGCCACATTTACCCAAAACGAACGTCGTATTGGTATCTGCATGGCTCTTTATAACTCTGGAATCGTTTTCTCGTATCCAAAAACGCCTCTGCGGGTAGTTTGAAAACTTTGTACGACTCATGTGAAAAATATGCCAGTCCTAGTCGCCGTTCGTAATCTAGGACTGGAAAAATTGGCGATATTTTCATGCAAGCGTATCAATCAATTCTCACTGGGGACGGCCAACCAATGAATACTTCTTATTAAATTGAATTTCTGGATCGTATTCAAACTCCTAAATGAAATTCCAAGAAATAGTGTAGTTTTCTCGAATTAGATATCAGAATTATCTTTTCTGACGCACTGCATGCGACAAAGATTTGTTCAGTTAATGAAGTATACAAGTTCTCACTTACAATCGTTATATCAACACCTTTGAAAACTGGTATTTTTATATATATCTACCGTAATGTAGATTGATTAATAAAAGTATTTCGTTAATTTTGTTCCAGGTATGGTAGATTTTCGGTTTCGATACATATACTCACTAATGCATTCAAAAGAATGAGTCCGGCTTCGATAATAATTTATTGATCGGTAATGTATGTACGTTATTTTCGGAACTGCAGTATTTATCCGTCGATGGAAAATATATTACTCGGAATACATAGGATGCTGTAATCAGTGTTTGTATCTCGGAAAAAAATATGTGCGCGGCATTTTTTGAACATTCGTTCTCTAAGAGAATTTCCTAATTGTTTAACGAGCCACCATTTATATCACAATCGTCGAAAAAATGTATACGAGATTCTGATAACATTTATATTGAATGAGTTTCAGAATCTCGAAAAAATGAAAAGAAACGAATTAAAGGTATTATTTCGCTAAAGTCTTCGTGATAACGAAATATCACAGATCAGCTTTTCGAATTATAAAATTGAACTTCTACTTTGTATACATGATTGGTATCACGCCCAATGGCCCGCGTCCAATTGATAGCTACCCGTTTTGAGTCAACTTCCAGTCATTATGGGTCGATTTACGGTCGATATGGTTCATCGGATTGTGACCTCATCTTACTTTGAAGACTTGGGAAAAATTTTCTACTCCGATCTTTGATAGAGGAGACTGGCGGAAAATTCATACTATATACCTCTGAAATGGAAGGACTCGACAAAAATTAGAGGCCATTGCAAGTTTGCAATAGCAGCGGGAAACCCGCAACCTCCCCCGCTCGTGATGAGGTAGGCGCGGAAATGCCCCCTCAGAAAATGAGTTTGCTGGGCTCTTCTCAGTATACTGCATGCTAGGCCTGATATAATGAAGGCTGGAAATTGAAATTTTTCCAAGTTACAAAAGTAGGTCAAGATCAAGGTCATTGATGACGTCATAAAGCATCCCGGCTGGAAATTGAAATTTGATCAAGTCCCTGAAGTAGGTCAAGGTCATTGATGACGTCATAAAACGTCACACGTCACGTCACGTCACGCAGTTCACAGAAACTCCCAGGAAATTAAAATTTCAAGTCCCTAAAGTAGGTCAAGGTCATCAATGACGTCATAAAGCATCCCGACTGGAAATTGAAAATTTTCCAAGTCCTTAAAATAGGTCAAGGTCATTGATGCCGTCTTAAAGCGTCACACGACATTTCACGCAATTCACAGAAATTCCTGGTGGTAATTGAAATTTTGGAAAGTTGGTCAAGGTCATTGATGACGTCATAAAGCGTCACATGTCACGTCACGCAGTTCACAGAAACTCCCGGGAGAAATTGAAATTTTTCCAAGTTCCTAAAGTAGGTTAAGGTCAAGGTCATTGATGACGTCATAAAGCACCCCGACTGGAAATTGAAATTTTTTCAAGTCCCTAAAGTAGGTCAAGGTCATTGATGACGTCATAAAGCGTCACACGTTACGTGACGTCACACTGTTCACAGAAACGTTTTCTGAGGATGTAATCCCCTCAAGAAAAGGGATGGCGGGTTCCCCGCTAAAATATCAAGCTCTGAATCTCTGTAGGGGTGGAAAAATTTGAAGTTAAAACCTTATAAGCTGGGGTGTAACTGTGGAGTCTTAGGTTGAGCACAAGCTATAGGTCCTGTTATTAAACGGAGACTGTTTCGAGCTATGGGAGTTGCCTCCTCTGGAAACGACCGCGTTCGACCTTCGTGATGTTATCGATTGCCTTGATGGGATTTAGGAACTTGAAAACATTTGGAGTTAGAAACTCCGTAAAGGTGAGCTCGGAGGAAGGTTGAGCGCTATACCTTCAAGTCAGACTAAAACTATGTAGTTTCAAGTTAAACCTCTCCTCTGGTCATAAATGCTATATAGGCTACATCTGACGTACATAAGATTGGCTCAAAAAAAGATTTTAGACTAAGACTATCTATCCCTTCTCTTTTCAAATTCATATCATTCCTCAAGTCTTATTTCTCTTATCTCGATCCTGATGAAATTTTTTCGTACAGTATTCAAGAGCTTAGCCAGGCAGAGGGAAGAAGGATAAAATCTCTTCTCTTGATAGAAATAAGTTTGACTGGAAAATATTGAAGGTAAACGGCATTTATCCTTCTCTTCCTCGAATTCTGTCTCCATAGCGCTCTAATTTTCAAATAAATGGTGAGAAGTAAGTCGACAATTGTAAGCTGAATGGTCTGCGAATTTTGTACCTGTATTTTTCACATTTCATGGATAACAATATTATCAATAAAAAGCTAGCCAGAATGCTTCTCAAACCTTTTTCATACCGTAAGCGAAATCGTAGTAATAAATTTTCCCGTATCACGAACGTCGGGCGAACTTCATTGATATGCTAACCTCGCCTACTCAAATTTTCAGCCCATAATCAGAGAAAAAGGTAACAGCGCCACACTCGAATACACGGTACGCTTTAACAGATGTTCGCAATTAAATGACCGACCTTACATTTTTCTTTTTATACATCAGAAACTGAAAAATGACGAAAAAAATTTGCATTCCGTAGCCCGAATAATAACGTGAAAATGTACCCGGTAAAATACCTTTTTTTTTCTTGCAGGTATACCAATCCGGGAAATATGGCCCTACGGTACTTTTTTTTTCACTCTCTCGTATTATACTTCCAATTCGATTACACGCGACGGCGGCAGAATATAGTGGAAACTTTTATCGTTCGCGATTGTGAATTACTCGCCCAATAAGCTACCTTGCGGAAGGAGAAAAAAAAAAAGTTCATCTTGATAATAAATACTGTACTATTAAGGATAAGTAAATCGTTTTTCCCGTCAGGTTTATTTTTACTCTAGTTTCTTCCTTTTTCCTCGAACACCGTTATAACGTTTTCTCGATTGTCGACAATGCCGAAAAAAAGAAAAACCCATCATCTCTCAAAGTGCTCACTGTTATACACATCCGAACTGTATGCAGTGAGACAATTTTTTTGTGCGTAACATCGACCGGGCAGCTATACGCTTTTTGGTCCATTTAATCGATCTTATCTCTTCCGGTTCGTCGTTGGTTCCCATTAATTTTTTCCTTCGTTCTCTATAAGATGGTGTTCTTACTTTCCCACAGCGCTATATTGTTAAATTAGTCACGGCCAAGAGATGATGACGATAAAGAACGAAGTCAGACGTGGGAGAGAGAAAGAGAGGGGTAAAAAAAGGGAAACTGGAATGCTCGACGCTAATTAATGGTAAAATTAGCATCCAATCCGCTGTTAGAGCATTACAATGTGTAGAAATTTAGCGACAAAATTACACAGCTCCACATATACGAATTAGGCGTTCGTTGTTGTTTGAAAAAGGTTGCTTTCGGGAAAGTTTTTCACATACTAATCGCCGCCAGTTGAACTTTATTGTTAGGTATATCTACTCTCGTATCTCACTGTATCTCGTTGTTGTGATGTTTGTATACGCGTTTTATACGACGAAACATTTATACTACTTTATCGTAGTTGACTTGGGCTTAATGATACCTTTGTGGCGCATCTACGCTGCAGACGCAATCTGCGCGTCGAACACTCTTTTGTGCATCGCCCGTAATGTACAGTAGTTCTCTGTAGCTTCCAACTTTTATACGCTGCACAACATACAAATTTGAAAGCGCGTGAGTGTGTACGTGTGTGTGTGGTCGAGATGGGACGAAAAGAAAGGCTTAATTTGATATATTTACGCTTAATAGCGTCTATCCATTTGAACCGTGTATACGAATTGGGTATATAGGAAGTCGCGTTCGCAGCGAGATTTCGACGATGATGATGATACGATAAAGCGTCGTCGAATTCATTAATTCCTGGAACGAGCGCAATTAATACGCCTCGAAGAACGCACACGAATTTTTTCATCCGAAACTATTGTGAGCATTTGGCAGATGTGTGTGTGTGTGTGATCCGAACATTATAATTTTGGAGACATTTGGGCGACGCGGATGTTTTAATATCGACACGAAGATTAATTTCGCTGGCTGAAATCTTCATTCGAGATGGTAACATTCTTTCAGACGGAGCGCCGAATATGTCGGTTTGAACAATTCCTGCGGGAAGAGGGGTGAAAGCTGCGAATCGGGTTGAGCTTTAGAAACAATCGAACTATCGGAGCATCCAAAATTTGGATGTTTGGTGGGTTTTTCGAAATTTTTGCGATATACAACTAGCTAGATACGCTTAATGCCCGAGCTCACAAGCGGATGCCATTGATACAACCTTTTCTTCCCCTATACCTTCCTGAAAAGAAAAATAAAGTCAAGGGTAGATTCGCCACCTATAAATGTGAAATTTCCTCTTCTTCGACTCGTTTCATTATCATGATTTCACCGTTTGACATCCAAGGTTTTAATCGACGACGAACTTTTTCAAATTCTAAAAGGATTTCGACGGATTTTGACAACCAAAACAGAAAAAAAGTGCAACACGGGCAAATTCAATATGATGATGCGACGTTCGGTGTGTCTGGCCATAACTTGGCAAATCGGGTTCGGAGTAGTGAGGCACGTGACACCTGAGACAGCAATAGAGCCACTACCAAAGCGGTTCTCAAACGCCCTCAGTAACAGAGTTGTTGCAGTGAAGAAGCTGACAATCAAGCATTCACATTCCCATACCCCTCGGGTCTCGTGACTCACTACTCCGAATGCCCGCAGCACCATACCGATGAACCATATCGACCGTCGAGTTCAAGTCGATTTCCACTAAAAATCGGCCGAGAATTTATTTTTTCCAAGTCTTGGTCGAAATCGCGACGATATACATTGTTCAAATCGACCTCACTTTGAAGTTGGTCTCCCCCCTTCCCCCTCGGAAATTTTGCGAGAAATCCTTGTTTGAGAAAAAGCTCTACAATACTCAATGAGTAAACTGAAGGGCAATTTACAAGAACTGCAGAAAAACACGAGAGCCGCGAGTGCGCTTTCGGTTGAACAACCATTTTCAAGCGAAGATAAAAAGTGGCTCTTGTGTTCTTCTGCAGTTCTTGTAAATTGCCCTCCAGTTTACTCATTGAGTATTTTGGAGCTTTTTCTCAATACGTCCGACCTTAATCTCGTGAACTGGATTAATTCCAGGAATCCTTGACATGATCCAGAATTGTCAGCTTTTCATACCGGACCAAGAATAAGTCCCCAAAAGCTTGTTAGCTTTTAAAATAGTTTACTGATGAAGATCTCCAAGAGATCAAAACGTTAGTGTTGGAAATGAATAATTAGTAGGCAAAGCCTTTTCCTTTACGTCATAGATATTGATGACGTCACAAAAAGCTTCCAGCTGGTCAGAGGCGTTCTGAGAGTAAATTTACTACCAGAATTTTGCTCGTCATGGGCCATTAAAAAATTTAACTCAATTTTTGACATGTTTCATGTCTTTGCTCTGGGCTCATCCTTATGGGAATTTTTCATTGTAGCAGTGATGCTCAAATCTGCGAGTCCGAGCCCTAGAGAGCCTTCCCCCCGCCCCTTCGAAAGGGACTTGGAAAAATTCTGAGAAAATTTTCTCAGGAGTGATTCTGAAATCTGCGAATCCGAGTCCGAGCCCCATCTTTTGTAGTTTCTAGCTTATCCTAATATAATGCAAGCAAAGACGTAGGCTAAATTCATACTAGGCTAAGAAAACTCTGAGAGCCATTATGAAGCTATTAGCTTGTGACGTCATAAGTTCAATGACGTCATAAGTTTTGTGACGTCATAAGTCAATGACATTATAAGTTCAATGACGTCATAAGTTAGTGACGTCACAAGTCAATGACATTATAGGTCAATGACGTCATAAGTCGTCAATCTTGGTCCGCTTACAACATCTGAAATATACTAAAGTAGACTTACACTAGGCCAAAAAGCGGGGTGAACGAGCGGAAAGAGTGAGGCCCCCTAATGTCATCAGCCTGAAATATACTTGAGTAGACTTACACTAGACTAACAAGGCTCATTAGCCAAAATTATTCCAAAGTAGACTTATACTAGACCAAGAAGGGAGACAGATCAAGCGAGTGTGCCCCTCTAAAGCCTTAGCCTAGAATTCTTTCGTCTCGCATTATCCACAACATATCTGATTGGGCAAAATTTTGAAAAGACATGAAACATGATCTTAATTTTTCTGGCTGCGCCAAGAAATCCAATACCCCTAAAGTCATTAGCCAAGATCTGTTTTTTTTTTTTCAAATTATCGTAATTTTGTTGCTTTTTAATCATTTTAATTTCTTGAATTTGCTTCTTCTCCCACTTGCTTGGTGCCCCCAAAATGCTAGGGCCCCGGGAACTCTCCTGGTTTCCTGGCGGCTCAGAACGCCACTGAAGCTGGTCGATACCTTTACTGTGCTCTTATCCGCAATCAGAAATTATTTCGTCTTCTTTAATAGCTGGATTGAGCAACTATAAAAAGATGATAAGAATGATCATTATTCATTTGAGTCCGCCAGAATCTTGTAGCGGTCTGTATGAAAAACAGTGACAAAGCATGGCGTGAATCTGCCGCTACTTTGGCCAATTCGCTGACCGAATCCAAGTGATTGAACCTAAATTATCTCAAGTATTGTTACGATAAAAAATTGTCTTCCAATTAATGGGGAAAACTCGCTCATAGGTCTTTTTCATTTACTACATTTACTCAGGCGAACAAAGAGCCTGTTTTCTGAGGCATTTTTTGATTTCAATCATCGATGTAGAAAATTTTACGAGTCTCGTCTTTTTATAGCATTTTGTAGAGAAACCGTCACGAGGAACTGTCATAAAAAACCGTCGTCATCAATGACGTTATCAATTTGGAAAGGCAAGTCATCAATGACTTTGACTTGAAGGAGGGACTTGAAAAACGTCCACTCAGGGCTTGGTAACACGCCATCAAGAAGTGGTGTAGGGATGTTGACTGAGATCAATGCTTATGTACAAGATTATGCTTTTCCAAGTCCCGAGCTCATGGTCGTACAAATGCACATCTGGGGCTAGGTAGTGTCTCCGGGAAACCCTTTTCAACTAACCGTGCAAATGGTGGATGTTTGTTCCATCCTTCCTTTCGCCGGCAATGTACCTTTCATTTCATGATCTAATGATTGGTACGATCCCTTCAATCATAACCGACAAGACGTGACAGAGTGATGAGAGAATTTACTAGAGACGATGGAACAGCAACGAAGCCGAAAACCACGTTTTTGTTGTTTCCAAAAAGTCATAATGGAAGGAAGGAAGGTCACTACGTATGACCTTAAAATTAGAAACGTATCAGAAATCATGAATACCCTCAATAATTCACACTATTGACACGTTTGCCCTAAGAATGTCTAAAAGTTGGAAAAAGCTAGCATCCACTTTGGTACCGCAAAATTTTACTACCCTAGACCACAACGTTTCGGTCGTGTAATAAAATTTTCCGGTATTAAAGTGGACGCTAGTGCCGTTTCTTTCTACTTTCTGCTCATCCACGGCTAAAATTTCTCATACTGAGAATTTCTGCCTGCAGGTATATCCTTCTCACTCTCCTCCTGTTAACTGATAACTTTCATGTCCCTAATGCGTGCCAGAACATTCTTTACGAGCAGAATATCGATGCCGCAAAACCAACTCTTGAGATGAAATCATTAAAAGTATAAAATTAAGATTGCATCACCAAGCTGTTGAAGAAATTTTGTCAAGTTCTTCTCGAAATAACATATGGCCGATACAGGTATAAATCCTCGTTTATATTCTAGTCATAATTTGTCGTGTCTTAGTTAATGCAATAAAATGAGTTTCTCTTGCAGCCTCGTTTTAATAACTAACGAATTTCCTATTTCCAAATCGCATCTATTATTGAAAAAGATATGAAGAGCTCTCAGAGATAGTGTCATTGACGTGTACTATCTACCTGTTAGCCATGACCTAATCGCGAACGAAACAAATTAAATTTATTTCGGAATGTGCTCGAGAAACGCTCGATAATCGGAGTATTGTCGGTGGACGAGTTTGGTCGAGCATAACGGAAATAGAAAAAAAAGAAATATCATTCCATACGCACGTATGATTTGATCGTATTTTGGCTGCAGGCTTTTGGAACTGACTTGAAAGAGTATTATAGAAGTACTATTTGGCGCTGGGCGGACGTGTCCCTGTCCTATTCATGATTTATTGCTTTGATTTTCGGTGCGTCGAGAAGATATCAAAGTTGCAAGTTCGTATCGATTGTACCATCGATAGATTGTAAATTTTCAATTAATCTCCGGCTCTCTCCTCCATTTGTACTCACACGTAACTCCGCAGCGGAATAAAATATTGTAAAATTCGCGTTCGAAAACGTTTTTATAGAAAATTATGACGCTGGAGTTGGCATATTTTAGACCGGTTGTTTATGCGTTTCTATAGCTACCACCGAAACCGTAGGTTACTTTAGGCTTTTTCTGTTTCCCCTTTTTATTATTACTAGAACATAAAAATAATGATACTATCGCCAGCGTCCATTTTTCAAAAGCGGTGTGGACCTCGCTGTAAAAATTTCTGAAATCGTAAAAAAATGTATTTCGTTACGCACGCCGTTCTCTGAAAACGAAAAGCGAGAGAAAATATAAAAAAAAAAAATGAGTTTCGTAGATACGTTGAAAAGATCTGTCGGATACGATAGTAAATATTTAAATAATTTGTTCGTGTTTTGTTGAAGACTTATAATGACGACTGCAGTAAATATCTCTCACTCTCTCATTTCTCTCGAATCGTTATAAATAGCGTCCAGAGAGTATTGCCTTTCCTTATTCAAGAATATACTCGTGGTTTATACGTTTACAATATTCGCGGGCGATGTGAATGTTGACGGAAATTCGGTTACGATGTAAGATGGCGATATTTATTATTCCGAGTATATTGCATTTTTTTTTCTAGAGAATATTGTAGCGCGGTATCCAAATACGAGTACCACGCCGGTGTGTTTACAAAAGGTATTATGAAATTGTTGACGTTTGTTGTGGCGGTAGAACACGAAATGCGGAACTGCTTCTCCAGTGTACGTGAATGCGTGGAATTGTGTCTGTACCACTAATGATGTTCAATTCAGTTTATAAATCACCATTAACTTTACTTTATTCGGTAACAAACCGTGCTTTTCAATAACCTGCGGCTATTCCAGATTATTCACGCAGTTTTTTCGCTATTAGGACCGCTCGTCAAATAAATAGTCGGGTAACGTAGCTTCGGAAACGTGATTTTTCTTTGGATCATTTGCACACATGTGTGATGTTTACGACAAAACGCAAACGAGGCATTTAATGGTTGTAGGAGTTTATGGGCTGGAAGTACACTACTGTGGAGAAGAGTTGACGACGATTCAGAGTTTTGAATAAAAAAAAGAACTAAAATTTGTATAATGCTTTCTCTCTAATAATCCCCTCCTGATTTGACACCTTCCGTGTCTTTAACATGGCCGCCTTCTGTTTTGTTAGTTTCTATGTTTCGAGCAAAGCTTGCGTATAAACCTTGATTTCTTCCGGAAGAAGGAGCAGGAATCACTCAGATTGTCAGAATTTTCTCAAATGGATGTAGGTAGAAGAGGGAGGTTGTTGGTGGTTGGAAAACTCGAGCGAAAAATTTGATCACCTTGTCGGGGTCCGAACCCAAGAGTGGGCGACTGCTTTAATTGCTGAGCTATGAGGGCGATCAGATCTCCCACGAATTTTTCCAAATACCAATGAAGAGAACTTGTACGTCACTACCCGCAACGACGATGAACACTCATCGTGTGCACATTAGAGAGAGCGAGCACAGATTGTATCAGACCTCGATCGACACAACCCGACCATGGAAATCAGCAAAAGACGCATCACTTACGTGCGGGAGTAATATTAGTCAAGCTATGGAAGTTGCCTTTTCTGGAAATGGCCGCGTCGGACCTTTGTGTGAACTTGAAAAAATTTGGGGCCCGAACTTCTTTATGTAGTTTCAAGCTAAACCTCTCCACTGGTCATAATTGCTGTAGGCAAGACTGCCAGATCTACAGATTTTCGATCCTTGAAAAAAAATACAAATATTGCGTAAAATACGGATCGCTTGTGCTCAAGAGAAAAGTACTTTGGTCACTCTTATGCGAGATACTTTTCTCTTGGTCGTTATAAGCTAATACCGCGCATTGAATCGACCAAGGTAAAAGTGCCTTAGTCACAAATATGAGAGATACGTTTTTCTTGATTGCCATTCTTGAATCAATGAAAGTCCGTAATAATCCGTTTTTAGGTCTTAAAAAAATAGCTGATACGGATTTTTGAAGTCATCATCTGGCAGCAGTGGCTGTAGGCTACAACTGACGCACGGAAGCTAGGCTCAAAGGAAGATTCTAGACTGAGACTAAGTCCAGACTCTCTCTTTATGATTTAGGTTGAAGCTTCGTTAATTGATCGTCGAGAAAGAATGCCAGTTGAAGAAGGGCCTGACGGTATTCTTGGGTTGATTTTAGAATCAATTTTTAATCCTCTCGTAGCGTATGTTGGTCGGCTTCAAGTCACTCTCAAATCAAGGTCGATCTGGAATCGATTTTGTGTCGACTTCTCCAAATTGACTTGTATTTGTCTTTGGGCTTGGGGTCAATAGAAAATCTGTAACGGGATATCACGTTTTGTGACGTCATCAATGACCTTGACCTACTTTAGGGACAGAAAAATTTCAACTTCAGCTTCTAGCCTTCATTGTACAAGTACTAGACCTAATATACAGTGTACTAGACTAAGGAGGGGAGTGAACAAACGGAGTTGGTAAGCCTCCGAAAGCTAGTTAACTCAACATATTGTATACTAGACCAAAAGGGGGGAGGAGAACGAGCGGAAGGCTACCTTACTTCTGGGGTGAGCAAAAGTCAGGCAGCGTTGTCTGATTTTTTTGTGCGCGGTATTTGACGCGCATGATATACGTGTTTTCTAGTGGTTTTTTTTCTTTTTTCGTGCACATCGGTTGGTACTCCCCCCGGTATAACAGCCCAGTATAAAATCGATATTTCGATACAATCGATATTTCGATACAATCGATATTTCGATACAATCGATATTTCGATACAATCGATATTTCGATACAATCGATATTTCGATACAATCGATATCAATAATCGCGATAATTGAGATCGATCTATAAATATCGAGATCAATGTATCGATATATACAAGATTGATATATCGATGAGATATTTAAATTGATTTATCGATATAATATAATCGAGATTCATAGAAGGGATCTATCTTTACTTTGTATTTCCTTGCAAACGCTCAAAGACATACACATGAATTGATGTTTTTCCATGAAAATAATGGAGAAATTTACTGAAACTTTTTTTTTTTCTTCGATGAACTCGAAACCGACTGCGCTGCTGCTTCAATTGAGAGTCGATTTTTAGGAATTTATGATGGCAAACTATGAATCGACCTCAAATCAAAGTCGGTGTATCCTCACCTCATTGGGGCGTAACCGAATTGAGTCCCGGGAGCGGGGAGTACCTTTTTTTGATAGCCGAATTGAGTCCCAAAGTGTTGGGGCGTACATAACCGAATTGAGTCCCGAAGTGTCGGCGGTACGAAGTCTGAGAAGATTGGTGAATTCATTCATTTCCCTTCGTCCTCTGCTGTAGGCTTAGACACTTTTCTTGAGGTCCAATGCGACATCTACGCCAAAATCCTTGACATTCGCAATTTGAATAAACGTATAAGCTCACCCGGTAAACATTCATCTCGTCTGAAGCACCTGTTGAGGCACTGATCAGGGCTTCATAAGGTTAGTAATTCCCATTGAAGCTCTCTTTAAGCCCTGAGAAGCCCTTTTGAAGCCCTGCCCTGATCAGGGCTTCAAAAGGGTTTCAACTGGGCCTCTCAGTGCTTCAAGCGAGCTTCAAGAGGGCGTCTCAGTGCTTCAAGCAGGCTTCGAAAGGGAAAAACAGGGGTAGTAATTCCCAAGTGCTTCAGAGTCCTTCAGAGTCCTTCAAATTGTTTACCGGGTCAGTAAAAAAAGAGGCTGAGGTATTCTGCCTCACGAAATGTAGCTCGATGAGTCGAAATTTGTTCTAGTCTTTTCGTATATCGTGTAATGGCTTCGTAAACTTCACATTCTGAAAAAGGCTCCGGTGTAGGCAGAGATATGAGACTTTTCAAGAGCCTCATATTATGTTTGGTGTAGCTTTGTTTTATGCTTCCTCCAGTTATCTAAAACATCGCTTTTTGCTGTACTCCTGTATCTAATCTTTATCTCTATCATTGGGATTTGCGTCCAGTAGAAATTCTTTGGCAACTATCGCTTTCTTATCTTGACGAGAGGTATTTTTTCACAGAACCATTTGGCTTTTGAGTGTGGCGCTCATACCGAGAGAAGGAGAAGTTTGACAGTCCTCTTTAACCCAAGTTTCAACTCTTCAGCAAGCTCGAACCAGTTGATCAATGCCCGCAAGACTTGACAAAGAACATACATCATGATTTCTCATCATACTTGAGAAAATATCAAGACATCCCTAAAACAGCAATGCATTGTGCGGGGGAAAAGGGAATATTTCTCTGTCTAGAAGTGATCGGTTAAAATCAATAATTTATATACTGACACAAAACTTGGGATTTTCCAATTTTGAGTGAACGATCCTAGTATACTGGTATTTTATTCTACTTGGAGAATCTTCCAGTTTGACAAGAGATCAAAAAATACCCTTTTGTTTTCCGTGAAAACACAAAAACCACATCCTGAATGAAGAAACCAAGCACAAAATTTGGCTTACAATAATTTGCTATCGAGCAATATTTCTCATTTTGTCTCCATGTTAGAGAAAATGCGTCGAAAATGTCCTTTCGGTTTTCCCTCGAGAAAAAATACGTATCGGACAAGGTGCATTTTTCTTTCTTGTGAAGTCGACCAATAACCAATAAGATTCTGACGAAGAACTTTTGATTACACTCTTCCTCCGTCTCGATCCAATTTGAACGTATAATGCTGCCGGGGTTAATACGGTAAGTTACTTATTTTTCAGCCTCCGTGGGAAGAGACGTGCACTTAAAAACGAGAAATTCGTATTTTAACAGACCGCGAGATCCATATAATCGGATTTACCGACTGTGTTTAGGTATACACGACCGCGTCCTTTCCCGAAACGCGGACTTCAACTGTATTTATTTGTTACGATATTATAGAGGTCTCGACGAGGTCTTTCCGAGAATGTGTAGGCCTGAGTCTGCGACTACCATCGTAGAAAAGTAAACGTTCGACGTCGTAATTTCAATTTCGTTTTTTTGCTTTTCTTTTCCCGATAAAGGGAGGCTTCGTCTAAGTTTATTTTTCTTTCCTGGCGAAGGAAAAATTGAGAATAAACAAACGCGCGCGTCGTACGTAAAAGTCTAATCGACTGGAAGAGGCCAGAAGTAGAGGAATCGTCGTCATTTGCGAGCAATTTTTCGTCCTCACATGTACAGGGCATACATTTTTACGTTCGTGTACTAACTCCACTTAAAATGTTGCGCGGTAAATCGTACTCGTCATCGTTTATAACGTCGTTGGTGTTTTGTTATGGAGTTTGAAAAAATATGTCAAGGCGATCATCATCAATAATTATGAATGTAAGCGTAGTAAAATGTGAAGCAGCAGTTTTGACGAGGCAGTATTATATTATTATTTACTAGTATTTGGTGCACGCTACAAATGTCGGATATACCGGCTCCGGAATCCGGTGCGCGGTGAGAAGGGAGCGCGACGAGGAATTGAACTGCCTGCCGCAGACCACACGTACGTTTATTATTAGGTATTCTTTTTACCTAAATGACGAATACGTGGGCACGGCTTGATTTATTTTTAGATCATACACGCGGCGTAGAAGATCCAGACGAGCTGGGGAGATAATGGATAAAATGTGGAATAATGTGCCGTATAGTTGGGAGGGAAGTAATTAGAGGAAAACGTCGCGTCGAGAATGGGTGAGGTATACGGAAAAAGAGACGGTACGAGAAAGTGTGAAATTAGTATATCGAAGAGGCTAATTTACGGATGAGATCCGTGCACGTCCGAGTGCGAATTGTTTTGCATTGAGATGGACGATGAATGTGGTTTGCGGTGAAAATATTGAATTGTAAGATATGATGGAATCGTTCGCTTTCGATTATAAGCTTGGCACTAAATATTTTATTACTCGTTTCGTGACGAGCGATCTCGTTCCTAGCAGGAAGATCTTGAAGTAGGAATTTGATATACGAACTGGGCATGTTGTGAGGGGGATGAAAATCGTACGTTGAAATTGATCCAAGTTACTTGGTACAGCTATGAGCTTCGGAATTTTTCTTGAGGTAGAGGCGTCGATGAATCCTGCATTCGTTGATGACAGTCTGAAATTTTTGATCTCACTTTTAGCATTTTAAAATCTTCAATCAAGTATCTATCCTAACAAAAATTCATGAATGCCCCTATCTTATAGAAGACTAGTCGTATTGAAATTTTATGATGGGTGGATTGTAAGAGAGCGGAGGAATAGTGAAATTGCTCCAGAAAAGTTGAAAACCATGATGCCTCAACTTTCCAGACCTCTCTTGAGTGCTTCCAATTCGTCAAAATAAATGTAAAATACGGTGTTTTCAGTGCTCAAAGTTGCATAGTTATTCTTCCAAGCTGGGCTCGTTTCCAACGTTCTTCGTCTGGTCTCCTTTTGGTGAGTGGATCCACACTTCAGCTTCTCAGTGGGACTGATGAGCCCAATCCGTGATGTTGTGGTTCGTCCGCAGGCAACGCATTGGTAGAAAGGTGTTGCGGTCATCGCGTCTTGTTCACGAGGGCCGCGCTTGACCGGCGTTATTGTTGGTTAAGGTGCGCCAGAAGGAACAATCCTGACCGGAGGTCTCCCAGGCTTTTTCTATGTTTGCCACAGTTAGTGCTGCATGACAGGTGTCTTTATACCGCTTGCACTGGCCTCCCTTGCGTCTGGTACCCTCTGCGATCTGATGAGTCTGCCATTGCTCATTCTTGCTACATGCCCGAGCCAGTGTAGCATGGAGCATGTTATCATGTATCCAATTGATCCACTTTTTTCACGCTCACAGACGCGAGCGTTTAACCTGAAGTCCGTCTATTTGATGCCTAGTATTTGCCGTAATTGCCGCTGCTAGGTTATTTGAGCTGCCATCTATAAACAGTCCAGGTCCTTCAAGCAGAATGGGAAGAACTCCGGCTCGCAACCTTCATTGAAGGCAGCGATGTCGATGTTGAGCTTCTGCAGTTCTTCATCCTCTGGTGCAATTCTTCTTATTAGCCTTTTGCTTTTTTACAAGTCGGCTAAGGTTTGGACATCCAAACCGCGATTCTGAGGCCTGTCAGCTCTATTGAAATACTTCCTCCGGAGATCCAAGTAGGAGGTTTTACCTCCGGAAAAAGATGTATTCTCAGTAGAACCATGATTAGACGATACGAATTGGAGAGGGTGAGGATATGAGTAGGAGATGAGAGTTAGGGTGACTTCGCCGTAAAGCAATTGGGAAGTAGGCGCAAGACTTCACCCATTTGTCGCGTCCACTTTGAGCTAATACAATGGTACAGGAACTGCAACGACTGTGAATGCAGTAGCATCATGAACAGTAGCTCTACTAACTTGAGCTTGGTTGGCTGCCATTTCTAGGACAATGTGACCTGTCCCTGTCCCTATCGGTCTTTCCGAGATTAGATCTAGTGCTTGCTTCAACTGACACCTCCCCCCTCCCCACCTCCCACACCCTCTTAAGTCAACTGAACTAGCTTCCCGCCAAGATTGGATGTCGCAATATGAACAGTAGGTCTACTAACTTGAGCTTGGTTCGTCGCCGTCTCCAGGATGGGTGACCTGTCCCTATCGGTCTTTCCCAGATTGGATCTAGTACTTGCTTCAACTGACACCTCCCCTCACCTCCCCTCACCTCCCATACCCTCTTCAGTCAACTGAACTAGCTTCTCGCCGAGATTGGTTGTCGCAATATGAACAGTGGCTCCACTAACTTGAGCTTGGTTCGCTGCCGTCTCTAGGATGGGTGGTGACCTGTCTCTGTCCCTATCGGTCTCTCCTAGTACTTGCTTCAACTGACACATTCCCCGCTCTCCCTCCTTTACTCTCCTTAGTCAACTGACCTAGCTTCCCCTCGAGATCAGAGGTCACAATACGAACAGCAGCACCACTAACTTGAGCTTGGTTCGCTGCCCTCTCTTGGATGGGGTGACCTGCCCCCGTCTTCATTGGTCTTCCCCAGATTAGATCTAGTACTTGCTTCGACTGACGCTCGTCCCCCCCATGTCTCCCATACACTCTTTAGTCAACTGACCTAGTTCCCCGCCAACGATTTTCCGCCAAGTTTCTCAGTGTAACAAGGGTACCACGTGTAGGCGAGTGTAGAAGAGGAGAGGAATTTTTCCCAAGTTTTTTCTTCTCAGTGTCTCTTCTTGGAAGAAGTTCCAAAATTTCGAACGATTGCCCTCCTCTGGCTATCCTGAACGGTTCTCTTGGAATCAGTGCTGCGGCTTTGCAATAGCCTCGCATGGTCGTCGTGCTTTTTCCATCAGTTGGAACGTTCTAATAAAGTTGAGATGCAGGGACATTTTTTGCAGGGCCGGTGGCCGAGTTCCAATGCAGAGGTACCGGTCTGTGATTCAAACCTCATTGCTGGCGGAGCAAAATATACTTCCCTACTACAATGCAATATATTTTCGATCGCTTGAAATCTGAAGGAAGTTGACTCTAGATCGATACTGATTTGAGGTCAATTTGAATTCAGCTTTACCGGAGAATCGATTATAAATCGACGCAACAGAAGCAGTCGATTTCATGTAGGTAGAGAAATTTGGAGAAGTTGACTCAATATCGAACTTGTGTAGACCAGCGTAGGTCGGCTTCAGGTTGGACAAGGTGACTGAAAATCAACCTGAGATCGACGTGGCAAATTAGTCGAAGTTGACAGTTCTAGACTCCGTATCGACCTGATATGGAGCCGACATGATCAGCTAAGACTTCCGAAGAGGTGTTGACGTGGTTCATCAAGAGAGGTCAGAAGTGGACGTATTCTAAGAGACAACCCCCCCTCCCCCCCATGAAACCAATCGCGGGTTGCCTGTTTTCGCCTTAGTTTGTTCCTTTGTAAAGAGAACGGATTGGACTTCGAGGTACATGTTTTTCACCTTTGAGTTACTGGACGAAATATTCAACTTTCTTTTGACTCGAGACTACCTCACCTTTCACCGTTTTTGGCTCGCATCCGTAGATTCGACATGTGCGCGATAAATAAGTCCTTTTTTTCTTGAGTCGTATCAAGTGCATTCTAAGAGAAGATTAGAGAGTACTACCATTTCATAATGCCAAAAAAGAAGAGAAATTGTCGAGGTACAAGATCGCGAACTCGGCAAACGACCAACGTAGGAAACTTCTAAAGACCTCAATATAAAATTTTACTATCGAGGTATTTCTTCAGTGCCTTCTCTTCACGTGGAAAAATCTTATTTCGTTTGATATTCATCCTTTCAGAATGAGGAAGACGCTAACCGGGCTTTTCTGCTCCGTCGTCTATAGTAGACCACCATAATCCAGGATAAAGAGAAAATCTTCGATTATCTTTTTGTCCTGCCGCGGAACAATGTAGCACGATAACTGTTCCGTACGCGATTCTATTTCGGTTATGTACACACGAAAACTCTACGATTCTATTTTGGCTATATAAACAAGAAAAAATTCACGAAGAATTCTCATCAGTACAAAACTTAGACCGTCCCGCGCCTGACCAGTCTGTCTCTCTCGCTCGCGAGCCGTTCTCGTTCCCACACTAGCACACTTACATAATGACCGTTCGCCAGAAATCGGCTAATTTACGAGCCCGACGAATTCTTCCGGGCAGTTTTCACACGACTTGGTGCCGCAGTCTCCCACCAAATGACCGTAATTTATTAATACCGAGAGTCGATCGGCTTTTGTGCGCCGTATGCACCGGTGTATCGTCTTGTAAAAGGGGGGGGGGAAGCGGCAGTGGGTACACCGTCTAATGGTCCAGCGAACGCTAAATACCCTGTACGGTAATTTACAGCCGAAACGCTAAATTTAATTATAATCACCGACGCCTGGTAAACGCTTGACGATATCGAATCCGCTTATAATTTTCCTCTCTCTCTCTCTGGCAATATAGCATGAACGAAAACAATAATAATCGTTATTGGAAGAAAAGGATACGGTAGCACGATCCTGAACCTTTTTCTTACGAGGACGACGCCCGACATCAGCATCCGAACGTCCGAAACGTTCTCGATGACCGGAAACTTTGAACCCGAATCGACTTGGTCGACACTCTCTTGAGTAGGTACTTTTCTTACGATAAAACGGCATTCTGCGAAGAAGAAGAGAGAAAAAAAGGATTGCTCCGTCTTTGTCGCGAGCGCGTTTACCTGCTCGCCGTACAAAATGTACATAATTTACGATTTCCTTCGAAAACGCGTTCGTCGAGAACGCTCGATCTTCAGGTTGCTCACCTTATAATGCAAGCTAGTCATGTACTCGCGCGCGTATTTCGCGTATACGATACGGAAAGCGAAGAAGAAATTCAGGAAATTCATTCAAGCGTCCATAATTTCGAAGTCAGCGCGCCCGTTCGTACTATATCAACCTTGTGAACCCTGTATCGTGTTGTATTTCGTGTAGAGGCTGTACCACGGATGTATGATCGAGTGCGTAGATTTGCCGATCTCCGTGCGCATCATTCGGTCTGAGAACTAGTTAGCTTCTGTTATGCTACCCCGGCCCTCGTGGCGATGCGGAGGAGAGCGAAAATAAAACGGCGAGTCCTGCGGTTATTTCGATGTCGAAGAAATAGAATACGAAATGAAGTAGCGAGTAGCCAACAACTCTTTAGCCTTCACGTCGGGGGGGAAAGAGGAAGAAGAAGAAAAACACTCTACGCACGGAAATACAGTACGAACATCTATAAGAACATCTTATACAGGGAAGCATTCCCGTGCTAAAACCGGTTGCTGGAATGCAACTACTTAAATCAGATATAGTATTATACGCGTCACATTTATCCGGTAATACTTGACCGAATAAAAATCTTTCGTAACTCTTTACTTTTTTTTCCCCTAGTTAATTTTTCTTTTTCCTTTTGCGTCCAGCATTTCTCCCCCTTTCGTGTCCAGCGAGGTTCAAGTTATCCGGCAGAATTATCATTCTTGTATGACATTCCAACTATGGTTATGTGCACTCGAAATAATTGCATCGAAATGTAAGTAATGAAGGGTTAACGCCTACCCTTTCACTAGTTGTGCGCATAGTTCGTAGTGAAAATTTTTTATCACGATCGATGACGAGGCAGTTATTTTTAGAAAATGTTGATAGTGAATGTGGTCAAGGAACTATAATGAAACGAGATAGAAGCCGAGCAGACGAATGAATGCCGGCAGTTGGGAACTGGTTGTGTATTTTTTTTCTTCGTCTTCGTGCGCGCATTATTTATTTAATCTCGTTCTTTGCATCAATGTATCGAGGATTGGATCAGAGGTAAAGATATTCTAGGATGTGGGAGCAAATTGTGCTCCGAAATAGGTGGACCAAAAGTTTCACCCTTGTACTTGAAGCTCAAACCATGAAGTTACATTTCGCTGTTGAATCCTCTCGAAACAAAAGTAAGTTAGAGAGAATTGTACCAAGTGTTTGTCCCTCCTAAAAATTAACGTGGTGGTCCTGGAAAAGTTGTCTCTCCGGGTGGATATGCTTTGTATATCACCCGAATTGGCGATCGCAGTTGCAAAAATGAGGAGTAAGGTGACATTGGAATGTGTGTGATTCTCCTCTTTCCTTCTTCACAATTGAAATGGCGACCGCTCATTCTCTAATCAAGATTTACATAAGGTCCTTAGTGGTCCACGATTTCTCCTTTCAGCCTAGACAGTTGTGTTGGTGTGCTCATGTACTCGGTCGATGATTTAAGGTAGCGTAGATTTATCCAGTCGCGTGAAGATGGTCATTACCTTGGGCTGTCCACCACAATTGTCGTTTTCCGGTGTGTACTTCTTCAAGGTTGCACTTTCGTTTACTATAGCAAAACATAATCTGTCTATTCGGATCAAATTACTTGGCGTACCTGTGCACGGGGTGTTTTACTAAGAGCAGTCGCCTGACACATGTTCAACTAGTGAGCGAGCCGACAGACACTTGTTCGTGAATAATGCTGTGATGTGTTACACTTTTACTCTATAATTATTGCTGGTCCATTTGTCGAAGATTCTCATTATACGGTGCAAACCTTTTTTTTATCTTCTCCTTGACTATGGAGAACTGGAATTCAGTTTTCAACGAGCGTTCCTTGTCTTTGAGCACGTGTCACTGGAATTAGCAGAAGCAGTATGATTCCGTGGAATAAGTCATCTGCGAGTTCACAAGTCACACGAAGATTAGTAATTGCTGATTGTCGTGAGGAGTGCTGCACTGCGTCAGGGCCGACTCCAATAACAGGCCGTGCTGGTGATTTACTTGGCAACAGCGCTGTAGGTGACACTTAACACAGGCGTGTATGGGAGTTTGACAAAAGTTTGATATCTCTAAAAATATTGATTTTTATGAAAAATTGGAGAGGACAACAGTTGTTGCCCTTGAAAGCTGAAAAAAATGACTTGCTTTTTTCATGTGTGAAATGGTTTACTTGTAAGTAAATTTTACACCTACAGTGCGCAGTTGCTGGTGTTACAAGTGCGGTCTGTAATTGAAATTGGCCGTGACTGCCTACAATATTCGTGCCGCTGGGTCTCTTATGGATTCACTCGGAGCAATTTATTCTTAGAGTGAATGATCGTTGGTAGGCTCAAGTGGCGCACTGGGTTTCTCGCCTCTAAAATGATATACGAGCGTATCACTGCCCCGCAAATGAGTTTTTGAAAATTTCCCATATCTTTTCTTAGGCTCGATTCTGAAATCTGCGAGTCCCCCCCCCCCTTCGACAAACTTTTTGACTTGGAAATCTTTACTCTAATTCTGGGATCTAAGAGTTCGTTTTCCATCCCTGAGCCTGATGTACAGCATATTGAGGCTAATATAATGAAAGCTTTGTATACTGCATGTTACAGTTATAATATGTCGAGTATTTTGACATCGAAACCCCCTACCCTAATTTTGAAATCTGCTGGTAAAACCCCCCCCCCCCTTGTCCTAGTATACGGTGTATTAAAGCTAGTATTGGGTCTAGTACAGTAAGAGCTTACGATACGTGCATTTGATTATCCGATATATCGATATATTTGATTGTTCGATGTTCATTGATATGTTTGATTAGAATCGATTAATTTACTGTACTAGGCCGAATCTCCCAGTATAGAGAGATAATAAGCAAGGCAACACAAAACAAATTGGAGGCCCTTGCAGGTCTGCAATGGCAGTGGGGAACCCGCAACCTCCCACGCTCGCGATCACGTTGGCACGAAAATGCCTCCTCAGCAAATGAGTTGGCGGGGATCTTCTCAGTGTACTTTGTACTAGGCTTGATATGATGAAGGCTGGAAGTTGAAATTTTTGCAAGTCCCTAAAGTAGGTCAAGGTCAATGTTATTGATGACGTCATAAAGCATCTCGGCTAGAGGTTGAAATTGTTCCGAATCCTCAAAGTAGGTTAAGGTCATTGATGACGTCATAAATCTTCACACGTTACGTCACGTCACGCTTGTTCGCAGAAACTCCCGGACGCGGACATTTCCTGAGGATGTAAACCCCCTAACAAAATGGACTTTATGACGCCATCAATGACCTTGACCTTGACGTACTTTAGGGACTTGCAAAAATTTCAATTTCCACCGAGAGTTTCTGTGAACTGCATGACGTGACGTGACGTGAACTTGTTTGTAAATCTAGAAAATTGAGGGGGGGAGAGGTATAGGAAGATCGCTTTCCGCGAAAAACTGTAAATTAAAGTGAGGTCATGATTTTTTCTAGGGGAGGGATGAGTTTTAATTGAATCATGGATTTTAATTACAGGGTATCTAAACAATTGTTCTTAAATGAAAACCGGCTTTTTACAGGAAGAAACTGTTCTCGGACAAAGTCCTATACATTTTAGGTAATTCGATGAGCAATCTAAGAGGCTTTTTTTTTGTTGCTTTCATTTTATTCTGCGTCGATTGTTTTCAAAACTATTAAAGAGATTTTACATTGTTTGAGCTGACTGTTAAAGGTTGTTAATCGCGTTCAATACTTTTATAGAACGAACAAATAATGTTCCTACTTTCTGGCCTAGTATTCGTTCAACGATAAATTTACAGCTGATAAAGCTCGTAATAGGATTGAAATTGCCGTAATTTCTTTCCTTTACGGTATCCGCCGTCGATAAACGATAATGATGTAAGAGAAGGAAAAAAATGTTCTACGTTATATGCCGGTCACCCTTCGGTAAGAAAATGTAGGCATATAGACTCCCTTCTACCGACTTTTCCGCTAAAAAGATGAGCTTATACCTAATACAATTTGTGACGGAAGGGGTGTGGCAAATTTTTTACACGTCCTCCCTTGTTTGGTGATCACTCGTATGTTAATGGCTCAAACTAATCGGATTTGCGAGTAGTTACTCGTTAGAGTATCTCCTTCTTAATTTCAATCATGAGTACCCGTAATTAGGAATATCGCATTAATTCGATAAATCATCAGTGTTCTATTCCGGAAATTAACTTCCAAATTTTCTTGCTGTTCAACACGCTGGAAAATTTGAATTCCTAAAGTTCATCTTCCTATTAGGTAATGAACCTGAAAAAAGAAGAGGTTTAGCCTTCAAAACTTTTTGTCTCTGTTCCTGGTGCTCTTTGATTGCACCTGAGTTGAGAGAGTGTAATTTTTCCATAGCTAGTGATCCTATTTTTGGATCTAAACATTCAAAAAGTGTCAATCTGTGACATGTCGCATCCATTCTGTGAATTTTCACTCCCTCTTTCGAAGATTCTTAATTCTGTAATTTCTTCTGTTCGCCAAAATCGCTTGCGCATGGGCACTGTAGACTAAATTATCTGGTTGCTTTTGAAATATATTCTAATTGAGAACGCCTCAAAATGTTCGTTACCGAAGCCGCCGCTTTGGCGGCGCGATAAGAATTCAATAACTGTGTATTTTCGGAAGAACCCTTCAAAACTTTCTAATTGATAATCTACCGGCTGCGGATGTATGCATAAGTCTTCTATCATCGAGCGAATACAATTTGTACCGTCTGAAAGATGAGTTTTCAAGAAAACGGTAATTGGAATGAAAATAATATTGTACGTTACATAAAAAGATCGAGATGAAATGATTCCCAAACTCAAACGCTGAAAACGCTTTCGAAGTATAACTTATACGTAAGTCAGGTGAATCTCTCCGCAGAGTTTTAATGAGAAATTAATGGAATTAATTAGAAGCGGAATGACATTTCGGGGGAATGTAGAGGAAAATTCTGTCGGCTTGTCTTCTGTAGAAATCACTTTTCTGCGACTGTAAGTCAGGAATTTAATAGTTATGGATATTTTGTGCGAGATTTAATGCATGAAAGTTTCTGCCAAGACTTTCGTACAGCGTTTACTATTGTAGGAGCGAAACGCGGTCTAAAAAGGTCGTATTTTCTCGTACGAAAAATCCGACTGTTTCAACTGACAGTATTATTTTTGTGATCAAGGAATGGTTGGACTGATAACTTATTATCACTGTTGACCATTTCTTTTGAAGATAAGCCCAATAAGAAATTGAAAAACCCACTACTTCTTTAACGGAATTGATTGAGCAGTACAGAGAGCCTTCAAGTTAATCGTCAGCGCCAAAGCCCAGGACACGAGAAAAGCCCTGGAGTCAAAAAGACTTGATACATCGTAAAAAATTAGATCTTGCTTCTTGTCTCATACTGTATGATGTTGTCTTAAGTACAGGTCAAAGCTACGTCTACCTTATGACGTCATCCACGGGTCCGAGTATTACATGGCCTAATATTATAGGATAAATATACTGTATGTTATGAAAAGGGGCAATGAAAATTCATATTACAGACTTAGCGACATTCTCCTTTCTCCCCACTCCCTAATATACCTATTCAACCCATTGGCAAAAGTTTACAAGATTCAACTTTCGTATACTTTCAGCCCACCACCGTAATTCCGATATAAATATGTCTTTTCTGAAGGGGGAATTCGTCAAAATTTCTTCGTATAAAACATGTGCCGTGGAGATGACGTCACTAGTGTGCAAATTTTTCTATTTTCTCATGCTCCAAAGTTAGAGAGGATGACGTCACATAAGTTGGGGTGGGTACAATGTAACATTGTGATGAATTCACAGCTTAGTGACGTCATAAAAGTGTGTGGCTTTTGGGTTAGAAGTGATGACGTTACAAAGTTATCGTGTCACTGAAGTCTATAATATGTCTCAATGTTAGAGGAGATGATATCACTCAGGTTGGAAAACGACAAGGGATTTATTTTTCACGAACTCTTCGTGAAAAATGATCTCGAACCGTAATTTTATTGAGGACAGTTGATTAGGTCGCTGAAGTGTATAATAAGTATTGGTCTGAGGTAATGAAGTCTCTTAGGTTGAGGGGAGGGGCATATCATGAGTTGGTGACAATGTAAGAGTGATGACGTCATAGAAAGGAATGTCTCAGGGCTAGGGGTAATGACGTTACGGGTTCAGAACGTCGCTGAAGTGTATCATATATCTCTAGGTCAGAGGTAATGATGTCAAATAGGTTGGAAAAGAGGGGTAATATCATGAGCTAGTGCAATGTAACTGAATCATAGTTTAATGCCATTGTGAAAGTGTGAAGGCTTTATGGTTAGGGAAGATGAAGTTCTGGGCTGATGACGTCGCTAAAGTCTATACTATATCTCAAGGTCAGAGGTGAAAGCGTCAATTAGGTTGGAGGGAAGGGGGTAGTATCACGGCCTAATGAAAATGTAACAGAGTGATGACGTAATTTAAATTTGGTTCGATTAGGTTAGAGAAAAAGTACAGACACGCACCTGCAGAAATTTTATTCTACGCAACCGGTTTTGAACCTTGTCGGGTTCATCATTGGTACCTATAAGGTACGGAACCGGTTTCGTCGAATAAAATTTCAACAGGGAAACTGTTTTATCGAGGGGGGAAGGGGGTTCTTCCTTGAAAAAAAGTCCGTCATCCGCGCCGTCTGGGAAGAAACATGATCTTGGGACTTGAAAAATTTCATAAGTCCCCTTCTATCATGTATCCGACAGAGTTCGAAAATTTTTCAAGTCCTTTCTTATCACCTATAGCTCGAAGGCTGAACATTTTCCAAGTCCCTCCTATCATATGTATGTACTAGTGTATAAAGCCAGGGTAGTGCAAGGAGGGGTTCTAGCCCAGTTCAAGTTTAGTATACTGTATTTCAAGCCCCCTTCCTATCCTATGTATATAGCTTGGAGGTCGGTAAGTATAGCCTGATAAAAATATCCTCTGCAAGTAACTAGATATGCAATGCTTTATACACCTATTTTCTTAGCCCCTTCAATGAGCCAGATATGCAATACTACAAACACCACCCCTTCGATAAATTATTCAAAGTCCCCTTTGTATCATCTTGCAGCACTGATAGCCTGATTAAAATAGCTCCTTCAAGTAATTAGATATGCAACACTCCGTACCCGAATTGGCCTAGCTCCTTCAATGAGCCAGTTATACAAAGTTTCAAACACCTTATGATTCATGAAACAGGTTCCCTGCCTTTAAATTTGCTTAGCTCCTTCAATGACCCAGATATGCAATACTTCAAACACCACCCCTTCAATAAATTCGAAGTCCCCTTTGTATCATCTTGCAGCACTGGTAGTCTGATTAAAATAGCTCCTTCAAGTAACCAGATATGCAATACTCCTTGCACAAATTAGCCTATACTTAGCCCCTTCGATGAAGCAGAATGCTTCAAACACTACTCCTTCAATAAATTTGAAATCCCCTTTGTATCATCTTGCAGCACTGTTAGCCTGATTAAAATAGCTCCTTCAAGTAATTAGATATGCAACACTCCGTACACGAATTGGCCTAGCTCCTTCAATGAGCCAGTTATACAAAGTTTCAAACACCTTAAGATTCATGAAACAGGTTCCCTGCCTTTAAATTTGCTTAGCTCCTTCAATGAGCCAGATATGCAGTGCTTCAAGCACTACCCCTTCAATAAATTTGAAGTCCCCTTTGTATCATGTTGCAGCACTGATAGCCTGATTAAAATTGCTCCTTCAAATAACTAGATATTCAACACTCCGTACACCAATTGGCCTAGCTCCTTCAATGAGCCAGATATACAAACTTTCAAACACCTTAAGATTCATGAAACAGGTTCCTTGCCTCCCTTCACTCAACTCCGTTTACTTGTGTGTGTTTGTACTTCCCCCCCCCCCTCTAAATTGCTTACGACTCGCAAAATGAAGCACCCTTTATCTCTCAGAGTGATCTCACCGGAGGTTAGGGACGTCTTTAAAATGCGTGCGGCCTTAGGGTTAAAAGTGATGATGGATGTTACGGGTTGATGACGTACCGGGTTCATCACTTCACTAATGAATATAATATGTTCCCAGGTCAGAGGTGATGACAAGGCTGAAAATGATGACGAGACGGGTTGTTGAGGTCGGTTTGAGAGAGTCATGGGTTGATGAAGTCACAGTAGATGGCTTGAATACGTAAAACGTTAGTATGAATACTTCATGTAATTGACCTAACGTATTCAGATAATGGAAATTGATAGATACGTGATATCAGACTAAAGAGTAAGCGAGACATTTTTGATCTACCGTAATGTCTTCCCTCGGTAAGAAATTCAAGACAAGTTTCATTCATTAATTAAAGTTTATGTTCTTCTTTAGCCAGTTGTACATTTCCACATGTCCTTTCAGAATTACTGATTTTTCTAGCAAACTCTTTTCATTTCAAACTTGGCATATTTCAATAAAGTTGAAAACTTCCCTTTCCCCACTTATTATATTTGTTCGACCCATCAGTGAAAGAATTCTTCGAACTCCTTGTATGTTCAGCTAGAAATTGAAAATTTTCCCCAGTCTTTCTCTTCTGCAAACTGTGCTGCCTTTCTTCATCACAGTTCATGATTGCAATATTACATACATGTGTTGGATACCAGTTCCCTGCACTCCTCAATAATCTCTGCATCTTTCGAAGTCTTAAGGACAGGAGATTCCAGATGGCGAACACTTTACAGAATTAAAATTCAAGACTCTTGATGTTCATCACTGAAATGACGAAATTGCATTTTTGCCAGCAGTAGCGATTTTTCTTTGTAGATCTTGTTTCTTAATTACTGTATTCTATTATCACCAAGCTTCAAAATATAACATTTATGAGATCATCTCTATTCTTACAGATTTCTGCTATTGTGAGCCTAGTGGACCTCGGAAGATATTTTTCCCCCATTTTTTTCTAACGATTAAAACTCTTATGTGTGTGTTCGAAGACAAAAATTCTGAGCATCTCTTCATTCCATAACTTCTTCCAATCTTCCTCATGAATTAGGGTCGAATTCACTAAATTTGTAGGCTCTCGTTTGGGTACGGGCCTGTGACTTCGGAAAATTAACTACGAACACGAATGTTTTCCCAGAGAAGGTCGTCAATTAGAAAAGTTGAGGTGTCCCTTTTGTTAGGAGCGGCGACGAATTGTGTTTGTTTCGCGACCCTTCCATCAACAGATTTAACTCCCAAGCTCTATATTTGTTTACCGTGGTCCATTCAAAGCTCACAGAACAAATTCGAAAACAGAGACGATTTTCGAGAGCGTATCTAATTCACGTACGTTCGGTATCGGTATTCATTGTCCAGTTCGGCGTGAAAAATTCTCTCATTCACCACGTATTTATAGACCTCAGAAATCCTCGTATTGTTGAATGTATCGAATTCTATGTGAAGAAGTGACAGCGTACGTGGAATCGTGAAAAGGATTATTACTTTGTTAATGAAGTAAACTAGTTTTCACTTACTTTCCTCATTCTCGAACTCGTATATATTATCACAATCGTATATTGATTAATAAGTATATTTCGTTAATTTTGTTTCAGGTACGTTGAGTTTTCGGTTGCTGTCGTGGCTTTATTACTCGTGCTTTAATACGCACTCCAGAACTAGTGAATCCGGCTTCGGTAGTAATTTATTGGTCGGTAATGTACGTTTATATTTTGAAATACTGTATTTTCCTTCGATAGAATATTACGCTCGTATACTACGTCCGTAATCAGCGTCTCTGGGTATGCTAGGGAAAAAAAATTATGGAAGTACGCGGCATTTTTTAAACATTCGTTCCGAAAGTCTCTCGTAATTCATGGTCGAGTTCGAGCGGCTCCTCTTTGTGTTTGAGGGCATTACGTTCCCAAGTGCGATGTCCGCGTACCTATTGCGTCGACTGTATTATACTGTAGCATAGTATATTAAAATCGTCCGGACAGACTAACCCGAGCTCATCTGATTATTTACAGTATAAACAAATAATAGTATAATGATCTCGGAAATTCACGATGGCGCAACGGATGATGAGAGAAACGGTATCTCGTGATGAGACTCGATAATAAAAAATTGAATACGTAATAGAATTCTTTTTATGCAGCTAGATCTGACTTCTATCTCACGAGATTAGAGAATTATTTGCAAAAATCTGAATTACAAATACGTGTGTCGAATTCGGTCTCAAGAAAAGGAGGGATAGTCATAGTTTTTTCTACCAACGAGGGAGAAGGTAAATATAGCACAGTACTAATAGTGTTACCTCTTTCGGCAATTATGTGGTAGGAACTTGGATTATCAACGAGTTAATTACATCCAATCAAAGAGGGAAAAAACCGCGAGGGACGAAAGATGAAATGTTTTAAAAACAAGAAAAAGCTGCGTAAGACGTAAAAACCCATTCCGACGAAAGGGAAGATTCTAAACTCGGTAATGCCGTTTTTACGATTATTTTCGAGGAACACGAAAAAGCGTGAGGTGTAGGAGTATTTGATGAGGGGTAAGGAGGAGGAAAACGAACGCACGATGTTATTTTTACTTCTGAGAAGGTTTAAAGAACTCGTTTTACTCGAGTGTTTCGAGAAAGCAAGAGTGAAGTAAATCGTATACATCACGTATAGGCAGTAAGAATCGTCTAACAAGGAAGTTTTCTTTTTTTTTAATGTCTACGTACGACGTATTTGTTGATTGTTCATTCTACTTTGCTTCGGTGTACGAGACTTATCTTCGTTTAATTGATTTAAAGAAATTTACTTAGGTGGGCGTGTGATTTGTTGAAGGATAATCGTGAGTATACGATACACGTATACGTAAAACTTGCTTTCAATTTTAGAGATCTGTTGGGGATTCCTGAAGTTGATTAGAAACTTGCAGCTTTTTTAAATTTGAGTAACTTTTAATCGTTCAACCTTCTTTTGGGGGTCTTTGTTATTCGCTGCATTGGTTTAAGGTGAGTAGGAAATCGTCGATTTTGATAATCAATTCACATTTTCATTTGAGATGAGTCGAAATTCTTTTCCTGGATTCGGAAGAATTTTTCAAGTCTCTTGTTTCCTTCTCGTCGTGCGGTTTTTTCATTGTGCTGTTCTTCATTGCAGTGTTTGCTGAACAGTCCCTCCTCATCTTCTTTTCCCCTTGATGTTTTATGGTACGGATATTGCTCGCCCTGTCAGCAGCGATGGCCCGTTGCCGAGCAGTAGAATCATGGATCCCGAACTCAGAGGACCATGGTTCAGAGCTTGTTCATGGCAAGCCAGAAAATTTTCAAATGTCCTACCCTTCGGAGGATCAAATTTTAAATTGACAATCCTCCCATGATATTTCTTCACTCACTGATTTTATCTCAGCGTTGAAATTTCCTGCATTGATGTTTTTTTCAAGGCAGCTCTAGCCAGATATATCCCTCTTAAACTGCAGACTGAGAATGTATATGTTTTTACTTCAGCCTTATGCCGAATGTGGTATCATCAGAGCATTCCATTATGAAGCTGGCTGCTTCTTTTTCTAGTAGTCCCTGCATTAGAGTTGAATCTCATGTTTGTGGACATCACTATCCTTGTTTTATTTTGAGAAGAGTGGTTTTCAAGAGTCAGAATCTTATGATTGTTACTCGGCTTACATTGACCGATCGGAAACTAGCAGTCAATTACCGGAAGATTTTCTATTTTCGCTCATCTACTATCTTTTGATAGCTCTGTTTTATGGGTACTGAAAAATTCACTACCAATCTAGAATGCCAGATCTACGGATTTTTGGTTCTCGAAAAAGGTAAGGGTTTTTCTTTTTTTCAGATTTTACGTACAATACAAATTTCTTGCGATCAAGGGAAAAGTACCTTAGACACTAGTGCGAGAGATACTTTTCTCTCCTGTTCATTATGGGCTGACAGTGCAGTATTCCACAATGGTGAGTCGATCAAGGGAAAAGTACCTCAGCTACTCTTATGAAAGATACATTTCTCCTGAGTGTTACGAATCAATCAATCAAAGTCCGTAGAAATTTGTTTTTAGGGCGGATACGGATTTTTGAAGCTATGAATGAGCAGCCTGAATGTGCATGACTGAGGAATTCTCTTTCATCACTCGCCTGGTAACTTTGATTACTCTTGTTTCAAAGGTAATAAGAAATTTTCTGGCGGAGCCATGGGACATGTTGAAAACGCACCGCTAAACAAAGGTGAGCGACCCAGCAGTGCCTTGCTGAGAGATTTCCTGGTAATTGCTCATCTACCAAGTTTTGATATTCCTGTTGGAAAAAGCACATTTGAACATGATTTGACGACCTAGCGGTGCACCTATCAGAAATTCTTTTTCATCGCTCACCTAGGAACTTCAGATACCTACTCCTCTTTCAAGGGTAACAGAGAGCGCTCTGCCAAAAGTGACGGACAATCTTCTGCACAACTGAGAGATTCGCTCATCTTTTGACATTTCTGCCATGTCCTGAGGGAAATAGAAAATGTACTGTCGAGCATGATTGGGTGACCTAGCAGCACTACCCAGAGATTCTTTTCCATCTTTCCTAGACCTTAAAGGTGGGGAACATTCTTTTTCACGAGTAAACTTGACTCCGGGGTGAGAAATGATCAAAAATTCTGAAAGTTGGATCGACTTGAAAGCTTCACGTGTTTAATTATAAATTTGATGCTCGTATCGAATCTCTCACGAATAGGGTAAATGAATTTATATATGATGGGGTAAACTTCCCATGGCAACCCCCCCCCCCCTCTCTCTATCTCGTCATATTACAACTCCTTACGCAGGCAAAGGCTTGAAATATCGAAAATAACATCCTTTTGAGTGCCAAAGCTCAGTCCGCTCCTCCTCTATCACTTCAATCGCCAAAGCCTCAGGAATTGTAGTGAAAAGAGACGCAGCATCGAAGAAAATCACGATTTCTCTCTGTTCCAGTCGAATAGGTTTCAATAATTGTCCTAGATGAATCGAAAGAGCTGTGTCGTGAATTTGGGTGTGGCACAAATATGCGATTTCACATCTAAAAAACTCAGGCGTAGTGGAATACCACTTCAAAAATCTGAGGGCTACAGAGTCGTAATTTTTTGAGAATTTCTTAGGTTTAGATCAATGCAGCCTTTTTCGTTACATTGTTGGACAAACCTCTGCTGCTTCTGCTTTGTAGAGAGGAGGTTGGATCTGAATTACAAGCTCAGAAAATGCGTAAGTTGGCACATCCTCTAACAAAGAGTAGAAATACCATTCGTACTTTGGTCGCTTCTTGTGGATATTTATTCGATAGTTCCTTTTTGGAGTCCGGTACTTGAATAAATTCTTCTGATGTCGGGTGACTTGATGTCTAGCCTGCCCTTACGCTGTCTTAGATTTGGTATTCTGTATTCATTTTTCACTTCTCTGTTTTTCATCGCACATCTGCTTATTTTAAATGGCTCTTGAAAAGAAGGCTTATGAGCATGCGTCGATAGTTTAGAGGGTTCGGATGGAGGGTGGCGGGCTCCATTTTCTCCTCGAGGTTCGTGCGCTGTGCAATGCCCGTTACTGAGGCTTTACAGATTACTGATCGGGAGAGCGTTCGAGTCCTGTACCATAGACACGGACGTATCTACGCCTCCGCCAGAGTTTTCATTCACCACTAGCTCACCAGGAGCTTACCAGCAAAGCTTCACGACTCTGGCTTCTAAGGCGGGAGTTTCCTCCCTCTCTTCTTCGTCTTTGGTTGGTATTTGTTTTATTCTTGCCCTCCTTTTTCTTCTTTTGTCGGCCCTCCTTCCTGAGCGCTCCGTTTGTGATGGTGCTGTTGGCTTGATGATATAACAGCAGCAGTATCCTCCTTCAGAGCAACAGAAGTCACTATGGAAAAAAGGGAAAAAAGGAAGATAGGAACCTCGACTTATTTTTCCTCACCCCCCCCCCCCCAAGCAATTTCCTAAATACGATGGTGATTACTTTTCCGGCGATTATAGATGAATAGTCCCCTGTCAGCGTTGTTAAGATCATGCATAGAAGCAGATTACTCGGGGTGAGACCTTCCTTTTCCTCGATCTTAAAGAAAGACCGTTTTTCTCCATGTCTCATACTGAGGTGGTCTGTCTTACCCCGCTCCTGCTCTCAGTGTGGACACGAATATTGCTCAATTTTCCCCATTTTGTGTAGGTACTTGTTGAAACACCAGTGACCGCTTATCATTTGTGTGAGATGGAAGTTCAGCTGCATTGCTGCCAGGTGATAGTTTCCAAAATACGTATCCTCCATTTTTCGTAAGACCTGAAAACAGATTCCTACGGACTTCGATTGATCCATTAATAACAATCAGGAGAAAGGTATCCCTCTTAAGAGTAGCTGAGGTACTTTTCCCTTGATCGACTCAATATTACGAGACACTGCAGTGTCAGCCTATAACGATCTGGAGAAGAGTACCTCTCATACTAGTGTCTAAGGTACCTTTCCCTTGATCGCAAGAAATCCGCATTGTACCTAAAATTTATAGAAAGAAAACCCCGTATCTTTTTGAAAACCAAAAATCCGTAGATCTGGTATCCTAGTTCCTTGTCAAGATCAGGTATCAATCCGCGGGTCCGCTTGCCCTTTCGTGCCTGGGTGAGTCGCTCTTTCTTGACAAGCAAGGAGCGTTCGGCTTCTTGCTTGACCCTCAAGGCTTGTTGGATGGTCCTCGTCTTCTTCTTTGCGTCGAACACCACTGCTAGATCTTCTGCCGGCTGATCGCAGAAAGTAACCGTTGACATAGTGCGGTAGGCCAGAATACACCTAAACGCAACTCATCGTTGGATTCTTTCTATTTCTCATTTTCGGTACTCAATCTTCTTGAAGTCGGTCAACACTAGAGCACCGTCAGTACGTTTATGCTGTATAATCTTCTTATAGCTTCTCTTGGTCCTCTTTGGTTCGACATTAGGTGGGACAAACGTGTCATCACCCTGGTAGCTATCTCTGATGCTTTCTTGAAAAGATGGCGTAGGCTGAGCTCTCTTTGATACAAGAGTCCCTGGTACACTCACTTGAGATTCAATTGGGTTCTGCTCAGATCCAGATTCTCTGCGGTGCAAAAGAAGCACTAAGCATTCAGCTATAAATTGTTACATCAACGGGTGTGATTTAATTGACCGTTTTTCGTTCGATTTAAACACCTTTATCGCGATGTTGTACTGATCACCGCTCACTCGTTAAGGATAGTTTTGCCGGAACGCACGGCCCACACATCCCGATGACTGATTCGTTTCATCCAGCTTTACTAAAGAAATTGAAATCAAATTCGATATAAATCTGTACAGCCCACTCATTCTACTAGTACTTTCATCGAAACTAACGTATACACACGCACGTCGTCGAAAACGATTCCACTTTCAATCATAAAACAGACTAATTTTTGAGCCCTCGAGCTTTCCAGAAACCCTTAACTCGACCACACCCAGCGTATCGGTGCCGGACGAGCGACCGACGACGGTGTTGTGCAACCGCAGCGGAGAGGGTCTGGTCTACAAGAGCAGACGAACATCAGTAGATATAATAATGTACGAAAAACCTTTTGAAGCGAGAACAAGTTTATCTAAACATTTAGGAACACAACATCCCTGGGATTGGGGAAACGCTCGTAGCCGCTCTATTAAGTAAATAATTTTAATTCAGCGTACAAGCGTCGTTTTGCGCTTCGTTACGAAAGACGAGTACGTGAAAATTTTATAGATTTTTATTTGTGTGGACTTTTTTTTTTGTCGTCGTCGTCGTCGTTTCGATTGTTCTCTAATGTTCTAGGACGAACCCGAAAGAAGGAAGAAATGAAAAAAAATTTCATCTCTCTTCGCCACCGAGTGACCCAAAAAATGTCTGGCCGTTTATTTTATTTATTTTTTCATCGAAGATGTGTACACGTATGCGGATGAAGGGGGAGGAGGAAGAGGATCCGCATTGGAGGAAATTAAATTCGTCTCTTCGCACTTAGCATCGTTTTATATTTCTGTGTTTTTTTTTGTCGTGTGTACAGAAATGAACGTACGAAGGGCAGAAGAAAAAAAAAACCATCATCGCATTGCTATACACGACCATTCTCAGGCTTGTAACGTGATTATGCCCTCGAAGCCAGTTGGTCGGTTCCCATGAATTGTTCGTAGATTATGAATTGGGGAATGAGGATACTCCGGTGTAATTGCTTACCGTTAGCACGCGGAGTCCGCGGACCGCTTCATTGAATGTAAATTTTATTATCAACAATTTCGCGTGATTGAACGAGAAATTATATTGTTTTTTCCGTTCCGTTTTTCTCGTTCAGAAAAATCCGTTTTTCTTTATTACATTCAATGAAGTCTCGTTTCCTTCTCGTTGACAGCGGTATTACAAGATTCGAACGGTATTATCGAAACAAAGGGATGATGGAGGGGTAGAGTGGGGGCAATACTCTAGATGTTGAATACTTTCATCGAGTTATTTACTCGGTGTATAATCGTCGCGAGTGCGAATATTAACTCATTTTCGGCGGTCTCGCGTAGACACCGTGATTTTATAATCTCGAGAGGGACATAAATCAAAATTTCCGATGGTACCTGGTGGTCGTCCGAGTGCACGCACTCTTTTCTTGCGGGAACTATAAATCAATTTTTACTACACCAGACCATAATACTCAGGAAGGTGTGTAACTCAGACGCGCCGAACGGCGGTGTATAGGCGCTGAATTTTGTCGAAAATGCACGACATTCGTTCTCGTTAATTTTCAACCACTCCGCGGACAAAAAGGCAGCTCGTTGTTCTCTTCTCGCGCAATTAGTTTTCCAGTCCTAAAGCGTCAATTTAACGTCAACGCGTTGGTAAATTGATTCGTATATACCGTAGAGTTGGCGCTAAAGGCTGGAGCGACGATGCAATGTCATCAAACCAGAATGTAAATGATAACCCGGCTTACTCGTATTTATATATACGGTGCATTGTAAAGGCTAATCAAAGAGGCTTGTCTGATTCATTAACGATAGAATGAACGCGAAATAGGCGCGTACAAATAAAAGCAACTTGCGAATGTACTTTTGGAACTAGGAACAATTCGTACGCGTATGTATTCTGTGCTCCACTCGCAGCCCGGACAAAAAGATTCAAATCGCATTGAAAATTTCGAATTTCCTAATGGCAGAGCTCATTCTTGTTACTAATACTGTTCGTGGACAGGATTCTCCCTCTCCGCTTGAACTGAGTTTCATACGCAAGTGGACTCTGCTGTGCTGCTGGTCAAGGCTGCCAAGAGGCAGATTCGGCCAGAAAATTATCCTCGTGTGATTTCCTCTTCTTTCCTGACTTCTTGATGGATCAGTGCTCGAACCATAATGTTGGTAGCATTGTCAAGAGCTGGTATGAGTCGGCCTCGAGTTTATCACCTTTGGTAGTCTTTGGTACCAGGACCAGTAAGTCCACTTTCATTGGATGGCAAAAATGCAGCGCCTTCGCCAGACTTTTTAAGGCCTAAAGCAAAATTTTCACATGAAGCCTTCTTTCAATTAAGGTAATTTTAATCCCCCCCCCCGCTGGCGCGAATTCTACAGTAACGCGAGGCCTGAAACGGTTGTACCTACTTGCCAGCCTGAGACTCCAGTTTAGGACTCGAGTTTGAAACTCAAGGCTGAAGCTCGTGACTGACACTTGATATTGAGACTCCAGACTAAGACTCAAGCTTGAGACTGGAGACCGAGACTCGCGCTTGAGACTCGAGACTGAGACTCAAGATTCGAGACTCATGATTGAGACTTGAGGCTGAGACTCGAGACTGCGACTCTAGAATCAAGATTGAGACTTGAGACTGACACTCGAGACTGAGACTCTAGTTTGAGACTTACGATTCAGACTCGAGGCTGAGACTCAAGACTGACAATCGAGACTGAGATTTGAGCTTGAGAATCGAGGCTGAGACTCGAGACTGACACTTGGGACCGAGACTCAAGATTCGAGACTCATGATTGAGACTTGAGGCTGAGACTCAAGAATCAAGATTGAGACTTGAGACTGAGACTCAAGTTTGAAACTCGACACTGAGACTCTAGTTCGAGACTTACGATTGAGACTCGAGGCTGAGATTCAAGACTGACAATCGAGATTGACACTCAAGACTCACTCTCGAGACTGAGACTTAAGATTTGAGACTCATGATTAAAACTTGAGGCTGAGACTCGAGACTTGAGACTGCGACTCGAGAGTGAGACTCGAGCATGAGACTTGAGATTGAGACTTGCGACTCGAGACTGAGAATCAAGACTGAGACTCGAGGAGCGCCGTCGCCGGACTTTTTGAGGCCTAAAGCAAAATCTCAATATGAAGCCTATTTTCAATTTAGCCATTTTTTTTCTCCTCGCTGGCGCAAGGCCTACAGTAGCGCGAGGCCTGAAGCGGTGGTACCTACTCGGTGACGGCCCTGCGAAGACGTTGTACCTCAAACATTCATTCATCAGACAGGCGAGCAGATTTGGGTGTATGGTATCCATGACTTTCAATGTCTGGTTGTTAATCCCATCAAAACAGGTGAACCATTGTTGAGCTTTTCACTTTTCGTTAATATTTTGTAAGCCATTATCATGGCCTAGCTGTAGCCTACGAGGGACTCACTCGCTCTGGTCATTCGCGCCTAGAAAATTTGAGAGGGACCTTTGACTCGATCTAGGATAGTTAGCTTAGTTCACTAGATCACGAATACGGGCGAAGGAGTAGAGCGAGTGAGATTTTAGAGCTAGTTAGCTTGAGATATGTAAACTAGAGAGTGCTGCCAGATGATAGTTTCAAAAATCCGTATCCTCCAGTTTTTGTAAGACCTAAAAACAGATTTCTACGGGCTTCGATTGATCCATTAATAACAATCAGGAGAAAGGTATGTCTCTCAAGAGTAACTGAGGTACTTTTCCCTTGATCGACTTAATACTACGGGAAAGCCTATAACGATCAGGAGAAAAGTATCTCTCGTACAGGTATCCAAGGTACTTTTCCCTTAATTGCAAGAAATCCGCATTAAAAGAAAACTCCGTATCTTTTTAAAGACCTAAAATCCGTGGATCTGGCATCCTAGATACTAGATTTTTATACTAGACTAAGGATGAGGACGAGCGAGCGAAAGCAACCTACTATACAAGAGGTATCTCCACAAACAAAATCGATGTATGGACAAACTGCAGAGCGCTGATAAACTTACTCTTGTTAGTTGCGCCTAGTTCACAGGATATTAGTTTACCAGCAGTGAGTGAACTAGGCTTTAGGCTTGAAGAAGCTATACCAGCTTTGAAGTAGGCCCATTATATGCTTAGGGGAAAACTATACTGATATCAGGCTATACTCGGTTTAAATTGGGTTTAGCATTCTATGTACTAGATTATATTAGGCTTCTGCCTCATTCCTGTTGATGGACTTGGAATCTGCGACCTAATCCAGGAATCTGGGAATCTGAGAGAGAAAGAGGAAATAGTAAATTACTAATTTGATGACGTCACAGGCAGGTCCAAGGTGATGACATTACGAACAAATAAGGTCACGAAAGTTGATGACGTCCCAAAGCGATGGAAATCCATTTTGACACGTTTCAGGTTTTTACTGACCTTCCTGCTCTGTTTGGAAAGCTGCTCTCTCGTCGGTAGTTTTCAAAACTTCCCGACATCTTCATTTGGTCAGATTATTTCAAACGTTTGAAATCAGCTTAGTCCATCAGTATTATATAGTCGAAGCATTCTGATAAAGCTATCAAAATAATGGTCAAGAGCTGCATTTGGCTCACTTCATTATGGAGTACGTAGACTCACGAATAGCCTCATATGTGGAAAATTTTGGACCTTTGAGCCGTGGAAACGTGGCCACGAAGTGTGGCGTCATTAAGAGGGCGTAAATATTTTTTCAATTCAGGGCTGTGATCCTAAAACGCTGCTTTTTAGCTTCATTCAGGAACTCTATGTACCTCGTCTCCCAAAATTGCGAATATCCGAGGAGTTTTCAAAAGTCGAGTACTTCCAATAAATAGAAGAAAAGTAAAAAATTCAACTTCTCCGAGTCTTTTACCATCCTGACCTTCACTCACCTTCCCAACTTCTAGAATATAGCTGTATACTAAGTGCGGTACATAAATTTGAAACGTAAGTAAATAAAATAAAGAATAGAGTACAAATTCGAGTACAGACGAGTTTATATAACTCGTACTTAATTTCTGGTTTACGAGTAGACAACAACGTTCGTCGCGAAAAAAAGAGAAAGAAAAAAAGGGGGATAACAGCGAATATAGAATATGGATAATGAGATTTTTTCTCGGAGCTGTTGTACAGTAGTTCATAATGACTTCATAAAAAGAAGCGAAGAAGAAATAAAATTGTACATTTTTACGTACAATATTGTCAGTCGTTAAAAAGGGAAAACTTTGTAAATAAACGTAGAACGAAAACTACTCCTTCAAAGTTTAATTTTGGTCTTCGAGGTATCCGAGTGTAATATGGTAAGAGTATAGAAAGAAAAATCTGATGCTGCAGCTACAGCGCGCGCGACTATACGTACCTTCATAATACAAAGATACTTTTTTGCGGGCTACCACCTACTGATCAACTTTTCTTCTTAGCTTTCCGCCGGGTGAATACGTTTTCTTTATTTCCGAAAATGAAAAGAGTAGTCTGAAGATGCAGAGGGGAAGGAGAAAAGAAAAGCTTCTTTCTTCGAAAATATCAATGGTTTCCACGTCAAACGTTACCAACTTCTTCGTTGTAATGTTTTGAAAGGTAATCCGAAGAAAAGAGAAAAATATACGTAATTCTTTCAGCACAAATAAAGCTGGCAGTTACATTCAGCTCTTATACGTACATAGACAGGAAAAGTTTTTGGGGAGGAAGAAAGAAAAAAATCAGAAAACAAAACCTTTTCTTATAAAAATTTACTTTTACCGACTTTTCTTCGTGTTGTTTTCTTCTTCTCCTTCAGGACTTCTACCCTCATCCTATTTCTCAAATTACTCGCTGAAAATAAATTAACTTCGACACTGTTTCTTTACAATAACACACGTGACTCACGTCTGAGAGGAAGCACCATAATAATGACGAAGAAGATGTTCGAAAATCAAACTTACAACAAACTACGAGCATTCGATAATTAAGTTCGCTCGTTCGTTCGCAAAAGACGACTTGGAAGACGTGAGTGGCGCACTTTCGGAGGGTGGCGATTATTAGGTGTGGCATTGTAGAGTTTGAAAGTAAAATTTCCGAGCAGGTGGATTCGAGAAAAGTACGAGAATAAATCTTTCACATAATTACAATCGCTGACGATAAAAATACCACAAACGACGCAATTGACGTGAATCGAAGGAACGAGCTTCGAAACTTTTTTCACGAATAGAAAAACACGTGGTACGTTCAAGTTGGCGCAGTTTAAAAATTGATGGGGATCAGGGTAGAAATAATTACGAAAAAAAAGTGAAATCACGAAAATTTTTCGATGTTGAGTTGGGTGGACGGTCACACGAGGAAAAGTTTCCATTTAATGATGTTCACTAGCTGAAAAGGACGACGAAAAAATGTATAGAACAAGAAAGCCAACGACGAAAAGAGAGAGGCAGAATTGGAAACACAGAGAGATGACGTGAGAGGGTAACGAATTTCGAAGCCGAAATGGAAAACTTTAGTAAATTCAACTCCAACTTTCAACAAATTTGTTAACAATTCATTGTCAATAATTCAAACGGGGAATTATCTGATGTTTATTTCCTCCTAACGACACGAATACGAAAAATTTTTCATGTAACTAGTCGACCCCGTTCCAGTATCATTATACAGAACTCAATGGTAAAATAATATTATTTGTATTACTTGTAAATTATAGTATAATCAATTCGATAAGCTCTCTATTCAACATCTCTTTATAGTCAAACTTTTCTCCGAGTATTTTGATACTACACTAAAAGGAGGCGAGGATGAAGAGGATAATGAGCTGAGCAAATGGGAACTGGTAGTATCGAGTTTTCAATAGATGCCAACAAAAATATTTCCTCGTCCATAGATAGTTATGTGAAAAGAAAAGCATATCTTCAATTTTGTAATACTATTATGATTTCAAAGACTTATCATCCTCATCATATCGGTCACATCGTCTTGTATAATATTGTCGATTACGAGTGTTCTAAGAATTCAAACAAATCAACTTGCTCATTAAAAATCGACTCCACACCGAAATATCCTGTCGACGTAAGGCCAGAATTCTAGTTGATTTAAAACTGACTGATTATTCACATCAATCTGCAGTCGACTTCGGGACAGCCCATCCAACAGGTTGACAATTGCAGATCGACGTCGAATGACATCTAGAGCACTCAAAAAGTCCAAATCGAGATCCTCAATTCAAACTTCGAATGCTAGCTAGGTGACGATTTCAACTCATTTCTCACGTTAGTTTGTAGTCTAGGTACCGCTTTGTCCAATGCTGGATAGACTTGAAGCACTCTGTATGCTTGGTGACTATTCTACTCGCATATACAGTGTGGATCATCACAATTATGCTCGTTTAGTGCTTCAATTATCAGCAAAGGCGGAACATGTGCGACTAAAAACTTACGTCAAATTAAAGTTTATTTTTGGTCGAAATGATGAATCGATATGGGGACGATTAGTAGTTAAACTGACGTCGACCTCGAGTTGATCGTCAGGAATTTGCGTGGAAGACTTTTAGAGGCGTGATAAAGGCAAAGATGAGAAAAAAACTTATCTGCTCAGTAAAATTGAAACTGATTTTCAGTCGGGAAGACAGGAAGCCTTTCGAGATGAGCGGGCTATTCATGGTGACCATCCTGGTGATCTGGCGGAGAAATTGGTGACGTTGTAAGTCGGTGACGTCATAAGTCGGTAACGTCATAATGCAGTAACGTCATAAATCTATGACGTTGTAATTTGGTGACGTTGTAAGTCGGTGATGTCATGATGCAGTAACTTGACGTTGTAATTTGGTGACGTTGTAAGTCGGTGACGTCATGAGTCCGTGGCGTTGGAATTTGGTAACGTTGTTAGTCGGTGACGTTGTAAGTTGGTGACGTTGTAAGTCAGTGACGTCATTAGTAGGTGATGTCATAATGCAGTAACGTCATATGTCTATGACGTTGTAATTTGGTGACGTTGTAAATTGGTGACGTTGTAAGTCCGTGACATGGTAAGTTGGTGACGTCATAAGTTTATGACGTTGTAATTAAGTGACGTCATAAGTTGGTGACGTCATAAGTTGATGACGTCATAAGTTGATGACGTCATAAGTTGATGACGTCATAAGTTGATGACGTCATAAGTTGATGACGTCATAAGTTGGTGACGTTGTAAGTCGGTGACGTCAGAGGTCGGTGACGTCATAGGTCGCTGACGTCATAAGTCAGTAACGTTGTAATTTGGTCACGTTGTAAGTCGGTGACGTTGTAAGTCGCTGACGTCATAGGTCGCAAGTTGGTGATGTAATTATTGACAAGGATGGTCCTTGTGGTAGATCCAAGTGGTCTTCACGTAATAAATAAGAACACCTAGTCTCAGTCGTACCTCGTGTATTATATTCATCTCAGATTAACATCGTCATTACTCGTATATTATAATTTCCATGGTTATCTTAAATGATATTGCCAACAGTAATTTGGTGACGTTGTAAGTTGGTGACGTTGTAATTGGTGACGTTGTAAGTTGGTGACGTTGTAAGTTGGTGACATAAGTCGGTGACGTCATAAGTCGGTGACGTCATAGGTCGGTGACGTCATAGGTTGGTGACGTCATAGGTTGGTGACGTCAAAGGTTGGTGACGTCATAGGTTGGTGATGTTGTAATTTGGTCACGTTGTAAGTTGGTGACGTTGAAGTCTGTGACATTGTAAGTCGCTGACGTCATATGTCTATGACGTTGTAATTTGGTGACGTTGTAAGTCAGTGACGTCATAGATCAGTGACGTCATAAGTCTATGACGTTGTAATATGATGACGTTGTAAGTTGGTGACGTCATAAGTCGGTGATGTTGTAATTTGGTCACGTTGTAAGTCGGTGACGTTGTAAGTCGCTGACGTCATAAGTCTATGACGTTGTAATTTGGTGACGTTGTAAGTTGGTGACGTTGTAAGTCAGTGACGTCATAGATCGGTGACGTCATAGATCGATGACGTCATAGATCGGTGACGTCATAGATCGGTGACGTCATAAGTCGGTGACGTCATAAGTCGGTGACGTTATGAATCGTCAATCCTGGTCCGCTTACAACATTAAGAGCTAAAAGGAAACAAATTTTTGGCTCTAAATATAGTGATATTTAGAGCCAAAAATTTGTTTCCTTTTATTCATTGAGTTAATATCACGTATAAATTTCATTTTTTCATTAAGAGCTAACTTCTCCAAAGTCCGAGCCTCCCCTCCGCAGTAGTTCTGGCCTAGCTTACGCAAGTGAGCCCCCTAAATTAGCCTAAAATACTCTCACGTAGATTTATACTAGAACAAGAAGCGGGACGAACGAGCGGAGCGAGGAAATTTTGGAAATTTTTGAACGATGAAGAGTTTCAGACGACCTGCGAAAAGACATGAAACATGATCTTTATATTTTTGGCAACGCCAAGAAATCCTTCCTCTTTTCCTGAAGTTACCTGAATCCTCGCCAACTCCTCAATTCGTGACTGCCCCCCCCCCCTCTTTAGAAGAAATGTCGTTCCCGAAGTATAAACTGAAACCCATTATGTTACACACGCGACTAGCTATTCTCTCGATCTCGATATAAATTTTCCCAGTAACGCGTAGTCAGATTTCACCAATCAGTAATACATTACTTGAAATACCTATTGTCCACCGTATTATAACGTATATGTACAATTTGCAGATAAAAAGCACCCAGTTCTGTAACAAAAAAAAAAAAAAAATGGCTCTTTCATTCTGTGTTTGTCTTGGGCAAACAAACGTATAGAAACCCTCCGTTTAATACAAACACAGCCGCTTGCAGAAATTTTTTGCTCGTTAAACAATAAAAACAATTGAAAAAAAAAAAAAGAAAGCGCAAAAGTATACAAATAGATCGGTTTTTCGCTGTTTCGACAAAAATTCCAAAACCCGACTCCTTCTCGTAAATAAAAACAGTAATTAAAATTGTAATTCAGAAAGCTGAATTGTGGACGGCTTATTTTCATTCTTCTCTACCACTTTTCTCTTTTTTTCTTTCGTTTCTCTTTCTTCTCTCGGTGGTGTTAATAATTACCTTCATTTTCGCGGGCCTAAAAATAATAACTCGTTACCGGTATATTATCATTTCTCTGCTGCGAGCTTCTCGCTTTCCAACTTTTCCGCGTTGATTCTAAATAAGCATATTTTTCATGAAGACATAAAAAGTCGTTATAAAACTATATACGTTTTCTTGACGGTATACGAAAAGCATTACGACAAATGGAAAAACAATACAACTTAGCGCGAGGCAATCCAGATAAATCGTTGTTTAGTTTTCTCGACGAGCTTTTGCTCACTTTTTCTGCGAATACGCTTTTTGAAGGAGGCAACTTTTCTCTCTTCCTGTCGACGACGACTCGGGTTTTGCTCTTTTTGTCGGTCGTATTATAACCGATTCTTTACGCCGAAACCGAACGCTACAATTAAACTACAAACGAATACACAATATTTTACAACCCGCGCTACTTCGGCGGATATCATCGCGCGCTCTCATCTTCCCTCCCGAACCACCCTCGTCACCGGGAAACGTACGTTAAACGACGAGAAATTTCGTCCTCAATATTCTGATATATACAGCAACTTAACGATAGAAGAATACACTGTATATCCGCAATGAAACACCGTCGTTCGCATAAATAAATTTAAATACGAAAATACTCTCATTTTTACTAAAAACTCCCCCAAGATATACAAGGAAAAATTTCCCCAACTCCTCTCCTCCGTACGAACGTTTTTCGGTCGGGCGAAAGTTTATGAAAAATTCAACCGCTCCTTTCGCGACGGGTTGCCATACTTATGCGTAGGCCACACCTGTGACTAGAGCTCTTCGTGCATTAGGATCCTTTCGAAGTCGATTCCTATGCGGTATACCGTACACCTATACTTATTTTTTGAAAATTTCTTTCATTAAAATAAGTTCCTTTTCTCGAGCCGTGTAACTTTCAATAAATTCGACGTTCTTAAAGCGGCTTTTATAAGTTCGATGACGTAGAAATGATTTTTTCAAAGCAAAAGATATAATGAGGCTCGCCTTTGCATCGTACCGGCTCGGGGAATTGAACAAACCGAGGCCCAAGAGCCGTAAGAAAGTTATACTGTAAATGAATATGACGAGATCGGTATTTTCTCAAAATACGAGACCGGATACTGCAACTATAATACCCGTTATTACAGATATCGTAATTTTTCGGATCAGCAAATGTACAAGGTTAAATTCCTATTTCGAGGAAAACCCCTAGAGGAAGTCTCGCGGTCCGATTTCGAAAGTAGTTTTCGCAGCTAGTGTTTCAAAAGTTTCGCAGGCGTGTTAAGCGCGGTTATAATTTCGCCTCAAATAGGCCGAAGTAGCGCGTATTTCGCGGCGCAAAGGTAATTGATTATTCAATGCTATCGGTAATTGGAAATTTTTCAATTTCAGTCACCGCATCGCATATTACAACTGACTATGACGACTTTCCGTCGGGTCTTCGGTATCGAAACCGAATGAAATAATTCCAACAATCTCGTGGGAAAAAGGACGACGGAGAGTTCGTATCTTATATACGTACAACTTTGATGAAGCTATTGTGATTGACGTTCGATTCTGGATTTGATGGCATGAGCCAGTGGGTCGGTACCGGAAATTCCAATTGCAAGGCTATCGATTTCAAATTTACGACGCGATCAGGTGGGAAGAATCTTATAAGCACTTCCATAGAAATTGATTCAATGATGAATGCCACGTGAAAAACGGGTAGATGAGTAGGACACGGAAATACTTCATCCGCCTTCAATGCAAGAAAGCTTTGCAGAGAAAAATTGGAATTAAGTCGTTCGTTTCAATCATGCAATAATGCTGTGATTCTTCTGAGAAAGCCCAACTACCTCCAATATTTGCTAAAATCAAAAGTGTGAACTACTTCCTCTTCAGCCAAGAGCCCTCTATCTCTTTTGTTGAGGGAGCATTTACAGACAACGAGCGCGAGCGCGTTCAACTTGTGCGACGTCATCATTTCCGGACTTGGAAAAATTTCAGCCCCTAAGCTTCATCTGATAAGATGGGAACTTGGAAAAGCTTCAATTTCTGAGCTATATAAGAAAGAAAGTGGAGTCTTCGAAAAAATTTCAGTCCCTAAGCTTCAAGCTTCATCTGATAGGAGGGTAAAAGTCCCTAAAGTAGGTCAAGGTCATTGATGACGTCATGAAGTGCCTCACGTCACATCACGCAGTTCACAGAAACTCCCACACACGGACGCGGATGTTTTCTAAGGATGTAATCCCCCTATTAATACTAGGCCTGATATAATGAAGGCTTGAAGTTCAAATTTTTCCATCCACAAAGTAGGTCAAGGTCATTGATGACGTTATGAAGTGCCTCACGTCACATCGCGCAGTTCACAGAAACTCCCGCACACGGATGCTGATGTTTTCTAAGGATGTAATCCCCCTATTAATACTAGGCCTGATATAATGAAGGCTTGAAGTTCAAATTTTTCCATCCACAAAGTAGGTCAAGGTCATTGATGACGTTATGAAGTGCCTCACGTCACATCACGCAGTTCACAGAAACTCCCGCTCACGGACGCGGATGTTTTCTGAGGATGTAATCCCCCTAACAATACTAGGCCTGATATAATGAAGGCTGGAAGTTGAAATTTTTTCCAAGTCCCTAAAGTAAATCAAGGTCATTGATGAGACTTCCAATTGACCTCCATTCCGAAGACATATACATGTCGGAAATTCCTTCAAGCTCATAATGTCTTCACGATTCGAATGTCTGTAGAGCACAAAGCGGAATTCCCTTACCAGTGAAATTTCAGAATCCTCTGCGTTAATTGGATGCTTCTGTCTATTACTGTTGGAGCTTGCCAAAGTTGTTCGACAGTATTTATGATGTACTTTTTTGTCGTTTCCTCTATTACTTTGACATCATAAAATTTTATTCTCGCGACAAATTTGCCTCCTTGTCTTATTCACACGCTATGGACGATTACCTCTTCTGCGATTATTTCCTCCGGCTATACAATTTCGACTGTGTTTGCTCGGTCGATTGAGTTCAAACGGAAAATAGAGACAAAAATATCAGAAACGTTTTGAAAAGAGGAAAAGGAAGGAGGAAGACGCGTTGTGACTCGTAGAAAGTGTCTTTTTTTTCTTTTCCTTCTGTAAGGCATCTGTTCTTGAATACTGAATCTGAGAAGAACATTTTTTGACTGTCCTCGAGTGATGAAGTATAGAAACGGCGAGTGAGAAATGACAACGCTGACGGACGATGATGGAGAGGCGGGTGGAGGAAGTGCAGCCAGCTGGAACTTAACAAACCAAATAAATAATTTGTCGAGGAAAAAAAAACGGAATGCCGAGGATGTGAACATTGAGCGAGTGCCTGTCGTATGTGTACATTTCACTATACAGAGCGTATACAGTGCAAATACACGTATAAGTACTCGTGAGAAAGAGTTTAAAAGCGTTCACTTGGAACGTATTATCGATCAGCGTGTACGTATACGTATCGTATAGACATATTAAATGTACGTAATCGTAATTTTAGAAAAGAGCTTACGTACTTTTCATCTTGATGAAATAATACGCGCTCGTATACTATACTATACCACATTTAACTGTGTGTCCGCGTTGATAATTTGGTGAACGCGTATACACACTATCCCGTCGAAAGCTTTTTTAATTAAATCGTAATCGGTTGCGGTTTGCAATTTGTGGATATAATCAATGTACGATACCCTCGCGAGCATTTGGTCAGAAAATTCTTTGCAACCCTAGCGGTTGTGATGGGCGTGATTACGATACATATCGAATTCAACGGCGCTGTTCGTACGTACCCACTCTACTTAATTAATTTATCGACATACGTACCGCACATATTATTTAATATATCTACATACCGATTTTCAAATACGGGTATTCTAAGTAAGATTCATACCTCTTGCTCGTCGTACTGTATAGAATGGCGGATAAGCTTATGACCAGCTCCCGATCCAGCGATGATTTTGTCGTTTTGACGTGTATAAGTCTTGATGTAAAGTTACGCTTTATGACGTCATCAAATGACCTTGACCCATTTTGGGGACGTGGAAAAATTCGACCTTTAATCTTCATTATACTAGATTTGTACTATCTATGCATTTATAGTCGGTTCAGCCTTTATTCTATAGCCCTATTAGACATCATACTGGACTGCGAGCGAGTCCCCGAAAGCTAGTTGACTTCAAATATTGTACACTTGATTTATATTAGGTTTGGTTGTATGATATACAAGCAGAAATGCCCGTCCTCTGGACGAAACCCTTATATATACAACCTTTATGCTCACCTAACCCAAGTCTGTAATTTCTTAAAGTTGGACGTCCCCCATCTTCTTGTCAAACTACTCTATTCTCCGATCTCTCCCTCTCCTTGAGAGACTTTCTCCATCACTTCAATATCATCAGATCGATTCAAAATTTTTGTCAGGCAAAGAAGAAAAAGTCAACTTACCGGAACAAGATTCGGTTGTCTTTGCGGACAAAGATTCTCTTCTAACCTACAAAATTTTTGACCCTGTACTCACCTCTGCTTCGGGCCTTAACTCCTGGTATGACCTTCGGAAAAGTCAGCATTCGACCTTTCCAATCGAAGAGAACGTCATAAAGAGAACATTTTCTCCCTTTTCAGAATTGGTCAAAAACGTCCCATCCATTCCTCTCTTCTCTGAGGTCTTTTCTCTCCTTTTCCTTCTTGGAAATTCTGTCAATATGATGATATATTGTTCGTCACCTCTTCTCGTGCCCTGCTCTTGAAAATATCCGTCTTTCTCTGTCTGTTTCTCCTCTCCTTCCTCCTGCTTTTTGTAGCAATTCCAATACGGTCACGAACTCCCTTGACTATCTGCTTTTCACTTACGTTCGACCTCTCCTGTAGTCTCTGATCCTTTCCCAACTCCACTTCAATTTTCTCAAACTCTTCACACTCAAATGAATTTATCCGATTCACTAAATTATGGCCAGAGCCACTACTCAAACGAGTAAAACGAAGGAGTAATTGAAATAAAGCTACAGAAATATAGAAAAATACCGGAGCGTCTTCGATCGAAAGAAAATGATCGACCGAGAGGAGAGCTTGCTGACGTTTCTAGAACCCAAAGTCATTGGAAGGACAACTTCAAAAAACAAACAATGACTTTAGAGGGGGTATTGGATTTCTTGGCGCAGCCAAGAAGATAAAGATCATGTTTCATGTCTTTTCAAAATTTTGCCTCTGCCCTGACTCCTAATTTTCCGAGTGCCCCCTCCTCCCTTCACCCTCATCTTTCCTCGGGTGATTTGAAAATTTGCGAGTTCATCTCGCGAATTCCCCTTGCCCAGTTTATGTACTAGGTTTATACTAGCTTCATGATCGCTATTTTTCTAGCTTTGAGCCTTCATTATACTAGACCTAATATACACATACAGTATACTAGTTGTTGAAGCGGAAGGCCAGCCAAATATAGAATCGATATTTCGATACAATCGAGATCAGTAATCGATATAATCGATATCAATGTATTGATAAAATCGAGATTGATATATCGATATAATTTGGATAGATATATCGATATTGTCGAGATTGATGTAAGTGATCTTTGCTTTGAAATTCCTTACAAACGCTCGATGACATAATCATATATAATTTCTGTTTGTACTCTGAGTCTATGAGTTGCGTGAAATTTGACCACCGCGAATGAGCAGGTATAGCCTAAACTAGGTTGCTTGATTACCTAGGTTTATACTGGGCTTGATATGAAACATGATCTTTACTTTCTTCAAACGCCGTCTTCATCACCGCTGTGATAAAATACTCGTAGAATAAAATTATTAAAATTAATATAATTATTAAATAATTATTTTTTTGCAGAAAAATTAATTTTCAAGATTTTTAAATAAAATTTTAAATAAAAGAATTGATTAATTAAATTAATTAATAAAAAAATTGATAAAATAGAATTTATTAATTATAAAATTATATGAATTATTATTAAATTGAAAATAATTTAATATCAGTTAAAGACAAAAAGACCTTAGAAATTTTATTTATAAATTAATGTTTATATTTTACAAGTTTCAACTTTTATATTGAAAATTTTTATTATAAATTTACAATTTATAATTATTTTATTTTAATTTAATAAATTATAAAAAAAATAATTTAATTAATTGAAAATTGATTTATTATTCAATAAAAAAAATTTTCAAGGACATTAATTCATAGTTGATCTAAGAAATTGATACTTCATTTTAAGTTACTTGGAAAAAATTTTAATGAATAATATAAAATGAAATTTTTTAATAAAATTATGAAAAAAATTTAATAAATTTATGAAAAAAATGAAGGATTGGATACCCTTAAAATTTATTAAAATTAAATAATATTAAAGATTAATTAAAAATTAATTAATTTGGCAAATCTTATTCTAATTAATAATGATAAAAAAACTAAAATTGTTAATTTTAATTCAATTAATATTATTGATAAATTTCATTTTATTAATTTTTTTATTAATTAATTTAATTAATCAATTTTATTTTAATAATTTTTTTATTATTGAATTTATTTAATCAATTTTTTTATTTAAGAATCTTAATAATTAATTTTTCTACCATATTTAATAATTATATTAATTTTAATAATTTTATTTTATTTCTAGAAGATGATACTTGCAGTATCAAAACGTCGAGCCTATATTTGTGTAGCATTGTGCTATAAATTAAAAAGTAGTGGAAAATAAAGCCGTATTTCATATTAATTAGAATTTTTCTTTCAACGAGTAAATTTCATTTATCATTACAATTTTTGCAGTTCTGAGGGACTGCAAAACATGCTCTAATCACAAACATGCATTGCTGACTATGTAAGTAATCGCAATGCCCTTCTATGACTGTTTCAGTGTCGTGGCAGGTATTCCGTCATTCCCCACCGCCTTTTCTGAGTTGAGTTTATTAATTTCCTTCGCAACCTTCAGTGGCGAGACCAGTTTGAGATCCTGGTCCTTTTGGTAGTTTCTTGCGGATTGATATCGTGAAGCTGAAAGACAGTGGGTAAATGGTGGGCAAATGCCTCAGCCTTCTCTTCATCATCCCTTATCTGTATCCCGTTTAATGTCAAAGGTGCATTTGAGTAGTCGGTCTTATGAGAGTGTTTTGATTGCTCTCCATAGTGTATAGTCTTTTTCAGCATCGGGATCAAGGTTTCTCAAATAGTTAGTCGGGCCCTTCTCCTTGTACTTTTTAATGAGGCGATTCAATTTGTTACTGACTCTGTTAAACGTTGTCTTAGGATGGTAGTTCTGTGCCACACTCGTCTGGTTCGCTGACGTTCAAGAACTAGCTCACGAATGGTAGCTTGGTGTTTTTTCTAGTTCAGGAGTTGGATTTTGAGCTGCTTATTTCGGTAAATAGCCCAGCCTCTTTGTCCAACTCGTTCGTTGTTTTCGAGCGGACCTTGAGATCAACTGAGGAGTCCAGCTTGATCTCAGTTCGTTCTCTTGTTGGTCAGTGTAGGGTCCTTCTTCATACGAATGACCGTATCGCTGAATGTCAGGCTAACTGGCACATGGTTGGAACGTTCTTGCTTCAAGTTAGCTGCGTGCTGCCCCTCTGCAGACGAAGAAGTCGATCAGGTCCGATGTAATGTTTACATCGAATGGCCAATATGTGTGTCTGCCTGATGTGACAACACTACATGCAGGTGTGTTGTCACGTTATGCCATCGTTGGAAATCGTCGTCGATAATCCGACGTGTCGAATTCTCGCTCTCCAGTTTATACAACAGGCATGAAAGGCACGACAAGGTATGAGAACTGGAGGTTCAGGAGCTCAATTTCCAATTTTAACGGCAAAAAAAATGAAAGCCTGTACTGTCAAACATTTTTTATTGAAATGGTTAACGCGCACGAGTGCTGACCAACTATGCTGTACCTGAAAGAATATATAGCATACCTACTGGTGTCATCTATTATTTACATGAAAACTGGATAGCGAGCATAGGTGTGTACGCGCGAAATAACCTATTCGCGCGAGAATTTCGCTATTTCCATCGTCAGCGTGACGTATAATTGAGATAGGAGGAGTACACGCTGCAAACGTGTATACGAGTTCAGTATATCTCTACGGGTCTTGTGTATGTGCTGCATACGTACAGATAGGACGACTTTAATTTTGTATAGAAAATTAAAATCGACGATAAGCGTCGGTAATTCATTTAGCATTCTACGAAGCATTTTACACGCGGATACTGTATGTAGGTAGAATTACTGTGTGTCGGCAATAGTAAGTATGTATGCGACGCGTAATGCTCTCGTATTCCATCCCCGACCAACACTGTCCAACGCCCACCCCGTTAAAATGATTATACGGTTCTAATCCGAGGCGCTTTTAATCGATTTTCTTTTGAAGGCTTTTATATCTTTTGCGTGCCAGCGTATTGTTCGAGGCTCAAAAAGTACCGCATATTAGAATACTTTACTCGTCGTAAATGATACTAGGTGCAAGAGTCCGCGAGTACGAGTGTTTCTATGGGTTGTTTTCGGTATCGTTTTGAGGGCGCGTGGGAAGCGTGTAATGTCGTTTTTCCGCGGTCATTCTCGCAGCTTGATTTTTTCTTCTTCGAGGACTTCAGGTTCAAAGATCCCTCGATTATACCTAGTCTTAATTTCCCTCCATGTCTCTTTCAGTGGCTCTTCATGAAGATTGATGAGATCCCGAGGGTGAAATATTACTAATTATTTGATTTACAAGAAGACTTTCGGGTCATCGGTTGTATCGCTCCTGAGGAGAAAGGCCTTCAACATGGTACAACACTGTGATCTTCTTGGCTACAAAATATCCTGGAGGAGCCAAATAAGTAATGTCTTTTTAACGTTGCTCAATCCAGCCACCAAATGATATTCGCCAGCGGATAAGGCACAGTAAAGTTTTTTTTATAATGGAATCAAACAACGTAACCTCCCTCAAGATGGAGATGCTGAAGGCCTGCAAAATCGGAATCCAAAGAGGAACTTAGAAGGGATGAAAAGGGCGAGGGTAGAACAGATGCAGATTGAAATCACCACTTCGGAGTTCGAAGTGTACCAAATCTCATCATCTGGGTCAGAGTAGAGAATCGAATAGATCGAAGAATGAAAGATTTTGCCTTTTAAACGCATAACTTGAGATTACAAAGTTATTAGTCGACAGGATCTTCGAAGAGAAACGAAGAAAGTGCACCTAGAATATTTCCCATTACAGCTATACATTTCTGGAGAATATTGCTCCATTTATTTAATAGCTATCGATTTGGTTCTCGCAAGTCGTCGATTTCCCGCTCAACGTTTGCTTATGATTTTCGACGTTACCGATAAGAGAACTTACGTATACGAAAATGGAAGCGAACGTAAATAATATACTCTACTCCGTGAAAACGGAGCTCTTCCTTCCTCTCACATATAATGAATGTAATTTCACTCGACATAATAATAATTCTCCTGCACCGAAGATGAAATTCGATTGCGGTTAAAACGAGAGAACAGGTACAGTTATACTGTGATGTTCCATAATGCCCACCGATGCGGACATCGCGGCGGCGTTGCGTTCTTTTTTCCATTTCTTGTAACCGCCAGGAGAAGTGCTCCGCTTCACTGATCGCGACGCACAGAGCCACCGTATTTACACTCGTCTACAATCCATACGCCGGCTCTCGCGCCCACGATATTTATTGGTCGCGAATAACTTATAGTTAGCAGACTATCGTTTTCCCAACTTCACAACACTACATTATACAGTTTTCCCGTCTGGAAATCGAAATTAGTTTCATTAGACTAAGTTGTTAACCCAAAAGCCTATAATGAAGAAATAATGCTGCCTCTCTACGAACTGCTGTACTCGAGATTTTGCTGGTACTTGAAAATTATTTACCCGATTCTCACCAGCACTTCGCGTTGAGTCTTGAAAGCGCGCGGCGCAAAAATTGTACAGTCCCCGCATCATCATCAATTTTACCCATTTGGTATACAAGTAAATATAATAAAATCACGCGATTTCGTTTACACGATTTTATTTTCCTTCGGCTAATAAATACGCCAACATAATTTTGACGGCTATCTACAAGAAAATAAATAACGCGCGCGATTTTCGATTCTTCAAATTTCATTAATTATGATAAATAAGGCGCGCGTAATGAATGCGGCGAGAATTCACGTTCTTTCTCCTTCATCTCGCGTCAACATCGCGTAATTGACTCGCAAATCAACGCTAAATTCAAAAATCGCTTTTCTCCAGAAATAAATTATCATCATTTTTAAACTTTGTTATAGACTTATTCTTTCAGCTGAGAAAATTTCTAGGCGGTTGCGCACGAATAAAATCTGTTTTTATTTGAGAAAAACGGGGAAAAAAATCATAGAAAATTCGAATAATTCCCGCCGAATTTACTTCAAGAGCTGCTGGGAGGAAAATAGGACCGCAGGCATCGAAGATTGTGATGGGGGTGTGCCCCTTGACTATAAGCAATCGTGTATCGAAGAAATCGGATTAATGATTTGAATAAAAACGTTGTGCAGCTCGATTGAGGGTTAAATTAGCTGTGCATTTTTGTTTTCTTTAAAATACGAAGCAATGGTGCAAAAGAATTTCAATTTTGGCAGAATAATCAGCGAGGGGGATTATTATTTTACACTTGCAGTTGTACTGAAACTTTAGGATGATCATCACTATTATATTTACGAGCTATACATCGACCCTAAGGGCCATCAGCTCGGGGTAAGTAAGTGTGAAGAGTTTGAGAAAATTGAAGTGGAAGTTGGGAAAAAATCAGAGACTGGGTTCCCCCAGAGACTACAGCAGAGGCTGAACGTCAGTGAAAAGCAGATAGTTAAGTTCGTGACAGTATTGCAATGGTTCCAAAGAACAGGAGGAAGAAGAGGAGAAGCAGAGGGAGAAAGACGGATATTGACATGTTTCATGTCTTTTCTTTACCCCCTAATTCTTGAAAATTGTCCGAGCGTTTTGTCGTGACCTTGGGACTTGGAAGAATTTTGGTCAAAAAAAGAAATAATAGAAAAAAATGAAATGAAATAAATAAAATAATAAATAAATAAAATGGAATAAAAATAAAATAAAATAGAATAAAATTAAATTAAATTGAAAATACAAATAAATGCCTGGGAGGTCATTGGAAAATTTGCGAGTACCATCCTCTCTCAAAAAAAAATAATAAAAAATAAAAAAATAAAAGAATTTTGGTCAAAAATAAAATAAATAAATAAATAAATGAATAAAATGGAATGAAATAAAATAAAATAAAATTGAATTGAATTGAATTGAATTGAATATAAAAATAAATGTCCGGGAAGGCATTGAGAAATTTGCAAGTACCATCCTCTCTCAAAAAAAAATAATAAAATGAAATAAAATTAAAAAATGAAATAAAATGAAATAAAATAAAAAGACATGTTTCATGTCTTTTCTCTACCCCCTAATTCTTGAAAATTGTCCGGGCGTCCAGTCGTGACCTTGGAACTTGGAAGAATTTTGGTAAAAAAAAAAATAATAAAAAAAATAAAATAAAATGAAAATAAAAAAAAAAAGATAAATAAAATAAAATAAAATAGAATGGAATAAAAATAAAATGAAATAAAATTGAAAATAAAAATGAATGTCTGGGAAGTCATTGAGGAATTTGCAAGTACCATCCTCTCTCAAAAAAAATAATTAAAAAAATAAAATAAAAAGACGTATTTTATGTCTTTTCTCTACCCCCTAATTCTTGAAAATTGTCCGGGCGTCCGGTCGTGACCTTGGGACTTGAAAGAATTTTGGTCAAAAAAAGAAATAATAAAAAAAAATAAAAATGATTAAAATAAAATAAAATAGAATGGAATCAAAGTAAAATTAAAAATAAAATAAAATTATTTAAAATTAAATTGAAAATAAAAATAAATGTCTGGGAAGTCATTGAGAAATTTGCAAGTACCATCCTCTCTCTCAAAACAAATAAAATAAAAATAAAATAAAATATAAATAAAATCAAAAATAATTCTGGAAAAACTCATCAGCCTGAAATATACTAAAATAGACTTGTTCTGGACCAAGAAGCGGGACGAACGAGCGGAGCGAGTGAGGCCCAGTAATCTCATCAGCCTGAAATATACTGAAGTAGACTTACACTAGACCACGAAGGCTCATTAGCCTGAAATATTCCAAAGTAGACTTATACTACATCAAGCGAGTGCCGCGAGTTAGTCCCAGAAAGCAGTCAGCCTAAAATACTCTAAAGTAGACTTATACTAGAAGAAGAAGCTGGAAATTTCGGAAATTTTTGAACTATGAAGAGCTTATGACGACTGGCGAAAAGACATGAAACATGATCTTTATATTTTTGGCAACGCCAAGAAATCCTTCCTTTTTTTTACGAGCGGGACACGAGAAGAAGTGACGAGCAATACATCATTATATTGACAGAATTTCCAAGAAGTAAAAAGAGAGGATAGACTTCAGAAAAGATACGAATGGGTGGGACCTATACTGGAGAAGGATTTGTTTTTGACGGTCACTTTGATTGGAAGAGGTCCAAGGTACTGCTTTGCTTTAGATTGCTCTAATTTGCTTGAATACAGACCTTTCCAAAAGTCGGGCTAGGAGTCAAGTATCAGGGATAGATTATAGTTTCTAAGGTCCGAAGCAGAGGTACGTACAGAGTAGAAGTGGATGATAGTACGAGATTAAACGTTAGAGAACCGTACAATATTTGCAAATTGTGACAGGTTTTGATCGAACAATCATCCTCAGACGATGAAAAAAAGAATGCTGAATGAGAAAAATGAAACACCGACTGCAACAGTGATCTAGTTCTAATAATCTCCAAATCTTCAAGGACGCCACAAGTTTCCTTCCTTTGTTTTCCCAAAGAGGGAGGCTAACGTTTCTGTCTTTATCGAACGAGTGTTGAAGAGATGAGCAGCGAAGGCCGAATCATCCGATTTATCTTTGGTGACAGCTTTTAGATGTTCTGCTTCCAGATCTGTCCGATGTACACCGCCGGGCGGTCGTTACAGCGCTTAACTTTAAGAGGAACTGAGTCTTTAAGACGAGAGAAGATGTTTTCAAGGTTATTTATTGTATAGAATGCTGGAGGCGGCTCTGATTTCCGGAAAATTCCTGACAAACGAAGAGATAACGAGACCATGTAAGGCAACCGGATTCAGCATTCCTTCTCTACGTTCCTTAGGAGAGTTGTGATACTGTCGAGCGCTTGCGCGGTAAGTTTCTTCCGAATAATCTTAGGGATGTCCACTTTGACACCATTGATCCCAGCAATGTAATTGCTATTATCGAGCTTTTTTTGGGAAGCATGAGGTGAGAGAGGAACAGATATGAGCCGATGGATCATAGACGAAAATGCAGTATACTTATGGGAAGGAGGGTGAACCCTCCATCGGTATGAGTGGATTTCCTATAAACCTCAAAAACGTGTGGCCTGGATTCATTAAGGTTCACCAACGGCCGCAAGAAGACTCGGCCAAATATCTTAGTGTTCACCTTGACCCAAGACTGAACTACAAAACTCATGTAAAGATGAAAAAAGAGCAACTAGCTATCAAATTTCAACAAATATACTGACTGATGGACGAAGAGATACCAGAGAATGCACTAGAGGAACGTATTGGATACACCAGGCAGGGCATACCGAAGAAAGATAAGTAAACTGACCAGAACTCAGTACGCAATCACGGATCTGAACATGCTTGACAAGATACAGGACGTCTTCCTGTCCTGCAGCCACGCATACCATGTTCAAGAAGTCCCTGGATGCAATCTGGTGAAGAAGGGAATCCATACAATCGCTTATTCTTGTTCAATGTGAACACGCGGCCCATCAAATTTTTTAAAAAAATCTATGGTCCGAAGGTCATAAACAATGAGTGAGAAATCAGGTTCTAAAGTTTCCTGACAAATGTTGGATACTACACCAGGCTATAGCAAAAGCTTCTTTTTTTCCTGTCATAAGAGCGAAAGAATAGGTTCTCACTACGAACGATATTTTTCTCGCGGTTCTTCCTGTACCTATAACTCTCTCATACCTTGTCGTGTACTTCACGCCTCTCGGATGAGTCGAGGTGAAGAAATTTGACACATACTGTGCACAGGTTATTAACGACGACTCCAACGACGCGATAACGTGACAACTCCCGACAACCTACTCGGGCGAAGATCAATTTTGTTTTGTCGCACAGATGTTCATAAATTATACCATAAGTATACCCGAGATATTGTATAGAGATACGAGCGCATAAACGCTGCATAGTCGATAAAATATCGTAAGATATCCGCTTCCTCCAGTTCTGCTGCTCTCACGGAATTTCGTGGGAGTCTTCGACCTCTCTCACAAAATGATCTTTCGTCACCTATAACAACGTTGCGTTCGAACCATTCATACGTAAATGATTTACTGTTGACATAAGGCGTACAAAGTTTTTCTAAGATCCAATCCCAAGTACGAATCGTCTCGCGTGTAAATTACTATAAGCCGCATACTATAGCTAGTAATTACTACTCGTTGAGCGCGCTTCCGTAAATCTTTAATAACATAGGACCCTAACCAGGCTCGTGTCGTGCTTCGGGAATTAAATCATACAAATTATGATACCGAAACTGAATCGTGGTACAATTTTAAAAACGTTACCATTAATTTTGCCGCCTTATGCTCGTCAGAGGTAACGCAAATGGAAGAGGCGATTTTCCAGATGAATTTTCGTTTCGTTGACCCTGACTAAATTTTCGCCTCATTATTCGTTACCCGTTCGTTGAAGTGTAACTGATCTGCAGAATTATAGACGCTGCTTGGCCTTCGTGAACTGTTGAACGAGCCGTACAAAAGATGGCTTATAATTTTCCTTAACCATTGTGTGTCGCTCGTGAAGCGCATTGTGGAACCAGATCGTGGTACCCGAGCTTCATTTCCGGAGACCGAAGATTGTTTTAATCCGTATTGCAAGTCTTTTGAATAACGTAATGGCTTAAATCGCTGTAAATTTCGCGACGTTCTAGAAATCTCTTTCTTAGTGAAGAATTTCCGCAAGAGTGCAGGACATTATATTTCCCTATCGCGATGGTCAAGAAAATGATCGTACATTGATACTTCTAAATCAAGCATCCTATCTTATTCGTTCCAACCGACTGAAAAGTCTGGAATTGAGGTTCAATGTCTCGTGGTGTTTCGGTACTGGATAACAACAATTTTTGAAGTGTTCCGCTTATGCGAACTTTCTAAATGCTTTGAAGAAAAAAGCAATGAGGAATGAGGGTTTTCAGATTGAGTGTCAAATTTTTTCCATTTCTCAAGAAATGGAAGGTTTTAGAATCGGCCTCAAAAAAAGGGGCAAAAATTTCCGGGCTTCTGCCCGTATTGAAGCAGGTTCATATTTTTCATTCACTACTCGAAAACTTGTCGTCTTCCTTTCCTTCTGTAGGACTTGAAGCTCGTGCTTGTTCAAGTCTCTTTGAGAATTTACTTCAGCAGGAACCACGGCGTCTTTTTCCTTCAAGGAAGCTCGTAGCCAAGTCTTTATGAGAATCAGAGCTCGACATTTCTTGAATCTTCCGATGGACGTGAACGAAAAATTTTTCCATTTGACTGTCGCTGCAATGATCTTCAAACTGTGGAGATGGAGAGGAAGGGGGGAGGAGATCGAATTTTTGGTATCCGAAATCTTTAAGCCTCTGATGCTGTTATAGAATGGTCGTGACCTTGGGACTTGGCAGCACCCTGGCCTTGTTAACCGAGTATATTTACCTAATATAATTTATGGGCTGAGGGATTTAGTCGCAGATCTAGTCCGTCTGATGACGTCATAGAGTGGGCATATCCCTGTCTGAAGTCAATTTGTGTGAGAAAGGATATCTCGAAAAGTTTTTTTGTAATTTTTTGGTCACAATTTCCAAAAAACAGTGCACTACTTACACCTTATCACGCTCAAAATGAGTTCCGATGATCTTCATGAAGAGATGAGTGCAATTCTGTCGGGTCCTATGGTCGCTGCAATGATCTTCAAACTGTGGAGATGGAGGGGAATGGAAGAGGAGATCGAATATCGGCATCCAAAATCTTGAAGCCTCGGGTGCTGTTATAGAATGGTCGTGACCTTGGGACTTGGCAGCATCCTGGCTTTGTTAACTGAGTATATTTACCTAATATAATTTACGGGCTGAGGGATCTACTCACGGATCTAGTCTGTCTGTGGACGTCATAGAGTGGGCATATCCCTGTCTGAGGTCAATTTGTGTGAGAATGGATATCTCGAAAAGTTTTTCTGTAATTTTTTGGTCTCAATTTCCAAAAACCAGTGCACCACTTACACCTTATCTCGCTCAAAATTAGTTCCGATGATCTTCATGAAGAGATGAGTGCAATTCTGTTGGGTCCGATGGTCGCTGCAATGATCTTCAAACTGTGGAGATGAAGGGGAAGGGGGGAAGAGATCAAATTTGTGGCATCCGAAATCTTTAAGCCTCGTCAGCTGTTATAGAATGGTCGTGACCTTGGGACTTGGCAGCATCCTGGCCTTGTTAACCGAGTATATTTACCTAATATAATTTACAAGCTGAGGGATCTACTCCGTCTGATGACGTCATAGAGTGGGCATATCCCTGTCTGAGGTCAATTTGTGTGAGGAAGGATATCTCGAAAAGTTTTTCTGTTTTTTTTTTTTTTGTCACAATTTCCAAAAAACCAGTGCACTACTTACACCTTATCACGCTCAAAATGAGTTCCGATGATCTTCATGAAGAGATGAGTGCGATTCCGTCGAGTCTCATACTCTGCTCCACAAACTAAATCCTTGAAGAATGATTCTATGGGTACAGTCTTAGGTCCTTCCTTACCCTTATACGGATTTATCTGGATAAGCTGATCAAGAATGTCGCAAGTAACGTACTCGTAGTAGAAAGGTGTGTCCACGGGAGAAATTGGACGCCACATAACCAGAGAGCGAAATCCTGCTCCTATTGTCAAAACTTCCCTTATGTATTGAAGCTGATGGGGGTCTATTCACTCAAAGCACTGTTTTAAAGGAAATAAAAAATCAAAATTCATACAATTGTGAAAAGTGTTGTCGCATATGGCTGCGAGATCTAGCCGTTGAAGAAAACGAGAGAGAGTCTTCTTTTAGCAACCAAAATGGATTTCCAAAGGAGACGAGCCAGGCGATCAAAACTGGAAAGATACAAAAATGAAACTATCGAATGATATCAGAACTAGGGAGCTGATATGGTACGGGCGTGTCCAAAGAAAACCGCTGGAAGATAATCGAGTGGCATCCTAACGGGCCATGAAAGAGCTGGACCGCTAGGGTAGCATATGAGCTGCGGTCACAGAACATACCGAATGGGCTCTAGATAAACCGAGAGGAATGGAGGCTGGGCATCAAAAAGCGATACTTGCTGTAAATTGATGGATAGACAGATAGACTATCCTCAGAAGGAATCTTTTAACTTCCATTTCTCACTATTTCAGCCAGACAGTCAGAACTGGAAATATACTGAAACAAAACAATCTGAGAGCTGGTGGATGACATCAGAACTGAGCAGCTGATAAGGTGCGAACACTTCCAAAGAAAACCGGAGGGAGGTGAGCGAGTGACATCCCAACGGGCCTGAGAAGAGAGAATGTCCCAGGAAGAGGAGGACCGCTGAGGTAGCATAGGAGGTGCGGTAACTGAGCATGTTGCATAGGCTCTGGATGGACCGAGAGAAATAGAGGCTGGTTATCGGAAGGCGATATTTTCTGTAAACTGATGGATAGACAGATAGAATCGTCTCAGAAGAAAGCCTTGAATTTAACCCTTCCTGTGCAGAAGTCTTTATCAATAGTTCCCAGCCAGCAGGTGAGTGGAAAAGCTGTGACAATGAATTGCCGGAAAACTCTGAAATATCGTGTTCGAACGCGAAATTCTCCTCTCCAGCCATTTCCACAGCGCGGGTCTCGAAACCCATGTCCCTTGAAAATAACGCGCTTACTCTTTTAGCCAACGATTCATTTATTATTTAGTAATATTCTACATCATGCGAGCTCGCCTCCGACAATCAATAATACATTAAACTGTCCGGCGTTAGACTATAGGTAGATGGATTTTGTAAAAGGTGCTATTTTGTTCAGGTTTACAGCGCGTGAAAATCCTAAATAAACATGAAAAACTGTCGTCCAGCTTTTTTCGTTGTCGCGTAAATGCTTGTCTTACATCCGAACAAAATGAATGATTATTCGTTTGATGAGCTTTGTCATTTTTCACTGTGTTGAAAAAAAAAAAAAAGTGTTATAAATGGCGGGAAAAGAGGAAAAGAAGGAAAAATTAATATTGTATGTCATTTACGAAACTCTAACGTGTATCTAGGAAACAAAGACTGTAATAAAAGAAAGTACGAACGGACAAAACGTCATTAAAATGCTCAGCAGCTTCTCTATTATATTATAACTGGAAGAAAGGATATCTCGGTTCAAACGCTGCTCAAAGGGTTGAAGATTTTACATTTTTGATGAGACGCTGACGTAATTTCTTTTAATTGGCGCTGAAAACACATTCAAAATTCAAACTCAAAGGATGAAAATTATGCTCAACCCTGCGAACGGGTTAGCTCTGTTCTTGGAGTGAGAAATTATGTAGACGTAAAACGTATACTAATTAAACTAATATTCCTCTCTGCACAAACTTCTACGCTTTTAGAATGGATTCGGGAAATCTTGCGGAATTCCATTCCTACTTCGTTGAGGTCTTACGAGAAAGTATCTAGAGCAGGAGTTATCGAAGGAATGCTCGTTCGAGTGTAACTGCCTTGGAATTGTGACTGAAAAATGTTCCGTGCACGAACTCATATTTTCAGCAAAACTAGATTCTTGAGAGTATACCATGAGATTCTCAGTGTATCAATCTTTAAAAAAGTTTCTCTGATTAACGTGTCAATTTTATTTTTTCTGATTACAGGTGAGTTCTCATTCATATCGCTCTTTGAATCGTGGGTGCTGCATTCTATTCGACTGTCCAATTTATAGGAGTCATAGCTCAAATTCTTCTTGCTCTACTCTCGGAAAAAGTAAGTGTGTAATTGTTTTCAATTTGTGAATGTTGACATTCCGGCGCGGACCATGGGCTTGAGAAAATGAAATTTAGTGGCCATCTTTGGGAGTCTTTTTATCGCAAGGAGACACGGCTCACAAGGGCCCAAAGAAGGGTTTTGTTTGTATGCTAGCCACTCGTAGGAATGAATAAAAGACCCCCAATCCTTGCCCTGGCAAAAACCGAAGACACAAGGTGCATCTACTCTCGCGCTATGAGGACGTCAGCGTCATGATTTTCGGTGGGTGCCGGCCAAATTTTTCTTAGAGGAAAAACTCGATTATATTTCTGACGTTCGGCAAACCGGGCCTCGTGAATTTGAATCGGATTCTGTGTCTGCCAACAGAACGTCCTATAGCAAATAGCGCAAGACGGCTCAGATTGAGAAGTAACCGTCGTCTTAGCTCTCCCTATTGATTTTACAGCCCTTGCAACCAGTATTTTTATGACAAGCGGCGTCTTACTGGTAGTAAAAAGTAAGCTGGTACCACCAGGAGAGGTTTACTAGAAACTACATATCTGCAAATTGATGAACAAAGATTTCGATATCAATTTGGTGTTTGCCTTCCACGACGCAATAGATCTGTATCCAAGATGTTCACTCATAATTAAAACTCGCTGGGCTAATGAGTTCGGCTGCAGTATTAGTCAAGACTTAGAGGGAAGTCAACACGGTTTATCGAGAATAAAGATTCTTATTAATACGTGAGCTGGCAGCACGAACGTACATCAATTCTTGTCCAGACTTCAGTTAATGCTGGACTGTAAACTGTACTCTATCATGGTGAAGCAATAAATGTAATCAACAGCTTCGAAAAACGAAAGGCGCGTACGCTCTCCACAGCCCATCAGATTTCTACCACAATCACGAGCTTACGAAAACACGTTCTTCCCTAGGGGTCATCATTTGAATTTCGGCTCGATCGTGAGCGCCGAAAAACAAAAAAAACTCGAGCTAAAAACGCCTCGCCACTGCGGTGAGGGAAGTCTTTGATCTTCGTGATCGCCCGAAAACCGACAGAACGGTGCAGCGCTGGCATCGCCACAATAAATTTTCATCCGCTCCTTGTTTATTCGACGTATGCTGCTCTCGATGCTCGTTGCATGCTCGAATCGCTTGTCTGCGATGAACGCGCGCGAACCAGAAATCCGCCGCCGTTTACTCCCACGAATACGCTCGCCATAGCAGTCATAATATTACGTACTATACTGTATTACTACATACTTACAGTACAATACTGTCCCGGACGAGATGACGACGAGGGAGATGAAGTTGCATAGCGAAAGAATTCGCCGTCGTGTAATTGTTTTCATTGGCAAGGTTACGTGTATCCTTAGGTAATAATTAAAATAGCTTATTTTGCAGAGGTAAAATGCTGTTCGCGTATAAGGTAGAAGAGAACCGGTTCTCAAGTCGTGCTCTTATTCGCTCGTGGTATATCGATACAGCGCGAGAACACGTGAAAGAAGAAGAAACGTACAGACGAAAATCTCGTAGTACAGCATAATGCGATGCATCTTCTGGAACACCTAATACTCTAGCTATGGTATTGAGCGGAATACAGGACCAGAACTGGATGACGGGAAATGTAGATCAATAACCTGGGAACGGAGTAATTAAAAGAGCAGACTCTAAATGGCTTAAGATGACCATTTGCGAACAGATGGTGAGCGGAAATTCGAGCTTCGTATGATAAACAGAGTCTGAAGAAGGAAAAAACCATCAATGCTAAAAAAAAGGTACAACAAATTACCATCACGTGCGATCTGCAAGACTGTTTTCCATTGTTTTGAACGAGTTCAAATTGCAAAAAAACACACGATTGGCTACATCAGCTTATTGGAAGGAAAACAGAATCGAGTCTCGAGAGTTCGCTTTCAGTGCATGAATAATCATCAAGTATACAATATGGATTCAATTTAGGCTGCATCACGTCAATTTCTATCCCATGTATCAGGTGAGTGAAGGTTGCGAGAACTACCCTGAAAACGGACTTGAATGAGGTTTCCTTATTGAAATCAAATTTCAAGAAGGTTCCGTCGATGAGGCTTCGACTTTGTTCTGAGTTAAACATTTCTTGCTGGCTGCGACGTCATCATTCATTTGGAGAGTGATTTCAAAGGCTGTCTTCAGCTCCCGAGCCTTCCTCCTCCTTCGATGAGGAAATCCCGTGTCATGAAGTTGAGTTTAAGGATCGAAATTTTTTCCAAGTTCCTGATGTAGCTTGAGTATGCCTCAGCCACCCTTTTATCTTGATCTGAAAGTTATGTAGGTTATAATTTTTCTACTTCCTTCATTACGCCTGGTCCATTATCAACGGCGGGGGGGGGGGGGGGTACTCTACGACGTTCTCCTCACTGTTCAAAAGTTTGAATTTTTTCAAGCCTCTCTTTCGATAGACAATGTCGACTCCAAATCGACTCACTATTTGGACAGAAAGCTGAGTCGATTCAATTTCGCCCTATGTCGAAGCAAATCTACGATTGAAAGAAAAAACTCATGATTGATCAGTCCTTTTCACCATTGACTCATCGTTGACGTCAAAATTGTGTCGATTTCAAGCCCATTCATCGGTGAAAGACTTGCATCGAATGATTCGACCGTTGCTCCACCAGTCAGAAGAGATTCTCAATGGCACCTCATCATATTATTCTGTCTACACATTCCGTCTGAGAGTAGAAAAATCACCGAACAGACGGAAAGTAGCTGCGCATAGACTCCAGAGCACATTACCAGAGTACTAAAAATCGACCTGATATCGATCTAGTCAGGCAGTCAATTTTAGGGTCACGTCACGTCACGCAGTTCATAGGAACTCCCGGACGCGGACGAAGACGCGGACGTTTTCTGAGGATAGAGTCCCCTTAACAAAATGGATAGCGGTTTCTCCGCTAAAAGAGAGGTAAAAACTTCGCAGCCCACTTCCTGCCAGACAGTACCATTTTCCCAGTCCCAAGTCTGCCGGATGGTGCCATTCATTCTTCTTCGATTAAACCCCCCTCCCCACCTTCAAACAGCTTCCCTGTTTAAAATGAAGAATTTCGTGCTCATAAAGGTCAACCCGTTCCTTAAGCTCATTTCTCCCTTCACTGAATGCTCTTATGGATCTGCTCAAGTTGTAAGAAATTCTTCTAATAAAACTCGCAGCTGATTTTGTTGGCTCAAATTTCTCGTTGACTGAGGCGAGCAGAAAACCTGCCTTAACAGTGACTCTTCAGTCATTTATTTAGATCGATTGTCTACCTCGAAAGTTAATTTGCTGTGGGAAGTCTTCGCAGAGATAATGAATTATGGTGAGTCAGTTAGGGCTACGTCACAAGTGGATTCTCTTTTCTTCTTAGAAATTGAAGTCGCTCTGGTGACGCCTTTGTAGAGATCCGAGCCAGTCAAACTTTCAGAATCAACAGTTCCCGCCGCACCGCGTGCTCTCCTGTATCCTTTATGAGCACACCTCGTTGTAGAGCTTTCATCGTTAACCAAAAACGAGTGTCGATAGGATAATTCGAAAAACATCGAATAGATTGACGCGTCTATTATTCGAATGTACGAGCTCCGGATAAGCTGATTTTTGGCGTTTGCGCGACCAGCTAGAAAGAACTTTTTTTTTCCCAAAAAAAGAGTCTATTGTACCGTGCGCGGTCAACGTATGCGAGGGTGTGACAATTGACTGGAGTGTCATACGGTTCATTTGAAAATCGAGTATTCGTGAAATGGGTATTCGCGCGTGGAGCCTTCAATACTGTTGAACTTTGTGCTTTGCGTGCCTGCGTACGTATGTACAACAGCATATACACTATTTTCTGGCGGCGAGTGAATAATGAGAGAACAGGGAGTCGCGAGTTTCGACAACGTCAAAAGTTCGCATCATCGCTCACTGACATTTGAATATATATAGAGTGTACTGTATAGTATATATAAGCGGTATTATGCTGCCGTCAACTTTTTCTGCATTTCCATTCCATTATATATACGCTTAGGAACTTAACGCCATATACACAGATAGAGAGTTGGTTATAAGGCGTCCTCGTCAGTATTTTTCAGCCATTTTCCTCACCGTCGCCGTGCATGTATTATATGTAATATAGTGCGAGTGTATAGGAAAATAATTTTTTAAGACGGCGTTATGCGTGGCATTTGCGGTACGCGTAATAATTTTCAGGCAGACGAACAACGCGCATTTTTGTATACGCGATGATGAACGGCGGCGGGAGTTGCGGCGACGGCAAATTCGTAGATAGGATTTTTATTGATGCGTATAAACCAAAGGGGGTGACACTTGAGAAAATACTCGAGTGTGGAAAACAAAAATACTCAGGGTTCTCGACGACACAATGACAGAGAATGGGAGCCATTAACGAGGAATTTAATAGAATCGTTGATTAAGCCTTTCCGGAAAACGTGTACATATTATATATACCATCGGGCGGAAGACGACGATTCCTGCCGACACGAATGTACTCGAATCTGGAGTGGTAAGTGCCGCGCCGCGTAGGTACGACACGGGGAAAAGTTTTTCCGATTATAATATGTACACATTAATAAAAGGAACAGAAAAGGCACACGCGTGTACAGGTGAGAAGGCGCGCGTGTTCTGCGGAGAGGAGAAGACGCGATGTTGGGAAAATATACACCTTTACGAGACAGCGAACGAAAACAATGGAGTGAAGCGCGCGCCTTATAAGTTGTCTTTTCAGCCGAAAATGTAAAATGAGAATATTAAACCGCTTTTCTGGAGAATATTTACATGCAATTAATTCGGGCATGTTGCGTAACAAGAATCGAATAAAAGGTTTTGTTTGCGCCGTGTATATCGCGTATATACTGCCAGCTTCGACGCCCGAGAGAGAGAGAGAATTATTAATATGTTGTAACCATTAGCGAAATGTACAGTACGAATGCCGATATCGCTACCGTCGAGGTCCGCCCTTATCGTCGCAGCCTCTTTCGCGGATAGCATCAGCTGCGAATGTAGGTAGGCCTTTTTAACGCGAAGGTGAGGAGGACGCAGCTAGGAAGGTGAACGGGATGGAACATTCGATTAATTATTTTGTTTACTCTACGGTACGACACTGTGGAGCGAAATCGTAATCTAGCCGCTTAGTGTAGTGAAAAATGGATTCTGAAAGCTCATATTCGATTGTATCACACGTATCTGGAAAGATGAAAGTACTTCGGTCGTGAGATAATGAAGAGTAGTTTCGAAGAATTTACACGGGTGTTTTGGAAGTCGATTTCGAGTAGACTTTTTGAAATTTTTCTATCGAGCTAAAGTCGACTGCTTTGTTTGGTCGATTTTCAATCAATTATTAGTTCTCTGGTAATGTAAATTCGTCGACTTTAAATCGTCGCCGATCTGGAGTCAATTTTGTATCGACTTCAATGGTCACGAATGTATCGATAACATCGATATAAAAATATAGGCAATATCGTGGTATGACTCGGCATTCTGGAATTTTGATTGCATAAATACCCTAGCCGATTGAATAGGAATTAACTAAATGGGTGTTATCAGTAACGTGTAATAATGCTGAATCTACTGATCCGAGCCCAACCCATAAAATGGAATCTGTTATGCTATGAACTGCGTTCTCGTGACTTCTATCACTAAAAAGAGAGTTCTTCTACAAACAGTTCCTACCTTCCTAACTCAAAGCGAAGCCTTAGTAAACTCTCGTCCTTTAGGGCTTGAATCTGAGGAATTCAATGATCCTAATGTGCGGAACGCACGAATTTCAGGCCACTTTTTCATTGAGTTCTTATAACTTTCTTACTAAGTCCTGACCCTACTCACATGTCTACGCACCGTTTAAAACATTGTCAGCTAGTCATACAAGAAACTCGAAGCTTCAAGAAAAAGTAGAGTTTTGTATACATGAAAACTCCTAGTGGTGTAGCGAGGAGGGGTGGAGGGGGTTGAACAGGGCTTGCGTACAAATGAAGTATCAAATTTTATTCGAAATAATTCTCTAAAAAGTTTTTGTAATATCTTCTTCGAACTCCGCCCAGAAATTTTTTCGGCTACGCTACTGTTCAACAACGCTAAAAATGACGAGTTTAAAAGGAAAGCGCCAGAAAACAACTGGTATGGATCTAGTAAAGCCAGCCCGAACCGATCAAATAGGAATCAACTAAATAAGAAATAATGCTTAATTCCCTTTCTACTCGGCAGCTGCCAAGCTACTTTGGCAACCGCCAAGTTGCAGTACCCCCCCCCCCCCTCCGCAAGCAGAAAAAACATTAGAACACACAACAACGACACCACTACTATCCTAGATATACTGAATTACTGTTGGCTTCTCTTCAGGGATGATCATGATCTTCCTCTTCTTCCTGCACATCTGGATGTTGATGATATACAGGTGTCGAGTAGACCATTGCGACAGCGTGGTTCTGCATTTGCCTATTCCATTCCCAGTCCTTTCTTCTTCTTCATGACGGTGGCTGCAAATGCAGACATCGGGATCCATGCTTCTTCGGAACGAGCGCTTCATCTATCCCGATCTCTTAAAGAGACCGACTAAGCTTATCCCGCTCACGCCTCGCACTCAAATAAGGTGTGCTTTGGTCCATAATCTGCCCTTAGTCACAGTGCGAACACGTTGCCTGCTCAACTTTCCTCAACTTGTCGCAAAGAATATCTCAGTCCTTTTTAGGGTTGCAGAAAAAATGGTGGACAGAGCTGCTAAATCTACGGATTTTCGGTCCTCAAAAAAAAGTGATTTTTCTGCGTTGTGCTCGAGAGAAAAGTACTTTAGTCACGGTTACGAGAGATACTTTTCCCCTTGGCTTTTTAGGATAATATCTCAGTCCTTGCAACGTTGAATCGGTCAAGGGAAAAATACCTCAGTCACTTTTGTGGGAGATACCTGTCTCCTGATTATTATCGATAAATTAGTTAAAATCCGTGTTTAGGCCTTAGAAAGAATGGTGATTACGGATTCATGAAAATATCATCTGGCAGCGCTGAAGGGAGGTCGTAGAGTCGAGACTCTTCCTTGTAAGCCTCCTTTGAACCATGAGATCAATGTCTAGCTTGATCTGGTTCACTTGGGCTAGGTGCTTTATCGTCACAAGTTCCTTTCGGAAAGCGGCCTCAATTAGAGGGGTGTGAGTGAGGCGATGTTTCTCCTGGTCTTTATGGATTAATACTGCAGTCTCCTCTTACATTGCGTCGATCAAGGGAAAAGTACCTTAATCACTCTTATGAGAGACACCTTTCTCCTGATTGTTATCAATGGATCAATCACAGTCTGTAGAAATCTGTTTTTTAGGTCTTACAAAAGATGTCGGGTACGGATTTTTGAAACCATCATCTGGCAGCACTGCGGTCTATCCACTCATCAAGGTCGCGTATCAACACACGGGTTGTTCACTTGCCCAACTCACTCTTGGCAATTCTTACTTTCCATTTCTCAAGCAAGGAGCGCCGCCTGGCCTTCCGCTTTACCCGTAGATTCTTACGGTTGGTCGTCGTCGTCTTTTTTGCTCGGAAAACCTCCACTCTCTCCTCAGGAAAGAGCTCAATTGGGGTGAACGTGCTAATACGCAAAGAGCCTCCTTCGAGACAGTGCAGCTCTTCGTTGGATCTTTACCATTTCTCTCATTCGATAAGGTATGTTCATTGAGTCGGCCCACACTGGGGCACCATATAGGAGGATCGACATAGGGGTGCTCATCATGATCCTTCTTCTGGGTTTCTCTCGGCCCTCCTAGGTTCCTCATGCAACTACTCCACCCGCCTTTTCCGCTGTCATCAGGAAATAGTGCCTGAAGCTCAGCGTTGAGTCGAAACACATGCCCAGATACTTCATTGTCCTCTTGGTTTCAATTTCCACACCTTGCAGGCGAAAGATGAGATGGGAAGACCGGCTCAGGACTTCAATCATTAATCCGCGTGATTAAACAATGTTCAAGAAGATTATTCTCCCGCTGATATAAATTCTTAAACCTTTAATCTTTTTGTGGTTTATGAAAACTAGACCGTACTTAAACAGTAAACTGCTTCTTTTCGAAAATTCCCTCGTTAGAATTGCAACGCTGTATCTTTTCTCCAACTTTAAATTTCGCGACATCTCCGTTCTCAAATTCTCTCGGTTTCCGTTATACTTTTCGATCTAAAGCTCTCTCGAGAGACGCGATCATTGTGCATGAGGGACGTTCGGAAATTGAACCCGAAAGAAGAGAATCTGATCTCAGAGTGGAGTTTTTTAAATTACATTAGGGGCACACGGCAGACGGTTGAACAGATGGAAAACGAAAACGACGAAGTAATCTTTCAGCTCTTAGATCCGGATTTTGCATCAACGTTACGTTGAAAAAAAAAACGTAGACAGTCGAAATAATTGAATAACTCTAGTTTAAAATGTTTTCAGACGTTTGATCTCGAATGAAATGAGATAGAGAGAGGAGAAAGAGCATCAGTATCGAAAGAGAACGGAATTTTTCATTTTCATGAAAAAGTATTTTCAAAGAGAGAGGGTTAGCTTCAATTACTTGTCATTACCAATACTTGAAAAAAAAAAGTATAATAATAATGAAACCTGCTGACGCGAAAATGATACAGACGGCGGCGTTTATCATCTTCACTCATCCGACATAATTTTCCTCTGCGTTTCTGTATACCTTTTACCACCTACCCTCTTCGCTCTAACTTCGGTACCGTTAGTTCACAAAAGCATTTGCATACATAGGAGCGAAATTATTTCGGGTTTATTCCGCGTGCTTTATAGTATTGTACGGTGTAACTGTGCCGTAAGTCTATATAGGTAATTAAATATATTTTCAAAACAACGTTTCTGTGTGTCGCATTTGGATTCTCTGCGGCGCGCGGTGGTACAAAATCACTGTTTGTACACTGTTTTTTGAGTTAGTCTACTTCATACGACTCAATATCGTTGATAATTTACTTCTGCCGGAGGGTTTCGAGGATACTGAGCTAGTCAATGAGAATTCTGGTTATCTTACGCGCGCATATTTTGATCCCGCATTATCTTGGGTTGTATAATAACTTCAAGTGATGGGTGAATAAATACTTCTAAGTCGATTATTGCCTTGATTTTTCTTCAAAGTTGAAATTATTGATCGAAGAAACACTAGGTTAAGTGGACTCAGATTATAGTTGACGAGAGTCTCTCGACTTCGAAACTTGGAGGGGTGGTGTAGAGAAGCTGGTTTACGGCAGATATACCTTTTTTTGGAAGTGCCATTAGTTCGTACGTATGCAAGTCAAAAATCGAAATGAATTTTTCAAAGTCCCAAGGTCGAAAAATTCAGATGGCAGTTATTTGGAGTAAATATAGTCACGTATTTCGAGCTACCTAGCTTTCAGAGCGAGTTTGAGAAGAGGAATGAATTTCACAATTCTTAAGCGAGTGAAATCTAACTGATAAAGAATGAAAATCAGGGTTCAACTTTGTAGCTAAGAAAATGAGGAGTCGAAAAAATCAAGCGGTGGACAACTCGTTCTCGTTTACGCATTTTCGCTGACAGATTTAGTTTACCCGAATATTTTCTCGTTATTTCGATCATTATCGCTAGAATGGCATATACACGATTACTTCTGAAGAAAATTAAACGAGCGAGTACACATCAATCACTAAGACTATACTAGGCCAATCGGATACGTCAAACTCGATCATTGACGTGGCTTAGAGACCGCCAGTTACGACTAATAAACCAACGTTGTTTATTTCGACAATGATCGCCGATGGTGGCCGAACGACCACGCTCTGTTCAAGAAAACCGCCCTAAAAACGTGCTATCTTTAATCCTTCGCGTTATACGACACGAATTATTTTCCAACTTGCACTCGAAATAAATATCCTTCCTTTCAACTTATTCGGGAAGACATCGAACCCTTTGGGCGCTTTTAATTAAATACACCAATACGTCGTTTTATTCAATCCTTCTAAGTTATTATTGGATAAAGGTTCCATATAAGGCGTATCAGTTTCGCCTCTACGCTTAAAGGCTGAGTTGGAATTATAATTTTTTTCTTCTTTCTTTTCGAAAGTGCACCCACGTACTGTTCACTCGAATAATTATGAAAGAGATGAAGAAAATGAGAGATGGTGCTCGTTCGACACCTACATCATTTTGAAAATCCTTCGTGCAGTCTTTTCTATACAACTCTACTATACTTTCATCAAGAGACCTATGTAATTAAGGAGAAGTAAATGAAATTTACCACACACACAGGAGCATACCGAGTCGTCTTCTACGTGCATCAGTATTTCGTATTTGTTCGGTATACGTTTTCACTTTTCGCTGCAGCAGTACGATAACTCAGTACCTTTTGACGACACCTCTAAAGAAAATGTGCAGCTCGTACGTGTATAATGACCAGCACGTACCTTCGCGAAACGAGTTTTCTTTTTTATTCGTTCTTAGAGAAGCGAGTACCACGAATAACCGACAACTTTACTGTCGTCGTGCCATTGACGTGCTGAACAAATGTTCGTCGCTCGCCTTTTCTCATGGCACATGATTACGGCTGTCTTAGTCCACTTCGTCGTTATATTCAACGTGCAGAAAGGTTTGTGCCAATGTTTGCGGAAGGAAAAATACCGACACTCCTTCGTCTCGTCATCCTGATCTCAAATTACGTCGTCACACACAGGAAGAAGAAGAGGTTGGATGAGGGCTGCTGAAGCGCCTTCAGAAGATGTTTCAGCTGCAATGGAGCCTTCGGAGCAGCATCTAATAGGGATGTTGTAAGAAGCGAAACTCATTTTCTTTTTCCGCAATATAATTGCCGTCGTGATCTCAGTCAAGATTAACGATACATGTAAGATGATAATTAATTAACGCGGCAATATCTCCAAAGTCTCGTATAACTTTTTCGTGACAGAAAGAACTGCTGAATTATGGAAATGCAGCCACGAGAGCAGTGCAGTGGCGACTCGCTGGGCAATGAAAGATACCGAGGAAATTGAAAACTCGCAGTAAATAGCGATCGGAGCGCTACTAATTTCGCGAATTTATCACAAACTCTAGCAATTTGTGGAGACATTTCCAACGACTTATTCTTTCTTTTAGTTATTTAAAGAATTTTTCATTAAATACGGTGCACCGTGTGGGTACGACGATAAGTACGTACAGTGTACTGTATATCGATCTTACTAACTAGAAACGACTGCGGGAGCGACTCTTTTTCTCCCAGTAGATAGATTGCAGACGGTGAAAAACAGAACTCGAAAATTTTACGATAGTAAAGAACGATGATCAGCCGACATTTGTTTTGTAACTGGCTCGTGAGTACCTGTACGCTTCAGTGGTTACACCTCAACTCTTCCGTAATTAGAGAAAGTATTGGAAAAAAAAAGTCTCGATTTCAAAGAATTACTATTATTATCCAAAAAGCGAAAAGGTAACTGTAAACTGAAGGTTTTAATAACATGAGCTCGACGGCTTGAAGTTATTTACGTGCAATATTGATTCGTTTTTCTCGAAAGTAAAGTTGGCATGATGAAAATAACGGTAGATGAGAGGTACAGGTATTTTCGAATCATATTTTCATGTGGGAAAAATAGGCATTAGCTGGAATGTCCTCTAAATGGTCGAGCGCAACATGAGAAGACTGATTCGCCAGGGTAGAAGGAACGGTATGGTTTTGGTCTGCTATTCTAGTACAGGAAAATTGGTTGGAAAATGCGGATGGAAAACAGAGAAATTCCTACCCTCGACTTCCGGCCCATCAATGGTCCGGTATGATTCCCTCATCACGAAAAAAAAACCATCGCTCCCATCCGTCGTGCTTCTTGAGATATGAGGGTTGTCCTTACAAAAGTTTTCTTTCAGTTTTTTCAATTTTATTCAAAAACTACCAAATTTTTCGAGATAATTTATAGAAAACAAAATGTTTGTCATCAAATTTACTACAAAAAGTGTCTCTCGTTCCTAAGCGCTAAGACGAACAGGGACGTTGCAATGAAGCGATAAATCCTAACAATATTTCTTAGCACGCAGTATGAGCCTCTCAGCTTTCCAATATTGTAAATAAGAAGATGATGATGCTCAACAAGGACAACGAACGGACTCAGGAGAATGTAGTTTGAGGAGCGGAAAGAAGATTTACAGGCAAGGATGAAAAGTCAAGAGGCACTGATGGATCTGTTCTCAGCAGAGCCAAAGCTGCACCTATACCAGTGTCAGTACCAGTGCATCAGACAATGAAGTTAGACATTATTCCCGAGTACGATCCCAACCAGCAAAAGTGGACAACAAAACAATGGGTTTATTCGTTGGAACAGTTTCACGAGATGTTCAAGGGACAGAAACTACTACTATCTACCGTATGCAGGCACGTCTCTAAGGTACTGGACGTAAGTGTTATGATAACCTTATCAACTACCAATACTCATGGGAAGAGTGAAAGGAATGGTCCCTAAGAACTTTTCCAGAACCTAGAAATCACACAGTTGACATGGACTGTATGAATATACGGGTTAAACAACAGGGAGAGGGTTATGTGAAATATTATTTTGCCAAGATGGCTTTATTGCGGCCTTGTCAATTGACTCCTTGGCAACAGGTGGGTCATGGCATTACTGATAAGATTGTCAAAGCTAGTGGTAGAGCTGGTTGTTAAGAAACTCCGGAGGCGCTCTACCAACACAGTATCATGGAAGTCATAATTAGCAAAAAGAGTCTAAAGGCAGGTAATCATGTCCTGGGTCTTCAGCAGTCCATAGAACCGTAGGCAATGTTAGTGGATCTGCTTTCAGCCGAATTTGAAGAAACTCCGATCCAATGAGAAGAAGATAAAGATTTCAAGTTCCATGGAAGAGATCCAGGTCCATTATCCCGCCCTTGATCGCAATGCGAACACAAAGCCTGCTCAACTTTCCTCAACTTCTCATGAAGTTACTTGTTGAAGCAGCCATGGCCGCTTAACACCTGCGTGAGGTGAAAGTTCAGCTGACCATGGTCCCGGTTCATCCACTCATCAATGTCGCATATTAGCACACGGGTCTTCCATTTGCCCAGCTCACTCTGGGCAATTCTCGCTTTCCATTTTACAAGCAAGGAGCGCCTGGCCTCTTGCTTGACCGGTAAAGCTTCTTGGTTGGTCGTTGTTGTCTTCTTTGCTTTGAACACCACCGCTCTCTCCTCAGCAAGGAGCTCAAGTGGTGGTGAACGTGCTAATACGCAAAGAGCTTCCGTCGAGACAGTGCGGTAGGCACTAACACACCTCAGCGCAGCTCTTCGTTGGATTTTTACCATTTCTCTACGTCGGTACGGGTCTAGAAGGTTAGAGACAACAGTAAAACAGATCGAAGGAATAATCGCACCTGGGATACGTAGTTGCAGAGATGAGAGATATTGGAACAGCCGCGGTTGAGAAAATCGTTCTCGAGCACATTGTCAAAGGAAGAGATAAAGTAATGGAAGAATTGAGTCGCGCTAATTTTCCAGTAACATACTGCACCGGATTTGACAACGTTTATGGGGTACAAGAATTCCTGGATTGACTGAAATTGACATTGCTATATCAAATGGTGAACTTGATTAAGATACTAGATTCGCCAGATTACCTGGCGTGAGAGAATTTTTTGTAGCGGAATAATTGAAGCTGCCCACAAATCAGTCCGTGAATCTATGAATGAGTACATTTCTGCGTAAGCAGGGGGAGGGTAGCTCTGCTCTAGTTGGTTTGCTTTGCATTATAAATCCGCATTCATAGATCATGCTTACCCTTGCAATATCATCTCCCAATAGTTTCGTGACAGTTTAACATAAAAATGAAAGAATTGAATTAGATTTGATACCGCAAGTCTAACAATGTTTATAAGTTAATTTTGAATCTTTGTGCTTACATCCCTGATACATTTTGCATTTTATGTAGAATATATAATATTTCAAAACTTTTCGAGTCCTTTGATGAATGAGAAGAATAAGTAGTTATTATTTGCTGTCAAAAATGTTGACGTCGTTTGTGATTGAGCGAATAAAAGCAAGGCGAACCAATGCGTACTCGTGTCAGACATAAACGAGCGAAATATTTTGGAACAAGTTATTTTATGTTAGCAGGATTTTAGTGCACGAGTTTTCTCGTACTCCATTTCCGGGATTTTAGTCAAATTTTAATTAATAGTTGCTGTACTTATTTAAATCTTGTTCGCTTTTATTTCATAATTTTACGTCCACGTATACTCGTGCGAAAGTGGTTCCTCCGCGAATATTGTTAGTAATAGCTGAAATATTTTTTCTGCTTGCAGAGTTCATTCGCCTGGCCGAAGGAGGAAAAAAATACGAATTAGATCGCGCAGAGCTGGAGGATAAGAAATAAACAAAAGGAAGAAAAAAAAAAAAGAAATAAAAAAGTATTCATCTTTCCTCTTCTCGTTCAATATGATAACAATTCTCGAATTGTTTTCCTCTCATCTTAAGGAGCGTTGTTCGAGAAAAGTTTCGTGAGAAAAAGTTCGCTCTGTAATTTTCTGGTTTTTAACTTCGTATAAGGGGAAGGTGAGTGAAGAATTTACTTTTCTTATTTTTCGCGTTTGTTGGTCGGTGCGTGTATTGTAACTTATAGTATAACGATATAACGACGTTTGATCCTGTCTGTTTATTTTAGTTTACGTCCCTTTTTCTCGTTTTACTCCTCGACTCCGACGTGGTAACAACGATACTTTTAAAAGCGTTATTTTAATAATAAAGAACATAGCTCTCATTTATGGTAAATAAGTAGTAACGTTGTTCAGTCAATGTGAAAAAAAGTTGGAAAATTCGCTTGTTCTCATTATGTATATATCTACAGAGGATAACTTTCTCTCGAATTTTCGTTAAGCATCAAGATGTTCCGCCATGAGACTGGTCGTAAAGGTATTTCTTGTTACGTGGAGCCAGTTCAATGCTACTATTAGCTGACTGCTTTTTGCTTAGCCTGTCACTAGAAACCATTTTTTTGAGAAAAATTGTAATTTTATGATGGTCTCGTGTTATCAAGTCTAAAAAAGCAAATTCTTACATACTGCACCTCGCTTATTTCGAATGTTGAACGAAAAAGTGTCTCAATTGTTAGTACCTAATAGTGCCATCAATTACCTAGTTTGTACCAACCTGTACCCCCATAATTCCTAGGAGGTCAGTTGTGGATATGCCAGAGAGCGTTTCAAGAAACAGTCACGGTTCTTGAGGTTTAAAGATTGAGACAGATTTTGATTCCAAATTCGAACTGAGGAGGCTGTAGTGAAATCAGTGTTAGTGGAAACGACATGGACATTGGTTTATGCATTTTGGGGGCAACGGTGGGAAATTGCAGAAACCTGTGAGGAATGGTCCCAGCAGCAACCTCTGAAAGTGACCACCCAAATTGATTTTTCTGGTTTTCGCGCATATCTCTAGTAATATTGGTTGTAGATGAGAGATTTTAGCACCAAAAGATTCTCCGTGAATTTTACTACTTCTTAGAGTATCCATTTGTTGGCCACACCAAGGGCTGAGTCTACAAGATAAGGGCTATTAGCATCAAGTACCTGTTCCAGGGAAAGGGTAGCAGTGCTGCCAGATGATATTTTCAAAAATCCGTATCCGTCATTTTTCGTAAGACCTAACAACAGATTTCCACGGACTTCGACTGATTCATCAATACCGATCAGGAGGAAGGTATCTCTCATAAGGACAACTAAGGTACTTTTCCCTTGATCGACTCGATGTTACGGGAGACAGCAACATCAGCCTATAATGACCAGGAGAAAAGTACCTCTCAGACATGTGTGTGAGGTACTTTTCCCTTGAGTGCAAGAAATCCGTATTTTACGCAAAATCCGTAGAAAAATCTGTATTCAAGGATCAAGACAGAACTGAGGGGTAGCAATTGAACTCCGTTTTCGCTCTCCTGGGAGATTTGCGTTTTGCTGCTAGTTGTCCTTATCTTGAAACAGGTCACAAATTCCCCTAGAAATCAGGTTTTTTGTCGTTTTTCGAGTTTGTCTCAAGTATTAGAAGGTTGGGGTGGGGTAATGTGGTCAGCAAAATTTGCCTCGTAAAATTTGCTACTAGATGGTGTATTTGAACATTAGCGCAGGTCTAAGCTGTTGCCTGACAGTGTCGCCCGAAGTAAAGAATTGTCGGAATGACGACGTATTTTTCGGGTGCTCTTGTCATGGGAGCAGTAGTAAGGTCTTAGGATCTTTTCTCTGGTTTTTGGAAGTCGTTTCTTCTGTGAGGTAGGTTGCGCATCAGTGTTTTGTGTATTTTTGGGTTTCCTCTTCTTATTAGTGACTGCTACAAAGTCTGTTTTTGTAGCAGTAGAAGGAGAGTTGCTGGTAGTGGCAGTGTTGGTGTCAGTTTCTAGCGGATCAGTTACAATCCTGTGGTTATTCAGTTTTTTTTATGTGCATTGCAGCAGGGTCATTGCCCACAATTGCATCGTTGGTGCCGCTTGAGAAGATTGCGGAGCCTGCAGCGCTGGCATAGGACTTACTCTTGGTGGCTTTTCCAGGCGCCTCTTTCTTCTTGGTTGCAGAGGCTGATGTGGTTAGTGAGTCCAGAACTGGTTTCAATACTGATTCAACCAATTTCTTCACTTCTGGAGCAAGTTCGGAGGGTTCAGTGTGGCTACTATCTTTTGCCGCTGTGGGTTGTGATGTGTTGGCTAGTTGTTTTGTAAGACCTTGGATGGCATTGTGCAGGGTGGCAATTTGTTGCGAGAGGGTTACTACTTTTTCTGCCTTGCGTTCGTCATTCAGGTCTTTGTGGAGATTTTGTATGACGTAGTCGTTGTTTTCTGGTCCAGTTGTGGGTTCCAGGCATTGGCGTTTCCTTTTACTAGGTTCGCAGTTGTCTAAGCTTCGACTTTTGTATGCTTTTTCTGGTAGTATGCAGCTTGGGATGCTGACTCTCAAGTTCTTCAATTTATCCTTTTGTGGCTTGTGTATGGCAGGAGTGACTGAGGTAGCAGGTTGGCTTTGGCTGTCCATCCTTTTTGCTTCCAGGTTGTTGGGAAAATCTGTCATGGCTTTACTCTCTTGTTGTCTTCACCAATTGTGTTCGGATTCGGTTTCATGCATGTGCTGTGGCTCCCAGTAGGGTACTCCCGTTTCTGCGAAGTTATTGTATCCAAGTGCCATAGGACGCTTCATATGATCCTTGGCAGCTTTGTTTTGTGGTGTAGGGTGGAATCGTAATCGGCTTTGTTCCTTCTGCCTTAGTTGTATTGAGTCTTCATCATCTGTGCTGATGACTTGAATTTCCATATTTGTTGCAAGGGATACACCTTGTGGCGACAAGGAATTTCCAGACACTTGCAAAGAGTACATCTGGGCAGCAGCCGCTTGGTCTCGCTGGCTTAGGTCATTGATCTGTGATCCAGTGTGAGAGGTCAATTGGTTTGGGGTAGTTGAATCTATGAAAGTTCCCAGGAGAACGAACGAATTAGTCTCGCCCCAGGCAGTGCGTCGTACCCGGATGGCCATATATACTGCAGAGGTCGGGAGGTATCGGCAGGTTCCCTGTAGACTGACATATATTTCAGCCATGCATCCCTTGGCCAGGTACTTCAGGATTGACGTGAGGATGTTGGGTTGAGGGTGGGTGTACATTGAAGTACAGTCTCTGCTCTCCAATACCTAGAGTTACAGGAGCAAGGGGCATCCCAGCAGAGACCCCAGACGAGTGCGCCGGGGGTGACTCTCCCGGCGGCTTTGGGTGAAAGAGTGTGTGGGAGATGCTGGATTGGGACGTGAATGATCGCAGCAGTACGTCACTCGCTTCCGGAAGTGAAGGTCGTACAAATGTCGGCCAGACTTATGTGACAAATGTGTTGAATTAGAGTCGATATGATACCATTGACTATACATTAACCCGAAGTAATATATAGTCAATGATGATACCATCGTCAGCATACAGTCAATTTTTACGATAATTATGTCGACGTAGTCAATTGAGACAAAGTCAGTTTCTAGTTGATCGCGTGTCATGCCATTTTTGTTCGCTCATGCATACATCTATACGAGGGGTCGGTTCGATTTAGCAAGTTGTCTCCAAAGATGATTGTCCTCTCCGATATTGATAGGAAATTTAAAATCATTTACAGTAAGTGGTATATTTCTGGAACTGTCCTTCCAGCGTCTGAGTTATAAAAGTTCTTCTCAAGCTTTTTTATCGTCAATATCATCATTGTAGTGTTATGTATGATTCATTTTGCTGACGTTCACTCGACTGGGATCAATCCGTAAATACAGTTACCCTAGTCTGGCTAAAAATAGAACATCGAGCACGGCATCGAGAAAATTAATTTCGGAAATTTCCTGAAATTAAATCTAGAGAACTTGGAATTCTAAAAATTTTTAATTAGGATCGTATAACCTTCGAGAGATAAAATTGTAAAAATATCCTTGAACCGAACCGAGCCACCTCGAGTAGGCTTATAGGTTGGGTTTTATTTTTCGAAACGCTTTTCTTTGATTTCACTCTTTACGCAATTTACATCACGTTTTGTAAAACGATATTCTCAAGCTGGCAGCGTGGGCTTTTACTTATCAGTCAGCGTTCGTCAATCATCAAAGACGTAGGCAGTACAAAGTATAACATAGAATATTTCATTAAAGCACGATTATTTCGGTCGCGCGCCAACATCATTTTGTTGGAACAAGCCTCTTGAAAGTGATAGAAAAATTGTTGTCGGCAGGTGAGTGTTATACTGCTCGCTGGTAGGGCCGCTTTTCTTTTCATCCCTCGTAAGCCCACGTTCCAATATCGCGCAACAGAGGGTTGACGAAGGTTTCTGCCGTACCGAATTCTAATGCGACCATTTTTGTACGTTTTCTTTATTATAAGAAACTAATTTCGCGGAAAAGAGGGCGCATTGCGATCGAAGAGCATATTATGCTGTTGAATTTCCTTTCTTCTTCATTCTTTTCTCGAACACGGAAAATATTGCGTTCGCGTTGACAATTTTTTTTTTCTTTGCTCGTCGTAGCGCGAGACTGATGAGTATAAATTGTTGACCGGCGTGCGGGGTTGATGAGAATACGCTCTAGGAGACGGTCAGTCTTGCTCGAAAATGGACGCTATTTCTTCTTCGTACGATTTTCACAGACGAGTAATTGGTGAATCATAAACAGTACGTTACTGGAATGTTGATGCTGATGTTTGGAGAAAATTATTTCCTTGCAGGGAGAACAAAATGATGTGAACATTTGATTGAGTGTTTGCGCTCAAATCGTTCTGATGCAAGAGTGTATAACTCGGATTTCACAAGACGTTCAGCTGACTTCCCTTCTTGAACTCGACTCGAGATTTTTCAGTACCACGATGTGATTCGGAATTTTTCAAGTCTTTTAGATGGGTCAGTCATCTCACTTTTTTGCTCTTGAGTAAAAATTCTTCCAATAATCTGCTTCTTCTATTGGTATTAAAATTATCGGTACTTCAAGTTTTCCTTTAATTCTTGCTCATCTTTCTCCTCTCCATGCAATTATGATGAAGCTCTTTAAAAATTTTTCCATAGTTTGTCTATGGGCGAGTGAGTCCCAGAAAACAATCAGCCTAAAATACTCCAAAGTAGACTTCTACTAGAACGAGAAGCTGAAAATTTCGGAAATTTTTGAAGTATGAAGAGCTTAAGACGACTGGCGAAAAGACATGAAACATGATCTTTATATTTTTGGCAACGCCAAGAAATCCTTTATCTCTTCTTAATTTTCTTTTTCATTAATGAAAAAATATTATGAATAACGTATTCTAAATCTCCCCCCCTAAATTGTTTGTGGCTTCTTCTAGCCCCGAAATCAATTTTTTACACAGAGGTCGCAGCTTCGATTGTCTCTCGGGCTCTTCGTTATAATTCCTCCGCTATCCTTTTGAACTTTTCAAACTAATTCCAAAATTTGGGAGTCAACACCATCCTCGCGAGTGTCTGCCTTTATGATAAACTATGACGTCATCAATGTGACCCGCAGATCTAGTGTAAGGTAGACTCGAACAGTATCACTGTAAGGCCTAGTGTAATGGAGACTGCGACTGCTGGGAGTTTACGAACGGAGTGAGTGATCCGAGAATAGAAGAGAGCAAGAAGAGAGAAGGCCTAAGCTCTTGCTGATGACGTCACAGACAGCTATCATGGATGGTTATGACGTCACAGCTAATGGCGTCACCAATGTTGGTATCCATGTGAGCACGAACTTACTCCGCTCCCCATGGACTAGAAAGCCTAATCTACAGTACACTGCGCCTGCAAGAGCTCTCCGTGGCTAGATAGCTTTCTTACAGTGCACCGAAATTCATTTTCGCCGGATCACACATACGCCGCTCATGATCGTTTCATACATCGCCTCCTTTCAATTCCGCTTCTCTTTAGTGCTTCAAATAGGATTTTCCAACGGACACATGGTTGGTGAAAAAGAAGAGCTCACTGCAGTGGAGGTCGAAGTTGACCGTTATTAGAGAAACTCATTTTTCCAAGTCTTCACATTCACCTTTCCTTATTTTTTCTCTTCACTTCCTTTTCATCTCTCCTGTGTTCTCGTGATTCTCTCAACATTCTTCCGTCTGGTGTAATCATTGAAGTTGATCGGTCTTCGGTAAGAGAAATTTCAGCCTCTCTCCTCCCCCCTTTCGTCTGTGTCTCTCTCAGAGGAAAGGTATTACGAACAGTTTATCGCGCACGGGGCACACGTATGCCCTTTCTGTAAACAACTCCCAAGAGGGTACCCTGATAATGTCGTGTACTCGTGGACGCAAAGCGCGTACTTTTTCTACTTTAATGAGAAAAATGTTGCGCACGTACATACGCGACTTTTTTTTTGAAAAAAAATATATATAGTGAGTACATTCTCACCTATAAGGTATGTATACTAGATCTCACGCCAATGTACTGTTGTACGAGTGTACGTTTTTACTATCTCTCATTTTTCTGTCTCACTTGCTCCGTATCTGTGCGAACAATTACCCAAAGTAGACAGAAAGAAAAAGAGTGCACAGATATACACGTAATTCGATTAGCGAATCCTTTTTCCCTCGTTTTTCTCGAGGATTTCGTTGTATCGAGTCGGTAGCTAATGTAATGAAAAAGGAGAGGAGGTAAAAAAAAAAAAGGAGGAAGAAGATAAGAAGAAATTCGCGCGGCCTTTTTTCTCGGGGCGTGAGCGCTTATCGGCTCGAAAAGGGCATCAGAGTAGTAGAATTCACCTGAAATTGTGTAATAACCTACGCTTTTAATTTACAAGGAAGAGAATTTTCTGAAAAATTCCATCTCTCTGGAAGACTGTAAATGCCTGTATCCGTATTACAAATGCTAGTTTACGATACGCTTCTTACTCAGATCTCGTTGTATAGTGCAGCGTTTGATGGAAATGCTACACTTTGTACGCGATGCATTTATTGTAAAAATACCAGAGACCCATAACCGTATACATAGTAGTATATGGTGCAGTATAAGGTGCATTGCCTAGACTATCCCGACACGTCTTTCCGTTCCGATGCACATGGCTGTATATACGAGCGTATTAACCTCGGTAATTCGTTTACCGAAAATTACTCGGCGTTTAAACTGAATGAAAGCGTTGTCGCCTTTCACATTATTCGAAATACCGGTACTCATTCTCTGTCCCGTACAGCGTAAGGTATGCGTATACAGTGGGTTAGTGGGTGGATAAAATTAAAGTACCTCTTCGCCGCGTTTTGTTTGGGTAAATAGTATAACGTCTGAAAATTTGTATCGTCGAAGGTCTCCGTATATAATAATAGAGTATATATTATACTAATAAGCTACCTGTCTCTAGAATGTTGTGCTTTTAGCGTCGCTAATTCGTTTGCTCGCTTTGTCGAGACCGCGCGAGGTACAGTAGTGTAAATTATTGTGTAAGCGAAACGAGTGCGGAAGAACGCTGGACCAAAAAAAAACAGAAGTTAGTTACAGAAGAAACAAATATGTGAAGAGATTCCTTGTCAGAATCCTCATCCTAAAACACTGGACCCTACACGCGCAAAATGGATGGTTGAATTGTATTGTGATAATGTATTCAAAAAGTGTCATACAGGGAAAATTTCTTCTGTCCAGGGGCCATAGTAGAAGAAGAAATTTTCTGGCTGGCGTGGCTGAATAAATGAAGATCATGTTTTATGTCTAACATCCGCTCCTACGCTCCCCTTTTGGGCCTAATATGCTGTACGTGAAACCTTTTTTGAATTTTGTTAGTACGAGGGGGGGGGGGGGCTCACTTCCTAGTCTCAGGCCTAGAATAATGAAGGCTTAGCTCAGCCTAGTATAGAGTACATTGTATTTTAGAAAACTGAGCTATGTTAGTATGGGCGTAGTCAGCCCCCTTCTTAGTCTAGTATAAGTCTGTTATAAATGTACATTAGCCTATATAATGAAGGCCATACCTACTATAGCAGCCTGATTCAGGCCTTGTATAATGGAGGCTTTAGCCGAGCGCAGGTCTAGTTTATAAGGTCTTTTGGCTGGTCACTCACACGCCAATTTCGAAATCAGGGTAGAGGTCAGGATTTCGAAATGAGTTTCAAGTCCCAAGGTCATTTGCACGGATACACGCACGCAAATTTCGGAATCAGGGTAGAGGTCAGAGCAAAGATATGAAACATGTCAAAATGGTGGTTTCGCTATCACTTGAGGAGGCAGAACGCCACTTTAGGATGTACTTACTAAAAAAAAAAAAAAAAGATGATAGACGTACAAGAAGAGTAGCTAGCTACTCGAGTCACATTCTCTATTTTAGCAAGGAACATTTTTCTAGGGGGATTATATCCTCAGAAAACGTCCGCGTCCGGGAGTTTCTGTGAGCTGCGTGACGTGACGTGACATTACATAACGTGACGTGTGGTGCTTTATGACGTCATCAATGACCTTGACCTACTTTGGGGACTTGAAAAAATTTCAAATTCCTGCCGGGATGCTTTATGACGTCATCAATGACCTTGACCTTGACCTACTTTAGAGGCTTGGAAAAATTTCAATTTCCAGCCTTCATTATATCAGGCCTAACATGCAGTATACTGAGACAAGCCCAGCTAACTCATTTTCCAAAGGGGCATTTTTGCGCCAACGTGATCGCAAGCGCGGGAGGTTGCGGGTTCCCCGCTGCCATTAATTAAAAAATTTTATAAAATAAAATTTATGGTTAAAATATTTCTATATAATAGTACAAAAATAATAAAATTCTTATTTTTATTAAATTTTTGAAATTTAAAATTATTAATTTAAATTAGGAAATTAAAAAATTTTTAAATTATTATATTAATTAATTTTAAAAATTAATACTTTATTCTAAGTTGAAATATATTTAAGATAGTTAATTCTTGATAAATTTAATTAAAAATTAAATCAATTATTTTATTAAATAAATTTGTATAAATTAATTATTATTGAATTAAAAATAATTTAATATTTATTAAAGACAAAAAGACCTTAAAAATTTTATTTATTAATTAATATTTAAATAAATTATTAGAAAAAAAATTATTTTTATTATTAATCAAGAATTATTATAAATGTTCCTATAATTACGTGAGTCATATGAAATAAAGTTATTAAATAGAAAATAGAAAAAAAATTGATTTCGTTAAATTAAAATAAATTTAAATTTAAATTTACAATACTAAATAAAAAATTATAAAAAATTTAAAATATTTTTAAAATTATTTTATTGATTTGATTTTAAAATTTAAAATATGTAAATTATTAACCTAACTTTATAATTTTATTTAATAAATTAATAAATTTAATCATTTAAATTTAACTAATGTTTTGATAATTATTATAATTTTAATTATTTGAAATTATAATTCAAATTTACTAAAATTTATTTACAATTATAAAAATTTTTTAATAAACCTATCAATAAAATTATCAATTATTATATTTATTATATCTACCTGCAATAGCCTCTAATTTTTTTTAGCATTTTATAAGCTCTTGAGATTAGGACTGCTCTTTGAAAAAGCGTCTCGGTTTTTTGACGGTATCCCAAAGGGTCACGCTTGATGACGTCATCAGTGACCTTGACCTATTTTAGACAGTTGAAAAATGTCGATCTTCTCTACTGAAGTATACCAGGCCTAACAAACTGTATGCTGCGGAAGGGAAGACATATGGATGGAGAAAAACAGATGAAGCTGGTCACCATGCCTTCCTCAACTTCTTCTCCAATTAGCATTGCCGCACAACATCATCTACCATGCCGAAAGGAAGAAGATGGCCATTCACAGAACCATATTTGATCATACCCATTTACTTTCATCCTCGTCCCGGGGGACACCACAGAGCTATTAATTTCAGCTTGATAGGAAAATTGGAGAAGTCAACTTGAAAACGACCTGAAATCTGACTTGGATTTCACTCAACAGAGTAGTTGATCTTGGGTTGATAGAAAAATTCAAAGAAGTTGTATTGAAATCGAACTCAAATCGGGAGTAAAATTAACTTGCAAAGTCCACCCGACAGAGCGGTCGATTGTAGTTCAAGAGAAGTCAACCCGAAATCGACTTTGCAAATGAGTTGAATTAAAGTTGGTATTTTTCTCCTTTACATCGACCCGATATCGACGTCGACGAGAAGTCGATTTCAACAGCAGTTGATCGCAGGTCGATAAAAAAATCGGGAGACGTTGACCTATAATTGACCTTGAATTGAGATTAAAAATCGACTTGGAGTTGACCAGACAGAGCAGTTGACCTCGTGAGTCGATAGAAAATTCGGAGACGTCGAATTGAAATTGACCCAACAGAGTCGTTGACCTCAGGTTGATAGGATAGTTGTAGAAGTAGATTTTAAATCAACCTCAAATTGGGAGTAAAATTCGCCTTGGAGTTTACACAGCAGTGCCATTGTTTCATGGTTGATAGAGAAATCAACTTGAAGACAACCTGAAATCTGACTCTGATTTGACCCCAATGGAGCGGTTGATTTCGGGTCGATAGAAAATTTCATTAAGTCGATTTGAAATCGATCCATCAGAGCCGTTGACTTCAGGTTGATGGGACACTTGTTGAAATGGATTTGAAATTGACTTCAATTCGGGAGTTAAAATCGCCTTGGATTCTGCACAACAGAACAGTTGATCTCAGATCGACGGAAAATTTGGAGACCTCGACTTCAAATTGACCCAACAGAGCCGTTCACCGTAGGTGGATCGGGTAGCTGTTGAAAAGGACTTACTGTGAAAAATCGACTCTAAATCCAAAGAGTAAAGTTGTCTTGGAGTTTACACAGCAGAGAAGTTGATTTAAGGTTGATGAAAACGTTGGAGAAGTGAACATGAAAACAACTCAAATCTGACGTGAATTTGATTCAAAGGAGCACTTGAAAAATTTAAAGCAAACGACTTGAAATCAAATCGACTTAAAATTTGGAGACGTCGACTTGAAATCGCTCTTCCAGAGCCGTTTACCGTGGTGGCTAATGTAGCTGTAGAAAAAGGTTTAAAATCGACTTCAGATTAAGAGTAAAATCGCATCGGAGTTTGCACAGCAGAGTTGATTTCAGGTTGATAAGAAAGTTGGAGAAGTCAACTCGAAAGCAACCTAAAATTTGACTTGGATTGGAGCCAGCAGAGCAGTTGATCTCAGATTGATTGAAAAATTTCGAGAAGTCGTCTCGAAATCGGAACTCAAATTCGGAGTAAAAGTCGATTTGGAACTGAACCGACGAAGCAGTCTATCTCAATGAACTTCAAATTGAGAGTAAAAGTCAACTTGGAATCGACGCAACGGAGTATTTGATTTTAGGTCAATAGAAATGTTGGAGTGGCCTATTGGTCAATCTCAAAATGGGTTAAAAATCGACATGAAACCGTTCCACCACAAAGCAGTTGATCTCAGGTCAACACCAAAGTTGGAGAAGTCGACTGACTTGAAATCGACCTCAGATCGGAAGTAAAAGACGAAATGCAATTGACCTGATAAAACAGGTTCCCTGCCTCCTGTCATTTAACTCCGTTAAAGAACCTGTGAATCTTTGGTTGAAATCCTCATAAGGGACTAACAAAAATCAGAGCGTGATGTCAAGAAAAATTACGGTTGTGACATAGAGGAAGACGACTTTACAATTTCCCAATAATTGCAACAACGTAGAAAGAAAATAGAAGTAATTTGTGTCAGAGATTGCGGGTTCCACAGAAGATGCGATGGCCGCCAATTTTGTAACTTTATTTCATTCTTCGGCGCAATCTTCCTCCTTCCCAGTTTTTCAACGTAAAAGTTTCTAACGATACAGAAGCTCACAAACTTCGTACACCATTCTACATACACAAACGTATCCAATCATTAATCACGAGTAGTATGCCAGATAAAAATGGATTTTTTTCTTTTGTACTCTTGAGTCGTCATCATCATATATGATGTATGTACAATATTCAACGGCTTAGGTACAAAAATCAATTCCACTCTTGAGAAAAAGTATACATCAGTATACTATGTGCCGAGGAGGAAAGCGCGTATTCCTAAAGGTGTTTAACGCGAAAATCCTAAATTCATTTCAGTTTCTTCTGCTCTTTAGGTGTAGTACGTATACGGCTGCGGCTATCCAGTTTTACGAACGAACATTAAAATTCATAACATCGCTTAGCGGTGTATCCTTCTATAAATTTGAAACCATCGCATCGTATCGATTTCAGCCGGTAGGTAGATGTGCAGGGCTTGTAACACAGTCGTTGTCGTCGTCTATATTATACAGCCGTACACTGCAAACGTACAACTATATAATATATACTGTTATAGAATGTGTACACAGGGATGACCGTATTATGCTGCGAGTGTAGTTTTTAACGTCGATAAACAAAATTTACTTTGAAATTTGCTTATAGACTCGCTATTCACGTATTACGGAATGATAGTTTGGCGCGCGCGTGAGCAATATGTATGAAAACGGCGGCGGCGTTAGTTATATACCGGTGTGTAAGAAAAAATCTTTGATTGCGAACTTTGAGAAAATGCCAACTCCCGAATGTGCAATTTTTCTTCGTTTCATTGCGCGCAATGCCATTTCGAAGATTACTTTTACACGGTGAGATGCGGCAGCATGTAGAAGATATAAATTCGAATAGACGGGGTTAGATTTACGTGCGTTATCGTGTGCATCGTGGTGTATTGGGATTCGCATTGCCACGATGACAATGCGATGGGAAACTTTTCTCTTCAGATTTGGTCGTACGCTGGTTGGTGTACGGTTGAAATCTGTTGTTAAGTAACGATGGAGTGTGTCACTGGAGTAACTAGCGACGATGGTCACTTGGGTTTGGAAATTAGTTTAGCTGACTGGTGATAGATTTACGACGAGTCGTAGGAAAAAGGTAAACCGCGCTACTTGCTGTAATTTGGCTTAGAATGAGAACTGATCTCGGTACAAAAAAAGAATCAGCTGTGATCGACGTTTTCATTAGGTATGTTGATGAGTTAAGATGGGGTGGTTTTTGGGGTCCCCTCGTGCGCGAAAGATGGCAGATTCGAAGACTTCTTGCGTTTTCCGCGTTCTCGTAACCCTTCTCTCGTCTTCATAAAATTGATACCCTAATGAAAACTATTTTATGGATGAGGATATGGAAAGTAGCATCCTTACTGGAGTATGACATCGCCTCAACATTGATATCATCGGGGAATCTGTTCTATAGGGTCATCTTTGCTGTCTGTACGGAACAGCTACCCTATCCACCTAAGGTAAACGGCTCTGTTGGGTCAATCTCAAATTGAAGTCTCCAAATTTTCTGTCAACTCGAGATCAACTGCTCTGTTGGGCCGATTCCAAGTCGATTTTGGCTCTCAATTTGACGTCAATTTCCAGTCAACATTTCCAACTTTTATATCAACCTGAAATCAACTCCTCTGTTGTGAAAAATCTAAGGCGATTTTAACTCCCAATTTGAGGTTGAATTTAAGTCAACATCTTCAACTTTCCTATCAACCCGAGATGAACTGCTCTGTTGGTCGATTCCAGTTCCATATTTACTCTCTGTCGATTTCAATTCAACATCTCCAACTTCTCGACCAACCTGAGATCAACTGCTCTGTTGGGTCGATTCCACGTCGATTTGATTTCAAGTTTATTTTTTCAAATTTTTCCGTGGACCCGTAATCAAGTGCTCCTTTGGGTCAAATCCAAGTCAGATTTGAGGTTGTTTTCAAGTTTACTTCTCCAAATTTTTCATCAACCTGATATCAACTCTTTTCATCTTTGCTTTTCGTCTTTTCTCGCGGTTGGTTTCGGTCTTTCAAGTCAGTTGCGCGTTCTTGTCTTTCGCTGATGATGACTTCTTAGTCGATAGATCTTCGAAGGTTTTTAGTATTTTTCTGCGGTTTTTTGCATTTAGTTACTTCTTTCTTTAGGAGTATCGCCTTTTTTCGTAATATGGATAGCCGTAATTTACAATCTCGCATCAATTCGATTAAAAACGCAGATGCTGCGTATTTGAAATTTTTATTCTTGAAATTCCGAACCCAACGTATTTCGTTTTCTTCGCATATTTGGTTCCTTCGTAAGTTTTTGCAGTTTTGGTTAAAGCCTAATTTTGTAAAAGTTCGTTTTTATTCCGATTGTGAATAGACTACGAGGAAGCTCGAGAATTTTATAACATCTAAGTGGATCAGGTCTGAGTTGCGGAGATGGTACGGTAAGCATAATGTGACCACTAGGTTGAACCTCATGGTTCATTCAAAACTTTCCGGTATGCTCCACCCTCTTGGGGTCGGTGGTGAGAATATTGTTCAGAATTTTCAAACTAGGGTTCTCAATTACTCCCAGGTTGAATTCAGCGAGGAGGAATCTTACCTTCTTGAGAAAGGTCTAAAATTTGCTCTTCCTCCTCCTAGGAATAGTGAGGGTGGTTGCGGACTTGGCTATAAAGATAGGACCCGGGTGCAATATCCAAAAGAAGTGCGCTGAGATAGTTCGCAACACCCCCCTTCCCCGTATGAACGGCAAGGTGAGTGGAGTGATTAAGGGATTGCAGAAGAAGGTAAGGGAGGTGGGACTTGTTATCACTAAGGCCGATCAAGGTAATTCTTTAGTTGTGATGGAGAAGTCTTCTTATGATTCTAAGATGTATGATGTACTTCAGCAGTGTGGGGCGAAAGTGAATGACAGCTTTAGTTTTCCTAACCATGTCCAGGAAGTTCGGGATGTTGTTAATGGGTGTACTGTCATCACTAAGAGTGAGCGAATGAAGAAAGCTATTCTTAATCCTAACCCTATCCCCCCCCCCTTCTCTACGTATTATCTAAGGTCCAGAAAGTAGATATGCCCATGAGGCCGGTGGTGTCGTTCATCTCATCTCCTACCTACTCTCTAGCTAAATTTCTGGACCGTCCAAATCCCGTGTCGAATTCGAGTCTCCCTACTCTGTCGGGAATTCGTCCACTTTGGCCAATAGCCTAAAAAATGTGCTCCTCCCTGCAGACACGATCTTTTGTTCTTTCGACGTTGTAGGCCTCTTTCCTAACATTCCTAAAGCTGTCACTATGCAGCGGATGGGTGAACTCCTGGTGAATCTCAATACTCCTCACGAAGAGTCGAGTGAATTTTTTGATCTTTTGAGGTTGTGTTGGACTCCTAATTTTTGCAAGTTTTATGGTAAATTTTATGAGTTTTCAGTGGAGGTGGGTATTCCTATAGGTTTGCCTTTAGGTTCCCTAATCTCTGAGGTGTTCATGTCTAAGTTCGAATCCGATCTCTTCTATTCTGGCCATCCTCTTTTAAACAGCATCCTTTACTGGCGCAGGTATGTAGATGACGTGCTATGTACGTGGACTGGTCCCCGAGAGCTCTCCTTTGAGTTTCTCACGTATCTTAATAAGCTATACCCTTCCGTGAAGTTCACTGTGGAAGTGGGAGGTGCCTCCATGAACTTTTTGGATCCTACTGTCTCCAAAAAAGACAGGGTCAACGAGTTTGGAGTGTTTAGAAAAGATACGTCGACTGATGTTTCAGTCCACGGGTCGTCATCCTGCTCTGTTGCCCATAAACATGCTGCTTCTAACAGTTTAGTCCATAGACTTACTGAATTTCCGTTGGGCCAAACTGCTTTCAAGAAGGAGTTACTCACCTTGAAACGTTTAGCTAGAGTTAATGAGATTCATTTGGATATTGACGCATTGGTGCGTAGGAAAATTACTAGGAAATGCCTCGACACCAGTACCTCCCTCCCACGTACTATCAGCCGTGAGAAATTTTGTTGGATTAGGCCCATTTTTGAGGAAGTTCTCTCATCAATTAGGCCGGGCCCTTCGCCCTTTCGGATTTCGACCTGCGTTTTATAACCCCGTCACTGTTAAAGGGTTATTTGTTAGGTTGAAAGATCGAATTCCTGATGATGAGAAGAGTGGAGTGTACAGGTTAGAATGTAATGATTGTAAGAGTGTTTATATCGGAGACACTAGTCGCCAGCTCAAGATTAGGGTTGAGGAGCATAAGGAAGCCTGGGAGGATAGTAAAGTGGGGAAGTCAGCATTCGCTGACCACCTTATTGCTGATGGTCACAGCTTCCGACAGGGATCCGAGTCGCTCCTCCACAAAGAAAGTTCTGATTTCTAGCGTATTGCCTTGGAGCATATCGAAATCATTCGTCATAAGAATACGGTGGTCTCGTTTTGTTGAACAGGTACATACCGGACGAAGATCTGATCGAGCTTAATTGTTTATGAGTCACAACCCGATGAGTAGTTTCTTCTTTGTTTTTCGTCTTTTCTCGAGGTTGGTTTCGGTCTCTCAAATCAGTTTGCGTTCTTGTCTTTCGCTGATGATGACTTCTTAGTCGATATAGATCTTCGAAGGTTTTTAGTATTTTTCTTTGGTTTTTTGCATTTAGTTACTTCTTTCTGTAGGAGTATCGCCCTTTTTCGTCAACGGCTTTGTTGGGTCGATTTCAAATCGACTTGATCAAATTTTCTATCGACCCGAGATCAACTGCTCTGTCTGGTCGACTCCAAATCGATTGTTAATCTCAATTCAAGGTCAATTATAAAGGTCAACGTCTTCAACTTTTCTATCAATCCGAGATGAACTGCCCTGTTGGGTCGATTCTAAGCCGAGTCTTACTTCAAAATTGATGTTAATTTCAAGTCGATTTCTACACCTATCAACCTGAGGTCAGTCGCTCAACGTCTCCCAATTTTCTTATCGACCTGCGATCAACTGCTGTTAAAATCGATTTCTCGTCGACGTCGATATTGGGTCGATGTAGAGTAGAAAAATACCAACTTTAATTCAACTCATTTGCAACGTTGATTTCGGGTTGACTTCTTAATTAAATTATTTATGAATCAATTTCCTTCAAAATTGTATTAATAAATAATATTATTTTAATTAATTGAATTATTGTTAATAATTTCTTCAACCTGTATTAAAATCAGAATAAATGGAATATAATAGGGTTTCCATTTCCTCTAGGTTTAAAAAATATTGTTTTTAAATTAATATCAGTTAAAGTTATTGTGATTCCCCTTGCTAATACTGGTAATGATAAAATGGCTCAATTAATTTTTGAAAATTCTTTCATTTTAATAAGAAAAATTGATTCGCGCCTAAGCGCCCAATTGTTCTTGCGTCTACTTGAATGGGCGCCTACTTGATTTTTCAGTTCTTCGCGCCTAATTGTCCGCGCCTAAATGATACCAACCCCTTTTTTCACATATTAATAATTATGTTTTATTTTTTGGTTTGTTTTGCAGGTAAGTTCTGATTCATCTGTTGCATGCCATTTCATTCGAGTTAACACTAATCCGCAGACCTTTCAAAGACGAGCTAATGTGTAAGTACAAAGACAAGTTTCTTCAATATACGTAGTGGTCAATTGGGCTCGACTGGTTATAAGAGAGTTGGTTTTCAGTGAGGAGACTTACCAATTGCTTCATGATTTCCAGTGGAGAATGTTTGTCTTATCCATATAGAAATGATCAGAGAGTTATTACAGAAAGTGTTGTCCACATAAGTTTAGTGAGAGGGTTGAGACCTTGAAAAGTCTGTCCAGAGGTTTAGACTTAAAAGATACCGTATTTATATCTAAGTACATGGAGCCGGGATCTTTCGGAAAATGGGATTTTGGAATACGCGTACCTTGCTCGGAGCGAGTTTCAATAATTTCCTAGGATATTCTCAATCCTCAGGAGGACTACGGGGTTGAAAGGTTTCTCGAGGTCAGCCCTAAACTTCCTCCCTCTCCCTTAATCAGTGGTTCTAAAACCACCAGTTAGTCGTGAACAGTGCCCTTGGATTAGGGATTTCGGGGAGGTTTGCTTCGATGCGTATACAAATTAGAAAATTTCCACGAAAGAATAGAATTGGTGAATGTTTGTTGTAAAGGCGATGGAGAGTTGTACGAGGTAATTCGTCGGTGGAAAGAGAGGAAGGCTCAGAAAGGAAGTCGTAGAAAATTGCTTATGAATCATGCAGAAGTGTTCAAGGAGCTTGGAAAGCGACGTACCGTTCTCATGGAGACAGGGTTCAGGAAGTAATGGAAAAGTTGGGGAGTTTTGATCAAATCGAGAAATTTCGCGAAGCTATGCGGTTGGAGTGACTTTCAACTAAGACGATCTATTTTGCCCGGGAAAATTCGAAAAATAGTTAGGAAGAAGTCGCGGAAAAGTCAAGAAATTCATTATCAAAAACAAGTTGCCTCTCTGTTGGAGTGTTTCAAAGTTCAACCCTGATGCTTCGATTTTCTCACTACTATACGAAATCCTCGATTCAAGTGCATCAGATTTCAGTTCGACAACATCGTCAAGGCTCTGAGGAGCCACGCTTCGATTATTACGCACGTAATTCGCGCTTTACGTTATATTTACTGAAATATTACCATCCACTTTAGAAAACGTAGTACGTGCCCGCTGTATTTCGGTTCATAATCCCATATTTTTGTTCGGCAAATTTATGTACCTTTTCTGCGTTCGCTATTACAATAATTTCGAAGTTTTTGTTTACTATCGATTTTATAATAACAGTCGGATTTTAGCGTCAGCGTGCTAAACTTTCGTACGTTGGCAGCGAATATGATTAATTTTTAGTTTTACGAATTCGACGGGAAGTATACATAAACAACAAAAAACCTTCCCGCCGAGGAAATGCGAGAATAGTGTTGTATGTACAAAACTATCGACGTTTCACCTGTATCTGAAAATTGAAACGCGAGAGATTGAGGGGTGGGGGAGCAGAACAGCTGTACAAAAGGTCCATTTTCTGAGTGTACGCTTTCGTTATGTATTTCATAATGAGAAACACATCTCGACATCGTGCTAGGGAGAAAGGGGAGGGGGAAAAAAAACGCCATCGAGTACAAAGTAAACGGAAAATTAAACTTTCATGAAAGTAATGGAAATGAGAATGGAGTAAACCACCGTCGTCGTCGTCGCACTCGTTCGTTTAAACTTTGTTAAGCACAGTAATTGCGAAAGAGAAGAAGGAGCGGCGCGGCGGAAAAGGGCATTTTCAACTCAGCAGTCGGTAAAGCGGCGGCGGTGTTTACGCGGATCCATTCAGTCTCTTTTTACTCGCTCAATCTGTCTTTTTCGCTCCGCGTGTGTCGCCGACGAAAATATTTAATTACGTCGAATTAATCATGTCGCTATTATTTTTACGCTGCATATTGAAGAAACAATGAGCCCTGTAAGAGGCTCGCCCAGTCGTAGCCGCTGATGGCACGCTGATTTCGGTCGAACCTCGAGTTGGGAATATCGGGTCGCATTATCGTTGGGAACGCAAATGCTCGCAATCGACTGTAGAACGAGATACGCTAGTTTTTCAGTGGGTCGGTATCGTTGATGTTGTTGTTTTTTTCCTCATCCCTTGCCTTTAAAAAGCTACTTACGCCGCCTTTCAATAGGTTCAGTCGGTTGTTTATTCGCTAGCGGAGAAAGAAAGGTAAACAGAGTAAAAACTTTCATATCGATATTAATTTTGAACGCGGCACTGTGCAGCAGTACCTAATAAATTAGTATAACGTTAATAAACGAATGGAAATGAAAAAGTAGCGAGGGAAAAAAGTCGAAGTGGAGGACGAGAAATCTAATTAGCTAGATGAGAATAACATCAATTTGCATCATTATACTATAAAAAAGTTTTGCGGCAGCGAAACTTTCTGCACTGTAAAGTTGTAGTAAAGTACAAACAACATAAATTAGTTTACTTGCCGAGACTTCGACCTATTAATTTCTAGGCTATTGTCGGAACGAGTTACTTGTACGTGCGGGCGAACGGCATCAGACGCGGAACGTTTATTTTATTTTTTAATCATATACCGATTACGTCGAGAAGTGCAGGCGGTGAGAGGATACAAAAAGAAAAGGAAAAAAGTTTTTTTTTTCGAGTGTAACCTTTCCTCATCTGATGGGTTGACGCGAAGAATGCGGCCGGATGAAAAATCGCGAAGAACGTGTGTAAACCTTGTAACGAGAACCCTTCAGGAACGTACGAAACTGCGTGCGAGTATAAAAGAAGAGACGGTTATATACATCGCCTTGAAATTGTGTGAGAGGCCTTCATTTTCGAGGAAAATCGGAAAACTTTTTACGTGCTGCATTGTGTACGCGTACCTCGGTATGAACCGCACTACTTGTTGAATAAATAAGGTTAGTTTAGGGGACGGAACGTTGTGTCGATATCAAAAAGCTCTCGTAAAAAAACACGGAAAACTCCATCGCGAACCTTATATTGTATGGCGTTGTAATTATATGTAAGAAAGATTTGAAATACCTATCCAGGTAAATGATAGTTTTGAGGGGTTTTGAAGAGTTATTCCGTGGATATTTAATCATCATGCTCTTTCTATTTAGAGCAATTCTTTCAATCAATGCTCTAAATCTTCTCGTGTAGTTCCATCGTCAAGTGTGAAAATAGAGATATGCAATAGGAACAGTGTTTTTCAAACTAAAGGAGAAGTCGCACGCCTCCGACGCTGTTATTTTTACGATTTCCACCCCGTTCTTCCAAAACTCGCAGGTACTTGACGGAAGGTAGGGAACCTAATTTGGGAGTATTTTAGGACTACCTTCTGAGTCGTATGGTGTTCGAAGCGTTGCATATCTGGCTTATTGAAGGGGCGGTCTTCAAAGCATTGCATATCTGGTTCATTGAAGGGACTCCGCCAATTGGTGTATGAAACATTGCATATCTAGTTACTTGAAGGAACTAGTTTAATCAGGCTATATACACCTACCTCCGAGCTATAAATATGATAGGAGGGGGACTTCAAAAAGATCATAAAAAATACAGTATTATTATAAGCTATTACCTAAATGCTGTATACTGGAATTCAATTAGGCTATACTAGCATATAATGAGAAGGGAGATTCAAGTTATTATCAAAGAGTGAGACAAAAAACATATAAGTACAAGCGTCAACGAATTGAATTCATTTGTCATATTTAATTTCATTATTAATTCCAATTATTGATTAATAATTTGAATTTTTATAGAAATATTTATATTTTATTATTTCTTCAATACTAATTAAAATATTAAATAATTTAATTTAATTTTTTATTTCACAAAAATATTAATTCTCTTAAAATTAATTTTAAAAATAAATACTTTGATTTCTTTTACTTGAAAAAAAAATTCAATTCATAATTGAATGATAGATAATATTAATAAAACAATATATTTTTAAAAAATATTTAATGAATTCGATTAAAAATTAACTAACCAATAATGAAATGAAAAATAATATTGATATTTTTATTCAAAAAAATAATGACATTATTTGCAAACCTATATCATTAATAATCGAAAAACGGAATTATTAATTTTTTATTTATATAATTTAAAATTATAATATTATTTTGTGAAATTAATAAAAATTCCTAGTTTTATAAATTTAATTATCAATATTAATTCAAATATAAATTGATTTAATTGAATTTTGTATTTTACAAAATGATGATTCCTTCAAAATTAATTTTCAAAATAAATACTCTAATTTCACTTACTTGGGGAAAAAAATTATTTCATTATTAAATGATAAATAATATTAATAAAATGATGTATTTTTAAAAAAATCTAATAAATTTCATCAAAAATTAATGAACCAATAATGAAATAGAAATATTGATATTTTTATTCAAAAAAATAATGAAATTATTTACAAACTTGAATCATTAATAATCGAAAAACAAAATTATCAATTTTTTATATATATAATTTAGAACTAAAATATTATTTTGTGAAATTAATAAAAATTCGTAGTTTTATAAATTTAATTACCAATATTAATTCAAATATTAATTAATTTAATTGAATTTTGTATTTTACAAAATAATAATTCTTTCAAAATTAATTTTCAAAATAAATACTTCAATTTCACTTACTTGGAAAAAAAATATATTTTATCATTAAATGATGAATAATCGACGAAACGTCGTACAAGTAAATAAATTCTGTGCGGGTAAAGCCTTCGTTTTTTCAATTAATAGTTTCTCCTTGCACGTAAAAAATTGCTTCAATCTCAATATTAATAAAATATTTTTAAAATATATTTAATTAATTTCATCAAAAAGTAATAAACCAATAATGAAATAAAAATACAATTAGTGAATCGTAGTGCAAATGCTTTGTTTTTATTGATATTTTTATTCAAAAAAATACTGAAATTATTTACGAACCTAAAATCATTAATAATCAAAAAACAAAATTATCTATTTTTTATTTATATAATTTAAAACTAAAATGATATAATTTTTTTGAAATTAAAAATACATAATATCTTCTATAAGAGGTGAACTTGAAGGATTTTCAATCTCTGAGCTTCCGGCCGGCCATACGGCGGATGTTTGTTCCGAAAACTCCCCCATGAAACAGGTTGCGTGTTAAAGAATCATGATTGAGCTTGAAATACCTAATTATTATTTTGAAAACTTCCGCGTCCTCTCAAGTCGATCCCCAGTTCTAGAGTCATGGATGAATCTTGTTACCGGGTGAGGGAAGGGGGTTGAGATAGAGTCTCTCCTTTTAACAGGGAACCTGTTTTATCGAGGGTCTGAAAAAACGTCCCCCTGCCGGCAGAGGTCGAAATTTCTCCAAGTTCCCCTCCTATCACCTATTCTGTCCCCTCCTATCCTATATAGGGTGCGCCAAAAAGATGTTAACAGTCAACCGGGGAACTCCACGAAATTGTCGCGGAGTTCTTCCGGAGTTTTTCGTTCAACTGTTAACATCTTTTTGGCGCACCCTGTATACTACTATACTACGAGGAGGAGTCCTAGCCTAGTTCAAGTCCAATATACTGTCTGCTGGCTCCGCCCCTTCAATGAGCTAGATATGCAACGCTCCAAACACCATGAGACGCTTGAAAGGCGCTTCCACAATACCACATAAAATAGGTCCCATGTCTCCCCTCATTCGACACCGTCAAAGAACCCTTGAATTTTCGGACTCAAAATTCAAGTAAAATAGTCAATAAAAGAAGCTAATGTGCATTTCCTCCAGAAACTTGTTGTGAAGCATTTTATATGCTTGTTTCATCTCAGTCCTTATTAACTGACGGGCTCATCCGCTCTGAGCTTGTTCGACTCCCTTTTCCCTAGTACTGTTGAATTACCCTGCGACGTAATATACCGGTTATTTCGACATTGATCATATGAGTCGACTCTACCGATCATATCGACTCTTCAATCTATGTTATGATGACGTCATGGTACGCAATGTCCTCCTCCACCAGTATTTTTCAGCTTGAATCAAACTAGTATTCTGTATATTGACCTAATTAGCTGACGGGCTCACTTGCTCTGATCGCACTTCTTTCGGTCGCCTGAACGGGATAGTACAGACTTCGTCCTACTACGCCCCTGCTTTCTCTACATTATGTTGGGCGAATTGGTTGCGCTCAGTTCAGCCTCGCTGGCAATGAAAGGAATGTCACCGACTTGCTTTCCTGCGGTGAGAGATCGACTACGACCTCGTGTTCCATAGGGCGGGGTGAACTTGCTGAAATTCATGTCATGCGTGAAGAGACAATGTACCTAAATTTACGAAGTTTTTGTCCGGCCCAATCGAACTAGGGGCTGTCATCAATCTCTTGCCACGAGACCACAACAGAAAACGCGTTTCTCGGGAACATTATGTAACCAAGAAGCTTGCCAAGTAATGTGCGCTTCTCTGATAGATGGACTGTACGCTCCAATCTGATCGAAGTGGGTAAATTGATGTAGAAATACGTGTTGTTTGAGGTGGATGGGTAAATCGACTACAGGACCGCGAATAATTGAAGCAGGTAAATTGTCAAAGATTCCTCCTCTGTTTTAAACTCGTAGCAAGACATCAATCCTTATTTTTGTGCCCTTGTTACGTTCTTCCTCATTATTTTATGGATACCACGACACATTTAGCTTAAGGTACATGAAACACAAGACCTATTTTGTTGAAGTGTATACAATATTTGATACTACGCGTTTCTAGAGGAGACATGTTTGGTAATTCGGAGTCATGAGGGCAGCCAGTCTTCTCCTCCAATGTTAGAAGAGGAAGGGAAACACAAAAAACAAAAAATTTGACAGCACAAACGTGGCACAAACAATTGGACCTAATTCGAGGTGATTTTGAGTCATGGGCTAGCCACGTTGATATTTTGAAACCGTTCCAAAACCAGTTCTCATTATTAGTGAATTTCAAAAAAACTTCCATCAAACGTCTCAGACACAGTTAGAATTTGAACACAAGTATCCGTACCGCAATAAATATCGTACAGTAATCATTGAAAACTCATCTTCCTCGAAAATACCCCTAACTTACGATGTAGCGCCCAACTCAAATTCAACCGCACAGACCGCATTGTCATTCTCCACGAAATGCTATATTTTATTCGTTTCTCGAAAATACTACATACTCTCGTGCCGGATAAGGCGTATTTGATTTGTTTGCGGGATATTACTGTTTCTCTTTTGAAAAAGCTGAAATATAAATAAATAATATCATGTACACGCGGGCAGGGCATCCGCTTTTAAATTCGCATCGAGTTTCTACTATGCTGCGGCGGACGATACATAAAATAATATTACCGGCCAGTGTCGAAGAATTCGAGCGTTTTTCCATTTCCTTCGCACTCGTTCTTTTCACGATCCACTTGAACGCAAATTTCGAAATAAATACTAACCTAACTTCGCATTCGACGACGACGTTAGGGACGTGAAGTAAATCTCGGTCTGGTTCATTTCTCATGTCCGACAGCATAATAAAGTGGCACTTATGAATCAGGGTCGTCTAATCCTTAATATTCGATAGATGTATCTTTAAACGCAACTCTATAGAGAATAAAGACTTTGTGTAATTCAGAAAGTATGCCAGCAGAAGCTCGATTCTCAAGTGAAGGACAGTACATTACATTCCAAGGACGGTAAAATTAAACGCATTCCACAACCTTATGGAGGGTACAATACGAATATTTTATGTGTTCTCGTCAAGAGTTAGATTTGATGGAAGCTCTACGTCTCATTCAAGATCTAAATAACGTCACCTCCAGCGATCCAAAGTCCAAAGGAGAGAATAACGTAACTCATACTAACGTACTTCCTCGAGTATCACAATAACCACTTAGATCGCACTCATACATACAAGTAATTTGCCAAAACGAATGAGTACGTCAGTCAAAATTCTCGCAAGACACCCTATACCTCAGCGCTGCAATGTGCATGAATACGACTTGCTCTTCAAATTGATGAAACCTAATGAAGTAATGAATTAATAGAATAGCGTACAGAGGAAACAGCACCAGCGTTAGACGATAGCTATAGCAGTAACGGCTACCACATCTACCGAGTATAATACAATTAGGAATAGTGACTTTCATTTAAGAGATTAATTCGCCACTCGAGGTTACAGCGAGAATTTAATGTAGAATACCGAAGCATTAGCTGGGAAAAACGAAGGATACACAATATCTTTCCACAGAAGAAAGAAAGGGAAACGAGCATCCATGCGAGCGTTACTGTTTCGGGTGTATCACGTAATACGTTTACCAGAGAATATAAATTTATCCTGGAAGACAATACCAGCCCACAAAATAAGTTTACTTTTCCTAACTATGCTCAACTAAATCTGAAGTGTGGCACGTTATGGGAGAAGAAAGTTCGTGCACATTCCCACGCCATCCTTACCGTAACGATGTCCGTCACAGTGTTTCTTTCTTCCTTAATCACTCGCACTTGAGATGATATCAGTACGTAAGTATTTCTTGTGCACAAAAATTCAATCGTATAAGGAGTTGCTATACAATGTTTAATTTTTTCAACCAGCTCGCTCTGTCATTTCTAAGTTCTTAGACTGAAATTAAGATTTCAAGATTCTCCGGAGAGTGAAAATTCTTGACCATTGTTCGCACGATCTCTTTAAAGGATGTACACCCAACTAGGCGATATTTATCTTCTTTCTTTTCGTTTATTCGGAGTTTCCTTGAAAGCGAGAATTGAATTACCATAGTACATAATGCCGGAGAGTAACGATTCGTCGCGTCATATCGAAATATTCATTCATTTCTTTTTAATGACGCGTGAATCGATGAATTTATTTTTTATACACGATGTTGGTTTTCGTGGTTACAAAAGTATATCCTTACGCTAGAGACTCGAGTTCCACAAAACAATATCCACTTTCGTCGTGAGAAAACAAGAAATCCTCGTTGCTTCAAATGTTACGATTCTTTGTCCCCGACCAACCGTTCGCCGCGGTGTCTTCTTTCTCGCTTACGCACAGACCATCACCTTTGAACGAGTGGTGGTTTCTTATTCACAGAGAGGCAACTTTAAGTCAACATTGTACGGTATCGTCTGACGGTTATCTTTTATAGACGAGGAATTACTGAGCACCCGCGCAAAATCATGCTAAACATCGACTTTAGTTTTCAAGTTAGAAAAAAAAAAAAATGATGAATAAAATGATAGAGGTGAAAGTAAAGCCAGCACGAGCTACGGCTCACGGAGAAGGGAATGAATAAATATTAATATCCTTAAATAAAATAATAATAAAATCTTGCACTAGTAAGCTGGTTAGCATTAAATACAATGTGGGAATCCTTTTGCCTCTGATGATATAGGTCGCCACCTGTGAAACGTCAGGCATTTTTGCGTTATTTTGTGTTTTTTGTGGACGGCAGTGCCGTGAAATTCAACTAAATAAAGTCATATATTATGGTTTGAAAGTTCAAATTTTTCTGAATTCAACTCCTGTCATACATAGCTTCGAAGTCGGAAGTTGAAATTTCTCCAAGCCGAACTCCTTCCACAAATTTACTGGAAACCATACGAGCATGTAACGTTACAAAAGATGACTGTGGGTTATACTTGGCGGGGCCGGTACGTATACCGAAATTCCCGTTCTCTTGTCTCTGGACATCATGACCGACAGAATTAATTTTATAAATATTAATATTTAAATAAATAAAAATTTATTTATAAAATTATTTAAATAAATATTAATTGAATAAAGAAAATTTATTTATTTAATTATGATATTAATTTTAATAATCTAGAAATAAGTTCAGATTCACTTTCATAAAAATCATCAAATTGAAAATTAAAGAAGAAAAAATAAATTTCACTAAAAAATCTTGAATTTAATGGTCTATTAATTCTAAAAAAAAAAATTATAAATATAATAAAATATATTTAAAATTTTGAGTCCAATTTTATAATTATAATGATAATTTTTATAATTATAATTATATTTTTATTTATTAATCATAAATCTATATTATTTATAATTTCACAAATTAATACTTTATTTTAAATTTATAATAAAAATTTAATATTATCATTATTTTGTATTTTTTAGAATTATTATACATATTATTTATTTAAATAAAAAATTATAAAAAATTTTAAATATTTTAAAAATTCAACTGTAAATAAAATATTAATTTGTGAAATTAAAAATATATATAAATTTACAATTGATAAATAAAAATTTCTAACCCCAATAAAATTTTAAAATATATTTAATAATATTAATTTATAAATGACATTTTTAAGGTCTTTTTGTCTTTAATTAGTATTAAATTATTTTTAATCTAATAATAAGTATTAAAAAATTTAATTTAAAAATATTTATAATATTAGATAAATGAATTTTCTTTATTAAATTAATATTAAATTTAAATAACCCATCCGAGGCAAAGAAATCTATACCTACAGACACCATTCTGGAAACTCCCGGATGGCTTTCCGTTTGTCGGCCCCCTCTTCTTTCTCGTAGTGGATGTTTTCATGAATTTGATGGAAGTGAATTTGCTGGACAACATTGTCAACCCTAACTGCATTCGTTTTTAGACGCGATATGTCGACGACATTATCTGTGTATGGCGTGGCCATCGACTCCGATGTACACCAGTTCCTTACTATCCCCTTCTTCGACCTTGCCCTTGAGGTGGAGGAGGTAAACATCGAGTGAATGACCATCTATCGAACGGAAACAGCTGCGACGTTTGCTGACAAAGGTCAGGCGCGCATACAGAAATTTCCTTTGGGGGAGCTATTCTTAAGTTAGGTTAGGTTAATTTTCTTTAGTATTCTTTACCAATTTCTTAAAAACAATGAGACGTCCATAAAAATTTATGTAGATGGTGCTCCCCCTTCAATAGCTTCAACTTCCGTGTATGGATGATAACATTTTAGCCTACGTGATGTATTTGTATTGGGGAAATCATCTTCCTGATCAAAACGTTCGGTAGTTTCAGATTCGGTCTCACGGCTGGAAAAAAATTCCGAATATCCATTTTGAACTTTTTTTAATAAAAGAGACACTTCACGCTTAGCATTAAAACAGGTTTAAAAAAGATGTTTTCAATTTACGTTCTAGTGCCGTCAGAGTTGTACAATAGATTTATTTTTCGAGCCGGGGGGGGCTCAGCCTCCCTAGCTCCTCCCTTCGGTGCGCGCCTGACAGAGATTGACTCCCTCCTGAAAGTGGACGAAACAAAGGAAAGTGGCTAAGTTTTCCCTCCTTAAGTAGACCTTCGGAAGCTTAAGCTGCTCACCATCGACGCCTGGCTTAGTGAACCGGTTTTTATATTCTCTCTATCGGATCTAATTTTTATGAGAGATCGTATTCCTAAACTGGACAAAGTTGCAATGTACCAAATATCTTGTGGTGAATGCTCATCAACATACATTGGTCAAACTGGTAGAACTTTGAACCTAAGATGAGGCGAGTGCCGTAGTTCTAGTACAGCTGTGTCTAACCATTGCGCCCAGGAAGACCGCGATCCGAAAAAACTAAAAATCTCCCTCATCCATGAATAATTTTTGAAGAATAGGTTACTAAATTGGCTTGAAGAATAGAAATCGTCACCGCAATAACGTCTGCCGGCCCTGACCTGCCTAATAATGTTATTAATCCGTTGATTCCCTACTATTTCGGATGGGATTCACTAGGTTGACTCATCTTTACAGAAGCTTTCTTCTGTTTTGAACACGAACTTTGAGCTGGCTGTTGAAGTAGTCCGGATGATAATCAGCACCAAAATTTATGTAGCGGGTAAACGATATGTGAACATTAGTCGCGATCCATAATTGCGAGATGAAGAGGCTGGGGACAGGGTACAAGTGCACAACCAGCACAAATGATCAATCCCTTGTTCAGATGATTCAGAGTCATCGAGGGGAAGGAGGATAACACGAACGAAAAACTGGGCAGTATAAACTGACACAAATGTAGATTAAGATTATAATTCGGGATAATTTTGATTCACAAGTAGGAGGGTGGCCACATTTTTCTAAATGTTTCTACACGTAGTCTTTCAATCCAATATGCAAGCCAGAACTATCATTGGAGATGATATAAAGCTCACAGGAAGTACGAATGAAACATTATCGAGTAAGGATGGTTCATTAAAGAACACAAGTATGATTAACGCATAACGAAGCTAGGATCTTTTGATTGGTCAACGCAGGTCGTTCGCTAGGCTTGCGAATTTTCCATGAACCTTCGTCTCTTTACTGTCTGGAATCATAATTCCTGCAAGAATACATTAGTTCTAATAAACTCAATATTTGGTTCGGTCACGAACAAAAAGTGTTCGCATGAAGCGCTGTGTACGTATCAGAATTTTCGAGTTGATGTATTTTATCTTCGACTGCTGCGTATTAACGTTAAGATGCCGTAGCATTCTTGTTCGCTGTACTGCATCGAAGTAATGCCTTTCAACGAAATTGAGAATTCCATTTCATTCCAATACCTTATATACGTATATCCAAGCGAGTATAAAATCGAAACAAAAGAAAAATGGAAAATGAAAAAAGGATCGGAAGCGGACTCTTTAGACGCTATACTCGCGGAGTAGTAGAGACCGATTTTTAATTCGACTTGGTGAATAAAGTCGAATGAGAGCACTTTTACCTCGATTTTCTAACTACGTTTTTACATCCATTATGAATTTGCCTTAGAAATGACAATTTTCTCTTATTCCTTCTCGCTCTGCCCGATATACACTAGGTCTACGATAGATACGTACGTACTAGTAATACTGTACTACGACTGTACAATAAAATATTAACCTAAATACGAGGCGACGACGAAGCCGCCATTCTGTCGCATCCTATAAAATCATCTCACCCTTTTACGGGGTACGATACGCGATTCTTTCTTCGACAAAAGTCATTCTTGTTTAGAGTTATTACCCTGAAAATTATGTTACGTTTTTAGTTTTACTCACTTCTTTTTTTTTCTTCGTCTTCATGGTTTTGTAGTATGCGCTGCGTATTACGTTTCAAAAATTATTCTCCATTCTCGGTTCGTTATCCTGTATTCTTTACTTCGGTGCATGCGATAGTAAAGCAGCCTGCATAATATCGTGCCCGCAATTTCTATCCATATGTACCGATACTCTTATATGCAGCCAGTATCGGTATGTGTGTGAAGAAAGACATGTATAAAAGTCGCGGAAGCACTCGGTTACGCAAATTCGCAGTTTGCCTGACTATGAGTACATGTAATATACAATATACCGGTATATTTTTCATCTCGTCTTTTCTAAGAATAATACGGGAGACAACCCTCATATCTTCCTCGCGTGTTTGGCGCTGAAATAGTTCAGTCATTTGAATTGAAAGGTATATCGGTGAGTACGATATTAAAGAAGATTTGCTGAACACGTTTTCTCTTTTCTATCGCAGACGAGATGCTAGAGTCCTCCAATATCGATGCTGACTCGGCGATCGTATTTTTTTTAATTCGCCAATTTTCTAGCAGACTTCGCAGATTTTTCGTTCGAATTCGTCGAACGAGATAGCTTTTGTGGATTATAGGAAGCGGATATTTCAGGATGAGCTGTATAGACTCATGAGACTGGAAAATTTTGTTGTTGCAAGAACTGAGGGATTTTGCAAGTTACCCTTGTAATCACTGAACGGAAGTCATTGACTGTCGATCCCTCAAGGGCCGTCTATACTCACGTTTTTCGAGAGAGGAGGACATATTCGCTCGCTCTGTAGAAAACTTTTTTGTCGAGAGTTCATCAAGAGGGAGGTAAAGTACGAATTACCAGGAAATAATGAGTCAAAAAATTGAGCCCTTGTTTTCAAGATGGGCGAAGCTCAAGAAATACGTTTCGATGAAAGTTTAGAACGTCCGTGCGGAGTGCACACTTATTCAGTAGAAAGGTACATCTATATACTTCATCTCACGCCACTAGGAACGATTATCACTGGTATATCCATCCCACGCCCTACAAAGAGTCCGGATACCAGTGCTATTAGATGATAATTTCATAAATCCATATCCTCCATTTTTTCTAAGACCTGAAAACGGATTTTGGACTTGACTATTCATCAATAACGATCAGGAGAATGGTATCTCTCATACAATCAACTGAGATACTTTCCCCTTGTTCAGCTCATATTTGGTGATAACTTCGATCAGCCTACAATGTCACTGTCCCTTTTGTCAGTTGCTGGAATCATCTCTGAACCACTTGACAAACATTCTACCATTCAGAAACGTCATTAGAGCGCGCGGTTTACGGTGGGCGAAGGTCCAGTTTTGCCCTTCTTGAAAGAAATGGCTCAATTTTTGCAATCATCGATTTGTCCTTGAGTTGTAAAAATCCGTCACAACTGAACTTGATCAAGGTGTCTTCAAGTCATGAAGTCGTAAAAGTTCTGAAGGTTGGTCTTTTCCAAATAATGGAAATTCAGGTGTAACTAAAATCAACCTTATTGATAATCATACTTTCTGAAGTATCATTTTTGTCCTTGAAAATATGGCCATTCTGGATTAAACATTTGGCGACCGGTGACAATAGGTCTATGAAAGTGCCTGCTTCAGTAGAAGCTTGAGCGTCAAGAAGAGGTTTTTTGTACTCGTTGAGTCTTTTGGAAACTTTCGCCCGGTTTGGCGTACATATGATGCTGGACAGAAGTCAACTCCACTACTTTCCTCTTTAGGATGGAATCTTTAAGAGAAGTTGAGATTCTTTTTTGAGAATTAACATTGTATAAAACCAGACAAAGATCCGAGTTCTCAAGAAGAAGATAGTTGAGAAAGGGGGTGTTCGAGGAGTCCAACATACTCTTTCTCTTGATACAATCTACACAATGAGTGGTGGTACTGTCCAAAGCAAATAATACACTTACGGGTTAAACTAACAGTTCAATCGGATATTATGACTGAATTGAACCAACAGTTTAGTCACAATATGGTTTCAACTGACAGTTGAATTATAAATTTAGATTCAACTGACAGTTGAATTAGTGAAATCACAAATACAGATCCAACCAACTATTGAATCACATATTGATTCAATGGACAGTTGAATCACAAATACCAATTCAACTGATAGTTGAATCATATGTGTATCAGTTTCACTGACAGTTGAATCACAAATACAGATTCAACTAACAGTTACATCACACTATGGATAGAACATAGAACACAAAAAAAAAAAAAGAATGCAGAAGTTGGTAATTCAATCAACAATGACCCCTGATCAAAGATCTTCCTTTACTTGCAGGCCTTGAAAAACAGAACAGGAACAGGAACAAAACAGTATTCTTGATTTCTTGAGTTCTGAGAACAGAATGAGAAAAATATGTTAGCTTCAAATTCAACTGGGAACAGAACAAGAACCAGAGCGGAACCATGAGCAAGTGAGAATGGAACAGGAAGGGGAACGCTTCCACTTTGGACTTTGAGAACCATTTGCCAACAGCAACTGTATTATTATCTACTGGGAACAGGAACAGAAAAAAAAAATAACAGGACTTGAAGAACCAAACAGGAACAAAACAGTATTTTTGAGTTCCAAGAACAGAATGAGAGAAAAATGTTATCTTCAAAATCAACTGGGAACAGAACAAGAACAGAACCATGAGCTAGTGAGAATGGAATGGGAACAGGAATGCTTCCACTTTGGATTTTGAGAACCATTTGCCAACAGGAACTGCATTATTATCTACTGGGAACAGGAACAGAAAAAAAATAACAGGACTTGAAAAACCAAACAGGAACAGAAATAAAAACGGGAACAAAACAGTATTTTTGATCAAGTTCTGAGAATAGAATGAGAGAAATATGTTATCTTCAAATTCAACTGAGTACAGAACAAGAACAAGAACAGAACCATAAGCAAGTGAGAATAGAATGGGAATGGGAATGCTTCCACTTCAAACTTTGAGAACCATTTGCCAACAGGAACTGTATTATTATCTACTGGGAACAGGAACAGAAAAACAAATAACAGGACTTGAAGAACCAAACAGGAACAGGAACAAAAACAGGAACAAAACAGTATTTTTGAGTTCCAAGAACAGAATGAGAACAAGACGTTACTTTAAAATCAACTGGGAACAGAACAAGAACAAGAACAGAACCTTGAGCAAGTGAGAACAGAACAGGAACAGGAACGCTTCCAGGAACCACTTGCAAACAGGAATCAAATTAATACCTACTGGAAATGAGAATGGAACTGGGACAAAAAAAAAGAAGAGAAAATATTTTTCAAGGCCTGTTTATTTGTATCTCATGTTCATTAAATTTGCAACTTTTGTATTTTTGTTTTTTAGTGTTCTGTGTTCTATTAAAATGTGTTGCACTTTCCTGGAACAGATTCAAAATTCACAATAATATGGATTCAACTATCAGTTGAATTGAATACAGATTTAACTAACAGTGGAATCACAAGTACAGATTATATTGTTTGTTGAATCACATATTGTTGATGAAGCTTCATTTCTTCTCATGCTAGCACGCATCTTGTCCCTCGCGTTATGGAACTGTGGACTAAGTATTGTTGGCTGTTGTTTGCATCAGCTGATTACTATCATGTCTCATATAGATTCAATGGGCAGTTGAATTGAATACAAATTTCAGTGACTGTTGAATCACAAGTACAGATTCAACGAACATTTTAATCACAAATGCAGATTCAATTGTCACTTATTACTTACAGATTCAACTAATAGTTGGATCACATATAGATTCAATGGACAGTTGAATCAGAGATAAAGATTCAACAGATTGTTATATTATATATCAATTCAATGGGTAGTTGAATCACAAATACAGGCGCAACTGACAGTTGAATGACGTACAGATTAACCCTGTAGTTGAGTCACAAATACCAATTCAACAGACTGATGATTATCAATTCAACTAATAGTTGAATCACACACTTTTGAATCACAATATGGATTCAATTGACCATCGAGTCACAAACACCAATCCAACAGATTGTTGAATCATTCCAATTCAGCTAACTGTGTAATCACAAACCCACATCCAACTGACAGTTAAATTACAATATTGTCAATATTCTCATTGAAAATTTGAAGGATACAAGGAGTGTTAGGTACATCTAAAACAATGTGGAGAAATAGTTCTATCCTGGGGAGGCAGAAAACCCAATTATCCCGATTGTTTTCTCTAGACAGTTCTACAATGTTGATTAGAGCTTTCAGACGACAGTTCTGGTCATGATTTATCCAGGCAATTGAGAGATTGGCGTCATAGGAACAACTTCTCTCAAAGAAATGACAATTCTATTCAATTTCATTTCATTGGCAATCAGTGTTTCTCTATCATCTTATTCTCAATATGAATATTTTGATTATTTGAGTGTTTTAGAAAAGGCCAAAACTGTTTCCTCAAATTCTGGTGTACGTGCACCATAATGAACAAACTTAAAGAGTCGCAGAAATCAATTGGCCAAGAAACTTTAAGAAATAGGCGACATTACCGATGAGAATTTTCAGCTCTGATCCGTATCACCTCAGATCAAATGGAATGAACGCTTCTGGTCCCGTTTTAAATACCATTCCTCTATTCTGTAAGAGTGGTGAATGAAGTTAGGCCTAACGGCAGTAAAAATGAATGTTATTGTAATAATAAATATTATTATTACCGTGTATGCATACATTTGAATATAAGGAGTTCAAAACGCGAAAATTAGGTCATAAGAAACATCGATTGACGTAGAAACTTGGAAAAATGAGGGGAAGAAAGCAAGAATAACGAGTAATTGAGCACGGAGTGCAGCAGTAGAAAGTAATGGCGCTTAAATAATAGGTCTTAATAAAAACGCAAAGGAGTATATAATTGTATGCAGCAATACCAACCGGGTAGTTTGGGGGAGTACTACTGTATGATGAACCTAAATAGTCGGCCAATAAGGTGTGCTTCAAGAACGTGTTCGTATGTGATAATGAAATGAAGAAACCGACGTTGAAGGAGAGAAAAGAAAAAAAAAACTCATTTCGTGAAGTTTTTTAAAGTGACGCAGTCTGCGTACCGACACTATGGCACAATGTTTGACTTTCGTTGTACTTTTATGGGAAAGTAGTAGTAGTATGTAGTAAATAGCTGGGGCACTGGCGGTTGTTTAGATTTTCTTGCTTCTTAACTGTTTTTGGTGTCGATATTTTTTCTCCTTCTTCTGTTATTGTCGTCGTCGTCGTTTGTATTTTAGCCAGTCTTGATGTCGAAAGTGAGCGCAATTTTCTGGATTGGTTTATTGATTCGTATTTTTTGGTCGATTTACTTATCGTTCTATTTATTTCTTCTCTCTTGACTCGTACTGTGCAGAAAGTTGTGCCGAGGTTTTTATTGTACTGTATAGTTGTAGGTTTCATCTGAGACCGAGAGTCGAGAAAATTGTTTCCACGCGTACGCGCGATTGATTTTATCCGGGGCGATTTCGACTTTTCATTCTTTTTGCATTCGAACGAAAAAGTGAATCACTCGCCAGTCCCTGTTGACCGTTACGATTTCGAATGTGGAAAATTCCTGTCGGAAAAGAAAGAAAAGTTGAAAGCTTGTCAACAAAGGCCTAGCTCGCGTACGCAGTGTCAGAAGTCTCCGCTAGTACTTTTTTTCCCCTTCGCGAAGGCTTTTGTAATAATAACGATTTTTTAATGTACGACTAATACGTAGGACGTCGTAAGTAAAGGGGAGAGATGAAATAGTTAATGGAAAAAATTTTTAACAAGTTTTACCTTTTATTTTTACCGATGAAGAAAAAATATGTATTTATTCAGAAGTTGCGCCAAATGAAAATAGAAATATCGCATCAAAAGGTTGTTAATGTTTTTTCTCTTTGCCGAGCCAGCATAATGTCTGTTTGTATGCGTTCTCTTTTTTTTTTTATTCCTCGATGCCACTCGACCTTTTTTTTTTCCGCGCCTTTCTCCGACTGACAAAAGTACGAAAAGAACTAACGTACGTAAAAGTGGATGATGGAGAGAAACATAAGGCAGATTCTCTGTGTATGACCTGCAGTTTTATACAATTTTAATGGAAAAAATCATTTCATTCTTTCTGTATTTCTCTAGATGAGACTCGTTCATGCTGTAGAGGTCTCTCCTCCTACCGGGTGTAGCCCGACGAAGTGGTAAGGTGCCAACAACAATTAACCCATCTTTTGTTTCTGTACAGTAAAAATCCTTGGTGTTGGCGGGGTGGAATCTAATTTAATAATGAAGAGTTTTCGCGAAATTATGGCGTAGAACTTCTATGTACACCTTGAACCTCCAAAAACTTCGACGCCTATCTTGAGAACTTTCCTTGTTCTGAATCCTTTTTTAAAAGGTAGAAAATGTTTCTTTGCGACTTTCGTGCTTAGATATGAGGAGGCGACTTGACCACTACAAATGTGAGGAGAAGATTTGAAGACGTTTCGACTTTCAAGCTATTATGGGTTAGATGACGTCACATTGTTGATTTCGTTCTTCGTTATCGAAAATCTCAAAGAATTCCTAGCCGGCGCATCGACGACTGCAGATAACGTGTATTCGTTCTTAAAATCGGCGCTATAAGAAACATAATAAAAAATAGTTGTTTTATGTCATATGTAAAAAGAAACACGCTGGAAAAACTCGATAGGTATAAGGAATGAGTTCGTATCTTGTGTCGGTTATCCGGGGACCAATAGTAAGCATTTTAATGGCGTTTTCTGACGACCACCTTGGGAACGATAATTTGAAGGGATTGTATTTACGCCGATGGTACGAGAATACTAAGCCAGTATATTGAATAGCTATTTCAGATATTGAAAAGATTGCGGTTACAAAAGTCGTTCTCCTATCCTTGATTGATGACTTACGGAGATTGATTTAATGGTAGACGTGCGGTTAAAGTTATTAGCTTCGTAAGTCGCTTATGTGTCCTTTTTTTTTCTTTTTTCGTGTGTGCGTACAAGGGCGAAATTGCGAAAAGTAGTATTTGGAATTTAGAGAACTTTGGTGTCAGTCGGTTTTCAAAAATTGTTGGTACATTCTTGTAGGAGACAAGTGAGTCTCGAATGCAGATAGTTGGAGAAATGAATCGGAAATACTTTTCTACTTGAGTAACTCGATCCTCGAGTCCCTTGTGCGTTTTAATGCACGCTGTATACTAGATTTAATCTATCTTACTTGCAAGAAATCAGTTGAACTTTTGAAATTCATCTTCCACTGTGAGGTGGACTCAATGTGTGCTATCGATTTTGCTACCGATCGTGTTCCTGAGTCCTTTAAAACTAACCTTGGTTTGCAGTGCTCCTTTAAGTACTGTTGAAGTTCATGAGAAGATTCCGAATGCTCAGCTTTATGCTTGTAATGTTCCCAGTGTCTGTTGATGGTGAGAAAAAATTAGCTGACACGAGTAGCCTTGGACCCCTTTGTGAGTATTGGCTCAAATAACCCTGACTTCGTGCTCTCGATCCTAGCCAGGAAGGGGAAACGACCTTGATGTCGCGAATCTGATTCTGAACGACCTTGACCCACATTAGGAATTGTCCCAAAACGTGACATGAGTATGATTGGGGGGGGGTGTAAGATTGAAGCAGAATATTTCTGCCGAAAGTTTTAGCTTCGGCTTAAATTTTCAAATCCAAATAATTCGATTTTAGGCTTCTGACTTTTAACTTGCGGAAAATTCATCGGCTAATCACTGTTATGCAGAAATCAGAGGAAACGATCCGGAGAATTGGGGTTTTGTCAGAAGGGTGAAGAGCTCTATTCTCCAGTTTGCGTTAATCATCATTGGATGCATGTATCACAGGGAATAGCTAAACTCTGCACTATGGAAGCTACAGTATTGCCCTGCCTTTGCTTTCATATTATCTTATCTTTAGCAAAACCAAGACCTACACCGCAACTCGGTGTTGATAGTGGAGCAGACGATTGTTACAAGATATAGTCGTAAATCTGTCCTTCTTATTTCTGTATTTTCTTATTTTGAAAAAAATTAGGAAAGCTAAAAAGAAACTTGAGAAAATTCGGCTTATTATGGCTTTTGATTTACAAAACTGTAAATATCTAGCTTTCAGCTTTTCTTTTGTCATCGAAATGGGGCTGGTCTGGCGCTAGCTCCCTCATGAGCCCAATCGTTAAAAGGAGTGCTCAAAAGAGTTGAATGAAATTAAGAGGCCATTGCAGGTGTACAATAGCAGCGGGGAACCCGCAGCCTCCCGCGCACGCGATCACGTTGGCGCGAAAATGTCCCCTCAGCAAATGAGTTAGTTGGGCTTTTTTCAGTATACTGTATACTAGGTCTGATATAATGAAGGCTGGAAGTTGAATTTTTTGTAAGTTCCTGAAGTAGGTCAAGGTCATTGATGATGTCATAAGTCGTGACACGTCACGTCACGTCCCGCAGTTCACAAAAAATCCCGGACATGAACGTTTTCTGGGGATGTAATCCCCCTAACAATTTTCCAAAGTCCCCGAAGTAGGTCAAGGCTATTGATGATGTCATAAAGCGTCACACGTCACGTCACGCAGTTCACAAAAACTCCCGGACGCGGACCTTTTTGCCAGGATGTATTTCCCTAACAATTTTCCAAGTCCCTAAAGTAGGTCAAGGTCATTGGTGACGTCATAAAGCGTGTCACGTCACGCCACGTCACGCAGTTCACAGAAACTCCCGGACGCGGACATTTTCTGAGGATGTAATTCCCCTATTAATTTTTCAAGTCCCCGAAGTAGGTCAAGGCTATTGATGATGTCATAAAGCGTCACACGTCACGTCACGCAGTTCACAAAAACTCCCGGACGCGGACCTATTTGCCAGGATGTAATCCCCCTAACAATTTTCCAAGTCCTTAAAGTAGGTCAAGGTCATCAGTGACGTCATAAAGCGTCACCCATCACGTCACGTCACGCAGTTCACAGAAACTCCCGAACGCGGACTTTTTCTGAGGATGTAATCCCCCTATCAATTTTCCAAGTCCCCGAAGTAGGTCAAGGCTATTGATGATGTAATAAAGCGTCTCACGTCACGTCACGCAGTTCACAAAAACTCCCGGACGCGGACCTTTTTGTCAGGATGTAATCCTCCTAACAATTTTGCAAGTCCCTAATGTAGGTCAAGGTCATCGGTGACGTCATAAAGCGTCACCCGTCACGTCACGGAGTTCACAGAAACTCCCGGATGCGGACATTTCTGAGGATGTAATGCCCCTAACAAAATTTATAGCGAGTTCTCCGCTAAAAATTCGCTATCTCTATCTTTAAAATGCTCCTTTGACCAAAAGCGCTCAAGTGTGTTCTAATTTATCTTTTCGAGTATTCCTTCCAATTATGGATGGCCGTAACTTACAAAAACGAATCAATTGAGCCCAATAGTCTTGATACAGTGGCGTGGCTACGATTTTCCAAATGGGTGGTGGGGGGGGGGATTTTGTTCACGAGTATCATTATTATAATATCCAAACAGAGCACTGGGTGAGATAGAAAGTCACAATGGGGTAATATATCCTCCATATCCTCCTCTACGCCTGTATTGATGAAGAGAATCTTCATGTCGCGTACCTGATTTTGTTAGACTTTTGACTACTTCAGAAACTGCAGGGAACGAAATTTGAATATGGTGGGAGGAGAGGGGGGGTAGAGCTCAGTCGCGGTTCCTTCGTGAGTCCTAGGAAAGAGAGCGAGGCGTGTAAGTCTTATGATCTTCACCTAAAGGACCTTGATGTCGAGCACCTGACCTCGATAGATTTTGACCAACATTGGAAACTACCCTGGAACGAAACTTGGACATGGTGAGGAGAAGGGAGAGCAAGGCTTAGCCGTGGTTCCCCCGTGGGTCCAATAATTTCAATGGGGAGGTAGACCGAGGCATGTGAGTTTAATGATCTTGATCGATTAGAGCCTGATGTCGAGCACCTGATCCCAATCAATATTTGCCTCCGTTAGAAACTGCTCTAGAAAGTGATTTGAATGTAGGAAGGGGATGGAGGAATTGACGTCCTCGTTGAGAATAATTTTTCTATCAATTATAGCTTTGGAGAATGCTGAACAACCGGGGCCTCCTGAGCCCAATAGTGGAAGGTCGGAAAGTTTGAACCCCTCAATCTTGACCCTGATACCGCGCACCTGACCTTGATCAACCTTGACCCACATCAGGAACTACCTTTTGGAATATGACCTGAATAATATGTTTGTAGAAGGGGAGATCATAGAAAAACTGGGACGTACTCTTAGTCGCCCCGGTCGAACTCACTGATCTTGACCTGAAGGACCTTATTCGTGCGCTTCCAATCTCGACGGGCCTCCACCCGATCTTCTATATCCCTGCGGGCAGTCACGGTCTGGAGCCTTTCAAAAATATTCCCAGTTAGCGTGATCTGGTAGTACCTATTGAGGAAGTGGTCCCGGAGTCGAACCAAACGCGGATACTCCGATATGGCTTTTACCGCTTCCGTCATCTGTGATCAAACAGCATACCCAGGAGAGTCCCACGACATAGCGCGGAGGAAATCCTTGAGCTCTTCTTTACCAGTGCCTCGCTCCACGCAGAAACTGTACTGTCGGCCATATATGAAATCCTTTCTCCACCCAAAAAGTGTACTCACTGACTTGGATAGATCAACGACTAAATAAGTGACAGCTTTGGATTCGACTATCGCAGGAAGGCTGTGCTTTATACTTTTCTGGAATAGACTCTCTTCAGGAGGTGAAAATTTGATATCAGTGGGGTTTAAACAACAAGGATGAAAAGTGTTAGGGGAAGCACATCGCTCTTTCAGCGCAGGAATATACTCAGCGTTTTTTCTCGGAGTTTTGTTTTTCAATTGCAGTTTCCTACACCAGATATGCTCAACAAAAAGCACGCATGATCCAAGAACTTCGCATTCAGAACTTGAAAATCATGTCGTGTAGTCATCAGATGTTCCTCCAGAAAAAAAGAAAAACACATTATGATGAATGAATCAATTGAAATATTTTGGCATGTACAATTTACAAAAGCTACGAAAGAAAAAAAGTTGCAATACAAGTCGTAAACAATCTTATTTCATTTGAATAATTCTCAATTCCCTCAATTCTCGCGCTTTCGAACCGAATTGTAATTTTCGAAACACTCCGAAGAAACACTTTCTAGATACCGAGCCGCGTATTTCTATAAATAGGTTCCGTCGAATAGGCTTCACTATACATAAATACTCCGAGCAAGAGCCTTTGCGGTACTTTGTTGGCCCGCAATACTCTATTAGTAGTACAACTTCCAAGAATTTATTTAATTTATTATTAACGTCGACTTTTCCTCGTTACAATATATTATGTCTACTTCTGTATAATATCGAAAAGCGTTTACCTGCCCTGTAATTTTTCCCTTCACTATATAATCTTGCCGCGTACTAGCGCTTCTTCGTTTCCCTTTTAAAAGCCAAAGTGCCTTCGTTTTCTCCACGTTATTATCATATCGTATTTCCTAGCAATTTTCTCAAGTTTATAGACGCGTTTGTGTACTTCATCCTCATTTTCCACCATCAGAGCATGGTCATTGGCACAAATAACACAGTCTATATCGATTCCCTTTTTCGCAGTCGTTTTTCTCTCCCTTGCGGAAATTATTGTCTTTCTCTATCGGAATGGTTTTCTTAAAGAGAAACCGTTTAACGACTTCGATAGAGCGAACAGAGTGTTCCAACCTATTTACTTTATGGCATTCTATTGGAAGCTAGGAAAAACGACGGACTTCAGATATTTTATTTCCAAAATAACTGCGTTATCCAGGATTGCGTTCCTCATCATCATAAAATAGGTACAAAAAAATGACTAGTCTAAATATTAACATTCTCACCCCGTCTCTAGAAGACGAGTTTCCAAGGCGCTGAAAGTTTTCTGCATCGATGTTGCGAGAGTTTTAACGAGAGCGTGCATTTCACGCACCTCATCTTCGAGAGCCGTTCGTGGAGTTTGCAAAGCTTGACGTTTTGCCTCTTGGTTGCGTCTCAACTGCGCTGCGGCCACTCGTATGGCAGATTCGATCACGTCCGAGGGCATTACTCGAATATCACGAAGATCGTGCGACTCGACAGTCACCTCTTTTATGGACGAGTCTCTCCACATGCACAAAGTCTTTCTTAAACGTTTCGCTATACATGGCGGAAAGAATCCTCCTAGGCAGCATTTTTCGATCGTGTACATGAGTTTGATTTGCTGGATATACCTCCACAAATGCGCTTTAGTCTGAAGCGCGCTCACATCATTCACCACCAAACTGATGAACATATTCATCAGCGCGATTGTGATGAAAATCATGAACAGAGCGACCACCGAAATGGTGACGTACTTTTCCCACCAGTATTCCGACTGCGTCTTCGAGATATCCATCAAACTATCTTTGTCGATTATGTCGTACACGTAGAGTTCTCCGGTCATCATGCCGATAGTCTTAACAAATCCCGCCAAAGGATCGATGAACGTTTCCGCCTCTAGAATACAAAAAGTGAAGGTAAATCCTATCAGCAGACAAATAAAGGTGATCACAACCTTGAGGAACTCTTTAAGTACTTTATTAAAGATGATAACGTAGACGCCAAAGGTGGCAAGATAGCTGTGGATGAACATCAGGTATATCCAACTCATCAACACCACGATAGCGGAGACTGTTACTTGCCATCGGTAAGTTCTCCCCATATCATCTCTCAAACTTAGTAACATTATTAAAATGGTCAAACACAATTCCAGAATGTTGAAAGGTTTGCAAAAATAATGTGAGAGAGATCGAGCACCAGGTAGAGTGAACACTATACGTAAACTATTTAGGGAAAACATGATTACGATGAAAACCCAAGTACAGGTCATGATGGCAGGACATTCGATCAGTATCTTGCCTACAAATGATTGGTTGTTGCAACTAGTTACTTCGGACGTTTTCGCGAAAGCTTCATTGTAACAGCCGCGGCCGATCGCCCAAAGCATATAAGCGCTTATCAGACAAACAGTGGTGAATACAAGAATGATACGAGTCAAAATGAAGATTCGCAATCGATCCCATTTGAAGTGCAAGAATGCTCGACAGACCGGATGTTCCAACACTTGAGCTTGATTGTCTTCTTGGAGATCGTACAGGAAAGCGCACTCGCCAATTCTAGAACTGTTGATTATGTCGTTGAAATTGAATCGTAAATATCGATTCTCGCACAGTTCCAAACAAAGGTCCAATCGTTCATGTATTTTGGGCAGACTAAAGGGCGTGTTGCGTCTGATGATTCTCAAAGCGCTCAAGTCCTTGTGCGTTCTGGCCGTCACATTTGCCCCGTTTAGTATAAGAAAGTTGACGCAATCTTCGAGTCCATTTATAGCGGCAATGTGTAACGGGGTGTTACCTTTACTATCATATTGGTTTACTTCCGCTTCATGTTCGATTAGTTTCTGTAGTATAAATAGAGAGTAGGGAGAATCGCTCACGGCGGAGAATAACGGAGTCCGATGGTTTTTATCGCGTGACTCTACAGAGGCACCAAAATTTAGCAACTCTTCGACACAATCTAAGTACTGATTGCTACAAGCTAGATGTAGAGGAGTCTCTTTGTTGATGGAAACATCGTTCACGTTCAACCCTTTTCTAAGAAAAATTTTCAGAGTATCTTTACTCCCATTTTGCGCGGCAATATGAAGTACGGTGTACTCTTCGTTCTTGGTTTTTACAGTTAGGTGTAGCCTCTTATCCTCGAAAAGTAAGTGCAACGCGGATACGTTATCTAAATTGACGGCGACGTGAAGAGGTGTCAATCCGATGCTGTCGTATTCGTTAATCGGAGCCTTCAGTTTCAGGAAGTACTGCAAGCAATCCATGGCGTTTGCCTGCACCGCAGAGTGTAAAATAAGTTTATCCAAGGGACATCCGTGGTCGATCAGGAGTGAGCACGCCACTTTCGACAGGCTGAGAACGGCAAAATGTAACGCTGTAAAACCGTTTTTAGTCTTTAAAAAGCTACACTTTCGAATCAGTAACCATTTGATGGTCTCAGTGAAACCGTTCAAGGAGGCCAAGTGTAAAGCGGACAGACCTTTTTTCGGATCCACACTGTCTATACTCACTCCTTGTGCTAGCAAATTCTCCATGGTTCTGAGGTCTCCGTTAAATGCGGCCCATAGAAACTTGTTACAGCGTTCCTGAGTGGACATATTGATCGCATCCGTCTTCTCCGACTGCAGAGCCACCAAACCGGAGCGAACATTATCGCGAAATTTGTCCACGCTGACGGTCTCGTAACAACGGCCGCCAACGCCCGGACTGACAACGCGCGAGAAATCCATTTCAACGTTCGGTAAGGAAAATTTCACTAACTGTCGAGACGACAGCATGATTCAGCGACGTATTATCGACTAAATTGCTAAAAATACATACACACATCCCGACAAATGTTACGATAAAGAGGTACTCATGGTCTCAAATTTCATTCTTTCAGACAGAACGTTCACTTTCAAAACTATCGCTGTACAAAGCGTTCATGACGCATTACCATTGATAATAGCGAATACTCGTTCTCATAATGAACTAATCGGACAACCAAAACAATAGATAAGATATTTGTATGTATTGCAAGGCTTTTAGATAATGTTATCGTATGGTTTATTTAATCGTCCTCTTTTTTGGTAATTGATTTCCTATTTCTCGAGGTAGAAAAATGAAAATTGCATGCATTGCACATGAACATGAGAGAGAACTATATGATGTTTCGTGAATTGAGAACTACGGTGAGAAATTAGTCGCAGTTTATGGAATGTTGACTTTAGGTTGTCTACAGTGAAGGAACGATACATATTTACTTCACTCACTTATTGACTCTAGGCCTCAATCTCAATTAGAAGACGGTTGATTTTTATGAGAAATTCTTTCCGTCTACTTTTGAACGCAAGATCTTTCAACTGAAGTTCCCTGTTTCAAATTTTATGTTCCTTCCTAAAATCAATGATTTGAGAACCATTCAAAAATCATTCTACTGTAATTTCTGAAGTCTTTTCGATACCATCAGGAAATATGGTGAAATGGCTGAAGGTTGATCCTGTGGACCATGTACGCTCTCCTTGAATTTGACTTTCGAATTGCGAGTGGAGTCATCTTTTCATATTCTTTCTGAGCCATCACTCGCAGAGCCCAACTTGGACTTTGTGCTGAGACTTTTGTAAGATGATTTAAAACAACAAGAGTCAAGTTCGTCGACCTTTAAATAGTCGGAAGTAATTTCCAAAATTGGATTTCTCATAGGACCTCGAGTAATGACTCTGTAGGTATAAGATTTCTGGCTGTTCGATAGCGTCGAGCCGCATTACGGATTTTAAATTTTCGAAAAATAAATGGATTGGCTGGTAGAAGCCCATATTTTCCAGTTCTCGGGTAATAGGAATTGCCGCGAAACGAATGGTTTTCTCGTTTTCAGAAAATGAATAATGTTCAGATGGTAGAATCTTGGTATGTGTAAAGTGAAGAAGGAAATAGAGGGAAAAAGGAATGAAAGTCGTAAAAAATATACGTGGATATAAAAAAATATAATAAAGAAATGTATAGTATAAGAAACGGGAGGAGAAAAATAGAAGAGTGTATGACAAAGAGAGTAAAATAAAAGGAAATCTTTTCTTTTTTTTTTTTTCCTGCGTGTACTCTTCTTTTTTCTTCTCTCCGGCTTAGCTGTCTCTCTCTCGCTCTTCTTATACTTTATTTTTGTTAGTATTTCTGAGGTACGCCGGTAGATTGTACGTACTCTATGTATACCCTATCGTATTGTGCAGAAAAAAATTTCCATGTCGAAATGACATCAGAAACAAATCTTTAAATAGCCGCCGGTAAGATACAGTAATGTTACATAATTTTGAATAATGCTGCTCGTATATATCCCGTATATATTGAGAGGAAAATTTAGCTACAGAGAGAATGAAAAAAAAAAAAAAATGAAATGAAATGAGAAAAAAAAGAAGAGGAAATGGAAAAACAAAAGCTGTACCTAATGTTGCACGCTTCGTCGAACAACGAAAGAAAAAAAAATTCTGTATTTGTCGCACGACTTTTTGAGATAGTATTTTCTAATAGCAACGTTCTTTTTATTGCCTCTTATCTTTTTCTTTGTATACGTTTTCGCTCTTTTTTCAATAATCTGGAACGTTCCATATCGATATTGAACTTTTACCAACGTGCATCGCGTATGAATGCAATCAAAAATCAAAAAATTTTAAGAAAGCTGTTGAGAAAGATGCGATCATTTTCCAGTTCGTTAAAGAATATTTCATAAATAAAATGAACTAGGTGTAGTAGCTCTTTTCCTGGTAACTAAGCAGCTATACCACGTAAAGCTAATGTATTCGAAAAGAAGCTTTGCGAAAGTTCGAAGACGTACATTTTGTTAAATTATTTCTGTCTCGTTCATCACCCTTTCCCTGACCTGTTCGCTCTCAAAAGGGTGGGTAAAACCTGTTTTACGAAGGCAGTCCACCGTCCGCGACTTTGAGACTGGGGAAAATGTTGACTTTCCAACTGTATACGTATTTTGTGAGTAGGAAAACTGGGGAAATATGAAGATACTGAGAGTTGGGCCGAATGAGTGGACAAGAAGTAAGTCGATGAAAAACAAAATCGACCAATGGAACTTTATGTCATCAGTGCGTCCTAGCTCTTCTAGTGAATCCAGAAATCAAGCGTGTTGATGCAGGTGATGAGGGTTGACCTAGAGCTAAAAATAAATAATACATAATATAAAAAGTAAATTGTCTTTCAAGTTTTTAAACTTGGCTTTCTTAGATACAGCCCCCTTCCCCGCGCCCTTCATAATCTTCTTCCCTCTACGCGCCTGCCAGAAATCATAGAACTTGTTTATCGAGGAAGAAAAAGAAAGACGGACAGGGGCAACTTATACATGTACGAGAGTAGTATACAAGGTGTGCCAAAAAGATGTTGACAGTTAAACGAAAAACTCCGGGAGGACTCCGCGACAATTTCGTGGAGTTCCCCGGTTGACTGTTAACATCTTTTTGGCGCACCCTATATAAAATTAAAAGTGTGAGAAGCCCTTCTTTTCAATGCAGAAACTCTCACGGTCAAACTTTCAAGAATTTTTTCGCGAGCCTCATTATATCTTGAGGAACCTTGTCTGGCCGGACCAGTACGACTTCACTACTTCCGGGACCATTGACAATTTTGTAGCAAATGAAACCACAAACGCCTCTTTTTTGAAGGACCGTATGAGCTCTCGCCGGAAATGACATCACAAATGCCTCTTCTAATTTGGACTATTTGTGCTCCTAACGCAAATGACGCCGCAAAAGATTTTTTTCCAATTAGGACAATTTTCGAGGCCATTTGGACTCTCATCGCAAATGAAACCGCAAACGCCTTTCTTCTAATTTGAACTAATTGCGAGACTATTCGCGGAAAATGACACCGCAAAAGCCTCTTGTCTGATTTGGACTACCATTTGCCCTCTTACCGCAATGTCCATATCACACTTTTTATACACGTAACTGATATGCTTAGCAATCTGTATCATTTTCTCTTAAAACCTCTCTTCTGATCTTGTGATTTACAAGAAGCGGGATTACCACTAAAGCGCGCCAATACTAAAAGCAGAGGACAAGATGCCGCCAAGAAGAAGAACCTGTGCAAACGCTAATCAAGAAGTATGACGAAGAACCACCAACCCGTAGAACGCAACGTAATCAAAGTACGGCAGGAAGACAAGAAAGGCCGCAGGAGACACCTTGCATCAATCCGCTTCAGATCTTGCGATCATTGCACCGATTTCATCAACTTCACGAGCCACTGTTTCTGTAACACCTTCCAAATCTCTTCTTCCGAGCGTTTGTGAACAAATCCCGATGTTCTATCCAGAAAGGTCAGAAGTCAAGAAATGGATTTGGGAAGCGATGAACTCATTTGGCAACATCTACTCAAGGGCAGTTAGAACAGTCAACCATTTTGCTTTGAGTCGGCTTTCAGGCGTGGAAAGAAACTGGTACTACAATCTAACCAATGTACAAGACACCTTGGCTGAATGCTCGAATCTACTTGAGGCAACGTTTGAAAGGAAAGTCAGTCCTAATTACAATTCAACAAAGTTGCGCATACAACCCAGTCTCCCTATTTTCAACTTGCAGTGCTCGTAGTCCTTTCAATCAATTTCACGGAACTGTGACGGCTTCCAGGACAACGTGCAACCCCTATTCAAGACGCGGCAATCCAAAATCCTAAAGAAGCTAGCGCAATACATCCAAATGCTAGATAAGATAAGAGTCTCCGTCCATCTCGCAGAGCCTCGAATTCAAATTGAACTCACTAATGTTATCAACAGTACCACCGGCGTAACACCTACACAAATGAAAGATCAAGTGCTTGACTTGAATTGCTGACTGTAGAATGCTTACACGAGTCACAAGAGTTAATATATTTGAGCAAATTTGTGGCTGGAACAAGAGAATCTTTCTACAAGAAACCAAGAAGAAACTGACAATGTCCTCCACCATCACCTACAGGTCAACCTATACCAGCCGCAATTTGAAATACTGCTAATCTGGGTATCGCAACTTGTAAACCAATTCAACGTCGATATTTATACGGTGCAATATGTACATGAAGACACATCGCCAATGGTATCGTCGAGTAAGCTCCTGGAAATACCAAGCTTCAAACGCCCAAGTCCCAAAGATGCAACTAATAAACGCGCTTGTACTCAAAGTTAATACTACACAGGAGGTCGCTAACGTGATAAACAGAGTGTTTAAGAAGTTCCTCACTGATTGACCCCTACAATAGTTGAAACACTGAAGATCTAACAGTAACACTGCTATTCGACAAATTCTTACCAGCTGCGCTTGCCGCACCATCATGTTAAGTTACCAAATCCGATTACGTATCCGCAACAATTGAAAATCTCAACGGCGGCTCAACAACCAACATTTTTCGGGAATATCGATATTGCAGCCTCTGCAGAGTGTGTTTGACAAGTAATTGTGTACTCTAAGTCATTCACACTGGACAAGTATATGACATTGAGTCCACAATGGGAAATGTATCTGGACAAGTACTGTAGAACTGAGTCAAATACATTGGACAAGTATATGAGACTGAATTCGCAGGGAAAAGTTCTAGAACTTAATTGAGTGGTACGTCTGTGCAACTGGAACCTTGATATGAAAAATACGGAACAGAAAAATTAAGTGCATAGTTTGAATTTTTTTTATCAGAAAATAAATCAATATGGCCGAGTGATTTTGCCGTCAAAGACGACGTTGATCATCAAGATGACCTGATTAGAAGAGAGAAATCAAAACGCTGAAGAGTTAGCATACAAAGAAATATCGATAAGCCTAACTGAAGAGATTTTCATTTGACTACACAAAATTATCAAGAAAGATAAGTTCTGAAACGAAAAGGAAACCAGCAGAATCGAATTCTGCTGGTTTCCCAAAACTCTTGTACTCTTTTTTGATCCAACATAATCCCTGATTTTTTTGTGACTTCCAGTTTTTGTAGAAAAGTAGCCTCTCTGACCTTATATCAGGGACGTGGTCATTAAAGAGGGTGAGAGCAAGTTCTTAGCCTCTTACAAGTTGTGAAACATAGAACATGAACTTCTCTCAATCTGAAGTCTGGGGTTCGACCGCTCGGCTACCGGAGGCTAAAGCTAGGGTTTCAAAATGCATTCCCTTACGAAGAACCGTCTAAAGGTGTGCACTTTTCGCGCATGAGAGGATGAAAAGCTAATTTTTGAAAGAAGTACACAGAGAACTTTTGAACAGTCTGGCATTATACTTGGCTCCGAGAATGGTTAAAGATACGTCGATTATTTACGCTGCATTTGAATATTCATTTACATTTCCCATTCAGTTTTCCGCAGCTAGTTTATAGACATCCTAAAAGACGTACAACAACATGAGAAGAAATGACGTTTATTAATTTGTCAACAGAACTGAAACCATACGACAAAAGTAGACCAGACAAACACGAAGCGAAAACGCATAAAAGAAAAGTACCACACCACAACTGTAAAGAAGGTTCGCTCGTAAATACAAAATTAACTTGTGATGCATTGTTAAAAAGAGATTCCTCCGTGATTTTTTTCTGGGTATTGATAGGAATTATTTCTAAGTATTAAATTTCAACAGCCCATTTTGTGCGAGTAAGAGTAATGAGTTCGAGAAAGAAGGACGGAAGGATATGAATGAGGCACGTGTCTATTCTAGAAATAAAACAGGTTCTTTTGGATGACGTTATGCAGAACTCTCACATCAAGGCAGACAGCAGCAGGGTATATTATCACGACAGCGAGAGGCGTGATACGAAGTTGTTGACAGCATTTCTTTTATATTCGTTTCCTACATTCGTCTGGCTGATTCTGAGCCGATTTATTTTGAAAAAATATTACATATTTTGAATTTGACCTAGGAAATGAACCATCGAGCTAGACTCTTTCTAGAACCGATGTGGACCAGACCGTTGGCATGACCCGGGCTAAGCCCAATATGAGACGAGCCCGGTGTAAGCCTAATCTGGGTCAAAATCGGTGGGAGTCTAAGCATCATCAGACCCGTATCCCGGTCCGACCTGGTATGAGTCCAATCTGTACAAACCCGGTATAACTCGTTCCTCGGTTCGGCTCGGTGAAAGCCCAATCTGAGGCAGAACCGGTTACTCAATATATTATCCTTTATCCGGGTATTACCCAGTATGAGCCTAACTATGACGGAACCGATATAAGGCTTCTGTTTGTCACACCCGGTCTGACTCAGTCTAAGCCTTATCCCATGCCGGTAATGGTATAAGCTCTATCCTCGTCAGTTCCGATGTAACCCTATCCCTGTCCGACGCGGTATAATCCTTACATGGGACAAACTCGGTATAACTCGTATCTCGGTCCGGCTCGGTGTAAGCCCGATCTGAGGCAGAACCGGTGTAATACCTATCCTTGTCAAACTCAATGTATCACTTATCCTGTTCTTACCCAGTATGAGCCTAATTTGTGACAGAACCGATATGAGACTTATTTTCGTCACACCCGGTATGACTTCTATCCCGGTCTTGCTCAGTATAAACCTCAATCCATGCCAGAACATTGAGCTCTATAGGGGGAGAGGGAGGGGGTGAAGACGACATACTCCAACGAGTGAAACGAACGCGAAACGATCGGGGCGGATTAACTCTATTGGGCTCTATCCTCGACAGTCTCGGTGTAACCCTCATCCCTGCTCGACGCGGTATAATCCTGACATGGGACAGACCCGGTATAAGCTTTATTCCAGTCAGAACCAGTATAAGCACAACTCAAAAAAATTAGAGGTCATCGCAGGTTTGCAATGGCAGCGGGGAATCCGCAATCTCCCGCGCTCGCGATGACGTTGGCGCGAAAATGCCTCCTAGGAAAATGAACTGGCTGGGCTCTTCTCAGTGTACTGCATGCTAGACCTAATATAATGAAGGCTGGAAATTGAAATTTTCTCGTCCCTAAAGTAGGTCAAGGTCAATATCATTGATGACGTCATAAAGCATCCCGGCTGGAAATTGAAATTTTTCCAAGTCCCTAAAGATGGTCAAGGTCAAGGTCATTGATGATGCATAAAGCATCCTAGCTGGAAGATGAAATTTTTTCAAGTCCTTGAAGTAGGTCAAGGTCATTGATGACGGCATAAAGCGTCACACGTCACGTCACGCAGAGGTCAATGTCATTGATGACGTCATAAAGCATCCTGGCTGGAAATTGAAATTTTTCCAAGTTCCTAAAGTAGATCAACGTCAAGGTCATTGATGACGTCATAAAGCGTCACACGTCACGTCACGTCACGTCACGCAGTTCACAGAAACTCCCGGACGCGGACGTTTTCTGAGGATGTAATCCCCCTAACAAAATGGATAGCGGGTTCCCCGTTAAAAGACCTTATATAAACCTTACATTGTTCATAACCGGTATAAGTTCTATTCGAGTCCAACGCCATATTATAATCCTACTAAGAAACAGACCCAGTATAAGCTCTATCCGAGCCTGACCTGACATATGAGCCAATTAGGGGGAGACCCAGTATAAGCCTCATATTGGTCAGACCCGATGTAAACCGTGTATCATAGTCAGATCCTTATGAGCTCTATTCGAGTTCTAGCCAGTGCGAGCCCAATCTGGGACAGACCTGGTGTTCCTCTTTACTTTGTCCGACCCGGGATAAGCCCTATCCAAATGCGCTCCTGTATATTCCCAAAATGGCACAGACGAAAGAGAATAGGAACTTTGTTTTCGAAGAGCTCATTACACTCATCAAATATTCTTTCCATTCATTACGAGAACTTTGATTTCACAGGGCGTTGTATGAATACTGCACGAATAATGATGCTATCGAAATTGCAGAAATTGGTTTAGAAAACTTGAGAATATCGGCGATAGATTTGTCAAGTTATTCATGATTTGGGACGAAGATTTCGCTGGTCGATACCGAAAGAAATTCTGATAAAACTGTCATCACGCTGTCGTAAAGCTACCCAATTTTTGCGAGAATATTACGCGTTTCTTGTTTCTAATCTGACGACTAAATAGACCAGTCACTCGTGTAGTAACCAAACGTGCCGCTTGTGCGGTAATTAGAAACAATTGCCGCGAAGGTCGAAGGGGTACACGTATGTGCATGACGAGGTTGGTGTCTCATTTTATCACGCATGCAAACATACATGCGGTGTACCGATATTCATATCCAGTGTATCAACAGTTAGCCATAAACAATAATAACAAGTATATAGAAACGCTATCAAAATGTGTTGCGGTTTCCCATTCTCTCGACGAGGGGTCGTTACATCCTCGATGCCTTGATATGAGGCCGACATTATCGCGAAATCCTTAAACCTTCGCGTACACTCTACAGTATGACGATAAATGGTTACACGACGCATTCTATTGTTCCTCGTTAATGAAAATCCCGCAAATTGGACGATTTAATCTTATTTAGTGGTTAGCGAGTCTTTGATTGTGTCTCGGATTACATATGTACGTATTTACGTTTTGGAGATGGTATTTTTCCTTTCGATTTTTCGGCAATAATTATTAATTTTTTATTGTTCTTCTTTTTTTCAGGTTTGTTACTCAAGAATAAGAAACTATCGCAATCTCTCCTCGCACAAGCTGCTCGGCTTCTCGCAGCGTAGCGCGGTAAGTAAACGTATTGACATTAGCCTAGACTAGGAATGATCAATGTAGATTTCTTACAACAAGGTACAATAAACAAACCATCCATTTTTCCCTCAAAATTTAATGCTGATTCCGGAAAAATACCTGAATATCCTCCAAGTTGCGATCTGATGACGTCGTAAACGAACCAATGACGTCATGGAACAATCCCTAGCTTCGAAGTCAAAATTCTAACAGAAAACCTCAAGCTGTGTGGTGTCCAACAAAAAATCCAAATCGGCAAAAATGGTCTTCGTCCAACACCCCCAAGCTCCATCCAGCGATGAAAATTGTCCAAGAAGAGTCAAAATTTTCCAAGCCTCCCTCCTCTCATCATCAAGAATATTTTTTCGGAAATGACGACGTCATCGAACCCGTTTGAACCGTCGACCTTGTTGTGAAAAATTTCAAATATCTTTCACTCTTTTCGTTGGGTTCGTTAATCTACATTTGGCTTCGAAAAATCGTGTTCAGAGGATATAAAAGTACCCCCGACTATATAATCAGAATTCTCATCTCACAATATAGGATTAAGAAGTCAGATTGTATCGCCACTTTAAATATCTCGAAATAAGAGATTCCGGAACGAGGAAATGGAAAACAAAAAAAAAAGAAAAGATACGGTACATCGAATCAATGCGCAAGAAAAGCGAGAACTAAAACTTTCTTACAGTATTCTTAATTCTAACCGCTGTGCTCTATATATATTAAGCCGTCGATGCTTCGTGAACTATACACAGATTTTAATTCTAACGTAGTCGACAAAACGTAATCGACGAGAGAAGAAATCCGTCCTCAGCCGTGAGCGCTGTAAGCTCGAACTTCGCCAGCGGATCTTAATTCCGGGGGATAAGTATACGTGAATATTTTTCCAAGCAGCGCGACGATACCGACACCTTCCCATTTACTTGCACTATGACGCCACCCGATCGAAATTTCAACCACCGTCACCTCGAGACCGCGATCAACTTTATACCGAAATAATGTCCGTTAACGATAGTTACACTGCCGAAATTGCTAACGAAAAACTTTTCTACATCTTCGCGAATGGTATAGGTTTTCAACTCTCGTTGCCTCGTTGTAGTAAAATTTCTAGCAAGCAATTCAATTACCCTCGACGCATTGCACCGCTGGTAAAGAGATTTGGCTGCGACCCAAAGAAAGAAAAAGAGGAGAGCGTCGTCGTCGTCACCTTCGCCACTTTGACGGGGACCGAATTAAACGCGCTTTCTCTCTTTCTCGCATCCTTTTCCTCTTCTTTCTCTTGACACCAACCACGCCACTACGAATTCCACTGATAAATGGATAAGAGGCAGCGACGACGCTATACTACGTAACGGCGAAATGAAAACGTAAAATACTCGTACAATACCAGTGTATACCTTTTCTGTTTCGATGCTGCTTTTCTTTTTTCCGCCGTTTGTCTCCTTTTTCACTTTTCTCGTGCGACGCTAACACAGTTATAGTACGTCGAAGGAACAACGCTAAAACCCATTATGATGAAAAAACCGCTAGATAAACACCTAAAACGTCGTCGGTGGAGCTGCGTTTAACGCTAGGAAATAAGTGCACTCCGCCTTAATTTGAAACGAAATGCCACCGTTGACGCGTGTTTCAAACAAATCCGTGTGTCCTAAATGCTCGAAATCGCGACACACTGTTCAACGCCAGTTTTATATCTTATTTCTTATTTTTTTTTTTCTTCGCGACGCTATATAACTAAGCCGATGCTGTGTACCCAGACGAAGACGTAAGATTCTTTTCGCTTTTCCACATTACGACGACAATGACGCGATATTTATCTGCATTTGACGGAAGAAAAACATCTAGAGGCGTTGAAGAGATGCTGTATGTAGGATACAGACATATTCATCAACACAACATTCGTCCGCTTGTCATAGGACGAGAAACTTTTCCAAAGTTCTTGAAACTGGTTTTCTCAATTTTGAAGATATGGTTACTTGATGTTGAAAGTAACCTAAGAAACTGAGGACCTAGTGACCTAGTTCCGAGGTGAATCCATTTCAGGGAAAAATCTAACATTCTGTACGTATGTGGTTCAGTGAAGGATTTGCGTAGTTCGGAGATTGTGTCAGTAAAGATTGAAGATGAACACTTCTGTCACTGTAGGGCGAAAGCAATCTGCCCAATCGAAGGCGGACAGGAAACTTGTATTTGACTTTCCTGAAGAGGCAGATACTGGATGTTGAAAGTAATCTAAGAAACTGAGAAAACATCTACGTATCTGGTCCAGTGGAGGATTTGAGTGGTTTGAGGATTGTGTCAGTAGAGATTGAACGTAAACGCTTCTGTCACTAAGGGCGAAAGCAGTCTGCCCGTTGGAAGGCCGACAGGAAACTTGTATTTGACTTTTCGGAAGAGGCAGATATTGTGTTTGAGGCATTCGGTGATGAGAGCTCCAAATTGTTGGATAATATCGTAATGAACCTTTCGAACCGCAGCTGCTCGTCCGTGAGAAAAATCGAGATAGCCACGGGAACTCATGTAATCATGCTAGAAGAGAGGCGCCGTGACAAATTCCAGCTCGTTAATGACCTCTAATTGAGGAGCGAAGTAGGAGTGACTCCGGAACCAGCAACTTCTTAGATAGGGTTCATAAAGAAGGCCACCTGTACCTAGACAAATTGACGGATTTTAGGACGCCATTGCATTGAGTTTACGGTGGAAGGGTTTCATCCTTAGCACAGATTTACGAATCTTCAATTTTGGAATAATTAAATTGGAGCTGAGAATATTTGAGCGATTGAAAGAACTCTGAGTAGGGTTGTATTGATGGGGTAGGCGGCCATCTTGAATTTCAGAATATGCTGAGCGCACCCCTTTGGTGACCCAGTGCTGCCAGATCTACGAATTTTCGTTCCTCCAAAAAAAAATGGGATTTGTCCACGGATTTTGTATAAAATACGGATTTCTTGTGCTCAAGGTGAAAGTACCTTGGTCACGCATATGAGAGATATTCTTCTCCTGGTCGTCATGGAATGATTCCGCAGTCTTTTGTAACATTGAGTCAATCAAGGAAAAAGTACCTAAGAGACTCCTTTAAGAGATACCTTTCTCCTGATCGTTATTGATAGACAAGTAGAAGTCCGCAGAAATTTGTTTTTCGATTTTAGGAAAAACGGCGGCTACGGATTTTTGATGATATCATCTGGCAGCATTGTAGTGACTGAGCTCCTCTTGATATCATTTTTTAACAGGAACCTGCTTCAAGGGGAGGGAGGGGGGGAATCGAGAAAAAATGACCGGCGCGGGTAGCCGTCCGGCAGAATTGAAACTCAGAAAAAAACACTGTCTGGCACAAAGAGGGATTTGAAAAGATTTCGACCTCCGAGCTATGGGTGATAGGAGAAAGACTTAGAAAAGTTTGGAATTTTTGTTAGGGGGATTACATCCTCAGAAAACGTCCGCGTCCGGGAGTTTTTGTGAACTACGTGACGTGACGTGTGACACTTCATGACGTCATCAATGACCTTGACCCACTTTAGGGATTTTGAAAAATTTCAACTTCCAGCCGGGATGCTTCATGACGTCATCAATGAGTTTGACCTTGACCTACTTCAGGGGCTTGGAAAAATTTCAACTTCTAGCAGGAATGCTTTATGACTTCATCAATGACCTTGACCTTGACCCACTTTGAGGATTTTGAAAATTTTCAATTTTCAGCCTTTATTGTATCAGGCCTAGCATGCAGTATACTGAGAAGTGCCCAGCCAACCCATTTTCTGAGGGCACATTTTCGCGCCAACGTGATCGCGAGCGCGAGTGGTTGCGAATTCCCCGCTGCCATTGCAAACCTCCAATGGCGTCTATTTTTTTTCATTGATTTTTCGACAATGACAGCAGGAAACTCGCTCCATCTCTCTAAGGCAGTCACACAAGGACACCTGCTGAACCCTTCTAGGAATTATTCCGAGACGTTTATTTTTTCAAGCCCGACTCCTCTGCTCAGAAGGCGTTCCCAAATTACGTGAGGCATTTAGGAGGTGGAAGAGTGTCCAGTCAAAGAGGAGGGGTTGGGAAATTAAAATCTTCTGGCAGAGTCAAAAAGAAAAAGATCATGTTTCATGTATGCTGTACCTATGTGAGGTTTCCATTCGTTCGTTTTCATCATTATCGGCTGAGCGGCTTACGGGTTAGGTGGTGGTTGACGGGTTAGGTACTTGTCTAACCTAAAGCCGTGTCAATGGATTATACAGAACGAATACTGATACGCTTGGCAATCGGTATTATCTGTACTATACCTCAATACAAACCAGGCTCGTTACACTTCTCTTTTGGACTAGTCTAAGTCTAATTTGGAGTATTTTAAGCCAATAGCTTTTGCGGGTTTGCTCTAGTATGAGTCCGGTTTAGAATATTCCGAGCTAATAGCCTTTGTTAAGCTCCTCAGCAGTGTTGTCAGGTCCGTATCCGCCATTTTTTGTAAGACCTAAAGACAAATTTCTACGGATTTTGATTTATCCACTAATAACAATCAGGAGAAAGGTATCTCTCATAAATGAAGCTGAGGTACGTTTCTCTTGATCGTCTCAATATTACGGAACGCAGTATCAGCCTTTAACGAGCAGGAGAAAAGTATCTCTCGTGCAAGAGTTTAAGGTACCTTTCCCTTGATCGCAAGAAATCCATATTGTGCGTAAAGTCTATAAAAAAATAAAAATCCGTATCTTTTTTGAGGAGCACAAATCCGTAGATCTGGCCTTCTAGCTCCTTAGTCTAGTATAAGTGTTAATATACTGGGCTTGGGGAAGATGGGGTGAACTCGTTGGTTTCGGAATTGGAGTAGATTGTAATTTAGACGATTTTGTTGGGGGAAGAAAATACTACAGTAGACGTACTCCCAATATCCCGAGGTGTACTAGACGCGGCCGAAGGGAAGGGGGATTTCTCAGGTTCTTTACGGAGTTTAATGAGAGGAGGCAAGGAAACTGTTTCATGAGGTATTTCGAGAGGGCCTTTTTCGAGTCTGATGGCGTTTGAAGCGTTGCATATCCGGCTCATTGAAGGGGCAGTGTTTAAAGCATTGCATATCTGGCCTATTGAAGGAGCTAATCCAATTGGTGTATGAAGCATTCCATATCTAGTCACTTGAAGGAGGTATTTTAATCAGGCTTAGGGTATTATAATGAACTAATGTCTGACATACAGCATACTGGACTTGAACTAGGCTGGGACCCCTCCTTGAATTATACTAGCTTTATACTGGTATGATAGGAGGGGAACTTGAAAAATTTTCGATCTTTGAGCTATACACAGTGTAGGAGAGGACTTGGGAAATTTTAGACCTTTGAGGTTTGCCGGCCGGCTGGACTGCGGGCGTTTTCCCACAAAGACCCCCGATAAAACAGGTTCCCTGTTAATATGGGAAATAGAGGTTGTTTTTGTTTCCGCCCATGATAATTGAAACATGAATCGCGATTGAATTATGATTATGTTTTGTATTCAAACATCTGATAATGACATAAAAACGTATCAAATTATCTTCGTCTAAAAACACCTTGACGCTTCGAATCATTCTATGGAAGTGTCAACCGTGAACCGCTGACAACAAACACGTCTCGCGATCCGACTCTCATTCACGAAGAACGAATTCGCTCGGTCCTATACAGTATACAATTTCCTTCTCTCGTGTGTATTTTCTCGGAACATGAAAAAGAAAGCAAGAACACTACCCTTAGAGAGGAGAAAAAAAAAGAAAATGATCAGAAATATGCCACCAGTGTGCCAAATCGTTTTAACGGCATTTCACTCCGTCTTCGTCCATCACATTTATCCTCGTTGACGCTGCGCTATTCGTTTTAAACGATGCGAGCTATACACGCTTTATATTTCTTCGATTTCGTCGCGACATCTCCGTAGAGAGGAAAACTTTTGACATCCACTGGTAACACGGTGTCAACATCGGTGTCTACACCATACACGTACACACAAGAAAATAAGGTAACCAGAAGAAGACGTGCTGGAAGAAAAATGGCAACGAATACGTACTTTCGAAGAAAAACGCATGACACTCGTCGTTTATTACGTACGAAGTCGATTTTCTCTATCTACAAGAATGCTCGGTACTTCGAGTTAATTAATTTCTAAGCAGCTGCTCGTAGGCTTAGAATCTTATATCGTTCTCGCACGTTGACATCGAGTTTCAAAAGACAGAGGAAAGAGAGAGCGAAAAAAGGAAAGAAAGAGAGAAGCTGTATTCTGCGGTAAACGGAAAATAGGACACAGCCTAAAATAGAGCGGGCATTAACGCAATATTCTTCAACGCAGCATTAGCGGTATACGACTTCTACGTAAGATACATTTTTCGTCACACACTCGCAGGAAAAAAGAACAGCAAAAGTTTCGTGCCGCCGAGCTCGTAATCAATTCCCCAACAAACGTCCTCCCCCTACCCGTACTCGCGTCGGAAAATGTTCGCATACGTATGCATTTGCGAGCCGAAAATATTACGCGAAAGCAATAATACCAGACAATTTTTCAGGTGAACATACTTTTTCGCAGCGTCCCCATCATCGCTGCCCCTCTTCGCTCATTCCAAACTCACGCCATTAGTATAGCGCAAAAAAAAGAAATGACGAGCTCGCCGAAACCAAACAAAAAAATGAGCAATTTTTCTCATTTTTTCTTTGACGCACGCACACACGAGTACACGCAAAACGATAAACGTAAAAACTTCGGCGTTAACCCGTCAAATTCTTTACAAAAAGGAATACGAGCCTGGAGGAGAGGACGTGAGGAAGCGGTCGCCACCTCGCGATATTTAAATTATCGCCTCCGCTCGCAGCTGAGCGAGATATCTTCTTTCCTCGCCGTTGTAGCCCCCCGCTCTAATTTTAGCCTCCGAAACTCGCGAAAGCTATCCATTTATCAAATATTTCTTTCTTGCACTCGGTGTAGTGAACAGGAAATTCTGTTTGGCGGCGCGGCGTTTAATAAACGTTCGCTCTGGACACTATTTCGATACAGAAAATGATGTCGAAACTCTCATATCCAGCATACAAAAGCGAAATATACCGTGATTTATTAGAATTTTCTTCACTATTCTCTCCCTCTCGCTCACTCTTTCACGCTCTGCCAAAATCATTGTTGCTCGTAAATAACGTACTAGTATCGTTCCGCGCTTCCAACTTGCCACTATCTTTGATTCACCCAGTTTATACCGTAACACACTCGTATGTGCGTGTATATGTGGGTATAATATTTCTGAGGCATGATTATAGTAAATCTGAGCTCAAATCCAATTATACAACCATAAATACGATACCTATCACGCTTTAGTTTTACTACGTATCATAAAATCTGACTGGGAGATCAACTTAGTCTTTATAATGCTTAATAACTCTAATGTTGGCATGAAAGTTGAGGGAACAACTAGCGAGTCGAATGTAGTGTCGAAAATAAATTATGCTCAATTCTACCAGTGTGTATAAAGACGAGTGAATATCTCCAACGGCGTGCGCACTCTGCCTATCTACATCCGTAGATGGCTTCCGCAGAAATGTACTCTTCTACCACTGGCTAATTCATACTCTTACCTAAAATTGTGCGAAATAATGGAGCTTGTACAGATTTTGCGCTCTGCCTTCGTCTCTAGCGAGGGAGGGGGGGTGTTAGATCTCCATTATTTGACAATTTGTTACTCACTGGACGGCAGGGTTCTTCATGGATTCCCAGGTGGAAGGAGATGTCTCTGGAACCCACCTGGCTACCAGTGACTTACCCGACCGCCTTCAAATTCTTGAAGGATAAATGGATGGCGCACTCATAGGAGGGAGAGGAGAGGCAAACTCATCATTAATTTTCAATTCGAGCGTTTTGCTTGGTGCTTGAAAAAAAAGTAGAGGCCATTGCAGGTTTGCAATGGCAGTGGGAAACCCGCAGCCTCCCGCGCTCGCCCTCAGAGAGTTAGTTGGCTGGGCTCTTCTCAGTATACTGCATGCTAGGCCTGATATAATGAAGTCTGGCGATTGAAATTTTTCCAAGCCCCCAAAGTTGAGCAAACTTTCAGGAAGATTCAAAGAGCCTCAATTTGACACTGAGTGCTGCCCGGTAAATAACAGATGATAATAATCCTTTCCATTTTGTTAGGGGGATTACATCCTAAGAAAACGTCCGCGTCAGGGATTTTCAGTGAACTGCGTGACGTGACGTGTGGCGCTTTATGACGTCATCAATAACCTTGACCTAATTTTTCTTCTTAAAAAAATGCAAATAACCCCCCCCCCTCCACCCTCTCAGAATTCTCTCGTTGATCTGTCATGCCCTGTTTAAACGGAAAAGTACGAAATAAGATCAATTGTTTGTGAAGGAAATATTTCTAGGTGGATTGCACTAGTATGAAATTTGGAATTTTTCTTCGGGTGAGGAAAAATGATGAACGGGAGCTGGGTGAAAAACGGTGCCTACAGTTTTTGTCAATGAATCAAATATTAGCTAAGAGTACAGAACAAGGTATGGAAAAACTGACCGACGAATGAAGATAGGCATGATAATGACTGACCAATAGATCTGCCGAGTAAGAAGCTTCGAGAAATTTTTGTAGATGTCCGAAATAGGGAACTCTAAACTCTGAAGGATGCTCACTTCTGCATTCAAAACAAGCGACTGTGGTAGCGATGACATTTTGTAATTTTCTCGACGACACCAGAATAAGGTCGAGCAATAAGAAGTGAATTCCTCTGACTTATATTTCACATTGAAACGTCTGCATCATGCCAAAGAATATTGATAAAATTAATTTTTGATATGGATATATATTTTCCAAGAGGGATATTGGCCGAACGTTTTTTCACAGCGGTGTCACAAAATTGAAGGTGATGACGTCATGGCGTGATGACATCACTAAGATTGTTTTAATGAAGTCATAGGTTGACGTCATCAGGGTGGGGTTTTGGGATATCTCTTCCCGGGTTGATGATGTTACAAAAGTGTGTATGTTTCAAGGTGATGGATAAAGACGTCATGAGCTGATGACGTCACAAAATTGTATACGTCTTACGGTTAGGAATGATACCGTCGCTAGGATTAGAAGTGATGACATCACTAAAATATACATCCATGTTCTAAGGTCAGGGGTGATTACGTCATGGAGTAATGACGTCACCAAGGTTGGGTTGATGATGTCACAGGTGGGTTTGAGAACGTCCTGTCCCAGGTTGATGATGTTATAAAAGTGAGTATGTTTCAAGGTTATGGATAATGACGTCATGAGCTGATGACGTCACAAAATTGTTTATGTCTTAGGGTTAGAAATGATAACGTCACTAGGATCAGAAGTGATGACATCACAAAAATATGCCTCCATGTCCTAAGTTCAAGGGTGATTACGTCATGAAGTCATAACGTCACCAAGGTTAGGTTGATGATGTCACAGGTGGGTTTGAGATCGTCCTGTCCCAGGTTGATAAGAATGATGTTGCAAAAGTGTGTATGTTTCAAGGTGATGGATAATGACGTCATGAGCTGATGACGTCATGGATTCATGACGTAACCAAGGTTAGGTTGATGATGTCGCAGGTGGGTTTGAGATCGTCCTGTCCGAGGTTGATGACGTTACAAAAACGTACCATGTGTTTAGAAGTGATGACATACATCCATGCTTAAGGTCAGGGATGATGATGTCATAGAGTGATGGCGTGATGGAGTCATGATGTCACCAAGGTTGGGTTGATGATGTCACAGGTTGGTTTGAGATTGTCCTGTCCCAGGTTGATGATGTTACAAAAGTGGGTATGTTTGAAGGTGATAGATAATGACGTCATGAGCTGATGACGTCACAAAATTGTATCCGTCTTAGGGTCAGGAATGATAACGTCACTAGGATTAGAAGTGATGACATCACAAAAATATACATCCATGTCCTAAGGTTAAGGGTGGTAACGCCATGGAGTAATGACGTCATCAAGGTTGGGTTGATGATGTCACACGTGGGATTGAGAACGTCCTGTCCCAGGTTGATGACGTTACAAAAACTTTCCATGTGTTTAAAGGTGAGAGGTGATGACGCCTTGTGTTCATGACGTCCTGAAGTCACAATGTTGACGTGACGGGCTAATAATATCCCAAAATGTATGCATCCAATGGTTAGTAGTGGTGACATAACGGGTTGGTGACGTCATGAAGATGAATATGTTTCAAAGATAGGGATGATGATATCACAGACTGATGACGTCACAGAAGTGTTAACGTCTTGAGATAAGCATTGATGATGTGACCTAAATTTTCAATACTAGCTCTATACTGAGATTATACTAGCCTTGAAATATTCTAAACTGGACCTATACTAGATCACGAAAAGGGGCGAATGAGCGGAGAGAGTGAGTTCCTCAAAAGCCACTAGTGAGGCCCGCTCGAATTCTCTAAAGTAGACTTATACCAGGTCAAGAAGGAGGGCGAACGATCGAGCTCCCCAAATCTTGAAATATTTTGAACTAGACGTATACTAGATCTGCGAGTAAGCTGCTCAAAAGCCACTAGCTACTGAGAAAGACATGAAACATGATCTTTGCTCATTTGGCTGTGCCACAAAATTAAAGCGGAGTGATTGAGCCCCCAAAAGCCACTGGCGCCCCCCCCCCAGAAGTGATCATAAATGGCCCCAATCTTCATTAGAGATTTGAACAATTTCTATTTGGCGTTAAATCATCAGAGAAATTCTGATCGTCTTCAGCTATGGAATTTGACCTGTATGTGATCCTTGGTTATTTATTCAAAGATATGCGCCCCAGTCTCTTCACTAATCCCTGTGAGAATTAATAGCATCAATAAGATTTGCCAAATTTTGGCCGGGCACACCCATAGACTCCTCGTTTTACTCTTCCGAGTATGCCTCCCTTCGGAAGTCTCATGACCTTGACCTACTTTGAAAAACAGTACATATTTCAAATTTATAATCTTGAGCGAGAGCATTCTCTTCTCGCTCCTCCTTAATGACCTTGATCTGAATCATCTTGAGCCGTATTAAGGTTTCTCAAAAATGACTACCTCAGAACTTGACCTACGTTTATGAAACTAGAGTTTATAGCGTTCCTGAACGCATTCCCTTAAACTATTAATGACGTTGCAGCCAGAGTTGTCGCAAATTTTCATTCTAGTTGTACGAGGTGCAAGGACGCAAAAAATATCCAAAATTAGGTCGACATTCCTTCGTGTATTTTTCATATTTTCTTCTGTTAATCGATCTAATACGAGTATTTCTGATCACATTCCCAACTGCCTAATAAAGTGTATTTTGGTAGCTTCGAGCTATCGACCATAACTATCCTGGAAATCATTTTGCTGTTGAAAGTCGAATTCTGACAATTTTCTCCATCCTATGGGCGAAGCTGTACTAATAATTTCGTCCATCAAAAATTCTAGAATCAGATTTAAATGTCACTCCGTTGAGGATTCAAAATCGTTCGTATTTTTTCAATTTTCAAAAAAAATCACACTCTCGCTCGAAATGAACTGCTTTCTATTCTCGCTGATATTTTTTTTTTATTAGTCCATTCGAATTGATACGGAAAACGTGACTATGTCCAACACGCCCCGAGACTAAATTAACTTACATAACGCGGAGCAACAGAAAATCGGGTAAATAGACGAATAAGAGAGTAGGAAAAAAAGCTCCCCATTCCCGAGAAGAATAGCGCGGAACAGCTGTTACGAGAAGGTAGAGGCTCGACAATTTTGGCCCAAAATTCATTTGGGAAAAGAAAAGCCGACCGCAGGTACCTTCTTTTTCGAACACTATACTGTTTCGACTACAAATCAAATTAATAGTCGAACGACACAGAAAAGGTCTCTTGAAAATAAGCACAACGAATGTACCGAGAGTCAGAGAGCGGGTGCGGCGCTGGTGTCGAAGAGCGAGTGAGAAAGACGAGCCAAAACGCGAAGAGCTATTTAGCCAGAATCAAATACTTCGGCTTCGATAAAGTGTAATTACCTTTTACGCTCTCGCTCATGGTATCCGTAATAAGTACGCTGTAGCCACCCCGAGTTTGTGTGTATGTGTTTGTGTGCACGTGTATACGCGCGAAAGAAGTGAATTCGTTCGCGAACGACGTACTATTAGTTCGTACAACGCGCGATACTGTACGCATGTACCCTAAAATGACGCCCCTGTGTGTTTGGCCGGGATCGCGGACGATATTTCCAGTATATTTTGTCAGTTCTGGGCTTTTCAGCCGCGTAACGCACGAAGCTGCAAATTTCGGCAAAATTGCGAACGAGTCCGTCCGTCTATTATAGTATTCGTCTGCGGTGTGTGTGCGTGTGTTCTACGTGTATATTATGGATTGTGTATTGTGTACACGAGTTATAAGCTGTTCTGCGTACGTTAGCCCCACCCAAAATAGAGCAGAAGAGACGTATTTCGGCTCGGTGTTTGGTATTTTTTAAAAATAATTTTAGAATACAAAAAGAAAATCAAAGTTTTCAATCAGACGAGCTTCGCGAATGTATTTGTTTGTGCGTACGGAAAATTATAAAGATGGTGCACGAAAGTTGTCGGTTTTTTGCGGATGATGACATGCACGCATTCGGCGAACGTGTTATCGCTTGAAAGTTCAGCTACAGATATGGAAAGCTTATCTATATTCGGTGTTTGTGTGTTGGCCGCGCGCGTGTGATCGCACTTCCCGCAAGTTTGAGGGTTTACTGGCAATTTTTTTGGGTAAGTTCGGAGTAATGAAAATATTATTGTCTTTTTTGTATGTACGTTGAGCGGCCGGTGTGAGCCGGAACAGGGTTACCTTTTTCTGAAAAATATGGAAAACTGAAAACAGTCGAAAAATTTAGTCGGTCGCTGTAAATCTTGGGGAAATTAAAATTTTTGAAGAATAAGATGCCACTCCTGGATTGTTCGATAATTTATTTAAATCTTCAATCTTGACTTTCTCGACAGTTTTATAAGTCATAAATTACCTGATTCTCCATTTTAAAGATGACTCTGCAATAAAGGTTGAAATGAAGATCATATTATTGCACTACAAAAATCACCGGTGTCTCCCTAAGTGGTGTGTAAGAGAATGGAATATTTGTACAAAATCATGAGTCACGTTAGATGTAAAATAACTATATCTTATCCAAAATGTTTTTTTAACTCCATTTCTCTTGAAAAATGATAATTTTTTTCTCTAATTCAATTACATTGAGTCAGGAGTTGTTTCTGTTGGTCTGCAAGGCTTCAACAATATAAATCCTCTCCCGGTATTCAACAGAGCCGGATTAAGCTTCTCGGCACCCCTGGGTATTTCCTCGGTAGCACCCCAGCGGAGAACGGAGAATTACTTTTTCTCTCTCTCCCACATGCGCACCGTCCGTCGCTACTCACATTTTTTTTCATCGGAAATTTTGCGCCCCCCAATAATTTTGCACGTGGGGCACGTGCCCCGTGGGTAATGTGGCACTGGTATTCTTATTGCTTTTTAAACTTTACTAGAAAATTTTGGTCTGTTGAGTTGCGACAGTTTCTTATCACCTAAATGACTGAGATTCTTTCAAATAATTATTAGCTTTTCCCTTCTCGTGAAGATACCTGCGACCCTGTACATCTTATTATTATCAGAAAATTTGTTCTATGATCAGAGCTCTCACGCAAAAATTTCCGCCGGCCGGCGTTTCTAGAACGCTTCAGGGGAAGAAATTCCAACCATCGAGCTGTGGGAACATGGGAAAATTTCGACTTTCGTGTGAGAATGGGCACTTGGAAAATTTCTGACCTCCGAAATGTGAGTTGTGGAACTTAGGAGGATGTCCACTCTAGTCATAGGGGGATATAGGGACATGATGAGGTTCGAATTTGGAAGCTGTAAGTGTTCGAACAGTCAGACATGGAAAAAGTTTAGATGACATGAGCATCTATGTCAGAAATTCGAAGGAGTTGAGGTCACTGATCTGGAAAAAAGTGTGACGTCATCATAAGATTGTAATTGGAGAGTAGGAGGGCAACTACACAGCTTGAAAGTGAAAATTCTTTTCAGACCTCTTCCAAGGTCAACAAAGAAGACAGAGAGAAAAGAGAGGAATCTTAGACGAATAGGGAACGACGAATTCCAATAAAGTAGTTTTACAGACATTATCGCAGCTCTGAATTAACCACCTTTAAAAAAAACCTGCACATTTTCTATAACTCACTATAATTTCTGACGTTTGTATCGGTGAAAAATTTGGAACGGCCACTGGTTTGAAAGCGTCATAATCTTAGGGATCAATTTTAGACTGTCTATTTAGCCCTGTAAAGTCAGAATAAAAGGATAAGTGATGGGAAAAAATACAGAATTAGGTAAAGTTTGAAATCGTACTCTCTTTCCAAGAAATATCGGGAGTGGTCCAAATCCGCATGTGCCTCAATCCTCCGCTCTGGTTGAAAAATCTAGCAATTTACTTCAGTCGCAGTTTATAGAAGACCGTTAGTTGTAGGATGACCAGTCTCAGATGACGACTTTGATCCTCATCTCAAGATCTTAGTATGCACTGGCAACAACCTGAATTTGTAGGACTTCACGAGAAGTCGAAATGAGATTATCTAACCTTGAAGTTGGGTTCTGTGACTGGTATTCCACTCATCATGGTATTGAGAGAGCGTTAGTTGAACTAGAAAATTTGTTGTGTTTTTCCAACAAAAACAGGGACATAAATCTCATATCAAGGGACGGCACCCTCAAATTCACCCCATTGATGAACTGGTACAATTTTTGTATCATTCTTTCACAAAATTAGGTACAGTCCGAAATTTTATGTTTTTTCCAAGAAATATCGAGAGTGGTCCGAATCCGCGTGAGCCTTCGGTTGAGAAATCTAGCATACCTCTTCAGTCGAAGAATTTTGTAATTGCATGACGACCAGTCTCGGATGACAGAGGATTCTCTGTTCTCTTCTTCAACGGCGAGATCTCGCGGTCTTATATAACAGCATTTTTCACAATTGTATTGTACACTCGTTTTAGTGGATAACCCGCCATGGGGGGAAGGGGGTGGGGATATCCTTCAAAAACTACCGCAAGCACATCCCCGCCCGACTTTTGTTACGTCATCATTTTCGGAGAAATATCCAAGGACTTTGGATTTTGATGACGTCATCAAGCTAAGTTAGGTTAGGTTATGTTGCATAGGAAGGGCACGTCTTCAAACTGAAGTCATAAACTTGTGAATGGTCAACCTGAACGAGGTTAGATTACATGAAAGAATTTTTCAAGTCTAGATGTAGGGATTTTTCTAGGCCAGATCAAGTTAAGAGAGAAACTCCAGAAGATATTTATTATTTCGTCGTACATCTTTTATCGATTGTGCTGAGCCACTGTACAGTAGAGATATGTTTTCTTGCGCGGCTGAAGCTTCCCTCACAGCAATTTCGTTCCTTTAGACCTCACGTTTTCCTACCACCAAGACTTAAGGAAACAATTTCAATCCGTTTTATACTTCCAGAGGCTAGATGTGATCCAAGCGTTCCCGTTGAAACCTGATATTTATGAAGGGAACAAAAATAAGGCTAGCTTTTTTCCACGGAGCCTCGGCCTAAGTTTTCAGTGGCATCTAATTTCATCCGTCGGTCCCACAGGAAAGAATTCAACATCGCTGTTGCCTTCCCACCCTGAATATTCTGGTCCTAGGATCCATCTCTTAATATCCTGAGATATACTGATTCGCAGATTCTTATACCTCTTGCGACTCTGTGATCGTTCTGTGTCTATTCCGACTTGGAGGACTAGAGATTTGGTTTTGGAATCACTATCTCCAGCTTAACCACTTTCACGTCAGTCCACCTGTGCGTTTTACTCAGTTGTTCTCTGGTATATTTATCCTTTCAGGCATACCCTACGACGTACACAGCTGTCCGTTCAGTGTGCAAAGGTATACGTTACGGCTCTTAAACACGGGACATCGAGGGAACCTTCGTAGCTTGAGATACGTTATCCAGATGTTAGCTTAATCAAGCTGGGAAGTATGGGAATATCCGCGCTGGTCATCGTATTTCTCAACCTAATAGGGCAAAGAACAGAGATTTGAAATCCAGTCATTTGTATTGGATGATACTGTTGTGCCCTGTCGCCGCTCTTAGGCTCTTGTGGTTGTCACATTCGGATCTCTGATGCCGTTGTCGTCCAATTGCAGGCCTGTCTCGAACTGTCAAAAATTCTACAATTGTTCTGGAAGCTCATACATTTTCTATGCAGCTTGGTCCTCGTACAGTTCCTCCCATCTTTGGCGTCATATGTGGCTTACTTTTGCAGCGTTTTATTTGCCTCTTTTACGCTCTGTAATGGAGTCTTGTCTAAAGCGTTTACCGCATGTTTTGTTCCCGACAAAATAAATTCGAGGTAATTTCCTGAGATGCTTGCTTCGTGGAATGTATGGTTATAGAACAGAAGTATTTCCCCGTTTCCATGTTGTAAGGGAGGGAGAGAAGAATAGCAGGACATAGTGACTTCATGAAAAACTGTTTCAATTTCTTAGGTATTTTTTTCTTTTCAGTCACTCTTTAGTTTTCATATCAGTTGAATCCGTCTGTCTGGAAGGTAGCACCGCATCTGGCAACCTACTTTCATTCCAATTCGTCGATAATTTTCGTCTCTCTCCTGTTGAATACCCCAGAACTACACTATACTACTATCAGTTTAGTAAACATGGAAAAGTGAAAAAGCCCGGGAAAATTATTGTCGAATATAGTGGCAATCCTTTTTAACACACGTACGTGACCGATTCTTATCGCGTCACGAGGAAAAGAAAAAAGTGTTCCATAATAAAAGGTCATAGCAGTACATAGGCGATTTTAGTTGTATAGTCGTACGAGGGAAATTGTTTCCATAATAAAATGCACCGTCGCCCTCGCGAAAAGATAAACTATCGGCTGCGGATCGCGTTTTAACTTTTCAGCCGAATATCGCCGCCAGCTCCGACGTATTTTCGTGTAGGAGGTTTTCACCGTTTCCTCGCTTTGATGGCGAGATCGTAAACGATAAAGAGCATCGAGAGAATGAGAACGAATAGCGTATATACACTCGGAAAGAGAAAAGATGTACTCGTATTTACCGAAATGCTCTTCGCCGCGTACGTGTGCGTACAATTCGTCCTTTCTCATTCGGACCGCTAAGACGTCCGTGAATCGAACATAACCCGCGGAAAATTGGCGGACTTTTGAAAAAGGGAAAGGCGTGTATTGTTTGCGATGAAATAATACTCTACGTGCATTAGAAATGGAAAGGAAAAGCGTCTAGAATGTATCGTTCGTTTTCGTTTCTCATTTTTCAAAAAATTGTGACGATATCGTATTTGTTAGCGACGCTCTCTAGTCTTGTACGCGCGGTGTCGGATAATACATTATTGTTCGACTTGTCGGCTGGGAAGCATTTGGGAGTAGTATCATCGCTCAACGTTGATATTGCGTGCGAAAAACGATCTTGACGATCCATTTGTACAAGTATACGGTGGTGTACGGCAAGGTTGGATTCATTAGTTCCTGGCAGTAAATCGTAATGAAAATTGGCAGCCTACGAAGAAGCTTATTAGAAACGGCGGCGGCGGTGGCGTAGGTCCGATGGATTTTCGCGGGCTCGCTCTTCGAGTGTTATTATAGTGGGTAACGATGGTAATGAAAAGTTCCGGATTCCTTAAGCGTAGTTATAGTCTTAGGTAAATCGCCTGCTGTTTATGGTGGCCATAATGCTTGATTTTTATTGGAGTTACGTGAGCGTAATCCTGTAACGAGACAGTCGGGCTTACGACTGCTGAATGAATCTTCCTTTTCTCTCTCCTTTGAAATTGTATACCTCTGCTAGGAAATATTGTCTAACTATACATCGTTCGATGGTTTTCCATTAACGTGAACGTTTCGAGATGAATCCTTAACCTTTGTAGAAGAATAATTGTTTCGCGTTGTAATGCTTCGCCGAAAAAGCAATTAAAATAATTTTACGGATGCGGCTGACGGTGGATTATCATTCTGTAAACTCGAGGTACTTTCATCAAAAGGTATGGGAGGCGGCTGTCTGTGTTTTTATGTTCTTCGTGTGTACCTTAGAGCTTTTTGTCTTTGGTGTCTAAAGCTATTTTTGTTAACAGGGAACCTGTTTCATCGGGGGGGGGGGGGGGGGGATCTTTCCGGGCAAACCTCAAAGGTCAAAAATTTTGCAAGTCCCCTTCCTATCATATATTTAGCTTGGTGGTGGGTGTATCCTGAATCCTGATAGCTCCTTCACGTAAATAAAAAAGACACTAAAAAAACTGCGATGGGGTTATATCCTCCTAATCCCCACCCCTTTATCTACATCACTGCTCTTGACGCACAAGTTCGTTGAAACACCTTCAACTGTTCGTCGATTATTTTTCACACAAGATTTGAAATACTGGCTGGTTTTCGATCGACTTTCCCTTTCCCCTGCTTTAGTTTCAGAATTTCAGTTTGTATGGTCAGCGTATTTTGAGAGAAGGCGGTAACAATTCGCGGAAAATAACCAAAATATTTCGATTGAAAGACCGATCATGATGACGATGCACATTTGCGCTTTTAGGTTAATTATCATTAATTGAAAATTTCACTCGAAAAAATATGAATCAAATACCAACGTTTCCTGTCCAGCTGCCTCGACTCTCCCCTTTCAAATTCGAGGAAAGTTCACCGAACAATATTTAAATTAACGTTCCTAATATGATCGATAAATTTAATTATTCTAATTTCACGGAGGTAATTAACCAAAATATCTTTTTGGATACTTAATCACACTCGTATTCGATACTATCAGTCTCTCATCGTCAGCACTTCAACCCTCGGCGTAAGGAAAAATCCGGAAAGTGTAATACGATCGAATAGAGCGCTAAGCATCACGCTACAAAACGTCGAGAAAATAATTGACTCTCGAGAAAATGAGCATTATTTTTCCTCCCGTTCTCATTAATGTAATGGCAATGCGATAAAATAAGGATAAAAAATGAGGAAAGCGTTTGAAGTAGCCCCGAGGCGCCACGAAACGACCAAACTAATTAAGAACACGCAAACATTTAAACGGGGAATTAATCGATGTAGGAGAAAATGAACATTCTATCAGCTTGTTTTTATCACGATCGACGTTAGACTTTTCCCCTTATTTATTATTAGCCTCCCAACAGTTTTCTAAGCGTGAACAATGAATTAAACGCACGCGAAATTTACGGAGATTTCAAGGAAACCAGCAGCGGTTAGAGCGGTCGTTTGAATCGAAGTTTCGACCAACAACCCTTCATAAATTGGAGGAAAATTATTTCACGAGGAATTAACACGTTGAGGTGAAAAAATTTAGGCTTGCTAACTTTCAGTGTATCGACGATGGTAGTCAGGAGTGTGATGTTACCCGCTTTCTCTAGTTGAGAATCCCGCCTTCACATACTAACAGTCCTTTATTTTTCTCTCTTTGAATATCATTCGAGGATTTATGTGTTAAAAGGGCACCCGTTCCATAAGAATTACACAGATAAGTCCTTATGTAATACAGCCGCCGCATCAGGTGCATAGGAACATCTGCCCGCCTTTCAAGTCGCCCATTCTCTAAACATTCTTCCAACCTTTGCGAACCACTTTATTCATATGCCTAACTCGATAATTCAATTCTAGTCCAACATCGAATGATTTTTGCATTATAAACCCTCTTTGCGAAAACAACGAAAGCTATATGACTTGAAAAAACTTTGGTTAAAAAACGAACTTTGGTAGAAACTGAGGGCACGGACCTTTGATGAAGAAAAAGTTGGCTACTAAAATATGAGAAGAGACGCTATATGGGTACTCTTGAGAGCCATACCGATGCGATATTCGTTTCACTTTTACGAAAACTACGTGTTTTCCGTCCAATAATTTTTTCTTAATTTTCACTCATAAAAATACGGGGCGGGGAATTTCTGCCTATAGAAGCCATTAATGCGACATAAAAAGTATGCTCCGATAGAAATAAAAATTAGCGTAGGGACTTTCTTTCAAGGACCCGAGATATCGAAAATGACGTAAGAATTGAATATCATAAAAGAGCTCGAGATCAAGATACAACGAACGTTTTCAACGAGAAAACATTTTATAGATAGCAAAATTCTGCTTCGTGATCAGAGTAGTGACGAAAATTATGATAACTTGAAGTCGTTGATAGAAAACGGTGGCGTAAATACGATTTTCTATGGGGGGGGGGGAGGTAGACAAAATCACTGCATTCAACAGAAAAAAGACATATATTATAAACCCCCCATCTAACTATTCGATTGACCGATTTTATCAAATTTGGATGAGTTTCCTTGAATTGGACTGCGAGCTACCAAAATAACATCGCGAGCTACGGGTTGCCGACCACAGTCCTAGACCAACCCGTGAGTGAGCCCCCCTAAAGTTATTAGCCTAAAATATTTCAAAGTGGGCTTATACTGAATCGAGCGAGCATGCCGCTCTAAAGCCTTAGCCTAAAATATTCTATGATAGACTTATGCCATAAAAGACACGTTAATGATCTCTCTAACGGCAACTCTCAGATATTTTTGTCTCGCATAATCCACAACATATCTGATGGGGCAAAATTTGGAAAAGACACGAAACATGATCTCGATTATTTTTGGCTACGCCAAGAAATCCATCACTTTTTTCCAATTTTTCGCTAAGGGAGCTGAATAGTGATATGGGTCGACAGAAATTGCATCTTTGAGAAGTTTCAATTTATGCACTCTATGCCTTTAATAACTTTGAAACGGAGTTGACGAAAAAAAAAGTGATTTTATATCTTTAGCTAGCGAACGCGTGCCGACCCTAAAAAAGGTTCCTTCGGGTGGTCTGTCTTGTAACATAGGTAACGGAACAAATCAACGACGATTGAATCTTTGATGGCTCTGCAGCTAGGATGCCAGATCTACGGATTTTCGGTCCTCAAAAGAGATACGGGTCTTTCTTTTTCTGTAGATTTTATACAATACGGATTTCTTGCGATCAAGGGAAAGTTACCTTGAACACCACAACGAGAGATACCTTTCTCCTGCTCGATATGGGCTAATACTGCAGTGTCCCGTAATATTGAGTCGATCAAGGGAAAAGTACCTCAGCTACCTCTATAAGACATACCTTTCTCCTGATTGTTATCAATGGATCAATCAAAGTCCGTAGAAATCTGTTTCTGGCATATTTCATTTCTTTACTTTGACCTGACCTTAATTTTAAATTTTCCGAGTGCCCTCGCCCCCCTTCACCCTCGTATCTCCGTGGGTGATTTGAAAATTTGTGAGTTCATCCCACGAGTTCACCTCGCCCAATTTAGATACTAGGTTTATATTAGCTTTATGATCGCTATATTCTAGCTTTGAGCCTTCATTATACTAGATCTAATATACAGTATACTAGCTGTGGAAGCCAATTAAAGAATAATCGATATTTCGATACAATCGAGATCATTAATGGATAATCTAGATTGATGTATCGATATTATTGAGATTGATATATCGATATTATCGATATTGATATATTGAATGATAATATAGAAATTGATATATCAATATAATCGAGATTTCGATACCATCGAGATCAGTAATCGATATCATTAAGATTGCTGTATCGATATAATCGAGATTGATATATCGATATTATCGAGATTGATATAAGTGATCTTTACTTTGAATTTCCTTGCAAACGCCCGAAGACATAATATATAGTTTCTGTTTGTACTCTGAGTTGCGTGAAATTTGACCACCGCGAATGAGCAGGTATTAGGCCTAAACTAGGCTGTTTGATTATATAGGTCTATACTGGGCTTGACATGGAACCATGATCTTTTTCTATTTGGCTCTACCAGAAGATTTTTAGGCCGTACAAAAAATGGCGGATACGGATTTTTGAAACTACCATCTGGCAACACTGCTCTGCAGGCACCCCATCACCCACGAGGCGAAGTTGACCCCCTTCCCCCCTCTCTCGTTGTTGTAGTTGAAATCTCGAACCCTCGACCCAATCCAGGAATCTGCGAGACCGTTCGAGTTTCGTCCCAGTATACAGTATATTAGGTTACTGTAGCTTTAGACTAGTCTTAAGCAAGCTCTATTAGCTTTCAACCAGACGTAACTTACGCCTATGCCACGTCATACTAATGCTAGACTATACTAAGCCTAAAATTGGCATAGCATGTCTGCGAGGCCGAACTTGAGTTTCCCAGATTCAGCAACAGTTATTTTTGCTTTAAACTAAGCTTAATTAGGCTATATTAGCTTTAAAGGCACGGGAAGGATGTTGATCAGTTTGAATCCCATTGTGACGTCATCATCATCCGTTAAATTGATGAAGGGGAAGGAAGTTCGGTGAAAACTTTCGTTGATATCAATATCGTATGTGTAAATCAAATATTCTTGACAGCAGGAAACTTGTTCCATCTCTCCGAGGCAGTCACCCACAGACACCTTCTCAACCCTTCTAGACGCATTTTTCTGAAACGTCTCTTTTTACAAACCCGACTCTTCTGCTCAGGAGGCGTCCCTAAATTACATGAAGCATATTGGAGGTGGAAGAGTGTCTAGACAAAGAAGGGGGGAGGAGGGAAATCTCGCGTGATTTTTTTCAACAAGAATAATAGTCTTAAATAATGCCAACCTGAGTTTCATTTCAAAGTAATACATTCTCAAGATGCAAAGCGGCCGAGCTGATTTTTTGACATGTTTCATCGACCTGACCCCTAATTTGAAATTTTGCGAGTTTAATCGAATTTTGCGAGTGCCTCCCCTCCCCTGCACCCTGGTTACTCCGTGGGTGATTCAACAATTTGCGAGTTTGTCCCGCGATCACCTTGCCCAGTTTATATACTAGCTCTATGGTGGCGTTATACTAGCTTTATACTAGGATTTAACCAGTTGTAAACTATCGCCTCCCCTTTCGCCCCTTTTAGGATTTTACTAGTTCTAAACTGGGCATACTAGCTTCATACGAGCTTCATGGTGGCTTTATACTAACTTCATACTAGGATTTAATCAGTTGTAAACCAGATATGTGACCTGTTCCAAGGGCAACTAGCAGCAGAACGCAAATTTCCCAGGAGAGCGAAAACTGAGTTCAATTGCTACCCTTCAGTGCTGCAGTGCTGCCAGATCTCGAAAATAAGGATTTTGCTTGAAATACGAATTTCTTGCGCTCAAGGGAAAAGTACCTCAGACACCTGCATGAGAGATACTTTTCTCCTGGTCGTTATAGTCTGATACTGCAGTCTTCCGTAAACATCAAATCGATCAAGAGAAAAGTACCTCAGCTACTTTGATGAGAGATACCTTTCTCCTGATCGTTATTGATAAATCGGTCAGGTCCTACAAAAAATGACGGATTCGGATTTTTGAATATATCTGGCAGCACTGATACCCTTTCCCCGAAACAGGTACTTGGTGCTAATAGTCCTTATCTTGGAACAGGTCACGTATATAATACCCCGCCCCTCCCTTTCCCCCCTTTTAGGCCAAGTTTCATGAAAACACAAACACATCAGGCATCAGATAGCTGTATACTAGCTTCCCCATTCACCTTGCCCGGTTTATATGTATACTAGCTTTATGGTGGCCTTTTACTAGATTTATACTAAGAACCTCCCCTCCCCCCTCCCCTCCAAAGTGTCCGGGCATAAGCTAATACTGTATAAACGGATCTAGTCAGTTTATACTAGCAGGCTTAGGCATCCTATGTATCTATTGTATTTCTTCTTTAATTCCCTATCAAACTGGACCTTTTAACTCTACTATAATAGGTTTAGCCTGCTTTATATAGGCCTTGAACTGAACCAAGAAGGTGGTAAGTCTGAGCACTAGGCTTTTTCTGGACCTGGCTTTGGACTAGGTGTAGGCTTACAAGGATTTTAGCAGTCTCAAATTATTATAATACCCCTCTAGGATTTTATCAGGCTTAAAGCTATTTGCTTCCGTTCGTTTGCCTCTAAAAGTTATTAGCTAGGAATATTTCAAAGTAGACTTGCTTGCAATATTATTTCCAAGTAGACTTATATCAGACCAAGGATGGGGCGAAAGAGCGGAGCGAGTGAGCCACCTAAAAGCTCTTAGCTTGGAATATTTCAAATTAGAGTTATACCAGATCAAGGACGGGGGCAAAAGAGCAGAGCGAGTGAGCCACCCAACAGCCATTGTTTGAAAATATTCTAAACTAGACACGTAGTAGAGCTCTTCTAAAGCTACTAGCTTGAAATTCTTGAAAGTAGGTTCCTGCTCACCCAAGGAGTGAGCTACCTACCCAACAGCTATTGGCTTGAAACACTCTAATTGAAACTATACACCAAATGCTGGTAAAGCTGGCCCTCAGACCTCACACGTGGGGCCGCTCAACTAATTATAAAGCAAACCAAGTTAATAATGAAAACCAACGAGTGAAAACTCATGAAAAGGCAGCAGACATGAAACATGATAGTAGCGAAAGATGATGAGGGTGATTTTGTGTTTTCTCCTGTTCGACGAAAAATGGTTCAAAAAAGATTATGCTGCCCTACGTTGTAGTGCATCGCGTAAAAATTTGAGGTGAATTGGTTTTTACGGCTCACTGATAATGACCGTTTTCTTTTCTCATTCTGATATCAATTCAATTCGCAAGACCAAGTTCGCCTTCTACAGTGCGTAGTTCGAGATATGTTTTGAGAGTTTTCTTCTAACAGGTATACCTCTTTCATACACTCGTACACGGCACATGAATATCGAGTATCCGTACCTAGAAAAACTGCGACGACAAAATAAATGGGAAAAAACCGCGCGCAACTGCGTTTCTGACATTAAAATCGCAAATAATGTTATTTGCAAACAACGAGCGCAGTCATATCAAACATGGAAAAACGTATATTCAGTACGTACGGAAATTAAATTTTCATTTTTTGCTATATACAGGAGATAAACGGGCTTTTCTTTTCTGGATATGCGTTCAGCGTATATATTTTGACGAGACAAATATACGCTCGCTTTCCTGGATGCAGTTTCACTACCGCCGCAACCTTCTCTCTCCCGCAAGTGCTCGCGATTATTATCCTCTTCTTCGGCCTGGAACTTTTAATCAGCTTTGATGACTGCTGCACCCGTCGAACGAGTTCTACGTACGTATGTGTACACCAGTACAAGCTTACGATAGTATAGGCGTCCTATACTCACGCACGATGTGTCCCGAACGTGGTACGCGCGCGAACACAATTTCCGCCATTCAAATTACGTAGTTACGACAGTTTTGAATAATGTAGCTTAATGAAACTTGAAAGAGTGTGAGAGAGATAGCTGTAGCAAAATTCAGTTAGGAGTTTTCTTCTCTCCGCCGCCGCTCGTTTCCGTCTTATATGCGCGCTGTATATAGTTTGGTACCCGACGAGTAATACGGTTCGTATATCATGCACGTACTGTATTACCCAGGTACAAAGTTGACGATGGAAAATGGTACGACATCAATCACACCCATATTAAATCACATTCTGTATATATCGTCGTCTGGTAAAAGCGATCCACGTTAATTTCTTCGCATAAATACGCGACGTGCATATACGAATTTATGATAAGCGTATACAGTATCCTTGTGTTAAAAGGCTCGCTACGCTCTAGAAAAATCAAAGGTAGAAAACTATATACGTAGATAAAAAGATGACCATTTTTTACGTTAAAATAAACAGCGCCGCAAACGCGACTGTTGACATCGTACGGAGTGTAAATACGCTTTACATCAATGGCGAAGCACCTAACTCTGAGAGGATTATACTAAAACAAGAATAGGGGTGAAGAGGAACGAAAGGGAGGGAGAAAAACAAGAAAATAGAAAATACTATTCAGAAAGAAACACTTTTCAAGTGCGATACATGAAGATAATAACGGGCTGCAGTCTACATTGTGTATAGAAGTACACGTAAGGTACTCTTGTCTGTGTAAAAATGTAGAGGAAACACTCAATCCTCGAATAACTTATTCACCGAGAATAATGGCTCGTTATTTTAATTACGAAAATGGAGGCGAAAGATAAGAACGCTAATGAACGACAAGCACCGGCGACGAGAACGAAGGCAGTATATGGGAAAAAAGACACACGCCGAAGATGAAAATTACGATGAGAGAAGGCTCCCTCCTATCCCTCACATAAGTTGAAAATTTTTTGTTCACGAACTCAGTCCGGGCAGAACCTCTGGTGTACAGATGCAATAGGTGCAGTGTGAAAAAGAAAAATAGATACCTAAAAATTCTTTCTTGGAGTGTCGTAGAAAATATTTTCCCCCGTATTGTTCGTCGAGCTCGTGTCGTAAAAGTAAGGGAAAGAAAGGAGAGAAGCAGCAGTCCTCCGTCTACGAGGCTAAAATAATAATAATGAAAAATATAAATACGACGGGGATTGTAAAATTTCGCGCGTTATAGTCTGCGAATATCGAGTCGAAATGAAAAAATTCTTATTGAGAATTTTATTGCGGGGCGTTGTCGAGTGTGGTCCCTTTATATTATGAAAAAGTGAGTTGTCCGCCCCGTCTCCTCGCAATTCATTCGCGTAGCGCGATGAAATATGAAAATGCCTAAATTCTTGTTTTCCTATCCTCTCTGTCTCCTTCTTTATAAAAAGTATGCAAATATATGAAACAAAAAAATTCTTCGCGAAAAGAGCGTTTTTCGCAAATTCATGGTGCGCCATCAAAATATGCGAAGAGAAATACAAGAATAAAACTAAGTGTGTTTATCTTTCATTTTTTGTTAGAAAACTACCATCATCGTTGCCATTAGAGAATTTCGCGAAATTCGGTAAACTTTACCGTATGCCTCGAATCTTTGCTCTCATGACCGCCAGAGGAGTCGAATAATGGAAACGAGTGCTCCCAGGGCCTTCCATAAATGGTAGTTTCGAAGTTTGCAAAAAATGTTTCGTAAAATTTAGGAGGCCTTTCTTTAAGACTCAAAAATATTGCGAGGTGCTTAAATATCTCAAGTGATGAGGACGGTTGTCATTCGTCTGTAGGTACCATTTGATTATATCTGTAGCTTTTTACTCTTTTACCAGGAAGGTAGTCTGAGGTAGTCAAAAAAAAAGTGAATTTTGACCGTATGCACTGAATGAAACTCACGCCATCTCCCTCTGCTCTCTGTCTTGAAGGAATTAGTCCTGCTATGCTTCACAAACTTCATTAAAACGCCATCTCATACCCCTCTTCATTCCTAAGCAGATTTTTGACATGTTTCATGTCTTTTCTCTACCCCCTAATTCTTGAAAATTGTCCGGGCGTCCGGCAGTGACCTTGGGACTTGGAAAATTTTCAACGTCGAATCTCAGCCCTACCCTCTAATTCTTGAAAATTGTCCGGGCGTCCGCGTCTAGGCGTCCGGTTGTGACCTAGGGACTTGGAAGAATTTTGGTAAAAAAAAAAGAAATAATGAAAGAAGAATAAAATACACTAAAATAAACTCAAATAAAATAAAATAGAATGAAAATAAAATAAAATAAAATAAAATAAAGATAAAAAAATTGTCCGGGCGTCCGGGTGTGACTTTGGGACTTGGAAGAATTTTGGTCAAAAAAAGAAATAATAAAATGGGAATATAATTTTTAAAAAATGAAAAAAAGAATAAAAATACAAATAAAAATAAAATTAAAATAAAGATAAAAATAAAAATAAAAATAAAAATGAATAAAATAAATGAAATAAATAAAATAAAATGGAATAAAAAAATAGAATAAAAAAATAAATAAAAAATAAATAAAGTAAAATAAAATTAAAAATAAAAAAGTGAGAAGGATTCCTTGGCGTTGCCAAAAATATAAAGATCATGTTTCATGTCTTTTTGCCAGTCTTCTTAAGCTCTTCATCGTTCAAAAATTTCCAAAATTTCCAGCTTCTTGTTCTAGTATAAGTCAACTTTGGAGTATTTTAGGCTGACTGATTCCTGGGACTCACTCGCTCCGCTCGTTCGTCCCGCTTCTTGGTCCAGTACTAGTCCACTTTAATATATTTCAAGCTAATGAGATTACTGGGCCTTACTCGCCCCGCTTGTTTGTCCCGCTTCCTGGTTCAGTACATGTCTATTTTAGTATATTTCAAGCTGATGAGATTAATTCAATTTAATTTAATTTAATTTAATTTAATTTTCATTTTATTTTTACTCAGGACCGCCCAGGTAATTCGAAGGGGGTAGGGGGGAAGGTTTATTTTATTTAATTTTAATTTAATTTAATCTAACTTAATTCAATTCAATTCAATTCAATTTAATTTTCATTTTATTTTTACTCAGGGAGTGGTACTCGCAGATTTCTGGATGACCTCCCAGGTGATTCGAAGGGGGCAGGGGGGAAGGTTTATTTTATTTTATTTCGATTTATTTCGATTTAATTTAATTTAATTTTAATTTAATTTTAATTTAATTTTAATTTAATTTTAATTTAATTTTAATTTAATTTTAATTTAATTTTAATTTAATTTCAATTTAATTCAATTTTAATTCAATTTTAATTTAATTTAATTTAATTTTAATTCAATTTTAATTTAATTTAATTTAATTTTAATTCAATTTTAATTCAATTTTATTTTATTTTAATTCAATTTTAATTTAATTTAATTTTAATTTAATTTCAATCTAATTTTTATTTAATTTTTATTTAATTTTTATTTAATTTTAATTTAATTTATTTTATTTTAATTTTTATTCTATTTTATTTTAATTTAATTTAAATTTAATTTGATTTAATTTGACTTAATTTGATTTAATTTTAATTTAATTTTATTTAATGTAATTTTATTTGTATTTCATTTCTACTCAGGGGGTGGTACTTGCGGATTTCCGGATAACCTCCCAGGTGATTCGAAGGGGTGCAGGGGGAAGGTTTATTTTATTTTATTTTAGTTCAATTTGATTCAACTTGATTTAATTTTAATTTTAATTTAATTAAATTTTTTCATTTTATTTTTATTTTTATTTTATTCTTTTATTTCATTTCATTTTAATTTAATTTTTTTATTTATTTATTTTTACCCAGGGGTTGGTACTCGTAGATTTCTGGATAACCTCTCAGGCGATTCTAGGTTTTTTTTATTTTATTTTAGTTTATTTTAATTTAAATTAATTTAATTTAATTTTATTTTATTTTATTTTAAGTTTATTTCATTTTATTCAATTTTAATTTAATTTGATCTAATTTTATCTAATTTTAATTTAATTTTAATTTAATATATTTTAATTTAATTTTAATTTAATTTAATTTAATTTTAATTTTATTTTTACTCAGGGGGTGGTACTCGCAGATTTCTGAACGACCTCCCAGGTAATTCACAAAAAATTTTCCAAGTCCATTATAACGGGGAAGGGGGAGGGGGGGGGTTGGTATTTGCAAATTTCTGGAAGTGCATAAGGTGTCAAAAAAGACATGAAACATGTCAAAAAACTTGAATTGAAATTGAATTGAATTGAATTGAAAATAAAAATAAATGTCTGGGCGGTCATTGAGAAATTTGCAAGTATCATCCTCTCTCTCTCAAAAACAAAAAATGATGAAAAAAATTAAATCAAAAAATAAAATAAAATATAAATAAAATCAAGAATAATTCTGAAAAAACTCATCAGCCTGAAGTATACTAAAGTAGGCTTGTACTCGACCAAGAAGCGTGACGAACGAGCGGAGCGAGTGAGGCTCAGTAATCTCATCAGCCTGAAATATACTGATATAGACTGGTACTGGACCAAGAAGCGGGACACACGAGCGGAGCGAGTGAGGCCCAGTAATCTCATCAGCCTGAAATATACTGAAGTAGACTTTCACTAGACCAAGAAGGCTCATTAGCCGGAAATATTCCAAAGTAGACTTATACTACATCAAGCGAGTGCCGCGAGTGAGTCCCAGAAAGCAGTCAGCCTAAAATACTAAGCTGGAAATTTCGGAAATTTTTGAACTATGAAGAGCTTAAGACGACTGGCGGAAAGACGTGAAACATGATCTTTATATTTTTGGCAACGCCAAGAAATCTATATCTTTTTTTTTACGCTGTTTTTTCCCCGTGACAAGGGGCTTGAAAGAATTTCGGTTTTCGAGCCTTATTGTGTGACAGCCCCAATTTCCACCTTCAAATTGAAGACTTTATTGGAAGATGGGAAGAAAATCGCGGTTTTCGCTAAGATTTTTGCTGCAGGGAAAATACCTTTTTGCAGAAGTGTTTCTTTTTTTTTTCGTTTTCCATCCAACCTAGGCGGAAAGTTTCATTGTCCGCTCTGCCAGCGAATCCAAGAATTGCCGACACATCCGGCGCCTCTCAAGGCGAGGATAAGTAACCGCGCGTGAGCTACTTTGAATTTTCTCACAAGCAGCTGGAGAAATGTGGCTGCTCGCGCCACACAGGATGGTGTTGTCATGAACGCTTCTATAAGTCTGGACTGCAAAACCCGTCTGCGAGTAGGGCTGTACGCCAACAGTGCGTTTGAATTCGTTGTTTCAGGGTTACCAGTGTTGGCAAGTAACCAATTCCCTTGTACGCTTACTTCACTCGCTCCGCAAGCCTTGTCCGCCACTGATACATAATATGCTATTTTTATGCCTGCAAGGATTTTTGTTTCGGTACTTGATGAAGATTCCAGCTCGGTCAAAACGTTGTAAGTCTCATTAATGAAACGTGCGAGAAAAGCCTTAAATTCTCTCAAAAATTCAATTATCAAGTCATAATGGGTATGATTGGAGTTGAACTTTGAACGATTGACTTCCAAGCTGTACAAATCATGACCGACGGGACAGAAAAATTTAGACTCTTCGAGATTCCATTCGATAGAACAAGTCCTCAAAAAAATTGAACAGAACTTTACAGAAACGCATTACTTTATTTGAAAAACGAGTAGACCGGTTTCGCAACGCGCGGTAACGCTGCATCATCAGTCTAATGCGTTTCTGTAAAGTTCTGTTCAATTTTTAACATGATGAATCGCAACGTTCACTATTTCAATCTTATCTGAACAAGTCCTCGTTTAACTTCGTTTTTCAGTCGTGGGAAGCTGAACTTCAGTTCTTCAGTCCGCAGCTTTAGCTTCAGGATTTCAAGCACTATGAAGAGACTAATGACGTTGCGGATGTGCTGAACTGGAACGGATTAAAGTGTTTTCTACCTTTTCTGAGCCGAGTCGTGATTTTTGGAAAAGCTTCGACAATTACCATACATTTCTCAACCAGAACGATGAATTGTATTTTCCCCGCACCCGATACTGCGAAGCTAATTAGGGAAGAAAAAAATTCTGGTACTCCGTGCGTTCCTCCTCTGGGGATTAACTGCTTACTTTAACCATGAAAAGAAAAATCCGAAATAAAAAATATCTCTTATAAGGATGACAGATACATACAAATAGTTCGGAATAAGAGAATGAAAAGAAAACGATATTTAGGCTCGAGGGGACGGAGGGGGGAGGAGGAAACATTGACGGTAGAAAAACCTCCAGATAAAATAGAATACATGTATCTCTGTGTATAAAATTTCTGAATTATAATCGTGGGAGAAAAAGCGGGAGAGAAGAAGATGGAAAGAGGGAGAAAGGGAAAGTAACGTAGTGGAATAAAGTATGCGAAGAACGGAAAGGTGAACATTTTGCTACAGGCTCCAACTCTTGGTCTCGCTATAAGACCTTCTGAATTCTAAAAAGTGGAGAGAGAGAGAGAGAAAAATGAAAATTTATAAAGTAAACGTTGACAGAAAAACGAAATCTGTTTTTCATTGAATTTACGACCGAGCCAGGAAATACGCCGAAGTACATTATTATAAAGAATGTTTATCATGTTCGCTCGGCAGCGCATTTCTCCTTTATAAACGATCTTTTATAATTTGTCCTTTGAGTTATTCCTTTCGCGTATAGTCAAAGGGAGAAAATTATGCAATATACGTTCGTCGAAAAATAATGCAGTCGAGATACGTAATTATGGAGGTAAATAGGTTTTTGCGGATAAATTTGGTGGAGCGAGAGTACATCAGGCCGGAAGATGTTTCCTATCTAAATGTTACGATTATCTTACAGGTTGCGAGAAAATCGGTCAGTAGAGAGGCGATAAAATTCTGTAATAGTGGACAAGGATAAACGAGTGAATCAGCGTAAATTAAACGCGTCCTTATTTTTTTATTCGGATATGATGTAGCCCGTTTTCGTTATTTCTTTCTCGCCATTAGGAGATTTACGATTGCAAAAAAAAAAGAGAGAAAAAAAATGGTATAAAATTATTTTAATTTTTCATTCGCCTCGCTGGTCGCTGGACCACTACCTTTTTCCACATTTTTTCCTCTATAACGCTATTATTCTTGATTCCTACTTTTTTTTTTTCACTCTTCGTTAATCTAACCTGTCGTCCTTTTTAGTCCTAATTGATTTTAAAACGAGTATCCGGCATTCGTTTTACGTATTGTTGTTTACGCAAGTAATTAGAGGTGTTCGGTTTACGATTTTATCCAACCTTCCATATTCGTGTGTGGGCAGGTTTATTTCTGTCAACGGAGCGTACCTGAAAGCTCGACTTTACTTTTTTGCGGTGCTCCGTTCATTATAATGATATGTATTATGCTCTTCCAAGTTCATTGGCGTTGGCGTATTCAACCATTCGAAGGTGTGGGACAACGTTTTTAGGGAAAAATCGATGATGAAAGCTAAAAACGATGAGGACAACATCGAAGGGTGTAATTTTTTCGACAGTAAAACATATAATGGTTTGGATTAACAAACCCGGTCCTGGTTCGAAAATTTATTCCAAAAATTCGCACGAGGGAAATATTTTTAGAGTTTAATTGTTAGAGGACTCTTCACCAAACTTGTGTGATGATTTTAGCTACATCATGATTGTTCTTTTTCGACCAGTGAAGCTGTGATGTTAGTTTAATCAATAAGGTGAAACTAACGGTTCGTTCATATATCTGCTGAGTCATCTTCTTCTTCTTCCTCATAAGCCCTTTACGTACAGTTTTGAACACAGGCATCTTCTATGTCCCTCCATTTTTCTCTGTTCAGCGCTGTTCTAACCCATTTGATTGTACCCGCGGTTCCGGCGATGTCATCTGTCCATATCATGGGCGGCTTTCCTCTACCTCGAGGTTGCCATTGCAATAACTTGCGTCTCTATCTTTCTGTATCACTTCTAACTACATGCTACAGTATATAAACTGGGTGGGGGGGGGGGTGTACGCGCGAAGTTCTCTAATATTACCCCCGCACGTCAGTATCGTGTCTTTCGGAAATTAGATTGTTGAAGGTAATGAAAAATGCCTCTTCGCATGATTGTAAGGGATTAGTAAGGAGTTGCGGAATGAGACTGATTCGAGGCAGGAAAAACCGTGTCGAGTGGAAAGGAGAAGATCAGTATTGCAATAAGGGCATGAAAAAGGTATGTTGAGATGGGTGTGCATGAGTCTGGTGTGACCGATTTTGAGGCGTGTGATCATCACTTCTTCTCTAGAAGTGAGTTAATTTGCTGGGTCCCAGAGGATCGGAATCTTAATTTCTAATTTCGGCTAGATTATTTTAGTGAGATTCGAGGTTCAAACTCGATAATGTATTTCTCGACGTATTTGGAGAGGTTAGGGAAGCAAAGAGGGTTGACTGATGGATGATTAGTTGCCTTTTGGCTGCCGTTTCCTGGGATACCCTTGTGAACTAGTCCCTAGTTGGAGAATAGTTGGCATAGAAGGTGGTGGTGAGAGTATGGATACGATTGATGAGTGATAAGAAATTGAGCAGATAGCGATAGCATTAAGTGATGCGGGGAATCAGAGATTATGAAGAGTGGGGAAAGATGGTGAGGATATGTTCTACAAAACTGAGGATAACTTGTAATTTAGGGTGTAGCTTGTCGTAGTGTAGCAGCGTCGGCAAGAGGTACCCTATTGAGCTCTCGAAGTTGTAATATTCAGAACCATCAGGGAGGCATGAGTAGCATTCGTTAAATTGATTCTAGGTAGATGGAGAGAGTGGTTGATCGAAGAGGGAGGCATGTTTGATCGCAAATTATTATTATTTGGGAGGGTTAAGAGCCAAAAAGGGGTTGAAGGAATGATGGGCGAGGTAATTCGAGTTCGAGTTTAGAGCATAGGTAGGTTGTGAGTTCTTAGTTTGTATCTTGGGAAAGTTCTCCTTCCAACTGGGTCGGGCTCTCCGCCCGTTTGGAGCAGCATTTTACAACCATACCGCGGTGAAAGGGTTGTTTGTGAGGTTGAAGGATCCGTCACCAGTTGATGAGGGGAGTGGTGTCTATAACATGGAATATAAGGATTGTAGGGGTTTTCAAATTGGTGAGACCGGCCGCTAGATGAAGTTGAGAGGAGCGTAGCACTTTTACTCTTGGAATAAGGGACACCAGGAGGAATCAGCCTTCGCCGATCGATTGATCAACAGTGGCCACAGTTTCCGTGAGGAATCAGAAATGCTCCTCTGGGAGGAGAATTCCTACTGCAAACGTACCGCCCTCAAATATGTAAGAATAATTTGTCATCTGAACACTAAAGGAATTACTGCACTAAATTCAGAGGCCATTGCAGGTTTACGATGGCAACGGGGAACCCGCAACCTCCCTAGTCCTCCTCCTATCATACATAGGCTAGTTTCCAAGTCTTGAAAATGATGACGTAATAAGTTGAACGCGTTCGCGATCACGTTGGCGCGAAAATGCCCCCTCAGCAAATGAGTTGACAGAGCTCTTCTCAGTATACTGTACATATACTATGCCTGATATAATGAAGGCTGGAAGTTGACATTTTTTCAAGTCTTTAAAGTAGGTCAAGGTCATTGATGATGTCATGAAACGTGACGTGACGTGACGTCTTGCTTCGGCGCGTCACGTCTCACGCAGTTTACAGAAATTATCGGACGCGGACGTTTCCTGAGGATGTAATCCTCTAACAAAATGGATACGTGCGAAACATTCAGGAAGATGGCCTGATTGAACTTCTATAATATGATTCACACCGCGATTCCTCTTTCAATCTCATTCTCTTCTCCGTCTTTTCAGCTGCTTTCATTTCGTCCCTGAAAATGGTTGTTAAACCAAAGGCGCTCGTTGTCTATTTTTTTTCCTACAGTTTTTTGCGTCTTTTTACTTTCCCTTTTGAGCATTTCTTTTCGATAATATGGATAACTGTAACTTAGAAGAAGGTATTTGTTTGACTGGACCATGCTTGAGTGATGGATTTGTTGATATATTTTGAGGGATTGGAGCGTGAGGGGAGGAAAGATCGGTTAACTGAAGCTAGTTTGGCGGCTTTGTCTGTATTGACATGTTTCATGTCTTTTCTCTACCCCCTAATTCTTGAAAATTGTCCGGGCGTCCGGTTGTGACCTTTAGACTGGGTAGAATTCTGGTAAAAAAAAAAGAAATAATAAAAGAAAAATAAAATAAAATAAATTAATTAAAAATGAATTAAAAATAAATATAAATAAATAAAATTCAACATAAATTAAAAAAAAAATAGTAATAATAATAATAATAATAATAATCTGAAAAATGAAATGATATGAAATTAAATTGAAAATAAAAACGAATTTCTGGGAGGTCACTGAGAAATTTGCGAGTAAAAAAAAAAAAATAATAAAAAAATAAAATCAAAAATAATTCTAAAAAAACTCAGAAGCGGGACGAACGAGTGGAGCGAGTGAGGCTTAGTAATCTCATCTGCCTGAAATATACTCAAGTAGACTTGTACTGGATCAAGAAGCAGGACAAACGAGCGGAGCGAGTGAGGCTCAGTAATCTCATCAGCTTGAAATATACTAAAGTAGACTTATACTGGACCAAGAGGCGAGACGAACGAGCGGAGCGAGTGAGGCCCAGTAATCTCATCAGCCTGAAATATACTGAATTACACTAGACCAAGAAGGCTCATTAGCCTGAAATATTCCAAAGTAGACTTATACTACATCAAGCGAGTGCCGCGAGTGAGTCCCAGAAAGCAGTCAGCCTAAAATACTCTAAAGTAAACTTATACTAGAACAAGAGGCTGGAAATTTCGGAAATTTTTGAACTATGAAGAGCTTGAGACGACTGGCGAAAAGATATGAAACATGATCTTTATATTTTTGGCAACGCCAAGAAATCCTTCCTATTTTTGTTTCCTTCATTCTCATTATCGCCTGAAGAAGGACTCAAGCACTCTAAACGTCGCGAAAAGTTTCGATAAATTTCCAATCATTATGCGTTCTTTTGGTTTTCGTGTGGGAAGAGCCGAAGTTATTCTTTCTATCTTTACAATCCTTGCACGTGTAAATTGCTTAAATTATCGTAATGTAGAATTGTGAAGCCAAATCTTGGGATATTTCACCGAGGAGGAGGAGGAGGAGGAGGGGAGAGGGGGGATTGGGAGATCGCAAAAATAGTCTCACATAATAATATATGGAGGAAGGATTTTGCGGTCTAAACCACTGTTGTGAGAAAAGGTACTCGAAGAAATTCTTCTAATAGACTAGGATTTTCGACTGCCGGACAATTTACGCAGACTTCCTCAAATTTTCGTTCATTAAAATCTAAATCAAGAAATAAGCCTCCCATATAATGGTTTCGCTGGCGTGATGACCGGACCCCGCCAGCTTCGTCTCTCTCTCTTTTGCTATCCTCCTTCACGACATTTTCCCTTCATTGTCATTTTTTATCGATATTATTAAACTCATTCCGCTTCACTTTTTCACGATGACAACACGAGCGGAACTCGTCGTTTAATTTATCAGTAGTACGCGACTACACAATTGAAGGGAGCGGCTACGCAGCAAAATCCGGCGACCATCGGCGCGGCGTATGCTAACCTTTAAAGAATACATTGTTTCATGCCACGATACGAAAAGTTTGTCGGAAAATAATAATAACGCTGCGACGGTTTCTAATTTACAATAATACAAATGAACGAAACGAGAGTGTTTTGTCACGAAAGTGACGGGGCGCGCTCGGCGATATAAATAGAGACCTCGCGTCTCCTCGATATTATCGCTGAAATTGACGCTATTACCGAGTATTTATTAGGTATTGTTCCGTAGTCGATATTTCATCTATATCGTATTATATGGTGTACGTGTAACTATTTTACATTTTGGCGACGTTCTGTGTGTTGCAGATGACAGTGAAAAAGACGAAGGACATAGTCTAACGAAGATATGGGCAAAGAGGAATGGGCTTGCGTTTGGACTTGGATCACGCATCATCGCTAACCATAGCTTCGTTCGTAATACCCTATATCTGTTCTACTTCTGCGTCTTTCTTTGTCGCTTTGATATTAGCTATATCCTCTGGTGAGTATTATATCATTTTACGCGGTACAGCGCTCGAGTTAATCGATTGTTTTGGTGGCGGGATTTGAATGCATTGTTTCATCGTTTCGAAGTGTAGTGATCGTTATAGAATAGAGCGAGGCGTCGTTTTGGAAGCTTTACCTCGAAGTGTGTAATGTCGTGACAGGGGATATCCTTAAATGATGGAAAAATTATTTCCGGATACACTTTCAGTACTCGTTTCCCCGAGGGTGGAATTTCTGAATCTGTAGAGTGAGTGCATAAAGGTCGCTTTAATTAGTTCACTGACCGGGGTATGGTCGAAAAACCATACGAACGTAGCAGCTTTGTAAGCGTAAATCGAAAAATTATATCTCGTTTATTTGAAATCTGAACGAGCTGTTTTTCAAAGCATCTGCGATACATCTATCGGAAAATTCTGATTGAAAACGTATCAAAGTAGTGGCAGAAAACTCAAATAGCCAGCTCATATACTCAGTGACCGACTCTATAACAGCAAATTAAGCGATATTTTTCATTTTTCTCGCTCCCCGAGGCGATAAATGTGTTATACAGTCGGTTTTCCTCGTTCTTTGATTCTACATCTATGTATAGGCAGTCGTTTCGCTGAATAAATTTGGTCAACGTTTCTAAGCGTTCGTGTTTATGCAAATAATATTCGGCTTGGAAGTGGTCTTCGAGAAAAGTTCACTGAAATACAACATCGCGTTTCACATTTCCAGCTCTAAAATATATAATTTAAATGCTCGTCCGCGAGATGAGTCTTGACGCGCTGATCGAAAATAAACGTAGAGAACGGTAAAAATTTTACTATAGTTACGATATCGATACTACAATCGCGGAAGAAAATATAATAAATTCGAATAACTCGTTCTATTGCTCGCGACGGGTGGCCCTCTAATTTTACTTTTTTTTTCTTTTTCCTTATTTTTTTTTATTCGAATAAAAATGAATAGTAACGGCGAAGGAAATAAAAAATGGTAAAAATAAGATAACGGATGCCGTTTCGTCGTCTTAATTACGATCAAATCGAATCAATTTTATAACTTTTTTTTTATTGAACGGAATGTATTTGTAAAATTTCTTTGTAGTTGTGATATCTCGATTTTTAGAATTCTCAAAGGGGTCAGATTTTTAATTATGTTCTCGAGCGAGTATACATACTAAGTATGGAGAAAATTGTTTTTTCATTCGTCAAAACTTTGAATATGTAGGCGATCCTAGGTTCTTTGTATGTCGAAATGTTCTAAAGGAATGATTCTGTCTGGTTCAGAAGTGTCAAGAAATCTCATAAAATCATCAGATGAGCTGAAAGATTGTTACCTAAGAAATTTTGTGTAGTTTTTTATCCGTTCCTTCCTCTTTTTGTAGACTAGTTGGTTCGTGAACTTTTGAGCAGGAGACCTAAATTTTGGCTAAACCGGTTTAACAAAAATCACTAAAAGCTGCGAATATACTTGTCTGGACGGCCGGGGCGCGGCGCACCGAGGATTTTCTATGGACTAGTTGGCGAGAATTTACAAAAAATTTAGAACTCGTTGTGAACTTTGCATTGGCGTACCGGCGTGCCCTCCGGAAAGAATACACTACGAAAGAAACGATTTTGCTTGAGTTTTTTCATTTACCAACCCCTCCCTCCTCTAAAATACACTACGCTCTGTAACAGTTTTTTCTTTTATTTATTAAGAAAACACTTCTTTTTCATGCTCTTGACCTACTTAATCCTTCTTCAGTTTCCCTCCTTGGAAACGCCTGCTGAGCCGACAAAAATATTCTGAGGGGGTGAAATAAGTCGCATATTTTGGCGATCTAAAGATTTTTAATCTAACCTAGACAAATTCCTATAATCTCCCTCTTCACAAGCCGTATCCATTCGGACTTTGGGGCTGTTGCCAGTACCAATCTTTCTCCACCTCCTGTGTTCTCTGGTTGAGTAAAACAGTTCCTCTAGTGTAGAATTATTCCTCATTACCAAGATCCGTCGCTATGACATCAATGTCGGCAGTTTGCGTCCCGTGTTTCTTTTTGGGACGCAAAGATACTTCAGTTTGCGTCCCAGTGAAAATTATGAACGAACCTCATTGCGTCTCATGAAATGTATGTTTTGCGTCCCAGGCTCATTTTCCTTCCCACTCAACCAGACTTAGGACTGGCTGCTGCATGAAGCGGCAGGTATGGTTAAAAATGAACTTGGGATACCGCTGGGTAATTATTTGCATTAAATTAAAAATTTTCGGGGAACAATTGTGACGTATTCTCGCTTCGATATTTCATCACGCTAGAGTTCTCCCATGGCGTCGGCGGTAAATTTTTCTTTCTCAGCACTCACTCTTTTTATATTGCTTCCATTAAAAATTTTCGAGAAACAATTTTACACTCTCAAGTGTTCAAACTCGTTTCTCAAGCTCGAGTCTCAGTCTCGAGAGTCCGTTTTGAGTTTCAGGCTCGAGTCTCAAGCTCAAGAGTCAGTCTCAATTCCTCCTCTTGACCATGGTCAGAAACTCTCGTGCAGTGGCGGATAGGTCCGGCGGGGTACCGGGATTTGACCGGTGCGCCCTCGGCCAACGGCGCCCTCGCTTGAAAAAAAATGTACTACTAACGAAAAACCACCAACAATAGGGGAAATTTATGATGTAAATCTGGCGCCCTTGAGTTATGATTTGCCCGCTAGAAAAAAAATGTGCCTATCCGCCTCTGCTCCCGTGTGTGCTAGGACAACCACGTTCCGTACTTTTTCGGGCCAAGACACAAAACGCAATCTAACTTAGGTTGATGACGTCATCAAAGTCGGACACGTATATTTTGTGAGGATCCTCCGTACCTAATTTAGGTTGATGACGTCATTGAACTCGGACGTTTTCTGACGGTACTACCTAAGCACCACAGAACCTAACCTAACTTAAATTGATGACATCATCATAATCGGACGCCGAAGTTTTTTAAGGATAAGCCCCCCCCCCCCGCCCACAAACGGATAGCGGGCTCCTAGCTAGAAAAAATACGCACAAGATAGACCTGACTAGTTAACATAAGTGATGACTCTTTAAGCATTTCCTTCCTCCCCTGTCGCCTCTCTTCAACGCGACTCTGTGGACATTACTAATTTGAATGAAAGATCATGTGACTTCATTTAGGTTGACATTTTTTAAAATTTTGTAATCAGGTTGACGAACCGTGCCACTAAACTCAGGGTTATGCGCTCGTAGCGCGCAACTGGGGACCATAAGTTGAATGCCGTAGTAGAAATAGGTGGATTGAAGGTAATTCATTTTGTGTTTTGACACAAAATAAAGTCTACATGATTGCGAGTTGATACAAATATTCAATTGATAAGACAATGGAAGCGCACCAAAAATATTCTGCTGCCCGGAAACCCTATGTAAAAGGACGATATTCGCACGGGGGGGTGAACGATATTCGTTCGGTAGACGATATTCGTCAAAAACCCATACCCAACGATATTCGTCAGGAATTGCGATATTTGCAGGGAAAGAAAGAGAGAGAAAGAAAAAGAACAATATTCGCAAGGAACGAGGAGTTTGTGATGCCGGGAGCAACAGAATGGTGAGGCCGCGGCCGGGTGCTTTGGAGTGCTGGACAATAGAAGAAGTATTGAACGGATAGATTGTCAGCATTGCAATGAGTGAGAGGCGTAAAAATGAAGAGTGGATGAGACGAGTATGGCTTCTTCTCAGACGGATTAGGATGACTTCTTCTCGTCGGAAAGAGCTTCGAAATAGACCTAGTAATTTGAGATTTTTCAACCGGTCGGAGCTTACTGGAGGATAAACCGAACCAGTAATTATTTCAGAGATAGAGAATGAAGGAGCAGTAATGGAATTTGAGATCGCAGGAGGAGAGGGATCATTTATTAAAAGTGAACGCAGAGTGGCGGCAAATTCTACAGCTGTATGTTCCCCAAGATCGGTGTGTCCCGGAATGCATGGAAAAGAGATGGAAGATGGAGAACGGACCTAATCAGGACTCGTTGGGCGATAGAAGTGGTAGAACAAGGATCTTGGATAACAGAGAAAACGAGACAGTCGCAGTATAAAAAAAAATTGCGGCAAGGAAAGAAGCGGGTGAGAGGATAGAAGAAGGTGAATATAGCGGTGAATATATTGTGGGAGGAAAATTCTGACAAAATGATTTCGTTGATGTGTTGCATCACCTATTCTGAGAATTTTAGTAAAATTGAGACGGATGTCAGAAATAGGGCTTAATCAAGGAGGAATAGATGAAAAATTAGGAAGTAAGGGCTTATGTTTAAGATGTGTGCGATAGATAGAGTAACTTTAAAAAGTTGGGAAGAATCAGGCATTGGGCTGTTGAGGCCAGAATGTTAGGAGCGAGTGAAAGGAGGCGTGGTAGCGGAGAGGAAGAACACCTGCCTCAGCGCAAAGGCTGACAGGAAGGCTGGCGCGTTGTGCGCCAAGTCCAGGCAAAAGGTTAACAATTTTGAGGTAGCTGGCGCAGGGGTGTAATAGGTACTCGAAAACGTTCTAGGAATCTAGCCTTTTTACTCTAAGGATAGTTGAAAGTTATGGCAAGTTATGGCAAAGGATTGGTAAGTAATCTCAAAGTTTTAAAGACGCAGAAAAGTGAGTTGTCGTCAGACCTCCATTCGGGATTTTTGTTCAGGAATAATTGGAGTAACCTTGCTGCTCGTTGGTGTGTGGAATATTTGATAGAAATTGAAGACTAGAGTCATTAGGACTGAGATCAATGTATAAAATATTTGATGAAGAGTGCGCAATCTAGAACGGAGAATTAAAGGTATAAAATTGTCGAAAACCAATCAATTTGATTGTTTGTGATGTCAGTGACATTAAATTGACATATTTTCACGACAAGTGGCAGAATCTACATCAATTTTTTGATATTATACGTATTATTTTTTTGTAAAAAAGTTCAAAATTGAATTTTCAAGATTTCTATTTTAGTGGATCGTGCTTACGTACGTCCAGAATCCCATTCAAATTGACTACAACTGATTTGTATTCCTTCAAACGAACTATCTACCGGTTTTTATGAATTTGGTGAACTTTCAAGTCAAGTTTACGAACGCGCGCGGTCGATTCTACCCGAATCGATTAATAAATAATCTATTTTTCGGGGGGGGGGGGAGGGGGAAATACTACAATTTATTGAAAAAACGACGCACCCGAGTGTAAAATGAGACTTATGTTACTCCATGTAAAACGATGACGGAGCGAAACGAGTAAGGGTAAAAAAATAATAATGGTTAGTCGGTTTCTATAACGGCAATAGTGCACGCAAGTTGAAACTATCAAAATTGCTGTATGAAATTTTTATATCGACGTAAGAATCCGTATACGGCATTCGGTATTCGAGTATTATGGGCGAGAATCACGCTACAGATAGCTGTTTATCAGCAATATGAACGAATGAAGGGGTGAATGATGATTGACGATCCACAACCACTCTGGTTAACAGCCCTAACATCAAAATGCAAATGAAATTTCCGACTCGTGGTCTTGATGTATGTTGTTTTTTAGTTGAGAATCGAAAGTTTTTGATGTAGAAACTGTCGTTCTTCATCATCAGTCCCTCTTGAGACATACTGGTGGTTCTTAAGTTTTGATTGTGTATTAGAGATCTTGTTGAAGCTTATTTTGCTGACGGTGGATTAGAGGACCTTCGCTATCGTACTCTTCTCTACTTCCTATTTGTTCATTGCTTACCCATGGGACAGTTTTCAAGGATAAGGTTTCTTCTCTATTTTCTGCCTTGTGTCACATTTCATCAGTCAGATTCTGCTGGATTTTGACAAATGTAGGTGCATGATTGAGTTTTCGAAAAATGTTTGATTCGTGAAAAGTGCAGTTGACGCGATCTTTGTTCCAAGCTGTAATTTGTCGATCGTCAATCCCCCCTGAGTGAAACCGACTGTTATTCGATTTCAAGTCGATAGAGAATTTGGAAAAGTGGACCTGAAATCGACTGCTGACGTCAGGTCGTTCACCGTACATTCCCAAAGAACTACAAATCGACGTCGATTTCAGATCAAGAATAAATGAGTCTACGTCCATTTACAGATAATTTCAACGAAAATCGACGCAATTTCTATCATGATTTATATTTTGGATCGACTGCCGGTTGACATGGACGTCGAATTGACGGTTCATTGGGTATGCAATTGGATTAGACTATACCCATTTTGCTGGTCGTATCAGCCCCAAAAGTATGAGCAAACGTTTCCTGATTCAAAGAAGACGTCAACATGCCAACGAACCTATCAAAATTTCACTGAGACCTCGAACATACCTTAGATTCAGACCCACTCTCTCGTCACCCTCGATTCTTTTCTCTAGTATTTATTGAAAGAACATCCCTTCTTGAATTCTATAGGAGAGTGTGAAATGAATTTTAGTGGTACTAGACGCTCAAAATTCATCGTAAGTAAGTCGAATATTATTCTTCACTTCCTCCCTACATGTCTCGTCCTTATGAATTTGATCGACGTGGATAATGAGAATTTTCTAGCAACCAGAAAACTCGCGTTAAATGGCGACAAAAAAAATCGATCGCGTTAAATTAGCATTTTATTAAGATAACCGTTAGCGTAGCATAACGTCTCTCAAAGTGCTATATGAATTTAATATAGCAAGTTTAACGTTTAGAAAGTTGATATTTTTTCCAAGAAAATTGTCGTATCGTTTCTTTTTCTTTTCCTCTTCTTTTCGATTTATGAAAATTGAATATCTTTAGCAATTTGGACGGTAACTTTCTTGTTTCGGGGTCTTGTGTTCTCGGAGACAGAAGAGATAAACAGCAAATTGAAGAGGAAGAAAGACTCGGAGACATTAAAATATGGACGACGAGGATACTTTAGCATCCGGTGTGTATTATGGAGGTCTGTGTACAAAGTTGCACTTTTCTGTTGCTCATAAATACTAAAAGACTGTGTACAGCGCCAACGTGTACGCAAATCAACTGAAGTTTTCTATTCATTTATGCGGGCGACGAACGAGACGAATGGACTGCGATGTAAATTACAGAAAAACGGTTGTCAAGAAGTAAGAAGTGTTGGGAGTAAGAAAATACGCGTAATTGAAATTGAATTAATTATAAGGCGAATAAGAAAAAGAGTCTAGCGGGAAATGAATATACATCAGTAATGGGGAAACTGGGTGTCTTTTGCGTGCGTACACTTCCCGTATTAATCCGGTTAAACAAAAATTCATTAAATGTTTCCCGCCTTTAGCTCGGGTTAGTTTAAATCCGCGCATCTTTTATGTGAGTTTTTCTCCTTCTTTTTTTTCATCTTTTTCAATTTGCTCTGTCGCTTTCTTACCCCGGAAAGAATACGCATCGGATGCCGTCGAGTTTGAAGTACGTATTTTACGCGGTTCGTACGAGGAGCAACAAATGAAAAATGCGAAACAACAAGAGGCGGAGAATGAGGGAAAGAAAAATTAATTTCGAAACGCGAATTCCGTATCGAATTGATCGCTGTTTAAAAAATGAATAATGTAAATGCGAAATTGATTCGTCTTATGGAAGACGGAAAGATATGGCTGTCACTACCACACCAACGGCGGCGGAGATAAAAATTTTTGGTCGACTTTTAATTAGCGGTAGCGATGCTGTACAGGGGTAGGAACGGTGAAGCGTCGTTAATTAATTTAACATCGTTTGTGCGTGTGAACAATAACGGCGAGCGATAGGCAACAGTTGAAGAAAATTTCCGTGGAAATGAGCGACGGAAATGAGTGGTGGGGGCGAGAAACAGATGAACTCGTAGTATTTTGGCTGAATAAAAGCTTGAAAATTGGTATGTACAGTTGTCGAATTTGATTGGATGACACGTTTACGGTGTCCAACATTCTTATAAAGTCGGCGAATATCGTTGATAAGATGGAAAGATTGTAAGAGACCGAACAAATTAGGAGTCAGCGCAGAGTAAAGATATGAAACATGTCAAAAATAAATACAATACATAGTATGCCGAAGCCTGCTAGTATAAATTGGCTAGATCCGTTTATACAGTATATTACGTATTTCTGATGATTGGACACGTTATTATGACCCTAGTTTCCGTCCATCATAGGTCTAGTTCAGGACTGGTAAAATCCTAGTATAATGCTTGTATGAAGCCATCATAAAGCTAGTATAAACCAGTATATGAACTGGACAAGGTGAACTCGCAAATTTTTGAATCACCCACGGCGCAACATGGGGAGGGGGAGGGTACGCGCGAAGTGAGACAAAGAGGGGGCACTCGCAAAAAAATTCAAAAATATGTCAAAAATCACCATTTTTCCAAATCCTGCAGTCATGTGTGAGGATCAAGGTCAACATTTTTGACATGTTTCATGTCTTCACTCTGCCCTGACCCCTAATTAAAAACTTTCCGAGTGCTCCCCCTCCCCCTCTCTTCACCCTTGTTACTCCATTTAAAAATTTGCAAGTTCATCTTGGCCAGTTTGTATACTAGGTTTATGCTAGCTTTTTGATAGCTTTATACTAGTTTCATACTAGGATTTTACCAGTCTTGAACTAGACTTATTATAGGCAAAAAAGATTTCCCTCCCCCCTCTTCCACTAGAATGGGCGTAGTGCCCAGTTTATATACTAGGTTTGTATTAGACGGAGAGTCCCGCCCCCCTCCTCAAGATCAGTGCTGCAAGATCTACGGATTTTTGTTCCTCAAAATTATTCTTTGGATTTTGCGTGAAGTGCGGATTTCTTGTGCTCAAGGGAAAAGTACCTTAGTCGCTTGTACAAGAGATACTTCTCTCCTGGTCGTTATAAGCTGATAATGCGGTCTTCTGCAACATTAGTACATGAGTTTCTAGAGTGAGAGATACCTTTCTCCTGATCGTTATTGATAGTTTGGGAAAAATCCGTTCTTAGATGTAGAAAAAATGGTGGATATGGACTTTTGAGAAAATCATCTGGGCACTAGTCTCAAACTAGGCTTATGATAGTTGACTGGGCTCTTCTCAGTATACTGCATGCTAGACCTGATATAATGAAGGCTGGAAATTAAAATTTTCCCAAGTCCCTAAAGTAGGTCAAGGTCAATGACATTGATGACGTCATAAAGCATCCTGACTGAAAATTGAAATTGTTCCAAGTCCCTAAAGTAGGTCAAGGTCAATGACATTGACGTCATAAAGCATCCTGACTGAAAATTGAAATTGTTCCAAGTCCCTAAAGTAGGTCAAGGTCAATGACATTGATGACGTCATAAAGCATCCTGACTGAAAATTGAAATTGTTCCAAGTCCCTAAAGTAGGTCAAGGTCAAGGTCATTGATGACGTCATAAAGCATCCCAGCTGGAAATTGAAATTTTACAAATTCCCAAAAGTAGGTCAAGATCAATGTCATTGACGAAGTCATAAAGCATCGCGGCTGGAAATTGGAATTTTTCTTAGTCCCTAAAATAGGTCAAGGTCATTGATGACGTCATAAAGCGTCACACGTCACGTCACGCAGTTCACAGAAACTCCCGGACGCAGACGTTTTCTGAGGATGTAATCCCCCTTACAAAATGGATAGCGGGTTCCCCGCTAAAAAATCATATGCCCCCCCCCCTCATAAAACAAATACAATGAAAATGACCTCACGACACCCCTGAAAACATAAACGGATGTCGTCAGATTATACTGGCAAGAGCAAGGGGAGAGGCGAACAACTCCCGAAAGCTATTAGCTTGAAGCATCCAATAGCTATTAGCTTGAAATATAGACTAGACTTTTGAGAAAGATATGAAACATGATCTTTATTTATTTGGCCCCACCAGAACATTTTCCAAAAACTAGACTCATATATGGAGATTAAAGTCAGAATTGTTTAAGCTCTTAAAATATATCCGCTTAAATCCTTTTTAGAGTTTCTAGTATATCAAAACCGAGTATATGGAATTTTACCAATTCCCCAAAGTAGGTTGGAGATTTTCACACCCTCTAGAACAGTAATTCTCACGAGCTCCGAGTGCTTCCGAGTGGCCCGTGTGAAATGATAAGATTTAAAAAATAAATAAATAAGGGAAGAAAAGAAAGAAACAGAGGAAAGAGGAGAGAACGAGGTACCCACCAAAACCTGCTCTTGAAGGGTTGGCACCCTTTGATTTCATCATTTCTAGTGGGCATTTCAAAACATGTGCCTTATTGGGATACGATTTACCGTGTCTGACCAGATAATCAGAATATTATCATCAACGTATTTTGTCCAGTGTTCAGTCAAATTTGGAACCTGCTGCCTTTCAATGCCTTGTTTTCCGTACCATTCATGAATACCTTTGCTGGATGCGGTGATTTCATTGCTAAAAAACAAAAATTGACTCAGTTCCTCAAACGTTACGTGTCCTTACATTGCTAATCCTTTTCCCTGGCTGCAGAATAGGTCTTGAAATCGGCAGTAGTTCTGGTCCACAATCAACCCCTCAGGGTTCCCATGATATCTGTTGTTTGGCAGCATGGTGAAAAGTTCCTCAATTTGGTATAATACCAATCAGTTTATCTTGTGTAAGGTGTAACAAGGTGCTTGGATGCTATTAACCAGTGCTCTCATGGGCCGGTTCGCTTTGTTGAGTTTGGGTTGATCTCCAGCAATCTCCATTGCCAGGTATATAAATAAGGCAAAATGAAATTTTTGTTTCGGTCAATTATATAAATCCTACAGAGGTTTCTCCGTTTGTCCGAATAGAAGTTGAAGTAAACAACAGAAATGCAGGAAGAAAATGCGGCAAGTGGCGCTGATACAATTTGCATTTGATTTGGTGCAAACAGAGTTTCCTTTAACAAAGTCTGATATAAACTTGTTGGAAAGGAGTGTGTTGTATCATCATAGGAAGTTTTTTCTCAAGTTGTTCGACGTGAGCCTTCACCTGTCTACCCGAGTCTAAGACTGCGAAGACTTGATTAGGCCTTTGCAATCGAATTCGATATCCAAAAGTAAATGTGCGGAGTCTTACTCGTAGATGCGTTGAATTAGGGGCAGATTCTCGCAAGAACTGATATTTTTTCCTAGGTATGATTTGGCCATAGATTTTCCAAAGGCGAGATGAGTGGCTTTCTCATTTCATTTCTGTACCATACTCCCTAATTGATTCTTCATCCCTTTCGGCCTTCTCTCAAGAGTTTGTACACCACGCTCTGCAAGTTTGTAACACACTTTCTCCAGATACCGTGGTCATCGCAGAACTTTTGAGGTACATTGCTTACACAATGTTTTTGGGTTACCATGTATTGCAAAAAAGACCTTAAGTACGTCATATTGATGACTCTGAAGTGAATTTGCGGTACTTCCTAATATTCAGCGTAGTCGATATGAGTTCGTTCCCGCAGTTACAGAGTTTTCCTCAGTAAAGCCTAATACAAACTTGTAGGAAGAGAGAGAGTCGAGTCCGTGTTCCGGGAAAGGCCAACAAAATACATTTTACGATTATTACTATTGCCTTACTACCAAATTTCGAACTACCAACTCGGCTTTTCCTGCGTAATATTCTCAGAGATTATAATTAGCAGCCGTTCTAAATCATACAAAAACACGGAAATAACTTCAGCTAAATGAGAGACACATCTCAAACTCATCTCTACTTGATTTTTGTCGTCTTCAAAGCGCGACAAAGTTTATCAAACAAGATCGACCCAAGAGAGACACGGGCGGCTTCATTTAGTTCATTAAAAGTGAAAAAGTAAACGAAATTTGTACTTTTTTTTCTCGTTTTTCCAGCGCGAGAGTTGTTGCGAAATACTTTGAACAAAACAAAAAAAAAAACGAAAGTTTTCTCGTTTAAAGTTAGGTTCGGTGCGTGCGTTCCTTTACAAAACCACATACATCAAAATATCGTATGCGCGAATATATGTATACGGTACCTTTTCTGCAGAAGGGTAAGATTTGACGTCGAAGAGTTAGCGGCTTTGGGAAATTTAAATTGAAAATTTCTCAAACGTCGCGTCGCCTCGTTAACGAGCCGTCATACCTCGTCGACAAACAGCTAGAATACGACCTATAAAGCGGGCTCGCGTCTCGTATTTGCGGCGTACACACATAGGCAACAATATCAACATTTTCTACGACTGATGCTGGCGTGTATGGCGTGAAGAAAAATTATTTCGCGCGCAAATAGATTTAGATTTAAAATTCCGTTCTCGCACGTCAACCTCTCTCTCTCTCTCACCGGTAAGCTCGTATCGTTAATTGAAACTTTTTAACGGTATTTGTTATTTCAAAGGATTTCGCGGTAATAAGTGTTCTGTGTACACTTTTATGGCTGTCCTCCGTAGAGTCGATACCGAAGAAACCGCTCTTGTAGAAAAAAAAACACAGAAACGTAGACGACGCGACGAGTTGACGGTGAACCGTACTGTACAATTTTCTATCGTTTGTTTCCGCTGCTTTTAGTGTACCTACCTTCTTTTGTTTTTCGTTTCTTTCTTTTAACGTTTTCCCATCTTATTTCTGCGAAAGTGTACTTCAAACTCTGTATAGACATCAACGATATTAAAAGACTTTGTTGAGAACCATCATTTCCTTTTCGTCTGCTCGTTCTATACGCGATATGTAATCTCCGCAAATTTGTCGCGCAGATAGAAGAAAAGGAAAAAATCTCGTCTTTGTTTATGACCACTTCTAAGTACATTCCTTGGATGATACTCGCTTTTTAGTTCGAGAATTTGATGTAATTGTAATGGGTGGAGTTCACCTTTCTGATGAGTTTGATATGCGGACGGCAAGCATCAAATTTAGGGCCAACCTTTCATTTTTATTTCCACTTACCATCCCTAGCTGTCGGATGCAATCGTGAAACAGGTTCGCATACTTTGGGAACGCCCCTAAAATATCTTTTATATTGTCTTTTCTTCCGTCATGTCGTTCGATTTTGAGCATTGTGAAGCTGCCGCCGTCTTTGATCTCGAACCTTAATTTTATAGAGGAGAGCATTTCAGGTATTTAACGAGCTACTAGAAGTCTGACATCAGAGCTATGAGCCCAAAGATGTGTGAGGGAAGTTTGTTTGTTGATGGAAATGAAAAGTATTCGGGCTGGATGGAGAATCATCTTATGGTGTTTCCATGTGTTTGTGGGGGATAAGTCAGGTGCGAGGCTAATTTGGAACAGGAAAAGAGGAGGGGGGGGGGTAATTTTCGCAATGAGGGCATGAAAGAGGTACAGCATGAGTGATGAGATGGGTGTAACCGATTCTGAAGCGAGTGATGATTATTTCTTCTTTACGAGATACTCCATTGACTGGATCAGTGCTGCCGGATGATCTATTAAAAAATCCGTATCCTTCATTTTTTCTACCTGAAAACAGATTTCTGCGGACTTTTATCAATATCGATCAAGAGAAAGGTATCTCTCATACTATGAACTGAGGTACTTTTTCCTTGATCGACTCAATGTTGCGAAAGACTGCCTTATCAGCCTATAACAACCAAAGAAAAATATCTTTCATAAGATTAGCTAAAGTACTTTTCCCTTGAGCTCAAGAAATCCGTATTTTTTCGATGACCAAAAATCCGTAGATCCGGCAGCACTAGGCTGGATCCCAGGGATGAAAATCTCTTTGATTTGGACTAGCTTGTTTAAAGTTGGACCTATAAGTGAACCAGACTTGGGTGGTGTATTTCTCAATGTGTTTGAAGAGGTGGGGTCTTGCCCTTCTCCGTTCTCTCCAGTTATTTTGCTTCCATTGAAAGAAACTCCGAAAAAGAAGAAAGTGGACATACTTTTCGCACTGGAAACTTATTTCTGGCGACTTCATTTTCCAGAGTTGAAAATATAAGTGAAAAAATTACGAGGACCTATAATCGCCCTTGAAACCCAACGGAGGCCATAATCTTGATAACAGGCCCGCAACCTCCGATCATTTCCGACCGTAGTAAACGTACACACTCGCCGATTATGATAATACGACTAGAAACACCACAAAAGAATATTTCTTTCGAATAGATATCCTGTCGCACAATTCCGCATATACGACGGGCCTTTTTCTACGTATAGTCTTCAACGAAAAACCTCGCCCTCGTAATAACTTCGATATATACGTGTACGCCTCCGCGAAACGGGCGTTGTGTCTCTGTTTTAATGGAATTTTTATTGAAAATTTGCGCACCCTATTTTGTCGGAAATTTATAAAGTACTAGAAGAATTCGTGGGTGTGTGACCTGTTTTGATAGTCGCTGTGTGTACATTACATATAGCTGCGTTCAGATATCCGAAAAAAAAAGGGAGAGCACGCATAAAGAAGAGGAACCTAGCGATGACAACGACCCCGCCGCCGTCGTTTTGTATTCCGCGTTCTTATGTTATCGAATCGAATTGAAGTAGTTAAATTATTGGAGTGTGAAGGGTCTAATAGTGTGAATACAAATTTCACTCGTCGCCACCGTCATCAGTATCATATCGTATCGTTTTTCTTAAATTGAATACGCTCGCGAAGATTCGATTTCGCGTCGCGTCGTCGAGCAAAATGTGGGGCGAACAATGCAAAGACAAGGGAAGAATTACTCGTATGTACAGTATTGCCTTCGAAAGTTTTTGCTCGTTCGAAAATGACAAACTGTAGCAGCGTCTTACTGTAGGGAAATTTCGTTTAGTCGAATTGGATTTGAAAAATTTTTAAATTTTCGTTTACGTGTCAAAGAACCAATCAGTGGAAATGGGTATACTCGAGAGGGTTTGAGTGACGCCTATTCCGTTGATTGTTTCTTCGACGCCTGAGGGTTTGGTGGGACTTGGAGGATCTCGACTATCGAACGACGTGCGTTCTTTCAATAGAAGGGGACGTCATATCGATTTCAAAATCGGGCGAACGTAGATAAAATTTTGCTTATGACATGAATAAAGACTCTGAAAAATTTTGTTAATAGGCTGAATGGGCTAAGTATGAAAAGATAGTAGTACTATAAAAAAATTAGATTTTTCCAAGCGATCGGTCAATCATGAAAAATTCCAATTATTAGTTTTTCTCGCTCCTCTCGCGAACAGCGAAAAAGTAAGCAGTCACTTTTCCATATCCCTCTTGCCGACCTATCCTCCACGAGAACACCTTATCGACCAAGATGACTATAAATTACGGAATATCTCAGTTCGAGAAATAAGTTCATTTCTACGTCGAATTCGAGCTTGAAGAAGAATCGGACTTTTTTTCATTCCCTACTTTTAAATAAATCATTTTCACACGTAATATAGTTCATAAAATTTCCTTCGGGCACAGCGACTTGAATTATGGAAAGTGCGCTTTCTAGTGGGCGGCAGTTTTTTTTGCGAAAACTTCTAGCTCTAACTTCTCCTAACTTCGATTGTTTCTGTTTTTTCGATTTTTTTTTAGACCTAAAAGTTTTTGGACTGTATGTGTTTTACCGAAATATGGCAAGGCATTAGAAAAAAACTTCTTTCTAGGAAAGAGGATACATTTAAAACGTCCTACCTTCTTTATATGCCAATCCTTGCGCGACGAGATTGAAACCTGACTCGAATTTCAGATCGAGAATAAAAAATACACACACACACACACAACCCAAAGACGAATGGACTTCGAACTAGTTTCCCTCTTCCTTTCAGCGCTTGACCTAGTCGATCGTATACGATATGACAGCCAATTTTTCTTTGTTTGTTTGCTAATGCCGAGAATATTACATAGTACAAATATACCCGCACAGGGAGAAAACAAACTTTTTCGGCCGCATGTTTTCGCATCGATTTTTCGCGCGCTGAAAAATTTGGCATGCTAGTAATGTCTGACCCAAAATCAACACGATCGCCAAGTTTTCATTTTATCGTTCCGGGCCAACCCGCCGTATATACGGTAGGAAGTTTTTTTTTTATAGCAGCGGTAAAAAGAAAGTATATACAGGCAGTGCAGAGTATATACAACTATAATGTATTCAAGACGACTAGATTTTTTTTTTGCGTGTAAAAGCGCGCCCAGCTCGCAGCATCTAACACGACCTTTCATTAGTATAAGCTCACAGTCGACGTCGTCGTCGCTTACTTAATACGGAAAATTTCGCATTTTGAATTTTAATAAATTGTCTTGGCGAGAAAGCGTGATACTGTTCCACCACGGTAATAGGAAATTCCGAGTCGACAACGTGAGCTTAAAGGGGGGCGATACCAGCGTCATTCCGTTATGAAGCTGTTAGCAAACTGCTCGGTTTGCGGAAAAAGTGGAAAAACACTGTATCAATTCGCATTTGTATACCGAGTTGGCGAGTTTTCTTTACGTGACGCACTGCATTTATAGGTGTCCGTACCGCGAATATTTTAATGGCGACTAGATTGAACGACATCGAGAAGACCTCCTCCCGCAATCTCCATCCAGTAACCCTCTTTTTTTTTCCTCTCTGCTTCGACATTAATAATGAAGTCGTTGTCGTCGGATAATGATGAACGAAGGACGGACGAGTGACGGGGATGTCATAAAATGCGAGAAATAGTGTTTTCGACCTTTTCGACATCCTAAACAGCGAAATATGAAGCGTTATTTGTAACGCTGGATGCTCAAAAAAAAAAAGAATTTATTGAAGTCAATACACTTTCGCGAATGAGGTTCCAACAGATCCTCTATCTTGCGGCCGGGCTAGTTTGAAAAACGATACTTCAGCGAGGTAATGATTGATGAAAAAGCTGAAGAGATCGCTTGTGACAAGTTAAGCGGCTTCCTAAGAAGGAACAAAGTGACACTAAAAGGATGCTTCATGTGATTCCCATCGCCTTTATTAAATTCTGCACAACTTTATAAAGACATCATGTCATAAATATTATGCGTAGGCTGACCTTTGAATTAACATTTCGGCGTTTGTATCCTTCGGAAGCAGAGAACTACAATTTAAAGCGTTTTCTTGTTCAATGCGGGCAGTAGTGGTTTTAGTTTATATTGGCTCATTAAATTTTTGTGCTAGCGGACGACTGCTCTGAAGAACGAAAAACAGAAAAAGGGTTGTACGAATGAGTCTGAGTAAGAGTTTTGTTAGCCAGGGATATTGAAGAAGAAGCAGCGAGTAAAAAAAAAGCAATGTTCTGGCGTAGCCAAATGAATAAAGATCATGTTTCAGGTCTTTTCACCAGTCGTCTTAAAAGCTCTCTTGATTCTATACTAGTCAAAATAACTCCTATTATAGTCTTATCTAGGTATAGTGTAGTGGTAAATAGAATAGGGCTCTGTGAGCGAGCCATTAGCATTCTAGAGCGAAATTTTGATATCCTGTGACTTTTCTGATATTTTGTAGTGAATTTGGTTTTTGCGGGGAACCCGCCATCCCTTTAGTTACTGAGGACCCTTAGGGGAATTCTGTCCGTGTACGCATAACGCTGGGTGCGTAACCCTGGGACTTTGAAAAATTTTTGGCTATTCTATAGCCTTCTATGGGATATGGAAAAATTCCTATCTCCTCTATAGCCGTCTATGGGACCAGTGCTTCCAGATGATAGTTTCAAAAATCCGCATCCGCCATTTCTTGAACTAAGAACAGATTCCTATGGACTTTGATTCATTCATTAATGACAATCAGGAGAAAGGTATCTCATACAAATAACTGAGGTACTTTTCCCTTGATCGACTCAATATTACGGAAGTATCAGTCTATAACGACCAGGAGAATAGTATCTCTCGTACTGGTGTCCAAGGTACCTTTCCCTTGATCGCAAGAAATCCGTATTGTACGTAAAATCTGTAGAAAAAGAAAAATCCCTATCTTTTTCGGGAACCAAAAATCCGTAGATCTGGTATCCCAGTGGGACTTGGAAAAATTCCTGGCTCCTCTATAGCCATCAAAAATCTTCAACCCCAAGCCATGAGTCGCGGGTCTCCCACAACTCTTGCTCCATGAGCAAGAGCCTGTAAATTTTGCCTGGTCTAGTAATCCTTTCATTTTCAATCTCTGCGAATTCCCCATATCAGGTACAGAAGATTGTAAGAATTGCATTGAATTATATATTTTTAGGGTCGGCGCGCGTTCGCACCTTTTTTCTCCGTCTCAGTTGCTCACGATAGTACGATAAATATTTAGTCTGCCCCTATTATGGGTTTTGATATTTTCAAGGATGGCGATTTCCCCATCCATAGTCTTCTGTGAGTTTCCTGAATAAGTGGTGGAGAGTTATAAGAATTGCTTCGAGTCGACGTCCACTCCCTAGCCGACGCTATTCAAGTCACTTTTCTCCCCTTCACCGTCACTCTTCAGTCACGCTAGCGCACTTGTGAGTAGATCGGCCGAGATAATAGTCGATTATACCCCTCAGGCATGGGAGCTACAACTGTTGGATATTAAGAATACCCACAATTCAACAGGTTTCTCAAGATCAATTTCAAAACTAGATAGATGGGATAGGAAGAATTGCGAGTTCAGAAGTCAGCCCGATAGTTACGTTGATCTCCGACAGGATTAATCAGGATGAAATATTTCCGAAGACAGTGAACACAATTTCGCAGCGTCAACTCTCTTTACATTTATGCACCCGGAGCGCGCTATAAAATGGCAGAAAACCTCAACACCGTAATTTCGTCGCGCTATTCCACTCTTTCACTCGTAAATATACGCCAATTTCGTTCTATTAATAAATATAAAGCTTCTATCGCGTTCGTTCATCTTCTTATTCGTCGCGGGCACGTTTAACGCGTTCTATTATATTATAACGAGAAAGTATATAACGATTTTAATCTTCCCCGAGATATGACGGGGCCCAGTAGTTGAGAAAATTTAATAACGTCTCTTCTGCTGCGTAGCGTACAGATACATCTTTATGCGAATAACGATATGCACGCTCTATATAATATATTATACTTCTCATTCGCGTATAAGCCTGAGTACCTTTCCTCTGTATTAACAGCCAGCATTTTAAATAAAAGGTATACACCGCGCCATCGTTTTCCCCGCACCACCGCCCTTTACGCGATATATACCTACTTACTATTTATACGTACTATCTGCACATTACTGAGCGCGATGAGAATGAAGAAAAGAGCGTTCCATCGCCCCGGAAATTAGCTGTAATGCCGGCGACGCGTATTTTAATTCTTCTTAAGCGCGCACATACGCACACGAGTACATTGATACTGCGAAAATACGAAACAAACAAGCTTGTCTGGATTTTTTTTTTTCTCTCCCAATAAAGTCTCGTTATTAATACGCTGTTGTAGATCGTGCTTTATGTCGTCGCTGGCGCTTTATGAATGAAAAATGATACTTATTCATCATCATTTTCTGCATACGAGACATCTTCATAATGGTAGACGAACGCGTCACTACACTTTCTTTTCGAATTCGCTGCTGAAAGAAGGTCGACGTCGTCGCCTTCTCGTTTCTATAAAGGCGGAGCGCGATTTTCAAAAAGCTCGCCGCGAAGCTCGCGGATGCCTTCGTTTTCTATACACGCTACGTTGAAATTCATTGTTAAATATGTACTCGGAAAAGCACCCAAGCGACTGACTAATAATGTATGATGATGATGAAAGTTGATGACCTGTGTACGCTAAGGTTACGACAAACTTTCGAGCCACCGAGCAAAACTTTGATATTTTATTGAAACTCATTAATATCGTTACTCGTTACGCTCGAGTTTTGAAGTGATGATCCAAGGTCGATGTCGTGTAATTTTTTTCCACTGCTCTTTTCGGGATGCTGCTAAATACAAAAGGAATACGTATTAGTGCATTCTGTTGATTGTGAGTCACTGATGGTAGAGATACCGAGAAAATCGGTAATTAATTTTACGAACAAAATAAGTGCAATCACGCATGAGACTGTTTTCGGGTCTTGTTGGTTTGCATTACTCCTGCTTATATATTCCGGCAAACTGGCTAGGCAACTTGTTTGACGTACCGTAGTCGGTCGTACAGCGCGTTTGTTCCAAGTACCTACAAGAAATAGATGACACCACAACAATAAAGTTGGCTCTGCCGCTCGGTTCAGAATGCTGTCACCAATTTTTTGCTCTCTCTTCTCAGCCAAATCGATCTGAAACGCGTTCTCGTGATGTCTCTTATGGGTACCATGAGTGAGCATGCCCGTCGGTTCTTAAGAGTTTATAAATTCCTAGAAAGACACATGCAACCAATTTCAAGATTCAGTAATCGCATTGTTATGTCCGGGATAACAATTATTGTTGATTTTGAAGTGAAGCGCCTTGCTTGAGGCTCACGACTTACGATCTATTCTTAGGATATTATGCACTGAGAGTTTGTCTCGATAATGAGATCTGCATTCCATAGAAAATTGTACGTGATGCGAGACACAAATTCATTCCTCTGTACGATATTGTAAAGTTTGATCAGTGCGCTCTCATCGAATATCAAGCAACAAGAATCTCATCAGTCTTATCGAATTCATATTTCTGCATAGGTTCTAACTTTGCAAAACGTCTGGACGTACAACTTCTCACATTTTATTTACAAGGTTCAACAGTTGACTCTCGCAACATACAATCCTGACAATTTCATCAGTGAGTGGATCACGAACACTGGTTCGAGCGTGCATCGCCATCGAGGCCCAATGACAGTAGAGTCTGGCTCTTCATTTCACCCGCAATCTCATCCTCGTCTGGCTCCATCAATACGACCTCGACTCACACTCGTCTGAAATACTTTGATTCTCGTCTGCGGAAACGATATATAGAAGGTTAACAAATCATGCGACGCTTCCTCGATTAAAGCGTAAAGAAATTACGCGAGAGGAGCGCCGCTCACATAAACAAGAGCAGTCGAACCGATTCGAACAAGCCTCGTGCAAACAAGAAAAACACTCGGAAAAAAATAAAGCCTAACTTCTGATACGTTTCCCGCGCGTTATTTATTATTCAATCGAAAAACGATAGCGTAATTCCCGTTCTACTTTTTTTTTTTCTCTCGTTTCCCACAGAAGCATAACTTTGCGCGCGAGGAACAAAATAATATAAGAGTGGAGCACGCTATATTTCCCGTCGTGTCGGATGGGAAACAAATACCGACGGAGGAGGGTATTCCACCATCGATGGAGCGGAACGTGCCATTCGCTAGAAAACGAAAAATAAAAAATACTACTTATTTCACTTTATTTTCAGCCCTCGATACTATTCTCTCTGCTTTTCGTACTTCTTCGTTATCATCGAATTTACTTAGCGTCGAGAAATTATAAATCTTGTACGCGCCCGCCTTCGAATCGTGATGGGTTAACGACGTGCCCCCATATTCACCCAGCTCGCGGTACAAAAATTTCTGTATCACTTTATGATAGAGTGGCATTCACTTTACTCAATCACTACGTGAAACTCTTTCGACAGATAGATGTATTTGCGTTCTTCAAATCTCAACGATACTTCGTCGAATATCGAAAAATTGATAGCGACAGTCAGTGACAGTCCTAAATTTCATTCAATCTAAGTTGATGTGACCTTCCGTATTAATGCGTCTACGCGCATCGATATTCTCGTCTTTGAAACGTCAATTTAGTCTTCTTGGAAGATTCTCGAGGGCGAGTTTCGTTCAAAAAACAGGGCATTTCATTGTTTGTAGAAGAATTGCATGAGCTATGACAAGCGTCATGACCTCCAAAATTTTAGTTGACATTGGTCGAAGTTTGTGGAAACTTTCTTTTTGGCTTTCATTTTTTCGCACAGATTTGACACAGTTGTAGAAAATGGTTGCTAGGACTTGGGTCAATTTTGAGCTCTGCACCTGTATAGATGTAGGATATGGAAACATTTTGTCCTCTGCTTTTTCATCTTGATTGCAACCATTGTGCATTCCATTCACTTTCTCCAAGGCTTTTTTTCCGCCTGGTCGTTGCTTACTCTCTTCATCATGGAAGGGTTTGCCCAATTTCACATAATAAGCGCTGAACTCCACCACCACTTTGTTTCCGTACTTTCCTCTGTGAATTACTGTATCTGAAGTTCTCTTCCAATATGCTCTCATGGGTTTCCTCCTTTGTTTCCATTTTCCCAAGGATTCCTTTTTAATTTGTAGTGCACTACTTACACTTCATCGCCCTCAAAATGAGTTCCCACAAAAAGTCTGGGTCACAATTCAGAATTAGGTTGATATATTGTTGAAATCGACTTTATGTTGATAGGATCAACTACTTTCCATTGCAGTTCATTTGCTATATCAATTTCAGGTCGATTTTTTATTTTTCCAAGGATTCCTCCTTAATTTATAGTGCACTACTTAAGCTACATCACCCTCAAAATGAGTTCCAACAATACGAAGTCTCGGGCAAATGTTGTTAGGATCAATTACTTTCCATTTCAATTTGTTTGCCCCATCAATTTTAAGTTGATTTTTCGGTTTCCAAAGGATTTCTTCTTAATTCGTAGTGCACTACTTACCCTCCATCAACCTCAAAATATGTTCTGACATTCCGACAACAAGAAGTCTAGGGATCAACTACTTTCCATTTCAATTCATTTGCCCCATCAATTTCAGGTTGCTTTTTCCTTTTCCCAAAAATTCCTTCTTAATTTGTAGTGCACTACTTACCGACAACAACAAGTCTCGAGGACAACAACAAGTCTCCAGCAAACGTTGACAGAATCAACTACTTTCCATTTCAATTCATTTGCCCCATCAATTTCAGGTCAATTTTCCATTTTTCCAAAGATTCCTTCTTAATTTGTAGTGCATTACTTATGCTCCATAACTTTTGAAATGAGTTCCAATAAGAAGTCTTGATGAGAAGTCTTGACGGATCAATAACTTGTTGAAATCGACTTTAATTTGTAGTGCACTACTTACCCTCCATCACCCTTGAAAAATGTTCCAACATCCCAACAGCAAAAAGTCTCGACCGACTACTTTCCATTTTAATTCATTTGCCCCATCAATTTCAGGTCAATTTTTCATTTTTCCAATAATTCTTTCTTAATTTGTTGTGCACTACTTATATCACCCTCAAAATGAGTTCCAACAAAAAGTTTCTCAAGTCTCTGGGTCAAAATCACATTGCGGACCAACTTCTTTTCATTTCAATTCATTTTCCCCATTAATTTCAGGTCAATTTTACATTTTCCAAGGATTTTTTTCTTAATTTGTAGTGCACTACTTATGCTTCATCACCCTCAAAATGAGTTCCAATGAGAAGTCTTGACAAGAAGTCTCGGGTCAAAAACTTGTTGAAATCAACATTAATTTGTAGTGCACTACTTACACTTTATCACCCTCAAAATGAATTCCAACAAAAAGTCTCTCAAGTCTGGGTCAAAATCACATTGCCGACTGATTTTTTTCATTTCAATTCATTTGCCCCATCAAGTTCAGGTAAATTTTTCATTTTCCTAGGAATTCCTTCTTAATCTGTAGTGCACTACTTACCCTTTATCACCCTTAAAATGAGCTCCCACGAAAAGTCTCAAGTCTCACCCAAAGGTCAAAATCACATTGATATATTGTTGGAATCGACTTTACGTTGATAGGATCGACTCCTTTCCATTTCAATTTATTAGCTCCCTCAAGTCAATTTTGAGTCAACTTCCATAAATTTTTCCATCAACCCAAAATTGACTGCTGTGTTGAGTCAATTTTGAGTCAGTTCTCAGTTATCAAAATCGACCTAAAACTGACTGTTCCCTAGTTTTGATTAACTCTCGATTTATAGTTTTTTCAAAATTTAGACTGGTTGACATCAAATTAACCTCTAACCTATGTTGATCTGAAATTGATTTTGAGTCAAATTCTTCAAATTTTTTCATCGAGCTCAAAGCAACGTAGAAGTGCAGTTGATTATAGATGTGCAGTCAATTTGCGGGTCGCTGTATGTTCGATTTGAAATTACCTCAAATCGACTTTAATTATCATTTGTCCTAACAGCCTGAAATCGACTTTCTTGTAAGATTGATTTTGGTTCAATTTGTAATTCTGTCCTCTGATGATGTACTCTGGTCAACTTTTAATCGATCCCGAATCGACATTGATCGAATTGCCTTGTTTAATAGTCGATTTCCAGTTTTCTATAAAGACGAATGCATGCTAGTTGACGTTAAATCGACCTCCAATCGATATTGTGCTAGGAATCAATATGTACCTAGTCACAAAGTTGAAGCATTCTGTGAGCTTGGTGACTTCACTTGTCACAGAAAGAATTTATAGTATGTATTTGTAATAATCAAACGAATTATAATTATGCTTGACTAGGCAAGTCTTTTGCGTCGTTGATATCGAGTCGACATCAATCGATAATACCGAAACTCGACTCAGTCGCGAAGTTGATGATCGAAAGTAGAGAGGAGCGGTTGAATTTGAGTCGACTTCATGTCATTTTGCATAGATGGTATCGACCTCAATCTTGAGTCGATTTCGAGTCGACTTTTCCAAATTTTTCTATCGATCTGAAATCAACTGTTTTGTTGTGTCGATTAAAAGTTTTGAAGAAATATATGCTGGGATAATTTATATTTGAAAGTGAATTTTATACTTAGAAAGGTTGAATGAGGAGTTATACGTATACGATGCTATTTCAACTACCGCGCCATACAAGATTTAAAACTACAGAAGAGGCATCTGAAGAAGGGCGAGATGTAATCAGAGACATGAGAAAAAATGATGTTCCACTTGCGAGTAAATAAATTGTCAAGCACTCTAAGCTCTATTTTGAAAAAAGCTCTCACTCTCAAACCATCGAGAAAAAGATTTGGAGAAGTCTCTACCTTCGATTTATCGAGGTGAGGCTATATAAAGGGCAGCTAAAGGAGGACTCAAAACACTTTTATCCTCTTACTCGTAGATTTAGGACTAAATTGCCATCTAAAATTTGTTCCTTCTTTCTCAAAAGTCATCGTGCCGAAATTGCTCTGCCTATGGTACGGTATAACTGTGATTCTCTTCTCAATTTTTAATTCGATTCCTCCTGCGCCCGTTGTTTATTCGCCAAACATCGATGACGTGTACGGTCTCGAAAATTGGAAAACGGGTAAATGACAATCTTACAGCCCTATAAAAGTAATATCGTTTTCGCGGGGCAGAATACAAAATATAAAAGGAGAAAGAAGAAAAAATATGCGCGAAATATTTTCGTAATTTATTCGACGGGTTTACGTGCGATACCGATATGAAAAGCTCACGACTCGGCCCATGAGATGGTGGTGTATCGGTATTACAAAAATTTTCGTATCCTATATTATAACGCGATGAGACAACGTGAAACGTATTTCTAGGAACAAACGGGAGATAAAAAAATTGAATCGTTTCGGCGAAGATACCGTGTCAAACGACTTCGTTTACGCAAGAAGAGAATACGTTCGGTGGACGGGAGCGGGGGTGCGAACGGTTAGACGAATAAAGTTAACACTTTCCTTCCTTCCTCCTTTCCATTCGTCGAATTCGTACGCACGAGTTTCTTACGTACTACTGGTGTGTACACACTACTTCTGCACACACCGACGACTCGAAGAAGGCGAAAAAATCAAATACCGAAAAGGAGCCCCCGCATCCCGTATATAGACTTCGAAATTTTCCGCGGCTCCAAACAGCAAACTCGTCTCCGAGAGTATAAATTTGTCACAGTTTTTTTTCTTCTTTTCCAAACTTTTCATTTTCGTTATCACACGACCGTTTATTATTTGTTGATTTGACACTTTTTGTCCTACTGCCGCACAATTCTTAGGAAAATCTTTTCTTCTTCCTTTTTCTCATTCAATGCTCGTATAATATCGATTTCGAAAGCGAAACTTTATTCGACATTTATATGCTTCTGGTGTGCCACGGGGCTCAGTTTTTGGCTCTTTTTTTCCTTCTCATCCTCATTCTATTTATCTCGTCTATCGATGATTTAATCATCTAATGGATTTTCGAATAATACGCGAGCCACATAGTGGAAACAGATCAGTAACTTCAAACTTACCATAGTAGGAGTATTTATTCCGTTTTGGGCGATAAAAACTAGAACAGAAAAATCAGAAATATCGTAGATATCAAATTATTTACATTCTTCGTATCAATTTGGAACAGAGCATCGCGTTTGTTGAAACTCTACCCGGAAGAAACTAACTCCGCAAAAAATTGAACGCCGCGCCATATTACCGATGATAGATTGCTTGACATCCTGTCCTCGTGGAAGTGCTTCCTATAAAGGAATTCAATAAATATCCTTCTAGAAGTTCCTTATTTACTCTCGCTGCCGAGCAAAAGTCTCCGCGTATATCGTTCCGCCGAAATTTGTTTCTCTTTTTCATGTTCTTTTTATCGCGTTTCACTTTAATGTGAAAAAGCTCGAGACGGTCTCCGAGGTCCGTTGATAAAAATGACCCTTTCGCGCGTTGAAACGTGGTTGGTCCTAAATCAAGACAAGAATAATGTATTTCGATGATGACAAACGTCTAGAATTTTATGGAAATATCTCTCAGTCGTCACGATCCCTTGATTTTATTTCCCTCGAAGTTTAAAAAAATATAAGATTTTGAAAGTTGGAAAATTATTTTCATCAAGTCGCGAGAGCCAGATGAACTGCTGCAGATTTCAAGTATCGAGACAACTTGGGAATTCTTCGTATTTGGGGCCATTTGCGTCTTCGGAATTCGCGGGAAGAGCATTCTGGCACTACATTTTAACCTTTGACCTACGAATCGACTTCTCCAAATTTTTCATTGACCATCCGTTGCGTCAATTCCAAGTTAATTTTTTGTTCTCTGGTAAGGTACGCTGCGACCAGGAGACGATTTCGAGTCGACTTCCCTAAATTTTTCCATGGATCCGAAATCAAATGCATAGGTCAATTTTTAGTTCTCTGCAAAATGTATGCCGGTCGACTTGAAATCGACTACTTCTGATTTTTGAAATCTGTACCATAACTTGAGATCGACTTTTCTGTGGGAGTCGATTTCAAAAATGATTTGTAGTTCTCTGTTGGTGTATTCTGGTCAACTTCATATCTGCTCCTCCAAATTCTTCTATCGTCCTGAACTTGACCATGCTGTAGCATCGATCAACTTTCGACTTCTCTATTTTTTTTCCTTCGGGGGGGGGGGGGGATTTATGCAAATAGGACTTCATATCTACCTCAAAATAACATTGATCTGTAGTCGATTTTCTCCAAATTTTTCCATCGATTCCAAATCGACGTCAGTTATTCGTCGATTTTCCACTGGCCTGAAATCGACTTTTCTACAGGTTCGATGTGAAGTCGATTTTGGCGTCAAATTCTATCCATCTGGTATCGATTTTGAGTCGAATTCTCGAAATTTCTTCATCGACCTCTAATCGACTATTGTCAGTTTCAAGACAGTCGACATCCCAACATTTTTTGTCGACCTAAAATCGACTGCTCTGTTGGGTCGATATCGAGTCAGTTTTTTAGTTCTCTGGTTATTTCATTCTGGTCGACCTTATATCGACCTAAAATCGACGTCGATCTGGAGTCGACTTTGAGTCGATGAAAAGAAGCGGTTGATTTTGTGTTTAGATACGGAGTACGAGGTGCCCACGCGCACGCCCTCGACCGAAATCGGTTCCGTGTCACCGTAAAACTACATTCCGTACAGATTATGTTCTCAATTTGTAAGACTTTTCCGTCGAGAAAATGCTCGCGTTAGCGTTCTCATAGCCAATTGGCTTCATCGACGAAGCAAAATATCTCGCGTAAGAGAATCCGTAGCATCATTCTTATTCGGATACCGAAATCGAAAACAACCCAACCAATCAACGCTTCGTTATCTAGCCACCTATACAGCTCGTACAGAATCACGAATGCACCCAAACGTTTGGCTCGTCTGTATTCGATTCGCAGTATAATTGATTTGCATAATAATGTGCGGAGTCAGGTGCGTATTGTTACGCTTCTCTCTCACGTAGACGTATTGCGCGCTCAAAGGCTACTCGAGTAACGGCTCGTAGAGATACATCGCCGAAAGGTCGCTAGCAAATTGAGCAAAATAGCACGTAATTCGAGTACCGTAGCTGCGTGTACAGTTTTATACTGTATATAAAGAAAAGGACGTACGAAGAAGAAGCCCAAGAGAACGACCGCAACGGCGAAGAATTCTATCGTGCGGTATCCGTAATTTACGTGTCAAGTCGAAGCGTTCGACGTGGTGGAACCGCGATGCAGCGTTTCTGGTCGGGAACGATTAATGAAAAGCGTCGTGCGACGGTATTGAAACGCGGTGAGGAAATTTTTCGCCGTGAGGATTCCATTCAGCATTCAAACGACGACTATATACTCGTATACGTACTCTCTACCTTATGTATAAACGTCGACGAGTCCTCTATCCTGTGTACATTTACAATGGCGGTGCGGTGACGTTGGATTTACAATTCAGTACGTACGGAAAAGAGAGAGAGACAAAGAAAAAAAGAAAGAACAACACGTTTTCTACGGATAATAACGTTAAATGCAGTAGTTAGCGCCAGCAGAGAGAGAGAGGGATGCTGCGCATTTGCCAAAATTTTGTCACGCTACGTATGATACGAGAAAACATGCATGCGGAAAATGCTAATGTACCTTAATACCGTGCACGCTCTTGCCATGTATCTTGCCTAAGCGAATAAACTGAGGAAAGCTGGGAAAAAAATGAATGAATAAATAGCGCCAGTGAATGAGTGGAGATTAATTTGTCGTAACGTTTAGTCCGGCGGAGTAGGGTGTATTTCGCTGTAGAAAAATTCTGTACGGAATAAAACTCGATTTGAGCGTATGGGAATCCTTTCTAAATTAAATTTTGTACGTCCGAGGTGTGCTTCACCTGCACTCATGGGGGATCAATTGCAAATTCAACTTCGAATGAAAAAAAAGGAACTGGAGAGCTAGAGGAATGTCGACTTTCGAGCACAATATACATTGATATGGGGAACATGGAGAAATACTATGGACTTCTAGGTGGTACCGATTTTCAAGCTGTGTATGTGAGGAGATGGCCTTTGCGCTACATATCAATGACTTCGTGCACACTTAACCAAGGGACATTTTGGCGATCTGAGGAAATGAGTCTCCTTCCTCCATGTCAAGGAGACCTATTGACCTTTTCTCCAGATCGTCCAAGGTCACGTAGGTCGTCGATATGAAAGAATGACAAGGTAAAATCTTGCTCTCTTGCAGCGGCCTTACTCGATATTTTCTCTTGGTTTGAACTCCGAAATAAATGTAGAATTATGAGATCCACTTTACAGAACAAAATTGAAATGACCGATAAGATCGATGGAATTGTTGATCTCAGCCAAATTTGGGAAGAAGTGGAATTAGCGAAACACTGAATTGAAAAATTTTGTGAGATTAAGCCCACATTAGCGAGGTCTCTACTACTGAGCTGCAGGCGAGTGCGAGAGCGGGTGCCCTCAGCTACTATCCTTCTTATTCAACCAACAACATCTCGCGAACATCGAAACACGTGCCCGTAACAGCACCGCAGTTGCTAGTAATTATACCCATACAACGAGGGCCTTCAAAAATCTTAATCATGCTTGACCAGGGCAACGATGGTCAAATTGATGCTATTTCAATGTCGATCTTCGGTCGGTATTCTAGTCTAATACATTCCTGTTGGACGTGTCCACGAATTAAAAAGTTTTCAGATACATCCCGCGTTCACTTGTTGCCGGCCTCATTGATGTACGTGTATTTTACGGCCAAAAACTTATTTTTACGTCGTTAGATAACTCGCTCCGAGTACTGTCACTTTTGTATCAAAGCTTGTCGTTTCTGATTGGCGCTACATGTATAGCAGCCGAGATACAGTTCGTTAGTTTTGTGTTGCGTTCCAATTGTTGTGGCGAGATTGTCAGAGAAGGGGCGAGGGGGCGGCACCGAGCAGGAGAAGAATGTGTAAGGACTCCGCGTGTGCACAATACGGAAAGAATGTCAGAGAACGTGTGCGGTAACTTTCTAGTATTCGTAAATTGTATATGGTACGAATTAGGGACACCATGCGCGCATTCTATTATAGCGTAAAAACTTTTTCAGTGTAACTAACTGTATTACATTACATTCGTCGTCCTAAAAGAGTAGTTAAAACTTTATTCATTTCCAGCCGGTGGGTGAACCAGAGCACAAGACGAGAGAAGTGAGAGATGTCGAGAAAATTTTCATTTTCAACTACGTCTCGCGTAATAGGAAAACTCATCACCTCATTACGAGACGAATAAAACCTTGCGAAGTAATTTTAGAATTCTTTCTCTTTTTTTTTCCTCTACTTTCTTTCTCGCTCATTTTTCTTTTTACGATCGCGGGACTGCCTCGCGTATATAGTCGTTATGCCTCCGTTATTGTATTGTTTGCGTCATTGTTACTAAACTATTTACGAAAATGTAAACGAGTGGGCAAAATACGCACGAGAGAAGAATGACTCCGCGGAATTACTGGGTAATATTGTTTAAGCGCGTGGAACAAATCACTCCGATTGGGACAAATATCAGAAAATTCTGTCCCGGCTCATAAGCGGATAAAAAAAAACACGTTCACGTTAAACCAATACAATAAAGATAATCTTCCTCGTGGAAGCCGTTTTCCGAGCTCCCGCTCCCTTTACCTGAAATATTTCCTCGGCTCTCTTAAAGTTTGGAATTTCGCCCAACTTCATCCTTCGCGAGAGCTCCAAATTCGATCTTGTGATGATCAGCCTTCCTAAGCTTGAACATCGACTCTGTTTCCAGTCTCTCAGTACATCAAAACCTCAAATTTGTTCTATGTAAAGTCAATTTCAAGAATATATCGACGTAATTTTGACCAATTTCTACCGAGAGACTTTTTGTCGCAACTCATTTTGAGGTTGATCACGTGTAAGTAGTGCACTACAAACTGTTTCCAGTCTCTCAGTCTATCAAAACCTCGAATTTGTTCTATGTAAAGTCAATTTCAAGAATATATCGAGGTAATTTTGACCAATTTTGACCGAGACTTTTTCTCGCAACTCATTTTGAGGGTGATCAAGTGTAAGTAGTGCACTACAAACTGTTTTCAGTTTCTCAATCCATTGAAACCTCAAATTTGTTCTACGTACAGTCGATTTCAACAATATATTGAGGTAATTTTGACCAATTTTGACCGAGACTTTTTCTCGCAACTCATTTTGAGGATGATCAAGTGTAAGTAGTGCACTACAAACTGTTTTCAGTTTCTCAATCCATTGAAACCTCAAATTTGTTCTATGTACAGTCGATTTCAACAATATATTGATGGAATTTTGACTAATTTTGACTGAGAGACTTTTCGTCGCAACTCATTTTGAGGTTGATCACGTGTAAGTAGTGCACTACAAACTGTTTCCAGTCTCTCAGTCTATCAAAACCTCGAATTTGTTCTATGTAAAGTCAATTTCAAGAATATATCGAGGTAATTTTGACCAATTTTGACCGAGACTTTTTGTTGCACCTCATTTTGAGGATGATGAAGTGTAAGTAGTGCCCTACAAACTGTTTCCAGTCTCTCAGTCCATCAAAACCTCAAATTTGTATTTTATCTACATAAAGCTGATTTCAACGATATATCGATTACAACAATATATCGACATAATTTTGATCAAATTTGACCGAGACTTGTCGCGCAACTCATTTTCAGGGTGATGAAGTGTAAGTAGTGCACAACAAATTAAGAAGGAGTACGGTCCCCCGCAAGATTAGGAATCAGCAAAATATTGGTAAATTATATTTCCTGTTGCATTCCTCCCTCTACATCAAAATTCTAGGCAAGCTTTTGGTCACGAGAGTCAGAATATGTCCCTCCTTGGACCTCGAAATCATGGCATATTCATAAATTGGAAGAACAAAACACAGAAAGATCGGCACATAGACTGGGAAAAATGTTGACCCCGAAGCTATTACATACAAAGAAGAGAATTCAAAAAAATCCTCAACCTGGGAACAGTTTAATATATAAAGAGAGGGATTAGATGCGGGGAGAAGGATAATTTCGACAGAGCGTGCCAATGTCTCCCTTCGAGAGATGGCTGATCTAGAGTGGCCCCTCCTCTGGGAGGAGAGACTGTGGCAGGCCAAGAAGAAAATTGGTGGTCGATGTTGGGTCGAAATGGTTCAACGGGTTTGAGATCAAATTAACGTCGCTTCTGAGTCTACATGGATTATCGGGAGCTTTTTTTCTCTGTATGCGGAACCTTCTATCTCAGGACTGTATTCACCTCGTCAGAGATATCATATTGCCCCGTTCACCTGGATAAAATGGCTCCGTGATAGTGAAATTTGGGAAGTTTTTTGCACAATCTCATTCAGTGGGTGATTATAGATACACTTCTTCGTTGTCAATTGCAAAAACCGTCTCCGTAATAGAAGTCGAGTCGTAATTTTGTAGATTTTCAACTACTGGTTATTTTTGACAACGAAGGTCAACGATGAACACTACGTGCAGCGAGATAGGATAATTTTGTACCGTGTGCCCCAGAACACTGAAAAACGAAAGTATTCTTGTTTGACACCAGTGAGGTCAGTCTCTTCCAGATGTACACAGCAGGTAGTAATGCGCGAGTACGATGTTCCAGCGGATTACAAAGCGAAAACCCGAATGAAAAATGTTTCTCTTGACGCTTCATTTAGTAAAGACAATACAGTTTTTTTTTCTTTTCTGTACCAACAAGAATTATACTACTGTATAAGCCGGCGTAGATGTACCGGGTGTCTCTGAAGATAAAGCGGCCAAATTTTTCAGCAAAGGCGCGAGGTTAACGCCTACTTTATTACGTGTGTAGCAAAGGGAATTAGATTACAAGGGATGTACAGTATAGTATTAGATGTACGTATATGTACTGTGTACATACACGGTAATATAGCGACTCCATTAGCGTTAGCGTTACTTTTTTTTCGCCCCTTTTATTATCCTTTTTCTGTATTGCGGCATGCGTTTCGCATTTAACGATTGTTATTCCGACGCCGTCGTTGTTTAGGTATACTTTGGCCGTATTTATGCAGTAATTAAAAATGTCGTTATCTCGATTAAGACGTGTTAAAGCTCGCATGCGGTAACAGACTATCCTAATGCGTGTAGCGTTAGGTAAATGCAGGTTTTCTGCAAAACCTGATACGGACGGAAAATCGTGTACCAACTTTATGTGGGTGTAAACGGGCGCTCTTAATTGGATAATGATAGGCAATAGTCGACTAATAGCGTGTCGAGTGCTTCGGTATTACAAATTTTAAGCTCTTGCTCGTATTAACGCCAATTAAGAAGGTCTATTCAAGTGCATCGAGAGAGACCACTAACACTTCGAAGAGACGATGAATCAAAACTTGTTTCTTTCCTATTGAAGCTTAATATTTTGTTATTAAATTTTGTTTTCCTCTGTTTTGAAATGTTTGTACAGAAATAGCTTATTGTTCCCATCAAGATGCTATGCACATCACCGCCATTCTGAATGAATCGGTCGTGTTCAACTGTCCGGTCGAGTTTCCAGGAGACCATCCAGTACCGTACGTTTTACAATGGGAGAAGAAGGTAGGAGAACCGGTATGCACAAACAAGTTTATTCACACGATTCATTTTTATCTTATAAGGCCAAAGCGCTTTTTTCTTTTATTTTTTCCCTAATTTTCGTTATTTAGACTCTCTAGAGCTTGCCGAAGTTATAATTTGGCTTGTTTTTTTTTACTATTTTTCTTTATTTTAAAAGTATTTTTTGATCGCGTGGATAATCAATCACGTCATCGCGTCGTCATAGAAGCAATCGCAGAAATTGAAACAGGAATGCTCAAAGTGGGGGTATGAAAAGATTCTATTTTATTTCAAAACATTTCAGCTTTGGGAAAGAGCTCAAAATTTGTTGCGAATTTGTGTGAAATAGAATCACGGTCTTCTGAACAATGAAATTTGAGGTAGAGCGTGTGCAGTTTTGGAACCAAATGAAAATCCTACGATTTTGTCGCTCGAAAGTCCGCTTCTTAAATTTAAAGATTAGAGCTTTTCAGAATCTCTCAATATTGTCGAATTAAAATTTTCAATTTTTGTACTCCTTTGTCAGGCTCGACTTCCTTACCCCCCCCCCCCTCTTTCTGAATTGCAGGCACAAAAATGATTAATAATTCCAGGCATGTAGGTTTCCAGTATACCCTATGCAACTAAACTTCGGGTTATGGGCTCGGAGTGGTCGTCTGAGGACCATGAGTTCGATGGTGATGTTGAGATCGGTTGATCTGAGGTAGTGCATTGTGCTAATGATTTCCTGATGATTTTTCGATGCAGGAAGAGACAGAATGATGAAGCTGAATATTTTCAAGAGCTGTACAAAAGAAGAAGTGTTGAATGGATAGACTGTTAGCATTGCAGTTATTAGGCATAAAGAGGGTGGGACGCATAAAAAGAGGAAAAAGTGGATGTAACGGGTATGGTGTATTCTGAGACGGGTTCGGATGGACAATTCAAAATAAACGAAGGAGTTGGAGATTTTTAAATAGATCGGAGTTTATTGGAGGATAAGGAGGAAAAAAAATCATACCGAAATAGGGGAAGGGGATAAGGAAGCAGAATTCAAGACCATAAAAGAGGGATCGGGAGGATTATTTATGGAAAATGAGCGCAGTGTCTGCTTTGTGGCAAGGTCCTTTGCGCCTCGTCCCTCAAGGTTGATGTATTGCGGTATTCATAAAAAAGGGTGGAGGTTGAGGATCATTGAACGATAGGATTGGTAGAAGATCTAAGATAGTAAGAAAGGATGAGAGAGAATCAGCGTGAAAGAGAGATATTTTCTGGCGGAGCCAACTGAATAAAGACCACGTTTCATATTTACGCTCTAATGAGTGACCTCATTTATATTTGAAGGTCACACGTGCTTTGTGACGAAACTAAGCCCTAGCTAGCCGATACGAGGGTCTCACTCACTCCGTTCGTTTGTCTTTGTTCTTCGGTTAATGTAGGCGTGGTAAATTAAGTTCCTTAGCTCATGTAAGGATATAAACTTTAGTGACGTCATTACCATCTATGATGGCTACCTGTGACGTCATCAGCAAAACTTGGGTTCTCTCTCTTCCTTACTCTCTTCTGATCTCGGGATCACTCACTCTGCTCGTAAGCCTTCAAACAGTCTGTACTACACCAGCCCTAATAGTGATGCTGCTCGAGTCTCCTTTAGAGACAGATTTCACAAATGGAGTACTACCCCTTAGACTCCATTATACTGAGGTTACAGTGCACTAAACTATCCTACGCTCATCATTAGCCTTCATGAAACCAGACCTAAAATAAACCTAACACACAGCAATATAAAAGCCTCTTCTGAACCACTCTCACTTATGGATTACAAAAATTAGGGGAGATGGATTGAACTCGCAGATTTCAGAATCAGGCTCGGGGTCACGGTTGATGATTTCGGGAGGGAGCCTCAGGCTCACGGCTAATGACATCTATAGTTGAATATGAAAAAAGATTAAAGATACAGTACACAGGACCACTGGGGAAGGGGTAACTCGCACAAGTGGTGTAAACTCGCAAATTTTGGAATCAGGGACAAAGATCCAAAAAATATTGGGAAATATATATGGCCTATTCTGAGACGGCTTGGGATGATTTCTTCCCGTCGCGAAGGCTGGTTTGAAGGAAATGGTTACGAAAATTGTGTGAGGAGATTAGAATAAGGAAGCAGTAATACGATTCCAAAATGTGAGGGATCAATTAGGAAAGGCAAACGCAGTGACTACATCGCGGCAAGGTCCACTGTGCTCCTTGAGGTCGATGTGTCCCGAGTCCCGGTATCCATAGAATAGAGATGGAGTTTGAGGAAGAACTTGAAGAGTGAAGGATCAGATTGATGAAGGGATTTGGATAGTAAGTATAATGATGAGACAGACTCTGATTACTTGGCGCCATAGTCTTAAAGTTGATGTGTCCCATTATCTATAGAAAAGAGATGCAAGGTTAGGAAACTTGACTATGATTTTTCGAACGATTGGATTGGTAGAATAAGGTCTTGGATAATAGAGAGAATCGGCTAGTATGGGGAATGCACGTTGATGAGAGAAGCGGTTGATAAGGAAGAGCCAGTTTAATGTAGCGATAAGTCTGGCGGTGAATAGGGAAATGGAATTTCTCATACGGAAGGATGAGATGTTGGCCTTAGTAGTATCCGATTCTGAGTTCCGATAGACCGGCCCGTGCAGCAAAGATTGTAGGAGGGGAAATTCTGAAGAAATTATTTTGTTTTTTGTGCATAATTGACGCGAATGTCAGAAATAGGGGTTAATCAAGGGGAAGCAGTGGCGCATTTTCGATAAGGGGGTTGAGGAGAACCCTCCTGAAGACCTCCAAAAACCTGTAGACTCATCAATTTTCGATTAACTAATGAAATTTCTGTTTTTTCTTTTGCTCAATGCAAATTCTGTCCTAAAAACTTTTGATTCCCCCCCCCCCTTCTCCCCAGAACCAATTTCTTAATACGCTACTGAGGAGTAGTAAATGAGGAAATGGGCCCTATGTTTGAGATGAATGCTTTGATGAGATTGACGCGACAGAAGGTATGAATAACGTGGATATTTATAAAGATGGGAATTTTTGGGTTTTGGGCTTCTAAGGCCAGAAAGTCACCATCAAGTGAAGCATCTGCCTTGCCTTCAGCGCATAGGCTGAGTTATATGGGCGAATGCGTAGGGCGCCAAGAGTCAGTCGAAGCCCCAACAATTTTAAGGTTGTCTTGTTGGAGTGAATGTATTGGAGCATCGTAATCAAGTTGCGAACGGATAAGACTACAATAGAGAGTTGAAATTGTCTGCGGTCATAGCCGAAACGAAAGAAAAATTCCAAGAAATTCAGGGATTCTTCTGATTATGATGAGGGGGGGGGGGGTGTCTAGGAGGTGTTTGAGTCGAAGGTGAAAGAATTTAGCCTAGGGTTGGACAGCGACAGGAGAGGCGCCAAATCCGACAATTTTGAGGCTACATGTTTTGTTTCTTGAAATTATTGATGATTTCGATCGAATATTTCTTTTTGTGATTAAAATTCTTTCAAGTTCTTCCTCCTTTCCTTAAATACAGCTGAATAATAAAAAATTTTAGTATTTATCGTTCGATGAGACACGCTTTGTTCGATTTTCAAAATTTTCCAATATCCCATTCTGAATATTTACTATAGCTCAACGATCGAAACTTTTGACGTGTAATTCTGCCAAGTCTCGCCTCGTCTCTCCCAAAAATTAAAAATAATTCGCTTTATTTATATTACTCAATTGGTCGACATTCCGCCCCCCCCCCCATATACACGCATAGCTTCAGAAACAAGATTCCGACGACTCCTTGAACTTTGTGATGCTGAACAGCGAGAGTAAAAATTTTTACCAAGAATTTTAGCTCTTCACAAACTCGAAATAAGTCCTCAGAGAAGTACGGACAGTAAGATGAAAAAACTCCGGCTAAAGAAAAGTTTCCTTCGTGTTTTCTCCTGTTTTATTACGTATTCACCTGTAGTAGAAAGAAAAATTAGACGGATACGAGAGTTCGCCCTCAGCGTTCATCGGGAAGTATCAGAAGTCTTTCGCTGATTCGACATTTCCCCGAGTTCGACGTTTTCCCTCGTGTGAAATCAGTCGCGCTATCGTTCTCTGTCAACGTTTAAAACGTATCATTTCTCAAAAAGCTGTTTAGGTTACATTTGACACTTTTGACAAGTTCTTATCGCGCTTTTAAACCGCGGTTTAACGCGAACGGTAACATTTTTAGAAGTAGTAAAATTTATTGCGGGACCAAACGAGAAACGTTCGTTCTACCCCTACCGCCCAAGACGACGTGACTGTAACACCGAAAAAAGGTGTCATTCTCACTCCGTGATTGATAACACTATCTAGATGCTCCGGAATACACAGTTTCGGGTCCGAGTTTTTCGAGAATAGTCGTAGTAAATACTTTTTCACCCTTTAAAATCGTCATACTCTCGCCAGTTCCGCCTTTACTCACTGGAAACGGGTCAAGAATATAAATAACGAGCGAAAAATTACGAGCTGTCGTCGCTTATAATGGGTTGATACAGATAGGTCAAACTGAAACTCCCACCAGATTCTGTGAGCACCGGAGGGAAGGGAGAAAAACTGCAATATAATATAGTACACAAGAACATCGAAAATAAAAGGAAGAAAAAAAAAACCGTAAAAATGTCAAAAATACCGTCTGCGGTCTCCATCACATACACGACGATTATTATTGAACATGGGAATATGGGCACAGCGTAATTCATTCCTAGTCAGGAGAGGGGTGAAGGGAGGTTGTAAAATGCTCTGTAGGACGTAAAATAATATTCACTTCGTTCGCCCTCGTCGTCGTCGATAATGCGCGCGTTATTTACCGAAAAGAATTTTATAAACCCGACACGAAAAGCACGGCGACCGATTTCTATATCAATTTGATGAACGGGGAAATCCCATAAAGTTGAGAAAAGCTATAAAACGGTATGGCGGCGACAGCATGCAGCGTGCTGCCCATTCGGCACAGTTCAAGAATTTATGCGAAATTGGAAATTAGATTTTCCTCGTTTTGGAAGAGCATAGTTTTCTTAGAAGGGAATATGCACAAAAAATGAGTCATTTCCTCAAAAAAAAATATTGAAGTTGGGATTTAGACATGAATAGTATCGACAGTCCGAAGGTCTTGATTTTGGCTGCTGACTAAATATCTCAAAACCGTCGAGGGTATCCGTTTAAACGTTTAAAAAAGTTTGACCGTTAGGGAGACAATAAATTCTTAGTAATTGAATTCTAACAAGTATCAGCCTTTCCAAAGTCTTATGATATCAATGTAAGACCATTTTCTTGTCTCATTGATCGGCCAACCACGTTTCTCTTCTTCCTATGGTTTTAAAACGTCGAATGAAATTTACTTAACCCCTAATAAACGTTAGTTTAGGAACGGTAATGAGGCCAAAAGAAAAAGAGGTCAGTTTTGCGTTATGGTATGAGCAAAGTTCAGAGAAACATAAGTTAAAACTGATATTATTTGCGCTACTGAAGAGCTCCACAGGTGAATTATATAACATTTCAATCGATGAATAAGAGAAAGATCAAGAGAGAAAACTTCCGCTTTTCTTGAGATTTGGCCAATGGCTTCGAGCGAAAGAGACGGTCGCGAAAATCATCTTGCTGCATAGGTGAGCAAAAGTCTCGGAGCTCGCTTTTCATATAAATTAGAGAAAATTAAGCCAGAGGAGCTCCAGGAGACCTCTGGGAGGAAGCGAGGAGGAGAGGAAGGAGGGAAGGAGGAAGCAAAACAAGAAGAGGGAGGAATGTGTGGAACACCGGTAAAAAGTAGGGAGAATCCAAGAATACCCACCCCAGAAGGATACAGAACGCTAGGCCTTGACCTGCCGCAGGGACTTGGAAAAGTTTCGTGTTCTGGACCTAGTGTACCTTACTAGAATAGAACCCTTTGTGAGCCCCTAAACTAGTGTAAGATTTAGACCCGTTGATGACGCCACGTGTGGTAGACGTGACCTTGACCTACTTTGAGGGAAAAAGTCAATTTATTTCAAATACTTGAGGCGTATAAAACATACATGAAATACGATCATCTTTTTTGGCTCTGTCAGAGCATTTTTCTCGTACGAACCCTTGTAAGAGATGGACTTAAAATAGAGCGTTATGTCGAGTATACTTCGAGGGAGGAGACACCCAAGAGTTTCAAAATCACGCTCAGTTCAATGATCTGGATCATGCTGCCAGATGATATTTTCAAAAATCCGTACCCGCCATCCTTTCTAAAACCTCAAGACGAATTTTTGTAGACTCTCAGTAATCTAACAATAACGATCAGGAGAAACGTATCTCTCACACTGGGGACTAAGATACTTTTCCCTTAATCGACTCAATGTTACAGAAGACTGCGATATCAGGCTATAACGACCAAGAGAAAAGTATCTCTCATACAAGTGACTAAGGTACTTTTCCCCTGACCACAAAAAATACGTAGAATCCGAAGAAAAATCCGTATTTTTTTTGAGGACCGAAAATCCGTAGATCTGGCAGAATTGGATCTGGAATCGAGAACAATATTCTGTGAGACAAAGGCGACATTGTTGTAGGGTGCGTTTAGTCTTCTCAGAGCAGTGGCACTCACATTTAAGGAAGGAAGTTCTGTAAAGGTTCCAAAATCTGTCAATTTTTATCTGTAGATTAGGTATGTTTGTGTCTGGAATACATATTGTGTTCTCGAGAGGCGGGGGGGGGGGAGGGCTAAGGCAAGGTCAGGCTGATGTGCGGAGTTTCTCTTTGTTTCATGGGACTGAGGAAATAGCCCAGTGAGAGATTGGCAAAAAACGGTACCTAAATCAAAGTGCGAATTCTTGTTGTGTTGGCTTCTAAGGGAATATCACCGAAGGGCCTCACGAAAAAATAGTCGGTAAATGTTTTGTCTTTGATCAATGCAGATAGATGTGCAAAAATTCTCGCTGTTTTACACGATCGAGTGGAAATAAGTAAGAAGCTCGCTTCCTGTTGTCAACTTGCGGTAAGAGGGAATGATACCAAGATTATTGCTTTCTAAAGGCCCACAAAAGACCAGTGCACGATGAAAGCAGGCAAATGTGCGTGAGTTGCCTTTGTTTCAAGCACTAGAGCGAGTGTTGCCTAGAAGATCGTCCTCCGTTGTGATTTCGCGGTGGGAGGTTGTTCGAGGCCCCGCGTATGATGAAAGTGGGCAAATGACGTGCTGAAATTCTAGTGCTACCAAGAAGATCATACTCTGTCATGAGCTTGCGTTGAGAGATCAGGTAAAGCCCCTTGTATTATCGAAACAGGAAAGTGCACGACTAGAATGCCGCATCTACGGATTTTTGGTTCTCGAAAAAGATATGGTTTTAGCGGGGAACGCACTATCCATTTTGTTAGGGAAATCATATTCTCACAAAACGTCCGCGTCCGGGAGTTTCTGTGAACTACGTGACTTGATGTGATGTGATGTGACGTAACGTGTGGCGCTTCATGACGTCATCAATGATCTTGCTCTACTTTAGGGACTCGGAAAAATTTCAATTTCCAGCCGGGATGCTTTATGACGTCATCAATGACCTTGACCTTGTCCTACTTTCGAGGCTTGGAAAAATTTCAATTTCCAGCCTTCATTATATCAGGCCTAGCATGCAGTACACTGAGAATAGCCCAGCCAACTCATTTTCTGAGGGGGCATTTTCGCGCCAACGTGTTTTTTGGTTTCTTGTGATCAAAAGAGAGGTACCTTAGACACTGGTACGAGAGATACTTTTTTCCTGTTCGTCATCGGCTGACACTGCAGTTTCCCTTAATATTGAGTCGATCAAGGGAAAAGTACCTCATCCACTCTTATGAAAGATACCTTCCTCCTGATTGTTATTGATGGATCAATCGAAGTCTGCAGAAATTTGGTTTTAGGGCGAATACGGATCTTTGAAACTATCATCTGGCAGCACTGCGCGAAAGTTGCTCTATCTTTTAAGCGAGGGAGGGAAACGAAAAGCTTGTTACCCTTGTAGTTAGATCAGCAAGAGGCTCGCTTAGGGTCGAGGCGGAATACACGAGAGTCCCTTGTTCTTTGAGACGATGTCACGAGTGTTACTGAATCGATCGCCCGGTGTGGTGAGCTTGTGGTAAGAGATTAACCAAAGTCCCGTCCTCGATCAATTCAGGCAAATGTGCGGAGGTTTTCGTTGTGTCGGTCCCTTGAGGGAATGTTACCGAGAAGCTAGTCCTCCGGTGAGTGTTTGTGGTGAGAGATTGGTTAGAGCGCCCAATTCAATCGATTTGGTATTGTAGCTGCGCATAAAGTTTCATTTGTAGGTACTATAGGTACCTACTTATAATCACTTTTATATTTTATTCATCCCAAGTATGATTTTCGCCGTATATCTATATTTTTATCGTATGATTTCCCCCGTAGTTGTCTTTGGCGGTATACCCTCAAGTTTATTACGAATTTATTTAACATTTCCCTGTAATTAGTGAATTGTTCCAAATTTTGCTACTTATAAAACGACATTCGCAATCAATGTATAGGTGCCTATTCGCTGTTGATGAAGTCAATGCAAACGAAGCCGTTGTAACAACAAGATATTGCCGACCGGTTGACCTAAAATTAGCTATACTGTCATAACGGTTTACGAGGGTCGAAAATTAAGAGCCGCTCTATTGTTTATACTACGACCATTCTCATTTATTTGAATCACTTCCTTGCTAACTATGTACCAAGGAAAAGAAAGAATATTGATTCGCGATTCAATTTGACGAGACTAACTCTTGTAAAACACTGGAGGGAGAGGGGCTGCTACTGACATACTCGCAAAAAGAGGTGGCCTAATCCCGGGAAAGCCGGAAGTTCAATGAATAATTTTGTCCGGCAGCGAAAATACATGTCACGAAAACGTGGACCTCGGGAATTATTAGTGCCGGCGTTTTGTATATCCTGGAGGAGGCGCACGGCGGGCGGTAGAAACAAGAGAATTGATTTAAATCGCGAGAAATTAACGGCAGACCGAGTAAAGAAGGAAGTACGTATTGTAGGACCCTCGGGTCTCGAGTCGCGGTTGACAGACGGATTTGCGAATGTTTCGTAACGTTACGGTTGAGTTTTATGATGAAGTTTAGCTGGAATTCATTATTCACGTGCTCCCGCGCCCCGCACCCCTTTCCGCAGAGTGCGTAAGGAAGCATGAGAAAGTTACTAAGCAGAGCTTCTGACATAACGAGAACAATAATTTTAGGCGAAGTTGAAACTTGCGTGAGCTTGCGTTTGTAGAATAAAAACGAAAGAATTCTGTGTTTGGACGAGGAAAGAAAACAAAATACGTAGGCTGAGTATTTTTTTTCCTCGAGTTGGATAGTTTAATCCGGCTTTATGAATTAGCGTAAAATTGTTTCACGTATATAATTTCCAGAAGAAGGTGTGTCTCCTTACGAAGCCTTTTTTTTTTCTACGAGGAGGGGTTTATCGGGCGCGACAATGCTGCTCGACTTTTTCTCCCAAACTTTGAAAATGTTTTTCTGCACAGAACAGTAGACCGTTCCAATCGAAAGGAAAGTTTTACGAATTGAACGTAATTGGTGAGCTCTGCGTGCTAAGGCAGGCAAATTTATTAAATTTGTTGCGTACTCCATTGTGAGCGGTATGTCTGGAAAGTGTCGGTATAAAATGGTAAATCGAAATTAACGAGGGTTGAAGCGTCGAGGTGTAGGAGGGATGGGAGAAAAAAAAGTTGATCATTTTTTACGGTATCGCCTGTGCTCGTACTTTTTTTTCGCTATAGGTCTAATTTATGTATCGTACTCTGTTCTTTTTCTGAAGAATGCGGTATTGAAGTAAGGCTGCCGCCTGAGCGAGCGTAAACGTTAGAGAGAACGATCATTAAAGGCGTATTTTTCCTTCTCCGTTTTTTCGTCTCTCTTCTTATCTTTCTCTGCTGGAAAGACTTAATTATCCGTGAAGAAAACGCTTCCTCACAACGAGAGAGTTGCGCTTTTGCTGTCGGAGTGACGTGACGCCATGCCGGTCGATTTCTGTGGTTGCTTCTTTTTTTTTATCTCTCTCTACGTAGGCAAATTAAACGTTGAATATTCGAGAAAAATTTCGAAGGTGAATGGATTCGGGGCATATTTTTGTAAATTCGTCATCCGCTAAAGAATGGAAGAAAGCGCGAAAAATTGAGATAATTTTTCTGTCTTCGTTTACAACATCCAGGGTTACATTTCGCCGAAAGATAAAAATGATTCGTTGATGTGCACCAATAAATTATCGATTTTAATTTTACCGCGTACTGACAGAGAGGAGGAAAAAAAAAGACCGAGTTATTTCGTCTGGTGAAAAATTATTTTGTATTCGCTTACGTAAGACGAATATTTATCTACACAATACGAAATAACTTCGTCTTATTCTAGCGTTATTATTGGTTTATTATCATTTTTGTAAGCACGTTTTTTCTTCTTTTTCCTTTACATTTCAGTTATTTATTTTTCTTTGTTTTCAATTTTTCAGCTCGAGTTGTTACAATTATTTTTGTACTATCTATACTTTTGTTTCTTTCGTATTTTATTTATTTATTTCATTTTCCTATCCGCAGTATCATCTTGGTTTAATGTTTTGAATTTCTTTTGCTGCCAAATCCTTTGTTTTGCGATTCTGTATTCGATGGAGTGCGAACTTTCTAGATGCTTAGTAAAAAGAAAAATTATTGCTCGTGTTAATTGTCAACTTTTTCGCTTCACAAGGTTTGTGGAGTACGAAAAAAGAAAGCCGAAAAATATTTGCTTGTTGCTAGGATTCAGTTGATGATTCTGTAGCACTTGATCCACCCTAAAAAAATATCGAGAGTCACTTATTAGTCTCAAAGAATTGTTTTCAGTGCTTGTATCGTTTCGAGTTATTTGAATTCTAACCTCATCAATCCAAAAAAACTCTGCTACGAATCTCTTTTTTGTGAGTAGACTTCAGGTCTGAGGTGAGAAAATTTGACTATTCCTGAAATTTCGAGTTGTTTGAATTTCCTCAACGTTCGGCTAGACATACATGAACTTATTATGGAGAATGAGTCATTCTCCTGACATAGATGAGTTCCTCCGTACATTCAATCAGCAATTGCTCGAAAGGAGTGAAGATCAAGAAAATCAAGTCTGTAATGTTTGTTTTTAGTCACCACGGCGTTAGCTCCAGTGTCTCCACCGGTAGCGATAGTAGTCATCACTTTCACTCTCATGTGTCCTCTGCCATCGATTGAAGCATAGCTTCCTTGTCTTTAAAGTTGGTGGTCTATCATCCCACCATGGGTTGCAGGGCAAACACGTTGCCTGCTCAACTCTCCTCAACTTCTACTGAAGGTACTTGTTGAAGCATCCATGGTCGCTCAGGACTAGTGTCAGGTGGAATTTCAGCTAACCTTGATTTCGGTTCCTCCACTTATCAAAGTTGCGTTCATTTACCCAGCTCATTCTTGCTTTCCATTTCTCGAGCAGGGAGATCCTGGCGTCCTGCTTTTTCTGTAAATCCTCTTGGAAGCTCAGCTTGCCGAGGTACTTTACTGCCCTCTTGGTCTTAATTTCTTCACTGGCGGGTCGTGATTGATATGGCCTTCGTGTTACCAACTGCAAGTTCTAATCTGGCCGACTCGATCCAATTGTTCACTACCTCTAGGCTCCGATTCCCTCTGCTCTCCACCGTTGTTTTGGCAGTGCATACCACTGGAGTGTCATCCGTATAGCAGACCCCCACGGCACTTCATGAGTAGCTGGACGCTTCACTGCACTAGCATACTGCTCTGCCTGGATTTCTCGACCCCTAAGATTGCTGCTGATCATCCTTTGAAGGGGTGCGGGCTTTTCCGTGTCGTGCTCTCTCTGCTGTATGGCCTAGCCAAAGTGGTTAAAGCCGGCATTCCTGTGCGCCCGGTCGTGTGTTAAGCTTTCTCCTCGTCGTATTCACTAGCTACATTCCCGGACAAATGATTCAAATCTCATGCATTGCTGCCAGATCTACGGGGTTTTGGTCCTGAAGAAAAAAAAAGAAAAATTCTGCAGATTTCTTGGACTCAAGGGGAAAGGTACCTTAGTTACATTTGTGAGAAATACTTTTCTCTCGGTCGTTATGAATTGATATTGAAGTTTCCCTTTAAATTGAGTCGATCGAGGGAAAAGTATCTCAGTCACAAGTATGAAAGATACTTTTCTCCTGATTGTTGTTATTAGATTAGAGAAAGTCCGTAGAAATCCGTTTTCAGGTCTTCGAAGAAGTGACGGGTACGGATTTTTGAAAAAATCATCTGGCAGCAGAGATCTCATGGTGACTTCGTCTTCTCTTATTCCATCACAAACCACGGCCTCCTTAAAATCAAGTTGAACGAGGAACGGAAGCAACCTGTTCTATTGGTCGAATTTGTTTGAAAGGGTGGAAGTGGCCGTTTACATACCTCAAAAATAGAAATTTTGACATTTTGAATGTCTTCACTGACACTTCCCCTCTACTGTTCAGAATCTGTAACTCCGAGCTAAGTTCTTCTATGACTCAAAAGTCGTCATTCTTCAAAGTCTCCCTCCTATCATATATTATGGCTCCACTCGACCTACTGTCACGGCACGATCTGATGACGTTATAGGTCCAGTGGCGTAGAAACGATTTTGCAAAGGGAGGGATATCATTTTCTCGGCTAAGACCTTCACCTGCCCCTAAAAAAAAATTAGAGGCCTCTGCAGGTTTGCAATGACAGTGGGGAACCCGCAACCTCCCGCGCTCGCGATCACGTTGGCGCGAAAATGCTCCATCAGAAAATGAGTTGGCTGGGCTCTTCTCAGTGTACTGCATGCTAGACCTGATATAATGAAGGCAGGAAGTTGGTCCCTAAATTAGTTCAAGGCCAAGGTCATTGATGACGTCATAAAGCATCCCGGCTGGAATTTGAAATTTTTTTGTCCCTCAAGTAGGTCAAGGTCATTGATGACGTCATAAAACGCCACACGTCACGTGACGCAGTTCACAGAAACTCCCGGACGCGGACGTTTTCTGAGGATATTATCCCCCTACCAAAATGGATAGCGGGTTCCTCGCGAAAAGTACCATATTTCACCCCCTTATCTACACCGCTGAATAAGTCAGTTGTTGCCGGGCATTCTACGGCGGCGGTAAACGACGAATGGCAGGATGTCGACTCCCCCTCCCCCCGCCATAAAACAGCTTCCCTGTCGAAATTCTGTGCAGTGCTGCCAGATCTGCGGATTTTTGATCCTCATAAAAGAAACGGATTTTTCTATACGGATCACTTGCGCTCAAGAGAAAAGTACCTTAGTCACTCATACGAGAGATACCCTTCTCTTGGTCGTTGTGGGCTGTTACCCGCAACCTTCTGTAATATTGAGTCGATCAAAGGAAATGTACCTCAGTCATATGTATAAGAGATACCTTTCTCCTACTCATTATTGATGAATCCATCAAAGTCCATGGAAATCCGTTTTTAGTTCTCGGAAAGAATGGCGGATACGGATTTTATCCGGCAGCGCTGATTCTGTGACCCTCGCAGACTTCCTTAGGTACGTCACCCTCCCTGTCGACAAATCGACTTGGGATCGACTCAACAATTCAATCAATTTCAGGTCCATCGAGAAATTTTGTAGAAGTCAACTTAAAATTGACTCTAGATCGATGTCAATTTGAAATCGACCAGCGTCCATTACCAAAGAACTAAAAATCGTCTTGAAGTCAACCCAACAAAACAGTCGATTTCTGGACGACTCAAAATCAACTCTCGATCGACGTCAACAAACGGCAGGATGCCGAAAACAACTCCTCCTCCTCCACAGAACAGGTTGCCTGTTGAAATTCTGTGACCCTCGCAGACTTCATTGAGAACGTCACCCTCCTTCCAGGTTCTACATTCCTCTAGCTCTCTCTCTCCAGTCCCTAGGCGTGCTCATTGTTGTCGCTGGTCTTCTTCGCGAGGAAATCGTGGAGTTTTTAGAACTCCTCAACACCTGTTTCACTCCCGATTTTAGGAAATTTAGAAATAAGTCCTACGAGTTTCTGGATGAAGTCGGCGGACCTACTCTCATCTCTGAAGCAGTCATGTATAAATTGGAGAAAGATTTGTTTTGTTTTTCGTTGCCTCACGTCCCATTGACTCATGTCATATGCCGGTACAGGTCCGTAAATTGGCTTAAGACGAGGTTCCGAAATCTTTTTACTGACTTCCTCCTTGTTCTCAATAGTTTCTACTTGTAGGGGTCCTAAACCTCGCTGTTTCTATTGTCTTAGGACACCGTAAGCAGGGAGTAGACACCGGTCGATACTCTTGAGTCATCTTTCTGCCCTAATACCGATTTTGTGCGGAAAGTTGACACTCTCGAATCTCTCTTCAAGTCAACACCGTACCCTCAACAACGAGAAAATAATCCTTAAGAAGGCAAAAATAGGCTCGACCTCGTCACCTTCTTCCTTCGCGAACTTCGCAGTACAGGAAGAGGCTGATTGATTAAGAATTTTCTCGTGAATTGGGCGACACCTTTCGCCCATTTGGCTTCCTCCCTGTTTATAATGATTCTAATACTCTTAGTCGTCTTCTTCTAAAATCCAGAAAGAAAATTCCTAGGAGAGAAAGGGGATATCGACAAGATTGAATGTCAAGGATTGTCCAGGATATTAGCGAGATTAGTGGACAATAGAAGGTGACGGTTGAGGAGGTCGTCGTTTTGAGGTATCTCCACCTTGACCGATCACTTGTTCTCAAACAATCCGAGATTCAGAGTGGAGTCGGAGCTTTTATTACGTATCGAGAGTTCTTTCTTCAAACGATTGGCGTACGTCTTATTACAGTATCCCGCCTCGAGTTTCGCTTCCCTCTGGCTTATCCTCGCTTTCCTGTACCACCCCCTGCCTTCTTCGGCTATTCTCTCCTCGGAAACCACGGGTGTGACTACTTTAAATCTCTCCATCAGGTTTCTTCTCACCGTCCAACTTCATTATTTTCACCGGCTATATTCTCACCTCATCTCCGTCTCTCTTCACGGAAACTACGGGTGCAGCGTTTTCAATTCATCCATTTCTCGCCGATTGCCACGGAAGCCACACTTTCCCTTCTCAGTAGAACCCCTCATTCTAGCTTTTCTCGTTGCTCGCTCCGGACACCTCGGCCTATTGTCCCCAAAAACCGCGAGTGTAGACCGTTTCTGCTCTGTTACTCTCCCGAATCGTTTCCTCGCTGCTCGCCGCCGAAAGGTAGCTATCTCTCGTCGATTTTTTTCTCTCTTCTTCTCACCGAGTGTCACGATTCTGCCTCTTTGTCTTTCCGTTCGCTCTTTGCTACGTTTGGCCAATCGGAATTTTTGATCGTTTCTCGAACTTCTCGAAACTTCAATGTTATTTCTGATTACTGTACCTACCGAAAATCATCACGCAACTATAGTAGTAGCTTCTTGGAGTGTATTTCTGCGTAGAAATAGAATGTAAAAATTATCTAGAAATAAGCACTATAAAAAAGTAGAGCATTCCATCGATGCAGAAACGAGAACTTTTGCCAGCTTGAATTATTGATAAGTTAGCTTAATGAACAGAGACGCAACCAAAGATTTTAACAAAAGACAGTTCATCTGAATTACTTCGAGTTTTCTAGAGTGTATTGAGTTATACTTAGCTCTTGCATTACGAGCAAATATTATCCTACTTGAAGTATTTCGTCAACTAGGGTTTGTCGATTATCTTGGAATGTGTTTTAGGACTAAATTATTGAATAGCTTTTGGATCATCCTGAAATATGTAGATCGAAATTTTGTAGCCTTTCCACCAAAAATGTCCTTTGTGGTCATAGAGTAGAAAACTTGGAGGCAAAAAAGACGAGGGTCGACAGAATCTTGGATGAATCGTCGATGAAAGGCCCGAGATGCTACAAAGTAAATGGAAAACATATTTCGAGGAGAGAAAATTTATCATTTATCTTTTAAGCTTCGTTTTGGTTGCGTCAATGTGTAGAGATAAGTACTACTTTAGATAAGTCACAAAAATCACCTATTGTAACGTACTTCAAAGGTGGATAAAAATCAAACAGAGAATGGCATTTTATACGTAGAAATCTTACGTTTCCCCTCGCCAGGAATTGAAAGAAGGCTCAAACTTGGCGATAAGTTCCCATTTTCTTCAAGTATACCTATAGATTTGGAGGTATATTACGAATATACTCATCGTCCTCAGAAACGCTGAGATGAACGAGTGAAGATAACAAATATAGCCCCTTGTATTGCGGAATAAGGGAATAAAGTCGAAGAATACAAGAAATATAGAACTTAGTTTTATGAAAAGTTCGTAATAGAATTCCTGCCATAAATTACATATTCGTATGGCCTACTTGGCTATTTTCCCCGTCCCCTCCCCTATTTAATGCGTGGGGTACGCTTCGTTGTTTTGTTCATTTATCTCTCGTGTTCGTTTTTAAGATCGTATGAGTGTACATTCTCATAGAATTAATCTGTCTGTCTGTATACCGCTTCTGTCTCTCGTAAACAAATACTCGTATTTTAGCGGAAAGTTTCGCAGCATATACGATTGTACAAACATAATGGTGTAAATACTCTGCGTACAAGACATTTCGTGCGTATCGATTTTAGCTGCATCGTGTATTCTTATTGAGAACTTGGGAGTTTATTTATTAGCCGGCGGAGGTACTCGATATTTGTTGAGCACCGCCCTCCGACACTCCGCGTCTGTATTATCTAAACGTATAATTTTGATTATTCAGTCACTTCCATCGTGTTCGTGGCTGTTTGAGTATAGAGTTTTTGTAAATTCACTATAAACTTTACCGCATATACCACCTTCAACCTCATTGTTAACACCGAACAAGTCTTCAAATAATGGAATGAACAGCTAGTGTCTCATTATTAATACGTATTCTCGCATTGGGTCTTCTGTGAAATCAAACGGGAAGTTCGAACAATACCGAAGATTTACGAGCAGAGCAGAGGTCTCAAATCTTGCTGAAGAGGGCGGAAGAACTTTCGTCGTGCATAAGTTTAATTACAGGAACAATAATCGAGTATATCAAATCTTGAGTGACCTTTGTCATTTTGGTATGATTTTTGGGAATGATGCCTCGAAAATAACTGTGAGCTCGATAGGTTTCTTCAGAATGAGGCAAGGTACAAAATATTCTCATTGCAACTCAATTTCAGTGTGGTGAAGTGTAAGTAGAGCTTTTGATATTAAAAAGATCACCGGAGTACTGTTCTACTTTATGAGTTAGCTTCTATTGGCTACCCGGTAAGAGTGATTCTGTTCTTTCTCTCTCGTCCAATCACCAGATCAAATAATCTGTCACTGTTGAGGGTGAGTACATCGTTCGAGAGGCTGGTTTTTCACCTTATTGTCCTCGCAATCTCTATCTGTTTCCAGAGTTTTCTTTTTAACGTGTATGACTTCAAATGCTGTTCTTCATTGCAGCATTAGCCAGCTTCTTTTTCTTTTGATGTTCCGTACTTCTTCATCTTGATCTGGAACTTTCTTCCTGTCTCACCAACGTACCGGCCTTCGCTTCGTTGGCCCCTGAGCTTGTACACTTTGTTCAAGTTCCCTCCTTAGGTGGGTTCCTATGGATGCCCGCCCTCCCATCATTACTATACAAAATGCTTGTTTGTGTACTTCTCGATGTAGGGTAGCGATCAGGAGTACTCGTACGTTCTCATTGTGCTGCCATGAGTTTCCTTCTTGGCTTCTATTTTCCCAAAGACTCCCCCAACCATATCGCCATTGCTGCGATTTGCTGTACAGTCTCGATTTCTTTCCTCTTCTCTTCATTCTTCTTCAGGATGTAAATTACTTGGTAGAAGAAGTTTTGAATCGCCGTTACTGAGTGTCTGTAGTTATGCGCCCCCGGAACAATTTGTCCCCGATCTAAAGCCCTGGAAAAAATGGGAAAAACTACCCCTTGGATGCCTATTTGAAGCCCTGTTTCCCTTTTTGAGTCACTGAAGCTCTTTGTATCCGACGGCTTCAAATGGGAACAATGTTTATCGTTTGGCATTTTGGTGTCGGTGTGCGTTGGCCTCCTGTAGACTTCGTATTCTATCCTTTTATTCTCCTGTGTGAGTGTTAGGTCCAGATAGTTGATGGTCTCATTGCACCTTTCCTGTGTGAATGCGCTTCCATTCTGCGCATTGGTCCTCCTGTCTGTTAGTGGCTGATCTTACGATCGTTACCCTTGATTTCCACCTTGTCCAGACCCTCTATCAGCTCGCTGTTGTTTCTGACACACACTTTATGTAGGTGCAAACTGTAGTTTTTTTTTCAGAATCTGGCGGCAATCTTGGTTATCTTGTTGTATTAACCAGTGGTCTCATTGAACAGTTTGCTTTGTAGAGTTCTGAAAGGCCGCTGTATTTCTGCGCTGTTTTGGTTGTTCTGGACCGGGTCTTTCTTCTGCTCGCGGTATTCTTTTTCTGCAATGTACGAGTCAACTTCCCTTTTCTTCAATATGACTGCGAAATGGAAAAAAAAGTGTCCATAATTACCGAAGTGTTAATCTGGACCTTAACGAGCTTCTCCAAAGAATAATGATTAGGAAAAATGTATCTATTTTACTAGTAGTATAGGTATATACTTTTCTCCTGATCGTTGTTCTTATCCAAATTATCCGTAGTATCGATAGTTTTAGGAAAAACTATCAGGACTATCGATAGTATAAAACTATCGACTATCGCCCATCACTATTGTATTCACTCCAAATCAATATTGATCAAGAGTCGATGAAGAATCAATTGCCCCGAATTTCTTTATAGACCAAAATTCGACTGATAACCGACGTCAAAGAGCAGTTCATTTCAGACCGATCATGAAATTTCGGAGAAGTCGACTCACAATCGACTCTGAATCGATATCAATTTGATGTCAATTTATAGTCGACCAACATTCATTACCAGAGAACTAAAAATCAACTTGAAGTCGATTTAAAAGAACAGTCGATTTCCGGCCGACTCGAAATCGACTTTTGATCGACCTCAATTTGAGTTTGATTCAGGAATCGACCATCATAAATTTCCAGAGAATTGAAATCGACTTGAAATCGACTCACCAAAATAATCGATTTCAGGTCGATCAAAAATTTTTGAATAAGTCGACTACTCTAGATTGACGTCAATTTGAGGTCGATTTGAAATCGACCAGCTTTCAATACCGGAAAACTAAAAATCGTATTGAAGTCCACTCAACAGAAAAATCGATTTCCGGCCGACACAAAATCGACTCTCGATCGACGTCGATTCGAGTTTTGATTCAAAATCGACCATCATACATTCCCAGTGAAAATCGACAAATCGACTTGAAATCGACTCACCAAATTAATCGATTTCAGGTCGATTGAGAAATTTTGTAGAGGTCGACTTAAAATCGACTCTAGATCGATGTTAATTTGAGGTCGATTTGAAATCGACCAGCGTTCATTACCAGAGAATTGAAAATCCATTTGAAATCGATCCGATTAAAATCGACTTTTGATCGACCTATCTAGGATTGACCTTCATAAATTTCCAGAGAACGAAAAATCGACTTGGAAATCTACCCAACAGTGCGGTCAATCTTGAGCCGATTGAAAAATTTTAGGAAAGTCGACCTCAAATCGAATCTGGATGGACGTCGGATTGTGGTCGATTTTGATTCGACCAACGTACATTACTAGAAAATCGAAATCCACCGAACGAATCAGTCGATTTCCAGTCGACGTCGATTTGAGTTGATTTAAAATCGACTAGCATATTTCAGAAAATTAACAATCGACTGTTAATCAACGCAAAACAGCAGTCGATTTCAGGTCAATTAAAAACACTTGGAGAAGTCGACTCAAAATTGACTGCAGTTTGACGTGAATTTGAGGTCGATGGAAAAGTTGAAGACGTCAACTCGAAATCGACAGCAGACTTAAAATTGAACCAACAGAGCACTAGTGATGGGCGATAGTCGATAGTTTCATGCTATCGATAGTTCGGATGAAAAACGTCGATCAGGAGAAAAGTACCTATACTACTCGTAGGATAGATACCTTTCTCCTCATCGTTATTTTTTCCGAAAAGCTCGTCAAGTGATGTATTTTAGTGTTACCAGATGATGGACGCGAGTAAGACTGGTGCCGCGGTGTCAACTATTCAACATTCCAGTTTCTCTTTCTTTCTAATGTGTTATCAGTAAATTCCCAACAATTTTGTGATTTTGATAAGAAAAAGAAAAATTTTCAAACTATCGATAGTTTCTCAAAGTATCAACGATACTATTGCCGTCGTTTTTCTACAAAACTATCGTGTCGATAGTATCGATAGTCTATCGTTAGTTCCCAACACTGTAGAGCAGTCGATCAAAAAATTTGAAGATTCCAATTCAAAATCGACCTGAAATCGTCGGGGCAAAGAAGTCGAAACAGAGTCAATAGTTGTCATCTCCAGAATCAAATCTTGATCGAGTTGTGTAAGCATCATCGGAGTAATTTTTTCCCGTCAATTCTTGCAAATCAATGAAAGTCAAGTAGGTGCTTTCAAATGATGTTGACTGTCTATCTTCTATCTTCGTAAACACTCGAGAAGATCGTTGGACTTTTCGTGTGCTCGTCTTTTTAGTCTAGCTCGTATTTCATAATCGTTTTGTTATTCAAAGCTCCCGGCTTGCATTATATGATCATAAGATTTTAGGAGGTTTACGGTAAAAAGTTTACCGCCATTGTGCAAAAACTCTCTTCTCTCGTTAATTAGACCTTATATATACACTATAGTTTCGCGAAACAGAAAAAGCAAACCTACCGCGAGGCTTGGTAGAAATCTCTTGAAATTAGTCGTACCGAAGCTTAACGTTATATTTTGGGACGATAAACATCTACGCGTATGACGCAATTGCGCGAAGAGAATGGTAACCGCAACTTTCAGACATGACCCTAGAACTTTTTAACGAGACTGATACGGCAAATTAATTTCATTTGAGAAGGGGGCGTTGTAATTTATTCGTGTACGTTGTTGCGGGCAAGTGCAGCATCGGTACACGACGCCGAAATAAAAGTACGCGAACGAATGAAAGAAGTGGAGCGAACTAGCGAAACTTTCGGGTCCATTATGTCTTCATATTATAGACTACAATATTGCGTGTATAGGCTGAAACTCAACACATTGCCGCGATGGAGAAAAGGTCGGTCGTAGTCGCGGTGGATGGGTGTTATTGTTATCGTTGCGTCGTGTTAGTGCTGCTCCTTCTCTCAATGACTGTAGAACACGATGTTTTCCCAAAAATGTATAAGCCAGAAATTCTCATCCTTAATATTATCGTTGCGAATTTTCGTGTCTAGATACGTGCGTCGAAACCAGATTCGCGTATCTCGAGATGCGTATCTTCTTTGCGTTACGTTTGTACGTTACAAAAGGTGATTGTTGTCGACGGATAAATACCGGAAGACGAGACCGCGAAAATTTAACTAATTTTTAAAATATTGTTACAGGGACAAGATATACCCATATTTATTTGGTACGAGAACTATCCGACGCATAGCGGTGTAGGTTACGAAGGGCGTGTATCGCGCGTAACGGGACAGGGTCACTCTTACGGTCTAGCCTCGTTGAATCTAACCAGCATCAAGGAATCGGATCAGGGATGGTACGAATGTAACGTGGTCTTCCTGAACCGACCGCCCAGCTCGCAGAATAAGAACGGAACATGGTTTCATCTAGATGTACATGGTGAGTAATCCTACGAAGTTTTTTTTGTTTTTTGTGTATTATAGCAGGTTGCTTGGAATACTTGTGACCGGAAATACTCGTCGTGGAATTTCAAATTCAAATGGATGACTGCAAATATTGTAGCTCGTTCAATGTTCAATTATCTCGCGAGAGTTATAATAAATTGATTCGGAACTTTTCCGAATTTTTTTTTTGCGAAAATGAAAGGGGATGGGTGGTCAGCGAGGAACCCGGCTCGCATCGGAACATGTGCGTATTATGATTAGCCTTCGCTCTGCACATCGCTTGCTCCCTCTTACCGATTTTCTCTTGATATGGCCTAAGTCTGAAGATCATTCTGAAATTTGATTGAGGTTCATTAATTAGATTTACAAAGGAGGATAAAGCGACTCAGCGAAAAGAATGGAGGCGGTGGAAGGAAGAAAGGAGAGCGGAAGTTTGTAGATAAAAGAATTGAAGGTGGAGGAGTGAGGTGTTTGCGTTGAGACTTCGCAACAACCTCTATAGTTCTTCAAGCACATTCAAGAATATGTTGTAGGATTTATTTTGGCACGATCAGCGCTACAAATGCTCGGCGACATTAGACAAACGGTCAACTTTCTCATAGGCCTTTTGGTATTGTCCGGATCTGAGTTGAATACAACGGCCCGTCTGGTCAACATGGATGGAGTTGCAGGCACCTCAGCCAACCGCGACCTCATGAACACCCGAGTTCTCTAGACTCTTCTGGAGCGTAGAGATGATCTACGGATCACAAGATGTGGAACCGTAGTGTTTCAAAATACGAGCTAATCTGTAGGACTGGAGGCCGAGAAAGAGCCCACGGATTCAACGTAACGTCATCGGCATGAAATCAGCGGGAAACTCAGCTATACAGGCTATAATTTGTTCATGTGTGCTGGACTAAGAAGGAGGGCAGAGGGATTTCATATTTTTGAGCTGTATTGATGGGAGTCTTACAAAGAGACGTAATCTTGAATTAATACTCCTCCCGGAGAGAAAAAATCTTCAGTAATTTTACAAATGTTAAATTCTAGTCATGAATCCCATCAACCAATAAAAACCCACAACTTTCATTTCATCGTCTGTCCATTTTCATAAATGAATAGTCGGCAAAGTCCTTCAATAGTACATAACATCAACTCAACTTAATTTGACCGGTATTCGAATATGACTAGCATCTATTAAGACCCTCTTTTTCCTGATCTTCTAACGACAAAAACACTATCTGTCTTGTGGGGTTGTATCCCAAGAAAACGTCTGCGTTTGACCTTCGTTAATCGATCAATGATCTTCACCTAGTTCAAGGACTTGAAAAAGAATTTCGAGCTCAGATCTCCCATAACGAGAATCGGAGAAATATTCGAGTTATGAATCTTTGGAAAGAGGAACTTGAAAAATCTCCGACCTCTGAACCTCTAGGGAGATGTAACAATTTCAAGTCATTGACCTTCAAGCTAGACTAAGTATGATGTTTGTTTCTTGAGTAGGGAGTCTGGGATTAAAAATAAACTAGGGCTAGGGGAGCATTTTAGGCTAAGATTCCTTATGTTCCCTCTAATTTCAAGGTGATGGGTTGAAGCCTGAGAAAATGTCCACGTCCGAAGTTTGTGAGTTCATCAATGACCTTGACCTTTTTCAAGGACTTTGAACGAATTTTGAGCTCCTATCTCCCGTTGCGGGATTTGGAGAAAAAGTTCGAGCTATGAATCTTTGAAAAGAGGAACTTGAAAAATCACAGACCCCTGCACCTCTAGGGAAGTAGGACGATTCCAAATCATTAACCTTCATGCTAGGCTGACTATGAACTTTTTTTTTCAGGTATGAAGTTTTAGGCCGAACATAAGCTAAGTCTAGAGGAGCATTTTCGGCTAACACTCCTTATCATCAGACTAATTTTGAGCGATGGAAGTTGAAGTCTCAGAAAACGCCCGAGTCTGACTTTGGTGAATTCAACTATGACCTTGACCTTGTTATGAACTTGAAAAATAATTCGCAGCCCATTGAATGAGCTGCTCGCGGTTGCCTTCATTAACCTTGTTAATTGAGGCAAACACGGAACCTGTTTTATGGGAGTCATGAACGTGCAGGATTAAACTTTGTTCGTCACCACCCTTCAAAATTTTGCCAAGGTTCCCTCCTATCACCTATAGCTCGCAGATGGTGTTTTTTTCTGAGCCCCAAGTCTGCCGGGCGCGCGACACACGTCATTTTTCTTCGGACTCCCCCCCCCCTCTCCATAAAACAGATTCCCTATTAAAATTTTGAGATCCGATCTTTCATAGCGAAAACTGAAGAAAAGTTTGAGCTATTAATCTTTGGAAAGAGGAACTTGGAAAATTTCTGAGCTCTGAACCTTCAAGGAGGTCGAACAATTTCGGATCGTCAACCTTCGAGCTAGGTAGGCTAAGTATAAAGTTTTTGAAATATTTCATATCTTTGCTTTGACCCTACCCTCATTTGAAAATTTGCGTGTGCGCGCGTGCGTGAAGATGACCTTGGGACTTACGATTTTTCCGCTATCCATTTTGTTAGGGGAATTACATACTCAGAAAACGTCCATGTCCGCGTCCGGGAGTTTCTGTGAACTGCGTGACGTGAAGTGACGTGACATGACGTGACGCATTGAGCTTTATGACGTTATCAATGACCTTGACCTTGACCTACTTTGGGGCCTGGAAAAATTTCAATTTCCAGTCTTCATTGTATACTGTATCTCTTCTCTGTACAAAAAACTCAAGGGTTCTTTAACGAAGTTGAATAAAGGGAGGCAGGAAACTTGTTTCATGAGTCTCATGGTATTTGAAACGTTGTATATCTGGCTCATCGGAGGGGCCAAGCAAATTGGTGTATGAAGTATTGCATATCTAGTTACTTGGAGGAGCTGTTTTGATCAGGCCATACTCACCGACTTCCAAGCTATTTTATACTAGTATATATGGGTATATGATATGGAGAGAGACTTGGAAAAAACTTTCGACCTTATTGGGATATGTATATGATAGGAGAGAGCTTAGACAATTTTCAGCCTTCGAGCTATAGGTTGGACTTGGAAAAGTTTTCAATTCCCAAGGTCATGTTGCCTCCGGAACAGCGGACGGTGGACATTTTTCCGGGAGACCCCCCTATAAAACAGGTTTCCTGTTAATATTCTAAACTGGACCTCCACGAGTTAGCCCCCATGAACCACTAGCGGCCCCCAAAAGCTATTCTAGTTTTTTTCTAGCTGTATACTAGTCTTGAACTAGACTTATACTAGACCGAGGAGTGAGCTCCTTAAAAGCTAGGATGCCAGATCTACGGATTTTTGGTCCTCAAAAAAGATATGGGTTTTTCTTTTTTTATAGATTCTACGTACAATATTATGGATTTCTTGCGATCAAGGGAAAGGTACTTTAAACACTAATACGAGAAATACTTTTCTCCTACTCGTTGTTGGCCAATACCGCATGTTCCGTAATATTGAGCCGATCAAGGGAAAAGTACCTCATCCACTCTTATGAAAGATACCTTCCTCCTGATTGTTATTGATGGATCAATCGAAGTCTGTAGAAATTTGGTTTTAGGGCGAATACGGATCTTTGAAACTATCATCTGGCAGCACTGCGCGAAAGTTGCTCTATCCTTTAAGCGAGGGAGGGAAACGAGAAGCTTGTTACCCTTGTAGTTAGATCAGCAAGAGGCTCGCTTAGGGTCGAGGCGGAATACACGAGAGTCCCTTGTTCTTTGAGACGATGTCAAGAGTGTTACTGAATCGATCGCCCGGTGTGGTGAGCTTGTGGTAAGAGATTAGCCAAAGTCCCGTCCTCGATCAATTCAGGCAAATGTGCGGAGGTTTTCGTTGTGTCGGTCTAATGATTGTGCAGAAGAAATACTGTGTAAGGAAGTCGTGACGTCATAATTGCACTTCGATTGTTGGAAGATGTGCAGTTCGCTCTTTTTTTATCGTAACTTTTTATCCGTTCGGATTAGTTCATGCTTTTTGTTCTGATGACTAACCAAAAATTCATCGTTAATTTACAAAATTCTGTGAATTTTCTCAATATTTTGAAACATTATCGTATGCACGTTGTTTAATCATGTTCGGATATCAAAGTGCTGCGAGAGTTCGTGCCTTAGAATGAGATAATAATCGATTATAAAGCGATACTGTTTTAAACGTTGAGTGGTTTTCTCGTTTCATAAAACTCGTACTATGCTCAGAAGTTGTTTTGGTGTAGGCGATTGAAAGAGTAATTCGAGTGTCTTGTTTTCCTACTGAATCAAGAAAAATCTTCAAATCTGAACAAGATAATGAACTATTAGACGATGTCATTTGTAAAAGGACTGCTTCTTTTAACATTGGGTGCTGGTGAGTAACAATCCGTCTATTCATGTACTCTTTCAAAAAGCTAGGTGTAAAACTTATCTGCTCATGAATTAAATGGTCGTAATGCACGGTGAATGAATTACAGCGTCGATTTTATTTGGCGGAGTTTGGAGGACGAAACAGAATTTGAACGAAACTTATGCCAAGACCAGGGAGGTTTTTGATACTGCGGAAAAAACGCGTCAAAATTGTATGTAGGTATAACAATCTACGAAATAGGATTTCGCTTTCATCCCGTAATATGATATGGTCTTCTCGTTCCGTTTTTTTAATTCAGGGAGAATGGACGTATTCGAAGAACAAGTAAAAAATGCAGACCCTGAACGAGTAGCGGAACTAGCTGAAAAGATACAACGAAATCTCACCGCTGTATCCGATTTGTACGACGATTTTATGAGACAAAACTTCACATCAAACTTAGTGTTTTGCAAATTTTTACAAGTTACCGGTGCAAATATTACTTGCGAACGTGTGAACGAGTCGCTGGGCTCTATGGTGACACTAATTACGAATATAACAAAGGTTCTTCATGAACGGTTGAACAAGACTACAGAACTACGAGGAATGGTCGCTTTAAAAGACAACAAGGATGTGGAAGCGAAGAAAGCACTTCATACAGAAGAAAATTCCACTCTTCTATCCTCGCTAGAAGGAAGAGATAAGAAAGTGAAAATTGAACTTGAGAAGAAGAATGCAAATCCCAAGGCTTACTCTCTTAGAAAATAAATTTTCTTCAAAAATGAAACATTAAAATGAGTTACTTTATGGTTAAGTCTGACGCAAAAGGCTACAATATATCAATTTTTTGTATACTTGAACCTCGTTCTTTCTGGTTAGACTTCTGATCTAAACGCCGACTCATTTCCTGTATTTCTCTGCTCATCCTGACCCTATCCATCTTGATATTTTGAACCTATTTGTATTTCAACTCAAAAAACTGAATATTAAGCATTTTTTTGGCATTTATTTCATTAACAAGATTGAGTCTTCAATATTACGAGTTATTTTTAGTAAAGATGTTCAAATAGGCACATAGACACGTAACAAATTCAATGAGAATCGCGAATTGAGATTCAGATCAATTTATTCAATTTAGAGTAATTGAGAGTCGAAATAGTAGAAAAATTGAATTTCAAAAAGTACATAAATTGAACGAAGTCAAAAAAAGTCGACAAAAATTACTGAGCGGGACGGATAATTAGGAACACTTGAAATAGAATGAACCGGAAAATGATTGACGCGATTTGGAAGCGACCGGTTTCGGAAGAAGGATTACAAAGCGAGAGATGTCGACTAACAAATGATGACGTGTCTGGTAGGGAGAGCTCGTAAAGGAAGCGCGAAATCTAGGAAACAAATGTAGCCGCTAAATCATAGTGGAGTTTTTCGCTAGGAACTTTCTGTGCCGCAATCGTTTCTATTTTTTATACATGATTCTTTAGTGAACCTCTGGAGCAAGAATGAAAGATTCCCCATGTTACCTTATCAAACCCGTGTTGCAAATCCAGATAATGTTTTGCCATTGCTGACTCTTGCGATTTGGAGGTATTGAAAGCTGAGATAGTCGTGAAAAGGATCTGCCGGTTTGTCCAATGTATGTAGTGTGGCACTCCGAGCACGAAAGTTTGTATATTCCAGAGTGCTTTTCGGAACGAATGATGTCTTTGAGGTCAAGGAGTGAGTTGAGCGTAGTGATCGGATGAAATGCTGCTCGATATCCATATCTTTTATGAATGCTTGCCAATCTATTTTAGTGAGATCCATAAAAAAGGAAGCTGATCCATTTTTTCCGCTCGGTCTCAGTCTGCGGGTTTGGTTGTTGAAGATTGGGTTGAGAGGTGAACAACAGTTTGAGGCTTCTCGTCCTCAAAATTTTGGGCACGTCGATGTGGAGACCGTTGTATGAGGCTAGGCCTTGGTAGTTTTTATTTCGGTGTCGCGCGTCACAAGAGAAAGGAAGGGCAAGGAGGCGATGAATGGCAGGGCAGCGATCTTGTGAACTCTCGGGTGTAATGATTGATTAGAGATGGAGACACCGATGAATGGGTCCTTCCTGTGTATTGCGAACTCTATGGCGAGTTCAACTTCCGGAGGCCTAGTGACAAGGCGGAGAGTGAGATCAAGATGATTTAGAGTTTCACCACCGACTTCGATCAAGAACTGCACAGATGGGTGGATTTGATTCAGAGTATTGTGGAACTGCTGGAGGGAGCGTATGAACCATTCCAGACGCACAGGACGTCATTAACGTATCGTGAGTAGTGGAGAAGGTGGCCTCTTTGCATCTCATTGGGTAAGATCTGTTCCATAAAGATGTCTGTCACCAAATACGACAATGGACCTCCCATAGGCAAGCCATCCGGGAAGCATTAAGTTTTCCCTCGGAAGTAGCAGATATCATCTTGAAAGTTTCTGGAATTGAAAATATATTCAGTCAGATTTAATTTTAAGAACCGGGTTTATGATTTGCCATGGAAATTACTCTCCTATACAGCGCTCCGCTTCATCATGCGGCGCTATACTTTTTACATGTTTTATGTCTCTGCTCTGGGCTCATCCTTATGGGAATTATCACTGTGGCAGTGATTCTGAAATCTGTGAGTCCGAGCCCTCCCCCCCCCCCTCTGTAGTTTCTAGCTTATCCTAATTCGAAATGAAAAGGCGTAGGCTAGATTTATACTAGGCTAATAAAACTACGAGAGTCATTATGAAGCTATTAGCTTGTGACGTCATAAGTTCGGTGGAGTCATAAGTCGGTGACGTCATAGGTCGGTGACATCATTAGTCAGTGACGTTATTAGTCGGTGACGTCAGTCATAAATCGGTGACGTCATTAGTCGGTGACTTCATTAGTCGGTGACTTCATTAGTTGGTGACTTCATTAGTCGGTGACGTCATTAGTCGGAGACGTCATAAGTCGGTAACGTCATAAGTTGGTGACGTCAGTCATAAATTGGTGACGTCATAGGTCGGTGACGTCAGTCATGAATTGGTGACGTCATTAGTCAGTGACGTCAGTCATGAATTGGTGACGTCATTAGTCAGTGATGTCAGTCATAAATCAGTGATGTCATTTGTTAATGACGTCATAAGTCGGTGACGTCATTAGTCAGTGACCTTAGTCATAAATTGGTAACGTCATAAGTTGGTGACGTCATTAGTCGGTAACGTCATTAGTCAGTGACGTCATGAGTCGGCGATGTCATAAGTCGAGGACGTCATTTGTCGATGACGTCATTAGTCGATAACGTCAGTCATAAATTGATGACGTCATAAGTCGGTGACGTCATTAGTTGGTGACGTCACTCATAAATTGGTAGCGTCATTAGTCTGTGAAGTGAGTCATAAGTCATCAATCCCGGTCCGCTTACAACATCTAAAATCTACTAAAGTAGACTCACACTAGGCCAAGAAGCGGGATGAACGAGCGAAGCGAGTGAGGCCCCTCAATCTCATCAGCCCGAAATATACTAAAGTAGACTTACACCAGACCAAGAAGGCTCATTAGCCTGAAATATATTCCAAAGTAGACTTATACTAGACCAAGCGAGTGTGCCAATCTAAAGCCTTAGCCTAAAATATCCTAAAGTGGGCTTATGTTATAGAAGACACTTCAATGATCTTTCAAACGGGAGCTCTCAAATATTTTTTTCTCTCATTATCCACAAAATATCTGATTGGGCAAAATTTTGAAAAGACATGAAACATGATTTTTATCTTTTTGGCTGCGCCAAGAAATCCAATACCCCCTAAATTTTAAAGCTCGGAGGTCAAAATTTTCCAAGTCTCCCTCCTACCATCTATAGATCAGATGTTGAAATTTTTTCAAGTCCCACTGTCTGCCAGACAGTACTTTTTTCTGAGTTAAAGTCCGCCGAACGGCGCCCGTCATTTGTTTTCGGATCTACACCCCCCCCCCCTTCTCTCTCTCTCCAAAATAGGTTCCCTGTCCAAACGTTGCCGCATCATTTCGCTAAAAATGGCTCTATTTCTTCAGAGACAAATTTTCCATTTTATGATGTATTGAGGAAGACAGAAAACATAGAAGTAATGCAGAGGGCCTCTTAACGAGGGGCAGAAATCAAAGAATAGATTGTGTGACAATTGAGAATGAATATGTAAAAGAGAATTGTCAAACTTTAGGAAACTACAGGCTTGGATTAGGTACGTACACGGGTTCCGTCCAGAGGATGGGCTTTTCTGCTTGTGACTCATATTTCTCCTTCTTTTCAAACATGCAAGAGAATCACGGCTTTCCCTGCACAAACTACGGGACGTTTTGGACTCATGGAGTCCTTTTTCAAGCGACTTCATGGATCCGAAACGTCGTGTTCATAATGAGGTTTGTGTAGGCAAAGCCAAGCGTTTTTCTAACGCGTACCTTGCACGTATAAAATTCCGCCTTATTTTCACCAGGAAACTTAGCTTGTGTCAAGAAATTCTGGCGGATATGTACAGTACACCATCCAGCTCGAATCAAAGAAATGCTGCTCCATCCACGGACTAAGTATAGATTAAGAGATGAGCGAGGTTTATGTCAATTTGGTGACAAGAAAAAACGTGAAAATTTTCATCGTTGAGCTCAGTGAGACTCGAGAAAATACCCTGGATAAAGTGAATGGCTTTGAGAAAATTTGAACTCGGAAAACTAAGATCATGAATCAACCAGACCGGAGGGAGTAAATCTGCAGTTTCTGTTACGCAATGAATCCCCCTCCTTTTTCATTTCCAATTTGTCTATCTGAAATCGTCGAGTCACAATAGCACTTTCTGAAATGTCGAAGCTTGAGACCTTTCAATCCGCATTTAAGACTATTAAAAGAGACTTATAGACCTATTTTTGAATTTGTATTGGCTTCAATTTACGTGAAGGTTGTCAACATCCGACCCTTCATGATCGTTTTGCTGTTGAAACCTCTCTCGCACATAATCGTAAGATTTACGCTTCATGGTAAGGTTTAACATGATTTCGCGAAAACTATCTTGTAACCGCAAATTTTTACGGGGAGGTTTAACCATATACAACCAAAATATAATAAGTCTATCTTATAGATATTCTCGTTTCTGAAAAAATGGAGCTCGCCTTTTTTTGAAAGGACTTTTCTTCGCTTTCTCGCGCTTGTGCGTACACAGGATTCCTTCATGAACAAGCAAACAGAACGCGAAGGCTTTTTATTACAACGTATATAGCGTTGAGAAGAAGTAACTTTCCCTCTGATAACTGGCGATTTAGTTTTATTACCAGTGTATATTGTAGTGCGTGGGTGTGTAAATGGGGAAGGGGAGCTTGCGAGTATAGATAGCGGTATTATACTTTTGCTCGGGTATACTACGTATTTACGAGTGTAGTGATTGTCGAGTTTTTGAATGCGGATGATGATGAAGGATTTCGCGAGTTTTATCGTTCTCGTTTGTACACAGCGACGTAAAGCAAGAATTTTCGCTTGTCCGAATGGTACAGCATACACGGAGTGCTTGATGGGTATCATCTTCCACTTGCTTTTTTTTTATGCACGTGTTAATATCGTGGGAGGAACGGGCGAAGAGTACTGTATCGATCGTTGACTGGTTTAGAGTAAAAATGTACATCGCGTGTAGTGATAAAATGATGGAGCTATCCTGAAATGAGGATTCTTGTCAAGGTTTCACGTCCTGAATGAATGAGAAGCAAATTATTATCATTTTGAGTTATACGATCGATGCGTTTCATGTGTGTCATGCCTGAAATACGATTAGACTTGATATGTATAAATACACAAGACAATAGCAGGTGCTTCCTCACGAAAGAGAAAGCCTCTCTCAAAATTTATTGGTCAATAAGATCTCAATTCGTGAGAGCCGTATTCCAATTCACTGAAGACTGAAAAACTCAATGACGATCTGAACTTTCTGTCAAACTTAGTCTCTCCGCTCTAAATTAAAATTATCTTTATACCGCTTCAACTATCATAGACATTTTTCTTAGACATTGCGAAAGAACGATAGACTGGACCGAATAACCTCGAGGTAATTCTTTATTGAAGTGGTTGTAAAAAGAAACTGATCCGTTTTTTACTGCCGATCTTATACCACTCCCACACTCTCATTCCAGCCAATTTTAGCACTCGAAATTGTGACTATGGTTTTCATAATTTTATAGGGTGTACGTTTAAAACGCTTCAATTTTTGTGTATTACATTTTACGAGAAGCTTTCTTTGATTCGTTTACCTCGCCTTCATTCTTTCCATTTCTTAATAAGTTGTAAAATTTTTTCATAGCTTGTTATTTTAGTCGATATTTGTTCGGTTTACGTCCTTGCTGAATTTGGTGCGTATACAGCAATATAGCAAAAGTATGCAACTCAAGCTCCTTAAAATGCTCAGTAATTTTAGATTAGGTTGAGCTTTGAACAAGAGTTTGTCAAATCTTTAAACATAAAGCTTCGGAATTCTTGGTCCAGATACTCTCCTTTCTTTGGAAACATCGTTTTGTGTTGCGTCATCTCATGATAATTTTCTTCGCATCTATGAATCCATAGATTTAAAATTTTGTAGCCCTTATTTTTGGTTTGTTACCTCAATGTCGAATCTGCGCTTATCTTACTCTTACATGCAAAAATAATGTTCCCTGAAGTCGTCTTCCCCTCGATTGAATAGAGTTGAAATTGTACAAGTAAGAAACACGCACCTGAAGAAAAGTTGCGATCCAATCGCGCAGTCTTATAAATCCAGGTTTCAGTTCGACGCGAGAAAGATAATATTCGGGAAACGCCTAACGTCTCCATAGTTTATTTTCGAAGTAGTAATCGAATTAGGCATGCTGAAGTAAAGTCAACTCGAAAATTACGTCGGTAGTTCCAATTTCATCTAAAAGACGGCAGAGAAGTTCGTATAATATGAAGTTTTACAAGTGTCAAGACTTCGAAAGTTACGATAATGGTTTCCTCTAGACTTTCGTTCGGCTTAACGAAGAAACTAAATCGAAAGATTACGGGGGACAATTATTATATGATTCGAAATACATTAGTAATGCTACAGCGAGACGACTGGCTCCGCGTACAATGCCTTTGTCAAAATATTAACGCTTTCTCGAAATTCGTGGTTCGGATTCCCTAAATCAGCGCCTTCAGTCTACAAGATAAGGTGTCTCTTGGGTTTGAATTCGCGTGTTCGTTTCTTCGAGTGTCCATCTTCGTCTGCGAAGCACGAGACAGCTGAAATAAGGATGACGTGGCAGCGATAATTTGCTTCGAAGGGCGGTTAATGAAATGCAAGGTAATCGCGGTACCGCTGCGATCAGGGTCGTTCGACCGGAAAATGATGGTACGGTCTGGTGGCAAAAGACGAATGGTTGGTAGGCTCGCGTGGGAAAGTTTTTCAAATAAACACACCTACAACGCGGCTTCCGGCAACAATTTATCTAAGGGTTAGAAAAAGGACGAGTAATCACGGTTCCCCTTTCTTTCCCGAGTCGACAATAATAATTACGTGTTGTCCTTCAATCGGTGCATCAACAAGTTTAGTATTTGCCACTGCGAAACGAAAAAAATGGGCCCTATCATAGCGTGATCGTGCTAGGTCAGTCATAGAAGGCGTCTGAAAAAAGAAAGGGGTGAATTTATGAAATTGATGTTGCGTGCAATTGTCGGAGAGAGCTCGAGCGCGTGTCTCGTCTCACGTCGTGACAAGTGCTCGGTGCTGAATGCAGCTTTTTATGAATATTACGTATACATAATTTTTCGCTACGGGTATGTAGGTCAAATTAGCTTTTTGATGTAAATCAATAATAAAAAAAAATGGAAAAAAACGCCAGGTTCGTTCTTGATTTCCGTCTGCAATGCGCGATGATTTTCATGCAAGTGTGAAATAGATTTTGAAATTTCGAACGACATGGAGGTTGGGAGGACAGAGAGGACGGAATATGTTGGAAGGGGTGACTTTTACTGAAAAGAAGGCTGATGACATTTGAGAAAAGTAGCTACCTATTCAAAATGGCGGATTGGTTTTGTGGCAAAAGGCGAATATCTTATGTTGTACGCATGAGTCGAATTTTCTCCTTTTTTTCCCCCAATGAAAGAAAAATATATCTTGTACTACATTTTTTGTGGCCCGTTCTAGCCTCCATAATCAAATTCTCGCAAAAGTTCATCAAAAGTTGAAAACTTTTGGAGAAAAGTTGATTTTTTGCAAGTCCAGCTCTAATAAAATGAAGTTTCAAGCAGGAAACGTTTATCGTGAAATTTGGATCAAAATTGACTGCCTGAAGTTCCTTCCAAAGTTTTTCGAAGGTTTTGAACTTTTGGAAGGAAATCGATTGCTTCCATATATCAAGAAACAATCGAGCTTCAATACGGAAAAGTTCTGAACAAAAATATTTATTATGAAATTCACCACGTAACAGACTGTCTGAATTTTATTGTCAGTATAATCAGCAGGGGCGTGCCGATAGGGGGTAGGGGGTATAAAACCCTCCCCCAGGCTTCTGGGTCAGTCGGCAAACTTATTGCCTGTCGGCATATGTTGACATTCAAACTTCACCGATTCTCTTGAGCGCAGACTGAAGCTCCTAGTCACTTGGCAAAATATTGTTTTCACCCCTCAATGATTTCCTCTCGGAACGCCCCTGCAGTAATCAGTTTGAAAAGTATCCAAAAGCTGTGAGCTTTTGGAGAAAATCGATTTACTTATTGCAAATACTGCAATTTGAGAAAGAAGGTGGGAAGAAATGTCAACTATTTTGTCTGGAAGTGCCACCCTATTTAGCTGTAAGAAGTCAGATATATTGGGATCTAGAAACGATGAATTCCACACTGTGAGGCTGCCTTGATAATCCTATATTTATGTTTGCCTACTCGTCATACTCGTTAATTGTTGAAAATTTTCCATACAGTAAATTGGGATTCATGACAACCTCCCTATTCGCCTAAAAGCAATTTCAAAAATCCCCTCCTTCAACCCATCCGTCACAAGTCCTCGTATCCGTCTCATCCTTCCTTTACCACATGAATTTGATGTAGGTCCCCAGCTGCACGGGAGCCCAAGGTAATGGAAAAGTACATTTAGCCACCAAAGCTGCCGCAAAACTTCCACAAATCAACCCCTGTCTTCTCCTCGCCAGGTCCAATTTCACTCATTCCGTCCGACTCTATCTTATAACCAATAAATCACTTGTGGCGAAAGTGAATTCCAACTTATAAATTAGCTCTTATCTACCGTTACAAGATTTGCCTCCTACGTTTTTGTATGCTCAGTTTTAGCTTCTTCCTGGCACATGACCAGATTTCCGCATCCATTGAAATAACTTGGCTGATGACCTCTCATTTACTTATCATACCTCATCTACAAGCCTCCAATCACCTCCGCGCAACCAAGCTCATAATCCAAGTACATTTGAGAGCTCGTAAAATTGGAAAAAAATGAAGGAAAATGCCATTACAGAAATGCAATGGCAACGGAGAACCCGCTGCCCCGACCCCATTTGTTCTAAGTCCCCCTTCTATCATATATAGCTCGGAGGTAGGAATCTTTCTAAGCCCACTTCATATCATACATGGCTAGAGCGTCTAAATTTTTGTAAGTCCCTCTCCGTGACGTCATCAACCTCTCCATGACGTCATCAACCTCTCTGTGACGTCATCAACTTTTCCGTGACGTCATCAACTTCTCCGTGACGTCATCAACTTCTCCGTGACGTCATCAACTTTTCCGTGACGTCATCAACTTTTCCGTGACGTCATCAACTTCTTCGTGACGTCATGAACTTCTTTGTAACATCTTCAACTTCTTCGTGACGTCATCAACTTCTCCGTGACGTCATCAACTTTTCCGTGACGTCATCAACTTCTTCGTGACGTCATGAACTTCTTTGTAACATCTTCAACTTCTTCGTGACGTCATCAACTTTTCCGTGACGTCATCAACTTTTCCGTGACGTCATCAACTTCTCTGTGACGTCATCAACCTTCGCGGACCCGCTCGCGCCCCAACAAAAGGGATAGCGGGTTCCCTGCTAAAAAATGATTCTCGCGTATTTTCTCTCAATTTTGAAGCGCACAACTTACTATCGATTTTTCATGCTGATTATTGGCGTTACCGTTTTAGGCATGTTGAAAATTTCATGACAAACATATTTTGTTTGAAATTTCTCGAGTTCGCGAGTTATTTGTTAAGTTTCCTTCCAAAAGCTCAGAACATTCGACAAACTTTAGAAGGAAGTTCAGGCAGTCTATTTTGCAGGAATTTTCGAGAACTTTTTTTTGGGCATTTTTTTTTTTTTTATTGAAACTCGACTTTTCATAATTTAAAATAAACCGGTTCTTCCCACAACTTTTGTAAGCTTTTCAAGCTGACTGGACTGACTATAAAATTGAGATTGTCTTCTATGTAGTAAATTTCTTGAGAAATATTTTTGTTTGGGACTTTTTCATGTTGAAGCTCGATTATTTTTCTTGTGTCTTATAAACCATTTGATTTCCTTGTAAAAGTTCCGAACTTTCGACAAACTTTTGAAGAAACTTGAGGCAGTCTTTTTCTTGAAAATTTCCCAGTCAATTTCATTTCATTGCAAAAAATCAACTCTTCCACAAAAGCTCTTAACTTTTGACGAACTTTTTGAGGTGATGATTAGACCTCAAGTAAAGTTGAAGAGGTATTTTCTATGGTAAATTTTACTAGGAGCATTTTTGGTTCGAAAATTTCTTACCAAAGCCCAATTCATTGAGACGTTTGCCAGAAAAAAATGATTTTGAGGACTAAAAACGTGACACAACAAATGCACAAGATTTGGGAGCTGGAAGTTCATTATGAGTGTGTTGTTTGAGACGCTCCATGCTTTCATTGGAAGAAAAATTTGGAAAATTAAGACACATACGTCATGAGATATTTGCTTCTACCACAAAGCCCATCCTTCATTTTAAAATTAGCCGCCATTTTGGATAGCTACTCTTGTCAGATGTCTAGCATTGTTTTTTCCAGGTATGTCCTGCAGTGACGCTTTGTTCCGCAAAATGGTACCAAAATCCTTTATTTTGCATTATGGCCCAAGGAATCCTCGTCCGTTTTTCGGGGAGGGGTAGGGGTGGTTTTACCCACAGATTTTCAAATTGGGGTGGGGTGAGACCAACATGAAACATGTCAATATCCTCCTCCTTCGTAAAAAATTCTTTCGTGTGCTTTTAACCGACCCTACCAATGAGAAAAAGTTATCCTATCTCAGAATTGGTCGCATCTATCTCATCCTTTCTCCTCTTTTTGTACGCCTGTCCTAGTCCACATACCTTTTCTGCAATCCTAAAAACCTGTAACACTTCTCTTGTTCAGTTATCGAAAACACCCAGCTCCACCATTTTCTCTCTCCCTGCATCCCAACCTTCCGCTCTAACAATCATGAGAAGACATTTACCGACAACGCCATCCATGATTCATATTCATCCTTATTTTCTCCGTACGCCCACTCCGAGGCCACAAGCTCGGAGTGAATTTTAAAAAATTGTCCTTTTTGTGCGTCAAAGCCTCAGAATTTGTGCTCTAATTCTGTATCCTTTGCAAAATAGGCTGTTGAAATGCCTCCCTTTCTCTGAAGATGAATTTCAGGGTTGGTATTGATATCAGGACTTTATGATTCCTATTGTACTTACCTGTCCAACAATTGGTGCTCTTTTTTTCACTGAGGGATGAAGAGAACGAGTCTGAGTCAAGAAATTACTTTGTTGGAGGAGGAGTCCAAGCCTAGTTCAAGTTCAGTATACTGGGCGTCGTTGAATGATTTCTCAATAACGATCATGAGAATGGTATATGTCATACTTTTAACTGAGGTACTTTTCCCTTGAAGGACTCAATGTTACAAAAGAGCAGTATTAGCCCGTAATGACCCGGAGAAAAGTATTTCTCGTACAAGCGACTGCGTTACTTTTCCCTCGAGCCCAAGAAATCCGCATTTTATGCAAAATCCGTTGAAAAATCCCAATTTTTTCGGGAATTGGAAATCCGTAGACCTGGCAGCACTGATAGTCCGATTGAAATAGCTCCTTTAAGTAACTAGATATGCAATACTCCATTCGCCAATTGGCCTAGCCCCTTCAATGAGCCAGATATACAACGTTTCAAACACCATGAGACTCATAAAATAGGTTCCCTGCCTCCCCTCATTTAACTTTGTTAAAGAACCCCGGAGTTTTTTCAACCTCGACGGCGGACGTTTTTTCTGGACCCCCCTCCCCTCCCCCCTCATAATGAAACCGGTTTCCTGTTAACAGGTTCCATGTTCAAGAGGGGAAGATTTTTTTCCGGTTCTCAAGTAGTTTGGAGTTGGTCAGTTTTTACTAGACGACGAACCGCAAAACGGTCAAAATTTTTTAAATCCCTCCCGGTCTCTCCCATGACCTGATAAAACAGGTTCCCTGTTGAAATTTGTCTTTCGACTCAGATAAATCGTGAGCTCCAATTCCCAATGGAGGATGGCAAGGGGGACTTGGAATAATTTCACTGACGGTATATTGTGGTCGACTGTCGAAAAGGCGATTATTTGAAAATCAATTTTCTTCTGCCAACTCGTTTGCCCTTCTTTACACTTCAAAATATTGGAAGTCGAGAATTTGATACATATTGAGAAAACGACCTGTAATGCTCTGATAATGATGTGCGAGAAGAATAGAATGAGACTGCGAGCCTGATTAGTACTTTCGTTTAGTGGATTTTTGATTCATTGAGAACCATTTCGTTATCGATATAATTATCCTGAGGGAGCAAGCTCCACTGACTCTTATCCATAGTGTATGATACGATGTATAATTCCTCACGAATTCTTCCCCGAGAGAAAAAGCTCATGCCGTAAAACTTTTTCGTTCATTTCGTCGCGAAAGTATCGATTTACGAGAGATATTGCAACGGGTAATAATCTCCAACTTTCGTAGCGTCGTGAATCACGCGCGACATTAGCTGCCAAATTTTCCGATCCCTCGTCAATGTCGTCGCGACAGTCGACGTGTATAACCCACGGTTGGAAGAATCTTCCCTTCTCGGGCGCGTATATCCTTCGTTTCGATTTCCCGTCGCTCCGCACCACCTTCTTCGTCCGCATTAGCTCGTATTTTAATTACTTCAAATGATGACGTCAGCGTCAGTTTGATTACGATTAATTAAAATTTATCGCTACCGGACGTCGAAGACAGAATTCGGTTCGGGGGTGGCGTTTGTACTTGTGTATGCATCGTTCGGTTGTATTAATACTGTAAAATAGAATAGAGCGTTTTATTGTGGTATCGCGCGTATTAAAACAACGACGGCGAATTTTGCTTGTTTGTGTAGCGCCACCGCGGTTCGTGGTAACGCCGGAAGAAATAATATACGTAAATCTGGGCGACGCTATTATACTGAATTGTCAGGCGGACGGTACACCATCTCCTGAAATCGTTTGGTTTAAGGATGAGCACCCGGTCGACCCGTCGCCTTCGGGCACGGTCGGCATATTCAACGATGGCACCGAGCTGCGAATATCGAGTATACATCACGAGGACATCGGGGATTATACTTGCATCGCGAGAAACGGCGAAGGCCAGATTAGTCATACGGCCAGGGTGATAATAGCCGGTAAGTGGAATTTAACTGAACCGCGTAAGTACGCGATTGTTCTGCGTACCGCAACGGTCTGTGTGTGTATAGCATTAAGTTCAAGCGTTTGTATCCACTCCTCAAACGAGGAACGATTCGATTACGAAAATTTAGAAAGGCTTTATCGAAGCGCAATTAATTCGCGATTAATTAACGTACCCGGTGTTTGTGTATTGCGTTTTAGGCGCGGCTGTGATTATGTTGCCGCCCTCCAATCAAACGAAACAGGAAGGCGAAAAGTTGGAGTTCCCTTGCGGCGCTAAAGCTTTACCGGGCAATGTTACCATTAACTGGTCGAAGGACGGGCAACCGGTGCGTCAGGTTACCAGTTTGGAGACGCGACTGAATTTCAAACGGGACGGTACGCTGGTGATAAATCCGGTGAGCAGTGACGATTCCGGCTACTACAAGTGCGAAGTGAGCAACGGTATCGGCGAGCCACAGATCGCATCTGCGTATCTGAACGTTGAGTGTAAGTACTTTCTCAGCTTATGATTCAATACAATCCTCTCAAATTGTAGGAATCAGTCACCTGACGAGACATTCAGGTCAACCGCAGTATACTGCCGTAGGTTGACATAGCTCGGGCTGGTCTTGAGGGGGATTAAAAGCATTGAATTGAAAGATTGGTTGAGTGAAAGTCCTACATGGCGAGGAAAGGTGACAGTGAATCAGTTGGTCAGAATTCAAGCTGCGCTTTCCCCAGCCGCCAAATCAGGTCATCCATCTTTTTATTTTTGTCGACTTTACTCGACTGTCAGTCTCTCGTCCCTGTCTTACAATTTCCCTAAACCCCAATTCTCAAAATCATCTTTAGTTCTACCCTTAATCGTCCTATTTATCGCCATACTTTCAAGAACATGCTCTCTTTGGCAAAATCAAATCTTATTAAACAAATGAGCCCAATTACAACCATTACCATTCGCGTGAGCTTCATCGCACCAAAAATCCCGCCTTCACGAAATCTACCTTACACGTCTCTGAATCGATCTCACGCTCCTTCCCTCTTCTTGCTCTTCCCGCTTTCACGCAAACTTTGTAGCCTCCACTCCCCTCTCTCGAGCCCACTCATATTCGTATGCCTCACTTCAGCTTCTTCATGCCTCACCCACCAAATTTCACCATTCATTGAAACAACTCTCGCCGATGACCTCTCCTCTTTCTAAACTATCGACTCTCATCTAAAAACAGCAAATTACATTGAACCCATCTCTAAAATTGATTTACCATCAAACTCGTGACCTAAGTGCAGTTAAAAATTCGTAAAATGGAAGAAATTAGATGAAAAACAAAATGGAGGTGGAATTTCTCAATCGTTAATTCGTTATGACTTCTTGGATTGAGTGAGCGTTTTCAGTCCTGGGTTCAGATTTTGATCGGTTGGTGAAGCAAAGGTGGGTCGGAAATTCGGTAGAGATAATATTTCTGTTGAGATGTCAGTATGATGGTGTTTTGAGTTTTGGGAATATTAGCCAGTTTGGGTCGGGCATCTAGGGAAGAGTTTAACCATTGAGGACAGATTATATGATACGGGGTGAAGGTTTCAATTTGAAATGCTCACGTAGTTGTGATTGAAGAGTTATTTGGCTGAGTGCGAGTATCTTGGGGCTGTGCAAGCAAGAGGCATTTTCAGCGCAGATGAAGTAGAACTAGAATGTGGAGCACCGTGGCTCAATCTATTGGTATTGGTGTGTAATTCCCAATTACCTTTGAGCAATTTTTGCGCCAAAATATATCCGTTAGTTACCTTCGAACCCAGCTGTCATGGAGATAACTTGCAGGATTGTTTCTATCGGGTCCTCAGCACAAAATAACATCCCCGTGTGTAATAACCGTGTAACAATCAAGTGACGCATGAATTTTTGGTCTCATCACGCTAGTTTCTTGTTTATCGCTCTTTTCAGGCATTCTTGTCACATTGCGCTATGAAATGCGTTACCTTAGGGTGACAATGACTTCTTTTTATGTAGCATAATGTCACTCTTTTGTCCCAGTTAGCCGCGGTACATTATAGAGGATTGAACACAGCATGAAAATCAAGTCCTTTGATATGTTGATGTAAAATCCCGCTAGGGTTGCAACAATCTTGAGATGCTACAGCATATATTTTCACTTTCTTCTAGTTGTACCACGTTACCGCAGGTGCACTAGTATCGCTAAATTCAGTCTTGCAGCCCAAAATTTTAGCTTTGGCTTCCAGCTTCATCTTACAACTTTGGGAAATTTGGCTCTTGGAAAAATTTAGCCACCTTTGGCTTCATTCGGCTGATTTTTGGCTGAACAATATGTATCAGGAGAATTGGGGCTTTGACATGATTGCAGAAGATACCCTTTCTCCTGTTTGTACTGATCTTAGGCTTCTATGCTGAACGGCTGAATAGCTGAACTGAACGCAAGGGTGGTAATTGATTTGATTTTAGGGCTTGAACTTGAAGCTTAAGATGAAAACATCACTCCTCTTTCCGCCTTGAAGGTTAAAGCCTGGGTTGCAATGTTTTAAAGTTTGAACAAGGGACGTCTAAAACATGTTTTAAACGTGTTTTGAACGGACAAAAAAAAAACAAGTTTTAAACAGAAATATGTTTCAAACGTTTTTTTTTTTTTTTTTTTTTTTTTTCCATCTTTTTAAAATTAACAATAAAAAACTTTTTTTTTCTACTTTTTACCAACTAAATATTCAAGATCATGGTAATCAACATAATTGAAGAGAAATGAGAAAAATGGATTATTTATTATTCAATTAATTTAATAAATCATCATTGAATTCAATTCAGAAACATAAACAAGGTAATGAAGCTTGAAAAAAAAAACCTTGAACAACTAGAACACCATGATAAGGAAAAGACTAGTTAGACTATGTAAACTGTGAAGTCATAAGGAATGAAAATAAGATAATTAAGTATCTTCCAGGTGAAAAAAAAAATGTTTTAAACGATGTTCAAAACATTCAAAACATGTTTTGAACGGGAGGAAAAAAACCCGCATTTCAAACCTGTTTTAAACATGAAATCTGTTTTAAACAACTAAAAAAATATATTTTTGACTCTTCCAGGTCAAAAAAAACATTGTTTTAAATGATGTTAAAAACATTTAAAATCTGTTTTGAACAAAAAAACATTTTTTTGTTTTTCCTTAAAAAAAAAAAAAAAAAAAAAAAAAAAACGTTTTTTTTGCAACCCTGGCTAAAGCTTAAACTGGAAATGACATCTTTGTTTCAATTAGGCTTAAAGCTCTTCTAAGACCTGTAAGTTTGAACTTGAAGCTTACGTATAAGTGCCAAACGTGTTTTTTCTCGGATTTTTTTATTTTTATTTTTTTTTATTTAAGCTTAAGCGGAAAATGTTTTGGTTTTGAGTTGGAAAATTGTTTCGCTTATCAAAGGATTGAATTAAGCAAATGAAAATTGTTCAGCTTATCAAGTATGCGATTCAAAAATTGTTTTGCCTCAGCTTATTTAGAAGCTCGTTCGTTCGTTTATTAGCATCAAGCTAAAACATGAATAAAATTTGAGCTTACCACCCTTGACTGAACAAGAGCCGCCAATCTGGCCAAGGGAGTGGAGCCAAATTGAACTCGAAAATATTTTGCGGGAATAGGAAAGCTTGAAAAAATATGGAAAAATTTGACTTATCTTAGCTCTTTGCTCAGGAAGGTTTAAGTATGGCTAACTTTCAGCTTTGCTCTCATCGATAAAAATTTGGCTGAATTCGGCTTTTGGCCTTCGACTCTGGCTGCATGGTTGGAAATAAGTGTTGATCATCAATTTCTTCATGCTTACAAGAAGATACGATTTAAGAATAGAGAAGAAATTCTGGAAACACGTACCTTTGTAATACCAAAAAACAAATACTCGTACTTAATTACATTTTTTTATTTTATTTTGCAGATCCAGCAAAAGTGACCTACACGCCAACTATCCAGTATTTACCTTTCAGACTGGGTGGTGTCGTTCAGTGCTACATAAAGGCGAACCCTCCGCTGCAGTATGTTACTTGGACGAAGGATAAACGACTGCTGGATCCGTACCAAACTAAGGACATTATTGTGATGAATAATGGATCGTTACTTTTTACTAGGGTAAAGAGAATGTTTATCATTTCGCTTAGAACTTGATGCGTATTTTTGTAAGATATTCAGACTTTTCCATCGTCACCTATCGCAGAAAGAAATCTTTAGTAATAAATAAGGTGTACAAGAAAGGTACGAGATACTATCTGAAAGTAGTGTATCGTATAACGTCTACTTTTTAGAGGATATAAAATATTTAATCTTATTCAGGGGTTTGAAAAATCAATTACGTGTGTAAATTTTCCTGTATACCGCCGTATTTAGAAAATTCGTGTATAATATAGGCGCGCAGATGCTTTGAATTGAAGCTCTCGACCAAAGAACCTCATTTAGAATCTCTTGTATTTTTGTGCTCAAATTGACTATCTGGGAGCTATTAAAGTAACTATCTTCTGTTTGGAGGAACAGTAAACCTATGGTATCAGTAAAAACTGCATTTGATCATATTTCTGGCGTTGGGTAAATTTTGTAATTGCTTTACCTAGCCTGAGATTCTAAGGGTATCTGCTTATGTTACGTCTCAATTTTCTTCCTGTAGTCCAAGTTTTATAGTGTTCTTTATTCTATTGCCTGTCATTGATAGATTTTAAATTCGTATGAAATGATTCTTTTTTTTTTTTTTTTTTTATGGATCGAAATTTTGACGTTGAGATAAACGGCGTGATAGGTGTATAACATCGCAAAATAGTTTTGTCAGCAATAAGCAGATTTCATAACTTGTTCGATCATTGACCTATGTTTCGAGTAAATCGAGAACAGTTTCGAAGAGTTCTTACATCGATTGTTCATTGATCCTCAAATTTGAAAATTATTTCCGGTTAAAAGTGAAGAAAGTTTCTTATACTGCATTATTTAATTAAACCCGTCTGTCATGCATTTGATGTGGAAAATAGATTTTTTATTCTCACTTTTCTGCGCTCTTACAGCTTGTAAAAACTCGAGTTGCAGGTAGAAATTGCGATTTTGAATCGTCAACTGGAAACTTGATTCGCACTTATTTAAGCTATTTCACGAAGTATCTTTTTTGTCTTTGTTTTCGGAATCTAAAATACTTCTTTCTATTCACTATCGCTACAAAATTCCGTAATGAAGCATAAAAATCAAGTGAGATATTATTTACTTTTAGAAAAAAATTATAGAAAATCGAAATGTTTTGAAACAGTAAGGTATGAAACTGGCGTAGAAATGATTTTAACTAAGCGTTGTGAACCTATATAAACTTACCAAGTTATAGCTAGTTGCTCTACCGTTATTGTATAAACTTTTTTTTTTTTTTTACAATATTAACTCGTATATAGATACTAACCCTTAGAACACCAGAAAAAAAAAAGAAGGAAAAATCGAATATTGGAGAAATTGAAAAAGTTTGGATGAATCGAAGCCCGAAAGCAGTTAGGAAACATTATTCTTGTTAGAAAGCTGCCTACTCTTGAATTAGGATCTGGGGTATACTTCGTGTTATAAATAACAATCTGTCATATAATCGATATCTTAGGCTGTTTTCGAGAATTCGTTTCAATTTTTTTTTTTTCTAGTATTGTATCAGATGTTAACATCTATTAAGTATTTTTCGGAATTAGGAACTTGATTTATGGTACCACAGAACACCTCTTTCTATCTTTGTGATCAGGAACTATCTGGTCGATGACTTCAGGCTCGCTGAATTTTGAATTACAGAGTCACCCGATTTTTATTTTGTATCTACGATTTGAATAGTGCAAATAAACTCAATTTCAATATACCTTGGTATAAAAATCTCGTAAGGTGGATTTCTGACAAAAATGGTTTCATGATTCTATCCCAATTTATATATAAAAAAAAAAAAATCAAATTTTGATTACCTCATAATTCGGTAACGTCTAATGGTTAATTATCAAAAGTCTATAGGTTGAAGTTCTAGTAAGTTGCCTTTCGTATTTGCGAAAACTTCGTGAGTCGAGTAAAAAGTCTGTTTGAAGTAATATTACAACTGATAATTGGCGTATGGCGACAAAAAAATACTGAAGACTTGTGTTATCAACTTGCATCTTCCATTGGGCAAAAATTATCCTTAAAACTTTTTTTTGTCTCCTAAAAAGTCTTCATTTTCTGACTTACAAAGGTTTCATATCTATACCTACGTTATGTTTTATGAGGTGGTATCAACAAATAGGAACTTACGTCTTGTCAATTAGCCGAGGCAATGGAGATAAAATCTGAGGATTTTGCGGAACAAAAGGAGACTTTGTTGAAATGTCTCAGGAACACCCTCAGGACTAACATACTAAAAGTCTCACCCTCTACCCCTTGTGCTCCTTTCTTACGGGGGTGAAACACCCCCTAAAAAACCGTTTTTTGCGATTATTTCACTCAAATGAAATTTTAGAGGAAAAAGTTTGAAACAAAAGTTGTTCCTCGTAAAATTCTCTTTAAAATGATGTATCACATGAATATGTTACGCCATCTGGTAATGAGTAGAGCTATCTTTAAAGTTGTAAAAACTTTGAATTCTACTATTTTTTTGCGCTGGCAAATCTTTTCATCCAAAATATAGCTTTCCAATGAATTATTAGCGCGAAATATTTAAGCAAAAGTTGTTTCTATAGTAAATCCCCAAAACAATTCTGGATTCGGTTAGATGACGCCTTTTATTGAAACAATTGAAATCTGAAAAAGGGTACAGAAGGTAATTTTTTTTTTTTTTTTTTCAAAACATCGAACATATATAAACACGAAGTAATATTTATAACATAGACTCCGGATCATCCAAATCCATCTCTTCTTCTTCTGCAGCTTTGCTGGCATTGAGACACGAAATCCCCAAGCAATTAACGCACATGTTGGTACACTGAAGGCCTGTGAAGAGAGGATAAAAATTGAATTATTCCTAAAAATGTGCATAAATATTAGCTCATTCAGGCAAATTTTGAAAATACAAACCTGCTTATTGGCAGCTACAGTTCTTACACCCAGTTGTACAGGAACACGATACAAGGTTCAAAAGTTTTTCAGGCGCTGGAGGCTCACTTGTCGGGATGGGTATCAATCCAGAAGTATCCATCTTCCAGCCCCATTCTTCGGGTGACTTATTCTCCCCCAGCCACTGTTGAACTTGTACGTATACGCGGTACACGTGCTGACGTACAGCTCCTTCAGTGGGAGGTAGAGATTCAAGGTAAGTACTGGTTTTGGATGCGCTGGTGGTAAAGCGTCTGTATCTTAATTCTGTCAATGATGTAACATCAATAGGCGCTTTATATAAAGACAGAATGTATTGACATCCAGCCTCAAAGACTTCATCGTGCGTACTTCTTTGATCATTGAACACTTTGACGACATTTTCCAATTCTTCTTTCTCCAATATGTTGTAACACAACTTCTTCCCTTTTCGAAAAATTGCTGAGGTTGTGTCGCAGCCTCCCATAGCATGGGCCAAAAGTATACGATCTTTTATTTTGGGATTAGTATTTTGTATGTTGCCGATATGATAAAATTGCGCAGGGGTTTTTTTCGTTTTCCCGCTTTTCATGAAAACGATCTCATTACACGAAAGAGGGGCACGTGCCAACAACAAAATGATCAGATCGACATCTTCCCCTACTACCACAACTTTTTTTCCATTTTCAGCTTCTTCTAGAGCTGTCTCTACAATGAGAGTGTCGGCATCAGATATTGCTGTCTTACAAGAGTATCCCTGCTGGATAAGTTTATTGGACAACATCTTGATAAATTGATCTTTATTCTTACTACTTGCGAGGAATTCTGATTGTTTGAGAGAAGCAATAGTATTCTCATTAATCTGGACTTCTGTAACAGCAAATGATGAATAACGTCTATTTTGTTCCATAGATTTGGTGCTCACTTTGCCATAACCATCAAAAACAACAATAGAAGTTGGTCCGTAATGTCGTTTGATGTACGATATGTATGTTTCACATATTTTTCCGTAAGTCTGCTTATGCTCCCAAACAACTTTCCGTAAAAGAAATCCACCATCAATTACTACACACGTGAAATTGGATGAAATTAATGCAGGTGCCCCATCATACGTAGGAAATATACTATACAACTGAGCTTTGTTGGTTTTTCGCATACCCTTTTCGTTAAAAAGAGCTAATGGGTAAGGGGCCAATTCAAAATGTAAGAACTGCCCCAACTCAGAGTCTTTCCTCTTGATAATCGAGATTCTCTTGAAGAGAATGAGAGGATCAATAGCTTTATCTTCATTACGAATTTTAATTGTATTCAAAGTCGGGATAGTCTTCACCATTTCTTTTCTTCTAAATTTCAATTCAGCCCAATTCTTCCCGTAATTCTTATTCAGAAGATTCGTTCCTACCTCATAGGCTGCATAGCAATTCACTTCATCGCCTGCAATCACTCCACTTGATAAAGAGACCAAATTATCGATGGTCATAGTAAATGGATTAGACGCTGAGAACCATTCATACAAAACTTGTACGTCACGCTGATCTTTCATATTGCGTGCATCACTCGAATCAACATGCTGGTAAGAAGTAGTTGTGGTCAATCCGGCATAATCCTCGATTTGGTTTATTACATTTATAGCTGCCGGCATTGATAAGATCCACTGATTCACCACGTTCTCAGTCATGCCGCGGCCTCGAGTTAGACCCCCTGACACTTTCATTGACCGCATCAAGGACTGTTCGATAGCCAAGTCAGACCAGACTCCGCTCCAATAGTTTTCAGTCCGACGAACAGTAAATTTACCCATTGTAAAACTTCTAAACTGTTCATCTGATTTACACATCAACATATCTTGTAAGTACAGATGGGCTGTTTTGCAGTAGAGATGATGACCAGTAGCAAAAAAATAGGGGATCATATTCCTAACGCTACTTAAATGTAAGTTCCAGTCCCCAGTTCTTTCAGATCGAATGAAATTCCGAACGATATTCACCATTTTGATGTATTGCACCCATAAACTTGCAGTTTTATTCTTAGCTGCAGTGCTGGCTAAAAGTGTATCAATCTTGTTGTTAATAGAAAGTAGTTCATCGGAATTCATAATCTGCTCGTGCGTTAAGGTATCATTCTCAAAATGCTGCAATAAATCCTGAATAGCAGCTAATTCTTCTACAGAAAATTCAAATGAGGAATTCAATAATAAGAGCTTGAGAAGTGCCACTTGAGCATTATTATGTGCTCTCACTGCACGGGAGTATGAGCGACCATTAAACATAGAATCCAATGAATTTGGTGCATAAATAGTTGATAGAGCCTCTTTCAACCCTGAGCCCTTCATCAAGTGACCAATAGTACTCAAAAATGACAAGAGGACGTGGAAACCTCCTAATCGTACGATCACATTTGGAAACTTCTCTGAATGTCGGCACACAATGTCTTTGGCTTTCAGATATAGTGGCTGATCAAACGTGACAAATACTATTTTTTGACCACTTTTAGATGCTCGCTGACACGCATATTGTAATGCAGTAAATACCGTATCATAGTCCCCAGGCGGGAGATTAATAAAAGGCAAATAAATTATCCGCGATTTTTCGAATTTAATATTTTTCGTGACTTGAGACATAAAACCGTTCCAACCTCGAACACGAGCATCATTCATAAAAGTTTTGCTGCAAAACCACATTACATCACCTAGAGAAAATGATTCAGGTTCTCTATTGAAAGGCAAGAGTTCGTCAAGGTTTGCCATCTTAGTTTCGAATAAACCAGACTTCCCTGATGGACAAATCTGGTTAGGTATTTTTTTTAATGTTGCGATCTGTTCTTTGGTTGGGCGTTTTATTCTGTCAATATTTGGAACGGGCATAACTTGTGAATCAGGGGTTACAATTTGTATTCCACCCATAATGTGAATGGTATTCAACCCATCTAAAGTTCGCGAGTTAAAATCCGCGTTATCAAACGTAAATTGCGTGAAAGTTCCCAATATTATTTCATTTTCTGGAGCAAAAGATGCTGATTTCTCAAAAAGTATAACTTCCGAGTACGAGGAACATAGTCCAAGATTGGAAAGTAGTGAAATTAGATTCCGCGATGCAAATTTTCGGTGTAAATAAATCGCTGTACCTAGCTGTAATGAGGATTGGAAACTTCGAGGCCTCGTTGCTGCCATTATAGCATGACCAATACTTGTGCAAACTTTACGGAGAGGTTCTGGTGGACAACGTCTACCTTTCATTATGATTCCTAGGTTTAAAAAAGAGAAAAAAAGAACATCAAGATATTACAGTTTTTCTCTTTTTCTCTTCTTCTAAAATAAGTAATTCTCCATTAAAAGGGTGGAGATTAGGAAACTATAAAAAACGTAAGAATTTCAGTCACCTCTCACGTAAAGAAAGTGAGATTTCTTACGCAAGAGATCTTCAGGTCAAACCCCCCTGAAAGGATTAAAAATTTGTTGCGGTTTTCATTTTTCTATGATTGATTCTCCCCTACCTTAATTAGATTATTATGCTGCAAATTGTTTGCACCTACAGATTTAAGCAACTCCCTATCTATAATTTTTGTCTTCTTTTCCCAATCTACTACAAGTTAACTACATTTCAACATACCTTGTAATAACGATTTCAGAGAATTTGGGATCACATTGTCACAAGTCTCAGAAAAATTATCGTAGGAAGGATAAGTACTAGTATCGTGGATTTGGGATCGCAAATCGTCTAGAATATAGGAAGCTGCCAGTTCTAAAACACGTTTTTTCTCTTCTTCAGGATTTTCACTCCTCTTGTTGATCCAGGCATTGTACAATAATTTATGTTGCGTGTTACGAAAACAAACCATAGTTTTCTTCTTCTCTAAATCGGTTATCAAAATATCATCGTCATATTTCTCAAGAAGTCGTTTTCGTACTGTCTTGACATCAGGACGACACCTGTTGAACGAGAAAAAATTTTGGAAATTGGAAAGAGTGAGGATACAGAGGGAGGTATGATAGATTTTGTCAATGATGCTTCAAAAATGTCGCATATGACTTCTCATTGTAAAGAAAGAATGTTGTAGGTAGTCTGTAGGCTGTACTAAATAAGAATAACATTTTCAGAAATAGTCGGACGTAATTTCGTTGTCTTCATCTTAATGCGCAATATTGAGTTTACTTTTTTATGTGAGCGACTGTTACTGAAAATTTTGTTCTTATTTGGAACAGACTAACTTATACAAAAATAATACCCTTTAATACGATTCATTATTTCGTCCAATGAAAATTGACACTGATCTGAATTTTCTTCCAGGAATAAAAAGATTTCATTCATAGCCTCGTCAATATAATCTAATTTTGTCGAAGGAACCGTTGCTGTTTGAGGTATCTTGTAGAACTTCCTCAAACAATCATGATGATAAGTGACGTCGGCGGCAACAGCATCATTTATTCCCGACAAACGTAAAATCACGTCTTTTCCCCAAGTATCTCCTCGTTTTGTCGCTATTTCCAAAGTATTTGTACGTATTGAATCAGAGGTAGCCTAAAAAGAATTCTTAATAAATTTAGGCTCACTATTTTTGATTTGTAACACAAAAGGAAAGTATTTATTTACTATGCTTATAGAGCGCCGTCTTTCTTTATTTAGTTTTCTTTGAGTAGCCTCGAAGTCCACTGGGATTTTCTCAGCGCAGAAAATGCAATAATTCTTCATGGAGCCTGTGCTAGGTGCGCTTTTCAGTTTGGACGATGATCTCATTTTTTTCGGAGAAATCACCTATACAAAATAGTTTTCAGCTAAATTATTCGTACTTTTTTTTATTCGCATACGTAATTATTCTTGCTAACCTGTACCTGAGCTGATTTTAATGATTCATACTCAACAGCTGCTTTCTCAATATTTCTTTTTAGCGTATACCATTTACGACAATCGACGTGAAGTATCACCTTTTCTGCATTTCTAAAAAAACTATCTTTACCATCCCGGCGTCTTTCGCTAGCATTGATCAAGGTTTCTAATCCTCGACTAACATTTACAACTTCTCTATTTTCCAGAGGCTCACCACAAATATAACATGAGGACGATGCCATCATTTCATAAATAGAAAATAACAAATCGAAAAATCACAACGCAATTTATTCAAGTGATAGTAAATGAAACAATACTCTCATACATTAAATGATAGTATATAATTTGTATTTTTTAGCGACATTGGTAGCCGCGTATTTCTCATTTCTCACGCAGTCCAGTGTAACCATGTTTACAGTACGGCGCGGCGTTTCGTCTGTCGTACATCTCTGTACATCTCTTTTTTGCGTTTTATAGTTGTACTCTATTATACAACCTAAGGTAACCACATTATAGGGAATTTTGCAGATAATTGTCCAAAAATCGACTGTTGTGTGAGATATTTTGCGCTAAGAACTTTTGGGAAGGCTATATTTTGGATGAAAAGATTTGCCAGCGCAAAAAAATAGTAGAATTCAAAGTTTTTACAACTTTAAAGATAGCTCTACTCATTACCAGATGGCGTAACATATTCATGTGATACATCATTTTAAAGAGAATTTTACGAGGAACAACTTTTGTTTCAAACTTTTTCCTCTAAAATTTCATTTGAGTGAAATAATCGCAAAAAACGGTTTTTTAGGGGGTGTTTCACCCCCGAAAGAAAGGAGCACAAGGGGTAGAGGGTGAGACTTTTAGTATGTTAGTCCTGAGGGTGTTCCTGAGACATTTCAACAAAGTCTCCTTTTGTTCCGCAAAATCCTCAGATTTTCACTTTTGCTGTCTTTATTGCCTCGGCTAAATGTAAGAGCTGTGAAATCTTCTTTGTAAATTGAATACTACCCACTTTCTTCTGAATATATCGAAGAGAGATAGAGAGAAAACCAAAAGAAGAGAAAAAGCCTTTCGAAAACAACGGAAGTTTAAAGATTTTTGAAAAATAAAAGTCGAATGTACCGTAACATAATATGTACGCCTAATTACTGCATATCAATATCAAAATAGTCTCTCTTTTTTTTCTGTTGGTATTATTGTCACTCAATTTTTTTTCATCAAAAAACTGCTGTATTAGTCCTTTCGTCGAGTGTAAACAGAGTGAAAGGCGGCAAAGAATATTTTATTGTAGTAGATTATAAAATAACCATACACGTCAGAGTAAAATGAATGATCTTATGAGTACGATGGGTGAAGGAATCTGATTTGGTATTAGTACCGGTATTTTGTTTCTCGACCAAGTACACAACGTTCGCCGTTTGCTGGTAGCGCTTCAACTCAATCGACACATTTCGTTGGGTGGTTCCGTGGTGTAGTGGTTATCACATCTGCTTTACACGCAGAAGGTCGCCAGTTCGATCCTGGCCGGAATCATGAATTTTTTTTTTTCATTTTCATGACGTTTTGAATAATTTTTTACCTTCATCTACTATTATGTTTCTCATTTCATATCTTTTACAATTAGTCAGCCAAAATTTGTCTAGAAATGGGCCTTATACAATTTGTTATTTTTATTTTTAAAAAATTTTATATTATTATTTTTTAGTAATCAGAATTTTATTAATACTTTTTTTGATTCAATATCTTTATTGTTCTATTTATTGATTTTAATAAATTTTATTTTAATTATTTTTATAAATAATAATGTTGTTGAAAACTTTTTGAATCAGTTTGGTCGTTGCATTTTCTGTTTATTATTCTTTAGAATTTTATGCATTTACAATTACTCTAAGTTTGAAATTCATCTTTATGAAATTTTTCATTCTTCTTAGTGGTACCCTCTTTAGATGATTAAATGGTCTTTCCTTGAAGCAAATAATCGATTTAAACCAATAATACCCGCAATAAAAGTATACTCTTTTTTTTTTTTTTTTTTTTTTTTTTTTTTTTTTCATGAAATCCTAAAGAATAATAAACAGGAAATGCAACAACCAAACCGATTCAAAAAGTTTTTCACAACATTATTATTTTACAAAAATAGGTAATTATGATGAAATTTGATAAAATTAATACCTAAATAAAACGATAAAGATATTGAATCAAAAGAAGTATTAATAAAATTTTTCATTCACAATGGTTTTTTTCGAATTTTTTCTTGCAATTCTTTTTAAAAAGCAAAGGATAATCAACTTTTGAATTTTGTTTCTATCTTTTTCCTAGCTCACTTTATTTTCGATGAAATGTTCAAAAAAGTTTTATTTGTATTTATAGGACAAAATTTCTCTTAAATGAAGATGAGAGAGTGACATAGTATTGATTTTTTATATCGATTTTCACTGTATGGTAGATTGGTAAACAAGAACATCTGAGCGTATTTTATGCTCAACAGAATACCACAAAAATAATGGAAATTTGGAACAAAATCACATAATAATGAACATTGTTAAGTAATTCTTGCAGGAATAAAAAGAAATAAGATAATCCCATAGGATGTGGTTATGTTTCTTATTCTAGTGTCACTTTCCTTTATTATATGTTTTGATCTCCAAATGGGTTTATAGTTACCGTACTACGACCTAAATTGATCGGAAAATAAACTAAAGTATAACGTTTTTTGTATAATACTCCAACTTTGAAAGTCACGAATCTATTCTTCTTTTAATTTCTCGCGCCTCTCAAAGCTCACCCTCATTACTATTTCTCGGTGGTTGTTTCGTATTCTAAACATTCTTTCCATTTTTGTCGAGTTTTCTTACCAATATCCAAGTTTTGCGAAGAATCAAGACTTTGAAATAACTCGCTATCGAGTATCAAGACCCGGCCTCGTTTTCTTTGTTACTATGTTCTGTATACATTCGAACGAGTATATTTTATTTACTATAAATAATTTTCTGAATTCCGAGTCATCGTTAAATCTAATTTTTCAAAAATCTGAGAGTAACACCATCTTAACTGTCTTGTTCGCAGGTGAATAATAGCCACCAAGGCAGATATACGTGTACGCCGTACAACGCACAAGGTACCCAAGGCTCTTCCGGAAACATGGACGTGCTCGTACGAAAGCCGCCTGCGTTCACGGTCGAACCACAAACTCTCTACCAGAAAAAAGTGAGCGAATCCGTCGAAATGCCATGTGATGCTCAAGAGTCCGAAGGCACTCAAAAGCCAAAAATCGAATGGCAACGAGTAAGTGCGAACGATTAAATTAAAATTGTATAGACTTCGACGCATTAAATTTTACACTTTCAATCGAAAATGAATTTGCAGAAAGACGGCCAACCACTGCCAAAAAACCGAGTTCGTTTCCAAGACGGTAATATTACCATCGAAAGCCTAAGAAGGACGGATTTCGGTTTCTACCAGTGCTTAGCCTCGAATGAAGTGGCAACCATTGTGGTGTCCACGCAACTTGTGGTCGAAGGCACTCAACCACACGCTCCCTTCAACGTGAGTGTGAATACGACTGAATTTACAGCTACGGTGACCTGGTTACCTGGATATAGCGGAGGTTCCGATTACAGACAGGAGTATACGCTATGGTTAGCGAAAAATTTCGACAGTTGGTATGGCCCGTTGAAAATTTCAGTAATTCAGTTTTTCTTTCTTTGGGGTGGTAGGTATCGCGAAGCCGGAGCAACTGATGAGTGGGCTCAAGTTGGCGTTCCGAAGAGTAGTACCTCCGTGACGATCAACAATCTGAAACCAAATACGCTGTACGAGTTTCAGGTGTCTGGAAAGAGCTCTCTCGGTGATAGCGGAATGAGTAAAATTGTGACAGGGAAAACGTCAGGTACGTGACACTTGTATAGTAATGATTTAAGATAGATGTAGGAAATTTTGTTGAGGGAAGATAAGATTAGGTTGTATATAATTAAGAAAATGATGAACAAGTCGGACTTTCTACTTCATCATTAGGACCGATATGGAGTATATTCGTTAAGATTACCATTTTTATTGCTTCGTTCGATAATAATTCTAAATTTTAGATCCCAAAAAATGCGAATAAAAGTAGTTACGCCCCTTCTTTTATTATAAAGTTCCCGGTTTGGGATCGTTCGAAGAAATTCTATCGCCATTGTGATGATGGTACTTCAAGGTCGTCTTCCTCTCGAAAGTTTCTCTTTAAAAAATGAATTATTTCATTAGGTTTTATTCGATTTAAAGAAAAATTTGTCCAGTATTTGAGTCGATTCCTAAATTTTATGATTGTTCATGTAAGTGTAAAACTACATACTGATTGTAGTGATCGTATATTTATGCCCTGTTTTTTTTTTCTCTCTTTCTGCCTTTCTTTTTTCGTCGTAATGCAGAACTTAATCAATTAAATACTCCGGGACATCATAATGAACCGCCCAATAAAAGCATCACTACAATGCATACATTTCCGTCGACCGATAGTAACGATGGTAAGAAGAAAAATTTGTAAAAGAAAGGAAAAATGCGAGTAGCCTTAGTCGACTTTGATACAAGTTTTAGACCGCCTATTTATAGACGATATTAGTCTGCTTTTTTTTTCACTCTCTGTATTTTTTTCCTCGTTCTTTTTATTGCGAAAGTTATCAAAAGCATTTTAATTTCGGCTCGCCATTTATTCCTCGTCGACAAACCCTTAGATTTTTCGAGAGACGCGTTACCGAGTGCAGACAATAAATATTTATGAGCTTATAGTTTTTTCTCTTTTTTTCTCCCCTTTTATTTTATTTTTTTTTTTCTATGTTGTATACTTTTGAGCGCGTACTTCATTGAAGTATTCGTAGTTGTTTATTTTTACAACCTTTTTCCATTTTAATTCTTCTTGATGGCTTCGTCTGCTGTGTCCGATCTCTTTTGACGTATACTCCTACGTTCATGTGTACAACTGTAAATGCATGCATAAAAATATTGATTTTTATTTTTCTGCGATGAATTTAATTTTGAATTATCGATGAGAATGTTCTCCTTCTATTCTCTCTTTCCGACGTGTTCGTATGAAATGAAAAATTTGAACAATTATCGTACGTTTGCTGATGTGATCGCTATTGCCTTCGCTACAAATGCTAAAGTATTTATTTTCATTATTTTCTTTTTTTCATGAAATGCAGCTATAAATCATTCAGCAATCGTAATCATTTTGCTGTACTGTAGTATACATACAAATATTATCATCAGGCATTGTACGCATACGGCATAACTTTGCAACTCCATTATATTCGGTCATTAATATTATTTTTTATTCAATCGTTATTTTAATTATCGCCTTATTATTATACATTTACAGTATTTTTTACGATACAGCTTGATATCGTTAGTGTATAGGCGAATTATGTACTTGAAAAAATTTCTCGATACGAAGCGAGAGGTCCCTCCTCAGAAAATGAGAAATAAGGTGTAAGTAGATGGATATTTACTGTTTATTGTTGATCATCATACGAATTATTTATGATTTTTCATTTGTTCTCCTAACTGACGACCAATTGTCTTACAGTACTTTTCCTCACGACGCTGAAAAGAGTTCACTTTTTCCCCCGATTCCTTTCTCCATGTCGCCTAGCCCTCTTATACGGGCACAATTTCCGCACATTTATAATCTAGGTAACTATACTTCTTTTATTTGAATAAAGGGTGCAGTGTACTTCAAGTGATTCATGAACCGAAATTTTCGATGATTTGTACTGAATGAGTGTACAAGAACCGCCAAAATTTTTAATGTAAAGCGACCAATTCCGGTCTGTACTGTTGACTATCATCGAGCAAACGTTGAGGTAGAATGATGTGAATAAAGTGAAAAGCATCTAATGAAAGACAAAATAACAACGTATGAGCGATTTTACTCATCTCTCCTCTTTGTTATCAGTAACTATTCGTCACATAGGTACCTACCTAAAAAGAAGAAACACTGTTCTTATTGATAAGAGCGACAGTTGAAGTTTCATTAATGACTTCTGTATTAAGATTCGCGATATCTACTTTAATTAATCATTTCGATCATTTCGAACGCGAAGTCGTTGGTTTCTCTTAGGAGATGAGCGGGAAGTATATATGTTATTGTTAAGATAATTTCGAATATTCAATTTCTCATTAGTTTTTGATAAGGCGTCGAGCTCTAAGAATGGCTCGTTTGCCATTTTTAGCTAGGTAACTATAGATACACCTCATAATTTTCGCGATGGTAGTAACCTCTTTGATTTTTTGCAACATGTTTCGAAACATTCAAAATCTGCAATCGCTTGCAGAAATTTTTGTACGAATTTCATTTAATATGATACTGATTAAAATCAAGCAATAAGTGTTATTTGGTCTCAATGCGCTAGAGAAAATCTATCAAATAATGTGAATCATAAATCGTCAATTTTTGTTATCCGTATTTGGTAATTACTCGAACTTCTACATGTGAATATTCTCGATCAGGACAGAAAATACAGGCGCTTATGCTTACGGTTACTCCCTCAATTTGATTATTAATTTTGACGAATGCCTGTATTTTACGCACGGTTTAAGATGATTTTACGACACTATATTTATTTTCTCATTTGCATAGATACCTAATGAGATAATTAGTTCTCATAATATTGATTAATGACAACCTCAAGATTAGTACCCAGCCTTACTATCCACCAAGTCTGGCTTGAAGTTCTCTTGTACTCTCACCCAGTGTTCGGACGGGAAATTCCCGTTCCCAATTCCCGGGAACATGCTGAAAAATCGGGAAAATTTCCCGAATTTCCGGAACATTCCCAGTTCCCGGGAAAAAATTCCGGGAAAATGACCAGGAATTCCCAGTCCTAAATTGAATTCCCGGGAACGTCCGAACACAGTCTTACCAGTTACCACTCATCCTCATTTTGAACGCAGCGCGCCGGTGGCTGGTTTGGATCCGAATCGTATGATCACGTCTAAATCCTAATCCGTGTGTCGAGGAAGAAATCAACCAATCAGGGAAATAAGTTGACTTGCACTCTTGTAAAAGAACCTATTCTGCTAATTGGTTCTGTTATCTCGACAGGTTCTTCTTCTCGTGACATCATGATCTCCGGCCTGCTCTTCATGATTAATTTTACATTCACAATCTGTATACATTCACATTCAATATCTATGCGGTGTTGTTACGAAGATTTCATTTCCGTTCTACAGCTGTCGCTGTCTGTTATTATGATACCGCACCGGTCCTATGTTAATTATTTGAATCACATGTGCTTCGGTCTGCTTTTATAAATAATTTAAAAAAATTGTGGAGTGCGTGATTATTTTCTTGGAGTAGTTAGACTATCGTTATCATTCGGAATGAATAGCACGAAAAACGACCTGTATTTGTCTTATTTTGGAAAAGGTACCTAGTTAATTCATTTTATTAACGATAAGTTACAATTCGATTTTGTTATTTTATATTCGAGTCTGTGTTTTATCGAAAGGTCGCGCTGAAATGGGTTGTCGTTCTATTATCCATCGTAAGCTGGATGAATTCCGGCATGACGGGAAGTTTTGTGATATCACCATCCGAGTCCAAAATACACCTGTGACGTGCCATCGAGTAGTTCTTGCTACAGTTTCCGAATTTTTTGAAGCCATGTTCTGCAGTTCGTTCATAGAAAATGAGAAGAAAGAAATCTCCTTACCCGCGGTAGATTCGACATTTGTATTCGAATGCATATTGGATTTCGCGTATCTTGGCCGAATCCCAAATTTCTCAGATCCTAAAATCGACGTGTTTGAGATCCTGAAAGTCTGCGACTTTCTAAGAATCTTCGATTTGACCGAGATCTGTATCCATTATTTGATAGAACATGTCTCTTCCATTGAAAATGTGTGTGAGATATTCCTTTTTTCGTGTGTCGCTAATTATCCATTACTTTGTGATGCTCTTAGCAGCTATATTGCCGAGAATTTTTGCGTAGTGTCTCAGAAGGAAGAGTTTCTTCTAATGCCGTACGAGCAATTAAATATGGTGCTAAAGAATTATGAGAAGTTGAACGACGAGACCATTTGTTCATCGGTCATTTTTAGAGATGATGATTTACTGTTAGATGCGATGATCAGATGGATTTTGCACGTATTTCAAGATAGAAAGAGACATTTTCTAGAACTAGTATCGATAGTAAATTTTGAAAAAGTTTCAAAAAACTACATTGAATTTTTATCCAACAAGTATAAAGTGAATTTACCCAGATTTGCTGATCTCAAATCTTGTTTGGAAGCATTTTTTATGTTCGAGACTAGAGATACAATGCCAGCCGTTGTATACCAGAGTTTGTTAGAAAATTCAGCCATGCATGTGTTTGTCAAATTTTCAAACCCTGACTTGGATGACCAGGGAATAAGCATTCTCTCATTAGGTAAATACCAGTCAATGGGCGTTTCCGAGAGAAAATCGTACCGAAATAATTTTTCTGTTAAAATAGTTGCTCTCGACAATCCCTGTAATTATTTGTATTGTCTTTCCTTTGAAAAACGCTCATTTTTTTCATATTCCTCTATTAGCCTGAACAAAAAGAAAACGTTGAAAACACCTTCAATCGACTATTATTCTTCTAGCAGAATGTGTGGATTTCAGAATAATAGCATCTATCTGTATGATTCTTGCTCTCGTTTTCAAGTGTCGTCTGGCACTCAACGCATTGTTTCTATCCTTCATTATAAATGTGACCTGGACAAATGGTTTACAGTACCCAATTTGAAAGAAAGTATGTCCTTCTCTAAGTTGGTTGCTGACGATAAGTTAGTTTATTTGATTGGAGGTGAAAAAGAAAATGAGAGATCTAATTTCTCTGGATATGTGCAAGCATTTGATTACCGCGTTCCAAGATGGTTAGAACTGACAAGACCTGATACAAAGATGTCATTCAACAGCTACGCATCAGGTTGCTGTTGCTGCCTGAATGGGGCAATTTATGCATCAGATGCCAGAAAGATTGAAGTGTTTGACCTTGAAGCTGGAAAATGGGAGATCTTGAGCCATAACCCTTATACACAAAATAGGCTTATTTTATTCCACACAATGGTGTCCTTTGATAATAAACTATGGATCTATTTTTCATCATCACAAAACCAGTTTGAAACAGAAGAATGCTCAATTTTTGATCCTAATACTAGGATATGGTATCCTAACCGACCGTTCACAGAATATATTCTTAACAAGTGTTATGAGGGTTATCTGAATCCAGCCAGTGAGGAGGATGGCTTAAAGCAAAATGATAAGCTTGGTTATGACGTCTTATTTCATGATTCTGTTGTTTTCAAACCTCTTGATGACTGAGAGAATAGATTGATTTTCCGTGACGTCACATCACTGATATCTGTAGACAAAAGTACCCAATAAGAAGAACATCAGCTTCCAGCAGCTTTATTATGCCCATAAGAATAACATAGCAACATTTCGATCATTCATCAGTACTTCAGAATGAAAGAAAAGTTAAGAATAAAAAGTGAATTTTCACAGACAGGAAAGCTTCAAGATTGTGAATATCAACTTTTTATCCTTAGCTTCTCTTTTATTTCAAAGTACTGATGAATGATCGAAACGTTCCTGTAGTAATCTTATGGGAATCGATATGCCGTTTGCTAAAATATTGCTGTTATTGATAGATGTAACTAGATGTAACGTCACAGGAAAATCGGTCTATAGCTTTTCAGTTTTGAATGAAATTAACAGCTTTGTTATTCTGTAGCGCGAGCTAGTTAGATCTTAATCTTATTGTAAACTTTTTTTGTCAAATGTGCGAGTATAAGTTTCTTTGAAATTGAATCTTTGATCTCAGTTTTAATATATTTGTAATAAGGACATTGGAGATGTGAGTTTGACGTACCATATTTTATTCCATTTTAAGTCCTGTGATTGAAATAGAATAAATCTTGTAGATTAGTATTTGGTGAATTTGTCGTTGAGATTCTATTATAGATTTATATTTCTTAATACTTGGACTGTATTGTGTGTATGTTTGTTATTAAGTATTTTTTAAACTTGGGTATTACCAATTTTAATGTGTAAAAGAATCAGTTCCTAAATTTTATTAATTATCATACTTTGACTCTTGATAAAATTGATTTGTATTTTAGAATATAAGATTATTTTGTTGAGAGAAGATTTGACGGTTTTTTACAGCTTAGAAGAATTTTTACTAATAAGTATATTCAAATTACTTGAATTTTCTCTCCTTTGGAAGAAAGATAAGAATGAGAAGTTGTATTGTAGAGAAATAAAAAGGTCTAGTTATTGAACCTCTAGAATTATTGTTATAAAAAGATTATTTAATTCAAGTTTACAATTGAAATCCCATCCAAGTACCCGAACTTTTGGGTGATTGATTTTATAAATTTTTCTAATCACAATTTGAGCATTGAATTCAAGTCAAAGAAGCAGTTATTTTCATCCTGCAATTATTATACAAAATTGTCTTCAAAGATGTAAAAAAATAAATCATAATTAGTCCCAAAGCTTACGTACTTAAATACAGTATTGAACAGCTATGCTACAGATTGCTAGTTTTTAATTGATTTGGGAAGTATTTTCAACCCTGAATGTCAAAAGTTTAGAAAGATTTAATAGGTATACTTCAAATGAGTACCTAATTTCCAGTCTTATAGAACATGGTGCTTGTTATTAGGTTATTATCATAATATCATTATTGCTCCAATAATACTTGTTTTGGAAATAATAAATCTTCAATTTTTAATGTTTGATGAAAGAAGATGCAAGCTATATTTCCATAGCTAGGTTCATCTAATTAGAATCACCTTTAAACAAGAGTTTATTTTTCATATTTTTGGTGATTTCTCAGGAACCCAACGTGAATGTGATTGCAAAAAACGGAAAAGGAGTTTGAATTCAACGGTAGAATGATGTACCTTTAGAATCGCCTGCTTAAATTTGTATTGCAAATGAAAAATTCCTTTTTGTTTTGTTCAGCGGTGATATCAAGCTAGTGATAAAGGTCATAATTTTTGATGAAAACAGAAACTACTTGAAATTCTAATGTCCGAAGGTTCGCCATCCACGCCTTTTGAATATAGAACCTCGTGATATTTGAATGGTTATGTTCACAAATGCAGAGCAAATTCAACTAATAACAAAGATCGTCTATTGAATTGGTAAAACTAGGCAATGAATTTGTGATAAATGATCAACCATGATAGTCAGCAAGACTGGACTCTCTCATCCTTCAGCGTGCTCGCATCTGAGGTTGTTTTTCTCTATCTGTCTTGCTCACCCTTCCATCTTTGCTGACCAATGTGGACTCTGTTTTGTTGGCCAATCCTTTCAAATTTTTGAGAGAAAACGTCGCCGCTCCTTTCTCACTCTTCCTCTGATGATCTGCCTCTTCCAAAGTTCTCCTTTTTTGGCATCATTTCTCTGTTTCAAGTAAACTCTCGCTTCGTACCAAGAAATCTTTTTTCAGCACATTTGTACATAATTTGCCTCTGCAGCAGCGTATACGTATGTAATTTATTTTGCCTCAATTTTTCATTTCGCTCGCTTCTCATAGACGAAATTTTTGTGTTATGTTCTTTTGCAGATGTTATAGATTGTAGTAACATAATTTTTCCGACTGACTCTAGCCTCGGAGCATTTATTATTCATTCGTTTAGAGGTTAGTTGGTTTATCGCTTAAAATAGACGCTTGTGGAAAATTTCTACGTTACACGTATTTACCGCGAACGCGCGAGGAAGATAAATTCCAGCGTGAAATTATCAAGGGAGACCCGGCGAAAGCATCGTCATGCATGCATGGTGTACAGTCTACTGTACCTCTGCGATGCTGCCGGGGTGTGCTCGTCCACCTCCCCGATGGTTACGCCGTAATATAGTTCTATACACGTGCACTTTTTTAGCATGATACGAAAAGAATTCACGCGTGTACATCGTCTCGTCAAATTAGGCTTGTAATCGATTGTTGTTTCTCCTTGCCCCCGTACGTGATATAGGTCCACGACCTGGTCCGCCGCTTAATTTGAGTATCACCGAAGTGGATAGCGGCTTCTTGTTGACGTGGGCGCCGCCGGCCGAGCGTATTGAGTTGCTCAAATATTACACGATTATGTTCCGTACCGATAAGGAGTGGAAAGAACTGACTCGTAATACTAAAATACGACCAGATGAAACCAAATTCATGAGTAAGTGTTGTATACTGTGACTTTATTATCGGTCATAAATTTTCGTCAGAAAGGACGGAATTCTGTAGCTATTCTATAGAAATTGCTTTCATCCAGGTCGTGACTTCATGAGAATTTATATTTATTCTAGTAGGAAGTGATATCATCGAATCTTGGAGTGATCGATCCAAGTTTCTCCCCATCTGAGGTACCAATATCCTCTTCTTGAACTAGGCCAAAGTCATCCCCCTTTTGAAACCAGAATTGCCTTATGACATCATCATGTTGACGTCATTGGGACTCGAGACAGAATGTTTTCAAATTTTGCAATAACTAGAACTTCCCAAAAAAAATTCGAATAAATGCAACCATTTTTGAAATGCAAGCCTTCAAATTACAATAGTCTTTCGAGTCTCACCTCAACTAAATCGGAGTCTTCCCCCTCTCTCTAAGGTATTGCTAGCTATATTCGAAAATTCTTTTGAACTATATCAAAGCCATACTCTTCTTCAAAACCATATTTGTTTTGCGATGTCATCATGGTGACGTCACCAATACTGAAGATGGAATTTTTCTCAAGTTTCACTATACTAGAGGTGTATGGCGCTAATTCACAGTACCCTCATGACGTCTCTGGTATAGAAGACAGAATTCTATGAAAGTGCCACTGTTTTCAGATTATAACCCCCTTCCCTCATCTTTAAATACCTGTGGTCTCCTTAGGAAGTTCTTGGACCTTGGTCTCATCTTCCAGAAACCGGGATTCTTTCTCGACGTCGTCATGGTCTTCAATATCTCAAGTTTCATCATACTAGATAGCTTTCCTTTTGTAATAATTATACTTTATAGCCATCTTCTCTGGGCCACAACTGCCTCTTGACGTCATCGAAAATTCTTCCTAGTTAAACCAAGTAGCCTACTTCGTGACGACATCGTCATGGTGACGTCAAGTTTCAACGTACTAGATAGCTTTCTTACTGAAATATTTGTTGCCTGTTTTTGGCATGCACGTCACCGAACCACAAATCCTTCAAGAGGGAATCAAATACAGAATGTCATTAAAGTCACACCTTCCTTACCTCCTCCTCCTCAGGTAAACATGGCCACCGTCGAAAATTATTTTATGCTCTGGAACTAGGTCTAATCCTCCAGGAATCAGGATTGTCTCACGATATCGTCATTGTGACGTCACTAGTATAAGGACAAAAGTATATTCAAGTTCCACTACGTTAGAGGAAAACAAAAATTACAATCACGTAACGAATCAGATTTTTTTCCTTTTCTAATCATGTCTCGTAGTTCTGAAAAAACAATCCAGCTTATTTCATTAAATGTACCGTGCTAGCTAGCCTTCCTTCTGAAATATTTGTTGTCACCTTTAAAATGCACCCCGCTGAACCACAGTACTTTCATAGCGTTTTTCAGGAAGTGGTGCCAAGATTTTATTAAAGTCTCACTGTGACTAGGTTACATCCTCCCCTCCCCCTCCCCTCCTCCCCTGAAGTACCTTAGCCACCTTTGGAAATTCTTTCAAGATCTTGACCTTGGTCAAATCTGTGCTCCTTTTGGAACCATGACTGCCTCGTGATGGTCACTGGTGTGAAGGAAAGAATTTTCCAAGAATGACCATTTTGACTCTGACCTCTACCCTGGTTTTGAAATTCGCGTGCGTTTGTCCGTCCATGCATATGACCTTGGGACTTGTAAAAAATTTCTAAAGGCTTTTCCTCCTAACACCCCTCCAAACTCCGAATCCTTCATGACGTCATCGATATTGCAGACAAAATATTATCAAAATTTTGCTATAACTAGGTTTCAGCTTCTCTCTCCTCTCAAGATACCTGTGGCCAGATTTTAATGAAGTCACGTTAAAATTAAACTCCCCCCCCCCCCAACCTCCTCCAAGGTAATTGTGGCCATTGGTCATCTTCGAAAATTCTTTCCAGCTCTTGACCTAGGTCAAATCCTTGATCCTTTTGAAACCATCATTGTGCGATAGTCACCGGAATCAAAGAAAGAATTCTCCTGAGACTTCCTCCTGAAATATTTGTAGCCACCTACGAAATAAACCTTGCCAAATCACAAATCCTTTGTGATGTCTTCAGTATCGAGGAAAGATTTTTATTGAAGTTCCACTATAGAAAGGTTGAAGCCTCCACCCTCCCGAGATGCCTGTGACCACCTCGAAAAATTACTTCAAGCTCTTAATTTGGGTCAAAGCTATGATCTTCTCGGAACGAGCATTGCCTGATGACGTCACCGGGATCAGAGAATTTTTTGAAGTTTCATAATTAGGAATCTCTCCTTGGAAATCCATATTGTAGCCACCTCTGAAATGCAATCTTCCAAGCTGCAATTGGCTCACGACGTCATTGTTTTTTTGAAGACCGAATTTTTGAATTCCTACTCAAACTAGGTTAGAGGTCCGTCTGTCCTGAGGTACTTTGGTTCACCCTGGAGAATTCCCTTGAACTGCAGAAGTAGGTCAATGTCCTGTAGTATTGTAGAAATTACGATTGCCTCATGAAGTCATCTTGGTTAGGTCACGAGGCGAGCTGAGATTAGGCGAAAACGACCATCTTGACGAAAGATTTGGTCTCTACTCATGCCGGCATCATGGTGACGTCACCGCGATCAAATGCAGAATTTCTGTGTCACTGCAGTGTTGCCACGTGTGGCACATTTTCATATCAATGGCACAAAACGTGGCCCAATGAAAAAATGTGGCACAATTCCCAAATTATGAATAAAAACATGTTTTTTTTTTTTTGTACAGAAAAATTTTTTTTGTATTATAACATATTTTTCGAATGAAAACATGTTTTTTTGAATAAAGACATGTTTTTGAACGAGAACATTTGAAAACATGTTCTTTCGGATAAACCTTTTTTTTTTTTTTTTTGGTAAAAACATATTTTTTGGGGGAGAAGCATGTTTTTTTTTTGTAAAAACTTGTTTTTTCCGGATAAAAACATTATATTTGGCATGTAGATCTTTTCAAGGCCATGTGGCAAATTTTCTCTGGCCAATGTGGCACGATCAGAAATTTTCATCTGGCAACTCCTAGTTTTACTATGAGTAGGAATCTCTTAAATACCTCTAGCCTCTTAGTCTTTTGAAATGCAACCGTCCAAATTACGATTGCCTTGACGTTTCCGGTAAGAGAGACAGAAGTTTTTTCAAATTCTGTCATAAGTAGGGTATGGCCCTCCCTTCCCCTCGTCAAAGGTAAACCTGACCACCTTCGAAAGTTTTTTCGAATTCTCGTCCGAAGTCAAAGCCTTTCAATCTTTTCAGAACCTTGACCGTCTTTCGATTTCATCATTGAGATCAAAAACAATTTTACCATATCTAGGAACTCTATCCTGAAAATACATACAAACACATTTCAAGTGACAACTTTTGAAAGACAAATGATTGGCACAGGGGAAGAAGGGGAAATGTCTGAACAAAACTACTCCCCTTAGAGGGAATCGTTTCTCCAGCTTGTTTTGTTTGGACTAGTGCTGCCAGATCTACAGATTTTTGGTCCTCGAAAAAAATACGGAGTTTTCTACAGATTTTGCGTGAAATACGGATTTCTTGTGCTCAAGAGAAAAGTACCTCAGTCACTCTTATGAGAAATACTTTTCTCTTGATCGTTATGAACTGATATCGCGGTCCTTTGTGACAATGAGCCCTTAGTCTCAGGTATCAGAGATACATTTCTCCCGATCGTTATTGTTGAGTAGAAATCCGTTTTCAGGTCTTGGAAAAAATGGCGGATACGGATTTTTAAAAATATAACCTGGCAGCAGTGGGACATTCTTTCTTCTTCCCCTGTACCCTTCAATTGCCTTATGATTTCATTTGTAGATTCGCTAGCATCGCCCGTGTAAAATACGTAGGTTATTCAAAACTAAAGGTGATTTTTTAGTTTTTCTACAATTTCTTCAAAAATAACGAGTTCGGGCGTAGGAACAAAATTGAAGAGCAAAAATTTTCTTTCAAATGAAAAAATTTTTGAAAAATTCTAAAAATTGGAAAATTTTTGCGCGACACTAGCGCTGCCCGGTCCGAATGAAGACTAAATTTTTGTTGAGTCTCGCTATGAGTTGTTTACAGCCCCCCCCCCCTTTCATACGACCGCCCTGGAAGATAACCTGATTCCCAGAGAAATTGGTAAGCATATAACCATGAATGTGGAGATAAGGGTGTCTTTTCTAAGACGCTGGTGGACTCTTATCTTCAGATTGATATTTTGGACGCTTCCTGCCATTCCTTGGAACTGGCTTGAACTAGATCAAAGCTCTGCGTCATCTTTTCAGAACCACGATTGTCTCGTGACGTCATGGAAACATAAATTTTTCGCACGTTTTACAATAATTAGAAACCTCCTTCCAAAAATACATTCAGCCTTCTTTTGAATAGCAACCCTTTGAGATGCAATTCCTGGGGACTATATTTCTTAACCAGTTTACAACCTCATCCCTCTACATATAGTCACATTCCGAAATTTTTTCAAACTCTCAAACAAGGACGAGATGACGTCACTAGTATCAAAGACAGAAATTTTCCTATTTTCACCATAATAGCTAGCTCCCCCCCCCCCTCCTTGAAATTTGTAGATATCCTCAAATGCAATGCACCCCTCTAATCCGCGATGGCCTCATCCGGTCTCTGTTATTGGAAACAGAAGTTCACCTAGTACTACTTCCCTTTCCTACCAGTCTTCAAAAATTCTTTCAAGTCCTTGAACTAGGTCTAATGGCCGTTGTCGGTGTCAAACAAACTTTTGAAATCGCCTCTAACAATAAGTACAGGATAATTCTGAAGGTCGATTCTTAGATTGAAGAAAAATTAAAGATCCGATACTTTTAACAATTACGCATTCGTTCTCCTAGACTGATTGTTGTAAAGTCGAGACATATTGTGAGGCTGAAAGCTGCCCAAAAACTAATATTAGAGGCCTTTTCCTCACACTAATTTTACAATGTCGTTCTACACTCTCGGGTCAAGTGGCGTTTCAACTCGTTGGGTTTCCGACACTCGCGTTCCGCTTGTGAAGGGAAACATTCGCTACTCCTTGAAACGCGATTTCGCATAAACATATACTATTTCTTCCCAGTGGCAAAGAAAACTCGCCGCTCCTTTAGCTGAGTATTTTCTCAGATCAAACAAGACAACATTGAGAGGTCTTCCACAAGATATTTCTCCGAGGAATAGAGAAATTCCCGGTCGAGAAATCATTTTTGCAATAGAAGAATTTCGGAGATCAATGAACTCAATTCTACCCGATATAAGAATGACTGCAATAAGCAAGGATACTATGCAGAGTGTGGAATGTTCTGCGAGTCAGAATAAGAACTCGTTGAAGCTCAGTAGGTGCTCGCTTTTATATCAACCACCCATTCATTCCATACGCATAACTCTATTATTCTAAAAGGCATTACTGTGTTGGGCGTTGTGAACGCTCTCTACTTGTAAGACGATGGAATTTTCTAAAAATGTAATGCACGTACAAAGGGTCGAAACGATTCAACGTACAGTGTTTCGCGTCCTCTCGCAGCTCCATCAGGTCTTGGGCGCGTATCGTAACTGGTAATTAGTCGTTCGAAAGACGAATTACCGTTCGGAACGAGATCACGTAACACCTGTGATGATGTACGCCTATTGTTCTCCGGCTATTGTATAGCTTTTATCGTTATAATATTTCTATCTCGATGAAGAGTGAAAAGCGTCACATATTTTTGTTTACAGTGAAAAATATGGTCGGAGGGCGTACGTATTATTTTCGTGTTGTGGCGCACAGCAATAACTCGCTCGAAAGCAGCGAAGAATTAAGGTACCCGGTGCCAGCTCGGGTTAAGCAGAAAGCCGTCACTGCCGGTGTCATCGGAGGTATCCTGTTCTTCATCGTCGCCATCATACTCTCCATATGTGCCGTAAAAATTTGCAATAAACGGAAACGAAGGAAACAGGAAAAATGTTAGTACCTATAAAGATAATACTAAAAACTCCGGCGTGTCTGCTGCGTGTACATAAAAACCTTTTGCCAGACTGCAGGAATTGGTTAGAGAAACGAAGTGAAGAATGAAAAGAAAAGAAGAGAGAAAAAAAAAAGTGTAACGTACGAACATATTTTTAAGAAACCGGTTAGGGATTCAGGTATTTCGTACAAGTGGTAGTGTGTACATGTGTGGTGATGCGAAGGACGATCAATATAGAGAGATTCAGATATTTTAGTTCCCCGGTGAGAAAACGTGTAAACCGCGTATTTAAAAAGCTGGTCAGAGTGTGAGCGTGTGTAGTACTAGTCGATGTATGAGATAGCGAGATTTTCAAAGATAGTTAATATTATAATGCCACTGATATAGTAAAGAAAATTGAATTATTCGAGGCAAAGTGAGAGAGGACGCGACACGGCCAACGGTACCGTAGGAGAAATTCAGTAAGATTTTGGTAAGTGATCGGGAAGGAAGTTCGTCGTCGTCATTCACCTGTTGTGTGTTTCGAGTTCGTTGTCGCTAAAGTGGTGGTGGTGGTTGTAACGATAAGACGATGATTAATATGTTTATCGCACTCACAGTTTACACAGTTTACATTTTTGGTGATTGACTGAATGACGTGATAAATTTTCTTCCTCTAGCGTACAATATGGTCGCGTGCAGAATTTCCGATGCTCGAAATGGTGGCCAAATTCCCAGCGTAAGGCAGCAAATGAGTAATAAGTAAGTGTTTCAAAATCATTATCGTTGTAATGATGAAAAAGGATATCTTGAACTTTTTCTCACTCTGTCGCTTCTTAACGTACTTCTATGAAAAAAAGAAAAATAACTAACCCATTAATTTTCTTCGTCAATTTCTTCTGTCTAACTTGTGTTACGTAAAGTTGTGCATTAACGAAAAAAAAAAAAAAAAAAAAAGTATACTAAATGCTACCTTCAGAAAATTCAAATTTTTGCCACTGGTTTTGTCTCAAATTTTTTGTAGCTAGTTTTTCTTCTTCTCCTTACAACCTCATAACAGTTGAATAAATTGTTGTGTATTGTTTCTCATTACACAGGCATGCCGATTCGCATACGTATCGTGACTTCAGCCTAGAACTTGCGCCTTAAAAAAACTTGCGCTAAAAAATGATTTTTTTCGAAGTAAAAATTTTATATTATTAATTATTTTTATTCGATTAAAGTGGCACAACTTTTTATCGCTTCCGCGTAGCATTAAAAAAACTGTACCTGTCTTGTTATCTCTGTAACTGTCTCAGTCTATTCTCTTTATTTCTGTCCTATTATTATCGATGTTACTATTTTATTATTATCGATCGTTTATATAGGGTTTTTATTTTTCATTTCATTTTCTATTGATTTTCGTCGTTATGAAAATATTTATTACCTATATAATTCGACTTGTAATTTTAAATATTATTTTATACCTAACAATTTTTTTTTTTTTTGTTGATGCACTTCTTTACATGGTTTAAGTTGTGTTCGAACGAAATCGAAAGAGAAAGAAAAACCTCGTAAAAAGAAGAGGATTTTTTAAAAGCGAATTTTATTTTTTTTTTCGTAATAAAGTACTTCTTTTTGCGACTATATTCTATTCATTTTTGGTGTACGGTGATTATATTATTATTTCTATTGTATTGTACGTGTATAATATTTTTTATTCGACACGGATTAGGGGTACTGTACGTGTACATGCGTATTCTTATTGTTCTTGTTTATACGAGTTCTGTTGATGACGTGTGGGATAAATACCTAACGTATTTTCTCGTTGAAGATGGTTATCTTTAAGGAACTGATACTGGCCGTGCGACGTAGCGGAGGGTTGGTGGAGGCAATCCATCCGTAATTTATTCACTCCCGTCCAGCTGATGTTTAAATTCCTGTATGTAGAAAAAAAAACAGATGGTCATCTAATTTTGTATCACCTACTATCGCGTGTTGTTGATCGTGTGGCAATCGGCAGAGCTTCCACGGAATCCAAGTCAAATTGTCCTCATAATATTATGTGAAGTGGAGTCGGCGGCGCGGGTTTTGAACGGAAACCGGTGCGTGGTATGCGTGAATATTGTGTGTACGTGTGTATAAACAAAACGGGTAAATAGAGCGTTACGATCGTTATACTTAATCGCGAAAAAAAAAAAAAAAAAAAAATCGAGGTGGAAGAATTTTTACTGTCGTCTTTAGCTCGAGGGCTGCCGCAGGCGTTTTCTAAACTTTGACCCGGGAGCGATTATTCCGTTAATGGAGAGGGAGGGGGTAGAAGTTTTCAATACGTCTTTAAAACTTCTTCGAAAATAAATTCAAAAATGTACGAAAGATTGACTTTATTCCTACCTGAAAAAAATTTAGAAAAAACTGCGTTGCAGTCGTTGGAAAAGTTAATCGCGAGACTTTTTTTTTTTTATACAGCAGAAAAAAAGTTGTTCGGGGACAAATTTGGCTCGTTGGGAAATTTTCTACAAAAAATGGTATCATGAAGTATTTTCAAAAATGTACAAGCCGAGTTGGTGAAGTACTTTAGGAGTGGGTGTTGGTCACAATCTATTAACGTTTACTGACGAGAGATTTTTTGTATAAAATACGTTCGATTTCCACATTCAATAGTGGAGTCTACGGGGGGAGGGAAAATGATGTTACCAGTCAGAGGAGAGTTTGGGCTAAATCTGTTGCAGACGTGTAGTTCAAAAGTAAGAATTTTGTATCTCTATTTTATCTTCAATTTGAGCCACATCCAAAGTTTCTACGACTTTTTTGAGCCATGTTATGAACCAAAATGTGCCGAAAATTGACCAATTTGTCAGGGTTTCCAAAGTTGGGCTCAAAAATTAATTAATTGAAAGTACTGAACTGAATTTCGAACATTTCAAGAGTCGAGTTGTCGTTCCTCGCATCGAAATGGGGCCCAAAAAGGCTCAAAATTTTCCCAAATTGGAAAATTGACAATCTTATTTTAATCTTTGGCAAAATTTGGCGATGAGCCCAAAAATCTTCTGGCGGAGCCAAATAGAAAAAGATCATGTTTCATGTCTTCCATAAGGTAGCATGCTCCGATCGTTCGCCCCCATCTTGGTCTAGTACAAGTCTACCTAAGTATATTCCAGGCTGATGAGATTAGGGGGCCTCACTCACTCCGCTCGTTCGCCCGCTTCTTGGTCTAGTATAAGTCTACTTCAGTATTTCAGGCTGATGAGATTAGGGGAACTCACTCACTCCGCTCGTTCGCCCCGCTTCTTGGTCTAGAATAAGTCTACTTCAGTATTTCAATAAAGGGTATTCCTTCTACTTCAGGCTCAGTATAATGAAAGCTTCCGACGCACGGATGTACGCAAGCAAATTTAAAATTCAGGGTAGGAATCTGGCTTGATCTAGTATAAATCTAGTTTACATTTCAAGTTAAAATATGTATATTAGGCCTTTATAATGTAGGCTATTCCTACTACAGCATACTGATTCAGGCTTAGTATAATGAAAGCTTCAGAGACACAAGGTCATTTGCATACGGCGAGGTGGTACTCGCAAACGCGGTGAGTTCACTGCACACATCAAAGAGAGATCTAGCAGCTAGTAGAGACTAATACAAACTTCCCCTTTGTATGAGTCTATGGTATAAAGGAGCTTAGTTTGCAATGAGCCTGTGGTATTCCTAGTATAAAGCTAGTTTAAACTAGCATGTAAACTAGGCAAGGCGAACTATGAAGCTTCTCTAGGAGTCAGAAGATTCAAGCCTTCATAAAGTGTATATTAGGTTTAGTATAATCAGGGTTTCACTAAGAGTCAGACGACTTGAGAAATCTTAGTATAAAGCTAGTATAAAGCCACCATAAAGCTAGTATAAAGGCACCATAGAACTAGTATAATGAGGCGAACTATGAGGTTTCTCTAGGAGTCAGAAGAATTAAGCCTTCATGAAGTGTATATTAGGTTTAGTATAATGAAGGTTTTGCTAAAAATCAAACGACTTGAGAAATCTTAGTATAAAGCTCGAATATAAACTAAGCAAGCTTGTTACCCTTCCATAGAAGATTTTGCTGGCGTAGCCAAATTAATAAAGATCATGTTTCATGTCTTCTATAAGGTAGCATGCTCCGCTCGTTCGCCCCCTTCGTGGTCTAGTATAAGCCTACTTTAGAATATTTTTAGCTAATTGCTTTTGGGGGCTCACTTGCTCCGCTCGTTCGCCCTCTTCATGGTCTAGTATAAGTCTACTTTAGGGTTTTTTCGCCCCCTTCTTGGTCTAGTGTGAGTCTAGTTCAAGACTAGTATATTCCTAGTATAGATCACAAACTGTATAATACTATTTATTATACTAGAGAATTGAAGCGTTGCATATGTAGCTCATTGAAGGGGCGGAGCCACCATAAAGCTAGTATAAACCTATAGTATATCAACTGGGAAAGAGAGGGGGGGGTCTTTCATGTCTATTATGTCTAGTTCAAAGGCAGAGTAACTATCATAAAGGATAAAGCTACTATGAACCAATTTCTTCGGATTCTATTCTAAATTAGACTTGCACTAGACCAAGAAGGGGGCCTACTTACTTTGATACAGTATACAGGATTCCTAAACCTAGTATAAAGCATGTCTAGTTCCAAACTAGTATAATTCCAGTTTAAAGCTAGTATAAAACTAGTACAATACAAGGGGTCCTCATCTAGTTCACCTCCAGTATACTGTATATATCTGTAAATCACAAGATCAGAAGGAAGGCTTTATGAGACATTTACTGTTCTGTGCCATACAACATAATGACAATATCGTACTGTGTGTACTGAGGTATCTTAGATATAATACAGATTGCTAGGCATATCAATATTCCGCGGCCATACTGACTTTCGACGGCGTCCCGACGTTGCACTCCAAAATTTCCTTTACAACTTGAATACTTAGAAGATCAACTTTCTTGCAGCATTATCGGCTTAGAACTTTTCGGTGTATTCAGTCGATTATTGTCCTTTACACGGTCATCTTGACTCACAATGACGTCCTCGTCATTGAGAAAGACCATTCGGTTATTTTGACTTCAAATTCATTTTCGTATCTGATTCTGTTGAAATACTTGCTAGTAATTTTCCAATTTCTATGGAAGGGTTGTCACCATTTCCAGCATTTGTCAATCCAGAATTATGAGTGGTAGTCGACGTAGAAAAATCATCTTGATTTCTCATTATTGTTTCCATCAACATTTGTGCGCGATACATTCACCTCAGATTCTATGTCTGAGTCCGGTGAGTTGTAGGTCTTGGATTTAACAAAGCCGTCTTCCGAGTTGTCGTTAATCGAAGAAGAGGCTCTACACGGATGGATCTTGATGTAATCCTTAGTGCGTTCAGCAACACTCGGATATTTTTGTACGATTCATCGGCGTTACAGTAGCGATTGGCTTGATACAATATAAAACTTTCCATTGAATTCTTTTCCAGTTGAATTAAGCTCGTTGACTCCAGAGTTTACCAACATTGTAACCACGTTTGGTCGCAAGCCTAGGCTGTGGACATTCTTTGCATGCAAACTGAAAAGGGTAAAGAACCCGTTGTATCATAATCAGAGTCTGATGTTTCCTGAAACAAACACTCGGTCATACTGACTTGGATTCAATACGCTCATACACAATACTTGTCTAGCTTCCAAAGCTTAGACGCAGTTTCTCATTCTATACTTGCTCTGTTGAGCGCAGTTTTTCACATTACAGTCCAGTTTCATTCACTGGCTGGCGGGTTGGCTCAGTCTCTATACTACTTGCCAAACTAGTACATGATTACAACACATCTGTGGCTCAGTCTCTTCTACTTGCCAGTTGCATAGCGCATTTCTAGTACTTGCTACCAACTTCACGTTTGTCGTATCTTTCAACGACCACTTTGATTCACATGTTCACAGTTACTCGTTTAACACACCCTTACGGAACATAATGACAATATCGTACTGTGCGTACTGAGGTATCTTAGATATAATACAGATTGCTAGGCATATCAATATTCCGGTTACATATCTTCATAGTATAATACCATTTACAAACTGTTTAATACTATTTATTATACTGAAGAATTATACAGACGCCCGGACGCAAATTCCGGAATCAGAGGTAGGACTGAGGTTCGACGTTGAAAATTTTCCAAGTCCCAAGGTCATGGCCGGACGCCCGGACGCATTTTTGAAATTTAGGGGGTAGAGAAAAGACATGAAACAAGTCAAAATCCTAAAAGGGGTTGGGGACGTTAGTTTACAATTAGTTAAACTTCAGTATAAAGCCACCATAAACCTAGTATAAAGCTAGTATATAAACCAGGCAAGGCGAACTTGCGGGGTGAACATGCGAGATGAACTCGCAAATTTTTGAAGGGTCAGGCTAGTATAAAGCTATCATAAAACTAGGCCGGACACCTTCTTTAAGACTAGTAAAATGCTAGGGAGGGGATTATAAGTCTAGTTTAGGACTAGTAAAATACTATCATAAAGATAGTGTTCTGCTTTTATAATAAAACTAGGATGAGGGGGGGGGGGACTCCAATATGATTATCTAGTTTACAACTAGTTAAATCCTAGTATAAAGATAGTATGAAGCTAGTATATAAACCGGGCAAGGTGAACTCGCGGGGTGAACTCGCAAATTTTTAAATCACCCACGGAGTAATCAGGGGGGTGAAGGGGGGGGGGGCACTCGCGAACTCGCCAAATTTCAAATTAGGGGTCAGGGGTCAGGTCAGCGTAAAGACATGAAACATGTCAAAAATATCACTCAAATGACCCTACGAAGCTCGAAATGGATGTACAGCCCAAAGGAGGGTCAAGAATGTGCAGAAATTCGCGTTGTGTTGGCTGCTAGAGGGAATGATAATAAGAAGCTCGCTTTCCGTTGTACACCCGCGGTGACAGATCAAACGAGACTCCGTCCTTGATGAATGACGGCAGACATAGAGAATTTTCCATTGGTTCACGCCGTGAGGCAAAGGTTACAGAAAAGCTTGCTTTTGTTGTACACTCGCGGATTCAAAAATCACTTCAATTTTCATGTTGGGGAAATTTTTACCCTCTTTTGGCTAAGACTGAATCCCTTTTCCACTAAATTACGTTTGATTGTTTTGGTGCTTTGTCCAGTTATCTCATCATATTTTTTTGGACTCAGCGCAAAATTTTTTAAGGTTTCAAAAAAAATATTGAAAATGACTGCATTTTTGATTTTGGGAAATATTGACCCTCCTTTGGCTTCGTTGAGTAATTGTACCATTTTTTTTTTTGGACCCAGCACAAAGTTTCATCAAAGATTCGAGAAGTAAAATGTCAAAAATGACCGCATTTTCAATTTTGAATAATTTTGACTCTCCTTGAGCCCATTCAGTCATTTTTGTACTCCCTCGAGTCACCCTTTCTTTTTTTTTGTACTCAGCGCGAAATTTTGTTGCGGATACGAGAAAAAATATAAGAGATTACGCAATTTCTCATTCCAAAAACATTTATCTTGATAATTAACCACTTTGGGAACCCCTGCAGCCAAATTTCGGCACATTTTAGTCCATAACTCGGCTCAGAAAAGTCGTAAACGCTTCGGATATGATTCAAATTAAAGATAAAATTGATATACAAATTTTGTATGTTTGAACTATACGTCTAACGTTTTGCGTTTTTGCGCTATGACAGATTATCAACTGGTAACATCATTTTTTGCCTCACCCTGTATAGCAACTATGAACTAGGACGGATTGTAAGATGATATTTTTCATGGATGATGAAAAAATGTCGACATTTGATATCAAAACTATCAAGCAAGTTGTTGGATGGAGGCCAATGGTGTTCTAGAAAACTTCTGGGATAACAAAAAGAGGCGGAATGGATACATGCCAACTTCTGCTTATTTTCTTCGAGCCTTGAACCTGATAACGTCTCCTTCCTTTGATTAAGTATTACTATCAACCTGTTCACATTCACAAAGTGAGAAATAGAGGTGCGTGTCCATTAATACACAACCCTCGAGTCGGTCAACATAGGTCAACATTCGTTATCAGCGTCTTTTTCGTGAAATCTAGAGTTTTCAGTCGTAAAATAACACCAGTGTAGGTAACAGCGGTAATGAAAAATGTAATCTTGTTCATCGAAAATTTCATCAGTGTGTAGTACAGTTCAATAAAATTCCCACATTGCCGTAGGATGGTAGATTTTCCATAATTGCATAATACCATAATAAAAAAAAAAAAGTAAACAAAGCGCAAAAGAAAATCAGCACATAGCTGGTAGCAAAAGTGACGTCACCCAAAAAACATCCCTATTGTTTGTAACCACCACCGCTTGCATTTGCCTTGTGACAATCAGAGCCTTATTTTTGAGTAATAAAATAATTTTAATATAATTGTCAATTGTAATCAACAATTATGACATAATGCAAAGAAAGTAGAATTCAATATGTAGTTCAATCTGTACCCAAGTTGATTACAGTTCTCCAATATGCCCCTTATATAGGTAAATGCTGGACTCTGTTCAATCCTCCAAGTTTGGACTGGCCTTTGGCGCACTGTGCACTTACCTTTCACTTGGCCTTAGTGCTGCTGAGGCAGGTATTCCTCTGGTCAGCTACCGCATCCTTTTACTCACTCCTAGCTGTGCGGCCTCAACAGCGACACCCAAATCTTTTTATTTTTTCTAATGCTCAAAAAACCGCCACAGTTTTCTGATTGGAACTACTCCTAGAAAAACCGTTTCGTTTTGACGTGGATACGTTTTTTTTCTCCACCAGACTCCTGAAGAAGGCCGTTAGGTCGGCTAAAACGTTGTCAAATTTTGTTCTCTGGTGGAGAAAAGAGTAATTTCTTCGTATAATAAGTATATGTTTTTACCTTCACCAATTAAAAAGTTTTCCTTCTCGAATGCATACGTTTGTCTTTGGACTAAGGGTCAGAGGGAAAGAGAGAAGTGAGACACTTCATGACGTCATCAATAACCTTCCAAGTACTTTGGGGTCCTAAAAAACTTCTGTCTTCTGCTTTGGAACCTGTATCCGTGGCCTCAATTAAACTAGCCTTAACAATAGTTTCCTTCAAACTAAGCCTGGCATAGGCCTCCGATCTCCTCCTCATTTTACTGACTTTGAGAATGAAAAATACTGTTCTCTGGGATTGTTTGAAAAAACTGATCTATCAGCATTTATTGTAATACAATAAATATTATACTAAATTTGATGAGAGAAAATAATTTTCTCGGTAGTACAATGAGCCCATTCTGAAGCAAAATTCTTGATCAGTTGAAACAACCATATGCACAAAATCAGCAAGCCTCAATGGTGTCAATATAAACACAAATAACTACGGACAAGATTGCACAGTGGAGACCTAAAAACCAAAGTCCTGTCAAATGCAACTTCTTGAGTTTCTACTGCACCATTGTGTCAAAAAGCTCAGATAGACTTATACCATCCTGCTTTGTACATTTTGCCGTGTTTAGAAAAAGTTCAGGTTTTACTTGAGCTATGCCTACCTTTACAGTCTGCCATATTCAGAAAAAGAAATTTTACTTGTCAGAGATGTAGTTGATCATGCAATGTGTTGTAAGATTCACTTGCAAGCTAGATTATGTACACAAAATCCGTTCTTGGCACGCTCATTAACTTGGATGACTACATGCACAGGTCAAAGCACCTCTTTTTGTTGCTCTTTGGATCATACTCATCTGTATCCGCATAAAAAAACAACAACAACAACAACAAAGTATAATTCCATTCCTGGAGGAATTTTTGCGATGAACTTGTTACAAAACATCCAGACCTGAGTTCCTTCTGCATCATTCAGAAACGCCGCGCCGCGTTCCATTTGGTAGTTTTATTGAAGCCTCCCCAAACTTCTGTGGCAAATAACTGCGTCTTAGGGAAATGGAGCCTGTGTCATTCCAATCAAGTACATTTCTAAATATCTTTCATGGTTCTTTTGCCTGAATTAGCGTTTGGGCAGCCAAAAGACAGGAACTGAAATGCTTTGAGGTCAATGATACCATTCAGACCACGGTACATTATAGAGGTATTGACACTCGCATATCTTCACCATAAAAACAACTGTCCGTCGTTCTCCGGTTGTTCCGCAACGTATTTGTAGAGCGCGTTGTCAGTCTGGCTTTGATAGTGTACAGAGTCTTATGGCAACTCACTGCTTTTCAAAAAATTGTAAAAAAATCAGGAATTAACGTAGAGAGCTCGGACTTGGCTGAAAAATTAAATTTTATTAAACTCTACAATATTTGAAAATATTCATTTTTCTAGATACATTTCTCAATGTTCTATAATCTTTGAAAAATTCAGCAATACTAGGGTACCTACGGTAAAGCCGTGCTACTGGCGGGGTGAGGAAGGATGCACTAACCGGAGACCAAGATCGTTGCAAACCTAGCGGAATTCCTTGTTCACTTCCAGATTTTGTGAGACACAATTTTTGCATCGTGTCAATACCTCTATAATATACCGTGATTCAGACTAAATGTAATGCTTGATGGGTTCATATAAGTAACTTAAGAGAGGCTGGAAAAATTCATCATGTCATTTCCGTCTGTTTTAGATGTACTTCACTGAACACTAGAAATCTTGAGAAAAACAGGTAATGTAGATAATGCGAGAGACATCAAAAAAAGGAACTGGTGGCTCGTGAGCCTTATTTCATTTTTGTGGGATCAAGACTGCTAACCAGGGACTTGTTTTGCGAGTAAAAACTAAGAATATCGAAGGGAGAACTATTTTAAAGAATATTTACGGCTATTTAGCCAGATGAGCGAATAAAAAATCCCGATCATTTACGTATTCGAAAATGTATAAAATAAGTCTCTCTTACACTATAGGACATATCTGTTTTGAATTTCAAAGTAGCTATTGGACATAGTTTCTCCCTAAAACTCTAAACCGTGTCGAATTTTTAGTGTCATATTTACATTATTACTTTGTACTATACAAGATTTTCAGCGATTTCACTATTTTGACGCGGTGTTTGTTCTTTGTTTCTTCTTCTGCCGCCTATGAAGGAATTCAGGTGACGAATTAGCAAGCTGTTGATAGTATTTGCACACACGCACACATACACCGGTATTTATTATTAACGTTCACTTGCACCCATTTTTTTTTTTTTTCATCTTCATGATTTTTTTTTTCAACTATCGTCATTTTATTCATGTATGTTATTTCGTTTTGCTTGTTGATAATGAATTTCCATAGTGCAGTATCAACTTACGAGATATTGCGTGGTATATAAGTATCTTGAGCATGTATTTGTAGTTTTTACGCTGTATTATCGCTTTTTCTTCTACATAATTGGGAAAGGTTAACGCCTTGACATTATTTGTTAATTTTTGGAACAGGGAGCTTTTTTTTATGTTAAGGCTTTTCTCCAATTCCCATTGTGTTGTGCAAAATGCCGTCACAGTTTGAAACAGAAGAGACTAGTGACGCCTGTAACGGTAGTTTGTGACGGCAATCACCCATTCTACGCTAATGGGTTTATTGTATGCAGGATAGGTAAACTCGAAATAACAATTCCCATCCATTCAAGATTCCATCTTGCAATACTATATCGCACTGGAACGTCTATTTATGTATCAGCGAGCAAGGCTCTTACGTGCCTGTACCTTTCTTTTCTGCAATTACCACCAGTCTTCATTACCTCATTTGAACCTTATTGGGCCCCAAACCAGAGGCATAGATAGGGAAGGAGATTCCCCCCCCCCCTCTCCCATGAGAAAATCGTATCTACGCCACTGTCCCAAACCGTCTTAGTACGTCGCAGTTTCATCATTTTCACAAGTGAACTCTCAAATTCTTTGCCCAATTTTCAAAGTTACAGAATTCAGCTGCATCATACCTGTTCTACTTCCCCAGTTTCCCCGTTGCATGCTCCAGACTTTATTATTATTTGTTTTTTAGTATTTAATCTCAAGAGTGCTGCGAGTGAGAGTGATTTTCGATGAATTTTGTAGTTTTCACATTTCATTTCTAACATGAAATCATCCTTCGCTCCTATTATTTCACTTTTGTACTAATTCTCTGGGTTTTTTTATTCTTTTCTCGCGCACGCGCAGTAGGTACGAGCGGACCGGAATATCATGTGTAGACAACGTATTGAATATTGTGCTCAAGTGCGTCGCCCATCCGCATCGCACCTGTATATACGCCAGGGGAGGCAGCAGTCGCCAGCAGTCCGAATACGATGGCGATTTCTACGCCAACCGTCGCGTGCGCCCCATATCGCGCGCGCCGGACGGCCGCTTCGTACTTAGCAGCTCTCGATCCAGCAGCATTAGTAGCTCGATAGACGACGGTGGCTTCCTCACGCATCCGGCCTTTCGAGATCTGGTCGCCATGAGCAGATTTCGTAAGGTCGCATTGCCTCCGCCGCCGCTGTCTATATCGCTCACGCGACCTCAACCTCCGCCGCATATGTTCAACGTTGTACAACACGATCTCAGCTCGCATCGCTCCGAGATCTCGATGGACAGTCGTAACATTCCGCAAGGTCAAACGCCGCAGCACGGCAACGTCTCCGTCATTTACTCGGGTCACACGCCTTTCCTTTCTAGCTCGCCGGCGTCCACTACCGTGTGGACGCCGTTCGTGTTGCCCACCTATTTCAGCGATCTCAGCTCCGTGCGACAACCCGGCTCGGCGGAGCGAACGATGCGCAGCACTCTATTGCACGATCAATACAGCAATGAGTTACCGTCGCTGGAGGTTATCCGCGAGGAAAATGAGCGCATACTCAACTCGTATAGCCCATCCAAAGTGATAAGACCGCGGTTTTCGCGGCTGCCAGGACGCCATACGCGATACGCGAGAAGCGCACCCGAATTGGTGAACATACCGCCGGATACGTCGCCCGAGAGCCGGTCGAGTTCGAGCGGCCTCGGTTCAAAGAATACGTCTCATCAAACGGGCAGTACGGGCACCGGCGAGTGGAAACTGCCACCGTACAGACACCCACCGCCACCACCTCCTCCTCCACAGTTACCTTCGATGTCGGGCGCTCTGTCGGCAAAGCCACCTTATCTACGTACGTGGTTGGATTACACGCCCTCGCCGACGCATTCCTTAGCTAGCAATAAACCGCTCAGCGTGGACGACCATTACGAATTCGACCCGATCTTCCCGGCCTCGCCGACACCCACGGAGTTGGTGTTGACACCGTTGCTACCGGCCGTGCGCACGAAACCGTCGCCCACGTCTCCGATGAAGCAGGATGAGATAGACGCGCGCGTACAAGCTATGAAGGAGGAGTTCCAGGAGTACAAGCGAAGACAGGCCCAGATGAAACGTTTGAAAGAATTGGAGAGTATGTGTTAGTTGGTAGAAATTTACAGTTAAAGGGAGGTAAGCTAGTCAGAAATTATGAACAGCTCAAACGAAAGATGCGAAGAATCAAAATTAATTTTAGCGGACGCTATGAAGAGGCATGAGAAGAATACTGTACTGTTCCTACGTTTTTTTTTTTTTTTTTTTGTTTTATATTTTGTCTTTTGAACACAATTACCTCTTTAGTTCATCTCGTTCATTATGAATAGATTACCTATCTAATTACATCGACTGTACTTCTAATTTAATGACATAGTTATTGGCTATATTTTGTATCTCGTCTGTACTGAACCGGCTCTAGTCTTTTAAATTAAGCTCTCTATCTCTCTGTTCTTTTTTCCTTCACTCCTTGGTATCTACTTATTTTTTTTTTGGTCATCGCGACGCATTGTGTAATGTGATTCCTGTTCAGCATTTAAAGATATATATTTTCTAAGTTTTTTTATCGGTATTCATACTCGAGTATAATTTCTTAAATTTGCAAGTTCGAGATCGGGAAAAAGTCTTGGTCGAGGTTATCAAATTTGGAAGGATAGAACAATTGTACAATTTGGCGAAATTTTTGGATTATTCGCTTTTTGATAAGGTAGAGGATCTTTGGTGTGATCGTATGTGACGATATACTTTTCTAATGTTTCGTTGGCTATTTCTCTTCAGAACGAAAATTTCAAGATCTTGTTTTGCCTAGTAGATTTCTCTTATGTTCTATTCAATCAGGGTTTTAAAGCGTCATGGACTATACACGTACCGGACGAGTACCAGACGAATACTCGCATTGTTAAAAAAGTTGTCCTTTTGCTAGATACTGACACCAGAGTGTGCTGCGTGTTAACCAGCAGAGTGAAAGAGACAAAACATCTTTCCCTCTCTCTTACACCAACGTCTTAACGCGCAGCATACTCTGGTGTCAGTATCCAGCAAAGTGACAACTTTTTCAACAATGGGAGTACTGTATACGGCTGGTACCTGTATAGTCAATGAAAGTATGCAGTTTTTGCTTTTGACCATGGCAGAATCTAAGATAGCTAAGAAATGTGTCAGACTTGGAACCCATGGGTATGAGTGACAAACTCTTTAACACTCTTAAAAGTATCAGTAGGTCCAGCAATTTCAAATTAAGAGTGGGGACGTTCACAGTGATTTTCATTTAGGAGAGGGGAGGATTACTAAACAACAAAGAACGCACCCAGTGATATTTAAACAATGTGGAACCTTTTGCCATATGCTTTCCTTTGTCAAAGTGTGTTAATGTGCGCGTTTTCTGTTATTTCATAATCTTTTCCTTTCCTTGAATAGTATTGAGATACCTTTCTTGATTACATCAGCGCTTGTCAGCTACTCAAAATTGGGCAGATTTCAAATTTGAGCATGAGCTACAGGTAACGCAAAGAAATAGTGATGTGTTTGTGTCTTCAAGAACCTACTTTAGCAGCACTTTATGGTGAGCATACCATTGAATTATTTCATAGGTTGAATTAGTAATATCCACTAGGTGTGAGCTGGTTTCCTGTCATGTATCAAAAGTATGAATAGGCTCATATCAGACTTTTGAGTGATTACCAGAATATTATAAGGAATCATTAAATGTATCTTGAGGGCACTCTAATCATGTTAGAAGCAAATGATGATATTCATGAAAAAGTTCAGAAAGAATCAATATTCTTCAAATGAGTGGACCTAATAATTTGGAATCTATAAAGTTCATCACCAGTGACATTGCAATGCGATATTTGAAAACAATATCACGCTAATTTCTTCCAGTGAATAATCGATTCCCATATAAGAATAGCATTGGTAACATTTGATCATACATCAGTATTTCAAAATAAAGAATAAATAAGGAATGAGAAGTTGATTCCTAAGTACTGGAACTGGATAGCTTATAGATTACAAATATAAACTTTTTATTGCTTATTTATTCTTCATTTTGGAATACTGATATGTATGATCAAATGTTACCTATGTTTGAATGTTATTCTTATGGGAATTGATGTCTGCTGAAAGCTACTGCATTTTTACTCGGTTATCAGTTGATATGACGTCAGGGCGATGAACTTCATTGTGGAACATTTTATTTTTGGTTTCAATTCATGATAGTGGAGCTATATAACATGATCTAGAAAATTGCTGAACACTTGTTTGCAAGATATTGAATTGTAATCTCTCAATTTGATTAAATTAAATTTATTTGTGTGATTCATTAAAAAAGAAAATTAGTAGGTATTCAACTTTTACAAGGAGTTGAGGACATCTCAAGCAATTGATCATTTGTAGTACTTTCTTAATTGCTAAAGAACAGTATGACTTGTTGAACACATCAAAAGAAAATCTAAAGTGAAGTTGAAGTGGCTGAATAGGTACTGTTTTTCTTCTTCAATTTGATGTTTAGCAAGTGGGTGATGAGAAGTATTATCCAAGTAGATGAAGACAAGAAAGATTGGAAAAATTGAATTCTCTGAATGGATAACACAACAGAACAATTGAATTCTTTTTTCTCTGTTCCAAAAATGAGAATGGATAATTCTTGGAAGTTTTTTTCACACTGAATTTAACGCTGTTTTCTAAACCAAGCTCAAGTTTTCTCATAATTTTCTCCTTCATTTGTGACAAATTGGCCGCACATTCTTGCGGAACAAGATGTGTTTGTGTTTTGATACTGCTCTGTTTGGATACTGCTACCTACCGTTGATTTGCCCCCCCAATGATTAGTGGCAATTCGTCCCAAATGAAGAGCCAGATTACAAGAAAACTTGAGCTTAGTTCAAAAAACGGAAAAGGGCGTCGAATGTGAAAGGAACTTCAAGAATCATAGATTCTCTACTCTGGAACAGAAAACAATTTTTTTTTGTTCAGTAAGTATAGTGTAATTTACAATTTTGCTAGACATAGTGTTTCAAAATAAAGGTTCTTACTGTCATAGTTCTCATTAATTGTTAATTTTGTATTGTATGAATCAAAAGGTTTTGTTAAAGTGATTAGTTCAAAATAATGGAAGAATTTTCAAAGGAAGAGAATTTTGCTTGCTTTTGGTATTTGTTGATACCATTGCGGAGCAATTTCTTTGAAAATTTTGCAGTTTCTTGAATAAATACTGAATTTCAATCCTTCAGTAAGATATTCAGCAGAAGTGAATTGCCTTAAGTATTCTTCTCAAATTTGATAACAAGATTCCTTTCAATATTCATTAGCTGTCAACTTCTTTGGTTTTCTTTAAGCTAACAAATAGGAAGAATAATTGCAAAAATAGTATATTACTATACATGTGGGTAAAGTGAGCGTTTACCCAACGAGGCAAAAATTGCGATCCGAGCCGGAGGCGAGTAGAGCAATTTGCCGAGTTGGTGAACGTTCACGATACCCACATGTATTGTAAGATATTTTTTTTTTATAAATGATGTTAAAAGAAACAAACATGCAAAAGTTATTGGCTGATTCATTTTTCTTTCACACTTCTAATTTTTCTTTCACGCTAATCCTCGAACGTGATTGGCTAATTTGTTTTTCTTTCACACTTCTATTTTTTCTTTCACGCTAATCTCGGTGTGGGTAAAACTAGTACTTTGACCGCACCTATAGATGCAGTCAAAACGCTGTTTTAACAACATGTATAGAAAAAATATTATTAATCAGAATGTTATCTATTTATGACACCAAATTTTTTTTGTTCTTATCAAATGAAACTTACCATCTTCCCAACTCCTAAGGTGTATTCTCATCACATCTGTGTCTTAGTGTTAAGACTTCAAAAAGGTTGATGTGGTTCTAGATTCCTCACTGAGTCTTGAATATAGAGAATACAAGAATCACTTTCCCATCACACCCTATCATTGGTACCTATGTGATAAGAATAGCTGTATGTCTTCACAGTCCATGTCATCAGATGGGTGAACAAGACAAAGTTCAGAAAAATTGGATAGATTACTCCCACAGATCCTCTAATAAATACTTTGCAATCTTCTGGCTCATTGTGTTTTTATATTGTTTTGGCATCACGGTTTCAGAAAATTACTTACCACTTGTTTAAAGGATATACAATATTGAATTTAAATATTTCAATCACGTAATGTTTGGTAAAACATGACAGGATGTAATTCTTCAATTTTTTTGTTACCAGTATCAACTGATTCTTTTATGAAGATTAAAGTTAGAACCTTACAGCTCTATAATGCTGATCTGAATCAAAAAAGCTGAGCAATTTGGTTCTCTAGAGAAATTGGGGAGATTGAAATTGAAATCATTTTGAGTCATGAATTAACGTCCAATACAGCGCCAAGTTGTACAACTGTTCTACCATTATGCTGCAGAGAGATTGATAAAAAACGTTCAGTAATACCTATTTAGGACTGTCTCTGGGACCTCTTACTTTGCCAGTGTAAACCTCATTCCCGTTGATTTTGTCTTGGAAAACTGATTTTTATACTCTGTTTACGTTAAGGGCTATAAGTAGAATGAAAGTAACACCTCGAGTAACCTCGAAAAAGGATGACAGAACGTAAATTTCTTATCACGATGTTTTAAACGGGTAAAAAAACGTAGCACCAACAAAAAAACACAAACAGGAACGGAGTACCATACATTGAAGCCTTGAAATTGAAATAACTTCATTGTGTTTTGCTAATTAAACGCCTGTATTTCAATTAATTTGGTGAAAATGGACCAAGTTTTGAACGTGGTGTTAAGAAATTTCTCCTTGTGTTGTCCTTTCTCATCGTACTACTTCGAGCCCTTTCTTAACGTGAACGGACTATAGTGGGCAATTTTTTCACAATAGAAAATTGTTCGCTTTTTTGCGTTCTAATAAAAATTCTTCTTAGCTTAGGGCGTAATTCGAACTAAAAATCCTGTGTTCCAAAGCAGAATATTTTCTCTTCATATGAATCAAGGATATTGAGCATTTCTTCAACTACTGATTGCAGATACTGTGAATTTTTTTTTCTTTTTAATGGACAATGAATTTTGGCTCGATCAATCCAATTGTAAGTTAGGATAAACTACAAATTACTTTTCCTGACAAATATACGCGGGTATGACGTTATTTTGGTGAAAAATTTTGTGGAGATCTTGGAGCGAAAGAGTTATTAGAATGATATTGATTTATTGTTATATAAACGTGCAATTTTTCTAGAATCTTGGATAGTGTTGGGTGTACTTTATAACTTGTAGACAAACCTCACGGGCCTTCAATTTAGTTTTTTATTTCTTTAACGCCTTTAATGGCCGTCAACTGTAAAAATTTAAACGCCATTTCCATCCGGGCTAAATTTTTAGCTTTTGGACAGCCAAGTACCTAACCTTGATTATTTTCCTTCTTACACTGCGTTGTATGCGGTTCAGATAATATTATTAATCTTTATTATTACAACTCGTGAATACTCATCATCTCAACATTTGACAAGCGATTTGATCTTTTTTTTCCTTCATATATTGCCAATCTGGATCTCGTGTATTATACGTACAATAAAGTGTAGAGAATAATTTAAATAAGTTTTTTTTTTTTTTTTTTTTTAAGAAGTAACGGTACTGTCGAGAAAGAAGAGATAATTTTGTCACTATCGTAATTACTCTCATATAATTTTAGATAATTTTTTAACGAATGGTAATCTAATTATTGCTGAAATAATGTCATTTTTCAGTATTCACGTACGAAAGTCACGTAACCCGAGCAATATTGTATAATTTTATTGGATACTATTGCTTCGGTCGCATAATTATTATGCTCGAATACTTTCATTTTGATAATGCTCATCGTCGATAAGAATTTAATGCCAAATATTTCTTGCCTTTAACGAGAATATTTTTGTTTATGATCTTCGTGTTCGCGTGGACGCGTATTTAAAAAATTATTTAATGTAAATTTGTACCGACTTTATTTTAATGTTACCTTTCTACCCTATATTCTACAAGACACTTATTTTTAGTAATCCCGTTCATTTCTTTTCTTTCGTTCTACAGGATTATTTTTGATACCGTCGCTGGAGATATTTTTAAAAAATAATCCTGTAGACAATGAACGACGAACGTATTTCCGGAACGATTTTTAAAATCTTTCAAATAGAAAAATATTACTTTTGCACTTTTTTTTTTTTTTTGTACTAGTTACAATATTCTCTGTCGATATCTTTTTTTCATTTATGTATTGTATATACGTAATAAGCGTTTATTATTTCTATTAAATTTATACTTTTTTTTCCCCCATGTAATAGTTCAAATTTAATTTTTATTCGTTAAGGAAAAAGAGAAATTGTTATAATTTTTCTCGTTGAAAACGTACGGACTTAATTTATTTTTAAATTTAAGCGTTAAACGTTTGTAAATTTTTCTTTATGTACGAATTACTATGTAAATTCGTTTGAATAAAAAAAGAGATCGAATTCAAAGATGTAATTTTTTTTCAAGCAGTTATTCGACTAGGTTTCATACAATACCATATCAGAGACAAAATAACGGTGATGGAAAATGCTCCTCCGATCAGTCCGATTAACAAGGGTTTTTTAATAGGAAACACTGGAACGTGGTAAATGTATTTCTGACTGGGGGCTTCGTAGTCATTGGTCGACATGGCCAATACTTGGAATTTGTAAATTTTTTGTTCCTCCAAATTCCGTACTGAAATATTGCAAACAGTGATTATCGCTGATATATTCTAACCGTAATGGATTTTTTTGCGATTACCTATTACAGAATTGCTGTTCGTTTCGATCACCCCTATCCTGTCTTCCATCGGCATTTTGGACCATATGACTGTGTAGTATCGTAACATTTCGCCTCCGTGTTTGGGAGCTTTCCAAGTAAGCTTATAGCCCCCTTCGACTATTTCAATGTAGAGATCTGTAGGAGGTCCTATTTGCTGATATAAACCTACTGGACTACGAAATTCACGATCTAATTCACCTTCAACTTCTTCAGCCAAATTTATCGTCGATTCTTCTCCTACAAAGGACAGAATGTAGATGTAGATCATTCGGATTGGAAAATAAGGTACATTACAAGTGACTCGTTTATTTGTGGACAGATATTTAATGTAGGTATTGTATTGGGTGCGACAATTCTTGTTGCGAAAAAAAAAAAAAAAACAAACTATATGACTTCGAAAACTTATAGACTCTTGCTCAGGGATCAAGAGTTGCGGGAGATCCGCGGGTGATGATAGAAAGTTGATTGTACAGAAGAGCTCGAAATTTTTCAAGTCCCTATACTAGCTAATAGAGGGGTATAGAAGAGCCCGGAATTTTTCCAAGTCCCAGCGTTAAGAGTCAAGAAGGTCACGAATTCCTCTAAGTCCCTATACTTGCCCATAGAAGAGCTCGAAATTTTCTAAGTCCATATACTTGGTAATAGGGGGTAGAAGAGCTCGACCATTCCCAGCGTTACGCGTACGCGCCCAGAATTTCTCTGAGGGTCCTCAGTAACTAAACGGATGGCGGGTTTCCCGCCAAAAACATTGTGCAGTGCTTTTAAAAAAAAACATATTAAATCACCTGGCTAGACCAATTAAATCATCATCATCTTTGAAAAAAAAAAGTTAGGTATTTTACATACAAGTGATTAATCAAAATTGAAGATCGATTATATCTTATTATCAATCACATTGAATCCAGTCTACCTACCATATCAACTATTAATAGATTGTTCATGTTGACCCCTCCACCAGTATTTCTTAGCTTAGAGCTTCGCTACATAAGCAGCAACGGCCAAACTGCTCGAGCAACTGAGCAATCAAACCAAGCGATTATGGTTCTAGTTGCTCGAGAAACTTTGTCAACGCTGCTCACGTTGCACTGTAAGTGAATAAACAGTCCGATTGTTCTGGTCATTTTCAGCCAGTTGTGTCGTTCCAGTAGTTCATTCCAATCGTTCCTGGCGGTCATTCCAGGTATTCCAGTAGTTTTGGACATTCTGCTTGTTTTGAACAGTTCATTCCGGTCAATCCGGGCAGACGTAACGGCCATTCCGGTAGGGTTATGGATAGTCAGGTCGTCACAACAATTCCGGTTTTTCCGGTCATTCCAATTGTTGTGGGTAGTCTGGACAATTTTGTAGTTCCGGGCGTTCCAAGCAGTCCGGTCGGTTGTTCAGGTCAATCCGGGCAGTCATACCGGTCACTTGCTCCGGTCAGTCGTTCCTGTCATTCCAGTCATTTTGGACAATCCAGTCGTTTTGGGTATTCCAGACATCTCGGCCATTCTGGTCGTCCCGGTGGATCCGGGCATTCAGAACGTTCCAAACGTTCCTGTTGTTTCCGTCACACTAGTCGTTCCAGGCAGCCTGGTCATTCTGGTCGTCTTGGACTTTCCGGGCGTTCTGGGCAGAAGGGGCGCTGGGGGCAGTCGTGTTGTTCCGGTCAGTGCGGTAATTCCGATTCTTCGTGACAGTTGAGTGCTTTTGGTCATTCTGGTTACAGGCCCTCTGGTTGTTCCAAGAAGTTTTAACTTTCAGACACTTTTGGTAGTTCCGGGCCAATCCGGTCCCTCTGGAGAGTTGTGTCGTTACAATCTCTCTGGTTGTTCCAGGCAGTTTGGTCGTCTGAGCAATTTAGGTCATTCCAGGCAATCTGGTCATTCAGGATAATCCGGGCATTCCTGTTGGTCCGGGCGCGGTCGTATCTTTCCAGACATTCCAGTCATTCCTATCTTCACCGACTGTGCCATTCCTGGCAGTACAGTCAGTCTGTTTGTTTTGGCCAGCCCGGTCATTCTGATCCCTGTAGTCAAGTGTGTTGTTATGGTCACATCTGTTGTTCCACGCACTTATGTCGTTCAGACGTTTGGTTGTTCCGGACAACATAGTCCAGTCTTTCTAGTGGTTTGGGACGGTTGTGTTGTTCTGGGTAGTCCAATCCTACCGGTCATTCCTTTCCCTCCAGTCAGATGTGTCGTTTTGGGCACTTTGGTCAGTCCGGTCATTCTGATCCCTCCTGGCAGTTGTGTCGTTAATGTCCTTCTGGTTTTCCCAGGTAGTTTCGTTGTTCAGACAATTTTGGTTGTTCCGGGCAATCTGGTCCTTCCGGTCATTCCTGTGCTTCCAGACAAATGTGTCGTTTTGGGCAGTTTTGTCAGTCCGGTCATTCCGGTCACTCCGGGCAAGTGTGATGTTACAGTCCTTCTGGTTTCCCCAGGTAGTTTTGTTGCTCAGACAATTTTGGTTGTTCTGGGAAATCCGGCTTGTCCAATCATTCTTGTCATTTGAGGCACTTGTGTTGTTCCAAGTATAGTCTGGTTATTCTTGTCCTTCCTGACAGATATGTCGTTTTGGACAGTTTGGTCAGTCCGGTCGTTCCGGGCCGTGATGTTGTTACTGTCCTTCTGGTAAGGAACTATAAAGATAGGTATGCGCAAGTGATAAGACAACGACCGTCGCCATGTTGATAAAATCAAAGGAGGAGCCCTTTCAGGAGGATTAAGGAATGCCGTGTGAAAAATTTAAATCACAAAATCAAATTATGGTTGTTTTAGATAGATTATATATGATTAGAAACAAACAAATGAGGGAGTTTCACTTTATTTTGGAGTTAGAATTCTTGTATTTTGAGGTTTGGTGATTTAAATTCTCTTAGGATATAACTGAAATTACTCCTCCTGCGACTTTATCAGCATGGTGCCGGATGCGTTCTTATCACTTGCGCATACCTATCTTTATAGTTCCTTACTTCTGGTTGTCCCAGGTAGTTTTGTTGTTCAGATAATTTTGGTTGTTCTGGGAAATCCGGTTAGTCCAATCATTCTGGTCGTTTGAGGCAGTTGGGTTGTTCCAAGTAGTCCGGTCATTCCTGTCCTTCCTGACAGTTTTGGACAGTCTGGTCAGTCTGGTCATTCCAGGCTGTTGTTGTTCAGACAATATTGTTTGTTCCAGGAAATCTCGTCCTTCCAGTCATTCCTGTCCTTCTTGACAAATGTGTTTTTTGGGTAGATTGGTCAGTCCGGCCATTCCGGTCCCCCCGGGCAGGTGTGTTGTTCAGTCCTTTTGGTTGTTCCTGGCAATCCTGTCATTTCAGGCAGTTTTGTTGTTCCAGTTCCTCCAGTCATTTTGGGAAGTTGTGCCGTTTTGGTTAGTCCGGTAATTCCGGGCAGAATTATAGGTCACGTAAGGTGGCTGGCGCTGTGCGTATTCCTATGATTGACAGTGTGTTGCAGCCAAATGATACGGCTTAGGCTTTTGGCTTACGCTGATGACCTTGAAAAATACGGCTTTGGCTTTCGGCTGGTCCAATTTTTTTATGGATAAGGCTGGGTTTCGGCTTTGACTTATTGGTTAGAAAATACGGTTGAATACGGCTTTTGAATTTTGGCTATCCATACAATTATGAAGGTGAGGGGTGAGGGGAACGGAAGAAATCAGCCAGCTGAAGAAATATGGCTTTTTTTAGCTTCTGGCTTCTGAGAGTGAACATGAAGCTGGCTTATGGCTTTTGGCTAAATAGCCGAAAATATGGCTGCAGAACTTTCAGTTTGAGAACCAAGGTATAATTTCATGCATTTTACAACCCTTCACAGAGACATAAAATGTCGGTATTATTTACATTCAACATTTAAAGACAAACTTTGAGCTACTCTCCAAACAAACCCTCACAAAACCTAAATTATGAAAAGTCCTTCTTTATATTTTTAGCCCTAAGACTCAGCTAATCCTTTGGATTTCGGGGGTTGAAAGTTTGATATTTTGTTCTTACTTTTTGTAGTTACTTGGACGGTTTTACTGAACATGCCATCACCCTGTTCATTTTGACTGAGTACCATGACCTCGTAGGTCTCTCCGGGAACAAGGTCTCGTATTCTGGCCTCGTACATGTCACTGTTTTGTTCAATCATCCTCCAATCTTGCGAATCATTAGAACGATACCTATTAGTACGGGTTAGAGATAATGAACAAGGTACTCAAACTGGACAAAATTGATTTCTACACTCACCAAACGCTGAATTTCAATTTCGGCCTCACGTATCCTGCCAACCATTTAACCGTTACTGAATCTTTGGTGACGTCTGTGGTTACGTTATAGGGGGCGTGTGTTCTTACACTTTCTTCAACCAATAAATCAGATTCGGAAGTAATGGTTGCCGCTTCGTTTGTAGCCTTACACACGTATGTGCCACGATCACTCATCTGAAGATTAATGATGGTCAAGTTACCTTCCACCACGGACATTCTGTCTTGAGGAATTTCTCCGCCTTTCTGCAACGGAGACGAATGAATACATAGAGACAGCTGATGATCTAGAGTATTCCGGACATCGTTACCTTCGACCACGTGATTTTAGGAGGCTCGTAATCTTGTCCGTCTATAGCGCCGCAATGCATCGTTACGGACTCGCCTGCTTTCCTCAGGTAGAGAACATGAGGAGCGATTGAAAATATCGGAGTTTTTTGAACAACAACTTGCATTCGCGGGGACGCGCCATTTGTCCCGAGATCATTGTACGGCGTGCAAGTATACTCACCGGCGTGAGAGTCGTCCACCTGCGGGGAATCACGAAATGTAAATATTTTAAAAGCGAACGCTACCTAATGATTTTCGAGAAGTATCAAAGTCTGCAGAAAGGAGTTGCTTTCATAGTTGAGCTTTTCTTAGGATCACATTACGTATAATATGAAATATTTTAGTCTTACCTTGCCAAAGTAAAGCGATCCGTTTTTCCTAGCAAAAACTCCAGGAACGTTGTACGCGTCAAAGAGGAAACCATCTTTTTCCCAACGAATTTTCGTTATTTCCGGATTGGCTTTATAAAAGCAATCTAACATACCAGGTTTGCCAAAAGGTAAAAACACACGTTTGGGTGCATGTACTACCTTTGCTTTATCTGTAAAAAAATTGAGAAAATGAAATTATTCATTGACACTTTAATTGTTCCGGCTCAATAAACCCTGCTCAAGAGCAAATCCACTCTGCATACCGTTATAATTTCGACTTTCAAACGAGCAATGAGGAGCCAGATAATTAATGTTAGCAAAATTACGTACTCACATTGAACGTTTAAATATGCTCCGGCTGCTTGTTTCTTCCCTTCCTCGCTTGACACTTCGCAAGCATAATAACCGGAATCTTCCATCTCTGTACTAAGTATACGCAAGGAACCACCGGAAAGTATTTCTGTGCGCTGTCTAAGCTCGGGTATTTCGGAAACCGGAACGTTATTCTTATACCACATCACGACAGCCGATGGATTTTTTGAGGCACACTTCAAGTCAACAGTGTTACCTTCTAACGTAGTTCCATTGATCGGAGGTACGCTCAATAGATTACCACCTTTGTACAACCCAAGAAAAATTATTACAGAGCAGATACTTGCATCTGAGTTTGTGAATATCATGCATCTTGATTCGTCAGTTAGGTTTTTTGAAGATGGAGGGTAAAATTTGCTGAGCTCTTCTTGAAGGCGAGTCTTGCATGTTTTTTAATTAAATACTCAAATAGATACAATTTTGTCAAGCAGCAACCCTGCCTTATCTTAGCTTTGAGTTTTAAGTAAACCTACGTATCTACATGCATTCTCCTACGACAAAGAACTGCGTGACCAATCATATCGTCCTCCTTACAATTCACCATATTTTCAACTCACCTTCGACAAGGAGATGAAACCAAGTTCCATTGGGTGTACTTGAAGGCGTTCGATTGGGAAATATCACCTTACATTCGTACCAGCCTTCATCTGTTTCTCTAATATTAGTAATATTAACAGAACCGCGACCTCGTTGCCACGCGTCCGTCTCCGACAGCAGACTCACTCTGTTGACGAAATTTTCGTCGAATTCCGGTACTCCGTTTGTCCACGAAAATATAAGCGTGCCCTGCAAGGCTGAGAATCAGACTTCGATTTGCACTAAAAGACGATCACGGAGGAGAGGGAAAAGGCGCGGGTACGTATCGGTCCTAAGAGTTTCTCTCCTCGCCTAGAATCAACTTTCGGAAAGGAATGTATCGGTTATACTCTCCCTCTCCATCCACGCCATAGCCTAGAAACAACCCTAAATAAACTGAACGGTAAAAGGGACTTACATCTTTGCGCCATTGTAACTCATGAGGAATGATTATACCTTGCGGAAAATCTATGTCACAGTTCAGCACCGCATAATCTCCTACTTTGGTGGTCTTCTCAGTTGCTTGCTCAGCACCTGTTCTTCCAAATATCATTACAACACTAGTACAAAATTTTCTTCTAAGAAGCACTCGTATTGCTAGAACTCACATTCGCATAATATTGAAACTAGATCAATTAATACTGGAAGTAAAGCTCGGTGGTATTTTTTCATTCTGCGCGTGTCAACTCGAACGACTCTTACACTTGAATAGGGACTAAACGAAAGCAAACCTCCAAAGTTGCATGACGTGAATAAACGCGCCTACCATATGAGTATAAAGGAAAGAGAAAAAAACAATAAATTTTCGTACTATTGCTCATCATCAGTTGTCTTTCAATTAAACCAATTGAGGAGATTAACTGAAAATGAGCAAAGAAAAGAAACCCGTATTTTAACTCTCATAATATCCGACGACGAATCCTTCTACCGGTAAGAAAAGGTATGCCTCTGTATTTTTAATTTGTGCGTTAATAAACGTCAGTGAAGTAGCTCCAAGTTGCTGATTTACGCTTAATTTATAAGGAACAACGCCACGCCATGTGTGGACACGAGTCCGAGCTCTGTAATGCGAATGCCCGAGATAACGTCGAACTCCGTATGAGAATCGTTGAAAGGAAATTCGCTGTTATTTTTAATTAACATTGATAGGCGCCAAAAAACAGAACGTGAATGTCTCGGAAATTCTCTATTTGATGAATGTTCGTCAAGTCAATCTCGTCGACTATTATACATATTTTCATACGAGGACAACTGAACCTCGAACCATGGTCTAGAGATATTCTGTTTCCTGAAATAGGATCTTCAGTACAGCAAACGTATAGCAGTTGCCCCCAGGAAAGTCTAGCCCGGATCGGAGGCCAGACTGTTCCCGGATCGGTGAGCGGATTGGAGACCGGAACGGACGACGGACTGTTCCCGGAACGGAGGACGGACGGTTCCCGGATCGGTGACGGATCAGAGACCGGATAAGGGACTTGAACGAAGACCAGATCGGTGCCCAGACCAGTGACCGGATTGATGACCAGATCGGTAACCGGATCGGAGACCGGATCGGAGACCGGATCGGTTACCGGATCTGCGTCTTGATCGGTTCCCGGGTTGGTGTCCGTTTTCTTTTTTTTTTTCAGATTTTTTCAAGGAAATATTTTTTTGGATTTTTTTCAAAATTTTCATCTTTATCGGTGTCTGGACCGTGACCGGATCGGTGACCGGATCCGTGCCCGGATCGGTTTCCGGGTTGGTATCCGTTTTTTTGTTCAAATTTTTTCAAGAAAATATTTTTTAAAATTATTTTCAAAATTTCCTTCTTTATCGGTGCCTGGACCGATGACCGGAAGAAAATATTTTCTTGAAAAGATTCGAAAAAAAAACGGACACCGACCCGGGAACCGATCCGGTCACCGGTCCGGACACCGATAAAAATGAAGATTTTAAAGAAAATTCAAAAAAGAATTTTGTTGGAAAAATTTGAAAAAACCGATCCGGGCACGGATCCGTTAACCGATCCGGTCACCAGTCCGGACATCGATAAAAATGGAAATTTCGAAAAAAATTCAAAAAAATATTTTCTTGAAGAAATTTGAAAAAAACCGATCCGGGCACGGATCCGGTAACCGATCCGGTCACCAGTCCGGACATCGAAAAAAATGAAAATTTCAAAAAAAATTCAAAAAAATATTTTCGTGAAAAAATTTTAAAAAACCGATCCGGGCACGGATCCGGTAACCGATCCGGTCACCAGTCCGGACACCGATAAAAAAAAATTTTGAAGAAAATTAGAAAAAATATTTTCTTGGAAAAATTGAAAAAACCGATCTGGGAACGGATCCGGTAACCGATCCGGTCACCAGTCCGGACATCAATAAAAATGAGAATTTCAAAAAAAATTCAAAAAAATATTTTCGTGAAAAAATTCCAAAAAACCGATCCGGGCACGGATCCGGTAACCGATCCGGTCACCAGTCCGGACATCGATAAAAATGAAGATTTCAAAAAAAATTCAAAGAAATATTTTCGTGAAAAAATTTGAAAAAACCGATCCGGGCACGGATCCGGTAACCGATCCGGTCACCAGTCCGGACATCGATAAAAATGAAAATTTCAAAAAAAATTCAAAAAAATATTTTCGTGAAAAAATTTCAAAAGACCGATCCGGGCACGGATCCGGTAACCGATCCGGTCACCAGTCCGGACACCGATAAAAAAAAAATTTTGAAGAAAATCCAAAAAATTATTTTCTTGGAAAAATTTTAAAAAACCGATCCGGGCACGGATCCGGTAACCGATCCGGTCACCAGTCCGGACATCGATAAAAATGGAAATTTCGAAAAAAATTCAAAAAAATATTTTCTTGAAGAAATTTGAAAAAAACCGATCCGGGCACGGATCCGGTAAACGATCCGGTCACCAGTCCGGACATCGAAAAAAATGAAAATTTCAAAAAAAATTCAAAAAAATATTTTCGTGAAAAAATTTTAAAAAACCGATCCGGGCACGGATCCGGTAACCGATCCGGTCACCAGTCCGGACACCGATAAAAAAAAATTTTGAAGAAAATTCAAAAAAATATTTTGTTGAAAAAATTTGAAAAAACCGATCCGGGCACGGATCCGTTAACCGATCCGGTCACCAGTCCGGACATCGATAAAAATGGAAATTTCGAAAAAAATTCAAAAAAATATTTTCTTGAAGAAATTTGAAAAAAACCGATCCGGGCACGGATCCGGTAACCGATCCGGTCACCAGTCCGGACATCGAAAAAAATGAAAATTTCAAAAAAAATTCAAAAAAATATTTTCGTGAAAAAATTTTAAAAAACCGATCCGGGCACGGATCCGGTAACCGATCCGGTCACCAGTCCGGACACCGATAAAAAAAAATTTTGAAGAAAATTCAAAAAAATATTTTCTTGGAAAAATTTGAAAAAACCGATCCGGGCACGGATCCGTTGACCGATCCGGTCACCAGTCCGGACACCGATAAAAATAAAAATTTTGAAGAAAATTCAAAAGAATATTTTCTTGAAAAAATTTGGAAAAACCGATCCGGGCACGGATCCGGTAACCGATCCGGTCACCAGTCCGGACATCGATAAAAATGAAGATTTCAAAAAAAATTCAAAAAAATATTTTCGTGAAAAAATTTGAAAAAACCGATCCGGGCACGGATCCGTTAACCGATCCGGTCACCAGTCCGGACATCGATAAAAATGAAAATTTCAAAGAAAATTCAAAAAAGAATTTTCTTGAAAAAATTTGAAAAAACAGATTCAGGCACGGATCCGGTAACCGATCCGGTCACCAGTCCGGACATCGAAAAAAATGAAATTTTCGAAAAAAATTCAGAAAAATTTTTTCTTGAAAAAATTTGAAAAAACCGATCCGGGCACGGATCCGGTAACCGATCCGGTCACCAGTCCGGACATCGATAAAAATGGAAATTTCGAAAAAAATTCAAAAAAATATTTTCTTGAAGAAATTTGTAAAAAACCGATCCGGGCACGGATCCGGTAACCGATCCGGTCACCAGTCCGGACACCGTTAAAAAAAAATTTTGAAGAAAATTCAAAAAAATATTTTCGTGAAAAAATTTTAAAAAACCGATCCGGGCACGGATCCGGTAACCGATCCGGTCACCAGTCCGGACACCGATAAAAAAAAATTTTGAAGAAAATTCAAAAAAATATTTTGTTGAAAAAATTTGAAAAAACCGATCCGGGCACGGATCCGTTAACCGATCCGGTCACCAGTCCGGACATCGATAAAAATGGAAATTTCGAAAAAAATTCAAAAAAATATTTTCTTGAAGAAATTTGAAAAAAACCGATCCGGGCACGGATCCGGTAACCGATCCGGTCACCAGTCCGGACATCGAAAAAAATGAAAATTTCAAAAAAAATTCAAAAAAATATTTTCGTGAAAAAATTTTAAAAAACCGATCCGGGCACGGATCCGGTAACCGATCCGGTCACCAGTCCGGACACCGATAAAAAAAAATTTTGAAGAAAATTCAAAAAAATATTTTCTTGGAAAAATTTGAAAAAACCGATCCGGGCACGGATCCGTTGACCGATCCGGTCACCAGTCCGGACACCGATAAAAATAAAAATTTTGAAGAAAATTCAAAAGAATATTTTCTTGAAAAAATTTGGAAAAACCGATCCGGGCACGGATCCGGTAACTGATCCGGTCACCAGTCCGGACATCGATAAAAATGAAGATTTCAAAAAAAATTCAAAAAAATATTTTCGTGAAAAAATTTGAAAAAACCGATCCGGGCACGGATCCGTTAACCGATCCGGTCACCAGTCCGGACATCGATAAAAATGAAAATTTCAAAGAAAATTCAAAAAAGAATTTTCTTGAAAAAATTTGAAAAAACAGATTCAGGCACGGATCCGGTAACCGATCCGGTCACCAGTCCGGACATCGAAAAAAATGAAATTTTCGAAAAAAATTCAGAAAAATTTTTTCTTGAAAAAATTTGAAAAAACCGATCCGGGCACGGATCCGGTAACCGATCCGGTCACCAGTCCGGACATCGATAAAAATGGAAATTTCGAAAAAAATTCAAAAAAATATTTTCTTGAAGAAATTTGTAAAAAACCGATCCGGGCACGGATCCGGTAACCGATCCGGTCACCAGTCCGGACACCGTTAAAAAAAAATTTTGAAGAAAATTCAAAAAAATATTTTCTTGGAAAAATTTGAAAAAACCGATCCGGGCACGGATCCGTTAACCGATCCGGTCACCAGTCCGGACACCGATAAAAATAAAAATTTTGAAGAAAATTCAAAAGAATATTTTCTTGAAAAAATTTGGAAAAACCGATCCGGGCACGGATCCGGTAACCGATCCGGTCACCAGTCCGGACATCGATAAAAATGAAGATTTCAAAAAAAATTCAAAAAAATATTTTCGTGAAAAAATTTCAAAAAACCGATCCGGGCACGGATCCGGTAACCGATCCGGTCACCAGTCCGGACATCGATAAAAATGAAAATTTCAAAAAAAATTCAAAAAAGAATTTTCTTGAAAAAATTTGAAAAAACAGATTCAGGCACGGATCCGGTAACCGATCCGGTCACCAGTCCGGACACCGATAAAAAAAAATTTTGAAGAAAATCCAAAAAATTATCTTCTTGAAAAAATTTGAAAAAACCGATCCGGGCACGGATCCGGTAACCGATCCGGTCACCAGTCCGGACATCGATAAAAATGAAGATTTCAAAAAAAATTCAAAAAAATATTTTCGTGAAAAAATTTGAAAAAACCGATCCGGGCACGGATCCGGTAACTGATCCGGTCACCAGTCCGGACATCGAAAAAAATGAAAATTTCAAAAAAAATTCAAAAAAATATTTTCGTGAAAAAATTCCAAAAAACCGATCCGGGCACGGATCCGGTAACCGATCCGGTCACCAGTCCGGACATCGATAAAGATGAAAATTTCGAAAAAAATTCAAAAAAATATTTTCTTGAAAAAAATTGAAAAAACCGATCCGGGCACGGATCCGTTAACCGATTCGGTCACCAGTCCGGACATCGAAAAAAATGAAAATTTCAAAAAAAATTCAAAAAAATATTTTCGTGAAGAAATTTTAAAAAACCGATCCGGGCACGGATCCGGTAACCGATCCGGTCACCAGTCCGGACACCGATAAAAAAAAATTTTGAAGAAAATTCAAAAAAATATTTTCTTGGAAAAATTTGAAAAAACCGATCCGGGCACGGATCCGTTAACCGATCCGGTCACCAGTCCGGACACCAATAAAAATAAAAATTTTGAAAAAAATTCAAAAAAATATTTTCTTGAAAAAATCTGAAAAATCCGATCCGGGCACGGATCCGGTAACCGATTCGGTCACCAGTCCGGACATCGATAAAAATGAAGATTTCAAAAAAAATTCAAAAAAATATTCTCGTGAAAAAATTTCAAAAAACCGATCCGGGCACGGATCCGGTAACCGATCCGGTCACGAGTCCGGACATCGATAAAAATGAAAATTTCAAAAAAAATTCAAAAAAATATTTTCGTGAAAAAATTCCAAAAAACCGATCCGGGCACGGATCCGGTAACCGATCCGGTCACCAGTCCGGACACCGATAAAAAAAAAATTCTGAAGAAAATCCAAAAAATTATTTTCTTGAAAAAATTTGAAAAAACCGATCCGGGCACGGATCCGTTAACCGATCCGGTCACCAGTCCGGACATCGAAAAAAATGAAAATTTCAAAAAAAATTCAAAAAAATATTTTCGTGAAAAAATTTTAAAAAACCGATCCGGGCACGGATCCGTTAACCGATCCGGTCACCAGTCCGGACATCGAAAAAAATGAAGATTTCAAAAAAAATTCAAAAAAATATTTTCGTGAAAAAATTTCAAAAAACCCATCAGGGCACGGATCCGGTAACCGATCCGGTCACCAGTCCGGACATCGATAAAAATGGAAATTTCAAAAAAAATTCAAAAAAATATTTTTGTGAAAAAATTCCAAAAAACCGATCCGGGCACGGATCCGGTAACCGATCCGGTCACCAGTCCGGACACCGATAAAAAAAAAATTCTGAAGAAAATCCAGAAAATTATTTTCTTGAAAAAATTTGAAAAAACCGATCCGGGCACGGATCCGTTAACCGATCCGGTCACCAGTCCGGACATCGATAAAAATGAAAATTTCGAAAAAAATTCAAAACAATATTTTCTTGAAAAAATTTGAAAAAACCGATCCGGGCACGGATCCGGTAACCGATTCGGTCACCAGTCCGGACATCGATAAAAATGAAAATTTCGAAAAAAATTCAAAAAAATATTTTCTTGAAAAAATTTGAAAAAACCGATCCGGGCACGGATCCGGTAACCGATCCGGTCACCAGTCCGGACATCGATAAAAATGAAAATTTCAAAAAAAATTCAAAAAAATATTTTCGTGAAAAAATTCCAAAAAACCGATCCGGGCACGGATCCGGTAACCGATCCGGTCACCAGTCCGGACATCGATGAAAATGAAATTTTCGAAAAAAATTCAGAAAAATTTTTTCTTGAAAAAATTTGAAAAAACCGATCCGGGCACGGATCCGGTAACCGATCCGGTCACCAGTCCGGACATCGATAAAAATGGAAATTTCGAAAAAAATTCAAAAAAATATTTTCTTGAAGAAATTTGTAAAAAACCGATCCGGGCACGGATCCGGTAACCGATCCGGTCACCAGTCCGGACACCGTTAAAAAAAAATTTTGAAGAAAATTCAAAAAAATATTTTCTTGGAAAAATTTGAAAAAACCGATCCGGGCACGGATCCGTTAACCGATCCGGTCACCAGTCCGGACACCGATAAAAATAAAAATTTTGAAGAAAATTCAAAAGAATATTTTCTTGAAAAAATTTGGAAAAACCGATCCGGGCACGGATCCGGTAACCGATCCGGTCACCAGTCCGGACATCGATAAAAATGAAGATTTCAAAAAAAATTCAAAAAAATATTTTCGTGAAAAAATTTCAAAAAACCGATCCGGGCACGGATCCGGTAACCGATCCGGTCACCAGTCCGGACATCGATAAAAATGAAAATTTCAAAAAAAATTCAAAAAAGAATTTTCTTGAAAAAATTTGAAAAAACAGATTCAGGCACGGATCCGGTAACCGATCCGGTCACCAGTCCGGACACCGATAAAAAAAAAATTTTGAAGAAAATCCAAAAAATTATCTTCTTGAAAAAATTTGAAAAAACCGATCCGGGCACGGATCCAGTAACCGATCCGGTCACCAGTCCGGACATCGATAAAAATGAAGATTTCAAAAAAAATTCAAAAAAATATTTTCGTGAAAAAATTTGAAAAAACCGATCCGGGCACGGATCCGGTAACCGATCCGGTCACCAGTCCGGACACCGATAAAAAAAAAATTTTGAAGAAAATTCAAAAAAATATTTTGTTGGAAAAATTTGAAAAAACCGATCCGGGCACGGATCCGTTAACCGATCCGGTCACCAGTCCGGACATCGATAAAAATGGAAATTTCGAAAAAAATTCAAAAAAATATTTTCTTGAAGAAATTTGAAAAAAACCGATCCGGGCACGGATCCGGTAACCGATCCGGTCACCAGTCCGGACATCGAAAAAAATGAAAATTTCAAAAAAAATTCAAAACAATATTTTCGTGAAAAAATTTTAAAAAACCGATCCGGGCACGGATCCGGTAACCGATCCGGTCACCAGTCCGGACACCGATAAAAAAAAATTTTGAAGAAAATTCAAAAGAATAGTTTCTTGAAAAAATTTGGAAAAACCGATCCGGGCACGGATCCGGTAACCGATCCGGTCACCAGTCCGGACATCGATAAAAATGAAAATTTCAAAGAAAATTCAAAAAAGAATTTTCTTGAAAAAATTTGAAAAAACAGATTCAGGCACGGATCCGGTAACCGATCCGGTCACCAGTCCGGACACCGATAAAAAAAAAATTTTGAAGAAAATCCAAAAAATTATCTTCTTGAAAAAATTTGAAAAAACCGATCCGGGCACGGATCCGGTAACCGATCCGGTCACCAGTCCGGACATCGATAAAAATGAAGATTTCAAAAAAAATTCAAAAAAATATTTTCGTGAAAAAATTTGAAAAAACCGATCCGGGCACGGATCCGGTAACCGATCCGGTCACCAGTCCGGACATCGATAAAAATGAAAATTTCAAAAAAAATTCAAAAAAATATTTTCGTGAAAAAATTCCAAAAAACCGATCCGGGCACGGATCCGTTAACCGATCCGGTCACCAGTCCGGACATCGAAAAAAATGAAAATTTCAAAAAAAATTCAAAAAAATATTTTCGTGAAAAAATTTTAAAAAACCGATCCGGGCACGGATCCGTTAACCGATCCGGTCACCAGTCCGGACATCGAAAAAAATGAAGATTTCAAAAAAAATTCAAAAAAATATTTTCGTGAAAAAATTTCAAAAAACCCATCAGGGCACGGATCCGGTAACCGATCCGGTCACCAGTCCGGACATCGATAAAAATGGAAATTTCAAAAAAAATTCAAAAAAATATTTTTGTGAAAAAATTCCAAAAAACCGATCCGGGCACGGATCCGGTAACCGATCCGGTCACCAGTCCGGACACCGATAAAAAAAAAATTCTGAAGAAAATCCAGAAAATTATTTTCTTGAAAAAATTTGAAAAAACCGATCCGGGCACGGATCCGTTAACCGATCCGGTCACCAGTCCGGACATCGATAAAAATGAAAATTTCGAAAAAAATTCAAAACAATATTTTCTTGAAAAAATTTGAAAAAACCGATCCGGGCACGGATCCGGTAACCGATTCGGTCACCAGTCCGGACATCGATAAAAATGAAAATTTCGAAAAAAATTCAAAAAAATATTTTCTTGAAAAAATTTGAAAAAACCGATCCGGGCACGGATCCGGTAACCGATCCGGTCACCAGTCCGGACATCGATAAAAATGAAAATTTCAAAAAAAATTCAAAAAAATATTTTCGTGAAAAAATTCCAAAAAACCGATCCGGGCACGGATCCGGTAACCGATCCGGTCACCAGTCCCAACATCGATAAAAATGAAAATTTCGAAAAAAATTCAAAAAAATATTTTCTTGAAAAAATTTGAAAAAACCGATCCGGGCACGGATCCGGTAACCGATCCGGTCACCAGTCCGGACATCGATAAAAATGAAGATTTCAAAAAAAATTCAAAGAAATATTTTCGTGAAAAAATTTGAAAAAACCGATCCGGGCTCGGATCCGGTAACCGATCCGGTCACCAGTCCGGACACCGATAAAAAAAAAATTTTGAAGAAAATCCAAAAAATTATTTTCTTGAAAAAATTTGAAAAAACCGATCCGGGCACGGATCCGGTAACCGATCCGGTCACCAGTCCGGACATCGATAAAAATGGAAATTTCGAAAAAAATTCAAAAAAATATTTTCTTGAAGAAATTTGAAAAAAACCGATCCGGGCACGGATCCGGTAAACGATCCGGTCACCAGTCCGGACATCGAAAAAATGGAAATTTCGAAAAAAATTCAAAAAAATATTTTCGTGAAAAAATTTTAAAAAACCGATCCGGGCACGGATCCGGTAACCGATCCGGTCACCAGTCCGGACACCGATAAAAAAAAAATTTTGAAGAAAATTCAAAAAAATATTTTGTTGGAAAAATTTGAAAAAACCGATCCGGGCACGGATCCGTTAACCGATCCGGTCACCAGTCCGGACACCGATAAAAATAAAAATTTTGAAGAAAATTCAAAAGAATATTTTCTTGAAAAAATTTGGAAAAACCGATCCGGGCACGGATCCCTTAACCGATCCGGTCACCAGTCCGGACATCGATAAAAATGGAAATTTCGAAAAAAATTCAAAAAAATATTTTCTTGAAGAAATTTGAAAAAACCGATCCGGGCACGGATCCGGTAACCGATCCGGTCGCCAGTCCGGACATCGAAAAAAATGAAAATTTCAAAAAAAATTCGAAAAAATATTTTTGTGAAAAACTTTTAAAAAACCGATCCGGGCACGGATCCGTTAACCGATCCGGTCACCAGTCCGGACACCGATAAAAAAAAAATTCTGAAGAAAATCCAAAAAATTATTTTCTTGAAAAAATTTGAAAAAACCGATCCGGGCACGGATCCGTTAACCGATCCGGTCACCAGTCCGGACATCGAAAAAAATGAAAATTTCAAAAAAAATTCAAAAAAATATTTTCGTGAAAAAATTTTAAAAAACCGATCCGGGCACGGATCCGGTAACCGATCCGGTCACCAGTCCGGACACCGATAAAAAAAAATTTTTGAAGAAAATCCGAAAAATTATTTCCTTGAAAAAATTTGAAAAAACCGATGCGGGCACGGATCCCTTAACCGATCCGGTCACCAGTTCGGACATCGATAAAAATGGAAATTTCGAAAAAAATTCAAAAAAATATTTTCTTGAAGAAATTTGAAAAAACCGATCCGGGCACGGATCCGGTAACCGATCCGGTCGCCAGTCCGGACATCGAAAAAAATGAAAATTTCAAAAAAAATTCGAAAAAATATTTTCGTGAAAAACTTTTAAAAAACCGATCCGGGCACGGATCCGGTAACCGATCCGGTCACCAGTCCGGACACCGATAAAAAAAAATTTTGTAAAAAATTCAAAAAAATATTATCTTGAAAAAATTTGAAAAAACCGATCCGGGCACGGATCCGTTAACCGATCCGGTCACCAGTCCGGACATCGAAAAAATGAAAATTTCAAAAAAAATTCAAAAAAATATTTTCGTGAAAAAATTTTAAAAAACCGATCCGGGCACGGATCCGGTAACCGATCCGGTCACCAGTCCGGACACCGATAAAAATGAAAATTTCGAAAAAAATTCAAAAAAATATTTTCTTGAAAAAATTTGAAAAAACCGATCCGGGCACGGATCCGGTAACCGATCCGGTCACCAGTCCGGACATCGATAAAAATGAAAATTTCAAAAAAAATTCAAAAAAATATTTTCGTGAAAAAATTCCAAAAAACCGATCCGGGCACGGATCCGGTAACCGATCCGGTCACCAGTCCAAACATCGATAAAAATGAAAATTTCGAAAAAAATTCAAAAAAATATTTTCTTGAAAAAATTTGAAAAAACCGATCCGGGCACGGATCCGGTAACCGATCCGGTCACCAGTCCGGACATCGATAAAAATGAAGATTTCAAAAAAAATTCAAAGAAATATTTTCGTGAAAAAATTTGAAAAAACCGATCCGGGCTCGGATCCGGTAACCGATCCGGTCACCAGTCCGGACACCGATAAAAAAAAAATTTTGAAGAAAATCCAAAAAATTATTTTCTTGAAAAAATTTGAAAAAACCGATCCGGGCACGGATCCGGTAACCGATCCGGTCACCAGTCCGGACATCGATAAAAATGGAAATTTCGAAAAAAATTCAAAAAAATATTTTCTTGAAAAAATTTGAAAAAACCGATCCGGGCACGGATCCGGTAACCGATCCGGTCACCAGTCCAAACATCGATAAAAATGAAAATTTCGAACAAAATTCAAAAAAATATTTTCTTGAAAAAATTTGAAAAAACCGATCCGGGCACGGATCCGGTAACCGATCCGGTCACCAGTCCGGACATCGATAAAAATGAAGATTTCAAAAAAAATTCAAAGAAATATTTTCGTGAAAAAATTTGAAAAAACCGATCCGGGCTCGGATCCGGTAACCGATCCGGTCACCAGTCCGGACACCGATAAAAAAAAATTTTGAAGAAAATCCAAAAAATTATTTTCTTGAAAAAATTTGAAAAAACCGATCCGGGCACGGATCCGGTAACCGATCCGGTCACCAGTCCGGACATCGATAAAAATGGAAATTTCGAAAAAAATTCAAAAAAATATTTTCTTGAAGAAATTTGAAAAAAACCGATCCGGGCACGGATCCGGTAAACGATCCGGTCACCAGTCCGGACATCGAAAAAATGGAAATTTCGAAAAAAATTCAAAAAAATATTTTCGTGAAAAAATTTTAAAAAACCGATCCGGGCACGGATCCGGTAACCGATCCGGTCACCAGTCCGGACACCGATAAAAAAAAAATTTTGAAGAAAATTCAAAAAAATATTTTGTTGGAAAAATTTGAAAAAACCGATCCGGGCACGGATCCGTTAACCGATCCGGTCACCAGTCCGGACACCGATAAAAATAAAAATTTTGAAGAAAATTCAAAAGAATATTTTCTTGAAAAAATTTGGAAAAACCGATCCGGGCACGGATCCCTTAACCGATCCGGTCACCAGTCCGGACATCGATAAAAATGGAAATTTCGAAAAAAATTCAAAAAAATATTTTCTTGAAGAAATTTGAAAAAACCGATCCGGGCACGGATCCGGTAACCGATCCGGTCGCCAGTCCGGACATCGAAAAAAATGAAAATTTCAAAAAAAATTCGAAAAAATATTTTTGTGAAAAACTTTTAAAAAACCGATCCGGGCACGGATCCGTTAACCGATCCGGTCACCAGTCCGGACACCGATAAAAAAAAAATTCTGAAGAAAATCCAAAAAATTATTTTCTTGAAAAAATTTGAAAAAACCGATCCGGGCACGGATCCGTTAACCGATCCGGTCACCAGTCCGGACATCGAAAAAAATGAAAATTTCAAAAAAAATTCAAAAAAATATTTTTGTGAAAAAATTTTAAAAAACCGATCCGGGCACGGATCCGGTAACCGATCCGGTCACCAGTCCGGACACCGATAAAAAAAAATTTTTGAAGAAAATCCGAAAAATTATTTCCTTGAAAAAATTTGAAAAAACCGATGCGGGCACGGATCCCTTAACCGATCCGGTCACCAGTTCGGACATCGATAAAAATGGAAATTTCGAAAAAAATTCAAAAAAATATTTTCTTGAAGAAATTTGAAAAAACCGATCCGGGCACGGATCCGGTAACCGATCCGGTCGCCAGTCCGGACATCGAAAAAAATGAAAATTTCAAAAAAAATTCGAAAAAATATTTTCGTGAAAAACTTTTAAAAAACCGATCCGGGCACGGATCCGGTAACCGATCCGGTCACCAGTCCGGACACCGATAAAAAAAAATTTTGTAAAAAATTCAAAAAAATATTATCTTGAAAAAATTTGAAAAAACCGATCCGGGCACGGATCCGTTAACCGATCCGGTCACCAGTCCGGACATCGAAAAAATGAAAATTTCAAAAAAAATTCAAAAAAATATTTTCGTGAAAAAATTTTAAAAAACCGATCCGGGCACGGATCCGGTAACCGATCCGGTCACCAGTCCGGACACCGATAAAAAAAAAATTTTGAAGAAAATTCAAAAAATTATTTTGTTGGAAAAATTTGAAAAAACCGATCCGGGCACGGATCCGTTAACGGATCCGGTCACCAGTCCGGACACCGATAAAAATAAAAATTTTGAAGAAAATTCAAAAGAATATTTTCTTGAAAAAATTTGGAAAAACCGATCCGGGCACGGATCCGGTAACCGATCCGGTCACCAGTCCGGACATCGATAAAAATGAAGATTTCAAAAAAAATTCAAAAAAATATTTTCGTGAAAAAATTTCAAAAAACCGATCCGGGCACGGATCCGGTAACCGAACCGGTCACCAGTCCGGACATCGATAAAAATGGAAATTTCGAAAAAAATTCAAAAAAATATTTTCTTGAAGAAATTTGAAAAAACCGATCCGGGCACGGATCCGGTAACCGATCCGGTCGCCAGTCCGGACATCGAAAAAAATGAAAATTTCAAAAAAAATCCGAAAAAATATTTTCGTGAAAAACTTTTAAAAAACCGATCCGGGCACGGATCCGGAAACCGATCCGGTCACCAGTCCGGACACCGATAAAAAAAAAATTCTGAAGAAAATCCAGAAAATTATTTTCTTGAAAAAATTTGAAAAAACCGATCCGGGCACGGATCCCTTAACCGATCCGGTCACCAGTCCGGACATCGATAAAAATGGAAATTTCAAAAAAAATTCAAAAAAATATTTTCTTGAAGAAATTTGAAAAAACCGATCCGGGCACGGATCCGGTAACCGATCCGGTCGCCAGTCCGGACATCGAAAAAAATGAAAATTTCAAAAACAATTCGAAAAAATATTTTCGTGAAAAACTTTTAAAAAACCGATCCGGGCACGGATCCGGTAACCGATCCGGTCACCAGTCCGGACACCGATAAAAAAAAAATTCTGAAGAAAATCCAGAAAATTATTTTCTTGAAAAAATTTGAAAAAACCGATCCGGGCACGGATCCGTTAACCGATCCGGTCACCAGTCCGGACATCGATAAAAATGAAAATTTCAAAAAAAATTCGAAACAATATTTTCTTGAAAAAATTTGAAAAAACCGATCCGGGCACGGATCCGTTAACCGATCCGGTCACCAGTCCGGACATCGATAAAAATGAAAATTTCGAAAAAAATTCAAAACAATATTTTCTTGAAAAAATTTGAAAAAACCGATCCGGGCACGGATCCGGTAACCGATTCGGTCACCAGTCGGGACATCAATAAAAATGAAGATTTCAAAAAAAATTCAAAAAAATATTTTCGTGAAAAAATTTCAAAAAACCGATCCGGGCACGGATCCGGTAACCGATCCGGTCACCAGTCCGGACATCGATAAAAATGAAAATTTCAAAAGAAATTCAAAAAAATATTTTCGTGAAAAAATTCCAAAAAACCGATCCGGTCACCAGTCCGGACACCGATAAAAAAAAAATTCTGAAGAAAATCCAGAAAATTATTTTCTTGAAAAAATTTGAAAAAACCGATCCGGGCACGGATCCGTTAACCGATCCGGTCACCAGTCCGGACATCGAAAAAAATGAAAATTTCAAAAAAAATTCAAAAAAATATTTTCGTGAAAAAATTTGAAAAAACCGATCCGGGCACGGATCCGTTAACTGATCCGGTCACCAGTCCGGACACCAATAAAAATAAAAATTTTGAAAAAAATTCAAAAAAATATTTTCTTGAAAAAATCTGAAAAATCCGATCCGGGCACGGATCCGGTAACCGATCCGGTCACCAGTCCGGACACCGATAAAAATAAAAATTTTGAAAAAAATTCAAAAAAATATTTTCTTGGAAAAATTTGAAAAAACCGATCCGGGCACGGATCCGTTAACCGATCCGGTCACCAGTCCGGACACCAATAAAAATAAAAATTTTGAAAAAAATTCAAAAAAATATTTTTTTGAAAAAATCTGAAAAATCCGATCCGGGCACGGATCCGGTAACCGATCCGGTCACCAGTCCGGACACCGATAAAAATAAAAAATTCGAAGAAAATTCAAAACAATATTTTCTTGAAAAAATTTGAAAAAACCGATCCGGGCACGGATCCGGTAACCGATCCGGTCACCAGTCCGGACATCGATAAAAATGAAAATTTCAAAAAAAATTCAAAAAAATATTTTCGTGAAAAAATTCCAAAAAACCGATCCGGGCACGGATCCGGTAACCGATCCGGTCACCAGTCCGGACACCGATAAAAAAAAAATTTTGTAGAAAATTCAAAAAAATATTATCTTGAAAAAATTTGAAAAAACCGATCCGGGCACGGATCCGTTAACCGATCCGGTCACCAGTCCGGACACCGAAAAAAATGAAGATTTCAAAAAAAATTCAAAAAAATATTTTCGTGAAAAAATTTCAAAAAACCGATCCGGGCACGGATCCGGTAACCGATCCGGTCACCAGTCCGGACATCGATAAAAATGAAAATTTCAAAAAAAATTCAAAAAAATATTTTCGTGAAAAAATTCCAAAAAACCGATCCGGGCACGGATCCGGTAACCGATCCGGTCACCAGTCCGGACACCGATAAAAAAAAAATTCTGAAGAAAATCCAGAAAATTATTTTCTTGAAAAAATTTGAAAAAACCGATCCGGGCACGGATCCGTTAACCGATCCGGTCACCAGTCCGGACATCGATAAAAATGAAAATTTCGAAAAAAATTCGAAACAATATTTTCTTGAAAAAATTTGAAAAAACCGATCCGGGCACGGATCCGTTAACCGATCCGGTCACCAGTCCGGACATCGATAAAAATGAAAATTTCGAAAAAAATTCAAAACAATATTTTCTTGAAAAAATTTGAAAAAACCGATCCGGGCACGGATCCGGTAACCGATTCGGTCACCAGTCCGGACATCAATAAAAATGAAGATTTCAAAAAAAATTCAAAAAAATAATTTCGTGAAAAAATTTCAAAAAACCGATCCGGGCACGGATCCGGTAACCGATCCGGTCACCAGTCCGGACATCGATAAAAATGAAAATTTCAAAAGAAATTCAAAAAAATATTTTCGTGAAAAAATTTTAAAAAACCGATCCGGGCACGGATCCGGTAACCGATCCGGTCACCACTGGACACCGATAAAAAAAAATTTTGAAGAAAATTCAAAAAAATATTTTCTTGGAAAAATTTGAAAAAACCGATCCGGGCACGGATCCGTTAACTGATCCGGTCACCAGTCCGGACACCGATAAAAATAAAAATTTTGAAAAAAATTCAAAAAAATATTTTCTTGGAAAAATTTGAAAAAACCGATCCGGGCACGGAGCCGTTAACCGATCCGGTCACCAGTCCGGACACCAATAAAAATAAAAATTTTGAAAAAAATTCAAAAAAATATTTTTCTGAAAAAATCTGAAAAATCCGATCCGGGCACGGATCCGGTAAATGATCCGGTCACCAGTCCGGACACCGATAAAAATAAAAAATTCGAAGAAAATTCAAAACAATATTTTCTTGAAAAAATTTGAAAAAACCGATCCGGGCACGGATCCGTTAACCGATCCGGTCACCAGTCCGGACACCGAAAAAAATGAAGATTTCAAAAAAAATTCAAAAAAATATTTTCGTGAAAAAATTTGAAAAAACCGATCCGGGCACGGATCCGTTAACGGATCCGGTCACCAGTCCGGACACCGATAAAAATAAAAATTTTGAAGAAAATTCAAAAGAATATTTTCTTGAAAAAATTTGGAAAAACCGATCCGGGCACGGATCCGGTAACCGATCCGGTCACCAGTCCGGACATCGATAAAAATGAAGATTTCAAAAAAAATTCAAAAAAATATTTTCGTGAAAAAATTTCAAAAAACCGATCCGGGCACGGATCCGGTAACCGAACCGGTCACCAGTCCGGACATCGATAAAAATGGAAATTTCGAAAAAAATTCAAAAAAATATTTTCTTGAAGAAATTTGAAAAAACCGATCCGGGCACGGATCCGGTAACCGATCCGGTCGCCAGTCCGGACATCGAAAAAAATGAAAATTTCAAAAAAAATCCGAAAAAATATTTTCGTGAAAAACTTTTAAAAAACCGATCCGGGCACGGATCCGGAAACCGATCCGGTCACCAGTCCGGACACCGATAAAAAAAAAATTCTGAAGAAAATCCAGAAAATTATTTTCTTGAAAAAATTTGAAAAAACCGATCCGGGCACGGATCCCTTAACCGATCCGGTCACCAGTCCGGACATCGATAAAAATGGAAATTTCGAAAAAAATTCAAAAAAATATTTTCTTGAAGAAATTTGAAAAAACCGATCCGGGCACGGATCCGGTAACCGATCCGGTCGCCAGTCCGGACATCGAAAAAAATGAAAATTTCAAAAACAATTCGAAAAAATATTTTCGTGAAAAACTTTTAAAAAACCGATCCGGGCACGGATCCGGTAACCGATCCGGTCACCAGTCCGGACACCGATAAAAAAAAAATTCTGAAGAAAATCCAGAAAATTATTTTCTTGAAAAAATTTGAAAAAACCGATCCGGGCACGGATCCGTTAACCGATCCGGTCACCAGTCCGGACATCGATAAAAATGAAAATTTCGAAAAAAATTCGAAACAATATTTTCTTGAAAAAATTTGAAAAAACCGATCCGGGCACGGATCCGTTAACCGATCCGGTCACCAGTCCGGACATCGATAAAAATGAAAATTTCGAAAAAAATTCAAAACAATATTTTCTTGAAAAAATTTGAAAAAACCGATCCGGGCACGGATCCGGTAACCGATTCGGTCACCAGTCCGGACATCAATAAAAATGAAGATTTCAAAAAAAATTCAAAAAAATATTTTCGTGAAAAAATTTCAAAAAACCGATCCGGGCACGGATCCGGTAACCGATCCGGTCACCAGTCCGGACATCGATAAAAATGAAAATTTCAAAAGAAATTCAAAAAAATATTTTCGTGAAAAAATTCCAAAAAACCGATCCGGTCACCAGTCCGGACACCGATAAAAAAAAAATTTTGTAGAAAATTCAAAAAAATATTATCTTGAAAAAATTTGAAAAAACCGATCCGGGCACGGATCCGTTAACCGATCCGGTCACCAGTCCGGACACCGAAAAAAATGAAGATTTCAAAAAAAATTCAAAAAAATATTTTCGTGAAAAAATTTCAAAAAACCGATCCGGGCACGGATCCGGTAACCGATCCGGTCACCAGTCCGGACATCGATAAAAATGAAAATTTCAAAAAAAATTCAAAAAAATATTTTCGTGAAAAAATTCCAAAAAACCGATCCGGGCACGGATCCGGTAACCGATCCGGTCACCAGTCCGGACACCGATAAAAAAAAAATTCTGAAGAAAATCCAGAAAATTATTTTCTTGAAAAAATTTGAAAAAACCGATCCGGGCACGGATCCGTTAACCGATCCGGTCACCAGTCCGGACATCGATAAAAATGAAAATTTCGAAAAAAATTCGAAACAATATTTTCTTGAAAAAATTTGAAAAAACCGATCCGGGCACGGATCCGTTAACCGATCCGGTCACCAGTCCGGACATCGATAAAAATGAAAATTTCGAAAAAAATTCAAAACAATATTTTCTTGAAAAAATTTGAAAAAACCGATCCGGGCACGGATCCGGTAACCGATTCGGTCACCAGTCCGGACATCAATAAAAATGAAGATTTCAAAAAAAATTCAAAAAAATAATTTCGTGAAAAAATTTCAAAAAACCGATCCGGGCACGGATCCGGTAACCGATCCGGTCACCAGTCCGGACATCGATAAAAATGAAAATTTCAAAAGAAATTCAAAAAAATATTTTCGTGAAAAAATTTTAAAAAACCGATCCGGGCACGGATCCGGTAACCGATCCGGTCACCACTGGACACCGATAAAAAAAAATTTTGAAGAAAATTCAAAAAAATATTTTCTTGGAAAAATTTGAAAAAACCGATCCGGGCACACATCCGTTAACTGATCCGGTCACCAGTCCGGACACCGATAAAAATAAAAATTTTGAAAAAAATTCAAAAAAATATTTTCTTGGAAAAATTTGAAAAAACCGATCCGGGCACGGATCCGTTAACCGATCCGGTCACCAGTCCGGACACCAATAAAAATAAAAATTTTGAAAAAAATTCAAAAAAATATTTTTCTGAAAAAATCTGAAAAATCCGATCCGGGCACGGATCCGGTAAATGATCCGGTCACCAGTCCGGACACCGATAAAAATAAAAATTTTGAAAAAAATTCGAAACAATATTTTCTTGAAAAAATTTGAAAAAACCGATCCGGGCACGGATCCGTTAACCGATCCGGTCACCAGTCCGGACATCGATAAAAATGAAAATTTCGAAAAAAATTCAAAACAATATTTTCTTGAAAAAATTTGAAAAAACCGATCCGGGCACGGATCCGGTAACCGATTCGGTCACCAGTCCGGACATCAATAAAAATGAAGATTTCAAAAAAAATTCAAAAAAATAATTTCGTGAAAAAATTTCAAAAAACCGATCCGGGCACGGATCCGGTAACCGATCCGGTCACCAGTCCGGACATCGATAAAAATGAAAATTTCAAAAGAAATTCAAAAAAATATTTTCGTGAAAAAATTTTAAAAAACCGATCCGGGCACGGATCCGGTAACCGATCCGGTCACCACTGGACACCGATAAAAAAAAATTTTGAAGAAAATTCAAAAAAATATTTTCTTGGAAAAATTTGAAAAAACCGATCCGGGCACACATCCGTTAACTGATCCGGTCACCAGTCCGGACACCGATAAAAATAAAAATTTTGAAAAAAATTCAAAAAAATATTTTCTTGGAAAAATTTGAAAAAACCGATCCGGGCACGGATCCGTTAACCGATCCGGTCACCAGTCCGGACACCAATAAAAATAAAAATTTTGAAAAAAATTCAAAAAAATATTTTTCTGAAAAAATCTGAAAAATCCGATCCGGGCACGGATCCGGTAAATGATCCGGTCACCAGTCCGGACACCGATAAAAATAAAAAATTCGAAGAAAATTCAAAACAATATTTTCTTGAAAAAATTTGAAAAAACCGATCCGGGCACGGATCCGTTAACCGATCCGGTCACCAGTCCGGACACCGAAAAAAATGAAGATTTCAAAAAAAATTCAAAAAAATATTTTCGTGAAAAAATTTCAAAAAACCGATCCGGGCACGGATCCGGTAACCGATCCGGTCACCAGTCCGGACATCGATAAGAATGAAAATTTCAAAAAAAATTCAAAAAAATATTTTCGTGAAAAAATTCCAAAAAACCGATCCGGGCACGGATCCGGTAACCGATCCGGTCACCAGTCCGGACACCGATAAAAAAAAAATTCTGAAGAAAATCCAGAAAATTATTTTCTTGAAAAAATTTGAAAAAACCGATCCGGGCACGGATCCGTTAACCGATCCGGTCACCAGTCCGGACATCGATAAAAATGAAAATTTCGAAAAAAATTCAAAAAAATATTTTCTCGAAAAAATTTGAAAAAACCGATCCGGGCACGGATCCGGTAACCGATCCGGTCACCAGTCCGGACATCGATAAAAATGAAGATTTCAAAAAAAATTCAAAGAAATATTTTCGTGAAAAAATTTGAAAAAACCGATCCGGGCACGGATCCGGTAACCGATCCGGTCACCAGTCCGGACATCGATAAGAATGAAAATTTCAAAAAAAATTCAAAAAAATATTTTCGTGAAAAAATTTCAAAAGACCGATCCGGGCACGGATCCGGTAACCGATCCGGTCACCAGTCCGGACACCGATAAAAAAAAAATTTTGAAGAAAATCCAAAAAATTATTTTCTTGAAAAAATTTGAAAAAACCGATCCGGGCACGGATCCGGTAACCGATCCGGTCACCAGTCCGGACACCGATAAAAAAAAAATTCTGAAGAAAATCCAGAGAATTATTTTCTTGAAAAAATTTGAAAAAACCGATGCGGGCACGGATCCGTTAACCGATCCGGTCACCAGTCCGGACACCGATAAAAATGAAGATTTCAAAAAAAAATTCAAAGAAATATTTTCGTGAAAAAATTTCAAAAAACCGATCCGGGCACGGATTCGGTAACCGATCCGGTCACCAGTCCGGACACCGATAAAAAAAAATTTTTGAAGAAAATCCGAAAAATTATTTCCTTGAAAAAATTTGAAAAAACCGATGCGGGCACGGATCCGTTAACCGATCCGGTCACCAGTCCGGACATCGAAAAAAATGAAAATTTCAAAAAAAATTCAAAACAATATTTTCTTGAAAAAATTTGAAAAAACCGATCCGGGCACGGATCCGGTAACCGATTCGGTCACCAGTCCGGACATCAATAAAAATGAAGATTTCAAAAAAAATTCAAAAAAATATTTTCGTGAAAAAATTTCAAAAAACCGATCCGGGCACGGATCCGGTAACCGATCCGGTCACCAGTCCGGACATCGATAAAAATGAAAATTTCAAAAGAAATTCAAAAAAATATTTTCGTGAAAAAATTCCAAAAAACCGATCCGGTCACCAGTCCGGACACCGATAAAAAAAAAATTTTGTAGAAAATTCAAAAAAATATTATCTTGAAAAAATTTGAAAAAACCGATCCGGGCACGGATCCGTTAACCGATCCGGTCACCAGTCCGGACACCGAAAAAAATGAAGATTTCAAAAAAAATTCAAAAAAATATTTTCGTGAAAAAATTTCAAAAAACCGATCCGGGCACGGATCCGGTAACCGATCCGGTCACCAGTCCGGACATCGATAAAAATGAAAATTTCAAAAAAAATTCAAAAAAATATTTTCGTGAAAAAATTCCAAAAAACCGATCCGGGCACGGATCCGGTAACCGATCCGGTCACCAGTCCGGACACCGATAAAAAAAAAATTCTGAAGAAAATCCAGAAAATTATTTTCTTGAAAAAATTTGAAAAAACCGATCCGGGCACGGATCCGTTAACCGATCCGGTCACCAGTCCGGACATCGATAAAAATGAAAATTTCGAAAAAAATTCGAAACAATATTTTCTTGAAAAAATTTGAAAAAACCGATCCGGGCACGGATCCGTTAACCGATCCGGTCACCAGTCCGGACATCGATAAAAATGAAAATTTCGAAAAAAATTCAAAACAATATTTTCTTGAAAAAATTTGAAAAAACCGATCCGGGCACGGATCCGGTAACCGATTCGGTCACCAGTCCGGACATCAATAAAAATGAAGATTTCAAAAAAAATTCAAAAAAATAATTTCGTGAAAAAATTTCAAAAAACCGATCCGGGCACGGATCCGGTAACCGATCCGGTCACCAGTCCGGACATCGATAAAAATGAAAATTTCAAAAGAAATTCAAAAAAATATTTTCGTGAAAAAATTTTAAAAAACCGATCCGGGCACGGATCCGGTAACCGATCCGGTCACCACTGGACACCGATAAAAAAAAATTTTGAAGAAAATTCAAAAAAATATTTTCTTGGAAAAATTTGAAAAAACCGATCCGGGCACACATCCGTTAACTGATCCGGTCACCAGTCCGGACACCGATAAAAATAAAAATTTTGAAAAAAATTCAAAAAAATATTTTCTTGGAAAAATTTGAAAAAACCGATCCGGGCACGGATCCGTTAACCGATCCGGTCACCAGTCCGGACACCAATAAAAATAAAAATTTTGAAAAAAATTCAAAAAAATATTTTTCTGAAAAAATCTGAAAAATGCGATCCGGGCACGGATCCGGTAAATGATCCGGTCACCAGTCCGGACACCGATAAAAATAAAAAATTCGAAGAAAATTCAAAACAATATTTTCTTGAAAAAATTTGAAAAAACCGATCCGGGCACGGATCCGTTAACCGATCCGGTCACCAGTCCGGACACCGAAAAAAATGAAGATTTCAAAAAAAATTCAAAAAAATATTTTCGTGAAAAAATTTCAAAAAACCGATCCGGGCACGGATCCGGTAACCGATCCGGTCACCAGTCCGGACATCGATAAAAATGAAAATTTCAAAAAAAATTCAAAAAAATATTTTCGTGAAAAAATTCCAAAAAACCGATCCGGGCACGGATCCGGTAACCGATCCGGTCACCAGTCCGGACACCGATAAAAAAAAAATTCTGAAGAAAATCCAGAAAATTATTTTCTTGAAAAAATTTGAAAAAACCGATCCGGGCACGGATCCGTTAACCGATCCGGTCACCAGTCCGGACATCGATAAAAATGAAAATTTCGAAAAAAATTCAAAAAAATATTTTCTCGAAAAAATTTGAAAAAACCGATCCGGGCACGGATCCGGTAACCGATCCGGTCACCAGTCCGGACATCGATAAAAATGAAGATTTCAAAAAAAATTCAAAGAAATATTTTCGTGAAAAAATTTGAAAAAACCGATCCGGGCACGGATCCGGTAACCGATCCGGTCACCAGTCCGGACATCGATAAGAATGAAAATTTCAAAAAAAATTCAAAAAAATATTTTCGTGAAAAAATTTCAAAAGACCGATCCGGGCACGGATCCGGTAACCGATCCGGTCACCAGTCCGGACACCGATAAAAAAAAAATTTTGAAGAAAATCCAAAAAATTATTTTCTTGAAAAAATTTGAAAAAACCGATCCGGGCACGGATCCGGTAACCGATCCGGTCACCAGTCCGGACACCGATAAAAAAAAAATTCTGAAGAAAATCCAGAGAATTATTTTCTTGAAAAAATTTGAAAAAACCGATGCGGGCACGGATCCGTTAACCGATCCGGTCACCAGTCCGGACACCGATAAAAATGAAGATTTCAAAAAAAAATTCAAAGAAATATTTTCGTGAAAAAATTTCAAAAAACCGATCCGGGCACGGATTCGGTAACCGATCCGGTCACCAGTCCGGACACCGATAAAAAAAAATTTTTGAAGAAAATCCGAAAAATTATTTCCTTGAAAAAATTTGAAAAAACCGATGCGGGCACGGATCCGTTAACCGATCCGGTCACCAGTCCGGACATCGAAAAAAATGAAAATTTCAAAAAAAATTCAAAAAAATATTTTCGTGAAAAAATTTCAAAAAACCCATCAGGGCACGGATCCGGTAACCGATCCGGTCACCAGTCCGGACATCGATAAAAATGAAAATTTCAAAAAAAATTCAAAAAAATATTTTTGTGAAAAAATTCCAAAAAACCGATCCGGGCACGGATCCGGTAACCGATCCGGTCACCAGTCCGGACACCGATAAAAAAAAAATTCTGAAGAAAATCCAGAAAATTATTTTCTTGAAAAAATTTGAAAAAACCGATCCGGGCACGGATCCGTTAACCGATCCGGTCACCAGTCCGGACATCGATAAAAATGAAAATTTCGAAAAAAATTCAAAACAATATTTTCTTGAAAAAATTTGAAAAAACCGATCCGGGCACGGATCCGGTAACCGATTCGGTCACCAGTCCGGACATCGATAGAAATGAAGATTTCAAAAAAAATTCAAAAAAATATTTTCGTGAAAAAATTTCAAAAAACCGATCCGGGCACGGATCCGGTAACCGAACCGGTCACCAGTCCGGACATCGATAAAAATGAAAATTTCAAAAAAAATTCAAAAAAATATTTTCGTGAAAAAATTCCAAAAAACCGATCCGGGCACGGATCCGTTAACCGATCCGGTCACCAGTCCGGACACCGATAAAAAAAAATTTTTGAAGAAAATCCGAAAAATTATTTCCTTGAAAAAATTTGAAAAAACCGATGCGGGCACGGATCCCTTAACCGATCCGGTCACCAGTTCGGACATCGATAAAAATGGAAATTTCGAAAAAAATTCAAAAAAATATTTTCTTGAAGAAATTTGAAAAAACCGATCCGGGCACGGATCCGGTAACCGATCCGGTCGCCAGTCCGGACATCGAAAAAAATGAAAATTTCAAAAAAAATTCGAAAAAATATTTTCGTGAAAAACTTTTAAAAAACCGATCCGGGCACGGATCCGGTAACCGATCCGGTCACCAGTCCGGACACCGATAAAAATGAAAATTTCGAAAAAAATTCAAAACAATATTTTCTTGAAAAAATTTGAAAAAACCGATCCGGGCACGGATCCGTTAACCGATCCGGTCACCAGTCCGGACATCGATAAAAATGAAAATTTCGAAAAAAATTCAAAACAATATTTTCTTGAAAAAATTTGAAAAAACCGATCCGGGCACGGATCCGGTAACCGATTCGGTCACCAGTCCGGACATCGATAAAAATGAAGATTTCAAAAAAAATTCAAAAAAATATTTTCGTGAAAAAATTTCAAAAAACCGATCCGGGCACGGATCCGGTAACCGAACCGGTCACCAGTCCGGACATCGATAAAAATGAAAATTTCAAAAAAAATTCAAAAAAATATTTTCGTGAAAAAATTCCAAAAAACCGATCCGGGCACGGATCCGTTAACCGATCCGGTCACCAGTCCGGACACCGATAAAAAAAAATTTTTGAAGAAAATCCGAAAAATTATTTCCTTGAAAAAATTTGAAAAAACCGATGCGGGCACGGATCCCTTAACCGATCCGGTCACCAGTTCGGACATCGATAAAAATGGAAATTTCGAAAAAAATTCAAAAAAATATTTTCTTGAAGAAATTTGAAAAAACCGATCCGGGCACGGATCCGGTAACCGATCCGGTCGCCAGTCCGGACATCGAAAAAAATGAAAATTTCAAAAAAAATTCGAAAAAATATTTTCGTGAAAAACTTTTAAAAAACCGATCCGGGCACGGATCCGGTAACCGATCCGGTCACCAGTCCGGACACCGATAAAAAAAAAATTTTGTAAAAAATTCAAAAAAATATTATCTTGAAAAAATTTGAAAAAACCGATCCGGGCACGGATCCGTTAACCGATCCGGTCACCAGTCCGGACATCGAAAAAATGAAAATTTCAAAAAAAATTCAAAAAAATATTTTCGTGAAAAAATTTTAAAAAACCGATCCGGGCACGGATCCGGTAACCGATCCGGTCACCAGTCCGGACACCGATAAAAAAAAAATTTTGAAGAAAATTCAAAAAATTATTTTGTTGGAAAAATTTGAAAAAACCGATCCGGGCACGGATCCGTTAACGGATCCGGTCACCAGTCCGGACACCGATAAAAATAAAAATTTTGAAGAAAATTCAAAAGAATATTTTCTTGAAAAAATTTGGAAAAACCGATCCGGGCACGGATCCGGTAACCGATCCGGTCACCAGTCCGGACATCGATAAAAATGAAGATTTCAAAAAAAATTCAAAAAAATATTTTCGTGAAAAAATTTCAAAAAACCGATCCGGGCACGGATCCGGTAACCGAACCGGTCACCAGTCCGGACATCGATAAAAATGAAAATTTCAAAAAAAATTCAAAAAAATATTTTCGTGAAAAAATTCCAAAAAACCGATCCGGGCACGGATCCGGTAATCGATCCGGTCACCAGTCCGGACATCGATAAAAATGAAAATTTCAAAAAAAATTCAAAAAAATATTTTCGTGAAAAAATTTCAAAAAACCGATCCGGGCACGGATTCGGTAACCGATCCGGTCACCAGTCCGGACACCGATAAAAAAAAATTTTTGAAGAAAATCCGAAAAATTATTTCCTTGAAAAAATTTGAGAAAACCGATGCGGGCACGGATCCCTTAACCGATCCGGTCACCAGTCCGGACATCGATAAAAATGGAAATTTCGAAAAAAATTCAAAAAAATATTTTCTTGAAGAAATTTGAAAAAACCGATCCGGGCACGGATCCGGTAACCGATCCGGTCGCCAGTCCGGACATCGAAAAAAATGAAAATTTCAAAAAAAATCCGAAAAAATATTTTCGTGAAAAACTTTTAAAAAACCGATCCGGGCACGGATCCGGTAACCGATCCGGTCACCAGTCCGGACACCGATAAAAAAAAAATTTTGTAAAAAATTCAAAAAAATATTATCTTGAAAAAATTTGAAAAAACCGATCCGGGCACGGATCCGTTAACCGATCCGGTCACCAGTCCGGACATCGAAAAAATGAAAATTTCAAAAAAAATTCGAAAAAATATTTTCGTGAAAAACTTTTAAAAAACCGATCCGGGCACGGATCCGGTAACCGATCCGGTCACCAGTCCGGACATCGATAAAAATGAAAATTTCAAAAAAAATTCAAAAAAATATTTTCGTGAAAAAATTCCAAAAAACCGATCCGGGCACGGATCCGTTAACCGATCCGGTCACCAGTCCGGACATCGATAAAAATGAAAATTTCGAAAAAAATTCAAAACAATATTTTCTTGAAAAAATTTGAAAAAACCGATCCGGGCACGGATCCGGTAACTGATCCGGTCGCCAGTCCGGACATCGAAAAAAATGAAAATTTCAAAAACAATTCGAAAAAATATTTTCGTGAAAAACTTTTAAAAAACCGATCCGGGCACGGATCCGGTAACCGATCCGGTCACCAGTCCGGACACCGATAAAAAAAAAATTTTGTAGAAAATTCAAAAAAATATTATCTTGAAAAAATTTGAAAAAACCGATCCGGGCACGGATCCGTTAACCGATCCGGTCACCAGTCCGGACACCGAAAAAAATGAAGATTTCAAAAAAAATTCAAAAAAATATTTTCGTGAAAAAATTCCAAAAAACCGATCCGGGCACGGATCCGGAAACCGATCCGGTCACCAGTCCGGACACCGATAAAAAAAAAATTCTGAAGAAAATCCAGAAAATTATTTTCTTGAAAAAATTTGAAAAAACCGATCCGGGCACGGATCCCTTAACCGATCCGGTCACCAGTCCGGACATCGATAGAAATGGAAATTTCGAAAAAAATTCAAAAAAATATTTTCTTGAAGAAATTTGAAAAAACCGATCCGGGCACGGATCCGGTAACCGATCCGGTCGCCAGTCCGGACATCGAAAAAAATGAAAATTTCAAAAACAATTCGAAAAAATATTTTCGTGAAAAACTTTTAAAAAACCGATCCGGGCACGGATCCGGTAACCGATCCGGTCACCAGTCCGGACACCGATAAAAAAAAAATTCTGAAGAAAATCCAGAAAATTATTTTCTTGAAAAAATTTGAAAAAACCGATCCGGGCACGGATCCGTTAACCGATCCGGTCACCAGTCCGGACATCGATAAAAATGAAAATTTCGAAAAAAATTCGAAACAATATTTTCTTGAAAAAATTTGAAAAAACCGATCCGGGCACGGATCCGTTAACCGATCCGGTCACCAGTCCGGACATCGATAAAAATGAAAATTTCGAAAAAAATTCAAAACAATATTTTCTTGAAAAAATTTGAAAAAACCGATCCGGGCACGGATCCGGTAACCGATTCGGTCACCAGTCCGGACATCAATAAAAATGAAGATTTCAAAAAAAATTCAAAAAAATATTTTCGTGAAAAAATTTCAAAAAACCGATCCGGGCACGGATCCGGTAACCGATCCGGTCACCAGTCCGGACATCGATAAAAATGAAAATTTCAAAAGAAATTCAAAAAAATATTTTCGTGAAAAAATTCCAAAAAACCGATCCGGTCACCAGTCCGGACACCGATAAAAAAAAAATTCTGAAGAAAATCCAGAAAATTATTTTCTTGAAAAAATTTGAAAAAACCGATCCGGGCACGGATCCGTTAACCGATCCGGTCACCAGTCCGGACATCGAAAAAAATGAAAATTTCAAAAAAAATTCAAAAAAATATTTTCGTGAAAAAATTTTAAAAAACCGATCCGGGCACGGATCCGGTAACCGATCCGGTCACCACTGGACACCGATAAAAAAAAATTTTGAAGAAAATTCAAAAAAATATTTTCTTGGAAAAATTTGAAAAAACCGATCCGGGCACGGATCCGTTAACTGATCCGGTCACCAGTCCGGACACCAATAAAAATAAAAATTTTGAAAAAAATTCAAAAAAATATTTTCTTGAAAAAATCTGAAAAATCCGATCCGGGCACGGATCCGGTAACCGATCCGGTCACCAGTCCGGACACCGATAAAAATAAAAATTTTGAAAAAAATTCAAAAAAATATTTTCTTGGAAAAATTTGAAAAAACCGATCCGGGCACGGATCCGTTAACCGATCCGGTCACCAGTCCGGACACCAATAAAAATAAAAATTTTGAAAAAAATTCAAAAAAATATTTTTTTGAAAAAATCTGAAAAATCCGATCCGGGCACGGATCCGGTAACCGATCCGGTCACCAGTCCGGACACCGATAAAAATAAAAAATTCGAAGAAAATTCAAAACAATATTTTCTTGAAAAAATTTGAAAAAACCGATCCGGGCACGGATCCGGTAACCGATCCGGTCACCAGTCCGGACATCGATAAAAATGAAAATTTCAAAAAAAATTCAAAAAAATATTTTCGTGAAAAAATTCCAAAAAACCGATCCGGGCACGGATCCGGTAACCGATCCGGTCACCAGTCCGGACACCGATAAAAAAAAAATTTTGTAGAAAATTCAAAAAAATATTATCTTGAAAAAATTTGAAAAAACCGATCCGGGCACGGATCCGTTAACCGATCCGGTCACCAGTCCGGACACCGAAAAAAATGAAGATTTCAAAAAAAATTCAAAAAAATATTTTCGTGAAAAAATTTCAAAAAACCGATCCGGGCACGGATCCGGTAACCGATCCGGTCACCAGTCCGGACATCGATAAAAATGAAAATTTCAAAAAAAATTCAAAAAAATATTTTCGTGAAAAAATTCCAAAAAACCGATCCGGGCACGGATCCGGTAACCGATCCGGTCACCAGTCCGGACACCGATAAAAAAAAAATTCTGAAGAAAATCCAGAAAATTATTTTCTTGAAAAAATTTGAAAAAACCGATCCGGGCACGGATCCGTTAACCGATCCGGTCACCAGTCCGGACATCGATAAAAATGAAAATTTCGAAAAAAATTCGAAACAATATTTTCTTGAAAAAATTTGAAAAAACCGATCCGGGCACGGATCCGTTAACCGATCCGGTCACCAGTCCGGACATCGATAAAAATGAAAATTTCGAAAAAAATTCAAAACAATATTTTCTTGAAAAAATTTGAAAAAACCGATCCGGGCACGGATCCGGTAACCGATTCGGTCACCAGTCCGGACATCAATAAAAATGAAGATTTCAAAAAAAATTCAAAAAAATAATTTCGTGAAAAAATTTCAAAAAACCGATCCGGGCACGGATCCGGTAACCGATCCGGTCACCAGTCCGGACATCGATAAAAATGGAAATTTTGTAGAAAATTCAAAAAAATATTATCTTGAAAAAATTTGAAAAAACCGATCCGGGCACGGATCCGTTAACCGATCCCGTCACCAGTCCGGACACCGAAAAAAATGAAGATTTCAAAAAAAATTCAAAAAAATATTTTCGTGAAAAAATTCCAAAAAACCGATCCGGGCACGGATCCGGAAACCGATCCGGTCACCAGTCCGGACACCGATAAAAAAAAAATTCTGAAGAAAATCCAGAAAATTATTTTCTTGAAAAAATTTGAAAAAACCGATCCGGGCACGGATCCCTTAACCGATCCGGTCACCAGTCCGGACATCGATAGAAATGGAAATTTCGAAAAAAATTCAAAAAAATATTTTCTTGAAGAAATTTGAAAAAACCGATCCGGGCACGGATCCGGTAACCGATCCGGTCGCCAGTCCGGACATCGAAAAAAATGAAAATTTCAAAAACAATTCGAAAAAATATTTTCGTGAAAAACTTTTAAAAAACCGATCCGGGCACGGATCCGGTAACCGATCCGGTCACCAGTCCGGACACCGATAAAAAAAAAATTCTGAAGAAAATCCAGAAAATTATTTTCTTGAAAAAATTTGAAAAAACCGATCCGGGCACGGATCCGTTAACCGATCCGGTCACCAGTCCGGACATCGATAAAAATGAAAATTTCGAAAAAAATTCGAAACAATATTTTCTTGAAAAAATTTGAAAAAACCGATCCGGGCACGGATCCGTTAACCGATCCGGTCACCAGTCCGGACATCGATAAAAATGAAAATTTCGAAAAAAATTCAAAACAATATTTTCTTGAAAAAATTTGAAAAAACCGATCCGGGCACGGATCCGGTAACCGATTCGGTCACCAGTCCGGACATCAATAAAAATGAAGATTTCAAAAAAAATTCAAAAAAATATTTTCGTGAAAAAATTTCAAAAAACCGATCCGGGCACGGATCCGGTAACCGATCCGGTCACCAGTCCGGACATCGATAAAAATGAAAATTTCAAAAGAAATTCAAAAAAATATTTTCGTGAAAAAATTCCAAAAAACCGATCCGGTCACCAGTCCGGACACCGATAAAAAAAAAATTCTGAAGAAAATCCAGAAAATTATTTTCTTGAAAAAATTTGAAAAAACCGATCCGGGCACGGATCCGTTAACCGATCCGGTCACCAGTCCGGACATCGAAAAAAATGAAAATTTCAAAAAAAATTCAAAAAAATATTTTCGTGAAAAAATTTTAAAAAACCGATCCGGGCACGGATCCGGTAACCGATCCGGTCACCACTGGACACCGATAAAAAAAAATTTTGAAGAAAATTCAAAAAAATATTTTCTTGGAAAAATTTGAAAAAACCGATCCGGGCACGGATCCGTTAACTGATCCGGTCACCAGTCCGGACACCAATAAAAATAAAAATTTTGAAAAAAATTCAAAAAAATATTTTCTTGAAAAAATCTGAAAAATCCGATCCGGGCACGGATCCGGTAACCGATCCGGTCACCAGTCCGGACACCGATAAAAATAAAAATTTTGAAAAAAATTCAAAAAAATATTTTCTTGGAAAAATTTGAAAAAACCGATCCGGGCACGGATCCGTTAACCGATCCGGTCACCAGTCCGGACACCAATAAAAATAAAAATTTTGAAAAAAATTCAAAAAAATATTTTTTTGAAAAAATCTGAAAAATCCGATCCGGGCACGGATCCGGTAACCGATCCGGTCACCAGTCCGGACACCGATAAAAATAAAAAATTCGAAGAAAATTCAAAACAATATTTTCTTGAAAAAATTTGAAAAAACCGATCCGGGCACGGATCCGGTAACCGATCCGGTCACCAGTCCGGACATCGATAAAAATGAAAATTTCAAAAAAAATTCAAAAAAATATTTTCGTGAAAAAATTCCAAAAAACCGATCCGGGCACGGATCCGGTAACCGATCCGGTCACCAGTCCGGACACCGATAAAAAAAAAATTTTGTAGAAAATTCAAAAAAATATTATCTTGAAAAAATTTGAAAAAACCGATCCGGGCACGGATCCGTTAACCGATCCGGTCACCAGTCCGGACACCGAAAAAAATGAAGATTTCAAAAAAAATTCAAAAAAATATTTTCGTGAAAAAATTTCAAAAAACCGATCCGGGCACGGATCCGGTAACCGATCCGGTCACCAGTCCGGACATCGATAAAAATGAAAATTTCAAAAAAAATTCAAAAAAATATTTTCGTGAAAAAATTCCAAAAAACCGATCCGGGCACGGATCCGGTAACCGATCCGGTCACCAGTCCGGACACCGATAAAAAAAAAATTCTGAAGAAAATCCAGAAAATTATTTTCTTGAAAAAATTTGAAAAAACCGATCCGGGCACGGATCCGTTAACCGATCCGGTCACCAGTCCGGACATCGATAAAAATGAAAATTTCGAAAAAAATTCGAAACAATATTTTCTTGAAAAAATTTGAAAAAACCGATCCGGGCACGGATCCGTTAACCGATCCGGTCACCAGTCCGGACATCGATAAAAATGAAAATTTCGAAAAAAATTCAAAACAATATTTTCTTGAAAAAATTTGAAAAAACCGATCCGGGCACGGATCCGGTAACCGATCCGGTCACCAGTCCGGACATCGATAAAAATGAAAATTTCAAAAGAAATTCAAAAAAATATTTTCGTGAAAAAATTTTAAAAAACCGATCCGGGCACGGATCCGGTAACCGATCCGGTCACCACTGGACACCGATAAAAAAAAATTTTGAAGAAAATTCAAAAAAATATTTTCTTGGAAAAATTTGAAAAAACCGATCCGGGCACGGATCCGTTAACTGATCCGGTCACCAGTCCGGACACCGATAAAAATAAAAATTTTGAAAAAAATTCAAAAAAATATTTTCTTGGAAAAATTTGAAAAAACCGATCCGGGCACGGATCCGTTAACCGATCCGGTCACCAGTCCGGACACCAATAAAAATAAAAATTTTGAAAAAAATTCAAAAAAATATTTTTCTGAAAAAATCTGAAAAATCCGATCCGGGCACGGATCCGGTAAATGATCCGGTCACCAGTCCGGACACCGATAAAAATAAAAAATTCGAAGAAAATTCAAAACAATATTTTCTTGAAAAAATTTGAAAAAACCGATCCGGGCACGGATCCGTTAACCGATCCGGTCACCAGTCCGGACATCGATAAAAATGAAAATTTCAAAAAAAATTCAAAAAAATATTTTCGTGAAAAAATTCCAAAAAACCGATCCGGGCACGGATCCGGTAACCGATCCGGTCACCAGTCCGGACACCGATAAAAAAAAAATTCTGAAGAAAATCCAGAAAATTATTTTCTTGAAAAAATTTGAAAAAACCGATCCGGGCACGGATCCGTTAACCGATCCGGTCACCAGTCCGGACATCGATAAAAATGAAAATTTCGAAAAAAATTCAAAAAAATATTTTCTCGAAAAAATTTGAAAAAACCGATCCGGGCACGGATCCGGTAACCGATCCGGTCACCAGTCCGGACATCGATAAAAATGAAGATTTCAAAAAAAATTCAAAGAAATATTTTCGTGAAAAAATTTGAAAAAACCGATCCGGGCACGGATCCGGTAACCGATCCGGTCACCAGTCCGGACATCGATAAGAATGAAAATTTCAAAAAAAATTCAAAAAAATATTTTCGTGAAAAAATTTCAAAAGACCGATCCGGGCACGGATCCGGTAACCGATCCGGTCACCAGTCCGGACACCGATAAAAAAAAAATTTTGAAGAAAATCCAAAAAATTATTTTCTTGAAAAAATTTGAAAAAACCGATCCGGGCACGGATCCGTTAACCGATCCGGTCACCAGTCCGGACACCGAAAAAAATGAAGATTTCAAAAAAAATTCAAAAAAATATTTTCGTGAAAAAATTTCAAAAAACCGATCCGGGCACGGATCCGGTAACCGATCCGGTCACTAGTCCGGACATCGATAAAAATGAAAATTTCAAAAAAAATTCAAAAAAATATTTTCGTGAAAAAATTCCAAAAAACCGATCCGGGCACGGACCCGGTAACCGATCCGGTCACCAGTCCGGACATCGATAAAAATGAAAATTTCGAAAAAAATTCAAAACAATATTTTCTTGAAAAAATTTGAAAAAACCGATCCGGGCACGGATCCGGTAACCGATCCGGTCGCCAGTCCGGACATCGAAAAAAATGAAAATTTCAAAAACAATTCGAAAAAATATTTTCGTGAAAAACTTTTAAAAAACCGATCCGGGCACGGATCCGGTAACCGATCCGGTCACCAGTCCGGACACCGATAAAAAAAAAATTTTGTAGAAAATTCAAAAAAATATTATCTTGAAAAAATTTGAAAAAACCGATCCGGGCACGGATCCGTTCACCGATCCGGTCACCAGTCCGGACACCGAAAAAAATGAAGATTTCAAAAAAAATTCAAAAAAATATTTTCGTGAAAAAATTCCAAAAAACCGATCCGGTCACCAGTCCGGACACCGATAAAAAAAAAATTCTGAAGAAAATCCAGAAAATTATTTTCTTGAAAAAATTTGAAAAAACCGATCCGGGCACGGATCCCTTAACCGATCCGGTCACCAGTCCGGACATCGATAAAAATGGAAATTTCGAAAAAAATTCAAAAAAATATTTTCTTGAAGAAATTTGAAAAAACCGATCCGGGCACGGATCCGGTAACCGATCCGGTCGCCAGTCCGGACATCGAAAAAAATGAAAATTTCAAAAACAATTCGAAAAAATATTTTCGTGAAAAACTTTTAAAAAACCGATCCGGGCACGGATCCGGTAACCGATCCGGTCACCAGTCCGGACACCGATAAAAAAAAAATTCTGAAGAAAATCCAGAAAATTATTTTCTTGAAAAAATTTGAAAAAACCGATCCGGGCACGGATCCGTTAACCGATCCGGTCACCAGTCCGGACATCGATAAAAATGAAAATTTCGAAAAAAATTCGAAACAATATTTTCTTGAAAAAATTTGAAAAAACCGATCCGGGCACGGATCCGTTAACCGATCCGGTCACCAGTCCGGACATCGATAAAAATGAAAATTTCGAAAAAAATTCAAAACAATATTTTCTTGAAAAAATTTGAAAAAACCGATCCGGGCACGGATCCGGTAACCGATTCGGTCACCAGTCCGGACATCAATAAAAATGAAGATTTCAAAAAAAATTCAAAAAAATATTTTCGTGAAAAAATTTCAAAAAACCGATCCGGGCACGGATCCGGTAACCGATCCGGTCACCAGTCCGGACATCGATAAAAATGAAAATTTCAAAAGAAATTCAAAAAAATATTTTCGTGAAAAAATTCCAAAAAACCGATCCGGGCACGGATCCGGTAACCGATCCGGTCACCAGTCCGGACATCGATAAAAATGAAAATTTCAAAAAAAATTCAAAAAAATATTTTCGTGAAAAAATTCCAAAAAACCGATCCGGGCACGGATCCGGTAACCGATCCGGTCACCAGTCCGGACACCGATAAAAAAAAAATTTTGTAGAAAATTCGAAACAATATTTTCTTGAAAAAATTTGAAAAAACCGATCCGGGCACGGATCCGTTAACCGATCCGGTCACCAGTCCGGACATCGATAAAAATGAAAATTTCGAAAAAAATTCAAAACAATATTTTCTTGAAAAAATTTGAAAAAACCGATCCGGGCACGGATCCGGTAACCGATTCGGTCACCAGTCCGGACATCAATAAAAATGAAGATTTCAAAAAAAATTCAAAAAAATAATTTCGTGAAAAAATTTCAAAAAACCGATCCGGGCACGGATCCGGTAACCGATCCGGTCACCAGTCCGGACATCGATAAAAATGAAAATTTCAAAAGAAATTCAAAAAAATATTTTCGTGAAAAAATTTTAAAAAACCGATCCGGGCACGGATCCGGTAACCGATCCGGTCACCACTGGACACCGATAAAAAAAAATTTTGAAGAAAATTCAAAAAAATATTTTCTTGGAAAAATTTGAAAAAACCGATCCGGGCACGGATCCGTTAACTGATCCGGTCACCAGTCCGGACACCGATAAAAATAAAAATTTCGAAAAAAATTCAAAAAAATATTTTCTTGGAAAAATTTGAAAAAACCGATCCGGGCACGGATCCGGTAACCGATCCGGTCACCAGTCCGGACATCGATAAAAATGAAGATTTCAAAAAAAATTCAAAGAAATATTTTCGTGAAAAAATTTGAAAAAACCGATCCGGGCACGGATCCGGTAACCGATCCGGTCACCAGTCCGGACATCGATAAGAATGAAAATTTCAAAAAAAATTCAAAAAAATATTTTCATGAAAAAATTTCAAAAGACCGATCCGGGCACGGATCCGGTAACCGATCCGGTCACCAGTCCGGACACCGATAAAAAAAAAATTTTGAAGAAAATCCAAAAAATTATTTTCTTGAAAAAATTTGAAAAAACCGATCCGGGCACGGATCCGGTAACCGATCCGGTCACCAGTCCGGACACCGATAAAAAAAAAATTCTGAAGAAAATCCAGAGAATTATTTTCTTGAAAAAATTTGAAAAAACCGATGCGGGCACGGATCCGTTAACCGATCCGGTCACCAGTCCGGACACCGATAAAAATGAAGATTTCAAAAAAAAATTCAAAGAAATATTTTCGTGAAAAAATTTCAAAAAACCGATCCGGGCACGGATTCGGTAACCGATCCGGTCACCAGTCCGGACACCGATAAAAAAAAATTTTTGAAGAAAATCCGAAAAATTATTTCCTTGAAAAAATTTGAAAAAACCGATGCGGGCACGGATCCCTTAACCGATCCGGTCACCAGTCCGGACATCGATAAAAATGGAAATTTCGAAAAAAATTCAAAAAAATATTTTCTTGAAGAAATTTGAAAAAACCGATCCGGGCACGGATCCGGTAACCGATCCGGTCGCCAGTCCGGACATCGAAAAAAATGAAAATTTCAAAAACAATTCGAAAAAATATTTTCGTGAAAAACTTTTAAAAAACCGATCCGGGCACGGATCCGGTAACCGATCCGGTCACCAGTCCGGACACCGATAAAAAAAAATTTTGTAGAAAATTCAAAAAAATATTATCTTGAAAAAATTTGAAAAAACCGATCCGGGCACGGATCCGTTAACCGATCCGGTCACCAGTCCGGACACCGAAAAAAATGAAGATTTCAAAAAAAATTCAAAAAAATATTTTCGTGAAAAAATTTCAAAAAACCGATCCGGGCACGGATCCGGTAACCGATCCGGTCACCAGTCCGGACATCGATAAAAATGAAAATTTCAAAAAAAATTCAAAAAAATATTTTCGTGAAAAAATTCCAAAAAACCGATCCGGGCACGGATCCGGTAACCGATCCGGTCACCAGTCCGGACACCGATAAAAAAAAAATTCTGAAGAAAATCCAGAAAATCATTTTCTTGAAAAAATTTGAAAAAACCGATCCGGGCACGGATCCGTTAACCGATCCGGTCACCAGTCCGGACATCGATAAAAATGAAAATTTCGAAAAAAATTCGAAACAATATTTTCTTGAAAAAATTTGAAAAAACCGATCCGGGCACGGATCCGTTAACCGATCCGGTCACCAGTCCGGACATCGATAAAAATGAAAATTTCGAAAAAAATTCAAAACAATATTTTCTTGAAAAAATTTGAAAAAACCGATCCGGGCACGGATCCGGTAACCGATCCGGTCGCCAGTCCGGACATCGAAAAAAATGAAAATTTCAAAAACAATTCGAAAAAATATTTTCGTGAAAAACTTTTAAAAAACCGATCCGGGCACGGATCCGGTAACCGATCCGGTCACCAGTCCGGACACCGATAAAAAAAAAATTTTGTAGAAAATTCAAAAAAATATTATCTTGAAAAAATTTGAAAAAACCGATCCGGGCACGGATCCGTTAACCGATCCGGTCACCAGTCCGGACACCGAAAAAAATGAAGATTTCAAAAAAAATTCAAAAAAATATTTTCGTGAAAAAATGTCAAAAAACCGATCCGGGCACGGATCCGGTAACCGATCCGGTCACCAGTCCGGACATCGATAAAAATGAAAATTTCAAAAAAAATTCAAAAAAATATTTTCGTGAAAAAATTCCAAAAAACCGATCCGGGCACGGATCCGGTAACCGATCCGGTCACCAGTCCGGACACCGATAAAAATAAAAATTTTGAAGAAAATAAAAAAGAATATTTTCTTGAAGAAATTTGAAAAAACCGATCCGGGCACGGATCCGTTAACCGATCCGGTCACCAGTCCGGACATCGATAAAAATGAAAATTTCGAAAAAAATTCGAAACAATATTTTCTTGAAAAAATTTGAAAAAACCGATCCGGGCACGGATCCGTTAACCGATCCGGTCACCAGTCCGGACATCGATAAAAATGAAAATTTCGAAAAAAATTCAAAACAATATTTTCTTGAAAAAATTTGAAAAAACCGATCCGGGCACGGATCCGGTAACCGATTCGGTCACCAGTCCGGACATCAATAAAAATGAAGATTTCAAAAAAAATTCAAAAAAATAATTTCGTGAAAAAATTTCAAAAAACCGATCCGGGCACGGATCCGGTAACCGATCCGGTCACCAGTCCGGACATCGATAAAAATGAAAATTTCAAAAGAAATTCAAAAAAATATTTTCGTGAAAAAATTTTAAAAAACCGATCCGGGCACGGATCCGGTAACCGATCCGGTCACCACTGGACACCGATAAAAAAAAATTTTGAAGAAAATTCAAAAAAATATTTTCTTGGAAAAATTTGAAAAAACCGATCCGGGCACGGATCCGTTAACTGATCCGGTCACCAGTCCGGACACCAATAAAAATAAAAATTTTGAAAAAAATTCAAAAAAATATTTTCTTGAAAAAATCTGAAAAATCCGATCCGGGCACGGATCCGGTAACCGATCCGGTCACCAGTCCGGACACCGATAAAAATAAAAACTTCGAAAAAAATTCAAAAAAATATTTTCTTGGAAAAATTTGAAAAAACCGATCCGGGCACGGATCCGTTAACCGATCCGGTCACCAGTCCGGACACCAATAAAAATAAAAATTTTGAAAAAAATTCAAAAAAATATTTTTTTGAAAAAATCTGAAAAATCCGATCCGGGCACGGATCCGGTAACCGATCCGGTCACCAGTCCGGACACCGATAAAAATAAAAAATTCGAAGAAAATTCAAAACAATATTTTCTTGAAAAAATCTGAAAAATCCGATCCGGGCACGGATCCGGTAACCGATCCGGTCACCAGTCCGGACACCGATAAAAATAAAAATTTTGAAGAAAATTCAAAAGAATATTTTCTTGAAGAAATTTGAAAAAACCGATCCGGGCACGGATCCGGTAACCGATCCGGTCACCAGTCCGGACACCAATAAAAAAAAAAATTTTGAAAAAAATTCAAAAAAATATTTTCTTGAAAAAATCTGAAAAATCCGATCCGGGCACGGATCCGGTAACCGATCCGGTCACCAGTCCGGACATCGATAAAAATGAAAATTTCAAAAAAACTTCAAAAAAATATTCTCGTGAAAAAATTTGAAAAAACCGATCCGGGCACGGATCCGGTAACCGATCCGGTCACCAGTCCGGACACCGATAAAAATAAAAATTTTGAGGAAAATTCAAAAGAATATTTTCTTGAAGAAATTTGAAAAAACCGATCCGGGCACGGATCCGGTAACCGATCCGGTCACCAGTCCGGACATCGAAAAGAATGGAAATTTCAAAAAAAATTCAAAAAAATATTTTCGTGGAAAAATTTTAAAAAACCGATCCGGGCACGGATCCGGTAACCGATCCGGTCACCAGTCCGGACACCGATAAAAATAAAATTTTGAAGAAAAGTCAAAAAAATATTTTCTTGCAAAAATTGGAAAAAACTGATCCGGGCACGGATCCGTTAACCGATCCGGTCACCAGTCCGGACACCAATAAAAATAAAAATTTTGAAAAAAATTCAAAAAAATATTTTCTTGAAAAAATCTGAAAAATCCGATCCGGGCACGGATCCGGTAACCGATCCGGTCACCAGTCCGGACATCGATAAAAATGAAAATTTCAAAAAAAATTCAAAAAAATATTTTCGTGAAAAAATTCCAAAAAACCGATCCGGGCACGGATCCGGTAACCGATCCGGTCACCAGTCCGGACACCGATAAAAATAAAAATTTTGAAGAAAATAAAAAAGAATATTTTCTTGAAGAAATTTGAAAAAACCGATCCGGGCACGGATCCGGTAACCGATCCGGTCACCAGTCCGGACACCGATAAAAATGGAAATTTCGAAAAAAATTCAAAAAAATATTTTCGTGAAAAAATTTTAAAAAACCGATCCGGGCACGGATCCGGTAACCGATCCGGTCACCAGTCCGGACATCGATAAAAATGAAAATTTCAAAAGAAATTCAAAAAAATATTTTCGTGAAAAAATTCCAAAAAACCGATCCGGGCACGGATCCGGAAACCGATCCGGTCACCAGTCCGGACACCGATAAAAAAAAAATTCTGAAGAAAATCCAGAAAATTATTTTCTTGAAAAAATTTGAAAAAACCGATCCGGGCACGGATCCGTTAACCGATCCGGTCACCAGTCCGGACATCGAAAAAAATGAAAATTTCAAAAAAAATTCAAAAAAATATTTTCGTGAAAAAATTTTAAAAAACCGATCCGGGCACGGATCCGGTAACCGATCCGGTCACCACTGGACACCGATAAAAAAAAATTTTGAAGAAAATTCAAAAAAATATTTTCTTGGAAAAATTTGAAAAAACCGATCCGGGCACGGATCCGTTAACTGATCCGGTCACCAGTCCGGACACCAATAAAAATAAAAATTTTGAAAAAAATTCAAAAAAAAAAAAATTCAAAAAAATATTTTCGTGAAAAAATTCCAAAAAACCGATCCGGTCACCAGTCCGGACACCGATAAAAAAAAAATTCTGAAGAAAATCCAGAAAATTATTTTCTTGAAAAAATTTGAAAAAACCGATCCGGGCACGGATCCGTTAACCGATCCGGTCACCAGTCCGGACATCGAAAAAAATGAAAATTTCAAAAAAAATTCAAAAAAATATTTTCGTGAAAAAATTTTAAAAAACCGATCCGGGCACGGATCCGGTAACCGATCCGGTCACCACTGGACACCGATAAAAAAAAATTTTGAAGAAAATTCAAAAAAATATTTTCTTGGAAAAATTTGAAAAAACCGATCCGGGCACGGATCCGTTAACTGATCCGGTCACCAGTCCGGACACCAATAAAAATAAAAATTTTGAAAAAAATTCAAAAAAATATTTTCTTGAAAAAATCTGAAAAATCCGATCCGGGCACGGATCCGGTAACCGATCCGGTCACCAGTCCGGACCCCGATAAAAAAAAAATTCTGAAGAAAATCCAGAAAATTATTTTCTTGAAAAAATTTGAAAAAACCGATCCGGGCACGGATCCGTTAACCGATCCGGTCACCAGTCCGGACATCGAAAAAAATGAAAATTTCAAAAAAAATTCAAAAAAATATTTTCGTGAAAAAATTTTAAAAAACCGATCCGGTCACCAGTCCGGACACCGATAAAAAAAAAATTCTGAAGAAAATCCAGAAAATTATTTTCTTGAAAAAATTTGAAAAAACCGATCCGGGCGCGGATCCGTTAACCGATCCGGTCACCAGTCCGGACATCGAAAAAAATGAAAATTTCAAAAAAAATTCAAAAAAATATTTTCGTGAAAAAATTCCAAAAAACCGATCCGGTCACCAGTCCGGACACCGATAAAAAAAAAATTCTGAAGAAAATCCAGAAAATTATTTTCTTGAAAAAATTTGAAAAAACCGATCCGGGCACGGATCCGTTAACCGATCCGGTCACCAGTCCGGACATCGAAAAAAATGAAAATTTCAAAAAAAATTCAAAAAAATATTTTCGTGAAAAAATTTTAAAAAACCGATCCGGGCACGGATCCGGTAACCGATCCGGTCACCACTGGACACCGATAAAAAAAAATTTTGAAGAAAATTCAAAAAAATATTTTCTTGGAAAAATTTGAAAAAACCGATCCGGGCACGGATCCGTTAACTGATCCGGTCACCAGTCCGGACACCAATAAAAATAAAAATTTTGAAAAAAATTCAAAAAAAAAAAAATTCAAAAAAATATTTTCGTGAAAAAATTCCAAAAAACCGATCCGGTCACCAGTCCGGACACCGATAAAAAAAAAATTCTGAAGAAAATCCAGAAAATTATTTTCTTGAAAAAATTTGAAAAAACCGATCCGGGCACGGATCCGTTAACCGATCCGGTCACCAGTCCGGACATCGAAAAAAATGAAAATTTCAAAAAAAATTCAAAAAAATATTTTCGTGAAAAAATTTTAAAAAACCGATCCGGGCACGGATCCGGTAACCGATCCGGTCACCACTGGACACCGATAAAAAAAAATTTTGAAGAAAATTCAAAAAAATATTTTCTTGGAAAATTTTGAAAAAACCGATCCGGGCACGGATCCGTTAACTGATCCGGTCACCAGTCCGGACACCAATAAAAATAAAAATTTTGAAAAAAATTCAAAAAAATATTTTCTTGAAAAAATCTGAAAAATCCGATCCGGGCACGGATCCGGTAACCGATCCGGTCACCAGTCCGGACACCGATAAAAATAAAAATTTTGAAAAAAATTCAAAAAAATATTTTCTTGGAAAAATTTGAAAAAACCGATCCGGGCACGGATCCGTTAACCGATCCGGTCACCAGTCCGGACACCGATAAAAATAAAAAATTCGAAGAAAATTCAAAACAATATTTTCTTGAAAAAATCTGAAAAATCCGATCCGGGCACGGATCCGGTAACCGATCCGGTCACCAGTCCGGACACCGATAAAAATAAAAATTTTGAAGAAAATTCAAAAGAATATTTTCTTGAAGAAATTTGAAAAAACCGATCCGGGCACGGATCCGGTAACCGATCCGGTCACCAGTCCGGACACCAATAAAAAAAAAAATTTTGAAAAAAATTCAAAAAAATATTTTCTTGAAAAAATCTGAAAAATCCGATCCGGGCACGGATCCGGTAACCGATCCGGTCACCAGTCCGGACATCGATAAAAATGAAAATTTCAAAAAAACTTCAAAAAAATATTCTCGTGAAAAAATTTGAAAAAACCGATCCGGGCACGGATCCGGTAACCGATCCGGTCACCAGTCCGGACACCGATAAAAATAAAAATTTTGAGGAAAATTCAAAAGAATATTTTCTTGAAGAAATTTGAAAAAACCGATCCGGGCACGGATCCGGTAACCGATCCGGTCACCAGTCCGGACATCGAAAAGAATGGAAATTTCAAAAAAAATTCAAAAAAATATTTTCGTGGAAAAATTTTAAAAAACCGATCCGGGCACGGATCCGGTAACCGATCCGGTCACCAGTCCGGACACCGATAAAAATAAAATTTTGAAGAAAAGTCAAAAAAATATTTTCTTGCAAAAATTGGAAAAAACTGATCCGGGCACGGATCCGTTAACCGATCCGGTCACCAGTCCGGACACCAATAAAAATAAAAATTTTGAAAAAAATTCAAAAAAATATTTTCTTGAAAAAATCTGAAAAATCCGATCCGGGCACGGATCCGGTAACCGACCCGGTCACCAGTCCGGACATCGATAAAAATGAAAATTTCAAAAAAAATTCAAAAAAATATTTTCGTGAAAAAATTCCAAAAAACCGATCCGGGCACGGATCCGGTAACCGATCCGGTCACCAGTCCGGACACCGATAAAAATAAAAATTTTGAAGAAAATAAAAAAGAATATTTTCTTGAAGAAATTTGAAAAAACCGATCCGGGCACGGATCCGGTAACCGATCCGGTCACCAGTCCGGACACCGATAAAAATGGAAATTTCGAAAAAAATTCAAAAAAATATTTTCGTGAAAAAATTTTAAAAAACCGATCCGGGCACGGATCCGGTAACCGATCCGGTCACCAGTCCGGACATCGATAAAAATGAAAATTTCAAAAGAAATTCAAAAAAATATTTTCGTGAAAAAATTCCAAAAAACCGATCCGGGCACGGATCCGGAAACCGATCCGGTCACCAGTCCGGACACCGATAAAAAAAAAATTCTGAAGAAAATCCAGAAAATTATTTTCTTGAAAAAATTTGAAAAAACCGATCCGGGCACGGATCCGTTAACCGATCCGGTCACCAGTCCGGACATCGAAAAGAATGGAAATTTCAAAAAAAATTCAAAAAAATATTTTCGTGGAAAAATTCTAAAAAACCGATCCGGGCACGGATCCGGTAACCGATCCGGTCACCAGTCCGGACACCGATAAAAATAAAATTTTGAAGAAAGGTCAAAAAAATATTTTCTTGCAAAAATTGGAAAAAACTGAACCGGGCACGGATCCGTTAACCGATCCGGTCACCAGTCCGGACACCAATAAAAATAAAAATTTTGAAAAAAATTCAAAAAAATATTTTCTTGAAAAAATCTGAAAAATCCGATCCGGGCACGGATCCGGTAACCGATCCGGTCACCAGTCCGGACATCGATAAAAATGAAAATTTCAAAAAAAATTTAAAAAAATATTTTCGTGAAAAAATTCCAAAAAACCGATCCGGGCACGGATCCGGTAACCGATCCGGTCACCAGTCCGGACTGCAATAAAAAAAAAAATTTTGAAAAAAATTCAAAAAAATATTTTCGTGAAAAAATTCCAAAAAACCGATCCGGGCACGGATCCGGTAACCGATCCGGTCACCAGTCCAGACACCGATAAAAAAAAAATTCTGAAGAAAATCCAAAAAATTATTTTCTTGGAAAAATTTGAAAAAACCGATCCGGGCACGGATCCGGTAACCGATCCGGTCACCAGTCCGGACACCGATAAAAATAAAAATTTTGAAAAAAATTCAAAAAAATATTTTCTTGGAAAAATTTGAAAAAACCGATCCGGGCACGGATCCGTTAACCGATCCGGTCACCAGTCCGGACACCGATAAAAATAAAAAATTCGAAGAAAATTCAAAACAATATTTTCTTGAAAAAATCTGAAAAATCCGATCCGGGCACGGATCCGGTAACCGATCCGGTCACCAGTCCGGACACCGATAAAAATAAAAATTTTGAAGAAAATTCAAAAGAATATTTTCTTGAAGAAATTTGAAAAAACCGATCCGGGCACGGATCCGGTAACCGATCCGGTCACCAGTCCGGACACCAATAAAAAAAAAAATTTTGAAAAAAATTCAAAAAAATATTTTCTTGGAAAAATCTGAAAAATCCGATCCGGGCACGGATCCGGTAACCGATCCGGTCACCAGTCCGGACATCGATAAAAATGAAAATTTCAAAAAAACTTCAAAAAAATATTCTCGTGAAAAAATTTGAAAAAACCGATCCGGGCACGGATCCGGTAACCGATCCGGTCACCAGTCCGGACACCGATAAAAATAAAAATTTTGAGGAAAATTCAAAAGAATATTTTCTTGAAGAAATTTGAAAAAACCGATCCGGGCACGGATCCGGTAACCGATCCGGTCACCAGTCCGGACATCGAAAAGAATGGAAATTTCAAAAAAAATTCAAAAAAATATTTTCGTGGAAAAATTTTAAAAAACCGATCCGGGCACGGATCCGGTAACCGATCCGGTCACCAGTCCGGACACCGATAAAAATAAAATTTTGAAGAAAAGTCAAAAAAATATTTTCTTGCAAAAATTGGAAAAAACTGATCCGGGCACGGATCCGTTAACCGATCCGGTCACCAGTCCGGACACCAATAAAAATAAAAATTTTGAAAAAAATTCAAAAAAATATTTTCTTGAAAAAATCTGAAAAATCCGATCCGGGCACGGATCCGGTAACCGATCCGGTCACCAGTCCGGACATCGATAAAAATGAAAATTTCAAAAAAAATTCAAAAAAATATTTTCGTGAAAAAATTTGAAAAAACCGATCCGGGCACGGATCCGTTAACCGATCCGGTCACCAGTCCGGACACCGATAAAAATAAAAAATTCGAAGAAAATTCAAAACAATATTTTCTTGAAAAAATCTGAAAAATCCGATCCGGGCACGGATCCGGTAACCGATCCGGTCACCAGTCCGGACACCGATAAAAATAAAAATTTTGAAGAAAATTCAAAAGAATATTTTCTTGAAGAAATTTGAAAAAACCGATCCGGGCACGGATCCGGTAACCGATCCGGTCACCAGTCCGGACACCAATAAAAAAAAAAATTTTGAAAAAAATTCAAAAAAATATTTTCTTGAAAAAATCTGAAAAATCCGATCCGGGCACGGATCCGGTAACCGATCCGGTCACCAGTCCGGACATCGATAAAAATGAAAATTTCAAAAAAACTTCAAAAAAATATTCTCGTGAAAAAATTTGAAAAAACCGATCCGGGCACGGATCCGGTAACCGATCCGGTCACCAGTCCGGACACCGATAAAAATAAAAATTTTGAGGAAAATTCAAAAGAATATTTTCTTGAAGAAATTTGAAAAAACCGATCCGGGCACGGATCCGGTAACCGATCCGGTCACCAGTCCGGACATCGAAAAGAATGGAAATTTCAAAAAAAATTCAAAAAAATATTTTCGTGGAAAAATTTTAAAAAACCGATCCGGGCACGGATCCGGTAACCGATCCGGTCACCAGTCCGGACACCGATAAAAATAAAATTTTGAAGAAAAGTCAAAAAAATATTTTCTTGCAAAAATTGGAAAAAACTGATCCGGGCACGGATCCGTTAACCGATCCGGTCACCAGTCCGGACACCAATAAAAATAAAAATTTTGAAAAAAATTCAAAAAAATATTTTCTTGAAAAAATCTGAAAAATCCGATCCGGGCACGGATCCGGTAACCGATCCGGTCACCAGTCCGGACACCGATAAAAATAAAAATTTTGAGGAAAATTCAAAAGAATATTTTCTTGAAGAAATTTGAAAAAACCGATCCGGGCACGGATCCGGTAACCGATCCGGTCACCAGTCCGGACATCGAAAAGAATGGAAATTTCAAAAAAAATTCAAAAAAATATTTTCGTGGAAAAATTTTAAAAAACCGATCCGGGCACGGATCCGGTAACCGATCCGGTCACCAGTCCGGACACCGATAAAAATAAAATTTTGAAGAAAAGTCAAAAAAATATTTTCTTGCAAAAATTGGAAAAAACTGATCCGGGCACGGATCCGTTAACCGATCCGGTCACCAGTCCGGACACCAATAAAAATAAAAATTTTGAAAAAAATTCAAAAAAATATTTTCTTGAAAAAATCTGAAAAATCCGATCCGGGCACGGATCCGGTAACCGATCCGGTCACCAGTCCGGACATCGATAAAAATGAAAATTTCAAAAAAAATTCAAAAAAATATTTTCGTGAAAAAATTTGAAAAAACCGATCCGGGCACGGATCCGTTAACCGATCCGGTCACCAGTCCGGACACCGATAAAAATAAAAAATTCGAAGAAAATTCAAAACAATATTTTCTTGAAAAAATCTGAAAAATCCGATCCGGGCACGGATCCGGTAACCGATCCGGTCACCAGTCCGGACACCGATAAAAATAAAAATTTTGAAGAAAATTCAAAAGAATATTTTCTTGAAGAAATTTGAAAAAACCGATCCGGGCACGGATCCGGTAACCGATCCGGTCACCAGTCCGGACACCAATAAAAAAAAAAATTTTGAAAAAAATTCAAAAAAATATTTTCTTGAAAAAATCTGAAAAATCCGATCCGGGCACGGATCCGGTAACCGATCCGGTCACCAGTCCGGACATCGATAAAAATGAAAATTTCAAAAAAACTTCAAAAAAATATTCTCGTGAAAAAATTTGAAAAAACCGATCCGGGCACGGATCCGGTAACCGATCCGGTCACCAGTCCGGACACCGATAAAAATAAAAATTTTGAGGAAAATTCAAAAGAATATTTTCTTGAAGAAATTTGAAAAAACCGATCCGGGCACGGATCCGGTAACCGATCCGGTCACCAGTCCGGACATCGAAAAGAATGGAAATTTCAAAAAAAATTCAAAAAAATATTTTCGTGGAAAAATTTTAAAAAACCGATCCGGGCACGGATCCGGTAACCGATCCGGTCACCAGTCCGGACACCGATAAAAATAAAATTTTGAAGAAAAGTCAAAAAAATATTTTCTTGCAAAAATTGGAAAAAACTGATCCGGGCACGGATCCGTTAACCGATCCGGTCACCAGTCCGGACACCAATAAAAATAAAAATTTTGAAAAAAATTCAAAAAAATATTTTCTTGAAAAAATCTGAAAAATCCGATCCGGGCACGGATCCGGTAACCGATCCGGTCACCAGTCCGGACATCGATAAAAATGAAAATTTCAAAAAAAATTCAAAAAAATATTTTCGTGAAAAAATTCCAAAAAACCGATCCGGGCACGGATCCGGTAACCGATCCGGTCACCAGTCCGGACACCGATAAAAATAAAAATTTTGAAGAAAATAAAAAAGAATATTTTCTTGAAGAAATTTGAAAAAACCGATCCGGGCACGGATCCGGTAACCGATCCGGTCACCAGTCCGGACACCGATAAAAATGGAAATTTCGAAAAAAATTCAAAAAAATATTTTCGTGAAAAAATTTTAAAAAACCGATCCGGGCACGGATCCGGTAACCGATCCGGTCACCAGTCCGGACATCGATAAAAATGAAAATTTCAAAAGAAATTCAAAAAAATATTTTCGTGAAAAAATTCCAAAAAACCGATCCGGGCACGGATCCGGAAACCGATCCGGTCACCAGTCCGGACACCGATAAAAAAAAAATTCTGAAGAAAATCCAGAAAATTATTTTCTTGAAAAAATTTGAAAAAACCGATCCGGGCACGGATCCGTTAACCGATCCGGTCACCAGTCCGGACATCGAAAAGAATGGAAATTTCAAAAAAAATTCAAAAAAATATTTTCGTGAAAAAATTCCAAAAAACCGATCCGGGCACGGATCCGTTAACCGATCCGGTCACCAGTCCGGACATCGATAAAAATGAAAATTTCGAAAAAAATTCAAAAAAATATTTTCTTGAAAAAATCTGAAAAATCCGATCCGGGCACGGATCCGGTAACCGATCCGGTCACCAGTCCGGACATCGATAAAAATGAAAATTTCAAAAAAAATTTAAAAAAATATTTTCGTGAAAAAATTCCAAAAAACCGATCCGGGCACGGATCCGGTAACCGATCCGGTCACCAGTCCGGACACCGATAAAAATAAAAATTTTGAAGAAAATAAAAAAGAATATTTTCTTGAAGAAATTTGAAAAAACCGATCCGGGCACGGATCCGTTAACCGATCCGGTCACCAGTCCGGACATCGATAAAAATGAAAATTTCGAAAAAAATTCGAAACAATATTTTCTTGAAAAAATTTGAAAAAACCGATCCGGGCACGGATCCGTTAACCGATCCGGTCACCAGTCCGGACATCGATAAAAATGAAAATTTCGAAAAAAATTCAAAACAATATTTTCTTGAAAAAATTTGAAAAAACCGATCCGGGCACGGATCCGGTAACCGATTCGGTCACCAGTCCGGACATCAATAAAAATGAAGATTTCAAAAAAAATTCAAAAAAATAATTTCGTGAAAAAATTTCAAAAAACCGATCCGGGCACGGATCCGGTAACCGATCCGGTCACCAGTCCGGACATCGATAAAAATGAAAATTTCAAAAGAAATTCAAAAAAATATTTTCGTGAAAAAATTTTAAAAAACCGATCCGGGCACGGATCCGGTAACCGATCCGGTCACCACTGGACACCGATAAAAAAAAATTTTGAAGAAAATTCAAAAAAATATTTTCTTGGAAAAATTTGAAAAAACCGATCCGGGCACGGATCCGTTAACCGATCCGGTCACCAGTCCGGACATCGAAAAAAATGAAAATTTCAAAAAAAATTCAAAAAAATATTTTCGTGAAAAAATTTTAAAAAACCGATCCGGGCACGGATCCGGTAACCGATCCGGTCACCACTGGACACCGATAAAAAAAAATTTTGAAGAAAATTCAAAAAAATATTTTCTTGGAAAAATTTGAAAAAACCGATCCGGGCACGGATCCGTTAACTGATCCGGTCACCAGTCCGGACATCGATAAAAATGAAAATTTCAAAAAAAATTCAAAAAAATATTTTCGTGAAAAAATTCCAAAAAACCGATCCGGGCACGGATCCGGTAACCGATCCGGTCACCAGTCCGGACACCGATAAAAATAAAAATTTTGAAGAAAATAAAAAAGAATATTTTCTTGAAGAAATTTGAAAAAACCGATCCGGGCACGGATCCGGTAACCGATCCGGTCACCAGTCCGGACACCGATAAAAATGGAAATTTCGAAAAAAATTCAAAAAAATATTTTCGTGAAAAAATTTTAAAAAACCGATCCGGGCACGGATCCGGTAACCGATCCGGTCACCAGTCCGGACACCGATAGAATAAAAATTCTGAAGAAAATCCAGAAAATTATTTTCTTGAAAAAATTTGAAAAAACCGATCCGGGCACGGATCCGTTAACCGATCCGGTCACCAGTCCGGACATCGATAAAAATGAAAATTTTGAAGAAAATTCAAAAAAATATTTTCTTGAAAAAATTTGAAAAAACCGATCCGGGCACGGATCCGGTAACCGATCCGGTCACCAGTCCGGACATCGATAAGAATGAAGATTTCAAAAAAAATTCAAAGAAATATTTTCGTGAAAAAATTTCAAAAAACCGATCCGGGCACGGATCCGGTAACCGATCCGGTCACCAGTCCGGACTGCAATAAAAAAAAAAATTTTGAAAAAAATTCAAAAAAATATTTTCGTGAAAAAATTCCAAAAAACCGATCCGGGCACGGATCCGGTAACCGATCCGGTCACCAGTCCGGACACCAATAAAAAAAAAAAATTTGAAAAAAATTCAAAAAAATATTTTCTTGAAAAAATCTGAAAAATCCGATCCGGGCACGGATCCGGTAACCGATCCGGTCACCAGTCCGGACATCGATAAAAATGAAAATTTCAAAAAAACTTCAAAAAAATATTCTCGTGAAAAAATTTGAAAAAACCGATCCGGGCACGGATCCGGTAACCGATCCGGTCACCAGTCCGGACACCGATAAAAATAAAAATTTTGAGGAAAATTCAAAAGAATATTTTCTTGAAGAAATTTGAAAAAACCGATCCGGGCACGGATCCGGTAACCGATCCGGTCACCAGTCCGGACATCGAAAAGAATGGAAATTTCAAAAAAAATTCAAAAAAATATTTTCGTGGAAAAATTTTAAAAAACCGATCCGGGCACGGATCCGGTAACCGATCCGGTCACCAGTCCGGACACCGATAAAAATAAAATTTTGAAGAAAAGTCAAAAAAATATTTTCTTGCAAAAATTGGAAAAAACTGATCCGGGCACGGATCCGTTAACCGATCCGGTCACCAGTCCGGACACCAATAAAAATAAAAATTTTGAAAAAAATTCAAAAAAATATTTTCTTGAAAAAATCTGAAAAATCCGATCCGGGCACGGATCCGGTAACCGATCCGGTCACCAGTCCGGACATCGATAAAAATGAAAATTTCAAAAAAAATTCAAAAAAATATTTTCGTGAAAAAATTCCAAAAAACCGATCCGGGCACGGATCCGGTAACCGATCCGGTCACCAGTCCGGACACCGATAAAAATAAAAATTTTGAAGAAAATAAAAAAGAATATTTTCTTGAAGAAATTTGAAAAAACCGATCCGGGCACGGATCCGGTAACCGATCCGGTCACCAGTCCGGACACCGATAAAAATGGAAATTTCGAAAAAAATTCAAAAAAATATTTTCGTGAAAAAATTTTAAAAAACCGATCCGGGCACGGATCCGGTAACCGATCCGGTCACCAGTCCGGACATCGATAAAAATGAAAATTTCAAAAGAAATTCAAAAAAATATTTTCGTGAAAAAATTCCAAAAAACCGATCCGGGCACGGATCCGGAAACCGATCCGGTCACCAGTCCGGACACCGATAAAAAAAAAATTCTGAAGAAAATCCAGAAAATTATTTTCTTGAAAAAATTTGAAAAAACCGATCCGGGCACGGATCCGTTAACCGATCCGGTCACCAGTCCGGACATCGAAAAGAATGGAAATTTCAAAAAAAATTCAAAAAAATATTTTCGTGAAAAAATTCCAAAAAACCGATCCGGGCACGGATCCGTTAACCGATCCGGTCACCAGTCCGGACATCGATAAAAATGAAAATTTCGAAAAAAATTCAAAAAAATATTTTCTTGAAAAAATCTGAAAAATCCGATCCGGGCACGGATCCGGTAACCGATCCGGTCACCAGTCCGGACATCGATAAAAATGAAAATTTCAAAAAAAATTTAAAAAAATATTTTCGTGAAAAAATTCCAAAAAACCGATCCGGGCACGGATCCGGTAACCGATCCGGTCACCAGTCCGGACACCGATAAAAATAAAAATTTTGAAGAAAATAAAAAAGAATATTTTCTTGAAGAAATTTGAAAAAACCGATCCGGGCACGGATCCGTTAACCGATCCGGTCACCAGTCCGGACATCGATAAAAATGAAAATTTCGAAAAAAATTCGAAACAATATTTTCTTGAAAAAATTTGAAAAAACCGATCCGGGCACGGATCCGTTAACCGATCCGGTCACCAGTCCGGACATCGATAAAAATGAAAATTTCGAAAAAAATTCAAAACAATATTTTCTTGAAAAAATTTGAAAAAACCGATCCGGGCACGGATCCGGTAACCGATTCGGTCACCAGTCCGGACATCAATAAAAATGAAGATTTCAAAAAAAATTCAAAAAAATAATTTCGTGAAAAAATTTCAAAAAACCGATCCGGGCACGGATCCGGTAACCGATCCGGTCACCAGTCCGGACATCGATAAAAATGAAAATTTCAAAAGAAATTCAAAAAAATATTTTCGTGAAAAAATTTTAAAAAACCGATCCGGGCACGGATCCGGTAACCGATCCGGTCACCACTGGACACCGATAAAAAAAAATTTTGAAGAAAATTCAAAAAAATATTTTCTTGGAAAAATTTGAAAAAACCGATCCGGGCACGGATCCGTTAACCGATCCGGTCACCAGTCCGGACATCGAAAAAAATGAAAATTTCAAAAAAAATTCAAAAAAATATTTTCGTGAAAAAATTTTAAAAAACCGATCCGGGCACGGATCCGGTAACCGATCCGGTCACCACTGGACACCGATAAAAAAAAATTTTGAAGAAAATTCAAAAAAATATTTTCTTGGAAAAATTTGAAAAAACCGATCCGGGCACGGATCCGTTAACTGATCCGGTCACCAGTCCGGACATCGATAAAAATGAAAATTTCAAAAAAAATTCAAAAAAATATTTTCGTGAAAAAATTCCAAAAAACCGATCCGGGCACGGATCCGGTAACCGATCCGGTCACCAGTCCGGACACCGATAAAAATAAAAATTTTGAAGAAAATAAAAAAGAATATTTTCTTGAAGAAATTTGAAAAAACCGATCCGGGCACGGATCCGGTAACCGATCCGGTCACCAGTCCGGACACCGATAAAAATGGAAATTTCGAAAAAAATTCAAAAAAATATTTTCGTGAAAAAATTTTAAAAAACCGATCCGGGCACGGATCCGGTAACCGATCCGGTCACCAGTCCGGACACCGATAGAATAAAAATTCTGAAGAAAATCCAGAAAATTATTTTCTTGAAAAAATTTGAAAAAACCGATCCGGGCACGGATCCGTTAACCGATCCGGTCACCAGTCCGGACATCGATAAAAATGAAAATTTTGAAGAAAATTCAAAAAAATATTTTCTTGAAAAAATTTGAAAAAACCGATCCGGGCACGGATCCGGTAACCGATCCGGTCACCAGTCCGGACATCGATAAGAATGAAGATTTCAAAAAAAATTCAAAGAAATATTTTCGTGAAAAAATTTCAAAAAACCGATCCGGGCACGGATCCGGTAACCGATCCGGTCACCAGTCCGGACTGCAATAAAAAAAAAAATTTTGAAAAAAATTCAAAAAAATATTTTCGTGAAAAAATTCCAAAAAACCGATCCGGGCACGGATCCGGTAACCGATCCGGTCACCAGTCCAGACACCGATAAAAAAAAAATTCTGAAGAAAATCCAAAAAATTATTTTCTTGGAAAAATTTGAAAAAACCGATCCGGGCACGGATCCGGTAACCGATCCGGTCACCAGTCCGGACACCGATAAAAATAAAAATTTTGAAAAAAATTCAAAAAAATATTTTCTTGAAAAAATTTGAAAAATCCGATCCGGGCACGGATCCGGTAACCGATCCGGTCACCAGTCCGGACATCGATAAAAATGAAAATTTCAAAAAAAATTCAAAAAAATATTTTCGTGAAAAAATTCCAAAAAACCGATCCGGGCACGGATCCGGTAACCGATCCGGTCACCAGTCCGGACACCGATAGAAATAAAAATTTTGAAGAAAATTCAAAAGAATATTTTCTTGAAAAAATTTGAAAAAACCGATCCGGGCACGGATCCGTTAACCTATCCGGTCACCAGTCCAGACACCGATAAAAATGAAAATTTTGAAGAAAATCCAAAAAATTATTTTCTTGAAAAAATTTGAAAAAACCGATCCGGGCACGGATCCGTTAACCGATCCGGTCACCAGTCCGGACACCGATAAAAATGAAAATTTCGAAAAAAATTCAAAGAAATATTATGTGGAAGAAATTTTGAAAAAAAAAAAAAACAAAAAACGCATACCATCACGGATCCGGACACCGATAAAAATGAGAATTCAAAAAAAAATTCAAAAAAATATCTTCTTGAAAAAATTTGAAAAAACCGATTCGGGCACGGATCCGGTAACCGATCCGGTCACCAGTCCGGACACCGATAAAAATAAAAATTTTGAAAAAAATTCAAAAAAATATTTTCTTGAAAAAATTTGAAAAATCCGATCCGGGCACGGATCCGGTAACCGATCCGGTCACCAGTCCGGACATCGATAAAAATGAAAATTTCAAAAAAAATTCAAAAAAATATTTTCGTGAAAAAATTCCAAAAAACCGATCCGGGCACGGATCCGGTAACCGATCCGGTCACCAGTCCGGACACCGATAGAAATAAAAATTTTGAAGAAAATTCAAAAGAATATTTTCTTGAAAAAATTTGAAAAAACCGATCCGGGCACGGATCCGTTAACCTATCCGGTCACCAGTCCAGACACCGATAAAAATGAAAATTTTGAAGAAAATCCAAAAAATTATTTTCTTGAAAAAATTTGAAAAAACCGATCCGGGCACGGATCCGTTAACCGATCCGGTCACCAGTCCGGACACCGATAAAAATGAAAATTTCGAAAAAAATTCAAAGAAATATTATGTGGAAGAAATTTTGAAAAAAAAAAAAAACAAAAAACGCATACCATCACGGATCCGGACACCGATAAAAATGAGAATTCAAAAAAAAATTCAAAAAAATATCTTCTTGAAAAAATTTGAAAAAACCGATTCGGGCACGGATCCGGTAACCGATCCGGTCACCAGTCCGGACACCGATTAAAATAAAAATTCTGAAAAAAATTCAAAAAAATATTTTCTTGAAAAAATTTGAAAAACCGATTCATTCCTTTTTATGGTCAAAAAATGATTTTTTTGAATAAAGGTCAAAAAAAGGTATTTTGATAGTGTACTAGATGTGTCTCGACGCGCTGAAGACGATGGCGTCGTCGGATTTGATGTATCTCAAACGGATCGGTTTCTGGGTTGGTGTCCGTTTTTTTCTTCTTTTTCTCAAATTTTTTCAAAAAGCTTTTTTTGAATTCGTTTCATAATTTTCATTTTTATTGGTGTCTGGATCGTTGACCGGATCGGTTTCCGAGTTGGTGTCCGGGTCGTTGCCCGCATCGTTCCCGCGTTGGTGCCCGGATCTGTGCCCGGCTCTGTTCCCGGGTTTGAGTCCGTGTTTTTTTATCAAATTTCTTCAAGAAAATATTTTTTCGAATTTTTTTTTAAATTTTCATTTTTATCGGTGTCTGGACCGGTGACCGGATCCGTGCCCGGATCGGATTCCAGGTTGGTGTCCGTTTTTTTTCAAATTATTTCAAGAAAATATTTTTTCGAATTTTTTTCAAAATTCTCATTTTTATTGGTGTCTGGACCGGTGACCGGATCGGTTACCAAGTTGGTGTCCGTATTTTTTTTTCGTCAAATTTTTTTTATCGGTGTCCGGACCGGTGCCCAGTTCCGTGCTTGGATTAGTGACCGGATCGGTTTCTGGGTTGGTGTCCGTTTTTTTCTTCTTTTTCTCAAATTTTTTCAAAAAGCTTTTTTTGAATTCTTTTCAAAATTTTCATTTTTATTGGTGTCTGGATCGTTGACCGGATCGGTTTCCGAGTTGGTGTCCGGGTCGGTGCCCGCATCGTTCCCGCGTCGGTGCCCGGATCGTCCATTGATCGTTCCCGGATCGTGGTCCGGATCACAGCCCGGATCGTAACTCGGATCGATGCCCGGAACATAGTCCGCACCTCGATCGTGGTCCAGTACGTAGTTCGGCTCGTTCCAGGAATATCACGGGTTGTGGATGAGATCCGATTTGTAGTTTGGATCGTTGTGTGGATCGTGATTTGGATTAGGCCGCGTTGTTTCCCAGTATTTAGCCCAGGTTGTAGTCCATATCTTCTAGAGGATCATTGTCCGAAGTGTGATCCGGATCGTTGCCCATAGTAGTGGCCCGTATTGTAGCCCAGATCGCACCGCGGATGGTAGGTCGGAGTTTGGATCGCAGCCCAGAATGTAGCCCGCATTGTAGTCCGCGTCGTAGCTCGGAAAGTTATCATTTCGCAGCCTGGACCGTGATCTGAAACGTAGCCCGACTAGTATCCCGGAACGGAGCTCGGCTTGTAGCCCGGATCACAGTCCGCATTGTTACCCGGATATGAGATCAATTTTATCATCCCGGATCAGAAAGCTAAATCCATTTTTTTGATCACATACCTTAATTTAAGCGAGCAGTATACCCAACTCCAATATTGACAATTCATTAGGATCAATTATTAATTTGGTGATTTACATGTACCTCTTGTTCATCTCTTCAGCTTGAATCCTGAATTTCTTCTTTGTCTCCTCATATGCGTGTACTACTCAACGATCAAAACCGGTCTAATCTCTTTTGTCTCATAAATAATCAAAGTACAGAGAAATTTTAGAATTTATTGAACGTACAAAAATGTTTCATCATTTGAATTACTTACTTAATTATTTCATCACACAGCTTTACTACAATTGCAATCATGATGGGTGTAAAGAGTTACAGAGTAAAAATGAAAAAGAAAAAAAGAAAATGGATACTTCAAAATAATTTATACTACGTTGTACATCAGATTATGGGTTGAAGGATACCAAGTACACTTAGGGCTCTTCTGAATGGAGCGCAATATTGCGATTTTGCAACAAGCGACATACACGCTGGTTGCTGCTGCCGATTAAAACGGCCCGGGTAGAAGATACTTGTACAAGTAAATCTACGGGTAGCTTTGGAATACATGTGTGGAAGGTTGGATATAGAGGTATATGAGATTGTGGGAGAGGAGAAAATAATTTGTTCCCTAAAATTTCTCCTCACTTCCTTCAGAAAAAAAATATATGGCCAAACTCCATGGTTTGAATTTTTTTTCGATATTTGACAGGGGGAAGAGGGGTGAGATCCATGCATGCCTGCCTGCTATTTGATATTTTATCATACAAATGATTCCTAACTTGCTTGTTTTGTTGATTACTAATTGCCATAACGAATTGAAGGAATCTACGCTAGTTATAATTCGTTTGTTTTTAATAATATTTTCAATTAGATGAGGATATGAGGAGGAGATCTTCGTTCTCTTATACGCCAAAAGTTCAATTCTTAGAATCTGTAGAGAGATTCTATTTTCTAGTCATCAGAACTACTACTTATCGTCAGATTTGTACATATTTTGATTCTGAGCGGCTTATCTGGATCTCTAATATGAGTCGATAGGAGGCATTAAGTGTCATAAAATATTTCCACGTCCTTTGTATCTATCATCTTTTAACCTCAGAATAATTGATAGCATTTATAAATTAATTCGAAGCCTTTCTTGATGAATAAATAAGATAATAATGAATAAAGGAATCTACGAACATCAGTTGCTAATAAAATTTTAATGTTGAACACGATTTGGTTTGTCGCTTCTATTCTTCACTTCTCTCGCTTGTGCAGTCTTCATTCTTTCATGTATTGAACTATGAATTGAAAAAAAAAAAAATTATACAAAATAAAATTGTTATACCATGCTGGTAAATCTATTTTTCATGAAAATTACTTACTAAAACTGAATACAAAGGTTTGTATATGTACCCTCTCGAAGGGGCTGGAGTCCTCGCAGGCCTGGAGTACCGAGATTTTTCCTTTGGAGGTGCTTTATTGTCACCCATCAGATTTGAATAGAGCACCGCACCTAAGGGCCTCCATACATATTGTTGTCTAGCCTGTAATATTATACAAATTAAAGAAGAAAGTTAAAATTTAATCATTAGCTAAAAAAAGAAAGTAATCTAATCCAGAATTAAACCTATCTCGTAATAATTCATGAGTTCATCATCTTCATCATGATCACTGGAAATGTGCTGCCAAGAGGTATAGGCTACAAGACCGCGGTCTGACCGATTGATCAATAAATATGGAATCTCCGTAACGGGTTACCTTTTTATTAGCTATCCAAAATTTCTAAAAAGAAATTTTTCTTTTTGACTCCTTTTCTTGGGTTAGGCTTTTTTGGAAATATCGTCACACCTGTCTATATTCATGAGGTACTGATGTGATGGAGGGCTAGTCTAGAAATTGGTTTCAATTTTAATTTGTTTGAGAAAATCACTGGCGAATGAAACATTCTAACGCTTGAGGAAAAATCCTTCAAGCTGACTGCCAGTCTACTTCTCATGGAAAATCTTGCCAAAACCACGTCGTTTCGGAGCTCAAACTACAGAATTTTTATTAGGGTGTACTTCGGTTATGATACTTTCCAGAATTATAAGGAAAGAAAATCAAGATATTTTTCATAACTAACTGTCAGCTGACAGAATAGATCATTGATTAGAATGTCCACAAAAAAATAATTACATAAACTTGTTGCTAGATACGACATTACTCCTCTATTAAAGTAAGTACCTACATTCTATTCGTTTTGTACTTACAGGACGTCGATAAGGTTTCTTCTTTTTTGTTGGTCGACTAGGTTTCTTCCGCTTAGGCGGGGCTGGTCTCGAATCTTCTTCTGTCTCGTATTCGTATTCATACTCATCATCTTCATCTTCATATTCATACTCGTCGTCAGCCGGAGGTGATTTGGACGGAGGTGATTTGGATGGAGAAGATGGAACTTGATAATCAATTGGAGAAGGAGGCGGTGGGGGCGGTGGTGGTGATGGATAAGAATGAGGTGACGGTGGAGGCCGAGGGGGAGGAGGGGGTGGCACGACCTAAAGCCAAAAACAATCAGTGTCAATTCATTTGAAAGAGAACAAAAATTCCAATAGACCGATTTCCTGTGATGCCTTACGTCTGCATCTGCGGTCTGAGTGAACCGCAAAAGGGTAAACAACTGTTTTCCTATATATAACCCAGTGATAATATTTGGTTGTTTTCCAAGTATTGTTAGTCCTGACTGGTAGACGTATAATGGTAGTATTCTAATTCAAAAAAATTGATAAAAGCCTCTAGTTTTAGTTGATGAATCTAATAATCAAGATTTTAAAAATTTGACAATTTCCCAACTACTAGTCTAAACAACCCAATTTTTTTCTTAAGGAAATTGAAATGTGAAATCCGTTATTCAAATTTTGCTTGTTCACTCGGCTTTGAGCCGGGGAAAAGGGGAACTGTAGCAACAGCATGTCAGAAATGTCATGTGACGTCAATAGGAAATTGTGAGGAAACACTTACTGGAAATACATCTTCGTCGGATTTAAATACTTCATCAAAGTCATCGTCAAATTTCTCTTCCGCACTAGTATCTGGGTCGGGTGGTGGTGGAGGCGCTTCAGCTGGCTTAGGTTTCTGCGAACAAAATAGGTAGACCCGAAATTAATTTGAGGCCATGTACTTACAAAATTTTCAATGAAACTATTTTCTTGACAATCTCTTACTGGCTTTTGTTCAGGTTCCACGGGAGATGGATTCGACGATGGAGGCGGAGAGGGTGTCTTTTCTGGAGGAGGTGGAACTGGTTGAGGGGGAGGCGCGGAAGCCGATTCCCAATCCCATTCGGATGATGCCGGTTCTTGCTTGGGTGGCGGCGGTGGTGGTGGCGGTGGTGGTGGTGGTGGTGGTGGTGGTGGTGGTGGTGGTGGTGGTGGTGGTGGTGGTGGTGGTGGTGGTGGTGGTGGTGGTGGTGGTGGTGGTGGTGGTGGTGGTGGTGGTGGTGGTGGTGGTGGTGACGGTTTTGGTGATGATGGAGGTGGCTCTACCGCTGGTGAGTCTTCCTCCCAATCCCAGTCTTCTTCGGACTTAGGATCAGGAACCGGTGGTGGCGGTGGTGGCGGTGGTGGAGGAGGAGATGGAGGTGAAGATTTAGAAGGAGGTGGCGGAGTTTCCTCAGATTCCAATTCTGCTTCAGACTGAGGATCTGGTTCTTCGATTGGTGGTGGCGGCGGCGGTGATCGCGTTGGTGGAGGGGATGGAGTTTCTTCAGCTTCTGATTCTGGTTCAGACTCGGGGTCTGGTTCTTCAATTGGTGGAGGTGGTGGCGGCGGCGGTGGTGGTGGTGGAGAAGGAGTCGATGTTTTAGACGGTGCAGGAGGCGGAGGGGGTGGACTCGGTGAGGAAACTTCTTCTGATTCTTCTTCTAGTTCGGATCCAGGTTCTGGGTCTGGGTCTTTAGGAGAAGGTGGAGATGGTGAAGGAGGAGTAGGTGTCGATGGCGTGGTTTCTTCAGATCCGTCTTCGGAGTTTTCCTTCTCTTGCGGCTCAGAAGTATCCTTTGCTGGAGAAGCAGGCGATGGCGAATATTCCTACACAAAAAAACACAGAGTTATCAAAGATAAGAGCCGATCTACAGTATTTAAAATTGTTTTTAAAAAATTCTTACTTCTTCGTCTTCATAATATTCCTCATCTTCTTCCTCGTTCTGAAATAATTGAACAGATAATTATTTCTTATCTTCAGTACATTAAAAATTCAGACAAGAATTGTAAAACTCTTTTTACAGGAGGTGGCTCAGTAGCTGGATCAGTATTTTTCTTTTCAGGCTCGGGTTCAACACCAGGAGGAGAAGGTTCAGGCTGGAAGTTATAGAAGAAAATGAGTCAGACGTATAGAAACAAAAATTCATGACTATATTTTTTTCTGAAATCAACGTACTGTGGGCTTGATAATTGGCTCGTCATTATCATCAACCTGCAGAAATAGATTAACAAACTTTAATTCAGCATTTATATTCAAAATCTGATCCTGGCTAGTTTATCATACCACCTCAATCTCCTCATAATAAGATTCCCATTCGTAAGATTCCTCCTTTCCAGGATCAGAACCTGGTGGTTTTGTAGGTTTGTCCTAAAAATTTCAATAGCAATTTAAAAGTATGTAATTATTTTAATAATTTCCATTCGTATGTATAGAAAACAAAATTACATCTACTTCTTCATAATAATATTCAAATTCACCTTCATCGTCTTCTTCTTTCTGGTCCTGTAAAAATGATATCCAACATCAGAATAATGCTTTCATCAGCATCCCTAATTTAAAACAGCGGTACTCAACTTGTCGACCCTGATAGCTCCCGACTTAATCGCCATCGTTTTCGAGGACCTGCAAATAAAGTACAGTATCTTGAACTGTATTAAACACGACTCGTCATTTTTTGCCTTTTGCGGCGGTCTTGGAATTATCTTGGAATTCAAAAATTAGCTTGTGGCTCCGAAAAGTTGAATACCGCTGATTTAGAAGATGATTAAAATTCGAACTTATTCGCAGCCCCGAGGTAAAAATGAGAATGCTGAAAATCTTGCCTTCAATTTTTCATTTATGAATGTGACTGGACTTACGGATGTAGCCACGTGCTATTAGTGAAAGGGATTAAAGCATGTAAAACTCAACTTACCGTAGGTTTTTCAGTGCTTGGCTCAGTCGCTTCCTAAAATCAAAATTAAATCTTTGATTATCAACATAATTATGATAACACCTCAATAATACTTTGATTAAAAAAAACAAGCAGGATTACTAACTTCTTCATCACCGCTATCAGCTTTGTCTTCTTCTTCTGGGGTCTTTTCTTCATCGGGAGGACTTTGGGTAGAATCAACATCAGCATCTTCTTCGCTGTTGATATCATCTCCTTCACCTTTGTCAGCATCTTTGTCAGCTTCTGCGTCTGATTCAGGTGTAGATTCCTCCTCCTCAACGTTATCTTGAACCGATGGAACGTCCTCCTCTTCTGAAGCCGGATTCTCCACATCATCATCCCATGTAGATGTTCCATCATCAGGTGCTGCCTCAGCTTCTGAATTTGCTTCAGCAGCCTCGTCTTTACCCTCGCTTTCAGGCTCTTCTTTGTTGTCATCTTCAGCTTCTGAATTTGCTTCAGCAGCTTCGTCTTTATCCTCACTTTCAGGCTCTTCTTTGGTGACATCTCCATCGGGAACAGGTGATGAAGCAGCGTCTTCGTCATCGTCCCAATTTGATAATCCATCATCAGGTTCGGTCTCAGGTTCTGAATCCACTTTAGCGGTGTCATCTTCATTCTCACTTTCAGCATTCGTTTCGCCTTCGTCTGCGTTATTGTCCTCATCCTCTTCCTCATCATCAACTTGTTGTGATTCAACATCATCTGTCGGTTCTGACTCTGCGACAGGAGTTGCGTCATGGTCCCCATCAGTATCACCGTCTTCAGTTTCGTGATCAAGGTCATCATCCCAATTAGAAAGGTCTTCACCCTCCTTTTCTGCTTCCTCCTATTTAGGAATATGTTCGAGCTTTTCATAATATTACATACCACATAAAATGGGTGCCGGCAAGTTGGTTGACAGCAAGTTGGTCTTGTCGCAAGTTGTTCAAATTGCTAGTTGGTCGACTGATATGTTTGGTCGAGAAAGAGAGAAAAGTCGTGTTTTTAGCGTTGTAGCGGTTCTATAAGTCAATTAGCAAATACAACGCAGGCATTTGTGATCGTCGACATTGCAATCTGCCAATCTATTTTCCTTCAAAATACTTGACCTCTAGACTATGCTAGATTTTTTTCTTCTGGACGATCAACTTGGTGCGACCAACTTGAGGTGAATCACATAAAATACAAGTGCCACAAGTTCTGAACTATTATAGCTTAAATGTACCTTTTGATGAGAAAATACTTACGTCTAAATCATCAGCTGGTTCATCCTCTTCTTTATCATCATCAATCACTTCATTGTCCTCTTCCTCGGCTTCTTCAGGATTGTCCTCTTCTGATTCTTCAACAGGATTTTCATCTTCTTCCGCCTCTTCGTCATTGATATCGTCATCTATCTGAAAAATACAAGAAATGATAGATGATCTTAGTTTTCATATCTTTGGAAGGTTGTAGTCCCAGCTTTCTTGGTGAGCCCCATAACCTTGACCGATCGTAAGTACATGAAACAATTTTGAACTTGAAATTCGTCCTATACAGTATACATAAGACTTGGTCATCAGAGGAGGGAAAAAATTAGATTACGGTTGTATTATTGTTAACAAAATTTACACGTGGAAAAAATTGTAAAGTATGGCTTAGCACAATTATACAGAAAATTCGACGTTTTTATACATCTTGTATCATCATCAGGACTCGGTCTTCTCTGATAATAGGTAGTATTATTTTGAACCATGCCTTCAATGATTAAATAGCCCGTAGGAGATGTAAAATGTGATGTCCACATTTTTGGCTATGTTTCTTTCCTATTGGTGTCTACTGGAAGGGGGGGGGGAGTCTACATGAGGAAGAAGTATTCATAATTCTTCAACTAGAATATTGTATTTTGAATTGGTGTAAGATTGTGACATTAATGGACAAATTTGAATATTCACCTCTGCATCTTCATCCTCTCCTTCCGCTTCTTTCTCATCCGCGTCTTCGTCATTTAGATCTTCTAAATCATCATCTTCTGTGCTAGTCACTTCATCTTCAGCATCATCATTCATCTGAAATCAAAGGTAATAAATAATGGCATAGGTAGACGGACGTCTTTGGTATTGTTGGCTTTACCGTTGATTCCTGATCTGGGACGTCAACTGATTGATCTGCAGGTTCATCAACTTCCTGTAAAAATTGTAATTGTTATCTTTGTACCTTCCTCGCTTACTTGGAAAAGACTTGATTAATTATAGTCTAGTGTAAAGCAAAAACCGGTATTTTTGAACAAACGGTATACTGGTATTTAAAAATAAATGTAACCAGTATACCGGTTTTTGAAAAACCAGTATTTTTAAATAACCGGTATACCGGTTTTCAGGAATTAGTATTTTTGAATAACCGGTATACCAATGGTTTTTGAGCTTTGAGAGAACCAGTTAGGCCGGATTTTAACCAGAGCTCAGAAAGTTTATATTTTTGCCACCAGGAGCGCTAAAAACATGGGTTCATAGCGGTTCTGGAGCCGCGGAGTATAACAAATCGGCTTGAGCGTAATAAACTTGTGTCTTGTGGACTTGTGGTCGCGCACTCAACTTTTTCACTTTAAGTAACAAAATTACAAAAATAAAAACAAAAATGATTGAAACAAAACAACGTTAAAACTAGAGAAGGGAAGAGACCGGTATTTTGAAAATATTGGTGCACCAGTACTTGAAAAATTCAAGTACCGGTGTAATCAGAACCAAAGGGAGAAAAAAACCGGTACACTAGTTTTTAACCAGTTCTGATTTTTTTCCGAGAACGACCCCCAAAGTAAAGAAAAGGATGCAATTATAAGTTCTAAGCTCGCACAGTACCCAATTTGACGTTTCAGGCGTTCTGGCATTTGTGATGCGCCCTGTGAAATCATACCAGATGTCGGAAAAAAAGTTTGACGGGAAATAGGGGATTTTAAAAGAGGAGGTTCTAAGCTTCAAAACAAAAAAAAAAAAGCAAGTCCCTAGCGTTAATACAGCCCAAGATACGCCTTTTCAAAGTTGAAGTACAGAAAATTGTAATTTTGAGAAAAACGCAAGTTTTTAGTGGCAAATTATACACAAAAACAATGATGTCTCGGCTTCTAGTGCTCATATTGAGCTGAAATCTTGGTACGATGTTCAAGAATTATGTACCTACATCGAGCTTACGAAACCAGGAAGCTGTGAAAGCACAATAACGTGCAAAAACTTGTCGTCGGCTCACCTAAAACCCAAGCTGCCGACATCTGGTATGTTATGTGTAAAGCGGACTACCAAGAGCAATATTCATTCATAGACGCATTGTTGACGACTTTTTCAATCGGTATATGGTTACCAGACATGTCACACGAATAAATCCGTCAAAATATGAAAATCGGATTTTTGGAGGGAGGACCCGTTTTGTGCTATACCGCGAAATTTACTTTTCCGACATCTGGTATGATTTCACAGGGCGCATCACATTTTCTAGACTTTCAAAACGTTTTTCCTTCGTCTTCCTGGAAAAGTGTGTAGACTCTAGACTGCAAAGTAAAACCTTTGGGTAATTTTCAACAGAGATTTGCTGATTCGAGAATTGAGAAAAAATGGAAAAAGGATGAAAAATGTTGAAAATTGATAGTACCAAAAAATATCGGTATTTCACAAAAATACTTGGTTTCAAAACCGGTCCTCTAAGAATTGGTATTTTTTGATAATTATTTTAAAAAATCGGTATTACTGGTTTCAGTACCGGTTTTAGTACCGGTTTTGTCCATCTCTACTTAAAACACGCCAAAAGTCAAAACGCGCGAATTGCAGGCTTGTAGCCTCGCAGTTTTGACGCTCCAAGTCACTGACCTCTCTTTCCAATCATGGATCATCGATTTTCCAACTTCTTCTTATTATCTCTAAAATCAGCAAAATAGGTGCTTTCTTAGACATAAGAAAGCACCTTTTTCGCTGATCGGGTTATCACTGACCAGGTCCGTTTTCCAGCAACAGGTCAGATATTGTTGTAGCACCGGTTAACCGGTATTTCACCCAAATACTTGGTTAAATACTCAGTTATTTACTCTTACCGGTTATCCAGGTTTTTCAGCGAGCAAATGACCGATTAAACCGATAACATAACCGGAGCTGCCCAACATAATTATAGTTAAGGACTTATGACCTGTCAGGATTCCTGAAAGTCGGAAGAGAAACCCTCTTCTCCTTTTCTGGCCATGCTTATCCATAGAAGCTGAGAAAAAGTTGAATGCAGAATTTTGAAATTTTTGTCGCTTCCCTACTTTTGCATCAATTTTCTATTGAGCTTGGAATTTCATCATTCACCCCCCCCCCCGACTCCTAAAAATTTTTCTAGTTGTAGCACTGGTACAAGCAAGTACACCTTTGTCATCAGATGAAAATTAAACTTACTTCTTCTTTGTCCTCTTCTTCTTCTTCTTCTTCCCCGTCTTCAAAAGGTAGATTCTAAAACGAAAATTATCAGTTTTTCAATTCAAAAAAATTCACTCATATTCATCAGAGTATTCTTCGACTTCATTTCTCTTCGCGAACTCTGTATCTCATCACGCAACCAGACGTTTGGAATGATTTTTTGCAATTTCTATCTTTCGACTGTCTTGCTACTTCCTCATCTCCAAATTCTTCTCTACTTGTAAACCCTTCTTCCTGGTTTCTCCATTCTCATTATTATACCTAACCTCATTGAGGACAACTCTTCAAATCCCTATTCCCAGCCCCGTAGCCAGACCATAATTTAAGGGGGGCAGATAGATTTTTAAGGGGGGCAAATTTTTCAAAAAACAATAGTAAACATTTTTTGCTTTTGTTCTGGTCAAATTGCCAGGGGGGCAAACGCAAATGCTAGGGGGGGCAATTCCAGAGCTATATCCTCCTGAAAACAGTTTTCTGAATGAGTTTTCTATTTTGAGCTGTCCTCTTTTCGGGATTCTTTCATTCCTTCCCTCAAACATTAAGGATTACTAGCTGAAAGCAGATACAAATATTACTGGACTCACCATATCGTCTTCTTCCTCCTCGGACAGCTTCACATCAGCTTCCTGAGAATAAAAAAATCAAGTTAATGTAGAAATCAGTGATATAAGTTGAAGAAATACGCCACTGGTAGGAGAGGTCTCATGGGCTACCTACAAGTGACGGTGCGGTTCTTAGAGGCGTGAGTTGAATATAACTTTTTATAAATTTAGGATCATTATTTTCAGTGTCATAAAATGTGACGTTTCTTTTTTCATACCCATGGAAGGTATTTCTGGTGTCATGAGGTATGAGTCGAGCCCTGTTGACCACCGGTGAGAACCCATGAGAAAGTCTGACTCTGAACCCAATGGAAGTGACTCAAAATTATAGAATTTTTCGATAGTCTTTCGGCGATGAATGATACATTACGCCTCCTCGATCGTTTGCGACGTAATAGACATGGGGACCTACTTCATGCAATTCTCCCTATTATTAATAAAACATACATCTGTCGTGTCTTTGTTGTCATCTGGGCTGGCGTCTTCTAAATTATCTTCGGCTTCTTCACTTTCGGCTATCTCATCTTCATCTTGCTTCTCGTCATCGGCCACGGCGTCAGCTTCTGTATCATCTTCTTTAAAGAGATCATTGAGCCCCTATTGAAATACATTAGAAAATGATGAAAGTAATAATCACTTTGTGCTACTTTAATTTGCACGCCCGACGTGAACTTGATTTGAGATTGGATCCCTAAAAAAACAACCTGACTATCCTCGTGAATCCGCCACTCTACTGACATCAAAGCAATGTAAAAAATGTCAGCATTTGTTACGCCTAAAAAGATGAGAGACTCTGAAGAATATGAACCAATAGCTCTGGCTTTGTTGGAAAACTCTCCAAGATTAGCAACTTCTAACGGAAGCTCCAACTCCTAATCTCCCCTCCGTAGATAGGCCACTGATTAGTTCTACTTCATTCCTGTAACATTTTTTCGCAGGGGGTCTGCAAAATGGGCCGGAGCATTGAAGGGGTACACCATCTCCAAAAGGTTAGGAACCACTGATCTAGGCAGTGGCAGTCAGTCTCGCAGGCTCAGTCAGGCTCACTACGTACGCTTATGGCGACTTCTGCTCATAAAAGTATTAATCTAAGATGCGCTCGCAAAGTATCACGATTATGAAATATTAACGTATTTCTGTGAATAATGTATTTAATATTAAGACGTAGTCAGGAGTGGACAAGAGGGAGATGAATCACCACCCTTTGAAAGTCAGAATTAACTCTCCATGCCGATGAGCAGAAAAATTTATGATACCTGCCTCCAGGCCGTGGCCGTCTGCGTCCTCCCCCTCCCCTCCATAAGAAAATTTCTGGTAACGTCACAGCTAGCTTCAAACATGTCTCAATTAAAAGTCGTATTATAGAAATTTACCATATCTTCATCCGACGGTTCTTCGTCAAGATCTGCTTCTGCTGATTGATCTACACCATCCGGTACCTTGTCCTGCGCACAGCAATAATTACAAATTCATCATCTGTTACCAAAAAAGCGAAACACGTGACGCCGTCATATTTGAAAAGTGTCGGAGTGCTGAAAAAAAATTATGTACACCTTAGGATGACTACTGTTTCAATTATCTCAACGTCACATGGGCCGCTTTTGCAATTTGTTGGCGTGAACAAAATCTAAAAAAATTGTTACTACGTGCATCGTCGTTTCCGTCATCTTCTTCCTGCAAATTCAACCAAAAGATTATTCATAGTAAGAATCTAGATCTAATCTTTCAAACTTTAATGATTCACAAAGAATATGTATATCTGAAATCATTCAGAATAAGCTTACTTCTGGAGTGATATCAGGTTCTTCTTTTTCTTCTTTGTTCTTATTTTTGTCATCAAAAAGATCAGGAAGTCCCTGCAAACATTTCCTCATGATAGAATCGAGTGGTTCCAAAAAAATGTAACTAAAACTCTTTCACACGCAACGCACCGATCACTCATTCGGCAGTGAATTAGTATGGGTGTAATAGGGTGTTTGTTGACGTATTTAGTGGTTAGCGAGTGCAGTGCGCCAGTGGCAGCCTGGTTTGAATTTTGATTGCAAGAAACCTTGTGGGGATTAAATTAAACCTTCACTAGAGGGCGCTACTGAAAGGGTGAACAAGAGAATTTACCTACGTTTGTCACCTGTGATGTTCGTACATTGATTTTCAAACAGCTGTTATTTTTTAAACGTACCATGTATTTCTATAGTTTTTTTTGTTTCAAAATTGATGATATGAATGACAAAATTTTTGCTTGTATTTGCTTTAAAAAAAAACAAGCCTGGGGAGCCAGTGATTTCTGGCTCCGGCTCCAGCTCCTGGCTCCTCGAAAATCAAAGAGCTGAGCGGAGCCAGTTGGCTGGACCTTCGGAGCAAGCTGAAGCTCAGCGGAGCCAGAAGAAAAAAAAGCTGACTCTGAGTCAGCTCCGGCTCCAGCCCCTGGCTCCAGTTTCTTAAAAAGCGGAGCGGAGCCAAAGAGCTGGATTTTTGCAGCGGAGCCAGAGCTAGCTGAAGCTCTTGATCTTCTGAGCGGAGCCTCAAGGAGAAAAAAAAAACAAGCAGAGCTAATATTATTAATTTCGAGTCTCTAGTCGGGTTGTCTTTACTTCAAGCTTCAAGCCTCAAGACTTTGGATTTTGTGTCAAATTTTTCATTTTTTTTTTTTTTGTCATTTTGACTGAAGAGCAGCTCCTGAGCTCCTTGAAAAGGAAAGAGCGGATCAGCTCTCAAAGATCTGAGGAACTGACCGAAAGAGCGGAGTTTTCGGCTCTTTTCAAGATCAAATTATGGCTCCAGCTCCTAGCTCCGGCTCCCCAGGCTTGCTAAAAATGATTCAGTCATACCAGTCGCTACTCAATTCATTATTTTGGCTACAACTTGTTGATTCAATTTCTTATCTTCAAATTCAATGTTGTGATTTATAATTAGGAAAGTTAGTTCATCCTAACAACCCCCCCCCTTGGGTACAGGCCTTTAATAAAAGCGTAGTCATGAAAGCCGCGTGTTAAACTGCGTGTTAAACAGTAGCAGACTAGTACTCCAGTAGTGTACCCTGCACCGCTCCCGCACGTTGCTTGCCAGTTACCAACCAAACGCTTGCAGGTATTTTGTTGAGTCCAATATCTAGGTTCTCTGATATACATACATCTGTGCTGCACGCGTACCAAAACAAATACTTGTATTGATGAGAAAGTAAATAGGTTGGCTGGATACTACCACCAGATTGCGCTGCAAGTTGAGTCGTGGGTGTAATAGAGAGGGAACAATGTTCTCTCTTTTTTTCTCTGCTGCATGACACGCAGCGCACCCTTGTGGTACTAGCCAACAAACCGGCTATTCACAATGCAAGTATTTGTCTGGTACCTGTGTAGTCCATGATATTATTCTCATGTTGACAAATTCATTGTGCCAAAGATCCCATCCTCCTAATTCTGATTATTGATGAACGTTAATTAGATTTTTCAGTTCATGCAAACTGTCAGAAAGAAATTTATCTCAAGGAGATTCATACCGCAGCAACATTTCTGCAGTATGAACAATTCAGTACTGCAGAAATGCAGCTCTAGTGCATATTAAATCTTTAAGATCAATTTCTTTGTGTCAGATCACATGTCAATATAATTACTATACAGTACCTATCAATTATTAATTAATATCAGTGCACTGTCTGCTCAGTACTCTCCTTGGGATAAAATCTTGTTTACAATTTTTAATGACCAACGCGGTTAAATGCGGAGAATGACACCGTTGTACCCTGTGTTTCACTTCTCTTTGCGTTTGCCCCCCCGCGCTCCCTCCCATTGCCTTGAAGACCTCTATCGCCCATTCTTTTCTCATCATGCCTTCATTCAAACTACACTCTTTATAAGCATATAATTGAATTTGGAAAACTACCCAAACGCTTGATTGGGTTCCACAATTGGTTGTGTTTATATTATGTGAAACCAAATCATAAATAATTTGTAGAATACCTAACAAGAGATACCTGTCTGAAGTACCTGCCTGTAGTTATTGATTAATTAATGTCTAAAGAATGATCATGAAACTTTTTTTTTTTCAAATAACCAACAGCAAAAGAAGAGAGACATTGTTTAATGGATAAAACAATGTTTTTTTTTGAAAACTTGTAACTCATTGTATAAAACCAACGTGGAATCATTCTTTTTTGCTGATTATTTATTTTCATTGGAGTTATGGAAATTAGCATACAAATATCCTCCTGCTTTAAACAAAGACTGAATTAAATATAATTTTCTGAAAATTACCTTATTTCTACAATACGTGACGTCACTCATTGCCAACTCCCTACCAACAATGCGCAAACACTTCTGCCGTCAAAAGTTAAATTGTTGTGTATGCAAGAACAACAATCAGGCGTGGGGGTGCAAATCTTGGGCTGTTTGGACTGTCAAACAATGAACGTCACTACTACACGCGAAAAACATACACAAATTCATAGTCACAACTCTCACAACTGATGTTCCATCCACTGCCGCTATAGTCGCTTGCAACCACAAAATTGAGGAGAGTTTCCAGTATTATTGTTTACAGTATTTGGTAGAATTCAATTATATTAATCATTTCCTTCAACAAGCTCTCAATTCTCAGATACGGCACATCACATTGCATATACGACGAAAAAATTGTCAAAAAAATTGTCGTATATGCATTCAATCATCATAGTAGTAGCGTGGGAATACAAATCTTTGTCACTAACACACCCGCAACAAATGCTCGAAATACCCAACCTTGCAAAATACCCAGTTTCAGGGATTGTTGGTATTGCAAATACGACAATTTAACTTTGGACGGCAGACTTGCAAACATACTTCAAAAACCCTTGAATGTGATTGATTGTATCGTTCTTGGTTCTATCACAATATTGAATCTCATAACAAATGAGGAGTTATCTGTCAAAAGGGCACCCGTTGAAGGGGTGCCCTTTTTGCGGATATCCACATTTTTGAATTCTCTGAACCATTTTCTATCAACATACAAAATTTTGAAAAAATGAAAAATTACATGTACGCTTATGGTCTTTCAACCCCATCTCCATAAAAAGGGCACCCGAGGTAAACATCTTTAAGGAATTCTCCCAGATTCATTTGTCGATCAATTTGAAAGATAATTAGTGATCTGAAAAGATAAAAACGCGCAAAAATTTTTTGTCATTATAGGTTTTTTGATAAAATGAATGTGGAATGAGTAATCTGAACATGAAACTTGAAAGACGTATTTTGAAAATCAACTAGGTATCGCTAACGGGTGCCCTTTTGGGTTTTGACAGATAACTCCTCAAATACACTGGAACGTTTTGATCTTACGTTCAAAATTGAAAAATTAGAAATAAATAAGCATTACGTGTTTATATTCAGAAATAGGAAGTTCTCAAGTATTTGAAAATATATCTGCGGTTCTTTATTCATTTCTGGTTTTCAAATCTGAATGTAAGATCATGCACAGACAGGGATGGCAAACGTAACGAAAACGTAACGTTAACAAATCATTTTTTTGAGAAACGTAACGAAAAAATAACGGAATCCACATTTGAAAATTAACAAAATGGAAACAAAAACGAAATTTTTGTGCGAGGCAATGCAAATGTAACAAAAACGTAACGTTATTCAACAAAACGAATCATATTTTTAAGAAACGTAACAAAAAAAATAACAAAATCCACCTTTGAAAATTAACGAAATGGAAACAAAAACAAAATTTTTTTCGTTTGCCATCCCTGTAGCACAGATCACTCATTCATTATCAACTCGATTGCAGCGCGCGGGTGGCTGCCTGGTCCAATGATTATTCCTACCCCTAACTCTTCATTGCTGAATGCTGGGGCTGCATGCAGTCCTTAGGCTGCAGACTGGTTACTCGATTTTTTTTTATCACAATAAAGTATGTCGTTATCAAGAGCATTTATTGTCTTTCTTCGTAAATCGAGGTTTTCATTTTATTCGAATATTTTATCGTCTACAACTTCAAGCCCATTTGATTAACCAAATATGAATTCAGGAAAGTAATGTCCTACGTATTTTCTGCAAGTATTGTTAATAATAAGTCGTCAAATTACGTGCGTCGTATCTTCGTATAGGTAGGTGTTTATTTCAATTTTATCGTCTTGTATTTCAAAGATACCAGCACTTCAGTCATTCTAATGAAAGGACGTGCAAAAATACCTTGTTCTAAATCACATCGTAACCTGGATGAATTCCGGCGTAACGGGAAGTACTGCGATATCAACATCCGAGCGCAGAACACAACTATGATGTGTCATCGGGCAATTCTCGCTTCAGTCTCTGAATTCTTTGATGCAAGATTTCAGAGTAAATTCCGAGAAAATAATGAAGAAGAAATTAACCTACCCGAAATTGACCCACTAGCGTTTGAAAGTGTTCTGAAATTTGCGTATCTTGGTCGAGTCCCAAATTTCTTAGATCCTGAAGTTGACGTTTTCAAGATACTGAAAGCCTGCGATTTTCTTAGAATCTCCGATTTGGTTGAGTTCTGTATCAGTCATATCGTAAAATATGTCTCTTCAATCGAAAATGTGTGTGAGATATTCTTTTTTTCGTGTATCTCTAACTATCCAATACTCAGCAATGCCTTGAGTAGCTATATTGCCGAGAATTTATGCGTAGTGTCTCAGAAGGAAGAGTTCCTCCTAATGCCGTACGAGCAATTAAATATGGTGATGAAGAAATACAAGGAGTTGAACGACAAGACCGTTTGTTCATCAGTCATATTTAGAAATTATGATTTATTGTTAGATGCTATAATCAGATGGATTTTGTACACATTTCAAGATAGGAGAAGACATTTTCTAGAGCTTGTATCAATTATAAATTTTGAAAAAGTTTCAAAGAACTACATCGAATTTTTAACAAACAATTACAAGGTGAATTTAGACAGATGTATTGACCTGAAAATATCATGTTTGAATGCATTTTTTACCCAAGAGTTGAAAGATGCACAGCCAGCTGTTACTTACCAGAATCCATCTAGAAAATCAGCCTTGTATGTATATTTTAGAGCTGAGAGTAGAAAGACCAATGCGCAAGGAGGCATTCTCTCATTTAGTAAATATCATCCAGACTGTCATTGGTCATCTATTGAGTTGGGAGGTTGCGATTGTTTTGATAAAGGTTTCTTAGAAGGTCGTACAACTATTGTCACGCTTGATGAACCTTATAATCATTTGTATTGCTTGTCCCATGATAATCACTCATTTTCTTCATACTCTACTGTCAGCTTTGATAAAAAACAAGTATTGAAATCGCCTAAACTGCATGCCAATAGGGAGTACTTAGGACTATGCGGATTTCAAAATAATAGCATTTATCTCTACGGCTGCAACTTGGAATCAAACGCTTATTCTGTCACTTTCCTTCATTATAAGTGTGAAGTGGATAAATGGTTTAAGGTACCAAAACCTTCCCGAAGACGTACGTTCCACGCTCAGGTGGTTTCTGACAATAAGTTGGTCTACTTAATTGGATATAAAGATAGAGATAGAAAAGGGAGATCTTATACTGTAAGAAATTTTGGATGTGTGCAAGCATTTGACTACCGGGTTCCAAAATGGCTAGAATTGACAAAACATACAAGTAGATTTTTTGGTAGGGGGGCCTGTTGCTATTTGGATGGAAAAATTTATTATGCTTCAGATGCAATGCAGCCAGGTGCATATAAGCCAGCAGATCTAATGAATATTGAAGTTTTTGACCTTGTAGCTGGAAAATGGGAGTTATTGAGTTCGAACAACCACAAAGAAAGCTCATACACTTGCTATAAGATTGTACCATTTGAAAACAAATTGTGGATCTTTTATCGTAATTACAACCATACAATGAAGCTGGTTATTTTTGATCCAATGACTAAAACCTGGCTTCCAAACCCTTTTTTCTCATTTGAATATGTGGAAGAAAAATATAAACAAAAGTATCTTCTAAAACTGGATGAGTACAGTTATCATTGTACATATTTGGATACTGTTGTCTTCAACTTTTAGCTTATCTTATTATTTTCTTATTCATAGTACAAATTTTTTTATAAATTTTATTTTTTCCAATACTTGATTAGGAGTTATCTATTAGAAATAAGATTGTTCTTGATAAAATAATTAATAACTGTAATAAAGAGGTAACTTGGACTAACGATGTTTCATTATATTCTCATGATTATTGATTACTGTGTTATGATTGAAATTTTTAATTTTATGGTCAAAACCTAATATTGAGAAGTATTAGTATTGTGAGAACTATTTGTTTGAAATTTTAGGAAGCCTCATGGGGACTGTATTGCAGTGCACTGTATGTTGAATATTATTCTCCAAACTAATATAAAATACTGTTTCAGCTGATGGGAAGTCAAAATTCTTCCAAACATCCTTCTCCCAATCCCCAAATGAGTTTTTCCTTCCGCCTTCACAGTATAGAGTTTGAAATTCTAAATTTTATCAAATGTCTATTTCTATGTTTTGTGCTGTTGAAGAGTCAAAATTCTTCCAAATATCCAACTCTCCCTCCCTCCAAATTGAAAATTTCAACTCTTCCACTTAATTTACTAAAAAAAGTTGAATCTTCTAATTATTATTGATTGTAATCAATTTCAAGTTATATAGCCTCTTCCCAAGACCTACTAGATACCTTTACTTAATTGAGGCACATTATTTTGGTTTCTAGGTAAGTAATCATTCAGAAGAAAGATGAATAGAAAATCAGTTTCACGAGGAATGCACCCTTCTGTGATAAATAGTGACTAGCTAGGAGTTATTTTTCGTCAGTGGCACCCATTTTCATTTGGTTGCCAACAGCAGGCTACAAAAAAATTGATCAAGAGCAGGAGTTGGAGAAAATTAAACATTTTTTCATTATGAAATCTGATAATTATGTGAGTGAACTATGTCTTCCTTCATTGCTATTGATTAGAAAGGAGCACTTCTTATAAACTTTCGAATCGATCATTCTTTCAACTTGTATCAAGAACTTTCCATTTCAAGGTTATATAGGCTTAGTTATAGAAATAAAAAATAAAAGCAAGCTTTTCTACCACAAAGTGGTAGAAAAGCTTGCTTTTATTTTTTATTTCTAGAATTCGACTATCACGTTTAAACATTTTTATAAGCTTAGTTATCTTTCTTACCATATCTTCGTCAGATGTTTCTTCTTCTAAATCCGCTTCGGGTGATTCAGCAATATCTTGCGGTGGATCTGCTTCCTGCGCAAACGCAAAGAACAACATAACTTTTCACAGACTTGCCCATATTTTGCAATGCAAAGATATTCCACTGCAATGGTACACTCACATCTTCATCAGCATCATCTTCTGCCTGTAAAATTTATTTCATTCGAGTATTATTCAACTGGAAAAGACGAGTATGTAAATTTAATCATGCTATTGTTAGGGGTTGGTAAGACTGATCCTGTGTGACATCAGATATCAAATGAAGGATGATGATTCTGTTCAATTCAGATCCGCATGCTACAGGCTTGAATTGGAACCTTCTTTGCACAGAGGGGTGAGAAATTTTAATTCTTCTGGATACTCCAATTTTGAATCCAATTCTTGATATGAAAATTGAATTTGTCTCATTTTCCTAAATTCCTTGACAAACTGAACTTCCTTCCAAATGGCTTCCCGCAAAACAGATTCCCCATTTGAAATTGATGTCAAGATTTTTTATGCCAGATTCAAAAATCATCCCTTCCTGCTTAACACAGACCATCTGCTATAACTCTTTGAGGGAAACTTTCCAAGAACTCTTCAATATGAAAACTTGAAAAAAATGAAAGTAAAAACTATCCAATATTTAAAGCTCACTTACAACTGGTTCAGATACTTCCTCTTCAGGTTCTTCATTCTCTTCCTAGAAAGAGAAAAGAGGAAAGTAGGTAAATGAAAGCAAAAGCTTTCAGATTAAGAGAAGACGGTTAGAAAAAGCAATAAATACCTCATTGCTTTTGAAGAATTCTCCGCCCTAGAAATGAAATGAATATTTTGTTCAAGCTTGTTTGTAATATTGAACCAATCAATGCATCAAATGAGGTGCTCACCCAAGTTCCATTGTCTTCCTCTGGATGATCCTCAGCGTGTTCCTCAGGTTCCTCGGGCTCATCTTCAGGCTCTTCATCGTCCGGCTCTTCAGGCTCTTCAGCCTGAAAAAAGACAAAAATGTATTCTAGTGTTGATAAGCAGTAAGTAGTGAGGTCACGTAAGTTTGAACATAATTGACTATTTCAAGATGGAGTAGGTTGATACCAAATTTCTTTATTTTTTTTTTGCAGGTTCTGCGTTATTTACAAGTATTTTAATAAGGTGACATTCACTAACCAATGAAAATCTTTACAAGGATTTTGAGAACCAGAATTGACCCTACCTGCCACAAAGTTTTAATTATTTCTTTCAATGAAATACTTTTGCTATACCTCAGCAGACTGTTCTATTTCTTGTACATCATCGTCTTGGGCATCCTCTTCCTCGTGTTCTTCTTCTGGTTCCTCTTCTTGTTCGTCATCATCATCCTTTGCAGGCGCTTCTGCTTCTCCTTCTTTTGAAATATCATTCTCAGGACTAGCTTGGATAGCTTGTTGCTCTTCAGAATCTCCAAAATCAAACTGTAACAAACAGAATTATCTTCCTTTCACTAGGGTGCTGAAATTCGAGAATTAGCGAGAGCTATACACTTGGAAGGGTGGGGTGAGGGGTAAGGAAAGAGTTAGAGGGATTAAATCCTCTAAAAACGTCCGCGTCCGGGAGTTTCTGTGAACTGCGTGACGTGACGTGTGGCGCCTTATGACGTCATCAATGACCTTGACCTACTTTAGGGATTTGGAAAAATTTCAACTTCCAGCCGGGATGCTTCATGACCTCATCAATGACCTTGACCTTGACCTACTTTAGGAACTTGGAAAAATTTCAATTTCCAGCCTTCATTATAATATCAGATCTAGCGTGCAGTATACTGAGAAGAGCCCAGTCAACTCATTTTCTGAGGGGGCATTTTCACGCCAACGTGATCGCGGCGGGTTCCCCGCGGCCATTGCAAACCTGCAATGGCCTCTAATTTTTTTATCTTCATTCTTGTGAGGCTTTTAGAAAACCTCAAAAAGGTAAAGATTATTGTCAATGGAGAGTACAACATAGTTTTTCAAATGTACTATTGAAGAGATGGGGCCCTTTTCATAGAAAATGATTAAATCGAAAAAAATTGATTCTACTGTCTATAAACAACATCTACTGTCTACAAACAACATGTCTACAAAGTAAAAATTCTCAAAAATGATTCACGACCATGATAAAAGAGAATAGAAAGAACAAAAAAAAAACAGAAAATCAGATGTCAACGTACATTTTCATCGTTTCACAGAATAAGGGCACTAGAGTTTCATCACTTCAAGCGTTATATAAACTTTCAGGAGAAGATTTTTGAATTGCAGTTGATGTGAAATTATTCTTTAGTCTCATACAAACAATATATTCAAATTTGAAGAAAAGTTATAATGTACAAACAAAAATATTCCACTTTTGAATTCTTCAATCAAAAACTACAGTTTTTTCTAAGGCCTTTTTTCCATCCATCTCCTCAATTCTACTTTATTAGTTGCTTTTACAAAGTACTTTTAGGTGTCACCCCGTCTTCAGTCGTGTCGCAACTTGAGAACAAGGCTGCCGTACAAAGTTGAATTTACGTATATCCAAAAGGACAGTCTGGGAAACCGGATAATCGTTTTCTAGTTGGTAAAATGGGATATAATCGAGTTCCTTCCTAAAGATTCCTCGCTATTTTTTAACAAGGAATTCAAAAATGTCGTCGTATGTTTCAAATTTGGTCTGATTTTTGAGATAGTGGAGATACATCACTTTGGGTTTTGACGTATCTCCAGGCCGACTAAGGGATCAAAACGCACACACATAACTAGCCGACTACACACACTAACCATTCTTTATGCAAAAGATACCATTTGACAGATTGGCGTAATGCAGATAATTCAACTTCGTACAACGGAAGGCCTTAAACCTAAGTTTTTATACTATAACAGGGTGATCTTATTGGCTATAAAATACTGTGTTGTGATTGGTTCACTCTTAGAAACTTATTTGGGCAATAATATGATGACGCTGAGTTCTGATTGGCTATAATGTACTGCTTTGTGATTGATTCACACTTTTGAGCCAAATGCTGCATTTCTATTGGTTGCTTGGTTTCCTGCTATCTTACTGGTTCATTCTGTTCTTTTTCTCTTGTCCAATCACCAGGTCAAAATAATTTTTGCTGTCAGATGTGATAACATTGTTCAAGAGGATGGCTTTCTTTTTCTTTGCTTTTGCAATGTCCATTTGTTCCCAGAGTTTTTTGTTTTTTATGCAATTCTTTACATGTATGAGTAGTATGACTTCAAATATTCCCTCTTAGTTGTAGTGTTCTTTGTTACTGTGCAGTGCAGTGTTTACCAAACAGTAACTTGCTGTCTTCTTTCTCTTTTGACTATTAGTGGGGAACCCGCTATCCATTTTGTTACGGGGGATTACATCCTCAGAAAACGTCCGCATCCGGGAGTTTCTGTAAACTGCGTGACTTCACGTGACGTCACGTGTGACGCTTTATGACGTCATCAATAACCTTGACTTACTTTAGCGACTTGGAAAAATTCAATTTCCAGCCAGGATGCTTTATGACGTCATCAATGACATTGAACTTGACCTACTTTAGGGACTTGAGAAAATTTCAATTTCCAGTCTTCATTATAAATCAAGGCTGAGAAGAGCCCAGCCAACTCATTTTCTGAGGGGGCATTTTCGCGCCAACACCGCTGCCACTGCAAACCTGCAATGGCCTCTAATTTTTTGTGTTCCTTTTTCCTGATTTTGAACTTTCTCTCAGTCTCGCCAACGTAGGTGCCCTCGCACTGCTCACTATTGAGCTTGTACACTCCGTTAAAGTTTCCTTGACCTTTTCATCCGTGTGGTCATTGCTGATTCTCTTCACCATGGGTAAGCTATTATGGATCATGATCATTGAGGGCCTCTATCACCTTGTTTAAGTATACTATCCAAAGTATGGCATCAATCCGGGGTACTTTCTCGCCGTGCAATCATGGTTTTGTTTCTTTGTTTCCATTTTCCCAAAGACCCCTTTCACCTCACCTCTATGGCAGCCAATGGTTTCTTCGATCTGTTATCTATCTCAATTTCTTTCTTTCAGGGAAATGTCGGAAACGCTCACTGGGTGGAAACCTGTGCACATTTCTTTATGGAAGATGAACATAGGTGGCGGAGAAAATTTTTCTTAAGGGGGCAAAAATTTTTCAAAAACAAATCCAGAAGAACTTCTTGCAATAGTATTACTAAATCGAGTACTTTTTAATTTTTTCCAGTCATTTGTGTGGGAGGGGGGGGGGGTTACCCCTTTTTTTGTCTGAGTAGACAAGTTGCCCCCTGAACTCCTATTTCGCCACCCATGGGAGATGATGAAAAGAAAGAATTGGCACAAAAACGTTTGATTTCAACCCCTATGACTTCTATTCTTATGATTTTCCACAAAAATTTCTATTTGATGAGTTATAATGTAAAAATAAAAACTTTGAATTCAAGTGTTTGTTAACGTGACAGATAACATTGGCCACTCCGTGAAGTGACATCGTGTTCCCGACATTTTCCTCTTCTCTTTGTTATTCATGAGGACAGAAGTTAGTCAATAGCAATAGTTCTGCATTGTCGCTAAATTGTGCCTGGGGTGGTGGTAGGAGTCATTCGGGATGATGGTGTCTGTGTGCGTCGGCTTCCCGCAGATTTCGGTCCATCAGAGCCTGACCACACAATTAGGATATCATCTACATATCTGGCTCAGTGTTTAACTGAGTTTCTGTACTTGCTGTCCTTCAATATCTTGTTTTCTGTATCATTCATGAATATCCCCGCCAGTATTGGTGACAGCAATGATCCCACCGCAAGTCCATTTTCCTGTCTACAGAATTTGTGATTGAAGCGGCAGTAGTTCTCGCTAAAAATCTCTTCCCCTATTTTGGCTTACTTTGGCACATCAGGGTTCACATGGTATCTATTGTCTTTGAGCAGGGTGAGTATTTCCTCCTTTGTTATGATACCAAACGTGTTGGTCGCATCAAAGGATATCAGCTTGTCATTACTCTTAATTTTCAACTTGTCGAGTTGCTCAATCATTCCACCGTTGTTTCTGATGCTTTGTCTGGGTGCAAAATGGTACTTTTCTTTCAAGAATGTGGCTTCAACCTTTGCCATTTTGTAGCATGGTGATATGGATGCTGCTAAACCAGCGGTCTCATTGCACGGTTTGCTTTGTGGAGTATAACAAGCCCCTTGAATTTTGGAGCTACCGGACTCATCTCAAGCGTTCTTTCATTGCCAGGTACATTGTTCCGTTTCAACACTGCTTCCATGCTATCTTGGTATTTCTGCGTTGGGTCTTTTGTCAGCTCTGGGTATCCACTCTCTGCTATGTACGACTCTCCTTTTTGGGTGTAGTCCTCCGTCTCCATTACCACTTCCATGTTGCCTTTGTTCACCTTTGTCAAAATCAGGTTGTTCTATCGGATCTTCTTCTGTAGATTTGTGATCTTCCTCTGCATTCCTCGCGTTCTGTCATTAGTTTGGCACATATTCTCCTTCGTGCCAATTTTAGATCGGGCTTTCGCTCTCACGTTGTAGTCCATGGTTTGAATTATGTACTTGTTCGCAGCTAATGGTCATACTTTCAAGCTTACACGGGCTCAGTCTTTCTGGCCGCACGTACTTGATGCCTTTCCTCAGTAGTCTTCCTTCTTCTTCTGTGAAGGCGATGCTTGATGGGTTCTTGGTTTTGGGAGCAAAGTTGTGCTTAACTGTTGCAACCTCTTCTTTTTCCTTTTTTCTGTGTCAGTTTGGCAAGCTTCTTCTTGATCTGTTTGGTCCAAATAGTCGTCTCCTTTATCTAACATAATTTCTGGATGGTGCTGTAACTTGTTGAGAGAAGAAGTATCAGTAAACCATTCAGCCTGGTGATTTTCTTGTAGAGTTCATTTATTTCGTTACTCTCAATCTTTCGGCTTGCATCCTGGTGCGTTTCACTGCTGCATTGTTTCCGAGTAGCCCAATAGTAATTTTCACCCCCGGGTTCAGCTTAAATTTTTTTTTCTAATTACTTTTTTTACCTCCAACTCTCGTCTATGATTAATGGAAAAGTTACAATCATATTCGAAGAATTCTTCGTAATTATATTCAGTATCTATGACTTATCTCTAATTTCATTCTGATTGGTTGAACTTAGGCGTACCCAGTGGAGGGGGGATTTGGATGGAAAAATTCCCCTTTCGGGTTTTTTGTTTCTTACCTACCTATGTGCCGAGAGAGAAGAGATTGACGACATAATGTAATATGGGATTGAGTCATCAGTATTTGAAAATCCCCCCCTCCCCTCCCCTCCTCAAGAAAATCCCGGGTACGTCTTTCATGAAATTGGCGATTTTTGATGCATTTTCTGCTTAATTCATGAATTCAATTTATCTGCCTATACCGTGAATTGGACAATTACATAAATTAAGTGTAACATTTTAATGACGTAGTGATGATCTACAATCTATGTAACCATCTCCTCTCCCTCTACCACAATTGGAACGGATGTAGTACTCGCTTTTCAACAAAAAGTCTATAAAAAGTATTTCTTTTCAGCAGAGAATTTAGTTTTCCAGGTATTTTTATCGCTCGCACGATGAAGCGAGAGAATTTGAATAAATACATGGCTTACAAAACCAGCAAAAAGAAAGAAACTGGTATTGAAAATTTCACGAAGATATGATAAGAATTTTACCAATTTGTTCGATAAAGAGGTAATTTTTGTAGGAAAATTTTCACGTATTTTTTTGGAATAGTGTTGGAAAAATTTTTTGTAGCCTTTTAAACGAAAAAATTTGAAAAATTCTGGTGTCTCCCTACTTTATTCCAAGAAATTATGAGCAAGGAAAATCTAAGTAAGTCTTTCTACTTGTAAGAACTTCTGATAAGACATGTACCTTAAATTCAAGTCCAAGGGTTGATGGTATTTTCTTTAGATATCAAATAATGAGTTCTACATCTTACTCCAGACGAACTTTTGACTGTGATGCCATTAGCGATTCCGTCACATCCGACGCAAACCCTATTCCGTTACCACCATCATCATCACGCAAGAGCAAAATCCGTTGTATTTTCAACTTCTTATTAGTAATATTCGCGATACTCATCGTATTGACGGTCGGGATACTGATATACGAAGGGATAACATATTTACGAGATGATTGTCGACATAACAAGTTTCTGAAAGACAGGTTACCTTCGTCAACCTATTTATTGGTTAAGCCTTTGAAGATTTTTACCGATGGCGCGGAAGCCATCAAAAATGAATTAGCTTTCTTGTGGCGAACACGACGACGACGAGAGACGTATCTTCGAAACGCTGTAGAATGGGCTTATTCCAAATTGAAAAGTTTCCACGATTACGTGCGAGCATTTCGAAGCTCTGGCGGTCAACCGCGACGGAGTTCCGATACGGTGTCTAGTTTCTTTTCTGGACTCGTCGAATTACGAAAACGGCCCAGCTCGAGCAAGAAGCGATCAAAACCCGCCCCGGTTAAAGTGAAAAAAGGACAATGCGAAGCCCCGACGGTGGTGAATTTTCTTAGTCCGATCGGAATGGCGAAATTTATGTATAGAAGTTGGAACATAGTCTTTGATTTGTTTATTTAAGTTAATTTTTTTCGCGGTCGAAATAAAGTATGCACTATTTTCTGGAAGCCATTGACTTATGCTCTAAAGGAAATGAATGCGAACACTTACGAAATCGTCAGCATCTTCATCTTCAGTGGCTGGAGTCTGAATTGAAAAACAAAAACATCATTAAGAGAAGAATTCTAAAAACTTTATGAAAATTAATAGGATGAGACAGAAAAGTGAACTTGCTGCAGTTGCAACCCAGCAAGAAAATGAATAAAAATTCTCGGACGCATGTCATACTGATGGAGTAATTTTTGCGATCGACTCATTCGCGAGGGTTAAAATTTGTGCATCTTTCGTAGTTTTGAAATTCCCTCACCATGAACATTTGCATTCTCAATGTACACATAAGTGTGTATTCAGAGTCGAATATCACCTGACCCGATATCAGTGGCGTCGATTCGGCGGGCAAAAGGGGGGGAGGGAGGGGTAGGTTGAAATCGCCATGAATTTGCTTACCAATTTTCATGTTCGACTGTTATGTACGGGATAGATACCAATATTGTTGATCAAACGGTGATCTATAATTTTGATGGGAAATGTGTTTTATGGATAGCGCAGGCCCGCAGTCCCGCAGTCAGAGTCAGTGAGCTCTTTCAAAAAAGTTAGGGAAGGTCAACTCTCCAGACCTTTTTTTCCTTGGTAGAACTCAGTAGAGATTATTTTTTAGTGCAGTTGTATTTTTGGTCAAGTAATAATTTCAGACATCATTGAAAAGAATCTCAAACCTTTTTCGGCTACAAGACTAGAATGGAGAGGGAAAAACGATCGCCGTCCAACGTTTTTCCGACAAATTTCGAGGCCAAAATGGACTTTGGGTTCTGACCTTCATACGAGGTAATTATTACATCAGAAGGGGACTCGAGGAAATTCCGACCATTGGGTCACATGTGTGGATCAAGAAGAAAACTTGAAGAAATTTTGACCTTCGAGTTATAAGTAATGTATACTATGAGAGGAAGGAGGAAAGGTCTAGTAAAATTTTCATCATCGAGCTATGTAGACTAGATTGGGAACTAGGAAAAATTTCAGGAATCCAGCTACGTAATGAGTTCAATTTCCAAACTATGTAAAGAGACTTGAAAATATAATGACTGTCCACTGAAATCTAGCTCTATAAATGAGGAGCAGGACTCAAATATCTATCATATAAGTATAAGAAAAAGGCGACTTGGAAGAATGTCGACTTCGAGTCCCACCTATTTGCGGGAGAGGAGGAAGTGATTTGAAAGAACTCTAATGCCAGCCGGCGGTGGAAGTTGCCTTCAAGGTGCAACATTTCTTCATCCCACCTAGGTGTGACTCTTCTAGAAGGTGTCTCGCAAAGGCCGATTCAATCCAACGTACGTAACAGGGCAGTCTCTACAATGGAGCAAGCACACACAAACCCTTAGATAAGAGGGGAGTCGAATCCTTTCCTTCTAAGAAGAGCCTCCCAATCTAGGAGAAAGGGTAGGACAAAAAGACTCTATTGAAGGTCCGAAGTACTAGACCAATCTGAGAAATAAGATTGGGAAGTTAGGTTAGGAAGGAAAAAATTTAGGAGGCCATTGCAGGTTCACCATTGCAGCGAGGAACCCGCAACCTCCCGCGTTCGCGATCACGTTGGCGCGAAAATGCCCCCTCAGAAAATGAGTTGACTGGGCTTTTGTCAGTATACTGCACGCTAGGCCTGATATAATGAAGGCTGGAAATTGAAATTCTTCCAAGCCCCTAAAGTAGGTCAAGGTCAAGGTCATTGATGACGTCATGAGGCACCACACGTCACGTCACGTCACGCAGTTCACAGAAACTCCGGCCGCGGACGTTTTCTGAGGATGTAATCCCCCAAACAAAATGGATAGCGGGTTCCCTGCTAAAAATAAGAGGCCATTGCAGGTTTGCAATGGCAGCGGGGAAGCCACAACCTCCCGCGCTTGCGATTACGTTGGCGCAAATACCCCCTCAGAAAATGAGTTGGCTGGGCTCTTGTCAGTATACTGCATGCTAGGCCTGATATAATGAAGTCTGGAAATTGAAATTTTCAAGCTCCTTAAGTAGGTCAAAGTCAAGGTCATTGATGACGTCATAAAGCATCTCGGCTGGAAGTTGAAATTTTTACCAAGTCCCTAAAGTAGGTCAAGGTCATTGATGACTTCACAAGGCGCCGTACGTCACGTCACGTCACACAGTTCACAGAAACTCCCAGACGCGGACGCGGACGCGGACGTTTTCTGAGGATGTAATCCCCCTAACAAAAATAGCGGGTTTCCCGCTAAAACTTTTTCTTCTCAGTTGTCTGAAGTGAGGGAGGCAAGATGGTAGCACGCTGGAGAGCGGTTTTAGCGGGGAATCCGCTATCCATTTTTTTAGGGGATGACATCCTCAGAAAATGGGAGTTTCTGTGAACTGCGTGACGTGACATGACTCAATGACCTTGACCTACTTTAGGGACGAAAAAATTTGAACTTCCAGCCGAGATGCTTTATGACGTCATCATTGACCTTGACCTACTTCGTGACGTGACTCAATGACCTTGACCTAATTTAGGGATGAAGAAATTTCAACTTCCAGCCGAGATGCTTTATGACGTCATCGATGACCTTGACCTACTTCGTGACGTGACTCAATGACCTTGACCTACTTTAAGGATGAAGAAATTTCAACTTCCAGCCGAGATGCTTTATGACGTCATCATTGACCTCGACCTACTTTGTGACGTGACTCAATGACCTTGACCTACTTTAGGGATGACAAAATGTCAACTTCCAGCCGAGATGCTTCATGACGTCATCGATGACCTTGACCTACTTCAAAGATTTGAAATAATCCAGCCTTCACTGAGAAGAGCCCCGCCAACTCATTTGCTGAGGGGGCATTTTTGCGCCAACGTGATCGCGAGCGCGTTCAACTTATGACGTCATCATTTTCAAGACTTGGAAACTAGGCTATATGATAGGAGGAGGACTTAGACAAATTTCAGGCTCCAAGCTATAAATGATTGGAGAAGGACATACAAAAATTTCACTCTCGAGCTATAGAAGAGAAAAAGAAGGAAGCCTAGAGCTAGGTTTGGACATTGAGTTAGCGGGTTTCGCGCTGTAAATTTTTTACTTTCTTCTTGCGAATAAGGCAGTCAACGTCGATTTTAATCATATTGGCATGGGCCAAATACCTAAGGATGGAGATCTCTTCAGCATAGGCGTGAGGTGTGAGGGGATGAAGGAGTTGGAAGCTGCCATTTTATGGGGGAAGGGGCAAAAGGACGACCAAGAATTTCAGAGGATGTATTCTTCTTGTAGATGCCTATTTCAAGACTCCCCTTGAGGAAAAAAAAATAGTGATGTTTAGAAAGTTAATTTTAGAGCCTCCAATCTCGATCGTAAATTGAATGGAAGGATGGAGTCCATTCGTGAGGAGGTCATACAAATTTTGGGCAAGTCCAGGCCAAACACACAATATGTCATCGACATACCGGCGCCGAAGGAAGATGTGGTTGAAGAGAGCGAGCATCGATTGAAAGGTCTCATTCTCCAATCTGGACATAAAAACTTCGGAGATAAGAGACCCCAGTGGTAATCAAATAGGGATACCAATGTCAGGAGGAAGTTTGAATGAAAATGGAGCTGTTGAACTGACATATGTTGGGGCTGAGACAGCGCTGAAGGAAGGTTTCTCATTCTCAAATCATAGAAAGTGGAAATGCCACCTCAAGCGCGCGCGGGTATATTGAAGGGGGGGAGGGGTAGTAAGTAATTCTGATGGTTCAATTGACAACCTTTTTCGCAAGAAGGAAGTAAAAACCGTTCTCCAGTGTGCTACTACCTTCCCTCCCTCACTCCGGACAACTGAGAAGAAAAAGTTTGCCATCCTACCATACCTTCCCAATCTTACTTCTCAGATTGGTGTAGTATTCCGGACCGTCAATGGAATTCCTTTGTACTACCCTTTCTCCATGATAGGGAGGCTTTTCCCAAATGGGAAGGATCCGACTCCCCCCTTATCTACGAGTGGAGTATACTTGCTCCGTTGTAGAGACTGCCCTGCTAAGTACGTCGGTGAGACCGGGAGGTCATCCAACGTGAGGATCATTGACCATGATGTGGCTTATAAGAACAACAATCCAATTCAATGGACCTTCGCGAGGCAGCTCCTGGAAGAGTTACACCTAGGTGGGGAGAAAGAGTCATTACACCTTGAAGCCAACTTCCACCGCCGGCTGGCATTAGAGCAGATATAGATAACAAAAGAGAATTGCAAAAAATGAGCTCATCGAAAAAGTGTAGTCCCAGTCTCCTTCTTACATTTCTACCGACGCGACATTATAATCTTCCATTTCCTGAGTTTACCTGCCCGCTGTACATTTCTTGCCAACGTCTCCTCTACTTTATTGTCTTGTAACGGGGGACTTCTATTTCACTTCCCATCCACCCTTTTTGTTCAGATTGAGAGTGGGACATATACACCATTGCCCCTCCTTGGCTATGCCACAGGACGCGGATTTGGTTTTGGAATTCAACATTGAACCAAAAGTAGAATTCCGTCGACATTTTTTCAAGTCTCTACCCTTGAATTTCAATCATTAAAGTCAAAGTCAATTCTTATCGACTATTGAAATCGAAATTGGAAAATTCCTTGCGGAACAAGCTTCTCGCTTGCCTCAATCAACGAAGTGCAAACAGCGAACGAAAAGGACAGTCTTTTTTCTGAGAGAGAGCATAGGTGGTCTCAAGGGCAACAGAAAAGTTTGAGAGTTGATTAATGGACTTGATGAGCCTGTTGAGCGGAATTTCAAGTTTTCGAAAGAGAACTGACTTAGAGAGGGAGAGAGAGGTTTTGTGGTGATTATGCAATATTAACTGAAAGACAAAGAAAAAGCTGAGTAGCTTGAAAGTAAAAATTCCTCAAAGTTTCCTCCCCTTCTGATGAATAACTTGATGACTGGAAAATTTCCAAAAACTTCTTCTTATACCCTCCTCATACAAATTTTCTCTCAAAAAGTTTCCTGAGCACTAGCATTTATTATTAGATACTGATCTTGTAGAGTGCCTGCATCCTACAGAAATAGAACCTATGTGCTCGATGGTTTCAAGCACATCACTAGAATGTAAGAAGCCCACCCTCCCACCATACGAAAACTAGAGAGAAGTTCTTATCAACAGTTTTCAGACTGACGATAGATATTTTGATTGAGAAATTATTTCACTGCTGGCATGGTCGACATCAACCAAATTTCGACGACCTCTTTTTTCAGAGTTCTGCAGTCTCTTAAAGCCAAAATCAAAGCGCACGACAAACAGATTCCGTCCTTCGCGTTTGAAATAATAATTTCATAGATCTATCAATCCCACTTACCTTAGAATTTGTCGTATCTTCCTTCTTTTCACCCCCTTTGTTGGAACCCCAAGGCTGGAACGTAAGATTTTTGCATTACCTTAAAAGAACTATATCAGTTTAGCTGCAATAAAATGAAGAGAAATATTCATTACCCATTTAAATTTCGACCAATTATTGCTTTGACGAACTTCATTATTCGCAGTGGTAGTACTGCCAGAGGGGTTGGTTGCGGCAATCTATATATGCAATGATTAATTACGAATTAATAAATGAAAACAGAAAAAAAAAAAGTTTAATTCGGCCTAATCACTTCCTAGATCGCAGTTTAAACAGGTGAAATTCACGTACCTCGTTATTACCGGGCGATGGAAAAGGAAATACATTAACCTAGAATATAAAATCAAGTCTTTATGAAAATATATTCGTGCTGAAATTAGGTCTGCTGCGTGAAAAAAAAAAAAATTGTAAATTATTAACATACTTCGTGATATTGTAGAATGAAAATTAATGTTACCGTCCACAGGAGCGCCGGAAAACGAGTACACATTTTTTTCCATGTAACGACAATTATTGTAATTTAAATTTCCGGCATAATATTCGTAAAAATGCTTTCCACATAAATAGCCTACTTCCATAACATTATTTCGGATAAAATTTGACGGTTCGAATGCGAACGAAAATTTTATTAGAAATATCGTTACTTTGTAATTGGTTTCACAGAAAGCATTGTTGACTTAGGCTATTGGTTTAAAGCACGTCATATTATTCTCATCGGTAATATTGATGTAAACGTTAATTCGCCAGATTTGTTTGCTGAAAGCTTGCACCATGACAAAAAAAGTGTCCGCAACTGAAAAACGTAACAACGAATTTTTAGTCTGCCTCCTAATTCCCGAACATGAGCCTAAATTCACGGCAAAATGAGGAAAAAAATCACCGGTGCTTGTGCGTAAATTGCATTGCATTTAAATTTTTTTTTTCTAAATACAAATGATTGTTACTCTAAATAAATATTTTTACACTTCAGGGATTCGAAGATGTACTCTCGAAGACATCTCATCTGAAGCATATGACGGTATGTACTGTGAAACTATAATCTGTGGGGCTATATTGACTTTTTTGGTGGCCTTCCTCTATTTGCGTCAAAAAATCAATGAGTATTGATTCAAAATCCTAGAAGCGCTTTGAAGTGCAACTTTAGAAAGAAGTAAGGGGTGCCTAATCAAGTCTCACACATAACCCACCCACGTTTGAATATATTCAGATGTAATTGAAGGCTAACAATCAATATGTAGCGAAGTGACACTGAATATGAGAGAATACCTCGAGTACGCAATTAGATGGCGTAATCAACACCGTATATTGTCTGCTTTATGCTTTCATTATTTGCTTTACGTCAAAAGCACATTTTTTTGTCTCACAACCATCTTTCAGCGTAAACACGTGGACCTGTCATACAATATTGAAAACAAAGTACACGAAAAAAGATTGAACTGAATATTGAGAAAGATTTTACTATCGTACTTTTCCATTGATATTATGACCTATTTTGACATGTTTCATGTCTTTGCTCTGGTCTCATCCTTATGGGAATTTTCACTGTGGCAATGATTCTCAAATCTGCGAGTCCGAGCCCCACCCCCCCCCCCCCACGGTAGTTGAGCTTTCATCTTTCAAACCAATTGCGATTATTTTGCAGCCTGCAACGTTTCCGATACCATATTTATTCGTGAATCATGTGTAGATCTGATTTCAGTTAGCGGGTTTTTGGATACTTTGCCAACTTTCAAAACACTTGGAACGAACACGAATTTTTTATTATATAAAACAAAAATAAGACTGAAACTGCCGTTTCACATTCACAAAAAACATAGAATAATAATAGTTATAAATCATCAATAAAAATAGTGCTCGAAGCTCACAGCATATCGTTCAACCAACGAGTATACGAAAATGAACAAGAATTATCATCTACAGGCATATCTTGTGGATACTGACTCGCCGGATACTGCTTATTGTAACCATCACACATGCCGGTCATATCGAACGAGTTCATCATATATTGATTAGGTGGAGCGACGGCAGCAGCATCCATTCGAATATGCGGTTGCGGGGTGTATTGTTCAGCTTGTGCTGATAAATCTGCGAACGTATTACTCAAATACTGTCGACAGGTTGCTGGCCGATAGTTCATAGGAGGTAATTGCTGGACAACGGAGTCCCCATTCATTCCAGAATATTGTTTACTCGGGTCTATTGAGGATGAAGATGATACAGTCGCCGTCGGCTCTGCTAACCTGGTAACGTGTAAATCATTACTACTTTCTTGGAGTACATGGTCGATAATGTTGTTTACAGGCTCTAATATCGATCTGAAACTTTGTTGAGACTCGCCGCTCTCGGCCGAGTACTTCGCCAGATTATCGTACGTCTGCCGGAGGACTTCGTCAGTCATTTCATCAGCACACGATAGATCGACATCTGAAAGCACGCTCAACGACGATATATCGAAATCGTCCATTTTAGATGCTTCCGGATCGTCGGGTTTTTTCTGCATAATTGTTTTACGTTGCACCACTTTTGGATTATTCATCGCGTATCCTTCATCCTCAGTCGTCACTCGAAAGACACGGTTTCTCTTCTCAGTCTGAAAAAGTGTCACAGTTCAGAATATCAAGACGTATAACTAGTAAAGTACTGAACACTAGAAACAAATCGTTCACCTGTTTATGCGCGTTTGCCAAATGTCTTTTTAGATTCGTACGGAATTTATAAACTTGATCGCAAAAGCAGCACTTGAAGTCCTTTTCATCGGAGTGCGTTTTAAAATGTCGATTCAATCCGCTCTTCAATTTAAAACCCTGACCGCATATTTCGCAACTGAAGTTACGTTCATTGGAATGAATACACGTTGTATGCTCTTTGAGGGCGGATGTGGTGTGGAAGCAGGCCCCGCATTGGTCGCAAATGAATTTACGATTATCGGTATGCAAGTTGATGTGACGTGTTAAACTGGCCGCCAAACCCGTCTTGAAATCGCACAGAGGACATTTCAAACGTTTTTCCGTTGCATTGTGATAGCGTTGGACATGTTGCGCTAAAAGGTCGCGACTTACAAAAACCTTATTTTCACACAGTTTGCACTTGTATAACGGATGGCTGTCCGAACTATCCTTGTTCTGATGCGAGATCGTCTGCAGATGGCGTCTGTAGTATTTATAGCAGGTGTACGATTTCTTGCATGGATTGCACGTAAAGGTATTATTCTCTGTGGATCGAATGAAAACGCTAGTGTTAGTAAAATACTTCGTTGGAATCACGATTGGAACATCTTGACAAGTTACAACGTTTTTGATTATATCAAGGAAATCTCATACGTCTGCAATGACAATAGTCTTTTTTTGTCAAGACTCTTGACTATTTCTAGCAAGAGAGACGTTTCGAAAACTAACATATGGATTGTATACTTCCACGATTTAAGAATCTTCAACTTTCCTTATTGTTATTTACGAAAATACTTACGCAAATGTCGTTTAACGTGAATACTAAGCATATTTTTCTTAGGAAAACCACGACCACAATGATAACACTGAAATTTCTCAACTTCTTTATCCTGCTCGCACGAATTCTCCTGAATGATACAAAATGCAAAAATTAGAACAGATCATTAAAGCAAATCACAAAGAGAACATCTTTCTACGAACCGAGAAATTCGTGATATTGTCCCCTTCCCCTTTCGCTTTCCACTGATTCATTTCGGAATGCGCGTGTTTATAGTGGTGAAACAGCATCTTTTTCTGCTCGAACATTTCACGGCACAGCTTACAACTATACCAATTATTGTACAACTTCATACCGTGATTATCGAGTAAATGCGACTGAAAAGCTTTTTTGTTAGCTAACGAGTCGCTGCAAACGTTACAACGATACTTCTCGGAGTTTTGTGAACTATCCCTAACAGACTGTTTACAATCGGAAGCTCTATGACTCGTGAAATCTTCGGTATTACGAAATAAACAATGACAATGGAAACACGATAAAGGATAATCTAAATGAATTTGAGAATGTTCGAACAGCTGAGTCTCACTATCAAGTTTTGTATCACATTTAAAGCAAGCTATCTTCTTCAAGTGCTTGATATTATACATTAAACATAAATGATTCTTGCATTTATGCTTCAACGTTTTATTCGACGCTTTAGCGGATGAAATCTCTGGAAAAGTATTGGTTGAGAGGTCCACTAAAACAAACAACACATAATGGTTTTCATCGACGTGTCATAGCATCTTTAATGAACGGAATAATTCTCAACTCACCGGACGGTAACGAGTTGTTTTTCAAAGCTTCGGTGATTCTTTGTAAGTAACTGAAAGCTTCCAGGCGATCGGGAAGGTCTAACTTGTCCACTGACTGCACAACGTGTATAATCTGGGAACATTATTACAAAATTAGTCACATTGGAGGCGAACACGAAGGGCGTAAGTTTCAACGCAGTCATGACACATGATGAATGACTATCCAGATACTTGCCTGCGACTTGAAGCTATCCATCTTCAACTATTTCAATTCAATGATATTCTTCAATACAGATTGAAGTAGTTTGCATCAGTGGGAGGCTTGTAAATAAGAAAGCACTCATCCAGAAAACAGGTCTTAAAAAAGATATCAATGGGTGAATGCGACCATTCATTCTTCACATACTCTTGATTGGAACATAACACAATTTTAGAAGATAATCAGAACTTGAAAAAAAAAAGTAGTAGTATCAATTATCAAAACGATGTAATTGTTTTTGATGTGTGGAACTGGAAGAACGAATATTTTCGTTTTCGTTTTTAAGCTCGAGATCGAGTGATAGTTGCGAGTTGCGATACAGAGCGTGAGACGGAAAGAGGGGAAACAATTTGCGGGAAATCAGATGATTTTTTAGTGATGAAAGAGAACTACTAATTCCACCAATATGGAATACAGGAGAATAGGCATCTTGTAAACCCGTAGGGAGATATTGTTCTCTTGATGCGACCAGAATTTCCATAGTTGCCGCATAGGCGCATACCCACATTGTACAACTGCAGGACTGCAGCTGCAATACTGCGAGATAATTTGTGTTCGAACACTCCTGTGCGTGCGCTAGTGTCGTGGAAGGAGCCTACATAGTAAATCAACGCAGAGTATTTATCTTGAAATTGAAAACAAGAGCACTAATGGAAGGAGAAATTCCTTTTCAGATGAGTCTATTTTCATTTCAGTCATCGCAATTTTTTTAAATTCATCATCATTCTTTTCAATTGCTAATCTTTTTTCTGCTGCCAATTGAATTGAGGCAGTGGGTGGAAAAAGGGCGATATCCGGAAAATTGAGTTTTGAGAAAAATGAGTTTGAAAATTAAGAATTGTTTTACTCGTCAATGACGCATCCGATTTTGGTGAAACTTTCAGGAATTGTAGTTCTGATCTCAAGCAACAAAATTATGAATAGTTTACTTGAAAAATATAGCGTAATTGCCGCAAGAACCCAATAGTTTGCAAAGAGAATATCGCCCTTTTTCCAATTATCGATAATTGTGAGTCCGTTCTGCGCAATTTACGGAAGGGATGAAAATATCAAGTTGTTCTGTTGTCAACTAGCAAAAAAATACGAATGCACATACGCTATTTCTTTGTAGTACCGTAGATGGTATAGACTAGTATAACCATACTTATACAACGTTTGTACGCTCAAATGGGTTCAAATTATCAACTTTTCATCATGTTTTTACGTCGTTTTCAGTCAGTTTTGATCAGAATGCTTTCAAATTTTCGTGAGAGATACACAAGGTATTGAAGAATCAAAACACAAAATCATCGGAAAAAGGGCGATTTTCCACCCACTGCCTCAATTGAAATCACGGTTGAAATTGTAGAGTACAACTGTTTTGCGTCCAAACGCAAATAATAATAATTGACTGAATTGTATGAATCTTTTGAACATCTGACACTTTGAATAGATACTAAATGCAATGGGTACTTGGTTCCAGAAGTTGTTCAGTTCAGTCTATATCCTGTTGAACTTTTGATGTTCTCATAGTGTACGTGAAACTTTGACAACTGTTTTTCTTATACCGTGCTCAAAACTAACAGAGTTTCTGCTGATCAAAAATATAAAAACAGAAGATGAAAAACAATCTCCAGATTTATTGTAAGAAAATTCAAAAACCAATTCAAAACAAATGTGTTTCTCTTTTCTAGTCAATCTGTTCTCAGTTTGAAAGTAAGAATTATTACAGCAAAAATTATAAAACCTACAAAATACATCATGATTATAAGAGAGAGTCGTTTCAGAGAAAAAGGTAAACCTTCATTATCATCATTGTTGTATTCAATATAACCTTACAAAATGGTCGTTTGTTATCCAAAAATACTTGGAATTGACAATTGGGAAATTTATTTTCATACAGATTGTGTGTCAGAACGTGGCATAATTTTTATGAGAGACGCCATAAATCAAGTAATAGAGTTTAGAGATGCTGGAATAAATAATACAGAATAAAATACCCATTGGATTATAGAAGTTTTGACAGGTATACTTTAATAGGTTTTGGAATTTGAAAATCAAAGTTCTTCTTCAATTTCCAAGGTAAGTACTTTTTGACAAACCAAGAATTCAAAAAATATAAAATGAAGAACGACATTGCTGGTTAGGTGTATTGAAAAATCATCTTTTTTTTCAATCATCCTAAGATTTCACCTATAAGTTTGAAAAAAAAAGGTATGCAATTTAGTTCACATTATAAGATTCTAGAGATCAACAAGCAACAAACGAGTATTTGGTCGAATACTGTACCCATAGTCTTTGTTCAATCATTTCTCAGAAAAATCTTCTTCTAATTATAACATCGTAGATGTACCTTGCTCAACTGAACGACACGGTAGAAGTAATTGTAAAGATAATACTAACAGTACAATAATTACAATAACAATTCTTAAGTCTTGAATAAAAGTAAGAAAGAAAAGAAATTGTCCGCGTAAATTATTCGGATGATTAAAATTAATAAGCGTATCACAGAAAAGACAATTCCATAAAGAAAAAAGATAGATGAAGGAGGAAAAAAAAAGACAAAATTAAGAACGACTACGTATAACAGTCGGAAACGTTTTAAGGTGTTTCTTCGAATTTACAGTAAACAAAATGCATTGCTTTTCATGCAACCACGAAAGAATAAAAAAATCGAAAGTTGAAGAAGAGGATATTCGTGGTCGAAACTCACGATTGATAACACTATCATTTTTTTCATATAATTTGTCGAACACAGGATGAAGAAGATAAATACAATTGACTGAATTCTTACATTAACTAGACGACAGATCATCCTACTCGAAATACCTGCACTCGGATCACATATTGTTTAAACATAAATACGTCATACTACCATACCTTTCATTGTGAGTCAAAATCAAACTAAAAATTGATATTACTTCGATAATCGAACTTCCTTTTCAGCATCGACGTCTACGAGTTGATCAAACCTGAGAATGGGCGCGAGCAACAGGAATGGAACGAGTCATTTTGAGCGTGTCACATTTAACGATAGCAAAGAGTGAAATCTCTTAATGCTCTTGAAATGTCACGCATTTTAGCAGCCCTGAAATTTATGACGTCGGTAATTTCGAATGTAAAGAATTTTAATTTATAAAATATGAAATTCTTACTGCTCGCAAGTATTTAGGAACGTTTTTATTTGTTCTGGCGACGCCATTAAACCACCGGTGGAAGACTGATTTGGTAACTGGTGCACAGCCAATTCGACACATTCCATAGTGCTCTGAAAATACAGAAGAGTATTTAATTAGATTGAGGTGAGAAATGAGAGAGTAACTATTCGATGAGGACAAACTTTTGGAAGCAGAAGTTCATGCTTGCAAAGTTGTATCACACTGAACTTCCCTTTTGCAGATCTTACAATTACAGAATTATGGTGGATTAAATTGTGCTCGTAAGAAGAACCGAAACAATAAACCACCCTTCCTCCAGCTTTGAAAATTTTTCCTCAGGAAATTATTTTTCGTACTTGGTGTAGCAAGAGAATAAGATTTTGAGCTACAATCATAATGAAACCTCACACGTTAGCTTGTTAGCTTCTTGACAAGAAGAATTATATGAAATAAGCTCCTAAGAATAGTTTTGAGGATGAATTCATGAGAAATGATAAAATTCGACATCTCTATAGACAGTTCAAATAACAAAATTTCAATGTGTAACGCAGGTCTTACCTTCATATCAAACCTAATGAGATCATGCAGCACTTCAGCAATATTCACGAGCGTGTAAGAAGGTAAAATTAGCACACCAGCGTGTAACAAATTGCGGACTAAGGACTCTTTATGTTTCTTATAAATAGGTTGTAGTGCTTCACGCTTAACATTATTCGTAGTTTCGTCCTAAAATTTAATAAACAAACCGAAATAATCTTCATATCATCGTTGAAACCTTCACAATAATCGATAAATACTCGTCACACTTACATGACCTGCAGTACAGTCGAACATTTCGTGAAAGAACTTCATCACAGACGCATTTGCCTCACGGTGTTCGATCGAAATGGCCACCAAACCACAATCGATCAACGGCATTACTCCTTCCGAACGTAGAAATGCTATTGGTAATCGTTGTAAAACTCTGAAGACATGGTAGAAGACGATAATTATACAGACGATGAACAAGATTTGAGTATAGAGTAGAAAGAATACGATCTCCTACCTAGAGCATAACCTAAAGAGATCATCTATCGTATCGGGATGATCTCTCAGACCACTAGGATTTTGAAGTAAAGTAAAGGTAGGCGCAATAAATGCTTCGACCATTTGAAGTAACAAATTCCAGTTAGAAATATCGTTACCGAATTCGTCGACTAAAATTGAACCCACGTACAAAAAACAACTATGGCCATTCGCGCAATATAATTCCACTAACTGAAAGTTTATCGTTACATTCAAAACAAGTTTTGCGAACGAAAAATTACCAACAATAATATGGAAAATTTGTTCACCTTTTGCACCAATTGTTCTAATATAAACACTCCGATCTTTCCTATTGCTCGGATACCAAATCGTACACATCTGCAAGATCTCTCCATGATCATAAGGTCTTTCTGGTACAGATCCATGATTTGAAATAAAACCGGTTGCATCTGAAAACGGAAAGAGAGACAAATTCAATATTGTTCGAACTTCGAATTGTAAGCACGTAAAAGAAGATTATTAACCTCGGTAAATGCGGGAACACAAGCAGCTTTTAGACCATTTTTTTCATCGATAATATCACTTATATTATTTGGCGACTCAATAAATCGAAATACAGAAGCTAGACGATCCAGTAATAATATAACATCGGCCGTACTCTTCTTCTCGATAGTTCCACCATTACTCAATTGACTCTACATGACCATTCAAATTTTGCAGCGATAATTTGAAATATTCTCACAGGAAATTCATAAATCTCTCGTTAGCTTACATGCAAAATTTCGAGTAAAGGTTTCGTATGATGACTGCAAATTTCCTTTAAAGCTTCTGTTATCTCTTCTGCTGGCAACTGACACATAACGATTATCGTTCCTGAAATTAAAGGTTACTTGCGCGTGAAAATTAGCAACATTTGAATTTCTAGAACACAACCTCCACAATCCTAATAATTATGGAAATGAGATATAAAATTAAAAAATATATCTTCTCAGTTCATCATTCTCCTCATTTTCTTGACCTCTATGCATATCTCCTTCATTTAGTTGGTTTCACTAACCTTTCAAGATATTGATAACCGCCTTATTATTCACTTCTAATGAATTCAAATTTTTCAAAATATTCAACAGAGGCGTGAATTCCTTCTTCATTTTCGTCTTAGCGGCACAACAAATGGAACACAGAGATAAAGCGGCTGCATCGCTCAGTTCTTTGACGTGCAAATTGATCTCCAAGTATTGCAAAGCTGAAACTGCACGAACACAATCAGTGTAAGGTTCGGTCGAGGTTTTCAAGTTATAATTGTCGTATATTTACTCAAGTAATTCGGATGCTCGTCGAACCATTCGCGTAGTTCACCGAGAATAAGTATCGCCGTGTATTTAACAGCCACGTGTGTTGTTTTGGGAAGACTAACAATACTCCTCACAGTAAGAGGTACAACGGTGTTTTCGTGTCTGTAAAAGATGAATTCAATTTTCTCTGTTGCTAGACAACCGTACAACGCATTTTTTCTACATCTCGAAAGCACTCATATCAAATGAATGAACGGGAATAAAAAGCTTCGTGCCATACAAAACACGCGACTCTATCCAACAGGACCGATCACGTTCACTTACGGCGAAATTCTCCACGCTATCGCGTACATAATGAACAGGTTTGCTTCGACTTGATCCCAAGACAATGAACTGCTCTGCATTGATGAAAATATCTGACAGAATGTGCTAGTTGAGCCTACAATGAAGATTGAGTCTTTGACTAAGTCGCATACTTTTTCTCGAAATATCTTGAAGTCGTCACCATCTTCTAGTATGCCTTCCTAAAATATTTGAGAAAAAAATACAAGTCGCTCAGCTGAAGAGGATAGGAAGAGGAGACAAGCCGAGTCCTCGCTCTCACTCTTAAGCTCAATTATTCAAGGTCAACGTACACAGTCTGGTTCCATTTGCACTTGTCGACACAAAGCAGTCAATAATCGATTGATATAGGGCCTAAATTCAATAGCTAACTCATCGTCATCTTTATTGAATACACATTCGGCTAACGAAAACCAAAAACTAAAAGTAAACGCACAGACCTGGAAAATAAAATCAACAATTAAAAATCATATCATTCACGTTGGTGAGAACGGCGAATCGGGAGTACGTACTTCATAATCATGATGCCCCACACACGTGAGCATCAAATCCAAGATTTGTAACGAAAAATGCGGATGTTTTGGTTTTGTTTCATTCACCATTTTGATCATGTAAGCTTCTCCCAGCTCCGAGAAAATTTGACAATAATTTATAGCTCTGTTTAAAATGAAGCATTCGTGTTAATGAGAAACAAGAAAATACTCTGGACACTTTCAAATTAACATAGTTATGAGCTTACTTCTCGATATTTTCTCGAGCCACAGCCGTATGATACGCCGGTTCGAATTCAGCTACTTTGGAATGCAAGTTCGCGTCCAAAACGCAGTCCGCGTCCGGTCCCCGTAAAGCTCTCAATACATTACATAAAAGCTCTGTGGCGGCGTCGTGTAGCTTCGATTCGATCGACGACGAAGTCTCGAAGACACTTTCCTAAGATACGAGCATTACCATGAATGTAAACGTACATAAAAGTCTACACATGACATTGTTTTGATTCAAAAATTCAACTCACCGTTGGATTACTCAATATCTGGAAAACTTTAGGAATCAAATCACTTTCGAGTATATCGGGAAGATTTCTAATGATGTTAACCCAAGACGTAAAGCACTGAATGCATTTCAGAAGAGTTTCAGGAGAAGGATCTCCAAGAATCACTTGTTTCTATAAATTCGAATTAGATATCAATGACTTTTTCCGAGAATTTGCGCGCTCTAACGATTCCAAAATTTTAAATACTTACGAGATAGTCATTCAACAACGGAGCGCAATTACTCAATTCGTTTTCAATCTCATTACGTCTATTTGAACCTAATCTGATCGTTTTCGTATCCACTTCTTCGGGAAAAACTTTCAATATCTCTAGAAGAATTAAATGCGGTATATCGTTACACTGATTTAAAAACGAGTATATCGGATTATTCCACGTGTTCATCTGCAGGGATAGGTCTACCACCGACATACAGAGCTGAAAACAAAGAAACGCATCATCATGACTTGAACAATTTTGAAATATCGAAGATGAAGAGTTGCCAAAGTACTTGAGTAACAATAATTCTCTCAGTATCGCTGGTTATTTCCTTGAGATGTTGCATAAGCGAATTATGTAGGGATAAAATAGCATCTTGAGGAAGTTCGTAAAATGATAACATTATTTTACTTCGGATCATTTGAGCTCCCAAATAATAAGAATTAAGGTCGGTTTGCCTTCTTAATAATTCGTCTGCGACTTTCCAAGCATGCACCTGAAAGAATTGAATTCGTTATTCGAGAATTTATTAGTTTCGAAGTCCGACACACAATAAACGCAATGACTGACCGATTTCTGCAAGTTGATCAACCAGCGATTGGCTTCATTTCGTTTTTCTGGTTCAGGATTGCGGTAAAGAGTATCTATAGCTAGATATACAATATCCATTGACGGTGGTTCCTCCATCTCAAAGGAAGAGTTGATTTTGAACAGCATCAAATAAATTACGTTATATACTCGAGAACACTGCTCAAACTTTGATTATATCAGTAAATTATATCGAAAATTACATATTCAATGAGGAGTGAATTCTCAGGTCTATCGTTCAAATACAAAATTTAATTTTCACAATAGAATCGTTGAGCAGTGGGTTTGTTGAGATAATATTGTCTCCCAAAAGTGAAATGGATTTAAAACTAGTTTGTCGAACAAATGAACACGATATAAATTACAGATCATAATCATTTTTCATTTTTAACCGTTTGATTGTGATCGATCAAGTCTTAGCTCATGGTGAAAAAAAATTGTGTTGAAGCTGGAAGACCTGCTGCTGAAAAGAACAACACAAAATTGCATTCGACAAATGACGTCACGAGGATTGCTACTGCTAGCTTGATACTGCAGGCTGCAAGTCTGTAAAACAACGATCACCGAATGCGAGTCATAGACAATGTCATATGAACCTTATTCTCCAAATCCAAACCGTTCTTTTGTAAATACTAAAAATATGCCATGCACTCTTTAACTTTTTAGAGTAGCTTTTCCGTTTCTCTACCATTGGTTTCTCTCAGCTCCATAGAAGAAAATTGAAAGACCAAAATTTCAAAAGAAAGTGATCACTCATCAGAATGGCCTCTGCAGCGTTTTCCATAATGGATAAGAGCGTTCCTCGCGGTCGTAATCAAAATATGTGAAGTGGAGGTGACGTCATCGTCCATTGTAGCCCACCTTACTACGTTACTGGAAAATCCTAGAAAAGTTCAGATTATCTTCGTTCTCCGTAGTCAGTCGCAATCAAAGTTTCATTTGTCGGGTTCCGCGTTCTTAGTCGGTCGTGAATAATTTGCTGCATGTACCGCGTTTCGTAAATTTCCATTTTCTCGTGAATATAAGATGAGTGTAGAAGAGGTAGATGTCATGTCGTATCGAAAGGAATCATTGAAGCCTTGTATTGACGAGATGAATATCGACAGTGATAATACCAAAACTCGTTTGCTTCGTTTGTTGGATGATATTGAGAGTCGTGTTGAACGGTTCAGACGCGGTGCCCTGGTCTGGGAAGAGGAAAAAGATTTACTATTTTCGAGTATCGACGCTGTCAAGTCTTCCGAACTTCTGACTGATTTAGTAGAAAGTAAGTTTCGAGTACATCTTTCTTCGTTATCATACCCTCATGAACCGAACTTTATCGTATTCTCTTCATCTCTTTGATAGGCGAAAGAGAGGAAATAATCCATTACGTTGAGCGGGTACATGCCCGGTGCAGCACTGTAGAAATACGGGTTCACACAGTTCGCAATGAAATGCAAGAAGAGAGTTTGAATCAAGTTAATACGTACATAGATAATCTCGTGGTGGACCTCAACGGTGACCCTACGCTCGTGAAAGACCGATGCTTGTCTTACATGGCTGCCTGTGCATCGAAGTCGGAAGACAATGTGGATAAATTGTTCGAAACTGCCGTTTTAGGCTGCAGTTTAGATGATCAGAAACGTGTGCGAAGACGTTTGGAAGGTTTAATGAACTACATCGACCATGCTTTCAAAATAAGTTCTGCCGAAGATTAATACGAGGCCAGAAAAACAGACTCTAAATTGCTCCGACTGATTTGTAAATTCTTGTCTGTTTTCCCACCGGCTGAGTAATGCATATCAGTTTGAGCAATTGTTAAGCTTAGTTCAATTGAGGGCGTTAAACATATGTTTATAAATTGGTGATATATTCGTTTCATTATTATTTAATTTCTTCTCATCCATTCAAATTCTTTCTACTTTTATGAGTAGTGAAATTCCAGAGTTTGATGATTAATATCGCGCTCTTTTATTTTCTCTAAAATTATTTTATGGTTCCGTTTGTATATTGTATGTTAATTGTTGTACCTTTTTCTAAGTTATTTTCTCGGTCAATCTCGTCGCGAGTTGCAGCGGACCGATACAGTTGAAGAGAGCATATTATACTCAGTTAACGTTGCTGTCTTGCCTAGGAGATCGTGACGTGTATTGCTACTTGGATGCGGTAGAACATATAAAACGTCATCCGCATATTGTATAAAAATTAGTTGAAAACTTGATTACTCAACGAGTGACAAATAATGTATAATTCACTCGGGAAAGAGGAACAAGAACAATGTTACGTATAACATTCCCAGAACTAATGATTAGTTTTTTTTTTCCAAAGAAAAGCGTTCCAATAAACGTTCCAACTCTTTTAAATGTATTCAAATCTTTTCTTTCTTCCAATCAGTTTTCTAGTTTTTGAACTAGAAGGTATTACAAAGAGAAAAAGTTTATTAAAATTCGTACAAAAATAGACTATTAGTACGTAAAATCATATAAATTGAGAAAAATTATCGTTAAAGAGACAGCAGAAGGTCGGATGATGATACGTGGAGTTGATGTCGAAAAATACTTTACGTCTGGTTCAACACAGATTAGTTGGTACGACAAACAGACTTCAAAAAGCTACGTTTTCTTTTATGTCGCAATTTACCCGGCTGGAGTATAATCGTACCATTATTACAATATCGATGTTGTAGAGGAGACGGTCCAAACGCACCTACTCAAGAAAAAAAAAAAAAAAAAACATTAAATTAGTACACCGCAACTTCTTTTTTATTATTGATATTTACTCTATAGAGAAAACAAATTTAATTTTCGTACGAAAACTCGTCGGAACAGTTGTTCGGATTTTCAAGGTCGTTTTCCTAAAACAGAAGCGCGCACCAAGTCGAAAATTGTTAGTACGAATGAATCATAGGTAAACAAAAATACGAGGTTGTGAACGGAATGAGCCAGGGATCGAAAATCGGGGGAAAAAAGATATAAATTTACCTGAGCGTCGCAATACGACACAAATTTGCTAAATATACCCGAACGAACGACTCGAGTTCGATCCATAATTCGCTAGAAAAATTACGATGCTCGCCGTTGAAGCAATTTATTTTCGCATTTTATCGATCTGTTTACAGTTATTTTTAGTAGTCACATTAAGTCGATATTACCTCGAGTTTCAAAATGCTTACCGTATTCAAAAAATATGAATTAATATAATACACTTGAACGGATGAATTTACACGGATCATTTTTATTTGGCGGTGAAAGGCAACAGCACTCATTTTCACGTTTTTAAAATTCGGATTCGAGTAATCTTGGGAAGAAATATCGCGGCAATTTTTAGCTAGATTCTTAGACATTTCAGCTTTTTCTTCTCTAGTCTTACTATTGCGGATGGCGAAGAGGCATAAATTTGTATGCGACTGTCTTACAAACACTGGCCTGTATGAAGACTTGAAAATTTGAGCCTAATGATCGTCTCTATACAAACACGAAGGCACAATTTCTCATTTCGGGAAATTCATTCTAGATTTAGAATGCTCAAGCCAAAAAAACGAAGAATAGAAATGTCGACCTTCCTTTAGTGAGGTTTGCTCTAAATTAACTAATTCCATGATTTTGAACGAGCTCTCGAAGCTTTATTCGTTCGCAACGACCTTAAAAGGATTCTTATAAGAAATTATTTCATGAAACAAAGAGAATTCAAAAGTAAGAGGAGATCGTCAAAATTACGTATTTCAATTGCTGTTCAGTTTTTTTTCTTAGGACCACGTATTGGAAATCAGCTCAATTTTTTACTTTCAAATCGCAGACAAAATTCCCCGTTTATTGTTTGAAATTTGTACCATATTACCCTAAGAATCCATGAAAACTATATTTCAAACGAAAGAAAATTTTAAAAAGATCTTTAGATTAACAAAATATGCGAACCAATACTGTCAAACGAGGTACAGGCTATACTACATAGTTCAACTTTTAACTCGAAGACCCTAAATAGAAATTTAAAAAGTAACTTCTGTACAGCTATCTTTTACGATATGAATAACATCCTTACTTTCTATCATTACATAAAATAGACCTAATGTCAATGATTCATGCGAACTGACAAAGAATATGTTTTCGAAAGATACCGAGAAATGGAGAGCGATAATCACGAATATATTTGTCTGTATTATCAGTGAACCCGAAACATTACAACGAAATGGTAGTGGACATATTATTATCTTCTTGAAGAAACAGAAATTAATTTCGACGTTTGAATGCTTTCAACCGCATTTTACAATCTGACATGGAGAATAATTCATTGGCGCAAATAGGTAATAAGAATAAATAGGTAGTTTTGGACACAACGTGAAATAAGTGGTCTTCGATGGCAGTAAAAATAATACTCATAACTAACTACACCATTATGATGTCATACACGTCTTAAGAGATGTGTACGGTGAAGAAAGGAGAGAAAATTAAGGAAATAAACAAACTTTTTCATCAAAAAGACAGCAATTATTGCAGAAGATTTGAAACCCAGTTTTACGTGAAAATAAGTAATTAAACGAAAGGTAAGACAGGTCGAAACGCGCGAAACGAGAGATCTTTAGAGTAGGTTTTCAATATTTCGATCTACTGAATATTTTAAATCAAATCCAAATTTTCATTTCCCACAGAACTAAACTCATTTTATTCTCGTTCATCGTCGCATTTTTCACTCCTCTCAAATTACAAAAAATATTTTCAATTACTTTTCTCATTTTGTAATTCCTTCAAACCAGAAACTTTCAAAAATGGAGATTAGTTTTTTTATTTTACGCTTCGAATCTTCTTCGAGCATGAAATTCTTGTTTCACTCTCCATTATGACCTTTGCAAGATCAGGAAAATATATATATATTTTTTTTACAGCGAAGTGTTGAGTAATTATTCACCCGCATTTAGAATAACTAAAACTAATTTCTATCATGTGAAATATTCTTTTGTTCGCGTATAGTATGTACCGGGAAGTATACGAAAATACTCCAAAGTATATGTTTATACATTCTTTCACTAAGTATATAGGTTTCCATTTATGCTGTTTACAGTACTAAGAACAAGAGAGTTTACGTTTCCGTATGACTTGTCCAGATTGTGAAAAATTTGTGTCCAGAAAAGGAAAGAACGAAAAGCACCCTATCTACACAACTGCACTGTAATTTTATTCCTTATTATTCTAAGACGGATCTCTCAGTTGTACGCAATTCTCATATTCTTTACAGTGAAAAAAACAATCGTATTTTCATTACACTTCATACCATTCAATCAATAAACTCTCACCTCACACTGGCTTGGATTCCGGGTCATGTCAATTTTCCACCACATGATGCTGTGGACGAAGCGGCCAAAGAGGCTACTTCACTACCAAAAATAACCGACCCAATCCTATCACCTGCAAAAGATTTGAAAGTATATTACACGGCATTTTCAAAAAATCTTTGGTGCTCATCGTGGAAAAATCAGTCGAACAACAAATTGAGAAAAATCAAACATGAACCCTCATTTTGGTCCTCATCCCAACAAAATTCTAGACATGAGGAGGTCATCTTAGCCAGGCTACGAATAGGCCACACTCGTCTTACCCATACTTATCTTCTCACTAACATCGCTCCTCCATCATGTAACATCGCTCCTCCATCATGCCCTCACTGTCACCAAGAAAATTTATCGGTTGAACATTTTTTTTCATGCCCTGTATTACAACCCACTCGATCCTCCCTAAATATATCTTCAAATATTTACTCAGCACTAAACAACAAATGCGAAACCATCGACTCAACCCTAACTTATTTACGTACCACTCAATTCTACGAATTCATCTAAAACACCTACATTTTCATCATGAATTTTTTGACTGTAAAGGCTGCTGATTGTTGTTGATATGATGGAAAAAAAAAAAAAAAAAATCTTCGATTGTCCATCATCACTGTTATGATCGTCAATGCTGGGACCCCTTACATGATTATTTGTAGAGGCTATTTTGAATTCTGAATTTTAACGAGAGAAAATCTATCAAATCTCTTAGATTCTAGATCTTAGTAGAACAAAAAAATTAATACAGATGTTCTAGGTTCCTGGTCAGGATCTTGACATGAAAAAAATCTGTATCTTTTAGACTCTTAATCTCAGTAAAAAAAAAAAAAAAAAAATCCGCACCTTTTGGCTTCTGGATTTTGACAGGAGAAGAAAAATCGTATTCTTCAAGTTCCAATTATCAGAAGAAAAAAAAAAAAAAAAAAAAAAAGATGAATTTCTAACTCATAGTGAAGAAAATAAAGAAAAATATGTAAGAAACCCTCGTTTTTTCACAAATCATACAAGTTGAAACTTTCATCATAGGATTCTCTCAAGTAAAAGAAGAAATAGAAAAAGAAAAAAATATAACTAAAGATTCACATAAAACCAAAACTGATAAATTAACCAATTTTAGAACCTGAAAACTAATGTTGCTAAATCGCAACGCGAGAGAGTTTTCAAAACTTTTAGAGCCCATCAAAAAAAAAAACAACGATGCATCGGATAAACTGATTGACACCATTCGAAATTAGTTTATGATTACTTAGAGCTCGAGAAAGCAAAAAATATTTGCCAAATGATTGGTTTTGCCAAATTTCAGCCAAACTATTCATATTTTGAATCTAATTTCATAACGTTTTGCTTTAAATGTACTCAGAAGGGCGAAAATTTATAATTTTTTTTGTTAACGTCGAATGAAGCCAAGGATGGCACATATTTTCCTCAAAATTGCCAAAAAACGAGCTCTAATAATTATTGATAAATGGAGTCCGGATTTGCCCGCATTTTTTACTTTCTTTCCTGAAGGGCAAAAAGTTTCCACTAAAATAAAAGCTCGAATCACAGAGAAGGAGACCAGGAAAACAAGTTTTATTCTGCCGAGAATGCCGAAATTTTGCCGAATACAAAGTTTGGAATTGTCGCCTTTTCATTTATCATCAAAAAGAGACGCATAAAAATTCTGTTTAAAATTCAGTAATTTTGATGAAAATTGGATACTTCTCATAAGAAATATTAAATTATTTTCAGTTTAAAATTAAAAAATTAGAAATTTTGATTAGAAAGTTGTTAAGATTTTGTATTTATGAGTTTAAACCCTAAAATTCGTTCATTTTGGTAGAAAATTTTGGTCGTGAAAAGAATGACAGAGGAGAAGGGTGAGCGAGAGCTTAAATGCTTCGAGGATGAAGTTGGTAAATGCTGTAATAGATCTTGTGTTCTTGGAAATCTGTAGAATAGTGGTAAAAGAATATTATGGCGATGAAAATCTTCTGACGTCCTTCAGAATTTTCCAGCAAATAGTTCTAATGAAAAAGGTTGAAGGCACAAGGCACGTAACAAGGGAAAGAAAATGATAGGCTCGAGTATCCAAAATTAAAGTCGGAATTTTATAAACTAGTCATAGAATGATTATGATAGACACTATTTTAATACGTGCGGTGGTAATATTAGAGAAGGAGGGTGGTTGATAAATGAAAAACTCAAGCGAAAAATTTAGATCACTTCGTCGGGATCCGAACCCGAGACAACCTTCTTTCTCTAGTCATAGAAAATCAGACGACCACAAGAAACGAGAAATAAAAAACAAAAAAATACGAAAATCAAAAAGCCAGAAATTTCAAATAACCTGAGTAAATAAATTAAGAAAATCAGTCGGAAAATGTAAGATAAAACAGGGTGGCCAGTCATTTCTCAAGATGAAATGCTCCAACTTTTCCGTGACTTTGTAGGGGTTTTCCAGACCATAATCTCAACTAAAAAGCAAAAAAAAAAGGCAAAAAAAAAATCTTCTGGCGGAGCAAAATAGAAAAAGATCATTATAATGATGGAGATTTAACCGTGGATGTTTTCAAATCATAAGATAAAACACAGGAAACAATTGGCACTGCCATCCACTTAATTCGAACATTTTAAATGCACTACGTTTCGACGACTTTGTCGTCATCTTCAGGTGTAAAATAACTAGAATGAAACAGTGACGAAAGGAAAAGAACAAGAAAAATAATGAAGATGAAGAGAAAGAAAAAAAGAGGGAGGAATCAACTGGTTGAGTAATGTTGAAGAATAACACTTTTATACGTGTCGGCGAGTCCGTCCATATCGCTTTTAAAGTTTACACTATGACGATCTTTGATAATATTAATGACTTCCAAAATTTTCCTCTTTTTCGTCTTATCCTCTCTTCCTACAATTTTGGTTTCCTCGAACTTGAATACATGGCCCATTTCAAGGGCATGTTCGGCCAAAGCAGTGTGATTCATTCGGTCTTGAACATTTTTCTTATGCTGATAGAGACGTGCTTTTAACTTTTGGCATGTCTCCCCAACATAAGATACGGGACAATCAGAACAAGGAATGGAATAGACAACACCTGATTTTTGTTCTTTAGGGACTCTATCTTCGATACTTGTGAAAAATGTTTCTCTGTAGGTGTTGTAGCTGCCGAAAGTAATGATAAAGTTTGGGTTGAGAGAGCGAAGATGTTTCCTAATGATCACACTGCTGTGGCCTACAAAAGGAATAGAAAAAAACTTAGGATTATTGTTCACAACATTGCGAGGAGGAGGGTTTGTTACATCATAATCTAGAACTTTTTTAATGAAAAAATTAGGATACCCGTTCATCCGAAGGGTATCAGTTACTTTCTTAAACATGAGGTCATGAAAAATGGGGTCTGAGTTAGTCAAAAAATTACGTTTAAGGTTAATAGCCGTGTTAAATTTAACATAAAAAGGTTGACATGATCTAAAACGAATGATTCTGTTAGTAGATAAAGGTTTCTGATAATGCTTAAAAATAAATTTATCACATTTAATAATAGAAAGGTCCTGAAAATTAATAGTCAAATTTTGTTCAAGTTCAAAGGTAAATTTTAAACGAGGATGAAAGGCATTCAAAAAATTCAGAAGGTCGTCAATAATGGAGTCATGAAGATAAAAGAGGCTGTCATCCACATATTTTTTGCCATACTTAATCATGTTCTAATAAAGTGGATGGCAGTGCCAATTGTTTCCTGTGTTTTATCTTATGAAAAAGATCATGTTTCTTGTCAAGTCCAGTATAGACCTATATAATCAAACAGCCTAGCTTAGGCCTAATGCCTGCTCATTCGCGGTGGTCAAATTTTACGCAACTCATAGACTCAGAGTACAAACAGAAATTATACATGTCTTCGGGCGTTTGCAAGGAAATTCAAAGTAAAGATCACTCATATCAATCTCGATAATATCGATACTTCGATCTCGTTAATATCGATACTTCAATCTCGATTATATTGATGACTGATCTCGATTGTATCGAAATATCGATTCTATACTTGGCTTCAACAACTATTACTCGCGAGGCTAGGCGATGAGTGCGCCCTCTACATTTACCGTGCGGCTTTTTCCAGAAACTGGACAAAAAGCGACATTTTAAAAAATTGTTAAAATCTGTATTTCTGTTTGCTTTATTTTATTCTTCTGATGAAGAGAAGTAAAAAAAGGTTATCATGACAAGTACTTAATTTTCAATACTAACAAAGATAGAGCTTGTGCAAATAACATTGTGAGCTTATATATTTCAATTCTTATCCCCTTTCGGTCATCAACACTAACGCTGCCTACAGTCGGCTCGCTTCGCGAATACTGTATAGGTTGTATAGGTCTAGTGTAATGAAGGCTCAAAGCTAGAATAGATCATAAAGCTAGTATAAAGCTAGTATATAAACTGGGCAAGGTGAACTCGCGGGATGAACTCTAGTGGACTTTATCAAGTACCGAGCTGCGACAAGACGACCACCATTACATAGTCGTAGAAGGTTGAATATGTAAGGGATGGAGAGGAAATCGTCTGATAGTGTCTCTGTATGATTGCGAGGGATGGTTAAGGAATTGCGGAGTTAGCTTAAGTTTGGGTAGCAGAAGATGTGTTGAGCGAATAGGAGAGTGGAATCAGTTTCGCAATGAAGGAATGAGAGGCATAAGATGAGAGATGAGATGAGTGTGTGTGTGTGTGAGTCTGGTGTGACCGATTCTGAGACGGGTGATGACTATTCCTTCTCTGCGCGCCAACAGATTTGAAGAGTCCCATGGGATGGGAATATTTTTAATTTGGGCTAGCTTGTTTGAGTGTGACTTGAGATTAGACCAATGAAAGAACCATGCTTGAGTGATGAATTTGTTGATATGTCTAGAGAGATTGGAGCGTGAGGGGAAAAAAGAGCGGTGGATGTTGGATAGCTAATTTGGTTGCTTTATCTGCATTTTTGTTTCCCGAGCTACTCTTGTGACCAGGTACCCAGATGAAGAATAATGGAATGAGGATGGTGTGAAAGGTGGCCATGAGTATTTATACGATTTATGAATGGGTGAGAGGAGAGGCGGTTGGAGATGGCGTCAAATGATGAAACGAGTCAGAAACGACCAAGAATGGATCGAGGGGAAGAGAGGAGGGTAGGCTGGTGATGATTGTATTCTAGACAGCTAACGATTGCTCGTAATTCAGTGATGAAGACTGATGCGGGGTTGTGGTGTCGGTGAGAGACTGTGATGTGATTTGTTGAGTATGTAAAGTCGGTCTTGTTAAGAACCATCGCATCGGTGAAAGAATTTTGTTGTACTGTGCCTGGTATTCTGCGGAAGATGTTGATAGACGAGGGAGGCGTGTGAGATCGCGAATTATTTTGGGTGAAGTAAAGAGCCACGGAGGGGTTGAGGGAACGATATGGATGAGCCAGAGCGTGCCAATTGGAACATAGGTTGGTCACGGAGTTTTGGTTGTGGAATATGCGACGGTGGGCGCATTGCAGGGTAGTTATGAGGAAGTTGGTTCTGGATTTGAGGCGTCGATAATGGAAGGAGGGGGAAACCAGTGTCTGCATAGAGACTTTCAGCGGAACTGCTTCGGAATGCTCCAATAGCTATTCAGAGGGCAGAATTTTGGACAAAGTCAAGTAGTTTCAAGTGAGAGGAGGATGCGAGACTGTAAATTGGGAAGCCGTAATCGAGGACGAATCAGATTTTCAAATATGAATTTGCTCAAAAAATTTATCTTCTGTGCATAATAGCTACCCTTTTATCAAAGAAATAAAACCTACTATGCAGTACTAAATTTGCAATCAAATGGAGATCGATCAACTTCAGCAGTTCTCCCCGCTTATTACCAATCTTCTGGAAGATGATTCTCACCAACCCAATAAAGCCTCTAATATTTCAAACACAGTGGCGTATCCTGTAGACAATCTGAACAGAAGCTGTTCTTTAACGAACACTGCAAACGACGAGTATTCGTACAGCCATCATTTCGGATTTGTTTCAATCGAAGAAAACAAATACGAAGTCGCGAGACAATAATTACCCGCGAAAAATATACTCACTAATGGTTACCGGATGTATACCATTGCCGGTCATGGAATACTCTTCTTCTTCCTGTCTACGTATTTCAGCTAAACATTGCGTAGCCAAGTACCAGAACACAGCATTCACGTTAATATCCTCCTTCACCGAGGTTTTTATTAATTTCGCTCCCAGAGCTCGAGACAATAATTCCGCTTCTTTGCTGGAATACGAGAGAGAAGTAAAAATCTGAACGATAATTATCACGAGCGATAATAACATCTTTTTTTTTTGGAAAATAAATATTTACTTACGGATCAATCACACATTGATCGACTAAATCTATCTTATTTTGTACTAGAACAGTAGGAATTTCACCGCATTCGTCTTCAACCTGAAAGAGAAAGAAACAACGGATTGAAAATTAATAACACAGCGGTTACATGCTTCGGTACCGATTATTAATGCGAAAACAATTAGAGATGTACGCGAGATAACCTATAGTATATTCTTGATCTACAATTTCATTTCTTTTTTCATTCGATGAGCACACAATTTCAACTTTTCAATGTAATTTTCCCGACAATTATGCCAGAAGTACAAAGGTGTCTTCCTCCTACTCCATACGCGTACAATAGTCTCCATTTTCCGCCTTTTTTTAATTACAGGAGGGAGAATACGAATTGTAACTGCATTTGTACTAAAGAAATACTCAGTATTTCTACTGCGTTGAAGGCTGAACAATAGATGAGAAAAAAAAACTTCTTTAACCACCATTCGCACAGAAGTTACCGACGAATATTCAAAAGAGCTGGGACAGGAGTACTCGGTCTTTAAAGAAATTTTTTTCCTTCTCTAATAATGAAAATAGATTACGAACTACAAAACAGTATTCTAATTTCCGAGGAAGTAGAAGAACAGAATACTCACATGAAGTATACAGTATAGGAAACACAAAATATTCTTTCAATTTCGATTGAAGAAGGCGAGTGACGATGAAAAAACGTAAAAATCGGGAAGTGGGAGTTCAGTTAATCATGAATATTCACACTGTTTAGTTCTGAGCACTCACGAGAGTTTGATTCAGTTTTCCTTTGTTGTCAAATTCATCTGATATCCATAGCGGATAAAGGCAAAGTAAAGACATCAACCAGTCTAAACCTCTTCGTGAAGTCACATCATCCTTTGAATCCACTTGGGACTTCATCACCATTCAGGATGTCATCAACTTGAATTTGCCTGTGACGTCATCATCATCCCTCTTTTCTCCTCTTTCGGACTAGCAGATTTCTGCATCAAGTTGCAAGCACATCCTATATGAAGAAGGAACCCGTTTTATTGAGAGGGGGGAGGGGGGCGGTCGGATAAAACGTCTGCCGGCTAGCCACGGCCTACTTTATACAAGGCCATTATGCAGCGATGTCACAACGTCGCACTTGAAAAGAAGTGGATACAGATTTACATGTACGCTTATGGGAAAAAGTGAGAAAAAACCAAAGTTTTGATTCGTACGCAATTAAAACGCTGTTTTTGAAAAAAATGAAGAGAATATAACTTGAAGAGCAAACAATTCTCTATTTCTGAAGCCCTATTTCAGTAAAATTGGTGCAGTACAAGAGAAGTTATCATCGTTTTAAAATTAAAAATCGGATAGGGGACGAAGTGCGGTACAGTTTCATCATCGATACACCGCACCGATGAACGTGAACCGCCCCGGAACGTAACTGATAACAATCCACATGCGCGCTGTTGTCATTTTCTACATTACGGCCTTATATAAAGTAGGCCGTGGGCTAGCCTGCAAAATCAATTTCACAAGCCCCTCCTATCATAATATAGCTCGAAGGTCGTTGTACAGCCTGGAAGTTAAAATACCCCTTCAAGAAACTAGTTACGCAATGCTCCACACAACAATTTGCTTGGCTCCTTATATGAGCCAGATATGCAATGCTTCAAACACCGTAGGACTAAGAACGCCATTTTACTCGTAGCACATCTAGCTCGGAGGTAACCCATACAAATTCACTTCTTTAACGAGAGGAGGGAACCTGTTTTATGGAGTATTTCAGGAAGGCCTTCTGAGTCTCATGCTGTTTGAAAGGTTGCATGTCTAGCTTATTGAAGGGGTCGCGTTTTAAGCATTGCATATCTGGCGAATTGAAGGGGCTAAGCCAATTGGTGTATAAAGCAATGCATATCTATGCAATTAATACGGTTCTCTAAATTATGACCAAAGACACCAGATGGATACATACTCAAACTTGTAACACAAAGGAGTACCTTGAAAGGTAGCCACAGAAACGAAAAAATTTGCCGGAGCGCTTTCGATTAAAAAACCATTGTCAACGACGACATGAAAGCAACTAAACAATCTAACGGCTAGAAACAATGAACCACCGAGGAAATCATGATTGAACTAGCGAGTCATCACGATGTGAATCACTCTCATAAACTAGCTCAATCAAACCCTCATCAGGTATGTACCTGTTGAGCACGTTAAGGTTATCGTTATTCAAATGGCGAATAATTTCAATATGTTCGAGAGCTTTTCGTTTGAATTCCAAGGACTCTCTATGGAGGAGGGTTTCAGATCCCGCTTTATAACCGTGGCCACTAACCAAAAGGTGGTCCGCAAATGCAGACGGACCTATTTTATTTAACTCCCACTTCTTAATATGCTCATCTACACGAATTTTGAGCTGGCGGCTAGTCTCACCTATGTAAACTCCATTGCAATCATTACACTCCAATTTATAAACCCCACATTTTTCGTTCAAAGGGATGGGATCCTTCAGCTTGATAAAAAGACTCCTTACAGTGTTAAGATTGTAGTACACTGGGCGGAAACCGAAGGGGTGGAGGATACGACTTAATTGGGAAGAAAACTTACCCAAAAACGGGAGCCTGATCCACCGCTTCCGGACAACAGCCGTCGGATTACGGTGGAGGGAGGTAGTAGAGTCAAGGCATTTCCTAGCTAGCTTCCTACGAACCATAAGATCAATATCTAAACGGACCTCGTTCACTCTGGCCAAGTGCTTTATAGTCAGAAGCTCATTATGGAAGGCGAGCTGACCCAATGGAATGCTGGTCAATCGATGAATGTGACTATTGAAACCAGCGTATTTGTGAGCAACAGGGCAGAAAGAATTGCCGTGGACCATAATATCGGTCGAAGTATCTTTTCTATGTATGGCAAATTCATGGACACCATCTCTATTAGAGATAGTAAGGTCCAAAAAGTTAATGGAACCGCCTACCTCTTATGGTTCGTAGGAAGCTAGCTAGGAAATGCCTTGACTCTACTACCTCCCTCCACCGTAATCCGACGGCTGTTGTCCGGAAGCGGTGGATCAGGCTCCCGTTTTTGGGTAAGTTTTCTTCCCAATTAAGTCGTATCCTCCACCCCTTCGGTTTCCGCCCAGTGTACTACAATCTTAACACTGTAAGGAGTCTTTTTATCAAGCTGAAGGATCCCATCCCTTTGAACGAAAAATGTGGGGTTTATAAATTGGAGTGTAATGATTGCAATGGAGTTTACATAGGTGAGACTAGCCGCCAGCTCAAAATTCGTGTAGATGAGCATATTAAGAAGTGGGAGTTAAATAAAATAGGTCCGTCTGCATTTGCGGACCACCTTTTGGTTAGTGGCCACGGTTATAAAGCGGGATCTGAAACCCTCCTCCATAGAGAGTCCTTGGAATTCAAACGAAAAGCTCTCGAACATATTGAAATTATTCGCCATTTGAATAACGATAACCTTAACGTGCTCAACAGGTACATACCTGATGAGGGTTTGATTGAGCTAGTTTATGAGAGTGATTCACATCGTGATGACTCGCTAGTTCAATCATGATTTCCTCGGTGGTTCATTGTTTCTAGCCGTTAGATTGTTTAGTTGCTTTCATGTCGTCGTTGACAATGGTTTTTTAATCGAAAGCGCTCCGGCAAATTTTTTCGTTTCTGTGGCTACCTTTCAAGGTACTCCTTTGTGTTACAAGTTTGAGTATGTATCCATCTAATGCATATCTACTTACTCGAAGGAGCTATTAATCAGGCTATATCGCCTTTGAAAAGAAACGAGGGCATATGAGCGTGCACGCACGCTCAAAGTGGCCCCCGAAAAACCGCATCTTCGGCAACGGTATCCACTTTTTGGGCATTGCGTCGGCAGTCCAGAGGGCTTGAATTCAGAGGGCCTGGCTTCATTTTCTCCACGCGTTCCGCGCGCTGTGCAAGGTCCATCAATGAGGCCACTACAGGGTATTACCCTACTGACCGAGGGAGTGCTCGGTACACAATTTGGAATTCAGGCAGTCTTGTACAGAGGCGTTCTGATAGGGAAGGGCAGGAGGTTTGACACTTCCCAGTCTTTCGGGTCACTCGGCAAATGTTGATATTCAAACTTGACCAATTCTCATGAGCGTAGACTGAAGCTCCTAGTCACTTGGCAAAATATTGTTTTCACCCCCCTCAATAATTTCCTCTGGGAACGCCTCTAGTCCTGTACCATGGAAATAGGCGTATTTACTCCTCCACCAGATCTTTCAGCCGCCACTGGGAACCTACTAGGGGCTCACCAGCAGCGCATCGCGACCCTGGCTTCTCAGGCGAGGGATTCTTCTTCCTCTTCCTCTCTTCTTCTTGTTTAAATTTTTACTTCTTTTCTGGGCGCTCCCTCCTGAGCGTGATGGTGATTATGTTCAGGTAGCAGCAGCAGCATGGGAAATGGTATGGGGTAGATGTGAGAGGCCACAACGTGAATCTACATCTGCCACTCCCATTCCACGTACATTCCGTACTTCATTACCTTAGCGACAAATGTAAATATGTGATTCCATACCTCCGTCGAGCTTAACTTTCATAGAACCAAGTTGCAAGAGGTGAGTTCTGCATCTTCGATCTCAGGAAGAGACCGTTTTAGCTCACCCCGATCACGTCTCCACACCTCACACTCGAAGATGGCGTGTTGTGGTCCATCATCCCGCTCCTGACAGAGTGAACATCACGGTTGACGGTTGCTCAACTTTCCCCATTTTTTATAAGTACTTGTTGAAGCACCGATGGCCACTCATCCATTTGTGTAAATGAAAATTCAACTGGCCATGGTCATCCATCACGTATTAGCACGCGGGTCCATTCACCCTTTGCTGTCCGGACGAGTTGCTCTTTCCATTTGGCAAGCAAGGAGCGCCTGGCCTCCTGCTTTTGGTGGTCTTCGTCTTCTTCTTTGCCTCCGACAACGTTGCTCGCTCTTCTGCGAGCAGATCAATTGGCGGCGTTCGTGCTAATACGCAAAGAGCATCCGTCGACACAGTGCGGTAGGCACCAACACATCTAAGCGCAGCTCTTCGTTGGATTTTTTCATCTTTCTTCTATATGCGATCTTCATGGAGCCCGCCCAAACTGGGGCTCCATGAAAGAGGACTGACATTTCTACGCTCATGACTCATGAGCAAACTTCTTTCAGCTTCTCCAAGCCCTCCTAGGTTCGACATTAGGTGAGACAAGCGTGTAACCACCTTGGAAGCTTTCTCCGCCACAGCTGAGCTTGCTGTTGAACCAGAGCCCCAGGTACTTGAGTACTTTCTTAGTCTCAATAACCACACCTTGAAGACGAAAGGTGGGTGGATTAAACTTCAGGCTATGTACACCCACTTCCAAGCCGTATATATGATAGGCGGGGGACTTGAAAATAGTATAATATTATAAAAACTAGAGTATTAAAATAAACTAATGCCTAACATACAGTATACTGGATTTCAACTGAGCTAGGGCCCCTTCTTGCATTATACTAGCTTCATCTTGGACATATTTTGACCTCTGAGGTTTGCCGACCGGCGGACGTTTTTTCCAGGACCCCCCTCCCCCCTCATGAAAAGGATTCCCCGTTAAACCAGGTTCCTGCCTCCCTTCGATCAACTCCGTCAAAGAACCCGTGAGCTTTTTCGCACAGGGGAACTCAAACTCGGAGTCGCAGATTTTTTGATTAGGTTGTGGATACTATACGCATAGTATAGTGTAGTATTAATACAGCATAAATCTAGAATAGCCAAGTATGGTAGAGCTGGAAAACTCGAACTGAGAGGGCGATGGGATTTGAAGCAAAGAAGAAGACAATAACTGATCGAAAGGCTTTACGGGTCAAGCAGGAGGCCATGAGAATAGGAAGCGAGAATTGCTCACAACTAGCCAGGAAAATGGACGAACCGTGATGAGCGGATGAACTGAGACAATTGGTTAACTCCAAACTTTTACATGAAGCAGGTATTAAGCGGCCACAGCTGTTTCAACGAGTACTTCCATGAAAAGTTGAGAGCAGTTGAGCGCGATTAAGGGTGGGTTCATAGACCACAGCACACCTTATTTGAATTAGTGGGCGTGACTGCAAGAGATTGACGTCGATGAAGAACTTGCTCCGAGTAGCCTGAAAGCCAAGTGCCAAGTTCTAAAGAAGTATGGAACCAGGCGTCCGCATTTGGAGCTCCAGCTATGAAGAGGATAATGAGAAGGAGAATTTTAACTCGACATGAAATCCTCTTCCAATTTGGCTTATTTTAGTTATAGTCTAGCTTCAGTGGCTAGAGGGGGAGTTTAGCTCGAGACTACATAGTTTACAGTCTGTTCGAAGGTTCAGATCTTCCCCTACAACAGGTCCAATTTTTCTGAGTCAAGACCATTGATGACGTCACAAAAATCGGATGCGAACGTTTTCAGAAGATGTAACTTCCATAGTTCTTTCGATGTTTTTGGTCCGCAGACGGGATCATTGTGCAAAGCCTAGGACTTCTGATCAATGTAGATAAGGTCACAAGGATAGAAGAGGAATTATGATGAAAAAATCTCCTGGCCCGAGCGGGAATCGTACCTCGATTTCTCGTTTTCATGACGAGTGCGATAACCACTACGAGATCGTCATATTTCGTCTTTTAGATAGACGTTCCACCAGGGTCCGGAGACCACAATGCAAATGCACACTAAAGCCTACAGGTTCCTCTACTATACTTATTTATATGATTCCTTGTGAACTTTCGCATTTACCTTCTTCCTCTGATCAATGTTTCGTTCTAGCAATTTCAAGTATCTTGCTTCAATAACTGTTATCCAGACTAAGTCTTCTAAACCCTTCCATGATTCAAGATGATGGAAGAGAAAAAAATGGCCAATATGATTTCCTCTCACTGGTTCAATTTGACCGATTTTTTCGTTTCTTACCTTCATCTTCCACGAGTGAATGGCTTCGAATGAGTTTCGATCGGTCGACGAAAAGGCCAACACACACGCTTGAGCGCCTCGGTAATAGGCTTTGGTAATAGCGTCAAACTCTTCTTGACCCGCTGTATCCCACAGCATTAAACGTACGTCTTCGCCTTCGCATCTGTAAACATACGCGCGCATGTTAATTCGTCCTCGAGCTATTCGAAGTTTTCTATCTCGAGTGAGAGAAACGAGTATCCAGCGTTATTACTCTATACGATACGTACTCTATTTGTCGTTCCAAGAAGTCGACACCTATCGTCTTTTTGTACTCACGCGTGAAGGTTCCCCGACAGTATCGTTGTATCATGCTGGATTTACCAACGGCTCCATTACCCACAATCACCACCTGGAACAGAACAGGAATTCAATTTAAAAGGTGAGATTCTTCCTGTAAGTTTATATATTGGATTAATGATGCTCAAGTGCAGAGTGGTCAGGCCTAGAATTGAAAATTGATGACATTCCTGGCTAGCCCCTCCAGGCTGATTTTATCACTTCTTCCACCTCTTTCACAACAAATACTACTATATTATTGGTCCATGACCTTGAGAAAAATTACCTTGACGAGAAAAGGAGCCTTACTGAGCAAGTTTGATCAAATGTCCTACTCTTCTGTCAATACTAGCCGAGAGTCTTCTCTCCTTACTTCTTCTTCACCTACTCCTACCTCGGCGATCTCAAAGAAACGACACCACAGCTATTCGACCCACAAATTGAAGGAGACATGAAACATGATCTTCATTCTTTGCACAGCCGCTTTACCTAATCTCTTTAGACTGCATCATGGATTCGAACGAACCTCCAAACCAAGCCAGTTTAAACGCGTTCCCACACAGTTATGTTGAACCAATCGATTACCAAATATCTGCTCATCACGTTCTTCTCGTAGTTACCTTGGGCTGCAGGTCAGCATTTATTTCACTTTGTCCCCTTGACCTCATTGTAAAATTCTCATTGTCAGTGTTATTCTTTTCATTGAAAGAATCCTATTTCAGCGGAATGCAACTGCCGAGATACATATAATGTAGTAGAATTCGTCAATTGCTGATATAATTCATCTTTGATCGGAGCGATGGTAAGTCGAAGAATTATAACCGGCTAAGTAGACTCGATCTCGGGTTAATTTTTCCAATAATAGCTGTACGTCGATTATCGAATGGGACTGAGAGACATCTGCTTAGCACGGACGGCACACAAAGAGGACTCGACTTAATGCACGTCTATGTACTTTCCATTCACGAGTGAGCGTCAACACTTCACTTTCATTTACCTAAAATGGCGTGAATGAAATTATCATCGTCACGCCGATTGAGACCGCGGTAGTATCGCAATTTTATTGACTTCATTTTTCACATTTATGTGTATCGAAAGACTAAACGTGAACTCGTATATCGACGCATCCGCGCAGCTTTCCGGCATTTTTTTTTCACGTCTGGTCAAGCTTACTCCGCGGATTCACTCTAATATGTGCGTAATTTCTTTCATTTCGTTCTCGCTAATGTCGTACGCGTTAGCGAACTTCGAAATCCGTTAAAATATATTTTTTTTTCTCTTTATAGCGAGTGCATTGCACTGTAATATGAGAGAGATGTAGCAGTTTTCACGACGTACTGTGTCGACTCGAAGTACATCAAAAAGAATGTCGATGTCATAATTTGGTACATTCCATCTTCCTTTAATAATGTCGCACGATCGCTGTTATTTTCCTTTCAAAATTCCAAAAAATATTGCCAACTTACCATACTGTGGCCTTAGAAATCGATAAGAAATTCCATAATATACAGGTCCACCAAAGTCAACTACATATTTTTGAATATACTTTTGGCTCAGACACCTTATTAGTCCTTAGGGTATGGAAAAATCACGAAGTTTAGAAAGGTTTTTGACATAATTTATATCTTCACTCTGACCTTCCCTCCTCCTAAATTCCAGAGCGTGCACGGTCAACCTCAAGGCTAATCTCAAATTTTGCATACGTGTTCGCGGGCACAGTTACTCCCTGATTCGATTTAGTTTGCTAAGAATGGAGGCAAACAAACAGTTCGAGTGAGCCCAAGATTCTAGTTACTACACTTGGACTGAGCTAAGGCGCTAATAAGCCCGGGGGAGCTAGACTTACACTACGCTGCAAGTGAGCCTCAGGAAGCTACCAATGAGACCCAAGTGGAGAATCTAAAAGTATTCTCCTTTCTAATTCCATGACTCCTCGGCTAAATGGCCTCCCTAGGCTCCACAAGGTGAGTATTTCTATTAAGTTAATGGCGTCTTTCATCTCTTCTCCTATTTTTAAAACATTTAATTTTCGCGATGGCCCGCTTAGTTTTTCATCGATTAGTCCAGTGAGTTAGTTGAGCGCATTAGTAATATACATCCTCCTGTGATGGCTCCACTTTTGACTCATGTTCCAATCTATTTCTCGCTTTCCCGCTCTCGATTATCACGAGATTCTCCTTGGTGAGACTCTCAAGTCCCGACCCCAATTCTTGATAATTTCATTATATTTCTCAAAATGTGTCTTTTGACATGTTTCATGTCTTTTTTGACACCCTATGCACTTCCGGAAATTTGCGAGTACCTCCCCCCCTCCCCCCTATAATGGACTTAGAAAATTTTTTGTGTATTACCTGGGAAGTCATCCAGAAATCTGCGAGCACCACCCCCTGGGTAAAAATAAAATAAAAATGAAATAGAATAAAATTAAATTAAAATTAAATTAAATTAAAATTGAATTAAATTAAAATAAAATAGAATAAACCTCGAATCACCTGGGAGGTTATCAAGAAATCTGCGAGTACCAACCCCCGGGTAAAAATGAAATAAAATAAAATAAAAGAATAAAATAAAAAAATTAAATAAAATTAAAATTAAATTAAATTAAATTAAATTAAATTAAAATTGAATTAAATTCAATTAAAATTAAATTGAAATTAAATTAAAATAAAATGAAATAAACCTCGAATCATCTGAGAGGTTATCCAGAATCCAGAAATCTGTGAGTACCACCCCCTGGGTAAAATTAAAATAAAAGAAAAGAAAAAAATTGAATAAAAAAATAAAATTAAATTAAAATTGAATTAAAATTAAATTAAGTAAATTAAATTAAAATTGAATTAAATTCAATTAAAATATAATTTAAATTAAATTAAATCAAAATTAAATTAAATTAAAATTGAATTGAATTCAATTAAAATTAAATTGAAATTAAATTAAAATAAAATGAAATAAACCTCGAATCACCTGGGAGGTTATCCAGAAATCTGCGAGTACCACCCCCTGGGTAAAAATGAAATAAAAGAAAATAAAAGAATAAAATAAAAAAATTTAATTTAATTTAAATTAAATTAAATTAAAATTAAATTAAATTAAAATTGAATTGAATTCAATTAAAATAAAATGAAATAAACCTCGAATCACCTGGGAGGTTATCCAGAAATCTGCGAGTACCACACCCTGGGTAAAAATAAAATAAAATAAAATAAAAGAATAAAATAAAAAAATTTAATTTAATTTAAATTAAATTAAATTAAAATTAAATTAAATTAAAATTGAATTCAATTCAATTAAAATAAAATGAAATAAACCTCGAATCACCTGGGAGGTTATCAAGAAATCTCCGAGTACCAACCCCCGGGTAAAAATGAAATAAAATAGAATAAAAGAATAAAATAAAAAAATTAAATTAAATTTAAATTAAATTAAAATTAAATAAACCTCGAATCACCTGAGAGGTTATCCAGAAATCTGCGAGTACCACCCCCTGGGTAAAAATGAAATAAAATAAAATAAAATAAAATAAAATTAAATTATATTAAAATAAACTAAAGTAAAATAAAATAAAATAAAACTCGAATCACCTGGGAGGTTATCCAGAAATCTGCGAGTACCACCCCCCGGGTAAAAATAAAATAAAATAAGATAAAATCGAATTAAATTAAATTAAAATGAAATAAAATAAAAGAATAAAATAAAAATAAAATAAAATAAATTTATTAAATTAAATTAAAATAAAATAAACCTTCCCCCCTGCCTCCTTCGAATCACCTGGGAGGTCATTCAGAAATCTGCGAGTACCACTCCCTGAGTAAAAATAAAATTAAAATTAAATTAAATTTGATTAAATTGAATTGAATTAAATTAAGTTAAATTAAAATTAAATTAAAATAAAATAAACCTTCCTTCGAAAAATTAGATTAAATTAAATTAAATTAAATTGAATTAATCTCATCAGCTTGAAATAGACATTTACTAGACCAGGAAGCGGGACATACGAGCGGGGCGAGTAAGGCCCAGTAATCTCATTAGCTTGAAATATACTAAAGTGGACTAGTACTGGACCAAGAAGCGGGACGAACGAGCGGAGCGAGTGAATCTCAGTAACCTCATCAGCTTGAAATACTCCAAAGTTGACTTATACCATTGACTATACACGTACCAGACGAATACTCGCATTGTTGAAAAAGTTGTCACTTTGAAGGATACTGACACCAGAGTGTGCTGCGTGTTAACCGGCAGAGTAAAAGAGACAGAACATCTTTCCCTCTCTCTTACACCAACGTAGTAACACGCAGTACACTCTGGTGTCAGTATCCTTCAAAGTGACAACTTTTTCAACAATGCGAGTATTTGTCTGGTACGTGTATAGTCAATGCTTATACTAGAACAAGAAGCTGGAAATTTTGGAAATTTTTGAACGATGAAGAGCTTAAGAAGACTGGCGAAAAGACATGAAACATGATTTTTATATTTTTGGCAACGCCAAGAAATCCTTCTCACTTTTTTCCATACTTCTGCCAATTCCAACACCCATCCACGAAATCCCTAAGAATATTGGTGGTTCTCTCCCAAACTTTTTGAGAACGAAGTCTTTCACAATTTCATCTCCTTTCCTGTATTGTCTACTGCAACCGATACGTGGACGATGTTTTGGAGTCTCTGTTACCAACCTCCACTCTCTGAATCGATATTCCACTATTGAGTTCACATGAGTTGGTGAAACCTCCGTTAATTTTCTTGACCTATATTTATTCTCTTCGATGGTGAAGTGTATGATTTTGGGATCTTTTGCAAAAACACTTGCACGGCTATAAATATCCATGCCTCTTCTTTCTGTCGTCTCACCCGAAGCTCGCTTCCTTCAATAGCCTCATCTACTGTTCAATTTCTGTCCCCCTTCCTCTCGATCTTTTTCCGGAAAAGTCGATGTTCTTATGTATCTTTGACGGCTATTTTTCCGACACCCACTTCGCCAAACCGCTTGGACAACAAGACATTCAGCCGACACTAATTTCTCCGATATGCAACTTTTCCGGCAAATAAGTTGACAATTTTCCACCTCAAACAGCCGTACATTGGAGGAAGTCCCACAAATAATTTGCGTAGCAATATATCCTTGGAATACATTTACTGGGTTTGACCTCTCGGCGATACACTCTGTCGGCAATATCACTCTTTTTAATCGAAGAAAACAGTAAGATCGAAATGACAAATGCAAAGATAAGTGGAGGCAAGTTACTTCTGGATGTTTACGTCTACGTGCGATCACGTGTTCGAGGAACTCGTGTTTATTGGGCTTGCCAGAAAACCAGACGCAAAGAATGTACAGGAAGAGCGATTACAAACGATAAAACGGGCGATCAACTAATCGTATACAGAGGACCTACGGATTCGCCGCATCAACACGGCCCAAACCAGGAAGAAACGCTGAAACGTAAAGCAGCTGACAGTCCGGGTCAACCTCCATCGCAGATACTGCGGGCAAAACTTCCTAAGGTGAGTAGTGCGGCCCTGAGCCAATTGCCAGAGCAGGAAGCGTCGGAAAAGAGTATGCGACGTGAAAGCAAGAAAATGTCGGAGAACACAACCATCTTTCAGGAGCTGGCGGATGTACCCGAGTGGTTTAAGCGAACTTTCCAAGACGAGGCGTCGAGTGCTGATGGGCGAAAGTGGGTTTTTGTTCACGAAAGAGTCCAAGGAGCGACAGCAAAGGACCCAGATTATAAAGACAGGAATGATGTATCGGAGCTGTTCTTGCGTATTATGTCGAAGAATACTAAAATATAAAATTTTTTAGGAATTTTTTTAGGGAACTTCTATTGTGAAATTTGGTTGGAATTTCAGCAACATGCGTGTCGGCAAAATTTCTTTGTTCCAAAGTACTATTTCCGACCATTCGAAGAGTTCCCATAATTACAAATATGGTTCAAGTCCATGGATCTTATGAAAAAAATTGCTACTGGTCTATCCGGTCAACGAACTTGATATTGAAGATCATTTTATATTTAGGAATACTGGTTGAACTACCTCTTTTTTAATACTTTTTGTTGAACGGTTTTTTGCGTAATAGTCTGGCGTTTGGCTACTGTGAGCTACCTTTTATTCATTATAAACTCGTTTTGCTTGTGTATTTTGAATTATACAAAAAAAAAAAAAAATTAAAATGATAAAATTTTCTCTGTGCGTATACGTCTGTAATATTTATGATAATTTTGCACTCGAAATTCTATCTCGGGCGATCTTAATAACATCAGTATTATATAGAGACCTGTAAAATGGCTCCGCGATGCACTGTGCCGCGAAAGTGTAATGCGTTTTTTCCCCCTCGGAATTCCATTTACAGTGCGCGATATCCGACCGTGAACCTATTGCTAATCTTCATGCGGAGAATATTTGGATGTATGATACATTGAGGAGTAGTCGATGTTAAAGGAGAAATATTCACGAGACCATAGGTTAGCCTTTCGTTTTCTAAAATATGCCAAGTCATTTCTATTAATCGAGTACAATCATCACATCCAATTTTCTGTTTTCACTCGCGCAGGTATTTCTTTGATGTGTATTCGAAGGTCTTTTTGCAGCGAACAGTTTCGAGTGCTGTAGGAGCGGTAGTTGCTAAGAAATTTCAGCATATATTTTCGGTATTCGTCTCATATTGATTGTTACCTCGAGGTTGGAAGCCATCACTCTGATTTGATTTCCAGTGGTCTCGAAATATATCTTCTCTTCTAAGAGTCGTAATTTGGTTCCGACAAAAATGATTTCGCTGAAACTTGGCAGAGACTTTCCTATGAATGTGGACATTGAAATAGAAGGATGCAAAACTAAAAATTCCCTCTCCAAAAGTTGAAATGGAGTTCCAAAGTTGAACGTGTACTAGCTTCTGCTTTTCTACATCTATTTAGATTTCTGTTCGGTAATGGACTAAATATAGATAAAGTATTGACGCACCAAGTATAAGTCGGAGAATCGGGTCAACGATTCACTCACAGCCATAGAGAGAAAAAAAGGATTTCTTGGCGTTGCCAAAATATAAAGATCATGTTTCATGTCTTTTGGCCAGTCGTCTGAAACTCTTCATCATTAAAAATTTCCAGAATTTCCTCACTCCGCTCGTTCGTCACGCTTCTTGGTCTAGTATCTGTAGAGTATTTTAGGCTGACTGCTTTTTGGGACTCACTTCTTGGTCTAGTATAAGTCTACTTTAGAGTATTTTGGGCTAATTTAGTATATTTCGAACTGATGAGACAGGGGACGTTACCAACTTATAACGTCACCGACTCATAACGTCACCGAACTTATGACGGCACAAGCTAATAGCTTCATAATGGCTCTCGGAGTTCTCCTAGCCTAGCATAAATCTAGCCTAAGCCTTTTCATTATATTAAGATAAGCTGGAACCTCAGAGACACCTAGTATAGGTACACCTAATGTACTACAAGAGTAAGGGGGTGGTACTCGGAGATTTTCAAATTATTCACTTTTTTACGTCCTTAAACCTAACCTAACCCAAAATTTTTCCAAGTCCTTATACTAGCTAATAGAGAGGTATAGAAGAGATCGAAATTTTTATAAGTCCCTATACCTAATTGTAAGTACCTATACTAGCTAATAGAGAAATATAGAAGAGCTCAAGTAAGGACTTCGACAGAGGGGTATAGAAAAAATCAAAATTCTTCCAATTCCCAAGGTCAGACCGGACGCCCAGACGCGAATTCCGGAATCAGGGGTAGGGCTGAGATTCGACGTTGAAAATTTTCCAATCCCAAGGTCACGGCCGGACACCCGGATACATTTTCCAATTTAGGGAGTAGAGAAAAGACATGAAACATGTCAAAGATCCCTAAGAAGTTCTATTTATATCGTGGTATTCTTCGACATAATAGGCAGGAACTCCGGTACATCATTCCAGTAGTTGTCTTCATATGTCGCTGAGAGGTTAACAATGCCTAGTAAATACTGTATATCCCGAGGGCGCAAATTATTTGTAGTCACTATGGACTTCCTTCAATTCACGGCTGTCTGCCGTCGAAAAATTGTCAACTTATCTGTTGGAAAAGTCACATATCGGAGAAATTAGTGTCGACGAAATGTCTTGTTGTCCAGGCGGTTCGGCAGAGTGGGTGTCAGAGATTCTACGAAGACTGAAGTTATACTCGAAATGGTCGATTTTGGTGAAGGAGGAAACAAAATTATATTCTTCCAAACCCGCACCCACTCCACCACGGAGGAAGGGCGATGCTGCACGACAAAAGCGAGTATAATAATGATGAGAGTTTTGAATTTTAATTGAACCTACAGGGCATTTTGCTGTACTAAGTGTAACATAAAATAATACTAGCAGCTTCATGTACTGTATGTTAGGCTAACTAGCTCACCCTGCCTCCCAGGCATCATACTAGAGCTAACATATACAGTATACTAGGCTATAATGGGTCTAACATGCAATAAACTGTCATCCTACCTCATAAATTAGGTTTTTTCTGTACTGAAGATACATTATACGGTACAGTGAAAATTTGCCTGAGAAAAGATTGCCTGAGGAAAGTTTCGTCTGAATTGAAAAATTCTATTAGCGTGACCCAGAAAACACCACAAGGAGGTCGGCTCATATAGTTCTCCAGAAAATGTGTATTTTTGTCCGCAGAGGCGTCGTCATTGTAAGTGTATGTCCAGAAGAAAGGGTAGTCCAAGATGAGTGTCAGCGTTGAGCTATTGTGAAGAATATTAATAGGCTATCTTGTGAGCCACACATCGTAGGTACTCGACAACATCTGGCTCGCTGCGGGTCGAATGCGGTCCGCGGGCCGTAGATCGCTCATGCTTGATATACAGGATTTCTAGATCTAGTAAAAAGCTAGTATAAGCTTAGTATACCCATAATTCACTGCATACATCGAAGAGAGATCTAGCACGCGCGGACGCACGCGCGGACGCACGCACATTTTCAAAATTAAGGTAAAAACTCAGAGGGAAGAACCCACGTCCCAAGCTCATCCGCAAATTTTGAAATAAGGGCAGGGTTAGAGCGAAAACATGAAACATGTTTGAGGGAAGCGCATCCTAAGACAAAAATACCTAAGTAAAGGTAACCCATATAAATTTTTCTAGCGGAGGTAAGCAACACGGCCGATGTGGTTCACGACCTGGCCAACGCAAAGAGCAGAGACAAAGCTTACGATAACGTATTCCAATGAGGTGGAAAAGTGACGAGGACACCTCCTGCTGAATCAAAGCAAGAGGAAGCCAAGGACGAACATGGCTATGAGTCGTCACCAGAGGTGATCACTACACCAAAGGAGCGGACCAACAAGAGAGTGAGAATTGCGGCAGAGTCTACACTTGAGGAGCAGTTCTTGACAACTGTCACAATGCCTCCACCCAACCTACCAGGAGGAAAGTCAAGGAAAGCCAATGCAGACCTCAACAAGACAATCGCAATGTTGAAGGGGGAAAGTATGAAGAAGGACCTCAAGGTGATGAAGCTGCAGGAGGACCTTTCGGTGCAGTATTTGAGAGCCAAGCAGCAAAAAATTCAGCTTGAAAAACCGCAGAGCGAAATTAAGAAGCTACAGTTTCAGATCCAAGAGGCAATACAGAGGAGGCCTCAGTCCGAGGAGTCCCTTGTAAAACAATGCGCCAAGCAAAAGCGCCAAATTGAGCTGCTGCAGACTGAAGGGAGAAAGCTTCAAGAGGAATGTGCTACCCTCAAGATATTCCAGCAGAGGCACCAGCTACAAGAGCACTCACAGCAACAGCGACAGCAGCAGCAGCAACCTCACCTGCAACGGCAGCGGCAAAGTCAACTGCAACAACCGCAGCACCAACCGCAATTACAGCACCAGCGGCAACAATAATGTCAACGCAAGTGCAACAGCCGCACTTACAGGAGCCCCAATCTGCAAGGCTACCCAGCAGTGTGGACACAGAAGAAGGTGTCACTTGAAGCCAGGTAGTTCGACGACGCCGCAATAAAGCTCCCAAGATGCCTAGTAGGCAAGAAGACGGCAGAAGGATACCCCACGCGTAGAAGCTACAGCTTCTCCAGAAGAGACGCCCGCGAGGTGGGGCAGTAATACTGAAGAGGACTTCAGAGGGAGTACGGTACATACTGACCTCCTCACGAGAGCTCGCGAGAAATTATTGCCAGCAGAGTATGGTCTTACGCCAGTGAGGACCAGGTACACCAGTAGAGGCGAGATGATTATCAAGCTGAAAGAAGTATAGTGGACTTTGCCACAAAGCTGAAGGAAGTGTTGGGATATGGAACGGAGGTCCGCCAACCACAGCGCCAGACAGGCCTTCTGATCCTGGACATCGAGGAATCTATGACTGATGGAGAGATCCGATCAGCCCTTGGTATTGGCTCAGAGGCCAAAGTCCAATGTAGGCCTGCAAGCCGTGGCTGCCAAATGGCTCAGGTCCAGCTCGGCATACAGAGGGCAATGGAGATCCTCAAAGATGGGAAGGTCAAGATTGGCTGGAGTGTGTGTCGAGTGATCTCCCTAGAGAGGAAGAACAAACAGCCGAGATGCTATAAGTACCTCTGCAGAGGGCACATGGCTGCCTCATGTACCAATGAAGACATTGGGCCCAGGTGCTACAGATACGGCCAAGAAGGGCACGTGATCCGCGATTGCCGACAGCAACCCAAGTGCCCCATGTGCAGCCGAGTTGATGGACGCAACACTGGTCACATAGTCGGTAGCCAAGGATGCCTTACTGTTGTCTCGCAACCCTCCCGAAGAAAACATATAAAAAAACGCAATTTTTCTGCATTCTTTTGCGAACCACGCATCCCTCGACAAAAGCACCCCAATAGAATGTACGTGAAATTTACTATTGCAGTTTAAATTTTTCAGAAAAAAAAATGAAAATCTTTGCAATTCAGCCAGGATAGGATTCTATTGCGTTCTGCAGCATTTTCCATGAATAGCTGCCGCGCATACGTCACTAACTTTATAACACGTTTATTGGATAGTCATAAGAATGCTTATTTCTCGAGAATTTTTACGTAAATTATTTTTGTACTCAGGTTTTTTGCCTTCTTGACCTCATAATTTTTGAGAAAAATCGCAGAAACGCCAGAAAGTCCCAAGTACGACCCTCTTTAGTAGGGTGATGGATTTTTATCACATGATGTGGACACCAAAGCGTACAGTTTTCACCAATAAGTCTTCAATGGGTATTTTTTGTATTGCAAACCTGGAGACGCCTAGTACAGAAACAAGGTGAAATTTTTCCGTGAAATCGTTTCATTCTGTAGAGAAAATTCTGGACTAAATTTCATTATTTTTCTTTCAATCAATACGACGTTTCAGCCGTACCAACTGGCCTCCATCAAGTAACCTAAAATAAATTTTCTAATAAGGGACCGGGCATGCTCCTCAAGAGTATTCATCTTACTAGATGTCACCGAGTCGAATCGCATACGTATTCTTGTGGAAGAATAATTCGAACAGATTTTCTCGTTCGTAACTTTCTACGGTGCAGTGCTGAAAACCAACTTGGAGGAATATGGTCTCAACAAACGTACCAAAATCTTTTCCATTTTGTTGGCATCTTCAACTCTGGCCTCTGCTAGACTTCTATTCTTGATCTTATACGAAAGATAAACGTTGTAGATCCCCTCCTTATTCTCGTATAGTAGGCCTATTAATTGTAATGTGCTAATCGGACACAGAACTTCGCCGTTTTTCCATTTCCATACCAAACTTACTTGCTCGTTAACAATTTTGTGTACGTATTTGTACTGCGTGAAATTATCGAAAGCCATCATCGTTGTCGTGCTGGTAAATCACGTCGGGCCAGGTAGACCGTGTCCGTTCTGGCATTCTTCTATCCCACTCGTGGTACGTGTTTACACGCAATTATAAGATGATTTTCATACAGTTCGTACGCTGCGAAGTCGATTACCATCTCATTTTTATCCAGTGTTGTCTCAGTTACACTGTCCGCGTTAATTTCGTTACATAATGAAACAACGCCGCAGACAGTTAAAATGGAATTATTCGCGGCGGTCGAGATGTACTCGAAATGATATTTGAAGAGGTACCTCAAATAGAAAGCTCGAACACCGGAATACTGTACACGCATGTAGTGTACGTTTGCTCTCGTTTATATGCGAGTTATCCACTTAACCCGAGTTCAGTATTCTGGAAACGGAACACCGTACGAGGGTCATTCAGAAGATATAGTCTAACGGAAAACGTATGTTGAAAGAGCTTCGACTGCAGGCGAAAAAGGGCGTAGCTGCACGCATTTAAATAACGTGTAGAAGCTGTCGAAGAAGACAAATTATTCTAGATCATACCGGTGTTACGGAGTCATCTATTAGAATTTATCAAAGAGGAGAAATCGAGCGTGAACTCACATTTCTGGATTTCTCGCTGGTGCGTTGGTTTTAGATGTCGTTGGAGACTACATATTACATGTATGTTATCTGGCTCATTTGTTGATGAAACTTCTCGTCAATGACATCACCAATTTTGTTTCCTTGAGTAACCTTGACCGTCTTGTAACTGAACATGTTTCGTTTGCACTTCTGGACTTCCAATATAATTAGGTAGTCCTCTCTCGGTCATTATCACTTGAACTCGAGCGTTTGATGTCGGAATGCGTTCAAAGTATCTAGTTTTACGTAAAATATGATTACGATACTTTCTGTGTCGTAAAGACTACGAGAAATTAGCTACAAATTCCGATCGTATTTTTAGTGTTTTTATTTCGGCATCTTTTGTCGATTGCAGAGTTGTTCAGAATTCTTCGTAGCGGGGTTTGGGCTGGAAAATTTTTTAACGATGTTCCCTCAACTTCCCTGACCATAATAGCTTATCAATGTCCCAATTCACCCTTACAACTACCCCATTCGATGCGACATCTTTCTTGCGTTAGGTGTTTTTCATAAAGTTCCGACCAGCGGTTTAGCAAACATCAGAAAAATGGATACTTCTCCAGTGAATCTTCAGTTTTGTAGAAATGACATTGTCCAGCAGACAAAGTGGACGGTCAGAGGATGGTAGACCAGGTGGTTTATCCTTCTTATCGATCAGCACTAGCCTGGCTTTTTTCCATTGCACAGGGAACAGTCCCCCAACAACTGCCGCATTGAATGTATCAACAAGCAGTGCCGGGTCAACCGAGTGTATGGCGCTTCAGACTGGATTTGGAATCTCATCCGGGCCTGGAGCCTTCCAATACTTACCCCGCAGTCTATTGACTGCTGCATCCAACTCCTCGGTACCTAGGAGGGATATACCATCCTTTTCTACTATTGGTAGCGCTACCATTGGTGGGGTCTGCTGTGGGAACAAGCCATCAATGATTTGACCCCCAACATCCGGCTCCATCCGGCTCATTGCTGAGAAGCCCTTTAGCTTCTTCAGCACTATCTTATAAAACTTTTCAAATGGGTCGTCCTCGGCCATCTCACACAGCTCTTGCCATGCAGCACTCTTGCTGTCTCTGATAGCCTTCTTCAGCCTTTTTCGAGCCAGCTAGTATTCAGGGGCAACCGCCCGCGCCCCTTCGCGGCCTCTACTATGCTGGCATATCCGACGCTGACGGTTGCTTTCTTTTCTTAACTCGGCAATCTGGTTGGTCCAACAGTAAACGGCTCTCCTTTTTTTTGGTGGGCCTTGCCTGGGCATGGCTACATTGCATGCTTTGGTGACAGTCTTAATCATTCTCTCTGCTGCCACCTCCGCGTTACCTTCTTGCTCTTCTCCTTGGTCCCATGTGAGAGCAAGGTAAGTAGCTTTCAGGCAGTCGATATTCAGCTACTTAACCACCCATTTTCTTATCAGCTTTTGTGAAGCAGCAACCTCAACTTCCCGGCGGGTGGAGAAATTAAAATACCGATGATCGCTTCCAGAAAGCACCGTATCCAGTACCGCAAAGGTGACGTCAATAATGGATCCGTATCCTTTGATGCACTCGGGCAGGAATGTTGCCCACGTTGACCGTTTCCAGCCGATTGTAGGCAACCCACTCCCCCATGCCAGAACGCCATTCCTCTGACCAGACATTAAAATCGCCCGCCACAATGAACTTCTCACCTCGCCGTCTGGACAAGCTTTCTTCCAGCTTGCTTAGAAAGTCCTCGAACTTCGGGAAGGGGCGATTTGGCGAGAAGTAGTAACTGTAGACAACCATGTCGGCCATCTTCACAGCAACGTACCCCTCTCCGCTTTCAACCACTCCCGGAGCAATTGGACACTCTGGGCAAACATCAATGGCCGCTAAGCCAGTACGGTCTGTGTACCATCCTTGTACTCCCGCTACGTTCGGTAGTGGAGAAGATCCTAGAGCTTTGGAAGACGTGAGAAATTCTAGTTTTATCGAACCTGTGGTGTTCTTGATCTTTGAAAGTGGAGAATTTTTCACTGGTAATGAGACTATATCGAATAAGACTCTCCAAAAGATCGAAAAACAGCCCAAATCAATTTCTCTGCATTTCTTAATTAATTCAGTCAAAATCATCTCTAATTAGCATTCACTATATGGGAAACTCATTTATTGACAAAGAGTTGATTGTGCACGCTTTATTAAATTTTTTACGCGTGATTATCTGCATCAATATTGGAGATCGAAAGCCACCGTTGCACGAGAAGAGCTATTTACAGTTATTTCTGATTAAAAGATCTTTTGTAGCAAGAAAACGAAAGTTGAATGTATCGATAGTTGGAATTTTGGCACCTTATCGAGGATGTAAGGTGACTCACAAAGTTCAATATCATCTTAATGAGCCTCTGGAGCATTCTCACGACTTCATTGGGCTCGGTTCGAGCAAAAGACTCGCATGTTTCTGTTGTCACTTGTTAGAAACAAGTTGCGAAGTAAAAAGAATGAAAAAATGAATGAAAGCAATTATGAATCGATAATTAGCGATAATTGTATTGCCAAGAGAGATGTAGAAATTCCGTGAGTATGTTGACTATATTACAGGAAAATGAGAAGGGAAAGCAGTTTTCTCGGAGTATGTTGAGCGTACTAGCTAAACCTAGCCAATTTGTAAAGTAGTAAAGGTCGACATTTTTCCAGGTTTCGAGAGCAAAGTCTAGCATAATGTGATGACAGGTAAATTTGCCTGGTGAAATTTCGTCTGAATTGAAAAATTCTGAAGAAATGTGAACAAGAGGTTTGTTTGGCCTATCCAAAGCGTACCGAAGACAAACAACGCAGTTGAAGGTTGGCATCATGCCTTCGAAGCAACAGTCGACATTGTCTACGCTAATGTGTACCGGCTCTTCGAGGCCCTAAAGAAAGAGCAAGTACTCACGGAGGCGCGATACGAGCAGCAGCTGGCGGGAGAACCATCAGCAAAATCCCGTCGAAAGTATAAGGACTGCGCTTTGAGACTGCAGACACCCAGAGCTGATGACTAGAAAAGCTCTCAAGTACATTTTTCATTTCACATCTACAAACCGCAGTCTTCAAACTTCTGTTCGTGTTAATTTTCTTTGTTTTCCAGAATTTTGTTCCATAATACGAACAATTACAACTGCGTGATACTGCCATTATCGTTCACAACCCCTCGTGCCCTCTAGCAGGTTTCTATCCCCTCACCCTCCCCAAACGCTAATTCTTACACCATAAAAACGAAAATCAGACAGAAACGAAAGGCTGCCCTAGATCTGCCAAAATAGCAGAAATTTGAAAAATCTGTCATCAGTCTGGGGCTGAAAAATTCGCCAGAGTCTTATGTCATAAATGTAATTTTTCAAACCAAATAATCCTCCTAGTTGCAGGCCTGCGTGGTGATGGGTTCATTCAGCCGGAAGCTGATTGCCGTTCTCGTCACGTTTCCAATAATACGAATATAAAAAGTATTTGCCAAAAAAAAATACGAGACAACAAATTCGTAGAATCGTCACTCACTTTTATCGCAATTTCCAAATCTTCTTCTCTCATTTTCAGACCTCATTGATGAAATATTGTAGTAAAAATATTCCCGGAGCAAAACAAACAGGTCTGAAACAAACAAGTGAGAAAGAACATAATTACCGATACAGTAATAGTTATAACCGTAGTGCAACGGAAAAACCAGGTACAAACTCAAAAATTATAACTAAAAATAGTATCATTCCATTAATATTGTCAAAGTCTGAGCTAATTTAATTTCGCAGACAAAAATATTCGCAAAAAGTAAAGACGAAAAAGAAAAAAAAAAAGAAACAAATCATAAAAAAAAGAATTAAAGGAATTCTTTCGGAACCGGTTCGTACATAAAAAAAAGAGTAGAGGAGAAATAACAGCGAGAGAAAAAAAAGGGGGAAAAAATCGAACGACAGAATAACTGGAATACACGCGAATACTGTATAATTTTAATAGACTTTCCAACTACATTTTTTTTTTTTTAAATATAATATTGTTATTAAAATGTCCGGAACGCCTGCTCGCAGTTCAAACTCTTCCTCGTGCTCTTCGCATCCTCTCGTCAGCCTAATTATATGTATGTGCTACGTACATGCCCTGGATTTTAAATTCTTATCGTGCTCCCGATCTAATATAATTGATTTTTTTGATACTGGGTGGATCGTAAAACAATCATAACGCAGTACTTTCTTATTCGTAAACGTTACTGCAAGGTGTTCGACTGTAAAATTACAGATTTTCGGGAATCTTCAGTTCGGAGAGACACTAATTGTAGGTTTGAAGAAAACCTGGATTTCTTTTTCGACAATAATGATATCAAAATGACACATTTACTAGGACAGGGTATCAAGCAGAGTTGAACATTCTATACGTCAAAGAAATCGTTCAAAAAGAAATGAAGCTCAAGGACAGTATAAATGAGGACAATCAACTCAGTCCGATTATTTTTTATCAATTTTTTAAGAAAAACGTTTTCATCCGAAGTTCCAAGACTCCAGAATAATCAATACACTCAAATTGATAGGGAAACTAAGATTGCGAGCAAATTTTGAAAACATCTCTGATTTTGAGTTTCATTTGAATACAGATAAGAATTGCGGGGCATAATTCTGAGCTCCGAATCATAGACAGGAACTTGAAACTCCAATCCTGAGAGAAAATTCAGCCAGGGAACACTTCAGACCCCATGCGCTCAAGACCTGAGTTTTGTACGAGATGAGATCGTGCTCTAAACCCTACTAGCTGAAAAGCATTCGATGATTTCTTCATTACGAGCGTTACGATAGGCAAAACTAAAAACGGGTGCAGGACAATAGAACATATTCTTTGTAACTCTCGATCAATTTGAGGAATGGAAAGTACCTCCGATACAATTTCTGTCGGCCATTTCCCCTCGCTCGTTGACGCAATATTCACCTGCTTATTTGGAATTCATGACTCACTAATTCTCTTTCGTTATTTCTCTACTTTCCTCGTGTCCCAGTATTTTTTGAGGTCTGTAATTACTGAATTAGCAAAGTAATGTCTAAATAATCTCACGATTCGCAGAATATTTCAAAACTTTTCTCTCATTCATCTACTCATCTTCTCTTCCATCTGTGATCATCATTCATTAAGATTATTATTTCATTTAAATAATTTCGAACTCTCGGAAATGAAAGGTACGAGAAGGGTTATAATAAAATAATATTATAAATTATTTAGAAATATTTGGTAACTCGATAGGTCATCGAAAGAATATGTTACGATAACATTAATATTAAAAATCATTTTTCGTCGCGTCTACATCAAGGCAAATAGATGAGAGGAGCGTACAACAAGAAATTTTAACTCAAATATTATTCGAAAGTTTCACTATGCTGATGATTTTCATAATTTTATCAATTCTTCATCTGCGTTAACTACTCCTGAATCTGGTACAAAGGTATCAAATTACACTTTCTTCCAGATGAGTTTTACTCGTGAGAATGATAATAATCGATAGAACAGAAATTCCACGAGACATTGCATCTCTGTGTACGAGAAAGCTTTTGACGATGTTCAGTCAGAGTAAAATCCTGAAACCTGGAAAAGATTGTAGTTCGGAAAAACCATAAAAAACCATCCAACACTATGAAACAATGGAAAATGTTCAAATTTCCATATTTTTTCTTCCTTCGGAGGACGCATTGAGGCGGTATTGATTCAAAGAGAACTTCCGCTCGTCACCTCCACTGACATTCAACTGGGAGTTCTTGTTGGGCGCAAGACCAATTTCCTGTGATTTCACAAGTCATACCTTCAAGCTGTATCTGCGGTCTGAAAAAAGCAGTTGGCAACACCAACGTAGGCTTGTCAGTGCACACAACACTGATACAAGCACACTTCAATAATAATAGTAGCTTCGTTTCAACAGGGAACCTGTTTTATTGGAGGGTGGGGGGGGGTGGAAAAAACTTCTGCTGTCCGGGAGGCAACATAACCTTGGGACTTGAAAAATTTTCTTCCTTTCCTCCTATCGCCTATAGCTTGTAGGATGGAACTTTTCCAAGGGGCTTGGAAGTTGAATTTTTCCATGTCCCTCTCCTATCACCAGGATGTCAGATCTACGCATTTTTGGTCTTTAACAGGGGTGCACGCCTGGACTATAAGCTTCCGCTTCCAGCGTCCGGCTTCTCGCGCACCCCTGGTCTTTAAAAAGATACAAGGTTTTCTTTTCTCTAGATTTTACTTACAATGCGGATTTCTAGCGATCAAGGGAAAGGTACCTCAGACAGCTGCACAAGAGATACTTTCCTCCTGATCGTTATTAGCTGATACTGCGGATTCCCGTAATATTGAGTCGATCAAGGGAAAAGTACCTCACCCACTCCCAGGAGAGATACCTTTCTCCTAATTGTTATTAATGGATCAATCAAAGTCCGTAGAAATTTGTTTTTAGGTCTTGCAAAAAATGGAGGATACGGTTTTTTGAAACTATCATCTGGCAGCACTGGTTTGGACTATCACCTATAGTTTGAGGATCAAAATTCTTACAATTCGCCCATCCATGACCTGTAGCTTGGTTTGAAATCCTATCATATGTACTAGTATAAAGCGAGTATACTACAAGGGGAGTCCCTGCCCAGTATAAGTCCAATATATTTTCCTCAGATATTGAAAATCCGTAGATCCGGCAGCACCGATAGCCTGGTTGTAATAGCTCCTTCAAGTAACTAGATATGCAATACTCCATATACCAATTGATCTAGCCCCTTCAATGAGCCAGATATACAACGTTTCAAACACCATAGATTCATAAAACAGACTCCCTGCCTCCTCTCATTCAACACTGTTAAAGAACTCGTGACTTTTAACAGGGAACCTGTTTTATCAGGGAGGGGAGGGGGGCCTTTCCGGAAAGAAATAAGACGTTTTCAAAAAAAACTGAGGAGAATAAAACTTATAGAAAAATGAAATCTTTTGTCAATTGCGACTGTCCCAACACCTAAATTAAATTCAAATATTCTGCTTCATGTGTCCTTTTGCCAGCAGATATGAGCAGTCCACGCTAACGCTGTAGGGCCTGTGACAAAAAATTCATTTTTCTTTAAATCAAGGTGCTTTACATAATCAAGATATTTGTTAGAATTAGTAATGTGCCACCTCCGGAGGTACAACCGGTTTTACTGGTTGTTTCTTACCTTCGGTAGTCAAATCACCGGTAGTTTAAGCATTGGAGGGAAAACCGATATTATTGACAACAACTGAAAAGAAACCGATAGTTTGAAATTTTGGGAAAATCTGGGGAATTGGTGCTTATGTCACTTGACAGTTCATAATTATTGATTGGGTGTAGTGCCTAGGCACACCCAAACTGATGCTTGTAACTTATTGAAGGCTTTTTGTAAGTTCTCAATCTTGACCAAGTTCAACTTTTGCTGTACAAATGTGACCAGTGGCTAAATCTGACTGCTTACTACAGAACAATGGGCATCAATGACTGTTCAATTTCTGCAATTTAATTGGTCACCTCTGGAAGTACAACCGACACTATCGATAGTGTCTTGAATTCTGCCTTGAAATTTCTAAAATTTGGAGTACAACCGGTACTATCGGTACTACTGGTTATTTTTGCTGGTAACCTCCGGTCAACCGGTAGTAAAGCTTTGACGACTATCGGTCTACCGGTTGTTTCGAACTACCGGTTTTTACCCATCACTAGTTAGAATAGCTAGAATTTGGAATGTCAGCGAGCGAAGAGTGAATATTTTGAATTTTTGGAATTCAAGTACTTAAATAGTGGCAATTCTTAGGAAATTACATTTCCTGGAAGTTTTACTCTCTTTAAAGTTCTGTCTTTGAAGACGTCTTATTTCTGAAATATACCTCTTTCTAAGGGAGTACATTGGTTAGGAAATATTGCTTCTTATTGCTGAACCGTGATAAGGACGCGCGCTGACGGATTAAGGGCCCAAACAAAAACCAAGAATTTTTCCAGACAGAAACACAAGTATCCATGTAACAGTTGCAAGAGACATGTCTTCAAGAACGATATAATTACTGAATGAATTTCATGCTAATAAACTCGGATTCATCTGAGAGGCCCAACTTTTTCACGGTGCAACACAAACACAAATAAAGAATATTGCGCTCCCTGTCCTATATCAAAAAGAAATTACAAAAAACTATTACAGGCTTCTTTATGAATCAGTGTCAAGATAAATTTCAAATAGCCCATTCCAAATAAGAGCAACATTTTCAGAAATCAGTATTCACAGGGTGAAAAGAGAACGAAGGAGTTCACTTCAGACAACATAGGATGCAACCAGTTTGTGATAATTGGGCTCTCATAGAAAATTGCGTTTCTTGATTTTTCTGAAGCTACCTCTTGATGGCCACCAGATCTGTGTATAATATCGTATTATTTTTTTTAGTCCTAATGCCAAAAAAAAAAAAAATTGAAAAAAAAAAATACAGTAGGGTATAACAAACCAGAGGCTGGTTGAGAAAAACATGTGATTGATAAAAGAATCACAAACCCGTGACAATCAATTTTCAATCATTCCAGCTGAAAATTACAACTTTTATAATCGTTCAGAACATAGAACACATTTCAAAGGTACAGGAGACTAGAAAGTGTAAGTCCGAGCTTCTTTTTCAATTTTTAAAAATTATTCATAACTTGGCAAGTTGTTTAAGGTGTCACGAACCAAAGGCAAACCCTAATTCGTTTCCTATTGGTTCAACTACGTACCAACGTGTTCACTTGCGGCTTTTACTGAAAATGTTACTCTTATTTGGAACAGACAATACGACGTCACCCTGAGTGACTCAATGTTAGAAAGACTACCCACCGCCGCGCCAGGGCTGACAGATGATCATCTAGAAGAGTAATGATAGGGAGTAGAGATCGTCCTTCAACATAATTTAGAGCACGAAATAGAGAGCTCTTTTTCATACTATACCTATGGGGTTTTCTCTGCATATTAAAGAATCTTTTATTTCGGTCAGTAAAGATTATCGCTTTCCATGTTATTCTCAAGAGAGAGTCAATACGTTTCCAAGTTCTTTGCGTGACGTCATAGAGAAATTTGCCCTTTACAAAATAAGGACCGAACAGGATTTCGCTCATGGCGTAAATCTTCTCACATTCCTTGGTAATTTAGTGATGCATAATTTGGGGTTAAATTCGTAGTCGTACCTCACCCATTTCCAATACTGTATCCTCTTTCCGACTGTCACAAAAAGTTTTAATAAATTGAAACACTGTGCTCTTACTTCCAAAATCCGAAAACTAGTCTTCAACTCCAACGATATTCTGATGAATGTAAACTCGGGAAACGATGAAAACTCCGCTTAGTTCTTCATAAGAGGAGATCGGATTATCTAAACGAAGATCCAAAATAACCAATTGTATCAATCATCGAAGATTAAATTTTTCGAACTACACTCCACCGTAAAGACTCGAGCTCGTAAAACTATCATAATCAGCTCCAAAAGAGCATTTTCACCAGCACTTCACTATTGAAACCAAAAGGATTACGTGCGGAATGTAATAACGATAGGAATTAACAGAGCCGACCACAGTGAACCATTATTATTAAAAGACTCGGAGATCGAGCACTATACTAACGCTATATTCCGAAGCTTGCGAAGAACAAACTAACGAACACCTACCAAAATCATATTTCTCTTTGAACGATATTCAAGAGCTAGCAACCCGAGAGGCCGAGACTGCCACCAAACAACCTGTTCTTCACCACTCTACCAACACACAAATACACTCACCTTTCACACATACAAAAGAAGGGGCTAGCGATGTTGTGAATGTTGATGAACTTTTCTGTTGTACTCCTCCGTCCCCAAACGGCAGGTGTGTCCATTGTTTATTCAATCCTATCAGTGCTGCCATTTGTAACATTCACGCGGTATATTCGTGTCGATACTTGTAAGGTTTTTCAGTGATAAGAAATCCGGAAACTAACTATCATGGGAAACGATTTATATCGCCAAATTTCTAGTCTAATTATGTTTTTCCTTTTATCGAACACTTCTGATAAATTTGTAATCTGCTGCTCTCTATCGTTCTTTAATGATTAAACTAGTCAGGCCTCGTCATGATGTTGATTTCTGATAAATTAACACTCTTTTACGAGAGGTTGATAACGCTATTAAATGTTGGTAAGTGGGTCTAGTTCGAGTATTCAGTTATTTGCAATTAAATGAATGGTTTTTCGCGCAGTTCTCGTACGTACTACCTCCGTTTGAATAGTCGTGCATTAGCTGGCCCTGAAATGTAAGTAGTAATACCGATGAAGGAAAATGAGTCGACATTCGATGCGCGTACTCGAAGGAGAACGGATTGATACATCATGTGGCTGGTTAAAATTGCCGAAATCTTCCCAACAAAATGGAGTGCGGTCATTTTCGTTCTATACATGTCGCTGTTCATCAGCCAAGGTGCGATTATCGGATAGAATCGTTATTATCAATTAATACTGTAGTTTTCATGATTTATCTGTCGTGGTTATAGGTTTATTAATTTCAAATACTCAAGAGTCGAAAACCTACCGATACGATCCTGCTTTGGCGGTTTTATTGACCGAGGTTGTTAAGTTATTGGCCTGTATCTTATGGTATAGTGGAAGGTACGTTGATTTATTTTAATTCAAAATAGACGTTTTCCAGCATCGTTTTCAATTTCTTTACTAAAATTCTGTCAGAAAAAAATGAGATGTCGCTCGCAAATAAAAATTCAAAATAACATACACGCAATAATTTACCCTCATTCTCGTTTATCAATTTCCAGGCATAGTTGTTTCGCTTTATTCGATCAAACGTGGAAGAATGCAAAATGTAAGATGAAAAATTCACCACGATAATGTAATCGTTGAATAATTCCTACATTATTTATTTTTTTCTCTTGTTCCAGTGTTCTCATTGTATTTTATACCAGCAGTATTGTATTGCTACTACAATAACTTGTCTTATGTGAATTTGTTACATTTTGACCCACCGACCTATTCCATTCTCCTTCAGTTGCGTGTTGTCGTTACCGGCGTATTATTTCAAGTGAGTAATTTGAAATTTGCTTTTGTTTCTTTGAAAGAGGGAGCAAAATCTATCTTTCGAAAGGTAAAATTACGGATTGGACCCAATATTTTTGGAGATTGCACTTGGAAATGAAATTGTACGATCTTAAATTTTCTCCATTTTTGTCCTTCCCTCGCTCCCATGCATTCACGTGAAAACTGTATCCTGGATCGATATTCATTTTTACCGTTCGCTATGAATTCAATCTTCCAGATTCTATTCAAAAGAACGTTGACATTCCTGCAATGGGCATCCCTAGTTTTTTTGACCTTTGGTTGCATGATCAAGAATCTGGATGTCGGCCCAGTCGTTCGAGCTTTGCATGATCCACCGACCGGAATATCAATTGCAAATAATGGCACGACTGTTCTTCCCATGAAATCCGAAGAGACTGCAGGATTCGGAATTAATATTTATACTGCATTCATTATGATTCAAGTAAGGATAGATTTCCAATTCTATTTGCTCATAAGATTTCAACTACATACTCATATTCGTATTCGATGTCAGGTTCTTTCCTCATGTTTCGCTGGAGTGTACACAGAATTTTTGTTGAAAAATAGAGGCGCGCACGTCGATGTAGCGATACAGAATGTTTTCCTCTACGTAGATTCCGTTGTGTGTAATTTACTAATATTGCTGTGGAAATCAAATTCACTAGATTTTAAAGGATATTCGTTCGCCGGTATAATGAATATAAAGGTAAAGTCGCATTTAGTGGCTTTAGGAAATGACGTTAATATCGGAAGATTTATTTTATTTCTCCTGTTATAGATCTTAATTGTGATACTGAATAACGCGGCAGTCGGTATCGTGACGAGTTTCTTTCTGAAATATTTAAATTCGATATTAAAAACTGTAGCATCCGCATTAGAATTGGTTTTTATCGCTGTTTTGACGTGGTTCTTTTTCGGAGTGCCAATTACTTGGCAGACGACTTTATCTATCGTAATTGTATCGTTATCTATTATATTATATGCACGTAACCCGGTTCAAAATCCACCTATCAGTCAGCCGGTGAAAGCAAATGGTCACGGAGGATATGTTTGACCCGCAATAATACGTGTTTTCTTTTTGTTCGTAAGGAGATTAATGAAAAGACTTTGAAATCTCGATCTTATTGAAATCCATCAACTGAAAAAGATAAAAATGAAGAAAATACTTTACTAATGATTCAAAAAAAGTAAAAAACTCGCGAATTGTCAGATCGTAATTTCTTCCGACTGTGATTTGTCACCCTGTATACTGTTAATAAATTGCTACCTAGTCTTGACGATTTATGATCGAAATAAAATTTGGATCAAATGATCGTCGTTTTAATGGATCTAGTGAAATTGCTAGTCTAGACAAATAATAATCGGAATAAATAGCGACGGAACAAATCGCGAGGATTTATCAGCGATTGAGTGAAGATTTTCTTTCATTTTTTCAATTTTTCTTGATTTCGTAGCTGGATTAAATAGATTGAAAATTTTGAAATCTTTCTTTTCTGATCGTTCTACTTATTTAGAATCTCATAAATATGAATCTTTTGTTAGGTAGGTATTCGTTTTTATTCGTTTTTTCTGTGTCCTGTTAGAAAACGTCATCTTATTGAATTTTAATTGCTATTCGGCAGGCATTTAATTAACCGTAAAATTTAATGATCGTTGTAAGCTCTGTATTAGCTCCTACAGCCAAAATGAATCTGTTTCGTATTTTTTTACTTCCTGTAATTCATTTTGCAGCGGATTATTCTTGTTCGTGTTCATTTTTTTCTTTAATGTATCTCTGTCTTGACAAAAACTCGAGTGAATAAATAAGTACCTTACTTTTTTCTTTTCTTATTACTGGTTTTATTTCGATATCGTTGAAACAAAGTAAAGCAAAATTAATACTTTCTCCGATATCGTTCCTCGTTAATTATTTCAGTCGTGGTGTTATCGCGCTCGCGTTAATGAAATTCTTATCTGCATTTGAATTAGTTAATTTGAAGAATCAATTCTCGCTTCTAAATTACGGAACATTTCAAATTGAAATAACGAAAGATGTGCAAACTGTAGCAAATAATATTTAATATGAATATACTTACTATAAATCGAGACCTTTCGCGGTCAAACGACTTCAAATTATCCAAAAATATCAACTGTTTTCTACGCGGTTTGTATCTTCAGTTATTTCAAGTTAATTTGAAGATTGAGTATAATGAGGCATTTAAGGTCAGATTTTGTGAACTGCTCCATATTAACACATCATCGTCGCCCTCATTCATACGGATTTTATGACAACGCTAGTCTTCCGAACTTTTTCTTTCGTCAAATCTACTGACACTATTTAAAAAATACACAAAGAAGAAGAAACAACTTCTACCAGTGTTTGTCTTAGTTATTCTATTCGAAAAATGCAATGTAAAAGTAGAATCTTGAGCTATAGGTGTTGCTGTCGTCGTTTCTGCTTTCTGCAAATAAAAAGTTGATCATTGTCAAAAATTGAACATAAATTTTCCTAAGTCATTGTTTGGACGACGGTCAAACTTTTTTCTTTTTTCGGGTGCACGTGCACGACTTGCATAGAGTAATCAACAGCTATAAAACTGTTTTTAGGTAATATGCCATTTATTTCTATCGTTAATTTTTCTTTCTAGTGTGAAGAGTTGATAACAAAGAGTATTCAAGTAGATGTCTGCATTGTTCCAACGGTATCGGTCATCTTATATTCTAGTAACATACGCAGTGTAACATGATTTGCGTGCTCCAAATTATTGTCCAGAAGATAATGGAAATGTCCCGTTTTTTAAAATTTTTCTGTTTCTCATTGTTGGTATTTGCGGCCGTGGGACAGGTTAATGGGACCGGATACTGTGTGAATGTAGCTGGCTCTCAAGAAGTTTGTTGCGACAATCAAGGAGAGGATTGTTATATTCTAAGAAAAGGACAGAAATGCCCGACAAATAGATATTGTTGCGTTACAGACGCTGAGGAGGGAGGATTGATAAATGCAGCCTTTCTTGATTGTGTAGATGTCTGAATTTTCCTAGCACATTAGATATGCATATCTTCTTGAATACAGATAGTATTATTAGTGTACTATATTTATCAAACTTGAAAGAAAAACAGTGTTCTGCTCTAATGTTGATCGCGCCATCATATAATATAGAATGTTTAATCAAAATTAAAATAGTGAATATGAAATAGTAGGTAGGTGTTTTTTATTCAAATAATTATTTGACTGATGGAATGTAACATGGAAAGTTATTATAGTTATTCAACTGCAGCGTCACCATCGCCGTTTTCTAAAAATCAAACTTTGTCAATCCACTCCCATAGTAAATATCTTGTATGTTCAACGAAGTTTTGAATTAAATATGAACAATATCTATAGTCTGTTCCATATTGGACGTCCCTTAATTTGCCGTAAGTAAGGGGGGAACCAGCCAATCAGGAAACCGCGTGATAGTAGGGTATGTTATGATTGGCTAGTAACCCCTTGCAATCTGTTGTAGAACTCAGTACGAGGGTAAGTAATTAAGAGACGTCTAATAATTATAGAACAGACTACAGGTAGGTAATATTCAAACATGAAATTTTCTTCAAGAACATGAAAATATTATTGTTAAATTACAAGTGAATGCGCAAGTCAATCAATTGTGACAGCTATAGGTCTACAAAACATATCCAGGAGTTTATAATTGTCTGTCTTGACATTTGTCTGCAATGAATTCTGCTGACGCCCAAATCCTGATAGAATTTGCCAAGAGACTTGAAAAAAGCTTCACAAAGAACACTCTGTGGATTTGTATCGACATGGTATTGTTTTATATTTACAACCCAAACTATATACCGTAAAATTTATATGTATTTTGAGGTAGGTAATCCATGTTATCTCTTTGACTAGGCTGAAAACTGCGCAGATGAATAATCGAGCGTATGAAACAAACAACAATCGTTGGTCAATATCAGAGATTGATTATAGGCCTACTCACCATCAGAGCTAGATACCCTATCGAGAGTAGGATGGGCAAGCGCTTCAAGTTCAAGTCAAGTTGCTTCTCATCTTCTCTGAAACACCATCCTAAATCGAAATTGTAGAACTAGCACACTCGATATTGGTGTTTCTCTTACAATATTATATAGGTATCACAGTGGAATAGATGCGACTATATTTTGGTAACAATCCAGCCTCACAAGGACAGCTTGCTTACGTAATCTATATATTCGCTCGCGTTGTACTGGAATAATTCAAAGTCAATCTTATATTTTTCGTACAACTCTTCAACATCCGCAGCATTCAGTTGAGAAAAATATATCTTCGCTATTTTGCTCATCTTATCTCGACTAGGTGCTTCCAACGGATTTGTTTTGTGACGCCAACGAGGTTTCACTTGATTTTGAATTCCAGATTTATGAATTATGAACAGCTGGTCTCTGAACATTGTCTCCACTTTTCCTAATACATCGTACTCGATGGCACATGGAGTACAAAATACATAGAATGGAATCCAATGATCGTCCGCCTTCAATATCAAATTCGTATCGATCAAGTACCTACACCAACATAACAGTAACTTTATGAAATCTTACATCGCGAATTCTTGATCATAAATCCTCTGCTCTGACCTACCTAACGAACTCCTTGAATGTGGGTTCAATGCCCTCAGGCTCCTTTTCGCCGTCCCACAAGAATTGACCTTTTTTTAAAATGGATTTCGTGTGAGTGCTGTTTCCTCCTTTACGATACTTAGAAACGATTCTATTCCCATATTTTCTGTAGTAGAAATAAGTCCCGCTGTCGGTACGTGTCGCAACGCTTTCTAGTTTATCTCGATAAGCCGATAAAATTCTTTCAAAAGGATGTCTAACGATGAAGAATTTCAAACTCGACGACAAAAACTGCAATAGACAGAGTTTGTAAATAGGTTGGAACATACGTCCCCCTCTGTAATTCCTTATTACGTGCTCGAAACGACATTCTTAGGTAGTTAAGTTTTCGTGACACCAACTTTCCAGAGCAATATAGGTAACTCGAACGTTTTGTCGAGTAAAAATATTGCTCTATGTCGTGCACGCAGATGCCCTATATATGGGGCGTCTATACTAGAAGTTGGGCGTCGTTTTGAACTCTTTTTCATTATCACTGGTGCAAGGGTAGAAAAAGTGTTCAACAAAACTTTGCACAAAAAAAAAAAAGAAAGATGAGAAACGTTACTTCGATCGCATCCGTAACGTTTAGAGGTTTGTAGAGTTTTCTGACAAATGTACTGATTTGTAATCGAGAGTTTTTGATCTGCTCTTCGGTGGCTCCTCCTAACGCCGCAAAATGATACAGCCAGGTTGTTGACGCAGCCTTATAAATGGGGCACCAAGATAATTTATTTCTTCTAAAAATAGAGAGACGGAATTTAGAGTTTACATTAGAATTTATGTATCTAATCTAGTCTACTGATGGTATCCTTACACGTCGTAATAGAAAACCTCATAGTGAGGTAAGGGTTCTTTGTAAGCGCTCCACGAATTCGTATTCGACGATTTGTACTTTCCAAATTTATAAGCCCGACAAATTTTCTGTGAATGAGCTAGTCTTGCGTCATTATCTTTTTCCGCGAAGTCCTAAAGGTCGCCAGTGATCAGAAAGACATAGCGGTAGTTTGTAAAACGTTTTAAAATATTTATTGTTGCTCACTTACCAGTAATTTCTGAATTTCTGTATCGTTCAAATGATAGTTCGATGACGTGTGTTGAGTAATTTGTATATAGGAAAATATTTTATGTACAACAAATAACAATATGAGAAGTAATAAAAAATATTTCAAATACCTGCGATGACGCCAAGACATTTTTCAAACTGGCGAAATATCGATTTGAAAGTAAATACGTCGATAATTCTTCATTCTGAAGACATGAAGGTACCTATAACTTGGTAACTATACGATTGTTCGTACAATAATAGTACGAGACTTCGATGCTGGACCAGAACATGATGATTATTGATATAACGCGGTTTAAAACAGGTCTCGGAGGCTACACGTGGATTGAAGCTAAAATAATGTCTCCAAGGTTAATGACACTCCGTCTCCGTATAAAAAATCGAAGACATACATCTTGGCAACGTCGGAGATTTTGACTAAACTCTGAGGTGGCTGAGTGCTGAAAGGAAACAAATTTTAGTCAGGTCTCAAATAAATTTTCATCGGTCGTCAGTTACATGAGCAATTAAATGAATATTTTTCTTCATTTTCTAAAAGTAATCTATTCAAAATTGGGTGTAAATTTAATATTGTAGGTAAGACTTGACACCATGACAATTCAGAAAAAGAAGGCAACGAACCAATTGGCGGAGTTGAACTAGGAGTGCAGGGAAAACAGGGGGACTTGAAAAACTTCAACTTTCGTAAGTGTATAGGAAAGAGATTCAGAAACAACGAGGGATGCAGGAAACCTGTACGTCTACGTTCTATGGGTCGAATTGGTTTTAAAAGACCAATTTTCTTTGGGTTTGGTTGCCGGCCGACGGACGACCAGACAAAAAAAAACCAGCGAAAAACAGCTTTCCAGGTAAAAGAAACAAATTTATGGGCCAATGTATTGCGTTCAATGGCAACGATCTCATCGCACATTTAAAAACTGTAGGATTGATACTTGGAAACTTTTACCCGGTCATTTTTTATCCCCCCCCCCCTCTAACCACCATTCCTAAATAGTTGTGAGAGCGTAAATCATGTAAGCTCAACTAAACACAATATTTTACTACTGAGCCTACGTCCTCATTTCATAGTTTGAGATTGGAATTTGCTTAAGAGCAAAAGATATGTAAAATTATGACACCTGCTCTTTATTCCGGAATTTGCTATAGAGCCTGCGAACTGGAAGCTCGCAGCTTTCAACACAATCGTCTCGACTAGAGTCTACCCGTTGAACCACGTCGACGTCAAATCGACTCAAAATCGATTTGTTATGTCGACCAAATCGACGTCGATTTTGAGTCGATTTAGTTCTGTCCATTTTGACCCAAAATCGACCGCTTCTCTTCACCATTACCAGAAAACTACAAATCGATCCAACAGAGCAGTCGATTTTAGGTCAACAAAAATTTGGGGATGTCGACGAGGTTGATTTCAACAATATATCGATGCGATCGCAACCAAGACTTTGAAAAATTTAATTCTCGGTCGATTTTCGGTTGACACTGATCGACGTGAAATCGACGGTCGTCGTGGTTCATCGGAACGGTTCCTGCTTGGTAGCCTCCCCTATCCTCCCCTGGCCTAATATCATGACTTCGAGACTTGAAATCTCCACTAGCACTGCATTTAAGTCGTGTTCTACAGCAGCCTAGGAATAGGTTGGGAGGAGAGGGTGGGAACAGCCGCGGTCCCTTTTATGATCTCGTTAATCTCGACCCAAAGGACATCTTGCTACATGGTCCTGATCTCGGTTGACTTGAATACAGCACAAATGACATGAAAACCACTGATAAATTTGACCTTTGATACCACTCTATGGCCCAAGCTGAAAAATGATAACGGCTCAAAGAACCATTTGTGGCCACAAAAATGAATAAACAATTTTTATTGACGTCGTTATTTTTTTCTACGCGCCGAGTTGATAATTCAGACTATAACTCACAAACACGTGAAGTTACAACAGTTGTAAAATATATTCATTGATAAAATAGCTGGTGCTTCTGGATAGAAATGTATCGGTGGGTGAATACACGTACACAAAGACTAGAAGAGAGTAATAGATAAGATCATTCATTCAAGTAATTTGTGTATCAACAAGGTATGAAGCAGGGATTACCTCGTTGTGAGTAATTATAAGCTGAATTCATAACTTCAATTGACTCCAGTGCAAAACGTTTGTACTTAGAACTCTCTCCATGTGAGAGGTGGGCATATTAAGGTCCGGGAAAAGAATTTCCAAAAGTCAGAAGATGGCCAGCAAAATCAGAGTCATTGGGTTCACTCGAACCTTAGATGAGCATGCACTCTTTCTCAATATGATTCATAGTTTAGTGTCCATTCCCCTCAAACCTCAAGCCTTCAAAAAATAAGGACACTATCAAGGTCCTAGCAAAAATCAAAACACTTGCACTCTGTACAATGTAATTCTCGTATTCTAAATAATTGGCAAAGAACAAGACCAAATGACATGTTTCATGTCTTCGTTTTCTGGGCTCATCCTTATGGGAATTGTTCTCTGCGGCAAAGATTCTCAGATCTGCGAGTCCGAGCCCTCCCCCCTCTGTAGTTTCTAGCTTATCCTAATATAATGAAAAGGCGTAGGCTAGATTTATACTAGGCTAAGAAAACTCCGAGACCCATTTTGAAGCTATTCGCTTGTGACGTAATAAGTTCAGTGACGTCTTAAGTCGGTGGCATCGTAAGTCGGTGGCATCGTAAGTCGGTGACGTCATAAGTCGGTGATAAGTCGTCAATCCTGTTCCGCTTACAACATTCAGAGCAAATTCCTCTAAAGTCCGAGCCCCCCCCCCCCTGCGCAATAGTTTCTAGCTTAGTCTAATATGCGAAGCGAACGAGCGGAGCGAGTTTGAGACAGATGGTAGAAAGATGAACTTTTCAGATATCTGAAACAGCATTGAAAACCACCTTCATAAAGTCGCCATATACAGCAAGGTGACAGCCATGGGCATTCTCATTTATAGACACTCACACTGTCATCGCTTATAAAAACTGAGGGCGAACAACAGTATTCAAATTCCTCTCACCTCTACTGCATACCGAAAGGAGATAAGGACGATGAAGCACCTGGTGTCAGTCAATAAGATTGATACAGATAGAGACTCCGATGATGACCAAGGGTCGAAAACGTTTGTCTAAATTATCAGGAGTGAACCTTCTCGCGGTCAATGTAAAATATTCATCTCTTTTTATTACTCAAGATTTTCTCTACTGTTGAGGGACGAATTGAAAGGAAAGAAAACATATATTGAAGAGAGAGAGGTAGGAGGGTCACTGAGAGACAAACTTGACTTCAAAATTGCTCCAGAACTTGCTATAGGTACTCGTATCCAAGAGTGTACTTCGTCCATTGAAGAACTCGGAAACGGTGTACGATAAGTTGCATATACAACCCCAAATACCCTGCACGGTTTGGTATACCAGCGGCCACTACGCGGCGCTTGTTGAACGTACCTGAGTAGTCCTTTTGAGGAATGATTTCACGCAACTTTGCAATTTTTCGACAAATTTTTTCGATCTTCAGAAATGTTGAACAGAAAGGTTCAACTTGAGGCGGTATAGAAGCAGACTGCTTCAGAAAAATTCTACAACGTCAGGAAATAGACAAATTTTCAATGATTTTGAAGTTAATTAAAAAGTGTTCTTCTTGTATACCGCCTCAAGTTGCAACTGTCTGAAAAACCTTTCAAAAATCTAGAAAAATCCATCGAAAACTCGAGAATTGAAAAACTTTTTGCGGTACCATATTTTTAATGCAAGATTTCACGAGCAAAGCACATCCTTTAATGAATAAACATACTCAGGGTAGGAATTCGTATTCCCTCAAGTTCCTATCGCGTCTGAAAAGGGTACGGCTAGGCACAGCTCAAATTTTTAAACCAATATTCAAAAGACATTATATGCTGAAGTAGACAAACGGTGATTCAAAAAAATTTTATTTACTGTGATTTTCCATTGAGGAGAATTTCTGTACGGGTTATGCGGTTTGTTTAGAAAGTTCCTACACTGATTCAAAATTTTATTAGAATTGTTAATTGGCTGAATGTCTCCGCAAAGAAATTTCCCTAATTTATAGGTCACCCATCTTTGGTTTAAGAACTGCGTGTAGTTGATGACAGAAAATTCTCATCTTCAATACCCCTTTGCCGCAAATACAGAAGGCATACCGGACCTAGTTTTCGTGCTTATTGCTGGGACTTCACATTTCGTGAAGTGGTCGATAATAAAGTTCAGAAAAAGAATACGCAGCGCTTTAAAGTGGCTAATGATTTAACAATAATCATAATAACAACGTTCGTTTTCAACTGCCAACTTTTGTAGTGCAAACCACTTACTCGCACATATTCGACGGTATACGAGGTAAAGTACCTACCCCTCACCAAAGGGTTATTCGGATCAGAATATCTCAACTGCCGGCATAAGGTTTTACTTCATACGAATTTCTCCTTAGTAACAGTGTTTTCATGCATGTTTCGCGTTCTCGGAACGAAAAATTGTGTTTGTAAAAAAGTCGACGCGCTTTTTTCACGTTTACGTCGTATCGCGTAATTTTAAAACGAAAAAAATGTTACTGGAATATACTTGAGCAGATAAGAGGAGGAAGATACGTACGTACTCACGTGTTCATTCTTACTTAAGAGTAAACTAGAGAATGCTTTCTTTTATATTTTATGTGATCGAGTTTACTTTTATATTTTACGAGGCACAACGATTTAGGTGAACGCTTCTAAATTAGATACATTCCATTATAAGTATTGAGAAACGACTATTCTTTGTTTTAAATAGGTGTACCTAAAATTCTGTAGGTTTTTCTCTTCCACGAAAGGAACGAAGCACCAACTGTCCCCAAGCTTCGCGCCATCTCTTTAATTATACAAAACTTAGAAGGTCAGAAATGAGACAAAAGCCTCTCGTAAGGTCAATACGACGAACAGAAATATCAATAAATGAAATCACATGCATACTCACGTTTCTCTTGCGAGCAGAATATTTCGAAGTACAAGGGTAAAATTTGAACTCTTTTCACCCCTTTTGGGACTCGACTACTAAAAAACACAATTTCAGCCCCTTTGTGGTCCCCAGAAGTTTCTCATGAACTTGCAAGTGAGTATGAACATTTATTTTTTAAAGTGGTGCCGCCAACAGCCATAGGAAATTACCTCCATTTAAAACTATTCAGACTGGCTTTTTCAAAATTTTTCTTTTGGTACCTTCAAAATTAGCGAAAAATATACGAGCAAGCTGATATTCTTAACATTTTCTTTGGGCTGCGCGAAAATTTTTTCTGGAATACTGGACTTTTAAAAAGAATTTCTCCTCGCTTCGCTCGATATTGCATGATTTGAGCATTTTCGGATTGATGACAGTGGTGATCCCATCGCAAGTTCCCTTTCCTGGCTATAGAAATTGTTATTGAAGCGGCAGTAGTTCTGGCCCAAGACCTCTTCCACTATGATGGACCTTGGCCCATCAGGGTTCCCATGATATCTATTCTTTTTGAGCAGGGTGAGAAGTTCCTCCTTTGGTATGGTACCAAACATATTTGTCACATCAAAGGATATCAGCTTGTCGTTGCTCTTGATTTCCAGTTTGTCTAGTTGATCCATCAGCTCACCGTTGTTTTGATACTTTTTCTTGGTGCAAACTCGTAGATTTCTTTCAAGAATGTGACTACGATCTTTGCTAAGTATTTTGTAGCTTGGTGGTTGGATGCTGTTGGCCAGGGTTCTCATCGAACAGTTTGCTTCGTTAAGTTTTACAAGCACCTTGAGTTTTGGTGCTACCGGGTTAATCTCAAGCGTCCTTCCATTGTCAGGTACATCGTTCCGTTTCAACACACTTTTGAGGACTTCTCGGTATTTCTGTGTTGGGTCCTTCGTCAGCTCTTGGTATCCATTAACTGCAATGTACGATTCCACTTTTTGGGTGTAGTACTCCTTATCCATCAACACTACCATTTTGTCTTCGTCCGCCTTTGTCAAAATCAGGTTCTGTCGAATCTTCTTTTGGAGATCTGTGACCTTCCTCTGCATGACTTGCGTTCTGTCAGTGGATCGGCTCAGATTCTTCTTGACGTCCGCCAGTACTTTCCCAATTTTGGTTCGGGCTTTTGGTCTCAATTCGTATTAGATGGTTTGGATTGCTTGTTCACAGCTAATAACCATACTTTCGAACGGACATTGGTTTAGTCTTTCTGGCTGAATTGTAAAATAAAACAAATGAAAATTGTAGTTGTGCACTTTTATTGGGATGTTAACCGAAGTTGCGTAAATTTGTAGCCGTGTTCGAGCATGAGGGGGATAATTTTAACGTACCACGCTTCATGATGCCGAACTCGCAATTTTCAAAAATGATTTAAACGATTATAACTCGTTTTATCGAAAAATTACATCCTATAAATTGTAGAAACACTTCAAGAGCATCGATAACTGGAAGAAGTAATAATAAAAATGAAGTATTGAGTCATCTACGACTAATTGAAAATCTCGATTCTTATGGGCAATCACATTGAACGTAAAATCATCACCCAGAAATTCTAGCAAGTGCGGTGAGAGCGGAAGGCGATTCTAACGCTCACAAACATAGGTTAACATCCCAATCTTAATTTCTTGTGGAAATAGGTTGAGAGAAAGGTGAGGAAGGGAAGGACGGGGGAGAGAGGATGTGCCAATACATGTGCGAGACACATGAACGCCGCCCCTGCTTGGATTGCCCAACTAAGTACTATAAAATAAAAAAAAATCGAAGTTGTGCACTCTTATCTTTATTTCTGGAGAAAGAAAGGTGGAGAGAAGAATGAGGAAGGGAGGGATGAGGGAGAGGGGAGATGTTTCCTTTTCATATCCCCTTCAACAGTTTTAAAACCAGATCAGAATACTTGCTATAAAAGAGCAGTGAGAAACCCAAAGTTTATGGATTGAGTGCACTACTTACGTGTCAATTGACACAAATTTGTGCACTGGTTTCATACCTTATAACAAATGGGTCTGGTGCGCATAAGTTTAAGCCTTTGCCCAGTAGTCGTTTTTCTTCTTCTGTAAAGGTTACGCTTGAGAGGTCCTCTGTTCTACGAGCAAAGTTGTGCTTAGCTGTCGCAGTCTTTTCTTTTCTTTCTTCTTTTTTTCGGGTCAGTTCAGCAAGCTTCTTCTTAATCTGTTTGGTTTGGGCTTCTCATCGTTTTTCCACGTAGTCTTCTCCTTTTTTGACAATGAGATCTTCAAATTTTAAACGGTGAAGTGACTTGACCAGATGGAGATATTGATCATAAAACCATTCAGCCTGGTGATTTTCGTGTAGAGTTCATTCATTTCGTTCTTGACTCTTGATCTTTCGACTTGTATCTTAGTGCGTTTTACTGCTGTACTGTTCCCTGGTAGCCTGATAGTCGCATACTTGGAAATGATGTCTCGTCTCAAGCATTTGTTATTTCACTTGATGAAGCTTAAACTTTGTTTCTTACCACCCTTCAAAATTTTTCAAGTCCACTCTAGCTCGAAGGTCAAAATTTTTCCAAGTTCTTTCCCCATCATATACAGTAAGTAACTTGAACACGGAAATTTCTTACGAGTCCCACTCTCTTTCACATTTTTACCGCTCGAAGGGCCGTAATTTTTTGAAGGTCCCATGTTTTGTCAAGCAGTGCCTTTTTCCAAGTCCCACGTCCGGTGCTCCCATAAAATAGGTTCCCTGTTGAGTCGAAATTTTTCGATTGAAGTTTTTCAAGCCTCTTTTTCATTACCAACAGCTCGAAGGAGAAATTTTTCCAAATCCCATCATCTGCCAGACAGTATCTCTTTCTGAGTCCTAAGTCTTTGATTTACCACTCCATAAAACAGATCCGCTGGTAAAACATGACTTCGGCTTAAGAACTCGTTTAGCCCGCTACCTTTGTGTAAGAAACTTGAAATGCAGGTAAAGTGGACATCCATCTTGTTTTTTTAATAAATCAAGCGTTCGCTAAAAGGGACTTTAGTTCAGTCAATCCATTCTGTTCAATTGTCCGTGAGCAAGCAGTTGGTGGCTGTCATTTGCACACACGCGTTGTTGTTGCTAATAGTATACGCGGACCCAGTGCGCCAATCGCCAATATTAATCGCTCTCAGACTGTACATATTCTCGACCTTATGCAGCTTAGCTTGTGGTTATTGCAAAGTAGGTATTACCCGCTCCATCTATAGCTGTCAGTGCACCGGGAGAGGCTGTACAAGTAAAGCCACATCACAAAGATAATGAGAGAGATGACGACTTCGAAATTGATATAGAAAGCACAAACTGGTTTCGCAGGGCTACCACCAGATGGAGCTGACAGTTCCCGGATTCCTCCAGACTTGTCGAATCATTCTGCTGAGGGAAAGAAACTTGAGAAGCAGGTAGCCTGTAAAACAATTGCATTTTGCTAAGGCCAAGAATGATAAAATTAAATAAATTTGAACGATTTGGTATTGGTGAATTTTTGTCCCCCAGAAGTTGATTTTGGTCAACTATCAAACAATGTCTGTCCTAAACTACATGCCCGACAAGTACGTGGATTTGGAAAAATTGCGATCATCTTGCGCTATAGATTGGGAGAAAGAAAAGAAAACATCGATCTTGACACATCATCCAAATCGGAAAATTCCTTCATAAAACAAGAGGTATGACATAGTTCAGTGGTTCCCAACCTTTTGGAAATGTTGGAACCCTCCAATGCTCTGGCCTCTTCCCCTACAAAAAAATGCTGTAGGAATGAAGTAGCACTAATCAGAGGCGTACAGGGGGGGGGGGATTTGGCGACGAAGCCCCCCAAAGCTGAAGAAATTATCTTGAAATATCATGAAATCTCGTTCAAAACGCCTTTCAGAACAATTTTTTCCTCAAACAAAAATTATTTTCAGACCCTCTGCGGACCCCAGGATGGAACCACTGACATAGATGATGAAAGAGACCCCGCAAGTTTAAATGTTTTTTTCCATTTATTGAATCTAACATGTACAAACCATTGAATAGTACTTCTAGCAATCGAAATATTTTGACATCACGTTTTTATCTTATGCCAATAAATTTTCGTAATCATTTACCTCATTTTTATATGACACATAACTTACTTTTTTCTGTTTCAATTATTTCTCTCGATGCGTGAGATTGAATTCTTCACGTCGACCTTCATACAGTAATAAATTGCCGTAATCGTTTATTTCATATTTTCATACGATGTTTTTCTATTTCAGTTACACACCTCGATCGTGAAATGGAGATCATAAACTCCGATCCCATACAACTGTCCCAAGCTTCGTACAATTACCACAAAGACGACTCCAAACAAACAAATCTTTTCTACCACCGTCAGTGCTCATCAGCGAAGTCGTCACCCGTCTCTAGCGCGGATCAACGTATCTATAAATTACATTCGGGTCTGATAGACAAGAATTGGAACAGTCGAGAACGGGCGCTCAAAAAACTACTTCAATTTATTCCAAATCTAGATCTTGACATGGAGGTCAAACTTACAAGAGATATACTAAGACTGGTTACCCTAAATTTAGGTCATATGGTTTCGAGCGTTCGAAAAGGCGCTCTCGAAGTGATTTTAGCCTTCATTAAGTATAGCAAACAGCCGGAAAACGTTGTTGAAAATGTGATATGGTACGGTGTGGACACGGCCAACATCGATACAAACTTATCGTTGAATACGATACAAACTTTGCCGGTCATTTTGAAACAAGTGCGTTTCAAATGCGGACATTTCTCCCATCAGTTATTAGCTCGAGTCGTCTGTTCATTGTCTAAGCGCATGGTGCAGATCACTCACCAAAGGCAAGTAATGACGAGCCTCCTGCGCATAAAAAACCTTATCGGCGATTCAATGTTCGATCATTTTCTCGAAACTTACTACCCGCAAATCAAACGAGACTTCGACGTGCTTTGTAATGTGTACGACGACCGTTACTCGGACGTGTCCGATGATTTCTCCGACGTCGAAGAGAGTGAGCTTAATGATGATTCGATGCTAGAGATGGATGCAAATATGAATTCCGACGACGACGTGATTATGAAAGTGTACGACGAAGATGGCAATGAAATAAAACGTACGTCGTCCAGACGCGTTACCTTCGGTGGCGAAATAGTGAAAATTCGAACACCGGACAGCGAAGGGACAAACGTCAATAACAGTGATAATACAAATGATAAGATTGACATAAGCGCCGACATCGTGATTCAGGTGTCCAGCGACGAGAGTACAGAGACTGTTAATGACCAGATTAAATTAGAAGTGTCGAGTGATTCCGAAAAAAATAGTTGCTTCCAGAAAAAAACGAGAAAGCTTAGTCAAATACCGATACCGATTCGACCAGCTCGCAATAAGCCCAGACACCCGCGACATCCGTTTCCAACTTTTAGGCAACCAAGTATAGAACCACTGAATGGATCGCAATCGAAGAGTGATGAGGATACGCAGACGAAGATGAACTATGACGGTGATTCGATGACAAGCAGTTCGGGTGGCAGCGATCCGGAGCGTTCGCGGTTGCCCTCGCTCATTCTAGTGAATAACAATCAACAGAAGGCGGCGATTTTAAAGAATAATACATTACAGGATTTGGCTCGAATGAAAATTAACGATAAATTGGTGCTCGAAAATTTGTTCAAAAAAGTAAGTTCAGCTAATTCAGTAATCTTGACTTGAGTCTTACTTTTGTTAATATACTCGTACACACCTTCTAAAATTGAACCCATGAAAATGGAGGAATAGGACGGGGAATTTAGAGAAAAATGTTAACTCTGGTACGTTGAATGGGCTGGCTCATTTCTCAGGGTCGGCGCCAGACATTTTCCTGGCGTGGTGCAGACCAAAAATTATCTAACTCTCTTCCCAAATTCACTCCCTCCCTGAAAAAAGGAATTTTTGTGATGTGAAACGAATTCTGGTGTGGTGCACTGTGTACCATGACACATGGGTAACACCGGTCCTGCTCTTTCTAAGGAAACAAAAACGAAATAAAACATACCAACCCAACCAAAATTTCACCAATGGCCGTCGCAAAAACTTTCAACTCCAGCCAATTATTAAGGGCGGAAAAGGGGGAGAGAGTCTTCTCATTGCTATACCCCTGCCTACTTTCAACCCAGTGAGTGAGTGCTGCCTCCTCAAAGGACTCCAACCATTCATTGGCATTCTTGCAAAAAGCATGGCTGGTGATATGAACGTCTCCAACTCTATAAAAGTCTTATTCGCTCCCAACTGGCACTAGATTTTGGTTCTCCGATCTAATCCCAGTTGCACAAGTTACTAAACACTGAGCAATCAACAGCTCTCCGAATGGTCCCAGGGGCATTCCGTACCACTCCTAATCTCCGAACCTCCCTTCTTCTTTCGTACACTGCGAACTTCTTCACGTCGTCAGTTCCATTTTCGAAGTTCTCTACCCACACTGCTTTCTTCCCTCCTCACAGGCTCTTCAAATAGAAACTCGCCACAAAGAGGTCATTCTCTCCCATCCTGCCCGACTCACCACTCTCGCTTCTTCCTATGTGTTCACATTGCTCCGTCAAAAGACTACTTCCTTTCAGGTGATCATACAGCCTAACATCTTTTCTCACGTCTTGTCCTCCGCACTATGCAACATCTCTAAGACCCTCTCCGCTCTACATTTTCTTTCAACTGCTTTAATTATAAATTGTAATGTAAGAATTGAGTAAATTGTACCATTAAATTAATGTGAGCTGATGACCCGTTTTGAGCAATCGTAAAGCTCGTGAATAAAAAAATAAATAAAAATGAGAAGCGAGTTTTTATAACTTTAAATATATTTGACCAGTCGCACAAATTTTGAAGTCCAGGGTATCATTGACGAAGAGAGGAGGGGAAGAAAGCCTCTTCATCACTGTACTCCTGCTACTCCAACTATTCATTGGCAATCCTCCAAACAGGATGGTTAGTCTTGTGAGGAAATTGCTTTTTCAAACATGCGGACTAGTTTTAAAAACTCGCGGATTCCTTAATGGAGTTAAATGCAGTGCTGCCAGATCAACAGATTTTTGTTCCTCAAAAAGTATACGGGTTTTTCTACGAATTTTGCTTAAAATACAAATTTGTTGCGCACAGGGGAAACGAACCTTAGACACTCTTGTGAGAGATACTTTTCTCCTGGTCGTTATGGACTACCGGTGCAGTTCTTTGTAACATTGAGTCGATCAAGAGAAAAGTACCTTAGTTATTTCTACGAGAGATACCTTCCTCCTGAACGTTCTTGATGAATCGGTCAAAGTCTATGGAAATCTGTTTTCAGGTCTTACAAAAAATGGCGGATACGGATTTTTGAAAATATCATCTGGCAACACTGATTAAATGAGAGGAGGCAGGAAACCTGTTCTATGAGTCTCATGGTGTTTGAAACGTTGTATATCTGGCTCATTGTAGGGGCTAGACCAATTTGTTAATGGACTATTGCATATCTAGTTACTTGAAGGAGCTATTTCAATCGGGCTATCAGTACTGCCTGATCTACAGATTTTCAATCCCTGAAAAAAACTGTTTTTCCTAATACATGATGTTAAAACGCCGTTTTGATCATCGAATACATGCAGGTAAAATTGATTTTTACCATCAACTAGGAAAGTGTGAAGATAAAATGAATTAGCCAATAGCGTTCAAGTATCAGCTGACAATGATTCGTTAAAGAACGATTGTTTGTTCAGCGTAGTTTTGTTCAATTGTTTTTGCGTAGTTGCTTATCCGTTTTAATTTTGTGTTTTGAAGATTTTAACATAATTTATTAGAAAAACCATCTTCCTAATACAAGGCGGTATCGAAAGGTTTAACGTTTCGTGCAATTTACTTCACTCGCTACGCTCGTGAAGCAAACTTTTGCACTCAACGTCAAACCTTTCTTTTACCGCCTTGTATAGAAATATACTATTTTCTGTGTGGCATTGAGTCGTTCAAGGGAAAAGTACCTCAGTTAAAAGAATGAGAAATACCATTCTTATGATCGTTTCTGAGAAATCATTCACCAACATGCAGTATACTGGGCTTTAACTTGGCCCTAAAGTAGGTCAAGGTCATTGATGACGCCATAAAGCATCACACATCACGTCACGTCACGTCACGCAGTTCACAGAAACTCGCGGACGCGGACTTTTCCTGAGGATGTAATCCCCCTAACAAAATGGATAGCGGGTTCCCCGCTAAATTTCCAAGTCCCATGGTCAAGGTTAAGTTAGGTTCCCGGATGGAGGACGGTGGACATTTTTTCCAGAAAGACCGCCTCCCCCCCCTAATAAAACAGGTTCACTGTTGAAAGGTTCTCTTTTAAGAAGAAACCTGTTTTATCGGGGAGTCTTTTTGGAAAAACGTCCGCCGTGCGGCAGGAACTTGGAGGTCGGTATATGCGTAGCCTGATCTAAACAGCTCCTTTGAGTAACTAGATATGCAATTCTTCATACACTAATTGGCTTAGCCCCTTCAATGAGCCAGATATGCAGTGATTCAAAAACCACCCCTTTGAAGAGCCCGAGCTGCAACGCTTCAAACACTATAATTGAGAAGGTTCTTTTAAAATACTCCATAAAACAGGTTCCCTGCCTCCCCTCGTTCAAGTCTGTTATAGGAACCGTGAATTTTTATTCAGTCGTCAACCTTAAATATGTACTTTGAGCCGGCGACCGGCGAGAAGGGGATACTCTTCTCCCAGTTTTAGCTTTTCTGGAGGGCCTGGATTCTTGAAATAGATTTATTCAATTTTGATAGTGGTCGGTAAAGAAGGAGACGGAATATTTTGAATTTTAAATAGCTCGTCTGAATGAGATTGAGGTTAGACCTTTGAGGGTACGAGACATGGATAATGTTTTTGTTAATGAGCATGGATGAAAAGAAAAGCGGCTGGGGATAACATTTGATGATACTAAGGAATCGGTGGTGATCATGAATAAATTAGAGGGGAGGAAGATGGTGGAGATCTGTGAGTCTCATTGAAAGAACGATTTGTAAAATAAGAGACGAGTGCTGAAAATGAGGTTTGCGGGCAATGCTTAATCGCAGGTAGAGGTGAAAAGATGTGTGTTGCTTACGCGGTCCAAGTCTTCTCCACAACCTGAGACAGAAAGAAGATGCGAGTCTTCAGGGAAGAATTTTCGAGAGTGTCTGAAAAATTTAAGTTTTTTCGACTAGCTTTTTAGATAGAGACATCTTGTAACGGCAAAATAAATAAGTACCACTTTGAAATAATTACAGTTTGTTCGTCGTAAAAATCGATCAAAATCAACCAGCTTCCCTTTCCTCGTCCCCCTTATGATCATTTCTAATTCATAATCCCTCCGATTAAATAATCTTTTCTTCTATTCGTAATTACAGAAGCGACAGTCAAAGTCCTCGACCGAAAAATTGAATTCAGCAAAATTTTCGTGACTGTAGTGGAAGCTATCTATCATAAAGATCTGAGAAAATTTGTTTTTTGGGTCAATCAAAAAGGTATTTCGGCGCGCCGCGAAATAATTACCCAACCTTCTCTACGTAGAGTATACTGAACCCTGTATTTTCGAACTAAGTCGAGCAACGAATAGTATTTTAAGCACGAATTTAGGGCTAATAAACTATCTTCGAGTACGCGATTCGTACATACTGCCTCTTCATTATTTTTGATGGCCACTCAGAAAAGTAGCAATAAACCGCTATCAATGTACGATCGGAGCTACAGAGTTGATTTTCTACTCCATATCCTGGCCTATAGACCTGCGTAATGGTATGTATATTCCTACGTAAGCTTGAATCTATGAAAATGATATAGTCGCGTACAAATACACGCACTCAAAACGCAGACAGCATATAAAAAGGGAAACTAAAACTGTTACAGTGTCGCGTGACTGACAATATTGAGGTCAAGCTTTTGAAGTCTGCGTTGTTACGCTATGTACTTTACTCTGGTACAGGGAGGGAAGTCGCGGGGGTTTAAGTAATTCACCATCGGATAGTCTTGGGCATACTAACATCATAAATCGTACAGTACTTGGAAATTGACCATTATATCATTCAGATGCATCCTGAACTAGTATAAAAAGTTTATTTTCGTTGATTGAAAAGTGTTAGCAACAATCACCCAAAGTAAATTGATCCTCGGAGTTTATTAATACTGGGTCGTATAATCGTGGCTTCGATACAGAGAAAAAGAAAGAAAAAAGAAACATTCGTATGCGTTTAGTTCTTTTAACCGGCATTTAAATTCGCGCTGAATAATTTAACCGCACAGGAAACCAGGTAATGAGGTTAGATACACGATAACGAGCAGTTCACATTTCTCCTTTCTTTTTTCTTATACAGATCCTTCCTCAACCACCTTGACGGTTACTACAAAAATACGATCGTGACCAATGTTTTTCTAGTGCACTCGTTTATATTACAAAATAGCGTGAGAGAAGCGGTTCCATTAACCGAAAATAAAATTATTACGTTTTTTCCAGGATGACTGGAGATCCTATATCTGTGGCGCCGAAAGACTAGCTCAAATACTACGACAACCCTACTGCATACAGACCATTTCGTCTAATATCGCGCCCACGACTGGCATATCCTTACTTGGCTATATCTTCAATGTGTTGGCCGAAACGAAAAATAATCGCGTCATCATCAGTTCTTTGCGGGTGCTACGGCACCTGTGTCAAGCGATGCAGCTGCCAGTGCTGGGCTTGTATTTGGACGTCGTGATGCCGAAATTTTGTTCGTATCTCGGATGCGCGCACGAATACACGGTCAGGATAGAAGCGGTCGAATTGGTCAAGATGCTGATGCGTAAATTCTCACCGCAGAGGATAGTTGATGTATTATTTTCGGAGCATTGTTTCTTTGCGAAGAGTTCAAAGGTAAGAGAATATCATTGCATGTTGTAAAACGCTGATCTCGTATGCCAAGCTTTCTAGCCCACCATTGTCGTCGCCGTCGTAAGGCTAGACTTCTGAGAATCTGTCCTATGAATTGGGACCATTCCTACATGAGTTGCCTTCTCCACCAGTGTGAGATCATTCTTTCCCGTCTAGGCTAAAAGGGAGTAGATAGCAAACATACGGTTCACTGGACTCAGGTTGGATGGAGGCGGATAAGCAAAGCGACTTAGCCTGTATCACCCACCACTTGATTCGCCTAACATAAACGCGCTGTAGCAGGCTCAGAGATACTACTTTAAACTTGCTGTGACGTTACGAGACAAGTGTAACCTTCTTTTACTTCTTGGACAAAATATGAATGACAGGGACCTAATCAAAAACGTTGCGAGCTTACCGTTCGTTCGGTAAAATGATCTTCCGAAGAAGGAGGGGAAGAGGGGGGGGGGATCCAACGTATGAACCAGTATTGCTCAACTTTCGATCGATATGATGAACAACGGAATATGATTTGGATGGGAGAAGAGACTCCATGTTTTGGGACTTGAAAAATTTTCGATGGTGACCGTACGGTATTCGAACTTTTCCCTGGGATACCATCACATATGGAGCTCAGAGGTCGAAATCTTTCCAATTCATTCTTCTAATATGTACAATTCGATGGTCAAATTCGCAGGTCCGAAGCCCCATTTATTCTCGTAACTCCAATTTGCAGCAAGGAAGACAGCCGATGAACGCCGAACGTTCTTCCCATATAAGTCCTATAAATTAGATTCTCCGTTGAAATTTCGACTTCCGAGCTTATTGTAGTCCCTCTTATCGAAGTATAATAAAGAATTTCGGATTACGTAAGATTCCTCGCTTACTTCATGAACAATTTCAACGAAGAAATGAACGTAGTGGAAGATAAGACAAAAGGCTAGTCTTCCGAGACCTTGAAGACATTGATCTAGATTTGCGATGCGCTAACCGTATTAATTAATCATCGCTTTCCTTTGTCTCGTTCTGTATTATTTATTGATAGTCGACAGCGAGTACAACAGAAAAGAACGAGGAGACGAACTGTTCTTCAAAGAGCTATCAAATTTACCTACCTCAACATGAAAAAAATTAGTCGATCGATAAAAAGGGAGACATTAAACGACACACACTATTTGAGTAAATTGCACACAGTAATTGAAGACGAGTAAAATGCACATATCTGGGAAATTATTTACTAAAAATCATCACAGCAAAGAAAATACGTATTTCGAAAACTTCTTCAGTTACTTCCATTAGGTCTCATTGGAATTAAAACCAGAAAAAATACGTTCTTGACTTCTAGAAATATTAAACCGGAGACACACCGTAACCATTTTCCCCCTTCTGATATGACTATCGTTCCCCTACTAGATTTTTTTAATAGGGAACCTCTTTTATTGGGAGGTCTCCCGGAAAGAGTGTTCGCCGTCCGGGAGGCAACATTTTCCAAATCCTCTCCTACCATATATATCCGACAGAGATCGAAAATTTCGTAAATCCCTTCCTCTAGGATGCCAGATGTATGGATTTTTGGTCCTCGAGAAAGATACGGGTTTCTCTTTTTACATAGATTTTACTGCGATCAAGGAAAAGGTACCTCAGACACTCGTACAAGAGATACCTCTCTCCTGTTTGTTACAGGCTGAAACTGCAGTATTCCGTCCAGTCGATCAAAGGAAAAGTACCTCAGCTATTCTTATAAAAGATACCTTTCTCCTAATTGTTATCAATGGATCGATCGAAATCCGTAGAAATCTGTTTTTAGGGCGGATGGAGATTTTCAAACCTATCATCCGGCAGCACTGCTTCCTATCAAATTTTTCCCAAGTCCCTGTCCTATCATTTATATATATCCTAGAATAAAGCTCGGATAATGCAAGGAGGGTTTCTAGCCTAGTTCAAGTCCAGTAAACTGTATTTCAGGTCCCCTTCCTATCATAATTATAGCTTGGAAGTCGGTGAGTATAACCTGGTCAAAACAGCTCCTCCAAGCAACTAGATATGCAATGCTTCATACACCAATTTGCTTAACCCCTTCAATGAGCCAGATATGCAATGCTTCAAACACCACTCGTAAATAAAGTCCTAGAATCCTAGCTCCCTTTGTATCATCTTGCAGCACTGATAGCCTGATTAGAATAGCTCCTTCAAGTCATTAGATATGCAATACTCTGATTGGCCTAGCCCCTTCAATAAGCCAGATATACAACGTTTCAAACTCCATAAGACTCATAAACCAGATTCCCTGCCTCTCCTCATTCAACTCCGTTAAAGAACCCTTGAGTTGAGTTATTTCTTCAAGTTCACTTGTGGTGGTGCACGCAATGTGAATGAAATCTACAGCCAACTACTATGAATTTAGACCACGCAGACAAAAGTAAGGTTTGTCTTGCAGTTTCGAAGTCAACCACAGCGTTTGTGTGAACGAGCCGGCAAATTTCAATCAGTTCTAGAGAGAAAATCTTTTTAAGTAATTGGGAGGGGGAGGGGGGGATATTTTTCCCCAGATAAGACTTACCACTAAAAAAAAAAAACGCAAATCACAAAAGTGTTTGCAAGAGATGGTAGAGAGAAGAAAAATCAATGGAGGATATATCCCCTTAACCCCCCTTATCTACGCCACTGCTCCTGTTTGGTTGCAATGCATAACACATCTGCACATGATTTCCATTTTCGATTCTGTACACTGTTAGAACCTGTCCACAAAAATTTAGGATATTGCTGGATTGTACTATCGAACAAATTATATCCATCAAGTCGAGTACATCACTTACGTCTTCTCTCCCCCTCTCCTCTTCCACACTCCTAGATTAACCATCAATCCTCTACCAAATTCCTTGGCCTTACCTACGGTTCCAAATATTCTTGGACTCGTCACATCAAAGCTTCTGAATCCAAATGCCTGAAGTCACTGAATGTCCTTAAGTGTTTATCTCTCACTCACACTGCAAGTTCCCAATCTACAGACAGGCTGATTCTTCCTAAAATCACTGGATACAATACAATCTGCTGGCCTACGTTTAGCCCTTGTTGCTATGCGCATTAATCTTGTGCTCAGTCCATGCGCTGAGGCTGGCATGTCTCCTCTACAATTGTTCTAATCATCACTTATTGCATGAGCACATTGAAGGAAGCTCAAAACATGCATAAGCGTGGATCTCCCCTGCCCAAAAATCAAATACGAGTTTATAAGCACAAATGAAGATAATGTATGACCTGAGTATTTTCTTGTAGGTCTCGGTTATCTTCTTTACTTCTGACCCGCGGACACGAAAATATTCATCAAAATAGAAATTATTACTGTCGCCGCCTTACGAAGCTGCTGGACTGAGACCAAGAGAGAGGTTCAACAGGGTTGTAGGAAAACCGTTGGCCGTCAACTCCTGTTAACTATATGAGCGACCGACGGAGCGGCTGACCGAGTACCGAAAGGAAATACTCGAAGTTCAACCGAGGGTTCAACAAATAATGATAATCTACTAACCTCCATATCGTCCTCCTTGGACATGACAAGAATTAGTACCGACATACAAATCAATTGATATAAATACAGACGAATGTTCGGAGCATAGCGTAAAAAACTACAACACGTCTCACTCTGCTAGCATCTTCAGTACTGATTATCGTCACATTGGGAGCAAGTGCTGAATCACTGTCACTAAGATAAAAGATGCCTAGTGATCATGTTGGGGCACGAGTAAACATAAACGTTAGTGCTTGCACGAAAGGTTAATGTATTTTGGCAGCAATGATTTCTCATTTCCGTAACAAATGGGATGGTCTTTGAAATAAAAAGATTGTAGTACTCCAAGCATGCAATACCAAACCTGGTTGCTGAAGAACAAAATATTCAGAAAATTGCCTTCAAGTGAAAATCGTTACTTCCCGCAGGAACCACCTCGAAACCGAATTACTCGAAGAAAAAAAAAAATTTCAACAAAGTCACGATGAGAATACCTACATAATTAATGACTTTCGATTATGATGCAGGCGCGAGTTCATGAAGAGGAAAAGGGAATCCAACTCAGAAAAAAATTGCGAAATATATCAAACACTAGGGCAAAAAAAGATTCTACGGTGTCATAGCCTCAGAAAGGGGGAAAAATTGTGCTTAATTCCAACAAAAGTTTGTATTCCCCCCCCCCCTTCAAAAAATGTTCGTCTGAATCCACCTGAGTGGCTGCCCGTCATCTGTCCCAATAACAAAATTCATAAGCAAATTTTTAAATAAAAGTATGACGAGGGTTCCCTTCCCACTTCCCCGCTTTAATCCTTCTCTAAGTAGTAATGCTAAGTACATAAGGTTCGATGAGCGAAGCATTTTGTGATTATTTGCATCGATCCTTTGCTTTTCGTATTTCAGATCCGAGAAAATTCTCTGCTTTGTCTCATGTACGCGCTCATCACCTTTCCAAGCACCGAATTCAATATGAACGAAATTACGGACGTTCTAATTAAGCACGGTATTTTCGAACAAAAACGACGAGTGAGACAAGCTCTGTTGGATGCGCTATCGATTCTGGGCCAACTTGTACCGAAGTCGAAATTTCAAATTAGCGAAACAGACGAGGAGTCGGCCGCTTTTAAGCGCGCTCTTCGAGCCAGACTGACGCGTCGTCAATTGCCCACTGTTTCCCAGAGCGGACTCATCTTCTACGCCTTCCAAATTTCTCCGGCCACCGCATTTGGTTTGTAGCTTGTAATTGTTTCATTCCTGAGAGCGATATTGCAGTACTTTCCGAGAATTTGAAGAGTGAAATGTCACACCAAAATAATGTCCGAATTCCTTTCATAAGGGGACCGTACATGAAATGGCGAGTAAAATTCTGCGTATGAGTTCTCTTCAAGTTCTGGGAAGTGAAAAAGATAAGTTTCGAGAATTTTTTTTCTTTTTCATGAGACCCTGCCCGAGAGCGAAACCTCAGTTTGAAAATCGCTGGGTAGTAGAGATGATCGATAAAAAATCAATTGTTCGGGTGGCTTTTTGTAGTATTCAAAAGGGAAAGAACTACCCAGATAGAAATGCAAAAAAGAAGATTAAGAAAGACTAGAGCCGCTTCTTCTGGGCATTACTCCACCGTATCTTTCTGCAAATTCATCTACCAAACTATGCCGTAAAGGTCGACAAGCTTACAATCTTGCAAGAAAATGATAAGATTCAAGTTTGACGGTCGCGAAGGGCATGCTAACATTCAAAAATTTAAGTGCAAAGTGAAAATTTTGTTCTCTTGTTTCAGGTACAGACATCGAATGGATTCTCGCAGGGAAAGGCTCACTTTCTGATAACTACAACAAATCGAAGACGAAACTCAATTATGTTTACAATAATGATATTTCACCGATTCGCACAGACGTCAAGTAAGCACCCTTTTCCATAATATAGGGTTTTGGAAACTGAAATAGTTCTCATTAGAAGTGATTTTACATTCCAGGTGGAGTCCAGGCGAAAAGGATAAACACAAAAAACTCCATCAAACGAGGTCAAGTGTACCAACATTTATTCAGAGAGGAAGCTCTGAATTAGTGCTTCCTACTAAAGATAGATATCCAAATATGGTGAGCTAATTACCTTTTCAAGTCACGATATACGCGCTTCAGGGTATTAAAATAAGGAGGGGAAAGGGTTTGTGAATGTGTAGACTAGAGATAAAAAAAGACACAATGAGAGAAATTCTCAGAAGGGGCTAAAAATTCTTCAATAAGTCACAAAAGTTACCAATTCAGTTCGTGGGCAGAGTCGTTAAATTAAATGGATGACTCGCGTAAAAAAACTGATTTCATATAAAAAAAAAAAAAAAGATTATGGTTTTGACAAAGCCAAATAAATAAACTAAGCTAGCTCAGTATAAATTCAGTGCACTGTATAATTATGTTAGGTGAGCTAGCCTCCATTCTTAGCCTAGTATGAGTCTAGCAAACTGTAGGTTAGGCTAACTAGTTCGCCCTTATTTCTAGTCGAGTATTTCTTATTAGTAATAGGTCCAGCCATAGTAGAAGCCTAGTATACCACAAGGGGGTAAGTTCAGAGCTGAAATGCAAGTAAACATTGTGTAATATTTTCTATTGAAATAAAACCCGTAAAAATGGTACTTCGACCTTCTTCGTGAAGCGATCTTCGCTTCATCGATTTGTGACAAGTTTCATGTCTTTTTTCTCATGATATTCCAATTGGAAAATCCGCAAGTATGTATTTCTCTCCCCTTTCCCAAACTAGGAAAAAATTTCGGAATTTCGGGCTTCTCAATACTGATAGATAGGTACCGAGACTTTTGAAAACTTACAAAGATGAACGAGAACTATTTCGTTTGAAGGTTTGTTATATTTTTTCAATTTCTAACCTCAGTTATTGACATCCACGCGCAAATTATGAAGAAATTCGGTCACCCTCCTAAATTATGAACCCTCGTAACCTGTCACTTCAACAGGTTATTCGGGTCTACGACCGCATGCACTCGATCAATTTGAAATGTAGTGCACACAATTTCATATCAATCAATAAACAAAACAATTTTTCGAGTCACTACAATTTTCATGAATTTTAAATGCCTTTTCATGATTACTGCTGCATCATAAAAATTTAACCTATCAATATGACATATTTTTACGACCTAGTTTCACTATAATAATATGAGGGTTTCAGTCGTCTATAACATTTTTCAATATTGAACGCTATGTACCTAAAAAGAAAACACAAAAACGCCTCCTAGAAATTTACCGAATCTCATTACTTTTTCTTTTCCACCGTTTTAGGTCAAAAGTACCAATAATGAACGTTTTAGCGCCGGTTGGACCGAATCGAAATCGTCTACCTCTCTATTTGGTAACTCCTTTAATAGAACGAACTAATTTAAAAGGCGATTGAGTTCGGTTTAAAAGTCAGTAATTTTTTCACAGAGCCAATATATAGAAGATATTCATCCAATTTATCTGATACCTCCAGTTATGAGTCATCTCACGCATCTGGTGAGAGTAACGTTTCTATCGGCATAGAATCTTAGTCTCTTTCCTAAGCGTAATATTTCTTCCTGTTTAACAGATTTTCCAAGACTGTATCCAGGTTACGAGCCTCGACCACTCTCTTTAGATCGACCTTTCTCGGAAGATAAACTAAACCAACTGCCATGGTCTAGAAATTATTCAAAACATTCATTAAAGTACATAATTCAATATTGAAGTACAAAAACGGTCCTATGTTTCTGAATTAATTTTCAATATTTTTTCGTTGAAAGGATGAACTCAGTTGGCAATCGAATCCCCATTTACTACGGTTACGACTCGAGTGCATCACTTCCAGTTTTGAATGACAGAAAAGATCAAAGCTTCAAACACATATGTTCGACAACTGAAAAAGTAATTAACGGTATTTTATTTTTCAAGAGCTTACAATATTTTGGTGACATTATTTCATATTTCAACAGGTCCATTGTTATTCCTCAGACGAGAATAGGTACAAACTATCGAAATCACGAGAGAAATTCGAAAACAAGTAGGTAACAACGTGAAATTAAACCTTCATAGTGCATTCATTAAACTTGTGTGCATGTTCGTAATGTCAATAAATTAATCATTCTGCACTGAAAAAATTAATTTCGCTCCACGCTAGCTTCTGCTTCAGCACTTCTGCCGTGACAATTGAGAAAAACTTCCGTTGCGAAAATCGCTTCCAATACGTCTTCACAATTTAATATCACCAATGAAGGTACTTCTCGGGTAAATACTCGCCAATTCGGGCCATTGTACTAAAATGTGATCCGCGAAGTAATATAGTATCTTACCAGTTAACGACAGAGTCTCTACGCGACAAATACTTTCGACGAATACGATCGTGTTATCAGAAATGAATAGCACTCGCATGATGAAGGCTAACAAACATATCGGAACACAGGTTCCCGGTCCATTACATAGAACCAAATCTGGTCTATTGGTAAACATAATAGGAATTGAACATAACAGAGAATATAAAGTAGTAAATACTGAAGAAATATAACTTTGGTGTACATGACGACTACGAGGTAGCCGCACAATACGGTATGTTTCAGTCTTGGAACGCTTTTCGGTTTCAGTGATTTTCGTAACACTTTTATCATCGGAACTGGCCACAACATAGATACGAGGTGTGAATAAATCCGTGTTCAAATACCGCACAATTCTCAACATTTCGGTCGTGTGTCCACCAGATCCGATTACGATTAATGTAGTCAGTACTTTTCTGTTCTTCGATATTGACCGTTTCTTGATCGTTGCCATCAAATAAATGCATCTTAGAGATAGAAAAATGACTAGAAATATAAAGAAGCTCAGAGAAATCACGAACATTGTATCAGTTGGTCACTGTTTTGGCGGAATCCATTCGCCTCGAAATGCTCGAAGTTCAGATATACGTTCTTTGTAACGTTGATGCAATTGACGAACCTCTTTCTGGTAACTGGAGATTTAAAATCTGAAAAAATTGAGGGAGTAGTATTACTTTGACGAAGTATCAAGAAAATATAAAGGAAAATGGTAAATGCTTCGTAGTCTTTGGCACGTGAGTTTGCGGGAGAAAAATACGTCGTAACTAGTACCGTGATAATGCGTCTTAGTGATAAGAATCTACGTTTGTTTTTGTTTAACAATCCATTCGCTTGGAGCGCTATCGTATGAGGCGTATGATTGCCTAGATTACACCTGTTTCATATTTCACCCGGCCAATTTGTTTTCTTTCTGGGATTGTGAACTATACGTAACTCGGTTTGTCATCTCGGGACAATTTTCAAAACGTAGTTGAGCTACTTTTTCAACAGAAAAATAAATAAAGAAACTTGGCCAAGCGCGAGCGCGTAGCGTTACTTCAATTTTTCATTCTTTTCTTTTTCAAGTCGAAGTCGAACTTCAGAGTATTGACTATACATGTGTAAGAAGTTGATTAATTTGCAGCAAAAATAATACAAATTCATGTCAATCATACGCCTTTCATTGTCTAATAGCGATCATTTTATTGGTTTTGAATAATACTTGAGCAAGCTGATTCTATTCTAATGCTATTCTGCGTCAATACAGCTGTGAATTTAATGAGAAAATTTACCCAAGATGACCATTAATATTCGCCAAGAATATACTTATATAGCAACAGACAATGGATATATATTGATGAACACACAAAAAAAAAAAAAAAAAGTAGAGTCTACTGAAAACTTGCAACCATGATTTTTAGGTTTTACAAATTTTATTTGAAACTAAGGCTGCACTCAGGTAGGATTGAAAATCGTACACTCTAACGCGATGAGATCGAAAAAAAGTCTTCAAGCTTTAGTTTTTCTAAGAATTTGGAAGTATCTTCCTGTAAAAGATACCCCACTCTTGTAGTTTCAGGTATGAGTCGAAGCTCGAACGCGGGAAGCGAGAGTCTTGCACTAATAAAAGTCGCGAAAATCATCATACAAATCAGAACCACCCACCAGATGGAAATCACGCGGACCGGGAGGATAAACTGAATATTTTGGCTCATGAAATCGATGATGAAAGTGGACATGGAAATAACGACCAAGTGGTAAAATCAATACATTATTTTCAATTTGAACATGTACCAAGGACGTATTTTTGTATCCGCCTAAAAGTTAATGTAGGCAAAGATGAACTCACCGAAAAGTTGGCGGGACGATATCTAGCCCTCGAGAAGGTTGATGTGACAAATGACTCTAAGTCTAACTCAGGAAACTTGGCGCAGTATTCACTACGCAGTATCTCAAATATATTTGAAAATTCGACTTTTTATATCTTTATGTTAGAAAGGAGTGAAATGAAAAACGACGTATAGGTACCTAATGCTGACTTGGCGGTAGTTTTAATGGATGGGGTCTACTAATAGAAGGCACAGCATGAAGAGGGAGAAAAATATTTAATATTCGTCAGTTAAGAAACCTGGAAGATCAAAGAAGTTGTACCGATACAGTTGCTTGCCACGATAGTTGAAAATGAAGATCCAACACGGAACTCACCAATAATTCATATTTTTCAGACGGCAACCATTCCATCGGTGAATAATCAGTTCCTCAGAATTTCTAGCGACAGTACCAAAAGCTACTCGAGTGATTTATCTGGTCGATCGAAAAATTTCTTAGAAAGGTAACAAAAGAATACCGGAACCAAAAAGAAAAACCTTCAAAAAGTCAAGTTTTCGAGAGTGACAATATTATGGGCAACATTTTTTGAATTTCAGGAAAGCTGGAGTTAAATTGAAACGTTCGTTGACAAAAGAAATACGAATACCTCAAAGTACATTCAGTCTCGATCCGACTGAGTTACCTCCTTTTGAGTTCCCGAAAGATGGTTTACAGAGAACGTTACTTCAGTTCGAAAGTCGAGAATGGTAAGTGAGAATTTCTAATTGAAAATCGTACCAGATGCGTACCAAGGTTTGGAAATCCTATCAGAAGACTGCACGATAAAAGTATCGAAGTGCTGACTAAGCGTTCATGACCAAAGATCAGCATCTTACGTTTAGCAAACAAAAAGTATTATTTTCAGTCCTCGCAGTTTGTTCCTTCTAATTACTTAGGGTGTTTCGTCCCCAGTACGGGGACTTGAAATTGTCAACCCATCATCCCGAATTAATAAGTTACCTACTCAAATTTTCAATCAAAAAAATTCTCAACCACTCTTGTAACAACGTTACTACACTACTCATACATCAGTTGATAAGTGGGATGCATGTCTGCCCTACAACCTTTGACTATATAAACTACCAGTGAATGGCTACTCCCATTCACTGGTAGTTAATACAGTCAAAGCCTACAACGTGAGATGGACGTATATCTAAAATACAAACCTAGAGAAACATATCCTCTGTTTGGTTTATTTGGTTTACGTTTGAGTGTGTGCGTGTGTGCTCTGTCTGTGAAATCATTCGAAAGTGGATATACGCCCTATTCCTTTGTCGGCAAGTGGGGCGTATATCCACTCACATGAATATTAGTAAATACCTCCAAAACTAATGCTGTTAACAAGAATTTGAAACGACCATCGGATTCTTAGATAAAAAATCAAGAAATTTGCAGGATTGTACAATAATTGTTTCGTTCTAATTCAACTTTTTGAAAGGAATATACCATTTTTCCGAATAGTTGTTTTGGATATACGTCCATCTCACTTCGTAGGGCAGATGTAAGACCTTCAAAACATTATTTTTGACAATCGCTCCCGGCCGACGATTGAGCACCCTTATCCGCTTCACTCTTCATACTGATGTGTCAGAAGGGAGAATCGTTGTCAATTTAGATAATGAGGCTCAATCTCAAGTAACATCATGTTTCGTCTAGATACCTATTCCTCTGCAGCAATTTGTAGAAACACCAAGTTCGACAATACTGAGTAAATTTCACCATTTCTATATTCAAATAAATACCTAGGTCTCCAACGATAATTGAGAGATTTTCAAATATTAACGTCAATATTTCAGGGAAACTGTGATAGAAGCATTACAAGGAGTCATCAGACTCATAAGACACCACAGTAAGCAATTATCAGCTTGTCTGCATCCGTATGCGATAGCAGTATCGAAAGAAATTAGAAGTTTGAGATCACAAGTCGCCAGAGCTGCTTGTTTAGCTGCCGAATTTATATTCAGCCATATGGATAAAATTTCGGATCAAGTGAGAATATACTGAATTTGCAAAACCCGGTATAGATTATCTAAGGGTTAGAACAATAATCGATCTTTGATTTCTTCAAGGATATCGAGGAGCTGTCACACGCATTATTCTTAAGAACAGCTGATACGAATAAATTCTTACGAGAAGATAGTAATAAGGCGCTCGATGCCATGATAGACAATATCAAATTTTCGAAATGTATTCTACTACTAACTCAGAAAGTAGCCAAGTACGTAATTCCGATCCTACAATCCACCATTTCTGTAAATTCTGGCTCATGTTTTCTTTTTCAATCTGCGCAGCCATTCCAATGCTATGATACGAGCTTCCGCAGCAAGACTTCTAGGTAGACTGATTCAAAAACATGGACCTTCCAAGATACTCAGTTTAACGAAAGAGAAGAAAGAATTGGTGATCAATACGATCGTCAAATTTGTGATGGATGGTAATTTACAAACCAGGTAAGCATAAATTGAGACGAACTCAATTTTCCATCAAAATATTCCCAGGACGTTGATATAAATTTCGTATTTCAGAACAAATGGTAAACAGATCTTCCAGTTACTATCCAGAGATCGAAAGATGAATACAATTCTCTCGGAAATGATACCAAGTAGCGTTTTATCCGCTATCCATAGATCACTTTCGCGAATGAGTTCATCAAATTAAAGTCGTGCCACAAATTTGTCATGGTTTTACCTCAAGTAAATTGAATTCTTACGGAAAATAAATCGATTTTCATGAAAAGATTGTTCTTCTTCCACGAATTGACTTTTCAAAAGCAAATAGTAGCAGGAACTTGGAAAATATTTAATTTCTTGTCGCATTTCTTCGTCATTCATTTTGAAAACGTATAGTTCGCAATGGGAAACAAAATCCAATATACATCAGTCAATAGAAGATTTATTTAGTATTTAACTCGTACAAAACATTCCCCAAAATTACTTAAGGCTTAATCAAGAACTCATCGTCATATGACACGTAAAATACACCTACATATCAACATAGAGTACATAATTCCGGCAACCTCATACAACAGAAATAGGAGAAAGCCAAAAAATAATGTCTATCAAAAGTACTCGTAACTCATAGTGGCAGTACTTCGAATTTAAACAACACGATGAAATGCTGCTTTATAAAATTCTTCAGAAATTCGAATAGCTGTCGCATTTTCATTTTCCCTCATTCTTATTTCATCGATTCGATGAAATTACGTACTCGATGTTCAAACGTGTGCGTGTTTTTCGCGTAGCACGATAATCGGTACCTGACAGAACAGAACCCGGATAAATGCAGGAAGCGCTTATAATCTAGAAAACTACGTAGAAATACAGTAAAAACTAGGGAAGAAGATAAATGTTCAAAAGAAATAATCAGAACTCATTTTTTTGTACTTCGATTATTTCAAAAAAGTGAAAAAGTAAAGCCTAAATTAAATCAATGAAGACTTCAAAAAGTTCATAACTGTACGGGAACACTCTTCGTTCCAACATCGCGCGAACCACGAACGAAAGAGTAATGATTTTAGTATCGACGAGCTCCTCCTCCTCCGCCGCCACCGCCGCTTCCCTTGGCATTCTGATGTACACTGTGAACATTAAGAGAACAAATACGTGAATTCTTCAATTTCAGACAGTTCGTAAAAAACAATATACCTCAGTCAGACGGATACGAGAATCCTCATTCGTTAGATATTTATTCGTCTTCTACAATTTTTCGTTACATTAGTTACAACAAAATATGGTATTCATAAGTTTACGAACGCCTATCCGTAATGATACTCCTAGCAGAATGAGTTTGACACATGTCAGATAGAATCAATTTCGGCTCGAGTGCACCCCTATTTCCCAGCATACAGAGGTAGAATTTGAGATGTCCGCAAATTTTCCGTCAGCGTACCTGTCATTATCACTTTTACATCACGCAACCAATGAAGCGACCGAAGTTCATAAATTTTAGCACTCGTATTTTCTCCTCGATTAAACGGAGACATTCTCTTCTCTCTAGTCGAAGTTTCAGACATTGTGGTAACACAAAGAAGTGAATGAACTTTGAAGGAATAGAAAGTTCGAAACAAATTTTGGATAACCGAACAAGAAAATTGACCGAGGTATTAATTATCAAGCGAAAGTTGATTAGGTATGCGATTTCTTATGGCGATGATTATTCTATCTCAAATAAGTGATCAGGAGGGATTTTGAGCACTCCATGTCAATATTTTTGAGAGAATCGAGTGGGGACTATGAATCTTACAGTTCCCGAGAAATTTGGCGTGAAATAGTAAGATTGAAAACTGATTCACAAAGGATACTAACATTCTTGAACTATTAATTCGAAAGCCGACTCAACAGTGTCATATCAATTTCATGCCATATTCCAGGTCTGGTTCTAACAAAACTCTTCGAGCCTCTCTCGACGGTTAACATGACTGGATTCTCAATAAAAATTTAAACATACGAATAATCATGCAGGTGCACGATACACCGAGTAGCGCTAGCGTCACACTTCACTTTTACTGAGCAGGAAAGTATTGAAAGAGTTTCGTAAAGTACGGCGGCATAAAGAGGCGAAATGAAAACATTGAATGAAGCAGGTTCTCGACTTTCCAGATATACCATAAAAGATGTTCACAAACACACCTCCTACAAATTAGATTAGCTTCATTCAACAGTTATTCAAAAGTTTCTACTTTTCTCCAACACACCGCTACAGTTGAAATATAGTCTGTTCACGTTAAGAAAGGGCTACTCGAGAAAGGATTCGAGTTCGTACTACTTTGTATCGCCTTTTAGATAACATGGTACAAACTCAAACCTTTTCTCAAGTAATCCAACTTTCTCCTTTATTTTGGCCCTTTCTTAACGTGAATAGACTATAGCTGTCTCAAATTTGGCAAAAGTACCACTAATGGAGCCTTAGCGTTGTTAGTGATCCTCGTGGATGTCCGGTTCTAATAGGGGAATGCCACTTTGTGATAACGTGCAGGCAGCGGGGAGTATGCAAAAGTGCTCTTATCAATTTTGGGGTACAAATAACACATGCTCTTTTAGACGTTTTCCGGATTAATCGACTCACTTTGAAAACTAGTGATGGGAACTATCGATAGACTATCGATACTATCGATAGTTTTTTGAAAATACTATCGGGAAGAATGATAGTATTGTGAAAAACCATCGACGATAGTTAGAGAAACCATCGATAGCTCAATAATTTTTCTTTTTCTTATCAAAATCACGAAGTTGGTGGGAATTTACAGATAATACATTTAAAAGAAAGAGAAAGGAACCGGAATGTCAAATAGTCGACCGTTCACTTTTGGTCACATAAATGCCTTTCAGGTGTGGGGACCATTTTTTTGAGGTATTTTTCAGTTGCCTCCATCATCTGGTAACACTAGAATACATTCCTTGACAGGATTTTCCACAAAAATAACGATCAGGAGAAAAGTATCAATTCCACGAGTAGCACAGGTACTTTTCTCCTGATCGATGTTTTCATCCAAACTATCGATAGTTTCAAGAAAAACCATCGAGGCTATCGATAGCATGAGACTATCAACTATCGCCCATCACTATTGAAAACCATCAAATTTCAAAAGAACTGAACTTATTCTTCTTGAAATTTCCTACCTCATGAGATTTAAATTGAAAAATGGGCCTTTCTCCGCAGAAAGAGAAGTCCAATTCTCCTGATCTTCCTCCAAAATTAACGCTGATGACGCAAAGTGGCATTTCCCAATAGTCGAGGAAAATTGGATCAAATAATGGTACTTGCTGATTTTATAAATTTGTCGTTAACCTCTTGAGCACCCCTCTCCTCATGACAGCGTCGCTCACTTTAATTGAGTACTGCCTGTTTTTCGTCATCATCTCAATGAATATCCCTTTTTATCGCCCAGTCCTTCATTAGTCTACCACACCCTCAATTTTTCAATTCTCTCACTGACTCATTATCTTCATGCAGAAAGGGTCCGTCTTCTGAGGAGCCCTCGAATTCTCAAACAAAGTGCACAAATACTTGAGTACCTCACAATCGGCTCCAGCTTAAGCATCTGGGATCTAATTGTATTTCCCCTTAGAACTTTCATACATCTACACTGGATTGATATTCCGACATAGCTCTCATGCGTCTATCAGCAAGAAATTTGTGAAACCTGATGTCAAGGTGAATCTAGTACAAGGTAACTTGATGTTAGTCATCCTGAAGACACTTTCTTTTCTATCACATAACATAAGAATTGAAGCTCACTCGACTCGCAGAAGCAGACTTATAAATTTCTTCCGCGCCAAGTTGCAAAGTATCGCAGCCGAAAATCTGAGCTTTGGCTTTTGGAAATATTCAGTTAGTTTTTGGGTAAGGATTGTGACTCCGAATGAAACGATCAGGAAAATTGGACCTTTAGCAAACGTGGGTAAGATACCTATTCTCCCATTTATAGGTCAACAGCTCTACAGGCTCCTATGCTGAACGGCTGAACAGCTGAACTGAAGCGGAACCGACCATTGTCAGTTCTTTGGCGAAGCAAGTCAGGTCCTTCAAGTATGGATAGTAATGAAGGGACAGAAATCGCGAAAGATAATAGTTTTTTGTAGTTTGCGCGGGATCTTGATAGAGCTCGTTGCGCTTGCGTCGCAGTTTTTTTTTTTTTTTAAATGTATTTCTCATACATTTCATTTTGTACAACTGAGATTGAGTTTCAGTTGCACAAAACACCGTTTTAACCAGCTCCATCACAACCCCAACGGAACTACGATTTCTGTCTCTCCATTACTATTCATACTCAAAGGTCTGGCCTAGGAGAGTGGAGCAGTTGAATTTGAAAGGACACTAAAGCAGTAAATTTTCATGTATTGGAGATTATTTTGAATTTGGTACAATGGTTTGAAAAGAGCTGGTCTTCAGCTTCTCTTGGAAGTGAAAATTTTGCTGAATTTGACTTCTGCTTTTGGCTTTCATCTGGCTGCGATACTCTACAATGATTATCTTGGATATTACAGAGAATGAATAGGACAATATTAGACGTAAATTTTATGATATTTCATTCTGCCCAGTTTTTCTGCTCAAAAATCAATATTTACCGATAAAATGGCCAAAAACAGCGGAGAGGACAGTTATTCTACTGTTATCGGCGGCGCTTACTCTAAGGAGTTGGGGATTTCGAGAGGTAAATTAGGATACAGTCGAACCGAATTTCATCTTTGTCTAATTCATTCTTAGCAAGAATACTCATTCTCCTGAACTACTAATGATATAAAATGTCAACATGTACAACTTAAACATAACAATAATAATAATTATGTTAATCATTATATAGCATAACATTAAAAAGCTCACATTTCCAACAACCGAGTCACACAAATAAGGAAAACAAATGAAAGCTTCTTAAAATGTGAAGAATCGTGCCGATAGTATAGATCAATGATATACAAAAATTTCGGCGATAATTTGCAATTCAGATTCATTCAAAAGTTCCAAACTCTCTTCTTCATCAAGTCTCGAACATATGAGAAGAAAAGAGAAAACAGAGGACTTTAATAATGAGACTTGAAATTCAAAATACAAAAATGATTAGGTAATTATTCAATCCATTCAAAATATTTCAAGACATTGTATAATGTGAATTACATAAATTTAAGCTGATGTGAGTTTTGTATAAGACTTGCAGAAAATATTCTACTCGGAATTGCACTCTCCGATGTCAATCATAAAAAAACAACATCGATTTCGTCTTTAAAATGAGAACATTCCTAAATTCACATCCACGTACTCTCAAATTACAGCTCAAAACTCCATCGCCGAATACTAAAATTAGATTACACATTAAGCTCTCATCTATTTTCCTTCGAAAACCGCAACCTGAACCCGAATGCGGCGCGCGTTCGATTCTGAGTGAACAAATTTTCGAACATATATCAATTCGCGTATACAATTACAATAACGAATGGTATTTTCGTTAAAAAGTTTTTAACTCAGGAAAACTTTACGCATTAGCCATAATTCAAAATTTTACAGACGCTTCTAGCGACAGCGTAGCGTCGCAGGACTTTCAATAAAGTTCCGAGTTCCCCATTTACCCACTGAACCTGCTTAGAGTACGCATACACACGCGAAAATACCATTCCACCCACGATAAAACATTAATTATTATTCTTACAGCGTACACCTCGATACGATAATCTACACACGAATATAAGTAGTAAAAGCGTAAAATTGAAAAGCCTTTTTTTTTTTACTATTTTATTTTAATGAAAAGCATTTTCTCCCAAAGTTAAAATAGAATTAAAAAAAAAACACCACATGCGAAGTGCATAATCAAGAGATCACAATCACGTTGAATGCTTCACGATGTTGTTAAAGACCCCGGTCGCGCAGCACCGTCAACCACCGATAGACAAGAAAAAGACAGAGGAGCAGCCGTAGTGCGTCGTTTTTGTAAGAAAACTAGAGATTTTTTGTTAGCAATATCAATCACAACAACAAAATCACTAGTCTTCCATACAATTACGACGAGTAGAGCGCATGCCGTGTTAATAGACCAGCCAACGAGCTACATTATTGGTTAGTAGCAGTAAATATATGTAATGATAATCGTAATGATAATACAGAGATCGTTTTAGGTTAGTAACACACATAATATACATAAAATTGATCGCGTATGAAACAAGCTAGATTTATACAAATGTCCTCAGTAACTCAATAGATTCCAGTTTTCTTTGTATCAAGAATGACTCAAGCATTTACAAACACGCTTTACATCCCCGGTCTGTCTTTCAATACAGTTAATCAAGCTCAAGCAACTAAAAACATAAAAATTCTTACCACTGTTGGAGAAGATACTGGGCCATTTGAATTTGATTCGGTAAACCACAAATTGTGATGATTCGATCAGTAGAACCGGGTAAGGGTTCGTCGATAGTGATCTCAGCGCCGGATTCAATTCGCACTTTGCGTATTCTATTACCTCCTTTGCCGATAATTGCACCTGCCAACTATTCATACAACATCCGATTAATCATAACTTCTTCATTTCTCGAATTAGTAGATCTAGAATACAACTTACGTCTTTTGGAATGGTGACCTGAGTAGAGCTACGATTTCCTGGACCGGCTCCGTTACCCATACCACCCATATTGCGAGCCGGTGGCATATCATAATCATCTACGCCGTCGTCATAACCACCGCGGAAGCCTCCACGACCACCTGGAGGTCTGCAAGCAAGAATATTTCACATTTAAATCGAGTACGTAAAGGTGTACAGCTACGTAAGAGAAAACACCTACCCTCCCATCGGTCCACCTCGTGGTGGCGGGCCACCACCTCCGAATCTACCGCCAGCGGGTCCACGGCCACCACCAGGGCCACCACGCATTCCGCCGCCGAATCCGGGTCCAGAGCCACCAGAACCAAAACCTCCATATTCGTCAGCGTAGTAGTCATCGAAGTTATTGGGATCGTACGGATTATCGGGTCCTTTGATTGGCGCTTGCTGTCATTCATCAAAAGAAATTAAATTTAAATTACATTTTCTTTTTTCGAACAGTATTTGTTCCAAGCAACAAAGCATTACCGTTCGGATGAGTTCCAAAATTTCTTTCAAACAATCGATGGCGGTATTTCCGGCGCCGGTTAATTGAACCACACGGTCAGTACTGTCCGGGCAGCAACTCGAGTATATTTTAATTCTAGCTCCAGTTTTCTGCGGAACAAAAAGTATCGAAACAATTAATCTTCGTCCGCGTTCATGGCGATTGGTAAAAAAAACTAAACCATACCTCTCTCAATTCCTTTACTTTGCCGCCACCCTTTCCAATGATACATCCGGCTTGACTCTGATGTACAAGTAGTCTCACGTCAACGTCATCTACCGTGTTGTTGCTCTCGGTATTAGTATCATTCTGTTGTTCGCCTTCTCCAGCCTCGCCGTCGCCAGCTCCTTCTGTCGTCGCCGCTGCGGATCCTTTCGTTTGCCGATTCTTGCCACGGTTTCCGGACTATAAGAGAGTGGGATACAGAAAAGTTTACGATTACTTTACTCCATCAAAACTGGGTCAAAATGTTTTATTGTGGAAAAACCTACGTACCGAAGTGTTTTCCAAATTGGGTAGAACCTCGTTAATAACATTGACGGCGTTATCGAACGTCGAAATCACTGTCAGAATACTGTACATGAAAAAGAAAGAACGATACAAATTGATTATAGTTTGAGAAAATAGAGACAGAGGATGTCGATCCAACAACCGAGATACAATACGTAGGAACAGAGAACACCTCTTATTCTATAATATCCGACTGGAAACAAAAATGAATGAAATTGGCACAGTGACGCCAGACGAAAGATGAGAAAACGAAATCGCTCTAAATTTACAATAGTGTATAGCTTTTTGGGAGAGCGGATCGGGAGAATGCATTAACTTATACAATTACATAAACATAATATTAACAATACAAATTATGAATTCTTCAATATTGCACACACATGAGAGAAGACCAACGTTACAACACCATTGAAGACCAGTGTGAACGTTTAGGTGGTGAGATTGAATCTTCAGTCAAAGCAATGAGGAGATAAACGGGAGCGAATTAAATCGAAATTCTTCTACTCAGATGCCAATTGGAATTTTTAATCAAAATAGGACATACAAAAGGAAGATATTCTATTCCAAACCACGGAAGCAAGGAAAAACGTTCCAAAGAATTCCAGTTTCAGACATGATCTTTGGTCGAAGACCGAACACTAAAACCGCACAGCAATTGAACGGTGATATGTCAAGGTAGAACAGGAAGCAATGGAGAAACATTCACGAAGACCAACTTATAAATACAGATATCGTAGACAGAAGGAGCGCTCAGGAGAGCACAAAGCAGGAAATGCCGTTCAAGCTCCATGATCTTCGCTTGCTACATCGATTCGCTAGAAAACCTCTCAACTAGGTAACATACTCTCCAGAATTTTTCATATGTGTGGATTTCCAAAAGGTGGGCAATATACTAAACGAGATTATGGAAGGTCTACAAAATATGATGATCTTACATAAAAAATGAAGAGGAATGGGAGAACCTTTCAGACCCGTAGCATCTTCAGACAAATAGAAGCCTGATGCGTGAAACTTGATTAAGCAGGTGATAAGAAGGAGATACTCAAATTAAGAGTAAGAGAGGGACACAAAACGTTTTTGGTGAAGTAAAAACTGAATTCAATTTTTGCTCATTTCTAAAAATTGACAAAAAACTGATTTGTTTTGAACGTTGATCAGGAGTCAGGACTGATTTTCAAATGTCTTCGTCAATTTTCAAAAAGAACGAGAATAGTAATTCTACTAGGTAGTGTTGGGAAAAACTACTGGGAAAAACAAGGGCGATAGTATCGTCGATCAAAATCACAAAATTGGTGGGATTTTACTGATAACAAACTTGAAAGAGAGAGAAAAGAGCCCCAGTTCAATGATTCAAGATCAGTAAGGCAGTACCAATTGTGTAGGGTGTGGCACCACGTTTTTATGGTAATTCCTAGCCGCGTCCACCATCACTAGAATACATTTCTTGAAGGGCTTTAAGAAAAAGGATCAGGATAAAGGTATTTATCCTAGAACTAGCATACGTACTTTTCTCCTGATTGACGTTTTCTCAAGAAATTTGAACAAGAATCATAAAAATAACTAAATTGGAAAAAAATCGAGAGTAAATTGACTCCAAAATTTATGATTTTCTTTGAAATCATCAAAGATCATGCCATTTTCATGCTTTCATGCTACCTTGGTCCGAATTCATTCTATTTTCATGTTTTTCATGCTGTTAGACACCCTGTAAAACGGACTTTAAAAAGAAACGATCAGGAGAAAGATATCTATCCTAGTAATAGCACAGGTACTTTTCTCTTGATCGACGTTCTTCAATATCTACGTTTATACGGTGTTTCCTAGTCGCGTCCACCATCTAGTGACAGTAAAATACATTCCTTGACAGGCTTCTAAAAACCTGATCAGGAGAAAGGTATCTATCCTAGAACTGGCTTAGGTACTTTTCTCCTGATCGACGTTTTTCAAAATTCAAGTTTTCATGGTGCTTCCTAGTCGTGTCCATCATCTAGTAACACAAATAGTTATTTATTATACAAGTTCTTGAACGAATGTTTTAGTCACAAGTCCGAAGTTTAACAAAAACAAGCTGAAAGTGAGTGTACTAAAACGGACGGTTGACTAAATTGTAACGAGGTTTCAGACCGCGTAGAATACAATATTTTTTCATACTTAAAAACTTGTGAAAGACGAAAGTGGATTAGCTAGAAGGTGTAACGACATTTGGTTGTGGTCAAGGTAACAGCTGTTCTACCCACTCCTATAACTGAAAAAATTAGTTAAATCATGGCCCTGGTTGAATCCCGCGACTAAAATAGATAGTTTACCTACTGAAAATGATCGATTAATTGCCTTTTTCGTCACCAAGTATGCAAAAAATTCATTTCTCGACGGGCTTCTGAAGAAATGATCAGGATAAAGGTATCTATCCTAGTAATAGCACAGGTACTTTTCTCCTGATCGACGATTTTCAGAATCTACGTTTTCATGGTATTTCCTAGTCGCATCTACCATCTAGTAACACTGAAATACATTCCTTGGCGGGCTTTTGAAAAAATGATCAGGAGAAAAGTATCTATCCTAGAACAAGCATAAGTACTTTTCTCCTGGTTGTTTTGCAAAATCCTTGTTTTAATGGTATTTTCTAGTCACGTCCACCATCTAGTAACACTGAAATATATTCCTTGACAGGCTTCTAAAAAATGATCAGGAGAAAGGTATCTATTCCAGCACTAGTATAGGTACTTTTCTCCTGATCGACGTTTTTCAAAATTCAAGTTTTTAAGGTATCTCCTAGTGGCTTCCACTATCTTGTTGCACTAAAATACATTCCTTGACGAACCTTTAAAAGAAATGATCAGGAGAAAGGTATCTATCCTAGTTCTCCTGATCGACGTTCTTCAATATCTACGTTTATAATATGGTGTTTCCTAGTCGCGTCCACCATCCAGTGACACTAAAATACATTCCTTGACAGGCTTCTAAAAAACTGATCAGGAGAAAGGTATCTATCCTAGAACTGGCTTAGGTACTTTTCTCCTGATCGACGTTTTTCAAAATCCAAGTTTTTATGGTACTTCCTAGTCGTGTCCATCATACTTTTTTCCTGATCGACGTTCTTCAAAATTCAAACCGTCGATAGTTTAAGGAAAAACTATCGGAACTATCGACTATCGCCCACCACTATTAAAAAGGAATCGGCTCAGATTTCACATCTCTCATTCAAATAGAAACTACTCCGACTCTTTTAGGCAATGTTATTGAACAGATGTCAAAAATGTCAAAATGTGCTCCTTCCTGTCTAAGAGATCACATAAAGAAAATCTTATCCACCATTGCACTGATCACATCCGCGAATATTATTGATACTGTACACTGAATGAAATCTAAAACAGAACTAGCGCTCCCGAGTAGGTCAACAAGAGGAAAATAACATCCAGCTAGACGCCCTTATTACAAACCATTGTTCATCAATTCCACAAAATCACGAACCAAAATCAAACGAATTGCCGAAAGCATGTGTGTGCAATTTAAAAGAATGAAAATATTAAATTAATTAACAAGAAGATAACAATAAAATCGCGTACAATTCTTCAACCTCTTGGCCATTCAAAAGAAAAGAAAATAAGATGAAAGCTCTACCCTCCCTTCTCTCCCGGTTGTATTTACGAACGCAAGTCTTTCTCTGGAGTAGGCTGCAGAAAAAGAACTAATTTCGTAAAAATCGGTACGATGGCGGAAGAAGGGAGAAATAGAAGAAAATCGCCGTAAACTCTACTTCGATATACAATTAAATTAAACGGGTGCAAATTCGATAAGGAAACGAATCCTTAATAAAATACAAAATGTGCTACAGAAAAAATTAATAACAAAACTATACAGTAACGTTTCCATCGATGCAAGTTGCTACCTATATTTCGAAACCATCGAGAATGCCAATATGTGGTATAAACATGGTCGAAGCCTTCTTGCATCAATATTAAGTTCGCGAACCAAAAGTAAGAAGAAAATAATAAAAAAAAGGAAGGTTCTAGTAGAGTAGATTCGTATATAATAACTAATTAAATTGTAAAAATGCAATTACCGTTCTGGCCCGGGACAATCGGGGACAGTGACTTTTGCCACAAACTTCAGGTTCGGAGTGTAATTGAGATTATTGTGTCATTTAGAGGCCGGGCCATAGGGTTTCCAACACAGCAACAGTGTTTTTGTTGCACGCAGGTCACACGCACGGTTGAAATTCATTTGGAATTCGAGACATCCGGTTCGGAGGCGATTCAGTGTGGGCGTGGGCCGGGCCGGGCCGGGCGTTGGACGGGGGCATTTGTAGCCATCGTTCGCAGACAGGATTTTTCAATTGTGTAAGTAATCGGAAAGACGATTACAACAATAGCAGGACATATAGGGGAAGAGAAAAATTTTACCATAAGGCATTAATTCACTTAAAATCATAAAAAGGTCATTTACTAAAAAAAAAAAAAAAAGTATCAACTCTAAAAAGAAAGCAGAGATGTTTCACGGTAGAAACAAAATGACGCTAACCTCTGCAGGAAAATAGTTTTACTAGAAAAGGAAAAAAAAATTACCGAAATTTTTTTGTATACAAGATAATAAGTTCGAGATAAATACTCACGTCAGATCGGAGACGAGCTATGTTCTGACCACCTTTGCCAATAATCGATCCGGCGACCTAAGCGAGAGAAAAATACGAATTTACGACGCACGTTTTTCACCAACTAATTTTCATTCCATCGAGAATAAATACCTTGCTCGGAATTAGGACGCGAATTTCGACGTCGTCGGGTCCAATCCTTTGACGTTTGGGTGCCGGAGCATTTCCAAACCCGTCGTTGAAACGTTTCATTATTTCTGGAAACATCGAATAAAAAAAGGTACACCGTTAGAATGAACGACTAGCACAGTTCGAGCGAACTTTCGTATTGGCTATTTCCTTATTTCCTATACAACAAGGACACCGCACCAGAGTGCATATTGCGTGTCACCCTCGCCGCCTCGAAGACTCATCCACTCTGTTAGAATATTCAAAAACTTTATAATCACCGAGTATCGTTTCAACAAATATTAATATTCTTTTCCGAAACAGTATAAAACATTTGTGGACACTATCGTGAGTAAAGAGAATTAGAGGCAACTTTTTGCCGACCCTTCCCTCATTTCAACAGCACACACACACGAACTTAATTCGTTTTCTATAAATAATTTAGCGGATTTCGAGCTCTTATTATTCCTTACCGATCACGCGGTCGAAAAAGAAAAGCCAGAATCAGAGAGAGAAAGAAAGGTTTCGAACGATCATTTCGAACTTTCCGTGTCCGGTCGACAGAGGGTATCTACTTACAGTAGCCACGTATGGGTCAGACATTCGCGTCCCTTACACGGTTGAAATAGAGAATGACAGTTGCGCGCATGAATAATAAAATAATGTTATTTCGAATCGTGCAGAAAATGATGACGACAAGAAATGAAAATGACAAATATTCGAATAATACATTCGAACTGAAACTTATAACCGGGTCATTTGCATGAGTACCTGTCATGCACAGAACCTTATACTTAACTCGTAAATAAATACTTCTAGATACGTTTCTCTACCACGCCTTCGAGCTTACTGTCGGCCGCCACCCGTTTGAAAGAAACTTTTTCAGCGAGTCCAGCGAAGAGGCAGATGATCGTGAACATTTACGTAGTATTAGTTCCAATACGTATACGGAAATTTCCCCAGCGCTCTCTCGCTAATATTTTATTAGATCTCGATATATTCTACCGAGCTTTACTCGGCACAAAGGGGAATGAGGGCGCGAAGAGACATCTAGATTTTTCTCAATCTTGCATATTCTTTTTAGAAAGTTAGAAGCACTTAAACGTATCTGATATAATTTCCTCATTCTCTAGATGAATGTTCTCAGGGGGTTTTGGAAGGACCTCTTGGGTAGACACAGACTAGTTTTCATATCATTAGGTTCTGAATGCTAGTACGCGAAACATTGACAAGTTCTGTATATTTGCATAAACAAGAAAAGAGTAAACCTACTCGGGTCTCCTCAGAGCGATCGAAAGAATAACTCAAATTAAATATAAATACCACGTTTTCTGAACTCGGAGATCTGGGTGGAGAAACAAAGGCCTATCGAATCGATGACAGAAAAACAAATCCACGAACGGATGAATCGACGACGTTCACCGAATTTTCGAAATCAAACACAGATTTGAAAGTCCTCGCGAGGAAAACAAATCTACGAAATAATTTTTTCGCGCATGTACAACTATCTTTAAAAAGTACAAAGGTAATTTTACCTCCTCCTGGCGTCGGAAAAAACCAACAATCACAAGAACGCAGAAATAAAGTAACCAAAATATAGACGAGAGTGCACTTCATGGCACAAAATACTGGAAATATCGACAACTGCAGAAGGCTCTCGATGAAGAATCTTCAAAAAGAGATAGACTAGGGGAATGCGCAAGGTTCGTCATTCTTAGAAATGAAATTTATCGAAATTTTATCGGCATCCATAATTATAACGAGATTTCATAATTTGATAGCGGAATTTGATTCAAAAGTTCAAGAATGAGAATCACAAAGCTGAATGTATTGTGCACGAAGTCGATGAAAATGTTTCTAAAATTTCGCAATACTACGAAGTAGGCGTGGACGAAGGAAACGTGAAATGCCGCCAAATGTAGCCGCCGAAACCGATTCCACATCCAACCCTATTGGCAGCGCTACCGCTAATAGAAAGCATTTAAAACTGGAATTCGAGACGTTAGTCGGTAATAAATTTTAGCGCAAATCACGACACTATCGCAGCGTCTCTTTATTGCGATATTAAACTCTACATCTTCTGTAACAGAAGCAGGAAAATGTTACTTAAATGCATCAACGCAACTCTGAACTGGCAAACGAGGAGATGCATACGCTTCATTCGATACAGAACGACCTACTACACTAGTATATGATAATTCAAGGAGTGAGAGGACGCATCCGAATTCCGCATCGGAAATTCGACGTCAACAAAATACGGTGGAATTGCTTTTTTTGTCCGGGAAGATATTATTCCTCAACACTTCTAGTTTTCTTCTTTCGGGTGTACTTGAATCTTGTCGAACTCAATATCCACCTCACTATTATGACAAGATTGTGGAACCATAAGTAATACTGCATGAATAGAAAGCTCGACAACTTGAATTCGACAGACTGATATTTCACGGCGGTGAGAGGAGTGGGGAGAAAATATCAACTACCAACTTATTCGGAACTTCAGCATAGAATTTTCGAGAGATCAAGGTAAAGGTTTTGGGAATCGAGAAGGTTCTCCAGCGACCCGAAGCAGGAGAGATGACGTGGGTCGATAAGTCGTTAAGCATTTAGAACTACCGCGACCTCAAAATAAAGACCTAGGTGACTAAGATTTCTAGCTCTCTTTACAGATTCGAGAATCCAAAGTCTGGAGAAGGGCGGATTCAAACAGCTATACGGTAGAGTTCAATCGTACCGTTAGGTGAGATGGTGGGTGCGATACGAGACTGTACTACGAGTAAAATAAAAATTAAAGATTGACTCAGTTCGGAATTGAAGTAGAGGGTCAGAAATAGGACTATTTTCAGGTTCTCAAGAATTTCCAACTCAAGACCCAATCACAAACATTTCCTCGCCAGACCAAATTGCTACAGAAAGTCCAAACGTTCAGATACAGACAAGCCTTCCGCCCTTACCCATACAGTTTGAAGTTCAGACTTACAAATAAAACTATCTTCAGGTTCTCAAAAATTCCAAGCTCGAGACCCGAATACGAATTCGTGATTGGGGCCAAAAAATACAAAAATTCTCTCGCCAGACCAAAATGCTGGGGAATGCTCTAAAGTTCAGACGGAGACATGCTTCACCCCTGTAAGACTCAGAAATAGGACTACTTTCAGGTTCTCAAGAATTTCATGCTCGAGACCCAAAGACGAATTCGTGATTGGATCAAAAAAATACAAACATCTCCTCGCCAGACCAAATTACTGGGAAAAGCTCAAAAATTCAGATACAGACAAGCATTACCTGTGGTTTGAATTTCAGACTCAGAATTACAGGGAAGATGTTCGAGAGAGAAACTCAACATCCAGTAGTAGCAAAATAACCCATCATTCACACTCGATGAAAGTACGTTTTTACTCATCCTCAGTCCAATTGTCTGAATCGAACGTACACTGAGAGAAATATTCGACAACCTAAACTGAAATTTGAACTTAGGGAACCATTCGCGAAACGGTTCCTATTCATCTCAATGTAGATACCGAGTTGCAAGTTAGACAGCCCCAACTTTAACATCGAATAATTCTTCAGCCGAACACTTTATTCATAATTTTTTTTAAATAGCTCGACCTAGACTTTAAGTACCCGATTTCTAAACATATTATAATTAATACATCATCGGCAAGTGACATCAATACACTTTCGAGCAAAGTTTAATCTAGAACTGCTTTTTTCAATTCGAATAAATTCTTCAAATAACACGTTTCCAACTCACCTTCGCCCATCAACAAGACAAAAAGGATGATTTACATTGAAAAAATGTCTACAGGAACACAATGATACCTTCCCCTCTCCCCTCGAATTGAGTAGAGGTCCTAGCCCAGTTCAAGTCCATGATACACTGTATGTTAGGCATTTATATTTTTCTGAATTCGCTCCCATCATGTTATACAGTTCAAAGGTGCTCCTTCAAGTGACTAGATACGCAATGCGAAAAACATCGTCCCTTCAATGAGCCAGATATGCAACGCTTCAAACACCAAGACGAACCAACAAAGACTCTTCAAAATACCCCATAAAACAGGTTCCCTGCCGCTCCTCATTTAGCTCCGTGAAAAAGTCCATGAATTTTTTCCCTATTATGATCTCTCATTAATGTGCAACACTCTCGTTTAGTTACCGCGGTTTGTTGCAACGCGTAACGTATCTTATCGAGCTACAAAATTTCAATACGCGAAAGGTACTTTAACAAACCTTACGATATCTCAGACATCACAAATTCTCATAGAATCGACGTCTGCAATCCAATCTTCATCTACACATATAAGTTCGGCCCAAATGGTCGATAGAGCTTCAAGACCATGCGGTTACCTGTCGCGGGAAAGCGCCCTCTGATAGTTCATGTTCATTATTGAAGTTTGAAGTTTGTTCATGTGCGTTATATAAGGCCGAATATAGAGTATACTAGGCTATATTAAGCGTGACTCAATAATACGGGGGGCTCCATAGACTGTATGTTAGGCTAACTACCTTATCCTGTTCTCCATACTAGGCTCGATACTAGACGTCACTTTCGGGATTTGCATGGACCTCTGCAACTCTACAAGTTAGCTTCTAGGACGATAGGCTGAACTAGACTCAGCAACCAACATGTAGTAAACTAGGGCCAGAGAGAGAGAGAGAGGTCAGGGCGTAGTATGACGTCATTCGAACTGGACATCCGCCAGGATTGGTAACAACGCGCGTATTTCATTCAAGAATACTTCAATAGTACTTTTGCCGAATACATAAGAGGCATCTATCATTATTGTGCAACATTCACGTTTAGTTACCGCGGTTTGTTGCAACGCATAACGTATCTTATCAAGCAACAAAATTTCAATACGCGAGAAGGTACTTCAACAAACCTTACGATATCTCAGACCGCCCTAGTTTAACATCACAAGTTTCAGTTAGAATTCTAACCGTAAAAAAGGTGTCTCATCATGGATATCGTAAGTTTATAACATTCACTCTCTAAATTATCAACTAACCCAACAAATTCATATAGAATCAACGTCTGCAATCTAATCTTTCTTTTTCGGCCCAAACAGTTCATAAAGCCACAAGACCATGCGGTTGCCTGTCGCAATAAAGCGTCCTCTGATAATTCATGCTCATTACTGAAGTTTGAAATTTGTTCATGTGTGTTCTATTAGGCCCAACATGATGTATACTAGGCTATATTAAGCCCGACTCAATAATACTGGGGTTTTATACACTGTATGTTGGGCTAACTAGCTTATCCTGCTCCCCATACTAGGCTCTATACTGGAGTTGTCATAAGACTTTACTTTCATAATTTGGACCTCTGCTACTCTATAAGTTAGCTTCTAGGACGAAAGGCAAAACTGGACTCAGCTACCAATATGTAGTAAACTAGGGCCACAGAGAGAGAAGGCAGGGTGTAGAATGACGTCATTTGAACTGGACATCCGCCAGGATTGGTAACAACGCGCGTACTCCAATGGTACTTTTGCCGAATACAAAAGAGGCATCTATCATCAATGTGCAACATTCACGTTTAGTTACCGCGGTTCGTTGCAACGCGTAACGTATCTTATCGAGCAACAAAATTTCAATACGCGAGAGGGTACTTCAACAAACCTTACGATATCTCAGACCGCCCTAGTTTAACATCACAAGTATCAGTTAGAAATTCTAACCGTAAAAAAGGTGTCTCATCATGGATATCGTAAGTTGACAACATTCATTCTCTTAAATCATCAACAACTCTAACCAATTTTCATAGAATCGACGTCTGCAATCTAATCTTTACCTACAGATAAATATTTGGCCCTATAATGGTCGATAAAGCCTCAAGACCATGCGGTTGCCTGTACATTAAGTACACTAGGGTATCTTAGGCGCGACTCAATAATGCTGAAGACTTCATATACTGTATGTCAGGCATTAGCGTACTATAATACTCTAGTTTTTGATACTATCATACCTTTCTAAATCCCCTCTTATCATATTACAAAAATCAGAGGTGCTCCTTCAAATAACTAGATATGCAATGCAAAAAACATCGCCCCTTTAATGAGCCAGATATGCAACGCTTCAAACACCAAGACGAACCATCAACGGCACTTTCAAAATACCCCATAAAACAGGTTCCCTGTCCCTCTTCATCCAACTCTGTTGAAAAGTCCGTGAATTTTTCCGTTATCATCTCTTATTATTATGCAACACTCACGTTTAGTTAACGCGGTTTGTTGCAACGCATAACGTATCTTATCGAGCTACAAAATTTCAATACGCAAGAGGGTACTTCAACAAACCTTATGATATCTCAGACCGCCCTAGTTTAACATCACAAGTATCAGTTAGAAATTCTAACCGTAAAAAAGGTGTCTCATCATGGATATCGTAAGTTTACAACATTCAGTCTCTTGAATCATCAACTAACCTAACCAATTTTCATAGAATCGACGTTTGCTATCTAATCTTTACCTACAGATAAAAGTTTGGCCCTATAATGGTCGACAAAGCCTCTGTGCGGTTGCTCGTCGCAATAATGCGCCTTCTGATAGTTCATGCTCATTATCAAAGCTTGAAGTTTGCTCATGTGCGCCATATTAGGCTCAACATTGAGCTTACTAGACTATATTAGGCGCGATTCAATAATACTGAAGGCTTCATATACTGTATGTTAGGCCTTAGTGTACTATAATACTCTAGTTTTTGATACTACAGTATCACACTTTTCTAAATCCCTTCTTATATTATTCTTTAGTTCAAAGGTGCTCCTTCAAGTAACTAGATATGCAATGCTTCAAACATCACCCCTTCAATGAGCCAGATATGCAACGCTTCAAACACCATGCCACACAATTAAAAGCACATCATTCAACTACGTTAAAAAGGCCATCAATTTTTCCTATATTATTTCTCATTATTGTACAACACTCACGTTCAGTTACCGCGAGTTGTTGCACCGCGTAACGCATCTTATCAAGCTAGAAAATTTCAATACGCGAACGGTACTTGACAAACCTTACGATATCTCAGACCGCCCTAGTTTAACATCACAAGTTTCAGTTAGAATTCTAACCGTAAAAAAGGTGTCTCATCATGGATATCGTAAGTTTACAACATTCATTCTCGAAATCATCAACTAAGCTAATCAATTCTTATAAATTACTATAACGTCATCATGAGACGTATCCAATGTTAATAAAATAACTTATATTGATGAGGGCGTCCGCTCGATGAATTCCTCACGGGACGGACGCCTTTTCCACAGATCTCTCCTCAATTACCGGACACATCCTAGACCGAGAATAGAGGCGAACGACAGAGCGACTAGCCCGTAAGCCAAGTTAGTCTAAAATACAAAATAATAGGTTATACTTTGAGCTAAGAAATACTAGCGGTGGATGACGTCATCGTAATTGCGGCGCACGTATCAAAAGCCGATGATGGATAGAATCGATTCAACATGACTGAATAAAGCAAGTATATAAAATGCTGGAGGAGACATCTTAGTTCTTGAAGTGTCAAGGTAATTTTGCTACCACGGAGGAATAATTCAGAGAAGAATATGGTTAATCTAGCAGTCATCTTTCTTCTTTTTTCATCATAGACAATTCCACTATTTTCCCATTTCTTAATCCTGCATCAATAAAGCCTCAACTTCATTCAAAGCTTCACCTAAATTAGCTGAAGCTCATCAACCAGGAATATTTCTACACCGCATCACGATTCAAGAAATAAAATTCACCAGCGGTAAAGAAAAAATTTTGAGTTATCCACAAAAAAAATGACTGCTTGAAATTTCAGAGTAGATGAACATCGGCGCTGAAGCCAGTAATTGAGAGTGATCCTGTGTTACTGATAAGTCTGCGTCATTAGAAACAAGATGTACGTACGGTTCGTCTTTCTAACAGCAGCACGACACAATTTACAAAAAGGACAACCCTCTAAAAATATCAGCGAAAGACAAAAATACTCCAACTTGGGACTGGAAAGAACTTCTATCTTTGATATTGCAAAAAGCGACTACCTCCACCGGATATTTAGACTCTTTCGGACAATATGACTCGACACAGGGTGTGACACGAGAAAATGACCCGAGGCAGTTTACCTCCGAAAAATGACAGAATTGTAAGCCAATCGGCGACTAGCTTTTCATCCATCAATCCCGACTCTTTTCTGCATCCACGACAAATTCAACAGTTCGCTCCTACGCGTGAAATCTCCACCAAAAAGCCGAAAAAAGCCCCGCACGAGATACAAATAGGTCAGTAATTCGAGAAACAAAGCACGAAAAATAGTCAGTGCGTACACCCGAGTATGCCTCTACATACAAGACATCCTTTTACTAGTCTACGAACACCCTCTAATATACAGTACAAATAGTCCTACATATACAAACGCCGAGCCATTATAAAATAAAAGGGCAAAAGCACTGTAGTCGTCGTCGTAGTAGTACATATTTGTACACAGCCGAGGGAAAGAGAGAGAGAGAGAAAAAAAAAAGGCAGTCTGAATGAGTTCGAGGAGCGCCAGCATGCCGGTAACGAGGACGCACCGGCGCCAAGAAGTACGACGCCCGGCCGTTGTTTCAAATGTGGGATGCGTGCGAGAGGCATTTTAGTGGCCCTATATTCCATCACGGAAATTTTATCGACCACAAAAAGCACAGTACGCACGTCTTCGGAAATTCGAATAAGAATAAATAATAAAGTACACATAGAGACAGAGAGAAAGAGTGGTAGAGGGAAGAAAAGGGAAGGTACCCAGTGACCACTGCGAATACGTAAATTATGTGCGACAGAATGAAATAAACGTTATATAGAACGGAGACGTGAAAAAAAAGTTTTCCCGCGAACGATGAATTTCTTTACTTAGGAGTCGACAAGGGATACGAAAGGGGCAACGAACAATAATTCAATAATCAAAAAAAAAAAAAGAGTACAAGACGTAATAAGGTGTGATAACAACGAGTTAAGAAAGTTTCCTGTAATTCGATTACACTATAACGGGAATTGGAACAATAACGGTAAACTTTGAATTATGAGCGTACAACCTCATAGTGAAATTTCATAAATAAACAAGGCACTAAATCTCCAACTTTTAATCTTGTATTCTAAAAGGGTACTTCTTCGTATAGTAGTCGAACAGAAGTACGGTACATATTTCCAAGAAATCTGGGTTATAACTTGTTTTTTTGGACGATTTTTCTCAGTCTTCCAAGAGAGAATCTTTATTAGCATGACTTCTTCTACAAAAAGAAAATACGAACCCATTTTCATCTTTTTCCTAGTTTTCCGAAAAGTAGCAACTCGAGCCCAAGAAAACCAGAATAGTGCTCTGAAGAAATTCATCTGTTCTGCATTAATTTATGACGGCGGTTTTTAGAAATATTCGTAAGAAGAACGACTTTTTTGCTATCGATTCAAATGAAACCATATCGCAATATATTCCCGCATACATACCACACGTCTGCGTTGCTTTTTTACAAGATAATGATGTCACGTAACAAGCGATTAAAATCAAAATGTGAAAATGATTTCATGGTGCACTCTCTTCAAACCAAAACATCTATTCAGTAGGAAAGGCACTAGAAAAAGGGTCAAGTGGCCCACCAGAAAATTTGTCAAGAGAAGTCGACGATGGTCGGAGTTCAAGACTGAGTTGAAATAACGAGTCCTCGATAAATATTTCCGAGCAGATGACGTCTTGCCCTACTACCCATTTGCACGTATAAACGACAAAAAATTGCTCTTCGACATTTGCACACAATGAAATCCGCAAAAATGAAATATCAAGCAAATTTTCATCAATTTCAACTGTAGCCTGAGGCTATTAGTCGATTGTTACAGCTTGTTACAGCTGACTTGATAAAGTTTTTTCAAAACGTAATTAAGGTGGCCACTTTTTCCATTGATGTTTACCAGACAAGATGATTCCTAATTTATACCTCGATGTTGAAAAATAGAAAGTTTCCTGTACTATATTTAAATTATAAAAATTTATTTATAAAATTATTTAATCAAATATAATTTAATGAAGAAAATTTATTTATTTAATAATGAATTAATATTTTCAAACCAAATCAATTCATATCAAGTAAAATAATAAATTTTATTTAAATCATTCACTTAAAAAATTTTGGATCAAGTTGATAATTTAAATATTTGATATTAAAATTCAATAAAATTAATTTTAAAAAATATTTAAAATTTTTTATAATTCATTATTATGATTATTATATGAATTATTAATTTTAAAAAGATTTAAAATTTTTTATGATTTATTATTATGATTATTATATGAATTTTGTTTCATCCAAGAAATTCCCAAACCTTTCTCAATATTTATCGAATTCCCTATCCTTTCCCTGACTTTTTCAGATTTTAGGAGATTGTTATTACAGTTTTTCAATTTCGTTCAGAAAGTAGCCATTCTGATGATAAATCCATTTTGGAGCTCAATGAACTGGCTCTAGTTCAAGTCAATGACATCGCAGCTTTTGACTCACTTCCGGCTCAAGGCCACTGAGGGGGGATAGAGGGGTCGAACAACCTTTCAATCTAATTTTATTCCAAATAATTTTTTCGAAAATTTTTTGTAACATTTCTTCTTCAATCTACCCCAGTAAAATTTTCTGGCAGCGCCACTGCTTGAAGCCGATCATTAAAAGAATCATCAACTGTCTTGAAACTTGAAAATAACGGTCAGAAGAACGGTTCAAGCTTGACATCCTTGGCACAATTGATAGCGATAACGTTGAAGAGGTTACACGCAGACATTTGGAAGGCACTACTAGAGGGTGTCAATGGAAAATTTGTTCACAGAATCATCGAAGAATTCACGAGAGAAAAGATACGAAGGAGAAGTCTCCACGTTGTAAAGCCGTATTGATCTGTTTTCGTTCAAGATATAGCAGAATAAAACTTTCCCGATAATATCTGAAGGGATACCTGAGCAAAGACGAAGACTTGAACCAGTAGAGAGTTTTTCAAAGGTCCACAAGATCCAGGAAAATAAGATAGAATAATGGTGTTTCCTAATAATGAACTGCACAAGGATGAAACTGGACACGATTGTCATGTACTGTATTCTGATGAAGCTTTCAAAAACCCTCATTCTCGAATACACTTGAATAACTGCTCCTTCGAGCTTTTTTTCGTCATTATCTCTTTAAATATCAATTTTTAAGCAAAAATGCTTCATATAAAAATGAAAGACCATACAATTTTCTACAAATATTGTTTCAATCATTTTTTTCCTAACGTTGATAATAACGGAGATAACCGCGATCAAAAATGTCTCTCATCTAATACAAGAAAAAGGTTGGGGCAGAAAGATGTTACCAGTTAAATGGGAGTTTGCACTAAATCTGTCGTAGCGCAAAAACGCGAAACGTTAGACGTATAGTTTAAATATGAAAATTTTGTATCTCATTGCTATCTACAATTTGCGCCCCTATCCACCTTTCTACGACTTCTCTGAGCCTAGTTATGGACCAAAATGGGCCTGGAATTGATCAAATTGCCAAAATTCTCAATAATAGAAAAATTATTTCAACTTTCATATGTTATCAGATTTTGGAATGAAATTTGACGCTGATCACGAAAAAAATACCTAAATAATCCTATGAAGCTCGAGAGTAAGAGATTGTTCAATGTCTTATTTTGAAAATTTTTGCAAATCAGTCAATTTTTGGCACATTTTGGTCCATAACTCGGCTCAGAAACAACGTAAAGACCTCGGATATGGCTCAAATTAAAGATGAAAACAAATTACAAAACTTGTACATTTAAATCATACGTCTAACGTTTTGCGTTTTTGCGCAACGACAGATTTCAAGCTAAGTCCCATCTAAGTGGTAACATCTTTCTGCCCCACCCTGTTTTCGTATGCGTAAGTCAGTGAGTACACATGTAACGAACTTCTTCGAAAAGGACGTTTCCGGTAGGGGATAAAAATTTTATCCCCTATCCGAAAATTAGTAGGCGTCACTGAACGCAAACTCACAAGGATAATTTTTTCACATCGATATTAGTAAAAATTGAAAGAAAAGTGCACTTCAATGAAATTCTTCGTTGTAGTTTTGTGCTAAAATTGGAATTTACAGCTGAGTATTCAATGTAGAGTGCAAATAGAAGACATTTTGGATTGCTATCAACACGAATACTATCAACATCAGAAGAAAATTGAATAGAACAATATTTGTAGGGAATTGTATGATGTTGAATATTTACCGGAGATATTTTTGCTTAACAATCAATACTCATCAGATAACAGCAAAAAACTGCTGAGGGAGGCAGTTATTGCATAGTGATTGACAGAGCTTACAATCAAGAGGGGTTCTAAGGGATTCATTAGAGCATAGTGACTGATAATCTTGCCGAGTATTTGTCTGGACTAATTTTCTAGGACTACAAGTGAAGCCATTTCACAATACAGGGATTTGCAGCAAAGAATGACTCATTGACGACTTATGTAAACTGTAGAAGAAAAGTATGACTTTTAACTATAGAATACCACCACAAGGAGACTTCAGTCGTCTTCAGTAGAGTTGCCTAATTCAAATTATCGGGGATCAAATGTTTCAAAAGAGATCTACATCAGTCAGAAATGATGAAGCAATCACAGACGAAGAAAAGGAAAATACATCGACCGAATACAAAACTTCATTCTTCTTCACACCTGTAGGCAGCTTTTTATGGAACATTTCAAGTCGATTGGTTCAGCGAAATGCCATACAAAATTGAAAGTGAAATCATGGTTCACAGGGTCGATCTAGGCAGTAGAGATTAAAGCTAAGTCCGAGACCGTTACTTGTTCTCATTTCCTGAGTATCAACGTCTCATGACTTCTGAACTAGGAAATGAGGCAACCAATCTTCCCGAGGAATGGCGACAAAGCACTCTCCCGAACTGGTCTCAGTAATCAGAACAGTAAAAATTCAGACATCGATACGACTCGAACCTTTCGAACTCCGTCTACAGTATCCCAATATTACTTCCTCTCACTCGCATAACATCTACGAGACCCCGTCGTTTTCAATGTCACCATGCGATTCGGCAAGACTTACAATCGTACGAAAGCTTTTCAGATAGAATACAGAAAACAAGTAGAATCCTTAGTTCCTATTTTCAACTTAAAACACGGTATATCTAGCTTAAGATAGGGCAAAATCATAAATACAGCAACGCATTAGAATCTCGAAATCTAGTTCCCATGATTGGGTCGTAAACAGAGAACTCAAAATATTTTGCATTCACAATCGAAATCCATGGTGAGAATTCAGTCCCAAGTTACAGCACAAAATTCGACATCACACACAATAATGATACATAACAACAGGTAATCAATAATAATCACCTCTCCTATACATTGATCATCCAGATTGTAGGGAAAAAAAAAAACCGTTAAAACTTACGAACAGAATAACTCTCCGTGTCAAGGTACCAAATTCGGTCGGTCTTCCGAAAGATAAAGCGCAGCACAACGTTAATAATTTTACACGAACTTGACCTACAACATTCCCATATTCTCTTCGAAGTCGACACGAGATCGAAATTCTTGAATAAGTCAACCATTTAAGTACAACTAAATTCAGAATACGAACCAACGTCGGAAAGAGAGGACCATCGCAAATACATGTCAACATTATCTAATCTTTGAAACGAGGTTTCTGTTGTGCGTTGCAAGAAAAAACCCGACAAAAAGTATAGATACGACGGGCAGATAAGGATGCACCAATACAATACGAAGAGGAAGTGGGGAAAGATTGTACGCAAAACACACACACACACACGGACACGACGATAATAACTAACCACATCTTTATACACGAATATCACGAGTGCGAAGATCGAAGTACAATACGATTTTTAGAGTAGCCGCAGTCCATTTTCAGGGCTAAATTCAACGGGTGAATTTGTTGGAGGACAAGGACAATAATCGAATGCAACGTTTTTGCAGCGGGGAACCGCCTGTCCTTGGTATGTTGGTCCGAAAATCTGATCTGATGTAGAGAAGTGGAAAGGAACTTGGAAAAAATTTCGGCCTTTGAAGCTAAGGTCGTAAAAATGTTTCGATGAAAAGGGGAGGGAAAAAGAGATCGCCCATCTATTCGGGAGACTTGGGAGAAAGAGAGCACAATCGCAGGACCTGTGGGAGAACGTGGAGACTTGAAAACATTCATAATAGGCTTTACCGAGGATCGCAAATGTTTACTTGCATGAATTCTGCGATTATTAGCATCAATCTTGTGCTTGAGTGTATTCTAATCATTTTGAGATTCCGACTAAACATTGACGGACCAAAAAAAGTAGATATGCGTGAGTCAGATGCTTACATGGATATCAAGAATTATTCAGAATCAAGATCATCTTCATTAATGCGATTATTAAGACCGTAAATCGTATCACCGAGTAAGCATTGGAAAATTCATTTTGTTACTGTAATGAAATTGGTATCTTCTTCATGCAGAGGGCACATGCTCGTATCTTTTTTCCAAGTACATGGATAGCAAATTGGGAAGGCGAGAAGAGGAGATCTTCTGGTAGATTCGGAGGAAGCAAATTTCAGTAACTCCGTCTCTCGGCCTTCGGCCACATGGGTTGATATAGGTGACAGGGCAATCGTTGCCCGGAAAGATGATGTTCAAGGATCTGTGAGTTTGGAAAGTCATCATCTGATGGAGTAGGGCGAAAGTCGAAGAGTCTCGGTCAACTAGTAATTTGGGTAGTAAGATTGCCGACGTAGAGATCCTCTTCTTGCTTCTCTAGTGCATCTCAAAAGATGGCTACGGCGATGGGACGTCACATTACCAAGAGACATAGAAAAATTTCAACTGATCTGGAGGAAAGCGTGGCGTGACATCAACAGAACTTAAATTTTGTGTGAAGATCGGAAGAGGAGCGGGTCGACTTTGGAGCAAGATTACTTTATAAGGAGTGGAATTTGAAACAAACTCCCAAGGGAAGACAGACTCCAATTCACTCGCACAAGGGAATTCATGGAAGTGTATTTCAAACTAGTCACAATGAAGATTAATCAATCATAACTGGGGAAAAAATTATCATCTGAAATAGTTACTAAATGACCTTCAAGCAGAGGGCACACCCTAGTATTTTTATCGAAGGTATGTGGGTAGAAAATGAAAAAGGATAATTTCAATTAAAGATCCAAAGGAAGTAAATCGGCGACGTCCAGTAACTTCATCCCTCAGCTTTCGGCCAATTTGTCTGATATAGATGGCAGGGCAATCAGGCCCGCACTAAGGAGTTGTAAGGTATGTGTCCCAATCTTGTGGAGGTCCGGGTCCCCCTCTTAATCCGGGGCTGAGGGCAATAGTTGCTCTGGAGTCAATGTTCAAGTTCGGGAAGTCATCATCTGATGGAGTAAGGCGAAAGTTGACAAGTCTCAGTAAACTAGTCATTGGGGTAATAAGGTTGCTGAGATAGGGATTCTTCACTCTCTTGTCAATCCATAAAACGATCAGCGTCTAGTACATGAGGAGAAGGTAGCTGACCTCGAAGAACGGCTAATGCTCGCATGGAGGATAGGATAGCACGTCGTCAACTAGATTTGGAAAAATTTCAGCCAGAGAACAAAGAAGAGACGGCGTATGTCATCAGAACATAAATTTCTCTCGAAGCTTTAGTATGGGGAGAGGAACTTGAAACCAACCACCGAGCGAAGACAGATCGCATTACTTCAAACTAGTCGCGATTCATTTGAATTACATACTTCTAATTGGAAAGATACTAGTAAAAGCAAATAAATAAGAATTAATTCAATTATTCTAATACTCACTGCTACAACTATACACAAAGTTCCGACTACAATAATTTAAATGATGATTTCTTACGAAAAGACGCGAGGGAGCGAACTAGAAAACAAGAAACGGAGATCAATCCTCATTTCGACATCACTTTCGAACGTCAATATTTTTTCCCCACATCGATTTCGAAAGTTGTTAATAATATATCGTTCGAGTTTTCGGGAACCTATAAAAGACAGACACAACACGGGGAAAATCGAACCTTCCAAGTAATGGAATATTTATAGCTAAGCCTGCCAATCGGTACGTACAGAAACTCATATTAATCTACACTTCTACACACACACACACCCCAATCCATTTAATCATCAGTTAAGGAAATGAAATTACGCGACGTCGCCGTAGCTCGCCCCGCACACGAGCCCGCCGCCGTCAGACAAATTTGGCCACGACGCGACGAGGGAGAAACGCGGCTTCGCCTCTACTCACAAACGCTATTCGGTCGCGACTTTCGCAGCATTTACTTTGCCTAATTCGTTTAAAACGTGGAAAACTTTTCCGCGACGTGAACCGAGAAAGATTCCTTCGTCTTACGCACCCAGAACGCCGCCTATCCGACAACGATACGTGAACTTTTGATCTCACATTTGATACTACACACAAGAGTGGAAAGACTGACGCATTAAAGATTGCCTCAAACCCAGGCAGGTTTCAAATTTTGGAAGCGAAGCCTACGAACTGGAAATACGATCCTCCGAGATATAAATCTTTCATATTTATACTCCGAAAATTTTGTATTATGAAGTACCTACGCTTTCACGTTGGTTTAGACCGGAAAACGGAAAGTTGACGAAGCCTTAGTAAAATAAGTACTTCTCATGTACGACTATCGAGGTGTCAAGCAGCAGACAACGGCTTCCTATAACACGAGATTAGTAGATTATTCACACTCCTCGCACTACACGATATTTATACGACTGCGGAAGGAATTTTACAGGATGCAACCTCCTTCCGGATTTACCGATCGAGCTGATTATACAGCGTAGACAATTAAAAAATATACAAACGATTATACGCAAAATTACCTCATTATTCTGGACGTGATTGCTCCAAATTCTGCGTACACATAATTAACGGAACCCCATTGTGCGATTTTCTAATAATAATTACGAAAAAATTACACGACGACGTAGGACACGCGTGACGCGACGCGGCGTGGAAAGCATCCCGAGACTCACCCTACATGTTTGAAACAAAACGACCTACGCGCGAAGCGCTCGAATACACGAATGCCGTCCGTCCACGAAATAAAACGAATCTAAAATCCCGAGAACTTACATATTCTACGGCTCGTTACGTAATAGTAAGAGATGCAGTTACTTTTTTTTTCCTCTCTTTTTACAAAAAAGGCAAAAAGAAATGATGCGAAAGAGAGAAAGCGAACTCGATTCCACACTACCCCTATTCCATTTTCCTTGTGCGTGTTTCCATAACGACCACCACAAACAACCGCAATAACGAAAACAATTACAAACAATGCGGGGTAATTTTAATTTTTACTATACTTGTCGACTCTCTCACACCCTTCATGCCAACAACGCATATTCACTGAAGGATGAAACAAAAAAACAAAAGGAAAAGAAAATTTGGAGAAAAAAATAGAATGATAAATAAATGAAAAAAGAAAAAAAAATTCGCCGACTCGTTTCCTCGATTTGTAAGCTTCCTTTCACATAATTGACAAGTCTAATAATACATTAATGACGAGAAATAATTTGTTGTAAGTTTCGTTTGAAAAGCGTGAAAGTTGCAAAAACCAGTCGCTCGTTTAATGAGGAAAAAAGAAGAAAAAATACGAACAAAATAAATTACGAATTAAAAGTATACCCCGATTGTACTATTTCCAAGCTGAAAGTGACTCGACATTTTGAAAAAAAAAAAAAAGACAACTCGTCTAGAGCAGACGCGGGGCAAACAAACTGACAATTCACGAAGGTGTCTGCGCGCAAACAAAAAGAGAGAGAATTCTGGCATTTTTAGGACCTTTCATAATAATATTATTTTTCATGGGTACTTAAAATTGCGCAAAATTCATCGTTTCCAATATTCACGTATTGTAATTATGCTAATGAATTCCAGTACATTAAACAGCACGTCTACCAGAATAGAATTTACTAACTTTATGACTCTTTCATAACCTTTAGACACGAAACGCATGCTTCATAGGGTTACCAGAATAAATGTTTTCAAACTTTTCTAGATTCCAATTTTTCCACAAAAAACAGAAATCTTACTTAGAACTATGAGGCGAGAGATTCGGACGACCAATCGCCTGATTCTAAATTAAAAAAATTTTTTCTATACATGATGTTAAAACAGCGTTTTGACTGCATCTATAGGTGCGGTCAAAGTACTAGTTTTACCCACACCGAGATTAGCGTGAAAGAAAAAATAGAAGTGTGAAAGAAAAACGAATTAGCCAATCACGTTCGAGGATTAGCGTGAAAGAAAAAGTAGAAGTGTGAAAGAAAAATGAATCAGCCAATAACTTTTTCATGTTTATTACTTTTAACATCATTTATAGAAAAAAATATCTTACAATACATGTGGGTATCGTGAACGTTCACCAACTCGGCAAATTACTCTACTCGCCTCCGGCTCGGATCGCAATTTTTGCCTCGTTGGGTAAACGCTCACTTTACCCACATGTATAGTAATATACTATTTTTACCTGAGCCAAATAAATGAAGATCATGTTTCATGTACTCAACGTTCATCTCTGCGGACGCACTTTAGAACAATTTTATTTTATTAATTTATTTTATTTTTTGTACGCTGCTTGGTCTAGTACAAGTCTACTGTAGAATCTCCGCTCCTTCGTCCCGCTTCTTTGTCTAGTATAAGTCTACTTTAGTATATTTCAAGCTGATGAGATTAGGGGACTAGGATGCCAGATCTACGGATTTTTGATCTTCAAAAAGATACGGGGTTTTCTTTCTATAGATTTTCGGTACAATTCGGATTTCTTGCGATCAAGGGAAAGGTACCTTAGACTTTAGTACGAGAGGTACTTTTCTCCTGATCGTTATAGGTTGATAGTGCAGTGTTCCGTAATATTGAGTCGATCAAGGTAAAGGACCTCAGCTACTCTTAAGAGAGATACTTTCTTCCTGATTGTTATTAATGGATCAATCGAAATCCGTAGAAATCGGTTTTTAGGTCTTACAAAAAATGGAGGATACGGATTTTTGAAACTATCACCTGGCAGCACTATTAGGGGGCCTCACTCGCTCCGCTCGTTCCTCCCGCTTCTTTGTTTAGTACAAGTCCACTTTCGCATATTTCGGGCTGATAAGATTACGGGGCCTCACTCGCTCCGCTCTTTCGTCCCGCTTCTTGGTCTAGTATAAGTCTACTTTAGTATAATATTTCAGGCTGTTGAGATTACGGAGCCTCACTTGCTCCGCTCGTTTGTCCCGCTCCTTGTTCTAGTATAAGTCTAGTTTAGAATATTTTAGGCCAATGGCTTTTCGAGGACTCATTCGCTCCGTTAGGTCGCCTTGGTCTATTATAGGTCGGGTATCCATTAGAATTTAAGCCAATAGCTTTTAGGGGCTCACTTTGGCCTTCATGGTCTACTATGAGTGTAGTTTACAATTTTTGGGGGTATGGCTTCCTAAAGCTCACTCTCCTAGGTTTAGTACTGTATATTGTATATTAAGTATATATGATGAAAGCTGAACTCACGTGGGCCCACTTCTTGGTCTGTTCTTAAGCTTTCATTTTACTGGACCTGATATACTGTATACTAGGTTTATAGTGGCTAAGCTGTAGCCTAGTATAAAGGACGCTTCAGAAAGGATACAGTATACAGGATTCCTAGACTTAGTATGAAGCTTGTGTGTTAGTTTACTGCATAGATAAAAGGGAGACCTAGTTAGTTTGTCCTCCTTCTCCCTCTAATATAAGTCTAACTAGTAAAATCGTAGGGAACCTGTCTTATGAGATATTATGGAAGTGCCTTAAAAGTCATATGGTGTTTGAAGCGTTGCATATCTGGTCCATTGAAGGAACGTAGCCAACATACAGTATATTAGACGAACTAGGCTAGGAATCCTAGCTTTATACTAATAGTTGATAGGAGGGGGACTTGGAAGCTAGTTTTATACTAGCAAGAACTGTCTTACAAGTCAATGAAAGATTGGTCAACTCCCTTCTAGAGCCATTCCAGGTTCAGTATAATGAAGCTTAGCCTAGTGTACTGTATATTATGGAACCTCGTATACTGTATATTAGCCCTAGTATAATGAAGGCCTGTATCCTATATAATTACGGAACATTGTATACCGTTTATTCAGCCTTGACAGTATAATCCTAGTATACTGTAAATTAGTATACAGCAGAGGATTGTACGGACGGACGTACGGACGCAAATTTTGGAATTAGGGTACGAGGTCAGGGGGGGAGGTCTAGAGCAGAAATTCTTCGAAGTGTCAAGGTCATGGTTGTACGGACGGACGTACGGACGCAAATTTCGGAATCAGGGGGTGGGATCAGGCCAGAGCTAAGACATGAAACATGTCAAATTCTAGTAGTAGCCGATTAGCCAAGAACAAGACTGAGTTGCTCAGCGTCTCTTGAGTTTTTTTTCATGTCTTTACGCTGACCTGACCCTCATGACCCTTAATTTGAAATTTTGCGAGTTCGCGAGTGGCCCCCCTTCACCCTCCCCCTGGTTACTCCGTGGGTGATTTAAAAATTTGCGAGTTCACCTTGCCCGGTTTATATACTAGCTTTATACTAGGATTTAACCAGTTTAAACTAGATATTTATACTGCAGTTCTCCCCCCCCCCCTTCATCCTAGGTTTGTAATAGCTGTATACTATCTTCATGATAGTATTTTACTAGCCCTAAACTAGACTTATAATCCCCTCCCTAGCATTTTACTAGTTTTACTAGTCTTGTAGAAGGTGTCCGGGTGTATCCTAGTTTTATGATAGCTGTATACTAGCCTGCCCCCTCAAGTGCCCAAGTTCAACTCGCGAGTTCGCCGCGGCTTCATACTAGCTTTATACTAAAGTTCAACCAGTTGTAAACTAGCGCCCCCCTAACCTGACCCTACCTGACCCCTAATTTGAAATTTGAGTCTACGAAACCCCCCCTCCCTCCCTTCACCCTGGTTACTCCTTGCCCGTTTTATTATACTAGCTTTATACTAAAGTTTAACCAGTTGTAAACTAAGAGCAGAACGAGTAAACCACCCAATAGTTCTTGTTTGAAAATATTCTTAACTAGACACGTAGTAGAGCAAGGAAGAGAACGAGCGGAGCGAGTGATCTCTTCTAAAGCTACTAGCTTAAAATTCTTCAAAATAGGTTTCTACCAACCCAAGGAGTGAGCTACCCAAAAGCTATTGGCTTGAAATACCCTAACTGGTACAAAACTGGCCCTCAGAATTGACACGCGAGCCACTCAACTAATTATAAAGCAAACCAGGTTAACAATGAAAAAGAAACGGGTGAAAACCTCACGAGAGGGAGGATGATTTCCCCAGAAGCCATTAGCCTAAAATATTCCAAAGTAGACTTATACTAGACTAAGAAGGGAGAGGACGAGCGGAGCGAGTGAGCCCTCAAAAACGAATATGTAAAATCATTTCCATAGTAGGTATTTCATTGAGAATTAAGTGTAACTTATTCCAAACTCGTTAAGAGTCACAACGCCCAACTCGTCAACCACAGATCAGGCATAACACGTGAGACACTCAATCAAATATATAAAGCAAATCACCTTAATGATGAAAGCAAACGAATGAAAACCTCTTAAAGCACAGCGGACATGAAACATGATCTTTTTCTATTTGGCTCCACCAGAAGATTTTTTTTTTTCACAGGGAACCTGTTTTATCGGGGGGGTAAACTGAAGGAAAATGACGGGCGCCGGGCGCCGTCCGGCAAGAAAAAGGGACTTAGAAAAATTTTGATGAAGTGATAGGAGGGGGACTTATCCTCTCTGCTTCATGCAGTATATTATACTAGGTTTATACTACGTACTATACTAGGCGTATACTAGGTCCAATCCTCCTTTATACTAGGTTTAGGCATCCTTCATACCATAAGCTTACAAGATCTTTATAATAGCTTATAGTAGCAGTTTGTCCTAGCTCTGTACTAGGTCTTAGGCTTCCTTTATACTACTGTATTAGTGGTTTTACTAGCTCTGTGACGTCATCAGATAGTGATGGCACTTCTAAGCTATATATGATGGGAAAAGGACTTGTAAAAAATTCGAAAATTGACCTGTATCTGATGAAAAATCCCTTGTAAAACAGGTTCCCTGCTTGCCTCAATTAACACAGTTAATGAAGGCAATTCCGAGCAGCTAGGTATGTGGGCTGCGAGTTTTTTTCACTCTATTCCTCGATTGTAAGTTACTCTCCTTTCTCTTCAATTATTGGAACATGGAATATTGTGACTCGAAAGTTCTGCAGTTTCTTTTTTACTGTTGAGATTAGGAGTTTGAAGCATCCAGAAATCCTGAGACCCACTTGCCCTACTCAGACCCAGAACCCGAGAGAGAGGGAGAGAGAGAGAGAGAGAGAGAGAGACTGGCCGAAGAATATACGCAGTATTTTATGATTGGTGAGGTACCAAGAAAAAGAACCTTTGTAGACTTGATCACTTTTGCCGAAGACTGTTCGAAAATAAAAAATAAAACTTGTTAGGACTGCGACTGCACAGATTGACGTAGGTCTAAGAAAATGAAAAACTTCCGAAATTCGCAAATTGCTCTGCGAAAATAAAATAAGAAAATGTACGTATAACTTGAGTGACGTCACAACACATTTTTCCGGTGAGATTTTCTTTCTTTTTTTTGGCATTTGCATCGTGGGCTCTTGTCTTGCCGGAGGAGGCAAGAGCCCCAGGAAGGAGAACGGACACCACTTCCTGTTTTCTTTGATTAACATAAGACCCGGGTTCGCAAATACTAAAATTTGAGAACTAGCGCCTTTCTGCAGCCACGTTCCTGTGATTGAGGATGTATCCTAGTCATTCAACGGGTATGGTCCTCTACATCACACTATCTCTACCGCTCACGAAGTTAAATTGATTGACATGTCTGCAAAACAACAATCAGTGGAATACAACTTTTTTCGTCTACAGCAGACCGGCCTATTTCGCTCAATTGTTTACGCCAGTTCCTCAAGGTACGGCAGATCTGCATGTACTGGAAGTTACAACTAACTCACCGAAGCTCGTTGCCAGAAATATACAAAGCCTAAATTTAATATACTTGTGAAAGATTTACAAATTCTGCCCTCCAACATTCTCCAACAAATAAATCTCAAGTTGAACTCGATTTTCATTTTCTCAATTTGACAGTACTCAGAGCAGTTCAATCCTAGTGGTTGAAGAAAAAAACATTCACACTTTACACATCGCTAGTAGCGCTCCAACCGGATTTCGGATTCGCGAATATTCGTAGTTCCCCGAATCTTTTTTCTGGGGGAGGAACAGATCAAGAAACCGGCAAACTCTGAATAGGGGAATGCCCATGGCCGTCTCAATGAAAGGAAGGCCGGAACATGCAGATCTGGCAACAACCGTTTACTTATGAATTGATGCGAAATTGTGCAAATTGAGTTTCACACATTTTCTGATAGAGAATTTATTGGCCTACAATTTTTGTTCTCTTCAATTTTTCACAACATTCAACATGTACTTACTGATTCTCAAAAAAAAAACGTTTTTTCCCCATAAGAGCACACGTAAAAATTGGCCTACTAGCACATTGTTGCCGTTCTGTCTTCCTTTGAGACGGTCATGGAATGCCACTTGGTGATAAAGTGTAGGCAGCGGGGAGTGTGTCAAAGTGCTCTTATCAATTTTGGGGTACAAATAACACAGGCTCTTTTAGGCGATTTCCGGAATAATCGACTTGACTTGAAAACTATCAAATTTCATGGAAAATTGAAAAGAACTAAATTTACTTTTCTCTAAATTTCCATCTAAAGATACCTAAATTGAAAAATGTGTTTTTCTCCACAGAAATAGAAGTCCAATGCTCCTAATCGTCCTCCAAAATTGACGCTGATGACGCGAAATAGCAAATATACATGTCTATGATTATAAGCAACATTTTCCGCCTAACATGGGCCTTACATCAAGCTCAGTTTTACGTATGAAGCTTTTCTTAAACTGGTCTATCTGAGCGCGTCATTTGATGGCGAATTGAATAGAATCAAATATTGAGGAGTTGAAAATAGTACGGGATGAGCAGGAAACTTGACCTCTCGTTTAAGCGAGAAGTTTTTCAATTGAAAGCTCTTCTCAAAATATTTTCGAGGCCGGGAGCTCATTTGTGAGAAGAGATTTTAAGCTACATAATTCTTGTCAGAATGAAAATTTGTGCCTCCTCACGACAGAATGAATCACATCACTTTTTTGCTGAATTGTAAACGTTCATTTTTTCCCCTCAAAATGTTGGGTTTCTTCCCCTTCAATTAATAAACCGAAGACTGTAGGCTTATGAACTTCTGAGTTAGATCTTCAATCTGAAAATAAATTTGCTTCGAGCCATTAGTTTTGCTATTTTGGGATAATGATGCCGACTTCAAGAATAACGTGAGATCATTTCCCACTTTGTCTAATTGGGAGGGTTCCGACTTTATCTGACGGAAGGGGGGTAGGAGAAAGAAGGGGAAATATTTTCACAATATCAAGGAAATTATCCATCATTCTTCATATTTTTGGCTATTTTCAAAAATTAGAGCAGGAAGGGAGACTAGATAAATTTTTCTTGTGAAGTTCAAAACGCGATAAAATTGCAGAGAACTTTGATGAAAAAAGAGGATATCTGGTAAAATTTCTTCATTTTATATTGTTCAGTAAATTCAAGATTGTTTTTATTAGTTTCATTCCTATTGATATTCATGACACATTGAAGGTGATTCACTATTTCAGGATAGAAGAGGAATAATCAAAAGAAACAATCAGGGTAAAAGGATCTCTAGCACATCTGCAAAAGAACCGTTTCTCCAGCTCGTTACTTTTCCTCGGAATTCTCAAATTAGGTTTTACGCGACCTGACTTAACACAAAACGAAACAGGGCGTCTACTGAGAAAGGAAACTTGAATTTCTTGCCATTTTCTTGCCCTATATTTCAAAAATTTCTTGTTACCTCAAATGTTGATTATTACCTCCCTCCTAGTTCTGAAACATCACTATTTTCTGAATTCGTCAAGAAAATAGGGCTCTGTCATGTATTTTCTCCGCACACTTCAATATACTATTTTCCTGCACAGAAAAATTGTACTCTACATTTTTTCTCCACATAAATTCTTGCTCTTTCCCTCAAAGACTTGCCATTTTCTTGTTTTTTTTTTACTTTCTTGCTATCATGCAGAATATCTCGCCATCTTCTTGCTTTTCTTGCTTAGACAACCTGTAAAGAGACGTAACTAATGATTGGAGGCCAAAAACTTTCCTAGAAATTTCTCTTGTTCGAGTCACTGTCCAAATCATTCTCACGGGGATGCAAAATGGGTGGGGCGAGCGGCGAAATTCGGAAGCTCCCCGAAAGGTGATCACGACAGAATAGCTATGAGAGCGTATGACAATAAAAACCTTTCTACATACTTTAAAACGAACTTTCAGAAACTAGCAGTAATCAAAATAATTGCAGAGCAAAAGCTGGAAGCTAGGCGCTCAAACAAGTATTCTCCCTATCAGCATACCTCAAAACAAAATAAATAATTATAAGAAAATTTAAATTGAAAACTTCTGACATTGGTGAACAAGAATCGTTCGAAGTTTTTACAATTTAGAATACACATCAACTGTAATATACGAACACATATATCATGAGCTTATCGAGAGCTTATCAGTCACTCAGTTCACAAACCATCAACTATTCGATTTCCAATGTTATTTCATCAAACAGTGCCATTATCGTTGGAAAAATTCATCAATACGATAAAAAATGTCCCTAACAAGGAAACTTTTGTCTTTCAAAACTCCGATGAAATGGTCGAGACTGCGGATATTCACCAAGTTGGACTCGTTCTATTCAGGAGGAGGACCTCGATACGACACCTTGATAAAACTCATAACCTACTTCTATCAACAATCTCATTGAATTCTCTGCCTGCGTCACGCGATACAGCAAATAACTTGCAGGGTCAAATGTCTCGAATAAAATATTGTTTGAAAACTAGCTGATGGAAGTACGAAGATGATTTGGCCGCTGACAAATTTCAAGCCTTGGGGTTTAGATCAGGGATTGAGACTGAAGAAGAAAATTAGTCGAACAGTAGGATCTAGATAGATCTCAAGAAAATGAAACACTTTCAACGTGACACCTAATTGGAGTTACCAACAGATGAGATAAAAACCAGAGATCAGAAATTCACAAGCTGACCTATCAATTAATAGGGAAAAACACCACAATTTTTCTGTTCTTACAAGCATTCATGACCTCGTACGGTCTTCTCAACACTGGTGCCGTACGATACGCCTAAAAAGTTTAGAATCTCATTAAGTGACGTTCATTTTTCAACCGTGATGGAAAAAAGGAGGACGATTTCATATAAGGTTTTCTTGGGGTAATTAAGCGATTGGGAGTTTTAATTAGCAAGATGTTTTTAATTTTCATTGGTGTTCTCAGAGTAACGACTAAGCTTCGAGAAATGAAAGAATTCATGAACATTTATGGTTCCAGAAGCTCCTGCAATATCCTCGAAGCCCTTCAACGTTTCGAGTTTGGGATTCATTCGAGCTCTTATGATATCGAGAGAAGATGAAAGAGTTTGAAAATTGAATAGATGATGTCATGGGACAGAAAGTGTACGCGGAGAACATTCTGTTCGGTTTACACTGGCTAAAATTCTATCAACTATTTCGCATTATCGTCAATTTCGAAGTTGCGCCATTGTCGATAATACTAGTAATGATTTTCAAGATTTACGATACTCACTATTCGAACGAGCCTAAATTAATTCGGTATAAAAATTCATTAATTCCGACAATACGATTGAGAGAAGTCATACGGACTTTGTCGTTCTATATTGGAAAATCGATAACTGATGGTACTGATTACGAAAAGCAAAGCTACAAGAACAATATTTACTTACACTAACAATAAATGTATTCACCATTGAAGGTTTGACCCCCCCCCCCCCGCTCTATTACCAAGTGTGTCGTTCTCATTAGTTTTGAAAGACTTCCTGGTTCTACGGAAAGACCTTTTGAGATGAGGTTTCAATAATTATAAATAATGCTCTGTTAGGCAGAAGTGAGAGCGTATAATTCGCATGAAACGGATTCACAAAGCGTCACCACTAACTTCCACCGAGGAAATTCAATCAAGAAAAATAGACAAGCTTTCGAGAAAAATATTCCTTCAAACTCCCAAGTATTTGAGAATTTATCGACGCTCAATGAAAAAAGTCCAATCCCATCAAACTATCCTACAGAAATACACTTCAAACGAAAAGATCAAGTCAAAGTTTTCGTCCCCCTAGGTTAAGCATCTGTCAGAAATTTCGTTAAATAAGAATTAAGCGAATGTCATAACAACTAGCTAATTATTTCCATCGCGTTCACCTCGAATACAGAAATACAGGGAAGAAAAGCAAAAAAAAAAACACAACAATAGCATATCGTGCCTAATCATTAGCAGCTGAATCCATAAATATAGTACACGCATGAGAGAGTAAAAACTAAAATTTTGAACGAGGAAAGGCGCTCGCGTACACCCGCAATTCACCATCTATGAAGCGTGCAATTAATCATGTCGCACGAATTCGAAAGACCATTCATAAAATTGCATATCATCGTGCTTCCTCACTTATACCATACGCGTCGTCATCATCTTCGTGACAAAAATTTCGACCATTTTTCCACCATAATGCGATAGTCACATCGTGTACGAATACTCGATATTCGTAACAAGATGTAATTAACTTTCCTATACTCTATCACGAATAACCCAACACAATCTCCTCTTAGTTTTCTCACAAGTTTCTACTTCTCTCTGCTACCCCCGCTTCATTCTGTGCTTTAGTATCATAGCGCGAAATTGGAATCTTGTTTTTTTTTTTACTAAAACTATAAAGAAAAGAGTATACCTACACATGTGCAATCTTTTATAATAACGAAAAACTTCAAACTTACAACTCTCAACAGCAAAAAAGAAGACGAGGGAAAAAAAACAACGGAACAAAAGCCGACAACTCACCTCGGAAATTTTCACTATCGCTCATGCTGTGCGCTCGGCTCGTCAATCAACGCGACGAAGAAGTATCATCTACTACAGCTTCAAATAGTTCAATTGGACGTGCGACAAGATTAAAGTATGGCAGACGGAAAAGCGGAAGCCTCTTATATACTACCGCTAAACCATCCAGCTCGATATTATGCTTCGCGTAATATTATAAAATGCTCCACTTTTTTTTTTCATTCTGTTCTCGGATATATTATTACAAAATTTCGTATCTTCGTGCTCGAGACTACGTGTTCGACACCCATAAATAAAATAACAACGAAGACGACAGCAAGTAATTGTCAACTTTTCGATTTGTTTATTAATGACTCGAGCAAACATAACTCAAACAGAAGGGAGAAAGAAAAAACCGCCGATATGATACAAATTTTTGAACGATTCTCACGAAGAAAATAGAAAAAAAAAAGCTCGTATATCCTCGCGAAACGAAAATTATCCCAACCGCGAGCTTGTGAAATATTCAAAATTGTCCCGCCCTACTTCAAACAGTTCTGTCCCCCATTATTACGATCAACTGAAGGGGGGCAACTTCAACTTTCATTACGAGGGCGACCGAAAGAGTATATTATAAAAGGACGAAGGTCTCCGTGGAAACAGCATACGGGAAAACAAACCGTAGACACGAAACATGCGATCACGCGATGAATAATCAACCAGTATTCGTTTTTTTCTATATATCCCAACATTTCGTACTACTCTATTCCATAACAAAAAAATCCACTTCAATGACAATAATACACACGCTTAATAAGATGAAATGCTCTGACTCTAATGAAATGCTAGAGACAAATTCGACCGCAACAAACCTGTTATAAAAAGTTTTCATCAAAATCATCAACAATTAGAAGGTAGATACTTCGAGACGAGTCTAAACGGCCTACAAAGCAACATATCCTGTTTGCGAGGTGTACGAATTTGTCGGAATCGTTCTTTCACAGAAAAATTTCTTAGTTGGATACATCGGTTGTACCGGAAACGTTTGCTCGATATTCATTGGAAAATCACAACAAAACCGTTTCCATAGTCACGATACATCGAAAATTATAGAGGATATTGTCAAGTTTTTCATTTTTCTTATACCTCGCTCAAGTCAAATAATACTCGGTTTTTAAAATGGATGTAAATATTTATAACATGACCTGAATACGTTGTATCGTATTTTCCGGAATAACTAAAACAAATAGAGAATCGAACAGACCTCATTCACGATAATTATCATCTCGACCGTGCTATCGAATACGAAATTGAATATTCAGTCGATGAATATTTAAGGAAAACTAAATTTGACTATTACCGAAGGAATAATCGAGGTGAAGAAACAACACCTTTTCGTACAATATTTGCGATACGTAACTTGTTTTCTTCTGATAGTAAATAAAGTATCACGATTATAAAGTCGTACAAATAACGACGAACGAAATTCAAACACTGAGAAGAATACCAATCTACTGAGTGATCGAACACTCCACCAAATCGTACCGAATACCACGAATATGTCTAGATCTTGTAATGAACAATATCAATAACGAATCAGCAAACGATTCTCAAGATCGATCTGCAATCAATTTACGACATCTTAACGGGAAATTAGCGATTCTCAAGATCGCAAACAACACGCCATCATTATTAAATTGAATGATTACGGAAACAAAAATAGGTCTGTCACATATAGGGTTTCTACAGCGAAACCTTACTCGTAGAACGGATGCATTGAAACCTTGAATTTTCTACCGATAGTTAGATCTAGAATCACTATCATTTGTAGTTGCAAAAAGCAATGTACTCACAGATAACACCAAGTCGCTCGGATTTTAAGGTTTGAACAAAATTGAAATATTACGAGAGGTTGCAACGATTGAATTCGGTATCACAACAATGTTCTTGAATAGTTACACGATTTAAATCCGTTCTTGGAATATTCGAAACAGAGACACAAACCAAACCAACCATACGTTGATATTCGCCGACGGAAGGAACACCTTAGTAATCAATCAATTATGAAGGGACGCGAGGCGTTGATCAAGTCGTTTTTTAGTAATAACATCGTTTCATTCGTTAGCGTTAAACGTTAACATACTAAAAAATTCATTGGGCAATTGACCATTCAATACATATAGATGGTAATAACGATATTAACCTAATGTAAGTGGTGCAATTCACGTGAGGAAAAGTTACGCTGAAATAATAGAAGCACACTGACAGTACGCATTATTAGTAAATTTGAATAGCATTCTTACCGTGCTCTATGATTGTAATGTTCGTGAATAAATTCTTCTTGAGACCGGCTTCGATGAGATCGTGTATGCTGCGATAAACGACAAAATGGAGGCGATAATTAACTGAAGATGCACAATCTTCTTGAGAGTGGTGAACGAGATGTCTGTTCCCTTGCCTTCAAAAAACGCAACGCTTCACAGGATCATTGTACTTTATTGAATTTTTGCTAAGCGTTCATTATTTTTTTTCGATGACATAATGGCCGACATAATTTTCGTTTCACCCATTGACGCTAGAAGCGCTAGTGTTGAAATCATATCACTGTTCCGTGCATGATTTCTTCTCATTATTACAGGTTTCTCTTTTTTTTTTTTCTTCAACAAAACGATGATCAGAGTTGCAAAAATAGTTATATTGCTGCAGGATACCCCAATCACGTGTCATACTTTCGAAAGGTGATCCGGTTCAAATAAGTAACAAAGTGATCAGTTATAGAACGAGTACCTACCTATTTGAGTTTAGATATTTTCAAAAATATATTTATTTCAAATCTAATCATTTGATTTTTTGCACCAGAACATAGCAGAATCTTAGAAGGCGAACGAGATGATCGCACTGTTATTATTAAATTTATTAAATTTCAATAACAGTCATCCTCCTTCAGGTTCATGTAAGTACATATCTAATTTCGTTGAATTAGTCTCTACAATCAGGCAATCAATTAATTCTATTCTTCGAAGCAGACGTCGAAAATTATTCGAAAAGTAGGATTAATAGCCGTATAAACATGAATATTCTATTTGGATGTTGAACGTATAGGTACGTAACATGCATGGTAACTCATCTATCTACACTTCTATTCCCATCTCTATCTTTCGAAATACTCATCAAAAATTGAAGCTATTTATTACAATGTCATGATACAATTTCAAAATTGTAAGTAACTCATTGAATGCTGTAACATTGCTAATAAGTAAAAGGAGTGACAAGTGACCCAAAACTTTTTCAACCATTTTCATTCCTCGATAAATGAATCATGAGACGTCTTTTCCTCAGAGGTGGTATGAAGAAAGTATTAAGTGCTGGGACTCTAATATCATGATATATTCGGATCAAATGAAGAAATAAAGACGTGGAAAATATTTCAAGACTTATAATTAGTCACATCAAGTTGTTACGACGTGACCAAAACCAAAAATTAAAAAAATAAAATAAAAAACTCACCTTTAATAAATATTTTTGGACTACATATTACATAGGTACTTATTGTTTGTCTTTTTTCTATAGATAATACCTCTCGAAGTTTCTGAATAAATAAAAGTTAGTTTTATTAATTTTTTACCAATCATGTACTGCAGCGATATCGAAAAGAAAATATCACGCAGAAAGAATAAATAATGAATAAAATACCGATCTTATGACCGTTTGGTTGATATTCTTGTTGCTAAGAATTCTTTCCTTATAACCGCACAAATGTATTTTTCATTTTGTTAATATTTTATGATAGCGCCTATACTTTCGATGTAGGCTGCATGTTATAACCTAACCCATAACACCGTAGAAGAGTACTGAATACATTCATTCCTAGTTTTCCAACTTTCATCAGCATTGCGCCATTTATTGACATCGAATTTCCTAAGCCTGGTATTTTCTCTTCGAAATCTACTCAGGCCTATTAAAATTTTTTTTCTCTCATGAATTTGAAGGTAATGAAGATAAGGGCGCGACGACAATGAATAAGTAGCTCTTTATCATTGTATTTTACAAAGCAACACAATGAGATGATTGTTTAAAACGAAGAATGAACTAGCAGAACTGATGTTAAAATTCATTGTAAGTAGGTATACCAATAAACTCTGCGTACTAGACAACCCATTCATACGCTAGGCTACACTTCATTAAAGTTGACAAAATACCTGTACTTTTTGTTATCAATATTTAGGGTCATCCACAAAACGTTTTAAGATAGATAACAAGTAAGAAGATAGGATAAAAGATCATAATGCTTTTAACTGAAACGGAAAAACGTGAGACTTAGCGTTATTGTTTAACGGAAATGAAATAGCCTAATTTACATTTGAAGAGATGGAGGGAAATTTCTCATTTCTTGGGAAACGAATCAATAATTTCTGATGTATAAGAAAATGGAAAAGGATTCGAAAAGTTAATATTTCGTGACACAACACGGCGGAAATCCCACGATGTCCCCTCAAAAGGAAGACGTAGAGGAGGAAAAGATGAGCGATAGGCTTGTAACTCGACATTTTTATAAGATTTTCAGCCTTCCTGTCCACAACTCGTAGCTCAAAGTTCTCCCGAATTGCGAAAATAGGCCAGCCAACTTTCTCTCGAGTCGACATTTTTCAGATTCCTACGACCTATAGGTCTTGAGCACCAGTAATTCAAAATTTTTCCACAGACATTAAGAGGTGAACGTATTTCCAGACGTCTATGTCACACAGAACTCCAATAACCTTTCTACCTTGAGTGACAGTCGAGCTTCTAGGTCGACACCCAGGCAGGTCACCACTGAATATTCTTCCTTAAAACTGGTTTCTGGTTAAACGTCATTCACGGACAAATCATAAATTAAACCTACCTTCGACATCGTGTTTATTATTTTTCAAAAAATAAAAATTTTGGATAATTAACAGCATCCTCAACTATTGGACTAATTTTATTCCTCAGCATTTCAACCGGTGTCAAGGGAGAGTGATGTTTGACTTGTTGATTTTTCAAGCCGGTGAAATACTTGAAGGAAGCATTTGCAAACGTAAGAAGGCCATTTACTCCTAATAAACTCATCTCTACGGATCTCACAGAATGATCAATACTGTTTTCGCGTTGTACGGAATCCGAAGGGATACGGTGAATCCACTGCCAAAATGAATTTATTGACGATGGTTGACGTCTTTCAAAAATACCATCCATTACTTCCACACTTCTCTTTTTGCGTTCTGGGTCTTCAGGTGGTCGTACTCCAGGTCGCCTTCTAGCCTTTCGAGTTCTCGAGTTGTTGTCCGTGCAGGTGGTACTTTGGGCGGCCAACGGATGAGTGATTCTCCCCCATTCCGTTCGGCTGAAATTCGTCACTTTTGGCTCTTGATACCTTTCATGAAGTGTGAATTTGTATCCTTGCACCGAGTGTAAATAATTAATGACTTCGTAATTAGAAGAGGACTCTATGGGTCGTCTGTGCCAACAGTCCTCTAATTCAGTGTCTGTTCCATGCCCCACAAGAAATCTAACCAGACGTATGTAACCTTTCTCGGCCGCAACATGTAAAGGGGTCCTGTCATAAGTATCAATGGTATTTAGATTAGGATTATGGGAACGTACCATATACTTTATAAAATCAAAACGGTTATTTAGGACTGCTCTGTGTATGATGGTATCGCCAAAATTATCCTTCCAATCGATATTGAATTTTAATTCAGCTTGATTAATGAGATATCTTGGTACTGTCACATCTCCTATTGTGGCCGATACGAATAAAATATTCATATTATTTACATCGACCATGGTTAAATTGGCTCCTTGGGTAAAAAGATATCTGATGATATCCAATTGACTTTTTTCCGCGGCTGAGAATGCAGGTGGCTCTCCGTAAGCGTTTAGTACATTTTTGTCGGCTTCTTTATCCTCTATGAAAAATTTTAGCGCCTCCAAATTACCTTCATGGGCAGCCATGTGAATCGGAGTATTGTTGTGGCGAGCTTCGCATGGTTCGTACATGTTAGCATTGCAATCGTCGACCAAAAACTTGATTAATTCGCGGGAGCCAACCCTCACTGCCAGATGCAGAATGGTTAGGTCATGAGCATCCTTTATGTTGACGAGAGTAGGATCCTTACCCAATAGATATTTCAGGATGGCGTCGTTACCATTGGCCGCAGCAATGTGCGCGGCTGTTTGCTTGTCCTCATTGACACTGGCGACGGGAACTCCCTCGACAAAAAGTCTCACGGCTTCGGAATCGTTATTTGAGGCTGCATCGAAAATATTTTTCCGGTAGATCGGGGCAGCAGTCGTGGTACGTTTCATCGTATGGAATCAGAAAATTTTCGATGTGAATAACTGACCGTAACGAAAAGAGGAAAAACAAATACGTAGACGATTTAAAAGCGCATTTTCGGTAGGTTTGGCATGTAATCTATTTTGATAAAACGATAAGGAAATACATTTGGACCACAGAGATAACGATAGAGAATAAATAAAAAAACAAAACAAAAAGGAACAGCGGAATTAAAAACTACGCCGATATTTCATAATCAGGAGAAAGTAATTTACAATGATACACACAGAGCCAGGGAAGAAGGTTTCAACTCAGACTGCGCGTTAACAGTCTTAGCAGATTCTGTTGAAAGTTGTCTGTAGTAGTGTGTGATTACACACCACTACCAGAAACTTTAAACAGAACCTGTTGGAACTGTCAACGCGCGAGCCGCGAACATAACTAATGATTACCTATCTACCTTATTCTTTATTCTTTATTCCATTGGTTCTACCGGTAATCACGCAGGAGAATTACGAAATCATCAAATGAAAATAAAAATAGGGATAAAGGGGAAATATTGAGCTAAGCTGCTTTGGGCTACTAGCCATCATCAGAGGGAGAACAGTCATGGATTACCATTTCTGTTCTCGCTCTGATGATGGCTATAGTCCGTTCAACCTAGGATTACAAATTTGACGTCACCGATTATTCAGTAGTGCTCTGGTGTTAGTGCGTCCATTCATGTTCATAACGCACCAACACTAGAACACTACTGGATAATTGGTGACGTCAAATTTGTAATCTTAGAATGAACCAACTATAGTAGCCGAATAAGCAGCTTAGACTGATTCATTTTTCTTTCTTTACCTACTTATTCTTTTATTTTCTGCGGTCTGTGAACCTCCTCGATTAAATTATTATTTCCTTGCAAAAATCGCATCAATTCAATTGTGATAGAGAAGACTCTCTCACTTTTTCACAAATTCTTCCGGGATTGATTGATGTAATAAGTACCTATTTCAATTAAAAGGATTTCGAATGGAATCGATTGCAACGAAATCAATTCTTCTCTCGACAGCTTCCTGAGGCGAAGAAATTATTCGATTAGGTATTTGTTTTTCACCGACTAGGAGCTTAGATATTACCAGAAAGCTCAGAAGGAATGGTATACTCGCGAGTGATTTTGTAGAACAGTCTTCAAACCAACAAATAGACTTCGTTGAAATTGCCCCCATATTGTGCGAATTTCCTTCAACAGTCCACAATAATGATGACGTGGGTGAATTTAAACTACGACGATTTCTTTTCTGCAAAGCATTCGCCATATACTCGGTCAAATTTTGATTAGTTGTCATTTGCAAAGGTGTAACACCGTTTTGATCTTTTTGCTGAATATTAGCTCCGTGGTCGATAAGATATTCACACGCCAAGGTGTGATTGTAAAGCGCAGCTCGATGTAATGGTGTTTGTCCTTTATTATCACAGGGGTTGACGTCAGCATGTTTCTCCTCCACAAGGTACGAAATAATGCCGACATTATTGAAAAAAGCTGCTAAATGCAACAGGGTTCTACCATATTTGTTCTTCCCATTCACGTCGAGCGGCACCTTTTTCTCATCCAGAACATACTTCATCGAGACCAAATCACTTTCTTTAATATTCACGTACAAAATGTTGTCTCCGTTTACGTCTGTCGCTGTTAAGTCGGCATTTCGCTCTTCGAACAAATATTTAATAATATCTCGATGTTGTTTCCGAGCAGCTGAGAACACAAGAGGTTCTCTGAACACATTTACCGCGTTAACGTCTGCTTGTTTTTCTTCAACGAAATATTTCAAAACCGACAACTGACCCGATCGAGCCGCCAGATGAACAGCCGTAGGATTTCCGAAGAAACGTTTGAAAGGCTTGAAAATATCGGCTTTCTGATAATCCACGAGATACTTTACTATTTCGAGGTGACCATTTTCGACAGCTAGAGAGAGCACGGTATTGCCGAATAGATCTCCGGCCGTGGAGATCAATGGATTTTTTTCTAAAATATATTTGACGATATCGATGTTACCATTTTTAACGCCGATATGCGCCAGTGTTTCACCAATCCAGTTTATCGAGCCTATTAGAGTTTGATTTGCTTCGATGTCGCGCTTGATTCCCTCGAAGTCGTTGCGCTCAGCAGCTTTGAAGATCTTCGGATCCTGAGAACTGTCTCTTGCTTTTTTAGACATGTTGATTAGGTACCGCAGGAAACATCAACGCATTCTTTGTTAATTTGCAGCTTCCTCGTCGCCATTTTTTATCTAAATTACAGATTTTTAAGCGATAAAAATCGATTACCACCTTACATGAGGTCACTGATTAGGTACCCAATTTGTAGAAATATTTTTTCATACATAATCTCTTAAAGTAAGAGATATCATCCGCGCAGAATATACCATGAAACCTGGAAAAGCTAGGGATATATTTCAGGCAGTCGAGCTTGATGACGAGGAAGCAGTCAAATACTACGTCGAAGAGGAGAAAGTCAACTTGACAGAAGCCGATTATAAGCACTCGCAAACGGCAGCGCACATCGCATCCAAGGATGGAAACTTGAAGATCCTCAAATATCTTCTGGAAAAAGAACCCGAGCTGGTCAACGTTGAAGATTATTACGGAAGTAAGGTGTTCTTTCTTGCAATCGAAAATAATCATCTAGACATTATCAAATACCTCGCCGAAAAACAATTAGTGGACATACGTGAGAAAAATAACCGTTGTTTCAACAATACTGCCCTTCACAGAGCGGCGGAGTACGGTTTCTTGGACATGGTAAAGTATTTCATAAGCCAAAATATCGACGTAAACGTTCTGAACCAATTCAATCAACCACCCGTATTCCTGGCAGCGGAGAGTAAACACTATCACGTTATTAAGTATCTTGTCGAAGAGAAAAATGCCAATCTCACCCTGGTCGACACACTAGGACAAAATATTCTGTACAAAGCAGTCACTAATGATGATGTATATTTGCTGAAGTACGTACTCGACGAGAGGAAGGTGCCTCTAGACATCAACTGGAAGGACCAATTTGAAGATACATTAGTTAATCGAGCAGCATATTTGAATAAATATCAAGCGCTCGTGTATTTGGTAGATGAGAAACATGGTGATATTCACACCGCCGATACTTGGAAACAGACGCCGCTGCACTGTGCAGCTCGTGAAGATCATTACGAAGTATGCAAGTTTTTGCTCGAGCACGGAGCGAATACTGAGGTGCAGAATGATATAGAGATGACACCCCTCGATGAGGCTGATGATCAACGAATAATCCAGTTGATTAAAGATGCTTCCGTAAACTTTACAGCGTCTCACAAACGGAAAGAACGAAGTGTCGTCGAATCGTTGAGACCAATTGAATTTCCATTGCAGAGGGAAATGAATACAAATTCTTATCAAAGTATTGGTCTTACAAAAGATACATTTGATTCATTCAAAGACATTGATTCATTTCGACTTCAAATTTTCCTCGCAATAGCGGGGAAACTTTTTAAAGGGAACAAAAAAATAGATTACCGACAACACGAAGCTGCAGCTTCATTATCGCCTCGAGAAATATTGCGGAGTCGAATAGATCCACTGGCTATTGATTCCATTAATGATGAATCATTTTTAAATAAAATATAATATTCTGGATGTGTTTTTCCATTTCGTAGATAAAATCGATAGATATTCAAGAAATTATCAAGACAACATCCCTCAGGAAAATAGGTATGTGTAAGGACTTTAATGTTCTGGAAATAGAAAAACAGACGACTGAACTCTACATCATAGAATAAAAAAATTTATGCATTACTTCGAATTAGAACTTGGACAGAATATACTTGGAATATAGGCTAGAAGAAATATAAGTTTATTACTTAAAATAATTTGCTTATAATTTAAGAGGCACAGAAACGACTCGATAATTATTCTTTAGGTCATTGTAAATCTATCCACGAATCGAACGCATACAAAGATCTCAAGTCAAAATTACCGCGTAAATCTGTCTAGTTAACCCCATACCCGATCACAAATTATTTGTAGAAAATGTTCGCTTAGCTCGATATCCGGAGAAACACGAAATAAAATTTTGGATTAAAACATACTACGAAAGGAACATTTTGGAACGAATAATTTTAAAATTTACGGAATAAAAATAATACTCTTTGGTACTGGACAATAATTATTGAAACTCGACAATTTTCTCCGAACTATTTCGATAAGACCCTCTTCCAAACAAATTGAAAAATTTCAACATAATTGTTACGCGAACAATGTCGTAAGAATAGGAATAAAAAAATTCGTTTTTTCTGCAGGATAACTATCCATCGTCGCTAATTTTGAAAAATTTGCAACGTGTCTTAGAATCTCAACGAAATCCGAATTTTTTGCGCAGGTAACCTAAGTAATGCGTGAAATGCGTTTTGGTCAAGATAATTGAACGAATTACAACTAACCATGTCGAAGAATTAAAAAACGAAGGAAAATGGTAAGAAGTTAATTTCAACAAAACAAACGTTAAATACTATAAATGCTTAAAAACGTGAGTACAAAAAAGTGAATAATAAGGACATTACATGTATTGGAAAAATAACATTTTGTTTTAGAAAAAAGTTTCAAAAAACCTGAGCCTGAGGAATTCTCATAGAAAATTGCATGCCGTGCGCAGAATGAATAACACTTAAAACGAAATGAATCGATTTAAGCTTGCCTTTTAATCCGAATAAGAAAATAAGGAAAAATGATATTACAAACATTGCACGCGAAATTTAACAGAGAAAAAAAAAAGAATTCCTTAACAATAAGAGGCATCTGTATGCTGTATCAAATAATACCAATTATATGGATACAAAGCTCCACAAAAGAATAGTATTTTTGTACTCTTTGATAAACGTTTATCTTATTAATGCTCAGCAATATTTCCCAATTAGTTAAAAAATAATAATAAAAAAAAACGGAATAGCAATAATAATAAACATTATCAATCACGAAAAATAATAATAGATTCACAATGCTAAAACCTGAATGAATGTTGATTCTGCTGAATATAATTTCCCCTGCGCTAATTACTTCTCTTCATAATAATTGGAAAATGTATCAAAATCAAAGAAAAAGAACAAGAAAAAGAAAATAGAAACATCAATGTTATTCGTTCAGTTTTGGAAAAGCTTAAAGGAGACAAAATTATAAAAAAAAAACGTGATTCTAATGTATAATAGTAATAATAATAAAAATGATAATAATACATTACACTAAGAAAATAACGCACAGTAAGCAGCATCATCAAGAATCATCAACACGATGTAATATGGGAACGTAATGCAAGTTCGTCACATGATAGCACAGTTGGCGTCTGAGTCTATTCCCTATTAACGACAGAAAAAAGAGATACAAATTTTCCACTAGAAACAACTCTCTCATAAGAAGATACTTACCCTTCTATATTGAGAACCGAAACCATGCTGGCCAAAAGTTCTGGATCGTAGACGTCTTTCTCTTCTGTGGGTCATAGTCGCAACATCCTGAAAAGATTATCCGATTTACATTTCGCGTTCGTTGGTACAAATAGAGATAAAAAGAAAAAGTTATTACTTCTCCATCTTTGTTTTGTAAAACAGTTTCCATAAGATCGGCTACATTCCATTTCTGGTTTTTCATGACGATCGTGTGCGGCGGTTCGTGCTTCTTGTTCTCACCCGACGACCACACCGTGATGGTTTCCTTCGGTCCTAGTTTGACGGTTTTCGCAAACTTGAAGGCAATATCTTTGTCACCGGATCTACGTACCAACAACCAATTTCCAACATTGATTTCCTAAAAATAGAAACGAAGCAAGTCAGGGAATACTTTCTCTCAGTAATAAATCGATGGATTATTCTTCTTGCCTCTTTTCCTTTGTTGTAAATCTTGACGAAAGCACCCTTCGAATCTACCTCGCTAATAGTAACATCGCCTTTCGCTGTTGAATTCGTTTTAAAATCTTCGAACTCCTCATTTTCGTAGGCAACTCGTCTTCGCTTTCTAGCGGGTGTTGCGTCGTCGTCTGAAAATCCGTTCGTTTCGTCTGCTCCTCGACGAGTTGGAGTGGGAGTGTACTTCAATCTGTAAGGAATAAGAGACGCATGAAAAGAGCAATAAACGGCATCCGTTGAATACGTTGCTAATCTTATTATCCTTCCTACCTGGCTTCTTCGCTTTCGAGTAACTTCCTGTAGGCAGCGATTTCCAGATCCAACGCTATTTTTATGTCCATCAGATCTTGATATTCCTGAAGTTGACTTTGCATGGTATCTTGCAAGTCCGACAATTGTCTAGCGCTGTTCAATCTTTCATCTTGTAATTGATTTTCCAATTTCGTTATTTTATCCTGCGGAAAAATTTCGAATAATGAACCAAGTTCTTTCGTTTCAGCAAATCAAGAGTGTTCGTAAATTTTCACTCACTTCTAAGATGCTATTTTTGGTTTCCAAATTCTTGACGGCCTTCCTAGCGTCATCGAGGTCGGATTGAAGTTTACGAACTTGATCGTAACTACCATTGGCTAAGTTATTCTTACGCTCGATATCTGCCTCCAACGTTTTTATCTAGAAACGAGAGTAATTCGAATGAAATTATTTTTATTTTACTTTCTTAATAAGATGAATCTTTGTATTATTCGTTCAACAAAATTGGTTGCTTTTTTCTGACTCGTGGCAAACCATTCCTCTACATCAAGAAGAAAAAACTGAAATATCATTTGATACCCAACTGGGTGAACTCCCGCTTCATAATCTCCCCATATCTAAACAAGAACTTCAATCCACCATCAAGAAAAATCTAAAAAATGCTGCTCCTGGACCTGACAGCATCCACGCAGCCATACTCAAAAATCTTCATCCCCCTACCTCCTCTTGCTTTTCAACTCCATCTTCTCTCTCAACTCCTACCCACCTTCCTGGAAGACTTCCTGAAACCTAACGCGGGCCCCCTCCTTCCCGTCTCCTACCGCCCTGTAGCCTTATCAAGTGTCCTCGGCAAACTTTTCCAGAAAATTTTAAACAAAAGACTTCTCTGGAACCTTGAATCCAATAACCAATACGGCTTCAGAAAAGGACGCAACACCTCCCAACCACTTCTCGGCCTCCAATCACAAATTAATAACTCGTCTCTACTCAAATCTTCCCTCTACTCCATCTTTTTTGACCTTCAGGAAGCCTTCCCCCGGGTCTGGCGTCACCTCATCATCTCTGAATTACATGAAGTCGGCCTTCGAGGCAATCTTCCCAACATACTCCAGAGTTCTCTTCACGACAGATCATCAATAGTCCGTGTCCAAAACACTACCTCCTCTCCTCTCCCAGTTCAAAACGGTGTCGCCCAAGGAGAAGTCTTCAGTGTTCTACTCTTCAGATTAGCCATGAACGACATAACTAAACTATTCAAATTTCATTTAACCCAACGCTTTTTCGCTGATGACTTCAACAACTCCATCTGTTCCTCTAACTCCCTACGAGTTCACAGAATTCTTCAAGAAACTTTAGACTCAATAACTACTTGGACTTCGGAAACCGGCTTCAAATTTTCTCCCCCCAAAACATACTCGGTCGTTTTCAAAAAAAAGAAACCCCATACCATTACCCCAACCCCTATATCTCCAAAATTTCAAAATTCCTTCTCGCAATTCCGTCAAACTTCTCCACTTTGATCAAAAACTTACATGGACTCCCCATATCAAAATTTTGAAATTGAAAACAAAATGCACTCAAGCCCTAAATACAATGAAATTTCTATCCCACTCTTCTAAAGGCTTCAACAGAAAAATCTTCTGGTGGAGCCAAATATAAAAAGATCATGTTTCATGTCAAGCCCAGTATAGACCTATATAATCAGGCAGACTAGTTTAGGCCTAATACTTGCTCATTCGCAATGGTCAACTTTCATGCAACTCAGACTCACAGTACAAACAGAAATTATACGTCTTTGGGCGTTTGCAAGGAAATTGAAAGTACAAATCACTTATATCAATATCGATAATATCGATATATCAATATCGAAAATATCGATACATCAATATCGATAATATCGATACATCAATATCGATAATATCGATACATCAATATCGATATATCAATATATATCAATATATATCAATGTATCGATAATATCGATATATCAATATATATCAATGTATCGATAATATCGATACATTGATATCGATTACATCGATGACTGATCTCGATTGTATCGAAGTATCGATTCTATTTTTGGCTGGCCTTTGGCTTCAACAACTAGTATACTGTATATCAAGGTCTAGTATAATGAAGCTAGAATATAGCGATCATAAAGCTAGTATAAAGCTAGTATATAAACTACTCGCAAATTCTCAAAACACCCACGGAGAGACGAGGGTGAAGGGAGAGGGGGAGGGGGCACTCGGAAAATTTCAAATTAATGGTCAGGACAGAGCAAAGACATGAAACATGTCAAAACTCCAATTACTCATCTACGAAAGTCTCATCCGTTCAAAATTAGATCATGGTTTCTCAATCTACAATCTTGCCAGCAAGACCGTCCTTTCTTTACTTGACACTATACAAACTTCTACCCTCTGGATGGCCCTGGGTGCCTACCGCACAAAACCAAACTTGACTTCGTGCGCAGAATCCGATGAAGTTCCCCTTTCCTATCTTCGTCTCATCCTAACCTCCAATTTTCATCATCCGTATCTCAAGACCCTGACCTCCCAATTTTTGACTCCCATCTCCCATCAACATCCCACCTCTCCATCCGCTTCCAATAAACATATCCTCCTCCAAATCAATAACACCCTCGGCATCCCTTTCAATACAAACCCCTTACCCCCCATAAACATCACCACTCCTCCTTGGATCTTGCCACCACCAAACATACGACTCGATCTCACTGAATTGCCCAAAACCAACAATTTCTATCATCCAAAATATCAATCTTTTAATCAGGGGATACCCCAATTCTCCTATTTGCTTTTTGGACGGGTCTATCGTTATTCACTGCTAAACTCATGGGTATATCTTCATGTCTATCCCACCTCTCACAACTTACCCCAAATAACAACTTTCTTCTCCTGACAGACTCTCTTGCTTCACTCCACTCCATCTCCAACCTTCAAAACTCACACCCTCTCAAACAACGCATCCAACTCACGCGTCTCACCCTCCGCTCCATCAACTCTCACACCGCTTTCGTCTGGATTCCCGGTCACATGAATCACTCGGATCACGATACATTTGGCCTAGCTACAAAACAAGCCTGTTCCCTTCCAAAAATTACCGATAAAAACCTGCTTCAGATTACAAAATTCACTTTGGCTCCCTGATTCTTGACAAATGGAAATCTCACCGGAAACTCCAAACTCTAAACGAACTTTTCTCCATAAAACAATCCCCAATACCCTGGTCCACCTCCAACAGACCCCTCAGACGGGAAGAAGTCATTCTTACCCGACTAAGAATTGGTCACACGCAAATCACCCACTCCCACCTTATAAACCCCAACATTTACTACCTCCATCCTGCTCTTACTGCGACGATCCCCCAACAGTCCAACATTTTTTTTTTCAATACCCTCAAATTTCATCTCTCCGTTCTTCCCTGAACGTCCCATCTCCCTATAACCAGGCCCTAAAGAACAACCATGAAACCACATCCTTATCCCTTCAATATTTACGACAAACTCATCTCTACCTACAACTCTTATCCTCAATTCTGTTTCTAATTTGAAGATTTTCATTTCGCGCTTTTGAACTCGCGATTTTCTCACGGCAACAGACCCACATTCATGACTTGTGGATAAACTCGAAAAATTGTGAAGGGGAAAAGAAAGTACGAAAATATTCTAAAACCGTCCACGAATAATGAACCAATAGTTGGAAAAAGGAAGACGAGGTGGAGAGGGGAGTAACTTCAAGAAAATCCTAGGATAAATTAAGAATTTTTCGTCAGATTATTGACACGTTATAAAAGAGGAGCACCAACTGGTAAACTTCTTCATATCTTCTAATTTGGATATTCGAGTAAAATGAATGTAGGCTTTTGGCTCGAGCTACGGATGACAGAAAAAAACACTACGGACGAAGGCTACTAGGTCAAAAATATCATTCAGTTTTCTAGTCAATATGCGAGTTGATAATGTAAGTCTCTTAATGACCCAACACTAAATGAATTACGCAAAGGACTTAGACCCTGTCAAATAATATCATTGTAACAATTCTCTGGAATAAGATTGTAAACATGAACCAACGTCAAAACTCGGTTCACTCAAACTTCACGAACCAAAAGTTTGATAATTGTTCCTCAAATAAATAAACGTACGTATGCAGTCTCTCATAAGTTTATATAACTTCGGTCTCCACACAAAAAGGAATGACACACATTATACTCGTATATGTTTGCCATGTGCAGAAAAAATATTTTGACTACACGTGGAATAAGAAAAGTAAACAATGTAACATTGTGTACACTACTATCTAGCAAATAAAAAATCACCCGACGCCCAGAACTTGGCCGCGGCCTCCTAAAGTAAGTTCACCTGGCTTATGTACGCATTCCGATTGACAAAAAAAAAAAAAGTCCAAATCTAGCCAAGTTTTTTCCAGAAGTTCATAAAATAATTTTCGAGGTCTTTAACGAGAGAATTTTCATAATAATAAGCTGGCCGATAAAAATATGCATAATTAAGTCGATTTTGAACACGACCACCGACAGTAAGACTCGTTACGATCGGCAGTTCGGCACTGAATTACGTTCATTGCTTTCTAACGTGTAACGAGTTTCAAGATAGCGTTCTCGCCGGCCGGCACATGTAGGTTTATTACCCCGCCTACTTACCGCCACCTCATCTCCCTTCGACACAGTAAAAGATGTAATTACATATTGGCAGAACCATACTTCGAGCGACGAAAATAGTTTCTAGCGTACTACAAACGAGTCGTTCCACGAGTTTGCGGCGGTAAGTGACCGAAATGCCGGCAGCAATAAATCAACTTTGTAAAATGAAAAATTCATTCTTCGTACACTCGGTCACGTCGATGAACTTGACCGAAATTAATTAAAATAACTGAATACAATAATCTCATAATTAAATCGAAAGATCCAAGAGAATTCATTAGCCCGGTTACATGTCTCACCTTTTCTTCGTAAATCTTTCGTATATCCTCCTTGTTGCGTTTCAGATCGTCTTCGTATTCTTGTCTCAATTGTTGTAAGTTTTCGGAGTATTTTTGTTCCATCTTCTGTTCGATTTGACCATCGACATCGGATAATTCGATCGTTTTGATAGTTCTCGTGCTTTCAGATAATTGCTCATACATCTAAGAAAAAGTAATAGAAACTGGTAATGAATTTTCCCAAAGAGAATTTCCCGACAAAATAAAATTCTCCTTTCTCACCTGTTCTTTGAAAATCATCGATTCACGTAAGCTTTGCATCTTATTTTCCAGATCAATTCGGAGGATAGTTTCGCTATCCAATTCTTTGCTTTTGGCGTCCAATTCATTTTGTAATCGGGTATTTTCTTTATTCAAAGTCTGAATAAAAACGAAAAATTAAATTCAATCAACCTTGAGAGCGCGTACGGAGACGCTGTCGATTTACCTTATTTTCAGCAGTAGCTTTCTTAAGATCAGCACCGGCTTGAGTATATTTGTTTGAAATGTCAGTGAATCGGTCTCGGTAGTTTTTCAAACTATTTTCAGAAGTCGCCAATTCTGAGGTAGCTTTACTGAGTCTAAAAAAAAAATTAGAGCCAGTGTTAAGGGTTAGAAGCCGCTAAATAAGGGTAGATAAAAATATCAATTCTCAACAAAACTGAAGGGGTAACTATCTAAAAATAGGACGTGGTAGTCTCGTATGAAAAATGTACAGTACGTGCGTTCTATGAAGCGGAAGTATTAGCGTAGAAGTCCTACTTCGAACTCTTTGATGTATTGAATAGAAAATTTGAATTGTGTTAGATGGCAGCACTGCGTAAGATGCATACACTTGTACATCATCATTACATACCGAGATTATATGCTCCGTAGGGGAATTTATTACTTCTTCTTCCGTAGGTGTGTCTCCCGCTTTTTAATTCCATAAGCAGCGTCGTCGGAACGTTTCAGCGATGAACCACCCGCTCGGCTTACTGTAGTGTGAATTTACACAGTGGAAGATCGTTCAACAAGTGTCACGAGCGACACGGAGACTGCCCGTATGGCCATTGAGTTCAAGGACAGGAAATTACTTTCGATTTTCATTTCAATTTATTTGAAGGGTTTCTACAGAAACTGAATAACAGGGTGTAGCGCAATTGAATACCAGAATCAATTCTGGGTGGCCTTCGTGAAATTCGCTGAGTACGAGATTAGTATAAAGGGAATTTTTTCGCAAAACAATTGATATCGCGGGAAAGTGACGAGCGTGCAAAACGTTGGTATTCGGAAACAATCGATTGATCAACAACCAAGCGTACGAAAGAAGCCGGTAGCATTTCTTCGAATAAATAGTTCGTACCTACTTGCTTGTAAAAGCCTCTTACAAAATATGATCATCACTTACATAGGTTCATTACGGTTACGTCATACCGAGGGGGGAAAAAGAAAACGTGCATGATTACGTTTATGTGTACTCATCATTTCCAAGAAATGAATGTGCACGTCGGGTGTAAAAAAGCTTGTTTCTAGGCACGGATGATTTCGGAACATACCATTTACACGATTTATTTGACAAGGTTATGAACAGTTAATACCAAATATAGAAGGTAACGATAACTGAATATTTTTTTGCCTTAACGTGATATTTTGTGAGTTGGAACCAATTCAAATTAATAAATGAATTCTTCACTTGAACTTTATCTAATAACCAAATTCAGTGGAATGAGTAATAACTACATGAACGTACAAGAATTCTCCGAAAGACACCTAGTTCGAAAATACCACACGCATAGTTGTGCGGGGGGTGTTCAAAGGATATCAGGTCAAGACAGACTGACACCGATCGATTCAACATCGATCAAAACTGAGAGATATGCCCCAATTTGTGTAAGAAATTACTTGGAACTTCAGACCCGAATCGAAGAACTCGAATACTGTTGAAATACACGCTACGATAGGCGAACAACTTACTTGGAAGTCAGATCTTGGTTCTGCTGTTGCAGCCGCTTGTTATCCAAATCAACTTTCGCGCGTTCTTTCGCTTCCGAATCCAAAGCTTTCCTCAACTGCGATACTTCATTCTCGTACAGATCTTTAATGCTGGTTACTTCTTTCGTTTTCACTTCGTGATACGTTTGAAGCTGATAATCCAACCTACTATTTTCGGTTTCCAAATGCCTAACACGTTCAATATACTGAGCTAATCTATCGTTCAACGATTGCAAGGTTTTTTTCTCCTGCAGACGGGATAACCGTGTAGGACTTAGCGGCGGACTTCGGCTTCGATCGCGAGATTTGGAAGCTTTATTCGGCGTAGACGGCACCGGCGTTGACTTCCTGCTGGCATGTTTGGTCGACATTTCTTTTTAACTCACCGATAACCGAAAGCAACACTTTCATTAAACGATATCCCACGGATGAAAAACAAGTATGACACCGTAAGAGCACGCGAAAATATTAATGAAATACAGAATTATTCGTTTTCTACGTGAAATGGTACGAGGTTTAACACAACCGTTTGTTTAGATCGTTTGAATGTCCGAATGAAACATAATTGTGAGCGTATCTGCAGTGCTGCCAAACGAGAAAAACTTCAACTTCACTTTTCACTGTTTCTTTTCATCGAGGGAAAAAGTCGAAGGCCGTCGTTATAGATTGAGGAGTTTAATGAGTTTCAGAGTTGAAATAATATACTTTCCCGTCAATATCCATTCAATTTGACATTTTCTCCCAGTCAAAGCAATACAGTTGAGTTACAAATATTGGTAGCCCTGCATAGTGAAAAATTGAAGTAAGGATTTACAATATACTGTACCCTAGACTGTACCTCATTATATTGTACAAAGTCTGCAGGGACAAAGTAGAATGTATTTATTTGCACAAATGTACGATTAGAATACAACAACAACCTTCAATCTTTGTTCTAAGTCGGAATGCAAGGGTGAAGGGAGTTTCCTTAAAATTCAAAGTCCAGACTCCGAAGACCTACTTCCCATTACTGTCTTCCAATGGCGCTAGTTCTTCGAAGGATAAGTCGAAGAGCTGAAAATAATTTTTAATGATTCAAGCACAGTGCCCTTTTCAGCCGAAATGTGGATTTTGATCCTTTTTCCTTAAAAACTAACCAAGCTGATAGAAAAGCTCGTGTTACAAGAGAGGTGATCCCTTGAAATCCGAACTTCCATCAACTCGCGTTGTCTTCGCGAGGAAAGCAGCCATAGAAAATCAACGTTCAAGACATTTTTTAACATTTTTTGAAATATTATTTAGAAACCGTCAGCCAGAAGTGAAATTTAAGTCAATGAAAACTGGCTTGGCACTCGGGCCTGAATTGAAATTCTCAATTGACGTACTATCGGCAAAACAACAATCAAGATAAAGAGATTATTCTTTAGCCGATAGTAGACACTGTCGTGAGCCGTATTTTCCTCATCGTTAATTTGGATGTACTTTAAATCAACTTTGAACGGCAGTATTTATATTTTTGGTCTTCTTTTCAAGAGAACCCACCATCACGATCATCTTTCATTTTCCTCAGCTCGGGTCCACCAACTAGCAAGAACTAATTTTGATTTTTCAGCGCTATATTGCAATAAATTTCATCACCCAAATGTCCCCCAAGTGAACACTCTTTCGACTGATTTTACCATATGTGCCGACAAAATTAATAATATTACGAGTTCAGAAAATTTCACGCTATGAACTCATCGAGGCGGAGTAGAGAGAGAAAACGTGAGGACACACACTTTCTGAATTCCTTCTCAAATCAACGCACTTCCATGCGTCAAAAATTTACTTCTTTCAAAGTGGTAACGTGGTCTTGAAAGGAAACGACAAACGGCGAATTCGAATAATTTCGTACCTGACAAATCGTACGCCAGTTTGATTTCGTACTTTCTACGAATTGTATCAACTATTAATGGGAGCTTGATTTCGTAGATAATTTATGCAAGTCGTTGACCTATTCTAGCTCTCGAATCGAAAGAAAAAACGTTTGAAAATTCATGATCAAGGCTGAAATAATTAAATGATTAATAACGAGTAGAAATAAAATGAGAAAAATAAATCAGAATCATAATAATTCACAAATACAATGATGATAATATATTTGAAAAGAAATAGAAGACAGTAATACTAATTAGGATTGACCATACTTGACTTTATTCTTGTATTTTTTAGGATTAAAACCATACGCCTTCAGTCTTTCATCGGACAACGTGGTACTATCATTCGTAATATCTTTATCAAACTTTCTTTTCTTAGTTCTAGGTTTCGACGTAACATAATCGTTCACAAGATTCTTATCGGATTTTAATTTCTTAGTTTTAGGTAATGATGTAACTCTCTCATTTGAAACATTTTCATCAATCTTCATTTTCTTAGTTTTCGGTAATTCTAGCTTGGAGCTTCCTGAAGCCGACTCAGTCGTCTCACTAATTTTCCTCTTCCTTCTCTTCTTCTTTTTCTTCTTTTGAATGGTTTCTTCGACTTCGGTATTATTTTCACTAAAAATTGGACATCACATAAGTGCTCTGAATTAAAGTTTTTATAATAATAACAGAAAGGGTTCATACTTTTTGAAAAGACTTGGCAAATATTTTTTCTTCAGCTCTAGATCTTGCGCCCTCCTGCTGTAAATTTTCTTATCGAACTTCTCGTTCTGTTCGGGTCGCATTGTAACCACCTTTTTCATTGAACACCAATTATTCAATTCTTTATCGTCGGCAGCTAGAATCTATAAGCCAATAAAGTGATATTACTATATTTTCACAGCTTTTAATTTTCAAGGAATGTAACAAAAGTGGTCACCTCTTCGACTGTAAGTCCAAAATCATTAGGCATCACTTCTCTATATTTATAACGGCACGGAAGGTCGTCGATCACATCTTCAAAATCAAGTCCATAATATTCGTCCAAGTATTCTTGATACGTTTTATCGGCGGGGTCAAAAATAGGTTTTTCTCTTTCTACAGCTTCAGCAAAAGTAGTTTTTTTATGACCTTTCCGTTGAGATGATCTAGTTTGTTTCTTGAATTTAGATTCCCGAGTGGCTTCAGGATCATAATCACAGTCCATCTAAAAAATTATCAAAAAATTAAAATATTTAAACAAATTACAAACGAAATTCCTCGTACATAGGAGCACTAACTATGAAATCTTCATCGTGGTCGCTCTCCGGGTCAAGATTTAAATTTGGATCACAATCTTCTTCATTATAGAATTCGTCGTTGTATATTTGATTCATTTTACTATCGAACTCTTCCGGGTTGAAATCACCCTCCAATTCTTCATCCTAAAAATGAAATAATGAACTCATTGAGGGTAAGCCGGTAATGGAAAAAGGCGATTATTCGAAAAATATTCTCACATTGAACCCAAGTGTTTTATTTCCGGTTAGTTCCTTCAATTTCTTTATTTTCTCCATGAGCTCTTCTTTCTTTTGTTTCTTCAACCGTTTCACTTCTAATTGTTTTTGTACAAGTTGCTCTTCTTTACGTTTCTTACGTTCTTCACGCTTACGTTTGCGTTTCTCGTCTTTTCTCCTCAAAGAATCCTCGATTACTCGCGGGAAAGTTTTTATCTAAAACATGAAAACACAAGAAATTAATTTTCTAGTTTTGCAGATACGGCAGATGGAGAATGATGGAATCACTTACAAAATCTTGATCGGGTTCTTCAAACCTGAAATTGTATTTCTGTTCGTACTCGTCGCATTCTTGCAAAATCTCTTCTTCTTCCGAAAAAGAAAGTTCTGCATCAAATCTGTTCTCCTCATCTTCTTCCAAATACCTTGAACGCGGAAATTCTTATTCTAGTTTTGATTTTTTAAAATAAATTAATAATAAATCAATTTCTCTAATTACTTTTTATTCAGGACATAGTCCCTTAAAAATTGTTCCCCCTCATTCAAGTTTGGATCTGTCCAATAATCTCGTAAATATTTTAATTCGTCTTCGACTTCTTTGTCATTTAGTTCAGATTTTTGACCTTTCAGCCACTCAACGTAGTCTGCTTCTTCTTGAGCCTAAATAACAATCAAGATCATCAATAGAATGTAGGACAAAAGCCAAGCTTTAATCTGCAGTTTCCAACTTTACCTTCTCGTTCGCACTTTTAACTTTCACTTTCAAGAATCCGGCAATACGATCATCATCAGGATCACATTTTTCGTCGTCTATAAATTTCTTGAAACTATTCTTGAGCGCTTTTTGTTCTTCAACGTAGGTTGGAGAAGATGCTCTCTTACGTTCTTCTTCATCATTAGCTTCCTCGTCTAAATTTTATAAGAAAGAATAGCACGAAAAAGTAGCGATCATAGCAAAAGCCAGTAAATCGATCTAAAAAATATGTCTCACCAGTTTCTTCGTCTGTCAAGATACCACCTTTCTCTAATAATATTTTTCGCTCGTAATCCCTCAAGTACATCGATTTTTCTTTCGGTATCTTTTTCTTCGACGACGACGACGAACCTTCATTGTCATTTAGCTCCGCAGTTTTTTCATTGAAGAACTTCACACTTGTGTCGTATATCTTTGGATCTTTACTCTTCAAAGATGATAAAGTTTTCAGGAAAGTTTTTTCAGTGTCATCAGTCCATTCCTAGTGATATGGTCAAATTAATAATTGATTCTAAAGCGAAAATAGAGTTAAAGAAAAAAAAGTATTACTTTTCCATCTTCATCTTCTTCTTCAGATGTTGAGGATTCCTCTTCGGATGAAGTTTTTTCTTCTTCACTAGCCGACATGATCGAAAGTAGGACAATGAATTAATGAATCAGTAAGAGTACAAATAGGAATTAATGGAACACCGTCAGCGAGAATGGATTTCGATTCCTAATTTTAATTTCGTTTATCAAAATTATACGAAATTTCGAAGCATGCGTATCACCATTATCACTAGAAAATTTTTAAAGAATTTTTGATGCTTAGCGCACTCTGGTGTTATTCTGAGCTTGCTTATCAGTTACTAGCCGCTTGGCGCGCCTTCGGCGTCCCTGCAAAGCACGACCATTGATGCAAACGAAAAAGCACTATTGAAAGACGTTATATTCTCAATGAAATTTTTTGAATCTGTATGTTTGTTCGCCATCAAATCTTCTCAAATTTTGGATACGGTCGGTTTGATGAATCCAATAACTCAATTTTACATTTCTGACAACACGCTGCGAACTGCTCATATCGCAGATGGGAGATGGCATTTCCCCTGCAAAATTCTTGGAACCACAGAAGCCACAAATTACTTTCATTTCTCCAAAATAATGTTCATCAATTTCTATAGAAAAACTTAGCATTATTTACATTTTTTTTTCAACCTCTATAGCTATTCTTCCTTCGGTTTGTCTACGGTTCCTCTTCCCATGTTTCCTGTTTTTATCTCTCTGTAATTTTTTGTATTCACTTTTTGATACTTTTGAAAGTGTTATAGGGAGGATCACAGTTGGATCGGAAAGAATTCTCCTCTACTTCTTCTTTGTTTTGAATAACATGATAGGGTTTCATACTTTCCTTCTTCCGCTTTGCATAGTTTTCTTGGCGTACATCTCTTTTACTCTTCAGTTTAACTCTTTTTTTGGTAATTGTGTCTGAATTCTTTGATTTTGTATTATAATAGGTCGACCTCGAGTCATTTTTTTATGCTCACTCGGTACTCTTCGAATTATGATAGGATCCACCTTTAGAAATATAGTAGAGTACACAGGGTTCATTTCAGTTTCTTTTTCTTAAATGACATAGGTGGTAAGAACTTTTCCTATTTTTTTTCTTTTTTCTACTTTAGTACATCTCCTTTTCCGCGTATGAATTCATCAACTCTTTCTCCTGTAAAAAGAACAAGATCCTTAACTGTTTCCTCTTTTTCTTCTGCAATGTCTCTCGCAGCAAATACTTCATTATTTTCTACTGTTGAGGAGGTGTGATTGTTGGAAATGGCGTTAAACTCATTTCATTGAAAACCTTGAGAAGGTATGATCGCATTTCAGGGTGATTGTAGCTCTTGGTGCAAGGATTCCTATTATTAAGCAAACAGGTAGCAAATGCAATAGCGAATACTCCTCAGTCGATTGCGTTATAGGTTGTTGCATCACTATTTCAAAAATGTAAGAAGGATAATAGGGGTAGAGGTTAATCACAAATTGTTGCATCTCAATATTATTAATGGCTCGCGAATTTAGACTATCGTATACGTGTACAGACTCACCATCGTAGTGTTGCATATCCAATGAATGATGTGACCCACAGCAGTTACATTACCGCTCAGGACCTGAACATGCGGTTTTCCTTTTGGCACTGGTTCAACAAAATTCAATGCCCCTACAAAAAAAAACATTTTGGGGTCTGAATACAGTTTCTTTAGCGATAATTTTATGAATAAACGGTTCATGTGATCTTTCACGTTAGTCATTTTAACACGAGAGATGGTTAAATTATAAATACAGCAATTCGCTACAAGGATTCGCCCTGAGAACAGGAGTAGGTATACAGCGTCAACTCTCGAATTGGTATAAATGAAGAAGGATTTCTTCACATTTCGAAGACAATTCTATTCGAATACAATTTTACTGCAAGGCACCAATGCCCTTAAAAAATGAGGAAGGAAAGAGAAGAGGCTGTACACCCCTTTCGGACAATCGGATCTTTTCTTTTCTTTTTTTCACGAGGACATTTGAAAGAGTATTCATTTCGAGGCCGCAGTCTTGGTTAATTACAGAAATCTTCTAGGTAACCTTCGCACTTTCTATTAGGCTTTCACACTTTTGGTTTGTTTACATGTTTCTTATTTCGGTATGAGTGAAACGTGATCAGAGTTCGTATGTCTGAATTTTTATCTCACGTTTGGAAGGAAGAATAACCACAGAAATGTGAAAGAATAATATTTCTGCGTTAAAAACGTTATTCTTTTCGTCTTTGCGGCTATTGCTGTCTAGACACCCAAAAAAATTATGCCCCCAGAAAAAAAATACGGACACAACCCAGTATATTCTTCTCTTGATTGGAATACAATATTTTTTCTTTTTCTTCCCTATTAAAAGATTGAAGTTGTCAGTTTTAGATGTCTTAAAAAAAAAAATACGGACACTACCCGACACAACCCCGTACATTCTTCTCTTGATTGAAATTCGATTTTTTTTTCCCTTTTTCTTTTTTTCTTGAAAGAGGACCATGACATTTTCGCTACTACGTTACAACTCATAATGGTATCTAGAATAAATGGAAAGGTACATCTAAGGTATCGTTCTTCTGTCTACAGGTATTTTTTGTACGTTCGTTTATACCTTCCTTTCCTCAGGTCGTTTGCAAACGATATTTTGGTTTTTGACGTTTTAGCCGAGTATTTGCATATTTTCAAAGTTTCCGATTTTTGTCATAAACTACAGATAATTTCGAGTGAGCTTGTGGGAAAAAGAATCAGTTTTTTACAGCATTCAAAGAGCTGCAACTCGATCGAACAAGTTGATACCGAAACAATTGTTGCAGAGTTGAGTGCTGGGCGAAAAGTTGAAGCCCCTGCCCCTTGCCTCGTCATAAATGGGTTCTTGCGCAGGAACAAATTCAAGGACTCACAGCTGAGTATCAAGATTATAATAATTTCTAAGGACGATAACAATAATGATTAATGTTTGAGAATTCCTGCGTCTTGTGGGAAAAAATATTGTTGAGGTTGGTTGGTGAAACCACCCTTTTCCTTCTACACGCTCACATATTACTGGTTCCTAAGTGCCGTCCTAACTAAGTACGGATCAACCTTGTTCAAGCTACTGATTAAGATCTTTAGTACGAGCATAATCACGGTTGAGAAAACTTAGTTTCTCAACCTCTGTTTTGTAATCTGACATCAACCGTGATTTCTGTCACTAATTATCTTACGATTTTTTTTTCCTCTCTTATCTCTATCGTCTTTGATCCGGTCTTTCCTGTGATCCTAATTCCGATTCAATAATGCTAAATGAAGATGCGTTGCTTGCTGATGATAACGGCCTAGAGACTGAAATGAATGACGACACCGATGCGGGAAACAATTTAATAAATGACGCGGGAAGCAATTTGGTGAACAACGCGGGGAATAATCCGACAAGTCTGACGAATGAATCTATAGACATTAATGAGTACATCGAAAAATGTGTAATGGAAAAGGTAAATAATATCTTGGGAAATCAAACAGCGGCGGTGGCAGCAGGGGACGCCTTGGCTTCCAAAATGGTTATAACAAATAATATTCTTGCCGACCGAGCGTACGTGACTCCAAATTTTTCCATTCGGAACATAGAAGAAAGGGAGAAATTAGTCGGTCACAAAAATTTTAAAAGTTGGAAAAGTATGGTGGAGCTGGACCTGAAGGCTCTTGGTTTACTTCCTTTTGTAGAAACAGAAACGGGGTCCAAGGTAAATGTATCGCCAACGAGAAGGGTCACAATGGATGCGCAAACGTTCCAATACTTGAAGGCAACGGTTTCAAAAAATATACAAACTCAATTGAGCGGAAGTAACATCTTTACGGCATACCAAGCGATGCAACATCTGAAGGAAACATTTGGAGGGGGGCGGATCCAGGACCTTGTCCAGTTGCATAATCGGTTCATAAACTTATGTTTTTGGCCTGGATTTGATCCAGTGAGGTTTGTAACAGAGTTTGAGGCTCTTATGTCGGAGTACAGAGAACTGGGGACCACGTTCTCTGATGAGTACTCGGCAACAATATTTGTGCAAAAAATTGATGGTATCTATGATCATCGCTCCCCAATGTGCACCTTTAATTCAACGCTGAATTCGTTATCCAGGGAAACCATAACTTTCAATTATGTAAAAGATAGGTTTCTAGCCTTTGATCATGAAAAGTATGCTTCTGCAAGCAAACGAAGTTATGTGAACTTTAATTCAAACTCAAATGGTAAAAGTGCTCATTTCCAAGAAAATAATATTCCGTACAAAAATCCTAAGATGGATAATGCTTCAATTTCGACTTTTAAACCATTTAATACTCAGAAATCCAGTTTTCAGGGCAAATCTACAAATAATGGTAAAGCAACTCAGTTCAAGACAAGGAATACAGTTAATACGGCTCAACCAAAAACTCATCCATTGTACTCACCAACTCAACTAAAAACATTGGATGGTATGACTTTTGAAGAAAAGAAATTGTTGATGTGCGGGAAGTGTGGGTTGTATTTCCACAATAAGGATAATTGTCCAAATGAGGGACGAGTGTGCTTCCAGTGCGGAAGTCCCTCACACGAATCTCGAAATTGTCCTCAAAAAGAAAGTGAGTATTCTGTTCTGTCTACAATATGTGACGCTTTTGATACGTCTCTAGTCTGTTTGGTTGATAGTGCTGCAACGCACCATGCAGTTGGAGATGAACATCATCTCTTTGAATATAATGAGTTTGAAGTACCACGTGCTATTAAAACTATAGGCAAAGAAAATAGTGCATTATCGATTGGAGAAGGTACTTTATTGATATTATTAATTTCTGGGAAGAGTAAAGTGATAATTCAACTTAAAAATGTGCAAGTTATACCAGAAATTGATGAACCTATAATAAGTGTAGCTAGCATGAATCAGCAATTTAAAACATCACTCACATTAGAGGCATTAAGTGGGTTTGTATTCTGCAAGAAATTGAGAAGGAAAATTGCTCCCATTGAAATGTATGGAAATTTATACTATTTACGGGTTCGAGTAATAAGTGATAGTGGATCTAAGAATCTTAAAATGAATGATATAATTAGTAATGTGAGAAAAATAACGTCAAATGTATATGAAGCTGGTAGTTCCAAGCTAAACTCATCTAAGGAGAACTCAATTAATAAGGGTTCTGAAAATAGAATATCCCATTTTAAAGTAGGACGTAAGAGTAACAAGAATTGTAGAAGGAAGTTGGTAAAGAAACTTTCTCCAGAACAGATAGATTTACTTAAACAGAAGGGAGAGTTGTGGCACAGAAGAATGGGTCATATCTCCCCAAGCGTAGTGCATAAATTAAAATACGTAAGTGAGGGAGTTGGTGAAATGTTATGTAATTTAACTATTGAAAACTGTTTAATTTGTGCAAGTGCAAAGCAAACTCGTAAAACATTTGATAAGGACAGAGAAGGAGCCTCAAGACCTTGTGAAATAATACACTCTGATCTAATGGGTCCAATAACTCCATCAACATTTCAAACCAAGTATGTTTATGTCATGTGTGTTGTAGATGATTTTACTCGGTTTCTCCAAGTTTTTATGTTAAAATCTAAAAGTGGGCTAGAGACTGCCCGGTGTATGCTCGAGGCTCTTAGATTTCTTCAGAGTCAATTTCCTGGCCCTGGTCAATTTAAAACCCTTAGAAGTGACCAAGGTATGGAATTTACTGGAGAGAAAATGACTGCTGTACTTGAAAAATATGATATTGTTCGTGATGAGTCTGAGCCATTTTGTCATGAACACAATGGGACAGTGGAACGTCTTAACCGCACAATACAGGATAGGGCAAGAGCGCTTTTATGTGACAGCGGTTTTCCTACAGGGTTGTGGGATTTTGCCGTTGAAGCGGCTTGTTATATTTACAATAGAACACCTCACTCAAGTTTGGATTTTATAACTCCGTTTGAAAAATTGTACCAGAAGATACCCAACTTGACTAATATTCGTATCTTTGGTTCACGTGTAAGTGTGCTTCATGAAAATATTCCAAAAGGTAAAAAATTTGATCCTAGATCATCTAGTTTATGGTACCTGATTGGCTATACCAATACAGGTTATCGTGGGGTGTTGAGGTTGGTTGGTGAAACCACCCTTTTCCTTCTACACGCTCACATATTACTGGTTCCTAAGTGCCGTCCTAACTAAGTACGGATCAACCTTGTTCAAGCTACTGATTAAGATCTTTAGTACGAGCATAATCACGGTTGAGAAAACTTAGTTTCTCAACCTCTGTTTTGTAATCTGACAAATATGAAGAGTACAGGGAAAGAAGGGGGGATGTCCAAACGAACCGAGCTGGACAATTGGATCGTTTGCACCTCTCAGAAGAAAACGTTTCTTCATCATGTTTCCTCCGGTCGTTTCCCCTTCTTTCCCTGTACCCTTCAGATTGATGTATAAATTCATGTCCATGAAAAATTTGTTGAGGATTTCTATTATTAGAGAATTTTGTCGGAATGTCAGCAACAATAACGTCGGCCAAACAAATAGGCGGCAAAATAGGTTGTCGGCAGAACCACTGAACCGAACACGGCCGTGGCAGAATAGATGGCGGCAAAAGAGCTGAGGTGTCGGCGAAATGGGAGTCGAATATTGATGACAAGTCGGCAGTGTTCGGACCGGGAATCCCGAACGGGAATTCCCAGGAACGAATTCCCGGGAATTCAATAAAATTTCCCGGGAACATGCTGGAAAATCGGGAAAATTTCCCGGATTTCCGAAACATTCCCAGTTCCCGCCTTCCCGGGGAAAAATTCCCGAAAAATGACCGGGAATTCCCGATCAAAAATTCCGTTCCCGGGAATGGGAATGTCCGCGGCAAAATAGGATGTCGGCGACATGGCTGTCGGCGAAATGGAGTCGAAAATTTGTCGGGCGTAATAACGGACGCAGGTTACCAAATCTACGTAGTTCTCACTATTATCTGTTCAATGAGAACGTGACGTACTCGCACAAGCCAAAAAGTAGGTATTCGAATTCGAAACTTCACAATTTACTTTGAACTTCGTTCGGTTCTTTTATCTATCTTCATTCTTTTTAGTTGCATCAATTTCATTTCTCTATAAATGTGCGCAAATTGACTTGCTAAGAAACTCTCGGAGAATTTATTATTTTATAATTTTTAGGTGTGTAATATTTTTGAACCACAATTCTTTACTTCATTGAATCAAATGCGTATAATCTTGAGATAGTGGTTCGATAACATTTCACGATTCATCTTGAATTGTCTATGGTATTGTTTTAGAATTTCCAGAATTTGAGTATGGAAGAGACAGTAAAGAATCTCAATACAAGCTATGAAATGAATGGCTCAATAAAAGACAGCGACTCAGTTCAAATTATGTAAGTACATAATTTTTCAGAGACAGATTTTCAAATTCTTTGAGAGTATCTAAGAAGCAATCTCTCGATTTCATACCACCACTCTATCTTGAAAAAATGCTTGTCATTTTTGTTCTCTCCAGAAACTATCATGACGCGAATATTGATGGTGCGAATGATAATACGTCGGTCTTGATCACCGGTGACCAAGTCAAAATCGTACCGAGTTCGGGTAAACATTCCATGGGTAGCTCCAAGGTAAAATTGAAGAACGTAGTCGATTACTCTTGGGAATATAAGTTCTACGATGGACAGATTCTAGCCATTCACATTTCTGGAAGGTATATTGCGTACGGACTCCAAGGTAAGAGGAATGTTTTTTTAGATACTAAGATATCCTAAATTCAATATCATTAATGACGATTATACTCTATGTTTTGAAGGGAAGGAATCTGGTATCATACGAGTGATTGATTTGAAAAGTTCTAGTCGAGCTCTTATTAAGGGTATCGAAGGAATGACGCAAGATGTATCATTTGCCTTTATTCTCACTCCAGTCCTTCTCGCATGTATTGATTCAGTTGGCGATGTATACGTGTACACAGTCGAAGAGAACAAAATGTTATCTACTCTAATTTGCCAGTTGACGTTACACATTAAACAGGTAACCGTTATGCCGGAAACTTGTAAGCGAATTAAACAAATTAAAACCTGAACTCTCGATTTGTTCAACAGGATTCTAATGACAAGCTGAGTAAAATCAATCGCATTGTTTGGTGTCCGTATGTACCAGATGAAGAAGAACTTCAAGAAGACGATGATCCATCTAAATTGATTGTTACCCGCGGAAACAAGGTTAACTTCGATCAATTATACATCATTTCTGTGTCTGATTCCAGAGCGAAGTCTGACCATTCATTCTCTCTTTTTTAATTACAGGCTCACTTATGGAATGTCAACACAGTCAAAGAAAAGCATGGAGTGAATCCTGTCACACCAAACTCAGTTACCGATGGATTTTTAGAAATAGAGACTGAATTTAATATAGTTGACGTTGCGTTTTCTCCTGATGGATCTACTATAGCTTTAGCCTGCTCTGATGGTGGCATTCGTTTCTTTCAAGTAAGAGGATACGTATAATTTTAACCTAATACGAAAAAAGTATTGAATTTTCATGAACTTCTGATTTGACCAATTCTTAAAACATAAAGGTAGATGTTCCGGAAGGTGAGAGTCCCACCTGTATACATGATTGGCGTCCTCATGATAACAAACCAGTGTCTTGCCTGTATTTTCTGGACAACCATCTAGGCTCCGAGTAAGTGATTCTACATTACCCCTGAGGAAGTGTGATGATTAATTGAGTCTTAATTTCTTTCAATTTTACAGTTGCCATTTTTGGAAATATGCTGTGACTGGTGTAGAAGGTAACACTGAACTTAAGGTTTGGACTTGTGAATCTTGGGCTTGTTTGCAAACGATCAAGTACGAACCAGCCGACCACTTGGCCGGATCTAATATTAAATTGAAGGTAGCCGTCGATATTACGGCTAATTTTATCCTCATTTCGGATATGCAGAGAAAAGTGAGTAATGTAGCCAATTGTTCTTTCTACTTTCGCAACTCTGGTATTAAAAGCAGATTGATGGGTTCGCAGCTATTGCATGTACTCCAACTGAGAGGGAACAGCGATGAAACAGAAATGCGTATACATATCATCTCGGAATTTCTCCTATCCTCACCAATATTGAGCTTTGGAATAGTGAAAGCAAAAGAAGATTATTTTACTGATGAGCAACTATTGACGTTTGAAAATTCAGTTGACTTTGTTCAAGACAGTAAGTTGAAATATTGCATACAAACGTGTTGATTTACAGATTTGTAAATTCGTGACTATTTTAGGTAATAAACCTGCGGAAGACAACGACGAAAAGGTTTCTCTGAAGACCATCATAAAGCTATACATCGTACAACCGAAAGCTTTACACGAGTGTATCATAACGTATAATTCGGGAGAGACTTCGGATAAGTTTTGCGGTTCTAAATTGATGACGAAAAATTGTAAGCAATGAAATCCTAATTGATTGCTGCGTGTGTAGACAGATATTTATGGTGAATAATTTTTCCAACAGTGTACGGTGATGCTGTTCAAGAGAAATTATTGAATGGACTGAGCGAAAACGTACCAGTCTATCCTGCGAATGATAATTATCTAGTGGAGGTTTGTTGCATTCCGAATTTCTAATCGAGATATAATATAAATTTATTTATTGTTGTTTACCTCTTTTAGGACTGCACTATGACTCGTCGTTTACAAGAGTTTCTTGAAAATAAAGATGTTTCGAGAAGATCTATAGATCGCGAAAGTATCACGGTAATTAGAAGGAATATTTCAAATCTAATTTTGATATTAGGCTTTCACACTTTTGGTTTGTTTACATGTTTCTTATCTCGGTATGAGTGAAACATGATCAGAGTTCGTATTTCTGAATTTTTATCTCACAATTGGAAGGAAGAATAACCGCAGAGATGCGAAAGAATAACGTTTTTAACACAAAAATATTATTTTCTCTCATTTCTGTGGTTATTCTTCGTTCCAAACGTGAAATAAAAATTCAGAAATACGAACTCTGATCGCGGTTCACGCATACCGAGGTAAGAAACATGCAAACAAACCAAAAGTGTGAAAGCCCCATAATGAGTGAGAAACGTAACGATAATGAAATTTCAGCATCGAGTTAGTGCAACTCTCAACGGTGAGCACGATCAAGAAGACATAGAAGAAGAATGTGACGTCATTGACCAAGACGTAAATGTCGGGCCCATCGTCAGTACTGGTAGCAGTCCTAGTCGAGAAGTTCAAAATATCTTATTTTCATCTCAAGTAACCACCGATAATATACCTGATATACCTGCTAAGAATATTGAAAAGTGAGATTTTGTTTAAATCAACTTAAGCAAACCTTTTGCCTGAAAATGAATGCGTGTATCGTTTGTAGTGAGTTACCAGCGACGGACTGGCCCAAAGTTCCCATTCCAGAACCAGAAAACTTATGTCAGAAGATGAATAATATGATCATACGGTAATGTCAATAATCAAACCTCTGTCTTACAAAAATCTAAAGAATTCGTAAAACTAAAATATTTTACTGTACAGAAATTCGACGGAACCAATTTGCATTGTAGACGAGAGCGAAATCAAAAAGCTTGAAGGTTTTAATGTGGATGTACAGACAGCTTTATCGTCAATGTTTTCGAAAATGGAAATGTTGGAATCGCGTTTCAGTCGGCTAGATGATTCAATCAAAAATGATATGCACGAGGTGAAGCAGTCATTAAATGCCTTCAACCAATATCTGATGGCGAATAAAGATGACGATAAAAAGAAGCAGCAACGAACTCCCAGTTTAGATGACAGATTCGCTCAGGATCGTTTAGCTACGGCCATTTCGCAAAATGTCAATTCGATGATTAGTAATGAAGTAGAATACACTATCAAACAAGAGATAAGCGCGAATGTTCTTCCGTGTGAGTAAATAATTAGAACGAGATATTTCTTTGAACAGTTATGGAAACTCTTGCACCACCTTTCGCATATCATCTTTATGAACAGATTTCTAATGCAAATGATGTGATTTTTTCAGCCTTGAAAAACACGATGGACACGTTTGGACAACAGTTGCAAGTGAAATTGCAGCAGCATCTTAGTGTGGCTGACCAGCAATTGAAAGAATATATCATAAAAACCGTCCATAAAAAGGTGAGTCCAAATAAGTCCAAAAATATTGTTTTATATTTCTTCCTCTCAAATAAATGACGCGTGCATATATTGATACAAGTGAGAGTTCTATCTATAATTAATATGTTTCCATTTCAGTCCGTGACAGATGCACTTGCGAATACATTGGCATCAGTACTACCTACTGTAATATCAAGTTCATTTGCCGAAGTTTTTTGTAATGTGATATTGCCTAAATTTGAGAAAAGTTGCCACGAAATGTTCGACCAAGTCAACAATTTGTTCGTCGAAGGCACCAAAGATTGTAAGTAGTGCAACTGTCGGTGAGCAATATCATTGTATCTTATATTGATCTTCGTATTTCAAAATCACAGTTGTTAACGTTCTCCAAAGTCATGTACGTTCCTACGAAGAGAAACAATGCTCTCTTTTACAACATAGGATGGAAGAATTTATGCGTAATTTGAATGAAATTACTGAAACTGTTAGTTTTAACGCATTGAAAGGGTAGGTGTTGCATCTATTTCTATCATGAAAAGAAAGAAATAGAGAAAGATATACCTTGTCTCTGTTTGTATGGACAGTTTGGAGCCACAATTGATGGGTACTATACAGAAATCATTGGACGATCAGAAGCGATACCTGGAAGCGTGTATTATTCATGCAAATAAGGCACCTACGCCAAGTATTGTGAACTCCGGAACCAAGACTCAAGAACAAATAGAACTTCTTCTGACTCAGGGAAAAATAGAAGACGCTATCGAGCAGGTGAATCACCGTTATCGACTGACAAAATGAAACTCGTGTTAAAACATGTACTTATGTCTCAATAAATCTAATAAAATTTATTTTTTTGAAATTTGCTTTCAAATAGGTGCTTTCGGCTTCCGACTTAAAGCTGCTTATACACATGTGCGAGAAATTAGATCCTGACAAATTATTCGCTGAACCTTGTTCGATACAGCAACACATATTACTTTCTCTCATTCAACAACTTTCCGTGGAGTTTAATGTTCATAACGATCTCAAAACTAGGTAAGCTAATTTTCGAATTGCAAAAACGGGCTACATTTGTTTTCGTATTCAATATTAATACTTGGCTACTTATTGTGTTGCAGATTCATAGAAGGTGCTCTAATGAGTTTGGATAGAAAACATCCGATTTGTGAGAAGAACATTCCACGAATATTGCCTACGGTTCGCGCCCGTATCGCTCAGTTCATAACTAGCAATCCAAACAATAAGAATACTAGACATATGAGAATGTTATTAATGGTTGTGGACTCGTTACTTTTGGAAAAAAATGAAAATTAATTTGGTCCTTGTTTTACTTTATTTTCTTTTTTTGCATCCTTTTTATATTACCGTATATTATTCTGAAAACCGTATTAGGAAGATTATTTATTTCTGTATTTTCGCTGTGAAGTACAAATTCAACTTTTTCATTTCTACGTAAAAAAGTGATAATACTATTTCTTATTTCAATTTTTTGTGTTTATTTACTGTCTCAATTACTTTTGGCCCAATTCTATAAAAATTCTCGAAATAGCGAACTACCGATCATATTACTGTACTTAAAATGTTCATTCCTTGATCATGTTCGATTTTTATAATTCCTTTCATCATCATTGTGATAATTTGTTTGTATTTTATTATAGTTAACAATGAATTTACTTTTTCGGCCAACAAACTTATCTTTTCACGTTCAAGAAAAGATAGGTCTTATTTCAGGGTAGTTGGGACTAGAACTGAAATAATGAACAAATCAGCTTTCAACGCCATATAATTCTTGTTTTACATGTTTCGGTAATTTTTTACGTTTCCTCCTCTTTTTTCTCGATGCAGATGTTTCGTCATCTTGACTCGGAGGTCGATCTTGACTTGGGGGTCTTTTGCGCTTCTTTTTGCACGATAAAGGATTCGGACCTTTAGCTCGACGCGGTTCTACTACTGGAGCGTCATCAACTGTTTTTGTGGTCCCGAAAGTTTTCAACTTCAACGAATTCAAAACCTCTTCTTGATATTCGCTCAATCCCAATCTGTAACGAAGAAATAAACGATAGGAACTGAATAAGAAGTTCGGAACACCAAAAATTTGCTCCATCGTTTTACTGCAGTCCACCCTCCTTAAACGACAAAAAATTTGAAACCGATTTAAATTTCTCTCCTCGCTCACAAGTAGGGTAGAGGTGGGTAGTAATCATAATCTTATGACACGAAAGAAGGTATTTCTTCCTAGTTGAAGGTATGTCCACTGCGCCGCGAAAGACCCGATTCTATCTTGTAAAATAAATCCACATTTCTACTGAAATAAAAGACAATTTGCGTGGACACCTCATCACAATGGAGCAATTTTGCTGGAAAATCTATGGATTGTTCAAGAAACTCATTATTATTCAATGGATCTTTCGTCGTGGTGACGGATTGAAACCGAAAGAAAATATTAGGGCTTTGATCACCACTTGGTAATTAGAATTTATTACGATGCGACGTTTCGATACCGCCGGGTATCATCTACAGGCAACGTCGCATCTTAATAAATTTTAATTACTAAGTGGTGTTCGAAGCCGTAATATTTTCTTTCGATTTCATTATTCTTCGTAATATTTTTGTTTGAATGCTCCAGAACAAGACTGTCACCAATTAAAGGGCTATCCGGAATAAGGGCAATTTCTATGTTCATTTTAAATGGGAGAATTGCCCTTATTCCGGATAGTCCTTCAATTAAATCTGATCCTCATTCCTTAGAGTGTCTTGAGACATGGCAAAATACTCACGTTGCTTGTTTTCTTTCGTTAGCTAATTGAACACTAGCATCTGAAAGAGGCTTCAAGACGATAGAGGTCCTATTTATGTACAATATTGGCACTGCTGGTATAAGTTGCAGTTTCGTATGAAGATCTCTGTCTTGAGTCGCGATGATGTACCTAAAAAATGTGAATGCAATTCGACATCAAAACGGATGATTGCTGGACAAACTTCGTCCAGCTGTCGAAATGAATGATGTACCTGCTCTGGTTCAAAGACCCAACCATGGACAACAAACAATCGGAACCTGTTCTTGGATTCTTTCCGTGACCACAGCTATGGATACCAAAATTTTTCACTATTTTCATCGCTCCAATTACGTTATGTCCTGTGAAAAATGAGATACATGTATTAGATTTCTAGAAGCGATGATCAGATGACTATCACTCATCAAGTCAAACGTACCCAACTTTTCCGTTTCCAGAACTATACATTGCGTCGTAAGAAACTTTATCTCATTTCCGAGATACTTAGGAATATCTTCTTTGATTTGGATTCTATTCTGCACGATACAATGAAACAATTTTAGAGGTAAAGAACGAGAAAATCTCACTTGAACAAGATAGAAGATAGCTTACATGTAGAGCTGCAACGCAAAATGTGCCATCGATCAGAATTTGGAATGGTTTGTGAAAACCGAAATTATTTATATAGAAACTGAGGTTCTTCGACGCTTTTTTATACCGACGAATTTTCATTTTAAAACGAGAAGGATATTTATTCTCCCTTTTTGAATGTTTTCAAATCGTCACATGATCAGCACACTCGAACATGCTCGTTAGTCTCGTGTTGATAATTTTGATAAGAATCGAGAAGAAAATGCGCGCGCATCATGTTTTTCTGGATTCTCAATCGTACATCACTGAAATTTCTTTCAATGGCTACCCTGATTCATGACGATATCAGTAATACAGAATTCCCGCGATTTCAAACAAAAATTAGAGTAAAGAGGAGTTCTTTCGAAATCAATTAATCGTCTTCGGGAAGAATTGATTGATTTAAAATTTCAGATCCTGCTTACAGTATTCTCGTTGATTTTTCCATTTTTTCCACGAGAAAATTGTATTATCACTCGCGAAGATCATTTTCCACAAACGCAAGCCTAAAATACGGATGACAGGTAAAAGCATCTGTCATCAGAAGTCATGTGACTACATTCGTCCAATCAGCTGATATTCTTTGTGTCTGCCGCCAAGTTGTTTTTTTGAGCTCCGAAAATCGAGTTATTCGCCTGCGAATCATCATCCCTTCAAATATTGTGGGCAATTTCCTCTCTTAGCGGAAAAATAAATTTGTTGGAGGTAATTTCGATCGGTTCCTTTTCACATTTTGTTCAACGTTCTTATCAAAAGTCATTGTTCCCGCATATCGTCGTATTTTACATCTTATTTTGAAGCGATCTCGTGAACCTTCCTCATGTTAGCATACGGATTGATCAATTTTGTTCAGTCATGAAGTGCTAGTTCTCAGACACAACTAAGATCTAATTTGTTTTTCCGTGTTCTATTTCGTATCCATTGCTCAATTCCAAAACAACCGTCACCAACGCGAATATGACTGAGAAGAGCGGACTACTCAACTTACTTATAAAAACTGCTAATGGTACGTATCAATTTCTATCGCGGTATGATTGACGAAATTTGGAACTACAATTGTTGCAACAAGGTCAAGTTTTTGCTCACTTCTCTCGTGTTTTTCACTTCTTTCTATCGTGCTCGTCTCCCGTATTCCGAAGCGATACTATTTTCCATTTTTAAACCTCGTGTTTTCCGCAGGTGAACAGCAGTTGATTAAGGTACAAACTTCTGCCAAAAATATGTTGCCAGCAAATTTTGCATCGAAACCGGTGAGCACCTCTCATATAAATCCCAAATCAGTGAGCGCTTCTCATTCGAACAAATCAAAAAGAAATTCGATCGAATCTGGGGAAAGCAAAGTAAGTTTTCGTGACCCTGGACACCGGTTTGCTGTTTTATTAGTGATGAGGAAGATTTTTATTCATTTTATGTGTCCTTAGAAAAGTTTTGTTCCTCCAACGCCACCTGCAGTAGAACAGTCAAGTACAGGACGTAAACGACAGGAGGTTGATAGAGAGGCGGCTTCGGAGAAGTATGATGACTTCCTCATTCTCATAATGTATTCAGGCTGAATTCGTCAACTAATTTGTGCTTATCATTTTCGCAGGAGATCTCAAGTTTATTATAATAAAAGAAGAAGAGTCGATAAGTGCGGCAAGGGTTTACGACATTTTTCGATGAAAGTTTGCGAAAAGGTTCGGAATAAAGGCACAACTACGTACAATGAGGTTGCGGATGAACTTGTGGCTGAATTTACCAATCCAGCTGTACCACCGATTATGGAGCAAGTGAGTCACTGGAAGAGTATCTCAATTTTATCGTGCTTGTATTTTCTCTAATTCATTTGTACTTTCAGCAATATGATCAAAAGAATATCAGAAGACGAGTATACGACGCCTTGAACGTGTTAATGGCCATGAACATCATATCGAAAGAAAAGAAAGAAATCAAATGGCTTGGCTTGCCAACGAATTCTTTGCAAGAGTGTTTAAATCTGGTTAACGAGAAGAAACAAAGAATAGATCGAGTAAAACAGAAAACTAAACAATTACAGGAAATTATTTTACAAGTATGGATCATATAAAAATCGTTGCACTCATTCAAATATGGCTTTGCCCCATCATTTCATTTTGTCTTTGTTTCGCAGCAAATATGTTTCAAACGATTAGTAGATCGTAACTTCAATAACGAGCAAATTTACGGTCGACCACTTCTAGAAGACTGCGCCGTTCATTTGCCATTTTTATTACTTAGAACTAGCAAAGATACCGTTATTAATATTAGCGTATCACAAGATAAGTAAGTGTGGACCCTAAATACGGAGATAAGAAACAATACGTGGAATTCTAATGAATTGTTTTTGTTGTTTGCTCACAGACAAGAATATCATTTTGTGTTCGACGATAATTTCGAAATACGTGACGACGTCGATATCCTCAAAGAAATGGGTTTAGTCATGGGTATGTTCTTGAGAATCGAGTATAGTTTAGAGAGCCATCTGGTAACAATTCTTCTTGCTCCCTCTCAACCAGAATGCCAGAATTTTTGCTATTCTTGATCCTTCTGTTTACTCTGAAATCAAGGAAGAAAGCAAAGCAAGGATATCAATTCAATTTCTCTAGATTGAATGCCAACTTACTGAGGAGTCTTACCTTCTTCGAGGATTCTCTATTTTTATATGTCCTAGAGTACAAGGCGGGGAAACAGAACCACTCCGTTTGGTTCATACGTCACGTTCGATGTATACGTGGAGCAAATAGTTACATGATAAATAGAAAAGTTTTTCAAAATCAGTCCCGCTTATTTGAACCCAGAGTATGAACGTGCATTCAATTTCTGCGTGAATATTCTCTTCTACTTGAACTATTCGGAAACAAAAAGTTATCCTGACTTCTCCGTTTTGGAATTCTATTTATTGAAACCGAGTGTTGGGAAATTTACTCCTAAGTGTATCGCTAAACCTGAATTCATTTTGGGATTGGTTTTTCATTAATTATTTTCATTTTCCAGGTTTGGACAAAGGAGAATGCACCAAGAAAAATCTAGAAATAGCTAAATCAATCGTACCTGAAGTTTTAAAGAAATACGTCGAACGTAAGTTACTAATTTTTGTCCTCTCTATTGATTGGTTACCCGAGAGTTCGATTGATCTGGCTTGTGTTCTTCGTGAGCTTTTGTTATTTTGCGTGTCTGTGAAGAAAATTAGAAACATAGATGCTGAAACAAATTGTATTCTCGAAAAAAGGAAACAAGACTCTTGGTATTTAACTCTCATAAAAGTGTAATTTATGTTTTTCAAACTGGTCCTAAGCGTTTGTTTAGAATACGTGCGCTCAAAAGTACTCAAATTTTTTACCAGTATTCTTTACCTAACAATTGTAAAATATTTTCAAATCTTGATATCAAGTTTGTGTGGTTACAGAAATGGCGAAAGGTGAAACCGAAGTGGACATGGATGATCTGCCACATGAAGTCGACTCAACTGCTCGCCTAATTTTAGAACCAATGACTTCGCCCGACAGGAAAGAAGACTCCGACGATGAATCAGATCTTTCTAGCGACGGAGAGGCTATGTGACGATAACTACAGACAGCATCAATTAGTTTTTACAAAATATTTATTTATTTCTTTTAACTTATTTACTTCGTTTTCTTTTCTTCGTTCCTCACAACGATAATATGATAGGGATCGATGTCTTCGCCCTAGTTTCCGATTTCTCTTTTTTAGTTGAAGTAATGAACCGATTCGAATTTCGTTCGTTTTCCCCCTAGACTTACTAGGAAATTGCCTGAAGGGAAATCAAATACACGGAAGTATATCGGTAAAAAATTTTCTCAACTGTACTTGAATAATGTTTTTTAATTGTTTCGATATTGATGGATCGTTTCCATTTTTCGGCGGATGTCTTACTCGTTCAATCGTTTATTATTACAAGCAAACGTATTAGCAAACATATTAAATTTTACATTCCCTTCGCGAATAATGCTTGTTTCATATCGTAATTCGACTGAAAATATTTTACGTGTAAGTGAAACATAATTTCGCCTTCGGCGCGCTGTAAGGAAATTAAAGCAAATGCTGCATCCATTTGTACTACGTTTCGCAGTTCGTTTACCCGGCGCGTTTCTTTTTTTTAACCGGGTTTCCAAAGTATTTCGTTGAGTATTCTTCTGAGATTGATATCTCATCTACTGTTTTGTATACTTTTAATTAAACAGAGTCTCAGAATGTGAAAATGATTTCAATACATTTTTACGAATCGTACTGTCAATTTCGTTTTCATTGTCTGTGTTGAAAATTGCATCTTTTGTGTTTGGAAGCAGGTCTTCGATCTGTTCCCTGCTTAAGGCGCTGCAGTGGCGTAGCCTGAAAAATTCGTACGAATTTTTTCTCCATATTGCAACTACACTTAGGGTTATGGGCTCGGAAGGGGAGAGGGGTACTATGAGGATGAATTGGTGGATTGGAACTAGTTCATTTTGCGAACGATTTCCTTATAATGGATTGGAAGGGAGTTCGTGATGCAGAGAGATACAGAATACTGAAGTCTGATGTTTTCGAAACCTGGGCACGAGAAGAAGTCATGAACGGATAGATCGTGAGCAGTGTAGTATACGCGTGAAGAGGCGGAGAGTCGGAAAAAGTGGATGTGACGGGATAGGATGACTTCTACGCGTCGTGAAGGATAGTTCGATGAAGACCGAGCAATTGACCAAAGCTTATTTGAGGGTAAGGAGGAGAGAAATTATGTCAGGAGGAGGGTATGAGGGAGCAGCTATGTGATTTGAGAGGACCAGTCATAGAAGGAGAATGCAGGAATTGCTTCGTGAGAGGTCCATAGCGTCATTTCCTTGACGTCCATGGGTCCCAATATTCATAGAAGAGAGATAGACGGTGAGGGAAAACTTTTCTGTATCGCCCTTGTATAATTTCAGGTCGGAAAAATCTCGGCGAAGCTCCCTTATCTTGGCAACCGCTAACTTTGACGTGCCCCAGGCATTCGAGTTTCAAGACACTCATCAGACGCAATTCAGAGCTACAATGCTGTTGGAGTCTGTTTTTCTGAGTCTTCTTTTTGTCGAGTGTCGTCGGTATGCGTATGGGTGGTACGCGATGTTGAAAAAGCCATAGCGTGACTTTCCATTTGCCTGTTCCGGGTCCATGTGGCTACAAATGCAGACACCTGGTAGCTTGCGTCTCCACGCCTCACACTCGAATTAAGTGTGCTGTTGTCGCCCTGATCGCCAAGCGAACAGGTTGCCTGGTCGACATTCCTTAACTTCAGCTCATAAAGGTACTGGTTGAAGTCGCCATGGTGGCTCAAAACCTGCGTCAGGTGAAAGTCAGCTGACCATGGTCTGGCTTCATCCACTCATCAAGGTCCCATATTGACACACTGGTTACCTAATTCCCAGAATCACTTAGCAATTTTCGCTTTCTATGACTGGCCTCCGACTTGACCCTGAAAGCCTCTTAATCAGTGGTTGTCCCCTCCATTGCTTCGAACACCATCGCTGTCTCCTCAGCGAGAAGCTTGATTGGTGGTGAACATTCCAATACGCAAACAGCATCTGTCGAGACAGTGTGGTATTCTGTTGAATATTTTCCATCTCTTTCTCTCTGTAAATTATCTTCATGGAGTCGGTCCATGCTGTGATATCATGTAGGACTATCGAAAATGCAGTGTTCATCAAGATCCCTCTCCTTGCTTTCCCCAACTCTCCTAGGTTTGTCATCAGGCGGCTTAGGTAGATCACTACCCTGCTCATATTTCCAGCTGCTACTATGAAATATTACCTGAAGCTGAGCTTTCAATCAAAGTAGATGTCCACATATTTCATCATCATCATCTTCTTGATCGCGATTTCCATACCTTGCGGGCGACCCGAATAGCAAGTAAAGATGAAAGAGAATCAGACAGTATAAGACGGGATAGGTGATTGTAGCCGGAAGTTCGGGGGAAATAATGAGGAAGCGAGCGGAATTCGAAATCTACAGTCCGGTGACTATTCGAAGATTTTGTCAGGGGTTTTGAGCGGGGAACCTGCTATCTCTTTTGTTGAGGGAGCATATTCAACAATTGCAGGTTTGCAATGGCAGCGGGGAACCCGCAACCTCCCGCGTTCGTGATCACGTCGGCGCGAAAATGCCCCCTCAGAAAATGAGTTGGCTGGGCTCTTCTAAGTATACTGCATGAGGCCTGATATATAATGAAGGCCGGAAATTGAAATTTTTTCAAGTCCCTAAACTAGGTCAAGGTCATTGATGACGTCATAAAGCATCCCGGCTGGAAGTTAAAATTTTTACAAGTCCCTAAAGTAGGTCAAGGTCATTGATGACATCATAAAACGCCACACGTCACGTAGTTCACAGAATTCCCGGACGCGGACGTTTTCTGAGGATGTAATCCCCCTAACAAAATGGATGGCGGGTTCCCCGCTAAAGATGGACCCGATTGCGACTGCGGTTGTCATACTTGGAAGAATTTTGACCTCCGAGCTATACACAATAGGAGGAGGACTTGGAAGAATACTGACCTTCGATGCTATACATATTGAAGGACAAGGACAAAAGAATTTTGACATAATAAGAGGGAAGAGGAAGATTTGAAAGAATACTGATCTTCACGTTATGACGGGAGGAAAACTTGGAAAAATGTCGACTTCCCAAGTATATACTATATAGTAGGGTCCCAATTGCACAAAAAAACCCGTCCGCTCGATTTCGCTGTTAAAAGCAATTTTATGATCGATTATTGTTCTACACACTCAGACGAACAAATTTAGCCTGTATGCCCATTTTCCCCCTCCCTGTTTTCCAAGGTTCCACCCCCCAAATCTGAAAAGCTCGTTTATCTCGAGAAATATTGACTTTTTGAAAAAAGTTTTCGAACAAAAGTTGTTCCATTATTATTATTATTCGTTGGTTTATTTGGGAGGGTGCTGCAAACAGACTCGTGGCCCAGTTACTTGCAACACCCCATAAAAAATTACATAATTAAATAAACAAAATAAAATGAAATAAAAATAAAAACAAAATAAAAAACAAAAATAAAAAATAAATAAATAAATAAATAAATAAATAAATAAATAAATAAATGAATAAAAATAATAATAATGATAATTGAATGAACCAAAACAAAACAAAAATAAATAATAAAATGAATAAAAAAAAAAATGAATAAATAAATAAATAAATAAATAAAAATAAAAATGAAAATAATGATACAGTAATGGTGATTGAACAAAAAAAAAAAAAAAAAAAAAAAAGCTATTGCCACCACCACCCAGGCCCTACCCCAGCATACTATGAAGCCTTCTCTTCAATTCCTCTCGTTCCATATCAAATATATCTAAGTCAGGATCCCTATCAGTCAGAGTGTTCCAAAAATTTACGGCCCTATTAAGCACACTGTATTCTAAGGCGTTTGTTCGCACGTTCATTGGGCGAAATACGGATCTCGAGCGACTATTGGCTCTGGGAACGCTCAGGGATATTTTTGATAAAAGATAGGGCTCATATATTCTGCCATGTAGAATATCATGGAGAAATAAAACTGAACCTATCATTCTTCTATTATTTAGAGACACTACCTGAAATCCTTTCAGCAGTTCATGGTATCCTATGTCAGTTGGGTAGTATTCAAAAGTCTTGTAGTAAAGGTATTTCAGTAATCTTTTCTGAATCGACTCTATTTTGTTAATATTATTACTTGAGTGAGGATTCCAAACTAATGCACAATATTCTAGATTTGATCTTACCAAGGCAAAATAAAGTGTTTTTAGAATTTGCATATTTTTAAATAATCTTGCATTCCTGATTATAAACCCAACTGCCCGTTTTGCCTTAGTAACAGTGTGCTTAATGTGCCTTCTGTAGTCCATTCGACTGTCCATTAACACTCCCAGGTCTTTAACGTATTCAGTCTCTCTGAGTGCTACCCCACCAATTTTGTAGGTAGACTTGTACACTGCAGTTGTTTTTCTTGTGTATATTATTTTCTCACACTTTCCTATATTGAAGGGAAGATAGTTCCTTTCACTCCACTTTTCTAAAGCATTTATATCTCTTTGAAGCTGCTCACACTCCTCTGCATTTTTTATGGGGCGGAAGATCTTAAGGTCATCCGCATATAATAGCAAATGCGAGTTTTTTACATCATCAGGAATATCATTGATGAAGAGTGTGAATAGGAGCGGACCTAGGTTGGACCCTTGAGGAACTCCCGACGGATAATGGAAAAGTCGTGACTCCGCACCCTTGTACATGACATACTGTTTCCTATCTTTCAAGTACGATTTAAAGAATTGCAAAGCATTCTGTGTGAAACCAAAACTTTTCATTTTCCTCATCAGTAATGGGTGATTTACCTTGTCAAATGCTTTTCGAAAGTCTGTATATACTGCGTCGACCTGTCCGCGTTGGTCTAGTTGTTCCATAATAAATTGGCTAAAGTAGGCTAAGTTAGTATGTACCCCTCGTTTTGGGAGAAAGCCATGTTGTGCATCTGTTATCATATTCTTAACCTGGGGGAAGAGTTGTTTGTGTATCAATGACTCAAAAATTTTCGCTGGTACTGGTATTATAGAAAGGTTATGTTTCTTCTACAACATTACTCCTTATAAAAATTTCATTTGAAGCACCCCTTGCGCTTCAAATTTGAAAAAACATGATGAAAAAAACGAAATATCATGTTTTTTACATTTTTGATAAGAAATTTCAAACATTCACGAGTATATACAATTACAAACAATGTTTAGAATTCAATTTTATTCCAAATGAGTATCAAGACTACTTCACCCCACCCTACCCTCATTCCGAAGGCTCCACTCTCCTTCCTTAGGTCACAAACATTTGATTAATTATAAAATATTTCCAAAAATATCACAATATTGTTTTTACCTTACTATTATTTTCACCTCATTTCCCGTAAAATTCTCTTCTCAAAATTCATCTATGCAGGTAACTTTGAAATTTTAGGTAAAAAGTTGAAGTCGACATAATGAATTGAAGTAGCATTGACACCATTTTTGATCTTACAATCTCATTTTAATTACAAAGAAGTTTACAAATGTTGTATTTTGTACTTAGTACCATATAGGATATAGACCAACCATCGGCCATAAGAACAACGATGTCGATTTGACGCAGAGACGTGATAAGAAAATTGGGATATGGGATAAAATAATACACACATACACACACCATTACTATGACACAACTATGAAAATATGGGATATGGGATAAAAATACAATGTTAAATGTTATCACACCTAAGCGTCATGAGTTTTGTTATATGGTTGGTCTATATCCTATATGGTACAAAGATTTTGTAAAATTACAATGGTTGATTAAACTGGAGAGCTCGCGCACAAATTGTCTGTGCTCAGTCTAGTTTTAATTTTTTTTTTAAATAATTGTAACTATAGGCCTACCTCATACCTAATTTACCCGATACAATTTTAGCCAAAAATAGCTGAAACCAAATATTATTGGCTGTACTTTATTATTATGCGTACAGTGAATAGCCTAGAAGATTAGAAGAAAAAAACGATACAATCCTCACGAGGAAAATAGAAAATAGTAGGTAGTCTTTAGAATACTCAATACAATGATCCCTTTGCAGTGTCAACTGTTCGAATAAGAAGTAAACGAGAGATAGACCGGTCAAAGAATATGTTACGAGAAAAACCTCTGTAGACTGTCTTGATTACTTTAGCCAAAGCCTGTTCGAAAAATCTCAAAAATGCTATGCTAAATTAAATCTTGTCAGTAGGGCACAGATTGACGTAGGTCTATAAACTGGAGAAACTTCTAAAATTTACAAATTGCTATGCAAAAATAAAATAAGAAATTGTAAGTATAACTTGAGTGACGTCACAAATAATTTTTCCCTCCAAAAAAGAAATGCGGCTGTTTTCTGCGTAATATCTAGCGTCTCAAAATGTCATACCTATTAAACATTGGAAGGAGCTCTGCAAAGATTTTTGAAGATCAAGTCATTCAATTGACAAGGTATTTGAAATAATTACAAGAAGAAAGTGAGGATAGGGAAGATAGGCAGGAGAGGAGTCGAGTCAGGTGGTGGTACTCAAATTTTTAGGAAGGAGAAAAGCCTGCATAATTATGAACGAGTTGTCGTTAAGTAACGCTGGTAGTTGAAAAAGACAGCGTGGAAAACTGTTTTGGAGTGATTACATAGGGTAGAGGATATGCCTTGGGCTACATTGTAAGAAGTATATGTTCATTTTGGAAGGCTCTACGTGCAAAGATGGATTGTCAGATTATCTGCATTAATATGATTTGAGATGCACTGGTACATGACGGTAGTCATGAAAACCTGCAGGAGGAGATGAGAATGAGTGAGTCGACACTGACCAATTCTAAGTCGAGCAAAGATAAGCTCTTCATGGTGAGTATTCCTGTATTAGAAGCACCAGGGATGAGTTCATTTTCAATGATTCCAAGTTAATTGCAGGGTTGTTCTTTTTACGTGAGAGATGTTCCAAGAAGCTGGGATTAAGTTGTTATGATTGTAAGTAATTAGGAGGTGGAGCTTGTAATCTTAGAGAGAGGGGGAAGTTTTTCATTGTGTGATCAGTTTCAGAGGGTGATTGATGTGAACCAATATCCAGAAAGGAGTTTCTAATATTAGATAGAGTATGAAGTCGAATGAATATAAAGGAGGAACATGGCAAAATTGCAACATTTGAAATATACAGGGTGGACCACAAAGATGTTACCAGTTAAATGGGAGTTTGCGCTAAATCGGCCGTAGCGCAAAAACGCGAAACGTTAGATGTATACTTCAAATGTACGAAATGTGTAGCTCAATTTTATCTTTAATTTGCGTCAAATACGAAGTCTTTACGATTTTTCTGAGCCGAGTTATGGACCAAAATGTGCCGAAATTTTGCTGCAGTTGTTAATTATCAAGTAAGAATGTTTTTTGAATGAGAAATAGCGTGTCTTCTCATATTTTTTCTCGCACCCCGCAACGAAATTTTGCGCTGAGTCTGAAAAAGAAGGTAGAATGACTTGACAGAGCACTTAAATGACTGAATGGGCCCAAAGAGGGTCAAAATTTCCCAAAATTGAAAATGCAGTCCTTTCTGACACTTTCGGCAATACCTCAATAAAATTTCGCGAGGAGTCCGAAAAAGATGATGGAATTACTGGAAGAAGCACCTAAATGACTGAATGGGCCCAAGGAGGGTCGAAATTTCCCAAAATTGAAAATGCAGTCCTTTCTGACCCTTTTGGCAATACCTCAATGAAATTTCGCAAGGAGTCCGAAAAATATTATGGAATTACTTGAAGAAGCACCAAAATGACTGAATGGGCCCAAGGAGGGTCGAAATTTCTCAAAATCAAAAACGCGGTCCTTTTCAATATTTTTTGCAATACCTCGATGAAATTTCGCGCTGAGTCTGAAAAAAAAGGTAGGATGACTCGACGAAGAACCAAAATGACTGAACGGGCCCAAAGAGGGTCAAAATCTCCCAAAATTGAAAACGCGGTCCTTTTCACCATTTTTTGGGGTACCTCAATGAAATTTCGCGCTGTGTCTGAAGAAAAAACAGATAGAATGACTCGACAAAGCACCAAAATGACTGAACTCGCGGCGAGAGATTGAAGGAGGCCCAGTCAAAGATCGAGAAGGGAAAACGTTCAGAAATTTTCGTTGTGTCGGCCGCTAGAGGCAACTGAGACTGGAAGCTCGCTTTCTGTTGTGAACTCGTGGCGAGAGATTGAAGGAGGCCCCGTCTTTGATCGAGAAGGGAAAACGTAGAGAAATCTCCGTTGTGTCGGCCGCTAGAGGGAACTGAGACCGGGAAACTCGCTTTCTGTTGTAAACTCGCGGTGAGAGATTGAAGAGGGCCCCGTCATCCATGAAGAAGGGAAAATGTACAGAAATTTGCGTTGTGTCGTCCGCTGGAGGGATTTGAGGCTGAGAAGTTCACTTTCTCTTGTAAACACGTGGTAAGAGATTGAAAGAGGTCCCGTTTTCAACAACGGACAGTGAGCCTCCTAGTCACGATTCCTTCTGACGGTCGAGAAAACGCACATGTCTGTACGTTTTCTTTCCTTGATTGAGGACGCGACCTCCTTGAATCTCTCACCGCGAGTTCACAACAGAAAGTGAGCTTTGTAGCCTCGAATCCCTCTGGCGGCCGACACAACGCAATTTCTGTATGTTTTCCCTTCTTGATGGACGACGGGGCTTTTCTCAATCTCTCACCGCGAGTTCACAACAGGAAGCGAGTTCCCCAGTCTCGGTTCCCTTTGGCGGACGACAGAACGGAAATTTCTGTACATTTTCCTTTCTTGATGGAAGACGGGGCCCTCTTCAATCTCTTACCGCGAGTTCACAGCAGGAAGTGAGTTTCATAGTCTCGGTTCCCTCCAGCGGCCAACACAACGCGAATTTCTGTACATTTTCCTCTCTTGATGAGAGACGGGGCCCTTGTCGATTTCTCACTGCGAGTTCACAACAGAAAGTGAGTTTCCTAGTCTTGGGTCCCTTTAGCGGACTCCATCCATCCCCTGAATCAACAATTTTACTACAGAACGAGAAAAATTTTTATTCTTAGTTTTGGAAAAATTATGATGTTCCTCTAGGGCCATTTTAGTATTTTTCTTGGACTCGGCGCTAAATTTTTTTTAGAATTGAAAACAACATCTAAAGATTACGCAGTTTTTCAACTTGGAGGAATTTTGATTCTCTTTGTGTCCTTGGTGCTCCAAAGCATTTTTTGAGCATTTTTTTTTTTCGGACTGAGCGAGAAAATCCACTTGAAAAGCAAATTAGAATTTGAAAGTTTGAATAATTTACCAATCCGGGGAAATTTTGACCCTTTTTGGGCCCAATAATTAATTTGGTGCTTCGAAGAATTTTGTAAGCATTGTTTTCGGACTCGGCGCGAAATTTCACTTAGAAATCAAATTAGAATTTGAAAGTTTGAACAATTCCCCAATCTGGGGAAATTTCGACCTTTTTCGGGCTCATTAACCCATTTTGGTGCTTCGAAGAATTTTGTAAGCATTGTTTTCGGACTCGGCGCGAAATTTCACTTAGAAATCAAATTAGAATTTGAAAGTTTGAACAATTCCCCAATCTGGGGAAATTTCGACCTTTTTCGGGCTCATTAACCCATTTTGGTGCTTCAAAAAATTTTTTTAAGCATTTTTTTCGGACTCGGCACGAAATTTCACTTGAATCAAACTAGAATTTGAAAGTTTGAACAATTCCCCAATCTGGGGAAATTTCGACCTTTTTTGGGCCCATTAACCCATTTTGGTGCTTCAAAGAATTTTTTAAGCATTTTTTTCGGACTCGGCGCGAAATTTCACTTGGAAATTGAATGAGAATTTGAAAGTTTGAACAATTCCCCAATCTGGGGAAATTTTGACCCTTTTTGGGCCCATTAACCCATTTTTGTGCTTCAAAGAATTCTGTAAGCATTTTTTTCGGACTCGGCGCGAAATTTCACTTAGGAACCAAACTAGAATTTGAAAGTTTGAACAATTTTCCAACCCGGGGAAATTTTGACCCTTTTTGGGCCCATTAACCCATTTTGGTGCTTTGAAAATTTTGGTCAACATTTTTTTCGTTTTCTCCGTCAAAATTCACATAAGAACCAAAAAACTTATCAAAATTTTCAAAATTCAGTTCAATACTGTAAATTAATTAATTTTCAAGCCCTATTTTGGGAACCCTGGCAAATTGGTGAATTTTGGGCACATTTTGGTCCATAACTCGGCTCAGAAAAATCGTAGAGACTTCGTATTTGGCGCAAATTAAAGATAAAATTGAGCTACACATTTCGTACATTTGAAGTATACATCTAACGTTTCGCGTTTTTGCGCTGCGGCCGATTTAGCGCAAACTCCCATTTAACTGGTAACATCTTTGTGGTCCACCCTGTATATGACGGGAGGAAGACTTGGAAAAACTTCAACCGTCATTCTAGGCAAATGGTGGAATACCAAAATTCTCAAAGTCCTCTCCTCATAGAACAGGTTCCCTATTGAACCCTGATTTATATGAGTTAGTTGATAAAATAAAAGAAAAGAAAATAGAAAAGGATAAATTCTGCGAGAGGTTTAGAGATATCTTGGCAAAATTTGTGTACGTTATAATTTTGTGAAGGCGTCGCCTATGCTAGTAATTTTATAAAATACATATTTTGTAAATTGTTCTCTAAAATTAAAATACAGCAGTTTTCAAGGGAAAACTTTTTTATTTCAAATTGACAATTAGTTAGGGAAGGGGGGGGGGGGTGAAGCTTCCGGAATGATGGAGGGGTGGGGTGAAATAGTCTTGATACTCATTCGGAACAAAATTGAATTCTAAACATTGTTTGTAATTGTATATACTCGTGAATGTTTGAAATTTCTTATCAAAAATGTAAAAAACATGATATTTCGTTTTTTTCATCATGTTTTTTCAAATTTGAAGCGCAAGGGGTGCTTCAAATGAAATTTTTATAAGGAGTAAAGTTGTAGAAGAAACATAATGGAACAACTTTTGTTCGAAAACTTTTTTCAAAAAGTCAATATTTCTCGAGATAAACGAGCTTTTCAGATTTGTGGAAGTGGAACCTTGGAAAACAGGGAGGGGGAAAAATGGGCATACAGGCTAAATTTGTTCGTCTGAGGGTGTAGAACAATAATCGATCATAAAATTGCTTTTAACAGCGAAATCGAGCGGATTTATCATTAGGACCCTACTACTGAGACAGTTGGTAGCGCGGTACATGGCTCTGTCGAGGTTGGCAAATACGATGGCTAAAATTATGAATGAGCAACGGTACAAAATCACTTTATTAAGTATAATTTATTAAAGGTTTCGTACCAGACAAATTTGTAAGAATAGTTACAAAAATAATTTACTAATAATTACAGAATATAACAATTATGTAACATTTATTTCGAACTATACACAGTAAATAACATATTATTCGGAGAAAAATTCCAGAACAAGAAATTAAAATGAGGACTAAATTCTTTTCAAAATTTATTTCAACAAAAAAAGAAAACAAAGAAATATTAGCGGCACGAGAAAGAAAAGAAAACCCTAATGAATGGAAGTTCTTTTTATTAGTGATTAAAGTACAAAATAAGATCTGTAAAGAATTAAAAGGAAAAGAAAAAAATGAAAACATTAAACAAGCAGTCGAAGAAATATTAGAGCAAATACACGACGTGATATGTATCTGCGATCTAAGTCTTTTTTTTCCCGATTTTTTTCTCTTTTTGCAAAGATTTGCAAGGTAATACTTTTTAACTTAAAATTGGTTACTATTCGTTATTCAATTATTTTCATATATACAGAATATAGAACAACGAAGAAAGAAGAGAAAAAGAGAGAAAAATATAGAAAAATTGAACCATTCAAAAAAAATAATCGTTTCATCAATCGTGAGAATAAAATACACTATTCGACAGAATGATCAATCTCTCTGGTAACATGAATATTTTGAAAGTGTTATCGACCGTTTCTTGCTATCATTTCAAGATGTTGAAAGTCAACATGTTTGAAACATCCATAAAAATGTAAATTGCATTTCCTTCAAACATATACACGTTATAAGACGAATTATTCAATCGGTCTGATATGTCAGTATATTTGATAGGAAAGTTCGAGCAACATTTTTGTGTAATTCTATCTGGATAATTCGAATTCCATTCGAACTCACAAAATTCAAAGATTTTTCCTACATCCCATCGCATGGATACAAAGATATTAAAAAAAAAGGTTAACAGTTGAAAAGGCTCTCAGAATCACTTTAAACTGCCCATGTTACTGAGAGACTGTCGGACAGCGACATTGATGACGTGACTAGGGCTTTTTCGGCGATCTTGTGAATGAGTATTTTGTAGAAAAAGAAAATGAGAAAGTTGTCGCGACAGAAGTGAGTGAGAAGCACGGACGCGAAGATACGAGGTATTACAACGAAGGATAAAGAGAAATATAGATAAATCAAAAACTCTAAAAGAAAATGACATTTTTTTTTTTTTTTTTTTCCGTTCAAAACGCTCACAATAATTATATGGAAAATAGAGTAAAAGGATTCACCTTACAAAAGACTAGCCTTTAACGCGGAACAACCCTCTAATAGATTAAGAAGGAGAAACCAGTGGCGGATTTAGCGTAACTGCCGCTGTGGGTTTAATTGTGTGTTATTTTTCACTGATGAATATTTTAACTCATTTCATTTTTCTTTTTTCCAACTCTGTTTCTTCATTTCTCCTAAATTTGCCGCCCTGGGCAAGTGCCCATTTTGGCCGTATGGTAAATCCACCACTGGGAGAAACATTACATAGCTTTAAATAAGGATGAAAACAAAAATGATGTTTTCCTATCACTTCGTCTTCGCGTAGGTAACAGATTCCGAACAAAATCAACATAAAATTATATAAATTAATAAAGTAAAATGCTCAACGTTCTTAGAAGATAATTATTTAGGAGTAATAATCAAGAAGAAAAAAAAAAAAAGGAGATTACAATTCTGCAGGCGTTAACAAGAGTTTCAAATCAGTCACTAGGTAATAATTTTCGTTTTTCTGGCTTCTCTAATCGCTTTCTCGATTTGACCCCCCGCCCCGAGACACAACATATAAACACAACTACGCAATAATATCGCATCAAAAATCTTTGATTAACAGGAAAAAAATTCACGTGAGTTTTGGTCTTTCCATTTTATGAGCTCAACTCTAAAAAACACATTTCATGTGATTAAAAAGAATAAAGAGAAGAAGGAAGAAGAAAGAAAAAAAAAAAAAATGACAAACCCCTCTCACAACCATCTACTGTACACCATTTTTTTGTACTATCTAACTATACATACATCCTTCAGTTCGTCCACGGCTTTGCGTGAACATTATTTTAATAACGATAACAACGAAAAAGTGCGAGATACAATTTCGTAAGGAAGAGCAATAGGTTCATGAAAGAGTCAAACAAAAAGTGAACAGACGCAGAGGGGGAAGGGGGAAAAGATAGCACGTCGATAAATTAAAACGAATATTACGATTAAAAATAACGGTTTAATAGAATTGGAGACGTCAAAACGATATCCGCTTCTGCTACGACGTAGCGGTCGAAGGTGAATTCAGCGGCTCGTGCTTTCCGCCACAAGCGCCACACGATACGCCGCACAGATGACAAACTTTCAACACCGGGTAACACCACAGACACGGTAATAATATTGAAAGGAAGGTCAAACCGATCCACCTTCTGGTGCAGCCGCTGTCGGACGTATCGCATTCGCACGGTTGAGCAAAATTGCCCTCGGAGTCTGCCATGCAGTGGTAGACCACGGTTCGAGCGCACGGTATGCAGCTTACGGTATCGATACTCGTACGTATGTAATCCGGGGCGTACTCGCAACTACCCCTGACATTCTCCTCCGGGGTGTATCTTTTACGGCAGTGCTTACAGGTTAGTCTTTGCGGCTTTTCTCCTTTCGACGAGAATTTTAATTCGTGTTCCGCTAATTTTTTCTTATACATAACAGGTGAATCTAAAGGAGGAGGACCCGAGGACAGCGTCGGAGGCGGTGGCGAGACAGGCGACGGCGGTGGATAACCTATGGTTCGCCCTTTAACGGAATCGGACACCTTACTCGTTTTATGGTGATGCTGCTTAATATGTGACGCAGGTTGATACAGACTATTTTGTTCGTTCGGCGTATTTATTGGTTTTTGTCGATATGATTTTAATTCGCTCTCCGAAACTGAGACTGGTGGTGTACCTCTTAACGATGAGGAATCCGTTGACGTAGGTGATACATGCCGACTATTTACTTCCGGTTTCTTTTTGTTATTGTCAATTTTGTACGGAAGTTCAATAGCCTGTTGGAAAAATAAAAGAACACATTTAATAGTAACGATATAGTATGGATATAAAATTTCTTTCGCAGAAACGAACGTTAATGTAAGAAGTTTGCCAATACAGAGACGTCCCTTCAACCATAATATACTCGTCAACCCCCGTCATTGGTTACGAAATACTCCGCCGCCAACCAACGTTGCGTATTTTCGCTTTTTACGGTTTTGAATATAAAAGAGAACTCGTTTGAACGGATGTTACGTTACGTCATCATTACTAGATTCGTAGGAAGTTCTTTGTATTTTCAAAATTGAGAAAAACGTGAAACGGAAATACATGTAACGACATAAGGTAAGGGAAGCGGCCGCAGGAGCATATGAAAATTAAATTGAAAAGGGAACACGAGCGAAAGAAATTAATTTCGGTTAACAAGATGATAAAAAGATGAAAATTTCGAAACGTGGAAGTCCGAGAACACGTGAGCAACGATTTGGACCGAAAACAAGATTAGCTTCGACGATGTGAGAGAAATTAGTACAGGAGGACGTAAGTTTTCGCACTGAGGTAAAGGAAGACTTTAAGCACGGGACAGCGGCGTAATTTTGTGAGAAAGTACGTGGACCAAAGGTTGTAATTACACGATAAAAGTGAAGTGGCTTCAGATATACTAAGGAGCAGCTTTTTTCATGAAGAAATTTCCTATTTTTGATGGTCGATACAGATCAATTATTTGATCAACATTTTTCGGAGTCACTCTCGTGTCATACACTTTGATCAAGCAGCAGTACGAGCTACCTCCTTCGATAGAGTTTCCTACAATTCCCAACTTCTAGTTTCAGACTACAAACAACATTCCTCTCGTAAAGTCATCTTACAAACATGGAACTCACCCTGGTCAAATTAATTACAGAAAGAGAGTTGTTCGCCTGAGTTTTTCATTTATCAACAACCCTCCTTCTCTAATATTACCCCCGCACGTAAAAAATAGTGTCTATCGAATGAATTACACCAAATCAAAAGAACCCTGTTCCTCCGGTCTTCTCTTTCAACTTTGAATAGGCCACTCAAGCATCACTCATTCTCACCTCATCACTCCAAAAGTGCTTCTATCGTCGTAATCAAGACCTCTTCATCGCGTCCCTAACTCCTCCCCATTCGGGTATCCATAGACATCCGAGGCCTCACTCATTAATTTTTAAAATGATAATTCCGACATTAATACTCTCGTTTTCCAAAGCCTCTGATTAACCCATTTCTTTACTGATATCTAATCATCAAAATATTATGTAAGTAAATACTAAATATGATTGTACGAAACTAAGTATAGCTCGGGAGAAAACTGGCTCATTTTGCCCATAATCACACGATAAAAGTGAAGTGGCTCCAGATATACTGAGGAGCAGCTTTTTTCATGAAGAAATTTCGTATTTTTGATGATTGATAGAGATCAATTACTTGGTCAACATTTTTCTGAGTCACTTTCGTGTCATACATCGCTCGAAATTCTAAATTTCTTGGAGGACCTAAAAACTCCGCTCTTCTGATCAGCTCCTCAGCTATTTTCTTTTCAAGGAGCTCAGGAGCTGCTCTTCAATCAAAATGACAAAAAAAAAAAAAAGAGGAAAAATTCGATTAATCTCAAAATTTGATAATGATAAAAGAAGGCTGACAATGGCGTGATATGGGCGAAATTAATAATATTAGCTCTGCTTGTTTTTTTTTCTCCTTGAGGCTTCGCTCAAAAGATCAAGAGCTTTAGCTAGCTCCGGCTCCGTTGCAAAAATCCATCTCTTTCGCTCTGCTCCGCTCTTTGAGAAACTGGAGCCAGGAGCTGGAGCCGGAGCCAGAAATCAATGGTTCCCCAGGCTTGCAAAATACAAAGTCACAAAGAGAAAAACTAGTTCCGGCTCAGTTCTGTCGCTTATTCGCGCCTGTAGTGCGATCATCAACTGGAGATGAGTACAATCTGGAAAATAGGTATCTTCCACAAGTACGTCAAAGCCTCCATTCTCCTGATCGTTTCATCTGCTTGGCCAAAAATCAACTAAATTAAGCCAGTAGACTTAGCCGGAAGTCAGTTGAATTTTTGCAAAATCTAACAGCGGTATTTTCGGCTGCAATACTCTTTGAGATAGAAGCGGGCTGAGAAAGAAAAAGACGATCCCACAGAAGAGGGTCCTCGCACCTCTAGATCAACTCCATTATCAAATATTAATTCTCTAATTTTAAAACTATTACACGGGTGGGTTTATTGCAAAAATTACCGCCCCACCGTCCACAAACCCAACCGAACTTCAGGCGCAGATCCAGAACGTCATGAGGAGGGGGGGAGGGATCACGCTGGCTGCAAGGACCTCGAGTTGGGCCATACTTGGTTTTTCTTTCTCCAAGTGAAGTTTTTTTTCTATAATTTAGGAATTGTGGGGGGGGGAGATTCCCCCGCGGATCCGCGCCTGGAACTTCGACCTTATTTATAGATTTTGAACGACTACGCAGAAAGAAGTGGAGTTGTACATTACCGAGAATGGATACCAAGAGCTGAAGAGTATACAGGGACAGGCTAAAAACCATGTTGGAAGAGCACTATGTTCGTGATAATGAAAGGAAGCTTGAGGGGAATTCGGTAGCACCTAAATTAAAAAAGCTAGCGAAAGTCCACAAAATGAACCGTCCTAGTAGCATTCAATCACCATGCTACAGGGTGGCAAAGAATCGTGGTCAAACTACGATTGTACCCAGACAAGGCATCAGAAATAACAAGGAGCTAATAAGAGCGATTGGACAAGATGGAAATCGAGAGTAACGATAAACCGAACTCCTAGATGTGACGAACATGTTTGGTAGCACACCGAAGAAAGAATTTCTCACTCTGCTGCGACCATGGGATTTCTAACGGGCTAAAGTACATCAAAATAAAGGAAGAAGTCGTAGGCCACAACTACTAACGATTCACAGAACAAGTTTTCTACCCTCCACAATTAACACAATCAATGAATGAGGGTTTGTCGCTATCCTTTACCGGACATAATTTCTTCACGCTTCTCCATTGAGAATCCAATCTCGCTCTAAATGGGGACGTTTTTCGTACCCGTGTTTAATTTAGGGACTTGAAGAATCTAGCCGATCTTCATCGAGAACCCGCTCTCACTCTTTGGAGACGTCTTTCGTATCCATGTATAATTTGGAGACTTGAAGAATCTAGTCAATCTTCAATACCCGTACAGAAAGAGGCTTGAAATTATCAGAACGTGACGTCATGATGCGAGTTTGGAAACCTGTTCTATGAGTCAATTTGGTTCTAATAATATTAGCTCTGTTCGATTATCCACACCCTGTTTGGTCGAGGTATTTTTGGTGTAATTTCAGTGTAACACAATAATTACGTTATTATTACACCGAGTATAAACAAAAGTGTTGGGTTTTCAATGAACAAATCGAACGTTTTCTCAACCTTCCGAGAAAAACAACGTGGTCAACGAGCAAACTCCGGTGTCAACCCTACTCCAGAGGAAGGTTGAAATTTTTGACATGTTTCATGACTTTGCTCTGGCCTGATCCTACCCCGTAATTCCGAAATTTGCGTCCGTACGTCCGTACAACCATGACCTTGACACTTAGAAGAATTTCTGCTCTAGACCTCCCCCCCTTACCTCGTACCCTAATTCCGAAATTTGCGTCCGTACGTCCGTCCAATCGTCTGCTGTATACTAATTTACAGTATACTAGGATTATACTGTCAAGGCTGAATAAACGGTATACAATGTTCCGTAATATATAGGATACAGGCCTTCATTATACTAGGGCTAATATACAGTATACGAGGTTCCATATTATACAGTATACTAGGCTGAGCTTCATTATACTGAACCTGGAGTGGCTCTAGCAGGGGTGCGACAGATCCCTCTTCGACTCGTAAGACAGTCACGAAGCTACTTTCCAAGTCTCCCTCTTATCAACTATTAGTATAAAGCTAGGATTCCTAGCCTAGTTCGTCTAATATACTGTATGTTGGCTCCGTTCCTTCAATGGACCAGATATGCAACGCCTCAAACACCATATTTATCTATGCAACAAACTAACACACAAGCTTCATACTAAGTCTAGGAATCCTGTATACTGTATCCTTTCTGAAGCATTCTTTATACTAGGCTACAGCTTAGCCATTATAAACCTAGTATACAGTATATCAGGTCCAGTAAAATGAAAGCTTAAGAACAGACCAAGAAGTGGGCCCACGTGAGTTCAGCTTTCATCATATATACTTAATATACAGTACTAAACCTAGGAGAGTGAGCTTTAGGAAGCCATACCCCCAAAAATTGTATACTACACTCATAGTAGACCATGAAGGCCAAAGTGAGCCCCTAAAAGCTATTGGCTTAAATTCTAATGGATACCCGACCTATAATAGACCAAGAAAGGGGGCGACCTAACGGAGCGAATGAGTCCTCCAAAAGCCATTAGCCTAAAATATTCTGAACTAGACTTATACTAGAACAAGGAGCGGGACGAACGAGCGGAGCGAGTGAGGCTCCGTAATCTCAACAGCCTGAAATATTATACTAAAGTAGACTTATACTAGACCAATTAACACCGGCGTCAACCTGAATGTAACCTTGCTGGCAAATCAAACATTCAACACCAAACTTTGGAGTAGCCTGAAGAACAAATCGAACGGCCAACCTGACTAAAAGTGTTACTCGGTGTCGAAAAGTGTTAACTTCTGTGGATAATCGAACAGAACCCTATTAAGAATTGGAATTCAAACTTGGAGTTTCGAAGAGTCTATACTTTTTGTGTCTACTGTCATACAATGTAGCTTGAAAGTCGAAATAAAAATGCCCGGTGTCCGCCGTCGGCCTTTCGTCCAAACGGTCAGAAACCTAACTCTAGATAGGACAAAATCTGACCTAACTATACGAGGGGGAAACAACTAATCGAACACTGATTCTAGTTCCACTGACATAAAGAAAGTTTATAAAATAAATGGGTCATTCATTAGTCATGTAAGAGCCTCAGGGGAGCGGGGGAAGGGGTAGACAGCCATTCTTACGTACGTTTTTCAAAAAGTTAAAATTACCAGAATTCATTCGAGCGAACGAAAAGAATGATGTATTAACAATTTGAAAATTCAGATAAAAAGGTTTTCTCCTTAGTCCTTCTTCCTTTAAAATCTCAGTCAAAAAGTTTTGTAGATAGGCTTCGTGAGTGGTGGGGTGGGGGGTCAGAAATAGTCAAATTCGACCCTACGTAATTAAAGAATGACCTCTCAAGATAATACGCGTAAATAAAACATTGATCATTTAGTCCCTCTTCTACCAAGAGTCAGAATTTTATTTTTTCAAGTCCCTTTCCTATAATGTCTCAAATTTTCCCAAGTCCTCCTTCTATCATGTACTACGGCTTAAAAGTCGAAGTTTTTCCAAGTTTCTCTTTATAAGCTGAAAGGTCGAAATTTTCACAATTCCCTCTCCCTCCATATGTTCGGGCTTGAGAGTCAAAATTTTTCCAAGTTCAATTCGAGCTATATTAGATGATAGGAGCAGTGCTGCCGGATATTTTGAAAAATCCGTATCCGCCACTTTTTCTACACCTAAAAACAAATTTCTACCGACCTATCAATAACGATCAGGAAAAAAGTATCTCTCATATTGCTAACTCAGGTACTTTTCTCTTGATCGACTCAATGTTACAGAGGACTGCGGAATCAGCCATCAACGACCAGGAGAAAAGTATCTCTCGAGCACAAGATATTCAAATTTTACGCAAAATCCAAAGAATAAATTCGTGGAACAAAAATCCGTAGAACTGGCAGCACTGGATAGAAGGGGGACTTCTACCATTCTTGTTTTAGTTAGACAGTATAAAACAGCGGCGCTCCTATAGAACAGGTTTCCTGTCAAAATTTTGACTGATGAGCAGAAGAGGAAAGTTGGATGACAGGGACTTGAAGAAGTATCGGATTAAGGACGGAGGTAAGAAAAGACACCTGACCTATAAGAAAGAATTTAGAAAGATACACATCTACAAGCAATAAATGGCAGACAGTTGCCTGAGTTACTGATTTTGTAAGACCAGACAATGACCCATAATTTTTTACTCCCCTACAAGTAAGCTAAAAGGATAAATAAATTAAAGCTGGAATACTTCTTTGTCACTGAAGGAGTCGAGGGCAAGAATTATTTCTCATAATTTCGAAAAATGCTCAATCGTTTTTCCTCGGGGCAACAAAATGATAAGTGATGAAGGTTACATCGTTATTCTGTTTCAAATCATGCTCACCTTATTATCAGTATACTGAGGAAAACGGAACAAAATAAGTTCTAAAAATACCCATTCATTCCCACAATTATCAACTTTCTCCCAAGATTTAATTTGTCAATTTTTAAATGAACAATGAAAATCGAAGATTTGAAATGACCCAATAAATTCAAAGGATCCGTAAAGACATCCCAATTAGTTGAACAGATGCGCAAGATTAATACGAAGAAGTGCCTCAGTTTCTTCTTCGCCTTCTGCTCTCTATTCGTACATTCTCGATTTTCCTAAGCAGAATCAAAATGGTGTTGAACACTCACCCTATCTAGCCAAAAAATCGGAATACATACGCGAGAAATCAAAATCATTGCATCATCTTTCACACTAGGTGGAAGAGACGAAATGTCTGCGAAAAAAGCCCGATTAAAATTCGAAAAATACTCCGAAAAGACTCCAGTTCAACGTCCGCCTTACATGTCATCTATCTCACAATCGACAACGCCATATTTTTTTCTAACGTATCCTTCATAAGAAGTGTCAGAAGAAATTTTGAAAAACTTGTGTTCATATCGTGCCTCTAAAAGATATTGGCAAATTTCACAGTTGAAAAAAAAAAAAATACATCAAATCAAACTCACCATGAAAACGTCGTTATCACATTCATGACCCACGGAGGTAGGTAGCAGATCTATTCCTGGAAAAGATATGGACGCGATTAAATTGAAGAATGAATCGCAGGCTAGTAGTAATGGGGGCGGAAAATAAAATTCCAGCCACACAAAGAGTAATTCAGCGGAAAGTTTTTCAGTCACGAATAATTACCTGCTGACAATTCTACTAAAGCGCCCATAATACCGCGATCGAAAACACGACCGTCTGCTGCCGTTTGAAATATCAAACCCACGCGTTTTCCACCATTATACCAATTATGAAACGTAGGCATCACTTTGTTGTATTCAAAATCTTTACACACGACGCAACGGAAAACCAACTGAAAATAACAGAAACGTACAGAACTTTAGTAACTCGATTCCAACATCGTAACAGACAGTCAAAAAGATTATATTCTACGAGACAAAGTTACAATTATCAACGTGCGCTGCAGGTTTGAAAACCTTGCCGCAGCATTTCACCCTCTAAAAATGAGCGTCCTAAATATCATTGCTAGCTTCCTCCGACTCCTCTAGCTGAGATCCAATCAAAATTACTAACTTTGGTCCGCTTATTTATTGGGTCATGGAACTCTCAGCCGAGGTTTTTCTCTGCTCTTATCTCGTTGAGATTTCGGAAGCTTGATATCAACCTTGCTTTCAAGTCTAGTATCGATAGGTTCTCAATCTTCAAGCTCTACGTAAAAATTAGTTTCCTTCAGTATCTGAATCACCTCAACATCCACTGATCTCAAGACCCACAGCATTTGCTCGTCACTTTTTCAGCCACACCACGAGTATTACCAGCACTTTGACCTTCCACCCATCATCTACTCCATCGATATTAGCTCAACTCGCTACAAATATTTCCACTTTCACTTAGTTTTTCAAACTTGCACGGGAGAATGTACTTGGTGCTCCCTACACACACATCATCCTCCAAAGTCTAGCTCGAAACTCATTTAAGCAGGTGTAGGGTGGGGTTGAGTCAAGGACATCTAATGGCTGTTGTCGCTCTTTTCTTGAACTCGACAAATAAAATTTTCACGCCATCCTCCTCAACAACTGCCAACCCAATTTTAGATCTTCCCTCTTTTTCGGCCTTTTTACTTGAAACTTTTTCTAAATTTCAGGATGATGGAAGGGACACGCGTCCAGCGCACGGACAATTTTCCTTTTTCTAAACAATCATAATTTGATAAGATACTTAAGTACAAAAGACAACCACTTACTTCATCATCGATTAACCTATTTGCGTATATGATAAATTCATATCTTCCATTATTCATCGTAGTATTATTTATTGATCTTTCCGGACAACTACCGGCTGGCGCACCAGGTAGTGACGACATGGACGTTGCTGCGGGTGCATCAGGTATGCAGGTCAGTATCGGAGGTCCTTGAACAGGACGCTTGACGATGCACACGTTCGACAAGCCTCCAGCACCTATCGGTACCCAGCCTTCTGAATTATCGTCTCTCTCCATTGCAACGGCACGAAGCCGCACCAACACCGTCCCATTGCAACCACTGCGAAAATAACAAGTAAATACATGAGAAACACACATCAAATTTGAAAGTACACATAATCGATAAGGTGGTTTGAATTCCTCGCCAAGAAAAAGGAAAAAGTTTGATGTAATGAACAATGCCAAATATTCTCAAATGGTTACAAATGACCTCTGTAGTCTCAAGCTCGCAAGAGTTTTCCAAGGGTTCAACGATGTTTGGTTGTCTACACCATCATGATCCACAAACGCCAGTGGCGGAAATAGATCGGGGATGCTGTCCACGAAAAAAATTGGAACTTCCATCATTTGATTCCGATAGATTTTTGAGCTATTTTCTACTCCCTCTTTCTGAGATTGGATCTGAAGATTCTGTTCAACAGTTTTTTACAATAGCACGTGTAGGACAATCCAGTGAGATGATGGAGGACAGACTGACCAGACAGATCCTATCGCTTCAAAGACTCAACACCCGCCAGATATAGATGAAATAGCAAGACAAAAGGCTTCGTTCTTTGGAAAATATCAACAGTCCTCGCGATGGATACAAACTTCTGATTGACCTTGACCTATATTAAGGGCCATCCCAGAATGTCATCTGAATGTGCCAGGTTCCCAACACGATTAGGCCCATGTACTCTTCATTCAAATATGTACCGTTGACTAACGAGAGAGATCATTAAAGAAAGGCTAGTCGAAGTCTCGAAGATGAAAGATGTCCCAACAGGCTGCCTACTTTACCAACGTTAACTTGGACGGATATTCAATTTGGTATGAGGAAATATTTGTAACCAGCTTCCCTCACGTAAAAGACAAACTAGGTCCAGCAAATTTGACAATCATCATCACGTACATATTTTGATATTTGATAATCGATATTGACAGGAGTTGAATATAGGCTAATCAAGATAAGGAATTCCTACTTCACAGTGTACAACTTGGCATAATAATTAGCAAAGCAAGATGATACCACACTACGAAAGATAAGGAATTACACCTAATTAAGCGTCTGCTCTCGATTAACCAAACAGATATGTACCCACGCGACCTAAAGCTATTTAACGATAAAGATATTCATTCACTCTTTCACCTATATATTAACGATAAACGTACAGAAAAATAAAAGAAATGAGAACAACGGGACCGTATCAATGAATATCGAAAGATAAGCAACTTCCGTAATCAAATCAATCAAGCGTCAACTCTATTTCCGTTCGGCGTCTGGCTCGTGATTCAGATAATTCGAATTTTACCGAGAGAAAAAAAAAATGTTTGAATTCTTAAGAAAAAAAAAAATTACGCTCTGGCAAAGAGAAATAACGAACCGGGGTAATCAATCGGTGTACTTCGAACGACATGTTTTCAATCGTTTTAAACGTCAAGAAAGCCAGCGTGTCCAAGGCTGATTTACGTCCCGCAAATTTCCCGCAATAATAAATTTTGCGAGCAAAAAATAGATCGGCGAAAGAAGAAAAACAATTCAGAAAACCCTATTCGCTCACGTTTAGGTCTTAATTTCTCTTTCGGCCTTTATTACGAACAGTGTCTGTATAGAATGTATCGTAATGAAGTTTTGTTTAAATTTATCGACTTCTGTCCACACGTTGGAGTGTCGAGCTCAACTGGAACTGGCATTTACTATTTTCCATACATATCCTATTATTGTGACTTATGAAATGCAAATTGGCGACGATATTCACGATCCGCACAATAGTCAACAATTTGAAAGCTTTTCATTCTGATGAATTTTAATCGAAAATAGGTATACAACAGTATAGTTTCAAATTGGATGCACACGAGGCATCGTGAGGCAAGCGTGATTTCCTCTCGAAATCCGGTGTGCAACACTACTAATGTTATTAGGCTTTGTTAGATATTTTCTTTGGTTAAACGGTTATTTTTAGTCATTTTTATCCGAGAGATATAACCAGCGACCGGATGCGTAAAGAATAATCAATAGTCCATCGACAATCAATTATGCAGAACACGGAAGCCCCTCATGCTTGTTTCTTACTAATTAGGTTGAAATTTGCGAGGTCGAATCGTCTGTCTGCAGGAAATTTCGGTGAAGGGATTTCAATCTCTTCTGCCTACACCCGAAACTCATGTCAGGCGGTATTGAAGTTATTCCATTTCGCACACCTAAATTGACATTTCGCCCTCGCATACTTGGTGAGGGAATCTGGAAGCTCCTCGTTCTTTTCAGGAGATCTGCAGGGAAATTTTTGGTACAAGGGTATTCTATTACTACCTCATGTCAATAGTTCTCAATATCTCCAACTTATAGAATCGATTCTGTTATCAACGTGTTTCAAGAAACAATTCCTACTTTTCGTAGACCATCGACAATCAATACAGAAGCGGCTGTAGTAAAAAAGGGATAGAGGCTGCATGTTGTTCACTCCTGAAGAGCAGATCTAGGAGAGAACAAAAACTTCATTTCCAGCATCACTTCTGAAATCCTCCCACCTATTCCGTGACGTACTTCTATTTCTTGATCCTCTTGGTTCTTATCCTCGAGTTTCAAGTTACCCATTTACTAAAGTCAATTTAATGAAGCCATATCTTCAGGAAGAAGGACGAGCCTCACACCCAGTGCTGCCAGTTGATAATTTTGGAAATCCGTACCCGCCATTTTTCCCAACACCAAAAACAGATTTCTACCGACCTATCAATAACGATCTGGAGAAAGGTATTTCTGGTACCCACAACTAAGGTACTTTTCTCTTGATCGACTCAATGTTGATAAGATTGCGGTATCAGCAGGAGAAAGGTATCTCCCATACGTGTGTCCAAGGTCCTCTTCCCTTGAGCACAAAGAAACGGCATTTCACGCAAAATCTGTATTTTTTTGGGAACAAAAATCTGTAGATTTGGCAGCACTGCTCACACCCCTCCCTTAAGGATCGACAAAGTAGACTAGTATTCATTGTACAATGCATAATTAAGTAGGTCAGAGCCCAAGGAGACATTTTCAGGAGGGGGGGGGGATAAGTTCTTAATGTCTGGTGTATATACGGTAGCATTCTCAGCCTAAATTGGGCCAAAGTTTGCAGACGTCTCACGCGAATTCCAAAATCGATGAAGGTTGACGAGGTAGAATTTTTCCAAGGAAAGCACGGGTTTACATCTCACGGAAATTCCGAGATCAGGGCAGAGGGTCAAGGACAGGTTCAGGAAAGATTGTAAAAGAAAAGAAAACATTTTCTGGCGTAGCCAAATGAATAAAGATCATGTTTCATGTCTTTCATAGTGCCTAGTTGCTTTTGGAAAGCTGGTCTAGTCTTTCAAGCTAATAGCTTTTGGGGGTAGCTAGGGCTTTTCGGGGGGGGGGGAAACGAGCGGAGGTCCAGTTTAGAATATTTCAAGACTAGTATACCTAATCCTAGTATAAACCTAGTGCAAAAAATTTCAAGCTAATAGCTTGTGGGGGCTGCTAGTGGCATTCGGGGGCGGGGGGTGAACGAGCAGTTGGCCGGGTGGACCCATGAACGCAAATTTCAGAATCAGAGGTCAGAATAAAGACATGAAACATGTCAAAATTTCAAATAATAGCTTTTGAGAGGCTCACTTGCGGAGGTTCAGAATATAATCCTAGTATGAAGCTTATATGAAAACTTTCAAGCTGAAAGCTGTTGGAGGCCGCTAGTGGCTTATTACATCCAGCTGAAAGCTGAAAGCCCAAAGCCTAATTCAGCTGAATTTTTACTGATAAGAAGCAGAGCATTGCAGCCAGCCAAAAGCCGAAAGCTAAAGCCGAAAGCCAGCTGTATTACTCATGTTTCTTCCAAGCTGAAATCCAAAGCCGAAGCTATATTTTTCAAGTTTGTAAGTTTAAGTCAAGCCGGAGTGTTTCATCAAAACAGCCGAAAGCTAGAGCCAAAAGCCGAAAGTCAGCTGTATTTTTTAGGTGTTTCCAAAGCCAGAAGCCAAAGCCAAAGTTGTATTTTTCAAGGTTCTAAGTTTAAGCTGAAAGTCTAAGCTGTATGATACGGCTGCAATGCTCTGATAAGAAGGACGCTAAAAGCTGGCTTTATTCCAACCTTCCAAAGCCGAAAGCTGAAATAAGCCAACGTTTTAGCTTTTTGTAGCTTTTCCAGTTTCTAGAAAATAATTTTCAACAATATCTCTTATTTCCACCAGAGCGTTGAAGCCTGCACAGTCATGAAGTCAACATGAACACAAGCTGAAGAGAGGTATCTTTCACAAGTGTTGCAATGCTCCCATTCTCCTGATCATTTCTTCTGCATAGTCATCTCGCACGACACTGATCAGCCAAAAATTGGCTGAATTAGGGCACTCGAATTAAACTAAAAGCTACTTGTACTTTTCAGAAAGCAGAAAGCAGAAAGCCATATTCATCTTAAGCCAAAACTGGAATTTTTGGCTGCAATACTCTGCTTTTGAAGGGCTCTCTCGCGGAGGTCCAGTTTAGAATAATCCAAGAGAACTAATAGCTTTTAAGCGACGCTAGTGGCTTTTGAAGGGCGAACGGGCGTGGAGCGAGAGAGCTCTTTTTCGTGATCTAGTAAAAGTTCAGTTTAGAATATTTCAAGGCTAGTATAATCCTGGTCTAAAGCCGGTATAAGAAACTTCAAGCTAATGACTTCGGGAGGCCGCCAGCGGCTTTTGGGGATGACTCGCGACACTTTAGAATACTTCAAAACGTAGTACAATGAAAGCTTCAGCCTAGTATATGTCTAGCATACAAAAAGGTCAATGGGCTGGACGGATGGACGCACGAAAATTTCGAAATCAGGGTAGGGATCAGGATTTCAAAATTTTCACGAGTCCCAAGGTCATTAATTGCACGGTCGCACGAACGCAAATTTCAAAATCAGAGATCAGAGCAAAGACATGAAACATGTCAAAAAGTAGGTCTTCGAAATCGGAAGAGGGGAGGGGTGGAATTTTTCAAGTCGTTGAATCATGGAAGCACGGCCATCTCACGTTAATTCCGAGAGACTGTCAAGAGAAAAAAATTACGGTACGAAGACCATCGGAGGCTGTTGTAAACGCTCACGAAAGCCACAGCCGTAAAGTAGAGAACCTCGTACATTCCGGAAATCAGAATGGAGGGGAGGGGTGAAGAGAAGTTTTTATCCCCTCATTCACGATAATATTCAACAGCCTAAATTAGATCAAAGGTTGCAGACATCTCACGTCAATTCCAAAATCAGGGTATGGGATTTAGTGAAGATTGTAAAATAGAACGTAAAGATTACAGGAGGCTGTTGCAAACGCTCACTAAAGCCACAGCTGTTGGGTCGTGAATTCATGATCTGAATTTCCGTCAAGTTACCCTGGCTTTTTTGGATATCTTTCTGAGATTTTGGAGTTTGATACGGAAAACAAGTTATTAAAAACGACAGAAAGTTCAAAAATTTGATAAAATACTAAGCTAAATACGTAGATGATATCCTAATTGTGTAGTCAGGCATTATTCGGCAATACTAATTCCTTCTGAAAACGAATACGACGAATAAGTAAGAGAGGGTAAATGAGAGCATCAACTCTTTGGACCTGACACTCATACTGAAGAAAAATAACCACAGGAAGCCAACACACAACGACACCATTATCTCAAACGACTACTACCACGATCCCAGGTACAAGTAAGTGGCGATTCAGAACTATTGCTGCCGCGAAATCTCTAAATTGAGGTGTGATAAAGCAGATCGCGGCTTCCAATGACTACTCTTGAGGTGTGGTCGAGGGAGTCTTTGAGAAATTGATGGAAGGAAAGAGAAGGACCCATGAGGGCACAATGAGAAGTACTCTGGATCAGTACCTTACATAGAAAAGTACACAACAGGGTGATAGAGGCGTTCAGCGATAATGATGTGAATGTGGACAACAAACCACCCATGTGGAAAAAATAAGCAACAACCAGACGAAGAAAAAGGATAAGAAAAGCTAGAGCGGAGTGCACGAGCTCACTTGTAAACAATGCAAAAGCATCTACATCGGTGAGGTTGGGAGAAAGTTCGACGTCATGAGAAAGGTAAGAAAGAAGATGGTAAGTCACCGTTTGGCAACCTACAATGAAGAATAGCTCGAGGGTGAAGGAATATTTGAAGTCAGACAAGTGGAAAACCGCATGGAGAAAAAAGATAGAGATTACAAAGGCAATAAGGAAAGAAGCTAGCCTCTTGAACAATGTAATCACGTTTGACAGTGAAAGATTCATCTGCTTCGTGATCGAAAAAGTCAAAAAAGGCAGAACCAACCAACATAGGAACGCAATACATAGGTGAATGAACCACACGCGCAGTGCTGTTGTAGTCAATCAGATCTTAGTGTTGGACTGTAAAAACCAAAAAGGCCACGTCCTTTTGTAGCGATACAACTGTGTAACACTCGAAGGTACTCTTGTAAACTAAGAAGGAAGAATTGTACATGTTGAATCTGATCCCAGTCGATACAACGTTCGAGTGCCCTCAAAACAGTGTTTCTCAAGGTTTTCGAGACATGATCTACATGCTTCGCGATCGCCCGAAGTAAAGATAAGTAGTGAGACGCAACCGATACACGTGTATCACGTTTCTACATTTTCGCGATTTCTTCAAAAGATTGGCAATCAACCATACATGCCTCGGCTTTTGATCGGTCGATCGCGATCCACGGTTTGAGGAACACTGCCTCAAAGCCTTGAAATCAAGTCGATCAACAATAAGACATCTCCTCAGGTACCTTAGGGCCTCGCTTTACTGTCACCAAACAATAAAAGTACGATCGAAAATGTCACGGTGGAGTCCCATTCAAACAAATTTCATTTCATCAGCTGATCAGAAGAACAATCGAGCCAATAACGATAACAAAAAGTAGCCGGTCAAGCATTAAAAAATGTTTTTCTGAACGATTGATGTCATGTTGTTCACGTGCCGTTCCAAACTGTACCATTCATCAAGACGAAATATAATACGTCTAATTCAATTACGCAATCGCAACAGCGCACACGTGAAAGTCATTGTCATATCATGGGTTGCTCACCCTCGTGATAATCAAATCCACAATACTCGGGGCGCACCTGTTCATTAGTATTCATTTCCGCGTCAGAATCATTACTAAATAATTTATCTAATGATCCAAAAATAAACGCCGACATTAAGTTTGTCAAAATTCAACCGGAAGATGAACGCACGTAAGTTACAACACAATAAGCTGCACAACGTACATCGTACAAGGTGCATAAACTTCGAACCAAAATTTTCACGTATTTAGATCAGTCTGAAGATGCAGTATGTAGATACATAATAGGTCGGAAAAAAAATTCGACATTATATTGGCATCGCGAATTCGTGAGCAAGATAGCGAGAGATGATAAGGAGCGACAGTTTTTTTCACACCATGTAATTCGAGAATCAGAGGTCAGGCCGATGCACTAAATTTATTTCGTCAGCGCTTACCTTGAGTGAATTATATAGAATTGATGGGGACGAAGAAATTGAGATAAAGTTGCAAAGCATTTGTACACGCTTTGAAATGTAATTCTTTGTATCGCACGCGAATGACGGGACCTCAAAATGAAAATTCAATGCACTCTGGATGCCTCGCTTATACAATTCGATCGACCAAAAGCAATTGAAAAGGACGATCTTAGAACAGAGAGCCTAAAATTTATGAATATTAGAGCATCGTGCGGACTTTTGACCTCTCATCTTAGAAATTTTACGAGAAACAAAAAAGAATTCAAGTGAAGTTGACTTCTTGAAGTTATCGAACATGACAAAAAGAAATGAAGACGAAAAACAAGAAACGAGGGAACGAGAATATGAATTTTTTTCGCTCTTCAATCGATCACGATAATATCCGGCTGAATTTTTCAAGTCACCTTCTCGCATCTCTTCAGTCACATCATATTTTTCAAGCGAGTGTTCAACAATTCCACTGAGATGGAAATCATTTTCCATAAATTAGTAATAATAAAATTTAGGAATGAAAAGCAAGAAAAAAAATCAAGTAGTATGATGGGTACTCGAATCTCTGGCCGGAAGAAACGCTAAGACATGTGAGACAGATAGACATAAAAAGTAAAAATTCAAACGTTTTCAACATCGAAGAACGCGAAGAAAAAGTGTCAATCTAACCAAAAATCCAACATTTCAATCACCAAATCGAGAGCAATATACCTTGACCTTTTTATTGGGTCCATTTGCAACAAGGAAAAGAAAAGGCCTCGATATTCATTAGGTTCGCGGCGACTCTCTTTCAGTCACGCTCGCGCAATTCCTGAAATTCCTTCGTTCTAAACCAGTAGGTATTATCGCCCACTTTCTTTCCCTCTTGCCTTTTTGCTGGAGATATTCTTTACTACCGTCCTTGTCTTCGGGAACGCAAACACTGTCGGCAGGGGTTTTCACTCTCCAACAACATTTAATGTCAATATTTTGTTTACCGGATAATCACGTTTCACGTTTCGCACCCTAATATATCCTCACATTTGTCACGCTTTCTCTTTTCGAAGTTCCAAGATTTTTCTGTACCATGAATAAGACTCGATACGCGGATAGGAATGGAATGAAGAGATTGCGAAAAGTAATATTTTTTTTTCAAAGGCAGGGGGGTAGAATCTTAAGATAAGCCAAAGGATTTCGTCCTGGCTGTTGGCGTCAGCGAAGCTTGTGTCTAGAGGAGACATTTTGGAATGTAAACAACTCACGTTTCACGTCATCGCAGTCTTAACGATTGCCAAGATAAATTACACGGCCTCAAATTCAAAAAGTTTGGAGTCATAGCTTGAAGCTTACTCTATCTACTCGCTGGGTCAAAGAATTTCAAATAAACCACTCCCATTCACAACCTATCACAGATACAAAGATCCTTCAACTCTGACATAGCATCATTTTCGATTTCTCGTTTCCTAATCATCTAAGAAGTAATTAACCTAAAGATAACGGAAAACATATTTTCGACCTGAGTAATCGTTTCATTCAATTTTCACGTGGGTAATACACGTCATCTTCGGGAGTAATTACTTTGTTCGAATAATCTATTTCAAGATTGAACAAGTTCACAATTACGAATTCCGGGTCAAATTTTCTCGTTCAAAATCCGAATGAAAACGTTGTCTTAAGCCATTACAAATTCTCCACTCTTCTCCTCCTAGGTGAAAAACATTTAAGGGCAACCAATAAATACTCATTTTTTGCCGTCGTGTCTAAAAAGAAGCACTTTTCTCAATTTTTCACGTAGACTACTGCCACATATCTCAGAAAAGTTGACCACTCAGTCAAAAGATCCAGGGTACTTGAGACTAAATGAAAGGAATAAAAGAAGAGACGACGAACACGTAAACTTTGAATCGTATACCTCTGTTACGATTTCGTGCACGAGAAATGCTAGATTAAGACCTACGCTCGAGAAAAGCAGAGTCAATTTTCTCAATTCGAATCGACAACTCGCCTCTCAAGGAGCGAAAAATCGACCGACAATATTCTCACAAGGTAACTTAAATGGTAGTCTAAATCAATTCCACGTTCTCGAGGATAAAATTACAGACATTTCAAATGATGACCACTTTGTCGGAATCTGGAAACAGAAAAGCTCGTTGAGACAGACAAGTAGAACGATTCTCAGTCATTGAAGAAGAAAACAAACTCCTTCCTCTTGCGCAAGGCTCGCATTATTCTCCACGATAGTACCACTCAATTTTTTGACACTTTATCGACAATCTACCTCTGTATTCAGCAATTCTTGGCCTCGATAATCTCTCTTGTTTCATCTCATTACAATGAAGTTTATTCAATTATTTACATGAGAATTGTACTGCCGTACGAAGTAGAATTGAACCATCTTCAGAATCAAGGATCCGGACAGAAGTACGCGACCATAAATCGGTTCTCGTGAATACAGAGCGTGATTACCTTCACACTTGCACATGCTGACACTTTGATCAAGCCGACGATCTCATTCTCAGGATCGTTGATATACAGATACGCCAATTCTACTTTGTACGGCAATGTAACAAACCGACGGAGAAGAAAAGTCTGAAAAAATAAAATGCTTATACATTTCACAGCAACCGCAGGACCGCTTCAATCAATTTTCATAAAATCTACGGGACGATGAGTGAGTTTCTCTACGACGACTAACAAATCTTCGATGATTGAAGCTCGAATTATCAGGAATGAGAGAGAAACCGTACCCATTCTTCACTCGTACAACAATAATGATTTCTCCACTTCCGGTCTCTAATACGCTATTGTAAAATCGATAGCCAAAATTTTACAAACCTCGAGTGTCCGAAATTAAATCTAACGGTTCAACGAAATTATTATAGCGGAATCAAACCTCATAAATTCCATGATGCAACAAGAAATTGGCTAACCAGGGGAAAAATGATGACTGTGCAAGTGAAACGTTACCGAAAACACTGACGAATTCTCAACCGCAAAATGAAAGGATTGCCTCGACGACATCACGAAGTTCAGGTCACGGACAAATTCGAGAGCAATCTTGACGATGGTTCGCCAACCTGACAGAATTCGCGAACCGCAGGTACAACCAAAGAGATCGTAACGAGTTACTCACGATAGAGAACCAATACTTCCTCACAGACTGTCAATCGGCTTACGTTTCCTCGGCATTTTCAAATGATGGACGAAATTTTTGGCGAAGAGTACCACCTGTCCTTAAGGGTGAAATAAAAACCATCAACACTTACTTCATGTCTCACCGGAACAGCGCTTGAATTGATAAGCAAAAACTTGAATGAGAATTTTGGGCTAGTGGTGTGTAATCTCATACTACCAATGAAATCGAATTCACGGCGTTACATTTCGCGGGTAATTAGACACATGTAAGTAAATCTGAAAGTAAAAAGAACCTATATTATTAACAACGAATTTAAATCATAGAAATTCCGAACACGTATCGAATTCTACGGTCGAATCAGATCACGTAATGCGGCGAAAATGCAGACTGATAGTATAAGCACTGCTAGAGTTGAATGAAGTGTGTGTGGCAGTATAAGAAATTTAGGAAGAATAATAAGCCTTGTTCGATCAACGTAAAAATGATAATTCGGAGCTCGATAGATACCTACGAGATATAATCCTCGATAAGCAAAAAACTGAACGAAACAAGTCAAAGGTAAAAGAAATAGAAATTATCTCGTAAATGTAATATACCCACATTATATATCATTTCAAAAATTCAGGTGAGTAGGTGTACTATATTTTATTTCGAACCAACACACACAAAAATGTATACGGAGTGTAAAAGTTTATCCGCGATTATGCCAATTATTGAAATTGAAAATAATTCAGTTTACCTTTAGACGCGGTTATTAATATCGCATATAACGGCGTAATCGATATCAATTTAATAATGAAACGAAAAGAACCGAGTTATTTACGCGAATTTTATGAATGAAAACAAAAATATTAATGAGTTCAGCTGCGAATCATTGATACGTTTCTGTCAGTTCACACTTTGCAAGACACTCGTTACAGAATGCCGTGACCTTAAATAATTTCAATGGATTTAGCTTTAAAATACCGATAATGATTAATCGTACACGATTTACTTACTTTTCAATGGACTTCGTCATCCTGTAATGGAAAATCTGTTTAAATTCTCTCCATTTTACTGGTATCACCACCATTTTCGAGGTACATACGAAGTGTATGAAACAAAACTTGCCAAGGCAGGAAGTGAGTCCGCGCATGCGCGTCTCTCGCTGCTAGACCACGCATGATATTCGAAAAACTTTCAATGAAAATCGCGTAAAAAATAGTTCCGAATCATAACGGCGATCTTTCGCGTAAATTCGGACGAAATGATTTTAAAATATTTATTTCGTCTCGTCCGAAACAATAGCGAACGTAAACGAAAGAACAAATTGGCTAAAAAGACCAAATAATTAGTTTCATCAACGAACTCGAGGTTTCGTTCATAAATTACAAATAATACATGAACTACATTTGAAAACATCAATGAATGAATTGAATATAACAACAACGTTAGAGAGCCTAACGTTACCTCTACAGCAGCAGCTATACTTTATTGCGTAATATTTAAGTGCATCGCATTCTGACGTTTTTTTTTTTGTTTTTTATTTTTCTCGATAATCAATTTCCTTCAATACGTTGTCGGAATATTGAGACGAAAAATGCATACGATTATTATTTGTAATGAGTGATTGCGAGAAGGCTAAATTTTTTTCGTTAGTGAAGGAGGGCTATACCATTCCACGTTAGTGGTTATTCATCCTTTTCTATTCAGTGTAGTAGCGAAGCTGTGAAACGAATTACTGTATTACTGCGTCTAGTTCATTCATAATTTTTTTTGTGTGTGAATTGCGGAATCGTAGCGGGACAGTATCAACGTGTGCAGGATCCTTTATACACGTTGACCTGTCAGGAAGAAAGGGATATCGAGTACTTCCGAGACAGTCGATTTTCAAGTTCCTTCTCGATGTGTCACGGTAATTGAAGACGCGTATTTCACGCAGCGCTATTGAAAATTTTCGAAGGAATTATCCTATAATTTATTTTTGAGAGGTCATTGTTCCAGAACTTGAATCAACGCCGCGTTTTATTCTTGAAAATTTCCGTTCGAATATTCGGAACAGGTCATTGTTCTAGAATTAGAATTGAATCATTGAATGATAGATAGTCGAAATTACGCGTTTTTAATAATTTTAGAAGTTAGTCATTATCGGAAGGTTCTTCGAATTAGTCATCGAAAATATACTTTCAACTAATTCAATCAATAATTTCAGTTTCATATTGATTAACTATTCGGTTGGAACAAAAGTCCAAATTAATTATAAAATTGATGCAAGATTTTTCTCTTTCAATTTTGTTGGTCTTATTTTCTCCTGTCGATGGCGCATCGCCGGGGTGATGAAATGAAATGAAAAAATCGAAAACCAACTTCAATAAATTCCGTAGGTAACTTCGTCATTCTCGTTGAAACAGTATCTGATGTCCCCATGGCTGGCATAATAATACCTCTGGCGTACAAAGTTGAATGGACGTTTGCCAATAATGAATCCGAGAAAAGGAGGTTATGGGTGTACTTGAACATAGCCTCTTTTTCTCGTACTCATTATTTGCATATACGTCCATTTAACTTTATACGACAAACCTGTATTATGTCTCCATCATTATGGTGGGGAGTTGCATGTTCAACAGGAATCGAATGAAAATGAATTGCAAATTTTACAGCTGAATCAAAGAGAGGTTGTTGTAAAGTTTAGTGTCCGAACAGAGTCAGTAGTCCAGGTTTCTGTGACGTCAAACAGATAATAACTAAAAGCAGAACTACCCATGTTGTTGATCAACTGGCAACTGATGACGTGTTTCTCGTAGCAAAGATCTCTACTCATGAAATTTGAATATAAACATCAGAATCTTGAAGCATTTTCAGCGTTTGTTCATCAACCTCCAACTATTAGGAAATTCATTATTCTTAATCAGGTAGGTACACGATGACCTCAGCTCCTTGGGTTATTCTTACGAGAGTCAACATGTCACTTGGATCATCGTTGAGTAGTACTGCCGTATAAATGTTGAATTGACGTATCTGCATTATGCCAATCTACTGAACGGTATCATTTGCACAAAGAATAATTAATGTGTGTAGTCGCGGCTAGTTATGTGTGTGCGTGTTGATCCCTTAGTCGGCCTGGAGATACATCAAAATCCATCGAAAAATCTGATGACATTTTTGAATTCCTTGTTGAAAATTAGGAATGAATCTCTTGCGGGAATAAGTCGATTGTATCATATTTTACCACATCTAGAAAACTATTATTCAGTATTATTCGGTTTTCCAGACCGTTATGTTTTGGATATAGTTATGTCAATTTAACTTTGTAGGTACGGCAGAGTAGTGTTTTGCTAGCGGTCATTCGTTGTTTGACGTCACAGAAACCTGGGCTATTTACTTAGGTTTATTCATTTTACGGAAACTATCGAACCTGGAGCATAAAATTCCCTCGGTTCCTTACTGCAGAAAGTCAAATTTAATCAAGACTGTCGTCTTGAAATCATTAGATATACCGGGCAAACCACAACAATAAATGAGCGTGGGTCTCGTTTTACAAAAGCCTTGCGCAGTGAATAAATACCAAATACCGAAATTCGTAATAATATACAAACAAAAACATAATTATATTTCCGGTCAAAAAAAAAATCATAACATCACATTTTAAGTAATAATAACTCTATGCCTCGTTCATTCCTTACTTCTGGTCTGAAAACATAAAAATGTCCACAGAATCTAAGTTGACAATAAGTTATTAGGAACTAACGTGCCGTAAGACGCAATCGAATTGTGACAGACAGAGAAAGGGAGAGAGCAGCATATGTTTCAAGAGGGTTGCATAGGAAAGGAAACCAATTTTCGTTCACTCTCGCTTACCCGACTGACCGACCGACCGAGTACCGAAAGGAAAATCCGAGAATTCCGCAACCATCCTATAAAAATAAATACGGGTAATAATAGTTCACTACCTAACCTCAATCTCATCTCAGAGGAATACGGCATTTTACAGTGAATAAATAAATAAACTATTTAAGAAATCTACTAGGAATCACAAGCACCCAGTCTGCACGCGTATCAAGCAGTCAACATTTGACTTCGCCGCGAATACTCTGGAAACAACGAAGGTCACATAAAAAAAGGTAGTGCTACAATTAGTTCCGGGCTAACAATAGGAGTCCCGTCGACCTCTGCACCCTCTTATAGGTGCTGATGTCTCCTTGTCGAAGTGTTTTGACAGCGATTTTCACTACGTTTCAATTACAATTGAAGAAATAATGGCTCGCTTTGATACAAAATAAACTGGTGTAAAGATTTGGATGGAGCTGATTTTTTAAAGTTTTTGCGGAAAAGTTAAATACATCGACTCTACACGTCGACATCGATTTGACGTCAAACCGACCTCAATTCGTCTCTTCATTATTCGACCGAAGATTAACTCAAAATTAGCACAAAATTGCAGAAGTTATTGGATAGAGTTATTCAAAAACGTCTCTAGAATCACAAAGAGTCAACTCCATAATGGTTCTGGAGCCGGTTGGAGAGCATTCCAAAGAGAATATTGGCTCTCTGAGCATGACATATTGATCACAGAGTGAATAAAGGTCGTTTACGAAAGCATACGAGACACTGATGGCATCACTGAAATTCATTTTTAATGCGTAACTAATTTTTGTAGAAAATTTTGGGCTCCGTCATTTTCGTTTTCGTCAGTTCATATCTTCTGTACAATATTTTGAAGACGTAAGGAAACGACAACGTTGAAATTGCAATATATGTTTTCAATGAACGTAGGTAGGTACGTTAATTATTCTGTTTCCTGCGTACACGAATATGTTCGTTACAAAATTAATTACTTTGCCATATATTCTATACCTCATATTTTTGATAACGAATTCGATGAAGTGATAAACATCCGTTTTAAACTCGTGAACTCGTGAGGAATCGTAATTTACGAAAAAAAAAAAAAAAAAAAAAAAACATTATTATAAAGAACACTTTAACTACGGAAGGTAGTTGTAGTTCGACAGAATTGAGTTAGGCTAGATTGATACATGGCTTGTATGGACTGAACATATCGCTTGTTTCGCCAAGGATTCTTACCCGTCCTTCAGAGTGGAGTAGGTGTGGGTTGCATATGCATTAATTTAGTTTCCTCGAACACCGGTGTCGAGCTTTTCGAGTGTGATTTGTCGGAAGAATATCTTCGGCGAAACCTTCTTCTATAAGCAACTGTCAAGTTGTAGTGCCCTGAAGTACACAAACTTTATTACATGCTCTCCGAACACATTTTACGACTGAGTTTTTGTTGAAGTCACTTCTTCTTCTTTTTGCTTCTTCTTACAGACGTGCAGAGGGTCTTATAAGTCAATGTACACAGGTGTTGAATAACCATGTATGGCTCTTCATTTGCCTATTTCATTGCGTGTCCTGGAGCTTGGTGACTACCAGGCTACTCGGAGCAAGCGCTTTACCGAGCCCAATCTCTTGTGGTAATTAAGCTTACTCACCCACAAATAGGGTGTGCGGTTGGGCCATCATCCCGCCCTCTTTTTGCAGTGCAAACATGTTGCCTGTTCAACTTTTGCCGCTCTTCCTGAGTCAGGTGGAAGCTAACTCATCCACTCATCAAGGTCAGTCCTCAGCTTGACCCCATTCTTTTTATTCTTCTTTGCTTTGAGCATCACCGAATTGTCTTCAGTAAGTAGCTCGACTGCTAGTGAACATACTGATAAGCAAAGAGTTTCCACCAAGACCGTGCGGTAGGTATTAACAAACTTGAGCGCAACTCTTCATTTTTCCACATGGACTGAACATGTACTCAAGGAATAATGCACTTTCTCCATGCCTGCAAGAAATCATTCAATTTTCTTCCTACGATCGTTCCTCTATGACAGAGGTCTCTAATGGTTAGGATGCAAGACCAATACTCTTCCCGCTAACCCATTCAAAACAGCGCCTTCCAGGAAGAGGTAAAGAGTATTTGACCGTAGATTTCAATTTTTAGACTAAAAAACAGTCATGGTAGTCGTCTAATGGTAGTACAAGCTGTTTTCTTTTCTGCTTCTGAAAAATTTTACGATCACCGGCCAGTCAATCCTCCACCAAGATCGTTAGTCTCACCTTCAACTCCCAAACCTCCTATCTCATTCTTCAGAGCAAAATGCCCAAATTCATTGAACGTTCTTGAGTACCCTGTCCCGATTGTAACCGCAAACTCCTCCTACAACTCTACAATAGTCTAATCCGTCCCCAACTAACAGTGGCGTAGACACGATTTTCTCATGGGGGGAGTTTTTTCTCCATTGGGGGGGGGGGGGGGGGGTATTTCCTGAAATTTTTCCTAATTTACATAAAAAGTGGACAAAAACACAGCTTGGAACGGAAAAAAGACATTAAAAATTTGCAAAGGGGGTAATATATCCTCCTAATCCCCCCTTCTATCTACGCCACTGCCAACTTACAAACAACAATCAACAAAATCATCCTGTGCCACACTGTCGGGTCCAAATCGAGACCTCGAACGGATATGCAGGGTTCTTTCAGGGTAACAAGTCATCCTTTCGTATGAGAAACTCCGCCTCCATATTCACTGCCAACCTTTCTGTTACGTTTCCCGGTCTCTCCGTATACTGTCTGATTCTCTCTCATCCTTACTTGCTATTCAGTCCACTAACATTTCGCCCGCGAGGTATGTATATCACGGCCAAAATGGTGATGAAGTATCTGGGCATTTGGTTTGATTTAAAACTCAGCTCCAGACACCATTTCCCGAAGCTATTGGAAAAGGCAGGCAGGGTGAACCGAGGAGGGCCGAGGAAAGTATAAGAAGTATCAACTCCTCCGCTAATTCTACAATTTAATCCTACCCAATATAACGGTTCTCTAGTTTACACACCCTCTTACAAAACTGCCTTAAATTTGTTGGATTCCTCTCAGTCCTCCGGGCTTCGACTGGCCTTAGGCACACTATACGCACCAGTGCCTGACTCAGTCTACATGCTGCACAAGCTTTCCTCCCGTCCACTACTGCGCTCTTCCTCTTAGTGCAAACTTTCTAGCCTCAACAGCTCAACCTCACTCCTTTCTCTCATTTTAATACAATTCCAAACTCAAGTCCCCATTTCCTATTGTTTTATTGACTCTCTCTTGATCAACTCCTATCCCGAACATCCGCGAACAGAAATTCCCAAAACAGCAAATTTTATGTACAAAAAAATCATCAACAAAAAAATTTCCTAAGAATTACTCCAATTCCTTCTCTGCTTCTAGGATGGGTTTGAATTGGGCTCTAGAGCAATACAGTCTTCAATCAGAGTAACATTTTCTATTGTATGAGAAATTCCGCTTCCATATTAGTTGCCAAACTTACCACTATTTTTACCCACTTGTCTTCTTCCCGCACTGATTCTCTCTCGTCCTTCTTTGTTATTCAAGATCCTCATTCTATCATTACTATCGTTTAACGAATCCTCGTCAAGCTCTTGCTCATCTTCTATCCCTTCTCTACCGATACGGGGACCCATCGACTTCATGGAACATGACGCAATGGACCTTGCCGCAAAGCAGTCACTGCCTTCACCTCTTATAACTGATCCCTCCTTCTCGCATGATCACAAATTCTATTGCTGCTTCCTCCCCCCCTCTCCTGGCACGATTTCTGGTCCTCCTAAACTCCGATCTATCAAAAAATCTCCAATTCCTTGGTCTGTTTTAATGTCCTGACGAGGATAAGTCTTCTAACTCGTCTCAGAACAGACAACAAGTGTCTCATTCACTCTTTCCTTCACGCCTCTCACTCTGTTTCTACGTGCATTACAAACTCCTCCTCGAAGAGTCATAAGAAAATCATCAGCACGATGATTTACCTGGCATCCACCCTTTCCGAGCCTAATTACCTCAAGTTTAGCTCAAGGCTCGTTGATTTAATGAATACGTTTTCGGGATTTCTGTCCTATTCTACTTTTTGGGCAACAAATAATTAAAAGTATACATTTTTCAGTCTAGAAATTTTTTATTCATGTACAAACGAAATGGGTTACAAATATTTTGTACTACCCAAAATTTTCTGTAATTGTTTTTCATCTATCACAAAAGCGCGACCCCAAAAGTTTCAACATCCTCTGCACCACGACAAACGAAATATTGTCGAAAATCCGGTACCTATGTTTACGAAAATTATCTCTGCTATTGAAAGGACGTAAACACACGCGTGTCATTGACGATTTGTAGACACGCGGCATCATGCTCTATACTTCCTACGCTTTGTGGAGTGTTTTCCTCAGAGGATCAGGACGTGCTTGACGAGTCGAAAGATATTCGCGTGGAAAAGTAATTCAAAATGATGACAGCAGCGTTCAAACAATGAAGAAAAGTATCCTAGATACGGTAAACATTAGGCGACATCATCCGCAATTCTCATGACTTATTTCTAAACCTTGAATAAAATTTTGCTATAACAAGGATACTGACGGTTGACTGGAAGAAACATTGCAATTGGATTAATGTGCACGACAGTTAGTAAACTCGAAGTGACAACATGGTATTTGAGCTTCACGCATGAAATACTGTACGTGATCTTTTATCAAATCTCATATTAAGAGATCTGTCACAGGTATGATGGTGCGAGGAGTATTTTTCCTCCTACATCCACACTGATATCAAAGGTTCCTACAGTGAAAATGCTCCCGGTGACCCGAAGTGATAGAATTCGATGCGCAGCTGTGATTTTTTGCTGAAATTGCAGGGGCTGCAGACTTGTACATAGAGCTCGCAACACGAAGCAAAATCTATTTTAGATCGTCTTGGATGCGTTCATTTCCTCTATCATACTGAGGGAGAAAAAAATGCCCAGGAATGACGACAATACGAGTAAGAAAGCCAAATGCTAGACAATATAATTTACAAAGTCTTCGTTAGTAAGCTTTTTCACTACGAACAGTAATCATATTTCCAATACTTGGTAATTATTGTATAAATATCCGTCCTCCAATCGGTGGGATGCTTATACTCAAAAGAATGTTCGTAAGTATGTTTGCTAATGTACATTTTTATTTCTAGATCAAACGAGGTCAACTTTACGAGCACACGAAAAAATACAATGAATACTATAGAGTAAACGCGAAAATGCGGGCAGAAGGCCCGAATTTAAATGCCATAATAAATCATCAGAGCATGTGCCGTTTGATATGTGGGCCTACTAATACCGATATTTTATCTTCTCGAAGTTAAAAATTCATTGTGATGTTGGAGTATGTTAATCATCGCACTATATATGACGATCTGTCCCTTTCATAATATTTTTGCCGAATAGGACGAATATCGTTCGGACTTGAGATCTAAAAAAGTACCACGTGTATAATTACGTAGAGAGGGAAAAGATAAACCAAGAAAATTTTTCGATTTCGAGCAATTACATTCTAATTAAATTATGGGAGGAAAATCAATCACGTTTATTTTTTCAACGCTGCAAAAAATTTCTCGGGTGTAACCCGTTAATGTATCTCATCTTTGTGAGGAGAAATGTACAACATTAATAGTATGAATACATGAATATATTGTATTTATGCATGTAAGATAAGTATATGTGTGCGTGCTACAATAGTCGTGTTATCTTTGCCCTATTTCACTTACGGTATTACGATCTCTTCCTCTCATAAAAAATGTGTATATGTAAAATTCTAAAGATAGTCCTAACATCATTTCAACGATGTTGAAAAAATACTCGTGGTCGGCCTGCAATAAGGACTGTTGTCAGCATACTAATGGTTATTCAATTACATCTGATGGAAAAGTATGAACACGAGGCTGGAGATAGATGATCGAATCTCCCATTCTTTATCGTGTGCAAATCAGAAATAATTCTAAGCCCGCCCGAACTCTTTCTTTTTTGGAGATTTTATTGAATAATTCATTCTCCTCTTGAAATTGCTATACTCTCGAAGTTCTTTCTCCTAGGGGTCCTTCCACTTTTTTGCTTGGTTCAACTTGTGAGCATTAAAGGGAATTTTTTAACCTCGATCAATTTCGAGCTACGGGGATTCCATCTTCAGAAGAAGTCTGCATCAGACCTTGACTCTATTTAAAGCCTTGAGAAAATTTCAAGGTCCAGCGCGTATCTAAAGGAGGCTTAAGAAAAGTTTGAACTGTGACAGGCGCGTAGATACGGGGAGAGGGGGTTCCAGTGTCAAACACCCCCCCCCCCCCCCCCGAGCAAAAAAGTAAGTTTAAGGGGAAGAAAAAAGTCGTTCACTTTGAGCGCCGCTCAAAACCCTGACTTCTGTAAAGATGGAAAAATTTGAAGTCATAAGCCTATATGGCTTTTCCAGTACTTCAAATTGCATACTTGATTCTTGTTATCAAGTTGGTATAGTGTTTCTGACATTGATCTTATGGGCGTTGCTGAATTGCATACTCATTTTCACTCTGGATCATTTCATGTATACATTTGGTTCATGTATACATTTGGTGTGTGTATTTTTCTTAGAGTTATAGGTTGAACTTTAGCTAGGCCCAGAGGAGTATTTTAGGCTACAACTCTCTGTGTTTAAACTAATTTCAAGTTATTATGGGACTAAATTTACAGCAAGCATTCTCGGCCGTCAAACCCTTCATTTTTTGCGTATCAGCAAGAAGTCGTTTTTTCTTGTACTATTCATTGACCTAATGGAAAGCGAAATTGACGTCATATCAACCCATTATTTTGATAAGTAATCGACACAAATTCGACGTCGATTTCCAGTCGAAATAGTTCCGGGGTATGTTGACCGTAAGTCGACCGCAATCGACTGCAAATCGACTTGCTGGTTTCCAAAGTATGACTCGAAGTCGACTCGTTATCAAGTCGATTTTGGGTGGGCAGTCTGCTATACTGCTCAAAATCGACGTCGTTATTGAGTCGATTTGAGGTGGACGGTGGCCTTCGACCCGAAATCGACTCACTATCGACGTCGTTATGAAGTAGATTCTGGGTGAATGGTCTACTATACTGCTCATATTCGACGTCGTTATTGAGTCGATTCGAGGTGGACGGTAATTCTCGACCAAAAATCGACTCCCTATCGACGTCGTCATCAAGTCGATTTGAGGTGAGCCTTTTTCTACGACTAAAAATCGACCCGCAATCGACGTTGATATGAAGTCGATTTCGTTGCTCGACCTTTTTAACCGGTAGCTTTCTTCTCAAAAATATAGTAGGTTGATTCCTCCTTAAGTAACTATGAATGCATAACTTATCTGCGAGTAGTGATGTTCCAGAAAGAAACAGGTCGATATGGAGTCGAAATCAAATCGACATCATTAAACGGAGCTCAAATTTTTTTGTAGACTAAGAATTTACGTCGATTTTAAGTCAGTTCCGTATAAACTTCCTCAGTTCCGTGATCGACCGAGAATAGACTCCTTATCAACTGTCAAGTCTACGTTATTTGACAAAGTTCACATTTTTTGTCGACCAAAAATCGACGTCGATTTTGAGTCGACCTTTTCAAATTTTTTATCGACCAAAAGTCGACTCAATTTCGACGCCGACAATGAGTCTACCTCCAGTCGATTTTTGGTCAACATTAGGGCCAAACTAAATTGACACAGAATCGACTTCGATTCTAAGTCGATTTCGAGTCAACAATAAAAATATTGTAGTCGACCGAAAATCAACCATTTGTTGCCGTCGACAATAAATGTGCAAAATGTTCACATTTTTCTGATATCAATCACATTTATGGTAGCCTAGGAGTCGACGTCGAAATGCAGTCAACATGATATCGAACAAGTTGACGATAGTTCGACTTCAGATCGACGTCGTCATGCAGTCGATGTACCTTTAAAATCGACTGCATTTTCAAAGATTATATAATCTCAAACTGGTATAACTTTCACTCAATGTTGACGTCGATTTTCAGTCGATTTCTAGTCAACAATGAGAAAAACTCGCAGCCCACATACTTAGCTGCTCGGAATTGCCTTCATTAACTGTGTTAATTGAGGCAAGCAGGGAACCTATTTACAAGGGATTTTTCATCAGATACAGGTCAATTTTCGAATTTTTTACAAGTCCTTTTCCCATCATATATAGCTTAGAAGTGCCATCACTATCTGATGACGTCACAGAGCTAGTAAAACCACTAATACAGTAGTATAAAGGAAGCCTAAGACCTAGTACAGAGCTAGGACAAACTGCTACTATAAGCTATTATAAAGTTCTTGTAAGCTTATGGTATGAAGGATGCCTAAACCTAGTATAAAGGAGGATTGGACCTAGTATACGCCTAGTATAATACGTAGTATAAACCTAGTATAATATACTGCATGAAGCAGAGAGACCTAGTATAAAGGAGGCTTGGACCTAGTATACGCCTAGTATAATACGTAGTATAAACCTAGTATAATATACTGCATGAAGCAGAGAGGATAAGTCCCCCTCCTATCACTTCATCAAAATTTTTCTAAGTCCCTTTTTCTTGCCGGACGGCGCCCGGCGGCCGGCGCCCGTCATTTTCCTTCAGTTTACCCCCCGATAAAACAGGTTCCCTGTTAACAATGAGAATATTGTAGTCGACTAATTCTTGCCGTCGACATCGGGTGCACAAATTGTTCACATTTTTGGTAGGCTGAGAGTCGACGTCGAAATACAGTCGACATGCTATTGAACAAAATGTTATCTAAGTCGACGATATTTCCACTCCAAATCGACGTAGTCAAGCAGTCGATTTACCTTCAAAATCGACCGTAATGTTATGGCCTTCAGCAAAGATGTCGATTTAACGTCGAATTACAGTCGATTTGGAGTCGACATTGCCTATGACTCGAAATCGACCCTAAATCGACGGTCGACATGGTTCAACGGGATTGCAGGTTTTCAATAGCAGCGGGAACCCGCAACCACCCGCGCTCGCGATCACGTTGGCGCGAAAATGCCCCCTCAGAAAATGAGTTGGCTGGGCTCTTCACAGTATACTGCATGCTAGATTTGATGTAAGGAAGGCTGGAAATTGAAATTTTCCCAAGTGTCTAAAGTAGGTCAAGGTCAATATCATTGATGACGTCATAAAGCATCCCAGCTTGAAGTTGAAATTTTTCAAAGTTCTTAAAGTAGGTCAAGGTCATTGATGACGTCATAAAACGTCAAACGTCACGTGACATGACATGACGTCACACAGTTCACAGAAACTCCCGGACGCCGACGTTTTCTGAGGATGTAATCCCCCTAACAAAATGGATAGCGGGTTCCCTGCTAAAATACAATAAGATAAAAATCAAAACTTCATGGTATTTCCTAATTGCATCCATTGTCTGGTAAAATTAAAATACATTCCTTGACAAACTCTTCGGAAAAAATAACGATCAGGAGAAAGGTATCTATCAAACGACTTGCATAAGTACTTTTCTCCTGATCGACAGCTTTCATCCAAACTATTGATAGTATCGATAGTTTTAGGCAAACTCGATAGTATTTAGAAAAATTAATATTGGGACTATTGCTAGCATGGAACTATCGACTACCGCCCATCACTACTCGGAACCTCTGTGGAGGAGACTTGAGAAAAGTTCGAGCTCGAAACTTCTGTAGGAATGGAAAAATTTCAACTTATAAGTAAGCCTATAAGCTAATTTGGGCTAAACATGAGCTAGGATCAAAGGAGCATTTCAGGATAAGATTTTATTACATTCACAGAGGTAGGCGTTTTTTTGTGACGTCACCGATGACCTTGCCTTTTTTTAGAGGTCCGACAAAATCTCAAGTTCCGGGAAGGAAGCTTTTGAAGCTATGAACCTCTGCAAAAGGGGCCTTGCGGGAGAGTCGTGTCCTCACACTTCAGGATAGGACAGAACTATGGAGTCTTCAGTTCATTTTTTTCTTTGAATTTAGAAGCTACGCTACAATTAACATCAGCTTTTAGGCCAAGAATCTTCAAACCAAGACTTTCTTTCTCATTATGAACTAGATTCGAGCTCAGATAGTTGTGTGTCAAAAGAATGTTCTGGCGGAGCCAAATAAATAAAGATCATGTTTCATATCTTTCCTCTTTCTCAGAAATCTAGTATAAGTCCACTTTGGAATATTTCAAGTTAATAGCTTTCGGGTGTTTCAAGTAGCTGATTCACTCCGCTCGTTCGCCCCCCGCCCTGCTCTAGTAAAAGTCCAGCTCAGAATATTTCAAGCTAGTAGCTTCTGGGTAGCTTGTTTGCTCCCCTCCTTGGTCTAGTATAAGTCCAGTTTAAGCTAATTGCTTTTTGGGACATGGTCTATTGGTCTAGTATGACAGAAACTGACGAGCTCCTTTTATACAGTATACTAAGTGTACAAGGGGAAGGAGGGGGTCTTCGTCTAGTATAAGTCTAGTTTAAGACTGGTAAAATCCTAGTATAAAGCTAGTATAAAGCCATCATAAAGCTAGTACAAACCTAGTACATAAACTGGGCAAGATGAACTCGCAAATTTTTGAATCACCCACGAAGTAACGAGAGTGAAGAGGGGCCACGCACGAAGTAGGGTGAAGGGGGCCACTCTGAAAATGTTCAAATTAGCGGTCAGGGCAGAGTAGAGATATGAAACATGTCAAAAGAAAAACAAGTTTAAGATAGAGAGAGACTTGAAAAGATTATCAGTATGAGAGTATGCCATTATCAGGACCAAACATCACTGACTGCCTTTAAAAACGAGGAAATTACAAGCACGAGAAAGTGAAGTCATCAAGGGATAAAGTTCGGTAAATCTTTATAGGGGAGGGATTTGACAAAGATAAGAAGATGATGTCGAAAAAAATGAGAGAGATAGGACTCCCAGGACTTGGAAAAAAAAGATCAATTACAGAAAAAAAAAGAGAAGTTACTCACGACAGATGATTGCCGGTTCCTCAGATCGTCACTTCTTTAGAACATTGTTGTAAGTACCACGAAAATAGTACGTCAACGAAAAGTGCTCATGGATTTCAACTGGAACAATAGAACTCTAATGCAGTTCACAGCAGATAAGAGCTCCTATTATTTTGTAAATTCTGTATCAGAGGCAATATTTTTGAGAAATATGCCAAGTATATCCGTCATGAACCTCACATTTTTCATTGATTATGAAAGAAAATTCAGGCCGTCAACGTGACTGAAAATTAGGGATCCTCTCTATCACCAATCCACACAATTCAAGAATCTTGAAGCGGGAGGTCGCACCCAAAAAACAAATGGTATTGTTTTTTCCAAGGAAGTAATTCTATCGATATGAGCATTTTTTCTAATTCTTCATAATCCCTCCTTTCCAAAATTTATCAAAAATATGATCATCGCAGTGACCCACTATTTAAAAAAAAGGGATTGAAATTAATGAATACTTGGAAATTCTTCACTTCTAACAAACTGTTCTGCAAATTGAATTCGTGATCTTACTTTTCAGAGCTTTTTCAAGGATGAACGCTGGTATAGCAATTATAAACATTTTTTCCTCAATGACCTTCGAGACTACGTTACAACACGTACGAATCAATATCATTCAAAATTCTGACGTCGGAGGAGAATTGAAGAACGAAGTTCTGTAGGTAGTTGACAGGCTGCATAAATTTTGTACAGTGCAGAAAGGATGCATCGGAGGTGTGCAGAATATGTTGAGTAAAGCCTTTCGTCATAACCTACCCGTGTAGTTGTAATTACATACACATACCCTGTGTATACATAGTCTACCTTAATTTATTTCGCGCACTGTTAAAATCCTAAACCCTCCCTGTTCATATGACCCGCAACAACACCTCCCTTACGCGTCTCCTTCGTTCTCAAGTTGTACAGAAATCAATGACGGTAAAGTACAATGAAGATGAATTAGTGAATTACAGCACTCTCCGAAGCTTATAAAGTAGCGGAAATCATTCACCGGATGACGCAACAAAACTAGGGCAGGAAATTGACGTCGCGCCGCCCTCGTTGTAGCGTGAAAATACCGAGAGGCTTTTCTTTATTCTATATTGTACATTTTTGTTCATTCATTTCTGCGTTACAAAGAGGACATAAAATTTGAAAGACACACAAGTTTCATTCGCCGAGGATGAAAAAAAAAAAAAAAAAAATCTTTTACGTCTTGAAAACTCGACGTACCTAATAATTTAAAATGCTCGACGAACGTAACGCAGGGTGGAGAGTGCACAGAATGTTGTGAAACGAGCATAGACCCAAGTTGAACTAATGCCCTAGTCTGACCTAAAAATGAATGAAAAATTGATTTTTTCTTTTCCGGTACACCTATTCGTGATGTAAGCTCCTCTCGTGCGCACATGTACACTCAGGTATAAATTTTCAGGCTCGAAGCGGAAAAACGAGAACAGGAAGAAATTTGCACAGAAATTTAACGTTTCGTGAAGCGAAATATAGGCAAAACTTTTTATGCAACGATAAGAGATTTCATTTAAATCAGTACAGATCAACTTAGAAACTTTAAATTAAATTTTATTATTCTGTTTTCACTCTAAAAGTTCGGATTCGTTGATTTCGAAAGTATCCAATGGCAATCATTGTAAAGGTAGAATCTGACTTTCCAATTTGAGGAAATTCTCGTTACCTAGTTTTGTCGACTTTTTCTTCTCGCGCTCCATGAATTTGCTAGCCCGACGAGGGTGTAGGGGAGATTGATCAAACCAGCCTGTTGCTCCCCAAGTTATTTCGTTTTTTTCTCACTTTTCGCTTCTATGGTATATTAGGTTATACATGGTTTGAGGAGCTCGTCTACAATAGCGATCTGGGCCTGCTATATGTTGACAAGCTCCTTTTCGAGTCTGTAATAGTTAGTCTAGCCTACTGTACATCAATTGGCCTTGGATGCAGATTTTATAGTCAGAGTGACGAGGGGCACAATGTATTATCGAGGTAAAAGGAGGACGAGAAGAAAGAGTTTTGATTCGCACTGAACTGTAAAACCACTACAACCGTCATCTCTTTGTTTATGTCTAGGTCCTCAAATAAACCAAGAGTTATAATGGCGAGATAAGTAGGAAAAACAATTATTAGTCAAACTAGCCGAAGGGGAGGGGCGTAGTATTCCTGGTCTCAAAAACTAATAGAAGACCTTTATTTTTCACATTCCAGCAAAAATTCGTTTCTTCTTCCTTTTCAACGAAGGGTCTGTCTCTTGGAAGGGTGCCCCAAAAATTTTCGAGCCTATAAGGTCGATCAATTTTTGTTTAAATTTTCAACACAAAAAATGCTAATGACATAATTTAATTAACAAAAACTTTCATAAAAAATTAACAATCAAACATTTCAAATGAGAAATTTTCACGACCAAGGGAGACGAAAGTATAATAATTTGAAATTGTTGCGATCGCGAAGTCGTCAAGATAATCTTAATTGACGAGGTACCTGACGGTATCGTCTTTCGTTCTATTGAAGATTGTCAGTAAATATTTCCACTGCACACGTGTAAAACGAAACTTGCATCCATTTAAAAGCCACTTGTACGAATGACGTCGATGGCATTAGATAGACCTAAGCGATAAAAGATGCAATATTGTCCACGAGCAACAGGAAATTACAGATATCAGCGAATTGGTAATTGTTAATGACGGACGTCATAATTATTTAAATTTGTTTTCCACAAACTTGAATAAACATTTTAATTACTCGCACGTCTATGAATCCCGCATTCGACGGAGTGAAGAAGAGCGATTGAGAAGTTGCCTACGCTATTTGCCGGATATCTCGAGGCTAATGAGTGAATCTGTGAACTACTCTAATTTGAGATTACCGATACTCGAATTCTACGATGTCGAAATTAGTGACGTTATCACGTCGTAGAATTTGGATGGCATAATATGATGATTACAAAGTGTTTGATAATGTAAACTTGGTACGCACTGTTTCATGAGTCAATATTACGGAAGTTGTGGGTGGACATCGCGACTGGGAATTTGTTACCTGTTGTAGCATTTTTAGTCTTCCGGGAAATCATACTACATAAATTTAACTGCAATCAAATGCAGTAGAGCCGCCCGACGAAAATTCTGATTGTAGATAGTACGAGTACGATTCGATGCGGTAGGTATCTAGATAGCAAAAAGAGGGTAGAGATGATCAGAGCAAATAAGCCGCAGCATCTATGTTTGCAGATCATCTGAGATATAAATTCCTTGAATGGGTAGAAAGCAGTTCTAAGGACGGGAGTTAAGCTATTACAAATTTTTCCTTCATCTTCTGCTTATATTTTGCCAAAACAGCAAAAATTCCCAATAACTATCTTAGCTGATAGCTATTAATTTGTTCAACAGGATCAAGTTGTAGAAAAATAGCCTCCTTTTTAGTTTTTCCTTATTCTTTCACAAGTTTCATTGGTGAGAGTGGGAGAAATAATTGGTCTAGTTCTCATTAATTTGTTGACTCATTTCTAAACTTTGATCAAGTTCTACTCAATATTATCGTTTTTGAGGAAACTTAAACGCCTAAAATTTTTCACGTATAGATTTTCTTTACTGCGTACATAATGAAATTCACTAATATGAAGCCTACCAAAAAAGAGAATTAAAAGAAAGTATCAAAAATGAAGATATATCATTAGCTGATTGCTTCCCAAGGAATGAGAATTGATCAAATTGAAGAGAAACATCTTTCACCAATAAATCCTCCAACTATTTTTGAAATGCATCAAAATAATTATTAAGATTGTGTACGTCTGGTCGTCTGCTAAGTGCTAACTCAAGAAGGTAATAATGAATTAATAAATAATTAGAGGCTGTCACTAAAATACACACAGCGCGCCACACAAAACATTCATGCGTCATTAACTCACGGCACGGGATGAGCCACGAATGCGTGTGTGGCAATGAGAAAATTCCCGCAATGTTGCCAACACTGCACATGTCGTCTCGTGTGTCGTGGTTGCATTATTCTTGAATGGATTACAGATAAGAACGTCTCGAGATTTGAGTGTTTATTATTCGCGATGAGAACCAGTTTGTAAAAATGAATTTTTCGTAATATTTCAATCTTTAAAAAAAATTTCTGGAGACCTTAGAGAATTGGCGCTCTAAAAGGTAACTATGGCTGCGTTAGTAGCGAATAATTCTATTCTAACGATATACGGTGATAATCATATAGTCGCCATAAATCTCGATGAAAAACAATTATTCCATCTGAAAAATTCGACTTCATCACCAAAAGAAAAGATCCAGTCGCCTCGAGATCCGTATTTAGGGTTGATAAGATATTGCGCAGCTCTCTCGAATGACGGAAAATGGTATGCGGTTGCCGACAATCGAAGCCTGATCACTTGGTCTACCTCGGATTGGACGCAGAGAAGCATCAAGAAGTTGGAAAGATCAGCCAGTAAAATAATATTTTCACCCTCCAGTGACAAAGTATTAGTTGCCGATAAAACAGGCGATGTATACGAATTTAAAGTGTTTGACGATACGACAGAGAAAGGCGTGTTGTTATTGGGTCATATCTCGATTCTGTTGGATTTGTGTATGACTGACGACGAGAAATACATTATTACGTGTGATAGAGACGAGAAAGTGCGAGTTACTTGTTATCCCAATACGTACAATATTGAGCGATTCTGTTTAGGTCACGAAGCTTTTGTTACTAGAATTGTGATTTTACGAGATAGAATTCTATTATCTGGTAGCGGCGACGGAAGTCTCAAATTATGGGACTTCATTACTGGCAAAGATGTATACACCTATTTAGTAAGTCAAGATGTAGAAAATGTCCAGCACTGTATTATTACTAATATATCTCTCATGAATAACGATCATGAGGGTGAAAGCATCTTTTGTGTCTCCGTCGATAAATTCGACGGCATTTTAGTGTATAAGTGCCATCGTAATTTCAACATTACGTTGATTCAACGATTGTCGTGTAGCGAACCATTAGATTATGTAATATCTGGAAACCTCCTTTGGGTTCTTAATTCCTCTAAGGACTCTCCTCTGCAGGCCTATTTATGGAATGAAAAGTCAGAAAGTTTTATTATAGATAGTTCTTCCAATGTAAAATCGGCCATCGATTTAATACGCTCTGAATGCTCGTATTTGAGCGATTATTCTCCAGTAGATCTAAATGTACTATATAAGAAATTAGAATATAAAGAGCTAACAGCTGAAAACGCGAATAAAAAACAAAAATCGAATTGACATTGTGAAATTTTCTCGATTAAAATATCCTTGTGAATGATCAACCTGTGTATTTTTTTGTCGAAAAATGAACTTAAACGCGTCTTCTTTTCACAAATTCGTTTTTAATTATAATCTTGGATACAAATATTTTTACAAACATGCAGATCTGCAAATGATTCTTTTAGACTGGCTTGTAGTCCAACTTCGATTCAAGTTTCTTGTTATCCGCGACCTTACGCACAGCCTTCATGAAATCTTCCTGTAACACGTACTCTCTTTCAGCTCTGATAGCGAATAAACCAGCTTCTGTACATACGTTTCTTAAATCGGCTCCATTAAAATTATCCGACAGTTTAACAACAGCTTCATAGTCTGTAACAAAAAGAAATAATTAATTAGGTATCCTCCTAATCCTGAACTTCTCTCTCTGTGCAGATGGTGCAAAGTACGGCAGAGAAAAATATTGTAGAAGAAACTCAGAGAGCGGCGGCCGAAGTACAACTGCAACAATATGGCGCCTTTTTTGATGATTTTCGTAAGACTTTGAAACGAATTCAGCGATCTTTTCGCGTACAGTCAGACTGCCCTTCTAGAAATCGGATACGCATCGATTTCCATCCCGAGGAATCGATCGCCGCTACCCAAGAATTGATTAATAGCGAAAACAAGATCATCGATAAAGTCTTAATCGTATTCTGTACATTATGCAACGAAATCACATATCTGGAAAACGAAGCCAGCACACGATTCTTAGACGCTATTGCTTATTATGGCGAAAACTTTCCAGACAACGCACCCTACGAAGACTGCCAATTGTTGCTGAGCAAAACGCTGCCTCTTCTGCAAGATTTGTCGAATTTTGTCACGCATTGCGAACGCGTCGTATTCGAAACGCTTTCTCAGCTATCCGCATTCTATAGATTGCATTTTGAAATCACGGATGCCCATCTGCACTGCGTTTTCGATTCACTTTCGAATATTTTGATCATTTTTATAGCGCTCGAAGAGACGCTGAACAATAACACTACCCTCATGTATCACTGGTCGCTGTACAAACGCACCATTCAAGTAGCGCAACACAAAGCTTCCGAATTTCCGTACAACAACAACGAATTACGCCAGCTAAGTAAATTGATAGCGCGGATTGAAAATCAGCTCCTATCCGGCAAAATTTTCGAATCTTTGCTCAATATGAATTTTGATAAGAAACATCCGGTGAAGCAGAATAAACGTCTGGAAGAAGAATACGGCGCGTATTTACGCACCTTAAGTGCTCTGCTCGAGAGAACAATACAGAAAGAGAATTGTACCGACATTACCAAATTAACCAAGTTCACATTATCTCTCGTTCTCTACCTAAATATTTTCAGTAGCTATGATAAGAAGTTGCTGAAAAATTTGGCGGATTTACTGAAGAAATTCCCATTGGTAACAATACGTTGCAACGTGTTGTTGCAACTCGACTCATTTTTTCTACGTCACTGTGGCTCCTTATTGAAACCTATTGAGAAAAAATGGTTCGAGAAGGACCAACAAATGCAGGCTAAGTCCTGTTTACAAGAGGTTACGCTGCACATGAATCGTGATTTACAACATTATACTACGCAAATTCTATCTTGGATGTTACGTCTCGAAGCAAAATTGTACTCCGAATCATCCCATTTCATTAAAACCGATTACTTGGACGAAATACACACGCTTCTACTAGATGGTATCAATCACTGCCGCCAAATCAAAGCTCTCTTAACGACCGTATCAAACCTACATATCAACGTTAATAAGCCTATGAGTCGAACTTCGGCTCTATCATTTTGTAAGTTAGTGGAATTAATTAAATGTATCGATTGGACATATACGCGCCATCAAGCCGCGATTCTTCAGCTTCTGAACTATCTAGTTCAATATAAAGAGTATCAGTGCCTCAATATCTTGAATAACAGCAAAAAGAATGTCAGTACTTCGGAAAAACGTTTCAAAGAAATACGCGTGGACGCGATGTCATCGCTGGTGATTGCAGAGAATTGTCTGAGTGGCTCACCGACCCAATTACGTCTAACTGTTGCAACTCTTTGTCTCAACCTGGCCAACCAAATCAGATGTCTGAGCGATACCGAACGTCAAGCCCTCTACGATATGCTCAACAAACTTACAACAATGATCTCATTGCTCCAGAAACTTGACGAAGTAGCCGAGTGTAAATTCATGTACTGGAACAAGAGTACTCTACCATTGTATCTAGAAGATGTGACCAAAAAACAACTAGATTTCAACCGCGTTCAGTACATGTTAAGTGCTCTTGAAAACGGCTATCACAGTTTGAGAACCTTCCTCGAGCCAGAAACAATTTCGTCGTTTTCCGATATCACAGACACGTATGTAGAGCACGTAACGCGTCCTGTTTGCTCCAGAATGGAGGAGAATTTACGACTACATGTACTCGTACATTTGCAGCAAGATAAGAGAACCCTAACACAAATGCATAACCAACTACAGAATTTTACGATCGCTGAAAGATTACAATTCAATGATAAAAAATTGGATTTGAAGTTTCAAGTCGAATGCTACTTGGATAAAACATTCTACGATTTGACGACAGTGGCTTTACACGACTGGCAAATATACGGCGAAATGCGCACGCTTGCCAAGTGTAAGTTTGGACTGAATGTTATTGAAGATGGGTTACCAAATCATACCCTGGAGCAGGGACCAGATCTTTTACAAATTACGAGAAACATACAAATCTTCGTATCGAATCACTTTTACAATTTGAACAACCAAATATTTATAGAAGCGGGCAGCAACAATAAACACCTTAATGTGGTCAATATCAAACATACCACCAATTCGATCCGAACCCACGGAGCTGGAATAATGAGCACAGCCGTCAATTACACGTACCAGTACTTGTGTTCGAAATTACATTCATTTTCTCAATTTTTGTACGACGAACAAGTGAAATCAAGATTATTGAAGGAGGTGCTTTTCTTCAAAGAGAAACAAGCCAACGTAAAGTATCCTTACGAGAGAGCAGACCGATTTAATCGAGGGATGCGTAAATTAGGCGTCAAAGAAGATGGTTCCACCTATTTAGATCAATTTCGCGGACTCATAACGCACATAGGAAACGCGCTCGGCTACGTACGACTGATTAGATCGGGCGGATTGCGACATTTTTCAAACGCAGTAACTTTCGTACCAAATTTAAAACATATCGTTGATTTTGAAAGTTTATGCACAGAGGAGTCGGGCTTCAGCAATTGCAAACAAGCGGCCTCCAATCTCAAAAATGTGGTTATGAACATGTGTCATAACCTTACCGAGGGTACAAATTATTTCAGACTTCTAGTGGATGTATTCAAAACGGAAATCGAAGATCCAAAAAATGATCACCTCAAAAACTTTTACGCAATTGTGCCTTCACTCACGATAAACTTCGTCGAGCATATGATCACAGCCAAGGAAGGACTATCGAAAAAGAATAGCAGAACAAAAATCACGTTCACAGACGATGGTTTTGTGATGGGAGTGGCGTATTTGTTGCACATGTTGAAACAGTATTCGGATTTCGATTCATTACAATGGTTTCAGAGTGTGAGAGAACGTAATGAGAACGCGAGAAAGGACTTGTTAACGCAGTTAGCGGCTGTTACTAAGGAAGACTTGAAACTGAATCAGACGCTAAATCTGTCGCTGAAACGGCTTGATATATATGAAAGTGAATTCGAACTACTCTACTCCAATCTCTACAGCGCTCAAGTCTTATTTCAAGGCCAACATGAAGAGGAGAGCGACGAAGTTGAAATTTAAACCTACCTTATCGAAGTTTTATTTTTAAAAAAATATCGCTCTATTAATCTGTGATTCATTATTATACTTAATTTCCATAATATGAAAGCCTTCTAACGTTTTTGTTTGGAATTTTTCTTCGAGGTTAAAACATTAATACAAGGCGCACTCCGCTTCTGATAAAAACCTATCCCTACTGTTTTTGGTCACACATCAAAGCAAACGAAAAATTTCATAAATTGTACCTATGTCTCCGTGTTTCGTGATCGAGGTTGCGTGAATCTTCAATATTTCTAAACGAGCTTGTTCATTCGGGAGTGGAATTTCTATCTTCCTATCCAAACGTCCAGGACGCAGTAAAGCGGGATCTAATGTATCTGGTCTGTTGGTTGCCATAATCATTTTCACCTAAATGAGGAAAATTTTTATGAACTCGAGCTCAGTTACAAATACGCTGTGAAAGGTAAAACATACTTGTCCTAACGAATCGAAACCGTCCATTTGATTTAGTAGTTCCATTAACGTTCGTTGAATTTCACGATCAGCGGAGGTACCTTCGGAGAATCTTCGGCCACCTAGAATACAATTTTGATTAGCGTTCACAGATCGCCACATTCGAGCTTAGAATCATCAAGTATTTTCTTACCGATGGCATCAATTTCGTCCATGAAGATAATGCAAGGTTGATGATCTTTAGCGTAATTGAACATTTCCCTAATTAACCTAGCACTTTCACCGATATATTTATCAACGATGGCGCTGGATACAACCTAAAATGAATTTGTAGCTCAATAAAAACACAAGTTTTTCGAAAGTAACTTCCATATTATGAATCAACTTACTTTTAAGAAATTGGCGTCTAATTGACTAGCTACAGCTCTCGCTAGGAGAGTTTTACCAGTACCTGGAGGACCGTACAGTAAACATCCTTTAGGCGGTGTAATACCGACTCTTTGAAATAGTTCTGGATTCAAAAGAGGCAACTCGATGACCTGCGGATCAGAAGACAATGAGTTGAGAAATGATGAGCTAATTTATTCTCAAATATTCATCTTGACGAAAACAACATTGTTTATGCGATCAAGCTTTCTCGCATTTCAAAATAAAATTCATAATAAACACCGCACAGTTGAGTGCTGAGAAAATTCATTTTAAAGACAAGAAACATTATCGATGAGGTACCTCTCGAAGTTCTCGAATTTGTTCCGTGAGTCCTCCAATAGCTGCATATGTAACTTCACCCGGGTCTTCGTGCGACATATTGTAGACTAATGGATCAACTTCTCTGGGTAGATATCTCATAATAGTAAGCGTCGTCATATCCAGAGCCACTCGCGTGCCTGATTTTAGTTTCGTTTTATCCAATTGTCTACGACAGCCGACGACGTATCTGGGACCATTCGTGGCTTTAACGATGACTGAAAAATTTCAAAGTAAGAGACACCATGAAACAAGTGTAACGAAATCCTAGAAGTAGTGAAAAGAATCTACTCACATTTATCTTCAGTGAGTTGTTTTAAAACTTCTCCTACGATCTGGAAAAGAGAACAATATCGTACAAACCTTACTGAAAGGATATATCAAATAGTTTTCCTTCAATTACTCACTTGGCCAACACTCTGAAGAGCTTTAAGATCATTTTCTGATTTATCGTATTGTTTCGTAACATGCTTTAATTGTTCCCGCACTGAAATAGAAATTTTAAGAAATGTAGCAAAATGGATAGATGATGATCAGCAGCCTTTAAGGTTCCAGGAAAGTAAGGAAGAATAAGCCATAGCAGTGAAGTAGAACAGAGATGAAAGAGGGTTTCACTTGCTTATACTTACTATCTTTGAGACGACTCTCAACTTCTTTGTGTTCGATCAACTTTTTACGATAGTCGGCGAGTGCCTTTTCGCGAACAGTATCTGTGCCTGAAGTTGTCGCCATTGTAAGAGGTATTTTTCAGATGAATATTTCAAGTTTAACAAAGAAAAGAGAGTATACTACAAAACAAAATTATGACTGACTGGAGTTGCCCTGAAAAACTAGAAAATTGATAGAAACAGGGAAATGTAGGAAAAGAAACTCGCGGAACGATGATAATCCAAAATTTATCATGTATGCTGTTTGTTTTGTTTTTATCCTTTCGCACCGAATCACCTCAACCAATCAGGGGAAAGGTAGCACGCAACAAGATTGAATTCCGGAAAGAGCAACGTTTGCATCGCTGAGGGAGGTATATTTCTCGTGATTTGTATTTGACGCTTCGTCATCATTCACTTTTTGGAGCTGAACTTTGATTGGCTGTTGACTGATGAGCTTAGAGCTTATCGAAAATGACAATCATGGAATCATGGATCGCAGCAAGATCGCAGCTCGCTTCGTACTTTGAAAAACTCGAAATTACTTTACACCATTGTAAATTGACTATTATTAGTCCTTCAAAAAATAAACAAAGCTATCCCGAAATAACTTCTTTATCATTCAAAATACTTTCCTTCAGCTACAATTTTTAGCTCGGATTTTTTTCAAAAGAGGTGTAAAATTTGCCCACCAATCTAAATCTTGCCTGCCCGTCTTTCTTCGCTTCATAAATATGTTTCTACTATTGAGCAGGCATTAAGAACGCAATTGATTAGAATAAATTATGTAATTGAAAATGACTACAATACAGAAGTTTTCAAAAAGCTCTTTTCATTTTTCTTGGGGCTGGTCTGATCGACCTTCTTCGTTCTTTCCGATGTCTTTCCTCTTCCTTTCTTCTTTTGTTATCTTTTTTCTGAAAATTAAATCAATTTTTAGAAACCATAATTCTCAATCTACGAATAATATGACCAATTTTTTTCTCCTTTTCAACTCACCTCTGTTGGAACAAAAGAATAGGAACGGTTACCAAATGATAAAAGTTCAACATTGTCGTCGGCGTGATGATCCACCCGTTCGCCAAGAGGTTTTCTAAAATATTGAATGTAGATTAACTAATGCAATAGTTCCGAAATGACAATTAAAAAGGAAAACTAAAAGTCAATTACTCACTCTTCGTCATCAAGATCGGTTCGATTGGGGTTCAGGAGACGTAATTCCTGACTCTCATTTATATTGGAAAATTTGACACGCTTAGGAGCGACAGGTTCATCTTGCACCACTTTTCGACGCGCTGAAGTAGGACGAACGGGCTCAGCATCTGAATCTTCACTGCTTTCCTCGGAACTAGAGCTTTGCTCTTGAGATTTTTCTTGTGGTACCTATCGAGAACAAAAGAAAAAGAATAAATATATTTCCAACAGAAACTTTGAGTTTATAAGAATTTTATTTCGTCGAAAATATAGCTTTACATCAAGTGAATCCGGTTTCTCTTTTTCATAGCTGTCTTTTGTATGGGCATCGAGTCGTTTCAACACTGGAGTCAGTAATCTACAGAGTAAAATTAATTAAATATCACCTACAGATGCCAATAGTTCGCTTTCAATGTATTTTCTAGAAATTCTAACCTGTATTCTTCGGCGTTAGGGTCAACTTCAAACTCAGGTTTCTCGAAAAGCGCTTTGAATCGATCATCTCTTAAAAGATTTGCAGCTCCTTTCGATCTCTTATTTTTCTTAACTTCATCCTCCATTAATTTTGCAGCCAAATCCTTATTGACCGCAGGTAATTTCTAAAACATTAGAACGGTAAATTTTAAAACAAGCATATAATCTTCATAACCTTCTATCGAAGATTCTGTAAATACCCGAATCTGAACACGATTCTTCTTCTCTTCGTCCAATTTCTCTTTTATTTTTTTACTCTTGTATTTTTCAAATTCAAAAGGTTCGATGAGAGATTTTGCTTTTCTGTACAGCCGTACATCCATGAAATAACCGTGCATGTAAGCTCTCAGTAAGTCGGAACCTGAATACACAAAATCAGTTTAGGAAAAGAAAGTTTTCTGAAAATGAAATAATAATCTTACAAACCGATTAAATGTGATAGTTCTAATTCTTGAAGTTCTTTTTCAGTAACAAATTTATAATCATCGTACACAGTCTCAGTATTCTTTTCTTCGAGTTCTTCGGTGAGAGCATCAAGAAATCCACACCATCTAGGAGCTGTACCCAGACTCTATAAAATGAATTTATTTCAATTAGGTACTGTTGTAGAAGAAAGACTGAAGGAAGTGAAAAATTGAGAAGAAAAAATTAAGATGGGTCCGTCGAATTGTAAACATGGTATTTTCCATTTGCAGTAATGAAAATGGGCAAAATCTTACCGGTATGTAATACGTTTGAATTTTTGTATTCTCATTGGCAATAAACAGCATACCACTATTGGGAACGACGCACATGTTATTAAATAAGGTATTATTTCCAGCGTCAATGGAAGTGAATAAAGAGCCCTATAAACAATCAAATACTAGAATCAACTAAAGAACCGAGAAAATATCTTCAAGCACAGTAACACATACCGTCTCTTCATTCCAAATTTTCACTATAGATGAATCCATCGACAACACGTGATCGTTAAGAAAAATTACATCCTTAATTGGTAACTCATACATGTGATCTTTCACTCGGAACGGTTTATTGTTTCGAATATCATAAAGGAGTACTTGTCCAGTTGACATCCCTACACCATAGGTCATACTATTCTTAAAATTCAAAGCTGTAATACTGGGAAGATTTCCGGTCTCATTCCTGAAGGAAAAAGAAACGAAAATTATGCAAAACCAATGACTTCGAAATTCAACTGTGAAGTAACTCACGTTTCCCGGTCAAGTAGACAAGATAAAGCACAATCCAGAGTACCAATACATGTACTAGATCTCGGATCCCACGCTTCCAGTTTCCCTCCATTACCACCAGTGAGAACTAAACCGTGTTCTTCATTTATTGCCACTTTATTCAGGTCAGTTGATTGTTTGGACTGAAGTGAGGGTAAAAATTGTCCTCTTTCTAAATTGAGCCTATAAATATCTGAGCTGTGAAAGGAAAAATACTATGAGCGTAATTGTAAAACAGAGTTTCTTTTACGTTCAAATAGAATCATTTTCTTTTTACCTAGCGCCAACCATGTACAAATCACATGAGTGAAAATGATATTTCATATCACGACCGAATTTCGGTATTCTCAATCGATAATATCTACCCTCGGCCGAGTGAAATTCAACGTATCTATCACATTGCAAGAAAACCATCTACGGAAAGAATGAATTACGATAAGGTTTTTGAGTATCAGATGAGATTTCTTGAAGGCGTCGTCATTTTACCTTGCTATAATCTTCGGAGAGAATTTCAAAAGTTACAACCTCCGAGTCGAAACATCTTTCGAATTTCATAGCCAAATTATTGACATCGAAACATCGTACTCGAGGTTTATAAATACCGGTCGCAATAATGTACTGACCATCGGGAGATAATCTAAGACATGAACTGACGGCCGGCATCTCAAAGTCTTGAATGAGTTCGATCCGTCTTCGTAGATCTGAGGGTAGAAAAAAATCATGTTACACGGTAGATTCCAAAACGAAGAAGAGTCAGAAGAGTAATATTATTACGTACCGACATTCTTCTTCAGCAGTAATCTTCTCTTTCTATCTGATAACCACTGAAAAATAATGATTCAAAAATTATTTATAGAAGACAAGTTTCGCATACATCATGTTCGAAGGTGAGAATTTACCTCGGGGATTGATTTACCACAACTCAAGTTGTATATTTTGATGTTATTTGGATCGGAAACTTGCATTTTGAATTCTAACAACTAAACGGGCAACATTATTGAAATTAAAAGTGTTTGGAAAGGATCAGAGGTTCGAAATGTTTGATGCTAAAAACAGAATTCCTAGCCTTCTTCAGAGGCACGTGGATTTCATTCTGGCTTATCAAAGTAAGTCATTCATCACAATCGACGAAGAAAGTACTGAGAGTAGCACTCCAAGCGGAGCCTTGATTATCGCAGGTTTGGGAATTAGATACTTTTGGGCTGACGATTTAATACAGCATTGTGGATTGTGGCGTATTTGATCCCAGCCCAAAAGAATCAGTCTTTTCATTGTTTTCTGTCAAAACCCGTGGATTCTCGATCTCTCAATAAATCGATCAAATCCGAAACAATCGAAGATGTGTATCGAACCAACATCGACAATAACAAATCTGATAACATTATCAAATTTATTGTCGTGGATATTTCTTTCTTACATGAATAAAGTTTGTTCACACGAAAATTAATTAGTTTCTTTGTCTTGAAATCGTTCTCGGGCAATCACATCCAATGTCGACGCAGAATAATGGCGAGCATCAGAATTCGGTGGTTATTATTCCTATTACTGACAGTCCAATGTTGGGCTTACAAACCCGTATTCATTATTCACGGAATACTGGCTTACAATTCGACAATGATTAAATTGGCTGAAATTATCAAGAGAGTGAGAAACAAGATTTTCATTGTTAGCATATAAAGTTGGTATTGTTTTTGCTTAATTGGCATCATATAAATTCCGATTTATTTCAGCGTAGTATCATCCTGGTACCAGAGTATATGTCTCGTCACGTTACTGTGGCTGGCAAAGCTTACTACCTTTGAACCATCAAGTACAGGAAGCTGGACCTGATCTTCTACAAGTTTCAGCACTACATCCTGAAGGATTTCATGTGCTTGGTGTGTATTTGAGACTGGTGCAATATTTTTGTCGGTGTATTGTGTAATTTTGAATTTATTTTGCAGGATATTCGCAGGGTGGATTGTTAGCTAGAGCCATTTTACAGCACTTTCCTGAACACAGAGTGCATAATTTCATCTCGCTCAGTTCTCCTCAAGCGGGACAGTATGGAAGTAAGTTGATGCTCTAATAACGTACAAACGTGGCTAATGGAGTTCTTTGATCAAAGAAACAGAAAATAAGGCATCTTTGTTTTTGGTTGTAGCTGAAATGATTCGAGTTTTCTTCCCTCATTTGGTGAAAAGAAAAGCTTACGAGCTTTTCTACTCTCGTGTCGGTCAACATCTGTCTGTGGCGAATTACTGGAACGATCCTCATCATCAGTTATTGTATTACCAATACAACTCTTTCTTACCGATGATGAATAATGAAAAATATTCGCCGAGTAGTGCTGATTTCAAATATGGAATCACCAAGTTGAAAAAACTCGTGCTCATTGGAGGTCCAGATGATGGTGTTATTGCTCCCTGGCAGTCTAGGTGAGTGATTGATAATTGAATTCAATTGCCGGAGCATCTTCTCCCCTGTGGGCTACGAAATAAAATAAAAATAAAAATAAAAGGGAATGATCAAACATAATTGAAACACTCAGGGAAAATATTTAAATCAGAAGTGTAAACTCAGTCCGATTTAAACTTTTTGATCGAGTTTGCAACATCATCACGTACCTGATTGCATTGAAATGAGTGGTTTCTAATTTTGAATGAGGAAAAAAATTGTTTTTATCGCAACGCCATTAAACGAAGTTCAAAAAACAAATCTTATTGAAAATAATCTTATCGTAATTAATACCCAAAAATTTCTCCGTCTGATCAACATTGAGTGGTATTTATTCTTCTTAAACGAGAAAACCAGCGATAAATCTGAAGTGCTTTACTTGACAGTGTGTGAATTGTAAGTAAATAAACTGGAAGTGTCTTCACAGTTTTACGAAATTATCTACTTGCAGATTGGTTATGAAGACAATAAAGAAGCAAACGTTTAAGAGGAAACATGAAAGTTTGATATGATATTTTGTAAGACGTAAGAGGGAGCTCCCATGAAATCATTGAATACGTACAAATGAATGGCTGTGAGTGTAGCAATCGAATTCAAATTCTTGCAAAGGAGCTGATCTACAGTTGGTGAGAAGAATTTATTTTCTCCTCGTCATTCGATGTGTTTGCAACATGAGAGATATTCTTAGTCATTAGAACTTCAATGAGAAGGTGGTTGAATTTACTCGTTAGATTTGGAAAATGTTTCAATGTAAATAAAGCCATTGGTGTGGTTTCCACAATACTTGTAAAACACTTCTCATGTTCTTTTCATTGGACACCGCGTAAAAAAAATCCACAGCGAAAAGAAAGGAAAGCGAGTTTTTCTTTCTTTCAATTGTTTCTCAAATCACGTCTAGAATCATTGCGGTTTAATGAATTCAGATCAAACCAGTTCTATTCTCGTATTCACAATGTTTGAAATTTGAATTCAAGTTTAGGAAATACGTAATATTGCTTCTTTAAGCGAAGTGAAGTTCAGACCAAATGAAAAATTTACATTGATGACTTTATTTGAATCGAAGTAGGATTGAATTTTGACTTGCAAATTATTCTTTCCATTTAGTATGATAAACAAATCCTGTCTTCTTTCTACACGCGGTTTAGTCACATAATATGCCATAGCTTTCTCTGTAAACATTCGACGTTCTTCTAATTGTACACGAGTTAGTTCTCAAAAAAAATGAACAAGCAGAGTGACTCATTAAATTAGTGGCATTACTGTTGTTCAACGTCACAAAAGGAAATAATTATATTCGTCGTTCAGGTTTAGACTACTCATTTTTTTTGTTTCTGTTTGCGTATTCTAGTCAGTTCGGTTATTACGACGGGAACGAATCGGTCGTCTGTTTGAAGAATCGATCCATATATGAAGAAGATCTGATCGGGCTACGTACACTCGACGAGAGGCAGGCCTTGTTCACTCACACTGTTGCCGGAGTTGGACACCATTTCTGGCACAAAAATTTAACAGTCATCAAAAAGTATATCCTACCCTATTTAACTTGACAGTAATGTTGTCCTATTTATTCCATTCAAACTGCGACGATCTCATGGGAATGTAGCACGTGTATGTTATGTGATAAACAATTGCGACTGTGATACGTATGATAGACTGTAATATCAAATTCAGACACGCTCTATGTTGTAAGAACGCGAAAAATTTCCGATTCCTATTTTATATAAAAAAAACAATTCAACATTTATTACATGTATAAAATGGTTTTACAAAATTGAATGATACAGTATGAATTACTTTACAAAATAAAATCTCTTAATGAAATGATTTTTCAAACACAAATCTGTTGATTAAATCATACGCGGCTCGAGGCTGATCGGCAGGAACCATATGACCAGCATTTCGCACCATCACTTCGACTAGATTACGCGCAAATCGCACATATCCCGCTACCTCTTTATCGCTAGGATTTACTTTCCAAATATAACGGCTGGCATTCTTGTATTCTTCCAATCCACTCCATTCGAGATTTTGCAGAAACTCGACGGTCAAAGGATACGCCACTATTATGTCTAATTGACCGTTGTAAACCATAAATTTATAATTGTTTTCCAACAAAACTTTAATCCACGGTGCAACGGATCTCATCATATCTCGCTTTAGGTGCATTTCGCAGTTTTTGTCTTCATTGAATGGCAAATTACCCACGTGAATTTTTTGTCGAACGAAATTTTGTTGCACGATGACGGCCGCTTGATCGAGATCGTACTCCGTAGAATACAAGTAATTATAATAATTCTCGAATCCTGTGGCGTTGGTAAACAAACTAGTACCATTATTTATATCATTGTTAAGTAAACCATCCCAATTTTCGAAAGCCTTTTCCAATTCCCCCTTCTGAATCAACTCTCGGGTTTCTTCTCGTACTTTGTTGAAAACATCCCTTATCTCGTCGTCAATTAAACCCAGCTCGTATAAATAATTTCCGTAACTAAGCATATTGACGGGATCAGAATAACCGTTACCGATCGCAACGCCCTTCAAATTAATCTTCGTTTTTGAAAGTTTGTTATTTTCGTGAATGGCGTACGCTAAGGCGGGAGCGTATTTACCTCCGTAAGATTCACCGGTTACATAAAAATCGTTTTTCCTTAGTTCCGGAAATAACTGGAAGAACTGAGCGATAGTGCGGTAAAGATTTTCGGCAACGTCTTCTTCGCACTTGCAGTAACCCTCGTCCTGCATTGTAAAACTGAATCCAGCACCAACGGGATTATCAATGTACAACATGGAGAAAGTTTTTGTCCACGAGTACTTTCGTTGGTAAACTGTTTTACCATCTTCTTTAACAGCGTACGGACCATGCTCGGCGAATAAACCGAACATGGATGATGCTCCTGGACCTCCTTGAAGCCACACGAGGACGGGAGCGTTTTCGGGAGACTTTTCAGCCGGGAAGAACCAAAAGAAGTGGTTAGAATCGTAAGTTTTGTTGACGGTGAAAAAACCGGCGTAGCTATCGACGCTCCCGACGAGTGGCTCTACACGAGCTAATTTTTTCGCTTGCTCGATCTCTCCTTTTTCTAAAAAAGGAGTTAGGAAGAGAGGCTCCCCATTATGGCCGGTGGGAGGGATTGACGGTTTTTTCGAACGATAAAAACTGTTGGTTACGGGTAAGACGACCAAGAATATGCACAGGCAACATACCATGAAGATTGATTGAGGAATACGCATACCTGGAAAGTAAGGAGAACGTCAAGATATGGAATGAGCATTTTAGATTCTGTGAACCATCAAAATTGAAATACTGTAACTTACTTTGCTTAGATTCCATTTTCTACACTGGAAAGCCGGTTAGAGTGAGAAGGTGTTAGAAATAGGTGGAAATTTTCTGTGTTTAATTGAAATCATAAAATCGTAACATCGCACGGAAAACGTAATGTGTGATTATTTAGACAATAAGCAATGTAGAACGGTCGTTGACTGAACATAGAAATCACGATGCAGGAGAAGGTGTCGGCAGTTTCAGCGTTACGGACGTACTTCTTCACGAGGTGAATGGATTTCGATTTTCGTCGCACATGCTATTTTTGTTGTTAATTGAAATAAGGATGGGTGAGATGATTCAATTCGACAGTTGTGAATCTTGACTTCCAATTCGTTCAACGTGCTATCATCAATCTCGACCAATAGCAAACAACTTGAATTCTGTACAGCCAATCATCAACGTTTCTAGGGAGAAGACCGATTGGCTTTATTATTGTTTTCTGATGAGGAAGCGGGATTCGGGAAAAACAATTTATTGATAATGATTTCAACATGTGCTGTACTGATAAAATTTTATAATTTTGTGGGAGCATTGCCCTGCGGTCCCGTACTATCCGCTTCCGTTTTACAGTCGGAACCCATGAGGTTCTATCACTTCGACTACCGACTATGAAATTCTATCGACAACTCTTTCACCTAGCAGCTAAACAGGGTTCAAACCTCCCTTCTCTCGTTAATAATACGAAATGTCAAAAGAGATGTTATTCTAGTCCCTTTGCTCTTCGTAGCAAGAAGAAAAAGTCATCCGAAAAGGTTAGAAACTATGAAATCTTACGTGAATTTACTCTGTTTCTGAAACCATCTGCGAACGTTCACTCTCATTATTCTTATACCGTCATCGTTCTCAGGCGAAAGACTTCATTGACGCTCGCATCGTCCGAACAACCGCAGGAAAAGGAGGAGATGGATGTATATCATTCTTGAGTTTGTACAGAAATGAATTTGCCGGCCCTGATGGTGGCGATGGAGGCAATGGTGGTCACGTCATATTCGAAGTGAGCTCTTATCGTAATTCACTGTTTCGTTAGTTCTTCAATCTCTTCATAGTGTCAAAAGATACTGAATTTCGATGTGAATATTGCAGGCACATAGCACTATTCGAGGATTAGGACATATCGAAACCAGTGTACAAGGTGCTGAGGGTCAGAAAGGCTTCAACAAAGATTGCCACGGCAGAAACGCCAAACATACGATCCTCAAGGTAGCAAATGAATTGAATTCCTGTAAAACTCCAATCTAAATGTTTTCCTTGTCGTTCCTTCCTCATGAGTGTTCTACTCATTGAAAATCATGAGTAACCTTAATTTTCGAAAACAGGTACCCGTCGGTACGGTATTCAAGGATCAGAATGGTCACGTTGTTTGCGATTTATACGAAGAACGAATGATGTTCTTAGCAGCTCGTGCTGGCGCTGGTGGTAAAGGTAATCACTTCTTTGCCTCAGATCTACAACCGGAACCACGCATGGCTGAATTAGGAGCTGACGGAGAGAATTTTGTATACACCATAGAACTCAGCAGTATGGCCCATTTTGGCTTGGTAAACTATAATTATCCATGATGATAATATTTCGACAAAAATTATGATGCAAGATGAGATTAATTTTGAGTATTTACAGTTAGGGTTACCAAATGCCGGTAAGAGCACCTTACTCCAAGCGGTGACACGTGCAAATCCTAAAGTAGCTTCTTATCCTTTTACCACCTTGAAACCTCATTTAGGAGTTGTTCATTTCAGTGATTTAGAACAATTAACGAGTGAGTTGTTATCGATCTAGATATTTTGTGAAAGATAACTCAAGTCTAAATAATTCCGCCTTCATTTCAGTCGCTGATTTACCTGGAATAATCGAGGGTTCGCATAGGAATAAAGGTTTAGGCATCACATTTTTAAGGCACGCTGAACGTTGTCTGGGATTACTCATATTGTTGGACATGAGTGTTCCCGAGCCTTGGGAAAGTTTGCGCATATTACGAAATGAAGTTTTATGCTTTAGTAGTCATCTAAGTCAAAGACCTCAAATTATAGTCGCGAACAAAATGGATTGCGAAGGAAGTGACGTACGTTATTCTAATATTTTCACGATTTTAAACACGTTTTACTTCTCCGCTCTACATCATGGTTTTACTTCTCCGCTCTACATCATGTTTTGCTTTATTGCAGGAAAATCTAGAAGAATTGATCGAACGATACAAACGAGACAAAATTATTGCAATATCGGCCAAGCAGGGACAAAATTTAGGTATTCTGCTGAGTGAAATGAGAAAAATCTACGACCAACAGCAGGAGCAGCGACAAAAACAAATTTCATCGGATAAAAATAAAGCTACCGATTATCTCGCGTAATCCATTTTTATACTTTCAACAGCTTGTAATAATCAAGTAAACGTTATGGGAAATGGTTTCCTATTTTTAAATTTTTGTTGCCGTTTCTACTGGAGAAAGATTTCAAGTAAATTTGAATACAAGATTTTTATTAAAATTCGATCTAAAAATTAAATCACAGACCTTAAAAAAAAAAAACAAGTAGATAATATCAAATTGGGTAAAATGGTAATCGACTTGATTTTCACGACGAATCATTAGTACGATAAATAGAAATATAAAAAATTAATAATAAATATGAATCAGTACCGATGATAAATTAATAATAAGCTAACAAAAATAATTGAATCGTATTCTACATCCTAGACAAGGATATAATTTATTTAATCGTTCAAGTCGGTTTCCATCGCATACAAGCCTTCAGATCATCTCTTTTTACGAGTATTCTCGGAACTTTTTTTCGAGGACTTCAACAAGTCAGTTTCGAGACTCGCGTATTTTTCATTCGATGACTTCAATTCCACTTCCAAATTCTCGTATTTGGCTTTCGATAATTTCAGTTCGAGTTCCAATTTTTCGCAGTTCTCCTTCGATGATTTCAATTCGGCTTCTAGCGTATCGAATTCTTCATTCATTCTAGAAAAGTTACCAAAAAATTTTGAAATGAAAATTTGAGGCGTACAGCACGAAAAATGAGTTCCTACATCTTAAATTAAAGACTCGAGCATGGATCGTCACAATTCATTTCTTTCAAATTCAGAATAAGTGATGAAAGAAAAGTGAATGGTACTTACTCGCATATATATCTGTTATTGTAATCTTTCATCATTTCGTACTTATTCATCTGAATTCGTAAATTATTTTCAGCTTCTTGGAAGACTCTCTTCAATTCAGCTTCATTAGCGGATAGATTTGAGCAGATAGACAATAGTTTCTCATTCATTTCAATCAATTCTTCGATTTTTCTAAAATAAAGAAAATATTGAAATTTTTCAAACAATCAACAGGAGAAGAACAGAAGAAAGAATATTTCGAGTGGTACACATCAACCTTCAACTATAATGGTGAAGGGACTTTGTTTTGAGAATCACTATCACGTCATCGGGAAATAAGAGAAGTATCGAACTAAGTCCCTACAAAGAAGGAACCTACGATAGTAAAATTTCAAAATCTGACTTGGCAACTGTTTAAATATCTTACTTTTTGTCATCTGCGGATTGTTTCTTCAACTTTTCCACATTCTGGTCTCCCTTGGCTGGAAGTGAAACATCAGCAGTGATGTTCGATAACTGTAACAATCGACGAAATACATTATTCGATAGCTGAGCAATCAACTGATTCATTTTTCTTAACGCTACCTACCACATCATGAGTCAAAGGACCATCATTAGCTGATTGAGGAACTGTGAGTAAATCATCCAAGGCTGAAACGCTAATGTCGAGTAAATTAGCGGGCATTTCGACGACAAATCTGGTTTTATCGCCATCTCTGCATTCTTCGAGTGCAAAGAGTGGCATCGGAGTAGCATGATCTATCAAGGTCAGATTATTTGAGGAAGCATCCATTGGTCCACGAAGACGATCGAGGTTCCGGCGAAAAGGGGTCAATAGTTTGTCCAGATTCTCTCGAATCTTCTCTGCTTTAGCAAATTTCTCACCTAAACTCATAGGTGTACCCAAAGAGAGGCGACTTGGTCGGTGCGACAGCGGAGTGGCAGCTTCTTTTGACGGTGTAGTATGACCTATTTTTATGGATGGTAACACAGAGATCTTGGGTGAGGTTTTACTAGTCGTGATTTCATTCAAGTTTGACTCAATATCTTCTCCCTTTGTCGGAGAGAGGATTGTTGACATTTCTTCATGTTTCCTAGGTGTACTTAAGACTTGAGTCTCGTTTACTGCATCCAGATTACTAGAAAAGTTAGCAGGCGGACTTGAAGAGGGACGATTAGATCGGGACAAAAGCGGGGTTACAGGTTTTGTTACCGGACCAACACTCATCTTTGTACGTGGGCTCATACGAGTCTTATATGAGGCAGCTTCATTTGCGGTTGACTCAATATCGTTTCCTTTCTTAGTAGAGAATGATGCTGACACTCTATCATATTCTCCAGGTGTGTTACAGACGTGAGTCTCGTTTCCTATGTTAGGACTACCTGATGGTTTTTCAGAATTATCCGAGGTTTCATGACTTGTACTCATAGCACATGGTACATTAGAGGTAATATCCTTTGCTATTTCCGTACCAAAAGCTAGTGCCACCCCTCTCCAAACACCTGGTATTTCAACGACATGAGGCTTGCCGTCCCATATATTTGGACTACTTGGTGTCTTCTCAGACTCATCAGTGGTTTCTTGATCTGTGCTCACAACAGATGACACGTTATCATTCACCGGAGGCGCAATATTCGCTGCTGTCTTTGCCTGAAATGCTTTTGACACGCCTCTCCATACACCTGGTATTTCAACAACATGAGTCTTGCCGTCCCAAATATTTGGACTACTTGGTGTCGGAGTCTTGTTACAGGTTTCTTGATGTGGGCTCATAACAGATGGCACGTTAACATTCACGTTGGGCTCAACATCCTCTCCTGTACCAACAAATACTCTTGACACGGCTCTCCATACACCTGGTATTTCAATGATATGAGGCTTGCCGTCCCATATATTTGGACTGCTGGGTCTCTGGGACTCATTACAGGTCTCTTGATCTATGCTTATAACAGATGGCACGGTTTCACTCATTTTTGGCTGGATATCCTCAGCTATCTGTGTACCAAATGCTCTTGACACGCCTCTCCATACACCAGGTATTTCCACAATATGAGGCTTGCCATCCCAAATATTTGGACTACTTGATGTCTTTTCAGACTCATCAGTGGTTTCTTGATCTGTGCTCACAACCGATGGCACGTTTTCATTTGGCTCGATATCCTCTCCTGTACCAACAAATGCTCTTGACACGCCTCTCCATACACCAGGTATTTCCACAATATGCGGCTTGCCATCCCAAATATTTGGACTACTTGATGTCTTTTCAGACTCATCAGTGGTTTCTTGATCTGTGCTCACAACCAATGGCACGTTTTCATTTGGCTCGATATCCTCTCCTGTACCAACAAATGCTCTTGACACGCCTCTCCATACACCAGGTATTTCCACAATATGAGGCTTGCCATCCCAAATATTTGGACTACTTGATGTCTTTTCAGACTCATCAGTGGTTTCTTGATCTGTGCTCACAACCAATGGCACGTTTTCATTTGGCTCGATATCCTCTCCTGTACCAACAAATGCTCTTGACACGCCTCTCCATACACCAGGTATTTCCACAATATGAGGCTTGCCATCCCAAATATTTGGACTACTTGATGTCTTTTCAGACTCATCAGTGGTTTCTTGATCTGTGCTCACAACCAATGGCACGTTTTCATTTGGCTCGATATCCTCTCCTGTACCAACAAATGCTCTTGACACGCCTCTCCATACACCTGGTATTTCAACAATATGAGGCTTGCCGTCCCATATATTTGGACTGCTGGGTCTCTGGGACTCATTACAGGTCTCTTGATCTATGCTTACAGATGGCTTGGTTTCATTCATTTTTGGCTGGATATCCTCTGCTTTCTGAGTACAAAATGCTCTTGACACGCCTCTCCATACACCAGGTATTTCAACAACATGAGGCTTGCCGTCCCAAATATTTGGACTACTTGGTGTCTTCTCAGACTCATCAGTAGTTTCTTGAACTGTGTTCACAACAGATGGCACGTTTTCATTCATGTTTGGCTCAATATCATCTGCTGTCTTGGCTTCAAATGCTCTTGCCACGCCTCTCCATATACAAGGTTTTTCAACAATATGAGGCTTACTGTCCCATACATTTGGACTACTTGGTGTCTGAGACTTGTCACAGGTTTCTGGATTTGAGCTCATAACAGATGGAACGTTTCCATTAGCATAAGGCGCAATATCCTCTGCTTTCTCTGTGCCAAATGCTCTTGACACTCCTCTCCATACACCATGTATTTCAACAATATGAGGCTTGCCGTCCCATATATTTGGACTACTTGGTGTCTTCTCAGACTCATCAGTGGTTTCTTGATCTGTGCTCACAACAGATGACACGTTATCATTCACCGGAGGCGCAATATCCGCTGCTGTCTTGGCTTCAAATGCTCTTGACACGCCTCTCCATACACAAGGTATTTCAACGACATGAGGCTCGCCATCCCATATATTTGGACAATTTGGTGTCTTCACAGACTCGTCTGAGCTTTTATGATCTGTACTCATAGCACATGTTACATTTTCACCCACGTTTGTCTCAACATCCTCGGCTTTCCTTGTAATGAATGATTTGGATGTTTCTCTCCATGGCTCAGGTATCTCAAAGTCGTCATAAGAGACATCTGGATTACTTGGTGTTTTTGCAAACGCATCAGAGGTTTCTTCATCTATACTCATTGCACATGGTAGATCTTCATTTACCTCTGGTTTGATATCCACTTCTTCCTTTGAACAGAATGATCTCGACACCGGTGTTCTCACCTCAGGGTTTTCGATGACATACTCATCACATGAAACTGAAGCATAAACAAAATTCAATCAATCTTCCACTGCACACCCATATAAAAATGGAGTATTTCAACATCTGGATAAAAATATTTGCGGGTCACCATGTTTGGCAACGGCTCGCAGAAATGCTCAAATTACTAAGAGAAGGTCATAGTGATTAATATATACGACCGCATAGACGTACCTGGTGTTTTCAAAATCGAGGAAGTCCCATCCTCAATCTCCGAATTCAATTCTTCTACATCCATGCTACATGTTTCATTTGCTTCATGCATAACAGCTCCTTCACAAGTAGTCGATGCAAGTTCAGGCGTTCTTTCCGCAGTATCGTTGATTTTGTTTTCAATATCTTCTTTTGAGGCTGAAAAAGAATAAAATTTGTTGATTAATTTACCTTTACATGATTCAAAAAACTTGCTCACGTTCATTTACTGCTCTACTCCTCACAAAATTTACCTTCAGAAAGATAAGGCGAAAATTGACATGTTTGATCGAGGATGTTTGTAATATTGAGAGAGCCTTCAGCAGAAACAATTCCATTATCACATCTTTCGGTGCAGACTTTTGGCTCTTCGTTCTTCACGTTTTCAGCGGTATCTGAGATGGTCACCGATAGTGTGGTTTCAGCCTTGATCATGTTTGAAGTTTCATCGTTCGTAAGGATGTTGATGACTTTTTCTGCAGTTCTGATTGGAGACGTAACCGCAAGACCTTGAAAAGAAAAACTTAAATTAACTATGAGAACATTATATCCAAGGGGCGTCCATTAATGATGTGAGGAGTTTTGAGAAAAAGAACTCATGATGGAGGGAGGGGAGGGGAAGGCGGTCTGGGTAAATCCCACGTAATTTCTTTCCAAAGATAATTACAGGAAAACTGGGTTATATCGGTGAAATATGTCTCCCTACACGAAATAAAAGTTACGATTTTTATCCGTTTTTCTTCTCTCAAAATCATTTACCAAAACATATTTCTTTCCATGAAAGCTTTACAAAATTGAAAACATTACCTAATTCATCCTCTTGGGTCGGTTGGCAAGTTTTGTTGAATACTTCTCTGTCGTACACCGAAACAGAGTGAGTGATAATTGCAGGATCAGATTTCTCGACGTTAATTTCCTGAACTTCATTTGAAAAATATTCATCGGTGTCTGCAAAGTTTGCCAATGAACTTATATCGACCGTCGGATATTTTCCTTCGGTAAGTACCTCGGAAGTTTTTCCTTCGACTTGAATCTGGACCGTTTCAGGGGAAGCTGGAAAAATAAAACACATTAATCTACTGGTTCGAAGTAAAATTAGATTCTGAACAGTAAATTCTTCAAATCTCACCGAATTCGTTATTATCTACAGTCGGGCAGTGTGGCTCAGTTGGAATTGTTTGATGGACGATTTCTGAGTCCCCATCAATAATATTCAGCCAAGCCTCATCATCAACTATAGAGTACCTTGTTCGATGAACGATTCTTGAAACCTTTTCGGTAACATTTACCCCAGCCTCATCAGCTACAGGGTCCAGATTCTGTCCCTCGGGCCCAGTTTCGATGTCAGCGTCCGAAGAAGTTTGGAGTATTTCTTCTGGTTTTAAATAATTCACAGATTCTGAAATTCCTTCCTTGGTAGATACTTCTGAAACAGGAATGCCAATTTTCTTTAACAAGTTATTTTTCTGAAATAGGTTTTTCTCATACGCTCAATTTTTGGATTTTAGGACATTACCTGAATTGTTTACTTTTTTCTCAGTTTCGAACAGAACTTCAACAGGAGAAGGATCTGAAAAGAAGTTACCAAAATAAATATTGACTAATTCACAAGAATCAACGTATCGTTGTCCAGGGCTCACCCTTCGTACCGGATTTAGTTTCACCCCCGGACGTTTGAGCAGGGGAAATTTGATCGTGGTTTCCTGTTATTACACGCGTCAGATTCATTGAAGTATTATTAGAAACAATTTTGGAAGTATTTTCCTCAACATCCATTGACAAATTTTCATGGCAATCCAATGAAAAAGTTCCTTCCAAGACGTCAAAAGCACGTCCGGAAGTTATTTCACTTTTATAATCATCAACGAACTTTAAAATTTCCTCATCAGAGATCTGAGTTACCGCTGGTGCTAAAACAAAAATTACACGTCGTTTATCAAAAACTCGAACGGTTCGTAAACAAATCAATTTTGACATGTTTCATGTCTTTTTTGACACCCTATACACTTCCAAAAATTCGCGAGTACCACCCCCCCCCCTCTATTAATGGACTTGAATTTTTTGTGAATTACCTGGGAGGTTATCCAGAAATCTGCGAGTACCACCCCCTGGGTAAAAATAAAATAGAAGTAAAATAAAATAAAATAAAATAAAAATTAAATTAAATTAAATTGAAATAGAATAAAATAAAATTAAATCAAAATTAATTAAAATAAAATAAAAATGAAATGAGATTAAATAAAATAAAATAAAGTAAAATTGAATCAAATTAAAATTAAATAAAATTATATAAAATAAAATTAAAATTAAATAAAATATGAAATGAACCTCGAATCACCTGGGAGGTCATTCAGAAATCTGCGAGTACCACCCTCTGGGTAAAAATAAAATAAAAATAAAATTAAATTAAATCAAAATAAAATAAAATTAAATCAAAATAAAATAAAATAAAATAAAATTGAATTAAAATTAAATTAAAATAAAATAAAAATAAATTGAATTAAAATGAAATTGAAATAAAATTTATTGAAAAAAATTAAATTAAATCAAATTAAAATAAAATAAAAAGGAAATGAGATTAGATAAAATAAAATAAAATAAAATTGAATTAAAATAAAACTATATTAAATAAAATTAAAATAAAATAAAATAAAATGAAATGAACCTCGAATCACCTGGGAGGTCATTCAGAAATCTGCGAGTACCACCCTTTGGGTAAAAATAAAATAAAAATTAAATTAAATTAAATCAAAATAAAATAAAATAAATTAAAATTTATTGAATTAAAATGAAATTAAATGAAATTAAAATTACATTAAATTAAATCAAATTAAAATAAAATAAAAATGAAATGAGATTAAATAAAATAAAATTGAATTGAATTGAATTAAAATAAAATTATATTAAATAAAATTAAAATAAAATAAAATAAAATGAAATGAACCTCGAATCACCTGGGAGGTCATTCAGAAATCTGGGAGTACCACCCTCTGGGTAAAAATAAAATAAAATAAAATAAAATAAAATAAAATAAAATAGGCCTTCTCCCCTGCCCCCCTTCGAATCACCTGGGAGGTCATCCAGAAATCTGCGATTACCACCCATTGGGTAAAAATAGAATAGAATAAAATAGATCAGCTTGAAATATATTAAACTGGACTTGCACTGGACCAAGAAGCGGGACGAACGAGCGGAGCGAGTGAGTCCCAGTAACCTCATCAGCTTGAAATACAGTATACTAAAATAGACATGTACTGGACCATGAAGCGGGACAAACGAGCGGGGCGAGTAAGGCCTAGTCCGCTCAAGCAGTCAGCCTAAAATACTCCAAAGTTAACTTATACTAGAACAAGAAGTTGGAAATCTTGGATATTTTTGAATGATGAAGAGCTTAAGAAGACTGGCGAAAAGACATGAAACATGATCTTTATATTTTTGGCAACGCCAATAATTCCTTGGAATTTTTTGATCGAATTTTGATGATGATCACCACATACCTGGAGAGTTACCTTTCGACGTTTCGCCGGGAGACTCAACTTGGAAGGTTTCATCAACGACATTGATGCTTATTGAGTTCGTAACTTCTACTGGATTAATTCCACTAAATTCATTTAAAACAGCATTTCCTCCGCTGCACGGAACCATTTCATCATTTTTTCGATTGAATGTTTCTTCATCAATAGACACGTCGACCGTTTCTTCTTCAGCATTCGTGGGTATTGCGTTAGACGAATTCAGACGAGTTTTATTTAGTACATCACTGAAACCTGTGATTCAGAATAAGATTTGAACGGAGGCTCGTTTTTAGAATTTTTTTCATACGTAATAGATGAATATTTTACTCGATTCGTTTCCATCGTACACTGCACGACACATTTCAACTGGTGAGACTTGCAAACTCGAGAAATTCATCAAACAATCGAAAGGAATATTTTCCAAACTACCCAAAAGTTTCGCTTCAATTTTCTGAGTCTTTTCGCAAATATTAGGCGAAGTAAATGAGGTGTTTTTGCTCTGACAAGAATTCACAAAAGATGAATCTGAAAAAGGAAATTAATCGTTAGGTAACAAATAATTTTCCGAACAATTTAGAGAAGAACTCGGAATTCGAGGTCTCTCGTCGTATTTCCTTCTGCCAGCTCTAGATTTAGTTTTACGTTTTTGGTGCACACCCATTAATCAGCGACTATCTTACCAACTACGCCTTCGGTCGGTAATGATTGATCGGCTGTTTTCTCCGACGTACTCGAAAAGTTCAGTAATTTGCCAACCGAAACAGTTTCCAACTCATCGACATCCATCGAACGTGTTTCCTCGTTCTTTTCACAAGCACCACCGACAAATTCGGGTGTCTTTTCTGTAATGAAATTGTTCAAAATTCTAATACGTTTTCATCAAAAATTTAATTTCATCCACTCTACCTCTGAGGAGTCAAGTTTAGAAGAAAACGATAAACTTTTTCAAAGGAGAGAACACTCGAAGGAGAACAGAATCACAAAACAGCTGCTAAGCGCCCTCGGTTGAATAATCATCATCAAAGCGTGAAAAAAAAAGAAAGCGACTAAACCCATTATGCAGTTTTTTGTACTTCGGTACCCCTTTCAGTATTCTCCTATTTTAATTATATAGAATTCTTTTGATCGATTCATTGGTTTTCCAAGATTCAACAAAATTAATGCTGATAATTCCTCGACAACTTTGAAACATTTTCATACTTAATCCTCACATTTAATTCAATGACAACAAATAACTTGGGATGGATGAAAACCCAGTTTAGGAAGCTAGCGACATACTGAGGAACAGCCAGCATTGATAGCCTTTGCAAACCTGGATACTGAAATCTATGAAGCCTGCTTTAATCAATTTTGTCGACATGGAAAACCCCCTTTTGAGGATGTGGACTCATCGCACATGTACCATCTTAAAAATATTCATAAACAATAGAAAAATTATTACTCGGCAAGTTATTCTTCAATCCTTCAAGTTCCTTGTCGCCAGGTACGGAATCGTAATTACACTCGTAATCTAAAAAAAAAAAAAAAGTACATTACTATTAATTAACAAATTAAAGCCAACTTGAGGTCAGAGACATAGCGAGTACGTGGAGAATCATATAAATGTAGTTTCAAAAAAGTATACATCACATCAAGGAATATATGTTCTGCGTCGCCTTCACGAGAGGCCACATACGAGTAATAACCATCCTTTTCTTTACAACTTTAACAGAAAAATTACAAAACAAAAGAAAATTTACCTAAATCATAATCGAAAGAGCGTAAACGACTCAATACAACAGGCGAAGTTTGACTAACGCCATTCGTGAATACAGCAGTGGCATTCATTGAAGTATCATTCGCAAAACTTTCTGAAGCTATTTCCTCGACATCCATGGGTCGTATTTCATTTCCATCACGAACCTCCGCAGAAACGTTTCTTTTGTCTGATTCATTCACATTTTCTGACCATTTCACTTCGGAAGATGAGCCGGCAGTCATGTTTTGGTCTACTCGAGTCAAGATTAATTTTGGGAAGTCTGAAAGAGAAATATAATTAATTACGTACCATGGTACACCTAAGAGAGAATGATCAAGGGTGCTAGGACAATGAGTTTTGAGGAACGATCTTCAGTGATTTCTTTCATTCTACGTGAAGGGAGAAAGATCCTCAGAAACTGAGGAAGTCACAGTACTTTTGTCCATCTTTTCTATCTTAGGTGTGAAGCTTTTTGTCAAGTTTTCTTTTCTGACTGATGATAGTCGTGATTCGCAAAGATTTTCTCAATTCTGTTCGTAGCGAAACTTGATGAAATACTTTTTCATGAGTTTGAGGGGTGAAGATGGACTGTTTTTATTCTCTCTCGCTCTTTCGTATCGAATAATTTTCCACCGTTGGCGCATTTCCTCTCATACTGCCAAACAATTGATCAATTTTTTTCTATCTTCGAAATTATTCGAGGACTCATCTTTCTTTTAAGACAATAAAAGTAAAATTTCAAGCGCGGTCAATAGCAGGTGTTTTATGACTTAAAATAATAATTTTACCTGATTCAACAACTTCAAAAGATCCGTCTTCCTTTCCGCTACTTGAATCCTCGGAATTTGTCAACTCGTCTTCGTATGTGACCTCAGGAACAAAATCGTATTCGTTGATGATTGCTGTTCCGCTGGATTCTGCAGAACTAGAACCAAGAGTTGAACACGTCGGAGAGACGTTGACAAAATCTTCCATTTGAATTTCTTCAAACTCCAAAACTTTCGGATTGGTCCTATCAGAGTTTGCTCCAGACTCATTGTTCGAGGCGACCTCGAGTCCTTCTCCAGTCAGACTAAGAATTTCACCTCGTCCATCAGGAGTTTGAATGGGCGCGAGATTCTCATCAAAAGTCGCCTCCAATATCGTAGAGCAATCGGAAGGAATTTGATTTTCAACACTCTCCTCCATGGATAGATTGGATTTGACACTTACGAAGTCATCAGAAAATTCGTCATCAGACATTGAGGCTACGACGGTACTATTTCCGTGTTCTAGAGGCGAAGAAACATTTGAACTCATGTGCAATAGGGAAGAAAGTGGACTCGCACAACTATTATTCAGTGACGCGTTTTCGAGTTTCAGCAGTTGAGTTTTGAGAATGAGTGGCGTAGGAATAGTATGATTGAAATCGGAAATATCTTCATCGGTTTCGATATTCGTCGAGTCCAAGCTGAAGAAGTCTTCTGCGTCTGAGTCTACAACAGAAACGTCATCACGTTCAACTGTTTCTGATCTCCATGAGAACGTTTCATATTTAGCACTGGTGGACGGATTTTGTACGGTAACATCGTCATTTTTGAAATCGACGTTTTGATCTTCTGCCAAGGGCACTCTCACCGATTCCGGAGTCACGTTGAGTCCGTGCTCCTCACGACTAAGTTCACCTTCGGACGTTGCACTTCGATCGATTATTTGATCGGAGGATGCGAAAGTGACTTGTTTCTTGCTCACGGTATCCACAGCAGCGACAAGAGAAGATTTTCTCCTTGGACGGGTTTGAGTCTTTTTTTCGGCGCTTTTTTCTTTTTTTCCAGAAATCTCAGCACGGATCCTTTTCGCCGGCATTTCGAAAGCATCTTCAATAGAATCTAAAATGCCAAACTTGAATTCGTCTTCGGGATTCCATGCATTGGTGCTGTTCATCATCAAAGAGAAACTGGTCGATCCTCCGACACCTGAAAATCACACGAAATGTAGAAGTTATGTTCATTCACGTGATTTTATTTACAGATTTTTAATCATGCTTCAAAAGATTACCGTGAGGATCCACGTTATAAAAGGACAAAGAGAGAATTTCGAAAAAAAACCAACTCACTCTTATCTTTAGATTTAGAGAATAATTCTTGAACATTCGTTTTCGCCATCGATCTATTTTCCACTTTGTCCGTCTCTGAAAAGAATAAAGAACTTTGTTACTATTTTTGGCGAGCTATTTGAAAAAAATTCGAAGACAGAGAAAAAATCTTACGTATAATTGAGATATCGAATTTTTCGATAGTGGAATCAGATCTTTCATCGTTGAACGCTTCATCCATAAACGTCTTAAGAGATCTTCCTTTCCTCGCCTTACCCTCAGCTTCTTTCGGTTGGCATAGTTTTTTATCGCTTTGCATGAGTATATCACGTTTTTTCTCAAAATCTGTTTCTTCCGAATCCAAGCCCCTTATAGGGACGGTTTTCGTTTTGTAGGGCGTGGCAATTTTTAAAAGGAGCTGACCAGCTGTTTCTTCAAAAGAGGTAACGGTTTGAGTCGTTGATTTGGTAGTCCCTGTGGTCGGAGGAAATTCATTTTCACGACGAGAAGTTGAATTCGGGTTTAAAGCCGGCACGCCGAAATAATTGTCGAACGGATTCTTAAGATCGTCGAATTGTTCATTGGTGTTCGAAAAGAATGCATCGATAGGCCTACCCGATTGTACATCGTTAGCGACGTTCGAAACGCTATCAAAAATATCACATTCAGCACCTAAAAATAACAAGTACATACGTAGATTGTTCGATTGTTCACTAGTGGTTTGGAAAACGGGCGATAATTCGTTCAACATACCTATATTTTCAACAGTTGAAAGTAAGGGACTAAAGACGCTGTCGAGGCTATCGGATTGCACACTTTCCGCTTGGGGGCTAACATTTTCGATCGACTTGAGGGGCGATATCAGAAAATTGTGTTTCTTGCTCTTCGCGTCTTCCGCAATACCAATATTGAGAACTTGAAATTGCTTACTAAGGTTTCGGACCGGACTGCAATCATTGAGTGGATTGTTGATAGAATTATTTTCCGGTACGAGATCTGTAAAAAGGATAATGCGCGATAAGACAGATTATCGTACATATCATTAAATAACAGAATAATAAAACTTTTTCGTACCCGGCAAAACATTTTCGTCACTCATTTTTCCGTCGTTCAAGAGTTGTTGATCGCTTTATCAGATACTGAAACAAATGAAAAACACGCGAAAAATGACTCAACTGATAATGACTCGAGTCCAGAAAATTCTTGCCCATTGAAAAGCGTCAACGCGGCCTACACGTCCGTTGTCAAAGATGCATAGAATCTGATTCTAACGAGTTGAAACAAGAAAGTACCGTCTACTAAGCTAGGGTCAACTGAGTTACTACCATTCGAACAAATACGAACAAGAAAAGTTCAGTGATTTCGATAGAGCGAATAGAGACAAGAATAAAAATTACGAAACACCTTTCATCTAAAATTAGAAAAAATAATTATTAAATTGTGTACAGAATGATAATTACCTCGACATAAATTCACAAAATTCAAAAAGATCTTGATATTCAAAATAACTAACGTAATTATAAGTTGACGAAAGCACGATGTTCAATCGGACATCGACCGTGGAAGACTCACGATAAGCACAAATAGATTATTCTTATAGAGGATGGAAACACACAAATTATAATTAAAAGGAGAACATAAATTAGCCAACAATATTCGGATTCAATAAATCTAATTAGTAATTCCAAGCACCAAGTTACTGATTGAATGAAAGTCAATGTGGAATCATTGAAATGGAATGGAATGCAACAATGCATTGAGAATCGAAAGTCGAATACTCTTCGCGAGCCGTTGAGAAACGTGAAATTTGAATCAGATTTTCTACTGAACGAAGTTTTTTGGCATTCCCAGCTGATTTCGCATTATCAACCAATCGAAATTGTATCAAATTTCATCATGAAAGCCGACCAAGCGACAAAAAAACAGTCAAGAGAAAAAGGTCTCTTGTATTCCTACGATGGACCTTATTCTATAAATCGTTCGCTCGTAACCTGATCAGGTTCTACAGAACTCGCCACTCGGTTCATGTGTTTCCTCCAGGTGATCGACCGACCAATCACAGAACTTTTCGAACTTGTGATGACGTGTCTCTCATCAAAGTTTTTATCACTTGTATCGTAATCTCTAAGAGAAAACAATAATAAACTGTATGAAAATTATGAGTCGAGAAAACAAATTCATATTATCTTATTTTCAACCTACGTGTTCGGATTAATCTTCTAAATTACATGCTTTGTCATTGATTCCCTTGAACGGGATTCGGATTCTGGTGTCTTATTTGTTAAATTTGTGTACTATTTTCTATCTCGCATTATTCATCGTCTTCTCGTGAAATGTACCCGAATAAAAGGCTCGAATAATCTTTGATTGAAGCAATGGGTGACGTAAGTAAAGCCGAAAAACTAGCCGCTGCTAGAAGAAAAGTAGGTATCGACAAAACGAACTATTTCCATTCATCTTATACTTGTATTTCGATTGACATATTGTTGATACAATTTTTAGTTGAAAGAGTTTCAAAACCAGCAGAAAAATAAAGACAATCATTGTAGCTCGGTGATAACACCGACAGCACCGATTCTTCAAGTGCCGCAGTTTCAGGAAGAGTTACCGTCACTTAAACAAGTAATTATATTGTTTTTGATTTGAGATTCGGCGCTTCAAATGTTTGTGTTCAAACAGTTTATCATGTTTTCAGGAAGTTCCCACCTTACCTCCTACGAACGATGCGTCGTCTTCGTACATGAAACAGCAAGTTCCATCTATTGCCAATTACTTTCAAACTTCAAATAAGAATGAAATTTTCTTCGATACTGTTCACAAACCTATGAATGGTGGCAGCACAAACAATCCTACGATTTCTTCTTCTACTACGCAGCAATATGTCCCTGATGATACGAGCGCGTACACGAATTCTTCGCCCTCGTCAGCACAAACAGATATTCTACCCGCGTCTTCCCTTTTCCCCTCGAATCCCGATAGTAATTTCTTTACCAATAGCTTTACTCCCAACAGCCTTCATACCAATGTCACGGAGGCGAATACAAATAATCATGTACGTACTCGAATTGCATCATCTAGAATCCAGTCATGCAATTGTATCGAGATATTTAGAGTGTGTTTGTTTATGATTGTTTTAGACAACGAATAATGGAAATGCGGATGAATTAATGGCTTTGAAATTCGAGTTGCAGCAAGCGAATTCTAAGGTCAAGATGCAGACGGACGCTTTGGATATAATTACGACAGAAAGAGAGGATTTGCAGATTAAATTAACCAGAGCATTGCAGGAAATCGATTCTTATGAAAGTAATTATCTGAGAAAATGATGTTATAGTGCGTGAGAGCTTCATGTTCTTAATCTATTGGATATTTTACTGCACAAAGGGTTGTAAAGTTTGACTAGATGAATGTAAAGCGCATTCGATCTTGTCAGTGATTATGAAATTTTTCACGAGTATGTTGAATCGAATAGGCTTGGGATACAACAAGAACTTCAAGAAAGGAATTGAATGATATTTTCAAACTAGATGAAATGTTATCAAACAAATTATTTCAATCTTCCGGTTAGTCTTATCAACTATATTTCCGTTCTGATTCCGTTTTCAGGAAACGTTCGTTCGTTAAATATTCAGCTAGAAGAAAATTTGAACCATCAAAAACAGTTGATGGCAACCTTGGACGAGCTAAAACATTTCAAAGAAAATACGTGCGCCAAAGAGCTTTCTGTTGAGTACGTGAGATTTTGACTTATAACTCTGGTGTCCATCTTCCAGAAATAATTAATAAACTTTTTCTTCTTCGTATAAACAGATCCAATTTAAATGATTTGAAAGAAAAAAATGACGAGCTTTACCAAAGTTTGAAAATGGAGCAAGAGAAAAATAAAACGCTTCAGAGTCAGTTAGAAGAGACCCAATCTAATTACAGTGTACTAAATTTAAAATTTCAACAGGTAATCGTTGTTTTCCTGGAGCAGTTATTTTATTTGTAAAAGAGATGTTTCCTAAACCGGAGACTTCTTAATTTTAGTTGGGTATTGAGACAAACAACGACAGTACCAAAGATTACAAGTCGGTGCACGAAGAATGTGAACTATGGAAATCCAAGTACGAAGAGCTGGAAAGTCGATTAAAAGCTATGATGTATGATAAGGAACGTACGGAGGAGGAATATCGCCAGTACATCGTTAATTTGAAGGAACAATTAGAGAATACTAACGTTGAGGTAGAGGAATATTTCATTCAAAAATATCTCAAAATGAAGCTTTCTGTGTTGCATTTAAAACTTGAGCTTTCTAAACGCAGTTACGTCGTCTCTCGGACGAAAATCAAATGTTGGCCAACAAAATATCGTTTCAAACGGAGCACATTAGCGGTTTAGAGCGGCAGTTGCAAAAGACACCCGGTGGTATGGATAATGAAGCCGTTATCACGGAACTGCGTGATGAAATCGAAAAACTGAGACAGAAATCGGAATCTGATGAAGAAACCAAAAATCAGTTGGCTTCGCAAGTAAGTCACTTTTTCAAGTTACACTTTAAAGTTTTCTTGTAGACAGTATCTTATGTTCGTGTATGTTCAGATGACAGACTACGAAGAATCCCAACAAAAAATTCAAGCACTCGAACGAGAAATCGACAACCTCAAGGCGGATATGACGAATGCTCAAGAATTGCAGATGGCTGTGGAAAGTAATAAGGTGGCTGCGTCACAAGCTATTGCTCAGAATACCAAGTTAAAAAATGAATTTGAGCAGCTTCATCAAATGGTGCAAATTCTCGTGAGTGTAGAGATGCTTTGATGGTTGTGAACTCAACTCTGTTCAACTCCTCAATCGAGTTCATTTGATCTTTCTAGAATGAAGAAAAAGTAATGTTATCCAAAATGTTGGAAGAAGAGAAAACGAAAAATGCTAAATTGATGGCTCTCTCCCAAAATGACAACAAAACTAATGATCATGAAATAAAAGTGAGTTTACGATTACATGTCTTTGTGTATCGTGATGTCACATTTGCTTTTCTTTGATTTTGATTTGTAATTCGACTTCTTGCAGATGAATGATGCAGCAATCAATACCGATGCCGGAGAAGGAGGAGAAAATGGTATATACGGCAAAGGTAGAATAATCTACATCTTATTCCGAATTTTCATTAGATTTAGTCTGGTGATTTAAGGAATTCCGACGGTCTAATCTCACACTATTGTTCGTTTGTTCTCGTTATAGCGAACGTAGAAGCGATGCTTCTATTGCAGGAAAAATTCAAAAGTGTTCTCGATAAAATGGCTGACCTTACCGATGAAAAACAACAGCTAGAACATCTTGTCACGCAACTACAATGCGAAACGGAAACAATTGGTAAGTTTTCTTCTAGTGGCTAACCGTGTAGATAGGAAAATTGTCTGAAAGTAGGGAAAAGGATTGAATAGTAGTATTGTGATTTTATCGAGGAAGAGGAAATATTTTTTCACGTACGAAGGTTGTATACAGACGATGTACGTGACCCGGCATGTCAGTTATTGACTTGTGTTTTTGTGTGTGTTATGATAGAATGCCAATTCACACATGCTTACAATATACAATGACCTTATTTCATCGTGACATTCTCGTGTCAAATGGTATTAAAATTGAATATTCACCATTTGAATTTATACGAGATAGAAATTCAATTCCTCTTCACTTTCTTATCGCTTCCTGCTATACATTTTTAAAGTAAATGAAAATTCCTCATGTAAAGATCGAATTAATCGTAGAAATTGCAAGACAAGGAGCGCAATTGAATGTCGGTTTTGACGTAAAATATAATTTTCGAGGTGAAGGGAACTCCAGCTCTTTTTTTATGCAACTTGACTACTTTGATTAATTTGAATATTTTCTCTCCATATTGATCCCTTTAATGAAATTCCATCTTAGACTGAGAAAAGGTCGTTGACTCTCAAAGCTTATGTAATAGATTACACATCTTATGTAATCAATTTATGAATTTCACGATTTTTTTCTTTTTATTGTAGAAGAATACGTCGCTTTGTATCAGAAGCAACGATCTGCCCTTCAACAGCGAGCTCGTGAAACGGACCTCAAAATGGAGCGTGTAATTGAAGAAAAGAAACGTTTATTGAATATTTTAGGTTCAATATTGACCACTGAGGAATTTGACTGTGCCTTTGTCAAGCAATTAGGTAAGATGTAGAACTTTTTCATCTCTTTGAATTTGGATAGTTGAAGATAGAATTGAAGAGGGTGTTGAAATTTTTTTATGAATGGGGAATCAAGGGTGTCTGATCATATCGGCGTAGCTATCGAATATCATTTTTACTTGCTGAACAGAAAGTCTGGATCGAATCTATCAAAAATGTCTAAAATTATTCATTCTTTTTTCAGTCGAAAATAATCTCTCCGTCGAGCTTACCGATGAATTAGCGAACAGAAGTATCGATACAATTGGTTACCATTACGAACGCACTCAACGTCGATTCTCGTCGAAAAACGAGAGTGCTCACCATCCATCCTGCCCTTGTTGTTCTGGCCAATTAATTACCGTATGATGTATCTTCTTTTTTTTACAAGTTTATTTTTATTCTATCGTTATTTATTGTGATCCGTTTCATGTACATATACGATAATATAGAATGCGTCATTTATTTCCCAACTTGTGTTTTATTTTAAAGAAATATAAAGAAGGTATGTTCATGTGCTTCAGGTGTTAGATTTCATTAAATGAAGTCATATTTTGAATAGACTATGTTTTACTTGAAATTGAACCAAATCCTGCAATATTTTGAAAATACCTAATTGGAAAAAACTTGACCGAAAGTTTTTTCCAATTATTTCCCCACAATATTTAAAAGTTATGAAGTACATCAGCCATTCACGGGAAACCAAACGTAGTTCAGAAAGATTGATATCTTGAACTTGAACAATAATTGAGCACAAACAAAAATATAATACATATTACCCAATTTTTCTATGAAAATATATTTTTTCCGCACAGGGACTCAGAAAAATTAAGAACATTCCTAGGAAAATTAAAGGAAAAGAACAAGAAGATTTAGAAACAAAAGTATCTTAAAGTATTAGGCAACAATCAATATTGAGATCGGTAAAATCGTGATTCAAAAAAACTACTGCGATAATGGAAATCGAATTCTTCATTCACGCTCATAAATCTCTGCATCAATTCACGTTCGCTTATGTTATTGTGAATGCGATTTGCGATCACATCTCTGGCAAACACATATCCATTGGCGCCCAAAACTCTTAACAGCGGATACAAACTAAATATAGGAGAAACGTCGCTTTCTATCACCTCGGGCAGGTAACTGTCCTCGATTAGAACGTTATCAATATAGATATACAGGAACTTCAGTTTCGGAAGGCTTTTAACCAGTTCAATTATTTGATCAATGTCGCGCTGTTTCAGCCATAAGGCGTAAGATCTCAGACAATATTTCTTATTGAGTACAGGATTTTGAAACCGTATGTTCCCAATCCAGAAAGTCTCAAGAGAGGAAGATAATCTCTGGTATATTTGTAAATGCGACCGCTCCTGCAATGAAAACAGAGGTTAGATATGAAAAAATTGAAGAAGAATTTTTCTATGATAAATGTATGAGGGGAAAGTTCTTTACATATTTATAGTTCACACGAAGACTCTTCAAACCACTCAAATCGCAGTTTTTCAACATGCTTGGTTCCGGTATTTCAAGATTTCTCAAATCTGAAAAAAGAAGCAAAGTTTCGATGACGGACTGATGCACATGAAAAAAATTTTCAATTTTTCCTTTTGTTCTCACAAAATAACAAAAGGTATACTGAACTCAGGCGAATTTGAGTTCTAAAAAGAATTATTTTAAATAATACGTGAGAAATCCTATAATAAATAATGACAACTTTTACCAATAGGTAATAACTTGATTTTTTCTCACCATTTTAATGAATACTTTTCTATCATGGATTCCTACTTTTTTTTTTTTTTTTTTCAAGCCATTATAAGAATTTTTTAAAAAGCAAACTCACTTTTCAATTGATTCAAGCAGTTCCGATTGTTCAAAGAATTCGAATCGACTATTTTTTCAATTGTCAGCGTTCTTAGTTCAGTCTGTTCCGGGAAGATACATACAAAATTTATGAGAAAACTTGAGCATTTTATATAGTTCTACGAAATAAAGTAATCAGATCAGGTAGGACAACAAAGAAATTTGTTTAGATAATTTTGAAACAACAGATCCAAATGTAAATTTTATGCATGATCCAGTCATGTACTTACGATATCTGAATGAAAACCATACAGATATCGAAAATTTGCTGATTTAATTGTACTGCATCCAGAAACATTCTTTTCAAAGTACCGTATCATGAATATAGAAATGATTTTCACCTGATTTTCGCAAACAGATTGCAATACATCGGCATTGACGTGACTCAAACATAAATCTGTCAAACTTGGAAACGTCTCCAACAAAGGTATTAAACTTGAATAATTGAACGAGCTTCTCGCTCGAACCGCAAATATTTTCAAATTTTTGTTGCGACGATATGAATCGGCTGATGGCGTCTCAGAGAACATCAAGTTACAGCATACGATACGCAAAATCTCAATATTTGATTCGCTCAGCAATAAAGACCAGCGGTCCTTCCACTGAATCACCGAGTTATGAAAGAAAATCTGAATTTCTCGCAAGCTCGGAATTTTCAGGACGGCAGTTACAAAAGAATTTAGAATCCTTTCGTCGACTGTTTCTTTTGTAACATTGGTAATTTTCTTTAGATTCATTTGCTTCTTCGCAAACATTAAAAATAACTTCTCACCCATAAACTTTTGAAGGTCCCAATCGACGGCTATTTCTGTAATTCTTGATTAAAAAAGAAAAAAAAAAAAAAAAAAAAAAAGTAAGTACAAGATACGCTTTAAGATAGGATTGTAAAAGAATTGAGATGAATAACATACTGAGTCAATCCTTCACAACGCATCAATGCGTCGTAATTGAACGCTGGATGAAAGAGAAACTCTAGCGAAATATTCTTCACGGGAAAATGAGACAAGCGCTTGAAAAGCGACGTACACGCCGGAAACTGGCTTCGTCCAGATCTGGAGAAATAATCATTTACTAGTCTTGGTCGCCTGTCCGAACCCGGTTTGTTTCCAGCGTGCAAGTCATAATGACAGAAAGAAAAATCCGCCATATTGGGGAACATGTTGATCAGTGCTTGAAGTATGGGAATCCAAAACGTGGAATAAATACGTAAGTGGCTTCTAAAATGAATCTTCAGCGTTTGTAACGATGAATTTTTCAATTCTAACGACGGGTCCTGAATTTCGAGTCCATTCTCCATATCATTGAGATCGTTGAAGTAAAATTCCAACGTGCGTAAGTTACAGCAGTACCTCAGAAGACCAACAAAACAAGAACCCGATATGGTACAATCTATCAATTTCAATGAGATTATTTTGGACCCACAAGTTCTCCAAAATTCAATATGAGGAATTCCTCCAAAACGTGCTCCATAAAATTCTAGGTAAAAAAATTGGCGGGTGGACTTTGACAAGGTCAACAAAATCTCGTCTAAATTGCCTTGACAATCTTCTTTGCCAAAACAAAATTTCTCTCCTTTATCGTAAGCGGTGCTCGCGAAGAACCAATCTTTGCTCACGGATTTTGCGTTTTTGCGCTGATCCACGGTCAGCCATTTCATGATTGCCACTAATATCTGCATTAAGGAAGATAGCAATGGTTCAAAGGTAAATATAGGGAAGTTTTGCAACAAGGAGAATTTAAAATTTAACATATCTTTACTTCTTCAGGAAGTTTAGGAATAGTTTTTCGGGAGGCTCGAACTGCTTTCCGTCGGTTTACAGGAGATTGCTCTGACGAGTCCATCCGGGATATTTTCGACTTTGGAATGGACGCAGTGCTGGTGATCTCAAGTTTCCGACTCCTTGGTATTTTCTCTCGAATGGTTGAAGCAAGAGTTTCAGTTTTCGGGGAAACTGAAGCGTCCGCTATATTTCGTCGTTGAATTAGCCTTCCTGTGATAACATTACATACAAAAGGAAAGTAAAGGATTAGAAGAAGTTCCTTTTTTTCTGTGATATCATTCCTTCCAAACAACTAATTGTCTCATTTTTCTTGTTTATTTTTCTCTTCTTTGAAAACGCACCTGATCTTCTGGCTGGGTTCATGTTGATTGAATTGTTGAAATTCCAGGAACACTAATAGGGGAAAAACAATTGAAGTTTCGTCATTATATTGATTGATTCAACTGAGTATATCATGGATTATACTATAAAGCTCGGTAGTGAACCAAGCACCCTCATGCAGACATGAGTATTAGGTATGAAGATACTTACACGGAATGGAGATTGATACCGTAACGTGATATCGAACAACTTGGATCCTGCAGTGAGAGAGCAAACTCTTAGAAATCACTCAATAACTAAAATTTGGGGAGAGTAATTTTTTGGCCACAATTTCACGAAAATCCTACAATCAATAGGTATACCTTGCGGACAGTCGACTCGAGAAGACTCAAGACATGTTTTTGTTAGGTGCTTGAAATCACCTACAAATCGTACAGGGATCGTAACCGGGTTTGTAGCAAAGGGTAAAAAACCTGTAGTGCAACAGCACGTTATCTTATGCACGCCCACCACCACACGTGCTCTCCCCGTGGCTCTCCAGAAACGTGTATGCTTAGAACGCATTGAAAATGTCGTCATCGGTTAAACGTGTTCGAATCGATTTTGTCACCGTTTCTCGTTGCATTGTTTGTGCATCGAGTGTCACACATCTCATCGGTGACACTTCCACTTCTGAATCGGATTCAATAAAAGGTAGGAGGTTTAGAGCTTCTACGTCTAGTTCTATCATTTTTATTCCATACTTTAAAATTTCTGTGTTCTACCAACTTTTCATGCTCTTCAATTTTTCTCAATTGAAACGGGGGAGTAGGGAGAGTCAAGAAGTGTTGTGCTGCTTGAGAATTAAATACGCTTCCCTTCATGCCACTGGTACCGCATTGCCTTCGACTTAGCGACAATCTTATTCAGTTATTCGAAACGGACTACAGTTGTCTCCGGACTGATTGTGCTTATCAAGGCCAATCAAATTCCTTCCGCCACTTTTTCTGCGATAATTTTATTTTTACCACGAATCGTTTTCGGCACTTTTGACTAGAGTGGACGAATCGCTTGATTCAGGAGTAAGATTTTTATTTGGATCATTACTCACCATATCTTCAGTATCATCAGTCAAGAGTTCATCTTCTGATAGTTCTGTTTCAGCAGTCTCTTTACTTGTAGTTTTTCTGGTTTTTGGGGGTGCCATTATTACAGATCGTAATTCTACACTCAACACAAGTAAAAGGCGACTCAACCTTTGTAGGAAAAAAAAACCTCACAGACACGTGTTTCAAATTCGAAATTACTGGGTTGGTATCATTTAGGCGCGGACGATTGGGCGCCAAGAACTGAAAAATCAAGTAGGCGCCCATTCAAGCAGACGCAAGAACAATTGAGGAGGGTTCTGGCAAAATGGCGTGAGCCGGGGAGAAGCCCTTTTTGCGGATACCATGATTTTTGGACGTTTCAGTTCATTGCGCATCTTTTTTTTTTTTTTTTTTTTTTTTTTTTTGTGTATGGGATTTTACCCTACTTGACAAAAAGGGCCTCCGCTATCTTTTTTTCTCCCGGTCCCCCTGAATTTAATATTCAACAGATTGCAATGTAATTATGTAACTTATAGAAAAAGAGTTGCTCTTCAACTTTCGTTCTTACACTTTTTTTGACTAAACTTATTGTTGCGCGAAGTTATATTCATCTAAACTTTCACATTCATTTTTCTGTGTTAAATATTTTCTCGCGGAAGCCCTTCTGCCAGAACCCTCCTCAATTGGGCGCTTAGGCGCGATTAATTTTTTTTATTAAAATGAAACAATTTCCAAAAATTAATTGAGCTATTTTATCATTACCAGTATTAGCAAGAGGAATCACAATAAGTCTAACTGATATTAATTTTAAAACAATATTTTTCAACCCTAGAGGTAATGGAAACCCTATTATGTTTCAACAATTATTCTGATTTTAATACAGCTTGAATAAATTATTGACAATAATTTAATTAATTCAAATAATATTATTTATTAATAAAATTTTGAAGGAAATTAATTCATAAATAATTTAAAAAATTAATACTTTAAATTTAAGTTAGGCCTACTTGGAAAAAAAAAGACAAAAATTTTTAATCAATTGATAGATTATTAAAATTGATTAATCAATTTAATTCACGTTAAATAATAATATAAAATTAATTTAAATATTTTATTTTTGATATTTTTTATAGTTACAGTAATAAAAATTTAATATGTGACGCGTTCCGAGAAAACCCGCCACTTGTCGGCAAATCAAATTTCACAGGAGAGCGAAAAAACAAAGAAAAGGAAGAAATTGTCATTTTATGGTCTAGAAAAAAATTCGGTTGATTCCATCATCTTCAGCATGAAAAATCACGTCTAGTATCACCGTTCCCGAAGTGAAAAAAAATTGAAAAAAAATCATTTTCCGCTGAAACGAGTGTCACAACTTTAACAGCGTTTTTCTCGGAATACAGTTTTCTCTTTGCTGTTCTTTAAAACCTCATATCTCAGCAAATTTTCATCCGATTGAGACGTTTTTGGTCTCAAAATGACTAGAAAAGTATGGAGAATCAAACATCATCATAATCTCGATTTTCATTTTGCCGACAAGTGGCGGGTTTTCTCGGAACGCGTCACATATTAATATTTATATTTTGTTTAGATATAGTTTTGAAAATTTTATTAATATTTTTTTCCAATTTTTTTTAATGAATTATTATAATTTAATTAAAAATTTTAATTTAAAAATATTTATAATTAAATAAATAAATTTTCTTTATTAAATTAATATTTATTTAAATAATTTTAAAATTTAGGCGAACCAAGTTACAAAAAATATCACGGCGTCCGTCCAAATGAATGCGGCGTCTGAATGACTGTTGCGCCTAATTGTCGGCGCTCAATCGTCCGCGCCTATATTACTGTAACCCAAAATTACTAGCGTAACGACAGAATACGTTTTTTTTTTTACAAACAGCTACGTTAGAAGGTTAAAGAAGCAGCCTGTAAAAGGCTGGAAAAAATGGTTTCTCTTATTTTATAGTACAGGAAAATTAAGGTTTTGAAAACAGAAAAATTCTTACACTCAACTTCCGGCCCATCAATGGTCCGGTATGATTCCCTCATCACGATAAAAAAAGCTTATCGCCCCCACCCCGCGTGCTCCTTGAGATATGAGCATCGAAAGGTTCTCACGAAAGTTTTTTTTTTCAGTTTTTTCAATTTTATTCAAGAACTATCAACTTTTTCGAGATAATTTATAGAAAATAAAATGTTTGTCATTAAATTTACTACAAAAAGTGTCTCTTGTTCATAAGCGCTGAGACGAACAGGGACGTTGCTATGAAGCGATGAATTCTGACAATCTTCTTAGCACGCAGTGGTGTATCCAGGATTTTAACAAGGGGAGGGATATGAGCGGGAGTGTTGCTTGTAAGATGAGAAAAAAATTCAATCTCGTCTCACCTCTTTCCTACAACCCTACCAAAAAAAAAACAAACAAAATCGCTGAAGGTTTGGGAAGGAGATTTATCCTCTCAATCCCCCCCCCCCCCCCCCGCCTCTTGGATACGCCGATATGAACATTAGAAAAAATGAAAAAAAATTGGCGCAATGGCGCGAAAATGCCGCCTGAGAAGTAGACTGCATGCTAGACCTGATATAATGAAGGCTAGAAATTGAAATTTTCTCGAGTCCCTAAAGTAGGTCAAGGTCAATGTCATTGATGACGTCATAAAGCCAGGGATGGAAAGCAAATCGTCATTGGCTCAAACTTAGCTTCCGGCTGACATGTTTTTCAAAATTTTTGATTAGCTTAGCTTGAGCTGTTTCAAGGTGGAAGCAATCAGCTATAAGCTGCAAAGCGATTAGCTTCAACTTATTTTGCGGCCCAGAACACGGCCTACTTTATACAAGGCCGTAATGCAGCGATGTCACAACGTCGCACTCAAAAAGAAGTGGTTACAGATTTACATGTACGCTTATGGGAAAAAGTGAGAAAAAACCGAAGTTTTTATTCGTAGGCAATTAAAACGCTGTTTTTGAAAAAAATGAAGAGAATATAACTTGAAGAGCAAACAATTCTCTATTTTTGAAGCCCTATTTCTGTAAAATTGGTGCAGTACAAGAGAAGTTATCATCGTTTTGAAATTAAAAATCGGATAGGGGACGAAGTGCGGTACAGTTTCATCAACGTTACACCGCACGGATGAACGTGAACCGCCCCGAAACGTAACTGATAACAATCCACTGCCGCGCTGTTGTCATTTTCTACATTACGGCCTTGTATAAAGTAGGCCGTGCCCAGAAAGTGTCAGAATTTTTTGAAAATGAAAGAGTATTTTTGACCCAAGATAAAAATTGACAAGCAAAAAAAAAAAAAAGAAAAAAATCTTGTCGAACCTCATATTTAAACAATTCAATCAAAATTTTCGCAAAATTTCGGTAAATCAAAAGCAGCTTATCAGCAATGGCTTTGAGCTGACTTACAAGCTCAATAAACAGCAGCTTCCGCTGCTTCAGCTCATATCAACCTAAAGCATCGCGGCTGGAAGTTGAAATTTTTCCAAGTCCCTAAAGCAGGTCAAGGTCATTGATGACGTCATAAAGCGCCACACGTCACGTCACGCAGTTCTCAGAAACTCACGGACGCGGACGTTTTCTGAGGATGAAATCCCCCTAACAAAATGGATAGTGGGTTCCCCGCTGAAAATCCAACGTTGACCTCTGGTCTATCTTTTGCTTAGCATGATCTCAGAGTCTCCTCGTTAAGAGGAGAAACTCCTTTCACCTCTTCATAGACGCTTCCCGAAATATGAGGCTTCAAAGTCTCAAAAGCTATTTGGTAAGTTTGTTGCCAGTTAAACTGAATTTCTTTTTTGAGGGCAGCGGCCAGTATACTTGAATCTTCGATGATCTTGCGGAAATAACTTACTAAGCTTATAAATTGTCCATCTTTTTTGGCGTTCTTAGGACGAGGAAAAGATTCCATCGCCTTGATCTTTTCTATACTGAGCCGTGCTTGACCGTTTTCAATTTCATGTCCCAAACACCGTACTTTATCATGCAAGAACCGACACTTATCGAGGCGTACTGTTAGACCAACTTTTCTCAACGCCTTGAATATTTTTCTTAGCTCACGCGAAGCCACTCATATTGCGCATCTGGAGTCACAAAAATTGGTCTCGTCAATTGAGTTTCAGATTTTTGGTCACATTGCCGGGCCAAATGCCCAATTTTGTAACATAATATTTCTTCCTGTGAGAATACGACTATACAGTGTTAGTAGAGCGCCTCCGGAGTCTCTTAACGACCAGCTCTACCACTAGCTTTGACAATCTTATCAGTAATGCTATGATCCACCTGTTGCCAAGGGGTCAATTGGCAAGATATAATACTTCTCATATCTCTCCCTGTTGTTTAACCCGTATCTTCATACGGTCCATGTCAACAGTGTGATTTCTAAGTTCTGGAAAGGTTCTTCGCGACCATATTCCTTCCACTCTTCCCATGAGTATTAGTAGTTGATGAGGTTGTCATACAACTCACGACCAGTACCTTGGAGACGTGCTTGCATATGGTAGACAGTAGTAGTTTCTGCCCATTTAAATCTCTCTTAAAACTGTTCCAACGTATGGATCCATTGTTTTGTTGTCCATTTTTGCTGGTTTGGATCCTACTCAAGAATAATATCTAACTTCACTGTCCGATGCATTGGTATGGGAGCAGCTCTTTGCTCTGCTAAGAATAGATCCATCAGTACCTCTTGACTTTTCAATCGAGCTTATTCATGCTCCTCCCATTACATTCTCTCGAGTCCGTTGTTCTTGTCAAGCAACATCATCTTCTTATTTACAATATTGGAAAGCTGAGAGTCTCATACTGCATGCTAAGAAATATTGTTAGGATTTATCGCTTCATTGCAACGTCCTTGTTCGTCTTAACACGTATGAACAAGAGACATTTTTTGTAGTAAATTTGATACCGAAAATTTTGTTTTCCATAAATTATCTCGAAAAAGTTGATAGTTTTTGAATAAAATTGAAAAAACTGGAAAAAAAATTTCGTAAGGATTTTTTAACCCTCATATCTCAATAAGCTCGCGGGGTGGGAGCGATGGGTTTTTTCTCGTGATAAGGGAATCATACCGGACCATTGATGGGCCAGAAGTCGAGAGTAGTAGTTTTTCAGTTTTCCATCTAATTTTCCTGTACTAGTCGTATGATCAATATTCATCGAGGAAATCGTCAAAGAATTATGGCAAGATTATTCGTTTTCTCATACTTATGAGGCGAGGGGGTGGGAGAAGGAATTCCAATTACCTCGATATTTATTCTTCCAATTTTCCCGCTCTATTTAGAAAATAATCGTATTCACATAGTTCATCAGTGACCTCGAGAATAAAAACATTGTTCGTGATTTTTTCCGGATTTTTATGATACTATAAACTTTAATGAAATCATAGTTCACGAATTTTCATCAGCGTAAGAAAATTCGTAACGCAGAAACTTCGGATAAATAACATCAACACGTGAGAAATGATGCAAAAAATAATTATTCCAATCATTCGATGCATCGTTGTCACGTCTTGTAAGAGATCTCGGTATTTGTTTTTACGCACGCGCACACACCTGAAACGAAATACGTGAAAGACATAACGATGAGGACCGACTACAATAAAATGAAAACACGAGAAATTTGAATGAAAACAATATTATTATATACACATATACGGACACGACAAAGAAAGAAGAGAAAAAAAAAACATACAGCGCGTAAAATTCAAAGAATACAGTCTAAAAATTTCCGTTCCAAACATCAATATTAAAATATAATATCGAGAAAGTAAAAGATATCGAGAGAGAAGAGAGACAACGAAATAGAGAGACGAGGGTGAATAAAAGATCATTTAAAACTAAGAAAAAAAAAATAATTGTCAGCTGTTCGTATAAACGGAACTTAATCACACGATTCTCTTCAAAAACTCACTATGCTTTTTCATCATATTTTTTTTTCTTCATTACAGATTTTTATAACATAAATTTATAACCTAAATAATAATTATTATTCCTCCCTCCTTCCTAATTTATTCATATAATTGATACAACATAATGATAAACGTAAATTTATCGCAGAGTTATAAATAATAATTAAAATTCTTCGGAAATTATAGGAGGTAAGAGGAGGTGAGAGGAAGAGGCCGGAGGACGATAAAACAGAGTGTAGATTCTACACACAACACACAATAGGAAAAGAGAACAAAAATAGAAAACATGAAATAATACTACGTAATTTTTTGTAAGAATACATTTTGGAAAGATAGTAATATAGGACAACAAGAGAACCTTACTTTAAAAAAAAAAAATCAAACAAAATCCGAGAAAATAAACATTACATTTTACGTTATATATTTCGCGTATAGTACAATACCCGAATATATTTTTTTAATTGGCGAATTCTACGGTAGTAAATAATGTATAATAGAGAAAAACAAAAAGAAACAAAAGAGTAATAATTAAACGATTAAATTCCCATTTACGATATATTATATAAAAAAAGATACATTTAAAAAATTAAGACAAGAGAGAAAGAAAATAATACATTAACTGTAAACGACGGTAACGTAATTATAATAAACGAGTATAATTTTTCATTTATTTTCTGCATTATCACTACTTTCCTAGGGTAATATGTTATACAGATTCACAATTCCCTGTCACTAGGACTACAATCAAGTATTAGCAAATATTATTGTCACCGATAGAAACTTAAAAGTGTTTTCTCGGTATATATGTTCAATGCGGATGCGATAACTACGAAATCAGATTTTTAATACCCGGTCGAAATTATTGGAAAAGTTGTAGAAGCGGACACTCGCTAATAATGAAGGTACGGTACACTGTATTGCAACAAGAAAAAAAAAAACTGATAATAAAAATCCATATGATTATGCATGATTTAAATACTCCAACGTGAAAACAAATAAACAATTCAACAACAGATATGTTAACAGAAGGGGAGGAAAAAATCCTAAATATTAATAAAAAATAGCAATTAATTGTAATATGTAGAAGAGATAATAATAATGATAATAATTATGTCGATATACGATGCGCCGAGAGGACGCAAATTACAACACAATGTCCAACGAATGCTCGAATCGAAACGAGGAATAATCATCAACCTCCGGAATTGAAGAATCGCGACTTTTCATGCTAGTCATCATCGACTGCGTATAAATTGCACGGATTGCAATAGGCCTATGTAGACGAAAAGATAGAGCGCCTCATTTTTTGATCCCATGAACTCGCCTCATTCTGGACTCGGTTTCGCCGATTCGTCCGGTTTATTCTCGCTGGTTATACTCGGTGATGACTAGAAAATCAAAATTGCAAATGAATTAATGAAAAGAAGGTAAAACTTGACTCAGTATTTTAGCGATTAACAGGACCACGCTGGATATCCTTCTACAAAACATTACTTACTTCTTTCGTCGGAGGTCGAGGGGTCGACTCGTTGGCGCGCTGACGACGTTGCTGCTCCTCGTGCATGGCGTGAAGCTGCTCGCGACAACGCTGTAACTCCACTCGTTGTCGTTCGCGCTCTTCCTCGCGTTCCGTCCACGTGGTCACTAACGTGATCAAATATTCGCGAAGCCTCTGCGTAATCGGTTGCAATTTAGACGCCGGAATACTAGGTAACGTACGCACTGATGAACTGCCAGGGTTTGCCGCTGACGTCGACGACGTCGCATTACTCGAAGCGAGTTGCGCTTGCTTAGAGGGCGACGTCGAATTTCCTACGCTATTTATCACCTGGCAGCCAGCAGCGATCGTTTCCTCTTCGGTAACACACAAACATTTATTCAATAAAGTGGTTAACTGATCAACTGAAACAAAGATGAAAACAAATTCGATCAATACAGAGCGAAAAATTGAGTGAACAATCACACAAGATTGATTTTCTGTTTCTGATAAATGTGACCGTCTCCAAATTAATACTTCAACCTGCCTCAAATAACTCTCAGAAAGGGAGGGAGGGTGCTATAGTCAGCTAAAGAACTCTTGATTTAACGCTTTTGATCCGGAATGACCCTGGTATCTGTCAAGAACTATTTTGGAACTTGATCTGAACATAAAGGTCCCGATTAACTAAGTCAACTCCTAATAGACGTTCATACATCAAACTCAAAATCAACTTGCTAAAACCAAAATTCAACTCATAATCAACTGCTTCTCTTCAACAGCAACTCTTCATCATCACAAGTTAGTAGACTCCCGGTATCAGAAATTGATATCAACTAGGAACTGATGTTGACCATTGCTGCGCTAGCCGCTAGTCATATGCATGATTGAGATTCTCAATGGCCTTCATTAGGCCTATATTATAATTATGACTAGGCCTACACATTATTTGGTCTGCAGGTAGCAAAGTCATCATATAGATGTAATACTGAAAGGGTGACTATACATTGACTCAGGATTGAACATTGATCTGAGGTCAATTTGAAGTTGACCAGGAAATATTATTAGAAATCTAAAAATTGATTATTGATTGACGCAACAGAGCAGTCCATTCTAGGTCAACAGGGTTGACTCCAGATCAACAATGATTTGAAGTTGACAAAACTAAGAATTTACAGTCAATTGATGCAAAAGAGTAGTAAATTTCACACTGATATCAAAAATTGAAGAACTTGACTCCAGATTGACGTTGATTGAAGGTTGATATCAGCATACATTATTAGAATAGAAAACTAAGATTCAACTATTGATAGTTATATTCAAGTTGAAAAAAAAAATTTGGATTCAACATCGCATGAGATCAACGTCAATTTGTGGTCAATTCAAATCCAAACAGCGTACAGTGCCAGAAAACTGAATATCAACTGTTGATTGATGCGGAAGAACAATAAATTTCAAGTTGATACAAAACGTTGAAGAAGTCAACTGAAGGTCAACTTCATATCAATGTATTTGAGGCTAATTTAGAGTCAAACAGGGTAGATTACCAGAAAACTAAACACCAACTGTTAATTGACCAACCAAACAGATGTTTTCCAAGTTGATAGGAAACTTTGGAGTCAACATCAAATCAATGTCCATTTGAGATTGATTAAAATTCAAATAGGTATACTGTATACATTCTCAGAAAACTAAACATCAACTTTTGATTAGTGCAATAGAACTTAATAGAACTGTTGATTGTAAGTTGATAAAAAACTTTGAAGAAGTCAATTCAAGGTCAACTTTATACAAATGTGACCTGCTGGTCTACAGAAAGACAGTGAAAACCTGGAAACCCGCTGTAGCTTATCACTCAGTAACTTAAGGCGCTAGTAACTAAGGCGCTAGAAGTAACGCATGCTTTTCATGGGTAACTTACTGATAACGCTTAATGCGGGTTTCTGTAGACCAGGTCACAAATGTACACCTATTTGTACCGGGCAAGATTTGCTAGTGTCGCCTGTGTAAAATACATAGAAAAACTGATGAGCAAACGGTGATCAAACAATCAAACGATTGAACGGGTGATTTTTTAGTTTTCCCTAAATATCTCCGCAAGTAATGAATTTAGGCGTGTACTTGTAAGGAACAAAATGGTATAGCGGAAAATTTCCTTTTAGATGGTAATATTTTCAAGAGATTTTAAAAATTTGAAAATTTTTGCGCGACGCTAGCGCTACCTGGTCCAAATTGAGGCCAATTTAAAACCAAACAATCAACAATGTAGATTACAAGAAAACTAAACACAAACACCTGTTAATTGATATAACAGAACAGTTGATAGAAAGATTGGAAGAAGTAAATCCAAAGTCAACTTGATTATCTGTGTATTTGCTAATTTAGAATCAAACAAAGTAGATCACCAGAAAACTGAATAGGCATCCGCTGTTAATTGAAGCAATAGAACAATTGATTTCAAGTTAATAAAAGAATTGTGAAAGAAGTCAATTCAAGGACAGGGTTTGAAGAACTTTTTTTTTTCTTCAAGTCCCGTTCTGTTCCTGTTTTCAGTAAGTATTAATATGGTTCCTGTTTGCAAACAGTTCCTAAAGTCCAAAGTGGAAACATTCCCAATCCTGTTCTGGTTCCATTCTCACTTGCTCAAAGTTCTGTTCTTGTTCTTGTTCCGTTCCTGGTTGATTTCAGAGATACCTAACGTTTTTGTTCTCATTTGTTCTTGAAACTCAGAAATACTGGTTTTGTTCTCATTTTTGTTCCTGTTCCTGTTTAGTTCTTCAAGCCCTCCCTGGTTTGAAGAACGTTTTTTTTTCTTCTGTTCTCGTTCTAACTAGGTACTAGGTATTAATACGCTTCCTGTTTGCAAACGGCTCCTAAAATTTGATGTGAAAGTGTTCCCATTCCCATTCCTGTTCCTGTTCCGTTCTCACTTGCTCAAGGTTCCGTTCTTGTTCTTTGTTCCATTCCTGCTTGATTTCAAAGATAACATTTTTGTTCTCATTGGTTCTCAGAACTCAAAAATACAAGTATTGTTCCTGTTCCTGTTCCGTTCTTCAAGTCCAGATTCAAGATCAATTTCATATCAATGTCACAGTATACATTACCAAAGAATTAAGCACAAACTGTTTAATTTACACCAAAACACAGTTGATTTCAAGTTGGTAGGATAATTTGAGAAATTCAACCTAACAGCAATTTCATATCAATTTGAACCAAGCATCTGCTAGGATTGCTAACAATGCGCGCAATTTGAGAATTGTAAGTGGTATCAAAACTAAGGCTTTAAATACAGGAGCAAAATGAAAAATTGACATTACCTCTTGAATGAAGCCAAATTGAATGTTTTCTTATCTCATCCAATTTGTGGAATGTGCGTTTGTGGACATCTTCCATGGGATATCAATAAGAAGCCAAATCTGCTTCATATTCGAGAATTATTTTAATCTTATCATTTTCTCCCATACCTATACAGCCGTAGTTTTGATAGGAAGCTCTGACAATTTCTCCCCACTGCTAGCAATGCAACGCTAGCGTTGCCTGGTTCAAATAATAGACTCAATTTTAACTTCACTTTGTTGTATCCAACAGTGCTTGCAAAAACCTATCCCACTTTCCTAACTGGAATGGTGAAGAAATATCAAGAAACGTCTCAATCTTCTGTTCAAACTTGAAAACAAAATATAGGCCTAAATAAATAACTGCAGGTACATTTTTGAATACTCAAGAGTTTCTTAACTCTGAATACAAACATGTAGCTGCTTATCAATTTCCAATTTTTTATTTTGAACAAATGATTGAAATGTTCCAGAGAAATTCTTACAGACATCAATAGAACTGGAAAGCTAGCTGAAAGCTGAAAGCTAAAAGGTGGAGACCTGAGAATTGGTTGAAAAAAACTGAAAGCAGAAAAGCTAAAAAATAGATCCCATCATTTACCTAACCCATAAGTTGAAAGCTAAAAGACAGAATTTCAAAGAAAAAATCTGAAAGCCAAAAGCTAAAAGCTCAAGAATTTTGAGATGAAGACAATGAAAAGTTGGAAGCCCAGAGTTTCATATTACAGAATGGAACTAGAAGTCAAAAGCTGAAAGTTCATCTATTGCCCTTTCAATTTTAGTAATAAAAATCACCTTCAATGCAAGAGAACAGTTCATTTCAAGTTGATAGAAACAATTTAAAGAAGACAATTCAAAGTCAATTGCATCATATCAATCTATTTTGACCAAATTTAATGTAGATCAGCCTAAATCACCAAAAAACTAAAAACCAACTCTTTAATTGACACTGAGGAGCAGCTGATTTCAAGTTGATAGGAAAGTTTGGAGTAGATTTCAAATCAATGTCAACTTGAAGTCAATCAAAAGTCATAAACAGGGTACATTACTAAAGAACAAAAAATTAACTTGAAATTGATCCAACTGAGCAGCTGATATTTTAAGTTGATGGAAAAATTTGAAAAGTTCTGCTCTAGATCGATATTGATTGGAAGTCAATTTGAAATCGAACAGGGTACATCACCAGAATACTAAAAATCGACTGTCAATCAATGTGACAGAGCAGATCATCCTAATCGACTCACAGTCAACTTCAGATTGGCGTCAATGGGAAGTGACTGGCGTACATTACAAGAAATCTAGAAATCAATCGTCGATCGATGCAACAGAGACTTTGATATCAGGGACTTACGACCCAAATAAGCCTAATTCGGTGTCTACAGATATGGAAAAATGAAAATTCACGCCCTTTTCTTTTTGTAGCCCGCACTCCTCCTGAAGTCGAAATAGGTATGATTTTACAGAAAATCAGAAACTCGGTATAATTTTCGAAGAGGTAAGACGTAACCATTTTCTTCCCCTCGGAAGTTGGTAGATAGCCAAAGAGTCTCGAAACGGATTTTGCAGAACAAAGTCAGGCAATGATTCGGAAGAAGAGGAAAGAGATTTGAAGAGGGGTTTGCGGCATGAAGTCATAATAAGATTTTGGCGGATTTAATACCCTATAGAAGATGTCTCACCCTTTCATCTTTTCAGCTTAGCTTAACACCTTTTCCTGATCCGGTCCGAGCAAACTATCCGTAATTTGACTGAACTATACGAGGTTCACATATTAAACTTTTTACCGCGTGAACTTTTTTCACCTCCCACTCGCGCCTAGTTTCATTTGAGAAATTGAAGCGGCTTCGCGTTAACGACCCGTTAGGCATCGTCGCCGCCACCTACACGTGAATCCCATTGTCCCTGTAATGGCGAACGCGTACACCGACCATCAATATTGCAAAAGCTCGTTGACATACGAAACGTGTTCGGTATTACGTATTATCGTGTATACGTGCGAGTATAGACACGCGGGGCAGACTAGGAAGTAAAATTAGCCTGAATTTTTCAGTGTAGCTTCGACACACGATTTTTACTTTGTACACAGCTGCCTCCGATTTCCGTTCAATATTTACGAGTTTTCCATCAAATCCACCACCGAAACGTCACCTCTGCCCGTCGCGAGTGAAAAGTCAACAGAATGCCAATATCGGACGAGCTGTATTTTATTGTGTATAAGAATGAAATCGGGGTAAAATGAAAGGGTCGTTAAAATGTATGGCACATCGATACAAAAATAGACGATTACGATGCCTCTCTCGACATTCTTCGATTTCGTATATCTAAATAGGTGATTTAACGTCGGAGGAGCACGAGAGAAAAACCGCCAAACTCTGGGGAAATTTCGTAGGTACTTTTTCGAAGTTTGAGAAATCAATGACAAAGAAGACGTCGAGAGTTTAGAAACTGTTAACAGTTGACGAAAATACTTATATTGTTTTGTGTGTGCACGCCTTGTAGACTTAAGAAAACAGTAAAACTGGCCACAAAGGTACAAAATTCAAGGTTGGTTTTTCGCTTCCGGCAGCACTCAAGTCACGAGAGAGCTTCGACCGAATACTTCGCTCGCGTATTATTTATGTCCACGTATAACAAAACGGAGCGATGATAACGGAAACGGAGATACGCAACATTAACAGAGAACGCGAAAAAAACATTAAGTTATTTTCACATCGTCGAGAACGTGCGAAGTGGCACCGAAAAATTTTCAAGCAATCGTACGAAAATCTGTGCTTCTGGTTAAAACAACGCAGAAGGAAGATGGAGAAAGTGAGGGTTGAGATTTGAGTTTGTGTGCACCGACCCTCAATCTTTAAGATAGAAAATTTGTATTCAACTGACTTTTCAAGATAAAGCGACTAACCTAGCTGAACTAGAATTGCTACCGAGGGATGAAGCTAGTAGCAGAAGAAGGGGAAAAGGTGATGACACAACTTTCCTGCCCCATGGCAAAAAAAAGATTGTTCCGTGCAAAGCACCAGGAGCATAAACTGTGCAAATCTTGGAGCTTTTGTAGATTCTTCAACGAGTTAGGTACATTGCTATCGACGACGGGATGACTTCTTAGAGAGTAAAGCGTGGATAGGGCGAACGAATGTGGTTTTTAATCCCAGCACCATCATACATAGGGTAGCAACAGCTGGAAGAGAAAAATAACCGTCAGGCTGTAGGGTAGAGGTGACCGAAGACAACAAAAAAGAAGAGGAGGAAAGCACTTGCGGAGTTTGGGTACGCGAGCCCATCACAATTTGATATCGAGCGCTGAGGTCATCAGAAAAAATGAGGAAGACGAAGAATAAAAATCGTCTCAGAACGCCACCTTATTCTACACTTATAAAAGCTAAGAATACGAAGAATTTTGTCTCAATTCCTTTGCCTCATCCAGAGAATTGATTTGATCTGTCATTCGCAGACTTCGTCAAACATTCACGAGCCTCGCTACGTATCTAGTGAAATGGAGCAAAAACTCGTGCGTTCTCTTCAAACAACGATGCTCCTCGATTGCTTTAAAATTAGGCACGTCCACCAGCCCTTCTCTACGAGATCCGAAACTTCGCGAAGTACGAGTATAATTTTTTGCATTCCGAGTTTCGCTTCGAAATCAAAAAAGGAAACTTAACTCATCAATCATTTACGAAGTGTTTTTATAAGGCCTACTCATAAACTTTTGCATTACTTCAACAATTTATACAAAAAAGTTTGGGAAAAAAAAAAGGAGTAACGAGTGATTTTCCATTTTTTGTTGGTGTTTTTCTTTCGTTCTATCGGGATGGCACGACTACAAGGGGGAATTATTAAAAGTTTCGAAGATATCTTTGAAAACGCGATATTTACGAACGAGTTATTGAAAAATACGCGGAAGACCTATTCGTATACTCTCGACAATGACGGATAAAGCCGTAGTTAAATTTTCAGTAATTTGTGAGAACTTATCTCAACAACTCATCTTTTTGATAACGTAAATAAGAGGGTTGACGGGAGAGTGCCTAACAAGCTTGGAAGTCGTACTTAACCTAATTCTAACGAAAATATCGTAATCGCTGAGCGACTGAATAACCAAGAACGAACTCCAATACAAAGGAATCTCCTTTCTGTAGATTATTTTCAATCAAAGGGAAGATACAGCTTAATTTTATAAACATTCTTGAAATAGATTTCGACTGTTTTTTTACAGATTCATCGTCGACGAATTTTTTTCTCATCACCCACTTCAAAAATATTTCTCTCAGTCCCTCTGCACCATTATTTTCCTCGGCGTCATATCAATCTATGTAATGTGACTGCTTATTGTATGATCCGAGCTTGTATTAAACGTCAATTCTACCTCAGGAAGTCAAACCAGTCGTCATCAAAAGCTATACAGTTGCCACTCCCCCTGATCGAATAATAAGTCTCATTGGGGCAATAAATGAAGTTTCCACCCAGGTAAGGCGTGGAAACCAACGTGTGCTCTCAACTTTTCTCGTTCTTGAAATTGTGAACATAAAAAAATCGTGAACTCGAACTTACCTTCTTTATAAGCACCTCGAACCAGTTCTGTGGGTTCTTTGTCGAGTGACGAAGGCTCGGTAACGCTTTCGTTAAGCGTCTCGATTTCGTCTTTCGCAACGTGCAGCAAATCCGCTACAATTTTCAAGTTCTCACGAGTCAAATTGTCGATTGAGTCGCAGTTTCGACGCAATATTTCTGTAACACGGTAGGAACAATACGAAACATATTACTAACTTTCGAGCTTGCGGGTCAACTTGAACTAGCCGAGGCCCTTATATTCTACTCCTATGTCATATATTGAGGGTCCATCTGCAGACTACGCTGTACTCTCTTTTTAAAGCTAATTCTTCTCAACTGACCTCTTACCCTTAAATCAAAAACATTGGAGTTTCATTTCTCAGGCTAGCTTGTCATGAGATTTTTTTATGCAATTCCCGTTCCCTTTACAACTACCTCCTCTCTGCGCAGTCCTCAAACCCTCATAGAACGCCGCGACTGCTCCAAAATCTGTGGCTTTCGGTTCTCCTTGGGTGAAACAAGACTCGTACCGGTTCCTTGCAATCCAAATTCCCCGTTAGTTTTTTGAAGCTTCTCAGCGACTTTTTCAATCCTTATGAATTCCTAGGACTTGTTTTCAATGAAAAACTCTCTCGGTCTCCTCACATAAAATCACTTACAGCAAAATGTCTGAGTGCCACGAACAATTTCAAATATCCATCCCACCCTAGGCTGGGATGTGACATAAATAGACTGTATATAAAAGCTTTTATCAGTCATCAACTAGACTATGGTGCCTTAATCTACAATTGTGACCCGTTCCATGATAAGGGCTATTAGCATCAAGTACCTGTTCCAGGGAAAGGGTAGCTGTGCTGCCAGATGATATTTTCAAAAATCCGTTCGTAAGACCTAAAAACAGATTTCGACGGACTTTGACTGATTCATCAATACTGATCAGGAGAAGGGTATCTCTTGTAGGGACGACTAAGGTACTTTTCCCTTGATCGACCCGATGCTACGGGGGACAGCAGCATCACCCTATAACGATCAAGAGAAAAGTATCTCTCAAATACGTGTCTAAGGTACTTTTCCCTTGAGCGCAAGAAATCAAAAACCTGTATCATTTTCAGGGACCAAAAATCCGTAGATCTGGCAGCATTGAAGGGTAGCAATTAGATTCGGTTTTTGCCCTCCTGGGAGATTTGCGTTTTGCTGCCAATTGCCCTTATCTTGGAACAGGTCACAATTACTAAACTATTCAATCATCAGCATTCGGAATGACCTTTGGAATATTCTTCACCAGTCCGTATCTCATTCTCTGAGCTGAAGCAGCAGAATCTCATCTTCATTTCCGCTCACCAACTTTTTGGCGACCTTGACAACATTTTCGGAACCACCTGTTCATACCGCTTCATACTCTTACCATAACACCATGCTCCATTCTCTTGGATCACATCTCTTCCAATCAGATCGTCCACTCCTTCTGGTTATTCATCTCTCCAACCACCAGGCTTGACCTAGTAAATGTACCTTGACTCTTTATCGAATGCTCGTTTCTGATATCGGGGAATTCTTTGACCAGAAGACTCCAAAAACAAACTAGTGATGCGACCTCATTACGGCTAATCGCTTGAGAAACTTGGCTCCTGTATGTACCGCTAAACCTTCTCTCACAACTTACCAAGCACTCGCCCAAACTCAACGACACATTAATATCAGGCTCACGTTCCTCATCTTTACAAAATCCCAACGCACCGAATTCACATCATTCTTCATATCATATCATCCATCCAATAGTCGGTAACCTAGAAAACCTTTTTCTTGATCTGAGAGACAAGAATCCTCTTGTCGGACCGTACTGCTAAAGAAAATTGAACGCAAACATGAAATACTCTTGAGTTCTTGAAGTTGAGATTCAGAAATAAATTCTACTTCCAGATTCCTAAGGATTCATAGCTCGAGACCCAAAGACGAATTTGTGATTGGAACAAAAAATACAAAAATGCCTTTGTCAGACAAAATCTCGAGAAAAAGATCAAAAGTTCAGACGCAGAGTCCCTTTACCATTGTAGTTTGAAGTTGAGACTCAAAAATAATTTATTTTCAGTTTCTCAAGAATTCTCAGTCATAGCTTTAGACCCAAAGACGAATTCGTGATTGGGTCAAAAAAATACAAAAATGCTCTTGTCAGACAAAATCTCGAAAGAAAGCTCAAGAGTTCAGACACAGACTCGCTTTCAAGTTGAGCCTCAGATATTAACCTATTTCCAGTTTCTCAAGGATCCACAGCTCGGTAGAATCTTTAGAGTCCAAACACTGACCCTCCGCAGAATATTAAGACCTTTTTGTAAGAGAAAAATGCTTCAGCAATATTCTTGGATATCTGCAATTTGTGATTCAGTGAGAAATTTTAAACTCAGAACTACAGAGCATCTCAAGTCATGCTACTTCCAGTTATACTTGATCCACAAAGACCACTCTCATCTCCTCCTCAGTCTCCACGTTCTTCCGCCACGTGACCACTACCATTCCACTAACGTACAGCCATCAACCTCATCCACACAAGAAGTATCTTTCTCAATAGATATAATTTCCCAAAGTACCCCTTCCAAGCTGGGTTCTTATTCATCAAAATAGTTTCTAGGTTAACATTAATTTTCATAGACGGCGCGAGTGATTTGCTTACCATTGCTCGTGAGAACAGATTCGGCAGTGAGCACTGTCAGCTGTGATACCGAAACTTGTGATGGTTCGATGAGTGGCACCTCAGTGGTCAAACGGGGAGGATCAATGGCAGAAACTCGTTTGTTACGAAGTCTGGGACTGGCACCTCCGGCACCGCCACTCCCTGTACACGCAAACAAGGATTTATAAAACATTAGCGCACTGAAAAACCATACGCTGACATATTTTAGTCATAATTACTATTTTTACCTGATTTTTTAGCAGCGGACTCGTTACCATATCCAGCCTGTATCGAATCATCGTGCGAATGTCGAGTATTTGCAGGTACTCCTGACGTATTATCACCACTAATATGACTACTATCATTACTGAAAAGAGAAAAAAGTTCTAACATAAGTACACAGGAACGAAATGAGAGAAGTGGGGTCATTGACTTCAAATTCCCGAGGACCTCGACCTTCGGATTGAAGAATCATTCTGTAATAAGTCTTGCCTTTTAAATTACAAGAAGAGTTCTGGTTATTCACCCTCCCTCCTCCAATCCTCCCTTCATGAGATTCATATGAGTTCGAATTCAGCCCTCCACTTTATTCAAAATGACTTTTCAGAAAGATCCGATTCGGATGAGCTACGCCCAATGCTGCCAGATCTACGGATTTTTGCTCCTCGAAAAAGATACGTTTTTTCAACAGATTTTGCGTGAAATAAGGATTTCTTGCGCTCAAGGGAAAAGTACCTTAGACACTCATATGATAGATACTTCTCTCCTGGTCGTTCTCGGCCGACTCTTCGAGTTGATCAAGGAAAAAGTACTTTCAGTAACTCTTGTGAGAGATACCTTTCTCCCAAACGTTACTGTTGGATCGGTCAACGGACTCATCAATAACGATCAGGAGAAAGATATCTCTTTCAAAGGTATCCGAGATACCTTTTCCTTGATCGAATCACGTTACTAAAGACTGCGATCCATGACGATCAGGAAAAAAGTATCTATCATTCTGGGGGCTGAGGTGCTTCTCCCTTGAGCACAAGAAATCCATCTAACGAGAAATCTGTTGAAAAACCCTAATTTTTTTCGAGGACCAAAAACCTGTAAATCTGGCAGCACTGGTTACGCCTTCTCTACTCCCAAAGGAGTCTCGCTTTTGTGTACGAGAAGCTCGGTCTCCATATAAATTCTGCCAAACTATCTCTGCCTTCTCTGCCCTTTACTAACACTCCCTGCAAACTTCCTCCAGTCCACAATTCGACTCCAATACTTTTTCCCGAGCTAGTAGCCCTCAGTGTAGTTGGACAGGTAGAATTCTGAAGTCTAAAGATGAAGGCGTGCTGGCCTTCAATCCGGCTCAATAGATTTGCAGCAATCATCATGAATACGAGAGGGAAAGCTCCTGTTCTAAAGCGAGAATCTCTCATAGGACCTTGAGATAGATTCGAATTCTCTTGACTATCTCAGAGCTTGCATGAAAAAAAGGGTAAAATAATAGAAACATAATCGCTTCATTCGACTGGAAGTCTCTCAATTGATTTTAATTTTCCAGCTTTTTCGAGACGTTTCGAATGTCCTTCATCGATGAAATTTTACGACCGTCATCGATACGGTCATCTATTTACGCCGACTCTCGTACGAATTATTGTATAAACTCAAAAAGAGAAAAAAATATTACTGACAGTTCGAGTCGTTATTTATTATTGTAAAGATGCGGCGGCGAGAATAAAAGCGATTTTTATTATCGCACTCGTAATTATCGTCTATGTACGTACTGATACTAAAAACGAGAAAAGAAAATCAAAATTGTTTTCTCGCGAGTTTGAAAAACCACTGCGGAGCTGCTCGGCAATTTCAAGGGCGCCCGCGACCGTTGAAAAGTTTTCGCAGATTTCTCGAATGTATAAGAAATCGAACTTCGGCCTACGAGAATTTAATCGGAGTAAAATATGAAAATATTTTTCCAGACGTTCGCGTGCGCTAATCACGTTTCGATACGCGGGCTAAGTAAGGAAAATATGCACGAATTACAATTTTTTGGGCACGAGCGAATCTTTCCTATATAGGTTAGCCTATGCCTTCTTCCCACCTTCTGATTAGAACTCATAGATACGGGACTACAACTAAGAGCACGAGAGTAATTTTAATGACAATCCGAGGGCGGAGGGGTTACTGCGAAATTCGACATCGCGTTTCCTCAAGGTGTCGATCGAATTCGACTCATGTCTTCTACTTTTACGACTCTTTTTTTATGGTTTTCTACGTGATTTACAACTTCACGATCAAGGTTTTAACAAGAAACAGAAATAGGAGAAAGAGTGCGTAATTCTAACAAGGTTTTTTTTTCGTAATACATACTTTGAGAAAATTCTACAGCGATTATCCATTCGTTTGATTTTTATGTTATGAGTAAGATTTGACAATACAAAACTCAGAACAGAAATCGATTCCCTTCGTGTTCTATCTTGTAGTGAATTTTATCACAACTGTTTCAAGGGGCTCAAGAGAGGTTCACTTGATCGCAAGACTAATGAGCCGCTCAACAAATTCATTAGACATCACTGAGGAACATACATACACTCTCAAATCTTGTGATTCAGTAAAGAAGGACGAAAATGAAAACATTTTGAGAACTCTTGACAATTGTTGTAGAAAAGAGCAAATTCATGCGAGTGGAGGTTACAAAATCGCAATTCTGCCAAGACTTATCCACAAGGACTAAAATTGTCAACAGGAGGCTAAAACAGTCAATGCTAGTGGACAGCGACTCCTCCAACGTTCATTCATGGACACGGTGCCTGAGAATGTCTGGACCGTCTTTGAACACACGTCTCAACCACTGACAGTCTCCAATAAATTCTTCTCTATTTAATGCTTCACTCGACAGAAATCAAGCAACTTGAAATCGAAAGAGTCTTGATCGAAGAAGTTACGAACTCGAATACCCTCTGCCGGGAGCGCTAGTGTTGAAAAAATTGAAAACGAGATCAGAATGATTTTGCTGCAGAAATCTTCATAATCTCAAAATAAGTCCAGAACGAAGCCGTCGAACGACAATTAGAGAACAGAATTTGTAGAGCAAAAAATTTTCTCGAAGTTACCTCCTCATAATATATTTTTTTACGAGCTATTCAACTAAGTAAGGGATTATTAGCTCAATAAGAAATATGGAAGGCAGGTGGATTTGTAATAATATAAGGAGTTGAGGACCGTAAGAAGTTCGACGTGTTGGGAATGGATTCCAAGTTGTTGGAGAGGGAAGATGAGACGTGAGAGGGGGCAGAAAATGATTTTCCAGGGTTCATGAGAGTGGATACGAGAAAAATGATTCGGGAGAAAATAATTCCTCAGCATGGTGGCAGCATTATCATCATCGTCATGAGGTTGGAGCGCAGAGCTCAAAGAGAATGAAGAGTGGATGAGGCGGGTGTGCCCAATTCTTAGTCTAGTTATGACTATTTTTATATGGAGTGCGGAAAGAAGTCTCAAGGAAACCAGGAAATTGGGGATTAAACGAAATTATTATAAAGTTGGAAGGACCAAAGCTTGTACCGTGATGAGAAGCTTCCGAGTTATAGGCCAGAGAACGAGAGGGATCAGTGATTAAGGAAAAGAGCAGAGCTTTCTTGCTTAGTCCACTGCGACGTGTCCCGGGAGATCCATATGACCAAGAATCCAGAGGAAGGCAATTGAACATAGAGAAGAAGTTGAGGTGTACAGGAGGATAAAGATGCGCTGAACGATGAGGCTTGCATGGCTTGGAGAGAGGGGAGATGACAGAGGTGAATAAGGGAGGAATAGATTGCAGGTAGTTTAGTATAATACATGGAGGCCAAGTTTTTCATACAGAAGAGCGAAACTTTCCATTGATCGAGAGGGCGCAGCCAGTTTTAAAATCCAATTTGTATCCATCTGTCAAGCAGGGAGGGAAAATTATCAGCATGTTGGACGATTTAGATAAGTTAGCCAGGTCGAAGCGAATGTGAGGCTTTGAAAGGGCCACAGGAGGGGTGGACACGTAGATAAGGAAAAGGGGCTAACAGATGGAATTCTAGCAGAAGAAAGGAAAAAAGTTGTGAGATTTTGGAAATTATAAAGAGAATCTTGAGATTTCATCTCAGAATTTTGGAACTTAGCACCACTGATGAGTTTTGGGAGCGGAGAGAGGAATAAACAACAAGGAGCTGAGGAAACTGAAGCCGTAGACGCATGAAAATTGACGGTAAGAAATAGTGAGCGAAATTGTAGAAGAGGGATATGAGCCTCAGAGCATAGGCTGAGCAAAGGACAGGCGAGCAGGGCACTGAGGGCTAAACGTGGGCCAGCAGATTGCATTGCATCCAGTGATTTCAAGGAGACTTTGTCAACCTGTCTGTAGATTGGGGAGCCAATAAAAAATAAAAATGAATTCTCGACATGATACACATTTGTATTTCCACATGAGCGATACATTCTATTGTGGAAAATGAAATTCTTCCAGGAATTTTCGAACGTCTCATTCGTTCAGGATAGCAGTGTGACTCTGATATCGATTTTGTTCTCCAATTCAGACCAAAGATTGCTCCATTAAGTTGAAACTGCAATCACGAATCGCGAGTGCTAAGAATTGCTCCTTTTCTAATCATTTTTCGACGAAAAAATATCCCAATTTCGTAGAAACGCTCAATACACAGACCACACGAACACAATAATAACCCAGGATTAATGCATGCACATAAAGCACGATGCAGACGAGGTGGCAAACTCGCGGGGAACATTACGATTTCACCGTAAATCATTAATTATTTCGAAAAAAAAAAACACGAATTCAGATCACATCGCTTTTTTCCATAACCTATGCACGAATTATACATACGAGACCGAAAATACCTTCAACCAACTCATAAAACCCAACTACGGTCAGATAATCAACAACGTTGATAGCTTTTTCCTAAGAACTTCTTCGCAGCGTTTAAGATATCTTCGTCGCTGGGTGGTCAGTAGTCACTGATTTGTTATTCACTCATTTTCCATTAAATTGTGAGAAAGCCACGGCTATCAGGTAAAATTGAAATTAGACATCTTTCTCGAAAAAAACGTGAACACATTTGTACCATATTCAATTCAGATATTTTCTAATCGGAGAAAATATTGAAAAAAAAAAAGAGAAAATCCTTCAATCATATTTCATGTCTGCTGTCCTTTCGTGAGGGGTTCACTCATTCGTTTTCTTTGTTAACATGGCTTGCTTTATAATTGGTTGAGCGACTCACGTACCTTTTTTTTTTTTTTGGGGGGGGGGGGGGACAAACGGAAGCTAATAGCTTTCAGGCTCACCCGCTCCGCTCTTTCGTTCCCTACGATGCCAGATCTACGAATTTTTGGTCCTCAAAAAAGATATGGGTTTTTCTTTTCTTAAATTAGATTTCACATACAATATTATGGTTTTCTCCCGATCAAGGGAAAGGTACCTTTAACTCTGGTGCGAGAGATACTTTTCTCCTGCTCGTTATAGCCTGGCTGATGATGCAACGTTCCGTAATATTGAGCCGATCAAGGGAAAAGTACCTCAGCTACGGTCATGAAAGCTACCTTTCTCCTAATTGTTATTAATGAATCAACCAAAATTCGGAAATCTGTTCTTAGGTCTTACAAAAAATGGCGGATACGGACTTTTGATAATATCACCTGGCAGCACTGCTTCCCTAGAAAAATTCTAGTTTTTTTCGGGGATTGAAAATCCGTAGATCTGACAGCACTGATAGCCTGATTAAAATAGAGATGTATGACGAAAGAAGAAAAATTTTTCTACTTTACGAGCGAACAAGAGTTATGTCCTTCTGAGGGATCAATTCTTGAACAACTGGCATACGTGTAAGGAAATGTGGGTTGCTTATTACAGGCGTGAGCTACCAACGTATGGAGATAATACAAGTAATAGAATAGAACGTTCCTTTTGGACCTTGAAACAGAGTCTCGAACATAGGTTTCGTAGTTCACCCAGCATTCATAGGTCAATAATTCACTTGATTTCATTCTGTGACGATCGAATTTCTCAGGCTTCTTCGCAACTCGCTATGAAAACACTTTCTATTTTCGATTTTGACCCTGAAATTCGAGCTTTGAATCGTGAAGCTGCAGTAGCCCTTAATGAGCGTGGTTGTATTCTTTTCTATCGGAGTTTGAAGGCTCTACGGCGACGGCGACGGCGCGAGTGTATGAGCATAGAAGACGATTGTGTGCGAGAAGTGTTCGACGGTGAGGAAAAGATGTACGAGTGTACAATGTCTAGTTGCACTTGCACCTTCTACTTGCAAAATTTCTCTCCTTGTCGTCACATCCTGCTGAATAGAGAGCAGGTAAAGGGTTCCGTTCGTGGCATTTTCAGTTTGTCGTTATTTCATGAGCGTTACCATCGAAATGTTTCAATTGCATCCACGTCATCACTTTCCTCTGACTGTCCCAATCAAGTTCAAATTACAGAGGAAGATTACTTTTTTGAAGATGCAGAAGTGGAAGAACACGCATTAAGTAGTCGAGAGAAGTACAATAAAGTTCTGCCTGTAATGCTGAATATAGCGACCGTATTAGCGAGCCGCGGTACTTCTCAGTTTACGGAATATTTTGAAGACATGCGCGAGGTTGAGAGGCTTGTCAGGGCTGATTGTGATCTGAAGATCCGGAGATCGGAGAGTCGAGAGATGAGTCAGGAATCGCATGAGAAATCGCGTGAAGAGTCGCATGAGGAGCTCCTTCTTGGACCGTGCGATGAGGAAGTAGTTCTTGGTTCTGAGGACGCGGGGAAATTTCGTGGTCTGCAATTCCGACCAAAAGCGAAAGCACGAGGTCGCCCTAAACGTTCTCAGTGACAGCTGTGCTCTTTTAACAGGAGTACTGCAGATAGGGAAGTCTCAGGAGCGCCTCGTCAGGGAAGAAAACGTCAGGCGACTGTGGCAGTACGAGGTCGAACGAAACGAGAGCGCCGGTCTATTCATTACTGTCCAGTCTGCTCCTCCGAGATTGAAGAACTCCAGTCCGATGTGATATTCACAGAGTGCTGTAACCTCCTAATTCACCGCGCGTGCTTAAGTGATGTGGAAGAATGTCCAGACTGTTATCAGTGAACTTGGCGTGAATCATGACGAAACCCTCCTTAGGGTGGATGGAAGACAACGTAAGCTAACCTCCACGTGGTGTCTTCCGGGTAACGCTAATTGGCTTACAACATCAGTACCGGTATATAACATTTAACTGACCGGTACAGTACCGGTGTATAGCGTTTAATTGACCGGTACAGTACCGGTATACTGGGTGCGCCAAAAAGATGTTAACAGTTAAACGAAAAACTCCGGGAGGACTCCGCGACAATTTCGTGGAGTTCCCCGGTTGACTGTTAATATCTTTTTGGCGCACCCTATATAACGCCATCCTTACAAAAAATGGCGGATACGGATTTTAGATACAATCACCTGGCAGCATTGTTCGTTCCCCTCCTTCGTCATGTATAAGTCTAGTTTAGGACTAGTAAAATATAAGGGGGCGGGTTCTACATCTATTATAATTCTAGTTTAAGACTGCTAAAATCCTAGTAAGCCTACACCTAGTTTAAAGCAGGGCTGCCAGATCTACAGATTTTCGGGTTTTGAAGAAAACATACGGATTTTTCTACGGATTCTGCGGAAAATACGGATTGCTTGTGTTCAAGAGAAAAGTACCTCAGTCACTCTTATGAGAGATACTTTTCGCTAGGTCGTTACAAGCTTATACCAAACATCGAATCGATCAAGGGAAAAGTGGCTCAGTCACATGTATGAGAGAAACATTTCTCTTGATCGCTATTGTTGAATCAGTAAAAGTGGTAAAATATAAAGCCATCATAAGGCTAATATATAAACTGGGCAACGTGAACTCTGAAATTTTTGAATCACTCACGGAATAAAGAGGGCGAAGGGAAGGGGGAGGGCACGCGGGGAAAAGTTCGAATTACGGGTCAGGGGAAGTTAGGACTCATCTCGAAATTTTCATTTAAAATACACTGAAATTGGAAAAACACCCGGGAGCGTGGATTAAAGTCAACGTTGAAATCGACTAATTCAAGTTGAGCAATACTCGATAATCCACAGATCGGTAATAGACAAAATCATCGTCCGAAGTCATAACTAGGAGACTTACGTGACCATGACTTTTTCACACAACCAACTTTACGATCGATCACCAAATTATGCCTAATAACAGTCAGCTTGAGTTACAACCCCTCATTTATTCTAATAGAATTAAACTGGGCATGAATTTAGGATTACCTGAAAACAAGACTATTTAGGGCCAAAGTTGATACATATTTAACGAGAGTCGATTTGAGACACCGGACTTAGTGTGACTATAGAAACGAATTATTATAAACATCGAAGATACGTAGCACAAAGTGGAACAATTACTTCTATGAAAGTTATACTGAAAGCCACTACCGGTACACAGAAACTCCGAGCTGGTGCTGCAAAACTTGGCAACATTTCTTCAAATCCAAACGATATTTTCGTTCCAAAAACTTGAAACGATTCAGACAAAATCAGTGGTACAGCTTTGGATGTGGCAGCAGAAACCTTAGAAATTCGTGATCAGTGGACTCATCGACAGCAATTCTTCGGAATCTCTTTACGAAAGTCGAGTACCCATAGCCTTCTGCGAAACGACTTCCAAGGCTAGCAACGAGGTAAATTGCGCAATTTGCGCTTCTTCAAAGCAAAAATAGAAACATACGAAAGGTGGCGAGAAAGAGTCGGTTATTAAGGTATTTGAATTATGCATGAAAATGGAGTTGGAAAAGTTTCCCCTCGTCGAGGACGCGGAACGAGAGCAGAGGCTACCTTACTCGAGTAGTAATTTGTTGATGGCGCAGCTTTTAAAAATTACATCGGGGTTTGCTGAGCAAAAACGTCAGTAAAACATCGTCGTTATTGTTGTCGTTATCGTCGTCAACCGTCGACGTTAACTAAATTTGCGCAAGGAAATTTCGCGATACTCAAAGTTGAGTAGTAATTGGTTTTCTTTTTCGCTTCACATTTTCGCTCCTTCCCACCTCTTTCTTCCTCGAATGTAAAGCCCTAAATTAAATATCGTGTAATTCGTCGAAAATTAAATCTTACTTCGCGCTCGTTCTCGACACCTTCGGGTTAAGAGACGGGAAAAAAATTGCAGTTTATACGCGTCGAGCTAATGTTAGAAGTCGCGAAATTGTTGTACGTACCTTCAGGATTATTAAATTTTTTTATAAACGCGATGAAGGAAAGATGATAATTTTAGCCTCTCTTTTCCCGTAATAATACGGGTAGCGACACGCTATTGGAAAAACGAAGCGAAAAAAGGTCTTTGACTGATGCGTTTCTTCGTCGAGATTAGTCGTCTGATTTACGGACGACGGTTACGAAGAAAATTGAGCAGAAGACGAAGGTGGAGGGCGGCGGAAATTTTTCCATGATTCTCGATTTATTTAGAAACGTGGAGGCGAATGCCGAAATAACTCGTAGTCGCTACGATTATGTAAAGCGGAAGTTGAAAAATTGTGCAGCGAAATATTTTGAGTATACGATCGTCATATTATGGCGTTTGTCGGGCACCACAGTGCCCATAAATTTTTTTTTCGCCTATTCATGAAAATATACTATAAGGAGAAGGTCGCTTCATGCGTAAAAAATTGGACGAAAATATACGATAACAATGCGGAGATCTACACATAATGCACATTTCTGAGACAGGTTGTAAATAATTGGAACATAATACACGAAGCGTTGGATGCCTTTCAACAGACTGAAGAGTTCTTCTTTTAGATGAGACCGGGCCTACTTTTAGCGAGGTGAAGAGTACGTCTAGAACAGTATGTCTTTCTTGTTCGTATTACGTACTTGAGCTAGTGATTGAGCAAAAAAGACTCCCTAGATCTAGGAAGGGCAAAGCTCCAGTATAAGCGCCCAACATCGCAAAAACCAAAGTTCGACTCATCACTAAGCGTGGACACGAAGCCGCATCGTGTTTAGAATTAAGTTTTTCGTCATAATTCCTCGTCTGTCCTTATCTAAATGGATTCCCACAATAACTCTTGTTCTAGTGTCCTAAATAAGTGGGCCAAAAATGAATGGTATGAGAGAAAAAGAAGTTTTTTGGTAGAGCCAAATAGATAAACATCATGTTTCATGTCCACTATAGTAAGCGACCTCATTCATATTCAAAGCTACGCCTGCTTTGTGTGAAATCAAGGCCTTGAGTACACCGGATTCAATAGACAGCCCTCTCTGGAAGAGGTATCGGAGGCAACGAACGCACTAAGCAATAACGAGGCTGGGCATCTAGATGGGATACCAGCGAAAACTCATAAGTATTAGTGGATGGCTAAGCGTTCTCGAACTTAGGCGGTTGTTCGAGGATGAGGAAAGGAAAATATACCGAAATACTTTAAGGATACGGCCAAAGAGGGGATCACGCGGTAGCAATCACTGAATCTCAGAGCTAGTTTCCGTTCTGGACACGGCACAATCGACATGATATTTGTCCTCCGTCAACAACCGGGAAAAGCGATTGAGCACCGAGTCCGTCTTTATAAATATTTACAAGGCTTGTGATTCAGTAAGCCGAAAAACATTTGGGAAAGTTATGGGCAAGTTAGATTGTCCTACTGAGAACTCACGAATATTGTAGCCAACCTACACACAGAGAACACGAGCGCCATCATTGTTATAACGAATCACCAAAAGATGAGGCAGCGTCGCGTCTTAGCCTATTCTTTTCAATGTTTATCTAACCGCCATGCAGATGATTGTTGACAACAAGTACCCCTCTTATCGCCTATAGCTCGGAAGTCGAAATTTTGACAGGGAACCTGTTTTATCGGGGGGTCTTTCCGGAAAAAACGCCCGCCATCCAGGAGGCAACTCAACTTAACCATGACCATGGGACTTGGAAAAATTTTTGTTTTCGTCTTATCGCTCATAGTTTGGAGGATGAAATTTTTCTAAGGGGCATGGAGGTTGAGATTTGTCCGAGTCCCTCCCTTATCACCTATAGCTCGAACTATCCGGTATAGTTCGAAGGTTAAAATTCTTCTAAGACGCCTTCCTATCATCTAACTTTGAAGGGAAATAGAAGATTGCTTAACTAGTTACGAAAGCGGGCGTTTGTACGAGAGTGTGGAGTTTGCTGCGCGAGCATTAGCGAGTGCTGCAATCACACCGAGTACAAACGCTCGCTTTTGTATGTAGTCAAGCAAGTTACTTTTTCCAACAAATACAACGAAAAAGCTCCGAAAACATCAAAAAAGCTCCAAAAACATCGCGAAAAAAAATTTACACTAGTGTGGAAAAACACTTTCCGTGACTCACGTTACGTTTTTCGCCGCAGTTTTGACGGTTACAGATAAAGGCCATTTTCGCCACCAAAAACTATTGCAGAAAGAGTGTTTTCGTTGTATGTGTTGGGAAAAATTCTTTTCGACTTCCCCCTCCCTTTTCTAAATCGCTCTCCAATAGCTCGACCTTCTATCATATACTGTATTATACTAGTCTAAAGCCAGTATAATACAAGGAGGAGTCTAAGCCGAGTTCAAGTCCAGTATCCTGTAGGTCAGTGAATGATTTCTCAATAACGATCATGAGAATGGTATCTTCCATACTCTTAACTGAGGTACTTTTCCCTTGAACGACTCAATGTTACAGAAGAGCAATATCAATGATGCGGAAAAAAGTCTTTCTCATACAAGCGACTGCGGCACTTTTCCCTACCCGGATGCCAGATCTACGGATATTTGGCCCTCGAAAAAGATACGAGTTTTTCTTTTTTTATAGATTTTATCTGCAATATGGATTTCTTGCGATCAAGGGAAAGGTACCTTAAAAACTATTAAGAGAGATACATTTTTCCTGGTCGTTATAAGTTGATACTGCAAATATGGATTTCTTGCGATCAAGGGAAAGGTACCTTAAATCCTTGTACAAGAGATACTTTTCTCCTGCTCGTTATAAGTTGATACTGCAAACATGGATTTCTTGCAATCAAGGGAAAGGTACCTTAAAGACTCTAACGAGAGATACTTTTCTCCTGCTCGTTCAAAGTTGATACTGCAATGTCCGTATTATTGAACCGATCAAGGGAAAAGTACCTCAGCTACATTTATGGGAGACACCTTTCTCCTGATTGTTATAAGTAGATCAATCAAAATCCGTAGAAATCTGTTTTTAGGTCTTACAAAAAATGGCGGATACGGACTTTTGATAATATCACCTGGCAGCACTGTTTCCCTAGAAAAATTCCAGTTTTTTTCGGTGATTGAAAATCCGCAGATCTGACAGCACTGATAGCCTGATTAAAATAGCTCCTCCGGGTAACTAGATATGCAATACTCCATTCACCAATTGACCTAGCCCCTTCAATGAGCCAGATATACAATGTTTCAAACACCAGATAAGACTCATAAAACAGGTTCCTTGCCTCCAGTCATTCAACTCCGTTAAAGAACCCGTGAGTTTTTTTCCAAGTTCTTTTCCTATCCATATGCCTCTAAGGTCAACATCCCCCCTCCCTCCGACAACGAGTCCCCCTCCTATCACCTATAGCCCGGAGGTCGACATTTTTCAAAGGTCTTTTACTCAAATTACTATCCCTATGGCTCGGAAGGAGGAGGGGGGGCAATATTTTCCCGACCACACTCCCCCCATCACCTATAGCTCCGAGATAAAAATTGTTCAAGTCCCCCTCCTAGCTTTTATAGTTCAGAAGTCAAAATTTCTTCAAGTTTCACGTTTTGCCAGACGCCCCCCCCCCCTCTTTCCAAGTTCCAAGTCTGTCGGGGATCCGTACGATGGTGCACTGGTGAAGGCTAGTTCAACCTTGCGCGCCTGAATCGAGAGCAATAACCGCACTACAGCCTTACTCGCAAGCACTACAGGTACGGTTCAAACAAGAAAAAAACCTTTGGGGACGTTTGAAATACCTTCGGCTTAGAACTAACCGCAAGCAAGACTAAGGGTCCCCAATGAAGCCCCCCATCTCAAACTAAGAATGAAGATATGGACGACGAGAACGAATGAAGCTACTCGGGCAGAACTGTCACACCATGCTGAAATCAATCACCAATTACGCGAAGTATCAGCCACCGTGTTAAGACTCGGGAAAAGGGTCCTCAACAATGCGGGCATAAAGAGCGACATAAAATTTTCCCAGTACACTATGTAAGCTAGAAGCGCTAGAAAAATTTCATCAGCGTTACCTATTAAGAATATTAGGAGTCAAATGAACAGATTTTATAACAGAACTGGCGAATTGCGAGTCAATTGAAGGATTCACGAGGCGCTCAATGTTGCGACAGCTGGGCCATGTCAAGCGGACGGACGACACACGGCCATTGTGAGGGTCACGAGGGCGCCAGAATCGCCGGCGACAGTGCAGAAGATACAAGGACCAGTGTCGCTCAGCGTTGAAACATGAAAAAAGCCTGGGAATAATCCTGCGAGAATCACATACTGTGGCGCGCTCTGGGTGATAGTAACGCAGGAATATTTGCTAAAAGGGAACCGCGACGGAGCGCATCGGCGCGCCGGTGCGATACATGCGGTCGAACTACTAACTCGCAAATAGGATGCACTCATTCTGCAAAACACTGAAAGTGATCTCCGCCAAGATTTAGCTGGACGAGTAGACCTTCCTTAACAAGACCATGATTTTGGCTCAGAGTTGAAAATTTCTGAGTCTTACCAGTCATAAATAGAGCTAGACAGACGACATTTTCCCAAGTTCCTGTACAGAGAACTTCAACCCCCCACCCCTCCCCTAAAGATGTAGGGAGGGTCAAGAGAATCTCTGATCTCCCAAGGGAACAGAAGTCAATCACCCCACGCACACTTTTTGCTGCAGTCTAAATTACTGGTACTTACTCTTTGGTTTTGGTTGAATCAGATCCATTCCCACCAAGTTGTTCCGCATCGTGTACCGATAAAGTAGACGCTTTATGTTTACCATCCTTTTTGTGCGCTTCCGCTGCATCCGATATTCGCCTAAACCATCTGAAACATCGGAAATGAGCACGGCCGTACAGTAAAACGCGGAAATTATCGATAACAAAAACGGTTTATGAAAAATATATAAGGTACACACAAAGGCTGTACGGTACACGCGGCCGCAAAAACGTTCAACTCGTAAAATTAATCAACAACTTGAACGGACAGGATCGAGTAAAATTGACAGGCACAGCGCCCGAATACAAATAACCACTACTGTCATTAATTTTATGAATACCGAGAGGCGAAATTTCACTGATCCGCAACTCGCTTAAAGTAAGTACGAGTATCGCGCGCCCTTTGTCTATAGCCGACCTACACCGCCGGTCCACTCTGCGCTTTTTACTTTGTCTGCGCTATACATTCGTTTAAATATTTAAAAGCTCGTCGCGAAGTAACCATTTGAACGTGTACGTTTATCAATTTTGACGTAAATTGTTATGAATGAAGTATACAGCAAGAAAATACACCAAAAATGCTCACGCTTGAGGAGAGAAAAAATATATCAACAAATGTTACATTAAGTACCCAAATAAATATTGGGCAGTCAGTTAAGAGACGTTGATAATGAGAAAAAAGTCGCAAAATATTTTTCAACGCCTACGTCATCTTGTCTCGAGAAAATTTCTTTTGTTATATTACATCTTTTTCTTTTTATTCTGGAACTCACGCTCCAAGTGTGGTCTGTTTTCTTTCGGTGGATTCTTCCTCGCTAGAAATTTCATTTTATTACGCGATATAATGAAGAAAACTAAAGCAATGATACCCGCTTCAGCGAAAAACAAAAAATAACCCGAAAACGTTATATTCTTTTAATAACGCCTGCTACACCGTCGAATTCCCACATTCAACGATGAACAACATTATGAAGAAGTTGTTTTCCTACAATGTTGTTTAGAAGGAGAAGTTTACTCTCTGTCTTCTATGGTTGGAAGGAAAAGTATCTCGATATTCGAATCGAATATTCAATGAATTGACAATGATGTTGACAAACACACAGCTTAGAGCACATGACTGAACAATCAAATTTATCTGAAACAAGGTCACAAGTAGAATTCACCAAGAGCGGAGAATTTGGGCAATACAAAGCGTCATAACTAGAAAACTAAAAATTCACGGTTGATTGACGCAACAGCACTCGATTTTGGGTCGATAGAAAAATTTGGAGAAATTGGCTTGAAGATTGACATCAATTCAAAGTCGATTTAAAGTCTAGGATGCCAGATGTACGGATTTTCGATACGGGTTTCTCTTTTTATATAGATTTTACATACAATACGGATTTCTTGCAATCAAGGGAAAGGTACCTCAGACACGTGTACGAGAGATACCTTTCTCCTGTTTGTTACAGGCTGAAGTTGTATTCCGTCGAGTCGATCAAGGGAAAAGTACCTCAGCCTTGATTGTTATCAATGGATCAATCAAAGTACGTAGAAATCTGTTTTTAGGGCGGGTACGAATTTTCGAAACTATCATCTGGCAGCACTAAGTCAACCAGCATAAATTATCAGAAGACTCAAAATTGACTAATAATTGACGCAACAATAGTCATCTCAGATCACTGAAAAAATTTGGAGAAATCGACTTAAACCTTGAGGTCAATTTGCATTACGAGAGAAGTATAAATTGACTTGAATCTTCTGGTGGGGCCAAATAGAAAAAGATCATGTTTTGCTTTATATAATTGGTTGAGGGTAAAGGGGGGGGGAGGAGGAGGGAGGAGGGGCTCTCGCAATCTCGCAAAATTTTCATATTAAGGGTCAGGCTAGTATACAGCTATCATAAAACTAGGATACACCCGGACACCCTCTTTAAGACTAGTAAAATGCTAGGGAGGGGATTATAAGTCTAGTTTAGGACTAGTAAAATACTATCATAAAGATAGTATACAGCTATTACAAAACTAGGATGAAGGGGGGGGGGAAGAGAGAGAACTACAATATAATTATCTAGTTTACAACTGGTTAAATCCTAGTATAAAGCTAGTGTAAAGCCAATATAAAGCTAGTATGAAGCTAGTATATAAACTGGGCAAGATGAACTCGCGGGACGAACTCGCAAATTTTTGAATCACCCACGGAGTAACCAGTGGAGAGGGTGGAACTCTCAAAATTTCGAATTAGGGGTCAGGAGAGGTCAGGTCAGCGTAAAGACTTGAAACATGTCAAAAATTTGAGGAAGTCAACTCAAAAAAGATTTTCGGATCAATTTAGAGAACTGACGAAAATAATTACAAACCAATTTGAAGTCAACCCAACAGAACAGTCAATTTCAAATTAATCGAAAATTTTAAAAGAGTCGACTTGAAATTGATTTGAGGTTGATCCAAAGTCGGCCATCTTGAATTACCAGAAAACTATCACAACCGTTAATTGAAGCAACAGCAGTGTAAATCGACTCATATGAAATCAACCGGCGTACATTACCAAAGAACCATTAGTTGACTTGAAATTGACCCAATTCAGGTTCATAAAAGGTTTGGAGAAGTCGATTCAAAACCTACTTCAGATCGACGTTGATCTCAGATCAATCTGGAATCAAGGGGATTACTGATCAGGGATCATTACACTAGTCAACAGCCAAAAAATTGCTGGAACGAAAATAGGTGATTCTTGAAGTATTTTTCACGCTAAATTCAATGCCGTTTTCCGTTTTTCGCTAGCAGGTCTAGATTTCCTGTAATCGTTGCAACAACGTGCCGATTTTTGCAACAAACTGCCGCGCATCGTTGCGAACGTAACGCAGGTTCGCAGAGTATGATACTGCTATCCTCGATGCGTTCCGCGACGATGCGCGGCAGTTTGTTGCAAAAATCAACACGTTGTTGCAACGATTACAGGAAATCTAGACCTGCTGGCGAAAAACGGAAAACGGCATTGAATTTAGCGTGAAAAATACTTCAAGAATCACCTATTCTCGTTACAGCAATTTTTTGGCTGTTGACTAGTGTTATGAAATTGACCCAACAGAGAAGTTGATTTAAAGTAGATAGAAAAATTTGGAGAAGTCAACATAAAATTGACTCTAAATACTACTGGAGAAGTACACACCAACTATAATTTGACCCAACAGAGCAGTCGATTTCAGGTCCAGAAATATTTGGAGAATTTGATTTTCATGACCTGAAACAAGATGGCAAATGAGTCACAGTTTGGTGTCCTCACATCAAACAATATATTGACCCAATTTTGACTAAGATTCAGAAAGAAGTAGCTATCGGTCAAGTCGAAGATCGCCATCGTCCACTCAGGAGGATGTATTCATACTTCTGTGATCTTCAGTATGTCTTTATTCACCCCCTGTTTTCGTGCACCATCACAGCTTTTTGCAGAGGATATCGCACAGGTATCGGAAAGATTTATTTTCCTCCCAAATTTAGGTCGAGAAACTGATCCGCAATTTGTAAAGAAGAGCACCATCGACCCTTACAGAATTCGAAAATTTTCGAACAATTTAGTAAAATTTCACATTTTGACCGATTATACGTATTAACGCTGACGTAAACGCCAAGACCGGATAGATTGAATGGAAAATAATTTGTGAGAATGTTTTCAGTCATCCTGTTATCTAATACCCTAGTCTAATACATCCATACCAGAAATGAGTGACGGGTGCGTTATTTCGCCGAAGCGAAATTTAGAAACTGAGCGCGCTTCTCAATAATGCAGAACTCGAACTGTCTCGCACCGCTGAATGCGTAAATTTACCATTTATTTTGAATTTATAATGTATCCCTCGTGCTCCCTCATCGAGCGCGTGAATCGAGGAGAAATTTTATTGAAGAATATTCATCATCCTGTAATCGGGAAAAATTGACGGCTACTCCATTTCTCTTTTGAAATCATCTCCAGTGTAGAGGCTCTACGGCACTGATTAAAATTACACTACCCTCTTGAACAGTCTACGCGTAGAAAAGATTCTACGATGGATACGAACTAAAACTAGAACGCGTACAGCGATTCGATCGTCATTTCGTGGAAAAATAATTCGAATAAAAGGATCTTGTGGAGAAAAATTACAACGTAGATGAGATTAAATTCGAAAATTATTCGCGCGCGCAACATTTGTTCGAAAAGACCGTATAATTTGCCAACCGAAAATGCTTTTGAAGTTTTCCTATTTCGAATTATTGCATCATACAACCTTTGAACAGCAGTTTTCGCAAAATTTAAAGCAGTGTTCAAGTTTTCGCGCGTTCTCCCGCTTTCTATTATACAGAATCCCATTGCCAAAAGTCTGCGCGAGAGAAGTAATTTAAAGTTTTCCGAGCAAAAGATATTTCGAAGGTGTGAATCACTCGAGGAGACGAATTCGGTCTCGTAGATGATAATATAGAGAATTTGCGAAATTTTCAATATTTTACGAATTTCGATAGCAGCAGCACACGGCACACCGTGATTTATCGCATCTGCCATTATTTTTCGCACATTATAATGTGGGCAGGCTGTTGTTGTTACTAACCTTTACACCTTTTCGTAGCAATTTGTTGTAACATTCATAAAAATATTGAAGAATTGCACTCGCGGCGAAGATTTTCTACGTCGTTCGCCAATTTTTTTCTTCTCGCGATCGCTCGCGTAGCCTCGAATTTTTGTATTTTTCAACAGGGATAAAATACATAGGGAGATGGAGAGAACTCACATGAAGACTTAAGGTGATTCTATTCTTTTCTTTACACTTATTTAATAATATTAATAGCGATCGTGGTAACGGCGGCTCACGAGTGTATTACAATTTTACTGAAACCGTGAAATGATTTTGTCACGCATTACGGTAGAGGAAGAAAATGTTTTGCGACGAAGCGAATTCTTCAGTTCTATTCTTTTATTATTATTACTTTATGAGTACAAAACTACAATACGTATTACGTTTAATGCGTTACCGTAAGTTGATGTGCGGTTTCGTACGTGAAGTATTTAAAATATTCAAATCGAACGTCTCTCGTATACACATGGGTTGGAAAAACCCCTGGACTGAAAATATTATCGTATTGTTCTCCCGCCCCCCTCTCTCTCTGGTAACGGATTAATTTTGCGTTTTTCTGTTACCATAATATTTGTCTCGTAGCGAAGACGGATTATTCGACGGTATACTACAACAAGAGCACGATTTGATCGTAGTAATTGTGCGGAATTGCGGAAATAATAGTGCAACTAAACTATTCGTCATTATCGGATTAGATTTTATGAAGCGCGTAGTATTTAACTCGAGTCGGGTCAAAAATGTGAAAAAGCTTAGGTATGCAAAATGAGGTAATTAAAACTGGCTTCCCAAAATTGTAATTGGAGTAAAAACACTGATGCTATGATAAGCAGTCCCAGTGGCTCTTAGGCAGCGCTGCCAGGTGATAGTATCAAAAATCCGAACTTTTTATGAACCTGAAATCAACTGCGCTGCGATGTTGGGTCAATTTCAGGTCAATTAATAGTTCTTTGGTAATGTACGCCGGTTGATTTCATATGAGTCAATTTTTACCGCAGTTGCTTCAATTAACGGTTATGATAGTTTTCTGGTAATTCAAGATGGCCGACTTTAGATCAACCTCAAGTCAATTTCAAGTCGACTCCTTTGAAATTTTCCATCTACTTGAAATTGACTGCTCCGTTGGGCTGACTTCAAATTGGTTTGTAATTCTCTTGTCTTTATTTTGGTCAGTTTTAAATTGATCTGAAAATACTTTTTGAGTTGACTTCTTCAAATTTTTCATCAACCTAATATCAGCTGTTCTGTGTTGGGTCCATTTCAAATCAATTTATAGTTCTCTGGCAATGCAAATTGACCTCAAGGTTCAAGTCGATTTCTCCAAATTTTTTCAGTGACCTGAGATGACCTAAAAACAGCTTTCTTCGGTTTTTGATTGATCTATTCATAACAATCAGGAGAAAGGTATCTCTCATAAAAGTAGCTGAGGTACTTTTCCCTTGATCGGCTCAATATTGCGAAACATCGAGTACCTGCCCACAACAAGCAGGAGAAAAGTATCTCTCGTAATGATGTTTAAGGTACCTTTCCCTTGATCGCAAGAAATCCATGTTTACAGAATCAATTTAAAACGAGCAGGAGAAAAGTATCTCTTGTACCAGTGTTCAAGATACCTTTCCCTTGATCGCAATTCGCAAGAGATTCATATTTTACGTAAAATCTATAAAAAAAGAAAAACTTGTATCTTTTTTGAGGACCAAAAATCCGTAGATCTGGCAACCTGGCTCTTGTGCTGGCTTGTAAGAAGTTGAAGAAAGTCATAAGAGACTGCAAGAATGCTGGATGGAAACAGTTGTGCGAGTGGTAAAACCCACAAAATAGTACTGAAGGAGCTGAATGGCCTCTTAGCAATGAGCCGAATGCAGTGAAGCGAGTTATTGGTGGCCCGTTCCACAGCGGCGCGCAACCAATACAGGAAGAGGATGAGACATCTCTCCTACATACCGGAGAGGCGCCGCAACAGTCAATAGACTACGAGGGGAGTATTGGAAGGCTTCGGATTTGGATGAGATCCCGAATATACTCTGGAGCGCAATACATTCAGTTGACCCGGCATCACTTGGTAGCTACTGAGGGACTGTTCCCTGTACCGCGAAAGAAAGCAAGGCTAGCTTTGATTGTCAAGAAGGATAAACCACCTAACCTAAAATCTAGACTACGTCGGTAAACTTCTACAGAGAGTGATAGCCAATAGACTTGAGAGCTATCTAGAAAGAGGCCTAATCTCGGTAATCAATACTGTTTTCAAACTGGACGCAGTACATCAGATGCTGGAATCAGACTGAAGAGGATTCAGCATAGCTATGTTTTGCGCAGCCGTCAGCCTTGACGAGCGAGATGCGTCCAACTCGATTTCACGGGGGAGGATATTAGAGGCTCTCAAGATGGCAGACGTGCCTGCATACTGCTTACGATGATCAGCAGCTATTTTAGCAGTCGATAAATCCAAGCAGAGTGATTCGCTGGAACACTGAAGCGCCCGAGTCGGTCTTTGGGCCGCTCTTCTCATTCAAATGGAACAGGGATTAAGCATGGTATGCACTACCGAAACAACTGGAGTGGTGGAACGCAGAATAAACCAGGCCCTAGAGACAGAGACGCGTTGGATCGAGTCGACGAGACTAGGACTCGCAGCTGGAAAGACGAACGCCATGTAATTCACGACTCGATGAAAGTTCAGTCCCCCGACCTTTCGCCCACAACGCGTGGAAATCACGATCAAGAGGAAGGTGAAGTACCTGGGCTAGGATGCCAGATCTACGGATTTTTGGTCCTCAAAAAAGATACGGGTCTTTCTTTTTCTGTAGATTTTACATACAATACGAATTTCTTGCGATCAAGGGAAAGTTACCTTAAAAACTATAACGAGAGATACCTTTCATCTGCTCGTTATGGGCTGATACTGCAGTGTCCCGTGATATTGATTCGATCAAGAAAAAAGTACCTCAGCTGCCCGTATAAGACATACCTTTCTCCTGATTGTTATTAATGGATCAACCAAATTCTAAATCTGTATCCGGCATTTTTTGTAAGACCTAAGAACAGTGATTGATCTATTATCAACAATCAGGAGAAAGATATCTTTTGTCAGGTGCGCTGAGGTACTTTTCCCTTGATTAACTCAATATCACGGAACACTAAGAGCCTGAAACGAGCAGGAGGAAGGTATCTCTCGTATTCTTGTCAAAGGTACCTTTCCCTTGATCGCAAGAAATCCGTATTGTGCGTAAAATCTATAGAAAAAGAAGAACCCGTATTTTTTTGGAGGACCAAAAATCCGTAGATCTGGCATCCTAGTACCTGGGCATCAGGTTTGATTCGAAGGTGAGCTTCAGGCACCATTTCCTGATGACAACAGAAAAGGCGGCCGGGGTGAAGGTTTGCCCAAGTTGAGGGCAGAGGGAAGCAAGGAGAAGAATCATGATGAGCGCCGCATTGTCGATCCTCCTATGACACCACTCAATGAAAAAAGCTCATAGATACCCAACAGAGTTGCACTGAGGTGTGTTAATGCCCACAGCACTGTCACGACGGAAACTTGTTCACCATCAATGGAGCTCCTGGCTGATGAGAGAGCGGTGGTGCTCAAAATGAAGAAGAGGACAACGACCAAGCAAGAGGCTTTGTGGCTCAAGCATGAGGCTTGGCGCTCCTTGATAGTGACTGGTCATACATAAACTTGACTACCATCAGCCGTTCCGACTGGAGAAAGGTCAAACATTCGAGAATTATATCGTGACCAAGAAGCCACATATTGCAAATGTATGCACAAAATTCTTTTGTAAAACCTGTGCGGACACGGACAGACAGAAAATGAGAAAGGTTTTCGACAGTAAAGGCTGGCAAAAAAAGACAAACTAAAGGAAAGGAGCATAAGACAGATAAAAAAGGGTTTTAAAATTCGACATTCAAGTCACCATGACGTTCAACACCGACTCACGGCAAATTGTGGATGAATTTTTTCGGCCCTTGCGATAGAGTAATGCTCATTGTAGCTTCGTCTATAATTCAGGTTAAATTTTGTAGCGTCAAGTTCGCGGTAAAATCATTTTCATCTTCGTCACAATCGCAAATCATTCTATTTAACGACACCTAAAGTTCCCCTTCCTCTCTCCTGAAAAAAGGTGGACACACTACAGACTCAAGACATTATTGTATCACACACGTATACACAGCTCGATCATCAACGTTTCTCATCTTCTCAGGTCAACAATTAGATTTTCTAGACCCATCGGCCGAGTGCCTCTACATCGAGTGTCATTGGTAGCGGTCTGTAATAAAGCGGCATCGTCGGGGTAATGACCACACTAACACTACCTATCAACAAAGAAAAATAATAGTCAAAAAGTAGGCGCTTATTTCACTCTCGTCACGTGATTCATTCTTTTCTATACGACTTGAATATGTGCCCGTCCTGTATACTCTTCATTGATGCGGACGTACAAACAATAAACGGCAGCATCCGCTTCAAAAATCCTAACAAACAGATTCGATTCCAATTTGTTTTCTGCTTCATTAACACTAATAAAAGTCAAAGTCGCTCGTACATCTTTTGCTCGTATGTACGCGGTTCGCCGCTATCTTACAAAAGTTTACGGTCGTACTAATGAACGAGCAAATATCACCTTTGCGCACCGCAACGACTCGAAAGATGTTTGTTGTTAGCACGTGAACTATTCGGGAGAATACCTTAAGAAGAAGTTGGCCGCGTAGCACGGTGAGGAAGGATAGGATTACATACCTACTGCGTAGAAATAGGTGATAATAATGAATTCAAAATTTAAGAATAGATTTCGAATAAAAACTTATAAAAATTACACAAGAAAATTCTGATAGGAAGCAGCATAGAAAAGACTATTGGCACACGTATATTATTAGGAAAACCCTTCTATCAATGGAGTCCTCCCAAACTTCGGGCACTTCTCAACTACATAAAGGTAAACGAGTAAACATTACCTCTGCACCAAACTACCTCGCCTCGACGGCTTATGATGTTCTTGGGCAGGATCGACCGGCTTCAGATACGACACGTCGTAACTGGCTCTCCTCTCCGGAGTCACGACCTCCTCGACCGGCGTATGCGGGCAACGATCGTAACTAGCTCGCCTCTGCTGCACCGGCGTCGAGTAACTCGAGAAACTATTTCGTCTGTCCGTGAAAATCGAGTTCGGATGCAGTTGATTTTTCTCGGGAATCTTGAAAATCGTCTCCCATTTACCTTTGGCCGGCTTGACGGGAACGACATCGTCGGCCGACGGACTGAACTGAACCTGGACTTCGTAGCGAACGCCGGCGCCGCAGTCCTTGTTCGGGGACGGCGTTCGCGAACTCTTCTCGCTCTTCGTCCCATCTCGATGTATTACGGCTACGATCTTCTTCTTTGTTTTCTCACGCAGCATCGAAATTCAATGCCTACCCTAGTATATTGAATTTGATAAAATTCACGCGCAATTAATAACGTACACTAAAAGTAAGTACGGCAATAAAATTAGCCGCACGAAATGCAGAAGTCCGCCTCGCCTCTCGTTTTCTTTTGCGAACGCTCGATTACGTGCACGCGGGCACTTTTGGACGACGGCCGCCCGTGTTACACGCTTCGAGGGTGGGCGAAAAATTTTCTAGCGGCACACTAAGCCGAACATGTGGCCGTATATATAGCGACACAAGGTCAAGATCGCCGCGAAGTGATGCTGCTTATTTACGATACGAGAATCGGTGAACCGGCAAAATGCAAAAAGCTCGAACGAGGATATCTCAGCAGACAAAACAGCCGACGCTAACGCATTCCTATAGATAAGAAACGACGAAAATATTTTCCACCGCGATTTCGACAGCTCCCCCGAGTACAGAGAAAGCGATCCAAATTCACGCGATGATTTACAAGTATACACCACCTGATTTAAATTAGTCGAACGAACGACAAAATGAGTTCGAAAAGTCGCGTTAAACGTCGACGAGTTTTCCCGTCAAAACTACGGCGATGACAAAATATCCGTCGTCACCCGAGGAATAATCGCACCTACGTAAACAGTAAAAACATGTGTACGTATGCATGCGTATCAATTGCGTTTATTTCAACGCTGACGAAATGAAATTAATTAGCATTTCTTCGAGTTATATCTCGCTCCTTGTTCCTCCTTTTAGAATTCTCGTGAGGAATTCGAACAAACACTCGAAACTATTATTATTATTATTATTATTTTGGCTTCGTATGAAAATCGTAAACAAAAATTGATATGAAGTTACTATGAGATATAGAGACGGGGTATGACATGTATGTGACCTGTCGAGAGATAGAGGACCTTTCCACCGAGGAGAGATTTGATTATCGGAGCTGGATAAACGTATTCTTCCTTTTGTGATAGTTCAGAAGAACCAGGAAAGTGGTTGGAGGTGATGGTACATCTGTAGAACAGATAAACCACTTTGGCTCCTATTGATTTGATAACAGCATAACGTAGAGAAAAATCTCGAAGCTATGGAGACATGTAGAAAGAGAAGAGAGTAAACTGTTACAATCCTGCACCCTCTTCTCTCTATGTATTGTAGACGATGCATAAGCTATGGAGACAAGCACATGTCATTGCGTTACGGACGCCTTGACTCAAAAAACTATCGCCCCATATCATGTGGCTGCATCAAACATACAGCGAGTAATAATGAATCTTGATTCGAAATTCATATTGCAACAGGAAGGTTTTAGACAAGGGAAATCTTGCACCGGACAAATCCTCAAGCTGACTCAGCACATCCAGAATAGCTGAAAATTGAAAGGTGGTAGGCGCCGTCTTTGTAGATTGTACGACGATTTTCGACACTACTTGTAATCGTACATTGAAGTGAAAGGTTCACAAGGTGACCAAAGATTGTGGATTCACGATAATCAAACCAATTTTGCAACGGGATAGACGGTTCTACACAGCCTTAATGGGTGGTAAAGTCAGCTCATGAAGACAGTGCTGCCAGATCTACCGATTTTTCGTCCTCGGAAAAAAAAAAACGGATTTTGCGTAAAATAAGGGAAAAGTACCTTAGATAATCATATAAGAGATATTTTTCTTCTGGTTGTTATGAGCTGATACTAGTGTCTCTGGTAACATTGAGCCGATCAAGAGAAAAGTATCTCAGTTACTCCTATAAGAGATACCTTTCTCCTGATCGTTATTGATAGATCGGTCAAAGTCGGTAGAAATCGGTCTACAAGTCTAACAAAGAATAGCGGATACGGATTTTGAAAATATCATCTGGCAACACTGCATTAAGAGGCCAAAAAACAGCCTCCCACATGTTCACCCCATTTCTATTTAATGTATCTACGAATGATCAAACTGGAGGGGGGGGGGAGAGAACACTTACCATAATCTTTCTCTGACAGTACAACAAGGAGGTAGGAAATTTCACTGACAGATATGCGATACGCACTACAAGACAAATCACTCACAATCATATCCCGGGAAGGAGGAAACAGCATCTATCACCTTCAAAACCGTGAAACGAAGAGGCAAATACGAGCTAAGCAGGGAAGCGTTGACCTGAAACACTCGGAACAACCAAAATACCTTGGTATCACTCCTGATAGGTCTTTGACCTACAAGCAGCACAGCGAGACAACAAACATGACAGCTGCAACTCGAACCAACAAAATAAATAAGCTAATTGGGTTTATTTGCGAAGCCAAGGCTGACAAGAGGCTGTCCGGAATCTACACCACTAGAACAATCGTATGAGGTCAGCTGAATTACTTTCCCAGGTATCCCACGAGATGTAGCCGCAAGAAAGGAAACTAGCGAAATAGTATTGTTAGTGAACTTGACTGCCTTGCAGAAGAGAAGAGATTCCCACTATGGAGCGGGAGAACCAGAGTTGAGAAACTTTGAAGCGGGAACCACACGAGGTGCAAATATTGGAGACGGAACAGGTCACGCAGCCAAACTACACAAACAAAATATAACCTCCATGGCGAAGAGCAGAGCGACGATCATCTACATGGATGTCCACTCATTGGTGAATGTGAATTTGAAAGTTCGTTCAACGATGTTGACGGAAGTTTCTGGAATTCTGTACAAAAAAGGGGCATAACCAATCCTTGCGCTCCTTCAGATGTCTCTTCTTTAGCATCGTACCACGTATGCAGCTCAAAAGTCAAAATTTTCTTCAGTCCCAAAAGTAGGTCAAGGTCATGTCTCGTTCAACCTCTCCCCTCCACTCGTTCGCTCTCATCCTTGGTTTCGTATAATAAGCTGACTAGCTTTTGCCTGAGTCTTTGTCAATTCGGACTCGAACACACAGATTTACAGTAGACGGCTAGTAGACGGCTAGGGTGCCAATAAAGATATTGAAAAGAGGAAACCCAGTCCAAAATTTGCGAATTTTCGATAGCGGATAAAGGCACAATAGAACATCGATCAGCTTATACCTCTTTGTGACGCCATCATCATCTCTCAAATCTGTTTGTGACGTCATCAAGCTGGTGACGTTTTCCCCATCTGTGACACGTCATTAAGCTAGTGACGTCGTCAATATCCGTGACCTCATCAACATTCCTCAGGCTAGTATAGTCTATTAGTCTAATATTGGTATAATGTAGCATAGGCGTATGCAGGGCTAGTTTAAAACTAGTACAGCCTAGTATAATTCGGTACATTGTAGGCTAAACCTAATTCAAGTCTCGTATGGGCTAGTATCAGTATTAATTATTTAAGAAGCTAGTATAATCCAGTTGAAGCTCTTCTAAGGCCTAGTTTCAGGGCTGCCAGATGATGTTTTCAAAACTCCGTATCCGTCATTTTTCGTAAGACCTAAGAACAGATTTCGACGGACTTCAACCTATCTATCAATACCGATCGGGAGAAAGGTATCTCTCATACGACTAACTGAGGTACTTTTCCCTTGAGCGCAAGAGATCCGTATTTCACGCAAAATACGTAGAATGACTATATCCTTTTTGAGGACCAAAAATTGGAAATCTGGCAGCACAGCCTAGTTACTTGGCCTCCCAGATTTCTGGATTAGGTCGAGGGTTCGAGATTCCAAGGCCATCAACGGGGAGGGGAGGGGAGGGTTCGGACTTACGGATTTCCAATAGAGAGATGTTGGTCCGAGTTTTTTTTCAGCACATTCCAAGGCGTAAGATTATCGTTCAGAGCCGACATATTCACCAAGACACCCTGTTTCGAGCGGTTCTAGTTGAAGCGTCACCAAGTTCAACAGAAGTACAAGACACGTAAAGCTTGGTGAAATTTTGAGCTTCAAGAAGAAAAACAAATGAAATTGTTCCCTGCCCCAAAGTCTCCTGCTGAACTTTGTGGATTTTTGAGCTTTGGTAATTATACTTTTGGCTCAAACTTGAGAAAACTTCAGACTCCAAGCCTTATTTGAAAATTTTTGAGACTTCCATCTGGCAAACAAATTGCTGATGAGAACTCTGAAGATTACACTGTTGGTGGCGTCTTGAGAAAAAGACTCTTCGAATCCTTTTCCATTTTATTGACTGTCCTCAAAGGCAGTTATTCTGAAGTAGAACTGGGAGCAAAGACCTAGTGATAACAATCACTTGGTCGAACGAAGAAAACTTCCACTTTCAAGCTGAAATGTATACCCTTGTACGAAATTCAAAAATCTCTTGAAAAAGTGACCGTGTTCTGTTACAGGTAACGCTTGCGAAATTGACCCAAGACTGGCAAACTTCTCACGTAGAATTTAAGACCGCGCGAACTACAGTGATATATTTAGGCTCGCGCGTCAAGTTTCCATCTAGAAGAACGCCAGAATTAGATCTCAGATAAAACTCCACCTTTTTCAACGAACAACGGAAGGTGTAAAGTTCAATTGCGAAGTTTATATACGCTACCGAAAATACGCAAAATACGCAATTTAGCTCGACGATATAAAAAGCTTCTATTATTTTTCAAATTTAGCTTCGTACCGCGTTATTTCCCCGCTAAATAAAAGTCCGACGCGACGTTAAGTAAGTAAGCCTTCCTTTTTTTTTCATCACGTCGGAGAACGATAATAACTTGGGCGTTACTTCCACTCAGGTTTCAAGATTGATCTCGGACAGCTGTTGTTTCTGTGCTGAATTTTTTCTTCACGCTCAAATTTGGAAAAATTTTGCGTACGACGTATCAGCGGCTAGTCGCCTTTCGCCGAGCTCGCTTTAATGCAACGTCATATTAGTTTATCTCGTGCAACTATACGAGTACATTATTATTATTAAACGTAACGCTGTATAGCAGAAAAAAATTTCCACACGTTGTTTCAAGATAAATTACGTTTTAACGTAAGCACACACTGTTTAGCCCACCACAACAACGACCATATGTGTCGAGACAACGTAGAATATTAAATAAAAATCTTAATAAATTTACCTCGCTCGTTGGAAAGATACTTCTTTTTTTTGCGCTTTCAACCCAAGCGCACGAATTTTTCAAAGGTGACAGCTTAATGTATACACCGATATTGTATCCGCAGAGTAAAACCTAAATGCGCTTTAAGCTACACAATACGTAAAGTGTTTCCGGTAAAACGCGCCGAGCTCGACTAAAATTGAGTGAGATTTGCCTTTTTTTTTCCTTTTTTTTTTCCAACTCTAAAGCAATTTTACCTCGCTGTTCGTTTACAATCATTTTTCTTTTCGGCTCATCTCGTTTCGTCTGCCGATACAATATTATTGTTGAACGTAAACAAAAGAAAAGTTTTTGCCATTCCTCCGATCGATAGTGGCGGATTAAAACTAGAATATTTCAACTTAATTAGGCGGACCGAGAGTTCGAGATTAAAATCAGAACTTTACAAAACAATTTATGTTGAAAAGTGGACGTTTCGCGGTCGCGTGACCTACAGATTACCCCGTTGCAATCGGATCGAGCGACTGCATTTTATGCAACTCGCGTGAAAATTCTAAATCCTCGACGATTAACATCGTAGGAACTTCCTTACGAAGATAAACTCGCTGCTTGATATAAATTTCAGCGAAAGACGTGTAGCACGAGGGAGGGACATGCAAGTAGTTCGAGTTATGGTTGGCCAACGCAGTGGAACTGATATAACTCGACGAGTTCATTTGCATGTACATTTGTATGGTTCATTCACAAATTCGAAGAGACTGGAAGTGTGAGGAGTTTGCAAAACGAAACATTTTACCCATCGGTTGCGCTGAATGAAATACAGCAAAATTTGTGTAAAACTCCGTTACCTATATTAGGGATACATAAATTGTTTCTCTGAACATTTTGGAGTACAGAACTGAAAACAATTTAAATCAATAACATAAATAATTTTCCCGTCCCCCTTCTCTCGCGCTAAATCTTTGTGGCACGCTCTAGGTCCCCAAAATGAATTTTGTGAAACTATCTCGAAAAATTGGTTTCCATTCGAAAAAAGTTCTCGCAAAATTTCCTCCAAGATGGTGCATTTAACTTTACTGTAAGTTTAATAATCGGCCCAAAAAGTTCGTCGAAAGTTGAGAGGTTTTGAGAAAAAATCATTTTTTACAATTAATATCTCGGGAAATCGAGCGCTAATCGAAAAAAGTTTCGAGCAAAAAAATGATGTTTCTCGTAAAATTTCTTATAAAATTGACTACTTAAATTTTTTCCCAAAGTTTGAAGGAAATCAATATTTTACGAATAACTCGAAAAATTGGGCTTTAATCAGAGGAAGTTTCAAGCAAAAAATGTTCCTCGTAAAATTTTCTTCAAGATAATGCATTTATACGTTCGTCGATCAGTCTAAAAAGTTCGCTGAAAGTTGAGAACTTTTGAGAAAAATTCAATTTGAAAATCGAGCTATAAATCGGAAAACGTTCCTCGTGATTTATCCCAATAGATATTCGCACGTGAACACCATTTTCCTAGCTCTCTCAGAGAAATTCTTGCTTTCCTTTTCTCAAGCAAAGAGTGCATAGCCTCTTGCTTGACCCGTAAAAGTTCCTAAGTTCTTTCTCAAATATGGAGCTTGGCTTTGTTGTCTTGTTATTAGCAAATAAAGTATGTTTCTGTGAAAAATATTTCTCTACAGCTCCTCATGATCCATGAATTCTCACCTGGAGTCTCGTACCCATAGCTCAAAGGTCAACATTTCTTTCAAGTTCGTTTTTCCTACAATGGTGAAGAGCTTGAATCTTTTGGTCGTCATACTACTCGTAGATGTAGGGTGTTCTTGTAAAAATGATTCTTTCAAAGAAATGGACCGTTTCTCCGCTGACGTCACTGGCACTGTGTTGATAAGAGTGGGCGATAGTTAGTCAAAGTACTCCACAGGGATCAATTCGATCACATACAGACATTCAAAAACAATAAACTATGTTTCTTACGTATTAGAGATCTCTATTTAGAATCTGGAAGTCTTGCGGAATTTAAGTAGGAGAATATTAAAAAGCACAGGAAAAAAAAAGGTTGCACGAGAATTGAAGAACAAGAAAACAAAATAAATGACCTAGTTTTAAAAGTGATTGACAAGGATCGCTCATTCACGAGACGTTGACAGATTTTCCCGGGAAAAGTATAATGCAGAACTACTTTGTAACTGAAAGGGGGAAACTAAGTCAGTAGGTAGGTGATGTGTGATCAGGATTCGCCTGGTTTCTGTCTGTCTATTGTTGAAGCGACTGTAACTCATGTAAGTTTTGTTGAAGCTGTAAATTTTTTCCTGGCCATAAGTGCAGTACTTGATTTAATCTCATAAATTTAAATTTTATGCTATTAAATTTTTTTAGAAAATCAATTTTAACAATCATGGTAATAATTAATAAATCAGCTTGAAAAAATTTTATTTATTAACAAAATAATATATATTAATTTAATTAAATTTCATCGGGGTAAAATGTTTTTTTTTTAAAATTCCAATTAAATTTAAAATTACTTCAAGGCCAACAGGATGATTAAATAAATAATTTTAGTTCATCACCTGGATGATGAATTATGAAATTTAATTAAGATCTTTATTTTTTCAAAATAATATTATTTATAATTTTAAATTATCGTTAAAATTTATTTATTAAAAATAGAATTTTATAAAATTAAAATTAATGAAAAGAATATAATAATATATAATTTTAATTATTTTTTATAATAAATATTTTATTGATTTTTTTTTAATAAAAAAATTTTTTAATTGATCAATTATAATTCATAATTATAATCAATTCAAAAAAAATATTCTCATTTAATGGATCATATATTATTATTGAAAATAAAATTTTATAAAATAGAAATTAATGAAAAGAATATATTATTAATCATTTAAATTTATAAAAATAATTTTTTTAATTGATCAATTATAATTCATAATAAGAATTCATTCAAAAAATATATTTTTATTTAATGGATCATACATAATTCAAAATGCAATTTTATGAAATTAAAATTGATGAAAAGAATATATTCATTATCTAAATTTATAAAATATTTGATTTCAATTATTTATTATAATAAATTTAAGAATTTTTTTATAATAAAATAATTTCTTAATTGATCAATTATTATGATTCATAATAATAATTGATTCAATTCTTTTTATTTAATGGATCATATAAAATTTTATAAAATTAAAATTAATGAAAAAAATACCTATATTCATTATTCAAATTTTAAAAAATATATAAAATCAATTATTTTTCATAATAAATTTAATAATTTTTTTAAAATGAATAATTTTTCAATTGTTCAATTATTATAATTCATAATAATAATTATTATGATTAATTAATGATTAATTCAAATATTTTTATTCAATGGATCATATATATTAAATAAATTGATTGATATTTTAACAAGTTTTTCAAATTTTTTTTTTTCGCGTCTTCAATATATTTTTCCTGTGGAAAATTTATTTTCATGGCCAGCTTCTTAAAATTCTGCTGCGTCACTTTCATTATCTCGTGCTTCTTATTATTCTTCTCGGGCCGATAAATGAGTCCCATTTAAATAGGTAATTTCAATTTCAATTGCTATTGCATTTCTTGTTTTTGAATACCAGTGAATGATCGAAACGTTCCTTGTGGATATTCTTATGGGATTCTAAAATAACTGTCTAAAAGCCAGCGGCAGAGAACGAGCATTCAACCAAAATTGAAGACGTTGACGTCACAGGGAATCGGTCTATTCCTTCTAGAAATCTTGCGATCAGTGAGCGTATTCAAGCAAAGTGGATATCAGCCCTAAGAAATCAGCGACATCAGACGAGGTACTCCATAAGAAATTGACGACATATCTTGACCTCAAGAGTAGGTAAATTTTATTGTTTGACTGAACTAAGCAGACATTTAGTTGATCGAAAAATAAGACGGAAGTCTATCGTATCAACGCTTCAAATTTCTATGCCTAAAGAAGAAGATGGATATCAATTCTGACTGCGCTCAAGTTTCTGACTCGTATCTTGACCAGAGTCAAATTTACGGTTAGACTCCTGAATTTTTAAACCAACGAATCAAGTTTCTTTTTTTCAATTCGCTTGACAGGATTCCCCCCCTCCCCTCCCTCCCGAGCAACTCAAGACAGCAATGGGAGAGTTAATTTGATTTTTCGAGACCATATATCGACCCTCGTGAGAGAAATGACTGCTCAAAGCTTCAGTGGTTCCACATTTGAAAATAAGATTAGCCGAAGGAAACTCTTACATAAAATCTTCTTTCTTTTCTCACTATAGCGGTCTGGCAAAAACAAATTTTCAAGCCTAAATTAAACTGGTACCGCAAATTTAATGGAATCTTCAATTAATGAAGAATGTTACCACAAAATTCAACCATCTAAAAGAACTCTTTCGCGCGAGATAATTATTTTTGCAGTTTACTTCATTTTATATGTTAATCTTCTTGCCCGGCATCTATCGTTTTCGTCCCGCCACAACTTCGAAATACATTTCGCGCAATTAAAAGCGTACATAAAGCTTTGCGCCCGAGCAAAACTTAATTGAACTTAGTACGTGTATCGAGTTAACGTTTTACCCGCGAAGGCTCTTTTAACTTTTTAAGATGAAATAAAAACACTGCGCGAAATTTAAAAAAAAAATCGAAAACCTTGTTTCTTTCTACAAAAATAAAGCACGCGATGACCGTAAAAAGCGAAGAAAATTGTATCGTATACCCGAAAAGTTTATGGTATAAAAACTTTTATTCTGATTTTAAAGGCGGGAATAGAAACTAGATGAACTTTTTTTTTCTTTTCTCTTCGTTCCTTTATTTTCCCATGAAGACAAAATGTTATAAAAATTACTACATCAAATATCGTACCTTGGGAAGAGAGAGGGCGTGTTTAATGGGCAGTCGGTCGAGAATAAAGCTTTCAGTAAACGGTATTTGTATGTATATTAGTGGAAGATAAAGAAAAACCATTATTAAGTGAGCGGGATCAACTTCGAGACAGCGCGGGTTAAATTGAATGAAGATCGAGGATTTCAAAGCCTTTGTGTACGAGTGGCGTATTTGCTACGGGTACAGGGATGTGTATAACTTTGAGAAGTTCGTTAAGCGTTTCATTTTTTCAAAATGAGAGAACAATCGGAGACGGATGAACAGGTGTAGTTAATTTTTCTAGTAAAGAAGGTAGCGTTTCTACTGGCTCTGTCGACTGCATCATGACCCCATACGGTCAACTGAACGTCCACCTGACGTGGGTGTGAGACGGCCATGGCTCTTTCAACAAGTTGAGCAAGTTGGGAGTTTGCATTGCGATCAAGGGCGCGATGGTGGGTAAGACGTGAGCAAAGCAAGCTAGATCGGTAACTGCTTCAAGTAGCCTGGTGTGGTGAAGTTCCCAAGGAGGACAGAAGCAGCTGTCTGTATTTGCAGCCACAGTCATGAAGAGGAAGGTCACGGAAATGAAACGGCAAACGCAAAGCCACACTATGGTCTTCTCACCCTCCACATACAGACGACACTCTGCAGAAAGAAGACCAAGCATAGAGATTGTGTAGGTGAGTTAGTTCGTGAGCCTGGGATTCACGGTTGCCAAAGAGAGCGGGTTTCACCGAGATTCTTCAACGCGGTCGAGACTAGATGCTTTATCGAGACCAGAATTGAGGAAACAAAAAAAAAAATGCGTGCACAACCCACACCCACAGGTGGAGGACGAGCGGCTGTATACGCGACACAGGCGTTTACCTCTTGTCGAACCGAGATACTCAAGAAGGGAGATCTGATGAACAGCCATGTTGTCTACAACCAGGCCACTAGCTGATGGCTGCATATTCATTTTCCTGTCTTTTGATGAAGTCATTCCACGCTAGGAACACTCAGAACTTGAATAGAAAGATCATTAGCGAGAGGATTGATTTTGGACATCATGGCTTCCCTTCTTTAATACCCTAGTCAAACTTTAAGATGAAATACTTCATAGGACGTTTGAGTAAATTTGATTCAGTAACTCGTTTGTTAACTCGTCTTCACACTATCTTCTTGTTCTCTTTTCTGACAGAATCTCGAAACGGCGAGTAATTTTTGAGAAAAGGCTGTCAAGACGAGAAATTCGGCTTCAGTTTCCGCTTTGTTCGCTCAAGTATATGAAAGCTATTATTGATGTACAGAGAGGTTTACCTTGAGTATGAGCACTTGAAATTTTCGACGTACTCAAGTCCGTACTCAACTTATGAAGGACGCAGGTCTCTTCTTCCAAGACTGACTATAAATAATTTCGCAACTCAAGAGGTAAGAGTGCTTTTCATCAAAGTAGAAGAAGCATTCTGCCCGAGACAGGGTGAATTCCTGAACAGCCGACGGAAGAGCTCGCTATTGTTGGAAGATGCCACCGATCGAAAAAAGAGAAGTAATTTCTTGTCGAGTAATAAAACAAGACCAATCCGTAAAACCATGCACGGATGTGCCAACCACCTTAGTCGAAATAAAACTGTCGCACACACGCACACTCACACTATTTGTACAACAGATATTTACTTACAAAAAGTCTCGTTCCGCGCTCACACCGACGCGTAATTCGAGTAATTTCCGCATTAAAACAAGAAAATAAATAAAGGAAGGTACTTCGGACTCAACGGTAAACGCAACAGGTAAATCAGAATGAACCTTTTAGCAACACTTCGCCGAACTCGTGGATAGCTTTACCACTCGAGTTAAAATTTACTTAACGTTTTTCCAATTTCACATCGAGTTTGCACGTTCGATAACATTCTTGTACTCCTTTTATGGAAAGAAGAAGGAAAATACGGCGGCACGTTTTCTTAATAGTATTCGACAATCTTTCACGCGGTCAACTTCTCTCACTCGCGGCTCCTGATATGATATTCGCACATCACAGATACGCGTGACCGACGCCATAAATGAATAACCGAATTCGCTCTTCATCTGACTGGGTAACCAGAAACCTACACGCTAAATAAATGACCGCAAAAAATCTCTCCCCATGATTAAAATTTTTACATAAAATTGTTCTCGCACTTGGTCTGCGAAAGAGTGACGTTGTGTAATTCAATGAATTCTCACTTCGTCTATTTGTTTAGCCGCCGTAATCTCGCCGGGCTTCGCGATTATTGTATTCAGCCGCTTTACACATCTCTCTCTGTAAGCGTGAAAGTGGAAAAAAAAGAGCTGCTAGCGAGTTTTACGCGTACATACGAAAATCTCCACCTTCGTAAATGGAAAAGCATACAAACGTTCGAAGGAAAAACAACACTTCCACTCACTAGTTGATAGTTAGTGTGAGCGTTTTTCGTATATATTCGCAAACAAATTTTCTCGCTAACGGAACATAAAAGGGTCTCAAAAGCGTGCACACCATGTTCGTTCCCGGGTGAAAGAGCACTTTGAAAGCGATTTCAACCAGAACAGTTTGTGAAAGACGATCTAACTTTTCCAGAATGAACGCTCTCTAATATCGTTCCCTCGAGGAAAAGTTTTGGAAGTTCGATTTTGTACATGTAGAACTTTCTTTATATATGTGCGTAACAGGTTTTCATTTTTAGATAAGATGGCTGGCTGACGTCCTGGACTTGTCCACATAAAGAAAATAACTTCGCTCCATCGACGCGTATCGTATGAGAGATAAACGGCAACTTTTTTTTTTCTTTTTGATCTTCGAAAAAACGAAATTTTATCCTTGAACGTACGAATATGCAAATAGCTTAGTCCAGAATTCGATTATTCAAAAGCAAAGAACGAGCTTTTGGAAAAGAAATTGGATAAACGGCCAAAGCGAGTCGAAATAGTAGACATTATTAGTATAGGCATTCATAGCCGAACTGATGGCTATTTCCGTCAGCCTTTCCCGTAATCCTTGAATGACAAATTCCCATGGACGCTTTGCAACGCTTTAACTTCACACTTAAAACTCAAGTAACACCTCAATCACATTTGTATAGATCTCAGGCCACATCAATCCGACTAAAGAGGTTACATCCTTCCCAGGAGTGACCAACAACACCCTCCTGCAACTTTCAGACTACAACTATCCCCTACGCATTCAAGGCCGACGAGAGGAAGCCCAACAGTTTTAAATTGTAGAGAAAGATTTTAGTATAGGCCTGTTGCAAGGGCCATGGGAAGCATTTTGGTAAGGCAACATTTATTAAGACAAGTCCAAGATCCGATCCCTTTCAGAAATTCCTGACTCGACGAACGTGATCAACGTGAATCATCTTTCTTACCTTCACTGCCAGGAAAATGACCCAACATTCTCTTGTTCACAATCCACATCTCTCCACTCTTCCCTCCTCCCCGTCCAAAGAAGTAAAAAACAATCATGACACTATATCCCATTCTCTCAAGAAAAAGTCTTCCCCAAAAAATTCAAAATCAATAACTATAAGCACACTTTTTTGTAAATTTAGGACGTGAGACTAATCATAGACTTCTCAACTTCAAGCTAATAGCACGTCATTTTATGCCAAAACGAAAAACTTGAACAGTAGTTCAGCCATCAGATGATGGAGTTCCATTGTGTAGCGTCTTATTGCCGGAAAATTATGGTTCCAAGGGATGGAGAGGACGACTCGAATTACTTGAGGAGTTCAAAAGAATTCCAAAAATTGAAATATACATCGTACGGGAGCTGGAAAAATAACAAATTTTGAAGGGGCCGACATGAAAAAAATTGCGATCCTCGTCATATCTATGTGAGGTTTGGGAAAATTTCGATTTCCGGTATCCCAGCGACAGGTCATGAACATTCGTTCGTACTTTTTTTAAATTCCGTTGTTCAATCAATAAAAGGGGAAACATCGACCGAAGTACAAGTTACTCCTTGGAATTTGAGACTTGGCCACAGAGGCGCAAATTCGTGCTTCTTTGTCGTTTCATTCCCTCGAGTATCATTGTGAACGTCGGCTCACTTGATTCAATTTGCTTGTACCAAGAGCGAAAACTTTCTCTGTCCTAGCCTGAAATTTTGGTAAATTCGATCTTCGCACGTTTTTCCTCGTCTCTTTCTCCTTCTTCTTGTCAACAATGTATTCGCTGTCATCTGCGCAGTATTCATCCAAAGATAATTATTTTATTTATTCGTCAAATAATTTACTGTAAGTTCCCAGCCATTCTCCTCGGAATGGTTTCACCGTTTCTTTCCAATTTATACCAGATTGTTGATCTAGTGAGTCGTTGACAGGGCAAAAGTTTGACTGTTCGTACAACTGAAAGCTTGTTGAAAATCATCTTTACAGCATCGAGTTCAAATGAGTTCTCGTACCGTGAGAAACGCGAGACGAAAAACTGGCAAAACTTTTGATATTCGTGACAGACGAAAGTCGACAGTCGACCTTTTTTGTCAAATAGGTCGAATTAATGAGATTAAACAGCGCAATCAGCAGAGAAATCTCGACAATTACAACTTCGGCGTTATTTCGAGATTTAGGTAACCGTCAGTCTGAGCTAAACGGTGAGCTTTATTTGTTTTAGATAGTCTAATGCGTTTGCTTTTCCACTCCAGAGAAATATTCCGAACCCCACTCGAAACTTCAATTAATTTCAGTACGATTTATACCCCTACAGGCAATGTTTTCATAAACGGACCGAACTAAGTACGAATCGTTACAATTTGCTCATCGAGTTCACAAAAAATTAGGCAGTATTCATAATGAAAACGAAAATCCTTCAAAAATGGCTCTCTGAATTTTGGGTAATTAAATCGAGGATGGTTCAAGACTTTTATCAAACCATCTCGAATCAGAGAGCAATCATCGTTCAAAGCAAACAGAATTTTGCCAGTAGTAGGACCAAGGAGCGAAAAATCGCATTTTATTTTCCTCTCGCAGCATAAAATTCATTTACTTTCGATTAGACGAAAAATTTAATTACAAGCATTGAGGCGCTGCCGCTTCCAATATTAAAACGGCAGAAAAAAGTCTATTAAACGGCAAAACAATAACGTTGAATGGGTTGCGTAATGATGTTTCTGGGAAAAATTTAATAAAAAAATACGCCGGATCGGAGAATATTATGAAATCTACAAGGTAAAAATTGTTTTCAGGAGTCATCTCGATGAAACGTTAGGAAGTCTCGAGGAGGCAATTAATGAAGTAGCGAAAGCTACGAAAGCTTTTCACTCGAAAATGACACGCAATCAACTTCCTTCGTTTGGGAAAGGAGATTAGGCCTATGTAAATTCAAATTTTATACATGGGTTCTCGTTTCTGACAACCAAATGATACTAGAGGCGGACTTCGATCAAAGTCGTTCTACTCGTAGACCCTCTAATGAGGAGTGTACTCCGCTACGATGCTGTAGATAGTTCAGATGAAAAAGGATTGTACGAGTATACAGTGTTTCTTCTAGCAGAAAATTTTCAAACGTTAATTATACAGGGTTGTTTCTTTCTTCTACACCAACAAAATTCTCTGCAAGTTTTTGAAAGAAATTGGAATGTCGAAAGTGAAACGAGTGAGGTGAAAATAAAGGGATTCTTGAGAACAAATTATTACTAAAGGTCTGTCTTTTCTTTGAATCGAAACTTCCTGATAGTTGTTAGAATTGAGAAGGAACTAAACGAGCCTTTGATTTCATCGATTATCATGTATCGATATTCGATTCATACATCGGAGATTGACGACTTATACACAGACCTATAGCTTTCCTCTTTCTTAGCGCAACAGATGCATGCACCTAGGGTTCAGAGAAGGTCATGTGAGAAATATTGAAATATTCTTCAATTCCTAAAGTAGGTCAAGATTCCTAGTACCTGAAATGTATGATGATCACTGATAATGTCATCAGCTCGTGACGTCAAGAAGCCATTTGGACCGGGCAACGCTAGAATCAGTTGATCACTCTTTCGAGAGGACCAATTTCACATTATCACACAACGATACTAAATAGAATAAATTCTGAATTCACCTATCTTGCTCATAAAATCTCTCTATTGCCTCATCAAATGATGTTAGCGAACCGATCAATGGCTTGGTCCGAATATAGGCTGTACCGGGCTACATAAGCTCGAGTCAGGTCAAGAAGAAATGTCCTCCTTCTATCGATGTAGCTCGAAACAAAGTCCTTGGAGTAGTTCAAGGTCACTCATGACATGATTAAGCTATATATTTGGATTGGGCAGCGCTAGAATCGGACTTTCGAAGGAATCAATGTTATACCCTTAATACATCTATTTCACACAGAACACATTTTCAACGGCGATATTTTCTGATCAGAATCCGCAATTGGCTTATCAAACGACGTTAGCGAACCTATCGTTAGCCTGGTCCAAACATAGGCTAGACCAGGCTCTAAACGCTGGTGTTAGGTTTTAAGAGAGAAGATATTCCAAGTCCTCCTCATATCGATACAGCAAACCTTGAAGTAGTTCAAGGTCACTCAGGACATGATTCATCCATTTCTGGGCAGCGCTGAATCGTATTTTCGAAGAAACCAATTTCACACTCCTATAACACATCGATTCTAGTCAGAACACATTCCAAATACCGCTATTCCCTTATAAAGTTCCGTAATAGACCCGATTATTAAGACGTCACAAGCTCCACATCTGTTTAGTTTAGCCCAACGTACCCTATAGCCTAAATAAAATTGTCAATCTTACCCTACATCACCAACTCGGATTGTGAACAAAAAAATGCTGTACGAGAAATACACAGAAACATTTCGATTTTACAATCAGATTTGGAGCTGCAGATATACTTTTAAATACTTTAGAACTTCATAATTCAGAATAATAAACACCTAAGAGCTCATTTATTTCTAAATTTTTCAATCAGAACGTATAATCAAAACGTTCCAATGAATCAATAATGTGATAGATTCAAATACGATACAATCGATCATAGTCACGGGTTTTTAAAGTGTCTTTGCGTGTGATTTGCGGTCTTAGCGCCTCGTTAGTAGGGAGTTAGCAATGAATGACGTCACGATAATCTGGTCTGTTGCCTTATCAAACGATGTTAGCAAACCTATCGTTTGCCTGGTTCAAATATCGGCTATACCAGGTTATAAACGCTTACGTTAGGTCAAGAGAATATGTGATCAGAGTATTGCAGCTGAAAGATTCAGCTTCGGCTTTTAGCTTAAACTTGTGACCTTGAAAAATATGGCTTTGGCTTAGGCTTTTGACTATTAGAAAAAAATTGGTTAGCTTTAGGCTTTTTTTCAGCTGGCTCTTGGCTTTCCAATTATCGAGAAAATCGGACACGATCAGGAGAAACGGATTTCTGTTGAGGGTACAAATTTGAACCTAGCGTAAGGAACTATAAAGATAGGTATGCGCAAGTGATAAGACAAGGACCGTCGCCATGTTGATTAAGTCGAAGGAGGAGCCGTTTCAAGAGAAATAAGGAATGCCGTGAGAAAAATTTAAATCACAAAATCAAATTTTGATTGATTTCAGATAGATTATAGGATTAGAAACAAACAAATAAGCGAGTTTCACTTTGAGGTTTGTTGATATAAATTCTCTCAGGATGTAACTGAAATTGCTTCTCCTGCGACTTTATCAGCATGGTGACGGACGCGTTCTTATCACTTGCGCATACCTATCTTTATAGTTCCTTACCTAGCGTTCACAATTATAACTTACAAAGGAAGAAAAAAAATTCTTGACTATTAAAATATTGATTTTTTCCTCTGAGCTTCAAAAAAAAAAAAAAAAGTTGCTTTGCCGATTTTTTAAAAATAAAAAACATAGTTTTGTACAAAATTTTCAAAATTCAGAGGAAGCCAAAAGCTAGTCAAAAAAATTTAGCTGAATAAAGCTTTTGGCTTCTGTCTTATCAGTAGAAATTTGGCTGAATTTGGCTTTGAGCTTTTGGCTTTTAGCTGGCTGCAATACACTGCATGTGATAAAAGATATTATTCCAAGTCGCCTTCCTGTCGATATGACTCAAAAACAAGTCGGTGAAGTATGTAGTTCAAGGTCACTTGTGACACTATTAATCTAATCGAATTGATGCGAGATTGCAAGTTACAGCTATCCATAATACGAAAAAAAGGCGATACTTCTAAAAAGAAAAGAAGTAACTCAATACAAAAAACCGCAGAATTCTGCGGTTTTTTGTATTGAGTTACTTCTTTTCTTTTTAGAAGTATCGCCTTTTTTTCGTACTATTAATCTATTTGAACCAGGCAGCGATAGAATCGGACTTACAAAGAAACCAACTTGACACTCTCAACACATCGATTCTAGACAGAATACATCCTAAATGCTGCTGTTTTCTCATCAAATCTCTCCAATCGTCTCATCAAACGATTTTAGCGAACCTATCTTTATGTCTGGTTCAAATAGATTCTATACCTTAGAGTCTAAGGGGTTCAAGGCTTAGACCATTTCTGCCGTCCAAAGTTAAATTGTCGTATACGCAATACCAACGATCCCCGAAACTGGGTGTTTCGAGCATTTGTTGCGTGTGTGTTAGTGACGAAGGTTCGCGTGTGTTAGTGACGAAGATTCGTATTCACACGCTACTACTATGATGATCGAATGCATATACGACAATTTTTTTGTCGTATATGCAATGTGAAGTGCCGTATCTGAGAATCGAGAGCTTGTTGAAGGAAATGATTAATATAATTGAATTCTACGTTAAAAACTAATGTTAGAGAGCTACATAAAGTGATCTTATTTTCTTCCGAACATATTTTTCAATCTAGTTTGATACTTTTCCATGATCGTTGTTCTTGCATATACGACAATTTAACTTTGGACGGCAGATTTAGTGACGCTGACTGCCGATAGTGATTGAAAAGTACGTCCGATCACAGGATAAGACTTCATTCGGTCGAGTCCTGAATGTTATCAAGACATAAAATGCATCAATGGGCGTGACTTCTTTCATCCTCTTGCCTCGTTGGTTACCTAAACGTCTGTTATATAGGACCCAACCGACTGATTTCTGACCTCTTATGATGGGGCAATTGATAACACTGTTTACAAACTGTATCAGCGGTCTAGGTTAATATGTAGTCCAAAGGCTATACCAGCAGTGCTGCAATATGATATACTCAAAAATCTGTATCCCTCATTTATCTAAGACCTGAAAACAGATTTCTGCGGAATTTACCGATTTATCAATACCGATCAGGACAAAGGTATCTCTCATACCTTGAACTGAGGTACTTTTTCCTAGATCAACTGAATTTTTAAGGAAAACTGCCTCTTCAGTCTGTAACGACCAGTAGAAAAGTATCTCTCATAAGAGTGGCTAAGGTACTTTTCCCTTAAGCTCAAGAAATCCGTATTTCACATTAAAAGCCGTATTTTTTCAAAAATCCATACATCTGGCAGCACTGTATACCAGGCTATAAACGCTTAAGTTATATGAGGTTGAGAGGAGATATGGTAGAAGATATTTTAAGTCCCCCTTCAATTGATATAACTCGAAACCAAGTCTTTGAAGTAGTTCAAGGTCACTCATAACATAATTAAGCTGTTTGAACAGGGCAGCGCTAGAATCAGACCTTTGAAGAAACAATTTTTACACTCTCAAAAAATACATAGATTCTAGACACAATACATTCGAAATGCCACTTTCTAGGCTCCATACGCTTACGTTTGCTTAAGAGAAGATGTGGTAGAAAAATACAGTTCATTTCCAGTCGAATGTAGCTCAAGTTTTTAGAGATGGTCATGCAAGGTCACTCAAAACGTCATTCTCGTCTCAAAATTTTGTAATACGAAACCTCAAGACATATCCACGACAAAAATAGGCGGGATTGAATTCTTCAAGTTCTTGATTTTCTTCTTTTTTTACACCTGCCGAAGATATTCCAAGAAATGAAATTGGTCATCTTTCAACAAACCCAAGTTTTCTCGTAATTTAGCCTAGTAAAATTCCTATAATCCAACCTAGACAAATTCCTGCGATCGATCGCCTCGCAAATACCTAGGAATCTGCGTAGTTATCCGATTGGAATGTATGCAAGCTTCTTGAGAAGCGCGCCCATACGCGTTCGAATATAGATGATACTTAACAAGGACAAAGAAAGGAAAAAATTGTGGGAAAAGATCAACACGACATGTACGCGTCGTTCATGTGTCACGCTACGGAAAGTACGAGCAATGCCCCAAAGGATACGTCGTCGGCAGGGTCATTCTCCAATTATTCTAATGGAAGCGGCGAGCGTTTCGACGATATTATCATTGCGACGGGGGTTGCGCGGTTCGCAAATTTGAGAAACTGCCGTTGACGTGAACAGAAAATTTCCAAATGAAGATGCGAGCGAGCGCGTGCAATGAATTCAACGTCGTTCGTGCATCTTCTTACGCAAATTGTTTCTTCGTCGCATTTAGACGGCGAAATATCTCACGGCTTTGGGGGGAAAGGTCGGACGTTTCTTATTCGGGTTTTTAATTTTCTCCCTTTTGTAGCTGCGTAAAAAGTTTCGAGTAAATGATCCAAGGTTTTGTCTTAAATTTTAAACAATGCTCTCGGCATTATACAGCCTTTTGTAATCCACTTGTACGGTTTTCGCCCAAGCCATGTTTCTCGTATTTTATTTATATTCTCGTTTTACATTTGTCTGCCGCAAAATGTGGTACTCATACTCGAACTCCAGATCATTTATTACATAGGTATAAAGCTAACATCTCGTAAAATAATTTTGTGGCGAACATTTTTACAACTTTTTTCTTCTTTACCCTTCTCGTTCACCCTTTTTTTTTTTTTTTTCAAATAGAGGTTACGTGATGCTAATTTTCAAAATTAATAACGAATACTGGCAGCGCCTGTTGAATTTTCTCGCCGCGCGCGATAATAGCGTTGCGGAAAATTTTTCCTTTCCGCCTATACAACTTCACGATGTAGTTTTATACCTTTATATATTTTCGGTCTTAGCTCGTTAGCGTAATTTTGGACGGAGAAAGCTCCCCCGCGTACGTGATACATGCCGTCGATTTATCTAAAACCGTACATACAGTAGGTTAACTTCGTACGTATATGATATCATATTACCGTTCGTCTTCGGATAAATGTTGTCTGATGGCGTTACGTTTTTCACGCCGCGCCGCGAAAACATTCGCGGAAATTCGATTGCGCGATAATGAGCCTTATTCGCTTCCCTCGGTTAGAATTTTCATCGTTGTTGAGTTCGCTGAAAATTCGATACAGCGAGACTTTTCCGTTCGACAGCTTTTGCAAAAGTCGCGAGGATTAGCGCGTGTATACGTCATTCGATATAATATACTGCCACAAATGAATTGGATGTAGCCCAATTCGCGGGTGATGATATAGCTCGTAAATTATCGTATTTAAGATCGTGTTTGCAATTCGCTCTCTGTCTTACTCGTATGAGAACAGAAGATTCTGAAAAAATTAAAGCGAGAGAAGGAAAGGCGAAGAGCGAAGAAATTATAGGAATTTAATTTTCGGTATACGGTTCTGTTCAAAATTCGCGACAAATACTCGCGTTTTCTTGATAATTTCCGTTTAAATTAATGGTACCTAATAAAATGATACATAATGAGAAAACTTTCGAACTTGGAATGTAGCGAACCGGGTAGACTATATGACGACAGCTGCGGTAATAAGTTATAAAACCGAGACAAGATGGCGTTATGAGAGGAATGAAGAACACTCGTGGTTTTCTCGATAATACCACAAAATTTATTGCCGCATTTTCCCAACAAGCATGACATACAAAAGTTTCGGAACCATGATTTCTTATGCTACGGCAGCGAAAAACATGAGATCTTCCCTGCTTTCGAGCATCTACTATGAGTTGATCCTCAGTCTGGGATCAACTTCCCATCCGTACTCGAGTTTGAATTTTTGGGTTGTTCAGAACCCTGGATCCCTTGAAAAATATCTTAAGTTTTCCTAAATCTCTCTGATAACGTTACACTCTATTAACACGCTTATGAGGTTTTCAGCGGGGAAACCCCGCTACCTGTCTTGTTTGGGGAGGTTACATCCTCAAAAAACTTCCGTACCCGACCTTGATGACGTCATCAACCTAAGTTAAGTTGGGTTTTGTATCTTACATTAAGTTTTCGTCCGACACTGATGACGTCATCGACTCGAGTTCGGATGCGTAGTGAGTGAGACTGCCTCAATGATCTTAACCAACTCTACGGAAAACTATTAGGGCTAACTCAGGCTAAAAGCGTAGACTAAATTAGCCTATAACCACTTAGGTTAGACTAGGCTAACAGTACACAATTGCCTTATACAAGGCTGTTAAATAGTGGTGATCCCATCCGCTTAGTGCGGCGTGGATCCAGGCGAGCATTCCCGGGAGGGGGGGATACCGACTTTTGGAACCGTCTGGCCTTTCTAAGAGCAAACAGTTTAATTTTTTCTCGTTGTTTCCTCGTGGACGACCCACTGTAATTATAGTCTCTCTGATGACGTCATGAAAAGGCTATTCTCTAGAACCCGGTCGCGGTCCTGAGCCAGGCCAGGTACAACCCCAGGAACGCCCAAAGATGTAACATGATCCAATGTTTTTCTAAGAAGTGGAGAAATTGACATCAGTGCTGCCAGATCTACGGATTGTCAGTCCTCAAAAAAAAAAAAATACAGATTCCCCACGGATTTTGCCTAATCAAGAGAAAAGTGCCTCAGTCTCTCAAATGAGAGATGCTTTTCCCTTGATCGTTATAAGGTGAATACCGCGGTCCTCCATAACGTTGAGTCGATCAACGGAAAAGTACCTCAGTCACTAGTGTGGGAGATCCGTTTTTCCTGATCATTATTGTTGAATCAGTTGAAGTCAGTAAAAATCCGAGGTCTTGAAAAAAATGGCGCAAATGGATTTCTGAATGTACCATCTGGCAACAGTGTTTGACATATTTCATGTCTTGACTCTGCCCTGACCCCTAATTTGAAATTTGCCGAGTGCCCCCCCCCCCCTTCACCTCCGTTACTCCGTGGGTGCATTAAAAGTTCACCTTGCTCAGTTTATATACTAGCTTTATACTAAGATTTTATCAGTCTTAAACTAGACATACAAGCTGAACTTATAATAGAGCAATGAGTGAGCTTCTTGAAAGCTATTAGCTTGAAATATCCTGAAATATAGATTTGTAATAGATTTTGAGAAAGAGAAAGACATGAAACACGATCTTCATTCATTTGCCTACGCCAGAACAGTTCTTTTTCAACTTGCGATAGACGCGAACTCAAGCATCTCGACCCTCAACATAATCGTGAGGAAGTTGGTTTTTAGTTTGAGGCGTCGATAATGGAGTGAAGGGAAACCAGTGTCTGCACAGGGACTTTCAGCAGGACTGCTTCAGAATGCTCCAGTAACTATTCTTAGTGCAGAATTTTGGACAGCAGTGTCGAGTAGTTTCAAGGGAGGGGAGGGAGGGGAAAGATCATAAATGGGTGAGCCGAAATCGAGACTGGATCGAATTAAGCTCTGGTAGAGGTGGGAGAGGATTTTTCGGTAACAACCTTCTTTAGGGTGGGAAAGGAATTTCAAGACATTGAGGGCTCGAATGTCGAAAATTATCACTTGAATATGCCTCTGCAAAGATGATTGAAAATTGTACGAACAAATTTCAGACTTTGAGAATGAACATGAAGTACCCAGGGTACAGAAATTCTAGGAGTGTTTTTGACGTTGATTACAAAGCCCTTTCCGTGCAATACTCATGTTTTGCAGCCGTTGTTCATTGCGACACGTGACGTATCTAATGGAGGTACGAAATTTCAATGCGCGAAAAGGTACACTTACCTGTCGCAATGAAGCGCGGGAACTAAACATGATTATTGCACAATAATGAGAAATTGCATTGAAAAAAACTTCTATAACCTTTCCAACAGTTTAAAAGTTAACGAGTGTTATTAAGGAAAAGCTTGACCCAACTATTTTGACATGATTTATGTTCTTACCGAGCCTTACGCTCTATTCTGGACTTTGCATTAGCATGGGCATTTCAGATGTTCTACTAGCAGCAATACCAATAATTTGCCAGGGCAGCGAACGGAGATATGAAACAATTTTTTAAACCCGTCGAAAATCCTTTCGCCCTTCAGAAAGAAAGAAGACCTATATCCCGAAAAAGAACTAAGATCGAATTTAGAGTCGCTCATTTCCTGCCGCAAATAGAATTTGGATGAAAAGGAACTACACAGACATCGGAAAGAGGACCACAACCAAAAGCTGTCGCGTTTATTAATATTACTAGCATTATTTATATTTCAAACTTCAAGCGATGCAAGTATAGAAAATATTGTGATGACGGCTAGCGAGTGAATCACTTCCGCAAGAAGAAAAATATTATTGTTGACAAAGCCTCGATTAAACGCATTAAAATCAGCGCGCGATATTTCCGTTCTCGACTCTTTCGATTTGTATTTTTGTGAAGACAAATTTTCAACACCTGTCAACGACAGAAAGGGCGATTCCGATTCTATAGTGCAGCTGCATCTGGTGCTGCGTACTGATATCTCCGATAAGAAAGAAAAAATTCTTGCCGACGACGACTCCGCCAACGTTCGCAGCACGAAGACAAAGATTTGGCAATGTACGGTACGTGCGTATGGCCTTTGCCATCACCACCCTCCCGCGAGTTACATTACCGTAAGAATTTTAACGAGAACACGTTATCTCTGGCGCGGGTCGAAAACGCTTTTTGGAAACATTTACACATCCTCAAACAATGTAATCTTATTTTCGAACCATACCGTTCCAAGGTCGAAATTAGAACTTTCAACCATTCTCGTTACACCTGGAATTCATACCGTACGTCCGACGGACCGTAGATCGAGAGATAAATATATGTGGACGAACCGCAGCACATCTCAATGCGTTTCACGAGCATACAATAATATAATTGAAATCGTTTCACCTCTACATACGCTTTGCCTCATCCTTACAGAAGCACGAGTGCGAGAGAAATGCTCATATTCTTACACGTACAACACATCCAATAATATCTTCCAGATACAGTACATAACCGGCACATGTTAACGAGAGTATACCGTATACCTTTCGGGGACAATAAAACCATACAACCTTGATTTTCGATTTTTATTTATACGTTTACTCCGTAATAGTATTTTCGGTTCACGAAAAGTATTATTGTCTCTCGCGTTCGAATGAGGGAACGAATCGAATTTATAAATTAGATATTATATTTTTTTTCTCCTCCTCTATGTATGTACCCGTATAACAGAGGTACGTACGTCGTGGTCTTGGTTTATCACTCTTCTAACGCGATCAGAGATACTAAATAGTGCTGAAATACGATTTTTAGAGAAAAAATAAACTTAACGAAGGAACGGAACCAAAAAACGCGAGAAAGAAAATTACGTTTATTCTACACGTGGGCGATGAATGAAATAATTTTAAAAATATAATGTTTGACGCGTGTGAGCTTGTTCGCAAGCACTTGAACCCTTTATAGGCAATTTCGAAGTATAAAAAATTACGTAATACACGTTTACTCGGAAAAGGGAAGAAAGGAAAGAAAACACGTCAAAATAGTTCGGATCTAGTTAGGCGGCGCGGTGCAGGTAAGGTCACGAATGAGTGATGACGTGTAGAATTTTGGCCCCTTTCATTCCATCGAAGACTGCACGACCCTATACCGGCTTCCATTAACATTAATGACTTTCCTGAACACATCAAATTGTTGATTCATCGCATAAATTTTCTCCTTTTTTCTGTCGAGGACCGTTACGATATTTTCTTTTCTTGGAGTTCGACCAAAATCCAAGAGTGACCAAAAAATTGATGTAGACGTTACCTAAGGGAGAAGGCGATAAGGAGACGAAGGTTTTTTCGAGCTATTCGTCTGGGTCATCAGCTCGCTAAGAAGTATTGTAGGCGGGAAGTAGTAGGTAGAGCGTAAGTATTGAAGAGAGTTAGTAACTGTTTCTGGATTGTTGTATAAGGCGGAGGATAAGGAGGAAGAGTCGTTGAAAGAAAGCTGGGCATGAGAATAGATGTTGTACTGTTAGGTTATTCGTTGACAGTAGTTGCAAGATGGAGGAAATAGATTTAGGAGGTGAGAATGAGTTAGTCGAGTGTGGCCAATTCTGAGGCCGTAGAGAATGATTTCGTCCTGACGGGAATTTTTGTTTGAGCAGGATCAAGAGGTAGGTGAGGTTTTTATAGATCGGAGGTCGAGTCTGGGATAATAGCCACAGAGGCATCGATGGTTTGATAGGAAGGGGAGGCGGGAGTTTAGGGAGGTATTGAAGATGGGATTTCAAAGAAGAGAGGAGGAAGTTACTAGGAGAGAGGATAATTGTCTAGTTTGGAAGGTCAGGAATTTGAGAAGACGAAGCGAGGAAGTTTGCAGTTAGTATGAGAGTGCGGAAGTGTAATGGTGGTTCTGCTCCTTCTGCACAAAGGCTGAGATGGGGGGAGGGAAGTTCGAAAAGTTCCGAGAGTCAGTAAAGTGGGTGCTTGAATAGTATCGAGAAGTTTGATTTTGGACTTACTGCATTTGCTGTAGATTGTAGCACCGTAATCAAGTAAGGAGCCAATACGCTTGATTTTGAACTGGTTGAAAAGGATGATGTACACTTGCATTCAGTGGTTATAGACGCAGTTGCACTTTCTACATACAATCAAAGAAGTATCACTCCATAGACGCACACACGAGTCCAAGAAGAATGGTTACTAGTTCTATTAAAGAATAATTTGAGCTACATTTCCAACGTATCTAAATTTACCATCTCAAAGTTTTCTAAACAACATTGAAATCAAATTTACGCAGCCTTTATAAGAAGGAGAGTCGAAGCAAAATTTGAACAAAAATTTCTCCAAGTTTCATTCAACAACAAACTGAAAGAGACTTCTAGTTCGCTGCAGTTGATAACAAACGAACTTTTCCGAGAAAAATTCGTTCGACACTCGATGGGAGCAAAAAGGTATTTGGAATGCCAATTTTAGTTGAAAAGTTGTACAACCTAGCCAAAAATCATATTCTCTTTTTTCGTCAACGAGACAATAGAAATATGAAGCGAGCTTCGATAATCTGTGATGATTGTTCGGAGAGAAGTAATCCATGAAAATAGGAAATATCTGTCAGCAAACATTAGAATTTCGACAGCAGAAATATAGACCGTAAGAAAAAAAAAACATTCTCGCACATTCTGTTGCAAGTCTTGTAAAATTATATTTTCCACCGCAAAACTCTCGATTCCGGTTGAAGATCAGCACATTAACAGTAAATAGGAGGCGCGCACAACTGACGAGGAAGAGTGATTAGACAGCAATGCACAATCACAGAGCTCAGACTTTGCTTTTCGGACGATAGAATATCCCCCCTCTCCAATACCCTGGAATCATTGCCTGGCAGACATACTTTTCAGGTGCTGGCCAATTTTCAGCAAAGTTTGTGAGACGAGTGATCATAAGGTTTCATTCTTGAAATGCTTGTTCAGTAACTCCAAAATTGTACGAAATGTAGCGAGGATCAATTTTGAGTCATCGTCAACATTTTCAAAGTCATCACCAAATTGTAAATCAGGAATACCTAAAGATTCGTTGTAAAGACAAAATTGTAAGTCCATACGCTCATATCACGTAAAACCTTGTTTTTTTACTCGAAATTATTCCGATATCAAGGGTCGGGCGTATTTCCATCGGATCGAGGCTAATAAACCCACTAGCCTTCCCTCTTCACAACGTATGAAGAAACAGAATCACGGATACGAAGTCAGCATCTTTCAAGCTACGAGCATTGAATCTGCTAAACTTTACTCTTCATTCTCTCTTTTCGTACAGTTTAGATCAATTAAGGTGAAGTTCGCGCGACTAAAGAATATCGTTTTCAGACAAGACTATGAATCCAGGAATTAAGGCATCACGAATGTAGGTCAAGAAGAATCAGGATCAGAGACGCAAAGTCAGGCCAGTTCATTAGACTCACTAGAGGAAACAAGATTCCCTCTTCCTCTCACTATGTGCAAGTCGCGTTCCATGATAGTCAAGGGCATGCAGGATCAGGGACGTGAAGTCAGGCTCTCCAAGCATATGAGATTGGATTTACCATCAGTGTTGCCAGATGATTTTATCAAGAATCCGTATCCGCCATCTTTTCTACACGTAGAAACGGATTTCTCCCAATTTATCAATAACAATCTGGAGAAAGGTATCTCTCACGCCAGTTACTCAGGTACTTTTCCCTTGATCGACTCAACATCGCAGAGGATTGCTGTATCCTACTATAACAACCAGGAGAAAAGTATCTCTCGTACAATCGACTTCCAGAAATCCGCATTTTACGCAAAATTCAAAGAATAATTTTGAGGAACAAAAATCCGTAGATCTGGCAACACTGTTTACCATCCCCTTTCCCCAACCATCGTGTGGCCGGGTTCCGAAGTATGTCGATCACGAACAGGAGCGTGAAGTCTGAGAGGGTTCTTCAAAACTTGGCCTCTCTCTCCACTCTCACCATATTTGTGTGAGATTGAAGTTTGCGGTAGTACAGATGTGCGACTAAGAATGATCAGGCCGCGTTCCAAGTAACCTAATATAGGTCAAGTTCAAACACGATCAAGGGTGCGAAGTCAGGGTCGTCCAGGTCAAGTTTGTTGACTCACTAGCGAGACTAGAACTTCCCGCTCCTTTCACCATATTTTAGTCGCGTTCAAAAAGTCAAAGTAATAAGAAATCAGAAACGAGCATTTGATTTACTGACTTCCGATTTCCTCTATTCAACAATATTCAGGTCGGATCTGAGGGTAGCCGCTTATGTAACTAAAGTTAGTAAAGATCAGGAGCGCAAAATCAAGGTCCTTCAAACCGAGAGCACTTTCCCCCTCTCAACAAATTCGAGGGAATTAAAGAGAAGTACAAAGTCGCGGCTGTACGGATGTGCGATTAAAGAACGTAAAACCACGAATCCAAGAATTACGACCTAATAGGTCAAGGTCAATCACGATCGGGGACGAAGTTATGGTCCTTCAGGTCAAATTTATTGATTTCACTAGCGGAACTCGTAGACTCCTCTCACCACAATCAAATTGCGTTCAATGAGGGTCAAGTCACATTGGATTCACTAACTTCCAATCTCCTCTCCTTGACAATATTCAGGTCGCGTTTCAAGGTAGTTCTGAATGTCAGTCAAGATCAAGAGCCGGAACACAGCCTCCTTCATTTCACTCTCACCCTTTCTCCCCACACCTCATTCGAGTCACTTGAGGTGAAATTCGGAGTTGTGGCCGTACGTATGAGCAACGCCACATGATTACGAATCCAGAAATCAAGGCGAGGGTTGAAATCAAGAGTGACGACTGAGGCAAAATTCAAAATTTAGCTACGCCATTGAATATCAACGAGGCGGGTTTCCGATACAAAGAATTGTTCAAAAACATCCAAAAGCTTCCAAGTTCAGCAACTTCCTCATTAAGAATAGCAGCGAAGATACAGCATCTTCTGTTCGAGCTGATTACGAAATTATTGTCACGACTGATTGGAAATGGCCATGAAAATCAGAAGCAGAGAGAAAAAACAAACGAACAAATAACACTTATCTAATCTTTTCATGTGACGCATAACAACAAAATCATAACAATGAAGGAAAAAAAACCTTAATTCACGCATTAATTTGTATCTGAACGATTTGGTATGCAGAATAAATAAAAATTTTTGCCAGCGAGTTTTTCTCCGTCAAACAAGACCATTAAAAAATTTTTTAAAGTTCGTGCGATGCTCTTAAGCTCTCTTCACAAAATTTTTCGTACTCTCAAAATGTCAATCCTCACCTTGCATCGTGTCGATGTCTACTATGGTGGGCACACAGATTACGTGATATTTCCAAGACATCCGATAATAACTTCGACCACTTGGTAACGTTCATAATGTTACGCTTATCCGAGCGTATGACTGAAAAAAATGCGTCCGGCTGGAACCACGTGGAACTACAAACACCACCTGCCCCCTTTCACATTAAATCAATAAAATTCATTTTTCCATCCTTGACAGAAATTTTCACCATAAAGTGTTTTTATAGCGTAAATACGAATCCCTCCTCCCTCTTCGCTTTTATCTCATATTACGTGCTTACATATCTCGGAAGGAGTGAATAGAAAGAGAAAAAAAAATTATGACGTACATTCTTCTTCACATCCTAATGCGCCGTATAAAATAGAAGATGAAAGAGAATGGAAATAAAATATACTAATAAAAACGAAATACAGTGCACGCAGAAGAGAAAAATATGAAGAAAAATATAAACATACAGAGTATTTATCTACGTACGTAATATACCTCGTATATTGCCGGCCGTAGTCGTGTATTAAATTTTTCAATAAAATGAAAGAATACAACACTAAAATTGAAAATCTCGAAAAACGTTCTGCGAGCGACAACATCTTCTCTTGATCACTTAGAGCTTTCGTTAACAGATTTCAGAAATAGAGTGAAAATGGGATGCCATTTAATGATGATTTTCTGCGCCGTTGAGTTTCAAATACATATGCTAGAGGAAAACGTGAAGCTTTTTCACGAGGAGATAATCTCGAGATTTTTAAAATCCGCTCGTACAAACGAAAATAAGACGACGGCTGCGACGGTTTCTAGTTTTTTTTTTTGAAGAAAATCGCGAGGGACGATTTAAGAATCTCCGAAAACACGAAGATTAGAGTAAAGTAGAAAGCACGTAGAATTCGTTAGGAATAGGTTAGCAGACTTTTTTCTCTCCACGAGTACCAAAGGAGATTAAGAGGATCCCTAAACAGGGTCGAGACTGAACAATCTGAAAAGCGTAGCAGCTCATGAAGTGAAATTAAAATTAGAGTTTATTCGAAAAACTGCTGTCCAAAAGACACAGAGACGCTGACTAGAATGAAATCAAATAGGGTCGTCTGAATAAGCGAAGAAAAAAAAGTAACATCGAAAGGGAGTTTATTTTCATGCTTTTTACGAGGAGAGTTCTCAGTCGACTAATCGACGTTTCTGAACTTTCGTTTACATCGACATTTTTACTGGGTTGTAGTCCGGGACAAATTTTGCTCTGTTTCTTATTCAATTTGCTCATCGAATTTTGAAAAAAAAATTTGGATAATATCTAGCGGTATGGTTAATCTTAAATTCATAGCTTTGAAGGAAACTCAACAAATTCGGTCCACTCTTCAATCAAACTTTTGCTGCTAGAAACGACCACAAATAGAACATTTTGGATCATTAATCGGAGAATAAAATTGATAGACCGATATCAGTGCCCCTAAAAGTTTTTTGCAATTGATTCATCTTGAAGACTCGTACTTCATGCCTGATCTATACACCCGGTGGAAGGGGAGAGCTAGTGAGCTAGGACCCTGACGTCACGCTCTTAATTTCAAATGGCCTTGACCTACATTAAAAACTACCTTGAATCGCAACCCAACATAGTGGAAAGAGAGGTGAACCTCGGTTCTCTTGGAGTGATCTCAAAGATCTTGACTTGAAGGACTTCGAATTCACGCTCCTGATCCTGATTGACCTTAACCAATAGTGGGGCCGATCTCAAAATATGATCTACATAAGGTGAAGAAAGAATGCAACTCCTTTTACACAACATTTATGCAAAGAAACGATTTACTTTTTCGTCCTGCTTCAATTTCAAATAGACTCCTGACAGACTTTGTTTCAGCCTGTGGGTTTAAATCACGTACCCATTCGAGTAGTGCATTCTATTCCTTCACAAAAGTGACAGACTTCGCTTCTGCAATCGACACATACATCTCAAAAAGTTTTAGAAATAGAACTGAAATTGTTTTGATTTTATGGTCCGGTACGTATTTTCAACAGTTTCCGAAAGTCAGAATGCAGCGGTGAATTTCAGGAATGATTTTGAAAGGGAACCAAATGGTCCGTTCCTTCGTGCGAACGTCGAGTGAAAGTAAACTTGAATCATTAGTGATATGATTACAAAAAATTGTCAAAAATAGAATGATAAGCTAACGGAGGTGAAATAAGTCATAAAGATAGAGAGAATTTCTAGATAAATATTTCGAATATAGTGTATTTGACCTCTAGCTGCGACATTCTATTTCACGAAACATACGTTCATTTTTCGTTTCGATTGTTTGTCTCCCAAATTAGGATGGTATTATTAAAGATGAACGTACGTTACAACCCTTTTTTTCCATTTCTTTGAGCTCATTCAAGCGTTAAACTGGACACCGGAATCGTTCAGAGGAAAGAGAAATGTCCGTTTTGAAAAAAACTCTCTCATCTTATCAAGAGTTGTAACTACAGCCTTTTTTCTTGTTCTCATGTCCGATCCTCCGAAACCAACGTTCCGTCTACAGCATACTCTCTACAGTGCAACAACTTCAAAACCTTCTTCAACTCTCTCAACTACCTACGTTCTACCCACATCTTCTCACTGCTTCAACCGAATATGCAATATTATTAACGCGAGCTGATGGACCATTTTGAACAATCCTACAACTCAAAAAATTGTATTCTAGACAAAAAGTTTTCGACTTAGGAAAGAAGTTATCAAACAAGTGTAATTTGTTGTACCATTTATAATCTTCTCCTCGACTTCCGCAGTTTCATAAGTCCAATAAATTCTAGAACGATGGCTTCTGCTGGAATGTCCTAGAACCCTTCAATGGTAGACTCATGATTGACATTGTTACACTTCTAACTCGTTTTATGGATTCCAAAAAAACTTTTCAGGCCCTATATCCTAGATTACCTTGAACACCTCACGACCTTTCCAATATTGAGAGAAGCTGAGAACCTATTCATGATTTTCCTCAACTTAAGACACCGATAATCAACCATTGTGGTTTGAATTTATAATCGCTGGTCAGGAGCGGGAGAGGGGAGGCGAGGGCTTACAGCATTTCCCAAAAAAAGGAAATTCAGAGAAAAATCGATAGAGAAAGAGACAAGATTAGATACAGAATTCTTCATTAACGGATTCGACGTCCCTCTCGGATTCGGTCCTACTTTCTCAATCCCGTTTGAAAGAAGCTAACCTCAAAAGGAAGAAAAAACCGACAGCTCCTTTACCGAAACTGAAGCAGGAATTCATAGAAATTTTTCTATGGTAGAAAGTTGTTTCCGATAATTGAATCCAAAGTCGAATGTTTTTTCATCCCCCCCCCTCCCGGTCATGTACATAAGTCACCAAGTCCAATATTTTGTTTGACGTTTCCAACGTCCTCCTCTCGTCGTTAGAGCTCGAGAATCGAAATTTTTCCTCGGTTTCCAAATACCGCGATGATAAGGATTTTTCCATTTCCGATGGAGAACAGAAGAGGAGGAGGAAAGTTTCCTCTCAGTAGCTGATTACATTTGGGTAGGTCAAGTTTTGACGGACAACTGCGTACACCAAATTAAAAAAAGTCCAAAAACAGTTTCCCCGTAGCAAAATGATCTTGAATATCTCTCCATCAAGCAATTCTAAGTTCCTCTCCAAAAATTCTTCCCCGGAAACATCTAAGTTTGATGACCCCATGCTACCAAATACGCAAATATTTGGGTAAGTTTGTCTCCTTCCATTCGGTCCAAGGGTAATATGTGGCCAACCAAACGGAAAGATCATTATCTAAGATTGACAAAATCTAGTATGAGGTCTACAAATTATTAGGAAATCAAACTACGTATGGAACGAACAAGATCCTCCGTTTTCTTTGTGCTACTCTCTAGTCATGGTCAAAATCTTCTGTCCACAAACTTTAAATTCCACGGCCGTGTTCGAGGTTTTCTGATCGCAATGCAGACACTCGTTGGTTGCGGTCAAAATCTTCAGACCAGAATCAGGGAATTCCATCTTAGTGTTCGAAATCTTCAGTCCACAACACATAAATTTCATGGCCGGGATCAAAATTTTCAGTTCAGAACCAAGGAATTGCACGGTTGTAGTCAAAATTTTCTGTTCACAACAACGGAGTTCCATTGCCATGGTCGTCGCCTTCTGTTCACAAAATAAAGATTTTATGATTCAGGTCAATAATTTCTGTCCACAACCAAGAAATCCCATGGTCGTGTTCAAAATTACTTTGGACCTCAACATTGAAATTGCATGGTTGTGATCAAAATCTTCGAACCACAGCCTAACCATGATCGTGGTCATCACTTGCTGTCCTCAAGTAAGAAATCCCATGATTGTATCCAAAATTTTTCGACTAGAACATATAAATTCCATGGTTCTGATGGAAATCTTCAGTCCACAACCCAAGAATTTTGTGATCGTGGTCTTCGTTTTCTGTTTACAGCGAATCAAAGATGTCTCTCCATGCGTGGTTTGTTGCTGTAAAAAATTCCAGTGTCCGTCGCGATATTTGAAGATTTATGACTAGTTGCAGATCTTAGGCCTTGACCATTTTTTTTGTTAAGTCTACTCATTATTAAGCCATACTGATAGGTATTCCGCGAGGTCGTATTTGAAATTTCCTGACCACCACATAGAAATTCCTTAGTTGTGATCAAAATTTTCAGTTCGCAATCTAGGAATTTAAAAGTCGTGGTCACAATTGTCTGACCACAGCACAAAAATTCCATAGTGATGGTCAACACTTTGCCCACGACACAGGCATTTCGCGGTTGAGATCAAGATTTCCAGAGTTTCAGGGTTGTAGACGAAATTTTCATTGTCGTCGTCATCACCTTCTGTCCACAAAATGAAGAATTCGTGATTGGAGTCCATGTTTCATGTCCACAACCAAAAAATTCATGGTCGTGTTCAAGATTAATTCTGACCACAACGTGGAAATTCCATGGTTGTGATCAAAATCTCCAGTCCACAATCTAGGAATTCCGTGATTGTGGTCATAACTTTAGCATAGGAATTCCAAGGTCGTGATTGATTTAGGTTTCGCAAATTCGGAGCTTAGGTGTTCGCAGGTTTGTTCACTTCACAATCTACGCAAAACCCATGCAAAACATTTCGGTATCTTACGTTCAACAGACTACGAAGATGATGATCGATGAAAGAGTTATTGAGGAATATTCATTATACGTACTTATGTACGTTTCGTTCTTTGTCTTGATTTTCAAAGCATTTCTAAAAACTTGAAATGCATCGATATTGAAGAAGGCCACGCAACAACCGAGGCATTTCCATGACCAGTACCTAAATATTGCAAACTAGGACAGACTTGAATTTCAAAATATAGATCGCTCCACTCGAACACTGACAGACACCACAATATCTTAAGTCAACAAACAGATAAGAAACGCCACATAAACTAATCACAAACTCGTATACACCACCAGAGCATGCGCCTTTTTCCAGCACAATAATTAATCAGAAAAGATAAAATATTCGAATAAGTAACCGTTCGTGTTGTTTACAAACACATCGCGCGCCAATCAGTTTTCATTCTCCATCCTCATTTCCACGGTATTTTTCGTACACACGTAGCGCTTCGTGGAAAAATAAAATTAATCTCGTTCGACATCCGGACTAAAGCATGACAAACAAGACGAAACGTGTCTTTTTCGCGATGATCGAAAGAAAAAAAACAAATATTGGAGCATTTTTATCAGAACTCATCGCGACAGTAGCGTCGAAACGAATTTTACATACGTACGTAGTATTATTACCATTCTAGGGCATCGTCGGTACAGATAATGATGAGCACGTGAATATCAAATACGACCCAACAAAAATCATTCGAAAAATTTCGAGCATTCACGTCCAACCGTATAACGCGAATATTAAATAAAATATACGAAAACGAGAGCCATAAAAATAGGAGATAGAAGAAATTCGCTTTATGTCAAAAATAATCACGAAGCAGATAGGTGAAGCTGTCTCATAAAATCTTTGGAAAGAAGAAAAGAAATTCTAGTTGGTGTTTTTTTCTTAAAAGTGGGAAGAAAATGAGACACTTTATAGTGACAGAAATCCTTGAGTAGAAAGATACAGGAAATTAAATGAATGGAAGTTTTTATAGAAATGAAAAGAAAACGAAACTTGATTGAAAATCGCCAGCAGTAACGAACGAGCGCTCCGCGTTTGACGAGAGAAGGAAATTCGACAATCTTCCGGAGAGACAGCCGATATAATTGAAAACGGTATACCGATAAAACGAGGAAGAAAATCACCGAAATTTCGGCTTAATCAATCGTCCCTAGTCTCCGAACGACAAAATACAACATCACATTTTTACAGAGCTTTCGCAATTAATTGAGAGAGCGAGAGGCGAGGCGTATTCCGCGTTTCTTTATTTCATAAAAATTGGAGGGAAATAATCACCGTGAACCAGTTTCCGCACCTGAGGAAAATCTCGTAAGCGCAATTTTCGCGAAAGACGATCGAGAGACGAAAAACGCGAGCGTACGACGACTATCACGCGCGCTGAGAAAACACCGAAAACTGAGCACGTTTTTCAACGCGTGTTTCGTCGACGACCACACCACCACCGCCCGCCGCACTTCGCCCGGCGTACGGTACGAAATTTTCCAGCCTCGCTCGCGTGCATTCGCCGTTGCGCAAATCAGTTTCACGTGAAAATGCGACTTTCCCACGGAAGGACCGGAGCGGCCGATTATCGCATAATATCCCGCTCTTATCTCTGCCTCTTCGGTACACAAATATACATATTGCTCGAAAGTACCTCGACAAGAGGCACTCGTACAGGCCGGAAGAGGTGAGATAACGTGAAAAGACCAAAACCCCGGTCGTAAATGCCTCTGTGTACAAGAAAATGAAGCGAAAACCTGTAAACACGGCGACGACAGAGAAGGATTATGAAATATACGAGTCGCTATGGAAACCGCGAAAATTCATTTCCTTCTTCAATCATTTATTTATTCTATACGTTGTGTATACGCGATAAAGAAAAACATTGCGAACATTTCGTGTAATAATACGTTTATATCGCAAAAACAATGATCCTATAAAATATACGATAAACGTAACGGTAGTGTCGGGTTCGGGCCGAGGGTCGGTGTCGTAATTAAATGTTGCGGTGTAACATCCAAGCCGCGAAGGATAGCCAGGATTTCCAGGAATTTACGTCACGAATAATAGCGTAATTTCCTACCTACCTAGGGTAATTTTCTGAAAAATGTATGTAACGCGAACTATAAGAATTTTTTTGCGATACATTCGATTGCGTCGCGCTGATTAAAAATGTACACGTACTCCTCCCACCGGATCACCTTCTTTCGCCCGACTGTTTCCAAATACGCTAGAAGCCGTCTTAGCCTTTTAGAGTCCTCATTCGTAAGATCGAATTCATCAAAAAACCAGAAATGTGCGTTGAAGAAAATAACGGAAAGAAATAAGAAGGTTTTTTTCTTCCATTTCTATTTACCAATTCTAATACTACGAATCTTCCGCCGCCAACGGCGTTCTAATTTCTCGTGAGAAGTGTTGGAAAAAAATACTATTATTGTAGCGAAATACCGACCTTCGACGAAAACAGGCCAAGTGTCTAAATTTTTTTCGCAGGATGAAATTGAATATCGCACACTGAAATTTATAGCGTTTTCGAACGATAAATGAAACTTCACTTCAGAGCCGAGATACAGGGATACGAATGAAGCTCAGCTAGTGTGGATGAAACGAAAATTGGAGTACGGTTTTGAAATGAAGACTAATGAAATTTCACGATCAAACAAAAAACTTTACATAAAATACAAACTGCGTTAGTTAAAAGTTTTGAGACAATAATTTCTCTCAAAGTTTACCTCAGCGTTGCGAGACAATGAAATGAATTTTATGAAAAATAGACCTTGACAAATTTTTAGTAATGGTACAATTACATTCCGAGGATTGTAAAGCGCAAATATTTCGTTTCACGCTAGTTTACGATGCATAGGACTGTCAAATTCGGCACTACCCATAGAATCGTGGGGCGGACCTCGTCGTTGTGTAAATTACAATTTCTTCTTTCGAATAAACCTCATCAGGCTAGACGCGTTTTTGAAAGTAATCCTCAAACTTTGTAGCAGTCATCCTCAGCCACCTGAGGACTGGAAAAACCCGGCTCATCCACTCTCACCTTCACTTTCCTCCATCATGTAACTATGAGTATTGCCATCCAAATGATCTTACAGTTTAACATCTCGTCTCATACCCTGTCCTCTAAAACTAACGTTCCGCTTACACCGTTTTTGCTATCTACAACTTCCACACTATATACAACACCTCTGAAACCGTCTTCAGCTCTCTCATATACCTATTTCTCCTGACTGTAGCAAGTTCTCATCAATGATTCGAGAAAGGAATCGCTGCAGGAGCGCTACTTGTTCTCCCTCTTTTCAATTTACCTACGAGAAATAAAATACAGGAAGAGTTGAGAGGCGGTGGCCAATCCCAAGACGGCAGAGGATGATGGCAAGTTTTCATCATCGATTTGGATTGCTGCAGGAAGCTTACTTGCTTTTTTTTGGACATTTTCAACGTCTACCGGCACCCCACTCTATTCCAGTTATGAAAATCTGCCAGGCCGAAATCCTCCCCCCTCGCCCGGTTGATGGACTTCGAATCCCAGACCCTCGACTCAATCCAGAAATCTGCGAGGCAGAGTTCGAGTTTCTCAGTCTTAGCAAACAGTATACGTATGAGGCCTAGACTAGCTTGATTGGACTTTAAACTAGACTTACAATTGGCAATCAACGAGCCGACGCCCCCCCCCCTCCACCCACACACTAGGCTATACTAGACTCAGCCTACAGTTTACTAGCAGCTCAATCCAGGAATCAGCCATTCCAAAAAGGAAAAGAAGAAAAATGTTGATGACGTCAGAGACAAATGCAAGCTGATGACGTCACGGACGAAGATAACTTCATAAGCTTGGTGACGTCACAAGCAGGTTTAGCGGATAATGATGACGTGACAAAGAGGTTTAAAGTTGCTAATAGTTTTTGCTTTGCTTTCATTTCCTATCAAAAATTCGCAAGTTTGGGACTGGGTTTCCTCACCGGCATCGGCACCCTCTCCGAGTCTCAACCTCTGCCCAAGGTTAGGGTATGAAGAATGACGTGAATGCGTTGAGTGCTGGGATCATTCGAATAGAGATCTTGTGAAGATATGACGGAGATCGTGAGTCAAATAGTGATATATAGTTGAGTTCGGGAGGATGTTGAGTAAGATTTGAAAGATATCAGCAAACAGCGCTAAACTCAGCCGCTAAAAACGGAGGCTGAGCTCCTTGAACGATAAGCAGTAATTTTGTCCTGAATATAGGGTGAGCGGAGCTTCAGAACCATTAGCGTCACACATTATGTGGTTGGGGCATTTTGCGTCAAGAGTATGTTACAGTAGAGAGCGTTATATACGGTTTAGGAAGACTTGAAAGATCCAGTCTAATGAACGGAAGAATGGAAAAAAATGGGTTGAATTCGACGTGGGAGTCAAGATGAGATTCAAGAAAATTTAGTAAGGTATTAGGAGGGGAGGGAAAGGCAATGTGGGCAGGGTGTTCTGGCTATTGAGCTGGGGACGCAATGAAGTTGGTAAGTAACTTTATTGTAGGAAAAGGGTGGGGAAGTTCGGCTGCTTCAGCACGGAGGCTGATATCAGGACTGGTACGGAATGTCTCTAGAGCCATTCTGAGAACTGGTGATTGAACAACGTTCAGTAATTGACCTGCGTTGGCAGAATGATTTCGGCGACTGTAGCAAACACAAGTTTAGAATACAAGAAATTCAATCATTACATGCTGTGAGAATGGACCTGTCCAGTTGAGATACGTCCTCCTGGAACGGATTCCTCACGTCTTTCCGCAAGTATACTGGCAATCAGTACTTACACCAACTTCACACAAACCTAGGTTTAATTCACGTTCACGAGGTGAGAATAGCTCGATGATTAAGTATTAAAACTTCCAAAACAATACTAGAACGCCGAAAACGCAGCAAACCTAGAGCAGGGGCGTTCCGATAAGGGGGGGGGGAGAAGAGGGTGTGACACCTCCAGGCTTTTGGGTCGGTCGGCAAATTTATTGCCAGTCGGTAAATGTTGACATTCCAAGTTCACCAATTCTCTTGAGCGCAAACTCGAGCTCCTAGTCACTTGGCAAAATATTGTTCGCCCCTGATCGACAGAAGATTCGCCAGAACTACCTGGTCTTGACAAAAGCAACACGTTAGTAGTACTGAAGAAAGACGACTACACACGAAAAGTTGAGTCGTAGGTTGCAGCAAATGGATACCAAGAGCTGAAGAAGAGCCCGACCCATAGACACCATAACAGGCTGAAAACTGCGTTGAAGAAGAACAATGAAAAGTGGCTGGAGATGAACCCTGCAGCATCAAAAATCAAAGTGCGCTTGTAGGAAGCCACAAAGTAAACCATCTGACAAGACCACGGGTTAATGTTACGAAATAGCAAAGATCGCGGCTATGAATGAAAACAGTAAATTCACAGCGGAAAATGAAAATGAGACCATCAAGTTATATTTGGACCAAACAGTAATAGGATGGAATACAAAATCTAGGAAGCTAATACACACCGAAACCATCATCTGAAGGGACTCTTGTTACCACGTCAGGCAAGAGTTAGCGGCAATTCAGAACTACTGCTACCGAGATTTTTTTATCCTGAAGAACAATGAAGAGAAGAGAATGGAGCAGATCGTAGGGGCCAACGGCTCCTTTAAAGACGTGGTTGAAGCAGTCCTTGGGAAAATGGAAGCAAAGAACTGTGCAAAAATACCCCGGATCAGTGTTTTGCGAAGGAAAGCACACAAACAAGGAGATAGAGGCATTCATGCTGGCGTACAAAATACGCAACGACCAGACGGAAGAAAAGAACAAGGAAGACTTGAGAGGAGTCTACAGACTTAGTTGCGAACAGTTCGCAGACATTTATACATTGGCGAGACTGAGAGAAAATTCAACAACAGGAAAAAAGAGCCCAAGAAAAAAAGAAGACGAGAAGTCTCTAATTGAGCAGGTAGAAAACTGCGCTAGGAGAGGAAAGTTTCAAAGACTGATGGAGATTGAAAAGACAAAAAAGAGAAAAGCCAGTTTCTCGGTTCAAAGGGGAGAGATTTCGATACTTCTCTCACCAAAAAAACACCCCGTCTTTTCTCAAGGAGGGATTTCGCACTTTTTGCAGTTCGAATTAATATTTCAAAAAAATGTGGCAACTTTCATCCAAAATAAGAAAAAATCAAGAGCGATGACCTCCGAGAAGAAGAGTTTTGCTTCATATTGGGCTGAATGGAGCAGTTTGTTGTATTTAAACGTTGCCATCTATACAGTGAAAACCCAATTATTTTGATACCAGGCCACTATTTTTATAAGGTTTCATCCTTTGATTAACAATATTTATTCGACTGAACGGAAGCAGCAAAAAACGAAAAATGGGATTGATCTCGACTACAACAAGTGCTTAATAAAGGAAAGAACTATACAAATACGACGCTACAATGTGAACAAAAAAAACTATTTACCGCAATTAAATATTCAAAAACTTCTTTCCACTTCCGCAGAGCTATAATACCTTTTCAAGTGAAGACAGTTCTCTCGTTTAAATTCGTAGCGTTGTAGCAATAGCACTGTATACCCTGTAACTATTACGTGTACATAACGAAAAATGAAGTATAAATCACTGCTCAGGAAAAGTACCCTGCGATACAAAAAAGAAAAAAATTGTCGCGCGTAATACGGGATAGCGTTTCGAAAACTTCATATAAATCGGTTGCGCAGACAAGTCACGAACCGCGCGTTACTTTAATTAGAAATATAGGAATGAATAATATAAAAGTCAGGGCCATTTTTACGCCGAACCTTTTACACATTTGGCGATAAATAACGTGTTCGCATCGTACGCAGCATACAAATCAGCGCAGGTTCGTGTCTATTGTAATCTCGTACAAAAGGATGTAAGAAAAATGAAACACCATCTTTCATTCTTATGTGGAACTTCAATTCGTCGTTTGTCCAAAACGGGAATCGCAACCGATATCTTATAAACCTCTTATCGTATCGACATCTCTGAATGTACTCACATATCAACGCAACAACGGCGGTAGAAATAATCATCTCAATGATGCAGAAACTATAGAGGAAGAATTACCATATTACATTGAACGAGAAATTACGTTGGAGAACATTGTTAGTTATTTGTTGACGAATTGACGAACACTTCCTCTTTTAGAATTTACATAATGCAACCCAGTTTCTCGTCAAATGATTGGTGAGAGAGTTTAGATTGTTGGTGGTACACAGAATACCGACGAAAGACTCGAAGAGGCAAAATTTGATTTACTGAGAAAGGAAAGAAGGGAGGTTTTGTAATGAGTAGATATGACATCGTTTCTTCACGTATAAGACAGTTGAAATTCTTTAACCAGTCTTCTCCATTTTTGAAAGTCGGAAAAACCGGAGGGCACTGATTACAATTTTAACTTGCGTTTCATCATGATACAAAAGAAATTGACAGCTCGCAGTGATTCCGAGATTTTTACGCAAAAATCACAATTGTATCTTCGCAAAAAGTGTTACAGCATCACCTCGTAGTCCAGGATTACAACTAGCTGCAGAGTTAGAATTTGTGTTGAAGATTTTTTCCTAATTAGACTACCAGAATACTTACAACCTTCCTTTTCTACGAGATCAGCTCGGAAACTACGTCAATGAATGATTTTTCGACTGTATGTCCTTAGAAATTGATTCGTGAGTAAACAATCAAGGAACACAAAATTTACAACAAAAATAGTCTCGTCTATTTCAGTCAAAGAATCAACATCTGTGGAGAAAAAATGTGTCATTCTTGACAACGGAATACGTAGCTGGAAAAACTCACTCACACAAACAAAAACATATCAGATTTGATGAGAGAGGTCGCGTCATCTGTACATACATGACAACCCAAGGTGCGTACAATCTGCGACGTTAAATACAGGCACGGAAAAAAATTTACAGGCTCTTGCTCAGGGAGCAAGAGTTGCGGGAGACCCGCGACTCATGGTTGAGGGTTGAAGATTTTAACTCTAGATGAACGGAAAATACGTAACGTCGTACCACCCTGTTTTCACTAATAGCGAATACATGAGCGGTAACAAGTCACTTACCGCTTCAGTTTGGCGATAGGCTGATAGGGAATGGTCAGCATTATTTTCAATTAGAATTCCATAGTGGGCTATACGTAGAACAGCCGAAATTTTTCTTAGTCCCATAGATGACTATACAGGAGCCAAGAATTTTCCCCCATAGACGGCTAAAGAGGAGCCAGGAATTTTTCTAATTCCCATAGAAGGCTATATGAAATATAGAGGAACGAAGAATTTCTTCCAAGTCCCATGGGTAGGCGCCTTCCAGCGATATAGAGGAATAAAGATTTTTTTCAAAGTTTCATAGAAAGCAATAGAACAGCCATAGAGTTCCATAGGAGGCTATAGAACAGCCATAGAAGGCTATTCTGTTCGCGTACGCGGTCAGAGAGGCAAGGACGGAAGCTTACTTGCTCCGCTTAATCGACATTAGCCTAGAATATTCTAAAGTAGACGCATACTACACCATGGAGGGGAGGGGGGTGCACGAGCGAAGCATGTCAGAAAAGACATCAAACATGATCTTTATCTATTTGACTACGCCACAAAATCCATCAATATTTCGACTTAGTCTAGATAATTCTTTTACCAGGCTAGACCATCTCTTATTCCAAAAATACGTGGCATGTCAACACGAGATTCCTCAGCAATTTACTATTATTTATAACTTTCAGATACTATCAATTTATTCGACAAATACACTTCGTCACGTTAATATCTGTACTTTTACTAATTTTCTTCACTCAAAGACAGATAGCAATTTGCTTAGTATATTATCCGTCAAATCGTCCATGGAAATTATTGTTCCGATCTGCATCACTTCGAGAGACTTCTATTCTACGAGCTCATTGTCGAGTATTTCTGAGCATCGACTTTTCAAATATATGACTCAGACAACCTTAGTCTCCTTAGAAGATTTTGGTAAAGTCCAGAGCAACCTCTACCCGCCGGGAAAATATCTGTTAGCTAATTGGCTGCCATATGTAGCCAATGCTTTTAAATGGGCCATGGCAAGCTTTTGTCAAAGCTCATTGACAGACAACTGAGAAAAGTGCAACAAATGGCAATTTCATTAACCTGTACCTTATGGGATTAGTAACCAATTTTTAAATTTCAAGCTGCCACATGGCAATAATTTTTCCTGGTAGGAACTGCACGCCTTCTGACCTCACCTCGAAAGCCATCATTCGATGACATTAAGATCTTTCTGGAAGAGCATTTACTGCTACCGTTTTCTGCCAGTTAAAAAATGCAAGATCAGTATACTAGTACAGGCGATAAAGACACAAAAAATGGGTTTGTAAACATTTTGGGGTACACAAGCGGAAATTGTTGGAAAATGTCAAGTTTGGTGTCCTGAATAACACCTGAAAGTCCCCCCCCCTAAACCTTGTGCTGAATTTTGTACGTCACATTTTAGCTCCCAAAAATTGTCTTTCTTACAAATATGTCCAAATATCTAAAAAAAATTGATCCTAGAAAAAAATGTTTGAAACAAAAGTTGTTCCTCGTGAAATTTACCATAAAATTAAGTTATTAATCTTGATTGTAGGCCCAACCGTTCCCTCGTAACATTCACTAAAAATTGTACCATCCAAAAAAAACTTACAGGCTCTTGCTTACGGAGCAAGAGTTGCGGGAGACCCGCGACTCATGGTTCAGGGTTGAAGATTGTAAGAGTAAATTTGGAAACATGTGAAAGGGATATTTATTCAATTTGAAATAAATAGAGATTGCAATGGAGGAACAAAAAATTTTTCCAAATCCTATAAAGAAGCTCAAAATTTTTCTAAGTCACTATACCAGCCAATAGAGGGATTTAGAAACGCCCGGAATCCTTCAAGTCCCTCTATACTAGCTCATAGAGGGATATAAGATGGGTAAATAGCCCATAGAATGGCCCGAAATTGTTCTTAGTCCCTATACTAGCCCATAGAGGACTCAAAATTTGTCTAAATCACTATACTAGCCAATAGAGGGATATAGAAAAGCCCGGAATCCTTCAAGTCCATCTATATTAGCTCATAGAGGGGCATAAGATGGGTATAGAAGAGCTCGAAATTTTTCCAAGTCACTATACTAGCCAATAAAGGGGTATAGAAGAGCTCTATACTGATGCATGAAAGAACTCGAAATTTTTCCAAATCTCTATACTAGCTAATAGAGGATATAGAAGACCTTAAAATTTCTCCAAGTCCCTATACTAGTCCATAGAAGGTCACGAATTTTTTTCCAAGTCCAGCGTTACGCCAAAAAGCGTTACGCTTTCCGACGTTTTGCCCCAAGAGCGTTAGGCCCCCAGCGTTACGCGTAGGCGGACCAAATTTCTCTGATGACCCCCAGTAACTAAACGGATGGCGGGTCTCCCGCCAAAATTTGAGAATGCGTCTATTAATTGATTTTTTGACCGGAAAAATGTTTATACAATAGTAAAACTGATTGTCATACTTCATAAGTAAGATCAAAAATATAGGGAACGGACATTGAACACAATATTAGGGCAGTATAAGAGCAATACAGTTTACTTATGAAGTATGACAATCAGTTTTACTATTGTACAAACATTTTTCTCCTTAAACTTCATTAAAACGATCAAAAAATCAATTAATAGATGATTTCTCAAATTTTCTTTTCGAAGGTACCATTTTCAACGAATGTTACGGGCGAACGGTTGGGCCTACAATCGAGATCAATAACTTCATTTTATGGTAAATTTCACGAGGAACAACTTTTGTTTCAAACATTTTTTTCTAGGATCTATTTTTTTTTTAGATATTTGGACTTATTTGTAAAAAAGTCAATTGGGGGGGGGGAGGCTAAAATGTAGTGTAAAAAATTTAGCACAAGGTTGGGGGGGCGGGAACTTTGAGGTGTTATTCAGGACACCGAACTCAACATTTTCCAACAAATTCCGCTTGCGTACCCCAAAATGTTTACGGCAAAGTTTTATCGCCTGTACACACGCATCGTTTAAATTTGAAGAAACATCATCACGTAGCCTAAATCTATTCGTTGCACAGATGTAGAATTTTATATGTAATTCATTATCTATTTTGATTAGAATAAAAATATTTTCCCTCCTCAACTCCCTCAAAAAACTTATTGGGATTTCCCTACTAGGTCAAGTCTTAAATTTCGAACATACAAATCAAAATTAGGTGGCGCCGTAATCGGAGAGGCATTGTTGCAATCCTCAACATGAACTTTACCAAGTTTCAACTCCGCTGAACATTATTTTTCTTCACCTAAATTGTTCCGCTAAAAAAAATACAAAAACGGTAAACAACGAAATTTCACAAAGAAATTGAGTAGCCTTTTTTGAATCTTATTTATGAGCTTTTGAAAATTGCGAGCATCACACTGCTTCTCATTTTGAAAACGAGCGAAAATGCTTTCATTTTTTTACCATGACAGATAAGAGAATGCTTTTAGAAGGAAAATTAAGATTACAAGTCGTTCGTTATCGAATTACTTTCAGAAAAGAAAAATATATTTCTCAAAAAATTATCACTGCATCAGTAGCGCCTCAGAAAAAAATGAAAAATCTGGCTCCATACTGCTAGCTGCAGAATATTTTCTTCGACCATACCGCTTGGAGACTTTTTAAAGTATTTTAAGATAATTTATTCCGTTACATAATGATAGAATCAAATTATTTGTATGCTCGTGGGAAAATTCAAATTTTCAAGTAGACTGATCCAAAACGTTAGACTAAAAAAATCACCATCATATCGATCTAATCTATCAAATTTCAAACATTTGCCCGCCAAAATGTCGTAAAGTGCATAATACAGGATAATTACACACCAATTTGAATTTTTTCGTCCTAAAATTCAACTCGTCGAGAGTGAAAAATTTCCAAGAGTTTGATTCATGGTTCCCATTTTTAGGGACGCTTTAAGAAAAGATACTCAAGAATTTTGTTGGTCTCCACCCATTGCCAAATTTCGAGTTTTGATTGTTTGAGACTGAAGAAAAGACAGTCTGAATTACATATAACAATAATAAGAGAAAAAGAGATAAGAAATTATTTCTGACGCCAGTTTTTTCTCTCTTGATGAGTATATCTATTCAGTGGCGTGGTAAAAGGGGAAGTCAGAGAGAGAAGGGGGTGAGTCCCAAAACCATTACTTCAATCTATCAAAATTACAGAAGGTGGTAAAATATTGCCTTTGTTCACCCTCCTCCATACCTTCCATAGGAGCAACTTGTCCGCTGGACAGAACTCCGGATTCTCCAGGGCGCAAATTGATGGAGAACCCATCGAAACATTTTTTCGAAATTCTTTTGGTTCTCGCCAACGCTGCGCCTCTCTTCTCACTATATTTTATCAAGGTCATTTCATTCATCAGAGATGGTGAAACTATCTCATCCCAATTTCTCAAGTCTCCTACACGTCTACAGTCGGTATGTCCATTGGAGAACTTTCCATACGACGAAGTCACAGCAGGTATTACATTTTATCGATCGAGTTACCAATTTTAGTACGCGATCTCGATATCCAACAGACGAATGACAGTAGTGGTGCACTTAATTCAACTTCTAATCATTAGATAAATTGATTTCTCCACTTACATTTTTCCTTCATTTTGACTAGAAGCTACAAGAACACACATTTGTTCTCTATGAGGATCGATGAGGTATAGTTCTCTATGATCTGAAAAATAAAATGATTTTCTGTGAGCAAAACTCCAACAAATTTAGTCTACACTAACAACGGTCAGTAGCATCGTCTTGTCCATCCTTACAAAAAATTTGGTCGTAACTTCTTCGAAAAGGAAGTAGATAAATGATGTGTTTACGATCTACATCATCAGTCAGACAATTACCCCCGGTTCATTCATCATATCGAACGTCATAAACGAACTCGGCTGAAATTTCTACGAAAAGTCCGAGAAGCGATGAAGAATAAAACAATGACGAAACCTTTTGTTTCAGATATCAGTAATAAAACGTACAATCGTACAATATACCATTGTAGGCGCGATCTACGACAGACTCGTAGAATACATTCTCATTAATCTGGAGACTAAAACAACCCACGATGACGACATCGATTAAAAAAGAAAGAAAAAATGGCGAGATTCGAGTTTTTAGTAACGTTTACATGAAAAATTGTCGTTAATAATGAGAGCGATTTAGAAATTCCAACGCCAGGCGATACGCGCGGAATTTTTGTTTTCGCACATTTCGTCGTGACATTTCACTTTAGCACCAGTGCGTGTAAATATTGCCATACATGCGTTCTTGAAATAAGTAGTCCGTACACATCAGTCACGGTTTCCTTATTCGCTATAAGGTTACGAGGGAGGAAAATTGAATAAATTAGGCATTTTTACGCGAACAAACTCCCCTTCGATGTAATTTTTTTTTTTGTAAAGAAAATACTTTCGGTTTGTTTTCGAATGCCACTGACCTTGTTTACGCGTGCGTTCGAGTTGTCTAGAGATACACTGTACACACTTACCACCAGCATTCTCTCTGATATGTATCGAAGCGACTTTAATAATTGGACTAGTAGTTCGTTCCGACGGCCCGCTTGAGGGGAATGACTGTAATAGGTATTTTTCGTGCGCCTTTTGAAATAATATAATTATATTTTCTAATAATACCGCGTGCACATCTATGGCTTTTTTGGACGTCTTCAAACTAAGGCTACCCTGATGAATGATTTTCAGTTTCGGCAAGTCTAAACTCTGTAAACAGAATCGGAAAATAAATATATTAGAACCATACGTATAAATAAAGAGCGAAGGTCTGTAGCGAAAATAGTCTAGTTTTTTTGATTCTAGAACGATTAAGAGACGCGTCATTACATTTCTATGGTACTTTTTCTAGCACTCAAAACGGAAGTAAAATTATGCGCCGAAGAGCTTAAACGCTGGCTATTCTTCCTCTCTCTAGAGTTTTGATAATGCCAGAGACAAAATACACACACCTTGTGGAGCAGATACTGACCAAACTGAAACGTAATCGTGACCTATCGTCCCCACAAAAGTTTTGTACTTGTTGTGTTTTGCGACAGAAATTTATCAATGAATGAACTTCGTATGTAATTTATAAAAGTCAAAAATTTAGACTCAAGTTGCGTTTATTGTCTTGCTGGGTCCTGAACAGTCAATCAAGACATATTTATCAACCTAACACGTCCAACTTTCGATATTTTTCGACGTATTATTTCTTTCATCTTTCGTTGACCTACTTCGGTTCTTTTGTAGTTAAATAGAGGAGTAAGACAGACGAAAATTTGAAAGACTCGAGAATGAATAATGACAGAATGTAGAGACGCAAAACCAATTATCACGGCATCAAACAGATTAGCTTCTAACTTCTTACAAGTTATCCATCTCTACTCGGTGCAGACATTTCGAATTAGAAATTGTAGACGGAAATATTTTTTTTGTACAACTCATATACTCCAGATTATCCTCCAAACATTCTTACTTCTCTCGATTTCCATTCTTATTCAAAATCTCCTCCACTTTGTTTTTTTATCATTAACGAGCCGTGCCGATTGCTTGTAGGAGTCATCCGCTCGAATAATTACAAAATGTACGACAGAATTGCAAAAATAAGAAAGGAAAGAAGTGGGCGGGAAGGATGTAGATAAGGGAGTTGGATAGAGGGTGAAAGTAAGTAGAGCGCAAATAATTGAGAGATAAAGACCATACCAGGTTCGTTGCACAAAGTAGATGAAAAACGGGAAGAAACAGAGAGGAGAATACTGGTTATACCTTAAAGGCTGATTCACCCAAATTTCTTTTTTCCCAATCTTTTGAATGTTCAGCCACTCCGACTAGTCTCGCGTACATAGATACCATTAGATTCCTTACAAGCCATGCTATAAACAGGCGGGATACGGTCCTCTAACTTGACAAGTAACCCTTTTACAGTCGTAAGGTTGTAAAAGACCGACCGGAAGCCAAACGGTCGAAGAGTAGGCCTACGACCTAATTTTCAAGAAAATTCTCCCAAGAAAGGGAATCTTATAAATCGAACAAGAATCGCGGGGAAGGGTGGTAGTTGAATCAACGCAATTCCGCGTGATCTTCCTACGGACCATGAGGTCAGTGTCCACGTTGACCTCATTCACTCTGGCCAAGTATTTTGTAATTTGAAGTTCTTTTCGGAAAGCTGCCTGGTTCAGCGGGATGCGGGTTAGCCGATGAATAAAATTATTGAACGCCGTGAACTCGTGGGCAACAGGGCAGAATGACGAGCCGTGGACGACAGTAACGGTCAAAGTATTTTTCCTATACATTGAAAACCCATCGACTCCATCTCTCACTGAGATAGTGAGATTCAAGAAGTTAATGTTGGAGCCTCCTATTTCCAAAGTGAATTTGATGGAGGGATATTGAGCATCAAGATACTTGAGAAACTCACCAAGGAGATCTTGGGGACCGGTCCACGCGAAAGGACGTAATCCAGGAATACTTAGCCTGATGAGAAGAGGTCAGCCTCAAATTTGGACATGAAGATCTCCGACACAAAGGAACCTAATGGAGATACAATAGGAATGCCAACCTCCTCTAGGAACTCGAAAAACGTCCCATTAAACATACGAAAGTTAGCGGACCAGCATACATTGAGAGGATTAAAGAATTCCCCTGCAACTCTTTTTGAGGAGTATTAGACCGAACAAGGAGGTCACCTATAGGTTGCATAGCAATGGCTCTCGGTATGTTGGGAAATAGGCCGACTACGTCAAAGGACCACAGAGTGGTGCCTGGAGGAATCAACTGGTCCTCAAGTTTATCAGCTAAGGAAACAGAATTTTTATCCGAGTAAGTAGACTCATACTCAATGTAAGATTTAAACCATCCATTCGAGTATTAAGCGAGAAAGTAAGCGGGTGAGAAGACATAAGACTTGACAGGACGCGTCTGAATCAGTGTGGTAAGTTTCAAAAATCCGTATCGGTCACTTTTTGTTAGACCTAAAAACATATTTCTACGGACTTTGATTGATCCATTAATAACAATCATGAGAAAGGTATGTCTTATAGAGGTAGCTGAGGTACTTTTCCCTTGATCGACTCAATATTACAAAACAGTGCAATATCAGAACATAAAAATCAGGAGAAAGGTATGTCTTATAGAGGTAGCGGAGGTACTTTTTCCTTGATCGACTCAATATTACGGGACACCTGTAGTATTAGTCCATAAAGAACAGGAGAAAGGTATCTCTCGTTCTGATGTCTGAAGTACCTTTCCCTTGATCGCAAGAAATCCGTATTATATGTAAAATTTCTAGGAAAAGGAAAACCCGTATCGTTTTTGAGGACCGAAAATCCGTGGATCTGGCATTTTAGATCGGAGTATCCTTTTTATGTACCTTAGGCAACCCGTAGAGAAGGGGGGAGGCACAGGATTTGGTTCGAGCAGACATTTTTTGGTCGTAGGCTTGCTTATCAAAACAGTACTCTCTTCAACAACCTTCCTAACCTCTTTGACGTACTTAGGAAAATTGAAGTCAGCATTTTCAATGGCTTTGCATTGGTGAAGCACTTCCTCAACCTTAGTATCATAGGTGGACTTCTCCATGACGACTATGGAAATCCCTGCATCAGCTTTTGTGAGTAATGATCCCTCCTCCCTGAGCTTCCTCCTCAAACTTTTGATCACCTCTCTCGTAGTGCTATTCATGCACGGAAGCGGAGTGTTACGGACCAAATCTTTGTGAGTATCAACTCTGGGACCGATCTTCACAGCTAAATCAGCAACGTTCGCGAGGGCGTCGGAATGATATAGGGAGGGGAAAGGAGGAGGAGGAGGCTAACCTTCAAACCCCAACAGAGGAGTCTCGTCGCCAGTGAATTCTACTCGACTGTAATTTATGATGGGAGGATGACATTTTTGAACAGTACCAGCCTCTTTAACATCACCCTTGAAAGATTTGGCCTTCGAGTCCAAAAGGAAGGATTTTTTTATTTTTCTGATGAAAGCTGGGCCGAGGGGTGAGGTAAAAGAGATGAGGAAGGTAAGACTGCATAGCGCTCAGTTCGATGGTGAAAATTGAAGTAGAATTTTTCAATCGATGACTAACTATGACGCCTTAGATCGAGTATGCGTGTTCAGGTTTGGGTCCTAATTTAGATCCGTCGGTAAAGCAGAGCTGGTGAGTTTACAGTTAGAATATTTTCAATGAGATGTCAGAATTCAGGGTTTTGGGAAAATAAGCTAAATCGGGTCGGATATCTGGCGCACGAATTTCAGATTCTAGAGGAAGGAGAAAAGAATTGTACCGGCTGAAAGCGAAAGAGTAGATTGTGCCACGGAAGCTAAGGGTCTGTACCATCAAGCTCTCCAAGTTCGACCAACTTTGTCTTTTCCTGGTATCCGCATTCTCCTTCTCCTAGATCACCTTTGTAAGCAGACGTAAAACATTGAACTTCATAAGGTAAAATATTCAGAAATATCAAGACTTCCTTCCTGCAACAACTCACACTCTTTCCTCCTAGAAATCTGTTGACAATTACGTAAAAATCCCTAAAATTTTACTAAAATTAAAGATTATTACATTTACTCTATCATGAAAACCGCCTTTTCAAACTATCAAGTTTTCGATCATCCACCGACTATCTTTCGAGTTCCTTATTGGCCTCACACGCCACACGATCTCTTGCTCAGAAGGAGCAAACGTACATAAGAGCCCTTATCTGAAGTAATCTTACACAATTAATCTCGTCCTTCTTCTACGTGTTCAGAATGAATAATGAAAAGCCGGCCACCGTAATAGTAACACAAATTTGAAAACTCATTTGAATGAACAAACGTTCAGCGCCGCTGTTACTTATGCAAATTCCTGCGGTCCGTCATAACGAGTTCTAAAACTACAGAGTGCGGCTGGGTCGCTTACAGCTTACACAGAAACTGCCCTTCGGGACAATACTTCCGTTTCAACTCACCTTAAATTCGGAAGCCTGTTGAGGATCATTCTTTTCGAGAGCCGACGTATCCAACTTTCGCAAAATTTCGGCGATTTGATCCCTATCGGCGGCCTCTCTAACCGCTTCGTCAATGCGATTTAGTATTTCTTTACTGCGTTTTAACGCTCTGCGTACGTTTTTCTCTTCGTCCGGATAACTTTTGCTATATTTGGCGAGGTTCTCGAACAATAACGGGTATTTGGTTAATCTGAAATATGAAAAGTTTCACTTTAGGTATTTGGCGGAACTTCCACGAACTAGAACGACAAAATGCCTACCTTTGCATTTCGGTGGGTAATATATCTTGCAATTGTAGTCTACGACAACAAGGATTCACTTCGGCTTCTTTTAAGAAATTATGTAATGGCGAATCTTTCTTATTTCTCTTCTCTTTTAATCGTTCTAACGCTACTTTTTGTCGACAGCAAAACGTAGCAGCAGCCTTTTTGAATGTGTCACCCTCCGAACCATCGAACTGAAATTGGAAACAGTTTAAAAATGCGCATAAGTCTTCCGCGGTACTGCAAGTGATCGTCCGCAGAGAATTAAGCTCTCAGCGAACTTAATGAGAAGCAAAGACCATTGTAAATATTTACCGTTTTTATTAAAATATCGCCAACTTCGCCTACAATCAGATTTTCCTTTCTCTTAGCCTTCATCAGCGTATGCAACTGTAAATGTATAATCAGTATTTGATCTAAATTCGGAAATAGTAACTGTAAATGCTCGTCTGACAGCACTTGTTGCGACTTCATAGGCTTATAAAATATATTATCCAGCACCCTGAGCGCGCGCACATGCGACTTCTCCGTATGAAATAACTCTGTGAAAACAAACGAGGATACAATCATTAATCAAAATTGAAAAAAACAACCATAGTCTACTTATGACCAAAGTAAGACTGTTGACGACTGAAGTAGAGCGGCACCTATCGCACGTATTACCTAAACTGTCAAGATTTTTCAATAATAATGAAAATAGGGAAGTCGAAACTGAAACGATGCCAAATAATTCGACTTGTAGAATTTTTAGAGTACGCGTAAATACCCAGAGCTGATATTAAAAGTATACAGTACGATAATTCACAACGTTAATATTCCAAGTTTTTCGTTTCGTAAAAAATGTAATTAAAAGAAAAACATGTACTACAATGTGAAAAATATTGCGATTATTCAGTCATCCGGAGAAGCGAGAAATATCTCTTTGCTCGGTGATCGTGGCAATAATTTGCGATACGAATACGGAGACACGCTAACGAGAATTTTACTATAAAAGAGACGGAGAGAAAGAAAAATACTCGCTCGGAAACACGAATAAACAGAAAGATTTTTCTTTAATATTTACACAGTATACCGAGGAAATCTTTCCGAGAGCGATAAAAATAAGGATTTCGAAGACCTACTTTCCATCTCAAACGAATAAAATTCTCGTTTTTTTTTTTTCGTCTTCTACTTTATGCACTTGAAAGTACTCGCGCGCAATTTCTTCTTCGCGAAATACGGGACTTCTTCTTTCTTCAGAACTTCATTAAAAGGGGGTGGCGAAATACATCATAACTTTTCTTCGCTACGAAATTTTGAAATCTCGAATATCGCGTACATTGTCCTCGTTCTTATCGAAATACCATCGTGCTGACCTAGGCGACGAGTTCGAACGTTGGTCCGTACAGTAAGAAAATACGAATTATTACCGTTTATAACTTCTTGGCGTTTCCGTTCCTGCGGCGAAAGACTTCTCAGAACCTCGGGAGGAATTGATTCTATCGCGTCCGATGGATCTGCATCCGCCTCAAAATCGCTGTCCCATGTTTGATTCGATGAACGGGTATTGTTAAACAAATCATTAATGGTCGCGTTTTCGCAACTTCCTTTATTGCTACTGCCGACAGCTTCTAGCGAGTTACTTGGACTATCTAAACTCCTGTAGACAAAAATTAAGAACAAACTGTAAAACGCGTGGACGAACACTTTTAAAGGAGATAGAAAACGTACGACATGAGCTTTAAGAGACATTTCGTTGAATAGTGTTGGATGACATCTGCGATTCTAGATTATCTGAAGAAAAGTAAACCATAGACTGCACTCGCTACCTGCCTTATCTAAAATAAAATCGTATGATTCCTTCTTTACCCGCCTGAACAATACGACGTACATGGCTTTTTCTCGTCACGAAGTTTATCAGCTACGAAGAGTAATCCTCTTCGCATCTCTGTTAATTTACTTTTACTCATCTCGTACATTGCCACACAGTTGTCACCGAAACTAATGAATTTTTCTCATTTTTCGCCAGTTCAAAGTTGTTTTCTTGTCATACTGGGAGACTTATTTTTTCGAGGGATACTCTACAATGATTCCAAATAATGATTGTTTAGCGATTCATTAGCTTGAGCTTGAGAATTGATGAATTCGTACCCGCATTATAGGAGTCAGTTTTCGTTCGCAGAATCTTTCAATTTTGTAATGCATTCTTTAGAAACCCACAAGATTCGTGATTCGAAAGTTGGAATCAGTTCAAGTTTTCACTTTCGTCTGAGCTTGAAATTTTTTCATGTCTTCTGTTAAATACTTGTGGTTCGATGCGTCATTATTGAACGAGCTGATGCGTAATCTCACGAGGTATGATACATAAATTTTATGTAAGTCTCTGACCCAACGTCGATAAGGCAAGGCAGAATTGCTGGGAAAAGGTCTGCGAGAAGAAGTTGAAACTCGTGGCCCGAGGACCTGCGACAGTGACCAAGGTGTTCATCGCTCAATATTCTACGTAACGTCATTTCAAAGATCCGAATTGCGACATGCATGGCCAACTTTAGAAAAGACAAAATCAGGGTGTCCACAAAGTAGAAACGTGATTTTCTCGCCATTTTCTGGCCCTTCCTTCCACAAATTTCTTCCTAACTCGGATGTCGATTACCTCCTTTTTTCTTCTAAAAGAAATCAGTGCGGAAGATTTGAACATGATGTTTTGAATATATGACCTGTTCCAAGATAAGGGCTATTAGCATCAAGTACCTGTTCCAGGGAAAGGGTAGCAATACTGCCAGATAATACTTTCAAAAATCCGCACCCGTCATTTTTCGTAAGACCTAAGAACGGATTTCGACGGACTTCGACTGATTTATCAATACCGATCAGGAGAAAGGTATCTCTCATTAGGCGAACTAAGGTACTTTTCCCTTGATCGACTCGATGTCACGGGAGCAGCAGCACAGGCCTATAACGAGCCCGTATCCGTCATTTTTCGTTAGACCTAAAAACGGATTTCAACGGACTTTGACTGATTTATAAACATTGATCAGGAGAAAGGTATCTCTCATTAGGACAACTAAGGTACTTTTCCCTTGATCGACTCGATGTCACGGGAGACAGCAGTATCAGCCTATAACGACCAGGAGAAAAGTATCTCTCATACATGTGTTTCAGGTACTTTTCTCTTGAGCGTAAGAAATCCGTATTTTACGCAAAAATCGTAGAAAAGCCTGTACCTTTTTCGTGGACCAAAAATCCGTAAATCTGGCAGCACTGAAGGGTAGCAATTAGATTCCGTTTTTGCTGTCCTGGGAGATTGGCATTTTGCTGCTAATTGCCCTCATCTTGGAACAGGTCATATATGTCAAAAAACATTGAATTCTTTTTTTTAGCTTGTTTCAAGAATAATTGGCCACTGGTTGTAATGTGATAGGTTATTTATATATTTGAAAAGATAACTTTCTTGTTCTACGTCCTTCAAAAACTTGTCAGTTTGTTGCTTTTCTTGCTCTGTAGACATCACAAAAGGCGTCAAGAAGAAGAATGAGAGGAAGAAGAAGAACCAGAAGTAAGGTGAGGCTACCAAAATATGAGCGAACCTGTTCAATGCGGACTTGTTTGGAAAAAGTTTCCATCCTCCTTCCGGCAAAATGGTATTCCGCGAGAGAGGCGGAGGCCATTCGCACAGAAACTCGCTGATTTAAGGAAAAAAAATTGAAAAATGTTGACTTTTGAACATACAAGAAGGGGGAGGCGATATTCAGGAAGAGTCCAACCATCGAGCATTACATATCAGGGATTGTGATTCCGAGAGGGGCGGAGGTCATCTGCCGTGTCATTTGGAAAATGATGCACGGTAATGAATTTTGAGCGAGTGAAGGGAAAAACTTTGGAACCATTCAGATTCTTGGGTACCATCAAGACTCGTTCCAGTACCCCGGGATTATTCTGAGAATGGTAGCTGATGTAGAGAACATGAGTATTCCTTTCGAAGTCTTCTCATTTTGAGCAAGATTTTCTCCCCTGTAATCTACACTTTGTGACAAAGGATATGTTTGCCACCTGTTACTCGTAATAGGTTACATTTATCAACTTCGAACGGTTGTAAACGAAAATTCTTCTTTCTGACCAATATCCAGAAAACATGTATCTCATACACCGGACAAAAACGCCATCTAGGAGGGCTCTTCCACTATTTCATATTGCATACTCGTTTGCCTCATCAACATTAGTCTTATGGGTAGAGGGGTTGAATATGCAATAATAGCACATCTATTTCCCTGCCATAAGACCATTGTATACCATAACGATAATAATCAGGCAAACGAGTATGCAATATGTCATATGGGAAATGCTATAACCAGAACTTTCTCTGCTAGGACGCATTGTGCATCCCAATCTTCTCTTGTCACCTTCGTAGGCTTGAAACTAGCCTCTTCCGTATTCGCTCTGACCACACACACACGTAAGACTCACATACCTAGAGTATACCTCACCCACTCAACACGAGCTGCAATACATCTCCATCTATCCCTCATATGTGCTTCGTTTCAAGACACGGACTATTAGCATTAAGTACCTGTTCCAGGGAAAGGGTAGCAGCGCTGCGAGATCATATTTTCAAAAATACGTATCCGTAATTTTTTGTAAGACCTAAAAACAGATTTTGACAGACTTCGACCAATTCATCAACACCATCAGGAGGAAGGTATCGGTCATAGAAGCAACTGAGGTACTTTTCCCTTAATCGACTTGATGTTACAGGAGACAGCAGCATCAGCCTATAACGACTAAGAGAAAAGCATCGCCAAGGTACTTTTTTCTTGAGTGCAAGAAATCCGTATTTTACGCAAAATCCGTAGAAAAACCTGTATATTTTTCAAGGACTAAGGCAGCACTGAAGGATAGCAATTGAACTCCGTTTTCGCTCTCCTAGGGGATTTGCGTTTTGCTGCTAATTGCCCTTATCTTGAAACAGGTCACATATCTTCTTCTCAATTGCTCCTGCTCACCAACTCCTAAACTTGTCTTCAAACCCTTCACCTCGTTTCTCATGAGTCCAGACTGCGTCCTTCTTTCTCTAAAATTCTCTAAGAAACTTTTTCCAATCTAAGGAATACCGTCCTCTCCCTACATTTTTCACGTTAGCACTCGCGTATGAAGAAGATAAAACTCGAATAAATGAATGAATAAAAATCGAAAGTGGAACCAAATTTCAGTTATTCGCCAATACTTTGCACAAAATCAACGTGTTTTTATTTATTTTGGCAATTTGTTTGGTCTACTAGAGTCAAAACGCGTTTATTTAAAGATGCTCGAATTTTTTTCGCTAGCGTACTTTACTAAGTCGTATAAACGGAATTTCATGAAATTTTCTTCTATTAAGGAAAATGAAAAAAACACGATGAATAAATCATTACAAATGACGGAACTTTTAGAGGAATAAACACTCAACTTGGTTTTTAGCAGTCACACTGACAAGCAGAGGTTATGATATAACTTTTTATACGCTTTGCAGTATAGAAACGATGACTCAGGACAGAATAACATACGAAACAAGTAAAAATCAGATTTCATGTGGATTTTTTCTTTTTTGAACCCACATGCTTCTCCTTAAACTCATTTCTTGTCACGTTGAGAATCAAAGAGAGAATAATCTAATATCCACTTCATTCTAACAAAGGTACCGCTTAGGTCATCTACCGGAGGAGGGAGGAGGGAAAAGGAGAAAATGCAATTGGTGAATCTTTTGTCCCATTCTAGTACTGAACTTATTTTCCAGCTGTTGAAAGATGAGTCTTTTTCTTCGAATGAGATCGAATGTCCCAAAATGACGAAGTCCAAAACGTTGGCTTGTCTCCACGTGTATTTACGAGGCATAGTAACAGTCACGTAGTGAGAGAAAGGGGCAAAAATTTTTTCAGCCACCCAAATCAAAAATGTAGTCGCTGAGATTGCCTCCAGTATCGGTTCTGAAAAACGTATGAACTCTAGCACTGTAAAGGACCTGATTTTAAAAAACTGGCAGCTTACTTCGTTAGCTGCTCAAGGTTGCCTTTAAGGGTGTTATAATCGAAGCAAATAAGGAACATGTAAGAGATCTCTTTCTTCATACTTTTTGTAGACAACCTTGGGAGTTCAAAACAAATTTTTCGAAGTCGATCCTTCAAGTCTCACGATCATAATTTTGTAAGTCCCTTTTCACCGCCCTCCCCTCCCCATGAAACGGGTTCTTTATTAAAACTCGGGAAGTGCGATTTCCATCTCCCCTTTTCCTCATCTCAAGCAATTTCGTTACATCTCGCACAAAGTTTTCGTGCTCTGGTCGCTTTCCTCCATCTCATCTAAATATCACAGTAAAGCGGTCGAGTTTCTCGAAATTTCTGGCGCGCGTCCATCGAACTCGAACAACGATTCCTGAATCCGGGAATTCAGACTTTTGTCTTCTCTCTTCAGTTCATCCTACGAGACAAGAAACCACCATGACGCCGTCTTTTTCATAAACCTCTCGCTTATATGGCCACAACTCAAGACACACAAATTAAATTTTCTCATCCGTTCGGTCGTTGCTTGCGATACCGATCTGCTTCTTATAAACTGGCCTTCTATTTTAGAGAATGGTTTCGCCTCCACTTCAATTTTTCACCTTTATATACTACCGCAAATGCTTCCGATTTTGCTTCAAGAACTCACCTTTCTCTCATCTCTTTCGACGTATCCAACTTGATTGCACACTAATATCCCAGTAACCCCGAATATTAATTCATCCTCACACCATCTCCGAGTTCCAGGCTCTTGTTTCTCTTTGCGTCAATAACAATACCTGCTTTGAACTCGCTGATGGACTCTCTACAGGCGTTCCTATGCGTTTTATGGGCTGACTCTAATCTACCATTCTTACCTCATATTCTCATTGGGCGCAGGTACGTCGGCGACATTCTTTGCCTATGAAATGGCTTCTCATCCGGTCTTGGATCTCCTTTCTCATTTGAATTTCATTAATCACAACAACTCTTTCACACTAGGAAGAGGCGGCTTATCTATGTCAATTACCTGACTCTCAATCTCGAGAACCGGGACCCTTCTCTTCGTTTTAGTATCTCTTGAACAGCCTCGAGCTCCAGTGTTTCAATCAATGGTTCATCTTTTCATCGCTACTTTCATAAGTCTTTTTGCTTTTTCACCTCGCGACTTCAACACCGAGAATGCTCCCATCACCGAACGAGCGCAGCTCAACAATACCTTTTCAGAAATCAAAAAAATTCTTCCGAAGCTCTTTTTCTAGACGTAACCATTGGGTTCGTCTGCCTTCCCTCGGTCATTACTCGCACAAAATGGCTCGTATGGTCGAATTACTCGGGTACTGCTGCGTATTCTTGGGCCATCTATCTTCCCTGAAGGATGAGCCTTCTTTTGAGAAGTGCTGTGACGTTTATTTTGCCGTTTGAACATCTCCCCTAACTGCTCGATCGGCCATTCCCTTCAAGAACCCTCAACCAATCATCAACCTACTTTCCGTCGCAATCTTCCTGAGAAATCCGCAATAGTTAGGTATTGTTTCCATGATATTATCCATTTTCAAATACTTAAGAAGCGACCAAAAGGCAGACTCCGCATTCTCTCTTTCAGGCGAGACTCGTCTAAACGGCACTCGCTGCCTCTATTTCCAATGACTTAATCCTTTCTCACCCAGAATTTCTGCACCTCGAATTCCATTCCACTTCTACCTTCTATAATTTTATTTACCGCGACGCTCAATCAAAGTAAAATTATCGAGCTTCTTACGCCTACAAATACGTACCTTGTAGAATTTGAATTAGAGGAACTTCCAGAATGCGTATTAGGATACAGATACTGAGTATTTGAATCGATCTCAACGTCGCTAAAACAAATACAAAAAAAAAAAAAATTCAATTAAACCACCGTTTATTACGTCGAAATCTGCGCGAGTACGTATAAGCATTGTACCAGAGAAAAATACTTGTCCGTTTTATAAATTCCGAAAATGAAGAGTTTAGTCCATTATCATTATCATGTATAATAAGCTACTTCAAAAAAGATTTCATCCTAAGCTTTTCTCATTTCAATTAAGACACATAAACGCCATGTTGAACTCTTGCCGGAGGCGATATAAAGCTGACTCGAGCAAAAAACGTAGACAGTTTGTCAGCCCGGAACTGAAACTTCGCACAAGTGAATAAATTACGAGTAATTATTCGGGCGGAGTAAACATTTTCAAAAATTTTCCTTTCGCATCCTCGTACAGTCTTGTCGGGAAAAACAACTGAATAAATTTCACTTTTTTCACCCTTATTAAAGCGGATGAAAATTAGGATGGTGAAGGGGAGGAGAGTGAAACACTTATACGCTATATAATACTCGATATACTTTGCTGAATCGAATATCAGACAAAATATAATGGAAAATCGATTTTAATTTCGTGTAATGCCGTAGTCAATCAACGAGCACTATTTTCTTTTTTAATCCATCTTTTACTACTTCTAACAAAGGACATAATGAGCAGCATGGCTCGTAAAACGAGGCCAGAACAAAAACAAACTGAAACGGGGGAAAAACAAATAATTATACCGGATACAAATAATGTACCTCGATCGAATAACAAATTTTACAAGATGCAAGTTTTGAAACACGTCAACGCTTTTTTTCCCCTCTCTCTCGAACTCAAAAGCGAGAGAGTGAAAAAAAGGAAGATGCTAAAACAAATGCGAAATGTTTCGAACGAAATTAATTTAAAAATGTAATTCCGTCTGGCAACAGATTTTTTCCTTGGCCAAAGAGGTATAATACTAGATTATCAATTTTGAAAGAATTATTTTCCCCTATAACTTGTTACGTTATGAATAACATCGAAAATACGTATCGATCGCACAAAAATTTTCCTGTTTTTTTTTTCGAGTACGCACCGACACACAAGTACACGAGAATATGACTGGCATTTTTTTTTCTCCCCGTGAAATTTCTCGCCTCGAAACGACACACCGCGGTTATATTTCTTCAACATGGAAAAATTGATATCGGACAATACAAAAGTATTCGAAATAAAAGGTCAATTTTAGTACGTACAATAATATCGAGATGTTTTTCCAACGCGACTCATTTCGTAAATGTCGAAAACAACGAACTGTAACGACTTTCCTTAGGTACCTTTTGTCTTCATTACTCAGGCGGTTTGACAGTTAAAAGACGATGGCGTTATCGTCTTCATCGTCACTGTCTTCTATACTGTTATGTCACACATGTAAGTGTATACAAACATAGTATTTTCGAGCTACACATTCGTCGAATTTAATCGTCGTTCCGACACTTTGAGCACAGTTGCACAGATATATTTCCAAAACCTTTCTCAATTCCAACCCATATACGTTACGCTATCATAATGTATGCGGTATCTTTACATCGAGGGCAACTATGAAACGGAAAGAAGATTGAGTATTACATCCCGTAAATAATAAACCGCGAGCGCTTCGGCAATGATACGAAGGAAAGTTACGAAGTTGAAATTTAAGCCTTTTTAATTTATCTACTCATGTACTCACGTGTTTTTGTTTTGGCGCCTGTAGATCTTCAAGTATAATAATGAATACAAAAAAGCAGGATCTAAGGCAAATCGAGTAAGTCGTTTGAATCGAAGAGAGTTAAATGTCATCAACTGCAATGATCTTTTCTTTTAGTTTTCATTTCACAAGATCTTAATCGTACTCGGGTCATAAGCTAGATGGTGGAACGATTTTACATGCGTTGGATGTAATTTGCGGTTTTTAAATGAGCGGTGTTTCGGTTGGATGGGAGGTCATCAGCGAGAGTTGTTTCGATGGGTGGTGACATTTGGTGACGGTGAGGGAGAAGTTGAGGCCACAATGTCCGTATGAGAGCGAGAAAAGTTTGGGAAGAAGGTGAGCATGTGTGAGTCGCGAGGGAACTACTCGGAGACGTGTGAGTTGTGACGGCGGAATCCTTTGTGGAAGCTGACGGGAATGGTAATGATGGTTTTAATAGGGTGAGATTTGATTTGGCCAGAGTGTGGTCCACCATTCGTCTGCAATTTCGGGGTGAATAAAGTTGGTGAGATCATTCTTAGGGGACATGATACGAAAGTTGATTCGTGAAAGTTTTGTGGCAGTTCTGGCGGCTAAATAGACTTTTTCATTACCTTGGCTTCCCTTTGGGGCTAGGGACTCAGATGAAAGTTATATTGTAATGAAAGGAGGGTAGGATTATGAAGAGAGAATGGATGCGTGACGTGCGGATAAGAGTCAGCGGCGATCACAAAAAAACGGTTTGCTGGGAGAGGGGGAGGAGGAGAAGGAGGAGGAGGGGGGGGGGTTATAGAATCGTTTCTAAGGATTAGAAGATGGTTCAGACTTCGGCCGTGGAAAGATTTCGTTGCCAATTGAAAATGCAAAACCGACTCGGTTTTCGATTTCTCATACATCTGTGAAAGGAAGGGTAGTGTTGGGAAAAGATTCAGGTTTCTCGAAAAAGATGGCGGTAAATTGCAGGGTTGGTAGATTTTTTGAGTAGTTGACATGGTTTAATTGTGTATCATTTTAGGGGTAGGTGAGGCCCAATGCGATAATGAGGGAATTACGGGGACTCCGCGATGGAAGTGAATTTTTTTATTCAAGGAATGGGTGGGAAAGTAAAGCATTTCCAACAGGAAATCTGTTTTATCGGGGGGTCTTCCTTGAAAAAACGTCCGCCGTCCGGGCAACATGACCTCGGAACTTGGAAAGTTTTCCAAGTCCCTTTTCATCACCTATAGCTCCAAGGCCGAAAATTTTCCAGTTCCCCTCTTACCACCCATAGTTTTTAAGTCCTCTCCTATCATATATATGCATACTAGTATAAAGCTAGGATAATGCAAGCAAGGATTCTAGCCTAATTCAAGATTAGTATAGCTTGGAAGTCGATGAGTATAGCCTGATCGAAATAACTCCTCCAAGTAACTAGATAGGCAACACTTCACACACCAATTTGCTTATTCCCTTCAATGAGCCAGATATGCAATGCTCCAAACACCGCCCCTTCAATAAATTTCAAGTCCCGTTTGTAACATCTAGCACCAATAGCCTGATTGAAATAACTCCTCCAAGTAACTAGATAGGCAACACTTCACACACCTATTTGCTTATTCCCTTCAATGAGCCAGATATGCAATGCTCCAAACACCGCCCCTTCAATAAATTTCAAGTCCCGTTTGTAACATCTAGCACCAATAGCCTGATTGAAATAACTCCTCCAAGTAACTAGATAGGCAACACTTCGCACACCAATTTTATTAGCCCCTTCAATGCGCCAAATATGCAATGCTTCAAACATCGCCCCTTCAATAAATGTGACCCTGTCTACAGAAACCCACCTTAAGAAAAAAACTTCGATCAGGAGAAAAGTATCTTTATCATGAGAGTCATAGATACCTTTCTCCTGGTCGAAGTTTTTTCGTTAAGGTGGGTTTCTGTAGACAGGGTCACAAATTCCAAGTTTCGTTTGTATCATCTAGCACCAATAGCCTGATTGAAATAGCTCCTTCAAGTAACTATACATGCAATACTCCATACATCAATTGACCTAGCCCCTTCAATGAGCCAGATATACAACGTTTCAAACACCATAAGACTCATAAAACAGGTTCCCTGCCTCCCCTTACTTAACTTTCTTGAAGAACCCGTGAGTTTTTTGCAGTAGTAGGACGATTTGGTATGGAATGAAGGGTACAGGGAAAGAAAGGGAAACATCCGAGTGAGACGAGATAAAGAAACGGTTTCTTCTGAAAGGTGCAAACGATCCAATTGTCCAGCTCGTTTCGTTTGAACGTTCCCCCTTCTCTCCCTGTACCCTTGAAATCAAAGAGAATGTTTTGAACTAGGGTTTGAGGAAGTTCTAAGACAGGATTGAAGTGACTCACAGTCAAGTAAAGTCGATGAAAATTTAGAGGTGAACAGCCTGATCCGGCGGCTACTCTCAGATCAGGGCTCGGACGAAAACTGCCCGTGCAAATGCGAACAGCGGGGGGGGGGGGCGGGCGGCGAGAAGTGGAATATGTGATGAGGGTGCGAATTCACATATTTGTGATCCATAATCCAGGATAGATCAGACTAGAATACGGTAGAGAGACAGTAGATTGTAACTGGTGCGGTGGAAGGACGGGATAGGAATTTTAAGACCTTCAAGGCCTTGAGACTTTTGGCTTCTATTTTTTTAAAACGCGATAACCATGAAGACTTCAACTAGAGGCGGAACCGCGGAAGCCGAGAACTCTTACTTTGTCATTTTCATTAACTGCGAAGGGGATGAGCACTGCTGCCAGATGATATTTTCAAAAATCCGTATCCGCCATCCTTTCTAAGTCCTGAAAACTGATTTCTACGGACTTTCAATGATCTCACAATAACGATCAGGAGAAACGTATCTCTCATACTCGTGACTGAGGCACTTTTCCCTCGATCGACTCAATGTCACGAGAAACCGCGATATCAGCTCGTTAGGATCAAGAGAAAAGTATCTCTCGTAAGAGTGAGTAAGGTACTTTTCCCTTGAATACAAGAAATTCGTACTTCACGTTAAATCCGTATTTTTTTCGAGGACTAAAAATCCGTGAGTCGGTACAATGTACAGCAAGAAGACAACTCTAAACGCGACCTAAGCCGATCATCATCATTTTTCCCGAGGAGCTTCCAACTTTTGACAAAATTTTTAAGGTGATAATTAGACTCACAGTAAAGTTCGAGTGGTTTTCTCTACGATAAACTTCACAAAGATCATTTTTCGTCCAAAACTTTTTCTGATTAAAGCCCAATTTTCCGAGATTTCGTGGAAAAGAACGAGCCCCAAAAATTTAGCACAAAGAAAATTCGACCCATACAATATGATATAATCGCCTAATACCAATTTTGAATAGCTACTCTGGATGTCCATCGCTTCAAGCACCAAGTATCATCCCTACTAACACATCCCGAAGTGACGCTTTTTCCCCTCAGAGGGTGCCTAATGTTCATACTGTCCATCATGGACTACTGGAGGAAAAGTAGGCCTTCCCGCAATACATCAAGCTTTGTGATGACTATCAAGTTCCTACACCTGTAATAGGCTGGTAACTTTACATTCGAGAGGATAGCTTACGGAAGGAGCATCATCGTCGACAAAATATACACGTTCAATTGGTTTACAAAAGTTTTAGCAAATAATAGAGCTGAAGGAGTGCTCGTAACAAGTTCATCTTTCAATCATGTAAAAAGTGAGGGGAATTTCTTGGCAGCAAAAGATATTTTCACCGATAGGACCTAAAGAAATATTGTTGAATAGACTGGCAATATTGAATAAGATTTGGCGCCGAGGCGTAAGAACAAAAATTCATAGCAAAGGCTTTCAATTTTTCCAACGGACAGACAATGCAAACAAACATAAGCAAATAATGCCGTTTCAGTCTGTATTAAAGAGCTATGAAGAGGCTCAAAGAGATCAGTAGAGAGAAGCGCAGGAAGATTTCATTGTTTCAAATCGCCTACATCGATCGAGATGGTAGAAACACTAACGACGACCCCGCGACTTCCCTGATAATTATGTCAACTAGTCGGTAATTTCGAATGACATTATTTCATATCGTCCACTGTCGGGTACAAGATGTGCCAAATATTTATTTTTAATACCCTTTTGTAAAATTCAGTGTATATATTAAGTATAGATATGCGCGCGAAAAATCCAACCTACTTTTTCGAATCAATTCTGTAATATAACGAACAATAATTTCGGTACCATATACACGCCGCGAGAAGTTCAACAAAATGATTATTTGGCAGTACGTCGCGGTAAAATTCTTCAGCCAGGCCATTATTCATTTGTAAAATTTTCAAATAGCTTACTTAACGCGTACCATTATTTTACACATGTTTCATATTTGTATACGTGTATATTAAACTCGCGCATATATGTATATGTGCACCCAAATATTATATTATGGACTACGAAGCTAAAATGACTGACTATAAACTCCTACGTAGGATGCGCACATACCCCCGTGCACTCGTTTAGCTTGTGCTCAGTCAACAAAATGACCTCATCATATATTAGGAATTCATTAGTTATCCACCTCTTGTACGCTACGATCGAAGCAGACGAGCTCGCAAAAAAACAATCATTACCAAAGCAAAGTAAAAACAAACAAATCGTCTCAAAAGATTAGCGTGTATTTTTTTCTGACCTAACATTGTACGACGAACAAGAAGTGACACTTCGTACTTATTGAAAATTGAGCAGCTTCTTATGATATCCACGATACTTCCATAGTTCCTCTTTCCCACGGTAATATAAAACCACGTACTTGCCAAAATTCTCCGAACTAACAATGTCCATATACCGACAACTGATTGGAATTATTATCTCTGCCAAATTTCCTACCTACTGAGACTTGACCAACGGACTGAACCTAGACTCAAAATTGGATACGCATACTCAATCCAAGGCGTCATAACCAGTAACCGATGGAGAAATACTGCCTCCATTTTCACCACCAAGCTGAACGTCATGCACTCCTATCTTCCTCATCTCACTCTCCTCATTCTCAGCTTAAATTTATAGAATCAACTGATTCATTTTGATCCTCACTCAACTATCTCTTCATTCAACGCCATCAGTCTCCTTCCTCTGTATTCCGGCCCTGACTTTCCCGCCAAAGATTCCCTCCGCTCCCATCAAACTTCTCACACTGTTTACTCCTGTCCATGAGCTAAAAATCTGCTACCCATCCTTGATATGTACTCGACTTTTTGCATGACTTCTGAGAAGCTCAGTTAGCAACCAGTTTTCCTCTCTAAGCCCTGCTAGGCCATTACTCTTCCAACCCTATCGTCTTGCGCATTCTCGTCTTCCTGCACACCTCAACAATCTGTTCATCTTCAATTGCCTTCCTCTGGGTTCCTGGTCATATCGGTCTTCCAGGATTCGACGCCAAGCAAGCCCTGTTCTTCTCTTCAATCTTTGATTCCTTCTTTTATCCCGCCGATGACTTGGCATCTTACTGTCGTTCTGCAATCATGTCATCATGGTACAACCTTTGGTCTTCTCAATCCTACAATGAAGTCAATTCAATTAACAAATCCCCAATCCTTTCCAACTCGTTCCTTACGAAGAAATTCGGCACACTCATCCAACCCTCCCCTGTTTTGGAACCAACCGCTCCACCCTCATGCCAAAACTGCTATATGCTGAGATGTTATCCGTCTCCCACTTCTCTTCTGTTTATACCTCCTAAACCTTGGAAAATCTTCTCCCGTTCCCGCTCAAGCATCCTCTACTCTCTCCAACAACTCGGAATCCGATACTAACACTGTAAACTTTCTCCGGTCCACATCGCGCTAATAACCCCGTAAAAAGAAAATGAAATATTCACGAGTATGCTTGAGGCTGAATTTTCACGACGAGTTTCTGAACGATTTTTTATGACCTCAACTTAAATAAAACTTTTCCTAATTCCCCCCCAAAAACAGATAGATATTTCTATTTGAGAAATTTTCATTGTAAATTGATCTCCAGCCATTGTACGATACTAGATTTTGACTACCTTTGTGCCCGCCAAACAGAATTAACCTTCTCGAAGTTCACCCAGAAAACTACTTCCGAGATACACCTTTCAAAGAGAAAAACTTATCAATTTCCCAAACTGAGTTTCAATATCGCATTCAAAGGCACGACGGAAACAGAAGAAATTTCAATTTCGTCTCCCGGACGGCATGGGCGAACAAATTACTGTCGCTCTATTGTTCCACCATTTCTGGTGGACATTTCATATCGCGTATCCGGTGTTGCGTTCTCTTTATTCCTTTCCCGAACAGTAGATGCGACTTCAAATTATTGATTATGATACTTATACATTTTCTGAAAAGGTGAACTTTGTTTTTCCGCATGTAAATAACATCGAAACGTGCTTTATACAGTTGAATCGACGTTATGTCGAATTCTAACGCTTTATTCCCGAAGGAACACTAATAGTGATTAATTTGCCAGTAATACAGGAAGGCTAGAAGGAAAAAAAAAAGGGAGGAAAACATGATAGGAAAATGCCGGCGAACAGGATATGGAATGGAAAATTTCCGCGAACAGAAGAAAGTTAGTTCAACTTTCGAGTACTTTGGGACCGTCGTATTGTATTGAATCCCTCATACCGTCCGTATGTAATGTTTTTATTTGTACGAACGCGTGAGCGCCGACGGTGGAAAATTTTATCTTCTTTTTCAAAATATCGGCGGTTAGAGAGACGCTAATTTTCATTAAAACCAAAAGAGAAGACGTTTTCAGGACGTTCACGATTCATCCACCTCGAGAAAGTGATGAAGTTTTTATACACGTATGATACGGAAACATGATAGAAAAGTTTGAAACAAGACAGGTTTTTTTTTTTTCTTGAAGAAAACTTGAAAATTTATTTCAATGTCATTTGTTCGTAAAAATTTCGAAAAAAAATTGTTGTAGAAAGTTCGCGTTGAAAAATGAAATGACAATCCTCAAATTCACTTTAGGAGTTGTAAAAAAAGTTACTTTGTTTGGTTTTTTTCACGAGCCCTTGGCAACTCTCTAATGGGCCAAGTGGCTTGACGTCAGGAATAAGGGACGATTAAATGAGTGAGAGAAGTTTTGTATTGGATAAGTATTGGAAAACGTTGTCTAGGGATGATGAAGATTCGGTGGTGAGCGTTACAAAGAGCTGTGAAATTATGGCAAATGAACATAAAAGTGGCAGATGGTGTTGGACGGTCAGATGAATGGATGTAGGACATAAGTAGGTAGCTGTGGATATCCAATTCTGATTTCTTGATTTGAAGATGTACAATTTGCAGAATGGAAGAACGTCGTTAAGATTGCAAGCAGAGATGATAGCGAGTCGGTGAGAATGAAGATAAATGTAAGCTGAGTCAAGATATCTGGAGCGTTTTGAAATGTTTTTGTTTCAAGTCTCGTCTGATACAGGATAAAGAGTGAATCCAGAGTGAGAAGAGCATGTGGATGAGGTCATTTGATCCTCTATCTGCTTCTGCTATCGATGGGGCAACGTTAGAAAGCTCGAAGCAATTCCGATCTGACTATCAAGAATGTATTTTCGTCAGAAAAAACAGGGACCTTACTGACGAATTACGGCCAACGAACTTCAGAAAAGTCGTCAGTGCTTCACGAAATCAAACTCATTGTCAACATTCTCTCATAAGGATTCTTTGCAGACTTCGTCTAGAAAGAGGGGAAAAAACAAAGCAAGTTTTGTCGAGAAGTGATTTACTGACAACATTCATCACGTGCTTGATTTAAACAGACAACAGGACAATGATGAAATCCAACTATGTTTAGAATCTAAAAGATTATCATCGTGATAACGTCTCAAGTACATAAGGATCTTAGAAGCCTCAATAACGTACTCACCGAAAGAAAGCAAAATGTAATCCTTCCGTAATACGTATAGCATAATAAGGGACGCGAGTTGAAAATAATATTCCTGCGCTTCTTTCTCCGCGATAGAATTGATGAAAAAAAAAAAATACTTTCTTCACTCAAGTTTAATTTTGATAACGTCGTCAGATCAAGCCAAGAATTCTTTATAGTTGGGTACGTTAAAGCGTTCTTTTAGTTTTCAATTTCTAAGTACATAATACCATAATGACATTTGGTGGGCTTCATCAAATTTTGTTAATCATCGTAAGCTTTGAGGAAAATTTTACTCATTGAAATCTAAAAAAATAATAGCCTTGAACGACGGTTTACTAATTATGCGTACTTTGTTCTTTTTCGACATAAAGCTTTGTGACCTTCGTAATATCAACACAAATAATGAGAAGGGTTTTCGTTCCGTCCTTCCTCGTTTGAATCATCGGAGTTTACAAAAGTTCAACTTGAATGAATTTGTAAACGAAATGATTCCTTTTTTTTTGCACTCGTTCTATCATCACAGGTGGAAATTCTTGATTAATTATTGTACTTTCTTCTGATAGACTTGGCTGACGGCCATTATAATTCAAGGCCTACGCGGGTATATTTGGCTTTAAGTTGGTAATATAGAAATAGTTGATCACCAACGAATGAGAAAACATGACTACGCGACTGTCGATTCACGAGATTCTACGATTCGCATTTTTTTGTAAAATAATTGAAAAAATACGCGCTCTGAGAAACCTACAAAAGTGACTCATTCGAGTGTGATCGTCTTCGAATTATCTCTACCTCACGTATCAACGAAAGTTCTCTTATCAATAAATTCTCTAAATTTTCATTAACGACTTCATTTGTCTCGTTATAATATTTGCTGGATGATCAGCGATTCTATTTTTGAGAAGTTCTAGATGGCAACAGCTATTTTTAGTTATACCGACACGAGTGATTGAAGGATTCCTCGATTAGTTTATCATACACTAAATCCGTTCGATCGCACGAGTATGATATAATCGTCGGAGTATGTATCCCAGGAATTCTTTTTTATCACAAGGTATTTCACACGTAATATTTAATTACCTCCAGGTACGCTAAATATGCTCGTTTGATACGTTTTCTTGCGATAAAGTCATGGACAAAAATTTACACGCTCTTGCTCAGCGCGAGCAAGAGTTGCGGGAGAGCCGCGACTCATGGCGTAGGGTTGAAGATTTTTAGTTTACGTTGAACGTAGGCGTATAATTTGTATGCCTGGAATCATTGAAGAATATAAGAGAGCAAATATGAAGGATATAGAGATCACGAATTTTTTCAAGTCCCATAGAGAGCTATAAAAGAACCAGGAATTTTTCAAAGTCTCAGCGTTAAGCGTACGCGAGAAATATGAAGGGAATCTGTAGGAAATATGAAGGAAATAGAGATCACGAATTTTTTTAAGTCTCACAGAGGGCTATAGAAGAGCCAGGAACAGGAATTTCTCCAAGTCCCAGCGTTAAGATTCCTTTGAGGACCCTCAGTAACTAAAGAGGTAACAGGTTACCCGCCAATAAGGGTCAAGAATTTTTCTAAATTCCATGGAGGGCTATAGAAGAACCAGGAACAGGAATTTCTCCAAGTCCCAGCGTACGCGAACAGAATTCCTCTGAGGGTCCCTACTAACTGAAGGGATCGCGGGTCTCCTGCCAAAAAAATCCATCTTCTTTGTCTAGCTAAGTTTAAATCTCTCTTCTGCCTGATCTGTTTTCTAAATTTATTATGTCACTTTTGTCCAATTTTAACGGCATTTATTTCGACCTGGTTTTCTGAAAAGTTCGTTACAAGCAGTCTAGCTCCTCTCAACTGTAATTTCCTTCTCATGGCCATTTTACATTTTTTCCAGTCTCAGTCGCCACTCAATTTTCCTGAAAGAGATAAAAATAATTTTCATGTCCGACTATTGACTTTTGACGTTTTCATATCGACTATGTATCGTGAGAAGTGAGAATCATGGTAGGTAATTCGTATGATGGCTTCAATTTATTCCCATTTAACCTAACATAGAGATCCAGAAAACTCATAATTGATCGTCAAAAGGAACCTGATTTATGGGAACTGAGAACTTCGCGTCACTCGACTTCTTCTTCTTCGTCAGTTCTGGGCTCAAAATTGAGTCGAATTTTCTCCAAACCTTTTTTTATCTCTCCATACATACAGGCGACGGCTTCCTAAACAAAGTTGCGAACGAGAAACACCGGGAACTCGTTTTAGTTTTGATAATGAGACCTTAATTGAAAATCAGAGTCCTGGAATGTTTTTTCCGAGTCCTCCTCTGCTCTAATAAAATGAAGCTCGAAAGTCAAAATTCTTCTAAATTCCCCTCCTATCGAACTCCGTAGCTTCATTTGCCCCCAGTCCAATTCCTTTGATAGTTGAAGTTTTCCCAGAGTCCCTTCCATTATTATATATTTCATAACTCTTTTATTCAGGTTGATCAGTTTTTACCAGACGGCGAATGGCAAAATGCCAAAATTTTCGAGAAGACATAAGCCTAGGTTTCCTGTTAATACCACGTAAATTAAAATTTTTTCAAGTACTTCTTCATCTTCTTTTCTTTCTTCTTCCCTCTCAATGATAACCGCCGATAATCTAAGTAAAATTTTTCTTATAGCCTTCAAAGTAAGTCACAACTTTCGCTTTCGTGGGAACTTCGATACATCGGAAACAAAAAACTCAGGGTTTCTCAGGCACCACATGTTTTTGCAATATTCCTGCGGCTCAGCATTTCTGTAACTCCAAGTTGTATTTAAAATTTTTCTGCGCTTTGACATTATCATGTATCTTCTGATTTCCCCCCCCCCCCCCCTCCAATTTCAGGATTTGCGGCCGAACAAGATGGCATTACGAGGGTTGAGTCCTCTTTCCTAAAGCGCCGGTTCCGGAAAACAGGAGCTTCGACCTTCCACCGAGACTCCAGAAAATGTTGAGATCTGCTACCTGAGCCGCGACATACCGGTCGTGAAACTTCAATTGTCATGACATAACTAGCGTCCAGCTTGGGAGAAGAGATAAAGCATATGACCCTATAATGTCCACAAACTATCCTGGATGGAGGAGTAGTGCTATGATCTCAATTGTCTAGTTTATTACGTCATCAAAGTAGCCCCTAAACAGATCAAAGTCAATTGAAATCAAGAATATGACGTTGGAACAGCTCGCATGTCTCAATTCCCACTTCTGCACCAGCCTGGTAACTGCTTAAGCTTACAGTTACAAGAAAAGAGTCAAGTTTAGCATAAAATGGATGCGCTCGCGCGTACCTTTGAGGACGCAAATTCAAATTAGAGGAAGTGAAGAGTTCAACGAAAGTAAAAGGAGTCTTGCGGAAGCACACAGGTAAGAAAGTTGATAGTACGAAGGCAAAAGGAGAACGAGTTTTCTCTTACTCGATTTTTCAACGAAGTATGAGATGAGATGGTGAGCGTGACTCTAGAAGTCTAGAACCCTGAACACAGTAAAATTTGTTACCTTAAAAAAAAAGTGTCTTCAATAATAGCCTAAGGGAAGCAACAGTAATTTGTTGTGGTGACGACCCGATTGGAAAGGATTTGTGATATCAACTGTACAGCATCTTCGGCTTAATTCTTCTCAAAGAATTAATTGAGGATGGCTACGAAAAGAATGATGAAGAATGGAAGCTAGGAGCAAACATCAAATAACCACCACCGGAATCTTTGCCACAGAATGAATCTTTAAACCTTTGGATTCAGAGGTCTCTCATAAATGAGTCATTGCTGCCTGAAGAATCAATTACAGATGACCAAGAATAAGATTATGAAAAATGGAAGGGAGTTCAAGTTCAATCATCTAAGTCCTAGCTTGCAGCCCTTTCAAACCCTCCCCCATTCTCTCTTTGTAGGCAATCTTCGGTACGGTGGACTTCTCGACCGTATGCTCTCTCTGCAGACCTTCAACAGAGTTTCCTCTCTTACGTTCAATACGGTCCTCGAGGGTGTCATATTAGTCTGTACGCTGTTGACGTTGACATAACAAGCATGAGTTAGATTTCAGGTGCTAGGAGCGCTAGCGTGAGGCGGAGGTGGAAGAGTGCGATACGCACGAGACAGAGGGTACTGATGGTGCTCTCGTCAACATCCTCAATGGGTCATATTCGTTATCGTCAACTCCTTGATAATAAGGCAGACCTATATGATGCTCACAAGAGCATCGGGAGAAACTATCTCAATCAAATGTAGGGGAGAAAGCTCGCGAAATACTGCACTCAATAAATACGACCATGAAAATACGTTAAGATGAAACATCCAGCGAAGCGGCACGATGACGAGAAGAACTTGAACAAAAAAGTCGCTTTCTCACGACACAGAGAAGCATCTTCTCGTTTGAGAAGAAAAAGGGATCGGAGAAGTCTGTGCAGATACGTAATCATACGATTAATGAATTAAATGAAGAAGCTGAATTCATCATATCTATCAAGCAATGTAAAATTTTCACGATTCTTGACATATTGTACGTCTCGACTGAAGCTTACTCCCCATCACGAAATTTGTAGATTTCGGAATTAGCATAAGTATAAGCGGAAGATTTGACTAAGTTACAGGGTCATTCAACCTTGTTAGCAATCTTGACTGCCATTTTTGCATATTGCAGGTGGGACTTAAAAATTTGCACCTCAACTACCTTGGTCGAAGGTTAGTTTGAACGATCCTCCGATAATTGGCCCACCTCCCTCCTCTCATAAGTGAATTTGATAAATTCTCTTTCTTTTTCTTCTACCTCTATAATAATAGATACATCTATATTCAGGAGCGTTCTATCTTCTCTTTTCACTCTAGAAAGTTATTGGGCAAAGCAGTACTTCCGAAAGACACGTGATTTCATAGCGCAATTCACCGCTCATAAATCTACAGAATGAATGTCGAATCGTCTTCATTCGTCAACAGCGAAGCACGTGGTAGGAATTAGAAGGACCTTGGAGACTATAATTTCGCTTTCACGAAACACTAGGGCTATCAATCGCCAAAGGACTCTACGATAATAAGTTACTTCGGAATTTCATTTTCAAAATTGATCTAATTTCATATCGGCTAAGTATAGTTACCCCGCAACTCACATCAAACGCCGACACGCAGGCAGCGAAAGACATGTTCAAGAAATGCAGAAACCTATGTACACAAGGTCAAAGTTCGAACACATATCATTAGAAAGTTCCGAAGGTCTGGCGCCGCCTATGACTCCTTAAAACCAGAAAACGTCTACAAATGGTACGTAAGATCACGCACCCTTAAAAACTTCATTCCAAACACGCTATACGTTCGACATAACACGATTATTACCGTACTATCTGTGCAGACAAGAATACCAGCGCCAGCAAACGATATACTTTATTATTTAGCGTGTACATAACTGTAAAGATTTTCCACCCCCACCTACATAGTTTCTTTTTCCCTATAGAGCAGAAATGAAAGAGAGCTTTAATGAAGACGCGAATCAACCTTCAATTTTTCATTTCCATTTTATGAAATCAGAATGCTATTCAAAATTTTGGTCCACGCGTTCGCGAGAAATTCAATCGTCGAGGGATACGCGCTAATGAAAATTCATCTTCTCGAGCATCAATGGATAATTTGTTGAACCAGCCGTTGTGTGCGTATGAGGGTACAAGAATGCCTTATATTGTATGCTAGTCAGATAGTTTACCTTTCGGAGTGGCAGCGTCGAGAATCAATAAACACGTTGCCGCCGTCCCTTATCACCGGACTTCCACCGTTACTCCTACACTTGCCAACGACCGGTATCATACTCTTCGTGGACAGACAAACGAATATTTTCTTGCTTCCGAATATTAAAAAGAACGAAAACACTTCTTCTTCCTCGCGGAAAAGGAACACCCGTCGCGCGGATCCACCTCCTTTATTTATTGGACGACCTTTCCGTTCGACGAATGCGAAATGCCAGCAACGTCGATACTTCTGGAAATCGCTTTTTGATCGAATCTCATTAAGTCCACTTCATTTTTTTTGAATGGTCGAAAATGCTCGTTACGAATACACTTAAAGGCGAACAAATTTATACACAGAAAACGCGCAAATTTTTCCACGGCCTTCTTTCACCCACCTCGAAGCACGATCGTATTTATCAGAAACAAATTATTGGTACTCGGCGAGCACGTTCACACAGCGGTCAATTATCGATGAAATGAACACGAACCGTCGCTCACCGGATATCGTGCTCGATATTATCGAACTCAATTTAAGCGTGCATCAATCCGCGAAAAAAAAAACGAACCGCCGCCGCTATCAAACCTAACCGGCTAAACAATGTCAACTTGAGGACGATAAATTTGCGAACTAAACCAACCTCCAAAAAAGCATATCGGTACGTACACGACTACACCGTGTAAGTTATGATTTTTTTTTTTTTTTCAGAAAAAGTAGGAAACTTGTCGAGCTGCAAAGTGCACGCGGAGGTGTTTCACGCGGCTAATGATGACGAGGTTATCGAAGCGAGAGAAAAAATGAAACACTCGTCAAATCTCCGATTATCGGAAAGAGAGACGACGAAGTGTCCTTAGATACACATTATCCGATAAGTCGTCTTACCAAATTTGTACGTACACGCGAGCGGATATACCCGATCCGGTATTCCTATAATTATAATTTAATAATGATAGAAAATTCGCGAACGGACGACAAAATCTCGAAAATATTGCGATCTCCCTTTCTCGATCTCTTTCGCATACTTTTTAATTGTACATTAAAAATACGTACGTACGACGAAATACCGATAGTCTGCCGCGTCTTCTATAACGACCGACTTACTTACGTTGAAATTCGCGACGGAAAAACGAAAAAAGGTTCTCGATAACGCTCGTTTCGCTCGCTAAAGGCGAAAACTGAGTGGGAGCTGACCGTTTGAAGCGACGCAGGCGCTTTCCAAAATTTCCGACACATACCGTGTCGGTACGTAAAGCGCCATTCAACAAAATTCTCTCACGAGTTAATACGGATTGGGGCCTGAAATGAAATGACGAGAAACGCACACTCTCGTTGAGTTAAATGACACCTGTATACGGGCGACTGAAGCGTTCTTCAAAATTCGCACGATTAATTATTTAGAGGTATTCGAGATACGCGCGCGGATTAAAATACGTCGAGGCGACAAAGCACATCAGGCAAATTTTAGTCCGGCGAAATTGTCCCTTTCCAACGTCAAATGCACTCCATGTAGGGCGACAGAAATCAAGTTTTCGTCCACGAGACACATTAAAATTTCTAAATTGTCTCAAAACTATAATAGGTAAAGGTATGCGTACTTTCAAAGACTGCGAAATTTCTGTCACATCCTCTCGAGAGAATAATTTGAACAACCATCCTCTGCGGCCGGTGAAAGAAGAGTAAATGAGAAATTGTAACGTATTTGTTCAGAACCCGCAGCCGCAGCAACTCTCGCGCGATAGAAACGGACTCCTCGACAAAGGATGCCTGCTATCAGATCACTAATACACACAATTAACTTCTGAATTCTGCATGACCTCCTACGTGCCTTCTCGTGCTTCAGCACTGTAATGTAGTGTTTACGTACCTCTATGAAAGTATGATTTATCACGTGTCAATAGGAAAAATCATTTGTAGCATTTTTAGCATAGAATGGATTGTAACCACGGGGAGAATTTGAAAGTCTTCCCACGCTAAAATTCGACAATTTTTCCGAAGAGGAAAGAAAGAAATTTAAATAAGTATACATGAAGTTCGTTATGGTAGGTTACAAATTACGCATGAATTCCTCCTCCGCTTTCTGCTTTCCCATCACCCCAAATTTTCAATCCGTAACAACATGTGTATTAAATGGTATACATTCCGAGTCGTAATTTTCGACTACATATACGTTTCGTACTCAGCTTCAGACGACATTTCACATAAACGGTAAATTGGGAATAATTTTTCATACACGCTCGAGTAAGTGATACGATACTCTGAAACCTTTACATGATATAGGCAGGAAATAAAAAAGGAGGTCGAACGAAATGAGGCCTGTATATGCTTCGAACTGATTTATTCTACGACCAGTACATTTTCAACAAATCCTTTCTCATATTACTTTCTTTCTTTTTTTCCTCCCTTTTTCTCTTTTCCCTCTGCGTCTTCGTCGAAAAGCGAATAATTTTCATAATAACTTTTTTTCATGCGGGAATACTGTATATCTTCACCGGGTGATAAAACTTATCCAGGTGAATGTGGCGACGTGACGCTTTTTACAAAAAGGCGCCACAGGTATCAAGGAATTACATCGTAAATTTGATAAATCTTACGAACGCCATAGTCTTTTCTCAGCCCGTTCTCTCCTAATCCTTCGGAACCATTTTAATATACGAATTTTCGCAGTGTAAATAAATAGACGAAATGATATTTTGCTTATTAAATTTCCGAAAGAAAAATATTCGTAACTAACCGAATAACGACGACCACAATAATAAGTAGGTAATGAACAAAGTAGTAATGTCCTTCACTATGATCATAATATTGAGGGAACAATGAGAATAATTCGTTTTCAGAAATGATTACAATGAGAAAAATAATCCATTTGATGGAGATATCAGTTTCCATCAACTCTAGTCCTTTCTACGGTAGCATATATGACAAGTCAAGCACAAAATGAGGGGAAACCTCGTTACTCGTGTGTTTATCCAACTCGTCTTGTCGCATACTATTACTTTCAACGGGTGCACTTTGAAAGTCATATCTTCACTTCGATTTCGATCTACGTCTGCATACATTAAATATGGCATATCTTAAATTCGCAAACACGAATCCCACCTATTTCGTCAATTTAAGTCTGAGTGTTCGCACACCACGATCGTGGGACTTACTTACAAGCCAATGTAACTACCTTGCAAGCATAACCGGAGTTAAAGGAACTTTATAGACGGTATATCCGAGGTTAAACATGAAAAACCTTCGCCGAGCGTCTCAAGGAGCAGCTTTACGCAAAGAAAAACAAAAATGAGGACCTACAATTGCCAATTATTCAATCCTCAGCAGCCATGACAATAAGAGGAGGAAACTTATGAACACAGAGGAGACAGGAAAAAATGGAGCACGATCTGAACAATATTCAACGAGAAGCAGACCATGTGTAATCTCTCGACTCATTGGTATCATACTTTGATTTCGGTCGAGCTCGATCGAACTACACCTGTAATATTTTACAGAATTAAAAAATTAGGACTCGCGACAGCCCGGAGGGGAGAGCACGTTTTCCTCCTCTCCCAGAGAGCTCAATGATCTCGACTTGATGTCACACCTTTGATCCCGATTCATCTGGATCTATCATGGCGGGAGATATTGAGACATAGGCTAATAAAGTCTTCTTCTTTGCATACAGTGGAGGTCAGGATTCACAGTCAACTTTTGGTCATCTGTCGCGTGGAAGAGTAAAAATCAATGGTAGAAACGAAACTATATTTCAAACAAATGTGCTCATCAAGATGAAAATTGTTCAGTTCATGAAACACAAGACAGTCGTAATCGAAGCGAGAAAAGAACCGGCATAGTGGAAAAAATATAAATACGACCATCACAGACAATGATGAACGACTAACATTACCCTCCTACATTACAAAGGTTCGCTAAAGAAAATTAGTAGGGTCTCATTTTCATAAACAATATTATTCAGCAATAAATTTTCGAACTAGAAAGCGATACGCTCGCGATTTCCCGTCAGATTTCCGTCCGAACTAAACGATATTTGATAAGCAATTTTCTGAGTCGACTTAAAATTTTCGATCAAACTTATCCGCGTGTGACCTCGATATTATTTTACATTTGAAGAATAAAATTTAATGAAAACGTCAACAAAGCCTTAGGTATATATATTGCACCACTGCAATCCGAGCTCTCGAAAATAGGTCACTGAACGAAAATATTCAAGACAAAAGTTAATTTCAGAAAATTCGTAATATTTTCCTCGTACCTGATGCTCTAAGCCGTCAAAAAAAGAGAAAAACAATACATTTGAGATTCGGAGCGGCGGCGGCGGTCTCTCTAGATTTCAATTTTTCTGACAACTTGGCTTCAGTTGAGAGAGACGTTTACCTGTTAGATGGTGTTATGAAAAAAAAAAAAAAAATTATGAAAAAATTATTTTCGACTGTTAGGGTCACGTCTTATGAAGAGAACCACGACGTCGAATGACGTAACGAAAAATGAGTGAAAAACGTACATGCGTCATTCGAAGCCTACACAATTTTGACAATCTTCAACGGACTGCTACTCAGTAATTCTTGTATTCATCTAAGGATAATACCGTATCTTTTACTCTTTTCATCTGTTGATTTCTAATAATACATAATCATTTTTAAAAACGAGAATCGATCCGATAACTACACAGAAGTTCAATAATTTCTCCGGGACTCGAAAAACAGAAAACTTCTTGATGATTCTTTCAATTCGTTTTTGTGTCCGATTTTCGACAAGGAACCACATTATCTTAATTCAAGTATGGGCGATGTTACAGAGTCGCTCACGTTCATCATTATAATCATATGAAAAAATTATGAAGTGAGTATCTTTCACGAGCTGCTATCGAATACCTCTAGTATTCCTTGTCCATCACGGAGAACTCGCAACCATGCTCTAGTAACTCGACTAATAATTTCGTACAGGACGGAGATGAATGCCAAACCCACAAGACAGAAAACATAGGCCTATATAATTTCCCAGACGAATATAATGCAACATAAATACGTTAGGTATTCTTCATCGAACGCCGTCGATTGACGATAGATAACGAATAGACAAGTATTCGTAAAAACAGAGCGATTTAGAAAACTTCATTTTTACACTACTTCGAACACACCTGCAATTTTCTTGAATCGACCAACGATAGGCGTTGTACAAGAATTAGCAGTTGATTCGAAATCGTAACACTACATTTTTTCGTATTCGCAGCTAAAATTCATCAAAAATGAAAAAACAACAAGCAATTTTAGTTTGTAAGTGGACGCGCGTGCTTCAAAATGATGAAATGCTTAGTTAAAGAGAATGAGTTTGTTCAATTAAATCGCTAAAAAGCTTCCAACAAAACAGAACTTACAAATGATGGTAAATTAAGTAGTAACTTACAACGATTTAGATCATGATATCGAAGCAAACGATACGAAGTGAGAAGAAACGAAATCAAATTACAAGCTAATAAATGATGAACATTATCAAATAAAACAAATTCTCAAAATCTTTCAATATAAGGTAGAGAATGGAAGATTTTTCGAAGAATTATCGATGAAATATTTGACGTGTTACATTCTCAGCAACGATTATCAAATTCTTGAGCCACATTTATACGAGAGGAACAATGAACGAAGAGTAAGTTATATGACAGAGATTAGAGAAACAGAAATTATAGCAGGAACAATCGAATTTGGTCCTTGATCCATGGCTAGAATAACGTATTTAAACCCTACCTATCTACTGGTCGATTTTTTCTTTGAATGTTTATTCTCTGATAATTTATTCAAAATTTATCATATTTCATTTGTTGAAATTAAAATATCAATTCATAATTGGAATTTATAAGCAGTGAACTTCGTTGAAAAACATCATCGATACATCTATTGAAACTCAAGTTCATCTTTACCGGTATGCTGTATTGTACTCGACAAAATACGTACAGAACCCAAGAAGACCATTTAAGTAGCAATATCTGGGATAATAGAAAGAAATCAAGAATTCTAAATCAGTATCCGAAATTCACGAATTATCTTACGTTCTTCTCAACGATATTTTATAATATTTCACATCTCGGCACGTTTGTATCTTAGCTTACAAGATGTTCCGGAAACAGGTCTAGCTATCGCACAAAATATTTCGCTAATAAAGCGGTATCTCCTGAAATATTCATTCAAAGAACCATCAAATCATACCAACACAACGGAATCTGTAAAGTAGCTCCGAATGATTCTAAGATGAAAAATCAAAAAATTACTCCGAGAAAATTTCATAAACAGAACTTACAGAAGCGAATGAAACAAGAAAATAAAGTACGAAGAAATCTCAAGTTGATACTCGCAAAACACGGTAATTTTTCCATCCAAAAGGAAAGTTTCAAGTATTCGTCTTTAAAACAGAGTAAAAGAAGCGATTGATAGATGAATTCACTACATTATTCAAAAATGTGATCAGAATACACGATATCTGGGATTGAACCATCGAATAATCGAATCTTCAAATCGAACTAAGTGTTCGTTGAACGAAGAAAATTCCCAGTGAGAATCTGATGAGTAAAACAGCGTGAATAATTCTATAAAAATAGAATCGCACAAAATGACAAAATTCAATCAATCATCAAGAACGAAACAGAGCATTCGAATAATGTAAATAAGGAGCTAGAACAATTTATGAACTACGATGTTCAACAGAACCTTCGTAAAATTGACAGAAAGTATCGGTTCCTGAATATCCTGCGTTAGTTTCAACTTCTATGTCACATTCTACAAAAGTTCGTTTGTATGATATAATCAACATTTTATCACCATGTTCCAAAACTGAACAGATCAAGATGATATCGCAGAGAAAGATACGAGTTTTGAGGAAAAATGATTTCATGTTCAATCCAATAAATGGTGATTCTCATGAAAGAGTAAAATCCTCAAAATCCGTTCATAGCAGGCGTTTGAAATATTAATCCTTGCCTGAGATTTTTCGAGGAATAATCAATTAAATACATTAGAACACGAAACATTTGATATGTTAACAGCAATGATTATTGAGTTCTTGAACCTTATTTATAGAAGAGGAACAATGATAAACGAAGGATAATGATTGAGAAAGGGAAATCATAGCGAGAACAAATGAATTCCTTCCGAATCCTGCTAACTTCGAAACTACTTTCTATCAATCGATCTAGGAACTACTCTCAAGTCTTTTATTGAGTTGCTTCAAAGTTATATCGAATTCAAATAAATTATTCTGAGACGAAATTTCGGGAAGGAAAAAAAATAATAAAATCAACTGAATAAACACGCAATTATCAAAATTTTCGCCCACCGTTCATGATTTGTTGAGTTTCTAATATGAAAAGGGTTGTACGGTTCAATAATAAGATCATAGACAGTGCTTTACAGCTTTATTCATTAAAAGAAAGAAAAATTTACGATAGATACTGAAGAACTTTGGAATAGGCCTAACTTAGAAAGATAACGCATATAATCGTGGCTAAATGTATACCCAAGAATATTCCACCGACTTACTAAGAAAAATGTTCAAGAACGAGCTCCATCCGAAAAAAAAACACAAACAAGCGAAGTGCAACTTATAATTTTTCAAGTGATTGTTCATCTTTAAAATTTTTTTACGCAAAATATGAGAAAAACATGAGGACCATCCAAAAATGTTTCAAATTTAAAGTTGTGATATCGACATAACACCACTTTTCTACCTTTTTTCATGAATGAAAACAAAATAAAAACTCTAATGTGGACCAAATAGAATATTTTGGAAAAACGCGAGATCATTCAAAGTTCTTTAATTTACGGTGAATAATTCACATTATTCAGAATGTGGAATCAAATCACGTAAAATTCTATTCTCGTTATCCCTCGTGATACATGAAACTTTTTTTTAATGTCTCACTAATCGAAATCGTAGGTAAGTAAACAGAACCCGACAATTTATCCATTACGTCGAGGAGAAAGAATTCTGATGGAGAAAAAGGGATACAATCTACTTGAATGGGCATTGGGAGACATTTCATTAAATATTTTGCTTTGAAACTATTGAATTGATTATTGACAATTTTCGTCAGGACAGGTTCTTCAACTTATATTGGATTGATAGTAGTCGGAAATTTTGAATTGATGCTACATTTCAAACTTGAAGCTTTTTAACAGAATGAAAAAAGGTTGCATCCATATCTTCATTTTTTCTCTCTCATATCGACTCGAGGGCAGAAGAAGTAATTCTTAAAAAGCTCTAGAGAATTGAGCTAATTCATTTATCAAATGAGAAGAGAACTATTGGGCTAAGAAATACCAGCAGTATCCAACTAATTAGCCTACACGCAGAAAAAATTATCAAGATGGTTCTCACAAACTTTTCTCTAGAAAGGAAAGAGATCTAGTCTCGTACAATACCTATGCATTATGCTGAATTTTTTTGAAATGATACTTCTTCATCAATTAAAAATATTTTCGGCTCTAAATTATTGACATATTTTTCAATCTACATTCCTTTTTTCTTTCGAAATAAGGTAAATAGTTGGGTAATTTTGAGAATTTTTTACTTTGTTTTTTTGAATCATGTAAGAATAGAGTGAAAAAATGAAAACGAAGAACCAATATCGAACTTCGGACTCGAGTAAAATTCGAGCATGATTTTCTAACAGTGGAACATCATTTATCAAATTGTCATTTATAAGTAAAAATGCAAACACAATAATGAAATTTTTGCCAACAAAAACCTAGGGAAATATTCAAGAAGCCAAGAAGAGAGTTGAAATTCTAATTCTCACCGGAATTGAGAAATTGGTCGAAACTCGTTTTCACTAGTTATCAACTAATTTTTTCAAAAGATTTGTCCTGGGGATGACAACTTTCCTAAGCAAAAAAAAAAAAAAACTTCTAACGTAGAGGAAACAAAAGTTGAAGATTTGGAAGATCAGATTTTCAAATTAGCATTCATATTTCACCGATGAATAAATCTCATAATGATCATAAATTTGTTACATTGAATAAAACCTTCGGAAAATTACAGCTTAATTTCCACAAAAATTTCAACTCCTGAGAACTTCGTTAATGATGGATAAAATTCAATCTGAATTCCAACAAAGATAAACGATTAGGTGACAAAATATCTAGTACAATACCAATGAAAAACAGTACAACAAATGAAACTACGTACACGAGTAGTTTGTTGGCAAAAAGACCGAAATTCACAATTTTCACTTTCGACTTACGTCGGTTTGTTGATAAACTCGACGTTCAATTTATTAAGAAGTCTCTTACGTCAAAGCTTGATGAAAATTACAAAACATATGTAGCAGGGAACTTCGGGGAGTAGATCTATTTTTTTCTCGCTTCTTACGTACATCAAAGAGTGGAACATAACTCAAGCCCAAAGTTTGACCAAGAATTTCGAGAATACAATTTTTTTCAGTCACTCCACTTAAGTATTCCATTTGAATAACACTATTATTAGAGAAACGGTTTCGTATCAATAGAAAATTCACCTGAACAAAGAATTATTGATTAATTTTTGTAGGTACGTCTTTAAGAAGGTGAGAAACACTAAAAATAACGAATTCGAAGCTATGTTTGTGTGATGTTCCTCCGTTATAATTTGGGATACTTCATATGATGGTTTGAATAAAATAAATCATACGGAATCAATATCCATCATTCAGTTTTAATCATAACCGCACATCGAACGGCTTGCAAGAAATTTACAGTTCTCAACTTGGATTCTCGCAATGAAGTTTGCAAGAAATTCTCCCGAACCTGATTTTCTAGTTCGGGATTACGTCCACATTAACAGTATTGCCGTTTGGTTATGAAAATATATAAGTATACATGAGGATGACGAAAAAATCTCCCGGCCTGAGCGGGAATCGAACCCACGATCTTTCGATATCATGCCGATTATTTCCTCTTCCCTCCTGATCTATAATAATTAGTGAACGTTCGCAATAATCAACATCCCTCAGAACAAAGAAGTTACATATTCACAGAGGAAAGGTAATACAATATGTACTTTTCTCATGGCCAATGCATTTTTCCAAAAATCATGTACTTACGCATTAGTTTTCGAAAGATTCGGATCGCTTGTTTTCCTCCTATCTCTAATCGGTCTCTGTAAAAAACAACATGGAGTTAGAACTCTTGAATAGAACATAGGTACATATAAAAAATAAGTATACTACTGCAAGCCCAGAAGAACTAGATACTGCATTCATATTTTTTCATAGCTGGAGGGATGGTATTTCAAATTTTAAAAAAAGACGAGCGCTCGTTACAAAAATACGACAAATTTAAGGTAGGCATTTTTTTCTTTTTAGTTTCCAACATTTAGAACCTACTCAATTTTCATCCTCCCAACGCAATGTTATATAAGTCGTACAGTGCACCTGTTGCTTATCAAAACCAGCACCAATTTTGATGGCTTACTCGGCGTCGTAATTACGATGTAAATTTAATTTTTTTCTTTCACATCGATTCTTTTTGCCGAAAAACTAGCACTTACACTTAATGCACGCGCAGGTTGGCGTTTCTTTATATTTCATTCATTATCGTATTACGAATATTATATTATAAATTCTTTTATTTTTTTTTTTTGCGGCCCAAATCGACGAAGAAACGTTTCAGAATCCTTTTTACAGAGCATGCCACAGTATTTTTGCAAATCAATTTCTCGCGCGTGATTCTGTATACGTACACGAGCAAAATTCTACACAACTGTATAAAATTATTCATTATTCTTGACGATATAGTGTTCGATAACCAACAGCGCCTGCAAATAGGTCTGAGGTAAACGAAAAATACGTGTACACCCGAATAATTGCATCGAAATAAACTCGCATTTGAAATTTTCAGAATTACATTCGATGAAAATGAACTACGTTTCATATCGAAAACATTGGTGATTTGTATTCTGTATTTGAATATTCTCTCGAAAGTTGTACACGAAGTTCTTTCACGTAGCGAGAAGAAGAAAAAAGACTAATTTTTATGCAGTTTTCACAGCGTACGACGTTTCTCTCGAATCGTCAAAAGAGTGTGAAATAAGCGCGTGACACAGAATTTGAAACTCATATTCACCTTTTGAGATATTCGCTCTTTGTAGCTCTCTGATCTATTTATAACGGCGGAAGATGATTTGCCACGCTGATACTGATTATGCGGTGCTCTGTAAGAATAAAAGAAAATATAATTAGTTAGTTTCTAATTTTCGATATTCGAGTGCAACGCAGTAAACTTTGACTATGCGCTGTGAAAGAAAATACATAAAATTTGATAAAAAGATGATCATTTTCATTATTTATGGTCGACCTTATCTTTTACGAGTGGAGTACAGAAAAAAAAAAAAAATCAGCGGAAAATTTCATGGTTACAGCAGATTAAAATCCTAAAGCAAAAGCTAAGCGTCACGAGCTGTTCACAGAGTTCGAAAAAGTTTTACACCATACAGAAGTTACGCGATATTCATGAACTTTTACATGGTACAGCATTAATTAAACGAGAGCGAGCTGTATACGCTCAAATTGAAATCACACACGAAACTTTCTCTTTATTTCCACGGTGCGAAAGAAATTTCAAGAACTACAGAAAGACCTTCTAGTGCAGAAAATTTTGAATAAAATTTCTAACGATTCTAGACACATGTTTGTAAAACTTAGTTGAGCTAAACTCTCCCTAAAGACGTCAGAAAATAAGGTAAATAATGATCTTTCTAGGTTCTCTCCTTGGTTCGACTAATTTCGTGCTTCGGTACCTTGATTCACGCAATTACGGTACATATTTTTCGAAAATATGAAGCAGTTGAACGATGTCTTTAGCAAGATGGGAATTTGAAGTTTATTCAGACAACGACGCGGCTGCCTATTCATATTTTTACGCCTCCAGAAAATTTCTTTCTTACAGGTAAACAAACTAATGAACGTCACGTGCTAAAATTATACGTTCAGCAGCACAAGTGCTGAATTATATTGAATGCATTTGTGACACTAAGCATACCGGAGGAAGTTAAGAGTGTCGATCCTGAATTATTGGACAGGGGAGAAAAGGCTCGACAGAGGATAAGAAATGATTTTCTGAAGTTTGGAAAATGGGAGGCGGATGATTTCTCAGAATGGTAGTAATAGCATGAGGGTGGAGTGCAAGGGAGCTCAGGGAGAAGGAAGGATTGGGTTAGTGCTCTGACTGTATTTCTTTACAGCGTGAGTAACTGTGTATTGAAGAGGACTAAATGATTAGGGATTTTTGACTAAGCTTAGTTCATCGAGGGGTAAAGAGGGCCAAAAGTTGTACCACGTGAAAGATAATAAGGATTTGGCTCATAAGCCAAGGAAGGGAGACAGTGATTGGGGAGGCGAGCGAGACGTGCTTGGTTGCTAGGTCCACCGCGTCGCATTCCGAGAGGCCAGCATGACCAACTAAAGATAGAGATCTTTGGTCGTGCAGGAGAATAAGAAAGCGCTGGACGATAGGGTTGAAAAAATAGCGGTTTTGTATGGCCTGAAAAGAGGAACGAGGTTGGAGAAGAGAGGAAATTTACGAGAAAAAGAAAGGAGCGAGAGGTGAGTGAGGCAGTAATAAACGACAGATAGTTTAGCAGAAAACTCCTCACCGTAACACATTCTGGTCAGACGAGAAAAGTTTCGGAGAAATGTTCTAGCGGAGCCCAAATAGATCTTTTTATGGTTGCTCAATCCAGCAACCAGTTCAGACCAAATACTTTTAGATAGCGGATAAAGGCACAGTAAAGACATCGACCAGCTTCAACCTCTTTGGGATGTCACCAACATCCGTGGCTTCATTTGTTCGTGATGTCATCAAATTACAAAATTCAATTTCTTCTTTCATCTTTCTTTCTCGAATTTGATCACTGGATTACGTCGAGGATTCCATGGTCCATCAGCGGAAAGGAAGCAGAAGTCTAGTACAGTCTAGGAGTACATTGTAACCTAGGCCTAGTTTGAGCCGAGTATATAATGTACCATAGGCATGTGCTAGGCCTAGTTTAAAGTTGGTACAGCTTAATTAAGCCTAAATTGAAACTAAAAAAAAGTAAATTTCTCTACGCATATCCTCCAGCGTGCTATCAACAGATCGATCTTGATCGTATCGAAATATCGATTGCATACTGAGCTCCTTCCGCTCGTTCGTCCCTATACAAATTATCCACAAATTTTAAGCTACTAGCTTTCGTAAACTCACTCGCGTCGCTCATTCGCCCTCGTTCTCTTTCTAGTGTAAGAAGCCAACTAGACAACTAGATAATCCGGATCAAGTTAGATTCCAAACAAATTTTTGGGGCGCGGGGGGGGGGAGGAGGGAGCAGTCAATTCGGACTTCGACTCGCAGATTTCCGTTCGATGGTTGAGGAGCCGGTCAAGACTTGAAAATCCACGGATTCTTTAACGGAGTTGAACGAGGCGAGGCAGGGAACCTGCATTATGAGTCTTAAGGTGTTTGAAACGTTGCATATTTGGCTCATGGAAGGGGCTAATTCATATGACGTGTGAAGCATTGCATATCTACTTGGCTAAGGGGCTACACAGACTTCAGAGATTATGATAGGAAGGGAGTTGGGACATTTTAGACCTCCTGAGTTCTTCCGGCCGGTTGGTCTCTCAAAAGAAACCTGTGTAAAACAGATTCTCTTTTGAAAGAGGAAACCCAGTCACAAACACGCCAATTTCCGACAGCGGATGAGGCACAGTAGAGATATCAAGCCGAAAAAACATTCTGGTGACGTCATCATCATCCGTCAAAACTTAGTACGTCATCAGCTTAAATTTGCCTGTGAGGTCATCGAGACTATTACATCATTTTCATCCGGAATTTCATTAGTTCATGACGTCATTGGCTTGCTTCTGACTATGACGTCATCAGATCTGCTACATCATGAGACTAAATTTCTTGTGAAATCATCAAGCTTGTTACGTCATCGCCACCCATGACGTCATTAGTTTGTGACACTATCAGTTCGACTTTGCCAGTGATGTCATCAAGCTTGTGACATCATTACCATCCCGAAAGTCATTAGTTTGAGACGTCATCAGGTTAAACTTGCATTTGATGCCATCAAGCTTGCAACGTCATGAGCCAACTTTTACTTGTGCCGTAATCAAGCTTGTGACGTCTTTACTATCGATGAGATCATTACCATCTGTAACGTCATAAGTTCATGACGTCATCAGATTGAGTTTGCATGCAACGTCATCAAGCCTGTTACGTCATCAGCCTAAATTTTCTTGAAAAGTTGTCAAGCTTGTGACGTCATTACTATGTGACACCGTCATTAGCATGTGACACCATCAGTTTGACTTTTCCTGTGATGTCATCAAGCATGAGACATCATTATCATAAAGAACGCCTTTAGTTTTCAACGTCATCAGTCCAAACTTGCATGGCATGTCATCAAGCTTTTGACTTCATGAGCCAACCTTTGCTTCTTATGTCATCATGCTTACTACTTCATTACTATCTGCGACGTCATCAGCTTGAATTTGTATACAACGTCATCAAGCTTGTTACATCATTAGCCGAAATTTTCTTGTCAAGCCATCAAGCTTGTAACGTCATTACCACCCATGACGTCATCAGCTCAACTTTACTCGTGATGTCATCCAGCTTTTGAGGTCAACACCATCCAGAACGTCATTAGTTTGTGACGTCATCAGTTTGAACAACGTACATATGATATCGTCAAGCTGGTGACGTCATCAGCTTAACTTTACTTGTGATGTCATCAAGCTTTTGAAGTCAACACCATCCAGAACGTCATAGGTTTGTGACGTCATCAGTTCGAACGTACATGTGATGTCATCAAGCTTGTGACGTCATTACTTTGCGTCGTCATCAACATGCCTCCTTTAACAGAGGCCTGGCATAATCTAGTAATTGTACGCTTCGCCTAGTTTACGCCCAGTACAGTCTAGCATTAGTATGGCGTAGCATAGGCGTGGGTTAGGCATAATTTAAATCCAGTAGCCTAAAATAGTATGCTAGGACAGGAAACTCAAACTCAGACTCGCAGATTTTGGGATCAGGTCGAGGGTTCGAGGATTCGGAGCCCATCAACGAGAGAGAGAGGGGAACTCGGATTTGCGGATTTCCAATGGTGGAGTGGGGTGCCAGTCGAGACATTGAAAATGTTAGCATACAAAGAACGAGTTTTTCATACAAAAAAGCGAGACTTCTCTATCCATACAGAAGGCATGGCCAGTTTTGGAATCCAATTCGGAACCATCGGTGTAAAGAGTAGGTTGTGAGAAGGAAAATGGCGTCGATGAGTTTAATGTGGATTATGTTGGGCGATTTCGGGACGTCAGCCAAGTCGAAAAGAATGTGAGGCGTCGGGGATGTTTAGAGAGGGGTGGGTGAGTAGAAAAGGAGAAGGGGCTTCTTGAGACAACTGCCTACATGGAAATCTAATTTCATTGCTGTTTATTTGGATGGGTGCCACAGACAGATACATGAACCTTTTACATGGCACCCCTTACATGCATAGTAAAAATAAGCAGTTGACAAGGTATACAAAAAAATATTGTTCCCTCACCTTCCCAACTTCTACCACAGCACGCTGATGAATTCCTTTTCGAGCTTGCCTCGCTCCAAATAAAAAATATCTAGGTCATTGTCCTTGACACTCAGAGACTTCCACAACCTTCCTGCCATGTTGAGAATACTATGTTGGGAGGGTTTCTGTCCCTGTATTCACAGGGCGAAAGCGACCTTTGCGAGCCCTAGGCACGCTTGTGGATCGTCAAGGAATACACTTACAAACGACGCGATCGATATCGCTGTTGTATTATTCATGGAAAGAAGTAGTGAGTTTCGGAGGCAAAGAAAAGGAGAAACATTGGAGCGCTGAGAAAACTGTGCCGCAGACGCATCAAAATTGGCGGTAAGCGAAATTGTAGAGGAGGAATACCATAGGCTGAGCATGGAGCAGCAGATTGTATTCGGTGGGGAAATGACCCTTTTCTGTTGAGAAGTCACATTTCTAAAATTCATGCAAAGAAGATGACTTTGATGAATTTGGTGAGATCCAAGTGACAAAAACTACGATAAAAAAACCTGAAAAAACTACAACGTTCAAATTATCCTCCTTACGTTAGATTAAACTTCCACGCTGTCAGCCAACATGACTTGAGAATGCGTCACGATTATCTCACATACAGAAATCTACTTTACATATTTTGCTTCTCTCCTTCTAATATTCCAACTCATTCGTCTCTCAATGAGCTCACTAATTCAGTCCCTCGATAGCAGCAAATCCCAGGAAATGACATCCAATTTTCGTAATACGATATTTTACTACGCTGCGAAAGCGGTATTAAATAATAAAATAATCTACAACGTATACGAATTTTCTTTTTTTCCTCCTTTCTTCCATCGAAGCAAAGATGAATACGCTTCTTGTTCGCTTCGGTCCGCGTGCATAATTCACACCACTCTGAGCAAAGCGTAACGATATTTCATGCGCCCTAAAAGTACGGCGAGAAGTCACGATGAAATATCGAAATTTTCTTATTATCAAGAACTCGACGGTTGGTATTATTAGTCTTCTTCCTATTCAATATGAGATACAGGTAGACGAGTCCCACACCTATACATATAACCCTGCGAAAAAGCGATGAGCAAATTAGGTATAAATAGACAGCAGTCAGAACATCACTTATAGTTGTTGTAGTGCATATAAAGTCACGACATTTGCGATATCCGGGCGAGTGTAGTAAACTATATACAGTATTCTTGTGACCTTGCGAACGTGTTGACATTTTTCGCATAACAAAAGAGCACCTACGCATACAATTTTAATGATACGCATCCCTCGAAATCGGAGGCCAGTTATCGAATAATTTTTTCATTTTCTTCGGAACGAGGCGAAATTCACTTCGGTATGAATGATGGTATTTGTTGGTTCCATTTTTATTGCGAGTCGCGGACAGTATATTTGGTGCTCGAAAATGGGAGAATTCAACTGGAAGACGACGAAAAATCCCGATAACGATGACCTCACAAACGTACGAAATTCTTCCAGGCCCTTAAAAAAAGCCATAAATCTATTTTATGGACGGAAATTTCGGGTATCATTTGGTGACAATTTTTTTTTGAACCGCTTCATCAAAGTTCTTGAAGTAAGGAAACTATGGATTTTGTCAGTTGGTATCCTAGGGTTACTTATGAACTGACAAAGTCTCTAAAAGCTTAAAATAGTTTAATTAGATAATTACGTGCCATTGATCGGAATTCATAAACAGATTGAATGCTTTAAAGCCACTGATTAATGCTTGGAATCAACCTTTCCCTATGGCTAGAGAGATTTTTCAAATTCTATACAGTAATGTCGTAAACCTCTGAGAAACTAAGACTCTTGGCAAGTTTACAGATGACGGAAAACTGCGAAGAAGACGTCTTTCAAACTTTTGCCCGCCCTAGTTAAGGTAGTCAGCTTTTATCACTGAGACATACGTCACATTTTAAATATAAGTAGTCTTGTATGCTTACTCCTGAAGCCGAAGTTCTCTGCAATCTAGATCTAGGTCATCCGGAGTCTCACCTTGACCTTTTTAATGTCTTTGCCGGCACCCCAGCATCTTATTCAACTATTAGTAATCCGCGACGCCGAATTACTCGTCGTCAGTGATGGACTAAGAATGTCGAACCCTCAACCCAATCTAGAAATCTGCGAGACCGAGTTCCAGTTTCCGTCCCCTTCCCTCTCTAAACGACTTTTTGCAGGTGATTTTGGTGGCTCCCTCGTTTCTGCAAATCTTGAACAAACTTTGAGGGAGATGGAAATACAAAGGCACGTAACGATTCACAAGCCGTACACTCTACCTCACCCTCGATCTAGTCTCCTCGTGGATTTCCTTTCTCTAGCGAAACATGCCTTCTGCTCATCTTCCATAGAAGTACTTGCAGATCATTCTCCAATCCTCCACTTAATTCCTTCGCCTTACCTTCGATTCCGAATGGCCCTAAATTCCCTACATCAAACTATTAAAAGAAAAACGACTAAACTCACTGAATGTCTTTGAATTGCAGTCTCAAGCTCCTCCTTCAGCTATACAATTCTCTAGTCTAGATAATCCACTCCCCCAATTTACTGATGACAAATTTCCTCTCAAGTTTCAGTGACCGACTAACTCGAACAAGAATGCGGCCCGTGAAATAAAAATGACGTCACTTAGGTAAACAAAGTTCTTCGAAAATTTTACCAAATACTTCTGATTACGAATCGTTATTTTTGTTGAGGCGCGACACGAAGATTATACACTAATTATAAGGTGCATATTCGTCGAAGTGACGAATACGTAGATGTGAACGCGATAAACTTTTCGAACGCTCTGCTCACATGTACACGCCAAAGTCATCGTTCTGTTCTAGGTATCTTATTCAAAAAATTGAGACAAATTTGTGTACAACTACCTCGTGTCGTCATATCTTTTCTGAGTAAATCTTTCTTGGCACAGCCCATTCTCTATTTTATTTCGTTCTCGAGTGAGACGACACTTTTCTTTCTCCTCGTAAACCTCAAGCCGTTCGTCTACACGTATGATTGTTTACTCGCGATTCAATAAACTTTGCTACCTCGTCGAGAATGATTCACCCGTGTACATTCAACATTCCCCACTCATCATTATTATAATCATTTTTCACTTTTCGTAGATTACGAATGACTTCAACTACGCGCGATACATGCATTTTAAAAACTACTGCACGTACTCGACCTCTACTTCACATCGATATTTTCACCGAACGAAGGGGGTTCGAAGAGGAAAAGTAACTCGAACATTGTGCCACCATCCCCAACCGCGATTGATTCACCCTGGCACGAAACGCGATGAAAACCTTTCATTAACAGTTTCGTGGTGTATAATGCCTTATGAAATTCTTCATTTATTTAGACGATGCATGTCCATTATCTGTCATTCTATCTTCTAGATGGGCGGGGAAAATGGGAAAATATTCATTTCCGTATCACCTGTCCTCGTTCGACGACGACGCCTCGGCGCAAATACCATCATTCTTTCCGGCGGTGTAAAAAAAAAAATATGAAACGACGAACCATTAATTTTCATTCCTAATTCAATTTAGCTAGTCTTCGTGAATACAAATCGATAATACTCGTAGGATAAACTTTTTCTTTCTGTTTTATAACCCATCGTATATACAGCGAGCGCAATGAAAATAAACTTGGCGTCCGCAGACGTTCTTCCACCACCGCAGACAGGAAAGAGAGCGTACGAGTTATTGTCCTACATTACAACTTTTATTGCATTGTGCACTTCTCCCTTTTTTCCTTTCTTTCTTTTGTACCGCTCCGTCACAATTTTTACTTTCTTCTACGGCGATGTTACCTCGCAGATTTGGGAGTTCTAACCTCCCCTATAAATATAAGCTGTGCTCGAGCATGTTCGGGACTCTTCTTCGCAATTTTATGAGCCCTTCAATTCAAGACCATTGAGTTCACAAGACAGGCCGCAAACCACGGACCGTCCTATCTCATCATGATGAGGTCGCGTCCCTGGATTACTCCTGAAGTAGATCAAAGGTCGATGAGAATCAGGGGCGCGGCTTTCGGTTTTCAACAGGAAACCGGAAGTTTTTCGAAAAATTCGCCGTACAACGATTCCGCGTCGTGTCCAGCAAAAACCAAAATGGTTCAAGCCCCCCTCCCCTTCCCTCCCCATACATAGATCGAAGGTTGGAGTTGAAAGAATTACGACTGTCGAACAATAACTTCTTCCAAGTCTCCTCCTGTCACATATTACGCCAAGGGACTTCAAAAAAAAATTCGACTTCCGAGCTACAGGTTTCCGACTTTTGGAAAAGTCAGGAAATTTTGAAATTCTGGAAAGGTCAGAGAAAAGTCAAGGAATTTTGGAAATTTTCTGGAAGAGTAGCACGGATGGCCAAATTAACATAGATTCACTTCCTTACTATGGTATGCTACAGAAGTTAATTCCAGAACCATAAGATGAACAAAATAATCAGCAATCAACTGAACCCTCGTCTCTTTGTTTTTAGGATTTTGTTGAAAAAATTTTCAGTTTCGAACTTCGCCGTGGGTTGGAATACAGGGAACTATTTCTGGAAAAGTGAGGGAATTTCATGATTCAAAAAAAGTGAGACCCAATTACATGATAGAAAAAAGGCATAGAAAAATTTCGAATTTCAACCCTGTGACGTCACGACCTGATGACGTGATAAGTAGGTGAAAACTTTCGAAGTCCCAGGAACTTTTAAAAATTTGGACTTTTCATCCTATGACCTCAAGGTCTAATGATATGTCATTATTCAATAAGATTATTCCAAGTCCCAGGGACTTGAAAAATGACTTCGAAAAATTTCGTCTTTTGATTCCATGACGTCATGATCTGACGACGTCAAAGTGGTCTGTGTTAGACCTTGGCAAAAAATGGTCCAAATTCCCTCCTATCATATAACTCAAAAAGAGCTAAGAAAATGGACGATCTGTGTGTTAATAGGCGACCTAAATGAGTGGATGAACCGAGACAATAGTCAGCTAAACCTTCATCCGACGCAGGTGTCAAGTGGTCATGGATGCTTCATCGAGTACCTTCATGAGAAGTTGAGGAAAGATGGGCAGACAAGGAGTTCGCATTGCGATCAAGAGCAGGATGATGGATTATAGCACACTTTGGGTTTGAGGGGTGGAAGCGTGAACGGCGCTAGCTTGGTCGGTATCTGCAAGAGATTGAGGTCGATGAAGCGCTTGCTCCGATTAGCTTGGTAGGCATCTAACAAAATTCTCAAGAAACATGGAACCAGATTCCTGCACTCGCAGCCACAACCAGGAGAAAGAAGATGAGCACGGAATGGAATGGGCAAATGCATAGCTAAAAGCTAGATGATACTCTGCATGAAAAAGATCAAGCATAAGTACATGAAAACAGAAGAAGAGACTCCAACAACAATTTAGGTTCAAATTGTGCTCATTACATTCTTCTCATATTGAACTTATAACCGAAAAGGTCGATAACATTGTTGGAGGAAACAAAATTACTCCATAATGGAGGAAAGGAGGGCAACACATGTGACACAAGAAATACGAGCATAATGTTTGAAGAGGAAGCAGAAGCAGTTTCAAGGTCACAGAGAAAGAAACACCAAAAGTAGATCAAGGCCACTCATGACGTCATAAGCTTATTGTTGTGACGTAAATTCGTCTCGAAAATTTCAGATTGACACCCAGCCTCAAGAAATGTCCACATCAAATAAGTAACAGCGAATATAAGAAAAATAAAACTGAAAACGACGACTTTTATTACCACTATCGAAAGTTTTATTCGAGACGTTTCGGTACCATCGGGTATCATCTTTAGACACTTATTCTCGAATAAAAATTTCAATGGTGGTAATAAAACCCCTCGTCTTCTGTTTTCTTTTCCTTGATTCGAATAACCACAAACGAAAATCTTTTCGCCACTCTTTGGCTGGACATTCTTACGAGACCAGTGATCTATAAGATAGAAATGTTTTAAGAGCTCCACGTTTTGGAGGCACTCAGTAGAGTTCCCTTTCTGCATGGACCTAACGCCCCAAACAGTTCAGAATAATTTCTTAAATAATTTGGTAGTAAGTAACAAATATTGATAATCTCGCTATTATCACGAGTTCATTTCCGACCCATGTATGTCTTAGGGCTGGGGGTTCGAGTCACGAGCGGATGACGCCATTAGTAACCTTGATTTTCTTCAGGGATGTAGAACATTTCGACCTCTGCTTCTTCGAGACCTGTATCCTTAGCGTCCACTGAACTCGGTCCGACAAACAGTGCACTAGGTCTGACTTATAGTATACACTAGGCTATACTGGACCCAACTGACAGTATTTTCTCTAGCTAGGAAAAAGCACGTCGGAAGTTAAGTCAACCCACCTTTCGTTTTCTAGGTGAGGAAATTGAGACCAAGAAGAAGATGAAGTATCTAGGTTTGACTTAACGCTGAGCTTCAGGCACCATTTCCTGATAGCAGCGGAAAAGACGGGCAGGGTAGTTGCATACCTTGGCCGCCTGAAGCGGAACCTAGGAGGGCTGAGAGAAGCCAGAGAAAGGATCATCATGAGCACTGCCACATCAATCCTCCTATATGGTGCCTCAGTATGGGCCGAGTCAATGAAAATGCCTTACCGAAGAAGGGAGATGGTGAATATCCAGCTAAGTGCTGCGCTACGGTGTTAGTTAGTGCTTACCGCACTGTCTCGGCGGAGGCTCTTTGCGTATTAGCAAGTTCACCACCAATCGAGCTCAATGCTGAGGAGAGGACGGTTGTGTTCAGAGCAAAAAAGACAACGTCTCAGGGTTGAGCAGGAGGCCAAGCGCTCCTTGCTTGAGAAATGGAAAGTAAGAATTGCCCAGATTGAGTTGGGCAAGTGGACAACCGGTGTGTTAACACGCGACCTTGATAAGTGGATGAACCGACACCATGGTCAGCTAAACTTTCACCTGACGCAGGTGTTTAGCGGCCATGGCTGCTTCAACAAGTACTTTTGCGAGAAGCTAAGGAAAGTTGAGAAGGCAACGTGTTCACATTGCGACCAAGGGCGGGATGATGAACCAGAGCACACCTTATTTGAGTGCGAGGCGTGGAGGCGTGAGCGGGACAAGCTCAGTTGGTCTCTTCAAGAGATCGGGGTAGATGAAGCGCTTTTTCCGAGTAGTCTAGTATCCACCATGCTAGGTTCCAAAGTGTCTGCATTTGCAGCCACCGTCATGAAGAAGAAAATGGACCCGGGAATGGAATGTGTTACTCGACACCTGTGTACCATCAACATCCAGACATGCAGGAAGAAGAGGAAGATCACCCCTGCAGAGAAGGAAGAAAATAAAGAGAAGCCAACAGCAATCCAGTGTATTATCCAAGATAGTGGTGGTAGTGGTGTTGTTGTGTGTTCTAGTGTTTTCCGCGTGCCAGGGGAGCACTGCAACTAGGCGGTTGCCAAAGTAGCCTGGCGGTTGCCGAGTAGAAGAGAGGGTTCGCCGAGGAGATTCTTCCAACACTGACGTTACATTCGAAAGGGTCGATTCCCGAACCGAAAGAAACAAAATCAAATGCATAAGCAACCCGCACCTACTCCACCATGGAGGACGGGACGGCGCTGCACATGCAACATAAGTGAACTAGGAAACAGGCTAGATCATACGGGTACGTTGGCTTGCCATCCAATTGCATAGCAGGCTTCAAATCAATATATCAACATCGGTAGTTGGATTTTGACACAGAATTATCATGATCGCCCAGAGGCTTGTTTGCCCTCTTCACAAACCCAACTTAGATTACATGAAGAGAAGACAGACATATCCATAATTTAATGTTCCCCGGAAGTAAAGTTTTCTGTCCGCAAATCGAATGGTACGATGTAAACCATTCCCCGAACCGCTTCCTCCTCTTCTAATCAATTTCCACAGATGAAAGCGGTTCGGGGTTTGTTTACATTGTGCCATTATATTTGCGGACAGACTTCTGGCTTCCCCCCTCTCTCCTCCCATAAGATAGTTTCACCAAATATCTTTTTCTACTACCGAATTGCTATGTTTATGCTGGGGAACTGCTCTGTTTCGGCCTGGTTTGTCGGCGGGATGAAAGGAAGACGAAGAAAAAGAGGTTTGGTCCAAACAGAGGAGGATTCCAGTTTTTTTCAGCATTGAAATCAATTGGACGCCGCCCATGTGACCGACACGAAAAACGATCTTTTCATTCAATCGTGGAAAATTTCTTCATTCACAAACGACCACCGGAAATTTTATAGCTCAAGGTGAAAGAAGTCCCACATCTGTAAATTTTTCCCATCTTCTTTATCATTCTTCTTTTCAAGGTCGATACCTATTGGAAAATTTTCATACTTCATTCAGCTCGAGTATCTCAAAATAGTCTGAAGTCTCTTCCGGATATTTCGTCATATTTCTTCACCTTTTTCCGCGAACTTTTTCGCTTCTGAAAAGTTTCCTAATATTTTATCACTTTTCACATTTACCAGCGAGAAAAAAATTCAATGCCGCGGTATCGGGTACTTCTCTTCATCCAAAATTTAGTACAGAAATTGTTTACGCCTCAAGATCTTTCGAACTTTCAACCGAGAGATAAAATGATAAACTCTTTTTTCACTCAAATACGTTCGAAAGGACGCAAGCCACAGCGTTTGATTCTCGACTCGTTCCAGGTTTCGCCTAGCTGCATAAACTGGACCGATCGTTTTTCAACCAGAAACTTGACGAGTCAACTGTCGAGTCAAATTAGCAATTGTTAATTCAATATTCGTTATCGTGTCAGAGCGCAGATAAAGCTGCACCGCGTACTCATAAGCGTTTCACGAGACATCGTGATGATATATTCGTGAGTATATATAAGTAGATAAATTAATTAATTAACCCGACTGAAGAAAGAACGGTCGAACCGGAAACTATTCGTACCAACATAGCATATTTAAACGCACTCGTAAAAGATACCCGAGACCGTATTCGAAATAATATAGCACTATATAATGCATTTTAATCTAGGTAATAATTCTAAACTATGTATCGCATAGAATAAACTTACAATTCGTGTAAAAAATTGCTCTCGCCATCACACTGTTTGTTCGTTAACTTTTCATCGGTCTCCTTTAAAGAATCCGTTACACTGTTTGCATTTGCATTCGTTCTGCTGCCTTTCGTAGCGCCCGATTTTTCGACTGCAAAAACACAAGAATAATAAAAACGTTATTCCGTTAATATTGATATAAATTTCGCTCGCGAACTTCTAACATTATTCGCCCTTGGCTCAAATTTAAGACAGCAAAACGCGAACCCGTTACCTCAAAAATAAACACATCGTAACCGCGTACACGCGTCAAACCTTTGTTTTATACATTGTCTATATACAATAGAAGTTTTAAATAAAAAATTGAAGTTCGCAACAAAAATTGACTTTTCCATCATTTTGCAATGATAAGCGAACAATACATGCGGTGGTAGGGGGAAGGAAAAAGTAAACATTTTCTATCGGTAGAACAGTTATTTTAGGATTTTTTTTTTTCTTTCTTCCACTAAACGATTAGAAAATGGAATTTCTGAGGGTTTATTTGTGGGCGAATACAAAAATAAAATTCTTCACGATATGAACGTACAGTTGTCTTGATAACAAATCTTCTAACCATGTATAGTCGCTAACGAAATCGAGCTTCTCAATTGAGAGACCAGACCAAATTTTTCATTTTTTTCCATTAAATCAACGAGCCTTGTAACTCTCGCTGAAGGCTAAAGGGTGAATATGAATTAGATGATGTTGTAGAGATGGAGATGGTTTATACACCTCTCCACTCCAATGAAAAAAAGTACGAGGAGTCAAGATCATGATATTGTCTTACTAATTGTGAATAAATAATTTCTTAGAAACAAAAAGTAATATGAATCCTTCAAATAAGTTAAATTTCTTCGTAAGGTCCTTATCTATTTTGTTCATGATCTTTGCTCCCTGTATTTGTTTTATTCAGAGCAAAGTGGCTGAACTGTGGTGGCAGAAATATTGTAACCTGATTGAGGTATGAAAAAAGTACATTATCTTTAAAGGGGAAAAATACAGCTTAATACCTTATTTGCGTTTTTCAGAGCCTTACATTAGCGCAATCTGTTGGTGCTCTGAATGGCGAATGAGATTCGACCAATCAGAGGATTTATGAACACCAGAACAAGCACTCTTGCCAATCATAATTTACTAATGACGTCAGAGGTCGTCTACTGTTTGATCGTCCTCGTTCATTTTCAATTTTTTGTCCTTAGTTCTCGTTTGTTCGCAAAGTTCGACACAATAATGACGAGTTTAGCGGATTTTTTCTCCGAACCAACGTGAAACCATTGGATGTTTCCAACTTCGAGCATATTAAATCAACACACTATGACGGGAGATGTAATAGGACTCCATCTTGTATAGGATTAAAACTTCAGCTGGTGGCTGCACTTTTATTCAAGTTCTGCATTTTGGCGCAAAATGACGTCATAAACGTACAGAAAAATGAATATAATGCTGACACCAGCTAGAGCAGTGATTCCCAACCTGGGGTCATAGGACCCTTTGGGGTCCGCAGAAGATCTGAAAATAATTTTATAATTTTTGTTTGAGAAAGAATATTATTCTAGAAGGCGTTTTGAACAAGATTTTACGATATTTTAGGGCAATTTTTTTAGCTCTGTGAGGGGGGGGGGGAGTCTCCAAATCCCCCCCCCCCCCTCCCCGTAAATACGCCTCTGATTAATAATACTATATGTGGCTGTTTCTATAACGGTCTGGTCAATTTCAAGTTTGATACATTGGTAGAAAGAAGATAAAATTTGCAATGAAATTAGCTTTTAAAAAGTGTTCTATGAGCAGTATTTCCAGAGATACCATCTGCTGAAGTTAGATTTTCAAAAAAGTGTGTTCGAAGAAAATTACGTATACAATTTAGTGCTTCAAAAGGTTACGTAACTTCGTAAAATTATTTGACTTCAAAATAAAAATTGATTTTATAATAGATAAAAGGTTCTTAGAGGTTGTAGACAGATGGATATCAAGCACTCAAGTTTTATACATAAGCTGAAAAAAAAATGAAGAAAAAACATTGAACCAATGTTGAGAAATAGCTCTTCAAAGTTATTGTCACAGATAAAAAGTTGAAGTACGTCACAGACAAACAACTACAAATGAATTCAATTTTTCAAGTTCTAGAGGCCCCATTCAATCTTGAAAACATCACCATGTGAAAGCTCATCCTTTTTTACATATAGACCCATTATAACCTCATTATATATGATTTTGACCCAACTTTCCATTATTGCAATTACTGAAAAATCAGGTTACCGACAAAGATACCCCTTTTTATAGAAACTGCCACATATTTTCATAGATTTTTTTCGTAGGGGGTCCACAAAAAAAAATAGAGCATTGAAAGGTCCAACATCTCCAAAAAGTTGTGAGCCACAGAGCAAGAGACTTATTCCTACAGAATATGGAGCCCTATCATATCTCCTTTTTTAGTGTCTTAATTGAGTGGACCCGCGAAGGAACGAGAAATGTGAAGCAAGAACACCGAGACTAACGAGCTTGAGAAAATGGAAACATCAGGATGAATAAGAATTAGTTGGTGTAGTAGAAATAGGTAGTTCAGAGTTGGTAGTTATTGTGCTGATATAATGATTTTCGCAAAATTAATTGAGAGGGAGAAAAAAAAAAACGGTGAAGTCGGTTGTTTTATGTTTTTGAGAGCTGGCTAGGCAAGAGAAGTGTTCAACAAATAGATGATAAGCCTTGCTGTAAAGGTATGAAATGGGTGAAAGGCTTATAAAGAAAGAAGAGAGGATGAGGCGGGTAAGGCCTATACTCGTGGCCTACTCGCAGATTACTCAGGATGATTCGTTTGCGTTTGGGAAAGCGATTTACGTAGATCAAGGAATTGGAGCTTCTTGAAGGATTAGGAGGACCAGAAGTGAAGCCAGGAGAAGAGTGGGAAGCAGTAATAGAATTGGAAGAAGAGGGATCAGTCGTGGCAGGTGGTCGATATGTCCCGGTCTCCACAGGAAAGAGATAAAGGATGAGCAGAATTTGACGAGTGCACCAAAATGAGGAATCTTCATACGATAAGATTAGCAGAGAGAAAGTAAGGATGAGAGAGAATCAAATAAAGACAGGAATTTACGGGCGGGGGGAGAAGAGGGAGAGAAGAGAGAAAGGCGCACGTGGATATAGCGGCACGTTTGAAGGTTAATATGAAATCGAAGTTTCATACAGAAGGATGAGATGAACATCGGGTCCTGGGTTCCGATTAGAATCCGTAAATTTTGGACTGAGGGTGGGATAAAAATGTCATGATTTTACTGATATTTTGTTTATACACGAAGTTATTTGTTTTGGGAATTTCAATAAGATCGAGACGAATGTCTAGGACAAGGGTTGAACAAGAAGAGTGGAAACCCAAGATTGAATGGAGTGCCAAGGGGATACTAACGTGACAGAGGGAACGAATTAAGCGGTATGAGATTACCTTTAAAAAATGGGAAAATTCGGGTATTGGCGGCGGCTGTTCTTGCAGTAAGTGGAAGAGCGCAATAACGGAGAGAAGGAACACCAGCCCCCACCACAGGCTGAGTAAAGAACTGGTACATCGCGCACCAAGGATTGGTTTATCGATGCTACAGATGAATAGAGACAAATTTTCAAAACCCTTTTACAAATACTGAAAAAAAAGCTACTGGAATTGCTATTGTTTAACAATCCTCTTTTCCAACTTTACGTCCTTAGCCTCCCAGTTCCCTACCGACAACTCTTCGTCTCAATCTTTCATCCAACAACAAAACATCCGCTGCCAATTTGAATTCGCCCTAGACTCACCCATTCACAATCTGTTCCTCCTTGGGTCCTTTGACAACAACTGTTTATACATCTATCTAGCCGAAATCCCATCGTTTGACGTACCACTCTCATCATATTCATATGGATTCAGGGTCGCATTAAGTTACCTGAATATGATGCTGTTGATGAAGCTGAAACGCACTCTACCGCCCTGGTTTTCGTATACGAAACCACTACTGTCCCCTGATGCTCCAATGAAGGAAAAATTTTGGAAAAAATCAACCTTCAATAAGCTACTTTACATAAAACAAATTCCCGGTACCTCGAAATCCTCCAGACGAGAAGAAACAATTCTCACTCGCTTAAGACAAGGCCGTACTCCAATGACCAGTTCACACCTACTCAAGAACAACATTAGAACACCTCTCTCTAGTCCACACTGGCAGAAGTCTCAACAGTCCACCACTTCTTCTTCTGGCCAGAAGTACTCACCCTCCGTTCTTCGCTCAACATTCCGTCCTCTTCTATAAAAGTTTTATGAGGCAACTCGGACATGGTCACATGTTCCTTACAGTACTTACGCCCGTCGAGCTGATAATCTGAGCCATGATAACTCGTAAGGCGAAAGGAATCAACACCAAAAAAACTCATGGATATCGAAACTTGAGAAACGAAAATTGAAAAGCGGAATCATTATTATACATCTATCAATATGTCTTCACTGCTACGGTCGTAGCATTGATCAGAATTAATTTTAGACAGCTATTGGTATCGAAATATTTTTCGAGTGGTGTTACGTAAAACTAACAGAATAATTCGAATTTATATCTCTCTTATCAACGTTTCAGTCAATTCTTGACAGCCGCTTCCCGCATGCGGTGAAATACTCGTACTTGGGATAAAACGCCTCCAAACTAGACGAGCTCCGGCCGATATTCAATCTTATAATTCTAAACCCTCGTAGTTCAAGTCACTCATCCTGGATCATCATCAACAAAAAATTACTTCTTGCAGGTACGACAAATAACTCAAGAAAAATCCTTCATAGGGCTTGAAAAAAATTACTGGGAGGATAAAATGAAGTCACCTACCTCTTCACTCTTTTCCCAGGGAGCAGCGCACAGCGATGAGATCGTGAAACGTATAGGGTGACGATAAAAACTCAGAGGAAAGACTTCGCCAACGATGCGATTTTAGATTCGTTCGTGTTATAAGTTCCTTTTCAATCTTTCGATACTATCTCGATTTGTTTTGTTTCATGGACAGGAGACATCAGAAAAGGAGGAATGTAGCCGTAACTCACCTTCTCTCCCTTGTGAATTTCTCCTTTATCCATTTCTTGCAAGAATACAGTCCAAAATACTGAAGAACAGGAAGCAAGAAAAAATCTTTAAAATCGCCTTTGAACGTCGAAAAAAAAAGAAAGGTTTCACAATTTTTCTCCACAACAGATTGAAATATGTTCGCAAACTGTCCTGAGCATTCAACAATTTGCCGAATTCATCGATTCCTTCTACCAACCAAATTATTGCCACAAACTTTCTCCAATTAATTTTCTACCATAAGGGAATTCGAATAACAATTTACAGACGATGTACGTATATTGAAAAAGTGGAGAAGAATCATCAAAAAAGCTTTGAACCATTCGCATGTAAAAGATATTTCAAACTTTCTCCGGATTTTTTTTGTACTCTAACAAGATGAACTACGACTTCCCATTTTCAATTTCGTAGACACGAGTCGAAACAACGAACTTTTGGAAACATTTTATGAGTATTTCAGCGTCTTCAAAGAAGAAGGGTCATTACAATAAAGCCACGCGGGAAAAGCTCAAGAATATAACCATCGCAATTCAATAACTTTTTTCCACGAAAAACTGTCTGCGACCACAGGAATTCAGGATGTTTTCAATTCCTTTTCCATTATTGCAGACTAAAGAAGTAATGAACAAAATGAGCGCAAAATTTTTTTTTCTCGGAAGGTCGGCGTCCGGTAAGTAAATAGATTTAGAAAATTTTATAACTTCGCCGAAAAAAGAAAATTCTTGTCGTCTTTTCTCTTTATCCATTAGAAATCCCGTACGGTTCAATCATAATCAATTTAACTAAAGAATGGAACTCCACTCGTAAGACTGGTACATAGGAGCGAGCGAACTAATGAAATTACCTCCCGGAATTCTTCATCAAGACGCGATTAAAACGATGAAATAAAAATAGAAAAACCATCGCAGCGTTTGCTTAAATTAAAAATACCTTTTAAATATCCTGCCACGTGTCTACAGTAAATTTTGAAGAGGCTTAATACAGAAGACTCTATATTCAAAAATTTTATATCTTTTTAATGAACTCGGCACAGGTCGCCAAAACCAAACTCAGAACGCTTCCCGTACGTCAAATTTTCAAGTTCGTATGGTTCGTGATGTAAAACCTCCCTTAATATTTCTACAATTTTTATTCGACTTGTATACCAAAAATATCCTGCTTTCGATCCACAAACGAGAAATGTTTGCTATAACTTTACGACTATGATTTATTTATTTATTTATTCCTCGCAAAGTCGAGCCCACTGTTCGGGAGTTATGACTTTCAAAATTTTACGACCAATAGACATTTTAGTATTTTCAAAAATTTTGGACAAGCCTCCAAGGGAAGAATGAAAATTCGTAGATTCAACTTCACGTTTCGCATTTCGGCTTCGAGGGTAGTATTTTTAGCGGTATCGTATTTTATTGTACAACAGTTTGTTACTCCACACTTTTTAGAAAATTTTGCGTGACCAAATGTTTCATAAAAGACATCATCATGGAGAAAGAAAAAGAAACAACAGAATAGTAAAATAATCGTGATAGCTAACAAGATTTTAAAATCTTGCATTTTTTACGAGTTTTTCAACACTCCAAGGGTTATCAACTTGAGGTAGGTAACCGAAGAGAGTTCGCGAAAATTGGGGCGGAAAATAAGAAAGTTAGAGGGTAAAACGGTATAGAAATTGACACAAAGGGAAGACGTGAAGAAACGGAGTGAGAGAGGTGGATATTTTCAAGAACGGGATACTGAGCCGTACGAGACCGATTCTAAGGCGGGCGAGGGTGATTTCATTACGATAGATAGTTCGATTAGAGAAAGTTCCGGAACCCACTTGTTTTTGATTGCTTCGAGTTCACATGTATACTGAGTCGAGTATTAGAGGTTTGTAATAGTTTTTGAGGTTATATGCAGGAGTAAACAATGGCAGAAGTTTCACTAGAGGAGAGAGAACCTTTGGCAGCAATGTCAACTGAGCCATGTCATGTTCCGAGAAATTCATGTGGCCCCGAATTTAGAGGAAGGAGACTGGCTGTGTGGATGACAGATTATGCAAAAGTGAATGAAGTCATCAATTTGGTGAGAACACAGCGTAGCCAGGAGAGATGGAGGTGAATCAATTGACAGTAGGAATTTGAGCTGAGAGGCGAGGAGAGCCAGATGAGGAGACAAGAATATGGCGTTCAGTTTGACGGTGAAAATGGAGACAGAATTTCTCAAGATCGAGCTGTAGAGCCGTCGGTAAAGCAAAGCTGGTGGCTCAGATAATATTTCTGATGAGTTGTAAGTATTTTGAAAGTAATATGTAGCAAGATCGAGTGGGATATGGGGGGGGGGAATATTCACGGAGGTGTGGATAGATAGAAAGTGAGGGTTCAATTCAAGATGTTTACCTAATTTAGAGTTGAGAGACACGAGAGATTTATGTCGGCAAAGCGCGGGTGCGTAGATCGGAAGCTGAGTGAATTGGGCTGCAGATGCGAGAAAATTAGCATTGTGGAATAGGAAAAGATATTAGAGAAGAGGTTTTCCCGCATTAGCGCAGATGCTAAGAGTAGTACCAGATGTAAAACATCACCGAGGGTCAATCTCACTACGTCCAACAATTTTAGGCAAGATTTACTAGATTAACTTGAATTGGGATGAATTCTCCACTTGATTTCTGATCGGATTTCAGAAGTACATTTTCATTCGACGAATATTCGCCCAGAGATTGCGCCCTTCCCACTCCAATCGGGCGGATAGAGAAAATTCTCCAGGTCTCGCATCCCATCGCACTGGTTCAGACCTTCCATCTATGCTTTAAAATACCCTCGGTCATATTTTAACGAGTATTCAATTTTGTGCCATAGGTTCGGGATTTATTTCACGCATACAAAGTGCACAACATACCTACAAGCGCAATTTATACCGAATTATACGCAAAACTATTCAATTTTCATATTTATTTATGTTGGGCACAACTTACACACGCCTTAATTTCGAATAAAAAAGGGGCCAGAGGAAGAATAAGTCGCGTACAACTCTGATTTAAACATACAAAGCGCATAACATACTTACGAGCTTAATTTGTTTCAAATTATACAAGAAAATCACCCAAAGTTTCATATTTATCCTGGATGAGCACAACTTACACTCGTCAAAATTTTTGCCAAGAGGCAGTGGCGTAGATGAGGGGGGGGGGAGGGAAGAGGATTTGGGGGATATATCCCCCATCGCAATTTTTTAGTACCTTTTCCCCATTAAATAGAGTAATTTTGTTTATTTTTTGCGTAAATTAGGAAAAATTTTAGGAAATACCCTCCCCCCCCCCCCATTCATTGAAAAAATCCCCCATGAGAAAATCGTACCTACACCACTGCCAAGGGAGGGAATAAAGGAAGCAAAAGTTGTGCACTACCCAAATTTGTGTATATAGAATATAAAACTCCAGTACGAACTCGAATTTGCTCAGGAATGGACATTTTTAGTGGGAACGCGCAATCAGTTTGGTTGCACATCCTCAGAAAACGTCCGCGTTCGACTTCAATGACGTCATCAACCCAAGTTAGTTTGACCTCTCTCATCCTTGAATCGCTCTCTCTTCTCCTCCGCAAAAAAGAGAACGTCTGCAGCAGACCTCGATGACGTCATCAACCCAAGTTCAGTCCTTAAGTATACAAGTGGAAAAGAAGCCAGACAGGATGACAACAATATCCCCCCTGATTGATCGAAGTACTTGCTTGATCAATACCCTATCCAGAAGCCGATGTATGGTGCTGCAGAAGCTGGGGACATGGCCGGTACTTAAATGGAAAGCGGTGGCCTCAGTGGTGCAGTATCAAACACAATTTCCCCAGATTAGGAAATAAGTCTGTCAAACCAGCATACCTGATCTATTTATTTCCGCTCTGGTGCACTGCGGGAGCATTTGACCGGTGTGAGCCTCCACTGTGGGTCCCTTGATCACTTGTGGTCCACTGAAAAGTGTTGGTAAAACGGTGGCAGGGTCACGCGGGTCAGGTGTTTGCGCAGAACACTAGAGCAAAAAAGACTGCAGAACTGACATGAACATCCCCAAATGGTACACCTCTGCGAGACACAGTAATTGACAGTGGCAGGTAGAGTACTCCATTCTCAGTTCACTTGTGTCTTGTAGAGATGATGCCCACACCACTGCATCCCAGAACAGTGTGCTACAAGTACTACAAGACGTACCAACACTGCACTGGTATGTTGAACTTGGTGAATCCGTTGCTGCCTGTGACTGCCTTCACAGTCAGGAACACTAGTGAGGATCGGTCCTGACGCACTGGCAAATGCCCCACGAGTGGCCGCTCAGGCTGGACCCTGAATCACGAAAAGTTGGAAAAGTCCCTGTGTCTATTTTAGCCTGGGGTTGGGAAAGTTGAGATAGCAACAGTGACACCAACACACAGTAGGGATCTCCTTGACCTCTCCCATCCTTGACTCACTCTCTTTCCCCCCGAACCAAAAAAAAAAAAAATTTCTTCAGGTTAGATTATGAGAAAACTTGAGTCCGGCCGTAAGATGTGACCTTTTCCACCTCTTAGAATACTTTTTGTAAGATTTTTACAAGTATCTAAACAGGTTAGGCCCCTTCTGCCCTCGAAATCTCAATTTTCCCATTAGATGGCGCCGCAGTAGCAGTGCTGCCAGATCTACGGATTTTGCGTAAAATACAAATTTCTTGTGCTCAGGGGAAAAATCCTCAGACACTCATATGAGAGATATTTTTCCTCTGATCTTTATGGGCTGATACTGCTGTTTCCTACTCTTCCAATATTGAGTCGATCAAGGGAAAAGTACCTCAGTCACCCACATGAGAAACACCTTTCTCCTGATCGTTATTGATAAATTGGTCAAAGTCCGTAAAAATTCGTTTTGATTCTAGCGGATACGGATTTTTGAATATATCATCCTTCCCTATGGTACCAGGTTGAATATGACTGCAGGAATATTCCTTTCTTCCAGTTAAGTCTTTACAACTTGGAACTTCGCTTACCTCAATCTCACAAACTCTGTATAACTCGATGACACTTCAAGTGACGATAACGCCTTTCAAACTCTCTCAAAATTCAAGAAATCTTTCTATACCAAATTATCCTTCAATTTTTTTCTCTTGCAAAATTTTCAGATCAACACAATCCAGAACCACGGAGACTCAAATTGCAACAATGTAGAAATTCCTAGAAAACTTTCAATAAGACCAAATAAAATTCAATTTCTGATAATACAAAACAGAAAAAAAAAGGACAGTAACTACACAATAATTCATTTATACGTCGTCTACGTGTTTATAAGCCCCGGCACGTTCCTTCGCTATTTTTATAATACAGCCGTACACTATCACGATCCGATTACCATACAACAATTTAAATTAGCCTAGATGGCTTTCCAGTAAATTCACATCAATTATGACTCGTTGACACTCCTCGTTACTAAAATGAGTAAACTTGCTGACCTGGCTCACAGCACACATACGATTCCACACGCAGTACACAATGTTTCTTTCCAACATCTATAGTTACAATATAATAATTTCATCTTAATTTTCTCATCATCTGTACTATATTATACACAACACGTGCTCACACTCGATATTAGTTCATACGATCGTTCTAAATTGCATAATCGCCAGACGTACTCTAGAACAATATAATATATAGATAATTGAAAAATAATCTCATTACGGGCATTTATTATGAGATGAATCGAAGCCATGGATATCTTAGTTTCCATGTACGAAGAAAAACTACGATATTATGCCTCAGCAACAAGAATTGCACACTTTCTTACACAATGTTTCTTCGTACGACGCTTTTTTTTCTTTCTAATGTCATACGAACACTTGTGCGGACTTTTGAATACGAGAATGACGCATGACGTACATAAGTTTTTCCAATTTCACCTACGCTACATGAAGTCTCAGTCACGTCCATTTACTGGACTTACACGAGCAGTTACCCGTCTTGACTGCTGAACAACGTAATCGTTATGGGGAAGAAAACCATTTATTACACAGACACATTATGTTATAGACGGTGGAATAACGACGATAACGGAAGCCGGATATATCGTGACGTATAGAAAACGATAAAATTTACAATTTTGCAGCTAATTTCATTCGATAGCTGAACGATAAGACTTAGGCAACAAACGCGCGCGCGGTCAACAATAAATCTATTCGATGCCCAATGTCGCAAATATATCCTCTATTGATCAACCTGTCAAATCAATCACGCAACCAATAACAAATCGACGATGAATAAGGTAATTACTTCTCTATAAACTCCTTCTTATTGTTTAGAACATCGTCTTCGAATTGATTCATTCCGTAGGACGGATCGAAAACACTATTCCAGCTTTTTACTCGTCTCGACGATGTAGGAATTCCCTGAATAGTTTTCCGCGCGCGAAATGATTATACTAGGCTAAGTGAAATTACGATTTGAAAAAGGAAATAGGTTTTTCAATCGAAGGCGAAGCCGAGAATTCGCGAAATTTCACAAACATGATGTCGGATAAACGCAACTCTATCGAAACAATCGCACTGAGTATCACTCTCATACACAACGAAGATTTTCGAAATGAGATAGTTTCCTTCTTGCGCACAGTTCTGTGAATTATATTTTTTCTCTTTCCGGACAAATAACGGACTCCTGAAATTGAAATAATGATTTCTTTTGAGCAGTATGCAGTTGACTTGAATTTCAAACCCCAAACATAATTCATGACTAGGAACTACTTCTTCAACAAGACGTATGAAAGTTTTATCAGCTTACAGTGCCCTCAATTCACTCTGAAATTACCAAAAACTATTCAATCATCATCGCTCAGCCCTTGCGCCAAACCGAAGCAGCCTTCGATGGCGCAACGTTCAACTGCTCAAATTCCCTCAACTCTCATTCTATTTCATTGTACTCTTCTTGCTTACCCCTTACTTTTTTCTCTCAGATCTCATCCCTATAACTGAATTCTCTAATTTTGGTCGCATTCTCTTCCATAGTTGTTTACCTTTTCAGCCATTAGACTCGGTCTTGCAGATACACCAAAATTAGTCCAGAAATATTAAAATAATTAGAAATTAGAATTTCACGATAATAATAATGTCGCATATCTCAGCAAATAACATGGGGAAAGGAAAAAGTATTCTTATCAACACTGAATTATTTGACTGGTCAATTTAACCTCAAAAGCTGGAGGGTTCATAAGATCAAAGACAACGAAAGGTCAAATTTCGCTATAATATGGGTTCAAGAAGAGAACTCAAACTTGAAAATACTCGAGTTTCATTCTTTTGGAAGGAAGATGAACCATCTAAGTTATCTGTAGAATAGGAGAAAGCTTTTATTGATGTTGCAGTAGCATATTATTTCTGGGATCAAATGAAAAAAAAAAAATAATAATAATGATAAAGAGAGCTGCATCAGCCTTCCTAGCAGCTCTTCTGAGGCTAAATACGATGCAATTTGCCCTCCTTTGCAATACTTAGTTTAGCTCCCGGGTTTCATTGCGGCAGGCAAGTGTACCTTCACGCGCATTGACCCGATAAGATACGTTACGCGTACGATGATTGCACCACAGTGAGAGGTGAATCTTCATTTTAGAAGTTTGTGAAAAACAAAGGACTCGAGAAAAATCCACGAGCGCTAGGAAGCCTGATGAAGCTTGAAGAAGTTGCAAGCTCCGACATCTACCGGTCAAACAATGTAAAACTTTCCTCTTGAAGAAATATGGTGCTGAAATCTAAGCTTCAAGAGGAACAAGGTCAACTTTTAGGAGACAAATGAGAGTTCAAGAAGAGAAAAAAGCTGAGAATAAATTCAGAAAACTGAGTTCTTGAAGACTTTCGATGACTATATTACTAAGATAAAATACCTGAGTTTTATATGAAGTATAAATGAGAGAGTTTACGGCAAAGGAAAATTACTAATAAACTGGGATAAATTGACTCATTTTTCAGTGTGGGTGTTTTTGCGACAGTTTTTTTGATGGTCTGTCAACCCATTTGCATAGTTCGTCGTTTACGATTCAACTTTTCAAGCTACTACATTTTCGTAGAAAGTTATACGACTAACGGACGACAGCAACCTTCATTTTAGGTAGCTCATTTCGTTCAACATTTCCTGAAGTTGGCTCAATTCAAAGAATGTTCTCATCAATTCTTTAGATTAATAGAATTTCACTCGATTTCGTAGGTATTCAAGTATTAATTCATATAATTCATTTATGCGTGTTTTAATCGCGGGAAAATTCAATTCGATACTGTCCGCTACCCTTCACAGTTTTACTTGAGGAATAACAAAGCAAATTTCTAAATTTTTGAAGCTTGTCTAATTAAAACAAGTTGCGTTACTTGAAAACCCCAACGGGCATGGATTCAGAGGGGAGGAAAGGCAGGAAAAATACACTTTCCCTCGAACAATCGAGAAAAATGTCGAATACAGGGGCAAGAAAGGTTGTACGTTTTCATTTTTTGTAACCTCCCTCCCCGCGCCCCTCCCTCAAATGGCGAGTTACGTACAGAAATATCGGTTTAGGGCATTTTAGCCAGCCAAAAGTCAGAAGCTGAAATCAGAAGTCGGCTGTAATTTTCCGACTCTTTCCGAACGAGAATTCAAAGCTATATTTTTAAAGCAGGCGTAAAGCAGGCGTTCTATTAATGAAACAGCCAAAAACTAACACAGAAAATCAATTACACTTTTCTTACAGCTAAAATTCCACTTTCATTTTTCAGTGTCATGCGTAAGTCGAAGGTAAAAGCTCTACTAATATTTTCTCTCAATGTTGTGTTCGATGACACAACATTTTTCAAAATTCTCGCGATTCTTCATGACTTGTATCCAAGAGTGAATATATACGGCAGTTCAACAATAATTTACAACGAAAAATGAAACGTAAAAATTGTCTGAGAATGGTTGAGAAATTTATCGAAATTCATCCCATCAGCTAAAAAAGTTGTAGCAATCATAGCAATCAATTAATCGCAATCGAGAATTCAGTAATCATTTTTGTGGTCTGACTGTTGGCTAGAATGAGCGCAAAATGGTAAACATCTTCACCAGCTTACAAAAAGATTCATGGTTGATGACCTCGAAAAAAAAAAAGAATCGTATCAAAATCGACGTCGATTTTGTCAATTTCGTTCCGTCTGAAGTCGAACGCAAATCGAGCTGAAATGACTGAAAATTTACTCAACTCGAGAACTCCTCAAAACCACTTCATCGTCGACGTCTAATCTGAGTCACCTCCATTTTTTCCCCACAAGCTATACGACTGCTCCAAACGGATCATCAGTCGGTTTTAGATCGATTTCAAGTCACTCATCGGCAAAAACTTTCAATCGACGTTGAAATTTCAGAATCAAGGTCGAAAATGACTCGACTTCTGCCATCAAATTTCAATACCACCAGAAAATTGATGATGAAATTGTGTCAATCTGATCAATATAGTACCATTCAAAGATGATTGCGATTTACAATGGCCTTCATTATATAATTATGACTGCATATTCTGTCTACGAGCAGCGCCACCACACAGAACACTTCAAAACGATGACTGTACATCGACTCAAAATCGACGTCCATTTGAGGTCGAAATCGAGCAGCACGCATTCCCAGGAAGATAAAGTGTTGACTGTCAATCAACCCGAGAGAGCAGTCGACGTCAAGGTCAACAATAAAAATTTCAAAAAATCGACTGGCGATTGACGTCGGTTCAAAGTCAACCAGCATTCTCATACATTCCCAGAAACCACTCGATTTCACCTTGATGAAAAATTCTGAGAAATTGTCTGAAAAATTGACTTCAATGTTGCGTCGATTTGAGATCGACTCAAAATTAACCAGTGTGTATCCTCAAAAAACTAAAAAGTAGACCGTCAGTCAACTCACAAGAGCAATTGATGTCAGGTCAATGAGAAAATCTTGAAGAAATTCACTAAGAATCGACATGTCGATTTGAGGACGAACAGCAGATACCCCAGAAAACTAACAATCAATTTCAGATCAATACAAAAATTTTGATAAATTGACTCAAAATCAACTGCCAATTGACGTTGATTTGATGATGATTCAAAGTTAACCGATGTACATTTCCAGAAAACTAAAAAGTCGACTGTGCATCTTTAGGTTTTTTAGAAAAATTTCCATCAATTGACTCAAAATCAACTTTTGGTTGGCGTTAGTTTAAAGCTGACTAGCGTACAATCCATCGACCTAAGAGAGCAATCGATTCAAATCACTAAAATAATTTTGAGAAATAATTTAGACTTGAAATCGATTTCCAATATCGACGTCGATTCGAAGTTGACCAACGTACGTTACAAGAGAACCACAAATTGGCTTGGGATTGACGTAACAGAGCAATCAATTTTAGGTTAAAACAATAATTTGAGAAATAGATTTGAAATCGACACCCGATCGACATAGATTTAAGGTCAACCTAAAGTCGACCAGTATGCAGCGCTGGCTTAACACTAAGGGCAAGCAGGGCGACTGCCCAGGGGCGCGCGCGTCTTCGAGGGATGCGGTGCGTAGAAAAAATTTGAATTTCTTTTGTATGAATTAGAGGAGTGATTGTGACGCGCGGAGAGGGTAACTTTTGTTGGTCATGGGGGCGCTGTTAGTAAACGTGCCCAGGGGCGAATTACACCTAAAGACGACGCTGCCAGTATGGATTCCGAGAAAACTAGAAGTTGACTGTTAATCAACTCAAAAAGAGCAGTCGATTCAATGTTGATGAAGGAAGTTTGAAAAAATGACTCAAAATAGATTCCTAGTTGACGTTGATTTGAGTTCAATTCAAGTCCACTACCGTACGACGCAACGGAGCAGTTGACATTAGGTCAGTAGAATATTGAAGAGGTCGACTCAAAATCGACGAGGCAAATGAGTCAAAATGGAGTTGACTAGTAACGACCCCATATCGACCTGATAAGGACGTCCACGTGAGGTCAATTCCAACAATCAACATGGTTCATCGAGACGAAAGAACTTGGGTGGCTCTTGACCAAAGTTTGATCTAATGATTCTGCACGAACAATCATTGTAAGCAAGATGAATAAAAAATGATTGAAATTTTACCTCGTACAATGGAGAGAATTTCTGAAGATTTGAATCCTAACACGTTATATAATAAGCGTCACCTAAGCTTCATAGAAGTTATTATCGTACGATATTTTGAAACTTCTGATACAATGAACATAGTTCGGGGTCTCTAGCTCACGTTCAAAATGTCAGACAGTTTCAAGTTTACCCATAGATAACAAAGGAAAATCTAATAAGGACAATTCTCCGGTTCTCGATCAAAGCAGATAAATCGTTCCATTACATCAGTCGTTCCTTCAAAAGGAAGGAAGAATCATTATTCTTTAGGAATATGGAGGAAGGCATCTGGAATGTTACATCGCTTTGAAAGGTCTACTACAGACACGATTTTATAATTCGTCACGTTTTGACGAGAGACGGAAGTAAAGAGATATTCATCCTGCCACGATATCCCTCTTCCGATATAATCTATGCTCTTCACCAGCAAGCCCAATTTCACAAAATTTCAAACAGCTCTAGGCTACGACGCAAAACAAGCGAACAAACCGAAAGAAAAACATCACAGAATAAAACTTTCCGTTCACTAACCATTATGTTTGAAACTTACGTTCGTTTTCGCTAGCATTCAGGGACTCCTCCGAAATAAAATATTTGGGCATGGCACACAGCCATGATGTTGGCCTTATCCGAGCGCCGCTGTTATTGTCTTTCGGGCGAAATCTGACTTCGACCGATGGCGTATTATTTTTGCTGGGCACATCGTCGGCACTGATGACGCACTCGGACATAGATCGTTTCGCATTTGACAAATGATTCGGGGTCGGAATGAATTCGCGGCTATCGTCGGCGGTGGTTGACCACAGAGGAGTGGATGGCGACTGAATAACCATAGAATTTCGACGGTTCGCTTTACTACCGCCGTTATTGTTGTCATTGTTATTATTATTATTACTACCAAAGAATCCGGTATTGAAATTAACAAACTCCCAATCGACAGCGTTCGCCGCAAAATCATGCTGTTTACTTTTACGTTCCTCTTTTCCAGCGCGATCTAATTGTTCCACACTGCTGCTGGGCTTGAAAGCGTACTTTTTACCGCGTATTTTATTTTTAAAACTGGTCATGCGAAAACCATGACCATCCCACCACATTATAACACCGCTACACAAAACACAAACGCGCACACGGCCAAACAAAATATTAAAGGGTAGCTTTTGCTCGCTCGCAAATTCGAACGCGCAACCGGTTCGCCACGAATTTCATCACTGACCGACCCGGAAGGTACCTCATGGAACAATCGTCGAAAAAACACGTACGAACGAAACTATTGGTAAGATATGAATGAAAATTACGAGGAATTATGAAATTTTATTCTCGAACGTTAAGAGAAGAACAAAACGATTACTACGGGCAGAACTGCGAACGAAATATTATAAATATTACACGTATTCGCGAGCCATAGACTACGAACACACTGGCAACTGATTCACGTCGAGAGTTCACGGTTAGCTTGCCTCGCTTTAATTTGTTGATAGTATGGTTACCATGAGTAACTTCAAAAAGAAGAAAAAAAAGAAGGATAAACGCGAAGGAAGTGTACAGCATGTACGGAAACGTTGTACGAGAGTAGAAAATGCCAAAATCAGAATAAAGTCGCGAATGAGACGCACAGGAGTGACACAAATGTGACGATTATTCGAGAGATGATAGAAAAAACATATGCCACGCCGTTATACACAGCCGAACAAATTTAACATACGGCCCACGGCAGTATCTTACGAGCTTGCATGGGCAAGACAAACAATTATACTAAACTGCGATAACACATACACACATCGTAACGAGTCCTAATCGCCAGCGCGAAGAATAAAGAGAAAGATTAATTCATACAACGTAGTGGGAGAGGAGTAGAATATTTTTCTTCTTTTTCACGACTGATAAAAGCTGACTCAATGAATCCCGAACGAATGCTCGAGTGGAAAGGACGAGGGGGAGGAATCAATTGCCGATTCACCGCGACGCGAACAGCTGTGTGATACGGGACGTAAATTGTGTCAAATTGACAGTATTAATGAGATCATGACCAGATTACTAAATTAATCGGCCGAGGTACGTGAAACAATTTTTATGACCACGTAGACGGATCGCGGAGCCGAAAAATGATTTTTCACGCTCCTACGTTAGCATCAGAATCATAATTACACAGTCCTCAAATAATTAGCGAATTCTTTATTTTTTTATCTCGCGTTTTAACGACATTGTTTTTCTGAATGTCGACGGTAGAATTCGAAATTTTGGCAAAATCATTGTTTTTTTCTACAAAAGCCATTCTTTCCTCTCTCTCGAAAGATAGTATTGTTCCAGACAGGATTGAACTTATAATGCAATGGAAAAGGAAAGTCAAGGCCGGCCAGTCTGCCTAAATTAAAAATAGGAACCGCGGAGTACGTTGATTCGGGGCACGTTCGAAGGATCAAAGTTCGAAAGTAATCAAGCAAAGTTCAAATAGTCACAGTCACGAACAGTGTTCAGGTAAACCACGAAGAAAAGTTTGACCTTGGAATTGTTTTTCCATTGCGGCTAATACAGGAATTATTATGCTTTCCATCGTAGAATGACCCCTTTGTGCCAAAATAAAATCCCCTGACATTTAAGAAACGCTTGGAAGAGACAAGCACGCGTTTTAGAACTCATTTCTATGGGACTTGCAATCGATTTAATCATCTGAAATTTTCCCTGAATATGTCACTTTTATTTGCAAATATTTTATAAGTTTGTCGAAGAAGAAGACAGAGACGCGGGAATGTCGGTAGAGTCCTTGCATCCAGGAATGGGATGATAGACCACAACACAGCTTCTCTGAGTGAACGGCGTAAGCTCGAGGAAGAAGAAGAACTCACCCCGAGTGATCTCAGAACAACGGAGGTATGGAACCATATTATACCTACATTTGCCGCTAAGGTAATGAAGAAGATAATCAATGCCGTCTTCCCTATGCTGCTGTCCCACCAATAGAAAGGGCAAGCACAAAACAACACAAAAGCGCCAACCAGACGAAGAAGCTGAGGGAAAGGGAAATTCCCGCCTGAGAGGCCATGGTCGCGAGGCACTGCTGATGAGCTCCCAATGAGCTCTCAACTGAGGCTGAAAATTCTGGCGGAGGAGTAAATACGCGCGTGTCCATGGTATACAGAACTACGTCAATTCCAGGTTGAGTGACGAGCGCTTCCTTAGTCAGCAGGGTAGACCTTTGGAGTGACCACACTGACGGACATTGAAAATGAAGCCATTCTTCCGGACTACCACGCCTTGTACGAAAGGATGGATATCGGGGCCGGAAGTGAGGCTTGTGAGGATCATTTTAGCTATACGCGCACGTCCCTTTTTCAAAGGCGATAAACAAAGCATCACTTTATATCAATAATCCTAATGATGGTTTCTTTGTCGTCGATGATTCGCTTTCGGACGCTTTTTGCCTTTTCTTGGAGCCCGGTCGCAATTACTTCTCTTTCCCCTTCCTCTATGCAACTATCGAAACTTTGCTAGACATTACGCTCTGATTTTTATACATCCATCTTCTATGAGAATTCAAACCAAAAATCATTCCCTGATAACGTCACACTCTTCTGCTTGTACTCATATGGGTGCACAACTTACATACATATCCCGGAATCAGGTCGGGGTCACTGATGACGTCATAATACGTCCTTGATACGATTTTTCAGCCTCATGAAGGTTGACGAGTAAAGTCTAGAATGCTGCCGTACAAAGCAAAATTGACGTATCTTCAAATTAACAATCCGAGAAACAAGGTCTCTCGTACACTTTGCTGACGCTATATTTTTCCAAATCAATATTTTGGAAATTTGCTTTGAACGGCAGTACACTGTCTGTAAGGCTGAGTAAGATGAAGGCTAAGGATACAGGCCCAAATTGGCAAATGTCGAAATTCCAAGTTTCTAAAGTAGGTCAAGGTCACTTATGACGTCAGTATTATTAGTTCTAGTATAATGGAGATTATAGCAGTAAAACCCAGTATAGCCAAGTGCACTGACGCTCGCCTTAGCGTGATGAAGTCCAAGGATACAGGTCCTAAAGTAGCAAAGGTCGACATTTTCCAAGTTCTCAACGTAGGTCAAGGTCATTGATGACGTCATATAGATCGAGCGCGAAAACGGATGCGGACGTGTTCTTCTCCAGAAAAACAAAAAGATTACCAATTCGCAAAGCGACCTTGATTTTCCCGACCATGGAATACAGCTTCCTCTCTTCGTCCTGACTTCGCCGTTTTAAAAAGAATACCTATATTCATACCATGAGTGGCGGAGTAAATTTTTCTCAGGAGGGACGGGGGGGAGGGGGATTTTTCAAAACATTACAGGTTTGCAATGGCAGCGGGGAACCCGCAACCTCTCGCGCTCGTGATCACGTTGGCGCGAAAAGGCCCTTTCAAGAAAATGAGTTGGCTGGGCTCTCCTCAGTATACTGCATGCTAAGCCTGATATAATGAAGGCTGGAAATTGAAATTTTTCCAAGTCCCCAAAGTAGGTCAAGGTCATTGCTATTCCGCCACCCACGATTCATACTGCAACTCGAAGGAAACTCACCTTGCTCCACTTTCTAAGCTTATACTGGGCTACAATTTTGTGTACTAGGCCCAACATACATCATTCAAGGCTACCTACATCTATGACAGGTGTCTGATCTCGTACCTAGTTCTATACTACGCTTATACTAGGCCTATCGTAGCCTAAAATAATACAGTAAACAAGGTTTTGACTGGGACTACTCCTGGAAAAACAGTCACGGGTTTTGTCATGTCTGATGACAACATCAGGGACTTTAGGACTCGAGAAAATGTCAGCTATTGCTACTTTAGGACGTATATCTTTCGCCTTCATTATATTAGGCTCAACATACAGCACACAAAGCGATACTAAGCGGGTCAGATATTATCAAGAGGGGCTTTATGAACTGTATGTTGGGCTAACCAGCTCATACTGTCCTTTATATTAAGCTCTCTCTACATGAGGCTCCATACAGGAACTAACATTCAACCTCTTCTTGGGTGAAACTGGATTTTGCAAAGCGAAAGGAAGGCCTAGAACTCACATCGTGTGAAAAGCAGGCGTGCCAGTGCTACCAGATCTACGGATTTTTGATCCTTGAAAGAAAAAACGAATTTTTCTACAGATTTCTTGTGCTCAAGGGAAAATACCTTAGTTACATCTGTAGAGAGATACTTTTCTAATAGGTTAATCTATATTGAGTCAATCAAGAGAAAAGTACTTCAGTCATGCGTACAAGAGATACGTTTCTCCTGATCGGCGTTGCTATATCAGTGAAAGTCTGTCCGTTTTCAGGTCTTAGAAGAAGTTGCGGGTACGGATTCGGCATCCCAGTTAGGGAAGGTCTGACTGAATGCGGTAGCCAAAGATAGCGTTGTCTTTCCTTGGTGTTGAGGGAGACCAACGATGAAGATTGAAATGAAGGCTTGGTGGAATTTTTATGAATGGCCTCGTTGACACAGAAATTATTCTCATTTTTGAAAGCGAAAACTTCGATGGTGCGACGTTCCCTCTTAAAGTCTTCTTTCTCCACAGGAATCGAGCTGAGACGGCGTACCACGGCGTTGTAGGCCGAAAATCTATGATTGAGCGACCGTCGATGTGGACGCTCGCCTGATGAAGGGGACTTGCGGTGTACACTAAATTTTGGACAGAACGGAGAGTTTCAAGAAATTGAGGAACTGGTGGCCCAATTTCAGGGTAAATTTGATAGAGCGAAACATATTGTGAAACTCTGAGAGACAAAGATCAGCGGAAGAACCTCCCCACACGCGAAAAAACGTCGTTCACGTATCTGGTCCAAAGGAGGATTATAGGGCTCTGACTGTCTGAAAGGAAACTGGCGGTACTTTCGGCCATACTAGATAGTAAATAAAGGAACGTCTACGATTCAGTTTTGCAAAAGTAACTAGAAAAGTCGTGATGACCCCACCCCATCACGGTTCGACTGAATGATAAACAATATTTTGTAAACAATAATTTTGAACTGTCATACTTCAGCGTGGTCTAGGCTACTCACAGAGACGAGGCGAAAACGTATTGCCTTCTAAAGAAACACAATAAGTACATAAAGGTGAGTCACATCGTATAACCGAAAACTGCGGTAATCTTGTCCAAGTATGGCTAGAAACTGAGATACGAAGACGCGGGCGTCTTGATATCCTTTTATTCAGGAAAAAATAAAATCATCGAAGCATTAGAACATCGTACGAACTGTACGGATGGATATTATTTCACGATTGAAAAAATTTTGACTTATCCGTACGTAAGAGAAGAATGAGATTCTAAATAAGGAAAGCATCTGAGACTGACCTACATGAAAGACGCACGACTACTCACGAAGCCAAAAAAATTACTTCAGGGTTGATTGAAAATTACAGTCTGGGGAGCGTATTTAAGCAAAACCCTAGCTACGGGACCGGAACACAATCGGCGGTCTACGAGCAGTCGTACAGGACATACGCCGAATACCAGGTGAATTCATAAATAACGAGTGCACATGACCAGATTTTCAAATCCAACGAGCGAAATTTCCGCTATAACCTTATGACCATGCACCAGCGATGAACAGCAAACGTTGCCTCTCTACCCTTCGCCCTTCTTTTGAAAATTATCTTCATCCGTGACCACCTCTCTAAAGCTAACAATGTAATTAGCGTAGAAATCGAATCGATACCTAATTATTATTCGGACACAGTATAGTACTTTCCCTGAAGTTTATTACACCGTATAAAGCAGGCTCGCGAATCGCCTCATTACTTCGCATTATTACTAAAAATTAAATAAAACGGAGCTTTCCAACAAAGTCGAGGCAACGTGGGTAGAGAAGTATACCGTTAAAACGAAAAACCCTTCGCCGCCATCAAATGATTCTCAAAATCAAAATAAAATAATATTTACACACTCGAATCTTCGCATCCGACTGGCTCCGTACACTCGCAATTTTTTCATTCGTGAGATATACGATCGAAAATTTCGAATATTTATTAAGGAAATATGTAGGAGTGTTCCAAGGTATGGTTTATTCAAATCACAGGCCGTCGGCGGGGGTGTCTAAAACATTGTATACCTAGTAATAAAAAAAATAGTTGAAATTTCTTTCGTCGAGAAATTTTTGCGATACGCCCTATAACCCCCACCACACGACACTACGAAATCAGCGCTTCTGACATATTATTCAAAGAGAACATGGAATGAAAAGAAAAAAAAATTAATAATCTAGCGTATATTACGCTGTTCTACTATTAAATTTGACGTCAGTCCGTGCATGTCTGATAAATATATACGCGCTGAAGTTATTTGACGGCGCGGCGCGTCTTTCGACGAAGACGCGAAGAAAAAAAATTTCAAGACAATTTGCAATCACTCTCAGAAAGGCACAGTACTAATATTCATGCACAAAATGTGCACTCATCATTTAACGAGATTCACGTCATTTGAGAACAGACGTCAAATAAGCATCATATTTCTGTCGTGTTACGTATCAATCAGTTCACATCCAGAGAGTAATCCGCATTGTTCGAACTTCTCTACATGTGCTCACGTTATTATGAAAAAGTTTAGAAAAGCCTCATTCCTATAAGAATAGGGCCGATACTCGAGAGTGTTGAAAGAGCCAACGAGTATCCTCTTCGATGAGATACTTGAGAAAAGTATTCCTCTAAACTTGAAACCTCTAGAGTTCACTTTTCAGAATTTAACAGAGTTGAAGAAAAAGATTAGCTCTTTAAGTGTATGTACACAGACACCAACCAGGGTGAGAGTGTTCAGAAGAAATATTTTTGCTATCTGTTGTACTATATAAACGCTTTCCCACGTGCTATTAACGCGAGCTACTAACAAGAATTAGCAAAAATATTCCGAGAAGATAGTTATTATAGTGGTACTGCTGAGTACACAATAGCTTTATAAACGTTTCTCGCGTGTTCTCAATTTCACACACGTAATAAGTATTCACAAGCTAACGATGTGTACACTCTCTTAGAACTCAATCATTCCATTATTTGCAAATACTGTGATTAGAGTTTGAAATCAAAATACACTTACTTTCATAAGAAGTAACAAAATCGATTTTTTTTCACTCTTGTAGTGCCAATGCGAATGATTTCTTCGCGTTTTTCGGGCCCTCATACTTCAGAGGGAGAATATCGAGAATTTACTCGGTATACATGTCGGGCGCGAAATAAGAGCGGTCCAACTTAGGAGATGAAGATTTTAAGAAAAGAAAACAAGAGTAGGATCTGTTCGGAATCATAAGATAGAATCTTCACCGTTTGCCGTTTTGCGTTCTCAGACCTCTAGATGACCTTGAAAGAATTTCGCGAAAATAAGGAGCAGGACTTGAAAAAATGTTGTCTTTTGAGGCGACTTGCAAATATTTTAACTGCCGCGCTGAAGACGTAAAGAGTACTTGATAGAAGACTTGCAAGTTCTACACGCGAAGCAAAATTTTGGGAAAATTTCAACTTAGAAATAAGGAGATATCAATTTTCAAACTTCGGAAATTTTGGTGCTCCAAAGCTACATCAAAAAGTTTAGCGCCAATGATAGCAGGGAACCCGCAATCGCCGCTGTTCTCAATCATCGGTCATGTATCTTTTCTTCTTTCTTAAAAGTTTTGAATCTCCCTTTCCTCTACTAACAAGATTTTCTTGAAATTTCACTCTGATTTTTTCAATTCCATAATTTAAGAGAATTTAAACTAAAAATTATACATTGGTGACGTCACGCTTTCCTGCTCTTCATTCTACACCCCAGGCAAAATTTTACACTAAAAGTTGATCATAGTAAATTATAGGTTGAGCTTGGTAAAATGAAGCTCGGGATACAGGTTCCAAAGTATAGCAATGTCGAATTTTCGAATTTCCAAAGTAGGTCAAGGTCATTCACGACGTCGGGCCAAATGTAAGGCAGATGCTACGCAGATTGCAGTAAAGTCCAGTATTCTGTATGTACGACCACAAAACACTGTATGTAAGGCTTAGTAAAGAGAAGGCTAGGAATAGAAGTCTCGAATCAGGGAGAGTCGAGGCTTTTCCAAGTCTTTGAAGTAGGGCAAGACGAAGGTTTCAAGATGAAGTCATTTCTACCTCATTTTTCCAAAGGAGATAGGCTTCTGCCAAACACCTTTTGGACTCAGGCCACAGTTTTGACGAAGTTGTTTTACTCCATTCTGAGAATTCTTTTTCGTAAAAGGTGTTGAGATTGTCGTCATCTTAATGACGGTGACGTCGCGTCGTTCCGAATCGGTTCTTCCCCGATAACGATCTCATTAAAAAGAGTTATAAGCATCCTACCGGCGAGTTGCGATTCCTCTTCATTTTTTTGTCGCAACAAGCTTTCGTCGTGATAGTATCTTCCTCCTGCCCTGTTCTTCTGTCTGTTATTTCTTTCCTTCCTCAGGATGGCTGCAAGATCTCGATATTTTGTAATTTCTTCTGAGGTTCGTGAAGTTTTACGTAATTTTATCTTGATTGCAAAACGATTGGTTTCTCCAACGAAGTTGAACGAGGAGCGCCTCCAGGAGGACTTGAACGAATTCCGACTCTCGACCATGTGACGTCACCATCTGATGACGTCATAGGTCAGTTTTTGCCATAAACCGGACATTGGACAGCGAGACGCCAAAATTTCCTAGAAGACCCCTTCGGAACAGGTTTCCTATTAAAACTCCAACTACCATCTGAAGGCGAATTATGACGACCTAATCTTAGAGTAATGGTTACCGGGAGGTCGCGGATTCGATTCCCGCTCGATACAGTCAGACTTCCTCTTTCTTCCTCGCCTGATTCCTTGCGAACGTGAGCACTCATTAACATCTTTCAGTGAAGCTACAACCAAGAATAGATCCACTAATCTGCTAGCAACCTGGTCAGCAAAGATACTAGGGAAAAGTTCACTGCAGAGCTGACAGTGCAAGAAGTGGTGAAACTTGAAGAAAATTCGCCCAATTATTGAACGACAAAATCCATCATTCAAGAATAGTTTTTTTTTACGGCCGACGTACCTTTTGCGATGACGAAAGCTCCCTTGGAACGAGTTCCCTGTATTCTTCTACCAACTCAACTTGAATTTCATTGTAATAAACGAAACAAGAGGCTACAAGAGCCAACGCCATTCTGATTAGTGCTCAGCACACAGAACGTAGTTTTTTCGCTGGCACATGGCGGTTTCAAGGCCGGTGTACAGTTTCGGGAGACCCAAGGACTTCGTTTCGACTTGATGATGTCGTAGGACTGGGAGTAAGTTGATCATTTTTTAAAATAAATAGATCTCAAAACTGGCGGTCTACCTGAAATTTGTCTGACGAAATGGCGCGAGACAGAAATATTATCACGAGTGTTTTTGACCTACTCAATTCCAAACTTTCTTCAACTACTACTCAGACTATATAACTAATACTGGGTCCCGAGTGAGGCCAAATGATGTTACCACTTTTCCTTAAGAATTAATGGAAAAGAGGTAACATCATTCTGTCTCACCCTATATACGCGTATTTTGAGCCAAGACAGGAGGGCGTCATACTATTCTAAATCGATGAGTCAATAAATTGATTAGTTGATAATCTCGAAACAGAAGTCGACAAATCGAGATCACCTTGATCGACAAAATCTGAGGCTCGTTCGGTATATTCTCAATTTCAACGTATATCAAAAGATTTGCATTGATTGAAGATATCTCTAATAATTTTGTCAGCTTTGGTGACCTTGACCTGAATTGGATTTGGCAAATTCCAACTTCCGAGCAATATTCATGTACGCAGATGGGACCGGGGATCCAAGCCAGTGACGTAGATAAGAAAGGATATCCCCCATGCAATTTTCTAAGTGTCTTTTTTTCGTTCAGTGCAGTAATTTTGCCTACTTTTTGCGTAAATTGGGAAAAAATTTGAGGAAACATCCCCCCCCCCATGAGAAATGTACGCCACTGATCCAAGCTATAGTTTTTTTTATGCAGTAAAACCGGTTCAACATTAAGAGGCTATCCTTCTCACTACTTTAAAGCTGATTCTAGGCTCAGGCTAACCATAAGGTAGGTTGGGAACTGAAAAATTCCACAGATTTACTATATTAGAGTGTAAACTTGCTCCAGGAACGCAGTGACTAGTCGCAAACAATTTGAAGCCTCTCTAGCTCTCAAAAGAGAGAGTTCATCAAGAGAAGGAAGAATTGTTCAATATTGCTCCGATGAACGACTCTGTGAGCTGTCGACTCTAGGCCACTGAATGTGAACGATGAATAGACTCACTTTCAAGTGTTCTCTGTCCTCAACCAATTCTAGTAGAGAGAAAGAGGCCCTCAGATAATTTGCTAATAATTAACTTGCTGAAATAAACTTTGGGCAACAGGGAGCACTTTTTCGCAGACGTGATCCCGTTTAAGATACTAATATTGTACCGAATAAACTTTGAAAAACCTTTGCAAATGCCCTCAAAGACCGTAATGTATCAGTAACCCAGAGAAAAGAGAAGTTACGGAGTTGGTCGAAACAATCTGGGGAGGAAGATAACCAAGCTAAAAATGTTTATCCGCAGGAAGAACAAAATTCCGAACAGCCCACGATACGCTTCGATCCTAGCAAAGCACATTACAAATCGTGACTCCGGAAAGCAAACTCTGGATTACAACCAAACAACTTCATATCTCGCTAGCACGATCGTTCGCTAAATCCAAATCTCACTAATTTAGAACACAATCTATAACGACAGGAAAGTCACTTTGCGAGAAGCCTCCCGCAAAGTAATCATATCTAATATTGCGTAATCTGTTGGTAGATAAAAATGATGATAGTAAGCAGTAATCATTCTCGAATCGTTTCAAATATTATTCATCCAAGATCCTTCCCATTATCCAGTAGAAAAAAAACAATAACACAAATACTAACGTTTTGTCAGAGGGTGAAAAATTACTGAAAATTATAACAATGCCATTTTAGAATAAGCTGGCCAAGACCGCTCTCATAACTCGCATTTTTACATTCTTTTACTTCGATAAGAAAAAGACGGGATACTTGATTTCCATAATCATAGGCTTAATCCCTTCTCTCCTCTGTACCGAGCAGGAGCAACAATACATTGAGTTTCCTCGGATGTAGGTGGAATTCAAAAGCGTGACATATAGATTTTATCAATTTGCAGCGTTATTTACAGTTTTATCAATTTTGGATCTGATGAATTTAATGAAGAAACGATTGAACCGAGGAGGACGGGACTCAAGAGACATTGTCACAAATTGAATTATAGAAATCCCAGAATGATGTGCCGATTTCAGTGTTTGGTGAGTCCAGAATCAGGGTAGAAGCCAACATGTTTCCTTCAGAGAAACGTAGTTGCTCCATCTCAGAGGGTAACACCAACTCAGAGCACATTCGCCTCTTCGATAGCCAGTATTTCTCACCCAGGCCTAAGTCTATTTGAACACATGGCATGTTAGGTTAGACTGACAAGCTTATTCTGGCTAGGTCGAATAAGTCCATGACATTTACATCGAAAAGCGATTTAATAATATGTCAATCAGCTGTCGTAAATTAGTCGATTCTTTTCCGTTATTTGTAAGTTGGAATCATCTCACGTGATACTAGCGTTCCATCGGAATCTTAGGGCTCGCAACGTAGGGCGTACTTTATCTCTTATTCCATCGAAATCAATAATCAATCATGGTGACTTGGATGGATTTCGATAAAGATCATGATTAGGTCACAGTAACGCCCCAGCCTAGTATTCTACTTGTCAGGCTACCTGGTCCATAGGCTCCACTCGCTGCGCAGTCCCTGAAGTGGATAGCGTCATACTAACCCGTATTTCCTCTTGATAAACAGCTTCCGGGGAGAATTTTTCTGGTCAAGATCAGTTTAAATTGCAAAGACTAGTCGGATATACTAGGCTGCAAAATACTGCCGGCGGCGGCAATCTAGAATACAAAGCTTTCTTAGGCTGAATAGAAGGCGGAGGAGGGCGGGGGGAGAAGCTCACAGCTCATTTCCCTCAAAAATCCAATCTTAATAAGCTAGTGTAATATGCTAGGCTAAAAACACACCACATTGACGTTAAAAAGGGAGTGTCACAATATCCGAGACAATTTAATAAGGAAAGACACGATACTTACGTGCGGGGTAGTATAAGAGGAGGAGGAGGGTTGTTGGTAAATGAAAAACTCAAGCGAAAAATTTAGATCACCTCGTCGGGCTCCGAACGGGTTCGGAGCCCGACGAGGTGATCTAAATTTTTCGCTTGAGTTTTTCATTCACCAACAACCCTCTCCTCCAATTTAATAAAAGTTCTCCTACTAAGCTTTAGTATAATAGATACAAGGCTAGCAATCCTAATTCAAATAATTTTTTTCAAGACCCAAGGCCACGTTCCGGAATTTTCAGACAACCAAGAATAACGCAATCTTAAAGGGCAAACAAGGTTGAACGAGTCGGAAAAAGCATTGTTCTCTTCCTCAAAGAATTCATCCTCGATGAAAACCAGACACTTCAACCACTTCCGGTCTTCTCTAGAGTGATTTGCTAATGTTCAACACCTCTAAACCACGTTCTCCAGAAACAGATGCTCGTGTTCGATTATGAAAAGTTTGAGAAATTTGTTTTCGTTCGTACGCCTCTTTCAGTGTGCAGGTGTTCTAAAGAGTAAAGGATTTGTACGCTAAGCTCGGATCGTAAATAACGCTCGAATTAACGTCTTGCTAAGACTGGACCGACCGTTCCTTCAATCATTCGATAGAAATGGTTTCTCCTCATCATCTCGTTTTTAGTTTTAAACGAACTTCCTCATCCGTATCGAGATGAAATAGAATTAATAAATTTTGTTGCTTCAATTTCCATTAAATTATCTTTAATAAAATCTTCGAAAATTTTTTCTGAGGGATACATACGTGAAAGTGATTCCTTTCGAGGCTAGCGAAAAAAGTGGGTTAATCTCCGTCCCGAAAATGTCGAAACTAAACGTTTTACATTTATAAAGTTCGACGCGGAACACGTCAAGGGTAAATAAAATTTTCTTGAGCATCGTAGCAAGAATTTTCGGTGGTTTGCGTATCGAGAGAAGAGCAGGAATTACACTTTCTAATTGAAACATTTTCATAGAAGTTGAACAAAAAGTCTTCACAATCAAAGAAGTCGGGGCAATAAGATCGGGACTACCTTTTCAAGCATACTTTTAAGAGATCTTCAACTCTTTCTTTCGAGGTTCCTAGCTTTTTCAAAGAATAGCAACCTCAGTCAATCATCATTTTTCGAGTGGCTCATCCGTCTTCATAATTGACAGTCGAGTCGTTCACAGAATTTTCATCAAGAAACAAGTTCAACTTTGTTTCGTTCTCCATTATGTCTCGGTTCTTTTACGTCGCAAATTAGGTACGTACATTTCTTGTTGACAGAAAAAGGTCGAGCAAATTATAACGCTCGAACTTCATTCCAAAAGACTCTTTCTTTCTTACCTTTAATAATTCAAATTTCAAAAGGTTTACGCATCGCACTCGTAATAAGAAACTTTTTTGGGTAATCAACGACACAGAGTTCTCAGAAAACTTCGCCAACTTCTGACTGTTTGATGATGATGTGCATAGCGTGTTTTTAGTGCCTTAAAATGACGCGCGATATGCAATCTATTTTACTCTCCCGATAATACGAGAGGTAACGTGACCGTGTAATAATTGTACACCGTCGTTTTTCTCCTTCAAATATTTCACATACTTACAGCAACACAATGTTTACCTCGTAATCATCTTCGGCGTCTCGTACTTAAGAACAGCTATTGTTTACAAGATTTTCTTTTTAAATTCCTCATTCTCCAGCTGGCAATCGAGTGATTCAGCGCGAAGCTGATTTACTTACTGTGGCATATACAAAAATACAACAAAGAAAGTTCGATAAGCAAAAAATAATATTTTTACAGCATTAACGACCATAGTGGGTGGATCGTTGATTCGTGTATATCTCCTGTAAAGTTTGCCATGTACCGTTGTACACATTTCGACGGGTTATTTATAACGAATATTGTTCAAATGGCGGCGTTACAAAATCTGCGAAACCGCTAAGTGCAAAAATAAAGCTACGTATAGCTGATACGCTTCCTCAATTTGAAAATTAACTCGATGTCAAAACTCCGTCAACTCGCGAATTATTATCAAAAATGCGAATTACTAATGTCATACTATTCTCCTTGGGGACGAAAACAATAAAAAATATACTTCTTTACGAGGTAATTTGGAACGCTGGGAATAATGCATTTATTTCTTTTATCAAAAACCCCGCCGCCACACCGTACGTACACCAAACAATCGGGCAAACGATAAAGCATTTATCCTCTAGGGGGAATGAAAAACGTTCCACTACGGGAAGGATGCAGCAGGAAATGCAACTAGAGCGCGAGTCAGGTTCTTTTTGATCGCTTTTTCTCTTTCGTATGGAAGGCGTACTCGTACACGTATACATAAGAGAATGGGATTTGTCACTTTGGAATCTTGACAACTGAATACCGCGTCATTGCTAAAATGAGGAAGTTTGATCACTCGACGTACTGTACAAACTAAGCAACTTCGTTTAGCGCACAATTAAACCGCGTCAAATACCTCGGATAACTCGAGATCCATAAAATTAAACGAGAATTCGATATTTCGCATGGACGAAGGCCAGTTCGGAACCTGTCGCCATAGTTATTTAACCGCTCATAAATTAGACGACAGCCATCTGGTCGGAACGGAATATCAATACATCGAGAGGGTACGTAAGTATAGAACTAATTACCTTTCTCCATCAGGCTGACGTAAAATTCTAATATGAGTCCGTACAGACAAAATAGAGAGAATGTACTCGAGGCCGCGATAAACAAACAAAGGAAGTCGCAAAACCCAGACTCCCTTCATAAATCGCGCCTTACGCGAACGTCCTCAATTCCTATGTATCAAATTCTTTTAATTCACACTCTACTGTTGAAAACCTTGTCCTCAGATAACGGATATCACATCTTCAAAGCGACCGCACACGCTGAATTCAAATATTTCCGACAATGACACTTCACGCATTCAGCAATACCATAGACACGTCACGTACAGCTTGCTAAAGGTCGTCAAATATTATGCGGAGGCGGCGAATCATCGACTTATGGTTTCAATTAATAATCGGCGAGATAATTACCACAACCAAGTTTTTCTCGTTCATAACGGCATCTGAATCACATCCTTACTCTACAAGAAAATCATTGAGGAAAGGCGGGCTAGTAGAAAGCCACAGCTCTGCCTGAGAATGAGAAATTACGGCGAGCCTTAGCGGCATGAAATCTGTGTCGAGAAATGAAATTCAATTTGCTAGATCTTTTCCATCTCCTTTTAAGATCGCTTGCTCGCGCAATTATGAAATGGTCATAGTTATGCAAATTCAATGAGAGGACATGGACATGCTTGTAGTGTGAAAATGAAATTAGCTACACGTTCAGAAAACTGTACACGTCACTTTGGCACTTTGTAACAGAGATCCCCACCATTGTGTATCAGTGGCGCTCAAATCCAACAGAGGGAATCAGCGAAGTACCTTTGGTACCTTGGAAACCCCACCTAAAACAGAAAGCTTCACAAATACAGCAGAAGATACAAGAGATGTATTGTTTGATAGGCTGGCACTCTAAAGGCAAACTCAACTCAAAAAAACTCATCTGCCAGGTTATTTTAAAACCTATGTAGACATATGGCATCACATTATGGAGATGCATCACTAAACTTTCAAACTGCCTGATCATACAGAGATGCCAAAATAAGTTCCTCCATACATTCATCAACGCCAACTGTTACATGCTAAAAGAAGACCTACATCATAATCTCAACATCATTGAAGTGATTTGACTCTACATGCTCAAATATGAGAGGAGATTCCCCAAGCACCCAAACATTGAGGCTTCTCATAATTTGCCAGTTTCTCTTTTCTAAGGATTTTTTCTATGTCGCCAGGCCCAGGAACAGAAGTTCCTCTTGCCCTCTCCTCCAACAGACCTCAAGAAGAGGTGCAGCTATAATGATTTTGATCCAACTTAGGCATTAAGAAAAGTGTGGACCTTCTGGCTATATAATAGATGCCAATGCCAATACGACTCAGGCTTTACCTAGAGTAATGAGAATGAGCTCACCACAAGAATTTGAGCAGTCAGCTTGAACAAAAGCACATTTGAAATACTTTTTTGAATATGAGTCTTACAAAGGAGATTTTTTCACAAACTTCATTGGGAGGAGAAGGGAGTTGGGGTACGAGAGAGACTGGGGGCTCTATTGCGGTCGTTTTTGGTTGATTTCTGCCGAAGTGTGCGCTGAACGGGTGACCTTACTACTAACATTTGAGCCCACATGATTTTCTCACAATCCTTATAGGGAGGAGGAGGGGGAGATGCTAAGAAATAACAAAAGAGGTAGATAATACATGGCGATTCCGGTAAGTTAGCCAAGTCTGCAGTGGCGGCGCAAAGGCATGGCACACTGGATCCATCTCAGCAAAAATAGACGTTGAGAAAAAGAAGGGAAAAAATTAGATGCCATTGCAGGAATTCCCCGCAGCCCCCGAGCTCATTTGTTTCGAGTCCATTGGAGTTTGAAATTCCTGGATCGGGGGGGGGGGAAGAACTTGAGATTTGAAATTCTTCCAAGTCCCCCTTCTATCATATATAGCTCGGAGGTAGGAATTTTTCCAAGTCCTCTTCATATCATACATGACTAGAGTGTCGAAATTTTTCCAAGTCCCTCTCTGTGACGTCATCAATTTCTTTGTGACGTCATCAACCTTTGCGGACGCGCTCGCGTAAGTCCACTTCATACCATACATGACAAGAGTGTTAAAATTCTTCCAAGTCCCGCTCTGTGACGTCATCAATCTCCCCGTGACGTCATCAACCTTTGCGGACGCGCTTGTGCTCACAAAAAAGTTCCTGGGAGTACCCCCAACAAAAGGGATAGTGGGTTCCCCGCTAAAAATTAAAACTTGTGAAAAAAAACAAGTTTTGGGATATCAACAGTTGGTTTTCATCATTTGGAAACCAAGTGTTGGGAGTATTGACAGTTGGATCCCATCCAAAGTGTTGGATCGACAGTCGATTCCCACCATTACAACTGAGTCTTGGGATAATGACAGATGGTTCCATCATTAGGAGTCGGTTTTCATCATTTGGAAACCAAGTGTTGGGGAAAACCAAGTGTTAAGGGTATTGACAGTCGTTTATCATCATTTAGGAACCGAGTGTTGGGGGAAAACTAGTGTCGGGGTATCAATCGTCGGTTCCTCACATCAGGACCTAGTGTTGGGATATCGATAGTCACTTTTCATCATTTGGAAACCAAAAGTCGGGGGTACTGACAATCGGCTATCATCATTTGAGAGCCAAGTGTTGGGGGAAATCGAGTGCCGGAGTATTGACTGTCGGTTCCCATCATTAGACCACGTGTTGAAATACTATCTTTTCATTAAAATTGAAAGTTTGGATATCGAAAGTTGATTTTTATCATTTGGATCAATTTTTTGGGGAAACCGAGTTTTGGGAGGTGTCGACAGTCGGTTCCCATCATTAGGACGAAGTGTTGGGGGTATCGACAGTCGGCTGCCATCAATAGGACCAAATGTTGGATCAACAGTCGTTTCCCATCATTGGGAACAAGTGTTGGAATACAAACAGTTAATTTTCATCATTATGATCGAGTGTTGGGATATCGGCAGTTGGTTTTCATCATTTAGGGACCAAGTGTTGGGAAAAACCGAGCGTCGGGGAATCGACAGTTGATTCCCATCATCAGGACCGAGTGTTGGGATATCAACAGTTGATTTTCATCATTTGGACCAAGTGTTGGAGTATCAAAAGTCGGTTTTCATCATTTGGAAACCAAGTGTTGAGGAAAACCCAAGTGAAAAATTGCACTACTGAACAACCAAAAAATTTTTTTCCGTTACATACGTTCGAATGGGTGATTCTAAAAGTATTTTTCACGCTGAATTCAATGCCGTTTTCCGTTTTTCGCTAGCACGTCGAGATTTTTTGTAATCTTCTTCTTTAATTTCGCATCGTCGCGAAACACATCGACGATAGCAGTATCAAAGCACGCATAACAGCGTCACATTGCGCAACGACGCACAGCGATTTTTCGCAAATAAAGAAGACGATTACAAGAAATCTCGACGTGCTAGCGAAAAACGGAAAACGGCATTGCATTCAGCGTTGAAAAATACTCTGGAATCGCTAAATGGAATGCTTGTAACAGGATAGCTGTTCAATAGTGTTGTTGATTTCAAGGAATGGAATTTTGGGCGTCTACAAGCACCCAAACGTCACGCGCCGTCACTGCAGGTCTGGAGGGGATGCTTAGGTTGTGGGAGATGAGTAAATAAAGAGGGGAGGATTTGGAAGCGTGAAAGTTGACGATGAACGATGAGCGGGAATGTAAAGGAGGAATACCAGCCTCGGCGCTTGGCTCTAGCATAGGACCGGTGGCAACATAGAAAGTAGATTGTAATTCATTTCGTGATTTTCATGAGGATTTCCCAGCCTGTCTGTAGAGAAGGAGCGAAAAATATAAGCAACGACTCGTTCTCTACAAAAAAAGTTGTAGAGAGGAATAAAATACTCGTGGGAAGAAGGAATTTTTCATCAGTCTTTCTTTTTTTCTCTCTCTTTCTCATTTAGATGGAAAAAGGACCTCAGAAGATAAGCTTTATGAAAATAGTTAATGCGCCTAATATTTCACAATCAAAATTTCAAATTGAGTCACGAAACCATTCATCTCGTGAACACGTTCGCCGAAAAAGAGAAAGAAACTCAGGATTGTAAGTTGGAATGTAGGTATATATTCAAAAACGTTCGAGATCGACTGTCGGAATTTTTGGCTTTTTCAAATTGATGGAAGCTCGACACGATCTCAAGTATCTTCAACAGTCGAATAGAAGTTCGAAGTGAAGCCATCAACAGACTTCTTGATACGGAATTTGAAAAGATACATTCATTCAAACAATTTACGATAATCTCGCAGCAATGGAAGTATTTCGGTGGGCGATCTTTCGCGGGGAAATCATTCGCAGCTTGTAGGGTCTTGTCAATGAATGCGGGCAAGAACCTATTTTATGAGGAATATTTCGACATTTATTCAGGATCGATCATTCAATCAACGTTTTCCCAAGTCCACTTCCTGATACCTAGGACTAGCCTCCGAGAAACCAAACACAACTATTCAAATTTCTAGGACCGCAAGTCCCCTTTGTCAAGCAATCTCTATACATTTTTTATCACTCTCCCCCCCCCCCTTCTTTCAAATTCAATCTCTCAAGTTTTTTGACCAACACAACTTCAAGCCTCCCCTCCCCCCCGCATACATACAGCTCGAAGGTCGATATTCTTCCAAAGGCTTCCAGGCCTCCCAAATTTGCCGTAAAGATTGACAAACGGGCGGTCATTTTTCCAAATAACTTTTCATAAAACAGATTTCGCTGTCAAAACGAATGAGGATTTACTATGCTCGAAGCGTACTTTATTAAATCACTTCTATCATCAAAATCGTATTTAATGAAAATCCGTAAGAAATTTCGTCCAAGGTTCCCGACAAAATATACGATCATATTCTTCACAATCAATCCTGCGAGTCTGGGTCGCCGCGTTTTAAACCAATATCTTTCAAAGAAAAAAAAAAAAGATAGCACGTAAAATGGCAAAATCGAACGTAGTCGCTAAATCGAATTTTCAGTCAATTTCGTCGCGTCCGTAAGAAAAATCCCTCACGATAAAGTTCGAGTGAACATAAAATGATGATACCGGGTTTATGTACTTTAAGGTCATTTAGATATAGTCTACGAAAAATAAACAAGGATGATGGAGTCTAATCAACGTTTGCCAACGGTAGCATCACTGGTTCAGAAGTTATATACGCTTTCAGATATTCCGTAAATTAACTTCTTTCGCTCTTGAAAATGAAGAATGAAACAAAGGAGAGACGCAAAAGTGGAACAAAGAATGAACGGAAAGAAAAAAAAAATTCAAATTACTCTTTACCGAACGCTTTTCTTGTTCTTACTGTCAAAATAAAGCACATCGATCGCCGCTTTACATTCTCTTCTCGCGCTGAGACGATTTTTGAGGGTGAAAAAAAAAAACGAAGAGAATAAATAATAGCGCAAAAAGTAAAGATCATACGATGACAAAGTTTCGGAAAGGCTCCTTCAAATTCTATACAATTTTTAAAGCTCCCGCATAATATGAGCGTCAAATCTCACCGCGTGTATTTACGAGAGACGTCGTCTAGCTTACGGCAAGTACACGTACGTTATTACTCGAATCGATTCTGAACACCAGTACGTATTTATACAGGCTTACTACACTGCCGCTATCAGTACCACAAATTATTCGAACAGTTTCTCAAAATGGAAGTTTTCTGAATTTTCTTCTATGTACTCGCATTGTGCAGAAAATTTCCTTCCAGCAGACAATAATCTCGAAACGAAATCTAACACGTTTCGCATTCGAATACAATGTAGGCGTTGCAAGGTAAATAACACAATACACGATATACTATTTACTCAGCAAAAAGAAAACGTGACGACAAAAAACGTAAATAAGACTGTATGCCAGAAATACACCGCACTTGATTTACAAAATAATGTCAAAGAAAACGAGCCAAAGTAGACGCGCACAAGGGTCCAGCCGATAACTTCCGGGAAAATCGTCACCTACTTTTACGAGAAATTACAGACGCGCTGAGAGGTTTCGGGGGTACATTTTCTCTTTTACGTTTTAGAGTAACTACACGAAATTTAATAGGTTGACACTCACACTTTCGTTGACGCTACCGCGTACTTAGTTGAAAAAGATCAGAATCTGCGACCACGGGTGCTAGCAAGTATAGAATTGAGGGTCGAAGGAATGGCTAACCTAGACGAAGGCGTGACATCATCATGGGGACTCTGGTCCTGAAGGAGGAGAAGTTGTGTAATTGAATGAATTCAGAAGTTAGTAAGATTTTGAAGAGGAAGGAAACTAAGGGGGAGTACATGCCGGAACTCAAAGAGCATTTACCCTCAGGACTTCTTGTCGAAGAGACTGAAACACAGTAATCGCAAAAGTGACAGACCTTACAGCCCAGTTGAAGAGTAACGCAAGTGCTCCGAACAGTGTGCGGACTCAATTTCTTCCCAGCCGGTCATGCGGACGACCAGAGCAACAGAGGATACCATCAGAGTATGAATCGTCTCCTCATGGGTACGGGCCATAATACAGTATATGAAGACAAGAGGGTAGAGGCATGTAACAGATATATTCGAAAGCACAGATAGTCAAAATTCTAAGAAACTTCCAAAAAAAAGATCAGAAAAACGCAGCCGAACGAATCCGAATTCGAAAGAAAAGCACAAACTTTAGAGGCAAATACACTAAAATTTAAGCAAATAAGAAAAGCTTGCATCTCTTCCTCGTTGGCCGAATATAATTCAAACATTCGTAAGGCGATATTTAAATCGTCCTTCGTAATCAAAGAAAAACGCGACCTTCTTCGGATGATGAACCCTACTTTGCCCAAGCTCTATGGGCAAGTGAAACTTCACAAGGATTCTCCCCCAATGCGTCCAGACGTCGCCTTCTATACCGACCCCAGCTACACGTTGGCGGGGTTTCCATCACGGAGTTTCACGCCAAATACACGATTAAGAATTCTCTCAAACTTACTACCGATTTAAAACAGCTCAACTTCCTCGCCGAGTCAATTCTAGTACCTTTTGACGTCAAAAGTGTGTTCATCAACATACCTACGACCCTAGCTATGGAATTCATGCCCGATTTCTTGACTGAACAGAATCTGCCTCCTGGTGTTGTAAAGGTATTCGGACAGCTTATGACCTCCCCTTTAGAAAACAATATCTGCACATTTGAAAATTGAAGGTACAAATTCTCTGACGGCCTCCCCGCGGGAGGTCCTCTCTCTACTCTCGTGGTGAACGTCTTCACGAATCGCCTCGGAATCTGCCGGAGCTCCGCACTGCATTCGATCCTAGTCACGATATTATGTAGGTGATGTTTTCTATGTATGGCAAGAACTTGAGGCTACTAAATTCTTACCATCCTGGGATTTCGTTTACGATGGAGGTTAGCGGCGATCATCTCAACTACCTTGTCCTCTCTATCACCCTCACTGAACCAACGACCTTCGCACCACCCTTGAGATCTTCAGAAAGCCGTCCCTTTATACGCATTTCGATCCACAATGCCTGATGTCATCCTACACAGCACAACTCGCACCAATAAATGCGGAAATCCTTCGTCCGATCAACCTACCTCTGACTCCTCATGGTCAGAGAATAGAGGCTGAAGAAATTTCGAAAATCGCCGATACAAACCAAATAAGAACCAACCTCAATCTTCTTATTCGCAAATACGCCTACGCAGACTACTCTCGAAGAGTTGATATCCCCCCCCCTCCCGCCTAAAACCTCCAGAACCGCAGATAAATGGATGCGGTTAACTTATTTAGAAGCGCCTCCTCACAAACTGGCTTTGGAGCTAAAGAAATACGGGCATCGCAAAAGATTTTATTGCCTTACCATTGTCTCGAACATCATCCGTCTCAAGCATTCAGTTCCTCTCAAGCAAAAACATGGAATCTATGAACTGACATGCGGGAAAGAAGCTTTTGAGTATGTGGGACCAACTGGCCGAAAACTTGGACTGCGTTTCCAAGAACACAGGACTGTTTTCAACAAAAGAAACGCGAATGAATCTGCAGTCGCAGCACATTGCATCGAAACTGGTCATGATTATTCCCTCACTCTTATACGAAAGGGCAAACATTGACACGTCTAGAAGAAGTCGAGATTCTTCTAGATCTGCCTCCACATAAATCATCATCTTCCAACTACTTCTTCTTCTCATTTTATCTGTGCTCTCGAATAGATCTGTTACGTGCCTGTACCTTTTTGTCTTCCTAATTAGATACCATAAAAGGCCTACGCAACAAAATCGTCGACCATAACCTTGTCATATTGGAGGCTGATAGGGGGAACACGCTGTCCCAGTATACAACGTCCAACCTAAACTACGAATGCGAATGAATTTACGTATAACAGCAGACCAAAGGTCTTGAAAAACGTCAGTTTTGCTTCATACAATCAAAAGATTCAGACCAAAATCTAGTCAACCTATTCTGTGTTTCTATCCTTTAAGTTGACTAAACATGGTTTCGCGACGCTACTTTCCATTCGTTCGTGAATCTCCATTATATGAACTTTCTACGTCACAAATCCGTTTGAGCTTATCAGTAAGACAAGGGAAGTTATGATCAGTCCTGAGACAACCTTGGCCACTTTCTCAAGTTCCTAGCTAGTTTGTCCATGAATTCATGACGCTTCTCAAATTTTGCTCATGTCCAAAAAGTTTACGAGTTCCGAAAGGATGTCGGTATCCAAATAGGCTCTCTGTTAGCTCTACTTCCCGTTCCTGAATGGATATTTGTTCTACTTTCTAGGTCAAGAAATCACTTGACCAGTAAGATAGAGAAAGTAGTGATCAGTCCTGATTCGACCCCGGCCTCCTTCAACATCACTGGTTCACCTTCCAACATCCCTCTCCCTCAAACTTTGAAGCGAATGGAGCACCTCATGACTGTCAGTTCCCAAACGATTTGTTCGTGAATTCATGGCACTTCTTAAAATTCGCTTATCCCCAAACATCTGCGAATCGAGAGATTTCAAAGTTACCGGACGATATCGGCGTCTCAATAGGCTCCCTTCTCGGCTCTCCATCAGCTGACCTCTGTCTGTAAAGCGGTTCTCTCTCCCTCCTGAATCGCTTCCTCTTCCTCACCAATGGTTCATGCCCTACGATAAAGTGCCAGAAGATCGACTCTCCATCAAAAATGCTTCCAGTATTCATAGGGAGCATGTCGGTTCGCAATTCCTCTTTCTATCTCTCCTGTCACAGATACGTAACTTATATGATCATTCCATAAATCGCCTTTTTTCCACTCCTTTCCTCGTTAGTACCTTCAATAATGAAAGGACACCATAAAATAACTAAAATCCCGTTCAAACACATATTTTCTTTCATTCCGACTCTTTATTAATGAAAAGACTAACAAAATTTATTACACTCACAAAATATTGTATCCACACCTCGTAACAACCTGTCAGCAGTATACGACTAGCAACACTTTTTAAATTATCGTCATTCGAAACACCTGAAAACCCAATTATACCACTAATCTACTCCATTAGCAAACTAATAAATTGCTCAGTATTCAAAATTAGGTCGTAAAAAACAGAAATTGAAATTGAATCGACCGTAATGATGATTTCACGATTACGATGAGGAATTAAAAAGAAATATTCAAGACAGACGGTTGGATCGATCAATGACGGAAGGAGGAAATGAACGAAGGTACCAATATTTTTTCCTTTTACCGGAGCATCAATCAACAGAATATAAAACCATTTCTCAAATTTATCAACTTTCAAACTTTTTAGCAAGCAGAAAAGTTCTGTCGAAAATCTAGTTAAGAAAGAACAACCATTTCGTATTCACGTCTCTCAATCCGCGAGCTCAGATGCAAATAAATAAAACTCTATTAACGGAATTTCGCTCGTCAACATTTTCAAAAAGGACGGTAACTAAATCTTGCCTGTAATAAGATCGCAAACTTCATCTTTGTACGATGTTTCAATAGTGACACCTACATACACGCGTTGTATACCCCAAATGTATGCTCCATCAATGAAGATGAATTTTATGAACATTACGACTATATACCTTAGGAGGTTAGAAAGCCATTCGAGAGTAAACGCTTTAAATTACAATTTTCCGTAGACATCTCTCTCGCGCACCTTTGTTGAGGTACTCCAGCGACAATATATTACGTTTAAATTTGCTCTCGCTGGCGCAACCTTTTATTTACGAATTGTCTTCGGCCAAGCTTAGTTTATAATTTTGCTTTATTTTTGTCTTCGTCTTTGTTTCGCTCTTCTATCTTCCTTCCTCTACAGAGGGCTGCGTCGTATACCGGGTAGATAATTTAATGTAATGATAAACATCTTACGAGAATATTTACTTCGGTAATAAGAAACGAAGAGAGCGGGTACGCAAAACGGAAACTCTATAGGTATAAGGCAGCCGAGCAGCTTCGGAAAACCTTCCCGCGGCCTTTGAATAAAAAGAAAATTGCCAATTATCTGAACATGCCTCCAGTCATACAGCGCTAACTAACAAAATACGCACACCGTGTCAGTCGGACACGTATGCCTTTTTCTTGAATTTCTTAGTCCTTTTAAGAAATCTCGTACAAAAATTTCATGGCCCAAAGGGAGAACTCTTTGTTTTACGTCTACTGCAAATATAAGATTTTTGAAAAAATCTTGATTTAAATTCATGATTATTTCACCAAATATGAACAACCAACGACAAATGTAGAAATTTGACTTCTGCCAATCCTTACGAGTGTTGAAGATGAGGCTCGATTCTAGATCTACTCATTTGATACTCTACATAAGAAGGAAAAGAACCAAGACGATACCGATCTCCAAACTACTATAATTTGTTCACTTGTTGTTCCCATAAACAGGGACTGCATCATTGAGGCGGACAACACTCGAATATTGGACCACGTAACGGAAGAGTCGGGTTGGCTTGAGTTTCTCTTAGCTCGTAGAAGGTTACATGTGCTGCAGATTTGAAATAATGAAAGTCAAAAGAATTTGGCGTTTCGAAACTGGGTCGGCGACGTCATATTCTGATAAGTCCAATTCAGATGCCTAATACCTTTTCATACAAAACCTGTCATCAAAGACGAGTATTTTCAAGTAAGTCGAATTTTCAGAAATTTGAGGCAATTGCTCGAACTACTTTCCACGTGCGTTGTTGCATCGACTTCGTACAGCCAAGGACTCGGAAAACTCCTGAGATCGGGGCTTTATAGAGGCCAGCCGAGTTCCGAGAACGAATGAAACTATCTCAGAACAATGTCATCGAAGTCACATCTCATGAAGACCTCATCAAGATCACTCCTATGACATCCTTGAAAAAAAGTTTCGGGTACTTTCCTCGTAGCACAAAGAACAACTCTGTTACCAATATTAACCATCCACATTGACCCAGCATTCACTTCTCCTAGAGCCTTGGTCCAAATTGCGTTGAATGGTTGAAATCGACCTCACATTGACATCGATATCCGGTCGATATGGTCGACTCATTGACCACGTCGATTTTGGGTAGATTTTCAGTCAACTTCTCCAAATTTCGATCGCTCTTTCGGATCGATTTGTACAGTTATGGTCGACTTTAAATAAACGTCGTTCTGAGTCAATTTCGAATCAACTAATCCACATTATTCGATCAATCTGAAGTCAGAAGCTCTATTGCATCGATCAACAGTCGATTTTTAGTTGTCTGGGAAAGTTTGCTAGTCTCGATCTAGAATCGATGCGCAGTTACTCTTCAGTAGCATTCTGTCTGTTTGGTGACGCTACTCGTACACAAAATATGCATTCAGGGCCATTTAGAAATCTTCAATTTTGTTTCACCAGTGCAGCAACACAAATTCAACGGCGATTCTCAATCGGCATTGAAATCGAATACCATATGTAGGTGTGTAAAAATGAGGCCTCAATCGTAAAACTCACTAGCAATACTTCCCACACACGTCAAAATTGAGCTCCGCTGCGAAAAGTATGCAAGGAACACGTTTGAACTTAAAGCCCAACATGTTGTGCCTTTTGTAAATTCGAGTACCGCGAATCATAATTCGGATTGAGGTAGGATGAAAAAAGTTTCTCACAAAAGAATTCAATACGTTGTATGACGGGAAGGTGCTCGCGGCGGTAAGAACTGTTGGACATGGCCAACGTAATTTCTAAAAGACGGCTGTCGTGTTGCGTTGTAGGACTTCGGCTTTTCGTAGAACCCGTATTAAAATTGGTCGGCGTCATCGTAATAAGTATTATAGTTCATTGTGCATATACACAGAGAGAAAAAAGTTTCAGCCAGTCAAAAGTTAGGAGAAAAAAGCTTTCTGTTCGCTCGGGCGAGTTGTAAGAAAAAAAAAAGTCTGCGTCCGACCTTTGAAGCGTACTTTAATCAGCGCGGCTGACACGAGAGTATATTTTTAATAAAAACTTTACGCTCGGTTTGACATTTTACCGGAGAGGATTTAGGTTTGTATGCGGGCGGAGGATGAAAAAGAAATGGGGCGACGAATCGTCGTACCAGTCCTTTGGAAGCTCGTTTAAGTCAATTTTCAGGTCGATTTTCGAGGATATAATCATTCTCTAACAGCGCGGGTGGAAGTAATCGTATTTAGTGTATGTTCGGCACAGCGTTGATAATTTTTATAGCTTAGCGAAGGAAGGTTTTTTCGTACACTGAAAAAAGTGTCGCGATCGTAGCAGTTTCGGACGACCCTGAGTTCGTCCATGAAATCGAAAAGTCTCGAAGACGACTCGACTCTATTCTAATAAAAACAGACAAAAACTTTCTGTCGTTATGTGTGTCAAAATTCTATAGAACACGAGACTAGAGCGAATGGTGCTCGAAAAAACGTAGAATTTTCTCTCGCATAGAATCCCACATCGTCAATTATTATCGAACGATTTACTGGAAAAAGTTTACTTTATAGCTACGTATCGTAGAAGAAAATGTTTGCTGACATTGCTTTAAAATTTGTTCGGTACACGCTTTGTACGAAGATGGTAAAAAAAAATTGATTATCGTCTGATTCTGGCTTTTATGATCTCGCTGCTTGTAGTACGTTATTGTACTGCTTTTCATTTCAGTCTTCTTCTCGTCTCTTCTTCAAAGTGATACGAATTTGTTCTCCCCGCTTGAAGATTGCGTCTCTTTTCCAGTCCTCTCGAACAATTTCTTGCATTATTAATTTGAATCTTGAATTTCAAACGAATCAAACGCGCTCCTTTGTCTCTCGTCCTTTCCTAGGGTCGAAAAATATGAGAAACGTAATTTGCGAATGGATGTATAACATTGTGAATAGATGAGAGAAGGAACCGAATATTGAATGAAAACGAAGGAGATGAAAAAAGTCTGAAAAGTAATTAGATGGTAGAGGCGTTCTTTTTGCGAAAAGAGAAACAAAACGTGGAACGGTCAGAAGAATGTTGTCCAGTTTCCGAGGCGTGTTCTGTTCTATTGGAGTGAAAGAATGATCTGACATGTGTATTCAGCTCGTACGTTTCCTCATTTTTTTACATGAAAATCACGCACAGTTGTACTCGGGTCCATATGCAACATGCACATGTTATTTATCATCTAAATACGCTGTGTATACGAAGGATTTATTCATGCGTGTAGCAAAATCGTGATCCGACCTTTTTCTTGGTCGATGATTGTTTTGAAATCTTCTAGTTCTTGACCTTGATGTTGTATCAACGAATCTGCATTCAATAGCAGCAACTCGCAGGGTCCCTTCTCTCAACAGAATTCAATCAAAGCACATTTACAAAGTTACCAGCTCTTCTCCTCCAGATAGGCGACCGGGCAGTTCGAATATTTAAGCTTTAAGACACCCTCGGGAAAAAGTACAAACAGTGGTACGACAGAAATTGAAAAGCTTCAGGGATGGCTAACCCTATAGAGGGTAAACAGACCCATTCATTTTTCTCTTTCAAGGCAGGTGCACTTCAGGGGAGAGAGGGGGAAGAAACTCAAACTTTTGAGAAAATTCAAGGAGTCTTAGGGCGTTTAGCCATGAATCGAAGGTCACAAAATATTTATCCACCTCGATGACGTCAGGCTCTTCTCTAGGTACCTCTTTTACGACGAAGACTCGGATCTCTAGTTAATGTGAGTCTCTTAATTTCACAGACGCAGCTCGGGTTCAAACTGGAGTAGTCCTCCTAGCCGAAAGAACTTCTGATGACGTCAAGAACTACTCAGTTCATGACGTAAGGCCTGAGATTGAATTTGAATTTTTGGGTATGCTCTCAATATTCTGCGCCCTCTCTCATTCCTCTTACTGATGGATTTTTTGGGAGGGCTGGGCCCACCCGGGCATACCCTCGATCTCAGGCCTGCTTAAATCTGAGGAAGTCGATTCTAAGATTATTACTGACCAAGAAGTTGAAGGTTAGAAGTCAGAAGATGATTGTGAAGTCAGCAAATTAAGAGCCGAGAGTCGAAAAGGATGTTTTTTAAAAATTCGTAAAGAATTTTACTTTCAACTTTGCTAGACAGAAGTCGAAAGTTGGAAGACGGAAGTTGATTATAATCATTTTTATTTTCAACTAGAAGGCTGGAAGTTGCCGCAGTTGAAAGCTGGGATTCGAAATTTTCTCTTTCCAACTTTTCCAGACAGAAGTCAGAAGTTGGAAGATGTAAGTAGTTCACAATCAATATTCCTAACTTGGGATTGAAAATTGCAAGGTTGGTAGCTGGAAATCAAGACTTTTCCCCCAACATTTCTAGGTAGAAGTCGAAAGTTGCCAAATAGAAAAAGATCATGTTTCATGTCAAGCTCAGTATAGAACTATATAATCAAGCAGCCTAGTTCAGGCCTGATACCTGCTCATTCGCGGTGGTCAAATGTCACGCAACTCATAGACTCGGAGTACAAACAGAAATTATATATGTCTTCGGGCGTTTGCAAGGAAATTCAAAGTAAAGATCACTTGTATCAATCTCGATAATATCGATATGTCAATCTCGATAATATCAATCTCGATTATATCGATATATCAATCTCGATTATATCAATATATCAATCTCGATTATATCGATATATCAATCTCGATTATATCGATATATCAATCTCGATTATATCGATATATCAATCTCGATTATATCGATGTATTAATCTCGATCATATCGATATATCGATTCTATACTTGGCTTCAACAACTAGTATACTGTATATTAGGTCTAGTATAATGAAGGCTCAAAGTTGGAATATAGCGATCATAAAGCTATAAATGAACTCGCAAATTTTCGAATCACCCACGGAGAGACGAGGGTGAAATGGGGGGGTGGGGCACTCGGAAAATTTCCAATTAGGATCACGTCAGAGTAAAGACATGAAACATGTCAAAAAGCCTGAGGAGGAAAAGGTATACTAACTAGACGGTGGATGAGTCTGTTAAAAGTGGTAAGCTTATGACAGATATTTCAGTCCATACCTCCTTCTTCTGCCCCTCAACCATGGAAAAGAAGGAGAGAAGGGTGGTGTATGACTTCAAAGCCAGTCGAAGATCATGATTTGGAATGATTTTGCCCTTATTCGCATCACAGCTAGCCCAAGTCTTCGAGAGGAGAGTCCTAAAAAAAATAATAACAAGAGGATGTGACGTCATCAATGACCTTGCAGCGCTTGCCAGATGATATTTTCAAAAATCAATAACCGCCATTCACTCTATGACCTGAAAACAGATTTCCACTGACTTTTATTGATTCATCAATAATGATCAGGAGAAAGGTATCTCTCATACATATGACTGAGGTACTTTCCTTTTGGTTGCAATGTTACGAAAAATTGCGGTAATAGCCCATAACGGCCAGGAGAAAAGTATCTCTCACATGAGTAACTAAGGTACTTTTCCCTTGAGCGCAAGTAATCCGTATTTTACGCAAAATCCGTAGAAAAATTCATCCGTTTTGAGGACCAAAAATACGTAGATCTGGCTGCAGTGAGACCTTTGACTTAGGGATTTGCCAAAAACTATCACAAGAGTGAGAGCATGACATCAGGAAGTGACATCATCAATGAGAGCTTTAGAAGAATGTCGATTGAAGAGTAGGAGGAGAGAGATAGCCAGTCCACGTCGAAAAAATGCTCTCTTACAAAACTCGACTCACAAACAGAAGGGAGACTGAAAAAGAGGGAACGTAAGATCCCGAGAATTCACTACCAATCGCCAAAAATGCACAGGCCTTTATAGAAATTTCTACGAACATCGTGCACGTATCTTCCCGAAGACGTTGAAGAGAATTGTAGGCTAAATAGACTCATTTATAAATGGAATAGATGGAGGAGGAGGGGGTTGCGTGCATTTTTTAGCCAAGCTTCCATCCTCAGGTTTAGATAGGGCCATTCCTACTCCGGTCTTTTTCGCAACGCCAATAAACCAAATTCTCTTGTTAAAAACTTCGATTCAAATTATGATTTGCGATGCTCGAATTTATAACGTCACGAATGAGGCAATTGAATGAAGGGTTTGTCTAAAGACTCAAAGCTTCATATTGAAATTTATGTCGTACGTATGAATAGGTTTTACGTGTTCAAAGAGAATTTCGCGGGAGAACGTCAAATAAACGCTATAATAAATGAAGCACGAGAATTCGAATTTGTACACGATAAAGAATTCGTATTCGACACTCTATGTCTCGACCTTTTCAGGATGAAAACAAGAACATTTATTATAGTCATTTTATAATTTATGGAATGTCGATTGCAATTTTTCAATTGATAACATTTCTCACTCGATACCTTTCGACTTACTCGGTTAACGAAATGGAAAATAAACATAAGAAATATCCGCACCTAAAAAAAAAGTGACTCAATTTTCTTTTAATGCGAGTCGTCCCTCCCTATAGATGAGTAATTTTTCCTCCATCGCTTACGCCGCCGAGTAAGGCGCGCCCGTCAAAAAATTGTTTACAGTTCAATTTCCGCCAAATTAAACTCTCTTACACGACCTTTTCTACATTCACGCCTTTTTTCGACTCGTTCTTTTCAATCCCGCATTCGATCTCCCCTTCTTTCGTTCTTTTCGTATTCGTTTCGAGTATCTTTTATCTAATTTTGCACCCACCTTTTCATCGAATTGCACTCAAAAATCCATCGTCGAAAGGTGTACTTAAAGCTCAACCACGGCGGAACGCGACACGAGCTGTGATTATTGATGAATTCCAAATTTTGTCATCTGTTCATACTGAGAAGAATACCGATGCGAAATAAATTCTTCAAATTTTTCACCGCCAAATCACCTTACGTAACGGTGAAATTTGAACTTTGTTCGATGTAGAAACTCATTCTCGCTCTCGCAATTGATATCCGAGCCATCCGAAAGCGCACAGCTTTACGACAATACAAATTAACGTCATTATTTGCTAACAAGCAACACCTCGTTATTAAACGCGTTCCGAATATAGTGAGTGCTAACCAATTAGTATTGGCGTCGAATTTATCGCGACGATCATCCCCCTTCCCCCGAAAAAAAGGCGCACGCTTTTCCCGCAGAAAAATTATTCAAAACGTCAATTTTTTTTTTTACCTGATCCTGTATTCAGCGAAGACGAAGAAGACGTGGTCCATAATGGTAATTTAATGAATTTCAATTTCAAACTACTACTCCTCTTCAACGCCGCTGTCTTTCCCTCGCCGCCGCTGCAACTGCTCGTCACTTTATCGAGAACATCTTCTTCCATGAAGAAAATCGCGTACGACTGCACAATTACGCGTTCAATTTATTCGTCGATATAATGAGAAGTGTTCTTGTCGTACGCTTTAACATGACGACAATGGCGCAGAAAAAAAGACAATAGCATCCAAAGAAAATATGAATAACGCGAACGATATAGTCCTGTTTTTTTCCTTTTAATGTTCGCTAGACGAAAAGGATCCCTTGGTAATCGAGGGTTGAAACAGAACACTGGTCGTAAACATAAACATACGAACGTCAGTACGATCGAATCAATAATAAATCGTATTATAACCCATTAAAAATAGCCACCAATCGAAATCGCATTTGTTCAGAATGAGGAACGGCTCTACAACATGTACATCACGACGCTTAGGTAACAAGGTAAAAATAGTTTTCGGACGTAAAATTTGTGAATTAAGGATGCAAAAGACGTTCCAAAATCCGAATTTTCTCGCACCGAACTCGAACGTATATCATTTACAAACGTAATTTCAACACATGACATAATTTTTCGAAAGACGACAGAGTATTCAATTTTCGTATTATGTTACTTCGCACAGTGACATATAATACGCGAGTAACCAATACGAAGAAAACATAATAAGACAAAAGTACGATGTTTACCAAAACGCAACAAAATGACAAAAGAACGAACTAGAGAAAAAAAAAACAAAAACTACTCGTTGTCATAAACACGATCGAATAAAGCAATCTTCTCCAATTATTAATTACTGAACGATTGAATACAAAATGTGCATTTGTTCCACGTGCGAAAACATCTGATAAGGACACATTACTGGGTATGACATGCACAGTTCTGCTCGCACTCGTTTTTGCAACAAAATAATACAATATCGCCGACCTTCGTCGCGCCGACAGCGCTCTTAATAATGTGCAACAGAAACCATATGTAGACGATGACACGTCGTGTAAAATTTTGCGGCGAAAGAAAAATTTACATTAACACGAAACACAGATCGCGATCAACCACGAGCGCCGCTCTTCTTATACATAGTAACATGGTCAGACTAAAACTTCAGCCTCATATATCATCGTAAAATTGTTTGAAGATCAAAAAATTATACATCTTACAAGAATACAAAAAAAGAATAATTACATAGGATTAGAAAAATTTTTTCAGTCGTCTGGTTTTTTAATATATTTTGGCATACGTTAAAGGTCACACGTCTGATTGGAGCCACGACTCTCAAAATTTTGTAAAAAGAGATAATGACGTGCAACGCTGTGCAATTATCGCGATAAGATTCGCCAAAATGTACAACACTCACGAATCGCGCGAATTTGGCCACGACGCGACGGTTCGTTCCCGACTGCAGTTGTTAGCGGCGTTTCAGCCGACTCTTTCGCCTCGTCACCCGACCTCCTCGGACCAGCGGACAGCCAGAGCAGCGTAACGACGCAACGCCACGTTCCGAGTCGACGCGTCTACCGTACCTTTTCGAATAAACGTAAAGGTAGAGACGACGCGACACGAAGTCAGCAGGTAGAGATAGTCTACGCACGCCACCCAGCAACAACCCTTTCGTCTAATCTACCCCAATAATGGACGATATGCACGATTCCAGAATGATCTTGAAATAGAAAACGTGGTTTTTCGCGACTTCCCTTCGACGCTTTCCCAGCTTCGTCGGTGCATTATTTCTCATTTCGCGTTATCTTGCCAGCTTCGAGAGTTAACTCGTGTAAAATGCGTTTCAATTCCGCTATCGCGCCAATCGTAAATCATGCGTCCCAAATGAAAGTAAACAGGACACGCAAATTACTCGCGTGCATAGCCATCGCGAAAATGAGAAAAAAAAAAGAAAAGGAAGCGGGGAATAATTTCACCGCATTATTACGTCGACTTCGCCAGCTTACGTATACACCTAATAGTGGAAACTCGCCTCGCCCATAATTGTTGTCGATTTTCGCGCTTCGACTACTTCCACAAAATTACCTATTTCTATTTCGTCATAAAGTGTGTGTTTGGCCCACATAATCTCCGTCTTCAATTTACTCAATAACTACACGTGCGCCCAATTACTTTGAAGAAAAAATCATCGAATACGCGTCACTGACATTTACATCGAAAATATCCTCGCGCCCGAAGGAGAGTCCGTTTCTTCCATGACCGTACATCAGGATATGACGTTTGTCTACAGACGTACGCCGTAAAACTGGACACAAATATTTCAATCAAAAAAATAATCTCAAAATTCCGAAAAAAAGCACCGACCACAAATTTCTCGAAAGCTTTTCAATCAAAATTCTAAATTCTTGGGGCTAATCTTCCATCAATCTCTCACATGAAATCGCTCAAAGCCAACCATTCTCAAATATCTATCTCACTCTGTCTAGGGTACGACCAAGAACGAAATGTCATTCGCTCCCAACTGGACTATGGCTCTCCGATCTACTCTCAGTCTAACGAGTCACCTCTTCCATTACTAAACACAATAATTCCTATTTGTATTAATCAGGTTACAGAAACTGCAGATAGACGAAATGAAAAATTTGAACTAGTCATTCTCAAGCGACGGAAGTTACACGAACTGAAAACTTCACAGAGAGGTGAACCAGTAGTGACAGGAAGAAATGAGATAAGATGAATTACGAATACATTATTTTTGCGAGCTCCGCATCCAGAGAATATAATTATTGATGACCTCATAATGCGGATTATTGCACTGTCGCATGATTTCAATAGTTTCGTGAGCTATACATTTCCTCTCGTCACGTTCCTCACGAAGAAGGGAGACGTTCAATTTTTCTCTGGAATGATCGGGCTGTAGTCCGCAAAGGCTGACTTCCCACTCTCTTTTCCTCTTCTCATGAAAAGTGACATGTTTGATCAATCGGACAACGTTTAACTAAGCATTTTGGAGGAAAAAGTTTCAAACAAAAGTTGTTCCTCGCAAAATTCCCTACAAGATTCACTATCCGTTTGTTACCCTACGCTCATTAGTTGGTCTAAAAATTGCCATTCAAGTACTTCATTTTGTTCTTTACGAGCCATTTTCTGCGTTATATCGGATTAAATTAATAATCTAGAAAGAAATCTTTCAGGTAAAATTGGTTCATTGTAATTTTTCTTACAATAATCAATCCAAATATTTGTAAAAAGTCAAAATAATCATTCTAGAGCTCTTATTGTTTCGCGTTGAGACAGTAATAAGTGTGAATGTACTGAACGAGTATTCCGAGAAGTGAACTCGAATGTGGGCGAGACTCGGCTTACTCGTTGGATTCGCGATCATACAATCCCTAGCATTGGGATGTTTGTGGGTTTAGCGTCCTTGAATCCTCATTTGAAGTCACAATTTGGGCTGTTCTCGTCTCGCTCGACACCAACCAAACGCCCTCTTTCAGGATTACCCTGGGAGCTTATCGCGCGAACTCCAAACTTGACCTGTGCGCAGAGGTCTTAAAACCTCCCCGCCACTTTCAAAGACTGCTCCAACTTTTTATCCTTCGTCTTCCGCGATTTTCACAACTTCCAACTAACAAACGAATCTTTCTCCTACACAACAACCGAACATATTCGTCTCCGATTCAATTCGTTGTACAACCTTTACATTCGACTCCCCCCCCCCTCCTCCTTAGATCACTTCGACCTAAATCAATACGTCTCGACCTCACAGAAAGCCTCAAATCCGACAAAATTGTTCATACTTGACGCATCAGGAGACTATTTCATGAATATCCTCACTACACACTTTGCTTCTCCAGCGGGTCTAAAACTACCAATAAAGCTGCCCACGAATACTCGTTAGACTGGGAAAGAGTTTCACAACGCATTCGCAACATAGGTTCCCTATTTACAGCCGAACCTACCTCCTCCAATTACCCCACAACGGCAAATTCCTTCTTCTTATCGACTCTTTTTCTCTCTTCTCTACACTCCCTTGCAGACTTATACAACTCTAACCCAATTATGCAACGCATACCTCTCACACTTGACACTCAAGACTCACTTAACACGACAAATAATTTTCTCAAGGATACCCAGGTACATTGACCTCTTCAAACATGACGCTATTGATCAAGCCGCCAAACAAGCTACCTCCTTCCCACTATCTCTAGACGATAAAAATCTTTTGATTCAGTAATTGTGACGTGCTCCAAGATGAAGGCAACTAGCAACAAAACGCAAATCTCCCAGGACGGCGAAAACGGAGTTCAATTGCTACCCTTCAGTGCTGCCAGATTTATGGATTTTTGTTTCTAAAAAGTGAGGATGTTGAGTATAATACGAATTTCTTGCGCTCAAGGGAAAAGTACATGAGATAGTTACACGAGAGATACTCTTCTCCTGACCGTTATAGGCTGATTTGGACTATAGAGAGCCGCGAAGTTTTATTGGAGAAACTGTAAAAGTTCTGATTGATGATATGATGTTGGTTTGTTCACATACACTCATACCAGTATAGCCAGGTCTGGGGATTTTTGGTCCTCGAGAAAGATACGCATACGGACTTCTTGCGCTCAAGGGAAAAGTACCTTGGACAGTTATACGAGAGATACTTTTCTCCTAATCGTTATAGGCTGATACTGCGGTCCCTGTAACATCGAATCGATCAAGAGAAGAGTACCTCAGTTACTCCTGCGAGAGATACCTTTCTCCTGATCGGTATCGATAAATATTATCAAGTCCGTCGAAATTTGTTAAATGACGGATACGGATTTCTGAAAATATCTGGCAGCAGGGCTACCCTTTCCCCGGAACAGGTACTTGATGCTAATAGCCCTTATTTTGGGACAAGTCACAATTATTTAAGGGGGGGGTGTTTTGTATAGACCAAGTACTCATAATGATGTGCGTAACTATTTCTGATTACATAGGAAATTCTTGAACTAAGAATATGAGAATACGATTTTTGAAGAGCTCACGTGTGCAAAATATTCGCCATTTTATAACCAACCACAAGACGTACAAAATCACCTCAAGATAGTAATGAGGAAGTCTTCTTTAATGAAATTATTTTCTTAATTATTGGAAAAATTACAAAAAATTCAACCAAAACTGTCAGTATAATCCGGTATAAGGCAAAAATGCTTACAAGAACAAAATGAGGCACTTCTTGAAAGGCAATTTTGAGACCGACCAATGAGGGTTGGATAACAAATGGATAGTGAATCTCGTAGGAAATTTTACGCGGAACAACTTTAGTTTGAAAATTTTTCCTCCAAAATGCATAGTTTTTGAGGAAATTGCGAAAAACTGAATATCGGAGGTGAAGGAAGAGGGGGGACTTTACGAGGGGCAGAGCGCGTAGGACTCATCAGTATTTCAATCAGAGGGTTATCCTGAACACGTTACGAAAAATTAGAGTCAGAAAAAATGAGTCGGCTGGGCTCTCTTATCAGTATAATGCATGCTAGACCTGATATAATGAAGGCTGGAAATTGAAATTTTCTCAAGTCTCCAAAGCAGGTCAAGGTCATTGATGACGTCATAAAGCATCTCGGCTGAAAGTTGAAATTTTTGACAAGTCCCTAAAGTAGGTCAAGGTCATTGATGACGTCATAAAGCGTCACACTTGACGTCACGCAGTTCACAGAAGCTCCCGGACGCGGATGTTTTCTGAGGATGTAATCCCCCTAACAAAATGGATAGCGGGTTCCCCGCTAAAAAACCTACCTCCACATTTATAGCCCATAATGGTCATTTTTATTGACTGGACTAATGGTCCTCTTCACATAGAAACTCCCGCCTGGAAGAAATCGCCATTCCCCGTCTTAGGATTGACCATGCCCTACTCACCAATTCTCACTTCTTCCTAGGTCTTCACGCCCTTCGTCAAGTAACTGCCGCCATTCAAATAATCTACAGTTTGCACAATCCAACAACTCTGAGATCGTCTTCAACTCCCTCCACTATCTTCGTGGTACCTATTTCTTTCAAATCATAAAATAAATTTATTGTCAAATTGAACGGACACATCACTTCTCATGAGAAGAGGAGATAAGGAAAAGAAAGTGGAAAGTCAGCCTTTATAGAAGTAAACGTCTTTCTTCTTCACGAGGAACATGACGAGAGGAAACGTATAGCTCTCAAAACTACCTATCATAATTATTCGACACTGCAATTATTCGCAGTATGAGGTCATCAATACTTTTACTCCCACAGTAGAGCTCGCCGAAATGGTGTAATCGTATGTCATCTTATCTCATTTCTTCCTGTCACTAATCGCTAGGCAAAACGAAGAGTGCGCCCTCTACGTTTACCGTGCGGCCATTTCCAGAAACTGGACAAAAAGGGACATTTTAAAAAATTGTTAAAATCTGTATTTGTTTGTTTCGTGTTATTCTTCTGATGGAAAGAAGTAAAGAAGGAATACTTAATTTTCAATACTAACAAAGATAGAATTCGTGCAAATAGCATTGTAACCTTATATATTTCAATTTTTATCCTCTTTTGGACTTCAACATTAACGCTGCCTACAGTCGGCTCGCCTCGCGAATGGGTTCATCTCTCTGTTCACTCACCTCTTTCTCAGTTCACTTCCTCAGTTCGGACAACTTCCGTCGCTTAAGAATGACCTGTGGTCAAAAGCGCTCGCGCAATTAATCAAATAATTCAGATAGGATAACCGTCTCCCTTCAATACATACGTCTCATGCGAATGCAATTCTAATCCTCCATCTGAAAGAGAGGCAAAATTATAATAATCCGTATACTATTTCAACATAACTTCACTTACCTCCAAACAAGTCTTAGAATACGTAATATCTTTTACAATCCAATTTCTCATTAATGTGGCAAATTATTTTCCAGTATGCAATCTTTATCGAGTAAATAGCTTTCAGAGTAGTTTTATCTCTCGTAGAAATGAAGGAAAAAAAAAGTACAGAGGTTAGGACTTATCTACCTCACAGTACTTATTTCTTGTAATCAAACTAGAGACTTCACGGAAGAATGAGAGCTGTATCAGTTTTCACAATTGAGAAAGAAGCTTTATAGGTAGACTCTCTCAAGACAAGCGTGACTTTAATGACCAGCAGACTTTTTCATGACTTTCGAGGGCGCTAAACACCCTCATACAACACTAAAACCTTTCCCGATTGTTTTCATTTTCCAATCATTATACATCATTCAAAGGCACACGCCAAGAAATCGACTTTATTCATGAAGAGAAAATTTCTTACTCCTTGTCACGACACAATGCGTGGGCTTCAATTGTCAGAATATCGAACGAAACTCCCAGGAAACTTGCAACGGACAACAATCAAAACGAAGGAAGAAATATTCGCTACAAAAATTCTTGTATTCTGGTTTATTTGCTCTCAGAAATCAATTTTCAATGCTAATGCTAATTTTCAGAACTGCCACTCCTCTATAAGATAAATGATCTTTGCTTTTGCTGATTTCATTTTTTTTTTTCGCCACACTGAGGAAGAAAGCCAACAGGTTCCTCTTTTTTTTTTGGTCAGAAATTGTCTCATCTCTCTTTCATCAGCTGAGCATTCTGACAACTTCTAGCCTTTTAGAGCGTTCAATTAATTCATTCGATTCTATGATAATTGATAACCAAAAAAACACAGTATAACCACAAAATGAGTTATCGGTTCGACAACTCTGATAGCAAATCAGAGTTCATAAAAAAAATACTTCAACCTCAGAGAGGCGATAATAGATTCGAAAAAAGAATATATAATATGTTATGTAGGTACACGTTACAAGATACATCATTTATAAAAATTCAAAGTATTAGAATTTTATGCAGGTTAGTTTCAGTGATACATGAAAAATAGAATTACCTGATTCGCTATCAGTCGCCGAGCCTTCTTCCCGATCTTCAGCCTGTCGCCGTATTTTTTCGACTAAAAATAAAAAAAAACAAAACGAACATAAGTCATCGACGAACACGAGAAGTTTTTCTCATATTTTAAGACTAGATTAGTTTCTAAAACTAATGAGGAGTTTACTTCCTCAAGGGTGAAAATACATACCGTCATCGTCAATTTCATTAGAGTGATCTATTCCATTCGCTAACAAATGCCGCGATAAAAAGAAAAAAATCAAACCTTATAAGGTAAAGTAATTGTACGAAGAAAGAGAGAAAATGCTAACTTTCATAAGCCGAACAGGAAGTCAATTAGCTACATATCAAGAATTAAAAAAAACTAACTACTAAACTACCGGAATGTAGTTGGACTAGAGGGTGCCGGCAAGTTGGTCGAGAAAAGAGGAAAAATCGCGAGCAAAAAATTGTCTATATCCTATACAGGGCAGAAATGCACAGGGTAATCATGTAGCTCCACAGGTACTCTAAACGGAGACTACAAGAGACTGGATTCAGCTTTGAGCCGTCATAACGCACCTCTTCTTTTCAGACAGCGGATCGCTATCCTCGCCTCCGGACAGTTTCCCATAAGGATGTATAGAAACAAGCGCACAATGCATCGGGCACGTGTTGCCAACCCTCAATCGTATCATTCGTTCGAGGGAGTATGGAGGCTTACACGTTCGTCGTCTTCTCAATCTGCCAATATCTTGAAGCTTTTGAACGACAAGGGAATAGAATTGAAACATAATTCTATTGAGAAGGACTTCTTTGCCCCAGTAAAGCATTCAGGAATGCTAAATTTGGTCCTCTTCTCGTTTTTTTGCTCCTTGGTGGACCACCTTGAAATTTGACCAAGTTGGTGCAGCCATCTTAACTTGAACCTGGACTGGACACTATCAGTCGGCAATCTTTCCACCCTCTCCTCCATGAAGAAACTCCTCCGTATCAAACAGAATCTCACCTTCTGGTCATCCTTTAATAGGGACTCATGACGCGAACAAACTAACCTTACCCAGAACTGACCACACGCGAATCACTAATTTCCACCTGATCAAGGAATCCTTCGTTCCTACACCTAGCTCTCATTGCCAATAAGAAAACAGAACTACCGACCACTCGTTCTTCCACGGGGGCTCCCTCTCAAGAATGATTTTGTCTCTATGAGATGTTTTTTTCATACTCTTCTATACTTTTATTTAACACGCAATCCTTTGAACCCGAGTCGGTGCCCTTCGTGTAGTCAAAGCTTCCCAATGAAAAACGAATGAAAATCGTAAGATCACACAACTTACTCTGGGAAATCACAGTGCTCGGCTTCCTCTTAGCTTCCCGCTCCGGACGTATACGATCAACTAATTTACTGATTCCGCTCGGTCGATTATTCTTCGAAATCGGGCCAACGCAGTTTTCTTCGAATGATTTCACACACGAGCGATGCACTTGGAGCCCGCAATCTACAATGAAATGATGAATTACAACACGAACGCATTATCAGAGATGACGATCGTACTTTACACTCACTCGAACACTGATATCCTTGTGGTCCGATACCCCGAATGATCAGTTGACAATGAACACAGTACGTGACGGTAAAGAATTGCTGCGCCACGAAGTGATGACCGCGAGTAGTAACCTGATCGCAAAGATATTCTGGTTAATGTAGAACTACAACTCACAAGAGTAAACTAAATAATTTAATCACTTTTCTCGATCGTCCGATAATCCTCGCTTTGAAAGATTTCTCTTTAGATACAAACGTAGGACATCTTTCCATTAAAGAGTTGAAATGTTGCCCGCGAATACCGAAACGTTTTGCCATTATCGTACCCAGAGCTGCGGCTGTAGTGTACTTCTTATCATCGACCACTTCTTTGTCAAGCTCCTCGCTGTAACAATTTCAAAAAATATCAATAAATATTATCATACGACTCTCTTTCAAAATCATATTTCCTTCACTCACATAAGAGGCTCCATTTTCGGTACCAAATATTGTTCGATCAGCTTCAATTCTTTACTTTTATCGTGAATACATTCGTCTAATACAAAATCAGTAGGACCGTATATCGTCGCCAAACCGGCCATTTTCTTTTGCTGGAAGTCAGTCAACTGTTCAGTCAGCTCTTGCTTCGCTTTCCTTCTCGCAGGTCTGAATACCTGCACAGACGATGTAAATTTATACCCGAACAGGTCGATAAGTTCAAAAATAAATTTTTGACGTACCTGACGTAGTAATGTTTCTTGGTCGGAGTGCTCCTCGAGTACCCTGTCGATACCGCGCGCAACGTTCTCCTCTACATTATTCAGTCTTAAAGGCTGCGAAGAAACGAAATTAATTTAATTTTTCCTTCATTCAACGCCACTCAAAACGCGACCTCTTTACTCACCGCTCCTGGGCCCAAAAAGCTCGAATGTATTTCGTACGCCCACTTCCGCATTTCTTTCATATTGCCCTCTCTATATAATTCAGTAACTAAATAAAATAACTGTAACAAAAACGACATGAATTAGTACGATTACCGGTATGAATATTTTCGAAAAAAATGAAGATGAAAAAATACTTACTAAACTAGAAGGATCACAATTTGATAACACATAATTAAGGAAGACAGCGAGATGCATATTATGCTGCATCAATTTGTTCATGTTTTTGAACGGACCTAAATCACTTAGCTGGCTCTGTAAGAGAAAACATTTTCAATAAGGAGACAATAGTCAGGCGAAAAAATATGAGATACGATGTCTCTTACCGAATCTTGATCAGACATATCATCATCCTCCATGGAGATTATGGTAGCGTTCGGGGAAGACAGATCGGTGCTCATAATCGGTGTGCGTTGTAGAGTCTGTAAATAGTAAATAAGTTTCATGAGCATGACTCATTTTTGCATAAGTAATATTTCAAGATCCATCACTCACGTCGTCTTTATCAATTTCGTCAAGCTCGTCGGGAGGAGGCGGTACAGGAGGTGATGGTACCGAATTTTCTTTATGGTGTTGCGGAGTACCGTGATACGGAGGCGGAGGCGTTCCAGGAGGCGTACACGTAAACGGAGAATCTACATTCCATGATACACCACCTTTACTACGTTTTACTGATCTTAAATCGCTAAAAGACCCGGAAGTGTTTTCTAGAAAACGAACAGAAAGAAAGAAGAATTGAAAACGACCGTCGCGACACGTCAAAAAGCAAATTTCTGATTGAGATGAATCACCTTCTGCTGGTAACGACATGCTCATATTTGTAGAGATCCTATCAGGATTCGACTTTGTTCTTTGATGGTGAATTGGTAAAGGTGAACTTGGAGACTGAAAATACAAATTAAGAAGTATGTTATAATGAGAATACAATTCTCGCATCGCTTTATTGTAACTAGCCTCGCGGATAACCTTTTCTTTCTCGCTAACAAACGCAATTCGGCATCATAAAATCATTTTTTCCCCTTTTTAAAACATACCGGTATAAATTTTAGTACACCTTTCAACCAAGAAACCAATAGGTTGCGATTGTTAGCTTCAAGGAGAATCCCGCAGCCAATTTTGTTTTACACTTTTGAACTGATGATGAATTGTTTAGTGCTCGAAAAAATGAAAATAAAAGTATGTACATAAATGTTTTAGAAGAAATAATCTCCATTGAAGATCGCGTTTGTCTCACGAAGAGTTTTTATCCGGCAAATTCATCTACATGCGAATTTTGTCCTCAAGAGAAATGAATGTTACACAAATGGTATTCATAAACAATGCAACAGTGTTCCATGGAAGTTTCATAAATTTTGAATAACAGTGATTGGAAATCGAAAGCAATCAAACCTCAGAAAACTGCAAGTCGTAAATCGAAAGCTGTGAATTATACATTCCAAATCTAATCATAAATCATCTCATTTCGACATTCATTCTTCTTGAATAATACCGGTAACGAATAATGAGTTGTAAATGTTATCATTAGATATATTAGATCTACTATTAGAGTAATAGGAGTAAACAAAAACAAACAAAATAATCATTCACTGCCAGTAAGCCATACTCAAATCTTCAAAAACTTTACACAGCATGCTCGGTCTACCTACGACTTTTTTTCTTCGTCAGATTCCTAGAAGGAGGATTGGTTGAAACTGAATGTTTACTGCTCCAATAGTATACTTACACCAGTATCAGTAGACACTCCAGCGTTTACACTTGTATCTTGAAGATTTCCATCGCCATGACTGATAGGACTATGCAGATATTGCCTGGGTGGCAATGGAGGAGGTGAAGTACTCCGGGGGGATACTACCAACACCGGGGACGTTAGACTACGATTTCGAGATGGCAATGGGGGAGCAACATCGGAATGATTTGAAACGTGATTGAACGAATCGGATAACGGAGACGACGTATGAACGCCTAAACGAGAAGGAAGAGTAGAGAGCGGTGGCGGAGGAGGAGGAGTTGGGGTAAGCTGAAAGCAAAATAAGCATAAAAACTATACATTAGTGTTTATGAAAGCCGCAACCAAACGTTATCAACTATCAACTCTGACGGTGCTCGTTCATTACTTTCAGTATTGCAAATCGTGTCGGAGGAAAGAAGAAATAACAGAAGATGAACAGAGAGAAATAATGAGAGAAATGCAGAAACGGAGAACGTGAGAGAGCGAAGAGAAATAAAATATTACAAGCGATTTGCGCGAACTAGAAGTGTTACAATTAAAAACCCTCATTACCGTTGTTACGTGCTGTACAAGAAATTTGTTCAATTACTCAATAATAAATCCTATACAATTTCAAATGACTCTCTATTACAATTACTGGTCGTAACTAACAAAGTATAACAAAAAAAAAAACCGTGCGCCGCTACGTTCAAAACTGAAAACTACTTAGGTCATTCCATCATTCGCAAAAAATCAAAACTCCAAACACGGCAACAGATAGATGAAATTCCGTAACTCACCTGTACATCGATCAAGCCATTATTCGCATTGGACGGCAAAGTATGAAAATTATGATTGGAAGGAATGGTGTTCAATTGCTCCTGTAGAGTACGAATCCGTCTTTCGGCGCCCATCAGATCTCTCGATATTTGCTGCTCGATCGACGGATCCGTACATTTGGCAAGTTCACTACGGAGCGCCTCCGCGTATCGCTGTTCCTTCTCCAGCATCAAACGAAACGTTTGCTCTCTTTGACACTCCAGTTGTCGGAGTTTGATGTGCTGTAACATCAAAATAGCGATTATAAGTTTGGTTTGAGAAATTAGCGCGAGTCGATGATTAGGAATTATCAATTGAAAGAGTCTGTTTTCTCTCTCTCTCTCTTTGAAACGCCGAAAAATGAGAATATCACCCGATCTGTACTATATCAAATCCACCTTACATATGCTCAGCACGTGCTTTTGACACATTTGGAGGCCATTATAATTCTCTTTCGTCAAATTGACCATTCTATGATAACACAACTGGATACATATGGAAAAGTCTCGTACGAAAAGAAATTCCACGACCCACAAAGTTTGCGTTCTTTCAATTTTTTGAAAAAATCTCTTGATTCTGATCTTTTGAGGTACAAGTATGTACCAGAAAAAGGAATTTCTCCTTCATTGCAACTACAGCGAACCTACAGTGTAAGGCCTAAAATTGCAAAATATCAACAATCTTAACAGACCGTTGAGTTCTGCCCACCTCCAGGTGTCCTAAGGAGAATATAAATTTTTGTGAAAATGATTTCTTTGAAATCTCAATATTCCACACTATCAAGGCGTCAATTTATTCGAGTCTAATTGGGGGCATATCCACTAAGGTACCCTCGGATATTAATTTGATTTCAAACAAGGAGAACATTATTGTCCCCAAAAATCATAAATAAGATCCAAGCTTCTTTCGAACTGACGACCTGGCAGACATCGACCGTTGGCGTAGTATGACAATTCATAGAACATAGAGCTTTTTTCGCCACCTCAGATAAGTTCGTCCAAGATATTCAGTCAGAAACTTCAAAACCAAGACTTCGATCTACACTTCGCTAGACTCGAACAACTCAACGGTATGTACACGACTATGTTCAAAATATTTCGCACTCGATACATACGTCAACTGGTTGTGGAGCAGTGATTCGATCACGAGCCGGCGCGGAATGATGATGATGCAAAGGCCGCTGAATATTAGACGAATGGCTCATATTGGACGGAGTAACTGAATTCGGGGACGACGGCTTAGATAACGGCGACGTACAAAAAGAATTATTCGACGGCGTTGAAATGGAAAATGATGGACGTGTATTCGGAATTCGCTGTTGAACTGTTAATTGTACTTCGACTGAGGCTGAAAGAACAAAAAAAGATATTTTATTAATATAGCGGGTCAAAAACATGCCAAGGGTCAAGGCGAGCGGGCCAAAAAACGCTCGTTTTCACATTCGGATCACTCGTCGCGCGTACGAAATGCTCGCGGGATATTCTCATCGTTAATTGGAAAATGCCGCACGAGTAAGTTCGCCACCTCGCTATTTAAAATGATACACCCATTAGGAAGGGACATCGTCATTACCTTCTTAGAAAAAACCAACCCATAAATAGCCACAAATTTTAAAGCACATCAAGTTCTAAGACTCAATCCAGAGGCAGTATATTTTAATTACAGGATTTCAAACGATTTAATGCGCAATGTTATTGATAATAGAGGGGGGAAAATATAATAATAAACGCGTATGTTCTCAAGACCTATTTTACGTTCACGTTCGTATAATAGATCGAACATTTCGGAAATTACTGATTTCTAAATAAACTCGTCTGACTGACAAATTGACCTATTTCGATCGATATCCGGAGAATCTGTGGCGTGCACGTCCTGTTTTAGAAAGAATGCCCTTCATCTGCCAACAATAATACAGGTTTGTTCATAATGTGAAAGGAAATCATAAAGAACATAGTTCTGATCTCATTGATAGATCAAACGACAACAATACCGAGCGATATTTGATAATTTCTGTTCATTTTAAAATCAATAATTATGATTGACTAGATAGGGTAAACTTCGTAAATTATTAATTTGCACACCACGTAGGGTAATCACAACGGCTTTTTTCGTGAATTTTTGTTCTTACATTTTGCGGTTCAACAGCCATCAAATATACCTATTCTCTGAATTAGATTAACCAGATTAGACCTACCTTTGATAAGTTCCACAACTTCTGTATGCGTGGAATGCGTAACATCAGTGCCATTGACCTGGACAACATAAATGAGAGGAATTAACGTACGACCGAATTATTCAAATGGGTATTTTGTTCTAACATTGTCATCTCTATTTAACTGATGCATAGCAACAACTTTTATGCCTCAACTTTTAAAACTGTCTTGTACATAACACGTCGCGTCGACTTATCGGTAGTCAGATAAAGTCGACGTAATGTTCGTTCTTCCTTTTTGTTTTTCTTTCTAATCATTGATATTAGCCCTATCTTCTTACGAGAAAATTTTTAACCGTTAGGTAGTAATTGAAGCGTTATTTTCAATCGTTTCTTATATGGCAAAAGATGAATAAAGCAGATCAACCTTATACGTAGTAACTCATTTTTCACTAGGTTTCAATAAAATAGAAATTAACCAGGTATGATGACGAATAAGGAGAAATCCAAGTTCTGAAGATCAGCACTTCTCCCAATTTGATTTCAAGAAGAACCTCTTCAAAATAGAAAAAGTAGGAGATTTATGCATCGACATAAGTCAAATTAGTGTAATACTCACTCTGATTATCTTGTCTCCACTGTGAAGACCTGCTTTTTCCGCTGCACCACCTATCAAGAATAAAACGAACTTGTATAAGTGAATGAAATAATATCAATAATAAAGGTAGACAGCATTGCCTTCTTGAATGGGAAAATGATAAACAATCAGATTTGATAGAATGATAAAGATGGAAAAATTAACAAAGAAAATCGCAATAACCAGGAACGATCTGGCTAAATGTATTATACCGCGACAAATTCTCGAGGCAACGCCAGACTTGAAGAGTACGCAAGTGACAAGTATTTTCGTTTCAAAGTATTGATGATGATAACCTCACGAATATGATTGTTTCATAAGATAGATAACTCGTAAAAAGCTTGTTTTGACGTCATACAATAGATTGGTGAATCACAATTACCTTCTTTAACTGATTGCACGTATACTGGATTGTCTCCAGATACTTTCATGCCAAATCCCTTGTTATCTTTAACAATAGTCAACGTGCTAGTCAACTGATGAAAATGATACTGAGGGGAAGTCAAATTAGATCCATCTGGAGATGATGCTGAGCCGGGTCTGGAAGGTGCACGTCTGAATGATGGACCGTTGGATAAATGCAACGTCGAATTTACACTTCTGAAAATAAAAATATAATCACATTCACATTTACAGCGGGTCTTTAGTTTTAAGGAATCCGACCAAACACGGGTACATCTTTGAATCCTACGTCAACGTCGTGGGCGAGCAGTATAAAGTTGTTAATTGACAAGAAATGAAACAACCGTTGCACCGTGCATACATCGAAAACTAGCACAATTCAATATTTTCATTATCAATTTTTCAAACGACTATAGTATATTTACTCGCCTTCTAAGGCGAACCCTTCCTCATTCATGAACAAAAAAGAAACTATCACGAGTTGTAGTTCCGGGATCTCGAGACGGCTCAGTTTTACTTCAACTCTTACTTCAACGGTCGGCGAATTTTAGGGAAGTAAAAAGAGCTTATGACTACTTCTACATACCTATCATGAATCCCTGGAGAAGTAGGTCTCTCATCCATTCTTTGAGCAATTACTAACGAATAAGTGATAATGCATAAAATTTACACACGGAACACTTTATAGCACTATTATCACGAAATAAGGGTATTCGATTGCGAGATTAAAATTTCACGAGTTGAAAATAAGAACTAATAACGATTAATAGAAGCTCGTAAAGAAAATGAGATTACAAAACATAAAAAGAAATATACAGGCGGATTTATGTACACGAATAGAAATCACATAACATACAAGAATTATTACATATTAATTTATATAAAAAACATTTAGCAAATAGATTGTAGAAAATGTAGACCGTTTTTTTTCTTAAAATAATATTGCTTTACATAATTTCGTCCGAATAAAATTCGCCCCGCACTGCCATTCTAATTATACACAACACATAATAACACCAACAAGTGTTATTGATGCATAGTTAGCCATTTTGTCCGTAACTCCCACTCTTTTATCTTTATTTATCAAAGAAAGAAAAAATGAAAAAAAAAAAAAAAAACATTTGAAAAGTTATCAATGTGAGGCCGGCGTACCAGGCGCAGTGCCGTCGTAGTGTGAATAATAAATTCAAAATTATGCCTCAACATAGCGGAAAAAATAGTTCGATTCTGGAAGACGGGAAATTTGAGTGAATTCATAAATTTGTGAAAATTTCCAGCATCAGTAACTTCAAATTTTTGGACCGGAAACTTCAAAAATTTTCACAGAATCGGGAAGAAATGCCTGCCTGAGCAGCTGAAGGTTTCGAATCAGGCAAAGAGGATCTTTCACAAAAATTCAGTCTTGTCAAATCTGAGTCGCAGAAAATTTCCTTATCATCTGTTTATTTTTATGAATGAATGACAAGCGATGCATTTTATTTTATCACCAGTCAATAATGTTGCATTGCTACATGAAGCTAAACTGATGGGAAATTACAACTTTTGCGCTAGAACTTTCTAATAAACTTTTCGATTTCTATTTCAATATCATGACGCTTTAAATATAATCGTACCATCATTGCTGATCATATTTCATCATCTCTTACACCAGATAACCATTCTTTTGTCCTCTCAATTTGTCATATTAAAACAATCGAGGAATATTCAATCTCAGTTATTCAGTGATGACATTGGCAGATTTAATTCGCAAATATTTGGAAGATCGACGGAAAGCTTGTGAACAGAAAGCACGGTGCGTAATCCACTATCAGTACAAATCCTTCTCTTAAAACCTAAAACGTTGTATCTGTTTTACAGGTTCTTGGATCTGTCATCCGACAATTCACAGTTTTACTTCGATCACAACGATGGTGAGTAGTGTTACGAGTGAATTAGCCTTTCAGAAGTTGTTCAAAATTTTCATTCGAACTTCTAATTTTTCTAGACGATAACGTTATCTCTCTTTCGAATAATCAATTCTTCTCTAACAATCTAGATCCGAAGTAAGTGAGACTTTTAAATAAATAGATGCACTAAGGAGAAAAAGTATTGCAGCTCACGAAATATCTTTAAATTCATACAGGTCAAATGATCAGTCTCGAGGCTCTAATTCGAAAACCTACAAAAAATCTGTCAGCGTCAGTCGAAGTAGCCGAGTCATAACTCTACCAGATGGTGTACGTATGGATCATGAATGTTCTCATTAAGTTGCAAGAAAATTCATTTTCAATCTCATAATTTTTATCTTTATGCATAACACCATTTAACCTGGCGTTTGAACAAAAAGTAACACCTCAAATTACAATTCAATGCCTATTTTCAGTTATTAGAATATCGTCAACTTATTAATGGAATTTTAAATCTTTCATTCAGTTGATGAACTGGGGTTCATGTGGTCTTCGCCGAATGATTTTACAGATCTTATGTGCACATAGCTTTTACATTTAGTCAGTCACTCAAAAATATAGATTCTATGGCACAAAAAAGAGAAGAACTCTTCTGAGAACCTCATACTTTTTTTTCTCTCTCTTCTCGTGCATGAGAATCCATGTGGAGTAGAAGAGCTCTAAATTTATTGTTTTATATTGAAATATTACTCGCCGTTAACATCAGATTCAATTGAGGTTCTTGAGTGAAATCATAAGTTCGAGAGTTCGAATTGAATGAAGCTGTTATTAGGTTTGATTTACACATCCTCGATTTTCTTTCCATTAGTAATTCTTTTATGTCATTTTCTGCAGTCTGTTCAGATCGAAACCATCATTCGAGATAGTGATGGAAATGAAGATAAATATTTGACCAACCATAAAGACGGTAAGGAATATACGACCCACACGCGGAAAGATTCTTCGGGCGAGGAAGTGCTTGTAAAAGTTTTCCCTAGTAACAGTGTTCAGACGGTTCCTCTACCTTCAAAAGAAAGTTCCGATAATGATTACGATTACTGGTACAACAAATTTTTCAAGTAAATAGATCAAACTTCATAATTATTTTCCACTTTCCTTTTTTTTTCTTCTTTTAATTTCAAAGTCGTTTTATGAAAATACTTTTAGGCCAGGCGAGAATGGGAAGAAGTCAAACAATGAACCGCCCGACAACATCATGGTTTTCGATCGGAGTGCCAATATGGAAGAGCAAATAGAGAAAGTTCTCAAAGAATTCGGATTTAATGGAATGTTTCGTCCTTGTGCGTATTGCTCATTAAAAGCCACGTTATAAAGATTAGTACCAGGCTTGAATTTCGAACTTTTTGTTATAATTACGTTTGAATTCCAGTTCCCGGAAATGGAAACAAAAGTAACGATGATGGCACAAGTTTTGATAATGGTATATTTGGTGGTTCCAATGATACTTCTTTGAATGATGAAATGCGGAAGGTATTCGAAAATTTTGGAAAGATGGATTTCAGTTTGGACGATGGGTTAGTTAGTCATCGTGTTTCCTCAATATTAATCTATTCCGTTCTCCTAGACTTTTAGACGTTCTTATTCTCGTTTCAGTCACATAACAAAAGGAGGACATAAAAAGTTGGAAAAGCATATGGATAAAATGTTTAAAAGTCTCGCTCCACCAAAAGCTCCATCTTTATTTGAACAGTGTAAGTTATTAGAAATATTTTTCTCGATTTTCGAAGTTATGACTCCGTGAAAAACTATAAAAAACTTTTTGAAACTGCTATCGATTTTTTTCATTCTTAGTCGCCGAAGAAGCGTACTTAGAACCGCCCGAAGAAGATACGCCGCTCGACAAATTTATAGAACCTGACGAAGAACGTATAGATAAATTGAAACCAATCTGGAGGAAGAAGAAAGATATGTTAGAAAAGTTGGAAAAATACCTTTCTGGTAACCCTGATGCGAGGTAAATGCCATCAAAATACTCGATACAGTCGAAATGGTTGATTTTACACGTGCTAATATCAATATTCCAGCGGTGATATTTATTCGGATATAGAAGACCCTAAGGATATATATTCAACATTAATGCTACCTCAACCTCGGGCCGAATTCCCACCAAATTTCGGGAATTTCGGTGACCTTAGAAAAACGTTCGAGCCTGGTAAAATTGCAACATCTGGAAACATACTGTATTACGGTAACGGAGTAAGTAATCATTTTTTTCAGTTGTTCTTAAATTTCGACGAAAACAATAATTTTTGCTCCATCAATTTGTGAACTGATATTCTCTTGGTTGGATGGTCGTATTTTTCGCCTGTACTTAGTCTTATTTGCATACGAAAGAATAGAATTTTGAGTGCATTCTGGGGTTGCTTCAAAACTTTAAATCATAGCTTAGACGTTAGGCTTATCTCATGTTATGAGGGAAACGAACGAAAAGTTGAAATTTATTGCGTAGCTCGTTTGATAGAATAGACCTCAGGAACGAAAGCTACTAGTGTTGAATGATTACTCATTAAGTCCTGAATATCATTTTAAATTGAAAAAGCCATGTTGGAGATTTGAAAAAATCAACTGTATCACGAAGCATCATTTAATTGCACTGGAGCTTCAGTAACTTTATTTCATATCTATAGATTGATGATCGAGCTCATATTATTTACCAAGTTTTTCTTGCTATCATCATATTCATTTGTTCCAGAAACAAAGGACGGAATCGATACGTAAACACGCGAACGGAGACATAGAGAAAAATATTTTATACCAAATAGGAGATAAGAAGTATAACGTTAAAATTGTTACCAATCGATTCGGAGTGGAGTTATCCCGAGAAAAATCGCATAACTTTTCAGATCGTGAGTACTCACATCATTCTTTATCTATTTACCTGTCTTGCATTCATCTTCTCTAATGACTTTCTGAAATTGTTATAGGTGATCTAACCAATTTTAGAAAACAGTGGGGTCCAGACTTCGTCAGAGATTTGATGGATGATTAATAAGCTTCAAAAGAGTATCTATCAATTAATTCCTTCGTGTCCATAGAAAAACGTGAATTCTTAGGATAATTACTTACGATATCTTACGCGGAATGATTTCAAATGATGGCTGTTTAGTTGTAATAAAATGTTTTCATTTTCTACCAGTGTTTTCAATTTTCATTGAATAGAATGTCAAGTAAAGAGGCCAACAAGACGATTCTACTTATCGATTCCGTTTAATCATGTAAAATCGATTGAAATTTATCAATTTAATGCAGCAGAAATATAAATACATAGAAAAATATGCCACTTCGAGAATATTTACATCGTAAAGGAGTAACAATGCAATACGCATTTTGCGGTATCTCTTTTACTGCAAAAAGATTCGATGCGCACTGAAGTAACTTAGTAAAATACTTTTGACTAGTTGAGTATAGCTAACATATAATGCTTAAGGTAAAGGCGAAGAGGATCTTGTTGGAGACGATGGAGTCATATGCGGATGCATCTTAATAGGGTACATGGCTGCCTGCAAATCGAATCCGGGTGGCATCGTCATTGTACCTTGAGCCTAGAAGGTGAGAATAGAAGCGTGTAAATTCAGTGGACGCTGTGACAAGAACTCGTTATCTAGCTTCACTTACTTGTAGGTAGGTAATTAATCTTCTCAATTCATCCAGAGCGTTCGCTTGCATCAAAATATAATTTTTGGCCAACAAGAGAGTCGCAATTTTTGAAAGTTTACGTACTGACGGTGAGTGAGCGTAAGGTATAACACTGCGTAATTCGTCCAACGCGTCATTCAAATCGTGCATTCTCCGTCGCTCCCTCGCATTAATATTAAGACGAACTAATTTTCCTTGCCGAGATTTCGATTTTGTACTGCCTCCGGAACCACTATTTGCAGTGTTGCAAGACGGGACAGGGTCCGGAATCCTGTAATGATGCAAAAATTCTAGTTGAAGGGATATTCGCCTCGGAGACCATGACAGAACTACCAAAGACTTACCTGTTCTCCGAGTGATGATGACTAGGAAGTTGAGGAGAGGGTCTGTTTTCATTGGACAGCATTGCCGTCCCGCTCGAAGAATAATAGTATCCACTAAGACCGACAGTTCCTAAAGGAGTTCGTCTTCCAGGCACTGGACTAGTTTCGTTAGAATAGTACGTTCCATTGCAACTTTCCATGTTATTATTATCACGAGACCACAGCATTGATTTCAACAGAAACTTATTGAAATTTCATCTTTACGACGAACTAGACAAAAATCCGAATAAACGAATGATAATTACAAATCTCTACACTAGTTGTATTCGAAAATCTAGTTGATGTCATTCGATATACGTACTTAGGAAATAAAATCGATAAAGTGTATCGCGAAGACTCTTTGACTTTCCTTTGAACAGCAACGAAATAAAAACTTTGAATAGTTGGGCGACAACAACAAAAATTTAAGGTATTATCGCGAAATAAAAATATTCTTATAACTTTATTAATAATTTTTATTTACAAAAACCAACTTTCATTGTCGAGATTGAATATTTGGAATTCGGGTCCAGATGGCGGTGCGGTGGCTGTGTGCAGATTTCCCCCAGTCCTAACATGTGAGCACGGAGAGTGGAGATTTTATCGCTATCGAAAGCGCAGATCGAGGGTGCGTTGCCGTGGCAACCCAAGCTTCCCAGTAGCGTTCAGTATTGAAAACGCATCCCTTCTTCGGCGATTCATGCATACGGCGGTACACCGCTCGGATGTAAATCTTTAAAATATTGATTTTCTTCCTACAACTTTAGGCTACCCCCTAAATGATTTGGTTATTATTCATGAAAATTAATGGGAACTTTCTTCTCTCTCGCGCGCGGACACGAGTTTTATAACCCAGAATCGGAATTATGCGGTGTTTACAGTAACGTTCGGAATTTTTTTTCATTCTATCGAGGAAATTAAAAAAAAAGCCTACCAGGTCAAAAATCCGTAATTATCTCGATTAAAATTTTTCCAATAAAAAATATAAATTACAGCCGCGTTATCTTCAGCGAAGATTTATATTCAACAGTTTTCTAGCTGTCGTCTACGTATATAATATCGGCACCTTATTTTTCGAAGCGAAAAATTTCGACAAAGGAAACTGATAGCGCGGAGCATCCATTGTCGAGCTGTCAAGTGTAAGAGATGAATACGAAAGGGCTGCTGGGATTTGAAATGGGTCAATGCACTCGATGGGGTGGTTATCTCTAATACCAGTCTACAAAGCGTGCAATGTAGACTACTGGCACACGTTTTATAGCTTTTGCAATAGCCGCCTGCAAGCATTTCTGTTTCAGTTCACTCTCGTAAAGAGTGGTCGAAGATTTTTTTTCTTGCGAGTACGGGGTTGATGGAACTAAACAAAGTGTTTTCAAGGGAACATATGTAATCAACATTAAAAAAGTTCTAGTATCACGTGACACATAGTATCGATTTACAATGCTGATGATATGCACTTGCTTATGAAGTGATTAAAATTCTAGGGATTGGTATAATTATTGGACTATTTGAAGTCGTTAAGCCATTGAAATTCAAAGTGGATTTCCAAAAAAGTTTTTAATCAAATCGACGGCAAACAGCGTTTTCGAATAATTTTCTTCAGTATTTACGGTTCTCAAATTAGAGGCTTCAATTTTTTCAATGGCTTCGGGTTGGTGAAAAACGACAGCTTTCTCAACAAAGTTAAACGAGTAATGCGGGCCCTTGACTGTGCCTTTTTTAGATTGAAAAATAATTCAGTCAAGACAAAGGAAACTGTTACATATTGGAAACTCATTGTTAAAATTTTTGAATAAATCGATTCAGAGAAGGAAATCTTATTACCTGTGTAATTGGTCAAGAAAAGTCAAATTCAGTGAGATTCATACGTATGGTCCCTAATTTGCGTCACAGAGAAGAATACGCCAATGCTCATTTTTTTTACCTCGTATAGGAAAATACTATCCATCTAGGCCCTTTTTAGGGTCGGCGCGCTTTCGCTAGCCGACCGTATTACAATCACTTTTTGTCGTCGTCGTCGTCGTCGTCGTCAGTGTCGTTTCCTCGTTTGTCTCCTTCACATTTTCTCCGTTACCTTTTCTTATCTTCTTATCTTACCTTAGATACACAACACAATGGAGAATACCCTTTTTATTATTATTATTATTATCATTTTTTTTTCTTCTTTTTATTTCCTTTTCCTATTATAAACTGCAGTATTCAGGTAGCGGAGAAAATTCTTGTCAGTGCGTTTTTGACTTCCTTTGTGGAACATATCCCTCACATCCATTTCTATTTATTAAGTACTATTGTCGTTATTATATTATTATTTTCATTTATTGTTTACAAGATCAGTGGTCGCTTTTATTATTTCTATTTCAAGTTTATTTTTATTATATTATTCCTTCTTTCTTTTCCCCTATCATAAACTGCAGTATTCCGATATCTGAGAGAATTCTTGTCAGTGCGTTTTTGACTTTCTTTGTGGAACATATTCCTCGTATTGCTTTGCTTTCATCACACATACTTCTATTTTTTATTATTACCGGTATTATTATTATTATTCATTATTATTTACAAGATTGGTGGTTGCAATATACAAGTTCATTATGGCCTCATAATTTCAACTTTGTTTAGCAAAAAGGTATCTATATGAGATGTGACTGTAGATTCTATTTGAGTGAATCCGAGTTTGCCATCTAACCTAGATGTATTACCATAAAAATATTCATTGTTAGTTCTACTTCCGTTCAAGATATTGCAAAAGCTCAACATTTGATAGGTTCTTTCAATATTTATTAAAGTCTGCAAAATCCCATACAAAATGAGCTTTCTGAAGGCCAACAGAGTATCAGCGTGCAATTATAAAATTTTCATATAAACGTCATCACTAAACTGAATTATTATTTTTATGATTTTTAACAATTTTTTCTTCTCAACCTGTTAGAATCTGGAGGTAAGATTATTGTTATTACTATTACTATTATTCCTTAGCTATGGAGTTGATTTTCATGAAATTTAGAGTTATTGAAGTCATGAACGTGAATTGCTTGTAGAGGCTATTTCTTCTAAAAATCGGATTAATAGTTTTTGTGCGGTGAGTTGAATAGTAATAGGTTAACTAGCCCGCAAGGAAAGGAATGTTCGCGATGGAATCTTTTTAAGGTGTTTCATGAAGTGTTTCTTTCGCAGAAGGAGGGAGGGGGCGAGAGTGCATGAAAAATAATTGTATATCCAAGAACAAAGTCATTTACCTTCGTTAAGGAATGATTTCATTCTTATGAAAACAATAATTCTCTTTTCTGTTACTACTGAGGATGCGCAAAGCAAAAATATCCGCAAGAATATCCGTTAGTAAGAAACCAAAAGTCTTTTTTTTTCTTTTTTCGAATAGATTTAAAATGAAAATCAACCCGCCGACCCTCCTAACACCTCGCTCGAGGTGCTTGTTTCTAATTGCATCAGTTTATTTAATTTGTACGAGTTTCATATTTTTCGACCGCTCAGCATGGAATTCAGTAGTGAATCATTTTGTTCTTCGTATTTTTCCGAAAAACCGCGATTGCTAATTATAAGGTGTACGTTTGTTTCAGCAAAAACTATGACAAAAGCTACGATTATGGCATTTGTTGGTTGCAATTGTGGATTTCATACTCAGCCGTCACCATTACCTGAGCAAGATGCCAACCGTTCGGCATCTCCTTTCGCACTTGCACATCCACTTCCACCGCAGCCTCAATCTCCACCACCAACTACTGATGACTCATATTGGCCATCAGGTTTATCACCATTGGTGCAATTACGACGCCACACCTTAATTTCAACCAAATGCTTGTTAGTATCGACAACGTTATTCTTTTGACCGACCTATTTATCTGTATGTAATTAGATTTTCTTTTTTCCATGTTTCCGTAAGTTACTTCAATATTGCTAATGCCTGTAAGTGTTATCGTCGTGAATGACGTCAAGATTGTTTTTTATTTAAGCAGAACAGTGAACTTATAGCAGGATATGATATAGAAAATTTGAAAATATTGTTACGTTCTTCGACCGAAAAAAAATATAACAATTGCGTGGTATTGCATTCTTGTACGAAAGTGTTTGAAGATAAGCGGGTTCATAAAAAGAAGATGACCGAAAATTTATCTCTATACGATACCTAATTTTTGCTGCTTCCATGCCTAATACAACTTTCACTTTCAGCTATTCGACCCGAGATAATTTATTTTATAAATATAATTCAAAGGCGTCGCGAAGTCATACCGCAAGTCTCGAGTATCAGATATCGAAGATCGTTTTCAAGGGCATAGGCAAGAGCAGGTACAGGGTCAGAGATGTTATGGAAGAAAACGGAATCTTTGACGATGTGCTCAACCACATCACGTCGTTCCAGGAAGTTGATGTAGCCTTGAATTTCGAATAACAAGCATGATGTTTAAAGTGGACGATAGTAGACCCAATCCCGGTATTGGAGGGGAAAAAATTAATGCCTACGCAACTCGCACCTACCCCACGACGGAGTCAGTCACCGAGGGGAGAGAAAAAAGACTGAAACCACCAAATTTATTGGAAGGGGGGATAAAGAAAGGGAGGATAATGGAAATGGTGAGAAAAAGAAGAAGAATAAGTATAAAGGAAATAAAAAACACGAACTAAATAATCTCAGCCCTACCTCTGATTCCGGAATTTGCGTCCGGGCGTCTGTATAATTCTTCAGTATAATAAATAGTATTATACAGTTTGTAAATGGTATTATACTATTATAAAGATATATACAGTATACTGGAGGTGAACTAGTATTTTGTACTAGTTTTATACTAGCTTTATATACTAGGATTATACTAGTCTTGAACTTCTGACTAGACATACTTTATACTAGATTTAGGAATCCTGTATACTGTATCAAAGCAATTAGGCCCTCTTCTTGGTCTAGTACAAGTTTAATTTACAATCCTCAGAACTTGGTCCTCTTTCCCAGTTTATATACTAGGTTTGTACTAGCTTTATGTTGGCTCCGCCCCTTCAATGAGCTACATATGCAACGCTTCAATTCTCTAGTATAATAAATAGTATTATACAGTTTGTGACGTGTACTAGGAATATACTAGTCTTGAACTAGACCACACTAGACCAAGAAGGGGGTGAAAATACCCTAAAGTAGACTTATACTAGACCATGAAGAGGACGAACGAGCGGAGCAAGTGAGTCCCCGAAAGCAATTAGCCTAAAATACCCTAAAGTAGACTTATACTAGACCACGAAGAGGGCAAACGAGCGGAGCGAGTGAGTCCCCCAAAAGCAATTAGCCTAAAACACTCTATAGTAGAAATATACTGGACCAAGAAAGGAATTGACCAAAAGCTATCGGCCTAGAGCAGACTTATACAGTGAGCCTTCCAAAAGCCATTAGCCAAAAATATTCTAAAGTAGGCTTATACTAGACCACAAAGGGGGCGAACGAGCGGAGCATGCTACCTTATAGAAGACATGAAACATGATCTTTATTAATTTGGCTACGCCAGAAAATCTTTTCAAATTTCTTACGTCATATTATCCTGAAATAAATTTACTGTTTCACTTAGGTAAATAAAAATCAATTTTGACATAATTCACTACGATGTAGAGGCAATTGCAATATCGAAGCACGGAATTAATAACATAGGGATAAATAGGTCAAAACAATAACGTCGTGGATCCATGTTAATAAGGATTCCAATAAGCATTTGGTTGAAATTAATAGCGTGTCACGTCATGTGCTCTTCTGTATCGTTCTTCTGTAGAAACTGGGGGCGGTGGAGACGGTGGAGGCGTAGGTGGAGATGCTGTACCGTTTGAATGAGGCTCAGGTGGTGGCGGCGGCGGCTGAGCATGAAGTCCACGACTGCTACCAGCAAATCCCAGAATCGTAGCTTTTGCTATAGTTCTTGCTGAAACAAACGTACACCTTATAATTAGCAATCGCAATTTCTTGAAAAAATATGACATAGAAGAAAAAGTTGAGAAAGATCAATTATGACACTGAAATTTACTTCTTCAGACCGAGTACCTACCGAGGTAGTGATTTGATTAATACAAAAAATCATAATGCGGCACAATCTAGTGAATTAAATATAATTATAAATGTTTTACAAACCGCATAATTTTACAATTTTTACCCATTTCCACGAATTTTCGAGTAAAAGTTAGAGGACGGGGATTAAGCATAGTGGAAGACGTATGTGAAAATGGGTTGAAATCGTAAAACTGTACGGATCGTCAAATATTTTTAATAATATATTATTCATCAGATGTGGTGTCTTTCTTTCCCTGGTTAGAATTTTTTTAAAATCTCTAAAATGACTTCCAATATGACGCAGTTTTCTTTTTCTCGACCTATTATTTTTGAATTTAAAAATATCGCAGTCGTGTTTATGACTTGGTGGGCTTTAGTTCGATTCCGAGGAACTGTACGAGTGTGCCAAAAATGGAATTATGACATTGCGATGATGATTTACCTGAGTGGATACCGACGATGCCGCTGTCTGGATTCTGCGGGTACAATCCACTGACTCTACTAACGTCTCCAAAGAAGGCGCACAAAGTTAAGATTACGATGTTAAATTTCATCATGACGGATTTCTTTCGAATAGAAACGTAACAAGAGTTAATATTGAAAACGTTAGATTGCGAATAAGACTGACGAGTACAACTACCAGTTATTCTAGGGGTGGTACTTCAATCGATGAAGAAAACGTTTTTGAACAGAATGAATCAACCAACTGTATCAACTTTTAAAATTTGATTTTTTCGTGCGAGGATAAAGTTATTGATTTGAAGAAATCGGGTAGAGCATATTTTTCAAAATCTGTATCAAATTTTTTATGTGCACAAAAGCTGGGTTAGTATTAGCGCAGCAGGGTTCATTACCGAGGAGAGGATTCCTGAAAACATGGGGTCTGTACGCAGCTGCGTTGTAGTCATATTTTTTTATTTGCTTCAAAGAGTAGTAGAACTACAAACTCATGAGCTCGATGGTATGACATAGTATCAAAATATACAGGGTGCGCCAAAAAGATGTTATCAGTTGAACGATGAAACTCCAGGAGGACTCCGCGACAATTTCGTGGAGTTCCCTGGTTGACTGTTAACATCTTTTTAGCCCACCCTATATAGAAGATAAGGAGGAAGAGATGAATGTAGAGAGACATCAGTACGGGCGGTCAGGTTTGTCTAGAAGTTGGTGTAAAAGTCAGTTATACTATCTACAAAATGGTTTTGTTGTTGCTCTTGAATGTTTGAACGTAGGAGGAGGACGTGTTAGTGAAATAACAACGAGGTAAATGTTGGACGGTTAGGATGTGAGGGAGGGTTACGTGAGAGTCAAGAGTCAATTCTCAGTGGGAAAAGAATCTCTTCCTTTCGTCTTGCAACGGAGGATGATCAGAAAACGGTAATTTTCCTCATACGAAGGAACTTGTTGTTTGATTGATTTTGCCAAAGTGTGTTCCATGATTGGATGATGAAAGAACGATAGTGATTTTTATAGTCTAGAGGAGGAACAAGGTATTACGTCTATTTGGTAGCTGCTAACGCTAACAGGACTCGAAGAGTCGTGTACGTTCGAGGAACGCTTTTGTTGTCGATTATGTCTACTTGCGAGTTTAACTATAATAAGAGCTGAGTGGGCTTTCGACAATCGTACCCGCAGTGGTAGTAAAAATGGTGGTCACCTGACCAGTTGGTTGCCGTAATACTACGAGGGTGGAACTGCACTAAAGCTAAGCTAGCCTACGGTTTGTATAGGCACGTCGTCCGGTTCACGATCATGACGAATAACGCGCGCTGTCACGATTACGAGTCGCGTCGCGTACGCCGCTCCAGCGCTATCAGCTGCTCTACGTTTAAGGGAAATGTAACGCTCGAAAGAAAGGTAGCGTCGGAAAGGGGACGTAAGGAAGGTGATTATCATCATTTGGTTGAGGTATGTAGCTTGTTTGGCGGCTTGATGAACGGCGTCATGTTTAGGGAGGCCAATGTGTCCAAGGATCCATAAGAAGATTATTAGGGGTGTTGATTGTGTTGGGAGTATGAAGTGTGAGGAGAATGCATTGTATGATTGGGTTGGAGTTGTATGGGTCCGTAGGGGAATGAAACGAGGAGAGAGACTCAGGGAGGACAAGGAATTTGCCGTTTGGGGCACGTTGGGAGAGGTAGGAAAGTTTGACATTATGTTCAGCTTTGAATATTGAAGCTATATTGCGGATGTGTTCTGAAAATATTTCTCTATCTGCACAGGTGACATTGTATCGTCTGATCCAATAATGACTCCTAGTTGCAAATTCGAACTTCGGAACCGATGAATGAAAATTTACGAGTTTGAAAAAGATGACACAAGTGCAGGTACTTCGATTCAGTTCTGGTAAAAACAAACAAACAGGGCTTCGACTTTGGCGTCAACGAGATTTTGTTGGAAATAATTCTACGATGATGACGGCGTAAATAAAATTAAAATTGAATCAAAATTAAATTTAAATTAAATTAAAAATACCTTGGAGGTCATTGAGAAATCTGCGAGTACCACCTTCTGAGTAAAAATAAAAATTAAATTAAAATTAAATAAAAATTAAATTGATGCATCTATTTGAAAAATGGTAAGCCGGATTTCTGTTGTCTCGCTCACTTTGATGTCTTATAAAGGTTAGGGGTGAAAACGTTGCTAAAGTTGGGAAGATGATGTCACAAGTTGGTACCGTCATAAAGATTGGAGTTGAGAACGGCACGTGTTGATGACGTCACAAAAGTGACTCAACTGAGGAAATTTCAGTACAAATATCACACGTAATCTACATAAATTTAGATAAGTATCGAGAAATTTTAAAAATATCAACATGAAATGGTGGGTAGTGAATGATAATGAAGAGAAAGTGAGACAGAATGAAAGCGAGACATTTATAATCAGTTATTCTTATTTTTTACCGAAGGGATAAATTTAAAACAAGTTTTGTTGAGTCGATTCTCATCTACTTCATTAAAGTTCTTCTCCTCCGTGTGCTTGTGAGTTCCCAAGTCTTTTAAATAATTCAGCTACCCCTTCCCTCTTCTGTTCTTTGATCAAAACTTTTCCAATCTTCCCTGATGACGTTACACTCTTTCTTTTAAGGGATTTCGGCCTCTAAATTATTGTGAAGTTCGTGACTATGTAATTTACTTTAAAAACAATGTAGAAACGATCATTATTTGCTTCAAGAGTCTGAACTAGTACTGGCTTGTACCTAACCTTTTTTTCAAGTGGCTTAGAGCCTTCATAATTTTTTTCAATCGCTTATTTTGGCCTAGAATTTAAAATATGTAGATCACAGGAGAATAAATTACCTCGAGACTTTTTCCCCCCCAACATCGGCACTTTCATCTCGCACGGTTTTAGAGTTACAAAGCTCAAAAGTCGAGCCGGCTGCCGCATTTTCACTTTTTTTTTCTCTCAACACTCAAGAAGATTGCACAGCAAATTCGGTACATTAATTTTCGACTCGACAGAAAGCTGAGAAAATAATTAATTTTTTTTTACACCCGTTGCAAGCTTACAATTTCTTCTAACGTCCGCTCTAATTCTCTAATCATACGAAACGAGTCAATTTTTCTAGTTTCCAGACGATAATGTAATTGTATTTCAACCTCTATCAGACTCTTCAATCTATTAATTTTCCTTCGAGAAAAACTCCATCAATCTAAAACCGAAAAAAGTCACTCAATTTGAGATAGAAGCAATTTAAGAAATTTTGGAAGTGAAAATTATTCTCTAGAGTAGGTGCTCAATTAAAACGGGAAACGTTTTGCATCTTTTTTTAATTACTGAAAAAAGGAAGAAAAAAAGTACCCTCAGGTACCTATGGTTCACCTTCATGTAGTACACAGTTCAAGTAAACTTTTCTAGTACGAGAGAGAAGAAAAAACGAAATAACATAGAGGGCGACGAATAGTTTCGAAAATTTCAAGAGAATGGTTGAAAGTAGATAAAATTTCTCGATGAGCGGCGGAGATGCGAGAGAATTAGAAATTTACAGATGAATAAGTATTCGAACGTATATTACGTGTTTAATGTAATGAGGGGTTGAAAGTTTTACAGTGGATGATGAAGGGTGGTTGGTGCCTTTCACTTTGTGGGAGAAAAGTATGAAGGCAACGTAAAAGTTGAAAAAGGAAAAAAAGTGGACGACGAGCGGCGCATGCGTTTTTATTCCTAACTTCCCTTGTTAACGAGAAGATGAACTGCTGTTTCTTATTTCGAGATGTGCTCTCCGTTGGGTACGAGCTTTTCTGACGTCTGCACATGCAGCATGGTTTTTCACCGGAAAACTGCGTTCGCTCTTATGTGCCGTGTCTGATTGCAAACGGTCAGGTATGTTTGATTTTTTTTTTTTTTTTTTTTAAACAAATTTAATTTCAATACCGGATAAGTGAAATAATCGCAGTCTAGTTATTTTTTACCGTCAAAAATCTCGCAGAGAGCGGAAAACATATGTATGTGAAGTAAAATTAGTAACTGAACGCTTCTAAAGATTTGTTTGAATTTTTTCGCTTGTATATATTCAGTTCTAATTACTTTATGGAAAGTTTTTTGTACATCGTATTTGAATACTCTATTGGTGTCGATAGATGGAAACATTCATGAAACAATGACCTAAACAGCGTGCAAAACAGCGTGCAAGCGTGCAGTAGAATTTTTTTTTTTTTTTTTCTCTAACAGAAATTTTATAAAAAAATTTTAAAAAGTGAATAATATTTACTAAAATCATAGATTCGCATATTTTAACGTTCTCAATCGGGTGAGAGTTACAAGTGGGCCTAGGATGGAAAAAAAAGGGACGCGCATGCGTCCAGTTTTCTCTCTTTGTGGTCCAGCCGGCGTGAATTAATTATACTGTATTAGCGATGTACCGTCGTGCAAAGGTTTAAATCACATTTAAATAATCCTTTATAGCCGACCAACGCATCATATTTAATTCAGTTGTGCTCAAATCAATCGGCTATAAACGTAAATAATTTTTTTTTTTTTTTTCGTTTTCGATGGAACGCTAAAAACGAGGGCGTTCAAAATTCATCCTTTTTTTGAATTTATTGTTCACAGGTATGAAACTCCACTCGATAAAAACTGTACCGGTTCCGGGCTTCACTTGTGGATTCTTATGTCATATTCTTATACACATCATAAGGCACGAGATGAAGCCTTAGACTGGCCAGTTATGATTAGTAAGAGAAAAAATTCTTCAAGAGGACGGAGCCATCATTATTTGTAATTTATCTCAAATACTTGAATGTATCACAATATTACTATGACGCCATAAGCGTAGGCTAAAAAACAGTAGATGCTTTACTCTAGGTAAACTACTATGAAACAGAAAACCCGCTTGAAATCAATAATTTATCATAATTTTTTTCAAATGCCTGTATTATGTTACTTATTCAGTAAATATGCATTAGAAAGAAAGGTACATAGACGCTTTATTATTAGGTTATTCATTAGTTTCTAAGTTATGACAAAAGTAAGTACCTATATTCTTCAGGTTACACTAATTTTTTCTAAAGTGTATTTCCTTCCATATCTTTCAAGAAGATAATTTGGCAGAAATTTTTTGCGTAGTCTTCAAGCTTCAAAATTAGGCTTTTGAGCTTTTGCCTGAACAAAATGGACAAAAAAAAAAGAAAAAAAAATTTTCCTAATTTCTGCACCTATATTATGCATACCTATATGTGTGAAATAAGAATGAAATATTCGTGAAAACTTATTGTAAATTTATCGTTTCTTTATAAAGCTGAAACCGTAATAATGTTTAGAGCTGAAATAGAAAATCGCGGCGTTCGCTTTTCAAACACAAGTAAAATAAAATGCACCTGGGCCAACAGACAATAGAGGATAGAAGAAAGTTGAGTTAGACATTATTCTCTCGCACATTCGAATCAATGAATTTCTATCTTCATCAGAAGAAGCAAAATAATGCTAAATTCATACACTCTTCATTTTGTTTTTTTCCTATACCTACTATTTTTATTTTTTAAATTACTTTTCAAAACTCTTTTTTTCTCCCAATCATAGGATGAAATTCCGCGCTTCGTGAACTGATTCGCCGTACTAATTCTTCACTTCAGATCCAGGCAAATTAATTCAAAAAATTTTTCAACTTCATCGATAGCTACTGTAACTCAAATGTGTGTTTGTATGTATTTTGCTTTCTCGCTCTTTTTCTCTCGCTTTCTCTCATACCGTTCATATAAAAAGTAATTTCGTCTATCATCTTAACGTATCGATCTGTTTCCAAGGCAACAACATCACTGTAAAAGCTCTCTCTTCCCACCCTCCGTTTTATTCACCCCCACAGTAGTACATATCAACTGCACATTCGGAACATTGTCCTCTCTCGCTCTTACAACAAATATTTTTGAATACAACTTTATCCAATTCGCAGCTTTTCGTACATTCGCTTCGTCTCTTTCCTTCTTTCGCTCTCCGGAAACCGGACAGATTCGATCCACCCTATATATGTATTGAGTCTTTATCCTTTGTTGTGGACTATGACGAAGAGCTCGTCAACGCCGAGTTCATTACCCTCTGTGCACAAGATGAGCAGCATCAAAATATTGTACGTCCCCGGTGTACTGTGCACTTTCATTCCCTTTTTTATGCGTACGCGGGTTAAAAGTCTGCAAATACGGCTATCGATGTTTTTGCAACTTAGCTCCGTATTGACACTAGTAAAATTTCAACCAAGTTTTTTTTTGTTTTTTATTATTTGAATTAACAGGTGTCCATTAAAGGAAATAAAATTTATCAATTTTCTTCCTCGATTTTGTTCCTTATAAATTGTTCAAATTTTTGAGAAGAAAAAATCGACCTCTTAGATCCTCTCGAATGAGTATTGGGGCGTAATTTGGTTTGCTTTGTATCGTACCGACAAAAATAAGATAAAAAAAAACAAGGGCTTTGAAATTTTGTAGAGCACTAGAGTTTTTCGCATTCTCAGGCTTACATAATAACGATAATATTAACAAGAAATAGTTATCTCCATATGATGAGGAAATTGAAGGGAGAATTTAATTGTACAAACCGAGTCAAAGGCAAGGTAAGGAAACGCATGAGTGACAAATTTCCATTTTCGCTATTTCATCGCATTTCGTCTTCATGTATTAAGAAAACTAAATATTTTTTCAGATTTATTTCGTTATTTTCAGAAATGACGTAGAGAGTGGAAAATTTTTTTAGCGCAGATTTGGTACTTAGGTAGTTTACTATTTAGAAGATTATTTTTAATAAACAAACGACTTGGCCCTCTTTTGTCGTGGATCATTCATCAATAAGTAATTTGATTCTCAAGGTTTTATTTTTTTGTTTTTCTTTTCGAGAGATTTCCAAACAATTCACGTGTTAGAACTGTGAGAGTCGTCTGAAAATAGGATTTTGATTGAACACGAAAGAAAAAAAAAGAATGAAGGAACAGATGAAGGAGAAAAGGTCGATGATTCCGGAAATAGGTATTTCCTCCGTCAGCTGCAGACGTAAATCCCGCCAACATTTCTTTCGGAGCTTCGTAATTTCAACCCAAAGGAAGGTTTTGATCTTCTCTTTTCTTCCTTCTCTACAGCCCAAATATCCCAAATTTTGAGAGATTCGTTTTCTTTAGTTTTTCAGCTTTCTCTTCTGTCATGTGATTCCACTGTCCTTGTGTTAGTAAGGACCTAGCGTTCTATAGGCATCACTCGACCTATCAAAAATATCTCTATGTCCAGTGATGTACTAGTTGAAATACAAAGTGGAAATTCTAACAATCATTTTACCAACTAGTATGTAATGAAAGTAGCCTGTATTCAACAGAATAATGCGGATTATAAAATTTTGACGTCGTACTAATTTCATGATTACCGATTTGAGAGCTACTGACAATGAGTGTCGACTATGTTGAACAGCTATAAGCCGTTGCCATCAGCCGTTAGCCGTTCGCTGAGCAATTTCCATCGAAAATTAGCTTATCGTTAGCAATTTAAATTGGAATTGATAACGGTTCATATTTTCTCTTTCCCACCCCTGACCTTCCCCGTTGGAGTGACCCCTTTGCCACTTTAAGCCGTTAGCCTTTAGCTCTTAGCCATTCATTAATCATTCTATTTTAGCCAAAATTAGCTAGCTTTTAGTTAGCCAATGAAACCGGGTTAGCCGGTAGCTGAAGACAAAGCCAATCGATTTGGCCAAGTTTTTAGGCAATTACGATTCCGGCCAGAGTATTGCCGCCGAAAAAATTGGCTTCGGCTTACGGCTGAAGCTGACGACCTTGAAAAATTCGGATTTGGCTTATGGCTTATGGCTGATCAGAAAAAATCGGCTGGCTTTCGGCTGACTTATGGCTGGCTTATCGCTAATTTTTTGGCGGGATTTCAGTGGATTTTTGGCTGGCTGATGATTTTGTTGTCGTTTCGTTGCAGCCAAGGAATGAAAAACGTAACAAAAATCTGAATCCGTGTTCTGTGGATTGAGTGACAAACTGACAAACGAGGCGGCCAGACTGCTGCCACACAAAAAGCGTGTCACACGTCATTTTGCGCGGCTTTTGGCTTCCAAGAGTAAACATAAAGCTGGCTTGTGGCTTTTGGCTTTTGGCATAATGGCCGAAAATTCAGTCGAATTCGGCTTTTGGCTTTCGGCTGGCTGCAATACTCTGATGCGGGGATGCGGCTGCGGCTAAGCAGCACCTAACAGCGCTAGAATTGGTGATTAGCTGATTTGCAACCAGTGTATTGCGGCTGAAAGATTCAGCTTTGGCTTTTGGCTTACACTTTTAAACTTGGAAATATAGCTTCGGCTTTGGCTTTGGCTTTTGGCTGTTCAAAAAAAATTTGGCTGGATTTTGGCTCTTCAATTATTGGTAAAACTGGGCATGATCAGGAGAAAAGGATCCTTTACTAAAAATATTTTCATTATTTATTTTAATTTATTTTTTTTTAAATTTAATTTTTGAATTAAAATTTATGTTTAAAATAAATATAAGAATTAATAATAAAATTAATATTAAAATAAATTTTTTTTTAAATATTTTAGAATAAAATTTTTTAATGAAAATTATATAATAAGATTTTTTACATTTAAATTTGATTATTAAAATAATTAAAATTATTATAAATTATAAATTTATATATATTTTTAATTTCACAAATTAATATTTTATTTTAAATTATATAAATAAATATATTGAGTTAATAATTTTATTTTTTTAAATTATATAAAAATAATATTAATTAATTTATATTCTTTTTGTATTAAGATTTTATTAAAATTTAAATTAATAATTAAATTTATAAATATTAATATTTAAATTAATTGTCAAGGGTAAAAATTTAAACCTAGCCTTCACCATTATAATTTACAAAATATATATATATTTGTTGATTTTTGGACTGAGTTTTTCGAAACTGTATTTTTCTCTCTCTCAATACACTATATTTCTCTTCCCTCTGGACTCTGAAAAAAAAAAAAAACTGAAAAAGTTGCTTCACTTCTTTTTTAAAAATAAAAAAAGTAGTTTTGTACAAACGTTTTTAGAGGTTTAGAGGAAGCCAAAACCTAGTCAAAAAAAATTTAGCTGAATAAAGCTTATGGCTTGCAGAGGTGCGCATTAAGCTGGCTTTTGGCTTTTGTCTCATCAGTAGAAATTTGGCTGAATTTGGCTTTCAGCTTTTGGTTTTCGGCTGGCCGCAATACACTGTTTGGGCAGTATTAAATTAAAAATTGAAAGTTTCACTTTGAGATTGATTTCAAAAATTTAAAATTTTTATTTCTTTGATTTTCTTAGAAGAGTGCTCAGTTTATCAGATAATCATGATGAGGTAAAGGTATAGTACCCTTACCATGATAACATGAAACCTATAATGGAATTTTTCTCATTTCAACAAACTTACTGCGGATTTAGGCCATGTAGGCTGTGGGCTAAAGGGTATAGCCTCTCTCTCCCGAATACAGAATAGAATATACGCGTATCTGCATATCCACGATCAGGGGCGGATTTAGTCACACATTTTGAAGGGGGATATTCCATTGTCGGAAAATATGGTCTATTTGCGTTATTTCAGCTTGTTTTTGGAGGTATGGGAGGAACGTTCCTCTTGTTCACCCCTCCCCGCAAATCCACGCCTGCACGATCTGTGGAAAAGGATCCTTCGACGTCAGCAAAAGTACCCTTTTTGGCTGATCGTCGATGTGCAGATACGTTCATTCTATTTTGTTCAGTACCTCCGCGTCATTCCCGATATGTTATTCTAGTGGATTCTCAAAATTTGTGACGCACCGATCCAATTACAATCTTCAATAACCATGAGTCTATGAATAAAAAGAAACCTAGAAGAGAAATACTGGTAAATTCAAGTTAGGTACTGTAGATTTACTCCTGCCTGCAAATCAAGCATCTATTATTATCATTATTATTATTTATTTATTTAGGTACCTATTTATTTTTCATTTTACAAGCATTAAAACTACGCCAATGGGCTATTTGTTTGGTGTTACTAATGAACTAAAGATCTTAAGAGTAGACGGGGATAACAAAATGAATACCATAAGAATAAATGGATTAAAGAAGATTTTTTTTTTTTTTCCAGATAATAGATATACGATATAATGGCGGATACAATCAAATGAGCGAGGAAACAGTTCAGATGAAGTTAGGTATTGTATTAACCGGTCTGTAAGTGAGTTGTTATTTGTTAGTGCTTCTTTTCTGGAGTGAGAGATGTTGTGAGTGCGTTTCGTAAGGTAGTGAGTTCGGCGCATGTAAAGATATGGTTAACATCTATTGTTTGGAGGTGACATTTAGGGCATTCAGGCGGATTAGTGTTCGATAGAAGGTGAGAGTGTGTGAGTCGTGTACGTGTCCTATTCTGAGGCGGGTGAAAACGGATGTTTCCTTTCTGGATAGTCTGCTAGGTGTGTAGTGTAAGGGGTTGATTTTGATTTCGAGAAGTTTGTTAGGTACCAATTTGGTTGGACCAGAACCGCGCGACCTTGTTTTTAGTATATGAGGGTACGGTACTTATTTTTAATATCCGAGGATGGAATTTTCCAGGGGAGGGGTATCTATTATTGATTTATTCATCTATCTATGGTTTTGATCTTGAATAGAATTGCTTTTTTTTGAATCATCATAATATTATGTGAAGGGAAATCAAGAATACTCTTTTGCATCTAGATACACTAAAATGAGCTACCTATTTGAAGATTAATTACGGTGATGCTTTCGAAAAAGTATGATTGCGAAAGGAAATCATTAGTCAGTACTCAAGAATGGATTAGTAGAGACCGAGCTTCCAAATTACCAAAGCTATATAAGTATAATTACTCATACACAACTTTCTATATTCTCCGCCAATTGAATTTTTTAAATTGTCGAATTTCTTATTTAGACCGACATCAACAGGCTTCCATCATGATACCTATATAAAGAATATACCGGAATCGCTAAGCTGCCATGGCTATACTCATATGCCACAAGTTGTTTCGTAACGAACTTATTATTCTTAATGGAGTATTATCAATTTAAGTAAAATCGTATAATCCAGCTCATTCAAGATTAATGAAAATTGAGTGATGTACGCTGAAAGAGCAAAATACGTCAACTTTTCAAGCATTTGCCGTCTTAATGAAATATTTGTAGAAATAGCTGATTTTCAAGCCTAGAGTCGCGCTGTCTACAGAATCTGTTTCTATGACAACAAATAAATTCTCTTTTTTTCCTCGGATACCAAACGTGTATCTCATTTCGGTAACTGAAGTGTTTCTTTTTTCCTCTCTTCTTTACTCACAATCTTGAGCGGAAACATTACCTACTTTGGGGTGAATAGTTTCATACGTGGCATAAATTTCAAGACGAAAAAACTTCTTCGTAACAGGCATTTGAAAAAATATGTACTCATTCATAAATTTTCTGTAAAATAGGTTTAGTATAGTTATGTTCAGAATTTTCGAAACTTCTCGATTAAATTATTTCACTCTTTGTGTGGATCTGATGTATAGTCTATAGAGAACGGGCTTGCAAAATGGAAGGATCAGGCATGTTAATTTAGCATGTGATTATTGGAAAACTGAACACTCGACGTTCAACACCAGAAAAAGAGTCAACGAGAAGCTGTACTAAGTTGAAATCTTGCATATTTGCTAGGAAAAACCAAAATATAGATGTTTTTGAGTCACTATTCCTTGAATTTGAGCATTTCTGTTCATGACAATAAAAGAATATCGTAAAAATGTAGATAGGGAATTTTTGAATTCAAATTTCAAATGGATATCAGTGTGAATAGAATTTCTACTTTTATTTTAAGATTGTGTTTTATCTCACTTTACATGTTATTCAATCATGTAAGGATGCTGAAAACAATGCTGCAAAAAAATATAAATAAGAACCCTTGGTAAGTATTTTAAATATATTTAGCAAATAAGAGATAATGAGTAAATCGAGATCATAGATGAAAATGAACTGTAATTATTTTAAAAATAGTTTTTTCAAGATATATTTTGTAAACTGAAATGGTTTTCGTTTCAAAGCTTCTATTCATATCTTTTTGACACGCATGAAAAATTGATGTACAGTAAAAATAGATAGAAACAATATTGTTTAAGATGAGCTAATTTTTTTAAATTGTAGCAAATCTGAAAATATATACTGTAATTGGAAAATTAAACTTATATTTAAAACAATGGTCCGACTTAAAGAGGTTATAGGTAACTAATTTCACATTTATGAGAATTTTCATGCTCACTTAGTTATAAAATTTTCGGGAGCTTTTTCATATTAATTTTTGACATAACTTAGCATTCCGATCTCTTTAGTTTCCAGTCACTAAAATTTTTGAAATAAAGTTGAAAACGGCGAAACACCACAGTCATCGTAGATAATTTGATGCAGGGTGTGTGTAAGCTCCAACAAGTATTACTCAAACAGAAGAGGAGAAAAAAAAACTGGAAAAATGAATGACAATCATTGGAAATGAGAAACCGATAAGGAGAATTGAAATAAACGATTCCGGATGTGAAAACATGTACAGAAAATTTGATTGTCGGTGGCGAACAATTGCATAAATGACAATGGTTAGAATACTCTAATTGAAAAACCATAATTCGGAAAATAAACGCTAAAACGTAACAAAATTTCAATCATTCATCTAGGTCAAGTTTCCAATATTTCGTGAAATTATTTTCACTATATTTTCCTAAAATATAGTCTATTCTATTCGCTTCCTAATGATTTAGGAAATCTTTGATCACTTGTCTCGTAAGGATTCAATAAAAAGAAAAGTCTATGAAGACATTACGAGGAATTTTTATTCTATACTGCTGTTCTACCTATATTACCTACATTAAGACAATTTTAATCATTTTCAGAGATGCAGGATTGTATTTAAAATTTCTTCAATAGACTGTCGGTAAATTCTATGGAAAGAAGACAGAAAAAGATTACACTTTTTTTTTCTATCTTAATGTTTATAGTGTTCTTTGCCATCTTGAAAAAACCTTTGTCCTGATGTATATTCTGGAACAAAAATTTCAAGTTTAATTTGATATAAGATGTTGTTGAAATCAGAATAAAATTAGTAAAGTCCCAAATGAATCGTTAAAATACCTAGGTAGTAATTTTTCTTATACCCAACGTTCTGTAAAAATACCAACTTGAATTACAATTATATTAGAGTAATAATTTGATCATTATTGTCATTTTCATTGATACCATTACCAGCCGTAAAATCACTTGTACTGAGATGAGTTTCGACTGGAATGTGAGTCAACTGATTCTCAGAAATATTGTCCTTTTTAAACTCGTTGTCGGGGAAAACTCTTTCCTCATCATTGTTGATTATTAACAATTCATCATCACAAATTTTCATAGGTTCTAAGTGCTCCTCATCATGATTCTCAACGGGGATGCTGATAAATTGGTCTGCGCGGTCGGGAAAAAGAATTTGGCTAGTTTCTTCATCATTGTTGATCATTGATAGTTCATCATCGCTAGGAATTTCGATAGGCTCCAGGTGCTTTCGACGCTCAACATGGATCCACTCAGACATGTTGAAAACTGTTTTTTTGGTTTCCTCGTCATTTTTAATATCATCGTCACAAATTTTCATTGTTTCTGGGGTCTCTTCATCTCGATGCCTAGACACATTATCGTTTTTCAACTGGATGTCGGGGAAAAGAGTTTCGCTGGTTTCTTCATCATTGTAGGTTATTGACAATTCATCGTCGCTAGGAATTTCGACAAGCTCCGGATGCTTTTGACAATTAACAGGGATCCACGCAGGCCCATTGTCGATTTTAAACTCGATACCAGAGGAAACCGTTTTGCTGGTTTTTTCATCATCGTCGTCGATTATTAACAATTCGTCATCGCTAGGAATTTCGATAGGCTCGAGGTACTTTTGACGTTTAACCGGGATCCACTCAGATACATTGCCATTTTTAAACTTTCTGTCAGAGAAAACTGCGTCGCTGGTTTTCTCATCATCGTTGATTATTGACAATTCATCATCGCAAGAAATTTCGATAGGCTCCAGGTACTCACGATCTTGACGCTTAACGAATTCATTGATGACCTGAAAAACAACAACAAAATAGTAGTGGACACTCATTAGGTTAGAGATGACTCGACCGATCAAAGAAGGATAAGGAATAAATACAATACTTCTTCAATTTTATGACCATGTTTTGTTTTATTATCCGACAATTTCTTTTCTAATTCATCATCTACAAGGGCGGGATCATCGGCCATTTCATCCGGTAAGAAAGAATTTATCGTATTATGGAGATCGTACTCCCGCTGTAATTTCAGAAGTCGTCCCAATTCTTTGAAAGCTTCTTTGGCTGAAAATATTCGGAAATACCAAGTTTTCACTTAACCAATGAGACTTAGAAAATGAATGATATAAAATGATTAAATGAAATTAGAGACACTTGAAAATAAATACCTGTTTCACGAATCTCAGATTGAGATAAATTTAATTTTTTACTTTTGTTCTCGGTTTGAACAACATTCAAAACATCGTGAAAATCTGGAAATTCCCTGTTCTTATTGTAGAATTTTTCAATGGCACGGTTGATAGAGAAGAATTTTGTACCTGTTACAAATTAGTAGAATTCAGTTATACGTCAGGGAAAACGACGGAGGCCTAATTGATTTCGCGAGAATGACGAGAATAAGTACATATCTACCAGTGAAACGGATGGATTTCGGAATCACGTCCCCGACCAGTTCTTTCAATTCGTTAATTCTGTCGTATATTTTGCAAAAACGCCTCTTGAACCTACGTATTCGATAGATTAATTAAACATATTTTGAAATAGATATTTATTTCAGTACTTATCCATCTATTTCTTATCAGCGCAGTACCTATCAAGTTTCATGTAGTTAGAATTCTCATCATCGCTATCCGCAAGATTAACTTCACTCTGTTCCAAAGTTCGAATCTTGGAGCCCAATTCCTGAGATGAGTACACATTTATCTTAGAAATTGAAGCACATGACAAGAATGTAGAAAGTAATTAACAGGGATGCATCAAGCCTCACAGCCAGAACTGTTTCCAATTTTTTAAGTTGACTGTTATTTTTCTCGTTCTCTTCACCAGAAACAGGAGTTTCTGAGTTCGCGCTTTTTTTTCTCGACGATTTTCTCACCTAAAATAAAATTAAAAACAATTATTAATGCGTTAATTTTTAGCGCCATTCGCACGTCGAAAGAAGTTCATTTATACTTCGAATCGATTTTTTCCTGTAATCGAGCCCAAAATACGATACTAAATTTCTCTTGAATTGAATTATTGCTCTGAAAAAAAGGTGGTAAACCTTACCGAATGATGTTCGAGGGCATCGCTGAGTTCTTTCATACAGCACCATGGCTCGGTTGAAACTTTTGAGATGATTTTCTGAAGTAGATCAACGAAGGGTGCAGAATTCTTATACACAGGATCTGTTTCGGCAATTTTCTTACGAATCTTTTGAAGCGTTCGATCCAGATCGTTTGATGGCTCGACAACGTCTTTACATTTTCTTAAGAACTGCAAAATTCCGAATTTTAACGAACTGCCGCACAGAATAGAAGAAATATTCTCTCTTTCCTCTCCTTATCATCCTTCAATACAAAGAAACGTATAAATATGACCACCCAAGAATTTCTAGGCTACATACATTCTTCAACTACTTAAAATTAATTTACAAAAAAGTAATAAGGCAATAATCAAAGAGTGCCTCTCGGAAACCATAACATCAGAATCACGTAAATTATTCGTACCTCTTTAAGTAGATCACTTCCAACAACATTGACTGATGAAGGATTTCGTGAGAGGATCATTTGGTCTGATTCCATTCCTTTTATTACCGACCGAGCCGTAATAGGATCACTTATACGGTTAATGAAAACACCAAATTCAATTACAAGAGCCTTGAAGGAAATTTAATTCATCACGAAACAAGTTCATTCGATATACCGAACGGAAGAGACAATTATTTCATGAAAAAAACTGTCAAAATTTGACAGTCAAATTTCCGTGTTTCCGATTAGGAACGAACAAGAGATTACAAAATTCAAAATTGCACTACATCCTGCAAGTACGAACATGCCATGGAATTGTAAAGTCTCCGCAGAACAACACTGCTATACAAAATTAGTTCGACGTATATGCAAATAATGAATACGAGAAAAAGAGGCTATGTTCAAGTATACCCATAACCTCTTTTTTCCGTATTTATCTTTCGCATATAAGTCCATTTGACTTTGTACGGCAGACCAAGCAACTTTTCATTGGTCTTCCGGCATATTCGCAGTGGTGCCTCATTTTCATGCAAAAAAAGGACTTATTTTTGAGAAAATTTTATCATTCTAAACGTTTTCATTAAATTCAGTGTTCGTAGTCGTAGTAATTTTCTATTGTTAGTAAACTGTGGTAAAAAAAAAAAGATTCCTTCAAGGTCCGAATTCAAACTACTCGACGGAACTGACGGTAGACGGAAAAGAAACATATCATTTCTATTTTCTACAATTTAGAGTACAAAGAAAGGTCACAACTGTTTTATTGATAACGCCAATAATGTTATCAACTTTCCTGCTTCAAATGGAAGAAGAAGTTCTCAGTTCTCACCTGCTGCTTCATCGGAATGAGATTTCAATTTTAATGAATGAGTCAAGATGATTATTTTTTGTACAATTAAGTAAGTCTATTGACACTTGTCTCAACGAACCACTCCGTCATCCAGCATCATTCATGTCCTGCTGGAAAGAACTGTTCAAACTCGTGGGCCTTGAAAAAATTTCTTGAAAATGCGCATCGTCCGCGAAGGATTAATAAGTTTGTATAGTTTCTCAATTACTGTGCTTCTCCCTTCGGCCGTTCTAGCAATAGCCAGATTTTACGTAACAACTTTATCGAGATTAGAACTTTGCGCTTCTGGTGCACTAATCTCGTTCGCCGCTGTCAATGGATTCTTCTCACTTTTAATTGAGAAACATTTGATGCAGGTAGATACGAATACATTGCAGATCTTACGCGTTGTTTCTTCTTTATTGATCGAATTGAATATTTCAGGTTGTCGTTAGAGCATCGTTTTTAGGATGCGTATTTTTTTGTGGTATTGGTGTAGCAATTTTTGGCACACATAACTGGAACATATTTGGATGGTAGGAGTTAACTCCGTCAAATGATATTGGTATGTTCACAATTTATACTGATTTTTATCTGGGGTACAGGTATATGTGTGTTCTGTCTACATTTCACTACAGTGAATATCTCTGCATTGCTGTGACCAATCCAAAATCACTGACAATTGACGCATTTATGCTGAACCACAGTATTGCATATGGAATTGCTGCTGTTACTAGTTGGATAGAGTTTTTCACAGAGCATTTTTTTTTTTCCGGTTAGTTTCTCTCTGATTGGATCTATCTTTATCACACTAGTTTCTGTTTTTAAATCGTGTCATTTTGTTTCAGATTTCAAAGGTCGTTTCTTTTTCATCAGTTGGAGTGGTTTGGTTTTATGTATAGCCGGCGAAATCATTCGTAAGTCAGCGATGTTAACAGCGAGTACAAATTTCAACCATGTGGTGCAAACTGTGAAAGAAGGAGACCATAAGTTAATCACTCACGGAGTTTATAGCTTTTGTAGACATCCGAGTTACGTGGGGTGGTTTTATTGGTCGATAGGGACACAGGTAAACAACCATACGCGAGGATGTAACGACTCTTTTGCCGTTAGTATTTCTGTATAATATTAATGTGGATCTATTTTTATAGTGTATTCTAGTTAATCCGATATGCATAATCGCTTACGCATTGGCCAGTTTTTCGTTCTTTAAAAGCCGATTGATAGTTGAAGAAGAAGCGTTAATTAGTTTCTTTGGTGAAGATTACGTTCAGTACAAAAAGCGTGTTCATTCTGGACTACCATTCAATAACGGTATCAAACTGGAGGCGTAACCAGCATCGATATTCGTTTGTCTGCATATTCCTAATTTGTGTCTCTACGAGTGCTCTGAATATTAAAGTTCCGTTTTTTAATGACTTATTGTATAACTTTTTCCATGAACACGATCACCGTGAGAACGAACTAAAAGGAAAGGATAAACGATGATGTACGAATTACCTTTAACGTTCCGTGTCCCAGAAATTCAACGTAATAATGTGATCTCCCAGAAATGAATCCCATTTAAATTCAAATAGCCCGTCGAACATTGCTCAAGGCGTGAGGTGGCGGTGAAAGTAGCGTGTATACCACATCATACCCTATCGTAAAGCTGTGGTGTGTTGCGGTCCTTACCGCTACGCACAGAGGGTTGCTATCTGATTGACTGTTGCGTTGAAAACATGATGATAAATAACAAGTATCAGATTGCCTGTAAGCTTTACGCACTACAAACTTTATACACATTCTATGTTCGCTTTTCAATTTCATATCGCCATTGTTTGCTGTTATGATGAAGTTGTTTTTTGTTATATTTTTATTCTCAAGTGCAACATCGAAAATCGTTGTGGGTAATGACGGAGAACTCGATGAAGATGTTGAAACGTTGGCAATGGGTAAGAATTTCAAAAACTGCATGAAGCTCCGCGTCAAATTTCTTTCAAATACCACCTCGCCCACACTCTTCAAAGTAGAATCGAATCGACAACCAGCCCTGAGGCGACGTGAGTGAGACATCAAGATTATAATTTTAATGAGACAAGAAGAGTGGAGATGGTATATTGCCTCGAGAAACTGACACCAATTGAGCAGTACTTGAATATCATGGTCTACCCAAATCAAATACTAAGTTACAACCTGGAAATTCTCGTGTCGTCCCTTCATCTTGTTAAAGATACCATGACGTCTACAGTCACCCCTATTCTCGAAGGGAGAGTAAGTGAACATCCCGGCGTATTGAACATCCCTCTTAACTTGTTCTACACGTGCACTTGATTGGAGGACCAAATTAAACTCTTCTATCGAGAGCAAAAAGAATATAAAATTTATTTTGTTTGCGACAGTGTATATTTAGGGTAACATTCTTATAAGTTTTATTTATTTTGTACTTCGTTAGGTATGTTAAAGATGATGTATTATTGTAAATTGTAACGATCACACGTTCACGAATTTTACTCTTGTAGAAATTGTACTACATTTTTATCCACAAAAAACATTTTTTTGTGAACTTTTTCCACCAATCAAGTCCACAATATTGGTTCCCCCGACAAGATAAACATTTGGTTATTCAAGCCAACAATCGTGTCATGTATTCATATTTTTCTATCTGAATTGTTTTTAAAAATTACTCTTCGTAATACATATAGTCTAAAAAAAGGTCAGGGCTCTCGTAGCCACGGCGTGAGCATCCGTACACTGCTCCGAAGGCCGCGGACACATGTACGATCTACACACGTTGTCTAGGTTTTGTCTAGCACGTTTACATTAAACCAATAATACTTCGAGTTTGCTCGTGGTCGAAAGTAAAGCAGAGACCACTCTTTCAAGACGTGGAGATTCTTACCAACGGTTTCGGTAGCCCGTGAAGACAAATCTCAAGCAATGACAACCGTCACCTATTTTCGTGTTTATCAGGATATCGCTTGTGATCTTCGTAGTACAATAGAATAACCTTTAGGACCGGAACGGCATTTCTCAAAAAAATTTTGTTCATCCCTCTCTCAAAGATGAATGCGCTATCATGTATCCACAGATTTCAATACTACATATACAGGTAGTACTGAAATCTGTGTCATGTATCATCCTGTAAGATGATCGAGAAATACAGCCAGTCCTTTGCCTCTTCTCTTATAGACAACAATGAAATTGTAGGGTCTTGGATTCCTGGTTACTAATTTACCAGGTATGTCCGCAACCATGGTCTCTTCGCACATACTTGAGATCACAGCCTCACACGAATCTTTAATGTAGAAATTCTGTACAATTTTTTTTTTTTTTTTTCAATGCGTCTACAGAGAGTTCTCCGCAAGACAGATAAAAGCTGTGGATAAAAGATTTCTTCGAAATATTCTAGATAATTATTATACGTCATCATCACCTGGGGTCATCATCCATGCAGGCAGTACGGCAGCACAGCGGCAACGAAGCCCGACGGCTCCGTCGACCGTCGTCTGCAACCTTTATCAAATTATCAATAATCAAATGGAGTGCCGCGTGAATGGATTTCTCTCTTGAAATCTGAATTAATGTCGGATGAAGCGCATTAAGTTACTTGAATTAATCTCTCTCTTTTGTTGTAAGAAACTACATACTTCTTCCTGTGGAAGAAATGATGGCGAAAATTAGTTCAATATCGGGAATAGGATTTCCATTTTTCCTCGGATGACGAAGAGATTTCTAGCTTTCTGGGCTTGTATTTTTCTACGGAGGAATAATTTAACTTACGTATATTATTATTTATTGTGAATCTAATCATGTCGGATTCAGAAACAACTCACGATAACGGAGATTCTGTCGTTTCAAAGGAAGAACAAGTATGCACAATTTTTACAAATTCTGGTTGATAACGAGAATGTAAAGTGAATGTTGATGAGCTATTTTTATTTTAGATTAATTCGTCGCCATCTGAAGCGCACGAAACTTCTTCATTACATGAAAAATCAATGCTCTCCGAAACACCCGAAAATTTGGAAAAAGGTGATAGAAAACGCATCCACGATGATGGAGAAAGTTCGGAAGGAAGCGGTAAACGGGTAGGAACACTTCTGTTCTTGATTTTCATAAAAATAACCGTGTAATAACCGTAGTACCTCCGTATTTTTCAGGCAAAATTGGACGATAGTCTGGTGTCCGTTGTCGCGACACATTACAATTCTTTAGAAGAGAAGGGCTTGAGCGAGCGCAGTAAAAGTCGAATTGTGCACATGAGAAATTTCAATAATTGGATTAAGAGTCAATTGATAAGTAAGTTCAAGTATTCGCTCAAGGTACCAGTTCATTCGAAATTGTTTTTCCGGTACAGTAGTTTATAGTCTTCTCATCTGATCGCAGATAATTACATGGAAAAATGTAAAGACAGTTCGAAAGACAAGAATAATATACACGTTCTCGATATGGGTTGCGGCAAAGGTGGTGATCTATTGAAGTGGAAAAATGCGCACATAAAACATCTAATATGTGTCGATTTAGCCGACGTGTCGGTGCAGCAATGTAGGGATCGTCATGAAGATATGAAAAAGAGAGACAGCGGTGGTCGTCACGACCGTTATCGTCATGCTCCTTTATTTTCTGCTGAATTTTACGATGCTGATTGTACCAAAGTAAGACTTATTAAACAGTGTGGCTTTGCTGGCTCACAAAAATCATCCAAGCTCTCAATACAAATCATGATTTACAGGTCCGAATAAAAGATCTATTCGCGAGCAAAGATCAATTATTTGATCTCGTAAGTTGTCAGTTCGCGTTTCATTATTGTTTTGAAAGTCTTCCTCAGGCTGAATGCATGATGAGAAACGCTGCAGAATGTCTCAGACCTGGCGGTTATTTTATCGGTACTATTCCGAATGCGAATGATATTGTGTTAGTTTACTTTTATTGATACAATCTCATCATCTCATCTTCAAAAACAATGACGTCTTTTACATGCTTGGATGCTGTGTTCTTTCAGAAAACGACTGAAAGAATCCGAAGGCACATCTTTCGGAAACGACGTATTCAAAATAAAGTTCGACGACGACGTCAATGAACAATTTCCACTATTCGGAGCCAAGTATGATTTCTTCCTCGAAGGCGTTGTGAATTGTCCGGAATTTTTGGTTTATTTTCCTTTATTAATCAAGTTAGTTATGATTTGCTCTTTGTATTAGTCATTTTTTTTTCATTCTATTTTGAATAATGTAATTCCGAATGTACGTATACATCAACGTGATTTATGTGTAGGTTAGCAGAAAAGTACGGTTTGAAATTAGTCCATAAAGAGAGCTTCGAAAAATATTTTGAACGCATGAAAGAACCCGGTAGACAATTATTAGGAAGAATGGAAGCACTGGAGGTGAGTTTCTCAGATGTCGTTGACGGTGTCGGTATGGATTCTAAATCGCAAGACGAAAAATCACGTCAGTTTGAGAAATACAGTAGAATTGTAAATTTAATCATGAATTGTATTTTTCCGGTTTCAAAAAGGAAATTAGATCACAAAACTGAATCGAGAATTTCGTAGATTCTAATTTTATAATTAACAAAATCGTTCATTGAACGCAAACAACCGTTTCAGTTCATTCCGAATTTTATTACTTTTAATTATGTTCGTACTTTTAGTTTCCTTCAACTGTTACTATGTTTGGATGTATATTATATTTTTTTCCTGATGTCAATCAAATATTTTCTCTCCTTAGACGTATCCTCCTTTTGAAAATTGCAAAATAGCCGGAAACGATACTGATTATATTCATGCAAAAAAGTTCTTAGAAGATCATCCTTTCTGCGAACGTGTTGGAACCTTATCGAAATCCGAATGGGACGCCATCAGTAAGTTGGAAATTTGACAATTAATGTACCATTTTATTAAATTCGAAGAAAATAGGGACTACCTTGAGGTATAAATTGAAAGTTGAAAATTTTTATGAGAGTTTGAAGTTACTACTCTTGTCGCTGTAGTCTGTGTCTTAACCTTTTTATCGAAAAATGATACTCGTGATAGTATCATGTCTTCTAGTCAACAAACAACGTTCCATTTCGTCTTTCTTTCGAATTTCCTCTTGAAAGTTGAAAATCGAAAATTTATATAAAAATATGAAGCTACCTTACTAAATCGTGTATCCTATCATTCAAGTATGGGAAAGGCACAGAAATTTAAAAAAATTGATTCACTTTTCCTATCAAACAAAACTTCATCGCATTTATAATGAAAAAACAAAACAAATTTCTGTTTCAGCTTTGTATATGATATTCGCGTTCGTGAAAGTAAATCCGTGATTGGAATTAGTGATTTTGTTTTCATTTCAATTGTGTAGGTTATTTGTTTTGTGGTCCATGTAAATTAGTAAAATTTTTTAAATCTTTGTATTTATTAATTCTATTATTTTTGGTTTATGAATTCTATCGTGAATATTTGACCAATATCGTCGTTGAATGCGTCGGAAGCACGTGAATGTCAAATAAAATTTATCGAAAATTAATAAATATATGCGGCTGTTCGGTCTTATTTTATTGCGAGCGTTCTTAAGTTTACGACTATTAGTTGACCTCTTGGTTGGGCATTTGATCAGGTTGTTGCTCCTAAGTACGATGGTATTTAATTAGTGAATTATTAAATTCAGTGATCTAAATGGAAACTCCAATTGTGAATCGTTTGCCTCATCAGAATTCGATGAAACGTAGTGTTAGCACTAAACAGTACAAAAAGAATACTGTTAAGAATATACCCGATTTCGACGATAATTACTATCGAAAATATCACGGGTATTACGGAGAATTCGATGACGGCCATTTTGGGTATCAGGTATTTAAAACTTGACTAAGATTCACTGTTCGTTACGATTGCAGAAATTTCAATGATTCGACATCACGAATACTGCACAAAACAACTAATGACTCGTTATGCATTTTTCAGTATGAATATCCATCAAGTTTTCATATTCCAGTTCCGATCAAAGCGGATATACCTGATCGCGTTATGATCAGTTCTCGAGTCAATAATAAAACAACGAGTCCGGGATTATCGCCGATACGCACTTATGATCCGAGAGATTACTGTCATATGCCACGAATGTATTTGAATTCACCAACTCTTCCACCTTACCCTTCCAGAAGCAGTCCTGTCCGTTCGATTCCGGTAACATAATTACATTCCAATGTTTTCGAAGAGTCGGCTTCTTCGATTTTTGTTAATTCTTGCATGCTTTTTGCAGCCATTCGATAGATGGGCTGTCGAGTCCACAGAAGAAGGATCCACAACAGCTGTAGTCACATCTATGGGTATAATAAGTTTGATGATTCATAATGATATCAGAGTTGATATTACTATGGATGGGGCCATCCGGATTTTGAATTTCGCTGTAAGTTGATTCAACGTTTTGGATGACATTGATTCATTTCCAGGAAGCCAGGTGTCTCGAGCTTCTCGAGGCAGTATCATATATTATTGCCCTGTCCCGTGAAATTTACGTGATCTTGTGGAATAGTGCTGTAATAAGAATGGATCTGCCAGTATTTTGAGTTTGTCCTGCATTTTGAGGCTTGAATAAAATTGTTCTTATTTTCAATTCAACAATCGACCTGTTAGCGTAGTGGCATCGTCACGCGATGTGTCTGAAGTACGAATGCTTGCATAACGAGAATTTCTTCCTTCCTATCCCGCAGAGTAATGCAGCCGTAAATTCCAGCTTCGGCTCAAACTTACGATCTTGAAAAATTTAGCTGGCTTTCGGTTCACTCAAGCTAGTGTTGTATCGATAGATGTGTCAAATAAATATTGGTATTTTTAATTCATTTCATATTGCCCCACTACAGGCTGATATAACCATAGCAGTTAGTGTCACAGGGAAGCAGTGCGCATTTCTTCACCCAGTTGGTCGAATGCGATTATGCGACAATAAAATTGAAATTGTTGGGATATCTACTTCCGGTAATCATAAGTGAGTAACCATATCGCCTTATTCTTTCTCTTTCTTCTAGAAATGTGAATTTATACAAATCATTGTTCACTTAATGAATTAGGTTTGCTAAAATATGGAGTAACGGTATTTCGTTCACATCTGAGAGGTCGGGATTGGTATATTTGGTTGATCCTGCAGGTACTCGGAGTACCAAAGATATTTTTCCAGACTTATTAGCAACCGATTTTTCTAAGCAGACATTTTTTCATGGAGCACAACATGGTTCACGATGCCTTGATGAATGCGTCAAAATCTTGAACTCAGCCCATTATAAACTGAAAGCTGATGGTAGTGAAATCTGGATAATTAATGATATCCTTATCCAAAAAACTGTCGATAATCTAGTGAGGTATGTTATCAACTCCGTTCTTCCTTTCAGAAAGTTTTTTCTCAAAGACTGATGTTAATCTTAAACTTTTAAATGATTGCATTGAAGTGTGAATCGGGGCAAGAATGAAATTCAAATAAAAACTAATTTATTTGGAAAAGCTCGATTGACCACATCAATATTCCATTGTACCGCTTCCAGTGGTGAACAGCAACATTTATTCGTTAAAAGTGACGATAAACGAATGCATTACGATGGTACGAAATTTGTCGTACGCAATGCAGCTCAGTCCGCCGGTTTCAACAGTGACAAAGAAAAACTCTGTATTTATTGATTACTTTCTAATATTTACCTACGTTGTATGCAAATACGCTTATATGAAATTTAAGTTACTCGAACCAAATTTATTTATATTATTTCTTTTATAAATGTTGTATTTGTTTAAAGGTACCTACATTTAGAAAAGATATCTTGATATTTCAGTCATTATTTATTGAAACTTTAGATTATTATGACGTTTAAATTATGGATTTTTTTCTTCTTTTCTGCGTTACCGATACTTAATGAAGTATTTTCGTCATTATGTCGTTCGTAAATACCAATTTTTGTGATTGTTTTTGTGCTAGTGAATCTATTGATACTCTTCGTCTGTTACTAAAATATGTAGTATGCCCGGTGCAAATTATATAAGCAGTTAAATTGTTACGTTTCCATTTGTACCTACGTTATTTTGATACAAAAAAGTGATCTTTTGTACGGATATGTTTAATTATTTTTTCAGAAAGCTGTGACGGTAAAGCTCTGCTTTCATAGCCAATTTTCAATCGATCTCAATTTCATTCGCTGAACACGGAAAATGGGTTGTGAAAATACCTATCAAATTTCTTGATTATGTTTGATGAGATGAAGTCCTTTGAACGTAATTTTCCTCCCAGGTGTCACGTTATCCGAGCTGTTTTCTTGCATATTCTCGAAATGCAAGCTCTCGCTCACGCTCCTGCATAAACGGCCTTCTCGTCGTGGTTCTAGGACAATTATAATTAAGGTGAACATCCAAAAACGAGTGAAGATGTAGGAAAATTTCTGGATTTCCAATAAAAGTAATTCGGGAAATTAATAACATCTTGAGGAAGTGACCAGCTGGAAAGGCGACAAAATTTCCAGCGAAAATAGCATCTTCCGTATCAAAAAATATTGAATGTCCAATTTTTTAATAATTTACATTTATAAAATGAATATTTTTTCAGAAACAAAAATTAATAACGAGCGAGAGCGGCGTGTTGCAATAATCGGGTAATGCATGATGAAAAGATGTACGACACAAAAACTTTGATTCATCTCAATCCCATGATTAACAATTTGCCGGAGTAACGACGGTTCTTTTTTTTTTCGAATGACACCCCCCCCCCATTCCTCTATGAAACAGGTTCCAAAGAGAAAAAAATGAAGTCAAATTATGAAATTTAAGCTAAAAAGATTCCTGAGAATATATAGGCTACCAAGTACTATTTCTCACTCACAATAAGAATAACATTTTTATTTCATGAAATATCGTCGTGACTCCCCAGCCTGTCATCTTACAGTTGATATTCCCCAAGATGTACGTGTAATTTTAGCATCATTCTTCGTTGACTACCTATTTTGAAAAATACTTCAATCAGATCGATTTTGCAGTAGTGTTCTAGCTTTTATGTACCTCTTTAAGTACCTATTTAAAATATAAATATTAAAAGCTCTCAAGATACCTCATAAGGTGAAAAAAATTACTGAGTAACCGAGAAGAAACAACAAGCAAATAGGTAACTTGAAAATGGGCTAGTTAGTACGCAAAGAGATATTTTGTAGTATGCAGAAGATTTGTTCTTTGTTTAACGAAAAGATTCTAGCGGTGAGAGTGTGAAGAAATTATGCAAATGAAAGGTATAATGATTATATCGGAGGCTCAAGGAAGACAGAAATATTTTTCCTGGGCAAAAAAGAAAGAAAATTGACGGGTCGAAAGCTATAAGCGAGGTTCATTATATTTCTCTTGATAAGAAACTCATCTCGATTCAGTGGCGTACATCGCTCCAAAATCCTAATCAATAAATAATAGTTGTCGCGGAAATTTTCATTGGGTCTTTTTAATAATGTACATGTAAAACGGACCCCCTTCGTATGAATCTGGAGCGAGGTGTTCTTGCGCTTCGACTCGAATCGAATATCCTTTCATGTGAAATCATTCGAAATAATATATATTGAATTCTAAGTAATTGAAATAAAATAGGTTGTTTATTGTTTTAAAATTTGTAGAGGAGCTGACATAACAGTGAGTCAGTGACTCATGTCTTCATACCAACAAGATTGAAGTACGACGCGACGGTAGCGCCACGACGACAAGCCTGACAGCGAGTCAGCGACAAGGTATCTTTATATTGATTCGTAAAATGCTCCCGAGAGAGCGCTATTCAACCGTTCATAAAATCCCGTTAATCTAGAGTTGGTTGTGCCGAGGTGTGTTTCTGTGTTCTCTAGTGTCTATCTGTTGTTCACTCTACGAATACGAAAGTTGAATACGGTGTTGGTGTACTTCATTTGAGCATTGAGCGTTAGTAACTTCATTTCGGGTTCTAAAATTGCAACGTATGACCATTAATTCGTGACTAAATTGTGATTGATGAACAATTCGATGGAATCTTCTTCCATTCCTCATTCCGAAGATGTAAGTATTGCACCTGTACTTACTCGTCAGATCGACTTCTATATGTACAATTAGACTATTAGCGAAATTATTCTAAGTCCAAAATGGCGACTATTTTAACATTTCTCGCCGTAAAAATTATCCGATTGTTACACGTGTACGTTCGCGACATAACCTCATTTTTCGTTTGTTCGTCTATTTCGCTTGTAATTAAATCCGACAACATTATTCTCACTACTATGTGTGTTACTGGTTGGTCACTGATAATTGTATCAGCTGCTTTATATCTCAATCTAAATAAAATAATGCCGTAATTTAATCCTCGGCTGGCAGCAAATATCCTTGCACGTTGAGCGAATTTTCCTTCTTTAAATCGTCCCACTTAAATCGCTATTATATTAGTATTTACCGTATTAATATCTGTGGACCAGAGTTGCGTTGTTTTCTCTCCTTTAAATTGAATTATTGTCGGTTTTTGCCTGCATTCCTTCGGTATTGATTGCCTTATTTCTTATTACGCTTATTTTATGGATAGTTATTTTAGTACCACGAAACTACCTCATGATGTATTGCTAACTTATCGCTTTATTCTTAATTTCAGGGAAAATGTCCATTGAAAGATGAAGTCAAACCGTCGGGCGGTAAGTAGCTGATATTTCATCAATCAGAAATTTAGAAATATCTATGTTCGAGATTATACCTTGGTATAAAAGTTCCTGACTTATATTTTCTCATAATATTGACGAGTGAAGTATCAAGTAGTGCTGGCAATATCATTTTATTGACTAAAAAAAAATCAGTCAAACTCGTTATTATACCGTGTATTGCTCATGTTCGATTGTTTTTCATCTTTTTATATGTTTCTTCTAGAGCATGTTATGAATGGACTTTCAAATGGTATCAGTAACAAATCTGATGGACATCATAAACATAAGCATAAGGACAAGGATAAGGACAGACATCATGACAAGCATAAGCATAAAGACAAGGATCGTGACCGAGAGCGCGAGAAGGATCGCGAAAGACACGAAAACAAAGCAAGTATTTTATTAGGAAATTCACCAATCCAAATTGAGTTCCTAAAAAATTTAATTGAATGTTATTGACTGCAGGATAAATCTAGTAAGGATAAAGAAAGTAGCTCGGAGAAAAAGCATGAACGAAAAGACAAAGAACATCGTGATAAGGACAAGGAACGATCTAAAGACAAGGAGCATCGTAGTAAAGACAAAGAATCTCGTGATAAAGTGAAAGATAAAGATTACAGCGATAAAAATAAAGAAAACCGTGACAAAGAGCATAAGTCGAAGGAGCACAGTAGCGAGAAACATAAGGACAGCAGTCATCGATCAAAAGACGAGAAAAGTTCCAGGTGAGTTATTGAATTTACATTCATTCAATTCTGCGTAATCCAATTATTCATGAAAATTTTGAAATTTTTTTAGTAAAAGCGAGGGTGGTAGCAGCTCTAGCAAATCTCATTCTTCGTCTTCTTCAAAGGACAAGCACCACAGCAGTAGCAGTAGTAGCCGAGATAAACACTCGTCATCGTCTGATAAACACAAGGATAGACATTCTAGTAAACATGGTTCATCTGACAAGGATAAGAAATCATCCAGTGAGAAAGATCGCTCCAGTTCGGATAAATCGAAACATCGTGACCGACATGATGGAGACAAGAAAGACTCTGGTATATTTCTAATTCTTCGTAAACTGAGAACTTATTTTATTAAAAATGTTGATAATCGTCTCATTTTTCTCATCTTACAGTCAAAGTTAAAAGCGAACCTTCGAGTGAATCTCCGACTAAGAAACAGGTGAATAACTTGGAATAGATTTTTTTATTTTTTCCCAATTCAACGCATTTAGTTTCTAATATCGATTTCTATTACAGGATTTGGTCGACGGTAAAGTGAAGTCTGAACCCATGAGTGATTTTGACGACACAGCAAATGATTCGAATCAGCTACGTGATAGCGTTAAGGTGAAGGAAGAATATTTGCCGACGGAAGAAGTCTTTATAAAAGAAGAACCCGTCGAAAACATCAAACCCGAGCCAACGCCGAATGAAGATTCCGAGGAAGATATTCCTTTGGTAAATTCACGTCACCTATTCAGAAGAATTTATATTGAAAAAATGATATCATTGAGATTGTTCTATATGTTTCAGTCGCAACGAAAATCGATATCTAAGAAACGCAAGAGTTTGGATAGTGAAGACGAAGATGATATTCCTCTCAGTGCTAGGAAAAAAGTTAAGAAAGAGGCTCCTGTAAAAAGGAAAAAGAAACGAGAATCGTACAGCGACAATGAGGAAAGTGAAGAAGAATTTAAGAAAGTACGTAGTTTGGATTTTCCCAATTCATAGGATCGAGACAAAGTCAAAGTGATTAGTAAGCCGGAAAATCTGTTTACTCAAATTGATAGTCAGAAATGATTGAAGTTGTTTTCATATCTTTGAATAATTTTTTCACCCTTACGATCTTCAAGATTTAATGCTTTGAATAGTTCGATAACGAGAGAGAAGTTACAAACTTTGATTTGAGAAGTATCAATTTATGATTTTCATCTTTCGATTATGAGAGGAAACAAGTTTCTCAATTTCCTCTTAAGGAATAGATAGCCAGTAGGGGTCGTTTATTTCGTTGTGAATATCGATTTAAGAACGTAGATGAGACTTACAGAAATGGGAATAGAGGGTGTTGGACATACTATTTGCGTTCCAAAAATTTTCTATCTTCTTTCACTATTTTCTTGAGTTGTAACTATTTGTTTCATTAGTAAAATGTTGACACTTTGTTTCAGAAACCTAAGAAAATCAAGAAAGAAGTGAAAGTGGAACCCAAGAAGGAAACTGAAAGTCCTACAAAAAAGAAGAAGAAAGGCGAAGAAGAGGAACAGAATGTATGGAAATGGTAATGATGTTTTTCTCTTCCTCAATTGCAATCGTAATATTTCACCTTGGAAGAGCGTGTGGCCATTTTTCATTTGGATAGAATTCTGTAGAATACTTTGGTTCCTGTTGCTTCTATAGGCAGGAATAATGGTTTTAATTTTAAGGAATTGCGCCCGCCCTATTAGAAATCGATGCTTCCGTCTACACATTGCAAAATCTTATCTAATTTGCCTCGTGTAATATTCGTCGTCCATTTTCAAGAAAATTTCGCGTTCTCGATCTATTGCGTCAGTTGATTGTTTATTACGATCATTGTACGCGTCATGCGTGAGAAAATTCATCGAATATCTTTTGATACAAGTAAGAAGTGATTTACCATTCCGCTCTATACTCGTCGCCTCGAACTCGTGGCTCGTATGCGGGATGAAGTTCATCGAACCACTCATTCTGTGAAGGAAATGTTGTACCGGATTGCACGGTGCAGCTTAGCCGATTCTGTTCTCATTCACAACCAACACTGACACGTTGAGAAGAAATCTGGCAACGTTGCATGGTTTTGCTATCAGGAACACATGTTTTCTCATTTACTTGTGATATCGTTCTGAACTCGATCTCGCTTCGGATGCTCTCAACTTACCGTTAAAATATTCTCACCATCGCTTTAGATGTATTCATGTTTTCGTTCGAATATTGCCAATTTTTCTGGAATCAAATTATCCGAATTGAAGCTCGGTCTTCGATATTTCGGTGTCGCCGCCTCTGATAACGTGTTCGATTTCATTCGATGGTCGGCCTTCATGATTTCGCGATTGAAAGTTCAAGAGTTGGTGTTCCGATATTCTAATTGAAAATTGATATTCTGTTCTAGGTGGGAAGAAGAAAAGAAAGATGACGGAGTTAAATGGAAATTTTTGGAACATAAAGGTCCTATGTTTGCTCCTCCTTACGAACCGCTGCCGAAAGAAGTGAAATTCTATTACAATGGTAAATATCATTTTTTACCAGTATTTCTGAACGAAACTGTTGGGTTGAACCTTGAGCTTTATTTCAACAGGAAAAGAGATGCGATTATCGCAAGATACCGAAGAAATTGCCACGTTCTATTCGCGTCTTATCGAGCACGAATACACGACGAAAGAACAATTTAACAAGAATTTCTTCAAAGATTGGCGAAAAGCAATGACTTCCTCTGAGCGTGAAACGATTACCGATTTAAAGAAGTGCAATTTCCGTCCTATGTACGAATACTTTGTGAAAAAATCCGAAGAAAGGAAAGCGATGAGCAAAGAAGAGAAAAAGGTAGTCTATTTTTCTTCCTCCATTTTGGAAATTTTGCTAAATATTATATTAATTTGTTGATGATCGGTTGCATTCAGAAACTGAAAGAAGAAAATGAAGAAATAGCAAAAGTGTACGGTATTTGTACCATAGACGGACATCAAGAAAAAATTGGCAATTTCCGAATCGAACCTCCGGGTTTGTTCCGTGGTCGGGGTGAGCACCCGAAAATGGGTATGTTGAAGAAACGTGTCTGGCCCGAGGAAGTGATAATCAACTGTAGTAAAGATTCGAAAAAACCCGTTGCTCCTGAAGGTCACAAGTGGAAGGAAGTGAGACACGACAATACGGTGGGTCTCTTTTTTTTCTCTTTTTTCAATCGAGGAAGCCGTTTTATTGAACCTAACGAAATATCCACAGGTTACTTGGTTAGCTAGTTGGATAGAAAATGTCCAAGGACAAGTAAAATACGTCATGTTGAATCCCTCTTCTAAATTAAAAGGCGAAAAAGACTGGCAAAAGTACGAAACTGCCCGTAAATTGGCCAAATGTGTTGATAAAATACGAGAAGACTACACAAATGATTGGAGATCGAAAGAAATGCGTATTCGGCAACGTGCCGTGGCTATGTATTTTATCGATAAAGTAAGTAATTGATTGAGTACAGGATCGGACGTTATGAAGCAGTTTTCATTATCAGAAATATTGACGTAATGTTTAGCTCGCTTTGAGAGCCGGTAACGAGAAGGATGAAGATCAGGCCGACACCGTCGGTTGTTGTTCACTTCGTGTCGAACACATTCAACTTGTTGATGAAAAAGATGGTAAGGAAATGGGAAATTGTTTTCTCAACTTTCTTGACTGAAATTAATAAGTATCATTATTCTTTCTTAGGCCGGGAAAATGTCGTGGTTTTCGATTTCCCCGGTAAAGATTCAATTCGTTACTACAACGAAGTTCCTGTTGAGAAACGAGTCTTTAAAAATTTGAAATTATTTTGCGATGGAAAGAAGGATGGTGATGATTTATTTGATAGATTGAATGTAAGTACTCGAAGTCATTTTATCTTGGGTATTCTGTGCGAATGTTGTAACATTTTTTTGAAATTCGCCTACAGACTACTGTATTAAATAAACATCTCAACGAACTAATGGAAGGTTTGACGGCCAAAGTATTCAGAACGTATAACGCTTCAATTACGTTACAAAATCAATTGAATGAACTCACCGATCCGGACGCAAGTGTGCCAGAAAAGGTAGATGGAAAGTTTTTTACTGGAAACATGAAGTTGAAGATCGTGTTTGAAGAGAAATAATACGTTGTCTTATTTCTTGTAGATACTCCAATATAACAGAGCAAATCGAGCGGTAGCTATTTTGTGTAACCATCAACGTTCGGTTCCAAAATCTCACGAAAAATCGATGGGCAATTTGAAGCAGAAGATCGATGCTAAAAAAGAGCAGGTCGCCGAAGCCCAAAAACAGTATAAAGTAGCGAAACGTGATGCCAAAAGTGGTGGTGGCCAAAGTAAAATGTAAGTACTGTATCGCTTTTCGTTTGAGTTCAAGATCGAAGAATGTGGTTGTACGTCTTGTGGACAAGTTTAATTTTCGGAAATGAGCAAACTCAATGTATTTTTCATTACAGGATATTGGATAAGAAGAAGAAAGCTTTAGATAGGTTGAAAGATCAGTTAATGAAGTTGGAGGTACAAGAAACAGATAAAGAAGAGAATAAAACCATCGCTTTAGGAACATCCAAATTGAACTATTTAGATCCCAGAATATCGGTCGCCTGGTGAGTGAATCTTCATTTCATTTTTAAGAACCCTTGTAATTCTAGCGCATCTATAAAAGTTCTGTAGGTTTTCGTAGCAAATAGTAGTAAGTGGTTGAGAAAGTCATATCTGATATAGGTCACTGCTTATAGCATAGGTATTTAATATTTATGCAGAGTACAACAGTAATGATAAGGTTGTAGTACACTGTTATGGTACAGTGAATATACATTCGTGAGCGAACTTGAAACGTCGACATTACTTCATATCGACCTTCAGAAACTGTCAATTCAAATGACCTAAATTGTACATCTTTAGAACTCCTGTAACAGATAGTCATAAATATCTGGCTTTTGAGTTTCGAAACCCTGTTATAAATATTTTACGACGACTTTGTATGAATGTGCTTGAAAATGTATCTGTCTAACTCATTAAAAATGAATTTCAGGTGCAAAAAATACGATGTACCCATTGAAAAAGTATACAATAAAACTCAGCGATCCAAGTTCCGATGGGCTATTGATATGGCAGGTCCCGATTTCGTGTTTTAATTCGCGTAATTCAACAGTTCCCTCGTGTGTAGTAGGTATTTCTTTCACTCTCTTTCGAGAGGAATATTTTTGTAACGCTAATTATGAAACAAGCGTATGAAAGTATTTTGATCCGTAATTTTATTGTTAAAAATTGTAAATAAAGTCAATTAAAAAGATTTGGAATAAAATCGATACAAAATCCTGTGCGATTTTTACGAAAGCTTTCATCTCTGTCAACTTTTTTTTTGTCTTATTGTACTTCGACTCTTATCTTGACTTCAATGTTTTTTTTTCTTACCGTTTATAGGTCTCTAGATTTTGTCCTTTTAGTTTGAAGTAACATTTCCTTTTCTTTTTGTGTATTATGTATTCGAGTTTACAAGCTTCGACGCTGTACTCACTATTGTTCGCTGCCTCGTCCGTTTTATTCATCGAAGAAGTCAAGCGCTGGTTTTCAATCCTAAAAATATTCTTAAATTTTAACGTTGGCTTCTATTTTAGTGGAAAAAAAGAATTTTTTATTCTATCGTTTATAGCTTTCCCCCTCTCTTCAATTCTCATCTTTCATTTTTCCCCTAGTTTTGATCAATTAACTGTTTCGAGGAAGCTGCAATATTACTTAAAATATTTCAAGTACGTACACTACGTATCTTAAATGTTGTGAACTGATGATCACTCTATTAATTGTAGAAGTGTTGAATTTTGCCTCAATGAATCCGAACTTAGGGTTGTACAACGCAATTTTATTTTTCTTCTGTTTAATATTTCCTTTATATGTTCATTTTTGTTGATAGTTCTTGTGACATATTATGTTCAAATTTTTCCATTTAAATTATTCTTATGTAAGATGAATGTTCTTGGTACGCGTGTATAAAGTAGGGCCGAATGGTATTACTTCTTCCTCTATTCTTAATTTCGCGCACGAGTGGGATCGAATAGTTTTCGAAAGGCGGATTAATCTTTCTTCTCGACGTTGGACGTTTCACATGATAGCGCTTTTTAGTTTCGAAATTTTTTTATGGCTGCTCGTGTACATATGTCTTTCAAATATATTTTTACGATTTAAAAAAAAATAAAACACTATCCTGTACGTTGAAAGGACGAAAGTGCCAATTAAGTGAAAGATTGAAAGTCCGTAAGCAGTCTTCGCTCTCGGAATATGCGTAAGCATATCATTCGCGTTCGCAATTTATAGGTGTGAAGAATCCACTATATTGTACTTATTTACACTATGTGTGAATTTATTTCTTCATTATGTCTGTATCATGTTTTAAGTTTTAGCCAAAAAGTATAGATATTGTATATTATTGATAGTTAATCGACCGTAGATTTTGTGAACACACCGGACACATTAGTTATTATTGTTTTCGTTGTAGGGATAAAAATCAATAGGTCGTATTTCTTTTTTTTTTGTATTAAATGATATAATGAGATGATGTAAAATTTTATACATCGATTTTACTGTACACGGTTTATTGATAATAAAAAATTGAAACGAAAAGTGAGCTGTCTTTCTTTCTGAGAGTACTGTGAAGTCCCTGATATTTAGGAAATAACTCAAGACGGGATTGATATGGAAGGTACAGCATATCCGTGGAGTAGAGAAGACTTATCGCTCCTTTATTTAATCTGTTCAATGCACGTGTCTCGTAGAGATACAACAGTAACACAAATTCGAAGTTGAAATTACAATGTAGGAATTTGAAGGCGGCTATTGTTATCCCTACTGAACAACATTTTTGCATTACTGATTTGAATACATGATTCTGAAGTATTTTTTAACGCTGATTTCAATGCCGTTTGCCGTTTTGATAGCACGTTTACATTTTTCATAATGTTGTCTTGTTTGCGTCCATTTGCCGCAGCCTTAAGCGATTCATAACGTACGTTCGAGTTTGAATACTGCTCAACTATCACTGCGTTCCGCGACGTTCCGTGGCAAATCGACGCAAACAAGAGACAACATAATGAAAAATCTAGACGTGCTATGAAAAAACGGCCAACGGCATTGAATTCAGCATTAAAAAGTACTCCAGAATCACGTATTCAAAGCAGTAATGCAAACAAAATTTTTTATTTTGGTCAGTAGTGATCATCGCTCTTTCTTTCTACCAGTTCAAATCAGCATTAGTGTTTTAAGGAAGGAGAAAGAGTTGCGAATTTTTGGAACTGTTGAACCTTTTCGTGCATACTCTTTTCTGCAGGGCTGTGAGAAGAAAGGGGTCCAGTTTGAAAGAAGTGCGCCATGCAAGGAAGCGGTGAGGCACCCACTGTGTAGTGATTTCGAGCGTTAGATTTCAAACTTTCACCAGTAGAATTTAGAAAAATTCTATGCAGAAAGGGAGAGGGAATTTACAGAAGTTTTGACTTTTTCAAATTCTTAAAAAAGGCTGTACAGCGAATCAAGAGATTTGAAAAAAGAAAGGAAGGATTTCTTGACGTTGCCAAAAATATAAAGATCATGTTTCATGTCTTTTCGCCAGTCGTCATAAGCTCTTCATAGTTCAAAAATTTCCGAAGTTTCCAGCTTCTTCTTCTAGTATAAGTCTACTTCGGAGTATTTTAGGCTGACTGTTTTCTGGGACTCATTCGCGGCACTCGCTTGATGTAGTATAAGACTACTTTGGAATATTTCAGGCTATAATGAGCCTTCTTGGTCTAGTGTAAGTCTACTTCAGTATATTTCAGGCTGATGAGATTACTGGGCCTCACTCGCTCCGCTCGTTCGTCCCGCTTCTGAGTTTTTTCAGAATTATTTTTGATTTGATTTGATTTTTTTTATCATTTTTTTTTAGAGAGAATGGTACTCGCAAATTTCTCATTGACGTCCCAGACATTTATTTTTATTTTCAATTTAATTTAATTGAATTTTATTTTATTTTTCATTTTATTCATTTTATTTCATTTTATTTTTATTTTATTTTTATTTTATTTTTATTTTATTTTTATTTTATTTTTATTTTTATTTTTATTTTATTTTATTTTTATTTTATTTTTAATTTTTTTTATTTAATTTTTCTTTATTTAATTTTTTTTATTTAATTTTTTTCATTTAATTTAATTTATTTTATTTTATTTTATTTTATTTTTATTTATTTTTATTTATTTTTATTTATTTTTATTTATTTTTATTTATTTTTATTTTTCTTTCTTTTTTTTTTTTTTTTTATTTTATTTCTTTTTTATTTTTCTTTTACAGTATTTCTGTTTTTTTTTTTTACCAAAATTCTTCCAAGTCTCAAGGTCACAACCGGACGCCCGGACAATTTTTTTGAGAATTAGGGGATAGAGAAACGACATGAAACATGTCGAAAGACAAATCTGTAGAAATTTTTTCCACCGGAGAAAAGCCGCGCTTGTTTATGTCATAATTTGTTTCTCCTTTCAAGCTTTGGAATCGCGACTATGCTGTAATTCAATTGTTGATCCGTTGCCATAGCACACTTTCCGAATCGACGGAACTTCTAAATCCTATTCCAGTTTGCTGGTGACAGCGAATCCGGTGTGTGTTCGGAAAATGGCAGACAAACCGAAGAGGAAAAACCATCGAGAAGCCGCTTTACTAGCCGAGACGGAAAGATTATTCAAGACGGAGTGGTTCAACATACCGGCCGGCTTATCGTTACACAAACTTCGGACGGAAAATGCTTGTAGGCCTCAAAATCGTTCAAAAGTAGGTCTTTGGTTATTGTCTGCATAGCTTTTCACATTCACTCGCCTTAATTTCCTCTATGGCATCTAGATGAAAATAAATGAGTACATCAGCTCCAAAGAGGAGGCAGAACGTGTTCGAGAACAACTTTTAAAAGTAGTGAAATCTAAAAAGACCGATAATGACGACTTCGAGTTGCCGAATAGTGAAGAGCGTTCTCTCGTCAAATATTACCACTACATTCATAGAGGTATTGATATCGTAAACGTTGCTCCCATGGACAGTTCATGGGTGACTGATATTCTCCAACGCGTACCTCCACAACTCAAAAGCAAGTCTTCTGTTTTAGAAGCATTACTCTCTCAAATTCGGGTAAGTATTTTGACGTGGAACACGTCTTTACTTTCTAGATACAAGGGTACCTATTTTCGAAATCGACACCTCGATGCATGAGTCACGCAGACCATATAATTATATTCTCCAAAAGAGAACAATAAATGGAGAGGTATGCTTTACCTTAGCTATTCCCTTTTCTTTTCTTCTCAGAACAATAGATCGATAGGTAGGCATTACCTTAGATATTTCCTTTTCCTTTATTTCTTTAAACAGATATATATAAAAAAAAGGAGAGGGGGAAATAGGCTAGAGAAGCAATTCAGTGAATCCTTAAACAAAAATCAATCAGTGGTAATATGATTTAATAATAAAAATTATAATATGAAAACAAATATTCTTCTTTTCTATTTTCATATTTACTATTTATATTTTATTAATTATTATTTTTTGAAAATAAATTTTAAAAAATATTTAAAAATACATAATTTAATAATTCTAATTTTATTAATAAAAAAATAGTAAAATTTGAATTTCAAAAACTTATAAAAATCAATCAATAGAAAAATTATTAAAAAATAATTAAAAATAAATATAAACCTGATTAAAAATATTTTAAATAAAAAATTATAAAAAATTTCTAAAATTTTTAAAATTATTTTATTTGAATTAATTCTCAAAATTTCAAATATTAGAATTATTAACTTGACCTAATAACTCTTTTTAATAAATTATTATAATTACAATTTAATTATTATGAATTATAATAATTATTTTGAAAATAATTAAATTTTAAATAATTTTTATTATTTAAAAGTGATTTTTATATTAAATTTTAAATTTAAATATTAAATAATTATATTTAAATCATATTTAACCCTTTCGTACAATAATATAAAAATTTAATTAAGATTAAATCCGATCTGATTTTATTTGAATTATTATTTTTTTTATAATTTATTAAATTGAAATAAAATAATTATAAATTGTAAATTTATAATAAAAATTTTTTCAATATAAAAGTTCGAATTTTAAAATATCAATTTTGGAGATTAAAATGATTTTTATTAAAAAGTTTTATTCAAAAATACTTTTTAAAAAATTTATTTTGATAATTATTTTACTATTAATTCTTATATTTATTTCGAATATAAATTTTAATGTAAGAATTAAATTTAAAAAAATTTATATAAAATTAAAATTTTAAAAATTAATTCAAATAAAATAATTTTTAAAATATCTACAATTTTTTATAATTTTTTATTTAAAATATTGATTAATTTAAATATTTTATTTTATTTTTTAAATATTTTATTCAATTTAATAGAAGAAATTTTTAATTAATTTAAAAATTAATATACACATAAAATTTAATTTAATGAGAAGAAAAAAGGAAAGCAATAGGTTGTCGCGAAATGTTTTCTCAGAGAAATATTTGAGGACCGTTTTTCCAAAACTCGTTAAGTCCATTTTATTCAAAATTGAGATATTAGCGTTTTTAGCGTTTTATACAAGTAATAATCCATCATATAAGAATGTCGAATAATTTTTTGGCACCACTATCCATGCGTCTAAGATATATGAGCCGTGTTATTTTAGCACCTTTTTTCAATATTCTTTAAACATCAATAAGGTAAATAAGGGTAAATTAGTTTTCCAAAACTCGTTAAGTCCAAAATTTGTAATCTTTGGCGCAGCCTCACAAGCTAATGAACCAATGCACGTGGATGCCAATTTTTGTACTCATGTATGACCATCTACTCCAACTATAACCATTCACACATTGCCATTATCTCTCACTGTGACGAATAGAGGTAGTTTTTGATTCCTCCTGAAAAATTTGCTAAATGGACAACGAGTTTTGGAAAAACGGTCCTCATTTATTACTATCATCCAATTCTTCCACTATTCCCTTCAGAATCAATTATCAACAAATTACTTTTTCTTTTTTTGGCATATTCACAAAAAATACTGGCACAAAATTCTCTCACAATCTCAGCTTGGGGCATTCCGTTTTAAATATTAAGTGTTGGAGCTACTTTTTATCATATCTCTTTTTTTGTTATAGAGAAGATACAGTTGTTAGTTGAATCAACCAAAGTTTATTGGAGGGCAAGGATGGCGAAAAAATATTATATTGAAGAAAATTTTCAATTATTATCAATATTTCTCTCCTATAATATTATACATCCTTTACTAGAAAAAACTAAAAGAACACCTTCAGAAGAAGGAAGTGTTCCACGCTCTATCCTATTCAGTTTTACTGAAAGTGAGATAATTGGGGGGCCCCCTTTGCGAGGCGCAAAATGTCGAGTTTTTTCTCCTGTTAACATAAACCTGCTAATAATACTTATCATTACTTATTTCATTGCAGGATGATTTTGTATTTAGCGTGAAAAAATCTACAATTGATTTGGCTCTACACGATCATAAAAGTTCTCAATGTAGCGATCAGACCATATTGAGAATATCGGAGACCCTAAATGAAATTAAAGTAAAACGATGGCATTTTGAAACTATGGCTCTGCGAGTTCAGAGGAATTTATTCAAAATACTCCCGACTACTGTCAAGATCAGTCAGCTGTGGTCTTTGCACTATAGGTAATTGATTAGATACCTATTTCTTTTTTTTTTTTTTCACTAGTCTTGATGGTGAATTGAGATGCGTTAATTCGCTGCTCAAAATATGAGATGATGTTTTCGATAGATGGGAGGTCATCGGCGAGAGTTGTTTCAATGGATGGTGGAGTCGAGAGGCTGAAGGTGGGTTTGCGAAAATTTGGGTGACTGTAAGGGGAGTGTCGAGGCTTTAATGAACAAAAAATGTTGTGAACAAGGGTTCGTGGAAGTTGTGAGACAGAGGTAAGGAGACTGGCGGGTAGGTTGAGTCTACGAAGATGTTGGATAACCTGATTATAGGTGGTTAGACTTGGAGCAGGGCTAGTGCGCAGAACGCCTGTGCAAATGCGAATGACGGAATTTTGAACTGTACCCAGAAGTGAGAGATGGTACAAGGGTGCGAGTCCATGTATAGGTGGTCCCTAAGCTAAGATTAATCGGACTAGGGTATGGTACAGGGAAAGTAGAATTTTACGGTTGGGATAGGTTTTTCAAGACGTTCAAAGCTCTGATGCCTTCAATATGCCGTAGCCATGAGTGTGTGGGGTGAAAGCGGAGGCCGAAGACTTTAGATGTGTCATACGTCAAGGTCCCTTCCTGCAAGAATCCCCAAAATCTTGTACGAAAGCTGTATCTTATTTTGGTATTCGATCGCCTGTATCTTGTTTAGGAATATGAGAATCATAAATACGAAGGAGTTGTACTCCTCGGATGCTTTAGAATTGAACCAATTTTCCGACTGGCTATCGTCGCAAATTGAATTGTGTAAGAATATTCTCCTAGAAAAATGGATTCCATCGATATTTAAAGTCGTGTCGAATGTATGTAAATTGAGATCATGGTCGGACCTTCCCCTATACTTCTCAATACCTACCTTATTCGTTCTATGAAATGACAGGTTATGGAGAAAAAAAGCTTCGCCTATATCAAAGAGAAGAAGTTGACAAAATTTTACGAATGTTTATCCACCGTAATGTCGTTACATCTTCAATCGTTGTGTTCTAAGACTCTCGTAGAATATAAGAATTTCATATGTGATGTCAAAGTAAGTGGATTGCCTTCCCTAAGACGTACTTCAATAATTTATTGTGATGAATCTGTTGGGTATTCTAGCGCTCTCCCGGATTTCAAGTTCATGTATTGTATAAGAACAATAAAATTATTTTCAACCCGTCGTACCAAGATTTCAAGAAAGTTTTTCTGGGAGTCTTCGAGAAAGTGATTGCGGCTGTCTCAACCATTCCTCGAATCGAAACGAAATTATACATGCCGAGTTTCGTCGATTCGAGTAAACTTTATTTGAGAGTGGGTATAGTGGGTTTTCTATGAACCTGATTTTGTCTGTTAATTTTTCAATTTTATTTTGTCATTAGCCTTCTATTCTACCTAACATAATACAACGTTATCAGTGGGAGATTGAGGAAACGCTACAAGATGAGTGGATTTGTCCGGAGCTGAAAATTCAAGATTTTGATAATTACGTGTGTCTCATAAACGGACAGGTTTGCTACATTTCTAACAAATAATTTTTTTTTTGCAATTTAAAGTTACGAACGGTATGGGTGAATATGAATTCACGGAATCAGTGGAATGGGAAGTTAATACTGAGGATTTTTGTAGCTGCATCTATCTTTTTGCTATTTTGATTACCCTCGCAGAGGTGGGAGAGAAATTCTGAAAAAAAGATTTTGTTCATGTGTTATTTGCACATGAGCTTCGCTGCTCAGGGAATTTCAGTAAGATCGAGACGGAAGTCAGGGGTAAAGGTTAACCGAGGGAGAGTGGTTGAAAAAAAGTTCGAGATGGGGGCCTAGATGGGATTGAAGTTATAGATGTGGTGAATTACGTGGGCTAAGCGCATTCAAAAGGATGGGTGGGCTATTGATGTTTGAAAGTTTTTTGAAAGCCGAAAGCCAAACAATTTCTGGAAGCTGAATGGGAAATCCAAAAGCTAAATTGAAGCTGAAAAGCCAAAAGCGAAAGTTTTATTATAGTGCAGCTTCTTATTAGCTTTTCTAGTTGTGGCATAGCGTTTCACCACATTAAAGACAATAGAGAAAAAAATAAAGAGTCGAAATCTGAAATCTGAAAGCTGAAAGTCAAAAGCCAAACGATTTCTGGAAGCTGAAAGCGAAATCTGTTATCTGAAAGCTTAATTAATCCGAGAAAATCAGCAGCAAAAAGCGCAAGCTTCATTTTCAAATCAAAAGCAAAAAGCCAAAAGCGAAAGTTTTATTGTTCGGCTTTTAAACCCTGTCAGAAAGTTTGCAAGAGAGTGAAAGGGGGGGGGGTGAAGAACACGTATCGCCTGCTCGTACCTCAGCGCAAATACTGTGTGAAGGGCCGCCACAAAGTACACCCAGAGTCAGTCGAGCTTTTTCTCAATCGAGCTAAATTCTTTCTGTTAGGGCCAAATCTTGAAATTTTTGCTGGTCTCTGACTGTCATATGATACCTCTTAAACAGAGCTGCCAGATGATATTATCAAAAATCCGTATCCGCTACCTTTTTCTAAAACCTACAAAGAATTTCTACACCCTTTCACCGATTCATCAATAACGATCAGGAAAAAGGTAAGTCTCATACGAGAAAAAGAGCTACTTTTCTCTTGATCGTCTGAATATTACGGAAGACTCGAGTATCAACCTTTAACGATCAGGAGAAAAGTATCTCTCTTATTGGTGACTAAGGTACTTCTCCCTTGAGCACAAGAAATCCGTGTTTCACGCAAGATCCGTAAAAAAATCTTTTCAGGCGGCAAAAATTCTTAGATTTGGCAGCACTGCTCTTAAATCTGTCGAAAATTTTCAAATGTGGTTATTTAAGCAGAATCAGATTGGTCTTGATTATTGAAATGCAAAATGTACCGTGTGTTGAAATATTTGCAGTCGAAAATTGAAGTGAATAAATTTCTTCTGGAAGAACGAGACTTCGTCCTGTTCAAAGAAAAAGTTTCGTACTATCACGGATTGGGCATAGAAATTTCACTATCGTGTAGCAAAGTGGAAACAATCGCCTCATTTGAAATACATCGAGAGCATTTCATCTCAATCCTCATCAACAAATCCCAAGCGACCAAGGATCGTTTCTTGACCAAAATTACTGACACGTATCAAGATGCTTGTAAACGGTAAGATCTCGTGGTTCATTTAATTGGTAGTCAAGGTGCAATGAAAATTACCTATACTAGGGAAGAGCGACTCTAAAAGAAGTGAATCATACGAAGTTCTCAACTTGTCAGCGCAAAAGAGGGTTGTTCATGACTTGTTTCAGGTCTTTGGACTGAATCAATTAATAATTCACTTCTTAACCCTCACCCTTATTCTTGGATTAGCATCCGGACACCTGACCAATATACGATACAACTTGGTATACTAACTCGCATATTGATCAGACAGGTCTGACCCCCTCTTCCTTTCAAGAGTTCAATGATCTCGATATCTGATACCGGTTGCCTCTGGTAGACACGACTGTGATGTCATGGCCTAAAAGAAAATCATTTCGTGCCGGCTTGAAAGATCTCCAATGATCATTAGCAGTGAGAGTCGGTATATGGTTGAAAAAGAGTCCTTCACTGATCGACGCGACGGAAAGTTACACTGCACTGATCACAATTGACCTTGATCCATGCGCAGACTTTTTTGGAACACGGTACAAGACTTTCTTTCACGCATCAACAAGAAGTCCTTGAATTGTGGTTCTTTCCGGGTAAACGAAAGACCTAATTTGGAAAAATTTCAACTTCCGAGGTATTCTGATGAGCAGCAGAAAGTGGTTCCGGAATGAGATAGAGGTTCCAACTAGTTTGAAAATTCTTGGAAAACTTTGCGAAGCTGACCATAGGTGCCTAAAAGAGAGAGAGGGTGAGCTTCGACCTACTTTGACGACTTTCAAATTTTTTATGGTAATTCGAGGGGAAGAAAGTTTTGATAGACCGTAAGTTTTGACCTAGATCAATGAGCTCAAAAATTTAAAATGGCCATAGTATTCGAGGATAGGGGAAGGCATCGATCCAGTTGAAAGTCTCACTTTCTAATACCACATATTATAATCACTTGCACCGAATGATCTACCACCCGTCCTCCATAAGGCCTATTCCATTCCATCTCCATCGTCTTCTTCATGACAGTGGCTACAAATGCAGACAACTAGTTCCGTACTTCTTCGGAATGTTGTATGATGGCTATCAGGCTATTCAGAGCATGCACTTCATCGACCCCAAGCATACCCTTCTCCCGCCTCCTCACTTCGGACTGAAGTAAGGTGTGCATGGTTCATCATCCCGCGTCTTTGATCACAATGCGAATAGGTTTCTTTCATAACTTTTCTTACATCTTGAAGCAGCCATGGCCTAACACCAGCGTCGAGTGAAAGTTCACCCAACCATGGTCTTGATTCATCCACTCATCAAGGTCACGTGTTAAAACACAGGTCGTCCATTTTGCTAGCTCACTCTGAACAATTCTCGCCTCACTTCTCTGAAGCAAGGAGCACATGGCCTCCTTCTTGATTCGTAATGTCTCTTGATCAGTCGTTGTCCGCTTTGAACACTACCGCTCTCTCCTTAGCAAGGAGCTTGATTGATGGTGAACGTGCCAATACATGAAATGCCTGCGTCGAGACAGGGCCTTAGGCACTATTACACCTCGGCGCAACTCTTTTTTGGATCTTTTCCATCTCTTTCCTCCTGTAGGCTATCTTCATGAAGTTATCCCATAACGGTGCACCGTATAGAAGGATTGACAGTGCGATGCTCATCATGATCCTTCTTCTTGCATCCCTCGGCCCTCCAAGGTTTGTCATCAGGTAGTGGCGTAGATACGATTTTCTCATGGGGGGGAGGGGGGTATTTCCTAAAAATTTCCCTAATTTACGCAAGATAAAATCACTGTTTTGGACGGAACAAAGACACCAAAAGAATTGAGATCGGGGATATATCTCTCCTAATCCCCTCCCCCCTTATGCCCTGGATGACGACTTCGGTAGGTTATTTCTCTGACTGTCTGTTACACTACCATCAGGAAGCCCAGCTTCTAATCAAACCGCATGCTCAGATATTTTATCACCTATTTTTGTTGATGATTTCCTTAGTTGGGTGGAGTAAATTTTCGACTGGCCGTAAACAATTTGGTCTCCGCCTTTCTAGTCTGGCGGACTCGACCCAACGCGTCACTAATTTTTGGACCTACTGTATTTTACTCTGCTCTCCACCGCTACGGTTGTTTTGGCTATGTATGCCACCAGTGGTCATCCGCATAGCAGATAAGCTCAAGGCCTGATGACTTTTTCTTCTCAACGGACCAAATGAGTAGAATAAGAAGCAGCCCTTGGAAAAATTCTGTTGATGATTACATTTCATCCTTTTTGATAAACGAGATTTGGAAGGTACCCATGAAATAGCTATTAACTCGCCTCAATCAGAGTAGATGATAAGAGAAACCTTTAGAAGTTTTCTTTTTCTTCTGATTACTTTAAATCCAGGTGTCAGTTTCAAGAGTGAAGGAGGGGGTTCTCCTTTGGAATTTAATTCAATTTGTAATCTAATGTCTCTTTTGTATTCCTCATTCGGAGGGGGGGGGGAGATTCTCTCCTGTATGTTAAACTGTCATCCTACTTTGTTTGTCGTATTTATAGTTTGAATGAAGAGTTCCAAGAAATAAAAGATATATTACTCAAACCTCCAGCAAATACTGCGGAACTCGTTCAAATGAAATGGTACAACTTGAAATTGGGAACAGAGGTATTCTTCGAGATGGAGGACCGATTACGAGAAGCGATGAATTATATCCTATTCGTATCGGACTATGTACCGTTAACCAGCAGCCAAATTAAGCAAAATTCGGTAACGTTTCTTTGGTACAGAAGAATTGACGGTATTCTCGAAGAAAATCGTAAAATTATTGTAGAAAAGACGAAAACATTCCAAGATTTATTATTGGTAAATTTTCGAATGTCTTTTAACTGCCCCTGCTCAAGATTACGCGGTCTTCTTATAGTAACATTGAATTTTAGAGCAGAATAGAAACGTTTAAAAAGAATTTGGAAACATATCAGAGAGATGTACACGAATTCCAGAATTACAGAGACGCCGCCGATCTGCCTAAGTTTTTGAAGAAGGCTCAAAATCTGCACAAAAAATTCAATGCCGCCGCCGAGCGTATACGCGAATTCAACGAAGAAGAGGATGCCTTTGGATGGAGGAAAACTTCGTATCCCAAACGCGACGAAGTGAGTTTAAATAAATTACCCAATATGACTTCAACAACGAGATTTTCCCTTCGAAATTTAGTTGGTAGAGAAATTGGCTCCGTATAAAAAACTCTACGAGAATTGTGCTGATTATAAAAGCAAGTATCAAATGTGGACTGAGGCGAAAATAGGTAGTCACGAGCCTGGAGAAATTGAACAGAACGTCGAAACTTTCCACTGCAACATTATCGAATTGAGTAAGGAATTTAGCTCGAATCCAGCTCCGTACGCTTTGACGAACAGTGTAAGCCTCCAAATGTACAAAAAGAGGAGTGAGTATTTGAAATAGGTGTAGTATATTTTATCTACGTTTTAGATTAAATTAGAAGTCGAGCAATTCCAAAAGCACATGCCTATAGTGAAAACGTTGGGAAATCCGTGCTTGAGGGAGAGACATTGGGAGAAAATATCCGAAATTGTTGGATTTCCTTTACGTGTCGAGGACGACCTCAGTTTGGCTAAAATTCTCGATTACGGTTTTGAGGAATATGTTGATAAGTTTCAAATAATAAGCGATTCGGCTACGAAAGAGCATTGCTTGGAAATAAAACTTGATCGTATGATGGAAGAATGGAAGAATATTCAATTTGAAATAGCTCCTTACAGGTATGTTTATTGTTTTTCATTTGTACTAGTAGGCTCACCATATGTGGCCTGTTCCAAGATAAGGGCAACTAGCAGCAGAAGGCAAATCTCCCAGGTGAGCGAAAACGGAGTTCAATTGCTACCCTTCGTGCTGCCAGATCTATGGATTTTGGGTCCTTGAAAATAAGGATTTTGCCTTAAATACGAATTTCTTGCGCTCAAGGGAAAAGTACCTTAGACAGTCATCTGAGAGATACTTTTCTCCTGGTCGTTACAGTACATATTGCAATCTTTCATACACATCGAGACGATGGGAAACAATCAGGGGAAAAGTACCTCAGCCATACTGTTATGAGTGATACCTTTCTCCTGATCGAGATATTGATGAATCGGTCGAATTAGTAGATTTTGCCAAAATTTACCAGCATTTCATGCAAAATAAAGAGTACCTACTACTTTTTCGAAGTCCAATAGAGTGTAGGAACCTATATCTTAATAGAAAGAGTGCCTTCTCATACCCAGTGAATGAATATCTTATTTAACCTCAACTCGCTGAATTCACTCTTTTCTGTACTTAAACAGGGATAGTGGAACATTCATCTTAAAAACGACGGAAGAAATACAAGTCTTGCTTGATGATCACATTGTGAAAACGCAAACGATGAAGAATTCGCCCTACATTAAACCGTTTGAAAGTGTAATCAAGTAAGTGGCTCTGTGGCAGATTGACTTTTTAATTAATGCCAAATAAAATTGTAGACTGAAGATTTCCGACCTGGCTGACTGTAGCAAAAAGCCCTCTTTTGACGTTCAATTTAGGAATGTTCAATTTTCTGTTCAAGAATGAGAGAGTACTCCTTTGCAAATACCGGTAGCCTAAATCATACAAATTAATAATTGATTTTAAAATACTCTCTAAACTCTGATTCGTATTCAGTTTGTATGGGGCTACCAGAGAGATCAATGATCTTGACCTTACGTTACGTTTGAGATCTCAAATGACCTTGATCCACGTTGGATCTACCTTGGAACGTGACCTGAATTTTATGGTGAAAGAGGAAGCAGGCGGAAACGGAGGCGGGCAATGAGATATGAACCATGTCCCTTGTTAGAGTTGAACGTATAAGTAAATCAGAAATTCGAAACAATAAACAATACCTACCTACCTACCAATCTAGATAAAGAACAGAATTGTCCGGGATCAGAGAGGATGGTAGGCATGGCCGGCACCCGGTGTAGTTCCGTACACACAACGCACAGCACAACGACGGGGAACGGGGGTGGGGCCTCGGAGTGGGAGGTCAACTGAAAGACAGCTCTGCAATACATGGGAAGAACAAAAGATGCCTGCCCTAATGGTAGGCGCCTATACCTGTGCCTTTTATTTCAAGTTGTGATTTGAATACGTTCAGTTCAGGGATCCAAGAGAGATTTTTTAGCGATGTGAACAAACATGGCCGCTGAAAAGGGTTTGTGTTCAGGAATATGATTCAGCGGCTCCCTACATTCATTTATGTAGTGATAATCCTACAGTTTATATGACGGATAGGACGGACCTAAGTCTTTTTTAAATTTCTTCTATATTATGTACTTTCCTTCACAGTTCGTGGGAAGAGAAGCTCATCTTACTGCAAGAAATTATTGATTCGTGGTTGTTAGTACAGAGCACGTGGACTTATCTCGAACCGATATTCACATTTTCCGATGTGCAAAACCAGATACCAGAAGAATCTAAAAGATTCAGTGCTGTTGACAAGGTAAACCTTGGAGCGTCCAACTTTATTATTGCTCTTTACGATCACAATATCACTTTTGACGGAAAATTCTCATATTTTCAGATCTGGAAAGATGTCATGAAAACCACCTCAGCGAACACAGCTGTCCTTGTGGTGGTTAATACCGAAAAGTTGTTGGAGCGACTAGGAAAATGCATTACTTTATTAAATATGATTCAGAATGGTTTGACTGGCTTTTTGGAGACCAAACGATCGTTTTTTCCGCGGTTTTATTTTTTATCGAACAAAGAAATTTTGAACATTATATCAAATACCAGAGATCCCAGAGGGTATGTACACATATAGTAATCATAAAAACGGTAAATTTCCAGTGTAGAAATGATTCGGAAAATTTGATTTTTTGCGCAACTGAGGAAAAACCGTGTCTACATTCGCCTTTATTCCCATGTACCCTTCAAAGGAATTTTGTTTTTACCGTAAATCGCTGGTGTCGTACGTGCAGCTGCCCGCCTTTCAAGATGGTATGGGTCCGGGGTTGCGCATGCATTAATTTTTTATGGCTTTTAACATCGATATCGTCCAGTGTTAAGAGAATCTCCTCGACGAAAACCCCTCATCTTGGCAACCGCGAAGTTGCAGTTTCGCAAGCATACATTCACCGGACACAACTTACACTGAATTGCTGTCGGAGTCTCTTCTACTTTTGTCTTTAAGTCCTTATGCGTGGTCTTCTTCCAGCAGAGTGTCGTCTATGTCTGGGGCACACCAGTGTTGAGTAGGTCACAGCGCCGACATTTGCCTATCCATTCCTTTCTTTCATGATTGTGGCTGCAATTGATGTGGACATTCAGTCCCATGCTATCTTCAACTTTTGGAATAGTGGCGACTTGGAACAAGTGCTTCATCAACCCCAATCTCTTGCCATGACCGACTGAGTTTACCACGCACACGCCTTTTTTTCATCTAAGGTGTGCTGTGGTTTATCATCATGCCCTTGATTGCAGTGGGCTCAATTTTCTTAACTTCTCATGAAGGTACTTGTTGAAGCAGCTATTGCCGCTCACCACCCGCGTCAGGTAAAAGTTCAGCTGACCATGATTTAACCATTCATCTAGATCATGTATTAAAACACGGGTCGTCTATCTCCCTACCTTTCTCTCAGCAATTCTTGCTTCTTCTTTCTGAAGCAAGTAGCACCTGGCCTCTTGCTTGATTCGTAAAGCCTCTCGATCAGTCGTTGTCCTTCTTTTTGATTTGAACAATACTGCTCTCTCTTTAGCAAGGAGCTCGATTGATGTTGAACGCACCAATACATGAAGAGCAACCGTCGAGACAGTACCGCAGATACGGCGCAACTCTCTTTTGGATCTCTCCCATATCTCCCCTTCTGTAGGCTATTTGTATAAAATCATCTCATAAAGGGTCACTGTATCAAAGGATCGAGAATGTGGTGCTCATCATGATCCTTCTTTTTGCTTCCCTCGGCCCTCCAAAGTTTGTCATCAGGCGAACAGGTCATGGTGTCCAAAGCTCAGCTTTGAATCAAACCAGATGCCCAGATAATTCGTCACTTTCTTGATTGCAATTTTTATACCTTGCAGTCGGAAGGTGGGAGGACTGATCCTTCAAAGGATCGTGAATGATACAGCCTGCGTCTTTCCTACTGCGAGTTCTGTTCTTTCCGACTGAATATGCCCCTGCATCTAGGTCCTGCTTTACCGTGCTCTTAAGCGCTATAATTGTTTTGGTAGTGCGTACCACCAGTGTGTCATGCGCATAGCAGATAAGTCTAACGCCTGGTGGTAGCTTCACCTTGAAAATCGCGTTAGCGCCGAAGGGCTGATCCCTGTGGCACTCCATAAGAGACTGAGCGCTTTACTGTACCAGCAGAGGTCTCTGCTTGGATTTCTTGACTGCTAAGATAACTGCTGATCATCCTGAGCAGGTATGCGGCACTTCTGCGTCCTCTAAGGACTTCCAATATCCTTTCCCATGCAATCGAGTTAAACCTTGTCACAATGAAAGCGAATATATTACGCAGTTACAAATACTTCAGTCGCTGCCGTTGATCGATCTAGTGTGAATTTTTTTTCAACTTCTAAAACGTGAAATCAATGCTCTAGGGTACAACCTTACCTGAAGAAATGCTTCGCGGGTGTGAATAATTTACGTTTCAACGAAAATGGAGATATAGTTTCGCTGATCTCGGACCTGGGGGAGGAGTTGAAGTTGACAGAAATTGTCGACACGGGTTCGAAACGAGGACAAGTCGAAAAATGGCTCTTTGATTTGGAATGCGGGATGAAGAATTCGGTAAAACAGGTAATTCAAAGCAGCTAGCTCATTTTCTACCTCGCTAATAGGCTATATCAATTGAAGAATGTCTCTAAATTCATATTCTCTCAATCAGGAAGTTATGAATGCATTAACGAGTTATGGACAATGTAATTACGCCGAATGGTTAGATTTGTGGGTGCAGCAAACTCTATTTCTCGTGATCAATGTTGTAACGACGACTGAATTGAAGAAACGCTTATTAAGCACACGCTTGATCGAGGAGTATTTGATGGAAATTAATGAAAAATTCGAATACACGATTGCATTATTGACTGAACGTGTCGATATGAAGAAGAGGTTCATTCTAGGTAAGGGACAACATGACGAAACTTTCCTTTAAATTTTTAGCTACCTACACGAATGTTGAATGCATTACAGTTTCCTTGGTGATTTTATTCCTTCAAATACAAAATCAGATATCATCCATCTTAGCGAAGCCTGAATGTGATAGAGAAACGGCGCTGTCTCTGAATTTTCAATATCATTTGAATGTGAGTTTATCAATCAGAATTGGCAAACTGATCTAGATATAGACAGGTGCTAAGCATTCAATTTTCTGATATTTTTCAGGAGGAAAACATTTTTTTGAGTTTTTTAGGGTATAACATTGATTACGGTTGCGAATACGTGGGCAATTTTATACCTTCGATCATGACCTCGACGACTGATTCCGGCTATAAATTTATATTTACGTGCCATAAATATAGATATGGTAAATTTTTTCAATTTTTGGTGTAGGTGTTCATTGCTTCTCCAACATTCATGAGTTGCGATTTCTTTAAACTTAGGCGCCTGTTTGGAAGGACCCCCAGGATCTGGTAAAACGGAAATGGTAAAAGATTTTTCAACGAGGATAGCGCGACATTACGTTATCTTCGGCTGCTCTAAAATTCTCGATCATTCTATTGTAGGAACGTTTTTCAAAGTAAGTAAGTTTTAGGACTCAAGTATTTTTTCCAAAACTAATTAAAAGTTCGTTGCTCACTTTGTTCGCATCTCTCAGTCGTTTCTCCTGGTCTGAGATACATAATTCTTTTTCTGGATTTTTTTATTTAGGCCCAGTACATTTCATACTTCACGTCTTTTAGTATTCTGAAACTATTTTTATACCATGATTTTTTCATTAATTTCAGGGCATGGTATCGTCTGAAGTTTTGTTCTGTTTTGATAATCTCGACGTCGTCAAAATCGAAGGACTCAGAATCATTGAGCATTATGTAACCAAGATTCAGCAGGCTGTTCAGTTCGGTAGTCAGCATCTTAGACTGAATACTTCCAATGGTCCCAATCAAAATCTATCTACAAATCAACTCGTTTTTGCCACCGTTACCTCGAAGTGTCATGCCCAGAATGTTTTTGAGTCGCTCCCATTACTAAGAGTGAGTGAAGCTACTCTTTAAATTTCCAACCTACTGGAGTAAGTACACACACGTCCAATTTTTGAGGGGTTCGGGGAAAGAAGTTTATTTTTTCAATGTTAATTTCTTAACCGTCATTAAAGAGCGCACAGAAATTTGTCGCATGAGAGTTTCTAGTTTATTTCTCTTTGTTCCCGGTAAACATTGTTCCTATGCCCTCGGATGCAAGGGGCTTCAGGGATTCGAAAGAGGATCAGGGCTTCAAATAGGAATCAAGTGGGTAGTTTTTCTCGAATGAAACCCTTGGATCCGAAGGGCTTCATGTTTGTCGCTGTTGAAGCCCTGCGAGCTCGGGAATCCAAACTGTTTCAACTGGGAAGAAAAGCGGGAACAAGGGAATCTACGGAGCTTCAAATGGAGACCAGACTCATTTTTTCTCAAGGCTTCAGATGAGAAACAAATTGTTTACCGGGATTGAGATCAATGTAGTTATGCAGGGTGAATCTTTTTTTCTGCGATGTAAAATTTAATGGGAATTTTTGTTTAACAGACATATTTCCGCTGTTTCAACTTCCGTCGCAGCGAACATAAAAAAATTTTAAGCGTAAAGCTCCTACTTTTGGGATTCAAAAATTATGACATTTTAGCGGAAAAACTAGAGGTACTTCTCAGAGTTGGCGAAGAACTGTTTCACTCGAAGAATTGGTTTACTAATGGTACCTACGTAAAGATGAACAAACCCAAATATCCACAATTCTTCTTCTCCCTTGTCTCTTATCCGATTCGCTCTCATCTTCAGATATACGTGTTTTGGACATTGTAATGAAAGAAATAACTGGTGTGAAACAATGCCAATCGCTTGACGACGAAGAAAATATTCTGTTCAACGCCGTAGAATCCGTTTATCGACCTCTATTTTACGCTGAAGATTGGTCTTTATTCAAAGTAAGTTACGATGAGGTACAGTACGACGACAGTATAAGTACCAAGCGACTCCCGATCAAAAAAAAAAAAAAAAAATGTCACTGTGTGATGGGCAGAGTGACTGACTTGATGACTGTCACACAAAATTGGCTCGTATTTGAAATCTGTGATACCATACGTGACTACTTTCGTGATAGTCACCCTTTTCACCCTTTGACGAAAATGAGACTTGTTTGGTGACTTGTTCTGTATATCGCTACGAACGCGGTGTGGAGTGAGAGCAAGTTTTGTCAAGACTGTGTCGTTGTTTCATATAGTGGGAGAAATCGACAAATCTGCCCAGATAGCAGCGATGGCGGTACAGGCTAACTTGTAATGGTTCGTAGTTTACCCGTCTGGTTTTCATGATGAGTGGAAGTTTCACTTGGTAATTCTGGTCTAAGATTACTGCAGCGTTGCTAATTATGAATTGAATTGTAGCCCCTCATATAAAGAACAATCTTGTGATCATAAAAATAAATTTTCCTAAACCGAAATAAGAATCTCGAATTCCTCATCGATTTTCAGAGATAAAAAGGACCAAAATCGAGTAAAGTCACAATTCTTCCGGGTTCTTCTATTGGATTAAAGCCCTCGCTCCATAATTTGCTGGAAGGGACGGTGGACATTCCTAACCCTCTGTAGAACAGATTCTTATTTAAATACCGCCGACCATCGAGATTTTACTTCTGTTATATCAAAACTGGAGAGTTGAGCCAATAATTTTATACTTGATATTTTGTTCTTATCCAAAGAAAATTTTAGATATGACGTTCAAAAGTTCGGATGCAATTCCACTCGATGACGTTTTAGCCAAAGCTGTGCGGAACGCCTGCAAACGCGAAAATATCGTATTCGATGGGAATATTTTCAATAAAGTTCAACAGTTCTTGAATGCAATCAATCTTTCTACTGGAGTGATTTTGTTGGGGGACACATTCGGAGGGAAGTCGACCATTCTTAAAATTATTTCGACGACGTTACGGTCCGCTCCATTTGTAAGTATCGCTCATTAGTAGGCAATGAGAAACGATCTATGGTGATACTCTTCATTGAATGACGTTTTTAGAATGAAGCTTTGGAAACAGTGATGATAAATCCGAAGTCGGTCACGGTTCCGCAATTATTAGGTCATCAGGATGAAAGCAATAAAAAATGGATAGATGGGATTTTGAGCACGTACTACAGACAATTTTATGAAAATCAAAACAAAGCTAGGTACGGTTAATAATTTATTACATTCATAGCTTGCACCAAACTGGAAGAGGGAAAAATAATTCAATTTCCGTATCTGAAATATTGTGGCCTCTTGAGATGAAAAATTCCGAGATGAGCCCTGAAAACAGAGAAAAAAAGAATTAGTTTATCGAAAACAAGCAATCAATCAAATCTTCCTCACTCTTCAACATATTTTTTTTTTTTACAAACTATTCGAGTACACATAAGAAGTATTGAAATTGAATGGATAAGTAATAGTATGTAGATCGAAAAAAGGAGGACAGACGAGGCTTGGAAGGGGACAGAAAAGTATTTCCTGAAGTTTAGGAGGTATGGATAGGAGAAAAAATGGGAGGCGGATGGATCCTTAGCATGACAGTATTGGCACAAGGGTGGAACGGAGAGCCCCAAGAGAAGGAAAGAGGGGCTTAGACAAGTGAGCCCAATTCTGAGTCATACAGTGACTATTTCTTCATCGCGTGAAAATATTCAAAAAAATATTTCTTGAAATTTATTCATTTATTTAAATTTAATTAATAAAATTCCTTCTTTAATTATTCTAAAAACTATTATTATTATTAATAAATTCATTTATATTTTTCTACTTTTTGATAGATCTATTTTATTAATGATAAATTTTAATTTTAATATTTCATCAATTTTTGAATTAATTATATAATTATAAAAAATATTATTTTAATTGATTTAATTAATTTTTATCAGATTAATTATTTAAATAATAATAATTTATTGAACAGAAATTTAAAATTTCAATTTTATATTATTACATTCAATTTTATTTCTATTCCAGAAATATTAATAATTAAATTATGAATAATCTTTTCATTATTCAATTTAATTAATCAATTTTTCTATTTAAAATTCTGTTTAAAAATTTCAATAATTAATTTTTCTACAAACAAATGATTATTCAATAATTATATATTTGTTAATAATTTTATTTTATTTTTATTAGTTTATATAAATTATTAATGTAATAATTTAAACATTTTTCAATTTCTTAATTTAAATTAATAATTTTAAATTTCAAAAATTTAATAAAAATAAGAATTTTATTTTTTTTGTACTATACATTATTATTTTTCAATTCTATAAAATTTTTTAATTGGAAATTAAATATAATTATTATTAATATTAATATTATTATTTATTTAGTTAAAATTAACATTAATTTGTCAAATTAAAAAAATTTAATAAATAATTAAAAAATTAGTTTAACATTATTGAATTTAACCTATAAATAAATTAAATAAGTTAAATCAAATAAGATAAGACTATTTCTATTGAACGAAAGAAAACCCAATATGGTGTACCAGGGTGAAATGATTGGAGAACGATTGTAAGAGTTATAGGCCGGAAAAGGGTAGGAAGTAATGATTGAGAAGGAGAGCATAGCTTGCTTGGGCGCTGAATCCCCTGTGTCGTTTTCCATGAAACCGATATGATCAGGAATCCAGAGGAAGACAATAGAAGATAGAGAAGATGTTGAAGAGTGCAGGAAAATGAAGGTGCGCTGAACAATGGAGTTGGAAGAGTAGGGGTCTTGTATGGCAGGGAGAGAAGAGGAATTTACGGGAAGTCGGGAAGGGGGCTAAGAAACAAGTAAGACAGTACTAAATGGCAGATAGTTTAACAGGATATCTGGAGGCCGAGTTTTTCATACGAAAGTACGAGGCCTCCCCATAGAACAAAAAGGGCCAGGCCAGATCCACCTATAAAGCACAGATTTTGAGACGAGAAATCATTAACAATGATAGCATTGACGTATCTAGGATAAATTATGTTCGACGATTTCAGTAAGTTACCCACGTTGAGGCGGTTAATGTGAAGCGCCTGGGATGCCCAGGGAGGAAGGGATGACTAAATAAGGAGAAGGGACTTGAATCTACATGGGAATATAATGAAAGCAGTGGTGATTTTGAAAGCGAAGGGAGAAGAGAGAGTAGGGATTTGTGAGCCTATATGTAGATTAGGGACTCGTAGTTCAGTTGAGAGAGGATTAGTAAATTGTATAGCTGAAGTAAATGCTTGGAACTACACCCAGAGCGAGAAAGGGATAGGTATTCAACGATATTGAATGAGCTTAGGCAGTTAGCTTCTAAAAGTTTGATGTGGGGAGTGCAGGAGTATTAGAGATCGGAAGAAAGACCAAGGAATTTAGTGGAGGCTTGGAGGCTAATCTGGAAGTTCAGGGAGTGGGAGAGGAGGTAAGACATAAGCAACTTTTATGAAATAAAAGTAGAACGGAGTATCTGCTGGAAAAACGATATTCACTTTCAAAGGTCCTTAAGAAGACCTCATCGAAATTGAGTGAAAGGAGCTATGTGGTTCTTTTGGGATTCATGGAAACGAGGGGGACACTGAATCATCTGCAAAATGTCATTCAGAGAGGAGAAGGGGCACCTTTTATAGATCGACTAAAACTCTCCCTGGGGATGTCATTTTAATTGAAGTGGAGGAAAAAGTAGTGGTTGCGTTAATTCGGTTTGATATGGATCTGTAATGAAGAGGAGGGTAAATTGGCACGGAGGCTATTTCAAATAATTTGGAGAAATGATGGTGTCATCAAACACGGGGGATCTTTTTTTGTTGATCACAGAGGATGATGTAAAGGGGAGAGTTATTGAAGAATGATTCTTCGAGTTGGAGTTTGAAGTTGGAGATGGCTTGTCAAAAGTTTTAACCTTGACAGAAGCTGTATCGACAGGGGGAAGACAATGGCTAGGTTTCAGGCTGAAAGGTCTGAGCCTCGCAGTAGGACGGAGTTGAAGTTGGAGAAAAGCTAATGACGGGAGTTGGAATAGAGCTCTGGATCAATTTTCTATTATCTCAACCTCGAATTTTTAGTGTTGGTACGCCCGTATCGAAGGCGAGGGAAGTGGCTCATGGCCGTGGGCTCCAAACAACAACAAGACCACCTCACCGCCTTATTTGCCGTTGAATGGACCTTTTTTTCTAGAGCTATGGGGTGTGCTTCATAACTATAACCCCATGAGACAAATCTGCTAGATCCGGGCTTAGTTTCAAGAACGTTAACATCTTATAAAAATTTCGTATTTATTTTCAATTAGAAAATGGCTGATTTTCGACGGTCCAATGGATGCGGCGTGGTTGGAAAATCTTCATAGTGTTTTGGATAGTTCGAAAAAATTGTTCCTCGAGAGCGGAGAAAGTATCCCTCTTGGTAAACGAACTAATCTCATTTTTGAGACTGAAAACCTGTGTCACGTGTCGCCTCGTACCGTACGTTGTACCTCTATCTCATTTCTGGATTTGAAACACGGGTATTTGAATTGGTATTTTATTCCATTTTTTAGATTTCCAGATGCTCGATTATCTCTTTTAGATCTAGTCTAATCAAATGGGAATATTTGTTGACGTCTTGGCTCAACACTCTACCCTCGACTGTATCAGAACAGCATAAAGATCATGTGAACAGCATGGCCTTACGATTTTGTCGTCCTCTGTTTCATTTCATCGATAATTTTTGTAATAAAGTATGTAAAAGGCAATAGAATTCTTGCGTTAAGGAGCTAAGTATAAATTATAATGTTGATGTACGCATGTAGATGGTATATCATCTCACGAAAAATCATATGATTCGATCTCTCTGCAATATATTTGATTGTTTTACGGACGACTACAAAGATGAAAGTTACATGGAATCGATGTCGGAAATAGATATACGATCCCAGCTAGAGGTAAGACATGGTAAATGCAGCCTAATATCATTACTGCTTATTGGAATTTTTCCCTGTAAAATGACGACCCCAACCAAAAATTAAAGTCGGCGTCCGTTTTTTTTTCTTCATAATATTGAAACTTTTTTTTTTAGGGAATATTTTTATTCTCATGTATTTGGTCCATTGGAGGTCTTTTAAGCGAGCATGATAAAGAAAATTTTGATACACTTTTTCGAGCTCTTCAATACAAAGAATTTCCGTTCGACATTCAAAGCCGTTTTCAGCTACCAGACGATTTTTGTATGCCCCCGAGTAAGCGTTATGTCTATGTCATACCAGATTTAGGAACAGTATTCGATTACCAATACATAAAAGAAGTACGTGAATTACATTATTCAGGACTAGTAAACATTGTTTTTTGATTGAAATTTTGTGAAATCTTTATTGTTCTGTCAACACAGGGAAAAGGGAAATGGAAATTGTGGACCGATGGTACTATTTTGAATACGCCTATTCCGCGAGAATTGCAGTTTCAACAGATAGTTGTGCCCACAAAGGTGACCATCAGGAATCAACATTTGATCTCTTTATTAGCTGAAAAGCAGAAGACTGTTTTGCTGGTAGGAGATAGAGCTTCCGGTAAAACTACCGACATCACCGTACGTATATTCTGTCAAATTTAAATTAATTGATGGCGTACAAAATAAAATTGCTGTTTCACCATTTCTTTTTTTTTCTTCTAATTTCAGTACTTTTTGAATACAAAATTAGATAGAAGCGTTTACAAACCAATATTTTTGAATTTCACCGTTGGTACAACCGGCAATTCGCTTCAGCATTTAATTAATTGTAAATTAGAAAAGAGGAAAAGGGGTAAGAATTTTTCTTTGTTTGAATAATACTCTAATTCTCAGAGACCTTCAAATAAAGGCTTTGATTTTGTACAGGTGTGTACGGTCCTCCTCTTGGAATACGTTATGTGTTATTTATTGATGATATGAATGCTGCTACGGTTGACAAGTATGGAGCTAATTCAGCAGTCGAATTACTAAGACATTGGATCGAGTTCGGATTTTGGTACAATTTAAATGACGCATCTGTAGTTCGTTTAATAGATATGCAGGTAGGTACCTATGCAGCGTAGAAGATGACTTTATTTCAAGTGGTACACAGTGTTGTGTTCCACAACTTGAAAAGGACTCATTCAGACTTCAGACACGAAGATATGATTTTTTTTCTTCTGTTCAAAAAGTGATATTTCCTTGACAAAAAATTAGATACCTACTTTAGACTATACCTATGTATACTCTATTACGATTCTGGACCTACTCAAAAATTTTTTCCCATGAATATTCGCCAATGTTTACATCAATAAAATCTTTCCGTTTTTACTTACAGATGTTATGTGCCGCAACGACGAATTCTTCAAGCACCATCAAAACATCACTAAGTCCTCGTTTTATGAAATACTGCACCGTAATAAAGAATGAAATTTTTAATGATGAAACGACGAAGTCAATTTTTAGTAAAATTATGTTATGGCATCTCGACACGAGGTTAATGTCACACGTCAGTTTCCACGATCTTTGTCAACAATAGGAAACTCATATTTATGTATTCTCTGCAGAGGTTTCAGCAAAGAATTTGATTCTTGCATCGAACAAATTGTAAACGCTACGCTGGCCATTCATAGACGAGTTCAGAAAAATTTGTTGCCGGTGCCAGAAAAATCTCATTATATTTTCAACCTGAGAGATTTTTCGAAAATAATTCAAGTGATTTTTTTTTTAGAACTCGACTGATTAAAATTCGTATTGGGCAAAAATTTAACCCTCAATTATCGATCTATAGGGAATTGTGCTGTCGGTGCCTGAGGCTATAGAAGATTTACCCACGATGAAACGATTATGGGTTCACGAGGTGACTCGAATTTATCACGATAGGATTATCGATATTCGTGATTCCGACTGGTTCATGGATAACGTACGAGATGTTACACAAGACGAATTGACTGAAGATTTAAATGTACTTTTGCAACATGTAACAAATGGTGATGATTTGAAGGTTTGTAAACGATTCTACATTACATTTTAAAACGATTATTTAAAAATTTTGAGTCATTCGAGAAATTTGACGTCCACTAGATATTGCAAGATTTTTTTTTTCTAAGTGCGACGTGCATAATTCGAGGCATCAGTAAATTCAATCATCTTTTAATACCCTGTCGGTATCACGTAAAATTAATTAGGTACATAATATGTAGGCTAATGTTCCTTTCAGATAGGAAATTACTAGCTGTAGTCTTTTGTTGTGATTTTTTTTTTTATCCTAAAAGCAAAATAAAACAAAATAAAAATAAATAAAAGTATTTTCTAGCGCTTTCAAAAAAAAATACAGTTCATGGTAAGATCTTGAAGACCATTATCCGAATGTTAAATTTTTAGATTAGTCAGCACCATTTGCGAAAATTGATATTCTGCGATTTTATCAATCCAAAAGCTGACATCAGAAATTACGCTGAAGTTCGAGATATGGACAACTTGCAGTCTATTGTCGAAGGATATTTGACGGAGTACAACAACGTCAATAAAAACACAATGAATTTATTGCTTTTTTCGTAAGTGTCACTTCCTTTCTGGAGGACGTGAATATTTTCCTTTTTATTCCAATAAAAAATTGTAAATGTGTCGATGAAAAGAATTTCGTCTTTGTTGGGGAAAATATGAATTTAATTGTTGTACCTAATTTAAAACAATTTTCATATTTCAATTCGAAAATTAGTTTAGTTTTTTTATTTCAGTTACTCAATTGAGCATTTATCCAGAATTTGTCGAATTATCAAACAACCTCAAGGACATGCTCTTTTACTCGGAGAATACGGTTCCGGTAAACAGTCACTAGCAAGACTGGCAATTCATATGTGCGAATACGAATTTTTTGAGGTGAATTCCTATTGAACCGTGATTTAAGTGGGAGAAGTAAAAAAGTAGCCTACAACGTACGAATAATTTTTTAGATTGAATTATGCAATAGCTATGATGAAGATGACTGGCGTGAGGATATGAAGAATCTTCTCAAAAGCGTTTATACAGATCAGCATTCGGCGTTTTTGTGCACCAATATTCAGGTATGTGACAGAGTAAACTAGTAAATATCAGAAATAATATTGATGAAGTGCGTTTTTGTCCGTAAGAAGAAAGAAAAAAAACGACGAGTTCTTGAAAACTTAATCTTGTTTTCGTGGTAAACATTTTGTATTGTAGTACAATTTCTGAGAGAAATTACAAGTGAGGATCCTATCCTCGGAAATTTTTTTTTATTTTATTTTATTTTAACGAGCATTTTAACAACACCGGCTATTTGCTCGGAGGTATATAAATGAAAAGTAGGAGGTAATGCTTAGGTACAGTACTACTTATGACAATGAAAATATTATGTATAATAATAATAACAAAAGTATGTTCTTCCAATATGAAAGAATGAAAATAATAATAATAATACTAATAATAAATAATGATAATAATCAGTAAATAAAGAAAATAAATAAATAAATAAAAAATAAATAGAAAAGGAAAAAATAAATAAATAATAATAATAATAAAAAAGATAGAAAAAAAAAAAAAAAAAAGAATAAAGTTTTTGTTCAAATGAATTCGTTGATGATGATTTGTGGATGGAAAGAAAATAGTTGAAAATTGGATCCATATTACGTGTAATGACTAAGATTGAATTACTTAAGTACCCCCGCCGTATTTTTTTCTTGGAGTTTGTTTTTATTACTTTTTTTTTTCTTTCATGATCTTGCAGTGCTTTTCATTTTTGAAATCAATATTTCGATGCGAGGATTTTTTTCCCTTCAAATGCTCTCAATATCAAGATATTAACTTTTTTTCTACTTTTGGTTCAATTATTAAGCTCGAAGTATTAATGTACCGGTAATGTTGAAAATCTAACGCCGTTTTCCTTTTTCAGTTGAGAGAGAACTCTCATCTTTAATAGAGAATGATGGATGATTAATGATTTAGAATGAAGAAAACTTAATACGGTTGATTGTTGATCCATCGCTCTACAATTAATGGGATTGAGAATCGTTTCATATTTTTTTTCTTCATTTCACCTTCACGAGAACATTTGATTTATATTATAGAACTTTGTTTACAGTCTACTGAATTTTGATGGTTGATTAATTTAAAACGCAAAATTATTATTCGCTGTTTTCAGTCTCTAACAACATCCATGTTAGAAGATATAAGCAATTTATTGCAACACGCGGAAATCCCAGAGATATTCAGCGCTGAAGAGAAAATTGAAATTTATGAAAAAATGGAAATTATTGACGACCAGCGAGACAAAGCTCTGCAGGTTCGTTGATAAAATCTCAAACTTATTATTATCGTTGTGAGTAGTCTACGAAAATATATCAAAGACTCGACTAACTTTGTCCATGTTCATATAAAAATGTCACTTTGATATCGGTACCTACCTAGCTATTACATCAGAACTTCAATCTAAACGAAAGAGAGGCATGAAAAATCGTGTATGAATTTAGATATACGTGTGAGAAGAATACTGTAGTTTCGAGTAGGTCACAAATGTCACACGTACTATTATTCGTTACATTATTGTTCGAGACTTTGTCGAGGCAATATCAGTTCCTGAAATAAGATACGTTATTCCCAAACAAGGAACCGGCAATTGGTGTGTCGATTGCTGACTCGATGAAAATTAAATAAAATTCTCTGTAATTGAAAAGAGCTCCTATTTCTCTAGCAGCATCATTACATGAATCACCTTTGGTTCCTGCGTCCAAAATCATACTCGATTTCGAAGGATACCTATATGAAAACTAAGAATTATGAATCAATGCACCGTTCGAATTCGACTAAAATAATTTGTAGGCTTAATTGGAAGTCAGTTGATCATGTTGAAGTGACCACGTACGATATAATTATTATGTACTTACGATGAATGATTTGACTGTAATAAGAATAAAAAATTCAAATTTTGATGTAGTGCGTATAATAATAGTGTTCGCCTTATCAGAAAATGTAAGAAGACTTCATCAATGAGAGTTATAAGATGTAATCGTTAATTTTTCAAGTCTTCCCATTATAGAACTTGTCAGTATCCAATCTATATCGAATCCTTAATCACGTGAGTCTATGAATGAGCGGTATGAAGTCCATGGCATTTCCACAAAACACCACGATTTAGTCGCTGAAAAATAATAATCACCTACACCTCCTATCATTACTCTCGACTTACTGTAATTACCTCATTTGAATTTTAATTGAGTAAAATATATTCACCTTCTCCTTATTCTTTCAATTTGTGGTCAAGCGGTCCTAATACTACACCTCTTCAGAAATCTTGTTCAACTGAATGAGAAAAATTGCGAAGAACAATACTTGAGAGGGTGACCAGATATACCTACTCTTTTGGAGCTATTTCTTCTCTTGTTGAGAGATAGCAAAAAATACTCTTTTCTGAGAATGGTCATACTCTTGATACTCTTTCTCAAGCGTTTCGTCCTCTTAAATACTCTTTTTTTTTAACTTTTTTTTTATCAGCTATGCGTTCTTGATCAAAAAATACTCTTCTGTGGTTGGAAAAAATCTAGCCACCCGACCACAATCATTTTGAAAAGGAAGGGAGATGATTACAATCGCGTTCAAGGATTTATTAAAATTGAGAAAAGACATGAAATAATTTTTTGCAGTACAAGCTCAACTTGATTGATCTTTCTATTGCATTCGTGAAGAGAGTTCTTACCGCATTGATTTACGAACGGGATCGATTATACCTGTTATTGATTCAATACACGAAATACTTGCACAAAAAAAACGTTCGAAAAATGTAATAAAAAAGTTTTAAAAGCAACGCCAACCATAATTTCTCTTATCAGTTCATTCTTCGAATATTTCAAGCAAATAATTTTGGGTACCTACATCATCATAACCGATAACCGAAGATATTTAATTTTTCGAGTCAATATCGCGTGTTTTCCTACATTTTGCGATTACTTCATGTTTCAAGAATATTACGATGTGTAAAAGAGCATAAAAAAAAAATTTTCAATTTTGAAGTCATATCCGAGACACGAAGGCGTGTGTGTACGAAATATAACACTGTATTATCGGCTGGGAGTAGTGGCGTACTCCTGTAATCCGAGCTAAGGAAGCCTGATCAAGTCCGCGCCGACGTCCAACGGGGACCTGGAAACCTCTGCCAACAGTAAACCAGCCGCGCGTCGAGTGAGTCGCGGCGGCGGTAGTTTGACGGCTGGGCTACCCCCCGACTTCCGTTATACGACACGGGCACACACAACGTATCAAGGCTACGTAGCCACACATTGAATTCGTATCGACGAAACCGAAGAATTAACTGCTAATGCGACCGTATCTGGGCCGGCGCTTAGTGCATCTCAGTAAAACGTACATGTTCAATTGTAACGCTAATAAAGCAATTCGCTAATTCGGTGTGTATCTCGGCGTGATTGGTATTCGGTATAAAACGGCAGCAGGAATCTTGGGCAGGGCTCTGTTCATTTTGCTGCTATTTAAACTCATCCTTACTTTTTTTTGCTCTAGTATTTTTCGTGAAAATTTCTTCACACTTCTTACGTTTTGCTTGCTTCAAATTGCAACATTACCATGATTCATTCGGGGATTATTGGAAAACATTGCTGAGTAATAATTAATTTCGTTCATGAAAGTTTTATCAACTACTATCACACCCAATACTTTGAAGGCAATTTCATTCTCACCTTCCGATAAGCAATAATCAAACGTATTGAATTCATTTGAGATTCTTCATTGGAACGAAACTCGGGATTCAGAACCATTATTAATAACCTTCATTATTTATTTTGCGAGCATTTTAAATTGTTTAGTGGGAGATGAGTATATTAAGTAAGTTGAGGAATCAGTTTGAGAAGAATAAAAGTAGAAAAAACATCTGAATAAAGAACAAAAATTTCAATTGATGAACGCCGAATCAAAAACCATACCTTCGAGTGTAGATTCTTTCTTCTTTATTGTTTTTAGCTCTGAAATTCTATAGGTATCGACAAGATGAACTAATCTGAAGAAAAAGCGTAGAATTTCATAATTAATTAATTTCTAGAATTTTTTTCATCCTCATTCATTTTTTATTTTTGTTATACGTAGGCTAATGTCTGATATCATTATTATCTTTTCAGACTGATAGAAGTCACGAGGCTCTGTTCAATCTATTCCTAGAACGCATAAAAAAACAAATACATATCGTCTTGGTGGTAAATTCGTCCATTTATGATTTTCGAGAGTATTTTCATCGATTTCCCGCTGTCATAAATTGCTGTACCATCGACTGGTTTGAGGTGACCATTATGTTTTACCAAGTACACTTTTACTTTTAAAACTCTGCACTGCACGCAGTCCTACACTCATCTTGATGACAAATTTTGAGCTAAAAATTATTCTCAATTTGACAATCCAATATTCTTCTAATTCTTACCTAGCTAGGCCTTACTATAATTATCCACTAATCACCTTTGTAATTTCTTTATAATGTTCTATAATGTTGTGTAAATGGCGTGGGAAACACTGAAAAGCTGTGAAGGAAAAAACGTGTTCCCTGCGTCATTATCGTCCATAGAAAAATAGGTAATAAAGATATAAAAAAAAAAAATCACATAAGACGCCTAATGATCCAAAAATTATATTAGCGGGGAACATTTTGTTAGGGGGATTACATCCTCAGAAAACATCCGCGTCTGGGAGTTTCTGTGAACTGCGTGACGTGACGTGTGACGCTTATTGACGTCATCAATGAGCTCCTGGAAAAATTTCAATTTCCAGTCGGAATGCTTTATGACGTCATCAATGTCATTGACCTTGACCTACTTTAGGGACTTGAGGAAATTTCAATTTCCAGCCTTTGTTTAAATCAGGTCTAGCATGCAGTATACTGACAAGAGCCCAGCTAACTCATTTTCTGAGGAGGCATTTTCGCGCCAACGTCATCGCGAGCGCGGGAGGTTGCGGGTTCCCCACGCCCTCCATTTTTTTTTCTCCTCTTTGTTTCCAGTTTCCTCGCATGACATTTCATTTTAATAAAATCTAAATATGTTTCCTGGTCCTCCAGCCAAATAATTTATTATTCTGTATTTCGCTGCCCAATTCTGGTCAGTTAAGCCTAGTTTAGAATCAATGAGGGGCGTCACGTTTTTTGGTACACTAGTGGCCCTAATTAACTTGCAAACGCCTAACGATCAGAAAATTATATCTTTTTACCCTCTTCGTTTCCGGTCTCCTAACGTGATACATTTTATTTTAATAAAATCTGACCATTTACCTAGTCCTCCAGCCAAAAACCTGGATCCAGTTTTTTCATATTTTATTGAATATCAACGCAATTCTTCAACCTGACTGCAGTTTTTACTTAATTTTCTATCTGAAAATTGGCTACTATGCTTTCAATACTAAATCATGCTGAAAATCCCTTCCTCCTCGCATCTTGTACCCTTCTATCGCTTTAACGTCTGCCCATATTAGTGAACTATTTCAAAAATTCTGAGTGAAAGGCTGTTGAATTTGGCTAAATCAAATAACATCCTCTCCCCAAATTAGTACGGCTTCCGCGAAGACCGCTCCAAGCCAAAGCCCTCCACAAAAACTCAAAACTCTACACCATTTTCTTCGACCTACAGGAAACGTTTTCCCGTGTCTGATGTCGTTACAACTCCTCAGAACTATAATTATGATATTGGACTTCGAGATAATTTACCCAAACTCTTCCTATCCTTCATCCTTGACGAGTTTCTAACGGTTAGAATTTAAGACCAGTATCTAAATCGCTACAAATGACCTCACGAACAGGGTTAAACGCCTTCATACGCATGACTTTAATACCTTCCTCACAACCTCCAAAGGTTTCAACTCTAACCGAGCAGCTAGACTACTATAATAAATCCTTGAAAATATCCCCAAATGTTCATTTGACTATTGCCAAGAAAACAGTTAGGGTGGTATTCCAAAGAAGATACAGTACTCGCGCTTTACTTCTTTCAACTTCACTACAAGAATCATTCAATCCTGTGCTCTGTTTTTTGGTTTCACCTTCGACGCTAAAACCTTCTAAACTTTCCATATTAGAATCTTAAGAGCAAAATGCCTGAATTCCTTGAACGTTTCCGAAGAGCTACCGTACCATTTGTAACCTCAAACTCTTCCTCCAACTCCTCAATAGCCTACTCCGTTTTTAACTTGATTACTGTTTTCAAATTCACATTCACTCTTACAAAACAACCTCAAATCTGTGGACCCAATTCAATCGTCCGGGCTTCGACAGCCCTTGGCGCACTGCGCACCCACCTTGACATACTCCTCTCCGTTACCACGCTCTTCCACTCTCCACTCATTGCCAACTTTCGGACCTTAACTGTCTAATACCCAAATCTTCTCATCTTTCGAATGCTCTCAGTCCACGTTATTCACCCGTTTTGTCACTTCAATCCCATCTAGGCTCTCATCTCGAACTTCGGCTCTTCTTCATCTTATCCACTCCCTCGTGGCTAACTTCCTGACATTTGTCTCGATCTTACTGACATTCCCGAAACAGCTAACTCTCACCTTCTCTGCCCCAAGGACAAGTTTAAATCGCGACCCAGAACCAGATGTGTAGTCTCCATTCAGGGCAGCAAAATGCGCTCAATTGCTATCATTTGGAATTGAAATTTTTTTTTTATGACTTTTTCATGTTTTTGGGCTAAGGGTCAATCGCAAAACTGGAAGACGCAAGACGCTTCTCGATGTCATCAATGACCTTGACATTCTTAGGAAACTGGAAAAATTTCGACTTTCGTTACTTTGGAACCTGCATTCTTGATCTTCATTATCCTAGGCCTAACATCGTAGAGTATACTTGACTTATACTAGGCTTAGGATGCAAAGCTTCCCTCTATTATACTAGGCTGAGAAATACTGGGGGAGTGAGTTCGTCAGCTAGCGAGGATTATGCAGTATACTGGGACGTGGTTGTTAGCTATACTATGGCTAACACAATTTTCATTTTTCTTTAGCCATGGTCCGAAGAAATTCAACGATCAACGGCACGAAAATTACTTCACAATGTGGATTGCGAGTACAATGATTTGCAGTCTGTAATTGAAGTGTGCCAAAAAATTCACGACTCGAGTAAGCAGTTGTCTGCAGAGATCCATTCAAAATGCGGTATCAACATTCATTTTACTCAAAAGTCTTTCATCCGACTGGTGACCACTTTTCGGCAAATATACGTGAAAAAACAAAAGTAAGAATTTTTGACCCTCTGTATAATCTTCGACGCTGACACTCTCGTAACACAATACAATATATTTAAGTGAAATACAAACGCTGAGGAAATTATACGAAAAAGCTCTTCTACGTCTGGCCAATATCGGAGAGCAAATCCCCGCTTTTGAGAGCGATCATCAAAGGTTGCAGCCATTAATACACAATAAAAGAAATCAAAGAGACAAACTTGAGTCGACTTTGGAGGCCGATCGAGAAAATGAAACAGAGGTACGTCAATGCGAGATTTTACGGAAACACAATGAATACCGTCTTTCATTGTAATATTACTATCCATAGGCCGAAATTTCTTTGAATGGTGCTAGAACCATGCTTAAAAACTGTGAAAAAAAGCTTCACGCGAAGAAACAGGAATACGAAAAAAAATTGAAAGAAGTGACCGATGTTCGTGAAAGTGTTGTAGAAAATTTGCAATTGTTGTCAACCAATGATATAGCCGTATTGAAGTCTATGAAAAGTCCTCCTAAACCGATCAAATTGGTAGCAGAAGCATTAATCTACATCAAGGTATACTTACTTATGTACTTATTCATAAACAATTAATTAATACATTCTTTTTTTTTGGAAATGTTTCATGTCTTACCTGACACCTTATACACTATTGAAAATTCGCGAGTACCACCCCTCCTCCCCCCTCTCCCTAATAATGGACTTAGAAAATTTTCGAGAAGTACCTAGGAGGTGATTGAGAAATCTGCGAGTACCACCTCTACTCTTTTTCTGAAAAAAAAAAAAATGAATAATAAATAGAAATGAATTAAAAAAAAAAAAAAAAAAAAAAAAAAAAATACCTGGGGAGGGGATTGACAAATCTGCGAGTACGACTCTCTCTCTTTTTTTGAAAATAAAAATAAAATAAAATAAAAAATAAATAAAAAATAAAAAAATACCTAGGAGGTGATTGAAAAATCTGCGAGTACCACCTCTACTCTTTTTCTAAAAAAATAATAATAATAAATAAAAATAAATAAAAAAAAAATTGAATAAAAATTAAAAAAAATTCCTGGGAGGTGATTGAGAAATCTGCGAGTACCACCCTCCCTCTTTTTTTGAAAATAGAAAAAAATGAAATAAAAAAAAAAAAAAAAAAATATTATAAAAATACCTGGGAGGTGATTAAAAAATCTGCGAGTACCACCCATCCTTTTTCTCGAAAAAAAAAATGATAATAAATAAAATTAAAATAAAATAAAATGAAAATGAAATAAAATAAAAAATAAAAAAATACTTGGGAGGTGATTGAAAAATCTGCGAGTACCACCCTTACTCTTTTTCTAAAAAAAAAAAATGATAAGGATAAATAAAATTAGAAAATATATAAGTATAATAAGAAGAAATAAAAATAAAAATAAAATAAAATAAAATGAAAAAATGAAAAAAAATACCTGGGAGATGATTGAGAAATTTGCGAGTACCATCCTTCCTATACTATCTGTAGTATATTTATAATGGACTTATGAAGCTATTAGCTTGTGACGTCATAGGTTCGGTGACGTCATAGTAGACTTATACTCGGGACGAACGAGCGGAGCGAGTGATGGCCCAATAATCTCATCAGCTTGAAATATTCTGAAGTAGACTTACACTAGACCAAGAAGGCTCATTAGCCTGAAATAAAAATTTTGGAAACTATTTTTTCCCTGTTTATATACTAGTTTTACACTGGCTTTATGATTACTATATACTATCTTTCCGAGTGCCACCCCCCCCCCCCCTTCACCCTAGATAGACTTATACTAGACCAAGAAGCGGTCCCAGAAAGCAGTCAGCCTAAAAGACTCTAAAGTAGACTCATACTAGAACAAGAAGCTGGAAATTTAAAAGTTTAAACGACTGGCGAAAAGACATGAAACATGATCTTTATATTTTTGGCAACTCCAAGAAATCCTTCTTTTTTAACAGGGAACCTGTTTTATGGGGGGGTAAACTGAAGGAAAATGACGGGCGCCGGGCTCCGGGCGCCGTCCGGCAAGAAAAAGGGACTTAGAAAAATTTTGATGAAGTGAGGAGGGGGACTTATCCTCTCTGCTTCATGCAGTATATTATACTAGGTTTATACTACGTATTATACTAGGCGTATACTAGGTCCAAGCCTCCTTTATACTAGGTCTCTCTGCTTCATGCAGTATATTATACTAGGTTTATACTACGTATTATACTAGGCGTATACTAGGTCCAATCCTCCTTTATACTAGGTTTAGGCATCCTTCATACCATAAGCTTACAAGATCTTTATAATAGCTTATAGTAGCAGTTTGTCCTAGCTCTGTACTAGGTCTTAGGCTTCCTTTATACTACTGTATTAGTGGTTTTACTAGCTCTGTGACGTCATCAGATAGTGATGGCACTTCTAAGCTATATATGATGGGAAAAGGATTTGTAAAAAATTCGAAAATTGACCTGTATCTGATGAAAAATCCCTTGTAAAACAGGTTCCCTGCTTGCCTCAATTAACACAGTTAATGAAGGCAATTCCGAGCAGCTAAGTATGTGGGCTGCGAGTTTTTTTTTTTTTTGAAGGAGCGTAGAAAGTAAAGCTCCATAGCCGAATTGAAAAAAGGGATCGATCCTCATGGTTTTGGTCCTTTTTTCCCCCGTTGGCAAAATAAAACGTGTATGAATTATACTCGCGAAGTCCTTTGTAAATTTGAGAATTTCTATAGTTATACATATTTGATTTTCTATTTATCATTATGATTAAAGTACGGGACGATCCGATCTGAATTATCATAATAGAAATCAAAAAAATTGCTTATCTCGCACGAACTAAAATCATGTACGGATCAAGCTATAACTATTGATCCGATGTCATTTGTCATTTCCATCATCAGGAGTTGAAAGCAGAAAAGATGCAAGAATCCGGAAAAGTGATGGATGATTTCTGGAAACCAGCCGTCAAGCTAATCGGCGATAGTAGATTCATTGATACTTTGGTGAATTTTGATCTATCAGAACTGTCGGCCCGAGCATTCCGTCTTCTGGAGGAACGAATAATATCAAACGAGGATTTCGATTCGGATAAAATCAAAAGCTATTCGGTCGCGGCTGAAGGTATTTTCAAAGTTTAATTTCTTGCGGGTATCCATTGACAAATTCGACGTTTAGGAAATTTTACGGCTGTATGATGAAGGATTATTGAAACACATTCATTATTATAACTTTATGCAAACACCATCATCCACCTCAACACCAGTTTCCTTCCTCTGAATTCAACCTTAATCAGTGGCGTAAACAGTGGATTTAGGGGTCTCTGAACTCCACCTCAGTATGGGCTTTGACATAGGTAATGATCAAGATTACAGACAAGCGTAAAGTATACTGCGTGAAGTTTTGTTAATTAAGGTGATGTTTTCCTCGAATGTATACAAGCCAACATCGTTGAATTTTTGTTCCACCCTCTCTTCCCCCTTTGAAAAAGTTTCTGAATACACCACTGGCCCAATCCTCTATAACATAGAAATTGCTTATTTCTCTTCACCAGCAATTTACAGATGGATTTCAGTCGTTTACGAATTCAATAAAGTGACCAAAATGGATTCGGACGAACGAATGAATTTGACTGCGGTAGAGGATGAGCACGAGAAAGCGAAATCGATCGTTGTTGAGAACGAGAAACGTCTGGAAGAGGCGAAAGCTAAACGTGAAAATATGTTTGGCCAGTTAGATCAAACGAAGAAGGAGCTTGACAGTTTGGAATCGGAGGAAAATACTTGCAATAAGAAAAAAGCGCGAGCGGGCGAACTGGTGAAAATTTTGGATAAAAAAAAGGATTTGTGGCTGGACGAAAAACAGCGAAAGGATGCGACGTACAGAACTTTGATTGGTAATCGTCCCGCCGATGACACTAAGAAAGTGGTCACCTCATGAAAAGGTACTTTATGACTCCATTTTCTCCTCTTAGGTGACGTGTTGCTGTGCTCGGCAGTGCTCACGTATTTAACGGCGACACCTCGAAAATTCCGAAATGAAAAAGTCCTCGAGTGGTGTTCATGGACCGTATCTTCAGGTCTGAGTTGCAGCGACGAGTTCAAATTTTCTGAATTCCTTTTAGGAGAGATGGAATTCGATGAAATAAAACTCGGTAGCATACTCGAGGACGAATATTTCAATCAAATTCTGGCAATTGTGCGGTAAGTTTTTCAGATTTAATACCGGGCTTAATTTGAAGCCATCAGATTTGTACACATAATCGCGGGAATTTAGGATATTTTGAAGAACCCGGTGACCTTGGGATTCAGAAGTTTTCACCTACATTTGATTTGTGCAAGCAATATGAGCCCATTATCAATTCTTGGTGCTTGAATTATCAGATCTGCTTTACAAGAGAAGCAGGTTGTGAAAATAGATCTGCAGCAGGGAAAAGGGAAGGGGAGTTTTTAGAAGTCGTAATTTATTGAATTTCAAGCACTTGCTCTTATAAGCTCTTCATCCCTCATTTCGAATCTTTCATTACGGTACCTCCTATTTATTTGTTTAGTCTCATCTTCTGGAAAAACTTGAAAAAAAATACTGAAGTAATAGGTAATTTTTCATTTTTTTTTTAGAAATTCTTCTTCTTATCCACTACTCATTGATCCATATGGATTGATGACCTCGCGAATTAAGAATATTGAGCACGGCAACGATATGTTGGTCGTGAGATCGGATCACGAGGATTATTTACGTAATCTAGAAAACGCTATAACGTCCGGAAGTCCGGTACGTATAATTATTCGAAAAAGCTTGTTCTTAAATGTTCTTCAATTTCTTTCGAATGATTCAATTTTCCTTATTCCAAGTGAACCCATCAGATCCCAGGGACAGGAGGGTAAAACTTTTCAACAGGGAAACTGTTTTATGGAGGGAGCAGGGGAGTAAAATCGAAGAAAAATGACCGGGCGCCGTCTGTCACACTTAGAATTCAGAAAAAGGCACTGTCTGGCAGAAAGTGGGAAATTTTGAAGGGTGGTGAGGAGCAAAGTTCAAGCTTTATTAAATAAAATTGACAAAGTTAGCCCAACTTTGCACGCTCATGACTCCCATAAAACAGGTTCCTTGTTTGCTAATTAACAACGTTAATGAAGAAAACTCCGAGCAGCTGAGTCGGTGGGCTGCGAGTCTTTTCTCCTCGCTTCGCACTAGAAATATGGTCAAAGTGTATAATTTTAGCAATTCTTGGAGGAGGGTTGGGGACATATCTTCTTGTCACCGTAAATCCACGCCTGGGAAGTGAGAAATATCTGTCGATTTGAATGACTGATTCCTATGAACAGAGTTGGAACATTTTCTCTAAAATTATCGAGAAGATTTTCATTTGAAACAATGTCCAAATATTTCGATGAAAGATCTGAGGAATTATCAAAAAGGGAGGAAATCGTTGCTCAACTTTCTTCCTTCTTCTCTTCTAGAGAGATAATATCGAAGCAAAAAAAAACTTCACACATTGTGTTTGAATCTAATCTCCGATTAAATTTCATAGATTTGGGTCTTTTAGGGCCGCTCTCTCCTAGAAATTGCAAGATTATTTTTGCCAATGACGGTAATCGTAAATATTTTGTAATAAAAAGTTCAAAGTTATAAAAATCGTATTTCAAAATAGGTACTTTTGGAGCGTGTGGACGAAAATTTGGATCCTCTATTATATCCTATTTTCGAAAAACAAACCTTCAAAAATTCTACTGGAGTTTATACGAAATTAGGAAAGAATTCTGTAGAATATAATCCAAATTTCAGGTACGTAATCGTAACTCTTCCATCATCTCCATCACTCATAATCTATTCCCAATCATAATGAAATCTAATTCATAATTTTCTTATTTTTTCTTAATTTATTCAGAATATATTTGAGCACAGAGATCCAAAAACCGCAATTTCATTTAGAAGTCTACGAGAAACTTACAGTAGTGAATTGCGTTCTAGAAAAATCCGACGTAAAAAATTTCCTTTTGAGGACCATCGTCAAGAAAGACAAGACCGATTTGGAAACTTCGAGGCATCAGTCAGTTGTTGAACTTCTTAAATTGAAGAAGTAAGTTTCAAGATTGTTATCCCTGTTTGTTCTTTCTCCATTTTCCTGTTTAAAATGAGATACCAACTTTCTTGCGTCTAGAGTCCAGTTCCCTCCTTCATTTCTTTTTCCGCTCTCTCCGCTTTCAAACTTACTATACTTCTTTAGTTAGAATCCTGACTCCCAAAATCAAGCTCATTCTTTATCTACTCAACCACCTCTTCCGAGGTATTCACGCCACTTCACACTCGCCTCGACCTGACTAACTGAGAAATCGCTCAACATAATCTACATCTGTATTAGGCGCATCAAAGCCTCTATTGTTGGTGACCCTCTGATAATCTCTATTTTGCAGATAGATTCAAATCAGGTTCCAAAATGGGATACGCCTTTTCCATTGATAGAGAGTGTAGCGTTTCCGTATGATAAATTCGGCCTCCATTCTGTTGAACTATCTGCCATCTTCTTGCCTTACTCTCCTCTCGCTTCCGCCCTCCTCGTAAAGTTTTCCTCCTTTCCTCCTCTCTTTCCTCCCTGCAAGCCACGCAAGACCTCTATTGCACAACTCAATATCGTCTGTAACCAGTGGCACAGCGAGGAGTATGAGGAGCTAAGGAGGTCGGTATCCTTCCAGGATAAATGAAATAGGTATCTTTTTTTTCTAAATAGTTTTTCTTAAATTTTATATCACATTTCTTTTCTCCCTATTCTTCTCCACGACCCCGCTCACAAAAATTTCCAGGCTATGCCATTGCCTCTAGCTTCAATTGCCATTCCTCTGGATTTCTGGCCATACCTACCTCCCGGATTACGAAGCAGTGCCCCAGTGGACCCAGAGCTGTCCTCCTCCGCAATCACTGATCCCTACTCTTTTCCGGGGTGTGACTAGAAATCTTACAATTGTTCTCTAATCATCTCATCATGGTATAACGTTCGGTCCTCTTCAAGTCCACCATAAAACTTGTTTTATTAAAAAATTCGCGATCCCCTGGCCTTCTTCAACGCGTTCCTTACGCCACGCCATGAAGAAGTAGTCATAACACGACTAAAAATTGGGCGCATCCGCCTAATCCAATCCTTCCTTCTCCTTGGGCTATCCGCTCCACCCTCATGCTAACTCTGCCATGCTTAGGCATCTTTGCGACCTTTTCGTTGACATTGGGTCAGAATTTGTAGTTTGCGTGGTACCTACGCTCAATTTTGACCTAACCTACTATTAGAAATGCAAGGTTTTTAGAAAATTGACCTATATTTAAAATATAAGCTTCTTGAATTTGGGGTGAGAAATATAAGTTTTCTATTCTCTAGGATTTCGATGGAATCAGAATTGAAAATCTTGAACACATTAAGCCATGATCACGATATTCTCGAAACAGACACCGATGTAAATGTCATAACCACTGATGTCATGCTTATTGAAGAAAACTCTAAAAAAGTGACGGATTTGAACGCACAGTTGGAATCGGTTCATAATACTATTTTAGAGTATGAAGACAATGCTCAATATTTTGCGGATTTGTTCGAAATGTTAGGTAAGTAGGCGGAGCGTAATTAGAAAAATGCCATAATTAGGGTCTTCCACTCGTAGAAAGTACTTTGAACAAAAGATTTTCTGGCATAGTCAAATGAATAAAGATCATGTTTCATGTATTCTATAAGGCAGCATGCTTTGCTCGCTTGCTTCCCTTCTTGGTCTAGAATGTGTTAAGCAAATGGCTTTTGGAGGGCTCACTCAATCCGCTCATTTGCCCTCTTCTTCGTCTTCTATAAGTTTATTTTAGAATATGTTAGGCTAATAGCTATAGTACACTAGAAGAGATAGTTAGCCCACTCGTTTGAAACTACCATGTAACGCGGAGCGCAAAACGAAAAGTTCGTTTTTACGCCACTCGCAGGCGATTGCAACATTTAGGTTTCAGACTTTTACATAGGCTCTTATGGAGAATTACCCTTTACAAGCGATTTTCTCACAAAATATACATTTTGATGAAAAATTTATGAGAAAACAAATTAAAGTACGAAAAATTTTCTTCAAGTTCACCATTGACATGTTTGTATTTTAACGCATACTTTTAGAGAAAATCGCCGATGAAGGGTTATTTCCCATAAGAGCCCATGTAAATGTCTGAAACCTATTTTTCTACAGCCCGCTCTTACCCCGCGTTAGAAAAACGCAGTACTAGCGCTAAAATAACGACGGGTGGACGGTTTTGAATTAATGGAAAAGTGTCTCGTTTTTCAAACAAGTGGGCTAACTATCTCTTCTAGTGTACTATACTAATAGCTTTCGGAGGGCTCACTCGCAGCAGTATGAGTCTACTTAAAAGCTATACCTACCGCAGCATCCTGATTCAGGCGTAGTATAATGAAGGCTTTAGCTTAGTAGAGGTCTAGTAGATGTCATTTGGCTGCTTGGACCTTGTATACTGTGCATGGAACCTGAACTTTGTTAGAATAGGCCATGGTCGGGGGACGGATGCCAGGACGCGAGATTTAGGGGGTAGAGAAAAGACATGAGGCATGTCAAAATTTCCAAGTCCGAAGGTCATCCGTGTGGACCCCCGGACACAAATTCCGGAATCAGGGTTAGGGCTGAGGTTCGACGTTGAAAATTTGCCAAATTCCAGGGTCATCCGTACGGATGCCTAGACGCCCGGACGCATTTTCGAGATTTAGGGAGTAGAGGAGGGGCATGAAACATGTCAATATTCACATAGCGGTAGCCCTCTTTTCGAAGTTTCGGTCATTTTCATACCTAATTACTTTGATCTTTATTGACCTAAATCAATATAATTTATTCCATCGCTTATTTCAGAAAATTTACGTATTTTAAATTCAGCGTATCAATTTTCTTTAAAATGGTACAAGAATATACTTATCGGTGCTGTAGAACGAATGGAGAAGATGGAAAAATCTGCAGGAAAACGTTTGAATGCGTTGTCAGAATCATTTGTATCTAATCTGTATTCGACCGTCAGTCATTCACTGATCAAAACAGTTAAACCCGATATCTGTTCAAAATAAATACCTAGTCTTCTTCTGAAGTATAAATGTCATCAATTTTTTCACTCTCTCTTTCAATTAGGACAAATTGGTTTTTGCGTATTCACTCGCTGCGTACATAGCCGAACAAACGAAATTATGCAATAAAAAAGAGTTAGATTTCTGTGTACAATGTTTCAAGAGGTATTCGCATGGTCTGCAAGCTGGAATACACGTGGACTCGGTCAGGATGTTGAAGGAAAATCTAGACATGATGGATGATTTTGAAAACTTCAAGGTAATCTAGGCTCATACCTGGAGTCACGTTTTTCTTTTTTGGAAATGACCTTCGAAAATTTCTTAGTTGCTTTTATTTACAGGATATTCTGCAACCAATTAAAAAATCGGAGGATATTTCCCGCGATTTCGAGTTTTCGAACGAATTGCTGATGAAATTGAATGCCTTTCAAACAATGCTGTTGAAGAATTGTTTCTTCTCAGAGAAAGTAGCGGAAAACATACAAACTTTTACAAAAAGCACGTTGAAAAATAGATGAAGGAATTGAAATAATTTTTGACCCTTCTTGAACAGAATTATTTTCATTTCAGATGTAATACTGCATGAGCCACTCGAATCTGAAGAGGTTAATTTGAGCACAATTTACAAAGAATCAAAATGCTGCGTACCCATTTCTATTCTTTTCGATACATGCGACCCAATTCAAGAAATATTTGAACTGGCTGTTTCGATGGTAAATGACACATGTTACTGAATGAAAATGACAGTCAAGTTCAATATGAGATTGCTAGCGTAGATCTACCGGCGAGGAGCGAGAAGATGAGAAATAGATGTAATGTCTTTTCGGAAATAAAGAGCCCCAGTTTTGAATCGAATTATAGGTCTCCCTCGTTACATCATATCCTCTTTCAACTTCCTCAACCGTAGTCTCATATCTATGACTCCCCTTAGTCCCCTTTACCTCACTATGTAGCAAGGGTCAGAGCTCGAAATTTCTCCGAGTCCCTAAAGCATGTTGAGACCCCGCTTAGTCTACCCAAACGTCATCAGAGAATTGCAAATTTTGCCTCTTACCTCATGCTAATAGATATTTCCATACCAAAAAAGTCCTACTTTCCCATTGTCTTTCCTCTCTCCTGTACTCGAGAAGAAATGAGATAGTATGCACAAGAAAGTCGATCGGTTTCAATTGCCTTCACCCCTTCCCTCAGGTGTTTAAATCCGCGCCCGTGAAAGAACCTTGCAATGAATGATATCTGAATGAAGAATATCTTGACCATTGCGTCATTAATCTTATCCAAATTATTGAAACCCAACTTGAATCATGGATAGAAATTCACGAGTCAGAAGTACTACAAAATCTAAATGCTAATTGATGTCAATTTATATCGCAGGGTATTTCTCTCGAGAAGTGTCATTTTGTAACCTTTTTCAAAGTGGAGAACATTCTCACAACAGAAATTTTGGACGCTGCGAAATCTTCGGGGTCATGGATAATCGTTCGCAATATACAAAATATTGGCAGAATCACGGAAGTTGAAAAGGTTCATCCAGTACATACTAAAATTTTCTTAATAGCGTTTTCTTAATTTTGATTCAAACTATTTGATTCTATATATGTCAAAGGTTTTCGATACGCTCACCCCAAGCACAGTTCATCCCGATTTTAGATTATGGATTATTCTTCAGTCGACAAGATATTGCTCGGAGTTCATCCTTAAGAATAGTTTTACTGTAGCTTTTAAAAACTCTGGTATTAAGGACCTCGATTCGATCAAGTACGTATGCAGTCCATGTGCCAGGTCACTTAGGCGGCAACTGGGCGACAAGCGACTAGCAATTTGGTGACAAAAACTGAAAAATCTGTTTTGGTTGCTCAGTTGCTTGCGATCGCATACTGTGATCATCATTGGCGTTTGATACTGATAGCAAGATTTTGTATGTATCATGATTTCTCGCAACCAATGTGAACGACATTATTTTTTGCTGCATTTCCAAATTTCTCGGTTGCAAGTCATGCCACGTTGCCGCTTATGTAATCTACAACTATAGCTTTCTTTTTTCAAGAATATATAATTTTTTGCAATATTCTTACGAGTGACTGATTGAAATTTGGACACTTGTTTTTCACATGATAACTGTGAGTTTTAATTCTTTGAATGTTCTTAATAATACTTATCACATCCCCGCACCGGCTGTATAACCGCAAGTTCCTCCTCCAGTTCTACAATAGTCTAATCCACTCTCAACGGTTCTCACTTACTTCAACAAAACAACCTATTTTCGGACTCTATTCAATCTTTCAGGCTTCGATTGGCCCTTGGCACACCGCGCGCTAGCCTTTCTCTCAGCCAGGAGTTTCCTCCTCGTTTTCATTCCTTGCTAACTTCTTGATAATAACGGCCTAATATCCATAATCTTTCCATCTTTTCAAATGCTCTCAGCCCTCTAAACTCAGCCCTTCGTTCGCCTTGCTTCAATCCCATCTAGACACTCATCTCAAACTATGGGGTCCACGCTTCTTATTTTTTCCTCAACATTCCCTAGGTTAATTTCTGTCATCTTGATTTTACTGAAATTTCCGACCTACGACAAACAACATATCAACTAGTTTAATTCTGTTCGTCGCCCTGATGATGATGATTGGGCGTCGAAACGTCGTCTTTTTACATTTTCACCTAAATATAGTGGTGCCTAGTTCCCTTTTCATTTTGCAATCAACTAGATCATTTCTTCAGAATTCCCTTACCTTCCTTTCCATCCCAATTGAGACACAGCAGCGGATATGCCGCCTCCATTCAGGGTAACATCTCATCCTTCTAAATAAAAAATTCCACTTCCATGTTCACTTGCCTCTTCCTTTTTACCCGCTTCTCTCCTCCAAAGTCCTTATATCTTCTTATTCTTTATTATCCTTACTTGCTGTCCACAATCCTTTCGGCCAACGAATCCTCATTCTTATGTACACTCGTTAAGTTAAGGTCTTCCTCATCCCCCCATGTCTTTTCTATGGATACGACAAAACATTGACCTTCATGAACATGACGCAGTGGAGCACTCCACAGAGCAGTCACTGCGTTTATTCCCTCCCCCTCTTATCATCTCAAATCCTATTATTGCTCTCTCATCCTCTACTCCTGGCATGATTTCTGACCCTTCTTGTGCTTCAATAAGCTCCAATGCTCCAATTCCATGGCTTTTCCGACGAGAAGACATCCTGAACTGTCTCAGAATAGGCCATATATTATAGTGTTCTAGGCTTTACCCATCTCATTCTCTTTTTACGTCTCTAATCCTCTTTACGCGTATATTGCAATGCTGATGATCAATCCGTTTAACACCTCTTCTCTTGCTCAGCTCTCGAAAACATACGACTTCACCATTCTGCCTCTCACCAAATCACGAACTGCTTCTCAAAAAATCATAAGAAAATCGTTTGCACGATGAACTACGTTCGATCCACCCATTGCTACAACATCTTCTAATTCATATTCAGTCTTTATGTGTATGCCCCCCTTTTTCCACCACGAGCTCATAATCCCAAGTGTAATTGGAAGGCAAAAAATTAGAAGCCATTTTTCATCCGCGAGCTCCACTGCTCCCTGGAAAATTATGCACCCAAAATTTTATGAAGACTCGCTGTAAAACCTCTCTATTTTGCATACGGATCACGCTAGCTAATGAAGCTCTCGATCTACAATTTCATCTTTCTTTTATTACCCTCCTTGAAAACGCACGCTGAGCCTAAGAGTCACATCTTTCGACAAGCCCAAGTTTCTTAGTAACTAAGCCTAGAAGAATGTCTATATTTTAACCTAGACAAATTCTCATAAGTAACATAAGGCGACCTAGGTTAGTTTGATGACGTCATCAAAATCAAACGCGGACGTTCTAAGACGAGCAAGTCGATAACATCATCAAAATCAGACGCGGATATTTTCCATTTGATGTACCTAGCTAATGTTGATGACGTTATCTAAATTGGACGGATCTCCTTCTGTGCAACCAAATCTAACTTAACTTAGCCTCAAGACGAAAAAAGGCGATACTTCTAAAAAGACAAGAAGTAACTAAATACAAAAAACCTCAAGACCTTGTCAAAGGAGCAGGTTACTCCGAAATGTCGGGTTATTGTCTTTCACTCGGCGTTAAAGTTGTCAAATTCATTTTCCACTCAACTTACTCAGCTTAGGTGAATGATGTAACAAGTCGATGACGTCATAAAAGTCGGACGCTATCGCGGTGGACGTTTTTCTGAGAATGTTCTTACCCCAAACAAAACAGATAGCGAGTTCCCGCTAGAGAAAAAGTTTCGAAATTTTCATATTTTATATTGGATTTTCAGAATATGTTTTTTTTTTGTTTTTGTAATTTGTCTCCTCACAGTTGCATCTTGTAAATACTTTCAGGCAAAATTTATTAAAACGTTTGAATTATAATCCACCAGAGGAAAGGAGTACGTCTCTTGCAAGGCTCGATAACTTGTATTTCAAAAGTTTAATTGTATTACACACAGTGTTGATGGACTTCACTGATAAGTTCCCGTCGAATGGGACGGCTAAATTTGACGAAGAGGATCTTCAAATAGCTTTTAATGAAATGCTCGCACTTCGTTCTGAACCAAAAAAGGTGGGCAATAGAATGAAATTTGCTGCGGGCATGTGTATTTGGTCGACTCATCGCTATTTCTTTTATCTAATTCAAGGCGGTCGATTTAGCGCGAATCTATGCGATTTTTCGGTTCAGCGCTTATGGACCCCAAATCACGAACGATACGGATATTCGTTTCTTGATGAGTGTAACACGAAGCATATGGAACGAGGATACTGTTCAAAGATTGTGGAATAATGATACAGGTACGTTATATAGCAAATGTATGGAATAATTGTCTTTCTTCTTTTGAAAAAGCTGAATCTAACTCCGTCTTTTCTTCTTATACCTATTCATTATGTGCATGTTGAATGTAGACGAGTGTGATGAAAAAATTTGTATATTACTTTGCATTGTACTAATATTTATAAGGTTTGTTCCCGATAGATGTACAAGTTTTAAACGATGCGGTTGATCAGACATCCTTACTTTTTTCATCCCTCAACGGACTCACTGAAGAGATGGTGAAATTGAAAAAAATGGAGGAAACGCAAACACTTTTGTATCAGATTGTGAAGATTTCGGTAAGTATTCGCAATTTGAAACAGTTGTGACACCCTATTGTTGTACTTATGAAATTTTGAGGTTCAAATCGTAACTTGTGACATGTTTGGAAGTCAATATGGCGACTATTCCCTTGTGTTTTGGAAAAATTCACTCCCCCCCCCAAAAAAAAAAAAAAAAAAATTGCCACTCCTAAACTTTTCTTTTTTGATATTCAAACATTTCCCTCTCCTCTCCTTCCGCCTTCAAACTTGTCCGAAGGATTTGCCATGACCGCACTCTCGTTTGGAGTATGTATAGTGGAATTTATAATTTCAGGATGATTTGATATCGAAAGTAAAATGGCATCATACTCATCGATAGCTAAGTTATGAGAAAAAATATCGTCTTTCTTCCAGGGACATCACCCAGATTCAATGAGTAAATTGCAGAATATTATAGAAATTATAGAAGATCTGACCGCCTCTTTGCCGAAAATGTTGACACCAAAATGCCAGTCTAGAGGAGGATCCACAAAGGATATTTTCACCGCAGCAGCCTTAATTAACGAGGTAGAACATTATAACCTCCTTATCTCGTCTGTCGAAGTCAAATTATTGACATTGAATGAGTCGCTAAAAGGTAAAATGTTCCTACCACCGCACCATAATTCATAATTTCTCGCATATTTACTCATGATTCCTTAATTTGTAGGTTATTTACCTCTAACCTCCGAAATGGAAATGTTTTTGCACTCTCTGAAACGTGGAGTACTCGAAATACAACTCGATAAACCACTAGATGATGTTATTATTTCTGATGTAGAAGAATTCAAAACTTCCGTTGCGATGAAATTTGATTTACTAAACGTAATTATTCTACATTTACTACAGTTTTTAGGGAAATGATGGGCCTCAAAATCGCATTGAAATCGACGTTTTATGTATGAGGGATTGCTGTTCTTTCAGCAAGTAGTGATTTAGAGGCGGCGAAGGTTTTGACCTGAAAATTTCGAAAAACTTTGACTTTGGAGCAGTAAGCGGAGGAGGATCAGTGCGGGAGTGGGAAAAGTTCTGACCGTGGATCTGTACGATACATGAGAAGAGAGACCGACTTTGGGGAAGAAGAAATTCAAAGTAAAAGGGGATTTATATTTAGAGGAGGACGCGCATGACAATCATTATCAGCGCAGTAAAGCTCATCTTATATTTCTTGACACCAAGAAATTGGATTTCATTGTTCTCTCAATAGCACTATCGCCTAGAATTGATCCACTTTTGTTTGACTAATCCTTCAGAAATGGACCGAAAATGGTGTACAGGAATATCATTTACCGGCTTTGCAATATCCCAAGAATTTTTTCAATCTATCTTTATTGCAACATTGTCTGAATCAAGGTGTTTCTGTTAATCAGTTCGACTTCAATCATTACGTAAGTATACCTACTCTCCTTCTCTGTTGACAAGATGAAACAAAAACTTCTTCATCTTGCTCTGCTCCAGATTATGGTTGACGATCGATCATGCGACAGGGCCATTTTGAATTGTGGAGTTCAAGTGCGAAATTTATTTTTATCGAATGCGCAATGGAACTTTCAGGCCAACCAAATAATTGACAGTGACTTGAAAACCATTCATGAGTTACCTGTAGTGAGTTAATGTTTGTACCTTAGAAATTACATTTAGTGGGCACATTTTTCTTGTCGTATGATCAGTTTCAATCAAGGACTCTTTTTACGTACAACCTGATGCTCTAATTTGTCATGTAGGCGAATGTATAATTTTGGGTAGGGATTCTCGGTGAATCAGCCGGAACTGTACGGCACCATCCTTTTTCTGAAAAGTACTCTCAAGTCCATACCTCTTTTTAACAAGAAGGTTATCAACAGGCGGATCAGTTACTGAGGAACGTTTATGAAAATACAGGAAGTGGGGGGAGGGGGGATGAAGGAGGTAAAAATAAGTTGAAGCGCAGATAGTTTAGACAGATAGCGAGCGTATCGAAATTGTTAAAAGATGGGAGACGTGAGAAAACAGAGTGGGAGGCTGATATTTTCAAGAGCGGGACCACGTGTGTCGCATGAAGCTGCCTGTCCTCCATAGTGGAGTTGATGAGGGTTTCTTATGCATCAATTTTGTTTCCTCCGACACCGGTACCGACCAGTGTTGGGCGAATCTCCTGAACGAAATACCCTCTTCTTGGCAACCGTCGAGCTGCTCTGACCCCAAGCATGCAAACTTATTATAAACAACAGACACAATTTAAAATTGGGCTGCTGTCGGAGTCTCTTTTCTTCTCCCTACGCTTCCTCTTCTTCTTGCAGAGTATCGTCTGCATGTGGATGCTCACAGGTGTTGAGTAGGCCATAGCGTGGTTCTGCAGTTGCCTATTGCGTCCAATGACTGTAAGTGCAGACACCTGGTCCCGTACTTCTTTGGAACCTAGTATGGTGGCTATCAAGCTACTCAACCCTAATCTCTTTAACAGACCGACCAAGCTTGCCCCGCTCACGCCTCCACGCCTCACACTCAAAAAGGTGTGCCGAAGTCCATCGTCTTGCCCTTGATTGCATTGCGAACCTGTTGTCTGCTAAACTTTTCTCAACTTCTGATGAATCTACTTGTGAGAGCAGCCGTGGCCGCTCAATACCTGCGTCAGGTTAAAGTTTGGCTCACCATGTTCTCGGTTCATCCCCTAATCAAGATCGTGTATTGAAACACGGATCGTACATTTCCCTACTTCTCTCTAAGTGATTCTTCCTTCCCTTTTCTCAAGCTGATTGACCCGTAAAGCCTCTTGATCAGTCGTTGTCCTCTCCTTTACTTTGAACACCACCACTCTCTCCTTAGCAAGGAGCTCGATTGATAGCAAGGCTGATTGATGATGACTCCGCCAAGACGCGGAAAGCACTAACATACCTTAACGCAACTCTTCCTAGGATCTTTTCTATCTTTTTGTTTCTGTATTCTATCTTCATGGAGTCGGCCCATACTGAAGCATCATATAAGAGGATGCGATACTTATCATTATCCTTTCCCTCGCTTCCCTCAGCCCTTCCAAGTTTGCCATCAAGCGACTTAGGTATAGGTCACTTACTCCATCCGTTTTTTCCGCTGCCATCGGGAAATGTCGCCAGAATCCCAGCCTTGAATCAAAACTGATGCTCACGTCCTCCATCATCTTCTCGATCGTGATTTCCATAGGTGGGTGGACTGAACTTTCGACCGGCCGTGAATAATATGGCCTCCGACTTTTCTACAGGCCGACTCGATCCAACTCATCACTGCCTCTAGGGCCTAGTTTACATTGCTCTTCACCGCTAAAGTTGTTTCGGCAGTGCAGACCACCAGTGTACCTTCCGCATCAGATGAACTCAACGCATGGTGGCAGTTTCACCATGAAAATCTCATCGAATTCGACGCACCGCTAGAGCGGCCCGAGGACCGATCTCTGCGACACTCCACTAGTCAATGGGCATTTTACTGTATACCAGCAGACTCTCTGCTTGGATTTCTCGGCGACTAGCTGAATTAGAGAGATTTTCTAGCCGACATTACGAGATGTTGGAAACAAGGACTCCACGTGTCTGTAATTTCAATTTTTTATTCTCGTTTTTAAGTAAGATAGCTGCAGGTCGTCCTGATCAGGTTTGCCGGCCTGAGAAGGCGTGCACAACCCGAAAACCATATTGGTTCAGAGGATGTCTTTTCATCTATTCAATCTTTTCGAAATCGAGAAAATTAAATAATAGCCAAGGTATTGAAGCAGTAGATGAGTGACGGGAGTTAAATCAGCCTCACCTCTCTGCTTCCTGTTTGAATTATTCAAACAATAGCAAGGTAGGGAACAATTTTTCAATGGCAGCGAATGCAATTGAAACTGTTTATTCATGGCTGACTTTGAGGCATAATTTTACGAAATTTTAATGCCCTACAGGTAAGGCTCATACCACGTTCAAATCAGAAGGAAGATACTGAAAACACTTCAGCCTACTTCAGCCCCGTTTACAAAATCAAAAATCAGACGGCAAGCGCGCAAGATAGACGTGAATTTATCATCTTCGTGACCGTGCCAAGCGCAGAATTGCCTGATAAGTGGATAAAACGTCGAGTGAATTTGATAATTAAGAATTAAAAGAGGGCGCTGTTTTATTCTCTTACCAAATTATATTTTTCTTACCTAATTGTATACATTTATCGGAAACCCATTCCATTAGCTTTGTTTCGTATGAAGTACCTTTAACTTTGGCTGTCATTCTGATCGTACAAAGAATAGCTTAGTCTTGAGTTAAGTATATACTGTATAATATAAAGCGTTCGCACGATGATATCCGTTGACATAATAACCCACCAGAAAGTGAAAATGCTCTCTCGATATCGTAGCTCAAGAGTCGAACGATTTGTTGAAGATAAACAAGTTTCAAAAAATGTGTTAGCTCAATAGACGCGGCTAACATAGAACAGCTATTACTTTGTCATTTAAAACGGTGTCTGCATCTGGCATTTTTCCCACTTTTCCACCGCAAAAGCTTTTCCTTTTTTCAAGTTCGCCCGACTACTTATTTTTATCTACTTTTCCTTGTCGTCTTTCATCGTGTTTCGCGTTTATCAGCTTTCAAATGTTTGGTCGCGATACGTGAGTATTTTGTTTCCTTCTTCGTGGTGATGTGTAATTGAAATTATACGCCTCGTATTTCTCTGAGTGAGATCCGAACTCGTAAATTAATGTGTCCCGTACAAAAAGTTAATTACGTGAATAATAATCTTCTAAATATTTATAAGGAAACACGAATCTAACCGATACCATTCGAAAGTCATTGCTAAGTATAACTTCATGTGAGCGTACCGGTACATTGAAGTTAATGATAGGGTAGGATGAGCCAACCCTTCTACGAAATCACCCAATAAAATGGTTCGAGGGAGTTTTTCGGCCTACAATTACCCGTGAACTGTAGTATAGTTGGCGTTCGTGTGCGACGACAGCACCTGTTTCCCATTTCCTCGCGAAGAAGTTGACGTTACGAATTTGATTTATTGGTCCTAGAAGTTGATTTTGGTAAGTAGATATTTTATTTATTACCGATGATTAAATTTTAAAGAGCTTTTATTATCTAGATGTTAGAAACTTTGCGACAAACATCTATTTTTTTAAGCTTCCTGTTCAAGACACAAGAAGATAGTAAGGGAAAGGTGGAAAAAATGAAATAGATATAAAAATTGGAGTAATAATATTTTGGGAGATACTGACTGAGGTAAACAAAATGAAGATTTTGCGACGAATGATATATTTTTTTTCTCAAAAATAAATTATGGCACACCATGATAATAGGCAGTCAGTTGTGACTTCATGGCCCGTTTTCAAAAAAAATGATTGAGTGTATCTCAAAATTTCATTTAAAATTCTCTGGCGGCGATCTTTGATCATGAATACCTAGTCAATGAAATACGTACAAGAATCTCAGTTGAATCTCTATATTGTTTGAAACCAAAAATCTGACCAGTTTTGATAAATTTTATTGAAGAATGTCTTATCTGCTATTGTTTTTCCCCTTTTCCTTTTTTTCGAACCGTTTGTTACAATATTATTGGTGAAGAAGTGAATTAGCATTTGAACGGCTCCTTGTGAGTTCTTGCCGAGATTATTTAGATGCGTCACGCAGGGCTGTAGCTAGAAATTTTTCTAGGGGGGACAAGATGGGGCAAGAATGAAATGTTATATATATGTGAGTAAGGGATGATCACATAACAGAAAACAAGTGACTTGATTACAATAGAGAAATAATGACAAATTTTTCGATGTGCTCAAGTACGTGTATGACATAAAAAGACATTCGAGGGAAAATTTCACATAAATTATTCAAAATAAAGGTAGATTTCTAGGAATTCGATTTTCGAGAATTTAGCATATTGGTATCATTTCTTATAGAGGGGGGCAAAAGAAAATTTCAGGGGGGTCGTTGACTTCCCCCCCCCCCCCGTAGCTGCGGCCCTGCCGTCACTTCACCTCTTCTCAATTTCTTGTGATCGCTTCTAGTGACAGTGTTTCTCATTCGCAATCTTTTCAAATTTTTAAAATCCGTTATAAAACCTTATCTTGATTTTTATCTTTCTTTCCTTTCTTCTCTGTCCGCATTCAGTAATAATTCTTGTCAAATTCGTAGGATCTTTCTCACGAAGTCTAAAGATTGTCTATCAATCTTACCTACTAAAATTAGGTTTCGGTAATGTACATTCTGCTTCACCTAGAAGATTTGCATGAGTTGGTCGTTGTCATGCTCGATTTCTGTTACGATTTTTCTCTCGTCTCTTGAAAACTAATCAAAATTCGGTGTCTTCGAAATGTGTGGGCTCGAACAGACCGCACGCACATCTTTCACCTCACCTCATCCGAGTACAGCCTGCAGAAATGCGCATCTTGAAAATAAACTAACAAAAATAGTGAGAGTGTGCGGAGGTTGCATACCACCAACCAAAAATTTTTTGTTGTTTGTCGTTCGGCGGACATCTTTGAGAGAATTGCGACTTAATTTATTTTGTCATACACAAAACGTCGAATAGCAATTCATATTTTGAAGATCTCTAATTGAAAACCGTTATGCCAAACGACAAACGACGCAAAATTTTTGCTCGGTGGCGTGCAACCTCCTCACGCACTCTTCATTCTATTCGTGTACTTTTAAAAGGTGCGCACTCCTGCAGTCCTCAATCAAAGGCGATTCATTAGCCTATTCTCTAACCATACCTTCACCTGTCCCCAACTTTTCCCCATTCAAACCTCTGCTGATATCCCCTTCTCATATATAACAGCCTTGAAAAATTACTCTGACTCTATTACTCTCGTTCTGTTGACTCACATCCTTAACGCAATCCAATCTGAATGCTAAACTACGTATGTTCTTTCATTTTTAGTAGTTATAGTTTGAGTTCCCGTATCTGAAAATATATTTTATTGCGCTGTACTAGCTTTATGCTGGGCCACTATTGGACATCCGCGAGGCTGAGTTGCCTCCCATACTAGGCTATACTCGACTATTATACGGTACTAGACCTTGCATGCAATATACTCCCAACTTAATCCAGAAATTTGCTTGTCTGAGAGAGAAAAAAAAAGAGGAAATGAGCCAATTGTGCTTGGCTTAGAACTGGATATTAGCTTTGAAGTTTCTGACATTGACGGCGTAAACTTTCAATCAGCTTCATTGGCTTCTGCTGTAAAAAATCGAAAAGTATAGTAAAATATCAAAAAATTTCGAAAAATATGAGAAAAGTATCAAAAAAATATCAAAAGATATCGGAAAAAATCGAAAATGTTGAAAGAAAAAAGCACTCACAGTCATCAGTTAGTGACGTCACGAGAACGAGAAGAATTGGGAGGAAGGTCAGCAAAAAATTAGAGGCCATTGCAGGTTTGCAATAGCAGCGGGGAACCCGCTACCTCCCGCGCTTGCGATGACGTTGGCGCGAAAATGCCCCCTCAGAAAATGAGTTGGCTGGGCTCTTCTCAGTATACTGCATGCTAGACCTGATATAATGAAGGCTGGAAACTGAAATTTTCCTCAAGTCCCTGAAGTAGGTCACGGTCAATGTCATTGATGACGTCATAAAGCATCCTGGCTGGAAGTTGAAATTTTTCCAAGTCCCTAAAGTAGGTCAAGGTCATTGATGACGTCATAAAACGTCACACGTGACGTCACGCAGTTCACAGAAACTCCCGGACGCGGACGTTTTCTGAGGATGTAATCTCCCAAACAAAATGGATAGCGGGTTTCCTGCTGAAAAGCAGCTTAGGATAGGTTTAGCTGTTTCTGACTTGATTGGCTGGAAAAAAGTATTGATGACGTCACAGATGTTGGTCACGTCACAGGAAAATTCAAGCTGATGACGTCAAGAGGAGGTTTAAACTGATTGATGTCATAACTTGTGCCTTTATTCGCTGTTGAAAATTTGTAAATTGGGGACTACTGGGTTCCTTTTGAATAATGTCTTGATCGACATCGCTACCCCCAGCCGTCTATCAGAAATCTGCGGGTCTAACTCTATTGGAAATCTGCGAACTCGAGTCTGAGTTGACCCCCCCCCCTACCACTTCCCAAGAACATTTGCCAGAAATCCTTGATTGATCCAGAATAGTTGGCTTATTATATCAGACCAAGAATGAGTCCTCAAAAGCTGGTTAGCCTAGCCTGAAATATGGACACTAGGACATCACGGATGTAAATAACGTCTCAAAGATGTTTATGCTGATTGATGTTGTTATACTATGCCTTTATTTGGTATTGAAGATGAAAATTATTCTGTCTGAACCACGGCAGTCTCAACTAATAGCTGGATCGAGCAAATACATATTAGAAATTATCTTCATTTAATTGGCTCTTCCAGAGTATTTTTCTCCTATTTATACAGCTTCTAAACTTTAAAAATCATTTTCTATCCCCTCTCAAGCCTCCTCTACTCGCCCTAATAACCCAGATTTTACTACTGATACTCTAAATTTCCTGCAGTTCTCAAACAATCATGAATCCATTCAACACCAATACTTATTCTTCCTAAGCTAATAACTCCTTGTGTAGTTGAATACAAGTTTGTAAAAGAAGAGAAAAAAATGAAAATAATGAAAAAAAGTAGGTACTATTCTCATAAGCGGACTTTATGTGAATTACTGTTAGGTATGCGGCATACCAAACGGGCAGGTTTTTCTTTTGACAAAGTCTAGCATACAATATATAACCATTGCATGCTAACGTCCGGTCGTGGTCAAAATTTTTCACAATTGTGGTCTAAATTCCATTGTTCATAGATAGAGTTTCTATGGTTGTGGTCGAAATTTTAGTTGGGGTTGAAATTCTCCATCCACAACCGAGAATTCCTTGGTCTTGGTCAACATTTTCCGTCTTTAATATGGGAATTTCATGGTTGAGGTTCAAATTTGCTCTCTACAGCTAGGAATTCCATTGTATTATTCAAAATTTTCCTACAAACAAAATTTCACGGTTGTGGTCAAAACTTCATATCCTCGACGTGGAAGTTCCTCTCATCCACGATGTAGAAATACCATGATGGTGGTTGAAATTTCCCATCCAAAGCTAGGAGTTCCATGGCTGTGATCAACATTCTTCAGAATTGTGACCAAAACTTTCAGTTCAAGGCATAGGAATTCGACCGCAGTGGTCAAAATTGTCTGTTCTTAATATAATAATTCCATAATGAAGGAACCCCCCCCCCTCTTCTAATTTCATAACTGTAATCAACATCTTGGTCATATTGAGTACGTATTTTTTAAAATTCGTAGATCCCATACTAAACTTTGTCAAGTCGACAAGCTACCGCATATTCTTATTGACAGTATGAAATTTAATATTTTTTGAGATGATGGTATTCCATAGCTTGAGTGTATTGAGTTCATCACTAAAGCAATGATAATATACGAGAAATCCGCAGTCTGGTGAGCTTGACATCTCTGAGCTTTTTCCTTCACATCAGAGCTTGATCCTTAAAAAAAATTTCTTCCAAGTCCCTGATGACGCCACAATCTAAACACAAAGATTTTTAAAAAGAATACTTCACCATTTTCCGCTGAAATGTATTTCAGCGTCGTTATATTCTTATTTTCTTTCAGATTATCATATTAACGAGCTGTAGGCTATAATTACTAGGATTATTAGCTCGGCGGAAACAAATGTAGCGCCACAGTATTTCCAGAAAATGAATTGATATGATGTGTTTAAATTGGGACAGAATTTTAAGGATAGTGAAGGGTGGAATTTGAAAGGAAAAGCGTGTAGGTGTAACAGTCAGCGAATATTTATAGTATATATATGTAGATTATCGTTACTTGTGTTGTATTATGGTTAAATATAAGAATAAAAATTAGTTCGTTGTAGGTTTTGTAAGGTGCAGGAAACGGTGTTGGAAATATTCTTGAGTGCTTTGGTGAGAAAGGAGGGGGTATTAGTAGCAGAGCGGAAATGTAGAAGCTGGTGACAAGAGGAGGAATGACCGAATGCTGAATTGTCCATTTGGCAACGAGGGCAAGATGCAGAAGTAAGCAGGTGGGAATTGATTAGGGGGAGATGGATTATTCTCGTGTGTCCAATTCTTAATCGGGTAAGGATGACTTCTTCTCGTCTCGAGTCTCTGCGAGAACATGAAAATCACCAGGCGGTGGGGATTTTTTCAATTAAGAGGAGTTTATTAATTAGTAGTTGATTTTACCAGAGTAAGTCCTATGTTTGTGTAATAGAGTACGGTAGTGGTTTTTGTAGTTCAAAGCGATAAGGCAAGAGTTATCGGTTATTTTTCTGAAGAAAATGAAACAGGTGGCGACTTGGTCAACAACGTCGTGTTCAGGGCAGTTGATGTGCTCATCCGGAATCCATAAGAACGATATTTGGGTGTCTATTGAGTTCAGAGCGTAATGTGAGGAGTATGCATTGGGTGAGTGGGTTGGAGTTGTTTGAGTCTGAGAAAGAGTGGAGAGAAAGAACAGAAAGCGGCGGGAGAGGCGGGAATATATGGCCAGAAGTTCAGTTATGAATATGGAGGCTGTGTGACGGATGCGATGAGAGGTTATTTATCCATCTATATGGAGTAAGCGTAATCAGATTTATTGGATGAGTTAGACTCTTTGGAAGCGTGTAGTCAAGGGATTCTAGAATCAATTTTTCGACGTGTTGGGCGTTGGTCGTTTCGTCGAGTCGAAACGGATATTGGGTTGAGGGAGAGTCCAAGGAGGAGAGATAGTATACATGGGTTGCAGAGAATGATCTTGTAGTTTTATAGTTTTTTCATCGTCTGTCTTTTAGCACCCTTTTATTCTCAGACAGATTTTGTACCCGATGTCATACTTCACTCTGCCCCCACAAAAATAAACGCCGAGTCAAAGAAAATGGTCATCCAATTAGATTGTTGAAGACAAAAAAAAACAACGACGAGGTAAAAAAAGGATAGCAACTCATACAAATTTGTCAATTATTTGAAAATTTCTCAAAAACTTCATATTTTTCTATGCACGTTAGTAGCTCTAATCCACCATGGACAGACATATGTTCTCGTTTCAAAAAATGGTCAATGCGAATACACTCGAGTATGCAAATTACATCTCACTAATATCACTAGCTCATCGAAAGATCATTTCTCACCATCGACGTTTTATCTTTCGCGCACTAAGTCCTATGAATGCAAATTAATACTGTCGCGAATTCACAAAATTAAAATGTTGTACAAAGGTCGTATTCGTAAAACCTATACATTCGTGAAGTGTAGACAACTTGACGATGACTGGCACAAAATTGAGTTCAAAATTACTGTGTGACGACGGGTGTAAATTTTTTGAGAATCCATCGTACCGAAATGAAAGGAAGATTGCTTGTAAAGCGAGCTGTATAGAGAGACACGACAACCGATCAAAAAGTTCACTAATCTATAATACCCTTTCTCTTGACGTGAAGAACGTGTCAATCATAAATATATACAGCGAACGGTAATATGAGGAAAATTATATTACCAGTGTTGATACATACGAGCGTGTAATTGAAGGTAAACATGTTGCGGTCTGTATTTTCAAAAATTAACGAAGGGTTGAAGGTCGTAATGTACAGGGTTTGACTTAACATCAACCATCAACGAGCTAGGAAAAAAAACCGGTGTTCCAGTTCGCACATGCATAATAAATAAAGTTACGCACATTCTCTTATAATGTTATCCTATTTCATTTTAAACATCGGGTGTGCCCGCGTAGCTGATAAATATAATACACGGCCCTTACCCTCGTGCGGTTTTCGTATATGTCATGCGATTTTGTAGAGTGACTGTTGGGTCTCTATATAGTTCAATTCACGCCAATATTACCGAAAAATCGTCAAAACAATCATCACGCGCGTTCTTCAAACCCTGTATTACGACTGGCGACAACGCTTTGTCTTAATTTTGAATTTTTAGAGGGTAATTACGTAATCCAGATAATGGCGCTTTCTTCGACTGGATTTGGTCATATGTGGACTGATGACTATGTCTGTGTCCGAAACAAAAATCCTTTGTTACACGCAAACAAGCGTACATTTCTCTGTATTTTTTTGTATTAGAAAAGTCGTTCGGAAACACCATAATTATTTTGCTTTCGGTTTTTACGAAATTTAGTGGTGGTTCTGCATGCTTCTGCACAAAGGCTTAGATGGGGGGAAGTTCGAAAAGCTCTGAGAGCCATGCGTAGGGTGGATGCTTGAATAGTATCGAGGAGTTTGATTCTGGACTTACTACATTGACTGTAGATTGTGTGATATCTTTACCGCTTCAGCTGACTCGTGCAACATTCTTTCTGTCTCCTTTCCTCTCGCACTCTCATGCAAAAAGACTATGAGTTTTCATATTTTTATCTGATGCATTTAGATCATTCTTTGTAAATCATCCCAACAGCCCACTTGTCCATATTTCTTATTGATATTTACTTACTCTTATTTTATTGAAGAAACACTATTTGCCCTGCTGGGGAAGGGAAGGGGAATACCTTTAGGAAACGTCCGCATCCGACTTGTATGACGCTACCTTACGTAGGAACCTGGAAAAATTTTGAGTTTCGATCCTTTATAGAGAAAGGACTTGAAACAATTTAGAGCCATAAACATCCATAGAGAAGGGCTTACAGACAGATTTATGATGAAGCCTCAAACTAAATTCCTCCTCTAGGTATAAAACCTAGACCACTTGTTAAAACCAAAATTTGCGGGACCTTCCCCCTCAATGGAACCAGTCTCTTGTCAAAAATTACGAATCATGATATCGAAGACGATGACTGCGGAGGATCCACAACATCTCATCTTTGTCCGTAGTAAATAAATCAAAATACATTACCCCGAAGTTTGATTTCAGAAACAATGCTCTGTAATTGATTAGCTTTGGATATTCATTCCAGTCGACGAATTGAGATGGGAAGAGATCCACTGTGTCACGTTTGCGGAGACAAAGCCTCTGGTAAACACTATGGAGTTCCTAGTTGTGATGGGTGTAGAGGTTTCTTCAAACGAAGTATTCGAAGGTATTCTCGAACAAAACCAAAATTCATTTAAATCGTCAAGTATTTCTTACTTGATTTTTTTTTTTGTTCTTCAAGGAATCTAGAGTACTCGTGTAAAGAAGGAGGAAATTGCCTCATTGATGTAACTAGGCGGAATCAATGTCAAGCATGTCGATTTGCCAAATGTTTACGCGTCAATATGAAAAAAGAAGGTGAGAATGGTATACCTTTCGGCTTTTTTGAAAAATATTTATTGTTACGAAGAAAAAAGCAACTTGCAATAAATGAAGTAGAATTCAAACGCACCTTGGTGAGAGGTCTTAAGGAATCAGCCCACCTCAGCCTAAAATTAGTCTCGTCTCAAAACTCGAAGCGCTTTTCCTCTACATATTTTGTTTTGGAAAAAATCCATTCAGTCACGGTCGACTTTCAGTTAAGAAAGGTGAATGAAAACAAGGCAATTACCGACGCTCTTTTTGAGCTGGCTCAGCCTCACTATCAAGTAACTTTCTGTCCAAGAGCTTTTTCAAAGAAACGGTGGTGCACTGGTATAAAGTAATGAATGCCTCTGAAAAAAAAAAATCGTAGACCGATATTATAAACACAGGCGCGGATCCAGAACATCATTATGGGGGGAGAGGGGGAACTCACGCCGGCGATTCCGCGCGAAGAATTTTTTGCCCCTCCTGCCCTCGAGAGACTTTTCCCAACCCTCTGAATTTAGGAATTTGAAGGGGAGAAATTTCTGCGCCTGTAATCATAGACATTTAGTCGGCCGAAAACTTAAAAGATAAAAAGTCATATTTTTTTCCTAATCCATTTTTCAATGCAAGATGCCAGTCATTCTGTAGAAACATCCCAGCAGGTCTGGAAAACTAATTGTGCCAAAATTCAACAACGTCCCCCCCCCCTCATTCTTTAGGACTAAGTCTACCTAATTTACTTCTGGAATATTTCAAGAAATACGTTTTTGGATTTCTTATTACAGCTGTGCAACATGAAAGAGCACCTCGAGTTGGTTTGTGCGCCGAAGAATTGCCCACCGTACCAGCGACAGCGGTGAAATGGGATCTAACTTTACTTCCACCAAACGGTGTCGTTTACTCGAACTTTATTCCGTACCAAACTCCGTACATAATCTCTCAAAATTGGACGCGTAAGTTCATTTTAAGATGCAATCACAATAGAAGGATTTAAAATTCAACAATTAAATTAGGAATTTTCAGTTTGTTTTAAATAGTTTTCTACAAACAGGAAAGCAATTTCCATGCCAGACTCCGATCCTCTACCAAAGTCCTTATTCCAATTACTTTTGGACTTCCTTCATCCAACTTTTAGACGCCATATGCTTAAACTCACTGAATGTTCTTAAATATCTATCCCACCGTCGCGCTAGCTGATGCAGTCGCAAGCTCTTCCTTCAGCTGTACCATTCTCTGATCCACAATCAACTGGACTCCGAGTTCCTAGGCTACCAAATCCTCCCTGAAATAAATAGTTGCATTACAACTTGCTCACTACGATTAGCCTTTGGTTCTTGCACACCAGCCCTACGTTCAGCCAATACGTTGAGGCCGATATTCCTCATCATCTACAATTCGGCTTATTACGTTTACAACCAACTTTCTTGCGTCTACGGCCTAGTTCTTTCAACTTTCCCCTCTGTTTCCAATACTCACTACTTACTTCTTTCACCCCATCTACACCGCCATCTCAAATTTCAATCATTCCTCCTATTTAGGGCCCGGCAAAATGATGTGAACAGTTGAACGAAAAACTCCGGGAGGACTCCACGACAATTTCGTGGAGTTCCCCGGTTGACTGTTCACATCATTTTGCCGGACCCTGTACACTAATCCATCCCTCCCCAAAGTATCGCGACGCCTCATCTTCGCCTCAACCTGTCCAATTCATCGAAATCGCCCAAATTAATGTACATTGAACACATCAAAACCATTATTGCTCATGATTTTCCCTCCCACAATCTGTGCTCTACGAAGTGATCCAAATCAGTTTCCGAAACTGGCCATCCCTTCTTCATCGATGGAGAAATCTCGCTCTTCCATGCGAAAAACTTGGTCTCCATGTATTCTGTTGAGCTGTCTATCATCTATTAACACCAGTCTTTTCTCTCCCTTCCAGGTAAATTCCTTCACCTCTCCTTCCTTTAATGAAGCCATGCAAGACCCTTACTCTTCTGAGCCTGTCGATCAGCACATTCTGTCCCTCCTGCAAATCTTGACATCTTCTCAATCTTCAATTGCCATCCCTCTGGATTCCTAGGCATATCGACCTCTCAGAACGCGATACAAAGGAACTAGCAGCCAAGCAAGCCCTACTCTCCTCCTTAATCACTGATCCTTCCCCTACTCTGGCCTATGACATAAAATTTTACTATAGTTCTCTAATTATCTGACCATGGTACAACTTTTGGTCCTCTCAACATCACGATAAACTTCGTTCAGTTGAAAATTTCCGATCTCCTAATTCTCTTCAATTCGTTCTTAACGCCATGAAGGAATAGTAACATTTTGACTAAGAATTGGGCCGAGGTATGCCTGCCCAACCTACCTCTTCCTTTTCCTAGGATTATCCGCTGAACTCTCATGCCAATTCTGTCATGCTAAAGAATTATCAGTTTCCTATTCTTCACCTGTCCATACCTTTTAAACCTCAGAAATCATTTACCGATGTCCTCTCTAGCCTCCTCTGCCGCAACTCAGAATCTATTACTAGCACTCAACACTCCTTATCACATATCCATTTCATAACGCCCTGTGTAGTCGAGTGGCTGGTAAAAATAAATTCCATTTCATGCCCGTAAGAGTAGAATTTCTAAAGCCGTACTATAATATTAGCCTATAATTATTCCTCCGTTGAAGGAAGATTAACTTATTTTGTTGCGAGTCAATGCTACCCCTTGAAATCTCATGATATACTTTATTTCTTACTAAAACTCGTACAAAGACTAGTTTCATTTTTTTTCTTCAAATTATAAAATTTAAGAAGAATATTGAACATGTATTTAAACTTTTCAGAACTCCGAACAAAAAATACGTATTTTGATCAAGATTTCTGGCTGAGTTGAAAATCACAAATTGAAATCAAGTCTTTCTCTGATTCAGTTTTTTTTAGAAAATATCACTAAATCGTTCTTCATCTACAATGCTTCATTCTTGAGCAAGATGACTAATTTTGGTTTCTCTATTCATCTAGGTATCCCCAGTCCTAGAACTCTTCATACCCTTCATTTGAATCATATGTCTTCAGAAGGCTGTAATCATGCGAATGAACATGAAATGCAAAGCAAAACTCACGGTGAGTTGATGAAGCGTGGGTAATAAACTAAGAGTATGACAGCAGATTATTCGTCCAGTCCATAGTCGAATGAAAGATATTTGTTTAACCAGCTAATAACTCTTTTATTTTAGTTTCAGAAAAAAATACGGCGCACTTCCCATTTTCTGTCAACCATATACTATCGAAAGATAAAGACGAAAATGCGTCAAAGTTATTATTTTGTACGATTGAGTGGGCCAGAAATCTTCCTTCATTTGCGCAGGTATTGTTGATATTTACCAATCTAGATCATGAGTATAATTTGAATTGTATTTATTCATTGATTGATTCCAGTTGACCAAGAGCGACCGGGAAATGTTGTTGTCCGAAACATGGAATGAGCTATTCATACTTCACGCTATTCAGCGTTCATTTTCTATCAGTGAAAGTAAGACGATTCTGCCCGCGACCCATCCCTCATTTGCAATATTTCATACTTTGAATTTATAGGTTTATTCAGCGAAGGGACTAGTCCTTTTCACAAGAACAAATTACAAGAATTTCGAAGAAAATTGAAAGATCTGATGGTCCGTTTTCATTTGCTTCAGGTTGACGACACCGAGTTTATTTGTTTCAAAGCTTTAACATTATTTAAGGCAGGTGTGTAAATACGTTCTATGATTTTCAATCAATACGAGACGAGGACGAAATCAATGTTAGGATTTCCTCCTCGCACATTCCTGAAGAAGATTGGTTTCTCACGAGTTGAATCCATTTAGTACAAACTTATAAACACAGCACGTTTTGTTTTACAGAAACCTCAAATTTGCAAGATCAGACTCACGTGGAAATTCTACAAGATCAAACATTAATGATGCTTTTCGAGCACAGCAGAGTCAAACACAATTTACGTTTCGGAAAACTGTTGCTGCTTCTGAAATCAGTCGGGTGCTTCAAGAGTCGAACGACGGAAAAGGTTTTTTTCGAGAGATTTCTGAGACACGGCGTCAACCTAGCGCAGAACTTGATCTCCGAAATGCTCGACTAAAGAGCCTTGAAGTAATAAATCGTCGTACCGTTGACTCGAAGTAGCACGGAAAATAAATTTAATGACTTCTTTCATTTTCTTATACGATAAAACAGGACGAATAAAATTACAATTAAAAATAATAATGAATAAATAAAAAAAAAAAAACAAAGACAAAATGAATACTGTACTCTAAAAAATCTCCAATTATACGTATTTTTTAAAATTCAATTTGATTCTTGCGTATACGAGGCATCGTTCTGAAGACAAAAATATGATCTTCGAAAATTATAGAGAAACAAAAAAAAAGATGTTCCTAATAGCTACGAACTTCTTGGTTAACGAGTTAGGATAGGAATTAAAAGTGGATACCGAACTTGTGGATAAGTAGAAAATTTAAGCCGGTACCGTAATTAATGTGTTGATCATTCTGTAAACAAAAAAGAAAAAAGAATTTGATTATTTTCAGAATACTCGAGACCGGTTTGATAAGATTTATCTTAATAAATTCGAGTTCACGTTGAGTTCAAGGGCCTTACTTCCGCTCGTTAAAATATCATTCACTTACCCGTATAAGTAGTAGAAAAATGTGATTAAATAAAAGGCTAATTTGATCCAACCCTCCATCTGACACTTCGCTAAAACATCCGCATTCATTATACACGTCGGATCGTACAGGCCGCAATTGGACATCGTTGGTCTGTTTTTGTACCTGATTTAAAAAATTGTAATAGTGAAATAATCAAAACTTTTCCGGAGTAGAGAAGTATGAAGGCACTAAAAATAATCTTGACGAATAAAATTAAATAGGTTTTTATCATTTCATCAACTTTCAACAAAATGTTTCAAGAAACCTACAGAAATAAGAGCCAGGGCAACAATTCACGGTCTTCTACAAAACATGAATTCTACAAAGATTATGAAGTTACTACATAGACTTGCGTTTCAAATTTTTTCAAGTGCCGAGATTCTAACCATCAGCAAACTCCTTCTCAAGGCAGTTGTCGCAATAATTTTCGGAAACCTCCACGCACGTCTTTTTCAAATACATCGTACATTATGATTTCAGAACGATTTTATTTCCATCCTGACCAAGAAAAATGAGTGGTACAAATATTCCCTTCTAGAGTAATTTATAGTTCACTAACCTGTTAATGTGATATGCGATCAACGGTATATTGATAATTAGTGCGAACCATTGTCCAGAAACTAAGAATAGGAAGTTGAAAAACATATGAAGAACATACTCGGGTAACACAAGCTGAAACAAAAATGCGATGTATTATGAACCTCGTATTTTCCAAACACTAGGACGTTAGTTCAAAAAGTACACTCACAGGATTAAGACTATTACATTGATCGATAGGATTCTTGAAGTCAGTTTTGAGCTCGTCGAACGCGACAACCTGTAATAGTAGCAAATGAAATCAAAGGGCGGCTCTTACCTTCCACACAAACGAAATGCTGAGCAGCTTAATATCATACTAGCTGACTGAATCAAAGTACACAATAAACTTACGTGAAAAATGGCGAAGAATATAAGAAAAGCATCAATGACCAAGGCCATAACGTAAGAAAAAACTGCAAAGCTGAAACCCATTTTTGTATTTGATCTTCTTCAACGAATCAACCGCTACGAAACGTCTACAGACTTTCTAGACTGTAACAAGTTCCTACATATTTGAGTGAAACAATTTCTTTAAAATTAGTTCGATAATTATTTGTTCTTTGTAAATTAGTTACACTCAGACCATTAGTAAGACGAAAAAGTTGATTTACTTCAATAGTATTTACTGATTGAGAATTGTGACCGAAGTTCTTTTTGCGGAAAAACAAAAACTGTTTTTAGGTTTTCAACAAGAGTAAATGAAGATGACGTCATGGATGAATTACTCAACGTTGATTGGCCAACCCTTATCACAAATGTTGCAAGTCAAAAAACAACAGAATTTTGTTTTTACCGCCAGTTGTTGTTGATTGTGGTGAATTGTCCAGATCGCGGTTTTTGTCTTCAGAGGCGGTAGCTGAAACTGGTCAATTTTGTGGATTCTGACGCTCCGATTCAGAAATACCAAAGGAATTAGTTGATATTTCTCACCTTAAAATCCGTAAGTTCTTTCTTTTTCATCCTTTAAGGTAAGAAGAAGTCGCCGTGCATTATCGTAATGTTTATTAATTTCAGAATATGAGCAGTCCGCGAAGATCGGAACGTTCGTCTTCACAGTCGAGCGTTCCTACGCCTCGATCGACGAGACAGTCCAGCCGAGGAACACCTTCCAGCAGTATCGGCACACCATCATCTCGAAGGAGATTAGCCGGTACTTCGGATAGAGATGTTATCCCACCTTCTGAAAACGAGATTACTTCCCGACAATCTCAGGCAGCGAGTAGCCCCTTTCATGGAGGTGAAAATTTGTGAGACTTCTTGGTTTAAAGAAAAACTATCTTGTCTATTCAAGTTCGAATATTGTATTTTAGGTGGTCTTAGCGAAATAGATCTAAGTTCGCCCATAAACTACGGCACCCCGAGCTCCGTAGGGTCAATGAGATCGCAGCGCTCAGGTATTCGAGGAACTCCGAAGAGACTGCGTTTCGATATTGGTCCAGAGAAACGTTTACGAACTTTGAGCCTGGATCCGAATGTAAGAAGAAAACACCGCGTTCGTTATCACAAACTTTTCGTATATTAGATTACGCAAGAATGTTTCTAGGTGCCTAACGAAGAAGGTATTCGTAGTCAAGTATCAGAACTAGATACCGGACCGGAATTAGTCATTTGGGGTACAAATGTAGTCGTGAGTAAATGTAAACAAAAATTCAAACGATTTATTGAAGAGTATATCGACGAAACTCCTGCTGATGACGAAGTTACCGATGAAATCGACAGAACTTCGCCTCTGTACCTCCAAAAATTGCAAGAAGTTAGTTTTCGTAGAATTACAAGCTCCGAGGGTTTTCAAGCAATAATAAAAACCAATTTTCTAGGTTAAAATTCTGGAAGAACCGTTTTTGAATTTGAATTGTGGTCATTTAGAAGCCTTCGATCCTGAATTGTATCATCAGCTCCTACAATATCCACAAGAAGTGATTCCCACTTTAGATATGGCTGTGAACGAAATGTTTTTTGAAAAGTATCCAGCCGCTGTTCTCGAACACCAGATACAAGTTCGTCCGTTCAATTCGCGGAAAACAAAGAGTATGCGATGTCTGAACCCAGATGGTAGGCCAGCTTTTCAAGTCCAACGTTTCTTTTCTTTGTACTCGTTTTAAACTGGTGCTCGTTTCACAGATATCGATCAATTGATCACTGTTAATGGTATGGTAATCAGAACGAGTAATTTGATTCCGGAGATCAGAGAAGCATTCTTTGTATGCGTAAATTGTGGTTACTCAACAAGCGTCGCCATCGAGAAAGGTAACATCGCTGAGCCGACTCTATGTACAAGCTGTTCAACGAAGCATTGTTTCACGTTGATGCACAATCGCTCGCAATACACCGATAAGCAGATCATCAAGCTTCAAGAAGCCCCAGGTAAATTTCGAATGACTATATCCAGTTGAGGGATACGAAAATTTTTTTAATGTCGAGTTTTCATTCTTAGATGATATCCCAGCTGGTCAAACCCCCCACACAATTTCTTTGTTGTGTTATAATGATATGGTCGACACAGTACAATCAGGTACCAGAGTGACTGTAACCGGTGTTTTCAGAGCAGTTCCAATTCAAATGAACCCTCGTATGAGTAATATTATGTCGGTGTATAGAACATATATCGATGTAGTTCATTTTCGCAAATTGGACATTAATCGGTTGCATATGATGGAGGATGGGTAAGTCGATAGAAAAATTTGTCGAACGAGTCTTAGACTTGAGTACGTTCTAGCCTTTGTGATTTCATCTCAATAGAAAACAACACAAGTTCAGTGCTGAAAGGATAGATTTACTGAGGTTTATTTCAACCAGAGATGATGTTTACGAACGTTTAGCGAATGCTATAGCTCCATCAATTTTTGGAAATATAGACGTTAAAAAAGGTATTCTTTTGCAACTGTTCGGTGGTACAAGAAAAAAGAAAGAAGAAAAAGGAACCGGAAAGTTGAGAAGGTATGTTTTGATCGCGATATTTTGTCATTCTCTTAGGAACCTACATACTTTGAAAAAACTACATTTCGAATTATTTTGAAACAGATCAGAATTGAATATTCTTTTGTGCGGTGATCCGGGTACGAGTAAGTCGCAGTTGCTATCGTATGTGTACAATTTGGTTCCTCGTAGTCAGTACACCAGTGGTAAAGGATCGTCTGCTGTTGGGCTAACCGCTTATGTAACCAAAGACCCTGAAACTCGGCAACTTGTCTTACAAACGTGAGTGAATATCAAATCATTGGAGCTCTCCATTGAAAGTTTTTGATAAATTGTGTGTTTTAATCTTAGGGGAGCGCTTGTTCTGGCCGATAATGGTATTTGCTGTATAGATGAATTTGACAAAATGGATGATTCGACTAGAAGCGTGCTCCATGAAGTAAGACACCTTTTTTTTTTGTAAAAAATATCCTATTTCTTGTGTACAAAACAGTGAGGTTTGCTACAGGTAATGGAACAACAATCATTAAGCATTGCAAAAGCCGGTATTATTTGTCAGTTGAATGCACGAACTTCGATTTTAGCAGCGGCAAATCCTTGCGAATCTGAGTGGAATAGGAAGAAGACGATTATTGAAAATATTTTATTGCCACATTCATTATTGTCGAGGTAAGCACTCATATTTTTCGAAAAAAGTTACTCGATGAGGGTAGCATACCCCCGGATTCACTTCTATTTTTCTTTTCAAAAATGTAAAGTTTCTTGATGCTAGCTGATGCAGTAAGAATCGAATGAAGGAATATTTTATGTTTTCAAACATTTTTGTTGATGCTTCTCCTCTTACGGCATAGGTTTGATTTAATTTTCCTGATGTTGGATCCTGGAGAAGAATCTTACGATGCAAGACTTGGTCATCATTTAGTATCGCTGTACTTTATGGGAAAACAACGTGACGAAGAAGATTATATGGTAAAAGCTGGTTTTCGTAGTACAGTACCTTTCTTTTTTTTTAAATTATTCTAACTGCTGAAATTTTCTCAGGAAATGGATATCCTTAAAGATTACTTGGCGTTTGCAAAGGAAAATATTCATCCAAAATTGACAGAAGAAGCGTCCCGAGAGCTCATAACATCCTACGTGCAGATGCGCGAAATTGGAAATCATCGTGGTCAAATAACCGCCTATCCAAGACAATTAGAATCTTTGATCAGAATGGCCGAGGCGCACGCAAGAATGCGTCTCAGCGATGATGTCGAAGTAAAAGACGTAAAAGAAGCTTACAGGTGGGTCAAGATTACGACAAAATGAAAGTAGGCTTGAAATTGTTGCCCCTAATTTTTTTTCTCTCGCAGATTATACAAAGAAGCGTTGAAACAATCGGCTACAGATCCTACTACAGGAGTAATAGACGTGAATATATTAGCAACCGGACAGAGTTATTCTTTCCAACAAGAAGTAAAAGCTATGGTAGCGATTTTGAAAAATATTATTTCGCAAAAAGATAAGAAGAAAGATTTGAATTATCAACAATTATTCATGGAATTGAAAGATACTGCTCAAAAGGTAAATTCTTCTACATTCACTAATGTTGTAACTTTAGCAAAAAGTTCGTTATTTTCATTTGAAAAAATTTCTTGGCTATCCAACCTCAATTTCAGTGCAAGTTTTCTCCAACTTCCTTGTTCCTTCTTACACTTCATTTCTTTATTCAATTCAATGTTGCGAACATTTCATCCATTTCTGGTTGTAACCCCTTCCATCTCGTGGTCTTCATAATCATGATGTGATTGAAGTATTTGTGAAAAGAAATATATAACCGTACTTGCTATCGCAGTCTTCTATCTGGGAGGGGAAGGGAAACTTACTTTTGTAGTAAAAAAAAGATTGACGCATATTCGTAGTATAAGTCGAGAGAAAAAAGTACTTCGTTTGCTGAAAACCGGATTTTTCTCTCGTCATCAATCCTTTTGCTAAACCATCCTTCTCTTATTTTGAGGAAATTTGTCCTGATCCTCATTCTCCCGAATGTCATTTTTAGATAAGCTATTGACACACTGATAAGACCTTCTCTTTATTTGTTTCTCAGCCGATCGAGTATAATGTATTCGAGAAATGTTTGCGAGCACTACACGAAGAACATAAAATAATTTATAATATTTCAAAAGGACCAATCAAGTTGATTTAATCACTCTCGTCGTGAATTTTTCAGTTGCCAACATCATCGATTACTCAGTCAAAAATGAGACGGATAGATTTTAATAAAAACTTATTTTATTGTTTCCTTAATTATTTATTCAATGATTAAATTATAATCTTATATTTTAATTCTCCTTATTTTTATTGTATGGCGCATTACGTAAATTACCTGATTTGCCGCGGATTCCCAAAGAACCTGCAATACGATATTCAATGATATTAGTTCCTGAATTTCGTTTTCTTTCAATATTCTAGAAAACCCATGTATTGAAGAAATTATATTACCTCGCGGAGTGTTTCGACCACGCTGACCCATACCTCCACGACCAGACCTGTTATCACCTCGAGCTTTGTTCTTTTGCTGAATATCATCTTTCATCATATCAATGACTTCGTCGGGTATTCTTATATATTTGATTGTAATGCCTCTGATATAGCATTCTGGCATGCGCCAAAATTTATCTCCGTCCTGGTCGAGATGATGAAAAAGTTAGGTCAAGTGAAGTTTTACGAGAAAAAAATTCAATTAAATCATATTAAACGTACTCTTGAAGTGCAAATGACTTCACGTAAATTTATGTTCATCCAACTATCACAGCATACCAAGTGTCCGTTGTAAGTTTCACCGTTTTTTAACTCAACCAACTGGAAGCATCCATAAAAATATTAATTCAACTACAATATCGGTACAGGAGGTGTGAGCTATAGGTTTTTCATAAGAATTTTTAAAACTCTGAGTGCATACAACAGTTGAAGGTGGATAAAATCGTTTCGACAAAAACTATAATCATTCGCAAACGATGATTTGTATCTCAAATCGATGATAACTACAGTAGAAATGTTGAAAGGGGGTAAGTTCCCAGATAAGAAGACAAATGTTATTTTTAAAATTTTGAATTGGTTGTGAAGCAATGAAGATTTGGAAGAATGGGCGTTGGTTCGTCTTTCTAGACATCAACAACTCATGGAGAGATGGTTGAGAATTCGAAAAGTCCACCTGATTAGATGAAAACGATAGTTCAAAGTTGCGATCGACGTTAGTGTACAGTCATTCTCGAAAGCTGACGGGATGAAGAGAGAACTTTCAAATTACGTTATTTCGCAACCTTCACGATTCATGATTACGATTATTAGATCGTTATTATCCGCGCAATCGAAATAGAGCTTTCCACCGACTCTGATTCTCCGGCAAAATCGACTCAATGTTTTGAATAGAAACTTACCATCGGATGGTTTTGCGCCGTCTTCAGTAATGATAATGGTAACTGAAAATTGAATAACAAAGCAATTAAACTTTACCATGTGAAGCAAAGATATCGGCGTCACAGGTTACACCGGGTATGTCATGAAACTTCGAGAACAGTGACGATATGCAAGTTTAAGCTCACACTTACCATGATTATAATTATTGTAAGTTTTTACAGATACAATTATTCTCCACTATCAGCCAATAAAGGACCATAAATAGTTGGAGGAGACTTTATATTATAGATATCAAGAATGAATTCGGGAACAATTGAACTAATTATTAGTCGGTGCGCCTGCGGTAATCAGTTAATCAGAATAATATTACTGTCCAAACAAACAACAAACCGAAATCGACAGGCAGACTGACAGCCGCAGCTAAACTTGATTCACTTTTTCTCCACAACAAAGCGTTACAGCGTTATAATCGAAAAAATAATATAAACGAATCTAAGCTTTTGATTGGCGGAAGTCTTTGCGAGTCCCTCCCTCACCGCCGAAAAGTTGATCGATGGGTTGAGACGCGCGACACACCGTTTTATCTCCGCGGTTATCTGTTTTCATTAAAGTTTTGGAAGACTGGACCTATAAAATCACAAAAATATTCTTTCGTTATGGCTGAAATTAAATTGTTCAAGAATATCAATAATGAATAATAGAGACCGCACATAGGTTCAGTTGATTCTGGATTCAAGTACGGCAATCTAATCTATGATTATGGATCAATTTCTTTTCCCAGTCCAACGTATTAATCATTAGATTTTTGCCTTGACCACTCAGCTATCATGGTTGACGTTGAAAGCAGAACTACCAGTCAAATTGAGGAAATAACTATCGACGATGACGATTGTCAAGTAATCAGCAAGCCAAAGAAATTGAAGCTTCAAAATGTTACGTTACCGAATGGCGCTAATTCTTCAACTTCCAGTGCTGCAGAACCAAAAAAGAGGTCTGTGTTTAGATTAATTTGTGAAGAATGTTAGTCTTGAAAGTGTATTTCAGTGCTCTCTAAAAATTGAAATTTCCGTTTTTTAGTAGCGAAAAATACCAGTGCCCTCTTTGCCCGAAAGAGTTCGTCTACAAATCCGGACGTTATAACCATATCAAGATACATCATAAAGTGAAGCTAGAATTTGGCAATGTACACTGTTTAGAAAATGGATGTGCATTTTCTTGTACCTATACGACAGTTCTACAGCGGCACTTGACCTCGGTTCACAATATCCCTATGAACTATTTGAACTTGGAGTTTGAAAACTACGCCGGTAAATTGATGATTTATTTTTGAGCGACCCATCAATGGTTGAATTTTTATTTTGCTCTGATCGGTCAATTGATTTTCAGCTTTTGAGAAATGGAAACACGATTTCGAAACCGGTGAAGTTTGTCGATTTGTGAAGAGGAGCGGGTCACGTGTTCACGAAACTGGTAAAACGATGTACCTATACTGCAACCGTAGTGGTACATTCGTTAGTCATAGTAAAGGAAGACGAGTCAAGAAGATAGGATCATCCAAGATTAGCGCTCATTGCACCGCGTTGATAAAGTATTTCGAAGAAAGTTCCGGTTGTGTAAAGGCGACTGTCTGTTCGACACATTACGGCCACGACAAAGATCATCGCTTTTTACGTCTGACCAAGAACCAAAAACAGCAAATTGCCGATCGTATGAAATCGGGTATGTCACGTGAGTTAGTTCTCGATTCTCTCAACTCGACGTTTGTCAACAAGCTAGATCGTATTCACGAATTATCTAAAAAAGATCTAAACAATATTCAACTGTCGTACAAAATACCGCGAGTGGCTGAACGTCGTAAATCACAGTCTGCCACAAGTACTACAACCGTGGACTTGATCTCAGATGATTGGTTCTCAGAAATCGATGCCATCATTGACTCTCCCGTTCTTCATTACAAAGATCTTGGTACAGAGGAAGGAACGTTGTCGAGTAAGGATAAATGCCTAATCATGATGACGAAAGGCCAAAAAGATCTGTTCTTAAAATTTTGTAACAATAGTGTTTTGTACGTTACCACATTGAAATTATCCTCACTCATTTCCCTATTTCTCACCGTTGTCTTCGTTTTAGACGATTTCTATGAAACGTCTCCAGTCTGTTTTATGGTTAGTACTAATACGCGATTAGATATGATGAAAATGTTATTCGATAAAATCCTCTTGACCATTGGACCAGTCGTTTTGCGTGCTCTTGCCACTGATGACAATGAAACCGTGATCCAGGCTTGGTGTGAAGTAATGGGGCCCATGAAAAATTGTATACTTGCAAATCGTCACATCGATGCTGAATGGAGACATAATTTAACGATGGTAGAAGACGAGGCTTCTCAGGGTGAGATCTATGACAAATTGTACGATTTCATCGAAAATGCCGACGGTACAAAAGAGAAGATGGTCGAATTGATTAATGAACTGAAAGGCTCGATCGTGTCTTCTTCTTTCGCCCAATATTTAGAAAAAAATTATTTGGAAAATATCGAATTATGGTCGACTCACTACTTGAAATTAAATTATGGTCTACGCGAGCCGATCGATCTCGAATTGTCGTACAATAAGATCTCAACATTATGTGACATATGTTCCAAATATAATAAACGTGTAAACCACTGCGCCAAAGGTTTGATTAAATTACTGTTAGAATTCCAGTCCAACCGTAATCGTAAAGTAGCCGAAAGTATGGTTGAGATTAATAGCGCTCACGAGCAGAGTTTGGCCTGCAGCGTTGAAAATGTATTTCCATTAAGGAATGGTGTCTGGAAAGTCAAGTCGGACTGTGATAATACTGAGAAAATGTACGAAGTCAACGAGGCTACCTGTAATTTTGACGATTGCGTTCTTACTTGCGTTCATTGTGAGACTTGTGTTCATTCCTATTATTGCGCCTGTGATAATTACTTTGATGGAAAAACGTGTGTTCACGTTCACCTTGTTGGTACGATGGTGAAAAAATGTAGAGACAATTTTGCGAGTAATGATATTAGTAATGAATTCCATCAGTTAGGAACGTTCGCTGACCCTTTGGTGATCGATCAGGACGTCGAGCCGTTGCAAGATACGAATCCGGAAATAAGGTCCAAGAAATTGGAAACTTTGAAAGTATTAAGAAACATAGGGTCGATATTACTTGCTGAGAAGGATGAAAAACGACTGGATAATTTAGGTTCTTTGATTAAGGATGTACAGAATAACGTGAATATGTTGATCAACTATAGCCATCATGCGCAAAAAATAGTGTTTAGCAAAACTGCTAAGCCAGTGAAAAAGAATACCAAAACTATTGTGAAGAAGAAGGTAAATTCGCGATTAAAAAAGGCTGATAAATAGATCTACTGTTGAAGTATTTATAATATTATAATTGTGATTTTATAAGTGTTATTTTAACGAGGCGCCTAGCCCCGAAGATTTTGTGTACAATATTTTATCATGTAATTTCGACTGTTTTTTAATTATTTTTGAAATTCATTAATTCTAGTCATTGACGATTACATCGATTCGTAATTAATTTCCGATTTGATTTTTATTTGGTGATGATGAGATCAACGAAGAAAAATTATAACAAAAAAATAACATATATTTGTATAGAGAGGCATCGTAAAGTCGTACATCTAAAACCGTTAAATTGAAAAATAATTTACACGAGGTATAATATTAAATAGAAACAAAACAAAACTTAAAAATACAAACATAATACTTGTGGTCGTTTTCATAATAACAAACGAAACGTAGAGGAAGGAAAATTTGATTTTTTTTTTATTCTTTTCTCTGAATGAATGTATTTCTCGAAATAATTACTTTCCTCAAAACAACAACAAAAAAAAAAGTAATACATGTATAAAATCGTTCGTTGGAATAGTAATAATAATAAGTGATAATAATAAAAAAAGTTTTAGATTTAAAAAAACGTTATGGTAATTAACGCTTAATATGTTTTCAATATTTTCAGAGTGAGCTATAAATCTCATCCTCGAAAGAAAAGTTTGGAGTAGAGAACTCCGCAACGTAGAAAAAAATTAACTAAAAAAGAAAGAAATTGTAAATGATGAATAAGAAAAAAAAAAAAAGATATTGTGCACTTTACAGTAACTCTCTGCGACTGTAAAAGTGGTAGTGCACTAGGTGCGGTACAACAAAGAAGTGCGATATAATTTAAAATTTTTCTTCAACTTCTCAACTCCAAATCGAACTTGTTGAATTTCGTTATGACACAATTATACCCGTGTCTCGCGTCTGTTCGCTACGATGTTAATAATTTAAAAAATACGATCGCTAATGATATATTTACGAATATTACTAACATTAATAATTGTTGTCTCGAGAACCATTCCTGAAAAGAAAAAGGAAGGAGAGTCTTTAAAAATTTGTTTACGAACTACTATAAAGAACAGTTTGTTTGTGAACTTACCTTAACTTGAGGACTAACAAGATATAAGAGAGGGTTAGCTCGTAGTCTTTCATTCTCTTCTTGAATTCGTCGAACTTCTTCTCGCCGAGCGGAACTCAGCACCGATACTTCTTCGCGAGAAATGCCAGTGGTAGCTTGCGGTAAACCTTGAAAATCTGGCATGCTCTTCTTTCGTTGTATCTGCGTGGCGAGTGGTACATTCTAGTGAGAGAAAAAGAAAATACGATAGTCTTCACGAACGTCAATATAACGGCGCTTATCAAGATTGGCACATAATTCAAGAATTATACGGAAAATATTAAGTAAGGAGAAGCCTATCATTTGCTGTTTTTACCCTAGTTCAAACTTTAGAATTACCTACAAATTAAGCTCTAGTGATTGAATTCGGTGGATCTATACGTTCTCGTTTTAACAGGGAACCCGTTTTATCGGAGGGGGGCTCCTGGAAAAAATGTCCGCCGTCCGGGAAGCAACATGACCTTGGGGCTTGGAAATTTTTCCAAGTCCCCTCCTATCACCTATAGCTTGAACGTCGAAATTTTTTCGAGTTCTCCTGTTATCACCTATAGCTCGAAGGCTCAATTTTATGAACAAAGATCAGTAGAAAGGTATTTATAATTGAGATTCTTTTCCCTTGATTCACTCAATGTTACGGAAGACTGTGAAATCTGCCCATATCGGCCAGGTAAAAAAAGGAAGGATTTATTGGCGTAGCCAAAAATATAAAGATCATGTTTCATGTCTTTTCGCCAGTCGTCTTAAGCTCTTCATAGTTCAAAAATTTCCGATATTTCCAGCTTCTTGTTCTATTAATAGCCTACTTTAGAGTATTTTAGGTTGACTGCTTTCTGGGACTCCCTCGCGGCACTCGCTTGATGTAGTATAAGTCTACTTTGGAATATTTCAGGCTAATGAGCCTTCTTGGTCAAGTGTAAGTCTACTTCAGTATATTTCAGGCTGATGAGATTACTGGGCCTCACTCGCTCCGTTCGTTCGTCCCGCTTCCGAGTTTTTTCAGAATTATTTTTGATTTTATTTATATTTTATTTATTTATTATTTTTTTTTATTATTTTTTTTGAGAGAGGATGGTACTCGCAAATTTCTCAATAACCTCCCAGACATTTATTTTTATTTTCAATTTAATTTTATTTTACCTATTTTATTTAATTTTATCTTGATTTCATTCTATTTTATTTTATTTCATTTTTCATTTTATTTTTAATTTATTTTGAATTTCATTTTTTTAATTTTCCTTCATTTAATTTTTTTAATTTTATTTATTTTATTTTTGCTTTAGTTTTAATTTATTTTTAATTCATTTTTTTTTATTTTTTTATTCATTATTTATTATTTATTATAATTTTATTCTTATTTCATTTTTCTTTTATTATTTCTTTTTTCTTTTATTATTTCTTTTTTTTTCACCAAAATTCCTCCAAGTCCCAAAGAATTATTTTTGATTTTATTTATATTTTATTTTATTTTATTATTATTATCATTTTTTTGAGAGAGAGAGGATGGTACTCGCAAATTTCTCAATAACCTCCCAGACATTTATTTTTATTTTCAATTTTATTTTATTTTACCTATTTTATTTAATTCTATCTTGATTTCATTCTATTTTATTTTATTTCATTTTTCATTTTATTTTTAATTTATTTTGAATTTTATTTTTTTAATTTTTCTTCATTTTATTTTTTTTTTATTTCATTCATTTTATTTTTTTTTATTTTTAATTCATTTTTAATTCATTTTTTTTATTTTTTATTCATTATTTATTATTTATTTTAATTTTATTCTTATTTAATTTTTCTTTTATTATTTCTTTTTTTTCGCCAAAATTTCTCCAAGTCCCAAAGAATTATTTTTGATTTTATTTATATTTTATTTTATTTCATTTTTTTATTTTATTTTATTATTATTATTATTATTATTATTATTATTTTTTTTTTTTTGAGAGGATGGTACTCGCAAATTTCTCAATGACCTCCCAGACATTTATTTTCATTTTCAATTAAATTAAGTTTTATTTAATTTAATCTATTTTATTTTTATTCCATTTTATTTTATTTTATTTATTTTTATTTTATTTTATTTTTCTTCTTTTATTATTTCTTTTTTTTTTTTACCAAAATTCTACTAAGTCCCAAGGTCACAACCGGACGCCCGGACAATTTTCAAGAATTGAAGGATAGAGAAAAGACATGAAACATGTCAAAAGTATCTCTCATATTAGGAGTGATTTGAGTACTTTTCCCTAGAGAAAGACATCAGGAGTAAGACGAACCACCCTCGTATACTACAAAATAGTCTGAAGGAGGAAGAGTGGGCCTCAATGTCACTGATACTTACTTAGCCTATGACGTCATCAAGGTAGTTTTTATAGGGCTCTTCCATCACTGCATAATTATTACATATTGATATCCCTGATTCTTATCATAGAGGCAGTATAAATAATATTGCTCTGATGTGTAGAACTGATTGGCACAACAATATGAATCAGGGGAATTGATATGCAGTATGCATCGGTAGAAGAGCCTTATATGAGTTGAGGTCAATCTTTACAGTCTGTTCCAACTAACCTGTACAACATGCAATCCACTGTACACAAGTGAGTAAGTCGTTGTTGGACGTCGCGAAAGGGTTTGCCTGTGTACGTTCACACTGAAACATAGGGCTTTTCCAGTATTTCAAATTGCATATTTATTCTCCTAGGTGTTATCAAGTTGGTAGTGTTCTTAACATTGCTCTTTAGGCAAACTGCTTCAGAATGAAAATGAGTATGCAATCCAGCAACTCCCATAAGATCAATGTTGAAAACACCACCAACTTAATAACACCTAGGAGAATAAGTATGCAATCTGAAATACTGGAAAAGCCCTAAAGCTGTGCGTCGTCAACTTCTTCAACCAAACATGCGCGTGCGCTGCGTATTCAATGTGAAGCAACGTTTCCGCCCCTACATAATTTGTGTACACAGTACAGGTTAGTTGGAACAGACTTTAGCAAGGGCGCAGTGACGGTTTGAGATCATGAAGCCCTTGGTGGAGGGAGGGGGAGTTACAATTCAAGTCACTCCATTTATTTTTAGATCCCTTACGGTAGCATGTAATTATAATTTCCAAAACTATGGTAGCATCAGGGTAAAGGTCAAGGTTAATTAGGATCAAGGGCGTGAAGTCATTAGCACTACGAGTTAGGTTGTTAGAGTTTGGCTTAGGTTCCGAACGGTCGTTCGGACGCCAACTAGGAGCGGTAAGGTTCACCTAGGATATGAACCATTGTCAAAATGTGCGTAGGCATGTTTGATATTCATGGAGACTCGACAGATCCCCTAATGAAACTTATGGTATGAGGACGCGACGCTTGAAAATATCCCAAGTTCTAATTCTCCTTTAAATATCCTCTTCCTGGAGCTGAGGCTGATACCTTTCCCAAGAGCCGTTTTTCTCTCAGGATTAGACTATTTCAGTTCTACTTTTCTTAGCACGAAATCTCTGAAGGTACCACTCTCACTCGAATCTTACGGGTGGAGATCCGGACCATCTCATACTCACGTTTTATCTATCTACGAATCTCTAAGAGTTGTAATTAACTGTTTTTCCAAGTCCCACGCTCACTTTTTTTGTACCAGAATTTTTCAAGTTCTGTCCCTTAGTAGGTAAGGTACTCAAGATTGCTCCTCATTCAAAAATTACGAATGTGAGAGGAGGGAGGGAGTGAAATTTTTCGATGAGTTTACGACATCTATGTGCATTTTTCCGGACTCATATCCACGCCTTTCTTTCCCCTTGAGACTTGGAATTCAAAATTCTCTCAAATTTTCGATCTGTTATTTTCGCCAATCTCGAAGCGCGAAAAAAAAAATGTTTATTTTATAATCTAGATATCTAATTCTATCTGTTTTCATTCAATTAAATAATTTCTCCTCTCATCCAATTCGTTTGGAGCTCCCAGTCTATTATGATTCATCCCTAATATTGAGGCAGAACCAATTTTCCCCACGAAAGCTCTAAAAAAGTCAAGTTAATTTCAGGCGTACTATTTTTTTTTATCTGGTTAGTGCTTCGGTATGAAAGTATTTCGTATGAAGGCAGTGAATTTTAATAAACCGAATTATGTTACAAGCATTGTTATATTTTTCGACGTATTTTTAAGCAATGAATACCGTAGCTGTACCTCGGCGGGTAGAATCTCTATCCAACTCTCACTAGCTCTCCGGGCGATGAGCGCCGGACTGTATTCGTACAGCGTATTCTCGTCTTCGTCGTCTTCGCCGGCCCAGAACATCTTTGTACTTTCTTTTTCCTCCGTTTAAATCCTTTATGTTTACAAATTTGCGCGATAAGAAACATTCGCGAAACCACCGACCACCTCTACGCGACTGAACGACAAGAATTTAATGATGAAGATCTTCGCACGAAGCCGTGCACCAGCGTCTCACTCGTGTTCTACGCGCACCGCTGGCACCGCATCTCTCTTATTTATCTTCTCCTCTACTGCCCTTCATTCCGCTGACAAAAGTGTGCCAAAATTCAGATAGTCGTACGCCAAAATGACAAAAATATTCCTACGCTACATAAGAAAGGTTCAACCCCCGCCCGCCCTTACTCTTTCATAAGTCGTGATCCCTGTATTCTTATTAATATACACATTATTGTTTGGAAAAGAAAGATAGAAAAAGAAACGAACAATTAACCTTCGCTGTACATTATTATTATTATGCATAAAGTGGGTCGTTGCATGCGCTTCACACGTTAGTTGACCGTCTTGATTTCATCGCGATCCTCAAAATTGTACGCGTACCTATCGTTTCAAGCATAAAATTCTCGACAAATCGATGGAGAAAACTTTCCGATAGCTTCTCCTGTTTTCGACAACAGCTTTATTCGAGGGTTTGAATAGTTTTCTGAAGGGCGAAGTAGAATCACGTAGAGGTGACTCTTTAATCACGTTTCACTCTACAACGATAAGGTCTTTCCGAGAGACAATAGTCGACTCTTATAAAAGAAGCTTACTTGGTACGGAAAATTTTCAAAAAGATGCGAGTCCCTTAGACGGCTTCGCTAGAATACTTGAAAATTGACCTACCTTGTTATCTTTCTTCGTATTCGGAGCTATGTACAACGATTCTGTACGTTTCGGTTGGCCAACCGGTGAAGGAACTATATCCTGGCCGAGACTCCTCTTCCGCAGAATGAAATCTTCGAACGGAGGATGGTTGGTAGTAACGGTCGAAGGGACCCGGTTGAGAGGAATATTTAAACCAGCGTTCGTTAGCGAACCGTTGCCAGTGTTCGAGACAGGCGTTGGCGGCCGGAATACGGAACTGCTTCGACTCGACTCGGTCGGCAATTGTTGTTCGGTCGGAGGTTTCGTTCGGTCGACTGAGGGTTGTCTGGAACTCCCGCTTAATCGGCTTGCAGCTCTTGTATACCTATCGACACTGCTGTCTCTGCTTGGTGGTCGCGCGTAATGGTCGAAATGGTCGTTCATCGCCTGTTAAAAGAGTCAGAATTTGTATAAGTAGGTGGCCCAAGGAAGGCGATAGAGGGTTAGTGAGAATTCATTTTGTAGCTATGAATTTGGAAAGTTGAGAAACGTCCCTTCCCTCCCTTCCTCTCTAGCTTCTCTTTTGTGATTGTAGTCTTCCTCAAAGAGTTTGTGCTGTACTTTTCACTGATAACGCTTCGATTATTTTTTGAACAATCTCATGTCTGTTTTTCCCTTGTTTTTCGAGGCTCCGCATCACGTTTTATTTGTTTGGCTTTTATTAACGAGCCACGTGCTTTCTTCAAATTTATTTGAAACTTCTGCTGAATATTGTCTTCCTTCTCCTATGTTTGTCTCTTTACTTCATTCTTGTCATTTTGCCTCTCTCTCATTCTTATTTTGCGCTAATCCTTTCGACGCTGGACTTTTCTTTTGTCTCTCCATCTTCCCTTGTTCTTCCTCTTTCTCTTTTCTAGCTCTCAGTCGCTCTTGGCGGGACACGTGCTTCTTATAAACCCATACTGTGTTTTCATGTCATTCACTTTCTCTTTCGAGATTATGCTCCCCTTCGACCAAAACACACTTGAAGGGTACAGGGGAAAAAGAGGGAATGACTGGAGAAATGGCTTCTTTTGAGAGGAGCAAAGTATGCAATTGTCCAAATCATTTTTTTCTGGACATTCTCCTTCTCCCCCCCCCCACACCCTTTACTAGATCACATTTTTCTCAACGGGACCCTGTAAATGCCAATGTTAGTGTTTTACATTTCAATAATAAAGAAAATTCGTCTTCCTATATTTTGGTCTTCCTCACGTGAAGTAATAGATTTTTCTCCCAATTTATGCCTTAGACTTTAGTACGATACGACAGCGAGAGATTTGATCGGACTTCATCTAGTGTAGAAGATCAAATCTGCAGCTGATGGCTCCATCTGTACTTTTATGACGTCATTTGATACAGAAAACCCGGCATTCAAGAAAAGTGCAGCCATAAGCTGGGAACCCCTTATCGGGAACGGGCTGCGCTAGTATTGTACACAACCCAACAGATGTCAGTAAGACGCTGTAATGTGAGTTATAATTGGACTTCATCTTGTTTAGGATCCAGTCTGCTGCTGATGGCTACATTTGCATCATTTTTCTGTACTTTGATCACCAGAACTCAAATTCAAGTGCAACTTAATCCCAGGTGAACAAAAGAGAAATTAATATAAGTGACATGGTTGACAAGCCAATCGCCACTGGCTCAAGCTACAGCCACCACGTTGAAAACCAGAGTTTGAAAGTTTTTTGAAAGCCGAAAGTTGTATGCCAAAAGCCAAACAATTTCTGGAAGCTGAAAGCGAAATCCAACAGCTAAATTAAAGTTGAAAAGCCAAAAGCCAAAAGCGAAAGTTTTATTATGGTGCATCTTTTCATTTAGCTTTTCCAGTTGTGGCATAGCGTTTTATAATGAAGACAATGGAAAAAAAAAAAAAAAAAAAAAAAAAAAAAAAAAAAAAAAATCGGAGGCTGAAAGTCAAAAATTAGCAGCCAAACGATTTCTAGAAGCTGAAAGTGAGATCTGAAAGCTAAATTAAGCCACAAAAGTCAAAAGGGAAAAGCGCAAGTTTTATTTTGAAATCAAAAGCCAAAAGCAAGCCTGGGAAGCCAGTGATTTCTGGCTCCGGCTCCAGCTCCTGGCTCCAGTTTCTCAAAAAGCGGAGCGGAGCCAAAGGGCTGGATTTTTGCAGCGGAGCCGGAGCTAGCTGAAGCTTTTGATCTTCCGAGCGGAGCCTCAAGGAGGAAAAAAAATAAGCAAAGCTAATAATAATTTAGTAAATTATCAACAAGGGCTTGATTATCAACATTCAACCAACATTAAACTTTTTTTTTTCACTCGGTGTGGGCTTTCATAGGGTTCCTCAATCAATGGTTCTTCGCTTGCCGGTTCTTCTCTCTCTCTCTCTCTCTCTCTCTCTCTCTCTCTCTCTAGTCGGGTTGTCTCTACTTCAAGCTTCAAGCCTTAGGGCTTTAGATTTTGAAATTTGTCGAATTTTTCCTCTTTTTTTGTCTGGTATTTTGACTGAAGAGCAGCTCCTCAAGGAAAGAGCGGAGCAGCTCCCAAAGAGCTGAGGAGCTGACCAAAGAGTGGAGTTTTCGGCTCTTTTCAAGATCAAATTATGGCTTCAGCTCCTAGCTACGGCTCCCCAGGCTTGGCCAAAAGCGAATATTTTATCGTTGGGCCTTCAAACTCTGTTGAAAACCACTCAAAATTTTGATTAGCTGTTGATTGGCTAGATTAAACCACTCAGTAAGCCGGAAAATTGGCTTCCAAGGTTGACCAACTCATCGTCATTGACTCAAGCTACTGCCATGAGGTTGAGATTTGTTCAAAATTTCAATTGAGTGTTGATAGGCTATTGAACTGCCTCATAAGCTGAAAAAAGCTGGCTGTTAAGCCGTTCATTGGCTTCAGCTTGTCAACTCTGCTTCATCCTAGAAGTCCAACTATGTATCCTCCCCCCCCCCCTCCCCCATTGAGGCCAGGCGAGGCTAATATCGCGCAAAACTCAACAGACTTCAGTAAAACGCTCTGATAGGAGATATAATTGGACTTCATCTTGTTTAGGATCTAGTCTGCAGTTAATGGCTGCATTTGTATATTTTTCTGTTCTTTGATGACGTCATTTCACGCAGAAAAGGCAGAATTCTAATTCAAGTGCAGCCATCAGCACGAGACTTAATCCGAGGAGTCCGATTATACTTCTCCTGATTGGGGGTGCGTCTCGAACACGTCAAAAATTCATGCACATGGCGTTGCAGTGCTCAAAACAAATAAAGAATAAAGATTATTATTTGTAATTTGTTTTCCTCTTCTTTATGGCCTATTATAACGAGTTTCTCTTGCAGATTCCTACCAGAGGCTCCTGATTCTTCTCACCAAATTCTCCCCCAAAAAAATATCAATATTATTTTCCTTTTCTTTTCTCCACCTCCAAAATCAAATATCAATACTCAATTTCATTTTGAGACCTTCTTTTTGGGAAAAAATGGTACAAACCCTCATCGTGCTAAGTGGCTAATTTTGTAAACCTTTACTCCATCAAATCTTTCAACCCCCTCTCCTCTTCCCTTGAGCTATGGTTTGATGCGATACACCAAACTTCGAACTTAGCGTTGGTTTTTGAGGGTTCATCCTGGTGGCAAATTTTTCTACATCATCCATGCAAATATTTCACAGCATTACCGCCCGCTTCTAAGCGCTTCCAGTTTTTTTCCCATGAGCTCCAGCGCCCTAACACGGAACTGTATCTTGTAAATTTCCTCAAACTGAACTCTAGCTGGTGGACAGTTGCTTCGTCCTCTCTTTTTCAGGTTAACAATGACACTCCAAAACCCAAGAGCTCAATCTGGGAACATAATTACCGAACTCGACCGCACCTTATGTTCATTAAGACGTCAAAAAGCTACAGTACACTTTATCTAGAAATAAGCATCAAAGACAAATCTCTTGCTTCCCTCTCTCCATCCTCCTCCTTCTTCCCTTCAAACCATTTTTCCTGTCTTTAACGCTTCCTAAATTTGTAATGATCTGTGCACTAGCCTCTTCATTCTCTTTATCCTTATCATTCTCTCAGTCAATTCAAAAGTTGTACTGGTTTGAATTTCAGGTCACATATCAGCTAGATAAATGCTGCGACCTCTCTCCCAAGAGTTTCCAATGACGTTCTGCCCCAGCATTGAACCTCGGGCCCTGTTGCAGTACTTGAATTCTTCATGTTTGGAATATTCCCCAGAATGGTCAGAGTATGTAAAAGAAATATGAAGCTCGACTATGACCTCTCTCACTCCTTCATACCCAGAATCGAAACCCTCTCTAAATGATACCTTTCCTCCTGCTTCGACCTACAGCCTCCTCAACGACTTCATCTGTATGCCTATGCTTTACCTGTTTATAGGAATACGGCGACTCGCCCGTAACAGGTCGTGAATTCCTCTGCAATCCACCCATGTTTCGATGAAATGAATCGTGCAGTTCGGCTGTCACGTTAATTCTATTCGCGTACGCGGCATTTTTATCGGATAAACTCTGGTGCGTTGAATAATCCACCGAGGGACGATAACCGTTGATATTGTCACGCGATAAATTAACGGAATTTACGTTAGTTGGTTGACTAGAATTGGTAGGAATTTGGTTGGGCGCATATCTACCCGCCGGGTGGAACTGATTAGGCAACGGATTCGATGGCAAATGCAGGGGAATCTGATCGGCTTGTCCGCCCATTCGGGGCATCAAATTGGGCGACAACTGATCTATGGACGCTCTGGACGGCCGAGAATTCATGTGCGCGTACGCGTTCGACTCGGGCTTGTTGGGCATGGAATAATGCGTCGGCGGTCTATAGCCCGGCTGCATTTGGGAATGAATTTGTTCAGTCTGATGATGCGCGGTCGGAGAACCCGCCGCCGGTTGTTGAAATGGTAACTGCGTACGGCTAGGCGAATTGGAACGGATGTTCTCTTTTTGAGCGTAAAGTGATTTAGGTTGGAATTGCGAGAGCGACTGCCGATGTTGGATAGGTTGCGGCGTTTGACCTCGCGGAGGCAGCGGAGGATTCTGATTTGTTGTCGTATGACTAGGCGAGTTCAAATTTTGATTGGAATCGACAACGGGCTGCGTTTGCGGGTCCGCTATTCTATCGCCCGTGTGCGTTTTAAATTTGGAGAGATCGCGTAGTTGAATTTTATCTAAATCTGAAAAAGAAGGACGAGAATGATGATATGTGACGCAAAAAGGGTGCAAAAAGTCGCGAGTGAATGCTATCGACTTACTAGGCTGTGTGAATTCGGGTGCAAATTGCTTCGCGGTCTCTCGAGCCAATTCGAAATCATCGCGAGCTTGATCAGCGCACTCGTCGGCCATTTCCGCTTTTCCTCTAGCCGTCGCCATCCTGTAAAATTTTAAAGAGTAGAACAAATAAGATCAATTTTTCTAAGTATTCGCGAATTTTGAGTCGTACGCTGGGTACCTTGAAATAGCGATGTCTGCCTTTTGTAGAGCAATTTTGGAGGCTCGTTGGGCGGCGTTCACAGCAGCGTCTATCCTTTCCCTGAATTTTGCCGAGCGTATTAAAAATATATGTTTTTTTTTCTGCGACGTGATGAGCACGTTATTTTTGTATTTTCCTTCTTCTCGACTGCCATCGCGATGTATCGTCACTCCGTATCCGTATTTTTTATTGTTGAACCATTCGCCTTCGTATCGTAGACCATCTGTTCGTTCGCTGATTCCAAAACCGGCTCGTTTATCGTTTTTCCATTCACCGGTGTAGGTTTCGGTTACGCTCGCGTCCATATGCTCGTCCTAAATTAAAAAGAAAAATGTTAATCAGGAAGTTTGTATTAAAAATTTCCCCAAGACTTCCTTCACCATCGATCATCAATGATGAGGATTTCGAGATTCCCGAATTGAAGATTGTACAGAACGAGGATTTTGGGGATGAATTTCATTTTTCGTGTGACATTTACCTCGACAACAAAGCTCGCGTTTGAATCGGTGTGAAAGGAACCACCGGTGTTCGGTCCACCTGACTGAGATGATTCTGTACTCATCCACGAAGTACTGGATGCGGTACTTCGGATGCTGCCTCCCGACGTTACACGTTTTTCTAGATCACCAGTGCTACGTTGTTTGCGCATCAATCCCTGAAAGATGAAACATAAAATCATTTAGCGCTCCAGGTTTCAATAAAGGAGAAAAAAATACAATTAGCACGGGCTTCTGATTTTATTGAACGACAACTTTAAAACTTATTATGTATAGATTGACCATTCCTCTCATTTCAATACCATACGAAGAAATTCTTTCAAATTCTACTTTTAAGAATATTGCTCAACGGATTGGATTCAGAAGAGGACAATGAGGTCATTAACCTTACAGCTGAGAACTCGCACAAGTAAACGCTTCATTTCTTTTCAAGGAGGGGAAAGGGGGTGGAAAAGGGGATCTGGACTTCATGAAAGCTGAATTAAGCCTCAACATTTCCCAAGTTTTATAATGCTCAAATTGAAAAAATGCAGACTATCGAGCTACGTAGGCCAGCTAGGGCACTTGGAAAAATTTCAATTTTCTAGCCATCTTCCATTTGCTTTTCGGACAGGTCTAAATCTAACAACCGAGCAGCTTATACATTCGCCGTAAATGGTTCCGTGACTTCCCACCGTATATTCACAACATCGCATCGATATGCACTGCTGAACTCGTGGGTATATTGACATGTTTCATGTCTTTTCTCTACCCCCTAATTCTTGAAAATTGTCCGGGCGTCCGGTTGTAACCTTGAGACTTGGAGGAATTTTGGTCAAAAAAAGAAATAATAAAATAAAATAAAAATGAGGACCGTTTTCCCAAAACTCGTTTAGTCCATTTTATTCAAAATTGAGATATTAGCGTTTTTAGCGTTTTATACAAGTAACGAGCCGCTGACGGGCCGCCTTCGGCGACCCTTGGCGGCTCGGCCTGCCGGCGGCTCCTAACAGACGCGAGCAGCTCCGCTGCTCGCGTCCATCAGGCTCGCTCGCTTCGCTCGCTCGTTATTGTTGCTGTTGTTACATTTTAGTGTTGTGGCTAAATTCTCCATAAACATCCGCGCATATGATAGATAAATTACTAATTGGAGTAATAAAGAAATACAGATAGAACAACTGTTACATGCATGAGTCTAAGGTAAAATGATGCACCGCCGCGTCACGCGCTTCTACTTATATCAATCTTCGCTACGGCTGGATCCTTCCGAGAGCATTCCAGAACTGTCAAAAAAATCGGAAGGAAGAGAGATACTTCGAGAAACTACTCGAACGGTCAGGTTAACCGGTCGCGGCGTAGTTTGTAACCTACAGGTTGACCCGCCTTAACCACGCCGCGCCCTAACGATGCGTAGGTAGCGCTTCAGATTTACCTAGTTTCCAATAGATAGCGGCACTTGAATTTTCGGCCACGCGAATTTTCGGCACGCGATTTTCTTGCGTCACTCGATTTTTTAGCGTCACGCGCGCGAGCTTACAGGTTTATATAATAGATACATCATATAAAAATGTCAAATAATTTTTGGCATCACTATCTATGCGTCTAAGGTATATGAGCCGTCTTATTTTAGCACCCTTTTTCAATATTCTTTGAACATCAATACATGTAAATAAGATAAATTAGTTTTCCAAAACTTGTTAAGTCCAAAATTTGTACCTCTTTGGCGCAGCCTCACAAGCTAATGAACCAATGCACGTGGATGCCAATTCTTGTACTCATGTATGACCATCTACTCCTACTATAACCATTCACACATTGCCATTTTATCTCTCACTATGACGAATAGAGGTAGTTTTTTATTTCTCCTGAAAAATTTGCTAAATGGACTTGACAAGTTTTGGAAAAACGGTCCTCAGAAAAAAACTAAAATAAAAATAAATAAAATAAAATAAAATAATATAAAATAAAATAAAATAAATAAAATGAAAAAAATGAAATAAAATTAAAAATAAATTAAAAATAAAACAAAAATTAAAAAATTGAAAATTAAAAATTAAATAAAATGAAAAAAATTAGAAGAAAAAATTAAAAAAATTAAATTAAAAATAAAATGAAAATAAAATAAAAAAAAAAAAAAAAGATGAAAAATAAAATAAAATAAAATTAAATTAAATTGAAAATAAAAATAAATTTCTGGCAGGTCATAGAGCAATTTGCGAGTACCATACTCTCTCAAAAAATAAATAATCAAAAAAATAAAATAAAAAAAGATTTTCTAGCGTAGCCAAATTAATAAAGATCATGTTTCATGTCTTCTATAAGGTGGCATGCTCCGCTCGTTTGCCCTCTTTGTGGTCTAGTATAAGCCTACTTTGGAATATTTTTGGCTAATGGCTTTTGGAGGGCTCACTGTATAAGTCTGCTCTAGGCTGATAGCTTCTGGTCAATTCCTTTCTTGGTATAGTATAAGTCTACTTTAGAGTATTTTAAGCTAATTGCTTTTAAAGGGCTCACTCGCTCCGCTTGTTTGCCTCAAGGTCATATGCACGCACGCGTTACGCGTTACACGTTACGCGCACGCAAATTTTCAAATGAGAGTAGGGTCAGAGCAAACACATGAAACATGTCAAGAATCATAAGTCCCAAGGTCATATGCACGCACGCGTTACACGATACACGTTACGCGCACGGAAATTTTCAAATGAGGGTAGGGTCAGAGCAAACACATGAAACATGTCAATATAAATAAAATCAAAAATAATTCTGAAAAAACTCAGAAGCGGGACGAACGAGCGGAGCGAGTGAGGCCTAGTAATCTCATCAGCCTGAAATATACTAAAGTAGACTTGTACTGGACCAAGAAGCGGGACGAACGAGCGGAGCGAGTGAGGCCCAGTAATCTCATCAGCCTGAAATATACTGAAGTAGACATACTCTAGACCAAGAAGGCTCATTAGCCTGAAATATTCCAAAGTAGACTTATACTACATCAAGCGAGTGCCGCGAGGGAGTCCCAGAAAGCAGTCAGCTTAAAATACTCTAAAGTAGACTTATACTAGAACAAGAAGCTGGAAATTTCGGAAATTTTTGAACTATGAAGAGCTTAAGACGACTGGCGAAAAGACATGAAACATGATCTTTATTATATTTTTGACAACGCCAAGAAACCCTTCCTTTTGTTTTCTTGTCTATCCCACCTCTCACAACTTCCCCTAAATGAAACCTTTCCTCTTCTGACTGACTCTCTTGCTTCACTCCACTCCATCTCCGACCTTCACAACTCACACCCTCTCATCCAACGCATTCAACTCACGCTTCTCACCCTCCGCTCCTTCAACTCTCACATTACTTTCATCTGGATTCCCGGACACATCAACTATCCTGATCACGATACAGTTGACCTAGCTGCAAAACAAGCCTATCGATAAATCCCCTATAGAATTCACTTTTGCTCCCTGATTCTTGACAAATGGAAATCTCACAGGAAACTCCAAACTCTAAATAAACTTTTCTCCATAAAACAATTCCCAGCACCCTGGTCCACCTCCAACAGACCTCTCAATTTAGACTCGATTTATTTCGATTAATAGTCATGAATCTCGAGTGAGAAACTGTCCGGTGTGAAGCAGAGGCTATGTACTTATTATACTCTCTAGACATTTTTTCGCGACGTACTCGTCCTTATAGCGGAAAACCGAATTATAAATAACTTCATAATGCCAAAATATCGAGAGATCTCTTTTTCGTCAGGTCAGGGTGATCGCTATGCATTCCTGATTGTATTCCTGTATGAAAATAAATAGTTTATTGATGGTTTTATCTTGGTAGAGATCAAACTCGGGATGACTAATCTGACGTGTCATTGTAATGTAGGATTAGAATGTTCCTACACAGATGTGGCAGTTTATTACAAATTTTAGCTCTCAATTATTACTGCGCGCCGTTTTACCCGGTAGATGCCCACTATCGCCCGGGTAAAATAGAAAGATAATATAATAATTAGAAGATTAGTATAATAATAACATAATAATGAAGAATACGTTGTTGGGATGGAATAGAAAAATAATATAATAACTAGGGGAAAAGTAATAATAATATAATAATGAAAAATGAGTTTATCTAACAAGGTTAAATACTTATAACGAATCTAGTATTTTCGGTATACGTAGAATAAAACGAAAAGAAGCTTGGCCCAACTCCAAGCTCAATAAAAAACGAAAAAAAAAAAAAAAATGGTTTTGCGCTAACTTGGGTCACAAACTATTCAACAAACGAGTTACCTAACGAAAATCAGCCGCTTTACTCAGTTCAAAAGAATGGTTATGCTGCTATGAATAGACGCAGCTAAATATCGAACAACATTACAGTGCTCTTCTTTACCTTGTGAATGGTATCATTTCATAATTCTTCACTCGAGCGTTTAATTTCCCCTTTATCATCATATTACAGAATCACTCGAAAGCTCTTCACCGCATCATCGAAGTCATCGATAAAATTGGGTACACATTCATTTAGTTCGAGTCATTGACTGTAATTTCTAAGGCGTTTTCACTCGTGGGAGAGGAGTGAATTTCATATAAAAGGAAAACTTGTTAATTTATCGTGATATTTTTGTCGTCGTATTTTTGTCACGTGGTTTCATCGAGTTAGAAAATAGGCCTGTCTACAAGGAATAACGTTCAATGAACCATAAAATATTGTACATTAGTTTTATTTTGAGTCTCTAATATACGCACATAGTACAAGTGTGCTTGTAATGTATATTTCAGCATGCTCTAACATTATAACGAGATTGTCTGCACTTTTTATGTCACATCGAGAGGAAAAAAAAGAAGTACGACATATATGACGTAAGTAGATCTTTGAAGTTTTGTAACAAAACAAATGCTCAACTAGAAAGCTGTATGAATGAACATTGTTTGGCCCACAAGTTTAAAAATTGCGATGAGGAAACAAAAAAAAAAGAAGAGTTAATTTAAAAATAGGTTTCTCCAAGAATAGGTAGATCACAATATTAATGCAGCATGTTTACCGGACTAAGATTTTCATACGTGTTAGTGGGACTTGAAAAATGTTGCATTCGCCCGTTTATTAGGATTATTTAATTGACACGCCAGCGGAAATTTATTAAATGATGTCTTCTCGCGTGTTAAATGTTACGAGAATTCGAAGAAGACGCCGTCACCTAGAAACGTTTTGAAAATGACGGCGACACTCCGTTCTCGGGTTATTTCCTACTTATTTATTTGGTTCATCTTACTCGTAGCATAGCATTTATGGAACACAACTTTTTGATAACTTGTAGGTACTTTGAGCTTCCTCGTTCATTCTTTTATACTAAGCTGTCTCGAAATTTTTAACGAAATTCTTCCTTATCCGAGAACGAGAAAAACTTGGAAATTAACTCCCTTGGCCGCTCCGCGCGATCTCTCAAAGGGGAGCAGAAGACCTGTTTTTATTGAGAAAGTCGAAATTTCTTGAAGTAGTCGAGTATTATTGCTCAAAAGTCAAAATAGTTGATTGATTTGGATCTGCATTTCTAAAAAAAAGTAAGCACTATAAGAAACCAATGCAGTGAGAGTAAATCATTCAGAAAGATCCTTAACATCAACGAAACTTCCCTACCTTAGTAAGCCTCTGCATTTCATGCAAACCCAAACATAAGGCGGTATTTCATGCAGAGAATTATGAGAAGGCTCTCTCTCTTCTTCTCAGCAATGAACATACCCGTAGAAAGCCGCACAGCCGGGTCTAAAAACTCGACGATAAAAAGTTCTATAAAGTCAAAATTTCTCCAAGTCCCTTGACTAAGCTCAAAAGTCGAAATTTCCCCAATTCCTTAAGGAGCCTGAAACCGAGTTCTCAAAGTAGGTGACAGGGTCCTGTATATTTTTCCGAATAGCCCCTGCCCTCTATAGCTCGAAGATTGAAGGAACGTGTTCTATTAACGAGAGGGGGGGATGAAAAATTAGCATTAACCGTTCAGCGAAAACACCTAACCTACTCTAATGAGGACATCGAGAAAAATTTCTTTCTTTTTCCTTCTTTCTTTTGGTGTTGAAATAAGCACTTGAAAAATTTCGAACATTGAGCTATAGGTGTAGTAGGGGTAGGAGATTTGAAAAGATTTTGACTAGTCCCGATTAGTGAGTTTCTGAGCAGTATCATGAATGACACTTTCCCTAGTAGCTCTGGCCTCACTGATTAAGAGATTGATATTTTGGATGATGATAGAGTTGTTGGTTTTAGGCAATCCAGTGAGATCGAGTCGTATGTTTGGTGGTGGCAAGATCAAAGGAGGAGTGGTGATGTTTACGGGGGGTAAGGGATTGGCATTGAAAGGGTTGCCGAGGGAGTTATTGAATTGGAGGAGGATATGTTTAGTCAGAGCCGATGGAGAGGTGGGATATTGATGGGAGATAGAGTCAAAAATTGGTAGGTCAGGGTTTCGGGATAAGGATGATAAAAAATTGGATGTTAGGATGAGTCTAACTCGCTACCTCCCTGGTCCTCCTCCTATCAAATACAGCCTAGTTTCCGAGTCTTGAAAACGATGACGTAATAAGTTGAACGCGCTCGCGAATGCCCCCTCAGCAAATGAGTTGGCGGGGCTCTTCTCAGTTTACTGTATACTAGGCCTGATATAATGAAAGCTGGAAATTGAAATTTTTTTCAAGTCACTAAAGTAGGTCAAGGTCATTGATGATGTCATAAAGCATCACACGTCACGTCACGTCACGCAGTTCACAGAAATTCTCGGACGCGGACGTTTTCTAAAGATGTAATCTCCCTTTAAAAAAATGGATATAGCGGGTTCCCCGCTAATAAAGAACCGCAGAGAGAACCTCCTAATTCTGAATGTAAACATGTAAACTAGATTGATTATGTATTAGGGCACGGTAGTCAGAGCGATCTAGGCTATTGTACAGTTAAAGGAGAAGATGACGATTACAACCTGGGTGAGGGGTAGAATTGAGAAATTCGGCTCTCAGTAACTTGATGTAAGGTGTCCACAAAGGTAATGCGGTGAAATTTAGAGGAGAAACTGAACTTAATTTTTAAATTTCTGAAGGATTAGGAAAGGAAAGGATATGGAGCGTGAAGGTCTGTTTTGGGATATTATTAGAATCGTTTCAATTTAGGAGAAACGAAAACCCTGAGCAAAAGCTGAAGAAACAATTAGATGCCATTGCAGTAATGCAATGGCAGCGGGGAACCCGCTGTCTCGCTGTCCCGAGTCCATTAGACCAACAGATTTCTCAATCACCACCAAGGTATAAAAATTTTGTCGAAAATTTTCTAAGTCCATTATCAAGGGGAGAACTCGAGATTCGAAATTCTTCTAAGTCCCCCTTCTATCATATATAGCTCAGAGGTAAGAATGTTTCCAAATCCCCTTCCTATCATATATAGCTCGAGAGTAAAAATTTTTCGAAGTCCTTCTTCTATCATCTATAGCTCGGAGGTAGGAATTTTTCCAAGTACACTTCATATCTTATATGGCTAGAGTGTCGAAATTTTTCCAAGTCCCTCTCCGTGACGTCATCAACCTTCGCGGACGCGCTCGCGCCCAAGTCCACTTCATATCATAAATGGCTAGAGTGTCGAAATTTTCTAAGTCCCTTTCCGTTACGTCATCAACCTCCCCGTGACGTCATCAACCTCTCTGTGACGTCATCAACCTTCGCGGACGCGCTCGCGCTCGCAAAAAAATTCCTGGGAGTACCCCCAACAAAAGGGATAGCGGGTTCCCCACTAAAAATTCCATCTGGATTTTCCTGTAGGAGCGTCTTGACTCTTTGCAAATTCGAGGTTTGTACAGAGGTGCCATAATCGTCAGTGAAGAGCTGTTGAGTAAGGAAGGAAACTTTTGTGTACAGGGCTTTCGTCATCCTTTCAACAAATTGTGATTTCCCAAAAGGCATAGACCCACGATATAAACTTCCAAAATTTATCAAAAGCGTTAGGATATCAAAGGGAGAGAAAACTCTTATCTAGTTTAGGCACTTCGAAAGAATTTCTGATTTCCGAGCTATGAACAAGGTTTTGGTTCTAAGGAGAGAAGGTTCTGACCTAATTTATGGATTTACAAAATTTTTGGAGATTACCATGGTGTATCATGGAATGAGAAGATTACGATAGCAACAAAAAATGCACGAATTTCTGTTGCGATTTGAACGTAGGACTTTTTGTATACGAGATGATAACCAAAATTATTCTGCCACTTTAGGGACTCGAAAAAATTTCGATCTCCGAGCCAAACAAATGAACAGCAAAAGGCGGTTTGGAAACGAGATTTGGACGTTAAAACAAGTGTATTATGAACATCAAATCATGGTTCCGATGGCGCGGGGTTCTGACCATAATCTGGTTTGAAGACTTGAAAAATGTTCATAGGTCACCCTGTTCAGATCCGTGGAAATACTTCGACCTTCGAGTAAAGCATATGAATCCTTGAATTTGATTATAAAAAGTTTTCAATAAAAGCGCTTCAGTTAATTTACTTTATGTATGAGATCTTGCGAAGGAAGAGTTCTTCATTTCCTCAAATATGTGTTATGAAAGAAGATGGATTTACAGGACTACTCGAATGTGAGTCCCTTTCAATCCTAGAGTGGCATAGTTTGTGGAACTACCCCTCTACAAGTGGGGAGTTGATTCCCAATCCCCCTTTCCTTTGTGTCATCTGAAGCTTCAGCGAGTTCACAAAATAAACCAAGAGACCATCAAAATGAGCCCCGATTTTCGTTTAATGAAGTCACTTCTGATTTCGTTTTTACTTCAAGTTTCATAAAAAGTTTTTATTCGTTTGTCGTAACGCAAGAGAAGTATTTTTCCATGTACCTTAGGTACATTGAATTTAATTTCTCTCCATACATCGTACTTTGGCGAAATGCAGTGTACCCACGATTTTTAGAAAGAAAACACGATTATGTACGTTGATCGTTCGCAAAAGTACAAGCAGATTAACGCTAAAAAAAAGTTGAAAATGAAACGGAGAAAAATCGATAAATTGTCGCACGAAATAACGTTTCTTGACGGGAAGTTTCAAGTTTTCTAAAAATACTTCGTACATTGTATTTGTTTTCACATCTGCTCGGACGGAGGAGCAGCATAATACACTAATGAATGAGCGTACGGACTGCATAGCGCGCACGTAATGGACCGTGCGAAAAACTTTTTCCTTCCTTTTTTATGAATATTTTTCCTCGCGTTGCAGCGACCGGACGGAAATGTTGACGACGATGACTCGCGACAAGTAAATTAGAAATTACTACGCGATCGTTCCGAGATGCGGTATTTCATTTTTTTTTTCTCACAAATTTGTAACTTTTTTCATTCCCGAAGTGACGTCACAGGCAATGCGATTAACCAACGGTTATATTTAAACCGCGCTGACTAACCTACAATCTTTTCAACTGTATTTTCGTACACACTTACCCCGAGTATAGATTTTTTCAAAGATTTTTCCACCAACGATCGTCTCCGCTGCGGCGGTTCGTCGCTTCTCGCCTTCAGTACAAACCCTCCCCTGGAATCGTCGATCCGACGATCTCGTTCGGCAGCCGCTGCTGCCGCATCGTTTCCACTAGGAACTGCTGGACCGGAAATTTCGTTACTGCGTAAGGACGTCAACGACGCTCTTACCGTTTGCTGCTTCGGACGATAATGAGAAGCTAGGCCGAACGGAGCGCTCGCTCTAACTCCGTAGCCATGTCTCATGCCTCGCAACCATTGCCCTTGGTACGTGCCTGAAAACAAAATTAAAAAATGCACATCATTATTGGTGATAATTGAAGTGACATTAAGATATGTATACTCAAGACAGGGGAGAGAATGCCTATGCCACGCATAATCTGGATATTGAGAGAACGGTGTTTCAGTTGATGTTTGCGATGGCTTTCCTTTCGAGTCACTGTATGACGGGTTTTTCGAGTAGAGTCAGCGTTTCCGTCTAGGTAAGAGTCCTGAGTCAGTCAACGTTTCTGTCGGTGGATTTAGATGCAATCTGGTGAACTGTTCCAAGGGCCGGGTCTTGATATAGTTAGTGCCCTGCAGTTTTGGAGTACAATATTTTCAAATGCTGCTGATCAACACTGAGGAATGCCAGCTCATCACGTAGAGGAACCTTTTCTTCGCGAGTGAAAGAGATGAGACTTGACGTGGATAATTCCAGCGGGGTGGAGGGGGGGATCAATTGAAGGAAAATGACAGTCTCCGTGCGCCGTACGGCGGACTTCGGATTCAGAAGGCACTGTCTAACAGAGAGGGGTACTTCGAAAAATTTCGACCTCCAAGAAAAATTTGCCATTTCGCGCTAGCATATATGATGGAAAAAAGCACCGTTCAACAGAAAGTGGGACTTGAAAAAATTTTGACCTCCGAGCTATAGGTGATGGGAAGGGAACTTGGAGACATTTCGACCTTCGAGCTGTAGACGATAAAGGGACTGGAGAAAAAATTTCCACTTTCAAGTTATGTGATGAGAGAAGAACTTCGACCTCTGAGCAATAGGTGATGGGAAGGCAGTGCTGCCAGATATACGGTTTTTTTGGGTTCTCGAAAAAGATACGGATAAAATATGGATTTCTTGTGCTCGAGGGAAAAGTACCTTAAGGAGGTGTATGAAAGATACTTTTCTCCTGGTTGTTATGGGGCGATATTGCCGTCTCTCGTAACATTGAATCGATCTAGGGAAAAGTATCTCACTTAATCTTTTAAGAGATACCTTTCTCCCGATCGTTATTAATGAATCAGTTTAAGTCCGTAGAAATTTGTTTTCAGGTTTCAGGAAGAATAGCGGATACGGATTTTTGAAAATAATCATCTGGCAGCACTGCCAAAAGAAAAGTATTTCTCATACCGAAGACTAAGACAGTGTTGCCAGATGATTTTTTCAAAAATCCGTATCCGCCATTTTTTCTGCACCTAAAAACAGATTTTCCTTGATCTATTAATAACGATTAGGAGAAAGGTATCTTTCACTCCAGCAACTCAGGTACTTTTCCCTTGATCGAATTATTGTTGCAGAAAACCGCGGTATTAGCTTATAACGACCAGGAGAAAAGTACCTCTCCTACGAGTGACTAAGGTACTCTTCTCTTGAGCACAAGAAATCCACATTTTACGCAAAATCCAAAGAATAATTTTGAGGAGCAAAAATTTATAGATCTGGCAGTACTGCTGAGGTACTTTTCCCTTGAGCACAAGAAATCCGTATTTCACACAAAATCGAAACGTAAATATCGAACGTTTTCAGCGAGCTGGACGGGTTCATTACTGATGATTGTTGGGTCATATCCATGGGCATGGAGTGCAAAGTACACTTGCACTGTTAAAACGTTTCAATCACTATTGTTTCCAGTCTGCTCGTTGCTACGGTATAATTTTCGTACGGTGAGAGTATAGCAGTCACATCTACAAGAGTGGTAAGTGTGGTCTTACTTTGTACCGGAATATTAGAGGCGTAAAGGAGGTACGTACCCTGCAGTATTCCTGCTGCGATGGTCATGGAGTTGGCTTCTCCATGGTAGATGTACAATGCTCTATAATCGAGGTACGAGGTTAGGATCTGCACGTGCTGTGCCTAGAAGAATCGACTATTCTTGTTCAAGAGCCCTAGTATCCAAGCTCTTTAACATAATGACAAAGTTTTTTCTCCCCAAAGGCTTGCCTAATTTACCTATCGTGCGATCAACTTGACAATTACAACACTCTAGAGAGAAAAAAGAAAGATACTCCGAAACCACCCAATACAGAAAAGAAGTACACCTTTTTACGCACAGAAATGTATCTATGAGTCATACAAACCTCAGAAAACCAAGGTCGCGCACTAAGATCCAGAAAACAATCTCTAATGCGTCACGAAACCAATTTTTCGAATGTGAGGATATTCTACGTAAAATGATTATCGTAATCATAAGTTATTCATTTTCCCTGCCAGCCTGCTCGTAGTTTCTCCATATCATATAATTTTTTTTTGATCGCAAAGATTTCACGAATGATGATGACCTTCAAAGCTTTTGATATCCCTTGATTAGCTATAATTTTTACCATTTTGAACGCTTCAATTATAATTTTAATCCTTTATGAATCGCCCGCACGATACCACCCACATTAAGCAGACCCGATAAGCCCTTTAAACTTAATAATTTAACGAAGCGATCGTAATTGCCTCGTATAGTGCTTTTAAATCAAGTTTACGAGTTGTGTACTCACGTGAGGGATACGTGTAGTAAAGAAAAAAAAAAATTCCGAGAATGAAAAAAAAAAAGGGGGTGGAAAAGCACAGCGACTGACAACAGAGCAAAGCGCACGCGATGTCTGACTATCTTTTAAATTATTCAAATCGCGAGTACACTGTGCATTAAAACATACGGAAAAAGCTTGTACAGGTTGAGTACGCGATCTTCAGGACAACACCTAATCAATACACTTTTCCCGCCTTTATGTACAAAAGTAAAGTTAGACTTGTGACTGATGAACAACTTCACATTTATTAACGTATGCATTTCAACTCTAGTCAAGACTTGAGACCTAATTTTGTGATCTATAGGGGTGAGAATTTGATTTTTGCATTCAAATCATCCTTGTTCTGTTCAATACAACATTTCTTGGTGTCGCGCCATTGTTCTCGGTTTGCACATTTCTCAGAATGTCATCATCAAAATTCTGACAGACATTGATATTCCCATGGACACTTTTGGAATAATTCCTTTGACTCAACCCTAAGGTTGATGTAAATCAGTCCAATTGTAACATTCAAATCCTTTGGATGGGTTTCTCGCATTGCTTCTAAGCTGGTTCGAATGTCATACTCTTCTCAACGTTCACAAGTCTGAATGGTATAATTCTTCCAGTATCTCGTCAAAATAGCACCGGGAAATCGGGAAAAGGGAACGGCATCGAAAGATAGTCTTATTTCAGATTAAGGTATGGTAGGTGCAGATGTTCATAAGCAATCATATACAAGTATGATGAAATCTCCTGGCTCGAGGAAGAGTCACACCCACGATCTATCATTTCCATGACAAGTGCAATGACCACTACGCTATTAGGTTAGATCGTCGTATTTAGCTTTCTAGCACGAGTTCCACCAGGTGTTGTAAAGACTGCAGTACTTTAGGTTGTTGCAAATGCACTTGATAGCTTCGAGAAAAGAGCCGTAAATTCCTCAAGGGAGAATTGCTTAAGAATGGTAAATGGCGACGAGAAATCATCCAGATAGAGATGGCAATCTAATCCTGGGGCCTGGGAGCCAAGTGGTATCGCATTCGTCATGGAACCGAGAAGTCGCGTCTCCGATCCCCGCTTAGGATGGGAAATATTTTGTCACACTTCCTCTTCCTTTTGTTCATCCCGGTAAAGGGTAAAGGAAATGCAGTTATAAGGGACTGAAATCAATTCTATTGGCGATTCATATTTTAGTAGGTTTTATGTCTCTTTGTTTGAGTTTGAGTTTCCCTGTCCGTGTGACCGCGACTCTGAACTGCCCGAAATACCTCGTGTTGTGGTCTTAAGCGGCTGCAATCTACCTTGATCGCAAATCCATGCGGTGGTGACTTCAAACCCCACCCGAATTGACCGAAATAGATTGAACAAAGATCGAAGCCCCCCCCCCGTTCGTATCCTATGATGTCGACTTCGAGGACATTGACTTCGCATTCCTGATATCAATTGTATGAGATCTTCATAAAGGAATACCTCGAGACTCGACTTCATCTGGTGAGTGCGATAATGTTGACCTAAAAGACCCTGACCTCATGCTCTGGTCCTGATTGACCTATTAACAGGGAACCTGTTTCATCGGGTGGTCTCCCGGAAAAAACGTTCGCCGTCCGGGAAGCAACCCAACCTAAACCAATTCAACCATGACCATGGGACTTGTAAAAATTTTTGTTTTCGTCCTATCGCTTATAGCTTGGAGGATCAAATTTTGCTAAGGGGCAAAGGTTAAAATTTTTCCATCGGACTATCACGTATAGTTTGAAAGTCAAAATTCTTCTAAGTCGCCTAACCATTACTTAAGTTCGAAGGTCAAAATTCTTTTCGACTTCCCCCTCCTTTTTCTAAATCCTTCTCCAATAGCTCGGCCTCCTATTATATACTAGTATAAAGCTAGTATAATACAAGGAGGAGTCCAAGCCTAGTTCAAGTCCAGTGTACTGTATGTTAGTGAATGATTTCTCAATAACGATCATAAGAATGGTATCTTCCATACTCTCTTAACTGAGGTACTTTTCCCTTGAACTACTCAATGTTACAGAAGAGCAGTATCAGCCTGTAATGACCCGGAGAAAAGTATTTCTCATACAAGCGACTGCGGTACTCTTCCCTCGAGCCCAAGAAATCTGCATTTTACGCAAAATCCGTAGATCTGGCAGCACTGACAGCCCGATTAAAGTAGCTCCTTCAAGTAACTAGCTATGCAATACTCCATTCACCAATTGATCTAGCCCCTTGAATGAGCCAGATATACAACGTTTCAAACACCATAAGACTCATAAAACAAGTTCCCTGCCTCCCTACCTTTAACTCTGTTGAAGAACCCGGGAGTTTCTCCGGTTTGTGAGAGCTGAAGATTCATCTTGGGATTTTGATCTAGACATCCACCAAACTTTCAACCACTGAGTCCATCGATTCCTCAATCATTTTCATAGAAGGAGGAGAGGTCAATAGAGCTCTGACCTGAAAACCAGGACGTCACCGAGAGACTTTGGAAGATTTTCATCACTCATGGTGAGAGATGAGGGCAGTTTGACCTAGATTGGAGACTTGGAATTTTGACTAAGAGGAAAGTTACTCGCAGACATGAAACAAGCTGGCCTTTTTTCCAACCTAGCCTCTAGAGTTTACGTACTTCGGAACACCATAGTCCTCCGATCCAATGTCCAACTCTGGAACAGCTGCAAACACGTTTCACAACTCACGCTCAATCACAATTATTCGATTTTGCAGCAAAATTTATAATCTCATAACATCATTCAATTTTAAGCAAATTTCGAAACAATTTTTCGTTCGAAAATCTGAAATTTGAGACGATATCTGACAAACTAGTCATTTTCGGCCTTATTCGGCTTTGAAATCCGTTTTCGACATTAATTGTGTCTTCCAGGCCCCTCTACGGCTGAATCAAACTTCTATCTGCTTTTCAAGCTTTTCGCCTTCGTGGCAAAATGATTCTACGAACACCGAGAAATCCAAGCTTTGAATATCACGAGCATGAATTGTAATTTTTGGGCATAAAAGAAAGTTGAATTTTCTTCGTGAAATGAAAAGGCAGCTGTCACGATCATACAATTCCATTCAATCTTTTTTTCATCTTCAGAAAGATGCTTTTCGGGTCAAGATAAAGAAAGTTCAAAGTGAAGCATTGGCATATAGTTCGATGTGGTTTCTCGTAGAAACCAACTATACGTGAATAAATCCTACGATATTTGTTTGATTTGTTACAGACTAACTCCGGTAAATACGAAGTACGAGATGAAAAACAAAGAACAAGTAATTAGAAAATCTTGTTGCGGGCTAATAGGAAATGAGAATGGATAAAGCTCGCTACCGCCGGTAGGTTTATTCTTTCATCTTCAATTAGATACTCTCCGAAGGAAGTTCGCTACTCAGAGTAAACATCTGCCGCGCGGTTTTCTCTTGAACTTTTCCTTTATGAGAAAGATCGTTTTTCCATCTTGGTACTTTGATACCCGCAAAATTAAAAAAACCAGCGGCTAGTCAATTTTATTTACAATTTCAAATTCCAAATTATTATAATAATCCCGAGAAACTTTTTATCTTGATTAAAGGGCTTCTGATTCATAATGATTCATAATACTTACGAATTTCTGCCCTTTTAACATGGTTAAAGTGACTACCGTGAATGTATCTGTGTTGTTTTTGAAGGCTACTGATAAGAGCGAGATTGGGATTTCGAGAGAGAAAAAGGAGAGGGAATGGAATCGAGGACAGGAAAAACAGCCAATAAATTTCTCGTAGGTACGTATGTCCTATTCTGAATCAGAAAAGTGGCATTTAATTCTTTTCATCTAGTTTTTCTAATGGAGAATGACGAGAAGGTGGGGCCTTAACTCATTGTTGATTAGAAGTTTGTGGTCGAATGATGAGGGGAAAATACTCGCAGTCTACTTCGTTAGCTGCTCGGGTTGCCTTCGTCAACGATGGCAATCGAGGCAAACAGGGAATTTGCTTTATGGGCGCCTCTCTGTTCATACTCTTTCTAGATGAAATACATAGCATCTAAGTTAAAATTTCTCAAAGTCCCCATATTATCATTTATAGCTCGGAGGTCGAATTTTGAGTCTCAGGTTTTGCAGGACGTCGCCCGTCATTATTTTCAAAATCCCCCCCTTCCTCTTCCTTCCACAAAATAGGTTCCCTATTAACTGCTGCAATCAATGATATTTGCACGGTGGTAGCTGTTTCGGGTGATGAGTTAGCGGCGTCTGTATGACCAGGATTCCAGATGAACCTGAAGTTGGAATAGAAGGGGATCTAGGAAGGAATGGGGACAGGAAAGGAGTTTCTTAGGATTAAATAATTGGTAACCACGCAATAACTTGACGGTTTGTCTGATAAGGAGAATTATGGAGAACACCAACAACGTGTGGCTTCAGCATAGCTGTATTGGAGAAGTAGATGCAAGGTTGTGATAGCTTTTCAATCCCTTCGACTGTGACTGAAGAACTATTGCAACTCTCCTACTTCGATAGTTCCTTGTGAACTGATCAAATCCAAAAATATCTGTAAAATTGTCTCGACACCTTTCTGTGGCTGCATGGTGTCTTTACGACAGCCTCGTACCCTTCTTTCGCAAGCTGGATCAATTCCGATCATTTTTGCAGCCTCGGTGTCTGAGCCCGGACTCCTGATTCAGAAGCTCGTTACTGGCAGGTCGAAAAACACCCGCTTCTTCAACTTCCCTACTGTGACAATTTTTCACGATCCCCATATTTGATCGCTTCGGGAGCACTCAACTCTCCAAATAAGGAAAGGTGCATAAATGCTCTTTTATATCAGGTACCACGCTGCACATGCGACAGAAGCGATTGCCCATTTCACTCGTTTTAAAGAGATTTGAGCCACAAATAGAACTGCAACTTCTCCTAGATAAGAGAACTATCATTTCATCCGAGTAAAATATTTTTTTTTTTGAAGATAGAGAAATATCACGATCAAAGTACTCGTATTCTATATTATTTTTTTCTTTACCAGATCGTGCATTCAACGCCATCAGTATCTCCTGTAACAATGTCTAGACTAACTCGACGCGAGTACATGCAATAAAAAACGCATTATATACGACGAAAAATATTTCACTCTTCATTTCGAATTGACCCTTGTCACTGATTTCACGATTTTACGCTGTATTTCCTTTGGACAGCATCCAAATTTCGCTGATTCAAACTGGAAATATTATTACGATTACCGTAAAAAATTTATACGTAAATTGATTTTTTTATCGTTCGCGATTGAATCGCGTATAACAAGCTATTAGGAGAGAAAAAAATGACAGATGGTTGAATACGACTTTATTTATCCTAGAGAAATCATTCAAAAATTTATCTCAGAATTTGTCTGCGAGCTAATGATGTAACTTGGATTTCGAACAAATTTTCGACGCAGAAAAGTTCGCAGTCATTGGTTTCATCTCAAATCACACTCAAACAAGCTAGCCCGAATAAAAAATATTTATATCCTGTGGAACTCTTTAAATCTGTTGAAACGTAGAGGAGAAATAGTCATCACGAGAAGTTTGTGAAAATTGAGGAGGAAAATATGAAAGGAGTACAGACTACAAAAGAGGTGAAAGTGAGCGGAGCGGGATAGTTGAGGAAACTAGTGACTGTACCGGAAAGGTTACAAAAAGGCAGGTGGAAGACGTGAAGAAACCTGCTGAACAAAAATAATATCCGAGGGGATAGTCCATAGATCAAGAAGAAGGTAGAGGGACGGGTGAAACATGTGTAAGCGACGCTGAAGCGGGTGAGAATAATCATGTCGGGTAGTTCGATTAGAAAAAACACTCACGCAGTCGCGTGAGTAGTACACGACTTTTCCTTTGACTAATGAAAATTCACTGAGAGGATCACTGCTAGTAAGGACTCATAAACTCTAATTATTCTCGCGTCACCTTCCTTTTTTTTTTTCCAAAAAAAGTCGGCAAATGTTCAGAAATTCTTAAATCTAATCACTGAACAAATTGTCCATCATTTCAATCAGAAAACCATAGATGAATTACTCTCAATTAAGCTCATTTGAAGGCACACAAGAAAACACTAAAAAGCAAATAATATAATCAAAGAAAAGAAATAAGAGCAACGTCAGCAACATCTAAATTGTAACGAGAAAAAAAAAATTGCGGAATGAAAAAAATAACAAAACTGAGTCGCTCTGCGCCTCAGTATCCGGGTCTCTTGGTTTTTTTTTTTTTTTTTGTTTCTTTCTATTCCCTGACCGTAAGTTACTCTTCTTTCTCTCAAATTATTATTGGAATATAGAAAATTGTGACTCAAACATTCTGGAGTTTCTTCTTTACTAATGAGATAAGGAGTTTGAGAGATCCAGAAGTTCTGAGACCCAAAGATATTTGTAACTTCTTGTCTTACTCAGACCTGAAAACGGAGAGAGACTGTTCAAAGAATATACGCAGTATTTTTATGATTGTTGAGGTACCAAGAAAAATAACCTTTGTACTACACTTTTGCCGAAGACTGTACCGAAAAAAAAAAATGCTATGCAAAAATAAAACTTGTAGAGATTGCACAGATTGACGTACGTCTACGATAATGAAAAACTTCCGAAATTTGTAAATTGCTATGCAAAAGTAAAATAAGAAAATGTCTCGTACTCTCGTATATAACTTGAGTGACGTCACAACACATTTTTTCGGGTGAGAATCTTTTTTCCTAACCTAACCTAACCTAAAGAAGCCCTCACTGTGTAAAATCATTCTCCTAAACTAATTTAATGAACCCTTTGTCAAGAATGAACCTGTCGAATGAAAGGTTCTTCATAACAATAGACGCACTGATAACAAAAGCATAGGGGTTTGCTTCAGGTAATGTGAGCGACTATACTCCTAATGAGTGAGAAATTAATTAAAAAATTGCAAATTTCTCAAGAACTACTCGTCCGATTCTCAAAAAAATTGCGGGTGCACATCTTCAGATATACTACTACAATATGGCCAAGTTTCAAGAAAATCCGTCGGGTAGTTTCGGAGGAGTTCGACGGAAATGAAAATCTTATAATAAATAATAATAATAATAATAATAAATAATAAATAATAAATAATAAATAATAAATAAATATATAAGGAAACCTGAACGGGCGGGTGTAATACCTCACTTTTCCACAAGGAAAAGTCGGTAAAAGTCCAGAGGACCGGCCTGTTTTCGCTTGCTACCAAGTTGTGCAGAAGTCACGCGAAGAGTCGAGTATCAGGGATTGTTCATTATTTTTGATTGGCCGGAGTAAGTACTAATTTTATCGGAGAAAGGAGAATCTTTGGCTGTAATGTCAACTGCGTCATGTTCCGGGAAGTAAATGAGGCCGGGAATGAAAAGGAAAGAGACTGGTGTTGAGATGACTGGTGACGACGTTTGCAGAGGTAAATGAATGAATTGAATCAAAGGATTATAATTGAGTGAGGGACCTAATAACCCGGAGAGATGAAAGTAGATCATTTAACAGTAGCAATTTGAGATGAGAAAACGAAGAGTATAAGACGTTCAGTTTGGCGGTTAGGCACGAAATTCCGCAATCAGAGATTGGTTATGACAGCGCATCTCCTGTTTTAGGTCCAAATTCAGGTCCGTCGGTAACGTAGAGCTAGCTGATGGGTTGGAAATCCGGTAGATATAATATGTCTGACGAGTTGTCGGTAAGTAGGGTTGCGCGCTCTAGAAATGTTAACTAAAGGGAGGTGGATATCTAAGAGAAAGTTGGGTCGTGGAAGGGTGGATGATATGATAGGGGTTGAAAGTTTTAATTTGAGATACTTACATAACTGAGTTTCGAAGGGAAAGAGGGGAGATTTATGTCAGCAGAGTGCGGGAGCGCGGATTGGGCTGCGGATGCAAAAATAATCAGTGGTATTTAGAAGTCATCCTACTTCAGCGCAGAAGTTAAGAATAGGACTAGAACGTGGTGCACCGAGGGCTGACCTCATTTGGGTACAATTTAATAGATCGACTTTATATTAGGGCACCGTGGTCAAGTTGAGAGCGATTTAGGCTATCGTGATGCGGGGAAGAAGTTAACGTTTACAACCAGGGCGAGGGTGAGTTACGTATAGGAGGAAGTTTTGTGGTCGATTTAAAGGAAGCACAGAAATTTGTTTTGAAGCTTTGAAGGAGTATAGGGGAATCGAAAATACAGGGGCGAAAAGTTTTCTTCGAATACTACCAGAATTGTTTCAACTTCCGAGAAGCGAAAATTCTGCGCAGAGGCCCGTGAAGAGATTCGGTCAAGATTTTCTTGCAGAATCCTCCTGGCTCTTTACAAATTTGAGGTTTGTAGAGAAATCCTATGATTATCGGAGAATAGTTGTTTAGTAAGCGAAAAGTTAATACATTTTTCTATAAGTCAAAAGAAGGGAATGCTATTTCCTTCTCCATGAGCGCGGCTCTGGCTCACGTCGTTGGAAGAATATTGATATTGGATTCGCATTGATATAGAAACTTATCATTAAGGAAACCCTCGAGAAGATGATGACACGTTGGGGAAGGAAAAAAAATCCAGAATGTAATTCTGTGAATTTGGGAAACATTTACGAGCAAATTTTGCTGACCAACGTCAATTGTTCCGTTTTGTCTTGAGGTATTTTTTTGCTAGAAACAACTAATGATCCAAGTGTTGGTGGAAGCCAAAATTTGTAAATCGAATGTGGAAACTCATATTTGAATATATTTTTAAAATTTTATAAAAACATGAAGTCATACTCAACCGTTTCAGATGAAAAAAGAATGGATTTTCTGGCATAGCCAAAAATATGAAGATCATGTTCCATGTCTTTTATGGCATGGCCCGCTCGTTTTTCCTGCCCCCCTTCATGGTCTAGTATAAGTCTAATTTGAGGCTAATAACTTTAGGGGGCCTCTCTCGCTCCGCTCGTTAGCCCCGCTTCTTGGTCCAGTATAAGTCTACTTCACAAATTTTAGGGTAATTGCTTTAGGGGCACTTACTCGCTGCGCTCGTTCGCCCCGCTTCTTGGTTCAGTATAAGTCTAATTTAGAATACTTTAGGCTAAAGAGCTTAGGGAGGCTCACTCGCGGAGGTCTACTTTAGAATATTTTAGGCTAATTTTCTTAGTCCAATACAAGTATACTACAAATAGTATTGAGGTGGTGCTCGCGGATTTCTGAATCACCTACCGCGTATAAAAATTGTGTTCAAAAAATTTTCCAAACCTATTATTTGGAGATGGGGGAAAGGGGGGGGGGTACTCGTACTCAGGATTTTCCAATAAAGTATGGGGTGTTAGAGAAGACATGAAACATGTCAAAAAAAAAGTCAAAGCAGTGTTACCCGGTAAGCACTTGGAAAATCGGCACTTCAGTGGAAAAAAATTACACTCAAATCTATACATTTCGCTTCTTAGAACTTTTTGGAGAAGTTCGAGTCATGAACTTGAACCTCTCTGCCAAGAGATTTTATGAAATAAAATGAACATTTACACACTTGAAAGAGATACGAACATTAGAGCCCTAAACTAACTGTAAAAAATCTTACAAATTTCTTACGTTTGTAGTATTTCTCTAAGGGACAAACATTAGATTCCGATTGTAGAAAAGTAACCTCGGGTACGAACCTCGTAATAATCTATAGGTATATTATATAAAAATGAATCAGTATTTGGTTGGTGACGCCATAACATGGGAACGGCGGGACCGATTTTGCTAATTTTTTTTTAAACATATTTGCAGTAATCCAAGGAAGGTTTTTAAAAAAATGACCACAATTGGTCCACTCGTTCCCAAGTTATAATCAAAATGGTTGGGTGCTACTGCAAGTTACCTACTGTGTACAATTTTACATAAACGTTCTCTACTTCACTACTTCAATCTTATTTACATCTGTTATAAAAATTTCTCCTATAGTTGTTGCGTGTTTTTTGTTGTTTAATCCGGCCAGCATCTCTGCTGAACACGTGTTATATCTACTTTTTTAATTTAATTTTTGAATTAAAGTTTATCCCTATTTAAAATAGATATAAGAATTAATAATAAAATTAATATTAAGATGAATTTTTTAAAGAATATTTTTGAATAAAATTTTAAAAATTATATAGGAAGATTTTTTATATTTAAATTTAATTATTAAATTAATTAAGATTATTCATTCCAAAAAATAAATTTTAAATTTTTGTTTATTTTTATAGAATAGGTAAATAATATTTATTATCAAGATAGTGATAATGAAAATAATTCTTGAAATTTGGATTAATATAATTATTATAAAAATGATTCAATTCTTAAATATTAAAGTATTACCATTAATGGTAATAAAATAATTATTATTCTTAAAGAAATAATTATTAAACTGGAAAAATTTATTACTAAAATAAATAAAATAATTGATAAATCAAATTTTTATTTTAAAATTGGTTTTTGAATTTTAATAAAAATTTTTTTATTATAATAATTTCAATTATTGAAATTAAATTAGTATTTAATTTGAATATTTATTCGTTTAATTATTGGGTATGATTTTAGGGCACGATATAATAGGGTCAATGAACGATGAATTTTCGATGAAAAACTTTAAAAAAGCATCATAAAGTATATTTAATATGAAAAACGATAAAAATTAACTATGAAGAATCAAAAAATGTAATGCACTTCAAAAAAATAAGGAACCGATAAACAATTTGTTTAAACGATAGGCCTATTACATGCACATTAAATTAGCCACGCAAGGCAGTAAAAATTTTAAAAAAGTGAAATAGCATTTATTGCACAATCAAAGCCCGTCTAGCTAGTTGGGGCCTTCCCCACTTTATGTGCAAACTTGATGCAATTAACGGACTCCGGCTTCCTCAATTCTGACCATTCAACCAATAACTGGAAGACACCATTTAGAAACTGTCCCACTGGTAGCCTTTCACGTAGGGTGTGACCACTTTTGATGGCGGCATTTGTAGCCTCAATGCCGTTATTAGTGCTGGGATACCCGACCGCTACTCCTTCAAACCAAGAAGGGTACTTTCACTAACCACTGCGTATTAAAGTACTCAATGAAATCTTTCACTCTGACATCTGTCGACGACCGCCATTTTTTTAAGAATAACTTTGACGCTACTTTGAAAGTAGAAACGTCACCGCAAGATTGCAAAGCCCGCATATGACTCTTAATTTCAGTTTTGAAAAGTTGTGGTAATCCTCTGAGATACATATCACATTTCTCAACAACATGGAAGTAGCACATCAATCGAGTTGCTGGTCTCCCAAACACAGACTGAAAGCCAGCTGTTATGCCGTCGCTACCATCTCCCAGAAGTATTGTAGGTGACCATTCCAAGTCTTCTTGTTCTCACAAGCGCCGAACATCGCATCATATTCTCTCATAACTTTTTCCTTTTTTGATGCTTAACCATCATGAAAATTATCGCTTATTCTACCTAAAACATCGCTCATGAGTCATCGTAAATGTATTCATTAATTATCGTTCACTTGCACAATTTTTGCACAATTTTACTTGTCATTTTGTCTATTGTAAAAAGTAATTTATTTATCGTTCATTTTATTACTCCCCTTAATTATTTATATTTTAATAAATTTAATTCATTAATTATAATTAGAATTTTATTAATTGAGCCCTTCTTTTCAGAAGGGCGTAACTCGCAAAAACGTGTTTTGAGAAAAACGCGTTTGAATGTTTAGAAACGCCATAACTCGCCGAAAAAAAGTAGGATCGGGATGGGGCTTTTCCACCTTCCCTAATGTCGCAGTCTCTCGTGTTTAATAGAAGAGCGCTACATCGACTCGCGTACAAGTCCAATCTACGCTCTTCTTGCAGAGACTCGCCCTTCTTGAAAAACTGGTTCACATGTCCATGGTAATTCCCATGAGACATACGCCCTTCTTGAAAGAAACAGTTTTTTTGAGAATTTCGGTAAACAATGGAGGGGAGGGTGAGGAAAACGATTCCGATTCTTTTCAAAAAGGGCGTAAGTCGATTTTACGCCCTTCTTGAAAAGAAGGGCTCAATTAGAATTTTATTTATTTATTATAATTATATTTATTCAAATAATATTGATTATTCTTATTTGATTACAATATTTGTTTGTACAGTAATTATATTAATTTCAAGATTAAATTTGATAATAATAATTTATTGATGAGATTTATTGGGTTTAATATAAGTAATTTTTATTAATCAATTATGATGATTATATTATTATAAAAATAAGAATTTTAATTATATTATTCAATCGATTAGGAGATATTTTAATTTTAATTGTTATTTTTTATTTTATTTTCTTTTTCAAAAAATAATTTATAAATTGATTTTAATATTAATATTAATTATTTTATTTATAATTTTCATTAATAAATATAATTATTATATTAATTTTAATTTTATAAATTTTATTCCATGATAATTTTATTTTTTTTTTTAAATTTCAAATTTAAAAAGTTATTTCAATATTATTTTGAAAAAATAATATTAATTATAAGAAAAAAAAAATTGAAAAAATAAAGAACTTAATTAAATTTTATATTGAAAATGTAATGTTTTTTTTTTTAAACTAAAAGATTTATTTATTAATAAGTTAGAAATTTATTTTATTCAAATCTCAAGATATAATTAAATAATTTATTGCAAGTAAATTATTCATCTTTGTATAATTTATAATTAGTAGAGCTAGGATTCCTCGGTTTTTGTCGAATGAGTTTGCATAAGGGCAGATCAGTAGAAATCAAATAGGAGTACGTTTCGCAGGGGTAGGAACCCAGGAAAAAATTTTTATTTTGCCGAAAAAAACCGAAAATGGCTATAAATGCCGAAACGGGTTATAAAAGCCGAAAACATGCATAAAAACCGAAAATGCTCAAAAATGCTCAAAAACACAGTGGATAATGAGAATTGACTGGTAAATAATCGAAATATGAGCAACAAGTAATCGTAGAAGAAAAAAACAATGAGAAAATGTTTCGATTTAGTCATGCTGAATGCATGAATCAACATATTATCGGCGGGTAGATGTGCAAGTCAGAAACACATGATTGTTCTTTTTAATAAGCGTTTTTTCTAACCAATCGATTTTATTGTAATTTTTTTCGATTTTTGGTCTTTTTACCATTTTTATCATGTAATTTTTGTTTTTGCCGAATAAAACCGAAATTGCCTTTTTAAAAACCGAATTTCTATTTTTTAACGCCGAAAAATCCTAGCTCTAATAATTAGACTAATTATATTTACATTAATCAATTAATTTTATTATTTTTCATTTCAATTATGCACAATTTCATCGAAGCTACCATTATTAAAGGAAATAAAAAGGTGAAGATGTCTTGATCCCACGCATTCGCATGATTCCTACCCACATGCCATTTGACTTCAAACGGTTGCAATTCCCAGTGCAGCTTGCATTTGCCATGTCTATAAAAATAATAAATCGCAGGGACAGTCCTTAGAAGTTTGTGGCATTAATTTAGAAAATCCATGTTTTTCACATGGTCAATTATACGTCGCCTGTTCCCGTGTGGGAACACCAGCAAATTTATTTTTGTTTGCACCAAACCCAAAAAACAAAAAATGTTGTGTGTCAGAAAGCACTTGAGTGATGATTTTTTTACCGAATGTACTTTTTTCCTAATTATTTCATTTAATGACGTCGCATTTTTAATTAATTTTCAATATTTACTGTTTTAAAATTTTTGGTACCTTACCTATAAAACAACAATTCTTATTTGTTAAGACAGGACAACGTCTGTTGGGTCAGCTAGTAACTCGATAATTTTTACATATTTTTTAAATTCAGCAAAATATATGGGACATTTACGGCATAATTATCATTTTTCTAATCGTAATATCGAGACGTTCAAGAGGATTCCTGCGGACATATCAGCATATGACCAAGTCGTTTCGAATTACAATTGCTAAATTTTGCTCCAGTTTCGTAGTGCTTTCATTTTCTGTAACATTTGAATAGGAGAATAGAAAACGGGTTAATGTCCAAAGAAGAAATGATCCGGACAATTGGATTTTTCACATCTTTGAGAAGGAACCGTTTCTCCGAATCGTTTCGTTTGGACATTCATCTTTTTTTTTTGTATCCCTCATTTTTAAAAAACGGTGAAGTTGTATTTTCAATTTTTTTTTTCTTTCAATTTATTGTAAAGTGTACAGGTAAATTATTAAGCATTTCAATGATAGGTGGATTTTCAATAATAACATTTGCAGAAAAGATGAGATCTAGAAATTTTGTCATCAGAAACTTGATGAAAGAGGGGTACAGAAGTGGGCACTAGCAAACTTCCGTATCACAATTATTAATACATTTCATTTTCCACGAAAAGAAAAAAATACATTCACATCATGTAGGTACCATCATCACCGAGTTGAACAATTTTTCCGAACGACTTTCAATTGAAAAAAAGAAAAAAAACGTTCATGGCATAGGGAGTTGGTACCTTAGGGAAAACTCGCACATTGAAGGTAAAATATAACTCTATCTTTTATGCACACACGACAAAGAGAGAGAAAGAGAGATTTGACGACGAGTGAGTCAGAAATCATCAATTCGTTCACAAATCCACCAATTTTTTTACGATTGCACGCTTAACTCGTTCCAATATTCAAAGTATTTACCACCGGAATTCCTAGTATAAATGCTAAAATATAAATTCTGTTCTTTCAAAATTGTTATAATACGAAAAACTTCGAGAGAAATATTTCGGTTTTATTACAGTTCCGAATTATGAGCCACGATATAGGAATTTTTTGCATTAGAGTGCATTCATCAGAAAACTTGATTCATACTTCCGATAATTTTTCTTCCATCGCACGCCATTCTATATGTATAACGATCGATCTAGTGTTTTATCCGAAATTAGTGCGATACCTCGTACACACCGCAGGGATAACACATATTGTCAAACGGTGTCAAATGTCAATGTACATTCAAACTTGGTCGATCAAGAAGAACGCGGCGCTGTCCCGCTTCACTCATAAAAAAGCGAAAAACCTATACTTTCGTATCGCATCGGACTTGACAAGAATTTTAAAAATCGTCTTCATTCTCGGAGAGTCAATCGAATTTTTTTTTAACCGTATGTTTCAGAAGACCGGCGAAGAATTGGAACATTTCCCTATTGTTGGTCGGGAGATGCCAATTTCTACATAAAAGGTTTCTCCGTTGTCAGTTGAATTATGTGTACGGTCAATACTGTTTTCCTTTATCAATAATGCTCCGCCGTCAATAGGTCACATCAGCGACGTCGAAGATTTCCCTCTCGTTAAGCAAATTTGTAAAGTCAATTTTCGCAAAAACATCCTCCCCTCCTCTTCGTCTGTACAACTAATCAAAGAAATGTAATAAGATGGGACGTGAATGGGCGCGCAACAAAAGAGGAAAATGACGAATAAAAAAGCTAATCGAAGAATGGAAACGCCTACTAATAAATTTTTCACATCGTCAAAAATCGTTTTTTATCGAATTTTCTCTCGAGTCAGCGAATTTGATAACGATAGAATCCTTTGTACTCGTGCGTCCTTAACGATGATTTTATTTGTCCTTTTACTTTTGATGGAGAATTGAAACGACGTCGATATTGTACACAGAGTGATGGAAGAAATGTTTCGTAATTAACGATGACAATGATTCGGAGTTGAGGAAAGGGAAGGGAGGAAGGGCAAATAGCAATTTTTTCCACAGGAGAATACAGTGGGCTCGAGCAAACAATTCACGCCTGTTTGCGCTTTAGTCTTTATTTGTATTTTTTACTGTAAACATAAGTAAATACTCGTAGACCATATGATCGTTATTGTCGTAGAAAGAGGGTGAAAAGTCGCCTTTCAAGTATACGACTAGATGATTTATGCGAATTCTAATCCTGGACAGGGTTCATTGAGTAAAATGAATGCAAGATACCCAAAATTATTACCGATCCACTTCATAACCATTATTCATAGTCTAGAGACGACACAAAAAGTATGACTTCGATGAAGCTCTTTCAAGTTTTCAGCGGGGAATCAGCTATCCATTTTGTCAAGGGGATTACATCCTCAGAAAACGTCCGCAACCGGGAGTTTCTGTGGACTGCGTGACGTGACGTGATGTGTGACGCTGTATGACATCATCAATGACCTCGACCTACTTTAGAGACTTGAAAAAATTCCAACTTCCAACCTTCATTATCAGTATACTGAGAAGAGCCCCGCCAACTCATTTACTGAGGGGGCATTTTCGCGCCAACGTGATCGCGAGCGCGTTCAACTTATATTACGTCATCATTTTCAAGACTTGGAAACTAGGCTACATATGATAGGAGGAGTACCAGGGAGGTTGCGGTTTCCCCGCTGCCATTGCAAACCTGCAATGGCCTGTAAATTTTTCTTCTGCTATTCTAATTCGAAGATCGAAGCTTTCTCCCCAGTATTACGATCTCTATAGCAAGTTTTTCAATTACGACGGAACTTTCGCCGTGGGACAGAACGCAAATCAAAAGAGGACAAACGGGTTTTCACCCTCCCTCAGCTCGTCAACGTAAAAGAACATACATTCAGCAATTATAACATAAACAATGCGAATGGTAGTTGGAATTAGAAATTCATCACCTGCTATTTCTGACACAGTAGGTTGACGTCAACGGAAAGAAAGTGAAAACAAGTTCGAAGAAGAAATAGATAAAAGTACCACCCCAGGTTCGGTCTATCACCCAGAGAATGACTACGATGAATGGATGAAGAGAATTTAATTTGGTAAAATGTTCAGGCAGAGACAAATTAATAAAGATCATGTTTCAGGTCCGAGGACGAAGAGTAGCTTCTAGCTAATCGATCATCATTCCAACGAGAATGAATTACTAAGCAACAAGGTTTAACAAATTGTACATACTCACGCTCGTCATTGTGATGTAAATTTCAAATTAAAAAGCTTCCTTCGTTTCACAGTCTTATTTCAAGTGAACATCAAATAACGCTCAATTACTTCAGAATATGTCACCAAATGAATGTGAGAAGTATCTATTATTTTAGTGATGACGGAGAGCCTTTTGTAGCGTCGAAGAGAAGACATCTTGCATTTTTTTATCCACGTGATGAGCAAATTTCATCAATTATAGCTGCTATTACGATCCACTAGTCTTTATAGGCCCTACACTTCTAATGCCAAAATGATTATGCAGCAAATAAAGGTAAATCATCTTCCTACCCGACCAATTCCAACCTTTGCAGCTAAAGGAAAGGAAAAAATACGAAGTTACAATCCGAAAATGCAAATTGGGATTTGCGGAGTTCGGTCAAGTTGGGGTAGCAGAAGATGTGTTGAACGATTCGGTGACTGAAGTCAGATTCACAATGAGGGCACGAGAGAGGCATACGACGAGAGATGGGATGGATATGTGTGAGTCTGGTGTGGCCGATCCTGAGACGAGTGATGACTATTTCTTCTCTACTTGTCAACAGATTTGAAGATTCCCACGAGATGGGAATATTTTTAATCTGAGCTAGCTTTCTTGAGGGTGATTTGAGATTAGACCAATGAGTGAACCTTGCTCAAGTGATGAATTTGTTAATGTTTAGAGAGATAGGAGCGTAAGGGGAGAAAAAAGCGTTTGACTGATGGGTGTTGGGTAGCTAATTTGGCTGCTTTGTCTACATTTTTGTTTGATACACTCGTGACAAGATGACCAGATTTGCTTATTTTGACTCATGACTCATGAGATTCTGGAGGTGAAGCCTGCTTGTCAAAAAGAAGCTTAAGAAACATGAGAGAGCTTCTAGGCTGATTTGAAATCTCTACTTTTCTGTCGTGGTGAGGTCGTCAGTTCCGGAGTGGGTTCTGCGATCCGTTTATACGCAAGGGTCCAAGATTTGAACCTCGTTCTTTAAAGAAGCTGATGACCTGCTGGTTTTTAACATCGGTATTAAAATCATAATCTTCAATGAAAACGCTATTTTCGTGTCCCCGCCGACGTTGTTCATTTTGGTTATGTCGGTCAGAAGTTCGTAGTTTGTTGTAAATACCAACGTAGTAAAAAACAGCCTGCGGTATAATTTCATCAAAATCGAAAATGCCCATCAGTAATTTCTTCTCGTTAAATACATTTTTCTATAGCGATAATTTCATTCTATCTTTTTTTCGCGGATACCGCAACGTGAAGTTGAAAAAGTTCGACGATTGAATTTTGCTTCAGTACAACAACACTCGTAGTCCCGATTCCCATCTGAGTACACGTGTTAGCGCGAACGAGAAGCATTATACTGTTGAAAAATTTATCGAGCGTTATTCGGAAACGACGTTCGAAAATTTAAATGGAGGCAGCAGGGAGATGCTTTTCTACGCCTATGAACAGTACTAGTTTAAGGGCCAAAATGCGCGGAAATTTTACTCCAAACTATACAAAAGAAAGCCCACCGCCGCTTCCTGACAGCCAACTAACGCTTTCTGAGAACACGATACGAATACGTGGTATATTTCACCGAATGATGGTAGGTGAAAAATTGAAAATTTCGAAAAGCTATGAGCCTTGATATACGTGCGAGACTTTGTCACAAATAAAATACTGGAAAAATTTTCTGCGGAAAACGTGTGAGATATTGAAGGGAAAAAGAAATCAGTTGTATGTCTTTTCTGGTGTTTTTTAAATACGTCTCATGTGATCGTTTTTAAGCGGAAATATATTCTCATAGCCCTGTATGTCATAGCCTCCGGAGAATTGTTCGGGGCGTAGTTTTTCAATTTATTCCAGAGCCATCTAACTCATCAACCTGCTTTTAACCTGAAGTTTGAATTCACTTTTGTTCAAAATGTACAAGATGAGAATAAAATATAGTCACCGCTTTTCGATAATTTGCCCTCTTCAATTCCTGTTCTGAGCTAGGGTTAAGCCCATACATATTGACTCATAACCAACTCCCGTGGTGACTTCAATGACTATCTTAGTCAATTTCTACATCTATTTTATAACTCAAGACTGCCAAGAAAGACAAGAACAATTTTCGCCTCACGCTCTAGGAGCTTAGCCAGGGAGAATTGGGGTATGAATACCCTCTCTTTTGAAGTTCATAATTTACTCTAGTTGTAATGCTGACGCGTTATCAGTAAGAAACAACTTTGACCTCCTCTCCTCGTTTCAACTCCTAGGGGGCTTCCAGTGGTGGGTTGAGTCCATGGTAGAGGGCTATCTGAATTGTAGGTTGAGCACCGCCGGGCACTCTTTTGGCAAATCTCTGTAGCATCCCCCATTGATGGACATTGCACAGCGTGTGAACTAGAAAAGAAAATAGAGTCCAGTCACTCTCAATCCGAGCTCTTTGGCTACTGAAGCAATTTCATAAGGATGGCCCTGGCACCACAGGGATGGTTTGTAGAGAACCCCTTGTGTTCACCGACACGCTCATGTTCAAGTCGATCATTATCTGTATTGATCTACTGACTGTCGACGGCCCTTTCACAATAGAAATTCTATTTTAAACAAATAATAACATTAAATAAATAAAGGAAAGATTTTGAAGACAATTTGTGCTTAAAGAGTTGCCAATTTTGGATCTCATGGAAATGTCCGTGATTCCAACTCTGTCTTATGATCGAGATAATAAAATAACCTATCTTACTTATCAAACTTTAAGAATTCTTTTTGGAAAATCTCAAACTTTAATTTCTAATTAAAAACTGCAAAAGTATGATCTATCATGGAAACGTATCTTTAGGCAGTTCCTAAATTTGTCGAGCTGTTCATCAGTTATCTCTGTTTTCAGGCCAAAATGACGTTTCTCACACATGATGACTACGATGAACTTTTTCATCAATTTTTTTTTTTTTTTTTTGGGTGCGATACGACGCACTCAGAATTTGGATCCAAGCAAAATGACAGTCTATTAATTCGGTTCATTCGTGGTAAGGAAATGGTCCGTGAAGCGAATCAAGTGCGAAAATCTTCCAAAAAGATGATGACCGAAAAAATTTACCCCACCACGTGAGCATACGCCATAGCTCCGGTACACGACAGAGTAAGATATTTATTCCTACGCAATTTTAAATTAACGCTCGGCAAAGCCGAACTCCTCCTCTATAATTTATAGGTGAAGCGCAAAAAAAAAGCACTGGCGTATCGACATCATCGTGCTTCGCTACTTAAATTTGTGCCATGTATTTTCAAGGTTTTCAGTTCCTCGACAGTTGAACGTCGAATTCTTAGAAAAAATAATTGACTTCGCTATCGACAATCACGGTGCAACTTTTCAAATTTCTTCAAAAATATTGATAATTCAAGGTCTCGTTATTGGTGGTGCATTCAGAGCAAATCTTAATGACCATTGACCACGTGGATCACTAGGAATTACACCCCGCTTTGGATGTTGAGTGGAATGAGAAGAATGTAGACGTGATTCAGATAGGGAGGATTCCTAAAATACCTGTTTCAGGTCTCTTCGTTTCTCCATTAATAAGTAGCGCTGATATTTGAGAGACTGATCGTGAAACCTTTCCTCACGAAAATCACGTTAGTCAGAATAATGCATCTCAACTCCCATGACTGCAGGTCCAATGAGAGGAGGGGGCACCTGAGCATTTTGTCTCCGGGCCTGGGTCTTTTAGGAGCCCGGTTAACAAGAGGGTGTGAAAAAATTCTTGGGAGAGGGTTCGCTGTGTTCCTTCCTTGCACCCGACTGGAGCTTTCAACGGGCTTGCACAAAGTCCACACACCTCAGGAAAACCTACAGTAATCGAAACCTTTTCCTTCGTAACTGAGAGACAAGAATCTTCTTATCAGACCAAACTGCTAAAGGAAATTAAACGCAGGCATGAAATACCCTTGAGTTCTTGAAGTTGAGCCTCAGAAATATTTCTATTTTCAGGTTCCTAAGGATTCATAGCCCGAGACCCAAAGACGAATTCGTGATTGGAGCAAAAACATACAAAAATGCCATTGCCAGACAAAATCTCTACAGAGAGCTCAAATGTATAGATGCAGACTCCCTTTACCCTTTTGGTTTGAAGTTGAGACTCAGAAATTAATCTATTTCCATTTTCTCAAGAATTCTTAGCCATAGCTCGAGCCCTAATCACGAATTCGTCTTTAGGTCAAAAAAATTCAAAAATGCCCTTGCCAGACAAAATCTCTAGAGAAAGCTCAAAAGTGCAGACACCGACTGCCTTTCCCCTTGCGGTTTAAAGATGACCTTCAAAAATTAACTATTTCCAGTTTCTCAAAGATTCACAGCTCGGTAGAATCTTGAGAATTGAAACACTGACCCTCAGCAAAATAAAAAGACCTTTTCGTGAGAGAAAAATGCTTAAGCAATACGTACTCTTGGACATCTGCAATTTGTGGTTCAGCGAGGAATTTCAAATTCTGAACTACAGAGCATCTCATGTCATGCTAATTCTAGCTGTACTCGGTCCACAAAATGGCCATGAGTCGTAACTTTTGTAATTTTCGGTAAACACATCGAACTTCAAGCACCAACTTTAACATTTGTGTACCAATTTCCCGTGTTTTTCAATATACCGGTGAACTGAAGGAAAATTTGTATCGCAGCAAATGAAACTCGATAAAAAGGTTAGGGAAGTTTCGACGAAATGTGAAACCGATGTATCCATTAGAGAACTGTCCAAAAGTCAACTACGTTCGCGCGGGCAAACGAAATTGTGGTTGAAGATAAGCCTTAGCAATTTTAAACGCTACGACTCTGTGTCTATTATCATTAGCATGAGCCGAATTGAGTGACTCGCGAGTCTTGTTTCATCGAATGCCAAAATGAATAACTCTGACGATCGTTACATTTCGCGGTAAATTGATTGACCATATTATAGCAAGGAATTAGACGCTACTGCCCATTAACAGAATCGAGGTACCAAAAATTATCATATTTCGTGGGTAATTATTCAAAAAAAAAACACCCACCGTACAGGAAATTCTAGTTCTAAATGAGATGAAGGTTTCGAATAAGTTGAAATGACTTGAGGAAATTGAATAATTGGCAACCGTGGATTTTTTGCACTTTTTTCAATTTCCTTTTAATTATGCAGTATGCGACGCACTCGTATCATAGAAAATCTGCCAAATTCATTGAATAGCTGTAGAAGGTTCAGGCAGTTCCGACCTAATTCGGGGACTCGCGAAATTGATTCGACAGTTCTGGCGAAATTTTTCGAAGAATCGATCCTAGTCGTTCATCAACCCACCATAAAACACAGATTTCGAGCTTGCCTGAATAAAAAATTGGGCCTCGCGTGCAGTAAATGAAGTTTTCTCATCTCAAAAAACGCATTACTTTCTTTCATCTCGTTTTAAATTTTACGAATTTTTATCATCAGGTTGGAACTTACCGCTATCTGCGTACGTCTCGGAACCGTAACCATCTTGTAAGCCGTTCGCCCAAGTACCTTCGTACTTCGCGCTGGAAGTAGTAGATTGACGAACACCGTATCGTCCTTTGAATCCTTGAGTCCATTCTCCGCGGTATATCCAACGCCCGCGGGTCTCCACTCCCAACCCGTGCCTCTTACCATTCTGCCATTGACCTTCATAGGAACTTCCACTGAAATCAAAAACGCACATGATGTTGAAGAATATTGAAAATTGAGTAAGAAAATGTGTTAGAGTTTAGTCGTTGCCATCAATTTCAAACTTTTGGAATGAAGGTGAATATCGAAGGTATTTCCAAAAATACGCTGAATACATTCGGTATTTAGGTACGCGGGTTGTTCCGACTTGAAACGCGCGAGAAGGTACACCTGCCTGTCGCGAGGAAGGGCGAGAACCAAACATGAGTATTGCACAATAATAAGAGAAGATATCCGAAAGTAAACAGCGTCAAAATTACTTCTAGAAATACCTTCGATAGTCCATCTACCAAAAGTTTGGCATTTGTTCATGTGTGTAGTTCAGATTCGAAAAGTTTGAGCGTCATCATTAGCGTTATCCGACCATGGTCCTAATGGTTGAGCTTCCCGATTGTGATTTTGAATGGGTCTCATTACGAGTATGATTACTTTATAGTGGCTGCGAGCAGCAAAATCACCAAACAGAAAGAATTCTGCAGGAGGATAAAGATTGTCCATCGATTGAAGATCGACGTGCGTGAATCAGTCAATGTTTTAACTTGATATCAATGGTGCAATGCACGTTAATTCAAAATTAGAATTAAACTTCTATCAAAAATTTTGTTTATTGAGTGAAGACGACGTAACTAGGTACTTGTTATGTTTTGAGATTTAAAACTGCCTTTGTTTCTCTCGAGAAGCTGTGGTTTAGGCCAGACCTCATTTGATTTTCGTAATTTAGACCGACTCATAATTTTGGAAATTTCAAGATTTTTCTCCACATTCAACTACCCAGGGGGTTCTTAGCTCGAGAAGAAGTATTGGAGTTAGATGGATTTGAAATGAAAGCTACAGGTAAAAATTTTTCCAAGTGCTTGAAGCAGGTCAAGGTCATCGATGACGTCATAAAGCGTCTCGCGTGACGAAGATTTCCGACTGATCAGTTTAGTTTACTGTATACTAGTATATTGTATGTCAGACCTAGTGTAATGAAGGCCAAAGATCGAAATTTTTCCAAGTCTCTAAATTAGGTCAAGGTCATTGATGACGTCATAAATTGTCTTGCGTTTTCAAAATTTGTGACTGACCCTTCGGCCTCAAGAACGCATACAAGTCAAAATGGGGGATGGATGGTTTCTCAACAAAGCAGTACTGGCACGAGGGTAGAGTTGGTGACGTCACAAATCGTCTTGCGTTTTCAAGATTTGCAACTGACCCTTCAGCCTCAAGGACGTATACATGTTAAAAAGGGAGACGGATGGTTCCTCAGCAAAGCTGTACTGGCACGAGGGTAGAGTGGTGAGCCCAAAGAGAAGGAAAGAGCGAGTTAGACGTGATGGGTCCAATTGTCAGTGGTGCTTTGACCCTTTCTTACAGGATCAAGAATTTTTCAATCAAACTAAGTTTATAGTAGGGTTGAGAGGAACAAAGATTGTGCCATGTTGACATGACTGGAGAACGATGGTAAGATTTTAAGTCAAAGGCTGAAGAAGGGATCAGTGATTGAGGAGGAGTGCGGGGCTGACTTGCTTGCTAAGCTGACTGCGTCTTATTCTGGTAGATCGATATGACCAAGAATCCAGAGGAAGGCAATTGAAGATAGAGAAGATCTTGAAGTTTGCGCTGAATGATAGGGTTGACATTTTATGAAGGTATTTCATCGAACGTATGACGAAATATTATTCATCTCCACCGCCCCTTATTGAATTTAAGACAATACTGTAACAATAGAAGAAACAACGGCTTCCTGAACGAAGTTGAACGAGGAACGCAGGGAACCGGTTCTATGATCAAACAAGGAACGAAAGAAACTCGTTCTATGGATCAAATTGGCCTCCCATCACAATAATATAGCTCGGAGGTTGGGTGTCCCTTTGCCATCATATGTAGCTAGTCCCTCAAATAACTCACGGTGCACGGGAAATTTTTCAAAAAAGCCTCCTATAGAACAGGTTTTCTATTAATTTGTGGCGAAACTAGATGAATAACGATCATATTTCATGTCTGCTCGTGATCCTTCAAAATCCCACCCCTTTTTATCTAGAAAGGCCTACTTTTACCGTGTAAATTACAGGAATACGGTGTATTAGGCTCATGGTTTATTGACACTCCGCTCGTTTGTCTTCTCCTCTTAATCTGATACTACCTTATATGACTCTTGACCTCTGTTTATGTAATTTGGGTCTACTTTAACCTAGTAGTATACTGAAGTCATTGGGACCTTCGGTTTAGCCTACTGTAGCCTAGCATAACACTGAACCATAAATTATGGCAACTTGAGCCTGACACAACGTAGTGATATTAAAGGTATGGCTCATGGCTCAATTATTCGCCCCGCCCCGATGCCTCCTTCTGTATCGCATGTTGGGCGAAGTTCATCCTAGTATGTATACTGTATGTCAATTCTTGCCATATTGAGGGAGGGGGGAATATTGAGCCTAGTATATCCTAGTACATTGCATGTTGGTCCTGGATACTGTGTGTCAAATCTAGTATTGAGGAAGAAGGTGTCGCCATTCTCAACAAGGGAGGGGACGTAAAATTCCCATTTCTTCCACTCAATTTCAAGTAGGTAGGTTGGAAGTCGAGAAAAGACATGAAAAATGTCAATAATAATAAACTATCACTCTCGTTCGTTCGTATTTTTTTTTTTTTTTTGAATTTTATCAAGTAGAAAATATTCTTATTGGATTTCAAGAATTCATGTCTCCTTTCACACAACTATCGCTGCAAAATTCAGCCAGAAAATGTACGAATAAGACATTCCGAATGCATCAAACCTGAACAGTTTTCACGTACAAAGGCTAAATGTCAAATAAATATCAATCCTTTTCCGACGTTTCGTGTCAAGAGCGCAGAGACGAAAAGGAAAATCTTCCGGGAGATTATATAGTTTGCCGTACGCGCTACAAGGATATCGATGAAGGTCAATTTTATCTCGCAACGCGCAGCTTGCTATTCAGTACCAAAATATAAAGCGCGTTTAGTTTCATCATTTCATACCACCTGTAAGAGTGCAAGATTTCCTTCTGCGTGGGTGACGGCGTAGTCAGTAAAAGCAGATTTTTTGTTCATGAAATACAAAATATTTTACATATTTCCGAATGAAAGTAGCGCGTGCGTTGAAAAGGGTGAAATTACATTATGGAAGCCATTCTTGATCGAAAAATGAGAGATTTATTTACCCGTATTTTATGAGTATTTGGTTGATAATTCCACGTTAAATTTCCTCCCAAGACAATTCCTTGACATTTGAATGGAATCGAAAAGGTCAAATTTTTCCAAATGAAAAAATAAACCAGAATCTTTTTGATTCTTCAGGTCACAGAACCCGTAAGTTTTCTACAAAATGTTTTCCGATCTAGAGGAAACTGTAAAATGCTCTAGAAGGACGAAGGATGCGACTATACTTGGATCAGAAGGACTGGAACGCAAATAGGTGTCGAAATTTTCAGAATACAGATCAAACATGGTAGACGTTTTCTTCCTACGTACTTCTGCTCGACGCTGAAGTTTGAACAACATCAGCCGGGAAGACTCGACCAGATCTGGAGAGACATCAAAATTTTAAGAGGAAAGATTACTAGATATGAAAATTTCTAATATCAACCTCTAAGCCACGTCGTTCATTCTGAGAGTCTATAAGGTAGAGCATATGTGCACCTACTGAACGCAATTGATGGACCGACGGCTGGAAATTTATTTATTCAGACACCATGTTCGTAAAAACAGCATATGAAGTATGTATTTTCGCAGCAATCAGAAAATTCTTGATCACACTTCATTTTTTCATAAGAGACATGAACATAGCTGCTGGAAAGACGTCTATACAAGAGTTCATCAAAATAGACGTTCACTCAGTACGATTATTAGCAAACATTTTGTTCTGATTTTTTTCTGCAAACAATTTGCCTAACCTCAAGAAGGGTGTACTTGATATACAATCATGGGTGAGGAAAGATGATGTGAAGAAATAATTGTAATAACATAATAATGAAAGGAGTGTCAGAAGAATTCATCAGACATGTATATACGTTAAAAATAACGCGTTTTATGTCGACCATTACTATTGCCAATTCTTGTTCCCACGTCTGAACACGCAGCTGATCTACAACTCGCCTCAACATTATATATAAAATGAATGTTCTTTTGAAAATGAAACGAGTAGAAAAATCAAATTTTCAACTACACTCGAACGAAGGCAAATAAGACATATCTCAGGATAGATTAAATGTAGGAGGTATAGCTCATATATAGTTGATAGAATTGGCCTACCGGTATGCCGAGTAATTAATATTGTAGACTATTGGAATGCGGAATGTCGCGCCCGTGTCTGATTTTTAATAAAATTGGGTCGACGAAAAAAAATATTTAGGCCGGTCGTTCTGCAAAAAAATTTATCGGATAAAACGGTAAAGAAGGCTCGCGTCTCTTTATCTCTTAAAAGAAGCGAACGTGTAAGAATCGAAGGACTATCAAGATGTGTGACCTAATTGAGGGCAGATGTTTAACGCGTTGTAGTTATTATTTTCGGAGAAAAGGCCGTGTGCGACGCATTCGACTATCAATTTTGAATTCAGTCCTCAATTTCAGAAGTAGATTTGTCTTGAAGAACAGGTTACCTATAGTCCTCGTTTGACTTCGTAACAAAAGCTCGAGCAGATTTTCGCGTTCACGTGGAGCTTCTTGACTGCCTTTATCACCTTGATTGTGTATTCTTTCATATACATGGCATCACTTTGGAGTACATTCTTCCCACTGTTTCGGTATTAGCTTCATTTTACTGCAAAATTCTTAGTTACATACTTTTGTCAACGGTCATTGACCTTTGCTCTTTGTTCGATCATTTATTCTCTCTCTCTTGAGACGGACGTACAGTGGCTCGGTATCAATATTCCAGCACAGGTAAAAAATGTTGATTCAAGATTTCTCTTATTGAAAATATCACACGACGTACAAAAACTCATTTTTGTCAAACATTGCTGCCGAAGTCATCAATTTGATAGAAATTGACAAAGTTCAGAAAAATATTTGCTCAATTCTCGATTTTTACTCACTCCCATCAACATTATAGTTTTCCTCGGAAAAAGTAACACCCCCTCAGTCCCTGCTAAGGAACAAATCCATTTCCCATATTCAAAGAGTCAAGCCTGTTTCAATCAACTCCTTGCAACCTATGATATCTTTCTTACAAATCCGCAATCCCGACAACTGCATCCGTCACATAGGCCATTCAATCTAAGAATATCCCGATCACACCATGTTCTTCTCGGACAGATTTACAGCTGTAAAAGAGCCACCTAAGTTTATTCCGTAGACGACCTCCCAGTTTTCCTTCGGGTTCACAATATAGCCTCTGTATTCACCAACCCATGAGCATCCTCGCATCCTCGCATCTCACGCAATTCCCATTAAATAGTAATTTCCTACTTCTTATTGATTCATTATCCTCTCTTTATTCACTGTTAGACTCAGAGAGCTTCCCAATACTCTAACCCAAAGAATTCACTCTTCACGATCCAGACTCGACACTTTCAGCAATAACAGAAGATCGCAATGTCGTCGTCACAAAGAGATTCAGACTTTATACAAGGATGTTTAAAAACTGGATGATGTCTTTACTACACCTTCATATCAAAAATGTGTGAATTTGGGATTGAGTTGCTTCTTTTCAATGTCTTTACCGGGTATTCCATCCGTCTGTTGGAGATTTGCGAGTCCAAGTCCGAGTTGATCCCCCCCCCCCAGAAAATTTGCGTGATGAAGTCACCGAAAGCTAGTCAGCTTACATACTAGACTTTCATAAATCTTTCGTATTTGTGGTGAATCATTACCAACTCCATGAAGCTGAAGCTATGACCGAGACCGTTAAACTTGTCGATTACATCAAGTTATACCCCCGTGAAAAAGTTTTCACGCACTTTAAAAGCAAACAACCACGAATTTGTTGGCTACCAGACTATACAGCGATAACTTTCCCTCTTAACCTTCAGACTGTAATATATTTTCTTCCTCGAGAGTCTTTATTTATTAATTTTCTCTTTTAGAAGCTTTCGGCCGCTATTCCCACAAACAAAATGAAAATATATGACCACACCACTTTTTGTCGTACTAGCCTAGTATGCAAAGCCCTATTCGCACGTGCAGACAACTTTTCGTAAGTACAGAATAAAACCTCATACGGTTGTACCGACAACTCCATAAACGAAGATTACATTTCACGCCATTCTAGTAACCTCTAAGCCAAAAATAAAGGCCACGTGTATGTTCATTATAGCAGAGAAAAACGCGCTGCCATTCGGGAGTTTCCTTGCGAAAATTATAATTACACATAACGCTGTAACTAACGTGCAATAGGATACCTACCTATGTGAGTGTACGAATAAATATACATTTTTTTACGACCCTGAAATTTTAAGTAACAGCTCTTAGTTTTTTGTACCCAACCTCACGCGTCGAAGTAACTCAATTTACCAACTTCTAATTAAATAGTGAAATTAGATAGAACTCCCAACGAACACGCCAAGTTAATGCCTCTCTAAAGTAGATAGGATAGTAAAAAAAAAAAATGGAGATAAAATGTGGTAATAGGCTACAAGCATTGAATCTTTATTTCTCTCATCTGTGTTACGTTAAGCTCGAACCAAAATTTTCAACATATTTTCGCCTCTCTTCACACGAAATGGCTCAATTTGGAAAATGGAATCGTAGATATCGGCTCACGTTGAATCTCGTGTCTATAAAATACCATCATTTCGTCACGCTAAGCCGAGTTTCTCTTTATAGTGATGTCCTGTCGCATAGTGTGCAATTTTCGAGTAAGAGCTCATTACAATTTACGAATACGCGTATAATAACGTATTGCAGCGACCCTGTTGTACAATCTCGGGTGATATAAGGCCCATAATTAGTGCTTTGTCATAAACATATGTCCTTTGTGCGGTAGGTACGCAGAGGAAGTGAGACGTTCTTGTTCTCCCATTTTGATGCGGTATATCAATGTGAAGGAAACATCTTCCCGCTAATCGATGAAGCGCCACTAAAACGGTATCATGCACTGTTTCAGGAATACACATTCGCAAAAAATTCGTTCTCGAGGTGCCGTATTTTCTGGTAATGTCATTACGACCGCAGTATTTTATCGTCCTTCGAACCAAGAGCGCGTGAATGAATTAACATTTATTTCTTTCGCAAATAAGTAAGGAGGAACAGAGGAGCAAAATAGAAGAGATGTAAATTATTGTCGTTATGGGAAGTTTTTTCATCGGATCAAGGTTAAAGGATGAGAGGAAAAAGTGAAAAGACTTTCAAGGGTAGCTAGAGGTTGAAGTGAAAACAAGAATTTCCTTCAGACAACTACGACAGGACACTATTTTCACGATGTTTATAATAAATGTTCTCATGATGCTACGAGCGGTAAAATTTGACCTAACAATACAGCTTGGAGATCGAACACGTTGATATGCTGCGCAAAGGTAGCCTGGTAGACACAACAAATATTATATCCATCAGTGTCACAACGAAAGTCTAAAATTTTTCCGGCAACTAAACCGTCCTCTCTTCTTTAGACACAATACAAACTTCCGCTCTCAGACTGGCCCTGGGTGCCTACCACAGAAGCCCAAAATTGAGTTTGTGCGCAGAATCCGGTGAACCTCTCCTTTCCTATCGTGGACTCATCCTAATCTCCAATTTTTTATCACCCGTATCTCAAGACCCTGACCTACCAATTTTCAACTCTATCTCCCATCAATATCCCACCTCTCCATCGACTTCCAATAAACATATCCTCCTCCAATTCAATAACTCTCTCGGCACCCCTTTCAATGCAAACCCCTTACCCCCCATAAACATCACCACTCCTCCTTGGATCTTGCCACCGCTAAACATACGACTCGATCTCACTGAATTACCCAAAACCAATGACTCTATCATCATCCAAAATATCAATTTTGACATGTTTCATGTCTTTTTTGACACCCTATGCACTTCCAAAAATTTGCGAGTACCAAACACCCCCCCCCCCCCCCGTCCCCCTATGAATGTACTTCAAAAATTTTTTGTGAATTACCTGGGAGGTTATCCAGAAATATGCGAGTACCACCCCCTGGGTAAAAATAAAATAAAATAAAATAAAATTGAATTAAATTAAATTAAAATTAAATTAAAATTACATTAAAATTAAATTAAAATTAAATTAAAATTAAATTAAAATAAAATAAAATAGAATAAAATACAATGAAATTAAATTAAATTAAATTGAATTAAAATAAAATAAAATGAAATTAATAAATTGAATTAAAATTAAATTAAATTAAATTAAATTAAATTAAATTGAATTAAATTAAAATAAATTAAAATTAAATAAAATAAAATGAAATGAAATTATTAAATTAAAATAAAATAGAATAAAATAAAAATAAAATAAAAATAAAATAAAAATAAAATAAAAATAAAATAAAATAAAAATAAAATAAAATAAAATAAAATAAAATAAAATAAAATAAAATAAAATAAACCTCGAATCACCTGGGAGGTCATCCAGAAATCTGCAAGTACCACCCTCTGGGTAAAAATAAAATGAAATATAAGTAAATTAAATTAAAATCTCCAAAGTTGACTTATACCAGAAGAAGAAGTAGGAAATTTTGGATATTTTTGAACAATGAAGAGCTTAAGAAGACTGGCGAAAAGACATGAAACATGATCTTTATATTTTTGGCAACGCCAAGAAATCCTTCTCACTTTCTTAATCAGGGAATACCCCAATTCTTCTATTTGCTTTTTGGACGGGTCTAAATCTAACAACCGAGCATCTTATGCATTCTCCGTAAATGGCTCCGTGACTTCCCACCGTATTCACAACATCGCATCGATATTCACTGCTGAACTCATGGGTATATTTTCTTGTCTATCCCACCTCTCGCAACTTCCCCCAAATAACAACTTTCTTCTCCTGACTAACTCTCTTACTTCACTCCACTCCATCTCCGACCTTCACAACTCACATCCTCTCATAGAACGCATCCAACTCACGCTTCTCACCCTTCGCTCCATCAACTCTCACCCCACTTTCGTCTGGATTCCCGGTCACATCATTATTCTGATCACGATAAAGTTGACCTAGCTTCAAAACAAGCCTGTTCCTTCGCAAGAATTTCCGATAAATCCCCTACAAACCAGCTTTAGATGACAAAATTCACTTTCGTTCCCTGACTTTTGACAGATGGAAATCTCGCGGAAACTCCAAACTCTAAATAAACTTTTCTCCATAATACAATCCCCAGTACCCTGCTCCACATCCAGGAGGCCCCTTAGACGGGAAGAAGTCATTTTCACCCGACTGAGAATTGGTCACACGCGAATCACCCACTCCTACCTTATAAACCCCAACATTTTAATACCACCATCCTGCCCTTACTGCGACGATCTCTTAACAGTCTACCATTTTTTTTCATACCCCCACTGTTAATCTCTCCGTTCTTCCCTTAACGTCCCCTCTTCCTATAATCAGGCTCTAAGAAACAACCATGAAACCACATCCTTATCCCTTCAATATTTACGACAAACTCATGAAACTCTATATACTCACCTTATCTGCAAATTCTGTTTCTAATTCTAAGATGTTCACCAAATTCTAATTAATAACAAACTGTTCTATTCCGTCGAGCATATAGCCCTCAGAATAGCTAACTGCTCGTAAATAAATGAAAATGAAAAAAAAAGATTTTTCTACTGCATTCTCCTCTCCTCGGAAATCGATTTCATCGGAGGAGACAGCAACGTTTCATTTTGCAATTTATCAAGTTGGCAAGCCTTGCAGGTAAGAGGCCGAAAAATGTTGAGGGTGAATGAGAATTAGATGGTTTTGTAGAAATAAGCCGATCGCAGAGACTTCATCGTTCTGAAGATTCTCTCTATGATTTTTCGAGGAGTTTGTGATGCAGGGCGGATAGAATGACGCAGCTGGATGTTTCCAGGAGCTGAGCAATCAGAGAAGGCATTGCAATGTATGCTTGAAGGGGGTAAGGACCGTAAAAAAGAAAAGAGTGGATGAGACGGGTATTGCCTATTCTCAGACGGGTTAGGATGTCTTGGGAAGAGTGGTTTGTTGTACACCCAGGCTTTGGAGATTTCTCAGTAGATCGGAGTTTACTGACGGATAAGAAGGAGAAGGAGTCACGCCAGGAAAAGAGGATGAGGGAGCAGTAATAGGACTTGAGATTGGACGGCGAGGAATTAAGGGAAAGTGAATGCAGCGACTGCTTTGCTGCAAAGGTCCGCTGCCTTATTTCCTCAAGGTCGATGTGTCTCGCTACCCATGGTTGAGAACAAAATAAACGAGTATATAAAAATTCGTTGGACGGTAGGATTGAAATAAAGATATTCTTGTATAGCAAGTAAAGATGAGACAGAATCAGATTTTAAGAAAAATTTGCGTGGAAAAGAGAAAGGCGCATGAATAAAGCGGAGCGTTCGGTTATGAATATGGAAAAGAAGTTTCTCCCACGGACGGATCAGATGTTATCCAAAATGGAGAATGCAAATCCTGAACTGGGTTCCGATCTGAACCCTTCGCGTAGAAGACAAGGTGGGAACGAAATTCTGAAGAAATGATTTTGTTAATGTTCCAATTGTATATGAAGTTTGTCGTTTTCAGACAATCAGGAAACTTAAGATATATGTATCAGAGATAGGAGATAACCGAGAAAAAATGCAAAAAAATCGTAACACAGCACAGTAGCTTACATCACTCATCCAGAGACGTTTATTAGAAATGATATTTTTTTATTATAATTATTAATATTACGCAGGCCTAGAATCAAATGGAGGTGTACAAATTGAGCAATTTTTACGCCTCCTGTAAAATTTGCGAAAGTGGAGATCCGCGATTATAAAAATTTTATCGATCATATTGAATCGACTCTACTTATATTATATCGACTTCTGATATGTCTGTCTCGGTTGCGGATGACGTCATAGTACTTTGGTACAAATCTAGTATTCTGTACGTTAGGCTAACCAGTTGACAGGTTCACTCACTTTGCTCGTTCGCCCAAACCCGTAACTACGGGTGGGAAGCAGATAAGGGCAAACCCATTCTAGAAAATATGTTTTCAATGTGCTAGACATAATGTACTGTAACAGGCGCGGATCCAGAGCGTCATTATGGGGAGGGAAGGTGGGAGACGCGCGCCGGCGATTCCGCGCGAAACAATTTCTCCCCCCCCCCTGGAGAGACCATTTCCAACTTTCTAAATTCCCGATACATTATAATATGGGTATCAGATTTTTTTTTCTATAATTCAGGAATGAGGAAGGGAGGATTCCCCCCTCCCGTGGATCCGTGCCTAACTGTAATGATGAAACGTTTCCGATTGGCTGGGTTAATTCCTCGATCCTAAACTTCATACGTGGTGCCTTATACACCGCTTCTGAAGATTTTGATGAATTTGAAAACTCGGCACTCTATTGCCCCTCTGAAAAAATCGCTAGTTACGGGCCTGCCTTGGCCCTCATTCACAACCTTGTACAAGGGTAATATATAAGTATGTTAGATTGAATGGCTCACGGACTCACTCGCTGAGCTCTTCGTTCCAATTCTTAGCCTCGTTGGTATACTGAATACTGAGTAGCCACGGCTATCGTGGTTGAGATCTGTGCTATTCGATCCTCGCATTAAAAAGACTCTGGGAGCTCAGGTTAGACATAGATTATGCGAGACCAGACGGTCCCCAGGTTGAGGCTACGCGATGATATCGGCGTAGTCAAGGAAGAAGATAACGGGGTTGAATTTCCCCCTTAAAGATTAGAATTAACCCTCAGTGCTGATGAGTTGAGAAATTTCTAGTTCCGGTTTCAGGAGCGTCATCATGCGTCCCCTTTATCCTCTCCCTAGAGAAATTTCTTACTACGCCCCTGCGCGATGAGACCATGCTTAATGACCCTCGTCAGGATTCGAGAAAAGCTGAAGAGGTCTTGGAACAACTCTACATCTCGAATTATATCATGATGAGAGCCCGAGCAGCAAAAGAATTAACTGAGAGATGTTAGGCTTGATGATCAAAGAGGGAGTGTCTGACTCATAAGCTTTATTAATTGGAAGTCCAAGCATAATGACCTTGATCGAGCCCGTGCTCTTGAAAACTTCTGAACTGCCACCGAAGGATCAAGGACTGAACATACTTCGTCATCTGCGAGCAGATATGTTATGTTTTTTTAACGAAAGTCGTACAGTAACAGATATGGTCTTTCCGAGATGACGACCCTCCCTTCTCCTGAATTCTTGAATTCGCATCCGTCAGTCTCATTCTTAGATTTTGACAAGTTTTGACCATCGACTTATCATAAAGGGGGAAGGAGCACTTTGCTATTTTCTTGTATACGAAGAGAGGTTTTTCTAAGAAAAGCTCAATTTACGAAGAGGGGCTCTCAAGCTGTACATATGGATAAAGCACTTGAAAAAGTTTGACTCTTGAGCTATAGTGTTTGCGGTCTAATGATCTTGACCTACTCTGGGTACTTGAAACAATTTAAGATTTTCAGGACCACAAGATCATTACCCGGAAGCTTTCTTGAGCTGAGCTCCGGCCCAAGTTATTTTCTCGCAAGCCTCCTGAACGATCCCTCCAAAATTAATGATAACTTCGTAGCCATTTTGAGACAAGAAACGTAATTTTTATTTTTTGCACCTACGCAGAAAGTTTGATTAAAAAAAACCTAATTTTTAGCACTATATCAACATTTCTTGTGGCCTGATTTTTTTCGAAGTGTTTCCTTTACTAAGTTCCATTGTGTTCGAAAATTCTGCAGTGTTTCAATACTCTACGCTAGTACAATCGCCAGTACCACGAAAATTATAAGCTGTACCGTAAGCCTGTAGAAACGTAATATTGATTGTCGTTTATCGGTTTAAAAAACTGTATCTAAAACTGTAATATTACCATAGTGTTTTAGGTTACAAAATGTTTGCGCACATACTCACGCTACACTTGACCAATCCACAGCACTGAATTCCTCAATAGCAATCGATTCCGAGTAGAGTGACTCATTAAACTAATTTAAAATAAACATTCGAATAGGATTCTGCATAACTTTGATGGTTGTTAAACGTGCGCGGAAAGTTCTCGCGACGAGAAAATTTCCTCGAAATTCGCGCCCGTTATTTCTCCAAATAACGATCGCTATAAACAATACGCGGGCGAATGATACAATCGTCTTAACTTGTTGCAAGGGGCATATAATTTATTTAGTCTTATATAGGTAAGTGAGTGGTTAGCATGAATTGCCTTTTTTTTTCCTCGACTGTTTCTAAAGCGGAAAGAGGGTGCGAGTGAAATCGCTATACGAAAAGTTCTGCCTATATAAAACTTCTCTATGCAAATATACTTTCGATTTCATCGGAAAGTTTATCTTCTTCATTTTCTGGTAAAAAATATGTTTCCGACAGGACATCCGTGCGTCCAATTAGTGTTTTAGAACTTTTCATCGTCTCGTAAAAGTATATAAATAGGCACCATTTCGAACTGCCATTAAATTTTTTCCCAAACCCGTAGAGTAAAACGACGAGCGCGTCGTATTTTATAGATCGCGTGTCGTAATTACAACTGCCATTAAATTCGATACACAATGTACTTATATTATCTGCTTCAAAGGACCATCCTGAGGCCGGTCTAGGTCAAATTTCCTCAGCGTGTAGGAAGCGAAAGAGCCTAATACAAACGAAATTCGTGTTTAGGTTTGCGTAATAATTAGGTTTTGGAAACTTTCGATTGCGCGCGTACAGTGTATGATAAAATTTTTCTTTTGTTTTCAAGCTAGGAACTACTCATTCGGAACCCTCGTTAAACTTATCAAATATTTTTTGATGGATGTTTCACCTTCGAAATACAATTTACTGTATGCACTACTACGTTCCGCGAATATAAATACATGAAAAATAAAAGTGTTCTCAAGCAGTCAACTTGCAGAGTACTCGAGAAAAAATCTTTCTTGTACACTTTTTGGTTCAACAAACGCGTATTCTCGAATACTATATTATTGTTCTAGGAGAACAGAGATGTTTCGAAAACACATCGATTCTGTGCTGGTTCTTAAGAACACGAAACTTCGCGCAGGTATTTTTCCAGAAAATTTTCCGTTTTCCCAACGTGAAGTCGACGAGCTTTTTTTCGCGAACACCTACGTAAATTTGTGCAGCATTTCATCCTCATAAAACCATTCTTACAAAACAATCAGACGAGTATCGCAAAACTTCAACTTTTGAGTAGAAGGATCCTCCAGGTCTTTCAAGAACCTAAAGTGATAGATAGGGAAGCCTACGTTTTGTGGAAATTTCCGAGAGGAAGTCGGACAATCTTAGTTGCATTTCATTTATTTAAAAGCGGTGAATTTGAGTCACTAGCTATCTCAAGAAAAACGGATGATTGTGTGAGAAATGGCTTTGTAATGAACTTCCAAGATGATGGGGAAAGAAAACTCTGTGATGTACATCTACAGCAAGTTGACCGAAAATATAAGCCCCTTCCAGTTTGACGCAAGCCCATGAAGTTGACGCATTGAAGGAGAGGGCGGATTCAAACTCTAAAGCTCTAATGCCGTTTCCAAGGTTGTCTTCCACCCTGCTCTGTTTAATCTCTCGCAAATCAACCTTTCCTCTTCCTGAGGAGGATTCCATCAAAGTTGGCTCCAGTGATTTGATCTTTGGTCTTTGCAATCAACACCTGAACAACCAAACTCTAGAGATTATTTCTTCTCAAACTGGTTGATAGTAACTGAAGCCGATAAAGGTAACTTTGTCGTAATTTTAGACAAGGAAATTTTTCGGCAGAGATGAATAAATAAAGATCATGTTTCATGTTTACTAGTGAATTACCTCATTTATATTTTAGGGCCACGCCTACTTAACGATGAAATCATAGCCTATAGCTTCTGAATTTTTCTCACAGAGACGTACATCTCGTTTGAAGACTAATTTAGGCGTGGTGTACTGTAAGATAAGCTATGTAGCTCAGGGGGTACACATTCCTGGTGTACTGCATTTTGAGCTGTCTCGATTACGAGGGGCGGACGAGTGGAGCGAGTTCGCTCCCACATGGATATCAATATTGACATCATTAGCTCGTGATGCCATAACCATTCATGATGGCTGCTTGACGTCATCGGCAATCATAACGTCATCAACTTGGGCTCTATCTCTTTTCCTTGCTCTCTTCTATTCTTGGAATCATTCAATCTGCTCGTAAGCTTCCCAACAGTCTCCATTATGCTGGCCTAATAGTGATACTGCTTGCATCTCCCTTATACTGAGCCTCCGAGTCATGGCTGATTGTGTCATGCTCGTCTTCTTCTTCTTTTCCGTATCGCGATTAGGCCTGAGGGTGGCCTGTCTGCGTTGGTGTATTACCCTCGGAGGAATCGGACGTGTCCATCAATCTCTTCCTAGGTCTTCCCTGAGGTCTTTTTTCTGTCGGCGTGTACTGTAGAACCATCCTTGGGGAACGGTGGTTTTCCATTCGCTCGACGTGCTCTTTCCATTTTTTTCTATAAGTTTTAATTCTCTTCGTCACTGGCGTTACTCCTAAGCCTTCTCTTATATCGTTAGATCTTCTTCTATCGCTTAGGGTGACCCCGGCTGTCCTTTTCATGAATCGCATTTCAGCTGCTTCTATGCGTCTTTCATCGGCTTTTCGGAGTGCCCATGTTTCTGAGCCGTAGGTCAACATTGGTATCGCTAGGGTATTATAAACTTTTATTCTTGTACAGCGTCGGTTTTTATTTGCATTAAGTATTTCGTTTATTAAGCCGCTCACTTTCAGGAACTTGCACAGTTTGTTTTGCACATCTATCTCACCGGTGTACGACATGTCCATTCCCAAATACTTGAATTCCTTCACCTGTTCAATGATTTTTCCATTGATCACGATTTTGCTCCGAACAGGCTCCTTTCCTTTAAAAGCTAAAGTCTTTGTTTTTGTTGTGGATATTTTTATGTCGTAGTCTTTGGCAACCCTATCGAGCTTGTGTACGCTTCGCTGTAAGTCATCCTCGCTTTCGGCCATAATCACTTGGTCATCTGCAAATAACATCGCTTCTATTTGTTCATTTTCCGACAGTTGGATGCCTCGTGGTTTTGTTTTCATCCACTCTCGAATTATTTTATCCATGTATAAGTTGAACAATATACACGAAAGAGGGCATCCTTGGCGCACTCCCTTATTTATTTCAGTGTAGATTCCAAAATTGGGCTGGGCTATACAGTATACCAAACTACACTAAGCCAGCCTCCAGCATGAAACCAGGCCTAGCAGAAAGCAGTATGGAAGCCTACATTAAATCACTTATAGATCACAAGGAAGAGGTGAGGTGGATCGAACTCACAAATTTCAGAATCAGGCTCGAGGTCACAGTTGACGACGTCACCAGCAGATGATGTCGAATGTATTTTATTATAAAATAGAGAGGAGATATTGTACACAGGATTATTAGAGGGTGGGGGAGTTGGGGGGTGCACAGGGACTAGGATATAGGAAACTTTGGGAAGGACGTACATTTTCCAGAAGGTATCGATTCTGAATCGAATTTTTCTAATTACGAGCATGTTCGTGATGTAAGATTGCCTGTTCCTACAGCAATCCTCATTCTCAATCCTGCGCCTCCACAGCTTCATGGCCTCCCTAAACTTCACGAGGAAAATATCTCCATCAGGCCAGAGTATCCTTCAATTTTTCTCACACTTTCCGACTGTCCAACAAGTCAATGAGTGGTTCAAGTCGTTAGTGAGTTATCAGTCTCAATTTTCCGCATTGATAACTCTTATGATTAGGTAGAGAGTACAAGCAATATCCGTCCTTCTGACGACTCCATTCTTGTCTCCTTCGATGTTGAAAGTATGTTTCTGCGCATCCTCCTTCTTCTTGCTGTCGATTATTTCGAGGTTTTTCTCGAAAAGGCGCCGATTGTTATTGATTTCATGACTCGTCTTCCGAGATTTTGTCGATTTCTACATCTTATCTATGAGTTTCCCAAGAATATCGGTGTCCCTAACGGCTCCTTCTGGAGGTCTTCTTTAAACTGTTCGAAAATGGAGCCCTCCAGTCCGGATTTCACCTTTTTCCCATCATTCTTCACTGGCACCGATCTGCTTACCTTTCCATAAGCTCGCCGCCTTCAATAGCTTCACCTACCGGCTTGTCTCTACCCCTTTTTCCCCTCAGGCTTTTCCGAAGAAGTCGATGTCATCAACACCACACCCATTCTAATGACCTGGCACTTGATGTAGGTCGTATGGTACGGGAAAAACTTACTTTGAATGCTTTGGATTCTTCCTTTCATCTCCAATGTTCTGACTGTCCAGCTCGTCTATACAGGGTGGACGAGCCGACAGCTTTGCATTAGAATCCAAAAATAACTCGACGAAGTCCCTTCCACTCCCTTCCGAAAAAGCTCGACTGGATTCTGATCGTAAATCAGGTCGTCCTGCTTCATTGTGGAAATTCCTCTTGTCGACGACTGGTTCTCGAAAAACGCGCAGTATTTCAACAAAACATTTTCGTAGTTACGTAGCCACTTTTCAAAAGAAAAAAAAAAAAGGAAGCGAAAAGTTTTGAAAATCTTGAGAAAGCACGGAATGAAAATTCATTCACCTCTGATATTTCTCAGCATGCAATCTTCAGTTATTGACCTTGATTTTAATGACGAAAGTTTTCATAATGACTAAACGCATTGCTGGTGCGCAATTTACGAATCCCTAAAATAGTAATGAGCTACATAGTATTGAAGAATCACGAGTTATGGATTTAAAATTTTTAATTTTTCCTTCGTGAGTATACGAGCGAGAAATTTCAAATCCAAAAATAGTAGAGTGCGAAGATAAAAATATAATACTGGGGATTTCTGTAGCCAAACGTAATAAATGAATGCAGTATACATGGTATACATATACATCCCATGAATAAAAAGTATGCAATGCATTATGAACTGTGTTTTTTTCCGATTCTCCTAAATATGACGAGATTTTGAAAACGATTTAGAGATTTAAAAGGTACGGCCAGCAACACAGAGGCTCACCATTAAATCAAAATTCGAAAATTCGAGTTCGTTTTGCAAAACGTACGATACATTATATAAAAGTTCGAAAAATCAACGATATTTTAAAATCGAAAATCGTGAAATCAAGAATGGTTTTAAAGATTGAAAAAATTTTCTAGGTTACGGTAAATGCAGAAAATTGCCGCTAAATAGCTATTATTGAACAACACACAATTATATTTTGGGTGACGAGCGAAAAAAATGAGACAACAGGACTGAAAAGAGCTTTCCCCACCGTACTCTTATAAATGTGATACGCTCCACGAAGAGGAACCAGTCCCCGTGTAAAACTGGCTATCAGGTGGAGTTTACATGATCCTAGAACTCATTGATGACAGTCTAACGCGTCCGACGGGGCTAATTCGACGATCAATTTCCAACTGGCAGCTTTCACCATGGCGACTTGAGGTCCCTTTTCTCAGAGCATATCAAAAATTTCGACGTCTTTCTGTTTGGTATTTCGTATGTCATTTTCATTTTCTATAAATTTCCACTCCGAAAATACCCACGTAATTATGATTATGCATGATTTTTGATGAACAGAAATGTGAATTCGACCCCAGCCCTGGGTTCGATGAAATAGGGCGACCGTTCCAGGCGTCGCGCAAAAGCAAATTCAAGAGACTGTTTTTCACGTATAGGTCCTTACTTTTTACTATCGTGGACACGACCTTCCGAAGCACTTTACATCACTTTCTTGACCTTCCTCAACTTCTCGAATTAATGAATTCAATTTTATCGACAAGTAATCAGCCAGACAGCTAACATTTTCAGCTAATAATGCCCAACAGGTTTAATTAATTCCATTCCAATGGATCGAAACACCCTGAAACTTTGCTTCACGCAAACACATGTACCGATAGTGAAAGAATGAATTACGCTTTTTGTGGAAGGAAATGATTTCTTTCATTCATAGAGAAAACGTATGGTGAAGGGCTTACTAAAACTTGAAAAATAAAAAATGCCGAAGTATAACGACTACTATTAACACGAGATGGGCATCTCAAGGAGACTAGTTTGAACACACACAAAAGCCTCGCTCTTCTTCCCGCCAATAGAATGGCCAGGGTGTAGTGAATGGAAACTAAGGGAGGACAAAAATTTACAGGCTCTTGCTCAGGGATCAAGAATTGCGGGAGACCCGCGACTTATGGCGGAGGGTTCAAGATTTTTAGTTGTAAGCGTATAATTCATTTTCGAAGTGGGTTACAATTTATCCCTTCTCGGTTGTAAATACAGATACAGTTTTCTATGGGTTCAGTTTCCCTTTTCCTTTTCTCCAAGTCCCTGCGTTGGGGATCAAGAAGGAAACGAATTTTTCCAATTCCCATAAGGGATATAGAAGAGCCAGGAATTTTTTCTAGTCCCAGCACACAGGATCATAAGAGTCACAAATTTTTCCAAGTCTTATAGAGGGCTATAAAAGAGCCAGGAATTTCTCTGAGTCCCAGCGTTAAGAGTCAAGAACGTCACGAATTTCTCCTAGTTCCATAGACGGCTATAAAAGAGCCAGGAATGTTTCTAAGTCCCAGCGTTACGAGTACGCGCTCGCGTACGCGTGGAAGGCGGGTCTTCCGCCAAAAAATTGAGGTAGTAAAGGTGACGTTTTTCAAATTGTTAGACCTGACTGTAATTTATTGCATTTTCATCACTTCCACTCTTCACCTTCCAAGAAATAAAGAAATTCGTCAACTTCGTTAAAATTGCAATACTTTCCACCCATCGTCCTCTTGTTCAAATTTTCTTCCAGCTTTAACCATATTTTGGTAGACTATTTACATTTGAATGCAATCTGAAATTCAGATTCATTCTTTCAACGCAAATTATTCATTCTTAAGATACAAATCTAATGAGTTCAAAAGCCCGAAGTTCAAATGAAATGGTCACATCCTCAGTATCCAACAAGTCGGTATTTCACGCCACATTGGAAGGGAAATTGATTCCAGCAGTGTTCGCGTTTTTCAACACAAGTGCAAACTTTGGTTTCGAGAAGTCGGTTTTATTACGAGTTGCGTGAAATTTTTTCATAGGACGTCGTATTATGGATTTGTGTTTTTTTTTTCCTTATATTCCTCAGTACCTATGCCGTTTGTAACTATATATCAACTTTGTGATTGTTTGTACGGTACTTGAGTAATTATTTCACTTATCATGCAGTTTTTTCTTTGCATTTGTTTCCTTTATGTCTTCCCTTGTTTTAGGTTTGCCAAAATTGTGACAAAGTTTTGATAGCAGAAAAAAGTTGGAACAATACACTAGTATTCATATCTTATTCATATTGGTGATTAAATTATAAGTACGATTTGTAATTTAATTTCATGATTGTTTCACGATGAAATAGAAGAAAAAAGAAGCAAAACGGTCGTCAGACTGGAGATGCAATGACACTGCATCAATCATCCATTTACCACTGGATACACGCGCGTGTTATGAAGGCCAGAAACTTCATTTCCACAGATATAAAAGAATAAAGGAAAACAAATCACATTTCAAAAAAAAGAAGATTGGAAAAATTATACTTAGTCGAGAAAAGAAACAAAGGAATACAAATTGTCCTTCAAAATACTGTAGAAGAAGTTTGTACTCATTGTTGAAAAATGCGAACACCGCTGGAATCAATTTCCCTCCCAATATGACGTGAAATATCGACTCATCAGAAACAAACTGTGATGATGGCGTCATGAAGCTAAATGCGGTCAGGTAGTGTAGCTCCCACGAAGACAGCGGTGTCTATGACTCAGACGACGTCATCAACGCACGTTACATTAGGTTGGAGAAGGGTGCATTTCCAGAAAACAATTAAACAGGAAAACGAATGGGTAGCAGAGACATAAAAAGAGAAGAAGGCCTACTCTCTCTGGAAAGTAAGACTTTAATAAGTGCGCACTGTTCAGCACAACCACTCTCGGAGACCCAGAAGCTTTGAGGAGAATAGAGTAAAAGAGAGAGCGACAAAGACGACGCCGAGAAATACCAAGTTATGAAGACCAACGAAATTTTACGAAATACGAAGGAGTCACACACTAGAAAACGAGGGGGGTGGGGGGGCAAAAAAGATTAATCCTCAGGAAATGTGCGCGTCCGACTTGAATGACGTAATTAACCTAAGTTGGGTTAGCTTGGAGAAGGGGCTATCCTCAGAAAACGTCCGCGTTACATTTTTGATGACGTCATCAACATAAGCTAGATTACGTTACGTTCCTTAGAAGAATTTGTCCACGTTCAATTGTAGGAATCTTTTTGAGCTAGATTACAAGAAAACTTCGGTTTGTTGGAAAACGTGACCTATTTCACCCCTCAGAATAGGTTCAGCGGGCGTTTCCAAAGGAGGAAACAGAGAAAATATGAAAGAGATTGAAGGGCTGAAGAAAAAAAAGTTTCGTTTATCCAGAAGGCAGAGTATTTTGCGATTTTAAAGGCAGCGAGGCTTGCGGGTTCCTCGCTAATTATCGAAAAGGTTGCAATAGCCTCTAAATTTCCAAACAAGTTTTTCTCCTTGAGTACGAACCTGAGCTCGTGAACTTTTCCACTCAAGCTCTAGAGAGGTACGACACAGATGAACCTTGACGAATAGAGAACAGACCATATCTTTTGTCAGGGTTCCGTTCTCGGCATGAGCTTAGCTTCTCAAGATTCCCTATCTCGAACTAAACTTTACAACGTTCTCGCGGGAGTACATTGTATTTATTTCTCGCACACTCATCTTCATTTATTTTTGCCCTAATGTTTCCCGATAAAGCAACCTGTTACACCTGCGCTTGCATTCTTTGCGTCTTTTCTGTAAACATTCCACTCATATGGGTCAGTATTCTTTCGCCAAACTTGAAAGAGACTCATTTTGAGCTATTTTCATTTCCTAATTTGAGCGTACAAATCTACAGCGAGTTCGAGCTCAAAATCCAAGGCACAGACGAAAAAAAGGAAAAGTGTATTCGTCTCCTCAATCTGAAATTTGGATAAGAAATCAGGGTCTTGAAGACTTAATACGACCCCGGAAGAAATAAATCTTCCTAACGAGAATTGATAATAACCTTCTACAACGAAATGAAAAATAAAACAGAATAAACTCGTGCTAATGTCCTCGCCCCGAACGAAATGAGTTCACAAACGTTAGAATCATCGTCGCGAAATTATTTCACCGTATCGAAATTTTAATCGAGAAAAACCTTCGAAAAGAAAGGGACCCTGAGAGTTGATGATAACGACACCAGCCGAATTGATGACTCAAAAAAGAAATTCGTACCCCGACGAATTTCGTATTCGTGAATCACCAGCGAAAAATTAAAATAGCTCTAACCGCGAGAACACGAGCTTCTTCTCGATCCTACATCAAATACGAGATGCTCACGGCTCATATCTTGCGCATTTTAAAATAATTCCTAACGCTGAGTACAACGTTGAGCTTACTCCAAACGTAAACAAAACATCCGGAACAGAGAATATTATTCTTCACGTTTTCTCCGTTCGTGTAAGCGTTAAACTTTCTGTACGTTTTCTCATTTTTGACGCCTTTCGGCTAAAGTTTGAAAAAAGAAAAGAAAAGGTTTGTAAAACAATAAGATGTACGACTGTCACTGGGCAAAAAGAGATCGTATTCCGTCAACAAATTTCTGCGACGTATATAATATTGATTTTTGATATCGAGAAGAACCGCGTGTAGGTATACGCTCCCGACGCTTCACGTGTATCTACCTCCAAGTTTTATGAATGGAATACGTACCTATCATCATCTGGAAAATTCTCTCCCGGTGTAATAAGTTGCGAGAGTCGACGGGGTGTTATTTAAACCAATAAAAGCGAATGGAGTTTTCATGAACGAAATTGTACAGGCAGCCTTGCCCTGAATAGGTGATCTGAAGAATGCACGACGTGTAACAAGCTAATAGAAAGTTTTTTGTAAATTAGTCTTGGCGTAGGGTATTTCTATTTTGTTTGTATTGAAATGTTGTTTGGAAGTCAATTAGAGGACTTACTGATTCTAATAGGAAAGGTGGATCGGTTCGACTGAAAGAAACTTTCTCGGTCGAAGACAAACAGAAAATAATAATGGAATATAGGGGTTATTCACTCCATTTTCCCTAATCCTCGTCAGGTTTTGTAACAAAACATTCAGATTCTAAATGGACATACGGTGACTCACTTCTCAGACAGTTTGAAATGCAAACCCGTTTTGGAAGTTGAAAGTATATCAAATTAGAATATAAACAACAAGCAGAATACCTGTCCTTTGGACGGATACCTTTATACGTGCCCAGCCCGAGCCTGTAATTTCCTAAGCCAATATAGGCCTAACTTTAAAGCTTTATTACAACTTTCCCAATGTTTATTTTCTAACTTCTTTTCAAAAAGATTGATTTTGGAGGTTATAAAATGCTGCATACAAAATTTCGACAAAATTGATGCATTTGGGGAGGAGGTTACTTCGACGAAAGTTTCACAGATGTTTTTTATAATATAGGAATATACTCGTGAACCCAGTCCTCCCTATACAAGGTCCGGCAAAATGATGTGAACAGTTGAACGAAAAACTCCGGGAGGACTTCGCGACAATTTCGTGGAGTTCCCCGGTTGACTGTTCACATCATTTTGCCGGACCCTGTATTGTTCAATAATATGTACGTTGAAGAGGTATTCAAAGAGACGAATAATGAGCAACACTGTGATCTTAGCAATCAATAGATTGTCAAGTGATGTTGGACGGGGTCGCTATCAATTGGGTGCAGACATCAATAGGCACCATAATGCCTCAGTCGTTAGGGCGCAGGAAAACTTAGGCGCGAGGTCGCTATTAATTAGGCGTAATATTAGGTCCAAATGAATACAAAGTAAAAATCTGATGAGCATTTATTTTTCATCTTTGGAAACTTAGGCTAATTTGGCACTTCTTTTTCCGTGACTTGCCCCTATAAAAACGTAGAAACTCCGTTTGAGGCTCGAATAAAAGATGAAATTGAGATTAAAAATTTTGTACATTACATACGTCTAGCAAATCGCTAAATCATCTAATCGCTTTTGTTGCGCTAGAAAGTTCCTCATCCTATTATACCTCGCAAGTGAAATTTTTCCAAGGTCAACTTTTATCTTAATTGAATTTTTTTTCCAAGGTCATCTTCTATCATACATAGTTTGGAACTCGAAGTTCTTCCACGTCTCCCTAATCTGGTAAAATTATGACGTTCGAGCTATGTGCATGATGGAAGAGGAACTTAAAAAATTTGAACTGTCTATTATCAAACTTTTCTCCTAGTCCAGATGATTATAAAAATGAATTTCAACAAATTGTGCGCGACGCCTAACCGTCTACGCCTATTTGATTGGATCTTCTGGACACTGTGGTGACCTACAGCGAAGAACTAGGTCGATTTCCTAAATGTGTCACAAACTAGAATAAAAGTAGTCGATTTGGTAATAAAAATTTATGATGAACCATTGAACAAACTGCAACTTTCAGAAATTTTGAGAATCGTACGACGGTAAGCAGGAAATTTGCAAAAGGATAGTCAGGAAATACCTTCCTCAATATGAAAACTTTATTTAGAAGATCAGAGTTAAAACTCGATCTTTGGCTAAGAATGCTTTGTTACACTTCAGCGTCAATACTGACACAGGGAGGTGAAATCTGGACGCCGGAGTCTGATCTAGGAAGAAGGTTAGAAACCCGTCTCTAGGCCTAGAGATGTATTCCTATCGAAGAATACTGTGCATCTCGTGGATGCAGAACATGAACAATATACAGGAATCAGAGAAGATCAAAAATCTTGGAAAACTATCCTTTATCAAGCGCAGAAAATTACAGTATCTGATCCACATCATGCGCGTTGAGAAATGCGAACTATTACGCATCGTCATAGAGGGTGGAATCACCTGAGAAACATCCGTGGGAAGAGGGCAAAATTTATGGCCAAAGGATCTACGACTGGGGCTTGAATGTTTATTAATCGATATTTTGCGTAAGGTCGTTTCAATGGTCCAAATCGTCTTATAGATGGCCAACCATTGAGAGGAGAAGGCGTCAAGAAGAAGAAGATACCCCGGAGTCAATGCTAATGAATCTTAAATAGGTAGGAGCTGACTTTTCAGCAATCTGGGTGATGAAGGGCCTAGTAGAATGAGGCAGAGGCTTCATTCTCACGAAAATTTCATATTTCTTTGATTCACTCAATTCTTTTTTCAGTGATACAGTACGCGGGGGTGGTGGAGAGGGAGGAAGAATGCCCACGTTCGTCTTGATAGCAGCGCCGGAGAGAGGCAAAACGATTCAAATCATGAGAAAATTGAAGGATGAAAGAAGAATGCAGCAGAGTGCGACGTCTGGTCTCATGAGGATTTCACCCGAGTTCAACGACTTTTAGATATTAGGCTCTTGAGTCGAAAATTTTGTGAGTCCTCCTCCTCTTTATAAGGCTCGGAACTACGTCACTTTCCCTTTCCAGAAGTCGGAGCTGATCTCTCTGGATGATGTCACAATCCAGAAGCGAACGGATCAAGAAACAAAAATTAAAGGAATATAGTAAAAGAGGAGAGGAAAATTCGTTCAAGCTCTTGAATTAAATCAAAATCATTTTCTGAATTTGTATTCCCCCCTCTCTCTCCTGCAAATTTTTCGCCAAGAACAAGCATATTTTTGAATCTACGAGACCAAAAGATTTGGATAAGATCAGACCCCTCATATTCCAGGGAAAAATTGAGAAAAAACCCACAATTTGAATAAAAAAATGAAGAGAGCAAATTGGATGATACAAACGTGTCAGGATAAATTAGGCCATCTCAAATGGTGCTTCTAGGGTCACATCGGAGGGGGGGGGGAGCAGAGTCTACGGACTTCAGGCCGCATCTCTTCTAACGAGGAGGCCGCTATCTATATTTGGATTACCTTCACTTGGCTTTGGGCTCGAAACAATCTGAAGTTATGACGTCATTAAGAAACTTGGAACAATCCTTCGCCTGAATTCATCCATACAGGACGGACTTGCAAAACTTTCGAGGTCTGTCTCCCAAGTTTGAAAGAGAAGGATTCAACTACAAGCATACGTTTATCAGGACTCTCTGAGGAAACTTTGGCGATATTCTCTACGAAGAAGAGGAAGCAAGCAAGTTCCTCACTGCCTCTATCCACAAATTAGCCTTTCTGAGTAGGGGTCTGTCTTAAAACTTGTGAATCCGTGGCTTTGGTAGCTTTGCACTCCTGCACTCCTGCAAAAATGAACAGGTAGTTGGCTGCATAAAAACTGAAAAATAGTAAAGATTTGAAACAATTGGAGTTCCAAGCTTTGTAGACGAGGTAATGGCACATCGGGATAACTCAAGTTTTTTAGTAACCGCCATGAGGTATCGGATTTGGTGAACTATCTATTGGAGAAACACAATATATACGATTCTTCATTGTAATTCGGCATCATAAGGTTCGTACAATTTCAGGACGGTTCAAAACCTACGATAACTTTATGGATCAAATTAAATTCAAAAAATTCCCTGGACACTTGCGAATTTAATCCAGAAGGAATTGATTTGTAGTCCCTTTTTAAACAATTTGACAAGCTTCAAACCTTATGGATGACACTGGAATGTTGAAACTTCTTCAATTTCGTACCGTATACACAAGTCGTTTCAAGTCCATCACTGATAAGAATGTTTGAGGCTAAGAATTTCATAATTTGTCATGTCATAGCTCGCAGTCAATGTACAAAGCAATGTCATAGTGCCACTCAATAGAATAACTAATTACATCCTGGGCTGCGAACGATTTCGTTTCATGTTCTCTTTTAGTGTTTTCTTGCTTCCCTTTCAAGCATGGTAGCCTTTATTGCCTCATGTAGTAAAATGTATGTCACACTCAGTCCCATTACAAAGTTTAAGCCGCACATACGTACGATGTCATGCTTATTATTCATCTTCGCTTTTAACTGATCTTTTTTTGTCTCTCGAGTCTCGAATAAATTTCTTTTCATTAAACGTGGAAGTTTGATATACCTCGCACCATCGTTCCAAAATTTAAGAAAATCTTGCTCCAAATCGATTTGTATCGGTAGGTCTGGAATTGAGCACCTTCTATATAGATACGCTTAGTGACTGGACTTCTTTCATTCTACATCTCTAAATTTTTACAAGTTTAGGTCTGCAGTCATGTATAAACCTTGAACATACATTCTCTAGTCTACCACTAGCAACCTAGATTCTTATTATACTTCCTCAATCATTAGTTTTTGGAATTCCATATTTCATAGACATTATTGGCAAGCTAAAATGTACTTATACTATACAAATTTCAAAACTCGAAGTTGTTTCAGTTCTACTCATCAACTAAGTATCTTCCAAGGAAAAGAACCGGAATATTATTCTAGCTTGTTGCTTCAAAGAGTTGTAAAATTTTGTCATCTCGACCCCGTTGCATCTTTCTGATACTCCTTAGTGAAGAACTGACCATTGCTATGTCTTTAGACTATATTCTCAGAAAAGAAGAGCACAGGGTGATGGCTGGACTGACGTCATCAAGGGAACTTGACACAATTTCGACTGAAGAGCAACGGGGGATTCCTAAGTATAAAGAGGAGGACTTTGGGGAAAACCACAATCCAATGACAGAGGGCAGACTGAGTCACAAGCTCTCGATAGGAAGAGAAGTCGAAAAAATCTCGATTAATAAACAGCAGACGGTAGATTTTGCACTCGATACAATGATTCTCAATATCTCTCCCTTGATTTGAATACCAATCCCGGTTCTTACCTGGGCCACGTGTATACTCCAGAAACTTCGAAACCGTAATTCCACGATCCGCAATAAGCTCCCTGACCTTTGGGTCCGGTACAGACACCGTGGCCGTGCGCTTTGCCGTCTTCCCATCCGCCACAGTAGGTACCACCATCGTCGAAATCAAATCTACCTCCGTTCAAGTGTGTCGTCTTATTGGTGGTGATGGCGGTACCTGTAGCGGCAGTGGACGCCGGAGAAGAAGAGTTTATGTTATGGTAGCCCCCCGGCGCCGGATACCCTTGTTGCATCCCACACTAGCCCCCGGCTACGGAACACCTTCGTCTTCGGCGACCTCGCCGCCGCCCCGAACACTATAAAATCACATTAATCGTTTCTATAAATAGCATTAACAAACGTGAACAAATGACCGTTTCGCACATCATCTACGTGTATTACATGAACAAAACAATAGAAAAGGGAAAAAAAAGGAGAAAAATTTCGTAATTTTTCTTTTTCTAAAAATTTCGCGCGCGCCAACGAACGAGCGGAGCGCTACGCGCGTGAACGCGGAAAACTCTCGAAAACAGGAGCACGGACGAAAATTTCGGAATTATTATTACTATATAACTATTATTATCGAGCGGGCACAGCGTGTTTGAATAAAACATTAATACGTTGGTCAGTGTTGGTCGTTATTCGAGAACGCGACAGCCGAAGAAAATTGTCGAGAAGAACGACCATTTCGACAGGTCGTCGTCGCAAGTCCAACTGTTCTGTGCTCTCGGGTGAAACGACAGAAAATTTTTTTTACTCTCTTTTTTTTTTCTCCTCGTCGTCTTCGGGTGCGTTACGTTACTGCGTCGTCGTCGTACAGCCGTTTTTCTTCGGCCGTCTCCGCTTCCCCAACATTTCCATTATAACTTGGCATACGCCACTACTGAACGGACTTTTGCGAAAGAATGCCAATGCTTCCCAAATTAAATTTATTTCGTTAATACGAAGACGAGTTTACGAATATATAAGAGTATTAGCTTTTGCTATGCATATGGCAGTGTGCTTTCTCTCGCTCTTTCTTTTTTTTCGTTTCTTCTTTCTTTTCGTTTGCGCATTCCGAGACTCGCTCCGGTGCTGCTTCATTTATTACCGCGTTAACATTACAATCACACACGCGCTTAATACGCTTTGACTCTATACGCCAGTAATGAAAAAGAGAACCGAAATGCTTAAACGGGTACGAACATTTCACTCATACACCCTACTTCTTCTAAGATCTTACGCGTACTTTCCCGCACAGAAAATATATTTCAACGTTTTTTGGTCATTCAAGAGTTAAGAATTAGAAAACACACTTTCATATTATCTTGAGAGAATCGAATTCTTCAATGCTATAGACTGATGTATATTTCAAAACGTTAACGTAGGTACCTCCGAATTGTCCACAGGATCAATTACCAAGAATAACGTAATGTATCAAGGTATTATGAACATAATCACCGCGGTCAAAGACAAAATATCTTAGGGATAACCAACACTTGTGGCAAGATTCTAAAAGAAAAACTTCCGTTTAATTATCACCATGGACATCCAAATAAAGGAAAAAATCAGAGCACTTGGCCTCCAGCTAATTAAGGAACGAGTTACATGAACAGCCTGAGGGGCTAATTATGATCTATTTGAAGAACCAGGTACGAAAAGGTATAGCAAATTCTGTGACAAAACTGGGCGATGGCTGGTAATGTAGGCGCACACTCACTCAGAGAGAAAACTTTGTACAATACAAAATTTACCGAGATTCAGCACATATAGATACAATTATTCCAAATATAGAATTGCTGAGCCACATAACTACGGCCATCAAGCACTGTATGTTTGAAAAATGGTACAAGAGAGCGGAAATTATCAAGATTGATGGTTTTGAAAGCAGCGCAGAGAAGTATCTGCGCAGCGTTAGTCCTCCAACGAGAAGAGATAGGAAATAAGATCGAGACAACTTCAGAAAACTTTCCGACATGCTGGCCTACGGAAATAAAGATATCATCAACAACAACCAGACAACAGAGAAGAACATAAGCGCTTTGAGTGGAGACTACAGGCGGTCGGTGTGCATTATATCATTAGAGGAACAAGAGAACATTCAGTTATGGGGACGTAGAGGGAACAGGGGATAAAAATTACGTAGCTTTGATCTAATTTGCTGAAAAATGAAGTTTTTGAGCATTTTTCCGACTGGAAAGCTTCGTTGGCGAAAAGGAGGCGAACAGTCTATGACAGAATAACCCTGAAATAAGAATCTTTTCACTGAACTATTAATAAAATACAATAGACATTTTTATCAAGTATTGGCAGGCTGCTAATTAGTTCTAATCTTACTTGACGAATTCCATTATAATTTCCCAATAATATACATGAAACGGTAATCATCGATACTCGACGATTGATGCAACAAATCTCTTCATTTCTATCACAATAGGGCTCTTCTCTACATCATATTGCATACTTGTTTGCCTAATTCTTATTGTAATGGTACTCCTGTCACATTAGTCTTAAGATAGCAGATATTCAATTTCCCTGCCACAAGACCAATATAAAATAAGAATCATCATTATAAGATCAGGCGAAAAAGTATGCAATGTGATACAGTGATAGAGCCCTATATGTTTACTGCTGATTAAACAGATTTATGAAAAAATGTTTTAATTCTTATTTCCTAAAATATAAAACTTGCGATGATATAAAATATGAACTCGATGATTAAAATAAGGAACAAATTTCGAAGACATATTTTCTTTGAACTATACTTTTTTTCTCGCATTTGATAACATGATACGTTTAGTTCTTTGGTTACGATATAGAATAATAATACTTAGGATCACAGCCAGGATATACATAAAAATCACAGCGTACTCGGACGGCAAAGCACAGGTTTCAAGAACATACTGATGCGGAGTGAAGACAGCCTGCAAGAAGAAGGGAAATGATCTATTATTAATACTTTCAAACATGCATTGGATCTTCGTCGTGCGACGTTCTGTTTTTTCTTTCGAATTATTACGATTTTCACATAAAAAAACGAGTTTGTAAATCATTTCAAGGAAATATAGGTGGTTTTTATTACGAGTCTCCTGTTCTATGCTGCTGATTTTTTGCCCATAGTACGATTTTTCTGATAGCAGTGACAGTCCTACTTCATGGTTCATACTTCCGTCAATTGTATTGGGATAAAAAATTGGAAAGAACCAAGAAGGATAACAAGCAATCAAGATTGCAATTCTGTGATGCTAGTCGTCGTTCGCATTATTCAACTTTTTGCAGCCCCGATCATGATACGTAATATTAAGCAAAAAATACAGCGTACCAAAATAAAACTAGGGTTAGGTTTATTTCGCCAATTGAAAGATGGAATGGTGTATTCTGGAATGTCAGGTTCGTGCAATGTTTTACAACTGTGGTGCGTATGACCGGTAAATACGACTCGAGGGTGCAATTGATTCAATACCTACGAGACAAAAAGGAAAAATAAGATGACAGTTGTTAATTATCACAGAAATATGAATGATTATGAAGCAATGATCAACCTACATAATCTGTAGCGTCCTTCGATAGACAATCCCATTTCTCTTTGAATCGAGCTTCTTTTTCGTGGTTGGGAGCTGCACTCCATCCAGAACAATGAGAGTCATTTTCACGGTATAGGGGGAAATGCTGTACAGAGAAATTATGTTTTAGACGGATTGATCGACTACTCACAGAAATTGAAAAATACTATTACCTACCATCAGAACGATAGGACGGCTGTAAAACTCGAATTTTTTATTTTTGGAACACTCCATAGTTCCATTGGAACAACGAAATTTATCTAAACAAAAGAGGGTTCATTGATGAAAAGGAGTCACTAAAAGTTTTCTTGGATTCTTCTGGACGTTAAGAAGCAGTTCGTTGACGATTGAATTTAGGTAGCTATTCTGAGAGTCTGAACTAATGAGATTAAAAATGTTTGAAAGGAAGAAGAAAATACAAAAGTTATTAATAAGTAATCGCATTCCGATTCACCAGTTTAATCGAGTTTTTTGGTGAAAAGAAAATGAATGAAAATTTGGCTTCGACGAGTCAATTATAATCAATATCAATTCGATGACATATTTTCATTATAATGAGACAAAGTTATTTGAGATTAATCCGAATTGTCAACATCGCATCTGTTCATTTATTTTAGGCCAATCACCACCGAAACCACTCCAAATTAGTACTCGAGTACACGATAAAAATTATATAATTTCTCCTACTAACCACTTAGTCTTTGAATCTCCCTCTCGGTACGTCTGCAAATGTTACAACCATCTTTTTCTAGTGCCATACTATTGATAAGAACGAAGTGATTATTCTTCTTCGTGATTATAGAGGTAACATTCATCGTTTTTTTGAACCGGTTCTCAAGGTACGGGTGCATACTATAAGAATAAGAAAAAAATGTTAAAATTAGTTTTTCCAATCTTCAAGCACGGTTAACGAAATTTCATTCATCCGTTCCCTTCTCGTTCGTTAGGAAATGAGAGAACATGAAAAGTTTATACATTTGCTATACGGTTGACATGATTTCTTACGCATAATGGAATCCGATATCGTGATTTCCCGCGATAACGTACAGTTTACGAGATTTGTCAACATGAAAGAGTTCTTTGAACGTTTTTACGTAGGTTGAATAAATATCATCAGGGCTAAAGCTGGCCTCATCGAAAATATCACCTAAGACAAACCAACCAACAAAATTATAATTGTTCTTTTCCATTTCTTGGAAAGAATGAGTTGTTTTGCTTTCAAGAACGCTTCATTGTAGTGGTACTCGATATTTTTGGGCCATAATCTATTAATCAAATTTTCAAAATGTTTCACAATCAACGCTTCTGAATAAGAGAAAAAATTGACGGACGGGGGAAAGAGGGAGTAAGATTCTGAATCACTGGAAAACTGCAAGATACCAGATATTTTCTATTTCTCGAGAATGTACGACAGTCAAAAACCTTCGCGATCGACTGATCAAGTACCACTGCTCCATTGCATCCACTTGCAGCATTCAAGATTGAAACAAAATTCGTCGAGAAAAAAAGAAAACTTTTATCGTTTAATATGAGGTACAAAGTAAAGAAATAATCATCAGAATTAAATGGTCTAAGTCAATCAAATTGAAAAACGTACCAAGAATGAAAACAATCTCAGGATCATATAATTGTATTAAAGTGCGGAATGAACGATACATCTGCCATTCTCTGAAATCAATCCAATAATACAGCGACGTTATTCTTTTTCCTCTTACAGAACACTCCATTCCTTAAAATAATACGCGAGTACTTCTCTCTAGTACCGGCCAAAATCTTACCAAGGAGACCCAGAAAGGAGAAGTTTTCATAAACTTTTTTTCAAAATTTCAAGAAATTCAGAAATGAAATACAAGCCAGCTTAACTCACATTATTTATGATACCAATGGTTTGAGCACCATTTTCTGTAGCAATAATTTCGATAAAGAACCTGTATCACACGTCCAGAAAAGATGAAATCGTAAAATGATACGCACCTTCTTATTTTATCGAACCAGTGCCCCTTGCGTATTCCAAGTAAATGAGTATCGGCTATCAAAGCCACTTTCAACTCATTCGATTTTGATGAATGAGCGGTGTTTTCAGTCCCAATATCATCGGGTAAAGAAGGCCAGGAGCACTGAAACACGGAAAAACCACATTATCGAGCGAAGAAGATGATCCTTAACAATACTAGAGAAAGGATTTACCTGATAGAGGACTAGGTAGTAGATGAGATATTCGCAAAATAAAATAGAAAACAATATAACGATAAGAACTAGAAATGATGCCGGCAAATACATTGGCCACCCTATAAGGCTAACCATGTAGAGTCAAGTTAACGAATATAAGAAACATTTCAAACGAATTTCCATAAAGAAATTTTCATTTTATCTGTAGAAGATTGTATTGTTGTGAGGCAGCAGCTGACTAAAACGCTGACTGATAACCAGGAAATCACAACTGCCGTGATACAGCGGCCGTACACTGGACGTATCTGTGTAACAACGATCAGCAGAATAAGACTTCTTTCACTCTCCACTACTCGATATCAAAACCCCTATTCTCCTAATCGTCGTCGATTGAAGCCTCAAGAAAGGCAGTCGGCGGAGAAGCTGACATCTGGCGGACTTTTAAAGAACATTAACAGGTTGTGTAACACCTTTTCTATTTTTTCCAAATCACCTTGTCAGCAGGGCAGACGATTTTCGACTTTTTTGTTTGCGTTCTTATGAATTATATGAGTCATGAATATATGAATGAAATTGAATTTTCATCCGATTTATTCTTTCTTAAATGAACAATTTTAACGTCGCTGGCCAGTGTAATTTTGTTTCCTCATCCGTATCCAATCGTTATTACCAATTCATTTTATGAGGTATACAAACCACGGATTACGTATGATCTCATAGTATTACTTTCACTATTGATGGCTCGTGCTATTAACTTGTAATATTTCAAGAAAATATTTCAGTCAAGTCTTGTGTAGTTGTTGTAATACTGTTCAAGATTACGAATTGTTCTTCGTAATTCATTTCTACAGTGTGATCATGTATCGTGATTCGCTCAACGATATCGAAAAATCACTGCCATTTTGGCGTGACACTTTTCGTAAATGATGGGTCAGAAGTTATCCAGCATCCACTCCGCTTGGAAATCGAAGAAGAAGTACACCATGGAAGAGAACCGGAGTGATATCTCGCTAGTCACTCAGAGTAGTATTAGAGATGATGACCTTACAAACACCCTGAAGAATAATCAAGGTGCTGTTGCTGGTGTTAATGATGACTTTCTCTCGAATGAAGATGAAAAGCATCAACACTTCGAAGAGATCTACAATTCGAATTCCGAATTAACGAATGAATACGATCACATAGATACAGCGAACGTCAATATTGTGAGTTCTGCCAGTAGTTCTTCCGACTTCGTTGTTGATAATCGAGATATTGAGCTGAGTACAGATATACCTGATAATAATCTTAAAACTAGTAAATCGAAGACTAAATCTCGTAAAAAATCGTTGCCAGAAACGCATAATAGTAAGAAAAAGAAGAAACAGTGGCCAATAAAACTCAATTGTGTTCGACTCAAAAGCGGTAGCTCGAGTAGCAATGGTTCAGAGTCTGATATACCTGATCAAAACTCAGGAACGGATTCTTGTGTTTGTACTGGATTTCGAAGGGTAGAGAATCAATTATCGAATATCGAAGATGCGTCCTCGACTGTAGCTATTGTTATACCAAAGGAACATGTAGAGTTTGTTGAAAGACAACAGTCAAACTCTCGATTACCGCAGTCCAGCCGTAATGATATCGGAACAGAGACAGTCGCTGCAGGGTCTCTCGCAGAACCTTTTATCGATTTGTCCAAATTCAATCCGGAAGACTATCCTATTGAAGATTGTGACGAACGAGCTCGTTTGGAAAGAGCGCGAGAAATAGCCGAAGGAGTTGATCCGCCGCCCGGATTTAGCCCGAATCATCAAAACGAGGTAGTTTGTAATGCAGAGGTTCATCTAGATAACTTGACGGCGTTGTTTCAGTCCGCATTATCTCTATCAGCCCTCTCGCAGATCGATGTCCCGAAGTCGGTGCATACTCAGATCGACTATATTCATTGTTTGGTGCCGGATTTATATCAGATTACATCATGCTCATTTTACTGGGGCAAGATGGATCGATACGAAGCGGAAAGGCTGTTGGAAAATAAGGCGGAAGGAACATTTTTGTTGAGAGATTCTGCTCAAGAGGAGTACTTATTCTCGGTCAGCTTTAGAAAATATGGTCGATCGTTACATGCTCGCATTGAACAATGGAATCATCGATTTAGTTTCGATTCTCACGATCCCGGAGTATTTGCGTCGAATACAGTTTGTGGTCTAATTGAGCATTATAAGGATCCCACTTGCTGCATGTTTTTCGAGCCTATGTTGACGATACCGCTGCCTCGAAATTTCCCATTCTCTCTGCAGCATTTATGTCGAGCTGTTATATGTGATCACTTGACGTACGACTCAATCAGTTATATGAAGCTTCCGAAAACTCTGAAAACGTATCTCAAGGAGTATCACTATAAACAGCGAGTTCGAGTGAGAAAATTCGAGTCAGAACCGTAATTTAGGGGAGAAAACACGATCAGTATTGATTTTAATTTCGGATGAAAGTGATATTTTGTACATAGAATTCTATGATTTCGTTTTTTTGTTAGGCATTTAATTGTTTTTCGATTTTTTTTTTCTTCCTTCCTTCCTTTCTGTATTTTAAACTTGTAATTTTCTTTTGTTTTTTGTAGTAAATGAAAAATCAAATTGGCGCATATATTATACGGATTGATCGGGTACCTATAACTATAAAGATAATTGAACAATGTCAGAATTCACTATTCTTTTTATTTTTACGTCCTACCCCTAGCTTGCAATTTTGTTAATTATTGAGTAATATTTGAAATGTAGGTAGTTTATAACACGTTATACGTATTATGGAGATCATTATAAATTAATTAGACTAAATAAAACGTTATCGTGTTATCGCATCGGGTGAATAATTTTATCTCATATATTCTGAGGTCTCATTCGTGATATCCGGCAAGTATGCTGTGATAAGTTCCGAGGCCCTTCATGCAAGAAGTCTTGACAAGTATTACTAAACCCATTTAGGAATTAAGGAATTCGTCGACTCACTTGATAAGAAATGGTGAATCATGTGTCGTTAAATACCTATCGACATAATGGCACGTTTAGATAGATTGACAACTTCATGAATAAGGTATTTGATAGTTCACATTAACGCAAGATCGAGACCAGAACTTTGGATAAATCGAGTCCATAATACACAATAATGATATCCTATTATTATTACAAATTTTCTGTCAGGTTTCGCTGACCGCAGCCGACTTTCTGCGATAGAAAAAATCATCTTTCAGGAAAGCTTTAGGGTTGTTGAATACATTTTCATAAGAATCAGAATAAAGAAGCGAAATTTAATTACGTTTATTCTTATACCTCGGTACATACGACGTAAATTTGAACAAATGAAGCAGAGTTGAATGGTGAAATATAAATAATGGTATCGAATCTCAGGCTTATATAAAAAAATATTTATGAAGTTCGACGCTGAAAATTTATGTTTGCGCTTCGTCAGTTTTCTTTTTTTTTTAGGTGAATAGCCTTACTTAGCAAACAGAACAGTTGAAAAATGGTTTAAGCAGGTAATAATATTATTATTATAATCCTCACATGCTCGCATTCATTATTAGAGTTAATTCCTGTTGATCGTTGATACGCTTTGCTTCCATAATTGACAATAATCGCAGAATTAAGGAAAAAACACATCGGTAAATAATCTTTAAAATACCTCAATTAATGAGTAAGTTCTTGACACTACAACGTCATCCATGTAAGGACCATTAAAGCCACATTCAGCGAATATGCTTGTACTGCACCAGACAGAGTTGAACGCCATTTTCCAATGTTGAAATTATAAACCCGGATTGATAAATCTTCGCAATAACACACCTGATAATTCTTCATACCAAAATTTTGATGAAATAACCACAGCATATTTTCATAAGATAGCATAGAAACCATATGACGAAATCATTCTGTATGAGGAGCTCTTGAGCCTGCCCTATAACTGACAGTTCTTCAGTCATTTACCAACAACAAGATCAAATTCCTCTATTCTTCGACCGTCGCCTATACTTAAAGTTTCTCATTAAAAATACAACAGGTATAAGTTTCATCAGTAGAATAACGAAATTTGATTCGAGTCATACGCTTGCATTCAGAGTAAACTAAGTTATAATAAATCGACAGTCGAACATGTTTGTCAATAAAACAGAGTATAAAAAACAGAAATACAGGAGCCGTAAATTTCATTTCAATGAATATCAGGAACTTTTTCGACCGACGAACATCATATTTTGATGATGACCGTCGGTGGAAAACGTTCCTGGTATTCATTACAATTAAATTTGCGCCTCCTGTATTTTTGTTTTTTGTACTCTGGGTTTCATTGAAATGTATCGCAGCACTCTGGAGCAAATCAAAATTAATCTTGTCCATCCCTTTCTCGAACAATGAAATAGAAAACCACTTAATTAATTCGCAATCATAACGGAATATTCCTCATGATTGAATGCTTCATAACTTCATAGATTATAAAATTTACATCGATATCTCCCTTATTAGCTTGGGGTGTAAATAAGTGAATATTGTTCTTTTCATCGACGGCAGTTGTAATATCCTTGTGAACTGGTGGCGGGTATAAATATTGCAATTTTGACTCCGAAAATTCGATTGAAGAATACGAACAGAATGATAGCGATCACACCTTCGTCCTTTCTTGAACGATATGAAAAATTTGATCAACCGGATGTGATTAAAGATGCAGAGTCGCAAACACAGTTTCGGGGTTTGATAGAGTCCTCTTTTACAAATAGGAAACTAATCCATCAGGTTTGTATTTATTAATCGATAGAAATTTTTCCTTGAAGTATAAGTGAATAGACGGATTATTGTTCGAGAAGAGATACTCTGCAAAGGAAGAGGGTAATGATTAGCAATTCAAATTACTTATATACTGATTTGAAATAAATTCCATGCATTCAGAAAATATTACCGCAGAGGGAATGATTGCACCCAGTATTCCGAAAGAGTCCCTTTTTTCGGCAAATGAATAAGGAAGCCATCAAACGAGAGCGTGTAGAAGTAAATCATTCATTTCGAATAATGCCGATTGAGTTGATCGACGGGTATAAGCACTGCACGCAATAGGTACATCGGGTGGCATTTCAAGGAACGAGCTACTTCCTGAGAAACGAATGAAATCATCAGAAATATAATCGAGCAGTGGGTCCAATAGGGTAAAACAATGCATACAAGAATCTTGAACATATTCTAAATTGAATGCACATTCCCTTAAATGTATCATGTACGGATCTTGAATTGTCGACACATGCAGCCAGGTACTCGCTAATACAAAGTAAATTGGAAGCATTGACTTCAATGATTTCAAGTTAACCACAGTATCTATATATATTATGCGTCACGTACTCAAAATTCTCCCTCAGAACTTTCTCTGAAATTTCTGCCGAGCATGGAGTCAAAATTCGACGATGCCATGACACTTGAACGTTTTTTCTTCGACAAGATTACTCACATCGCTGCACTTTGCTTCACGACGGAATTTTTTCGGGTTCAATTTCGGCGAGGCAACAGGACGTACGACCATTACTAGAAAATGAAAAGGAATTATAGCACGCAAATTCCAAGTCGGAAGTCGAGTCTCGCTCGGTGGCATGGGGAATTTCAAGTCGTCACTTACTTATTGTTATTTTATCGTTCGATGAAATCTGGAATAAATGATCGGTCACAACAACGTATCCTGAAAGGAACAGTAAAAAAAAATCTACTGAAGCAGTCCAGAATTGTCGTAAATAATACGATTGAAATTTTCAGCCTGAAAATGTTAGCTTGGACTCTGAGATAGTACCTACCTACCTAGGTTAGCTATCAAAAATCGACCTGTTGCGAAGTGTCGAAACACCACGCGCAGCTCACAGTCTTGAGCCAGACATCATATCAACTGATAACAGTGATAACTATTTCAGACAAGCCGCAACCGCAGCACAAGTAGTATGTTCGCAATGTCGCAAATCTGAATCCGAATGCGAAGGGATTAATAATATTATTAGTACAATCCGGCTGAAATCAACGCAGCAATGGATACCGAATGTCGCATCAAAGATGTATGGGCGCATGATCTGTGGATTGAATTTAAGACCATCCGACAGCTGGCAAAAAAGTACAAGTACATAGCAATGGATACCGCATTCCCGGGTGTAGTTGCTAGACCTGTCGGTACTTTCCGACATCATTCCGAATACCTGTGTCAATTTCTAAAGTGTAATGTCGATCTGTTACGCATCATTCAGCTGGGCTTGACTTTTTTCGACGAAGAAGGTAATTTGCCCGACGGATTGTACACAACCTGGCAATTCAATTTCAAATTCAATTTGTACAAAGATATGTACGCCCAGGATAGTATCGATTTACTAATGAATTCGAACATCCAATTCCAAAAGCACGAAGAAGAAGGTATCGATCCGTTCGAATTTGCCGGACATCTTATAACTTCGGGGCTCGTTCTCACGGACGACGTAACATGGCTCACATTCCATGGTTGCTTCGATCTCGGTTACCTTTTGAAGATGGTGACCGATTTTTCGTTACCTTCGAACGAAGATGAATTCCACGAAATGGTATCGACATATTTCGCCAATGTTTACGATGTGAAGTATCTGATGAAAAGTTGTAAGAATCTAAGAGGCGGCCTGCTAGGGATGGCCGACCAGCAGCTGGAATTACAGCGTATCGAATCTCAACACCAAGCGGGGAGCAATTCGTTGTTGACTGGATTAGCATTCTTCAAACTTCGTGATTCATACTTCGAAGGTATGATCGACAATTCGAAGTACTGCGGTCAACTATTCGGCTTCAGTAATAATAGAAGCGTCAATGGTGATATTTAAATTTTCGTACAAATGTACAGAAAATAATGAGTTATCTTTTAATGTACATACTTACATTATTTTTGTATAAAAAAGTGATTGTAATCGAATGAAGAACGATTTACATAAATTTCGCTATTTTTATTGATGATTTTTGCAGATGGATTTGCGAAGAAATTAGGTATTTAATTCCTATTGTTCGCTAGATTGGTAAATTAAAACTGTCCGAAGACCCAATCAATCTCCATTAAAAGTAATCTATCTTGTACATGGAGGAAGAAAATTTGAAGATCTGTCTATTTCCTGACAAAAATTGTAAAGAAACAATCTGAAAAACGATTTTCATAATTGAAATGAACAAGAGCCAGAATTCCTCTTATGTTTCAGATCAGAGAAGTTTCTCAACAGAGTGGAGTGAAGACATGAAGAATCATGTTTGCCTGCGTTCTATTTTTTTCTGCCATATTTCCATCGCCGTTCTTCATTTCGTTTTCATAATTTCAAATTCAAACTATTTGCAGTTCACCGAGAAAATTTGAAATTCGAAGACTACCTTTAAGTGCGGGCAAAGCTCTTATTAATTTTTCTCATTTTACCATAATGTTCTTGATTTAGAAAATTGACCAAGACTTCCTGTCTTGCGTTGAATTCATTTCAGTAGAATAACGATGCGATCAGCAATTTTGCATGTCTCCCCTCAAGACTGTTGAAATATTAATGGTCAAAAATAATAACAATTACGCCCGCTCAAATTTGAAACTGGACTGAAGGATTCCGGTCAATTAATTAATTCAATGATCTGAGAAAATGGTAGGTATCCGCCAACGAGGGCAAACGGCCAAAATTGACATTTTCTATTTTAATCACGGGAAGTGACTGTTTTTTCAGATATTGTACTTCTCCGTAAGAGAAGTTTCTGTCCGACAAACTTTTGATGTTTTGAAAACGATCAATGGATAAAAGTACAAAGGTACTTTCTCTAAAACTACGAAGCTCGGGTCCGTAATCTGTCCATGCGCTGAGAGGTTTTGAGAAGTTGTCTTTTCTCAAGCCTTTTTGTTACATGAAGAGAGTAGGCCTATAGATAACGAAAATGAACAAAAGATTTTTTGTACAACATATTCTGGGAATATACCTAGAGACCAAGAAATAACCACCACAAGTTCAACTTTCTCCAATTTTAGAAATCAATGCCTGAGGAAAAAATAAGCTTCTTGTTCAGTCTGACAGCCTAACGCATTCAAAATTTTCCTTTTTTATAAAACAGTTCAAAAGCGCCTAGAGAAGAGGGTTGGAAGTGGAATGCAAAAAAGCTGCCCCAATCAACTCCAGAATGATCAAAGCCAGTACGTCGTTGCTCAATGACTAACTTTCAACTTGAAATGCAATTCAAGAAAGAAATACAATACACAGGATGTCTAAGCCTTCTGGTGTAAACTAACTAGATCCGTTTATATGATTAGCCTACGCCCGGACACACTATTATAAGCATGCCTAGTTTAAGACTAGTAAGAGCCCGGGGGGCTTTTTGGTTCATTAAAAGCAAAGTTAGAGACTGGTAAAACCCTAGTATGAAGCTAGTACATAAAAAGCCCTCACAAAGCTAGTATAAACCTAGTATATAAAATGGGCAAGGTAAACTCGCAAATTTTTGAATCACCCACGGAGTAGCGCTAGGATGCCAGATAAACGGATTTTTGGTCCTCGAAAAAGTTACGGGTTTTTCTTTTCTTATAGATTATACGTGCAATACGGATTTTCTGCGATCAAGGAAAAGGTATCATAGACACTGGTACGAAAGATACTTTTCTCCTATTCGTTATGGACTGACAGTGCAGTTTTCCGTAATATTAAGTCGATCAAGGGAAAAGTACCTCATCTACCCATATGAAAGATACCTTTCTCCTGATTGTTATCAATGGATCAATCGAAGTCCTTGGAAATTTGTTTTCAGGGCGGATACGGATTTTTAAAACTATCATCTGGCAAAACTGGAGTAGCGAGGGTGAAGGGGGGTACTCGGAAAATTGAAAATTAGGGGTCAGGGCAGAGTAAAGATATGAAACATGTCAATAAAAGAGTCTCGGAAAATTTTACTATTTGAATACAGCCTTTTGACTTCAAATTTCTTCATGATCTCTCTTTACAGATCTTAGTTAGGTACCATGCTCAAAATTCTTCTGTTTTTAGTTTACATCCACTCCAATAAAACAACCTCAGATTGCTGGACTCAATTAAAACTTTCCAGTTTTGAATGGCCTTCGCACTCTACGCATCTGAATCTTTCAAATGCTCTCAGCCCATGCAATCCACCCCTTTTATCCCTGCTTTTACTTTCTCGTCCACTCCTCTTTGCTTAAGCCCTAACCCTGACACCCACCTCGATCTTACAGAATTCCAAAAACAGCCAACTCCCGATCCACTTCGTCACCGTCTGATAGATACTTATTCACCTTTATTTTCCCTCTTTGCCCACTCCGAGTCCATAATCCTAAGGGTAGTTACCAAGTTCGTTGACTTAAAAATCTTGAAGTTGAAAAAATTCTTGTACATTTTTTTTCATGCAAGCATTGTTTGACCTTTCTGAGAATATTATGACTCATGTGAAACTGCGGCGGCAAATGACTCTCATCCATGACTTCTATCTAGCTTCATCTGCTCTCATCGGCCAACAGAAATTTTTAATTGAAATCATTTTATTAAAAAAAGGAATCAATAATAATTACTATTTTACGAGCATAAACAAGATACGATTAGGTACAATTAAATAAACGAACATTCAAAAATATCAAAAGTCTTTCAAAATTATAATATATAAAAAAAAATGAACATCTTCCTCACTCTCAATTTTTCTTTTTTTCCTTTCACAAAGGTAAAGTTTTGTCAGCTTTATAAAATTGGAAAATTTCCCCTAATGACAACCTTGCGAAGGTAGTCGGAGGAGGAGAAATTTCTACGTCTTCGATATCGGCTAATTTTGGACTAGACAATTTTCTGATCGTCCTCAGCTGACGGAATTGTTCCATCGCTTGATCGTAGGAAGGCAAACCGGTGACAATCGTATAACTAGGTAGGGACTCTTCGTACGTGTATTCGTCATGAAGCGCCTCTCCGACATTCATCGTTAGTTGGGTTTCGAGTACTAAAACAAGGAAAAGAAAAAAAAGTACTGATCACAGTCGGTTGGAAAATTTCACGATAATTCATGAAAGTCACTTCATTACCTTCTCGTTTCCATCTACGAAATTTATGGTACAGGATACAAGTGCAAATATAACCCACGCAGATGAGCACCATTAAAATAAGTATGATACCGATCCATACATCGGTGAGGAAAGGGTCGTCCGCTACGTACGAAGGTAAAGACTTTTGGTCTTCGATATGAACAGTGATTTCGTTCCCGTCGGAATATGGTTGTACAATGTCTATTGAGTTCTCCATTTATTAAACGTCTTCCCATCGAAACTGCTCCACACAGCTGGTCATAGCAAAGTAAAACGAACTAAGTGATTGGTCATTATATGCCCAGTTAGTTGTATTCATTATACCAATATCGAAATCTCATCTCGTTCATTTCCTGAAAATGAAAACGAAAATGCAAAATATCAGCACACCGCAGAGTACCTTCGTGTACATACATTATGTAATATTACATTGTTTATCTATAATTTTCACGAGTGTATTATTTTCCTCAACATCAAGTTATTATTAATGTGGCTTATCAACTTGTTAATGATTTTATTCCCCTTTCTTGAAATAATCACGAGGTTTCCGTGGTTTCCGACGACCTTGCATCAATAATGTACAGTCGTACTACGAGTGACTCTCAAATGATTGAGCTTCAAGTGTTGTAAAATCCGTGCACTCTAAATATTAGTTGACTATAATTTTATGTATCATTGATTGCGGCCTTAATTCGTATGTTTCATTATTATATTTACATGTTTGGAAACGGTAAAAAGGCACTTATCGTTTATGACATTCGCGTAAATAAGTGAATTCGAGTGCCCATCATTGAAGAACTTTTTTCGATAAGATTGCTTCCGGTAAACTATTTCACTTATGTGTGTACACTTCATGACCGTAATTTCAGAAATATCGTCGAAGGGGACAGAATTTACAGCGGTCACAATCGACTTTCGCTGCAATCAATTGAGAGGTAAATATTTACTTTACATGGGTAACCATGGAAGAACGAGAATTCCTTAAATTTGCGCGATTGTAACCATCACTTTTATAGAGTCGTAAAATCTCAGCTTGGAATATACCTCACTAGACTCATACTACAAATGTTTTCCAGGCTGAGACAATCCATGGGTTGATCGGGAAGGTCTGAATGAGAAGACTTCGACTTCTGGTCTACGCACAGGAACAAGAGAGGCTTTTACCCGGTACATGAATGGAAAAATTTTGGTTTTCGAGCAATGACTGGGAAGAATCTCGCTGATGGGTCAAATAAGTAATATGAGAAGGGTGATGTGAAAAATCTTATTGAAAGCTTGGAAAAATGTCGACCTTACAGTTATAAGGAAGCGGGGAATAGACACCGAAATAAACCAAGACTTTGGGGGAGGGGTTACATTCTATCAGGTATTTAAGGTGTGCTTTACTCATGAAAACAAGCATTAAAAACATGGTACCAGAGAAAAATTTTCACTGCTCGAATCTTCAATGGATGTTTCTAATTTTTTGACATGTTCTTCAAAAAGGATCAATTAGAGGCGGAACGGAAGTGGAGTAGAAAAAAAAATTCTCTACGCTTTTTATTTAACTTCAAAATCATCAAAAATTCGTTCATTTTCGGGCATTTTGAAATTTCTTTTGGAGCAAAAATTCGAATTTCAGTTCCTTTTCCGCCTTCTATTGAACCTATCTGTACAACATTTCCAAAGATCGAGAAAATTCGTCGGAAAATGGAGCTCTGAGAATTTTTTTGGCAAAGTCATTCCTTGTCATTTGCTACAAGGACTACTCACGCACGCCCGACAAGCGTCGCGTATAGACCGCTGGTATATCGAACTTTGCAGGGTATTTGGGGCGGTATACGCAACTTCTCGTACACTGTTTCGGAGTTTCTGAGCGAGTGAAGCACACCTCTTGTAATGATATCGTTTTGTCAAAATAATGAATAATTTCTCACACAGTTTGGAGAGATAGAGTCAGTGAATAAAAAGGAAGCGCCGCCTACCTGAGGCCATCACCACTTTTCTTCGTATGGCACAGAAAATTTCACTGGTTGATTCATCAAGTGTAATAAAAGGGTCCCTAAGCCGGTGTCAAGACTCAGAGAAATTTTGGTCTTTGAATTGATCATGAACCCGATGAACCAAACAGACTTTCTTTCAATCGACCCAAAATGAGTAGGAATCGACTCAGATATGAAGTCGATCGACGCGACAAATGAGTCGCAATGAAGACGAGATTTATCAACTCCATATCGACCTGACATTCCCGTCGACGTAAGGTCGACTTCAACAATAATATATTGACGCGATTTCAGCCCAAGACTTTGGAAGAAGTAAATTTTCAGTCGATTAGACGTCGATTTTCTATGATTTGTCTGGGAAGGGGAATTTTTAAAATATTTCATTCCGCCTCAAATCATAAATATATTTATCGAAATTTTCAAGTCCTCCTCTCACCCCCCCTCCCATTATTGAATATATAAAAACCCTACCGATCTTGATATTTTAACTGATTAAAACGACCGAAATCATTGGTCTCTTGCATGATTTTCTGGGCACAGATTGTTGCGAGTATCATATTATGAAAACCTCCTCAAAGTCTACAAAATATTTCAACATATTTTCTACGTTTTGAGATTTTGAAAAATAGCCGTTCTCCTGATCAATCTTTTGGACTCTTCTTGTGACAAGTCACAATAGAACTCAATGGTCAAAAACTTTCCAAGTCTCGCTCTTGATATACAAAATATAGCTCAATACTCGGCATCTTTCTAGCTTTCTGGATTTCATATTTTTTACACTACACTTCAAAGCTGGAAGTCATTCTGAACATTGCGTCACGGAAATGACGTCACTGACGTCATAGGGATTCGGAAGAATTTTGACCTCCTCAGTCTTACTTATACTATGCTTAAAATACTTATACAGGCTGTACTAGGTCCAACTATAGCCTTCATTAAACTAGGTCTGACGAACGGACCTAATATATCAGTACACTAGGATCATAATACTGAATTTTTTCTTACGACTAACAAATGGAGTCTCAAGGAAAGACGTATCCATGATTTAATGTTTAAGAGGGAATCGGTTCTATAAGGAGTTATTTTGAAGAATTTGTCGCGCGCCATATGATGCCCGGCAAAAACTGACCTAACCAAAATTTTTCCAAGTTCTCGATGGTAAATTTTTTTCAAGTCCAACACCCTTATAGGTATGAAGAGGATTTTGCTTTCGAAGGTACTCGTCATCGTAGTCAAAAAGAAGAATAAAAATACATGGACTAGTTCAAAGCTGGAATGAGAAAATTTCAACCTGTTAGATCAGTGATTCCCAAACTAGATGCCATGGCACACTAATGTGTCGCAAGATCTATAAAAGTGTGCCGCGAAAAAGAAAATTCCACAATACAAACTCCTCGAAATCACTTTAAGTTGAAAGGATGTACTGAAAATAGTCTACATTAAGGCCTAATTCACATTTATCTTGACGCAAAACTTGGGCTTCTCACAGCTGCTATATGTCTGCTCTATTCCGTAAAAGCTGGCGCAGGAAGACATCTACACATTTTCCAATTGACTTTTACCAATCTTTCGCGTGTTTTGGGCCCCGGAATGTATGATTTAAAAATACTGTACCGCGAACAGGAAAAGTTCGAGAACCACTGTCCTAGATATTTCAAGTTATTCCCTTGTAGTTAAGTTGGGTGGAGTTTTGTCCGTCTATCAAGTTAGGTTAGGTTGCTAGCCGGTCAAACGGCGAGCATCGGAAAAATTTCGATGTTCAATTCTCAGCAATTAAATCAAATGTCTCCCTTAGAACAGGTTTTCTGCGTTTCTCGTTCAACTTCGTTCAGTAATCCGTCGTTAAGGAAACTTTGATGAAAGAGTTGCACCCTGCGCCCTTTGGAAGGTTGCTCGCGATAGAAGTAGATGAGGCGATTGCGGTTAATTGTGGGGCGTTAAGAGGATTTCATGCTGGGATCCTTGTTGAAGGAAAGCCAAGTGAGTTATCGAGTTTTTATTGATCTGTGTTTGTTAGTGGTCTGTTTTCCAGGTAATCGTGCGAGGAGATTCAAAAAATCGTATACGTAGGGTTAAGAGAAAGATCAGCATTCTTGATGGAAAAATTATAAATTTTATCGGCACAGACAGTCGCATCATACTCTGACGTGGCTTAAAATCCAAAGGCAAGAAACAAATGTTTCAATTGATGATAAAATGTGAAGGTTCAAGCAAATGCTCCGGACAATTGACTGACTTGAAGAGAATCAGTCAACAATAAGTATTCCATTTCAGAAAAATCTGCTCTCTCTTCAAAGACAGAAAACTCAAAATAAGTGCTGCTGAATGATTACGAGTAAATTCGGCGTTTATTTAGTGAAGTTATCTATCTTCTTCTTCGAAGGCGCCAAATAGAATTCTGCCCAATTATAATAAATATCCAAATCACATCTTAAATCGATCATTTGAAGCCAAGAATCTAGAATGATGAATAATGGATGGCGAATATATTCCAGCCTAAGTACCAATTCCTCGGTACGATCGTGAAGGATGAAACCGGGATTGAAGATACTAAAAAAAAAAATTAAAAGCAAAACCAGAAAGAATTTTTTACTGTTCTATGTAGATGTAACTTAATCGAGGCATAATTAACCAGCCCAGAGGCTAGCGGTAAACTTCAACCGATCTTGGACTACCATAGATAGTGTACTTGAAAGAAAGAACCCCACATTTTATCTCAATAATTGAAAGGAACAATTACCTTCTTCCTTCTCTAAATCCTGATTACGTCACTCGGGACTGTTACTCTCAATTCCAAAAAGTTTTGCCAAAACATATTTGACTTTTTCAAAGCAAGATTATTCATTCCAACCAATTTCCAGTTCAAAGAATCGGAGAAATTATTCAAGATTCAGGATAAAAAATATTAGGGGTTCATGATTACGCTCAAGAATCTCATTCACACAAATATCCGGGATATACTTGTGCAACATTTGGTGAGATCCCAAGTGGCAATACCCTTCATAGCGCGGTACCCACGTCATAATCATCCTCCAATATACGAGTTTGAGACAGAAAAAATGTACCTGCTAACCCTGATACCTAGTGACAATATATCGATACATCACGGAGATGACATTATTATTCAATACATACGCTCTACGTGTGTATATTACCTAATTTAAAATACGGAAATATTTTTTTTTTGACAGTCTAGATAGAAAAATACTTAAATTTTAGAGCATGAAGATAAATAGAGGGTAAAAAAGTTAAAATATTTGACAGTTTTTCAGAAACTCCAAAATTGTCTTCATTTTGCAATTTCAAATTCTAATGACAACGTGCCAATAAAACGCAGTTTTCAAGAGTGATGATTGAAATATCACCTGCCTCTCTAAATAATTTATCTTAACATCTTTTTTCCTCGCACGAATTTGGATCATATAAGAGCAGGTCATCTAGAAGTTTCAGTCACGTGAAACCAAGCGCACTGAAGAAAAAAAAATTCAGAGCAGGAGGCCTAATTCAAGATTCGCGTGGAATTTCACAGCTCGCGAAGTTTTCACGTGTTGAACGAATCAACCTTAGGAGCATCTACACGTATGATATGGTACGTAATAAAAATTGTAAATTACAAGTACTTACAAATGGATGAACTCGACTGCGTTCTTTACTAATATTTCTTGAATACAAAATAGCCAAAAGATTCTTTAACATAATATTATGTTGTTTGACCATGCGTCCTATAGTTCGACTGTATACCACGAAAAATTGAGTAATCCTTAACCTCGAGACGAGTTAACATGAACACGATACGACCGTACTTATACGACTATAGCTAAACTGAAAAACCGATATTCCCGCGGTGCAATTACTAGTTCATAAAATTTAGAACTGTAGCACGTTTGCTGTCGTTCTATTTGAAACAAATGAACGTCTCTATGTCACGGCTATAGATTATCTATTTATTATTTTCGTTTGCGCGAATTTTGATGGGGCGACAGAGCCGGGGGAAAGTGAAATCCGCCTTCTTAGTTCTGAAAGTCGAAAACTATAGCAGTTGGGATACTGAATTTAAAAATGAAAATTTCAAGCTGACGCTCGTATTGATTTGGTGTACCTGGACCATAATACGCATAACAAATTCTCCATTATTTACAGTAAACTGGGTAAGGGACAATTCTTGGACACTGTATTGATACTGTAGATTACGAGGCTTTGACCCGCAGATTCGAGACACCCCTGCTAGATCACTCTACTATGCCTCGGACCACTTTCCTTCGCTCTGTACACTGACATTATTGTACAACCTGACCACCATGCGTAAATCAGTCATACTTGGGACAATTTAGGGAACGATAGCGTTGAGTTTTTGACACAATAGGCTGTATTTCGAGAGTATATCCTGCAATCTATTTCCATTATGCAAAGGACTCACTCATAATGCCTTGGATGCTATTAGTCCAGAACTATTGCAAGTATAAGGAGGGGTTAGACGCGACTCAAGTACGCATAGGTTTTATTCAGAACGACTTTAAAATAAATGGTGAATTATACACCGAGTTTTGGGCTTTAGAGAGTTTGAAAATGCCCACTGGTTAGTTCTCTTGACTCTTCGATTGAGTGTGTTTGATTACTTGTTCATAAGAAAACCTGGAACACTCTTTTGAGATTGCCTAATTGTAATGAAGAGAGGAAAGCAAAGCTCAATACCAAGTGTTTTCATCCTGTATCTAGTTCAAAAGTTATGGGCACTTACAATATAAAAATACCCTGCTAGGTTTGGTATACCAGCGGTCACTACGCGACGCTTGTCGGGCGTGCGTGGGTAGTCCTCTTGAGGAATGATTTCACAAGACTTCGCCCACTTTTCAACGAATTTTTTCGATCTTCAGAAATGTTATACAGAAAATTTTCTTATGGTAGAGCCGAATGAATAAAGATCATGTTTCATGTCTTTTATAGTATAGCTAGTGACTTTTGGGGACGAGTTAGCTTTTAGGGGGCTCATTCGCTCCGTCTCCCTCCTTGGTCTAGTATAAGTTCAGTTGAAGACTAGTATAATCCTAATATAAAGCTAGAATAAATAAGTCTACTTTAGAATATTTTAGGCTATGGCTTTAGGGTGGCACACTCGCTTGGTCTAGTATAAGTCTACTTTGGAATATTTTAGGCTAATGACTTTAGGGGGGCTCGGACTTTGGAGAAGTTTGCTCCTAATGTGGTGAGCGTACCAGGATTGACGACTTATGACGTCACAAGCTAATAGCTTCATAATGGCTCTTGGAGTTTTCTTAGTCTAGTATAAATCTAGCCTACGCCTTTTCATTACATTAGGATAAGCCAAAAACTACAGAGAGAGGGGGGGGGGCTTGGACTCCGACTCGGACTCGCAGATTCGAGAATCACTGCCACAGGGTAAAACTCTCATAAGGATGAACCCAGAACAAAGACATGAAACATGTCAATACCTCAAGTATGCCAACAACTGCCCAAGAGCACGATTGTACTACACCGCTCTACATTGAGAACTATTCTTGCACTTACTTGCCCCGTAGTTAATCCATTGCTTTCCCTCTCCCCAACTTCATTCCTATCACAGTTAATGATACAGTAAGAGTCCTTTGCTTCCACTTCAAACACTCACAGTGAAGAAATTAAAGCCAAAAGTATCATAGCTTTAAACGTCTTAAAATACCCACCCCGTCCTTCCACCGGTTCCAATCTTGAAATTCTACTTCCTCTCTACTATACCTCAGTCCGATCTATCCTTAATTATGGATCACCTATACATAGACTCGCACACTCACCACATCTCTCTCCTCTAGATTCAGTTCAAATTTTCATGATTTGCATTGGCTTGGGCGCTTTTCGCACTAGCCCTACTCGAAGTCCAGCCGCCAAATCAGGTTATCCACCTCTACAATTTCATCGAATTTCTCCTCTCCTCTGTCTTACAGCTTTCTCATCAAACCCCAGTTCACAACTTTTTTCAATTTCACTTCAAACTTTCCTTTTTATCGCAATATTTTCAACAACATACTCTACTTTTTCATCCTCTCCCTTGACAAAAAATTCAATTCCATTGCCTAGTCCCGTATTTCTCACATTACCCTCTTGGATCTAACCTACCCCTAAAATGATATACAAATTACGTCAACCACCGAAAACTCTACCAACCTCGTACTCTACCGGTCCCGCTTTCTAAAAATACGAGACCCCTTTCCCAACACTTTGTTTCACAGATAAAGCGAAAATCGGAAACCAAGTCGATTTCGCGTCTTCAATTGATAAAAAAATCTTATACCAATTTTAACGGTCGTAGTCTAAGCCGTCTTTCAGTGCTCAGGAACGATACTAAACCTCTCTTTCCCACCGAATCGCACTTCCTTACTCGCCATTGATTCCTTATCTTCCCTAACGGGGTCCATTTGTCTCAAGAACCTTGTCATTCATTCATTACGACATAACTCTCATCTGGGTCCCCAGCCATACGGGGATCCAGGGTAGTGAAAAAGTCGATTTAGCCGCCAAAACTGCCACAAACCTCCCACGAATCAATTCTGGTCCTCTTCCTTTTAAAAATGATCTCACCCTCATCATCCACCTCAAAATTACGGACGAATGGATCACACTCTGGCAAAATCAAATCCCATCAAACAAATTAGCCCAATTAAAACCATTACTATTCACGTGGGCTTCATCACACCAAGAATCCCGCTGTCTTCGAATTCGCCACAAGCGACTGACTCATACACACTTTACCTTCTCCCCCCCCCCTCTACAGTCACCCACATTTTCGCATGCCCATCTTTAGTTTTTTGACGCTTCGCCCACCAAATTTCACCATCATCATAATATTGTCACCTCCAATAAGAAAAAGAATACAATGAATTGCCAGGAAGAATTTTAGGGTATCAAAACAAATAATATCGTCCGAGCCCCTTTTCTTGCTTGAATTTTTCAGCCAAACGCAGACTCTTGAACCTGAATCTATGGAAAGGGTATACGTGCCATTTGCTAAAGGGAGGATATAAAACGACAATGAACATATTTTCACACATTTAATCAGACAAGTAGCCCTCCCTCTTCGATAAGCATAGAACATTTTTTGCGAATTTCTTATTTTAGAATTGACCTTTAATTTATTGAATCGTACGCCAAGTAGGAAAAAAAATCCACAAAATTCCTTTTTTTTTTTTTTTTTTTTTTTTTTTGAAAAACTAGTTTTTTTTTGTATGGCTAAATTTAAATCTACTCTATGATATAGGCTGTTCACAGATACGATGATTTTATCTCTTTAACGTAGTACCTACTTAAGAAATCACTTTATCTCAATTACATATACCGGATACAAATTTTCATTATTTTTCTCTTTCACGCAGTACCATAGAATAAATCATCAGTAAAAATAGAAATTTTTACTTGATGATGCCAAATTATACTTTTTTTTTAGAATTTTCTCGACCTTTCGAGTTCTTCTACCCAACTTTTCGAAATACTTTCAAACTTCTTTAGAAGCCATCTACATAGAGATGAGCGGAATGAATCAAATTATTGGAATTTACAATTCAATGAAGATTCAGAAAATTGGCGAGCGCTCTCGCAAATGATGCTACGAAATTATTTGTAATAATTGTTCCCTTCAACAGTACACATTGATAAGATTTTTTTTTCCTTATGATAATTTTGGGTGCGTGGAGGCATTCCTACAAAAATCGAGTGTTCTTTCTCTTAGCGAGCATCAAAAATCATTCGTAATTAACAGAGATACAATTTGATTCTCGACTTATTTGAATAGGGGGAAGAGAGACGAACGGAAACGAGAAGAGTAGTAGCACAAGGAGGTGAGGAGCAAGAAGGGAATTGAGGAAAAGGAGGGAAGAGAAAGAGGACCCGGAAGAGAGTATTCAAAGAGAGGAAACAAGGAAGCTAAGGAAGGGTAAGATCACGTTGGAGAAGAATGAGTTTTACTGTCAGGTTGAAATATAGGAGACGCTCGTTTAAGAGAATGGTACGCATCTTCATCTGAATTATGGCGAGCAATTTTGTAGGTTTCGAGAGTCAACCGTCGCCGCGAGGAGTTTCCGACGTGTGAAAGAGCTCTGTGGGAGTTATCTACCAAGTGTTTAAAAGATCCGCGTTCTTCTTAGTTCCGACGTGCTCTCTGTATCTAACCTTCAGCGAAATTCTTCCAAGTCCCTCTTCTATCATATATAGCTCGGAGGTAGGAATTTTTCCAAGTCCACTTCATATCATATATGGCTAGAGTGTAGAAAATTTTCCAAGTCCCTCTCCGTGACGTCATCAACCTTCGCGGACGCGCTCGCGTAAGTCCACTTCATATCATATATGGCTAGAGCGTCGAAATTTTTCCAAGTCCCTCTCCGCGACGTCATCAACCTCTCCGTGACGTCATAAACTTCTCTGTGACGTCATCAACCTTCGCGGACGCGCTCGTGCTCGCAAAAAAAATTTTGGGAGCACTCCCAACAAAAGGGATAGCGGGTTCCCCGCTAATATGGCTGAGCTGCGAAGAATAAGCACCTAAAGAAGGAAGAAGGATCTCTTTCTTCCCCCTCTTCGCAGCTGAAGATCTGAAGAGTGTTGTTACAGAGCGTAAGGTTTTTCCAATAAGTTTCTCTTGGATTATACCTTTGATGTCGGTCTTGACATCACTGCTACGAGCAAGTTAGACAATAAACGCTTCCCCAACACTTGGTAATGGATGGGTTTTAATGAAGCAGCGCATGTACAAGTTATGGTCGCTCACTCTGATCCGGACAGTGAGGTCTACCACTGCTACACCTGCGGTCTCGGAAGGGTTGAGACGTGCTTCAGATCTTCCCTCCAGAAATTCACTTCATCTTCCTCGAGTAGGGACTTGGAATAATTGACCTCCCTGGAGCCAAATTAATAAGCCGAGTTGCTTGCGGTTTCTATCCGTATGAGAATTCCACTTTATTATAGTTTTATACACCTCATGAGTGAAAATATTTGGTAGGTTTCATTGCTGTTTGCGTTAGAGAGTGAGAGAGACCCTCCGCACGCAATCACGTTCACTGAACATTTTACAAAAAGGGTAATGAAATTTCTTACAAGCATTATCATCCCCAAAAATCTCTTCGATTCACCCGAAATGATGGATGAGATTATAATTCATCGTTCGCACCTTCTAGAAGGCGAGAAGATACAGGCCACTACAGTGAGGAAAAACACGAATATAAGCTTCTTTCTCGCTTTTCTTCGCCCAGAAATCTGACTCATTTTTCACTTGAGACGGTAGCTACGAATACTAGAACAAGCCGGCACGAAAATAAAAATATCGCTGAGCGGTAATTCGGCGAAAATAGCGCACTTCAATATTCATGCGATGATTGTTTAGCTGTGCAGTAGAGATATACGTTCGAGAATGAGTTGTTAAATCACACCTACAAACGTACGTTCAGCTCGCGGACGTAATGGATTTCATGCGCTTCGTTAAAACATCATCAATTAGTCTACATGAATAAGTTATAACATCTCGCATACCACGCCAGAGTAATGGATTTCTTGTGCTTCGTTACAGGTTCACATCGGAGATATAAGATTCTTATAACTCGCGCAAAAAAGAACTAATCTCAAAATGTCAAATTTTTCATTAAAAATTTTCCGTACGCGTCCGTGGTACCGTCGTCGTGCACACGTAACCCCCTTATTTTCGAGACACGTTGAAAGAAAATTTGATTTTGAGCAGGAAATACGCACGTTGGTAGGAAAATTTCCATTTACGAGTAGGATGGTACGAAGACTCTCTATTCTGAACTTTGGCGCAAAAATTAGGTAATGAGATGAAATAGAAAAAAAGGTAAACAACTTTATTAAATACGGAATTGAAGATAATGCCAATGCCCTGGTTAGGATCGTTACTTTCTTCGTATGATGTTTTATTTGAGTTTGAGCGTACATCCACAGAAAGCGAAATTCGAACATTGAGCTCATTCCTACGATGGGGAAATAAATTCGCATTTTCTTCACATAGACGAAAAAAAATGTTCTGATGTAGCCAAATAAATAAAGATCATTTTTAATGTCTTTTTATAGTTGCTCGATCCTGTTACGAGTGAAAAAAAAATTCTTGACCGCGGATAGAGGCCCAGTGAAGACACCAACAAGCTCAAACCTCTTTGTGACGTCATCAACATCCGTAACGTCTAGCGTACATATTTCAAGCCAACTGGTTTTCGGGGACTCGCTCGCTCCGCTCGTTTGCCCCCATTCTCGATCTGGTATAAAAAGCTAACTATTCTGGATCAAGTCGAAGGATTACTCGGAAATTTTCTGGGTGAGGATTTTTCATGGACGGCTGGGGTGCCGATGCCAGTAAAGACATTAAAAAGAGAAAATCCAGGGTCAAATTGGCGAATTTTCGATAGCGGATAAAGGCATAGTAAAGACATCAACAGTTTAAACCTCCTTATGACGTCATCAGCATTACTGAAGTCAAATTCACTAAACGACCAATACCGGAAACTCCATAAGAAATACATTGAGCGCTGTTTGCAGTGCTTACAACGCGACCTACATGGTTGGGATTAGCAATTCTACTACTACTCTTCCAATAAATACGCAACACAAACTCACCAAATACACGCCAACGACCTACACAGAGAAAAGTCTGTAGTACTAATCCCGTCCGCTAGAGCATAAAAATCCAGCGGAGTTTCCAGTATTGGTCGTTTAGGGTATTTGCTCAAGTCTTTAGTGATCTCACATGCTTCAATTTTCCGGAGACGTCATCAACATCCGCGACGTCATTGTCGTGACTTCATCAACATTCCTCTTTTTTTCTCTTTCGGACTAGCAGATATCTGGATTACATTGTGATTTTACGGCACGCTAGACCCAGTATAATAGCCTAGTATGGGGGGCAAATTTCTCCATGAAGTTGCGAGGACGAAGCCTAGTACTCTTTTTCACCTAGTATAGTCTAGTATAAATATATCATAACATTAAGCCTAGTTCAAAACTAGTACAGAAAACCCAAAAATTATAGTACCTAAAATCATTACTTCGTGTCTACAGTATACAAGTAAGTTACGCGAATGAAAATTATGAATGAATGAACTCATGTTATTATTCAATGGAGGTAAAATAGTGAAAGTGAATGATACTAATGAACGTATATTTACCGTTCGACTGTGATATCTCTCCAAAAAAATATGTAGCGGTCATCCAATCACATTACTAACTCGAAAGGAAAAAGTGAATGAATAAACGGAGATGAGGAAGAAGTGTGCGCTGCTGCGGATTTGGGTACACTTTCAAGGGGGAAAAGGGGGATATTTCATTCCTCGAAAATTTTTTTACTCACTTCGCTCACGATATAAGGTCAAGGTCCGCAATTTTAGTTTTTTTTTTCAAGTTCTGAGAGAAAATATATCGCCCTATCCCCGACTCCAAAAATCCGCACCTGTGGAGAAGTAGTCACGTGCATGCCGTGATGAAATATTCCTCTCATCATAGTTCTACAATCATATCGTTATTACATGCAGGTAAACGAAATGTGGGACTGTTACCGAGAAGATTGCCCTCCATGAGCTTGCGGTGAGAGATTGGCTAGATCGAAGCGGACAAGTGCACGAGAGTAGCTCGTTGTTTCAGAATGTGACCGAGAGGATTGTCTTCTGTGGTCAGCTCGAGGTAGAAATTGGCTAAACGGAAATTTTTGTGGCTTCAGGCGATGGAGGAAATCTCAATCAAGAAACTCGTCTCCAGTTGGGTCGTTGCAGTGAGCAATCATCGATCTCTCACCGTAAGCTGACATCAGAGGACAATCTTCTCGATAACATTCCCTCCATCACCTGGAACAACGAAACCTCACATACACTTATTCGTCTCAGCCATTATTACAAATGAAAGCATTGAGAGTGAAGGTACAAATGGAATGAGCCACATGCATTTGAATGTTAAAACGTTTCCAACACCAGTGTCAACTACTCGTAGGCACCAATCTTTGAAATTATGCCAACATATCATAATGTACCACAATAATAATTGGTTGCAAACCTTGAGTACGCCGCCCTAAACTCATCTCCTTTCCTCTCTCGCCTCATACTTTCCAAAAACTTATGGGTTTTTGATGGGCTTAAAAAAAAGGACCAAGGAACCTGTTGTGAGGGAAATATTTTCAAGTCAATTTCTTTTAAGCTAAGGTCAAACTTTCTTCAACCTACCCCTCCCCCCCCTCTGGAAATACATGAGAGAGGATATGGGGATTGTGAAAAGCTTTCGGTCTGTATAATAATGAAAGGGGAAAGTTTGAAAACTACGACTTTTGTGCTATAGATGATCAAAATTCTTCTACGTCCTCCTACCATTGGACTTCAAATAGGGTCATTTTGCAAAACATGGCTGGTGATCGCCGCCCAACAACCTAACGTAGCTTGAGACCCCTGAGACTTTGAAAAAAGACTTCCTCAACAAAGTTGAACCAAGGCTCAAAGAACGTGTTTTATGGGTCGAATTGGTTTTGGGAGTTCAATTCAAAATTGGAGTCATGAAAAGCCTAAATTTTTCTGAATTTTTCCCTCCTATCACATATTATCGAAATTTATCAAGTTCTACTTCATTGAATTAATCCGATTTTCCAAATTATGGTTGAACACACCAAGGGACGCATACTCCTCGCGGTATTTGCAACTCTTTGTGGGTACTCTTTGGAGTATCCCAACCTTCAACTTCTTTATAAGGGTAGGTCGGCTTTTGCCGGACGGTGGGACGGCCAAATTTTCGAACAGCCTCCCCACTAACGTTCTAAACTACCTCCGGTTTACATTCGCCATGAAGAAATATAGTCATTGCACGATTGAGAATTGGCCACACCGCGTCTAACTCGCTCCTCCCTTCTATTTGGGCTCTCCGCTCTACCCTCGTGCCAATACTGCTTCGTTGAGGAATCAACTGTCTCCCATTTTTATATGTATATGTCTTTGGAACTCTTCTCTTCGGGCTCTCCTCCCCACCATTCTAAAGAGTTATGTCCATACCTCCCAAACCTCAGTTAATCATTTTCTGTCTCCGCTGAAGCCTCTCTTGCCCTTCATTACTAATATTCTGGCTTCCATACTTCTTCTTTACTCAATAACCCCTTGTGCAGTTGAATTTGGAAAGAAGTAACAAATGCAAATTATCATCAGGTAGCTCGGAAGTACGTTTTGGTAGCGATTGTTTTGTTGAACTTTACAACGTTTGCGCACCCCTCTTCTTTTATGGACCAACGACTTTTTCCTGCTTCATTATCGACATGCAACCGGCTCGAAATGAATAGGCAAAAGGGTAGCATTCTAACGATGATTTCCTCTCGCCCCTCCTCTGATTACTCTCCCGTTTCCTTTCCCTTAAAGATATCAAAAGAAAAATCTTCTAGTGAGCAATTTTCAACACGTCTTAATTTTGATTTTTAATACGGTATCGCCTAAGTCACATAACGCATTCTGCAGTAGGTCGCGTTATCATGTCTAGAGATGGATATTCTTGATCGCGTCCCACTCTCCTCAATTCTAACATACCTCGTTTAATTATAATAACAAATAAACAAACATTGATGCTATTGTTATTACCACAAATATATTACCTAGCAATAATATGGCTATGTCTCGCCAGTGGAAGCTTATTCGGGTCATTCTACTCTCGTTATCGCTCCGATAAGTTTTCTCTCTGTTTCCAATCAAATAAAAGGCTGAATAAGAGAATCTCGTTCAAAAAGCCCCATGAAGAAATCTATAGCTCATTAACCGAACACAACAAGACTCATCCGTGTGCTGAAAACACGAAAAAAAAAGAAATGTGTTTTCGCATTAATGACGTCGTTAATTTCCCCGAACAGTATTTTCCATTCTTCACTACAGCGAATATTATTAGATTTCCAAAAGTCCTTGGTTGATTTGAATACAAACTTCGACATAGAATTAAAATTTATGGTACCTTAGTATTTCGCGCGCAAATAACGGGACCAAACTCGCGTCAACATCTAACGACGAGTTTCAGTATTCCAGATAATTCTCTAAATGCGATCGTCATGCACGAATTTACCTCGATAATAATACGAGGTATACATTGAATGATCCGAGATGATAAGCAACAATCGTTTGATACACACTTCCAAAGGAATTTATTCGCTTATAAAAAATCCACGATGTAATTCTCTGTTTGGATCGACGTTAAATCTCCTCTCGTCGACAGAGTCCTTCTAAAATTTTAATATGTACTCGCGATATCGAATAGTTTTTTAAATGCGACGAAAATAATTCATATTTCTACAAACGATAATTGTAGAAGGTTGAATTATAATACACGAAAAAATTAATGGACAAGTTTTACATTGTTCGTATAAAATACACAATAGACTGGTTGTGTAGAATATATCAGCTTATAATGTACGTATTTAGAGAATACAAAAATCTGGATTTTTTCTTCAACCCGTAAATCAAAAAGTTTTGCAAAAATGACAAATGCACTTGAGATGGAATTAATTTTTCGTATTTTCAGCTTTACAACCCGTTAATATTTATGATGCTGTTGAGCAAAGGAAAAAATAATAAGTAAATACGTTTTCGTCTTTCGGTCTATATTTACTCAGGTGGAATTATAAAAATTCCGATCATGAAGCTATTAAAACTGGTAGGTAGATTCGAAAAAAATTCCAATCATCGAGCTTTATAAATACGAGGGAAGAGGCGCCACAAAAAAATTCTACTTCGAAGCTATGTATGAGAGGAAGAGGACATAAAAAATAATATTGATTATTAAGTTCTGTAAACCAGGAAGGGGACTTGGGAAAAATTATCAATACTTGAAATCAAAATTCCCCCTCATAAAACAAGTTTTTTGCTCGCCTCAATTAACGTGATTGACAAAATAGAAGCCAGCTGCGACCAGCGTACAAAATATGGAGCGAGTTTTGAGATATTTTTTGCACTCAGAGGACAGACAAGAGAGGAAATGTTGAGCTGTAAGATTATGTGATTCACAGTAGATGCACGACGGAGGAGAGTGATGAAGAGTATGGAAGGAGCCAGGTGCGGGCAATCATAAGGCAGGAGAGAATGACTTCTTCGGGTGGTGAATTACCAAAAAATGGAGAGGCTTTTGATTGGTCTTGGTTGGACTTTTCCAAAGGTCATGTCAAAAAGCTAGGATTTTGGAACGATAGTAGTTTTTAGGGTCGTACACGGGAGAATAATTTTCAGTAACAGGATAGAATTTTTGATCGCGCGGTTCACGTTTTCATATCGAGGGTGGCCAATGTGAAGGTGACTGATGATTTAATGGAGGTTAGGGTATAGAGAATGACATGAATGCGTTCGGTAATGGGGTGTTTCGAATGGGGAGCGATGTCGAGAAGATATGAGGGAAGAAATGAGTTAGATAGCAGGATATAGTTGAGTTCGGGGGTACGCTGAATATTATTCAAAAGACAAGATCGAATAACGCTGAACTCGACAGTAAAAACGGAGACCTATTTCCTTGAGTCGTAATTTCAGCTTAAATAAAATATGCATAGCCTTTTTCATTTTTTGTTTTAAAGCCATTGATGTAAGATGAATTCTGTGATAATTTCTACAATTGGCTTACGGCAAACAGTGTTATTTGATTTAGGAGTACTGTATTTCCAAGATCCAGTCTGATAGTCGGAGGAATGAATAGCCACGGAGAAGGGATAATTTAATAGGGAAGAGAGGATTGAATTCAAGGAGGGGTCAAGATGACGTTGAAGAAAATTTATAAAGGTATGGCGAGGGGAGAAGAGTGTAGTCTGGGTCTTGGGTTCCAGAGATTCAGCTGAGGACGTGAGGAAGTAAGCAGTTAAAGGTTTGCTTCACTTGTTGGTAAACTCCGAAACGGTGTACGATAAGTAGCATTATATATCCCCAAATACCCTGCAAGGTTCGGCATACCAGAGATCACTACGCGACGCTTGTCGGGCGTGCGCGGGCAGTACTTCTGAGGTATGATTTTACAAGACTTTGCAGAAAGTTTCTCAAAGCTCTATTTTTCGACGAATTTTTTCGATCTTCAGAAATGTTGCACAGAAATGTTCAACTTGAGGCGGTATGGAAGCAGAGATCCGAGTTTTTGCTCCGAAAAAATTTTACAACGTCCGAAAATAGTCAAATTTTTGATGATTTCGAAATTAAGTCAAAAGCGTACGGAATCAAATTTTAAAATTCTGCTCGTATACTACCTTTTGCTGTATTCTTCTGAAGAACATATCAAAAAATTAGAAAGATTCATTGAAAACTAGAGCAGTAAGAAACTTTTTGCGGTACCATGTTTTCAATGCTCGATTTCGCGAATGAAGCACACACTTAACGGTAGTGTACGAAGGTTCGGCTGCTTCAGCTCAGAGGCTGAGATTAGGACTGGTACAGGATACCTTCGAGGTCCTTCTGGGAGCTGTTGATTAGACAGCCTCGAGTAATTGAAGAATAGACTTATTGAAGTGGGAGTAAATCAGAGGCCGTAGTTCAAGTGGGAGCGGATGAGACCTTTTTATGTATGTAGTTGGAGTTTTAGGTTACATCCTAGACCGGGCTGAGGTAGATATTTGAGAATATTAATGGCATTCTAGCATTTGGCTTTGAGTAATTGAAGCCTCAGTTCAACGATATCTCCAATGTCTCATTCTCAAAACTACAGCCGTACATCGAGAATTTTCTTGAATCTCTTTTCTTCCCCCCCCCCCCCCCCTTTTCTCTTTCTTTCTTTCTTTTTCTCTCTCTCTCTCTCGCACACCCATCAAGACTGCAATCTTTTTCGTTATTTCATTTCATAATGAGAATGATTCCAAATTTAATTCAATTCTAATTGGTTCGATTTTACAAAGGGACCCTGGACTGAAATTCAGACTCGAAAGTTGAGAAATGAACGTTTCACGCGAATGAAATAACATCGTGCAACGAAATACCATCATACTAATATTCTATCTACCTCCACTACCAAATTTACCGCAAAATGACTGACATACCATCGTTTTCTCAAACTTTTCAAGAGTTCATTGTTTACCCTTAGCTCTACACCATCAAAACACTTCTGAAGACCGAATGTTTTGAGGATGATTCTTCTTCAACCCCATCCTCAATTTTTCTTACACGCGATTGTCTTCTCGATTTTACATTCCGAGACCTTATTGTTGGAAAATTATTCTTTCGGCCACAATACATCAAGATCTAAAAAAAAGTTAAAACCAGGAAACAGCACTTTAAAAGGCTGTAACAGAAAACTACTCCTCCAATTATATAAAAGTCTCATCCACTCAAGACTGGACTATGCCGCCCCAATATATAACATGGCCAATAAATCCCTACTCGATTTACTCGACCCCATCCAAACCTCCGTCCTCAGAATAATCTTAAGTGCCTACCGTACCAATCACAAACTCAGCTTATGTGCAGAGGCCACTGATTCCCCGCCCCCTCCTCTTTCATAGACTCATTCTATCCTCCAACTTCTGTCTCCCAATTTCCACACCTTCCAATCTTTAACCAAATCTTTCACCTTAATAATCAACCTACCGCTAAACATATCTTCCTTCACTTCAAAGCCATTCCATCAATAAACCCTTCATAGCGAACGATATTGACAGACGATATGAAAACCAGACAATTGACATGGTATGGATAAATAACGAATGGCCAGAATGAGGAGGGGGAGAGTTCCAGAGAGAGCTCGATATTCGGAATGATGGAGGAAATTCATCAACGGAACGTGCCAGGAGAGAGGAGGAAAGAACCGTACGCGAAAGGAGAAAAATATTAGCTGTCAACCGCCAGATAGACAAAGGAGTGAAAGTACTTTTGTCTTTTGCTAATCAATTCAATAATTACCCATTTGCGCGTCAGATTTTCTCATAAATATATTAATTTCCTTTTCTGATTAAGAAAAAAAAAACAATGATTATCTAAATTAACACCATTCCTCGTCATAATAATATTTCTCCTTAAAAATTTTCTGATAATTCTCGACGGGTTCTCGAATTTTGACGCGTCTAGATCTTTGGGCTGGAGGTCAGACAGAAATTTGCGTAACGCTATTTTGCGAAGCAAGAGCAGACAATTTTACGAGTTGATGACGTCATGAGTGACTTTGACCTACTTTTCAAGGACTTGAAAACATTATGACCTTCGTTATTATATCAGCTCTCAAAGGGGCGAACAGATAGCGTGGAGCGAGCCCGTTAATTTAATATGCCTAAAATACAGCATACAAGATTTATACGAGGCCAAGAAATACCGATGGAGGGGTGGCCGAGCGGAACGAGTGAGTCTGTCAGCTAGTTAGTCTAACATACTCTCAATAATTGCAGTGATTATAGCTAGAAACTAGGGTGAGAAATTCACTGACGTCATAAGGTGGGCATTGTCTGGTGCTCGGCCTTACGCCAGAGCTCCAGGAATGCCCAAAAATGATTCAATATTTTTTTTTGTTTGATGAGAAGTTTTTCCAAGATTAAAATTTGCAATCATAATAATACTCTTGATAATAATTATCACTTAAAACAATTTTGCTTACATTACTAATAATAGATTGTTTACGAAGTGTAATGTACTTGACGCAATTGCGCACAAATGTTTACAACCAAGGGTGAACGTGAACGATAACGATACAAGGGCTTTACATACCTTTTCTTTTATTTGTCTAGTGCGTGCACAAATAATATACTTTACAACTGACTGATCACGCTTTTTTACAATTATTTGCCTTCGCTAATCAACCAAAGAAATTGAACGATTTTTCGGCTACAGGTGGTTTTCACAACGGACCGAATAACAAGTTAATAACCACCTTTTCTAAACTTGGAATTCGACCGAAAACACAAGTGACTTTCGAGAGGTTACGTATACCATTTGAATATTCTAGTTTTTCCAACGTGTAATAGGAATCTAGTTCTCATTGATGCACGACACTACCAGCCAAAGCAGAATGAAAAGATTTTCGCTAATGAGTGCAGCCTCCTATCCCAAAGACGGTTAGTTTTGTAAAAATCTTCCCCACCATCGTTGTCTAAAAACACAGACAGAAAATGCAGAAAATAAGACTTAGCCAGAAGCACGAAATCGTAAATCACGTAAGACGTGAAGAATCACGTCTGTGAGTGGAAATTAAGTAAGAAGATCTCTTTTATCTGAAAAATGGAGCTTAGCCTACGTGATTTGTAAGATGGAATTCGACCACAGGATTAGGAAATTTACATTACAATGTATTACTAGACTACTCTTCGAATAAATCGATCGATAAAGAGTTCCGGTCCTCTCATATATCTTTAGCAAAATATGTATAAACATGTGCACAAGAGAAGATTTGATAATAAGAAAATGTTTACCATAAAACTTTTCAAAACATCATAGCATTGTGTAGCATGTTTTCTAATTCCAAGAAAAGATGAAGAGCAAACGTTGATGTAAGAGAACTACTATGGCACAATCGTGATGAATCACGATAAACTGTGGTTGCTGACAAAACCTCATATCTAGGGAAAAAGCAGAAATATAAGAAAATTTATAACTTTACTGATGATGCTGCGTGATTTTCCAATAAATCTGCGGTTTCATTTTTCTCGGTTGTGATGGATAACGAATCCAATTGTTAAAGGAGGGACGAAGATCAACGAAAACGAGAGAGAAAAAAAGAATAAAAGTGGGCATTGAGGAAATACGCCGTATCGGATGTTGACACTAGAGAATCTGTCTGTGTAGGAAGCAAATCGAAAATTATTCCCCATACATCTTTCGTATGGCAATCATTTCCCGCTATTTTCACTTGAGTCAGATCAACCTAGGTACATCGTTTTACTTTTTCAAAATTGGTACGAGGATACATGTAAATAATTATGTACACTTTCTTTATCCTCCTGCTGACGAGTATGTGGACTTATTTATTTCATTCACTTGCGCCAGTCAAATTCTTTCTAGAGCATGGGGTCAAAAACTCAAGGCAATTTCCAATAATTGATTTCTTGCGAAAAGTGCCCTTTCGCTAGGATATCGACATCAACTGCTGTTCCAATTTTCCTAATAAGTAAATGCATTATCGCGTCTGCCTTTTGTTGTAGTAATGCACGTGAATACTAATGAGCTGTTCGGTATTCATAAGATGTCAAAATTCGACTTGGAGGCCGACAATTCGTCATTCATAACCAGCCATACGCGTACCCTTGCTTCCTCTTACTAATTCGGGTGTCAGCGGACTTCTAGATTAACATATCACTTTTTCGAGCATAGATCTTCCTGCTCTACAGAACTCTCTATAATCAAGGTGAATTAGACGATTTTGGTGTATGTGACGGAGAATGCGTCTACGTGAAAATGTACGGGCCTTCGACATCTGATCGATCTCAGAAATTTCAATTCGTATTCAATGACGTATAGACTGGTCTGAAATATGTAATTCGGAAATTCGCATAACGCTGTTATATTTGCTCGACAGTAGAGATTTTTTTGCGTCAGAATGGACAGGTCGTTGAGCCTACTAAAACTATACTTTTTGAAAGGCTGAAATTCCAAATGATGAAGGAATTAAAAACACTTGAGTACGGATGGAGAAGTTCGATGAGCGATGAATTTGACTCGTCGTAAAAATTTTATTCATTTGGAAATCATCAATTCAACCTGGGACTAGAATTAGGATTTGGCTCGTGTCACACTTTGAAAATTGTGCGTCAAGTTTTTTCTCGAAGGATATTGAGGTGATTTCACTTGTATGTGACGTATTCCAAATTATATTCCTACCTTGAGAAAGTCTTTCTCTATACTTCTTTTGTATTCAAGACTCATCATCTGAAGGCCTTCCAAACCTCTCCAATCTCATTACGCTCAATGAAGGATGGTCAAGATCGTCGATGTTCACAAAAAATCATTCAGATAAGGAAAGCAGAGAAAGTATGACGAAAAATCTCCTAGCCCTACCAAGAACCGAATATGAGACCTCCAGTGCCAGAACCATTACGCTACCAGGTCCCAAGATTAGATTGTCATACTTCGCCTTCAGATGGGAGTTCTACCTTGCGATTAAAAAGGATACAAGAGCCATAGCACTCTAGGTTGTTGAAAGTGTACATTACTAGAGCCTGGAGGAAAGAACGGCAAGCCAGAAGGGAGTTCCCGGGAAATTTTCTTGTCTTCCTCTTTCTTCTTTATCTATGGATTGAAGTACTCTAATTTATTTTCTGTTTTCTATGATTTCGATTAGCGATAAAATGGCCACAATTCCTGGGTTTTGTTAATGTCAGGGAAGTTATTGGTGCCGAATTTGGCGAAATTGAAGACGTCTGTTTGTCTTAAGGACAGAGAAGAATAACGCGTAAAAGAAAATGAAGTACTTTAACGCAAAATAAGATAAACGTCTGATTTCTCTGTAACGTTCAATAAACCGAATTTTTTTCAAAACTATCTTCGCGATGAAATACTAACTAAAATTCTACGAATTTATTGGGTTTTGTCTTCATGAAATAAAATCCACCGTTTCATAAAGATTCCGTTTTTAAAACCACATCCGAATTCTCGAATACGTTCACCCATAATCTCCTTTTGTGATGATAACATTTCTCAATCTGATATAAGAATCATCAATCATATCCGCCAAACTTCGCGGATTTCACATCATATTTCGCAGAACACACAATCGAAAGAGAAGTAGCCTAGGAATAATATTACTCGGAAATATTTTCAATTTTTAAAATTTTTGTATACAAATACCACGGAGGCTTACGAGCTACGTTCGAATGAGTGTGCATCTTGAACGTTGCAAAATAGACTGATGAAATGGTCTGTAGGCCTATATCGAATACAATTAAAAACAAAATCATCACAGAAATGTCACACATTCTTTCGAGGAAGAGGTGATTCTTTGTAGAAAAAGTTGAAATATCTGATGATGTACCAAAATTTTTGAAGCGGCAATGCTTTCCCGGTAATTTTTCGGGATGAAAGAGGGAGAGGTAGGAAAACAGCCTCCCTTCTATTTCAAAAACGGTGCCACAGGACACGGAGTGTCTTAGAGGCAACAAGTTCAAACATTTTTAAATCAAAAACTACAGTCTTCAACTTGAAATCATCTTACAGCAATGAATATTTCAGGATCCCCAAAATAAGGCTCATGAGTGACGCCAATACAGGCCTTTCGACTGATGGTGTCCCTTAGATGGAAAGAATCTATCACTTCAGCACAGGTTACAGCAGCCACTACTGCTCAAGGTCATCTGGGCTGGATGTAGACACAGCCCGGCAATTGCCAAAGTACTTTCGGGTATTTTTGTGAACCATATGTATAAAAGGTTCGAAAATGGTCTGACAATTCAGTCCCCGCAATTCTACTCGCACTCAAGTTTTCACATCTCTGCCATTTCCCACCCCTCATCGCCTTTATGAAAAACTTATAAACTTCTGTAAAACATCAGTAATGCTCCAAACTAGAGTACAATTCACCCCTTGCAAGTTTGAATTTTTCGGTAATTTTAGAATTACTTTTCCCTTCTACTCTGCTCGTAAAAAAACACTTTCAGAACAGACCAATGGCCAGCAAATTTTAAAAGGGATCCACAATTTGATTTTGTCGATAATAAAGCTGAATGGCCCTTTTTTTATGATCAATAGCGAGTCTGATCTATTCATAATTCTGTGATTTTTTATTCATTTACAAAATAGAAAACGAGAAAGAAAGAAACTAGAGAGAAAAAATCTGAGGAAATTTCGATGGAGAGAAAAATGGTGGCTAACTCAAAGAAGCAATGCTGTGGCGCAGACAGAGAGGGAATTTTCAGTAAATTTTACATTACGAAATAATTCAAAAAAAGAAAGAATAAGAGTCGGAGGGAGCATTCATCTCCGGTTCACGTCATTGAACATAAATCAAACTTGTGCAAATGAATTAAAATTATACGCACGTATAAGACAGAAGAAAAATTGCAAGACACAAAATTTTTTAAAAGCTCGAATATTGAAGAAACAGAGCAGCTGGAATTAGCTAATTTCAAGTCACTTTGGCGAAGAAAAGCCTAAATTTGTAGTCTATTTCTTGATTCGAGCTCCCAAGAAACTTGCGAGATTCGCAAACTCAGACCATGAAACGAAGATATAGACATCGAAAACTTGTGATATCTGTCTTCAGAATATTAGAGAAAAGGAAGAGGAAATACATCAGAAAGAAAGTACATTACAAGAATTACAGAGAACAGTAATCGATAGAGGAGCCAGAACACGAGGCAACCAGCTTGATAGTCCTCGTAGGATTCTTGGTCAGAGAAACCTCTTACGTGACAGGATTTACAAGCCAGAACAGCGTCTCTTCCAACGAGGTAATCGAAGTTATAGTAGACAAAATGATGTAGAGAAAGAAGAGAAAAAATATTGGGTGAATGAAACGGATGCACCAAATTTATTAAATCAAGACCTAAGGACCACCCCATATGATGAGGAGAGAAAGAAGCGTCCGAGAAAGCTGAATTCCGTCCAGGCCTTCGTTGGCGACGACCTCCGGGGAGTTCTACCTGTTGATACGCACCTGCAAATTTCAAAAAAGGACCGAAAATGTGAAGGAATTTTGAATCGACCGACTTTCCTTGTTTATTTAACGACCCTTACCTTCCCAGTTTAGTTCGTGAAATCTAAAGACTCGTGTATTTGATCGCAAAACTGTACATAGAGCAATGAGGAAGAATTTAAAAAAGCCTACATGAGATGATTATGCCGCGGCTCATCAGTCAGAATGTTTGTTTAACGTTCAGTCAATAAAATCATCTTCCAAGATAGCAAGCGACGAGTTTTTTAAGTATGAATGATCTTCATTTTATGACCACTCTACAGCATGTATTTAATGGGTGGTAAAGATGCTGATCTAGTCATTCATAGAGTTCATATTTTTCGATTATATAGGGAGAGGGAGGGAGGAAAAAGAGGGCTTTAACTCTGAAAGAGGTCATTTTACGTCACAGATTCGAGACACGTCAATTCTCACGTGTTACACACTCCACTCGCGCGTCCGGACTTCTCTTACCCATTCATATTTTTGCAGTTTCATCGCGAATATCATTAATTTACTTGTAGTCTCTAGCATAATCATTTTCGTTCCTATTTTTTCACGTTTGCTACCGAGTTCTTCAACCATTCCTATTCCCTCGAGGCGTTTCTAGAAAATTCGAGGACGTTGAAATTTTTTTCGTGAATTTCAACATCTCCGTTTTTCTTCCGTTCGTACTTCAAATCAAAAAAGTTCGACCGAGTTTTTGAATTCGTTTGAACGAGCATCTATCCAGCAAGCCGAGGGTACATTCGATAGTGACGTATTTTAATAGGGAACCTGCTCTATGGGAGGGAGTCAAGGAAGTCAACAGTGGATTAGATCGAGTTCTTTAGCTAGTATCCCAGAATTTTCAAATCTCGAATTTAATGAATGATTTGTCGAAGGCTCGTTTGTCTTAGACGCGCGACCAGAACTAGTAACGACAGTATTCTAATAGTTTTTGATCGCTACAAACGTGAAGACGAAGTCATTCTTTTCGCTCGTCAATGGCTCATGCCGAAAGCGCTCGCGCTCCTCTTCAGTAAAAATATATGGTGACTATAATTTCAGTTTTTTAGTTATTAAATAAAAATGAACTCGAACCGCAATTTTATTATCGAGAGTACAATATCTGATATCCTAAGGACTTCCTAAACCTAAGCTAAAAAAACCAGGTACCTAGCCCATTTCTTCTCCTGCAATTTGAGAATAGCACATAGAAATTAATGTGGCAATGGTTGCTCCTCGATTCTTGATCCACTACTGTCCAGCTTTTTGCGAGGCTAGTATTTACTGCTTTTATCCTCAGTCTAGTTTGTATCGCGCCTGACGAATTGTCAGTCAATCCGAAACCGGTAGCGTTCCTATTAAAATCTTCAACTCTTACGCGTGTGTTGTTTTTACTTCCCTACAATGAAATCCCCGCGTACCTACGAAGAGAACTTATTATTTATTAACACTGCTAGCAAAGCTCAACTCTCTTCATTTTACCATCGACAATTGATAAAGCTCGTGAAAGTTACTGCTTTTATCCTCAGTCTAGTTTGTATCGCGCCTGACGATGGTTTGCCAGTCAATCCGAAACCGGTAGCGTTCCTATTAGAACCTTCAACTCTTAGGCGTGTTCTACTTCCCTACAATGAAATCCCCGCGTACCTACAAAGAGAACTTATTATTTAGTATAACATCTATGACTGACTCATACCTTCAAAAAATAAGTTTTGTTAGTCACTTGGCGTTTGTCAATTTCCCAGGGTGAGTTTTCGGTGGTCAATATTCCTTGATTACCGCTTTTTAGAACAAATTGAGAGTCTCTGCAGGACTCAGTGAACAATTCTTAGCCATGGAAACCTCCGGCGTAACAGGATTTGCAACCCAGAACCTATCATGGAAGGAAACGCGTGTCTGGTCTGTCAAGGTAATTGACAAGTCATTGTAGACCAAAAGATAAAGAGGAGAAGGAGAGAGATATCGGTGAATAAAATTCTCGTTTCCGGGGTATTTGTGTGAGCTGCTGTACGTGCCTTCGTTCGAAAGCGTGCATCGCGTTCGGCACAAGAACAAAACTGGATTTTTAGGGACAGCTCCGATAGGGGGTAGGGGAAGAGACAGGTTCCAGGCTTTTGGGTCAGTCGGCAAATGTTGACATCCAAACTTCACTAATTCTCTTGAGCGCAGACTGAAGTTCCTAGCCACTTGGCAAAATATTGTTTTCACCCTCCTCAATAATTTCCGCTCCTGAACCGGCGACGATCATAACGAACAGATACCGGTATCTTCAGTTTCTCATAGCTTCCCGGCTCCTTAGAAGGATTCTCAAACCTTAGGTTTTCCATTCTCCTAAAATACTTTCAAATGACGATGCAGTACGTTGTCTATAATGTCATAATTTTCCCGGCTTAGCTCTTCTCGAATATACCTTTAGGAATGATATATATGTAGGTATTTCCAATCGCGAAATTACGAGTACTTCGAAGAGATAAAAAAGATTAATCAGAATTTTCATACACGCGAAACAGGATCCTCGGAACAGCAAGCAGCGAACTGCAAATTTTTCATATTATTAAGATAAGTTCTTATTTTATGATCAATTTTTATGGTACCACTTTTATGACCGGTGGGATGATTTTTATATAGGTACTTATTCGTTCATTCATAAAGTGATTGAAAAGAAGGTTTCATCTCTTGAGGATGCCGCAGTAAATCTCTGATTTGAGACGTGTTGACTCTCACGTGTTACACACTGTGCAAACTCGCACAATCTAGTCTAATATTAGAAAGAAGAACAGGTATCATTAAGAAGAAAAAAAACTACTCACCATATTTGACCGCTTGAAAACGAATCGCATTCATCGACTATAATAGCATATATTCAGCGCAATGTACGGTCTACAGATGACAAACTCAGAACTGATGCTTCGCAATACGTTTTATTATTTGTTGGCCAAGTTCTGATAAAAGTTGAATTATGGTTCGCAAATTCGAGACAAAGAATAACCGAACAAATCGTAGCAGTCACCACAATTACGATCGGAGAACGATAAGAAAGCGCGAGTTGAATAATCGCGATGCGAGAGAATAGCTATAAAATACGAAAATTTAATAGAAAATTTTTCAAGAAGAAGCAAGCACGCGCAGCATCATCAACGTAGAGCTAGATTTTACACACTGACTGAGTGTGTGACTGAGCGCTGAGGATTGAACCCAATATCATGGTCATGCGGAAACAAGCGTGCACGTCGACGTATTAGTACTACTTCATTAATTACAAATCGTTGATCGTTACGAGAAAGAGACTGTGCGAGTAATACGAGCTAGGCGGTCCACAGTGTATTACTGTACCATTATTATTATCCGATAAACGTGTGCGAATACGAATTACGCGAGAGTGATAAAGAATACCTATACGTATGTTGCGACTTAATACAGTATCATCATCGGTATCGGTCGCCGATCAAACGTAAAACGTTCTCGAACACGATCTGTCATTGAACTGAAAAATAGTATAGAAGATAGAATCGTTTAACACTCACGCCGATGACTGAATTATCAATTGGAAAAATTCGTCTAGCTCGAGAGTGTACTATATGGTATACGTACTCATTTGCCGTAAAGCGCGGATTGTTCGTCACTTTTGGGAAAGAGTGGGGTTGGGGAGCCCCATTAGCCGTTTGCTCATTCCCAGGTGTGAAATGCCATGTCGTAGTGTTTTCAACGAGTTAATTTATTCAAGCGAATGTTTCACTCGTAGATCGGGGGAAAAAAATTGTCGAGCTTGACACGAAATTATCAGGGTCTCGTGAAAATCGTCACACAAAGCCTAGGAATAACAAAATTTTTTCAAATAATCTGACACGCGGAATTCAACTTACGACACTGCCCCCCTCAGATAAATTTATGGAATTTTTCGGGATAATTGCAATCCCCGTTAGAAAGACTGTTTCGTTGAAGATAACGAATCTCTTCGATTCATACGATTGAACACCCATTCGTCTATCAGGAAGTCCGGCCCGATGAAGATGGACGAAGCATGCGAAAATCGTGGACTGTAGGTTTCTGTGAACGATATCTGCTAGAGAGAAGGGGCGCTCTGAAACAAGGGTAGAGGGTGCCTCACTCTTCTTCAAAGTTCTTGGTCATTCGGCAGAATTGATGAGCGTTGTTGATGTTTCACATTTTTCATCCCTATTGAGCAAAAATAATGTGACGATGGGTTTGGAGAGCCCCGTAAAGACGTCATCGTTATTACGTGATCTCAAAATATTTCCAACTCCGCTGGAAAGTTTTCCAAGTCCTTCGATGAAGTCACGGTTCAAGCTAGTGATCTCGCCAGGTCCTTCATTTGTAGAATTCAAGCCAAAAAAATTTTCACGTCTCTAAATCAGATCAAAGTCGTACAGACGCGTTGAGGCGATTCTTTGACTTCGTCGTCCTTATTGGCTCGATAGTGCGACATCTTATTTGACCCTACCTTAATACAAAATACATTATTGTGGTTTCGTGAGATTCACTAAAAGAAAAGACTCGCCGGGGAAGGGGGGGTGGATTTTAATTCAACCTTTATTTGAATCTTTTTATTTTAAAAGTTGGCATTCATAAAATAATTGTGGATAAAAACAACATACCAAATTTGTACATTACAACTGTAGGTCTAACGCTTCGCGTTTTCGCGCTACAACAGATTTAGCCCAAACTCCCATTTAACTGTTAACATCTTTCTGCCTCTTCAACCATTTGTGCATTGCAGGCCAAAAGAGAATTTCTCACAACGTGCGCGGGCCAATAGGCCAAGAGGATTCCCCTGCTGCAGAATTTGTGTCGAAACATCTTCGGCTACGAGTTTGCTCCTAGGAAAGTCGTATTCTGCGGCTACATCTACACCTTGTGTAACCGGCATCCTGGCTGCAAGCCCCTCTCTCCGACTGAGGATAGTCACTCGCTCCATCCGCTGGCTGCTCCTGTATGGATACGAAGTACCGCACTGGGGCCACCCACCAAAACTCAAACTGGATAAATAAGGTGGTCTTGTACACAATGGACAACCCATCTCAGGTGGTGAAGCGAAGAAGTTGTGGAACAAAGCCAACCTCGTTCACTGGGGTTGGTATCATTTAGGCGCGGGCAATTGGGCGTGGACGATTAGGCGCGGATAATTGGGCGCGAAGAACTGAAAAATCAAGTAGGCGCCCATTCAAGTAGACGCAAGAACATTTGGGCGCTTAGGCGCGAATTAATTTTTTTTTATTAAAATGAAACAATTTTTAAAAATTAATTGAGCTATTTTATCATTACCAGTGTTAAATAGCAAGGGGAATCACAATGAGAACGGATATTAATTTTAAAACAATATTTTTCAACCCTGGAGGTAATGGAAACCCTATTATAAATTCCAACATTTATTCTGATTTTTTGGTCATCCTGAAGTTTATATTTTAATTTTACCAGGATTTGGAATTATATCACAAATTATAAATCAAGGAACTCATAAAATTAAAAATTTTAGTAAAATTAATATGATCTTTGCTATTATTGGAAGAATAGCAAATTGATTAATTGCTTTAATAATTTTATCAATAGATTTAAATTATCCACGAATAAAAAATTTAAGATTCTGATTTTTATTTCCATCATTATAATTGATAATTATTAATTTATTAATCTCAAACAATATTAATACAGGTTGAATAAATTATTAACAATAATTCAAATAATTAAAATAATATTATTTTTTAATGAAATTTTTAAGAAAATTAATTCATAATTAATTGAAAAAATTGATACTTTGAATTCAAGCTACGTAAAATATATATATATGTGACCGGCTCGGAAGAAAGACGGCTTATGCCTAAAAAATCGGTTTTCGGGTTTGAACGGATTTTTTTTTTTCGAACCCTCCTCTTTCACATGTTTTTGACCGCTTCAAAAAATCTGCACAAAAACCTAACCTTCAAACACCTTTTGTAGACCATTTCATGATCAAAATTGTTAAAATTACTGTTTTTATTGGATAGATTCCCTACTATTAACGTATATTCTTGCTAATTGTTTGTGATTCTGGAGTTTCTGTGAAGAGGATGCTGCTTGAAAGAGATTTACTGTAATTTCAACAAGAATGAACGCAACTGAAAACACACGAGAACAGTCGAGTCCAAACAAAAATCATAGACGAAGGAAAAGTCGGGAAAAGATCTACCGATCGCTATGGGCGCCGGGCGGCATCAATTGTGGCTGTGAACGTGTTTGCTGATAATGCAATAAAGAGCTACGAAGCGCAAAAAAATACTAATACAAGCACACACTACCTCCGATGAACAAGTAGAAACGGGGTGAAAACATCGCGCGCCGAAAAATACGAATAGAGGAATAGGTAAAATCGTCAACACGGTGTGGTCTACGCACACACACACACTTGTATATGTTGATAGCGCCGAGCAAAGTCTCGTATTTGATGGTAACACTGCCTACAATAACATTAGCCCACAAGAAAACACCGTAAAACTTCCCAAAACAACAAAAAAGTGTTGCCAAACTTCAAACGCGTTTTTCTCGAAAAGTGCGTTTTAGGCATAAGCCGTCTTTCTTCCGAGGCGGTCACATATATATATTTTAATTAATTGATAGATTATTATAATAAAATTAATTAATCAATTTAATTTAAGTTTAATAATAATAAAAAATTAATTAATTTATTCTATTTTTGATATTTTTTTTCAATTAATAAAAATGTAATACATATTTATATTTTTTAGAATTATTCATTTTCATATTTTGTTTAAGTATAGTTTTAAAAATTTTATTAATGTTTTTTTTTTTTCTAAAAATTATTATAATCATGATTTCATTTTAAATTTATTAATTTAATTTAAAAATATTTATAATATTAAATTAATATTTATTTAAATAATTTTATAAATAATTTTTTTATTGCAGAAGGAACAGGATTTAGGCGAACCAAGTTACAAAAAATACGTCACGGCGTCCAAATGAATGCGGCGTCTGAATGATTGTTGCGCCTAATTGTTGGCGCCTAATCATCCGCGCCTATATGACCGTAACCCGTTCACTGTAACTTGGAGTGGCAACGAAAGGAAAAAGGCTAGTGGGTACACTTTGTCTTCCCAGATGCCAACTCCAGGTTGGCTCTGAAAGAGCCCCCCCCCCTGGAGCAGCCAAGCTCTGAGTGGACATGGTGTATTCAGGGAATACTTCAGGAGTGGGGACCGCAGGCAAGACGGATGGTGTCCAAGCGGCACTTCAAGAGAAACTGCAGAGAATATCTTCTTGGAGAGTCCACTGTATATGGATGGAAGACCAATTGCGATTGGGATATGATAAAAATCTACCATATTGATTACATGGTGCGAGTATTCAAGAAACTCTGGATGCTAGAGAACCCCTCTACCGCGAGATATAGAATTGATGTCTTATCTTTCAGATATGAGATGCAAGTCCCTCACTAGAAATCTTGTATCACCTTGACTGAAAAATGTAACCCCCCTCCCCCTGTGTCGCCTGAGAGGAGGTGACTGGCCAGAAACTCGACGACATTTCAGCCAGTCACTTCCTCCCAACTGCAACACGATTTGGTTCATCCAATATTTGTTTGTAAGAACCCCAGTCCTGGGCTATGTTATAACCTTGCATATTTCCGCAGAATAAAATAAATTACCGGGTACCTCCGGACTGGGGAACCTGCAAAAAAAAAAAATCTTATCTCAATGATGCACATGTTCTGTAATACCCCATTGGAGTGGTAAAATTGAAGCGCACCGGACAGATACAATTCAAGAGCAGGTTTTGGTGGGTACCTCGTTCCTTCCTCTTTCCTCTGTTCTTTTTCTATCTTCGATTGGAAGCAGGACCAAACTTTCTACGTTTCCTTATGGACTAAAAGGTGCCAAAAATTAACCAATTTGCTCAAGTTTTCAAATTAAAAGCTCAAGAATTCCTTTATTCTGAAACTTTGTAAGGTCATTCAAATACTCTCTTCAAAATAAGCGCGAAAATTTAGAAGATCCTACTTCGAAAACTTCCCATTTAGGTCCATAATTTGGTCCGAATCCGAAAAAGTCGTAGAAAGTTCTGTCTGGGCTCAACTTGTAGATCATTTGAACTACAAATTTCATACATTTGAAGTATTTTGGCACACTCGGTACGTGACAAAGAAGAAACTCAGAATAATTTCAAATTTCGAGCGATAGATGATCAGAGGGGGACTCAAAAAAATTTAGACAATTCTCATTATCAAATCCTATTCGCCCCTGCGTTCCTCGTTTAACTTTCTTAAGAAACCTTCGTTTTCTAAACGCCTCTAAATCAGGTCAGGCCCTCTTCACCCGGAAACCACAATTTGCCGGCGGCTTATACTAGCTTTATACTAGTTCTAGGAATCTTGTATATACTGTATCTTTCCTTTATACTAATATACCAAGTCCAAAGCTATACTAGGCTCCTTCATAACATAGGCTTTTATACCGAAATCCATCAGTCATAATCAGGGTGATTAGTAGATGGCACCACGAAGGCCTTGTGTAAGCTGTTTGAGGCTTGGAAAGCCAGTATTCGTTTTTGTCTCGAATATCTAAGTGTGTGACCAGGGAATGAAATTGAAAGATAGTTGCCGCCTAAAGGCCTTTATAAATTTTGCAAATTCTGTGTCACAGCATCGGCGGTGAGACTCCATGATTGGAAGCCTGAACTTCTCTGCTGAAACTAGAGTTGAAAAATGGACCCGAGAAATTCTGTATTGGCATCTGTCTATTTATCATCGAGGCGGTTTTTAATATTACGACACATAATAATAAATAAGAGTAGTTTTACAAAATGCCGTATAATTTTCATTACAATATGCGCGAGCGCTTTCGGTTCAGTGACCATCGACGGGCGAGAAACAGAATACTACTGAAGTAGTAATCTACCCGTTTAAAAAGGAAGAACGAACATACAATGAATCACACACAAATATTACGTCAATCACCTAAGTCTGAACTTGCAAGTTTTCGTAGATAGTATCAGCGAGATGTGATAAGGGAAGTATCTCGTTTACTATAGGGGAGAAATTACGAACAGCTTTTATTATTTCTACTGTCTCCAATGCAACGCGTTTATTTTTAGAGCTCTCCTCATGCAAGAGACGGACATTTTCAGGCCTTGGAAACGAATGTCCGGATGCCAGAAGATGGGCAGCAAAATTCGATTTGTTGGGATTCCTATTTTTTTGAGCACTCTCATGCTCCTTGAGTCTAGTTTTTAGGGCACGGCCTGTATGCCCTATGTATGCGAACGGACAGTCATTGCATTGGAGTCTGTAAACTCCACTCTTACTCTCCGTAGGAGTGGGGTCTTTGATACGGCAGAAGTTCTTCTTACTGGTGTTCAAGTTATAGAAAGCTGGCTTCAGATTCAGAGGTTTGAGTAAACGAGATATATGGGACGAGAGCTTGCCGAGGAAAGGGAGGCGGATCCATTTTTCTTTTTTACAGCTTGTGTCTCTTGGATGAAAGGTGGTGGCATCGAGAGCTCTAGAAATAAGTTTTTTGTGAATTATTTTATCTATATCCAATTTCACATGATTATTCTCCGCTATGAGCTTGATAGTGTCTACTTCTTTCTTGAATGCTTCAGGTGTGAGGGGGGTAGACACTAATCGGTGGATCATTGTAAGAAAAGCTGCATGCTTGTGGGAGGAGGGACAGTACGAGTAGCCATCTATTGTGACACCAGAATAGGTAGGCTTCCTGAAGATTTCGAACGTATGTTTTCTTTCATTGAGGGTGATGGAGAGGTCTAGAAAGTTGATAGATTTGCCGCCGACCTCAAGCGTGAATTTTATAGAAGGATACAAGGAATTGATTGTTTGAAGAAATTCATTTAGTTGTGCGTTGGAGCCCGTCCATAGGCACAGTACGTCATCTACGTACCTATACCAGTATCCAATGCACTGCACAAGCATGCTCTGAGGGGTAAACACTTCTCTTTCGAGGAGGTTCATAAAAATTTCCGAAATTAGAGGTGATAGAGGTGAGCCCATAGGAAGACCATCCTGAAATTCGTATATAGTATTTTTGAATTGGCAGATGTTGGGGAAGAGACACGTTTTTAGGAGCGAAACAAATTCCTCGGCAGCAGGGGGCGAAATAGATGCTTCTTCTAGTATTTCATCGATACGTCGAAGAGTTGGAGCAAGAGGGACATTGGTGAACAAACTGGCGACGTCGAACGAACAGATTATGGAGTCAGGAGGGGGGGTATAGTCAGAAATTTTCTCAATTAATTCAGCTGAGTTTTTTACAGCGTAATTCGATTCAAAGTTAGTGAAATAGATGAAAATTATACGGCATTTTGTAAAACTACTCTTATTTATTATCTGTCTATTTAGTTTATTTTCTCTCTCATTCTTCTTCGATACAATAGAAGACAAAAATTTCATAGTCCAACCCTTGCTCTGTCAAGCTAAGTTTTCTTTACTATGGTATTCTACGAAAAACAGTAATTTTATTCCAAAAGGAGTAGATTTCTACTGTTCTTTCTCCAGCTCAGCCATTAGATCTCATGATTGTTTAGGATTTCAATGTGACCTAAAATTTGGACTAAAATTTTTTCAAGGTACGGTAGGTGTCTCCCAAGTTCCCAACCGATTTATTCGCATACGCATATGTATACGTATGTTAAAAAAAGAAAAATACGAGTATTATTGATGATTCGGAGTGTGATACGAGATTCTCGAGAAAGCCTGAAGTCATAACTATGAGAGTTTTTTTCCATCACCTTCGTGGCTCTAGTACCTATATCTTTGAATGGGGAATATCGAATTCGTATGACCCCAGGCGATTTCATACACGTATGAATTTCATAAGTTAGAAATAAAAATCTTACGGATCGCATCTGAGTACAAAATTCAAGAGGTCTCAATATCGAAGAGGAAAAATATAAGACGCGTAATTGTGAAATTATGATAATAACAAGTGTCAACGTCGAAATTTGACTCAAGAAGTCCATTCAACGAATTAACGATCATTACAAGCGCATGTGTTTTTCTCAGTCCAATGTTGTTGATATCTATTCAACGAACTAAAAGTGAATGTCGATGACGATATACTAAAGAATTACGCAGCCCATGTCTGTTTTTGTATCTATTCAACAGTTTATAATATAGTTGGCTATAGTTAATTTGCGCAGTTTTCTATAAACTTTTTGCTGGCCGTACCACATCCCATGATCAGGTATTTTTGTGCACAACGAAATTGTCTCAATGGACAGATAAAATGACGCGCATTATTTTACATTATGAATGCCAAGTCTTCTAACTCGGAGGTGCCATTAGGCTACCTACTATCTTTGAGAAGATTTTTTTCAGCTTCGGGAGAAGTGTCTATTTATCGTTCTAATCGATTTTTTCTTCTGGTAGTGCTCGAGACAGTTTATATTAAAACTAATTATGCAAGAAAAAACTGTTTACAGGATATATCGTAATAAATTAAAGCAAAAAAAAAAAAAAGTAGCAGTATTTCTAATTATATATGAATTCCAGAGATTTTTTTTTTACTCGTGGTTAGAATTTTCTAGAGTAGCTATTTGTAGAGCTGCTGCATCAACAGATTTTACTTCGACAAAATTACTGTAAGATTGTGTTTACTACTTCTAAGAAGCAAAATTTTGCCATGGCACCAGAGGAAGAAGGGAATTAAGGTGTAAATTTACGAGTTCAACGGTGCGTAAGATTCTCGCGTTACTATTTCTCCAGCAACTCTTGAAACGACGGTATCAGCACGTTCGGATTGTGGAATGAATAGAGGGTTGTGGTCTCTGATCACCCGCACTGTCGTTTGCAAATTATTAAAAATTATATAAAAACCAGTACGAAGAGACCGAATTTTGGAGGGTTATTCATAATAAAAATCTGCCTATTCCACCAGGCAGGATCTGTTTTTGAGACTGAAAAGAATTTCAACTTTTGAGCTGAACATACGCAAGAGGAGGAATTTGGAGAATTCCATTCACCGCGACAATTGTACATCAAGAGGAGTATTGGAAAGATCAAGAGAATGGCTCCCTGCAGTTGTACGAGTAAACGAGAGAGAAGAGTAAGAGTATATTTCAGAAGTATGATCGCCAAAATCTCCTTTCCGACTCTCTGTCCTCTCTCCGAGCTATACCGGACCCCTGCTCTTCGGAGCCCATCGTTCTGCGCATTCTCATTCTGCTGCACCCTCTAGTTCCATTGCCTTCCTGTAGATTCCTGGTTACGTCGGTCTCTCCCGGAACACGATATAGTGGACCTGTAGCTGCCAGGTAAGTCTTGTACAATATTAGGCTTGAAAAATTTTTTGATGTCCAAGTTGTCGTAAATACCTCAAAAGTTTTACTTTACCCTGGCATTTTTCATCTCATCTAAACCAATCACTCCAGAAAATTCCCTAAATTCGTCGAAGAGAGGCGATGTTGTCAGTTCAGTTTCGCGTGTAAATTTATCAGGAACTCAGTAGTTTTCTTCTATCCCTAATGATTTTTACGAGACTCTAATAATGAGAAGATTGATAAGAAAACACGATGAAAATACGTACACTCTGGTTGAAGAAAATTTTTGACAATTAACACAGTCAAATTTTCAAACTATGGTCATTATCAACTTAGTGAGCTTAGTTATTAATAACCGTAATGAGAAAACGTGTTTTCTAAGTCAACTGTTGAAGAATTTAGCGATTAAGGTATTTCCGTCGCTCTTTTTGTTCTCCACATGATAATGACAATGGGTCCTAGCGTTTTAGAACGTAGAAAAACTCGAATGATAAACAGGGTTGCTCAGCCTGATTCAAGCCTCGTAGGACTGTGTGTTCACTTCTACTCCGAACAAGTCTCTAATTATATTGATGATATTGATACATTGGAAAGCAATATGGATATCGATATTTCAATTTTATCAATCTCACTGAATCGATTCTACCGGTTATATCGACTTCTGATGTATCTACCTTGGTCTTGATAACGGTGGAGTAAGGTTTATATATAGCCCTAGTATTCTGCATTGTAGGCTGATAGCTAAAAGACTCAATCGCCTAGCTCTTTATCCTCTTTTTGTCCACAATGCCTCTCAGCCTATACACAAGCTTAATATACTGTATGTTAGTCTATCAACTTGACGGGTTCGCACGCACTTCTCGTTTGCCCCTCCATCTGTACTTCTTAGGTTAATATAAACCTTGCACAGTCTGTGTCATCAGGCTACGCTGTAGCCTATTTTAGTCTAGTTTACTGCATATGGTGTGTTAGACTAACTAGCTGACGGGCTTGTTCATTCGCAGTTAATGCCTTTGTTATATTTTAGAGGGAATTCTTATTTCCTGCTTTTCCTTCATACACCTCCAAATATCCAAGCAGATGAGGTATAGTAATTATGGTGATTCTCTACTACAATGCTCATGAGTATTTTTGAAAACGGGGATTACTAAGAAGCACAGAAAAAAAAAAAAAAGTTGCCCGAGAAATGAAGAGCAGGAAAACAAAAACGAGTGCAGGGTTGGGCAAGCGACTCCATTAGGTCGGGCGCCGCCCCTACTGCCTCTACAATGACTACGGCCTTGTTGTAACTGTAACAGGGAAACTAAGTGAGTAGTTAGGTGATGTGTGATCAGGAATCGGCAGGTTTCTGTTGAAGCGACCGTAACTCTTTTTTACCTCTTGTAAGTTTTGTTAGTTTTGTTGAAACAGTCAATGTTCTTCCTAGCCATCAGTGGGGTAGTTGATTTAATCTTATAAATTAATATGCAGCACTAAATTTTTTGAAAGAAAATTAAATTAAACAATATAATGCTATTATATTAATAAATCACCTTGACAAAAATTCTAATCATTTATAAAATAATATAATATATTAATTCAATTAAATTTTATTAGGGTAATATAAAATAATTTTTTTTTATTTCAATTCAACTTAAATTTACTTTAAAGATAACAGGATAGTTGAATAAATAATTTTAGTCCGTTACCTCGATGTTGAATTATATGAAATTGAATTAGGATCTTTATTAATTTTTTCAAAATAATTTTTAAATTATCATTAGAATTCAATTACTAAAAATAAAATTAATACAAAATACGATTTTATGAAATTAAAATTGATAAAAAAAAAAAGATTTATTAATTAAATTTATAAGATATAATTATAATTTGAATCACTTTCTATACCATTGTTTTGTTATAATAAATAAATTTTCTATTGATCAATAACTATGATTTATAATAATAATTACCTGGCCATCAGTGGGGTAGTTGATTTAATCTTATAAATTAATTATATGAATGAATTAATCAATTATTATACAGCACGGAGAATCAAATTCAACAATATAGTGCTTTATATTAATAAATCACCTCAACAAAAATTTTATTCATTTATAAAATAATATAATATATTAATTCAATTAAATTTTATTAAGGTAATATAAAATAGTTTTTTTATTTCAATTCAACTTAAATTTACTTTAAAGATAACAGGATAGTTAAATAAATAATTTTAGTACATTACCTTGATGTTGAATTATATGAAATTTAATTAGGATCTTTATTAATTTTTTCAAAATAACATTATGTAATCATAACTTTTTAAATTATCATTAAAATTCAATTACTAAAAATAAAATTAATATAAAATACAATTTCATAAAATTAAGATTGATAAAAAAATATATTTAGTAATTAAATTTATAAAAATTTTGTACTACTTTTTATATGAAATTTAATAATTTTTGTTATAATAAATAAAATTTTCTATTGATCAATAACTATGATTTATGATGATAATTATTACGATTAATAAGTGATTAATTATAATATTTTTATTTAATGGACCAAAAATCAAATAAATTAAATGATATTTTAATGAGTTTTTTTGAATTTTTTCCTGTGCAGGCTTATCTTGTGAGGAATGATAGGCTATTAATGAAATTTTTCAAAGTTATTTGTGCAAGGAAATTGTAAATAACACTTGAATTTATTTGGCTCTGCCTGCACAATATTCGAAAAGGGAATACTCGTCATTATGGAAATGAAATTTTTCAAATTTATTCTTGCAAGGAAATTTTCGAGATCTTTACAATTCACGCCCAGCGGTACCTAGATATGATCATACATGGGATCCACAACTACAGTCTTGGAATATTTTGAACAACAGGCTTCAACAATACCTCTGAATTGTACACAATTAACCAAAAAAGTAACCATTTGGCTTGTCCTAACGAGAGGCCGGCCATCGAGTGCAAATGTGACCCAGGAATGAGAATAGGATCCTTGGGTTTGCTGTGAAAAGATCTGAGTGAGTAAAAGTATACTACTTGGGCCGGAGTTCGAACGGCATTGGGAAGTGACTACGCCGCAAGTAATAGGAACTCAAGTGAGGGAGGTGGATTCATCTTCTCTAGGGTCTCAAGAAGCACAGTAGCAGAGGGTAAGACTCTCCTCGTAAGTTTGTTATCTCCAAAGCATTGACACGTGCTATTTGATGGGTGGTGACTTTTTCTGTGCGGAAGGCACCAAGGGTTAGGGGGATTGAAATACGCATTAAAGCAACGCTGTAATAGTCAGACTGCCCGGTAATTATTCCGTAAATCTGTTTTCAATTCGCAGTTATATTATGAATAATCCATTTTACTGTTAGAGCGCAGGAGGAAAATTCTCGAGAAGATTGCCAAGAAATTTTTTGCTCGAAAAATATGATGATCTAAGTGAGAGTAAGGACACCTATAATTTACTGTCTAATTATTCATACGTGAAGAATATTGCAAAATTAATTCAGTACCTGACACTCAAGTACCATGGAATAACACCACTGGATTGGTAGCGTCTTCTGGTATAGATGACCGGCGCGGAAATCTGATTTTTTCGCGAAAAAATCGTGTTCGTTATTGAAGTAGACCTACACGAGTTTAATAACTACGACGAACACATGCCTACTTCCCTGTGCGGGATTTCAAATAAAATTTATTAGGAACGGAAAACGTGTCTATACAGGTGAGACGTGCGTCATCATCGAAACATATAGTGATATGCGTTGACTCTACATTTACCGCTCATTCTGCCCCACGTAGTTTTTGTTGCATGAAAATTAACAATGAAGTTTTTACGTTTCATCGTTCAATTCAACGACGATCGTATTTCGATCGAGATTAACCAGTTTTGAACAACAAACTCCGCTCACTACTTCGAGTTATCTTCTCATTTGTATCATACTGGACGCAAATAAGTACCTACGACATTATCAATAATATCTCTCATTTTACCTTCGAAAAATTGCCCCGTCGCGCAACTGGTTTGCTAAGATTAGTTTGTAGAATTTTTCCCAAGGACCTGTTTTCTTTAGTCAGCTATGGCTCACAAATTATTGAACCTAATATTAGGTATTTAAAATAAAAGCAAATCGTTGTTGTTTTTCTTTTCAAAAGATTTGAGGAAACGTCCCGCGTGATTTTCATGAATCGAATTTATGGAGTCGAAGACGACGCTACAAGTTTCATATTACTCAACGCTTTGCGGTAACACGCGTCGGTTATTCGATATACTTCATTTGAAACACCGGGCCACGTGTCGCGCGCTACCACTTAGAGAGAGATATCATCATTAATTAGACGCAATTTGTTTTGCAGTAATAATATGTAATTATTTCATACGACTTGGGCTTAATAAATGATTCATTATGTTGCAGGTTCGAAGAATAAACATTTCGTTTATTCCTAAGAATTTTGTTGAAAAACATTTTCTTTTTTTTTCTGATACTTCGCAAAATTATAATACGATCATCATTCCAAGATCACCTCAGAATCTCTTGAATCGGTATACTCAGAAGTTGACCACACATCTCCTTACAAGATCTAGAAAAATTCATCAACGCCAGCAAGATTATAGCGGAATGTAGGAGAAAAAAATTCAAGATTAATTCGTTGGAATGTACAACATGGAATAATATTATATAATGAAAATAAAATATTCAGTTAGGTACATATTATGAAATATCTTTCTGATGTAAGTACATACATTCTAATAATAATGATATTATATTGAAAAATCCCACATCTTTTAATCTGATCAAATTTCCAAAGTCTTCCAGAAGACTTCAATCCTTGTTTTCGCCTTCTCAGGTATTCTATCCTTAATGAATTATCATGTACTCCAACAGGTCTAATCTACCAACGTCTCGAACTATGATACAATCTAGCTTCTTTACCGTTAATATGCCCTGGCGATGAACAATCGCCAAATTTACTTTCTAAAGGATACATTTAAAATAAAAACCACCTACAAATAAAATCGTAGATACTAAATAACAAGAATTATACGAAAATGAAATGCATATTTCGACTATTTGACCGAGTTACTTATCTTTTATAGGATAATACGAACTTAGAACTGGAATGAAATGAGGATATGATTACGACTCGATAACAAACAAGCGATTAAGAGAATATATGTAATTACAATTTGGAAACATAAATAAGTAAAAACGAAGTACGTAGCGCTCATTCACGATCACCGTACACACACGAGAATCGTTTCTCTCGTGGTCTCAAAATGTCATGACTCGAGTAAAATATTGTTGTGATTGCGTAGAAATAAGTAGCAGAGTGACGACGAAAAGAAATAAGAAGAATTATGATATTCAATTCTCTTCCAATAATTCTTTTTTTATACTAGGAACTTACAAAGACCTCCACGATGTGTGATCGTGATTAGAGCCCATTTTTTCTTCTCCAACGTTTCTACTTTCATAATAATATTCACTAGATGCTGATTATATTAATAATGTAATTCCTAATTGGCAAATATATCTACTGAAATTAGTATTCATCAAAGAATCTAAGAAGCGATTTTAATATAAGCATTTAATGTACATATTAATTTCGCTCAACTTAAGCCTGAAGCTATTTACGAATAATTTTATTTCAGTCTCCAAAACCGATACATCATCCAGTCGAAAATTGACCACAACTATATTTGTCAACCGATCAATCGCGCTTTAGCTAAATCATATAATTAAATTAATAATATGATGTAGTAAAGAATAAATAAAAATCACCGTGGAAATTCAATTTCCACGGAGAACGTACAGAGAGAAAATGAGATCCGGAAATCGATCCCACAGAAATCAGATCGACGAACACCATCAAAGGAATTTCCACAAGAATACATACCTAAATTTCATAAAACTCGAACGCTATTTCATAAATTTAGAATCTACTCAAATTCAAAGCGACATCTTTCGAATTAGAATTTTTGAAAGATTTTGATTTAAATAAGTTACACGAATTATAACGAAAAAATATTACGATAACACAAAAAACCTATTAAAAATAAGTAATAATACAGCATACTGAAGATAACGAACAATTATTACATCAGAACTGGAAAAAATGACTATTTTCGATAGACGTTTTGTCAAAATAAAATAAATCAGCAACAATAAAAACGTCACCTATTGTACCGCAAAATGTTACACGCGACCGTTAATACGCGCTTTTTACTGTCGCTGTACGGTTCTTTTTAAATGAAAGCCACGGACACAGTATGTGAAAGCATGAGGCATCAGTCTCTTTTTTATACTCGACTGTCGAATGGATTTGATAAACCAGCAGGCTGAGCACCTTCGACCAGATTTGAATTAGATGTAGCGGCGGGAGGGAACTGTTGATTGTTTGAAGAATAAATTGAGGCGGCATTGTTACGCATTTCCTCCGACGATGCTCTGAAAATGATGCAATTACATTAATATTGATCTACTTATTCTTAATAAAACAAAACAAATTTCAATCAAACTAAAATTTTCTAGCTAAGCAAGAAAGCTTCAGACAGATATGTTTCAAACAAGAGAAATGGCCATTTTTATTCTCCGCGCGAAAGTACATATCATACACGGCCTCGATTCAATAATATTGAATATCATCAGCGGTTCACGATTCGATCAAAACAATACCGAATCATAGCCAAGAACTAATGCACCTTTTCCAAGTCGCAGCAGACAAGGTGTTTTCGAGAATTGTAACAAGCAAAAAGATTCACTCAACCGTAGTATTCCACATTAAAACAGAAACGAATACTTTCCAACATTTTCACATTTTTCCTAAACTTGCATTCCAGTTTCTTGTTATCAATAAATTACATTTGTTTTGTTTACAAATTTTTCAATGAACGGTGTGAAAATCGTTTACATGCTGTTTCAAATTTCCGAGACCAGAAATACCACTTCGAAAATCGATAAGAAAAATAATAGAAGGTCGCATATTCTAAATTATTAACCTACTAAAACTCTTATAAATAACTGCGTCGCACAGGTATTTGTAATATCGATCTGCAAGACGTGATCGAATTTTATCTATTGTTTAAAACTATCTTTAATGAACAGTATGAGTGTGAAATTAACTCCTCTTTTAAAATTCTTCGTATAGACGACGTCAAGTTGGCTTAACAGGAATATAAGGTAAAAACTAAATACAGCTCTACCAACCCTATACACCACCTAGAACTACACACTCGCGTTCTTTTCTTATCTTATCAAGCGCTAACGAAACTTAAGAAAAACTAAATACGAGAAGAAACACCGAATACATCAGAATCAAAATTCATGCTATAAGCAGATTCTAAATCGCATGCATACGAAAATAACTTATCACCAGTCGTACAAAATGTTTACGCAGGACGCCAAACGTCCGGATCTTCCATCAAAGTTCTGCTGTGCTCCCCTTGAGGAGCAGTCCCGGTTGGCGATGCTACTGCTGCCATATCAGCTCTTGTTCCTCTGAGAGGAAAAATTACAATCATCACATATCACGATGAATTAGGCGTGAGAAATGAGGGAAATAAGAGAGCAAAGAGTGAAACGCGTTTTTCACGTGAATTCTTGTGAAAAAACACAGTATATCGCAAGTCACGTTCGATATCGTAGATATAGGAAATAATTCGAACGAAGTAGACATGTCAGGAGACGATGAGAGAAAAGATGCAATAGGAAAATCAACTTACTTTCTGCCCAAGGCCATGGTACCATACAATAATCCGGTACAAAAGATCAGCATGACACTGAAAAATAACGTCAAGCCGAAATGGAAAAGTAACGTAGCTGCAGAGGTTCTGAAACAGTATATGGTAATTTAATTAGCTTCGAAGATTAATGCGGGCTCATTACAAAGCGTACGAAGAACTCACATCATATAGTATGCTGCTCGATTCCAATACGGGCGTTTTTCTATATAATTGCTGGCTTCTTGAACATAATCGACGAACATACAACAACAAGGAGCTTCGAAAACGAGACATGAGAATGCTATTAATCTGAAATCAAATTCGAGTCCAGACAAATGACATAATCTCAAAATACTTCAACTTATATTCAAAAGGACGCCGCTTATCGGTACTTACGATATCCATATGTCAGCTAATACGGCCGAAAACCCTTGCACGAGAGCGGTATCAGTTACCACATTAAAAATACCAAAAAATAAACCAGCTGCAACATCAAAGTAAGATTTCACCATTCATCGAAATTCACTCGTGAGATATTCTAATGTAGGTCATGAAATTTATTCGGATTCAAGTTCAAAAATCACTCACCGCCGCCAGCGACTGTACCAAGACCTCTTGCTGAGTATTTCAACCACCAAGGAACTTCATCTTTCGATACGAGATCGTCATTTGGCCTTTGCATCAGAGCACCGATCTTCTCCGTGAATGACTATAAAACAATGGAGAACGGTAAGAAATCACAGAACACATAAGCCGAAATTCAGGAGTAAAATACTTTACCATCTTTTTTGTGTAGAATATGGAGTGAATGAATGAACTGTTTGCTTGTAGTGATATGTTATTAACACATAATTTTTTGACGAATTATATAATAAATTATCTCACTAAAATGACTTCTTTGAAACGACGTAAAATACAGTTTTCATCCAAAGCAACAATACAATGACCAGTCACCACCTTAATCTTGGAGGTATCCTATCTGCACTCGTTTATAACGAAAAATGCAAAACAAGCAGAACAATCATAATATCATACAATGTTGCCATATTGCAGTACTGCTGCAGCAAGAAACGAAAAAGACGACTGAGGTGGCGCTAGTAGCTGCTAGTAGTCGGAAATCGGAATTTTTTGGAAATTCCCCAAGAACGAAACAATTTGTTTTTCTTCTCTGATCCGAGACCGTGTTGTTTTTAATTTTTTCACTCAAGTATGTACAGTAAAGTAATATTTTTGAGTCCTGATGACAATTTTCTAGTTGAACTGAGGAGCTTGAGAGGTTATTTTCCGTCATCCATTGTTGTGCTCCCAAAATTCTCACCCAGACGTGCCCAGACTCTCCTCTGTTTACTCTGTTACAAAAACCGTAAAAACGTTTGCTAGCGCGCACCTACGCCCGATTTTTGTGACGTTATCATTTTACCGACTTTTCCTAGTGGTATACCTAGTGGAAAAGTGAGGTATTACACCCGTCCGTTTAGATTTCCTTATATATTTACTAATTATTTATTATTTATTATTATTTATAAGATTCTTTTGTCCGTCGAACTCCTCCGAAACAACCCGACAGATTTTCTTGAAACTTGGCCATATTGTAGTAGTATATCTGAAGATTTGCACCCGCAATTTTTTTGAGAATCGGACAAGTAGTTCTTGAGAAATTTGCAATTTTTTAATTAATTTCTCACTCATTAGGAGTATAGTCGCTCACATTACCTGAAGCAAACCCCTATCCTTTTGTTATCAGTGCGTCTATTGTTATGAAGAACCTTTTATTCGACAGGTTCATTCTTGATAAAGGGTTCATTAAATTAGTTTAGACCTCCTTCCATCTATTATACTAAAAACCGTATTACTGTGCACTCCCTTGCGACTCATGCCCGTTGCCTGATTTTGTAAACAATTAGCTAAAAAATAGCTAAAAAATTATTTAATTTTGCTAGGTAAAATACGCGAGTTGTAACGTTTTCTTCGCCGCTCTTCAATCTCGATACCCATCTTCCGAAAAAATAGCTGAAAAATAGCTATAATGTCTTATCAGTTTTAAGAATGCGTTTTTCTTTCGTATTCAATAAAAAATCGCTACCGCAATCTTCAAATGCCTGGCAAATGATTTTTTTTGTTGTTCAAGAATTGTGAAATTTAGGCTAAAGTTAGGTATATTGATTGATGTTCCCTAGAACGCAACTGTAAAAGCGTTCCCGTTTCCTCACCGCGATTCATACCTAATTTACCCGATACAATTTAGCTAAAATATAGCTAGAACCAAATAAACCAAATATTACGTGTACTCTATTACTATATATGCCAAATTTACACGTATCGTATCACTGTATTTATATTGGTGGAATTAAATTACTTAGCAATTCATAAGAAGTAATCCCACACCGTAATTGCGACCCTTCATGCCTCAGCACGGAGATACCTTATAACAATTTGGCTAAAACTGAATATTTTGTATTTTTGCTACGAACAATTGAAGAAAAATTCTTTTCTATGAAGTATTTTCTTATCTATTGGATCCTTAAGGCGCTAGAAGTATTCTCGCTCAATGTAAACAAACATTGTGGAAGGGATGTTCCCAGAAAAATGAAGTGGAATTTACACGTACGTAGATACCACTTCATTTTCATTTTCTCAGATGGGAACATCCTGCGATGTTTGTTTACATTGAGCGAGAATACCTCTAGCGCCTTAGGAGCTTGAGAATCAATAGAATTTATACCTATCCAGAGATAGTTACTGGAGGATTTTATAAGAAATAGGTAAAATCAAAATAGAAAGACAAAAAAAAATAAATAATACAAAAAAAAATAATAATACAAACCGTTACTAAAAATAGGCTACCTGCGTGCTTTAAAAATAAGAATAAGAAATGGAGTGAGAAGCAAAGAATAAGATCATGAAGTAGGGAAGATAATCGAAAGGAGGAGTCGAGACAGGTGGAGAGGCTTCAATTTTTAGTCTGGAGACAAAGACCGGATAAGTACAAATTAATTGAAGTAATTGAGTAAGGCAAGTAGTTGAAAGGGTTAGAAACTGTTTGGGAGTAATTACACAAGGCAGGGGATATGACTTAGGTTACATTGTAGGAAGTATTCTTAATTTTGGAAAGCAGGATATGAAAAAAGGTGATAAGGTTGTCAGATTATCTGCCTAATGATTAGATTTACACAACGGTGAGACTCAGGAAAAGATGAGAATGGGTGAGTTGGGAATGATCAAGAAATATAATTAGGAAAAATAGGGGGTGCGATTCTGCAGGGATGTGGATTGAATGAAGATTGTAATGAAACTTTTGGTCAGATTTCCATTATTAAACTAAAAAGAGTTCCATTGAAAATTGTAAAAAACAATGGCTTTCTTAACGAAGTTAAAAATGGAATTCACAGATCTTCTTCTATGGGACGGATTGGTTTTGATTCGAGTTCCAGAAGGCTGAACCATCAAAGAAGTCGGACTCAAAATTTTAAAAATTGAGCCAACTATTGCAGGAGAGACTTGGAAAAATTTAGATATTCGAGGTATATATGATTCCTAGGGAGGCGAGGAAAATTTTCAACCACCAAGAAGATGTATTGAAAACATTCCAAATATCAAGCATCTAGCTGTATATGACAGGAGAGGAAATTGCGGAAAATATATGAACATCAGAGGAGTTGTAATTGGAAAAATGTTGTGTCGAATTGATGCGAGATTGAGGTATATCTATAATTATGATGAGAGGGTAGATTAGAAAACTTTTCAGCTTTCAAGCTATGTACATATGATACGAGTAGAACATAGAAAAATTTGGACTTCCGAGTTATATAATTATGATTTGGATAAATTTCAACCATCATTTTTGATAGATGATGAGACGCCAAAATTTTCAAAAATCCTCCCTCCCACCTCCCCATAGAATAGGTTTCCTATTAAACCTTAATTTAAATTAGGTAGTTGACAAGATTACAGGCTAGGAAAGAGATTTATAGAAATCAGGACTCGACGTCAAGAATAACTGTTAGTTGTAGATGAATGAACCCTAAGGAATAAATTGAAGGAAGTTTGTTCCAATTGAGCTAGATAAAGGAAGGGATTTTCAAAATCTGAACGCAATCAACTCGAGAACAGAAGGAGGAATTAGTTGGTTTGTATGAAAGAAAGAGAGATCATAGAACTAATCATGCGTAGAGATTGAAAAAACAGTAATAACCTACAAAAGTAAACCTATAACAAATACTAAATTTCAAAAACAATCTTAATCTAGAGAAAAGGAGAAAGAAGGAGGGGGGGAGAAAATGAATCAAATTGAAACAATTTTCTTCTCTTAATTTGCAGATTAGAGAAGGACGACATCTAGAATTAATTACCATGTATGAATAATTAGAGGAGATAGATGCAGAAGACTGAAGAAGAAGGAGAGGATGAGAGGGAGAAATGGAAGAGCATGATACTGACAAGGTGAATCACTGAAGAGAACAAGTTGGAAGACTCAGAGAACGACAAAGAAAAGTAAAAATAAGATTGTATGGAGGAATAAGAGAGAAAGGGTGTAAAATGAAGAAAATATGAGAAATTCTGGAAAGATAGGGGGTGCGATTCTGCAGGGATGTGGATTGAATCGAGATTGTAATGAAGCGTTTGGTCAGATTTCTATAATTCAACCAAGATAAGTTTAATAGAAGATTTTAAAAAACAATGGCTCTCTTGACAAAGTTGAACAAATAATTCACAGATACTTCTCCATCGGACAGATTGCTTTCAATATTGAGAATTGTATTCAAAATTGGAGTCCCGAAAAGTTCACTCATTAAAAGTTTTGGATTCAATAAAATTTCAAAAATTGAGCTAAATATGATCGGAGGGACTTGAAAATTTTAGACTTCTGAGCTATGTATGAAAGAAGGGTGTTAAAAAATTTAAATGAACCATGAAAAGAAAAAAAACTGAAAATTTTGTGCATGGAGCCATACTATTATGACGAGAGGGTAACTGTGGAACTTTCAAGCTATATAGGGTGAGAGAGGGAAATTTTAACTTTTGAGATAATATGACAGGAGGAGGACTTGGAAAACTTCAACCATCATTCTGGGCAAATGGCGAGAGTCCTTACCCTCATAGAACAAGTTCCTCATTGAATCCTAATTTAAATTAGGTAGTTGATACATAACATAAACTGGGAGGATCTAACATCATCAGGATTCAATGGAATGATCCCTATAGAATAGCGAATTACAGAAATCAGGACTCAATGTCAAGAATAACTGTTAGTTGGAGATAAGTGAACCCCAAAGAATATATGGAAGGCCTTGAGAAAGTTTGTTTCAAGTGAGCTACATGGAGGAAAAAAATTTTGAAAACTAGGACACAATCAAGTCGAGATCAAAGAAAGAAGTTGGTTTATTTGCATGTAAAAAAGATAAATCATAAAACTAATTGTGGCTTGAGATTTAAGAGAGGAATGCCATTAAGAGCACTGTTAACCTCTAACAAAAACAAGATTTCAAAGACAACCTTATGTCGAGAAAAACAGAAAGAGAAAGGGGGAAATGAATCGACTAATCTTATAATCAAAACGTTTTTCTTCCATTTTGAATTGCAGATCAGAGAAGGAAGACGGTGCACAGAATTAATTATTACCATTATAAATAGTAAGAGGAGATGAGTTAGAAGATTAGAGAAGAGGGAGAGGAAGAGAGGGAGAAATGGAAGAGCATGATACTGACAAAGAGAACAACTGAAGAGAACAACTCGGAAGACATGTAGAACGACAAAGAAAACTATTGTATGGAAGAACAAGAGAGAAAGAGTGTAAAATTGAAGAAAATTGATAAAGAAAAAAAAACTTGAAAAAAACTCATCAGATTGTACGAGTATGATGAGATAAAAAACACAAAAACAAATAACTGGAAAAAAAAAGTGTGAATCCTGAATAAGATTGAACCCCAGAATTAAATTACTCTCTTTGTCTCATATAGCCTACCATACTCAAATTTAGCTGTGAAAACTTTGTGTTTGCATTAAAATCTAAAGGAAAGTTATCTAGGGAATTTTTATTTCTTTTTCCTTCAATATCTTCAATATCCAGAGCAAAATTATCTGGATAATTCACTGAGGTTATTGACTTTCATTTACGTTCTTTCCATAAAGATTTTATTTACAAATGATTTATTAAAAATTTTTTACTTCTTCTGTCTGTTAATGAAAAAAAAAAATAATAATACGTTCATATTTTGAAAAAGGTGCCAAATAATCTATCAAAGGAAAACTTTTTTACAAAATATTCTACAGTAGAACAGTTTTTCAGACAGCCGTAAAAAGGAAACGTGATAGGCGCGCCGCCGTGCTAGTCAACATCTAATTTTAATCCAAATTCATCACCGTCCCAACGAGGTAAGGCCTAGTAGCCATCCTCCTTCCAACCCCCTTTGGGTTTTTGTTTTTTTTTTGTTTTTTGTTTAGATTATTTTCCTTCATTACCACTTCTTTTGTTTCTTTTATTTATTTTTGCATGATTTTCCTCTTTATAAGCTTTAAAGAGCCGATAATTGTATAAATTTACTTCAGTTACCGAATGCAAAACTCGACAGTAATCCGTACACGGATTACTATAATTATGTCTCAGTTATTGCTTTCGATTGTTCGTTTTATTTTTTTGTATTTCTTTGTTTTTGTTTTCTATTATTTTCTTGTCTAAAATCAATATGGTTGGAAATATTAAAAAAAAAGAATGATTTTTTTCAGTAGAGGGACACAATATAACGAATCAAAAAGTTTATTTTGTACTTATGAAAATGTAAACATCCATGAAAGCGTTCACAATTGAGAAAATAAAAACAAATTACAATACATTCATAAAAATAAATCATAAACATAGATCAAACGAAAGAAGGAAATATCATCTAATAAGGGGAAAAACAGTCTACAAGTAGTCAAAACTCAACTTAAACTATTATTTGATGTTTTTAAGAGTATAAGGTAGCTGAAAAATATGTGAAGTCGGGATATTCTCAAGATTGTATTTTCTTTTTTCTTCTTTCAGATTCCACTTCACACGTGTCAGTAAATTTTGCCATATTTTAAGATTTGTTCGTAATTAAGAGCTTTGTCAAATTCCCGACGATAAACTCGACATTTTTTACTCTTAATTTCTCTACAGACATTATGGAAAAATATAATAAAAATTGAAGATGAGACCCAGAAATTAACATTAGGTAAGCGTCTCGAATAAGCAAATCGCTTAAATGAAGCAATCAAAGCGATGACAACGACCAGGATACAGCCGAAGAATGTTCCACCATGATACGTATTTGAAAGTGCTCCGCGAAATACGCGTAGATTGAATAGCAGTACTAAATTAAGGATAAAGAATAACCTTGAAAATTTTGCAACGGTTGTCTATTCCTGCCATTTGACGCTTTACCAAATGTGACCCCGTTTACAGAAACCCACCTTAGCGTTATCAGTAACGCATACTTTTCATGTGTTAACTGATAACGCTTAAGGTGGGTTTTTGTAGACAGGGTCACAAATATATTTCTCGAAAATCCATTGTCTTGTACACGTATATTAGGAATCGAACCAAAAGTTGTATGATTACAGGTACTTATAGCATAATTAAAAAAGTAAAAATGTAAAAATATGACTAAAAAGTTTGCGAGATAACTCGCTATCAACTCACTACAGGTTCTCGAATATTGCGACCAATGATTGGTATGTTCGAACTTACATAATTATATTATTTACAGTATTTAAGTATTAAATAGTGAAATGTGTAAATAATCGCTGAGGCGAAAAGAAAAGAAAAATTCTACGACTCAGCAAGAAATATACTTCAAGAATTTAATTTGAAAATCTTAAATCATAAAGAATTTTTACATTGGCTGTAATATTCAATAGATTTCAGCGAAAAAGTGAGAAAAAATAGCACCTTCGGAGTTTTTAAATAATAATATTCAAACAGTAAAATATAGACTGAAAATGAAGCCAACCAGTGAATCCTTGAAATGAGAAATGTACGGTCAATAATTCAGAGAAAGTAAACGGACTTCAACATTTTCTGGTAAACAGAGAATTTTTCAGTTCTGAAACTACCTCTACGAGTTTTACCATTATTGTATGTATAACAATCAGAGTTATACAATGTTTATAGGTACATCTACTCGACATCAAATAAAAATAGGAATTTCACTCGACAAGCGAACAAAAATAAAAATAAAGAAACAAACTCTACAATAATTGTCATTCAGGAAAAAAAAATAAACAGATAATAAAAAACATTAGAACATGCTACTGCTTGTATCAGGACGAGCATTCTCATCGCCGGTGGGAGGTTGGGCAACTTCTGGTTCACTAGCATTAGCTACAGGTTTCAGTTTGACGCGGTAGAAACGTTCGCCTTCTCTCAAATTGTATCTATTCGTTGACTGTAAAATAACAAACAGAAAAGTTTTAGCGAGTGCAGTCCGTAAAATTCTCCGAGTGAAATAAAATCTCATTCAGGAGCATTGTGAAGGGACCGAGAAATAAATTTTAATCACGTACCCTTCTCGGAGCGCAGTGTTCCTTATCCAAAACCTCAGCAGCGAAGAACATTGGTGATCCATCTAGAAAATCGGATAGTAAAATATAATGAGAGCTTTTGGTAGAGAAACTTATTCGGAGCTGATAACGTTACATCAACGTACCTGGCACAGCTGGCAATCTTAACGATCTGTACGAGGTGGGATGTACGAAATGGCGCATATTTGATTCTTGTAAGATTGTATAATTTTTCAGCGCATCATCCCACACAACCAGGACTATGTCACCCGCTTTGCAACTATTACAGAAAAAGAATGTTTGATAGAATTGCAAAATTATGAGCAAAGTTGAAGCCTATCGGCTCGCTATATTGCGAAAGAAAAAAGAAGAAATTCCAACGTTTTTCGTTTCCTCAAAAGCTCAATTGTTTCTTTTCCATTAACGTTTGATGAACTCACCTTTGGACCGTAATGCTACCATTTACCGTAGAACTCCGATTCTGAAATAGAAAAATATCACATCATCAATAATTATTTACCTTACAGTTAGAATGGTTCAAATATTGCATCACGGAAGCAATCTACCAAGACATAACCTTTAAGAGTTCTATCTCTCGAGTTTCTCAAATAATGTAATTATCAAGTTGTCAACTCACTTTTCTGAGCACGTTTCTGTCTCTACGTCTTATCTTATTTCTAAAATCAAGACTTGCGGAATTACGATTAGTCAAAACTTTACTGCCATCACTACTGAAAAAAAGAAAAGAAATTCATTAGATTTAGGTTCATTACACGGCAAAGAAAGAAAATAATAAATTAGTTTTTCAGGATAGTAGACGAATTTTGACCTTCTACTAAGCAAAATTGCGAGTTACAGAATCTTGACTACGAGGACGATCTATAGGAATATTCATCTTTGAAATTATGACTTACCTATTCGCTGGTAATGATACAATGTCCGACGGTGGGCCGGATGAGCAGCTCATCTGCCTCTCTCTGGTCAATTCAGTCTCCAAACGCCCGGATGAGCAGCTCATCTGCCTTCCTCTAGTCAACTCAGTCTCCAAGCTGTGTTTTTCCTTCTCTAGTTGTTCAGCCCGGCTCAAGAGCGAGCTAGCGTCGTAGTATTGGCTGTAGAATGAAATAAAATGCATGTTTATCATTGCACATAATAGAAATTCGAGTGTTCGGAATAATGTTTAGAACGAGGGAAAATGCGTAGACAATTTTTGGTTTTGATTGCCAGGAGTTCCACACTCAAGTCTAGAGCAATGAGCAACGAAAATAGACATTGTTACTGGTCGCGGAAAACAATGTTAGTGCGGATATATTTCATTCTGCACAAAATGTATACATAGTTTAATAACCCACCTGTTCATTGACAAAGATCCAGATTGCGATGGAGGAGTGGATGAGCACATCATTTGCCTCTCTCTCAGTAACTCAGTCTCCAAAGCCTTTTTCTCGCTTTCCAATTGTTCAACACGAGACATAAGAGGGTTGGTGCTTCTATGAAATAGAATGAAATTAATTCTCATGCTAAAAATGACTTAAGACTAGAAAATGTAAAACAGAAATCCGACTATAATCCACGAGTCCAACGTGTTTACATAGTTTAATAACCCACCTGGTCATTGACAAAGATCCAGATTGTGATGGAGGTGTGGATGAGTACATCATTTGCCTCTCTCTCAGTAACTCAGTCTCCAAAGCCTTTTTCTCGTTTTCCAATTGTTCAACACGAGACATAAGAGTGTTGGTGCTCCTATGAAATAGAATAAAATTAATTCTCACGCTAAAAATCTTAACTCGGAAATATTTTATTGCGAAATTGGGAAAGTTCATGTTTCTTACCCTTCAGGAGCAGCCAGCGTATGGATAGTATCTTTATGTCTTTGCAATTCAGCCAATAGCGAAGTTTCTCTGTCCCTCATGGCTTCCACTTGTCTCTTGTACTCTCTGAAAACTGTTTTGCGAACATTTTCCTCCACAGCCTAGATACGAAGAGCAAAAAATTATTTTCAAAACAACGACGGGATTTTTCCCCAGTCTCCTCAAAATGAATAAATCATTCGTACCACTTTATCAGCATCACATTTAGCCCTCAGGTCGTTCATTTTCTTTTCGTGAGCCGCTCTTTCCTTCTGAAGCAGATCATTTGCTTCGATATGCAAATCTGATTTCAGTTGACTTATTATCTGTTCGTGCTTTGACAACTCAATCACAGTGTTACGCTTTAAAAAACAGACCACAATCAATACGTTTACTTTAGATTTCATAAGAAACAGGCGGTCCAATTTACCTCGGCCTTCTCCAGACTAGTCTCGCTCAAACAGCGCTCCATATTCGTGCTGGCCATTAGTTTGAAGCGCTGTCTCAGCGCCTCTATCTCTTGCTTGTGCTTCTGAGTAAGCTGTTCAGTGGCTTCTCGAACAGCTTTCTCGCGTTCTTGCTCGAATTCTTCGCGGAGTTGTTTTTCCGCATTGAGAATATCTGCTTTTTCCTTTTCTAGGGTAGCGACTTTTTCCATTAAGACCATCACATCGTCGTCTTTAGATTTCAATGTCTACGACAACAAAAACATTTCTTTGCTGAGTGAAAACCATAAGAATTTAGCTTTCCGAACAATCTTGAAGTACCAACCTGTAGCAAGGTTTGGATATGAGTTCTTTGGCTCTGGGCTTGTTCCGATAACTTACTGACAACAGCGGCCAGTTCGGATTGTTGCGAGTATGCCCAGGAACGCAACTCCGTCAGATCGTTTCTCAACGAAACGATAGTAGTGTGCGCCAGAGATCCAAGGACTGCCATACCGTCCCTCACAGTCTGCATATCAGTCTGCAACATGAAAAGCACGAATAAAATATGCACCCAATTTTCTCGCAATGTCGTAGTTACTTTATACAAAACCTCACGAACCTCATACGTCATATTTTCCCCGCGTTTTAAGGAGTCGTCCATGCCACTGCTGTCCCGCGCCGTGAAACAGCTATCGGAAGATGTGATCATCTTTTGAGGTGCTTGATCAAATCTTCCAGACGACGATGGTATACTCGAGGTTTCGGCGCCGGACATCACCTCGCCTGATTCGTCGTCGACGACCTTGTTCGCATCTTCTTCTTGGCACTGAATATCCTCGCTCAACGTTAAAGATCGACTCAAGAAGAAGTTACGCACCGCTTCCACGTTCGGTAACTCTACTTTTTGTTCAAAGTCCGGCACATTTTGGCACAAAGATTTGAGGTCATCGTCGCAAAGCTATACACAAGTACAAAAGTTAGTAGAACTAGTACAACTCGTTTTGTACAAGATGACTGAATTTTTTATTTAATTACCGCCGGAAGGTTATTATCGAAAAGAGGTGGCGTCTGGGTAGCGAAGGCAGGTGGCATATCTTGTAAACCTGGGAACAAAGTCTTCAGGAAATGCCCATCAAATTCAGCCATGAACTGCTTCCGACGTTCTGTCTCCTCCGTGTAGATTGTAAAAATACGGCACGCTAGATCACTCGCCCACTGTATCAAAATCAATGAAAATTAGTTAGAAAAATAAAATAAAAAACTGTAGTAACTACAGCACAGCACGTTCTTTTACCATCAGAAAAGCCTGAGAGTACGAACGACGTCTCACTACTTCAGAAACAGCGGCGAAATAGTTCTTAGGGGCGGATCGTATTTGCTGGACAAGTCTCATACGATATTCCGTACGTTTCAAGAAGCCATTGTGGAGAGTTATCATCGTCCCTATTTCGTTTGTACCTTTTTGTAGCAGCAGAATTTCCCTGTACAATCAAAAACCAATATTGAATGTTCGATCGAATAATCTCTTCATATTGTAGACCAATTTTGATTATTTGCGTACGTCAATCGTTTATGAATAATATCACAGAGGTCTTTTTTCGTTTGGATACAGAGCATTCTGCACGACTTCAAATTTTGGTTGTTCGTCTTCATTATCGTGATGGTATTTCGGTGGGTCTCTAGCAAGTCGGCAAGTACGCAATCTTCTTTCAGCTCGGTCACTCGATCGTAATTCCGTTTTATACCCTGAAGAGGAAATCATTGCAATATTAATTCGAGAATGAGGGACATTTATAAGTCGAGAGTAAACAATCACTTACACTAGCATTCTTAAATTGATCCTCATACGTCTCTTTAATGGTAACTATCAACCCTGAAAGTGTCATTAGCTTCTCGGCAATATCCGAGTTTTCCGAATGATTATGCAACTTCCCCAATCTATCTGGACGGAACAATTTATCAACATCACCTCTCAAATTATTCAGAGCGCTTTGGTCGTACTGTTGAAGAAGAAAAATAATAATTAACAAACATTGTTTCCTCGGTTTTCCATCAATTGCCGGCCAAGAAAAGCTACCAACTTGCAATATCGTCTTTTTCGTTTCTCTAACGTGGTTTTCCAAACATTGTCCAGGATCTCTCGACGAAATCCAATTGAGAAGTGTAATGTCAGACTTTTTCGAAGTATCGAAGCACACCGCCAAACGAGTTCTTTCCTCTTCATTGTCATCTAGAAGGGCTGGTAGAAGCGGTATCTTGGACAGCAGTTTCAAGTCTTCGTCAATACACCTGCAAAAAATAAAGTTGATGATATTTTTAGATGGGTTCCAAAAATGTTTCGTTTTCAAATCATTCCAAGAAGATTATTGATCAATTGAGTACTAAACGACTAAGGAAACTGATCTTTAAATATTTGTCTACGAGAAAAGATGCATTGGCTTATGAGACATTATGGACTGTATCTCTATTCGAATTAAAACACGAACAATGCTCACCTAGTTTGACTTGCTACATCCCTGAGAAACGAACAGCGTATAACAGAAATGAACTTGGGCTTTTCGAATGCAGGATGGGAGATATGGAAGAGTTCTAGCATGACTTTATGATCCCTGATTCCTAATTAAAAGCGACCAACGAGAAAAGAAGCATTGAGTTATTGTCCTATGTCGTAGTTCCAATTTTTCGAATCATTACTCTCCGACAGAAAAGTGCAGCGAAAATCCAGATAATGAAGCGGAGTCGAGTAACCGAGCTGAAAGAAGATTGCATACTCGCCGACTTGTAAAAGACCCACCGAAACATCATCACAGTAATGAAGACGAACAACCAGAATTTGTCCAGCAGAATGATATGAGTCCCGCCAAGAAAATACCTTGGTGATATCATTCATAATCGATTGACGAACGAAGAGAAGCGAAATATGGCTCAAATATTATCTTTCAATTTTAAAGAGAAATTATACACAATGACTTCCTAAAGCGTGCGGAAACTCGCACGAAAATCGTTCAACAAATACGACCTGCCGGTAAGACAACATCGCCGCAGTTTCCAAAGTAATGAGACATCGCTCATACTCCCAAGCTTTCTTGATGGTGAATGATGCAGAGGGCGAATAATGTAGCGTGCCGTATTTTCACAATCTACACGGAGGAGACAGAACGTCGAAAGCAGTTCATGACTGCATTTGATGGGCATTTCTTGAAGATTTGTTTCCAGGTTTACAAGATATAGCACCAGCCTTCGCCACCCAGACGCCACCTCTATTCGATAATAACCTTCAGACGTTCTGTGAAGATGCCCTCAAGTTCTAGGGCCAAAATATACCAGACTCCGAACGAATAGCGTTAGCGAATTCTTGAGCCGATATTCAACTTCGAGCGAGGATATTCAATGCCAAGAAGAAGATACGGACAAGGTCGTCGACGACGAATCGGGCGAGGTGATGTCCGGCGCCGAAACCTCGAGCATACCGTCGTCGTCTGGAAGATTTGATCACGCACCTCAAAAGATGATCACATCTTCCGATAGTTGTTTCTCCGCGCGGGACAGCAGCGGCATGGACGACTCATTAAAACGCGCGGAAAATATCACCCACGAGACTGATAAGGAAACTGTGAGACACGGTTTGACTGTCCTTGGATATCTAGCGCACAAAACTATCTTGGCTGGGTTAGGTTCCACGGCATATTCTCAACAATCCAAACTGGCCGCTGTCGTCAGTCAGATATCGGGACGAGCCAAAAACCAGAGGAGTCACATCCAAAACATGATACAAACATCGAAATCTAAAGACGATGATGTGATGGTGTTGATGGAAAAAGTCGCTACACTGGAAAAGGAGAAAGCAGATATTCTCAATGCGGAAAAACAACTCCGCGAAGAATTCGAGCAAGAACGCGAGATAGCTGTTTGAGAAGCCACCGAACAGCTTACTCAGAAGCATAAGCAAGAGATAGAGGCGCTGAGACAGCACCTCAAACTAATGGCCAGCACTAATATGGAGCACTGCTTGAAATTCCACATGAAACGACTAGTAACACCGAAGGAATCGCCGACTCATATCAAAATTTGAAGACTGAAATCTGTCTGCTTTCTTCAAATCAAGAGAAAATCCTGTTCGATTTTACGACGCATTTCAAACGCAATACGCACTTTCTATACGCACAACACAAATAGACACAATGATCAAAGTACGAGGTTCAGAAACGACGAAAGTGTGCAAACACCGATATCATTACACCATCAAATGATTAGATCCCTACAAGCGACGATATGAGGCTGCGCGTAAAGGATTCGCTGGTAGTCATATTTATACTAAAATCTTTTTCGAACTAAGAACTATTGCGGGTGCAGTGATTCAAGATTCAAATTTGAATTTAGTGCCAGAAGCACGAAGTACACCTGCAATTGCGATACTCTTGTGTGATCACGAAAAAATGAGCAAGTGTGAGGCACTATTGTTTCGTCTAAGCCTTACGTGGGTCAACTGCGAGTGAGAATGTGAAACTATGAATAAAATCATTGAAACTAAGCGAAACTAAAGATGATTCAACGACCACAAAATTCACCATATTTTCCGAAGTATTTTAATGATCGTTTCGAGAGTAAATAATAGTTCAGTAACAAACATTGTACGCTATTTGCGAAGTACAACAAAAATCTATCTTTAGAATTGAAGCGCTATAGACATTATCAAATTTCTACGATGATCAACCGAAAATCAATTCGTTCGATTTGACGGAGATAATGGGACTAGTTTTCACAACTATTGGTGATGCCGTCATTCAAGTTAAGAAACACATAAAATTTTTTCGATAATGACGCCTCGCGCTTCGTTATATCGAAGGTACACAGAATTGAATTGTATTCATTTCTGATAACAGTATAGCCCCATATTACCACACAAACATGAAATTTACGAAGATATCTTGCACAAGACACCGAAAGATCCTATTAATTAAACAACATTCCAACGAATTCTACTTCCTTAATTGGTCTTTGTTCTCGAAATATTCGGAGAATCTATTTTCTCTCAAGGAAAATAACACGTACAACACTCTTGTTTTGAATCTAGCCGTAAGATAGAGATAAGCTGGTTTCAGGGGAGCAATAGTAGAAAAATACGCTCCATGGCTCCAGTTCTATTTTCAATCTCCGCGCTGAAGAGAGAGGGCCTTCTCACAAAAACTACTCCTCAACCCTCACCGCTGATTTTCCTACCTCTCGTAGCCTAATTCACTCGGCTTCCGATCTAGGCGTCCGCACTGTCTACATAATCCCCCCCCCTTCCTCTTCAATCACAATTATATAAATAAACCTTTTACCCCCAATCATATCGTCCACTTCACAACTACTAAACCTTCTCCTTGATATACGGATTGTTCTAGCTAATATTCTCCAAAACTTACAACACAAGCAAGGGTGAGGTAAAATGATGTTACCTCTTTTCCATATTTATTTTGACCAATTATACCGACGACTCATCCGCCCCACTATCCCTGCTTTCGACAAATCTAAATCTGGATCCAAAACTAAATACGCATACTGGATCCATGGCGTCATAACTAAAGTGCTGCCAGATCAACGGATTTTCGTTCCTCGAAATTATTCTTTGGAGTACCTTAGTCGCTTGCAAGAGGGATACTTTTCTCCTGGTCAATAAAGACTGAAACCACAGTCATTCGTAACATAGAGTCGATCAAGGGAAAAGTACCTCAATGACTGGTGTGAGAGATACCTTTCTCCTAATCGTTCTTGATGGATCGGTAGAAATTTGTTCTTCGAGGATGAAAAAATGAGGATACGGATTCTTGAAAATATCATCAGGCAGCACTGTAACTATTCACCGATTGAGGCATTTGCCTCCAGAACCAGGAAACCAAATACCTCTCATCTACCTCATCCCACTCTCCTCACATCTCAATTCAAATTCCTATCAATTGATTCCCTTTCATTTCTCCTGTCTATGCAGGACCCTCAATCAACTATTCTCCGAGTTCGACACTTTCATCCATTTCTAGAATCCTTATCAGGTCCAGGCGCGGATTCAGAACGTCATTATGGGGGGGGGGGGGATACGCCGCAGATTATGACAACAGTCACCTAGAGTTGAGCCATACTCAGTTTTTCTTTCTCAAACTGAAGTTTTTTGTATAATTTAGGAATTGGGGGAGGGGGGAATTTCCCCCCTTATGGATCCGCGCCTATCCACCTCAACACAAGTTTCCTTCCTCGGGACTCTGGATTGCATCAACTTCACAGAACATGACGCCGTGGACCTTCTTGCCGTCAAAGATTTCCTTCTCCTCTAAGAAATAGACCTCAAAAACTATTGCTAATCCCTGATACTCGATTCTTAGCATGGCTTCTGGAAAACCCAACAATCCGATCCCAATGATTTCCTGATCCTCACCCGCTTCAGAATCGTCCACTAACGTCTCACTTATTCCTATATTCTCTAGGTCTATCCCATACTCGCTCCAGTCAATACTCTTTTTAATTTTCACCCCATAGGCGTCAATTAGGCAACTCTATTGAGTACAGGAAATATTTTTTCTCGATGCAAGGCTGTATCCCACACAGACTACTCGCGCTTCCTTTTTTTTTTCCCTTAGTACACCTGTTACTGAACTACAATCGATTTTTCACGAAACCAGAAACGCTTCTATAATAACTGGCTTTTCATCAATTTACCTGTCAATTATCTCGATATATCGCATTCTGTTTTCCAGGTACTTGTTGTAGTCCTCGCTGAATTTTTCACAACGAGATTTAAAGTTTCCCAATACGTCATCGAGGTTCGCTGTCGCAGCTTGTAAGCCTGAATTCAGTCAAAAAAATAAGTTACAAATACATATAAAACATGTACCTAAAGTTTAGAGGTACAAAGAAAGTAATACACTGAAACTATCGTTGCTCACCTTGGTTCGACAGATGTTGTTCATTATGAAGTGTATCACAATAGCTTTTTGTTTCCATAGCCAAATCCAGATATTTTTGAGCCATCGAATTGATCCGGTAGATAGTTTGAAAAGTGGGAGGCGCATTTCTATTTATTATATTTTCATAAGCGTTGTTTAGATCATTCTCTGGAAAAAGACAAAACAAAACGATTTTAGCCTATTTTACGATAGTTCAAATAATTTTGTAAATAGAGCGCGCCTAAATAGTTACGTCGCCTCATCATTACGCGAAAGACTTTTTAAGGATTCTCATCAACGACCGTCCCACTTTCATTATTTGTGAGCCTTTCTCGCTCTCTTGATATTCTCAAAAAGCTGCACGTTTGTTCTTTCAATTTTTAATGAACGAAAGGAAGAAAAAAAGAGCAGGGTTCAAAGAACTCCGAAAAGTTCATTCCCACCAGTCCAAGGTTCTAACAATAAAGTACGCGCTCCAAATTTTACTCTTCTTTCCATTCAAAGTTTACTGGCATACGTGCGCACAATACACACAAAATAATTCATCGTATCTACCGGCCGAACCGGAGAATATTATAAATTTCAATTGATACTGTCCGGGTGCAGGTTCATTATCAGGCGATGACGCATTTGGTAATTTTTCCTAATATATTGACTCGCTTGACTGAAAAAGTTCATTTAAAAAAAAAAACACGACGTTTTTTCACAGTCACTCTACAATTTGTTCGTAAAATTTTATGTTACAACTCTTTTTTTTTTTCTTTGAGAACATTGTTGGTATCGGTCGACAACACCATCCCTACCTCGTAATTAACCTCTTTACAGAGGGGAATGTCTTCATAAAACACTTTTTCACAGAAAGAAGCAAGATATGATAGAGAATAAAGCTCTCGCGAATCTTCACCCTGAAAGAGTTCATAGTTCTTATGAGGAAACATCCTCAACACGCGTGAAAAATTGAATACAAGATATTTTTGACGAGGTGACTCATTTCACTCATTGCGAACCGCTCAATATTTCTCACCTTCGGTAGACAAATAATGAAAAATCGATTGTACTCTAGATTCTAGTGATGTCTGGAATTCAAACATCGATGCCGAGATCAAAAATAAAAAACCTCAGAAAATCAAAAGTCTCTTCTGCAGCTCGGAGCGGCGGTCGCTTTTCCGGTGCCATCTAGAATGTTGACCATGACGGTTTGAAAGAGACGGCACTTCTAGAGAACGTCTAGAAGATAAATTCGCCCGGACCCATATCACAATAACTAGCAATTGAAAAAAAGAAACGCGGAATCTTTTTTTAGTGGAGTGGGCAGGGGAGAATCTATCAATTCCGATAATCTATTAGGATCAATCATACAGTCGTAAAAGTTATATAACTGGGTATTTTCTTAGATCACCTACTCGACGGTGGAAGTCTTCTCAAGTCTCTTGGTATGTATACCTGAAGTCCATAGTCGAAAATTTTTCAAGTCTTCAAGGTAGGTCTCCCTAATACCCCCAGCCCTCCTTGGAATCCCTACTAGCCGGAAGTATTCTAAACGGAGCACATGAACAGATTCTATATTACAACGAGAACAAAAGAACCAATCCTATCATCAACAAATAATCTCTTCACGTGAAACTGCACTTCAATTTGCACGAAGAAATACGAGACAGGAATTTTTAGTATATTTTTCATTTCACAGTAAGTGAGAGGTTAGAATCATCTTTTAAAGCAACACATTGTCGATTTCATGCGCCATGAAAGGATAAGGTCATTTCGCTAGATAAGACAGCTGATACACCAACGAACGTACACAAATTATTTTTTTCCCGATAAATTCTTCATGTTCTATTTTTTTGTGTTTCGAGCTGAAAAATCTAACTTGATAAATACAACAAAGTTCTGCTCTTCTTTCGAAACTTTTGCTTTCATTTCTGCTTGCTTTTTCAAACAATACGAAATACGTGATAGATCGTTAAAAATAATATCTATCTAAAATTTGGAAACAGGTACGCCGATTTCTTTATTAGGTCACGCGTTCCTCGGAAAACAATTTTTTCTATCGAGTTCGTACAAACAACATCGTATTTCATCTCGTTGGGCAATATTTTCAATCGATAGAGTGTTTCTTCACAGTAGCACTTTGTACGCAAAATAATGTACATTGTACATCTGACGCACGGAAATAAGATAAAGAATACAAATATCAAACAACACGATGATAATAGTGATGATAACGAGGCCCCTTAATCAAGGTAAATGAACGTCTGCGGTGAGATACATTTTACAATCGAATACGCGTGGAGCCTTCGAGTAGAGATGAGGAGAAATTTGAAGCAATCCCAAATAAATGAAGTTGAAACAATTTCAACGCATCATCTCCCTACTTCTGGGACTTATTCAGATGGCTTCCGATGATACACGATACTCCGACACGAAAGGTAAAAAAGTGAGAAGGATTTCTTGGCGTTGCCAAAAATATAAAGATCATTTTTCATGTCTTTTCGCCAGTCTTCTTAAGCTCTTCATCGTTCAAAAATATCCAAAATTTCTAACTTCTTGTTCTAGTATAAGTCAACGTTGGAGTAGTATATTTCAAGCTGATGAGATTACTGGGACTCACTTCTTGGTCCAGTACAAGTCCACTTCAGTATATTTCAAGCTGATGAGGTTACTGGAACTCACTCGCTCCGCTCGTTCGTCCCGCTTCTTGGTCCAGTACAAGTCCACTTTAATATATTTCAAGCTGATAAGGGTACTGGGACTCACTCACTCCGCTCGTTCGTCCCGCTTCTTGGTCCAGTACAAGTCCACTTTAGTATATTTCATTCCATTCTATTTTTACCCAGGAGGTGGTACTCGCAGATTTCTGGATGACCTCCCAGGTGATTCGAGGTTTATTTTATTTCATTTTATTAATTTTAATTTTATTTTACTTGAATTTTATTTCATTTTATTTTAATTTGATTCAATTTTTATTTTTATTTTAATTCAATTTATTTTAATTCAATTCAATTTAATTTAAATTCAATTTATTTCATTTTAATTTAATTTAATTCAAATTAATTCAACCTCACAGGTGATTCGAGGTTTACTATATTTTATTTTATGTTAATTTAATTTAATTTTTATTTAATTTTAATTTTATTTTTATCTTTTTCTTTTTTTTCAAATTTTTTTAATTTTAATTTAATTTAATTTTTTTTAAATTTTATATTTTATTTTTACTCGAGGGGTGGTACTCGCAGATTTCTGGATAACCTCACAGTTAAAATTAGCACGTGAACGCGCACGGGAAAAGTATTATTTTTCATTTTTATCCTATCTTATTTTACTTCTTTTATTTAATTTAATTTAATTTTTTTTATTTAATCAATTTTAATTTTTTTTTTTTTAATTCAAATTTCATTTTATTTTTTATTTGTACTCAAGCGGTGGCACTCGCAGATTTCTGGATAACCTCACAGGTGATTCGAGGTTTACTATATTCTATTTTATTTTAATTTAATTTGATTTTTATTCAATTTTAATTTTATTTTTATCTTATTTTCTTATTTTTTTAAATGTAATTTAATTTTAATTGATTTTAATTTTTATTTTTTCAATTTTTATTTTATTCAATTTTTTTTCATTTTATATTTTATTTTTACTCGAGGGGTGGTACTCGCAGATTTCTGGATAACCTCACAGGTAAAATTAGCCCGCGCACGGGAAAAGTCTTATTTTTTATTTTCATTTCTATTTTTTTTTCATTTCATTTAATTTACTTTAATTCAATTTTTTTTTATTTAATTATTTCAATTTTTTTTCAATTTTTTTTTTTTTTATTTTCTTTTTATTTTTACTCGAGGGGTGGTACTCGCAGATTTCTGGATAACCTCACAGGTAAAATTAGCACGTGAACGCGCACGGGAAAAGTATTATTTTTTATTTTTATTTATATTTTATTTTACTTCTTTTATTTAATTTAATTTAATTTTTTTTATTTAATCAATTTTAATTTTTTTTTTTAAATTTAAATTTCATTTTATTTTTTATTTTTACTCAAGGGGTGGTACTCTCAGATTTCTGGATAACCTCACAGGTATTCTCAAAAATTTTTTCCAAGTCCATTAATAGGGGGGAGGGGGGATTTGGTACTTGCAAATTTTCAGCAGTGCACCAGGCGTCAAAAAAGACATGAAACATGTCAATACATCCCGTCCAGAATATTGACTGAAGTAAGAGGGGAGGGGGGGAGCCTCGACGCCTAGCCGGGTGAAAAGAGCTTACGAAAACTGACTCCATTCAGAAGCGGTGTCTTTGTAGCGTATCATCGATCAACTCGAACTAGGGTAAAATTAAGTCACAGCATAGGTCGAGAGAAATTTTGCAGATTTGAGAGCAACTCAGTCTTACATACTCTACGGATGGAGTTGAAGCGAACAAATGGAGCGAGCGAGCACATCCTAACATACAGCATACGAGAGTAGGGAGTCACTTAGCTTAACCTACAGTAAACTGGCCTTACACTAGACTCAGGAATGATTCAGCCCGACGAGCTCCATACTTAGCAGCGAGTAAGCCCACCGAACTCACAGCGTACCATCTTGGGAGCTACTCAGCCTAATTCTTACTGAGCTAAGGATAGGGGCTACGGCAGCTAATTAGCCAAGCAAAACTTCGGCTTCTTACACGGAGGAAAATTTCTTCAATCTCAGTGTACTAGACGTGAGAGCCACTCAGCCTTACATACAGTAAACTAGACTTCTACGTAAACGAGGGAAGCGACAGAGCCCGTGAGCTAATTTCGAATACTTCGTGCATATAAAAAGACATGAAACATAATCTTCACTCATTTGGCTCCGCCAGAACATTTTCCTCACCAATCTCAATAATTCATACTCTTCTCCTCTCTCAAACCGTAACTTCTACACAGCAATGAAATAAATTAGCGCACGAATGAATATTCGAGCTCGTACTTTTAACAGGTCGTCGGTCAAAATGACCCGCAGGAGACCAGGAAACAAATTTTCGAGCTGCATTCATCATCACATACACATCAATGCACGCGAGAGGAAAAAAGAGTGCACACTTGAGCACACTTTCATCATCCTCCGCACGTCATGATGACACTTGTTCGGGCGTTAAAAATGCGTAAATTAAAAATTCAAAAAATCCCGAAATATACGCGTGCGCGTTCGGTGTACACAAGAGCATACAGTATAAACAAGCCACACGCGAATAGATTGCAAAATACGTAACAAATAGTTCACGAGACTCGTTACTGTTGCTCCTTTTTCGTATGCATATTCCGCTAGAGACTGATGTGCACGTACTTTTTTTTTTTGCATCTTTTTAACCTTCGGCGACCACGAAGATCAAAAATAGCTCTCATGAAATACGCATCATTTTATTTGTCGAAGTTTACCGGAAAGGAAGAAAATTCGCGTTCTTATACATGCGAAGAGACCGATACAGTTTCAGAACCTAGAATTTTTCTTCAAGACGTGCTCTCCACAGACATTTTCAGCCTTCGAAAACGTTTTTCATCAATTCTAACCTCGCCCTCTCTCATCCTTTAAGCGGCGGACGGACAGTAAGAACAATTTGCAACGCATATTAAACGGAATAAAACGGTAGGCGATTAAGAATCGTCCAACGTAAATATGTCATAAGTCTGAAGGATAACGAGCACGCAGCAAAGCCGTACATCGCACGTAAATCGGCGTTGAAATAAATACGCAAACGAGTTCTCAGGCACAATCATCGCACACAATACATACACATATACAACACTACATAGAATATACAGCTGTATCATTTTACACATTTTTCCTCTTTTTCGTCTTCTTTCATTATTTTAATAACCGTAATTTAATGCGTTTTTCGCGCATAAGGCCAAGGCCGATGTGTACTCGTCGAATTATCGCATCAATTCAATACACTTCTCGAATTAAGAATTATATTTGACGCGCGTGTTTCCGACAAGTTTGGCACACTCACACACGCGCACACTTAAACACGACAGTATTGCGCCTCATAAAAATGCGATCAGCAAAGAATGTCCTGAGGGGCGACAATTTCACTTCCTACTAATCAATCTGCTCTGTAGAGAACCATGATAAAATTCGACACCTCGGTGATGCACTTGCTGTTGTTGAACAAAAAAACCGGCCGAATGAAAAATTTTCAATTATCGAGGAAAACAAGCTTCGAACAGCTTCGTTACAAATTGTACCTACGGTGTAGATGAAAATAACATTTTCTGATAAGATTTTTCAAACGTGGTAATGACGTACTGTTACACCGGGAAACCCTAATAATTCTACGTTTCGCGCTCATTCCGATGATGCCATTTTGTCGAAAATGTCAACAGACTGTTTTACCGACTGTTATTACTTCAGCAGGGTGGAGGGAGAGGGGATCTTTCCTTTGTTTCGAGCTTTATGAGCAGATGACCTAGTAATAATTGTTTTTCCGTCGAACGCATACGGTACAAACTTCTGGTCTTTAGTGCTTGCTGGTCGTGCGAAAGCTGCTGCATCACATCAGACGAAAGTTAAATCTTTGGTTAGTCGAGACAAAGATTACATTTTCATCCCATACAGATAGTAGCTATTTCTGCTTTCATTTGTCAGACAGGGAAAGATAGAAATAGGATCATTCCGACTTCTTCAAGTTCTACAGACCAATTCAATGAGAGGGTTGGAGATCATGTCTATATCTCATCGTGGATGCAGTCATCAATATTTTGTCCCTGAAGTACGTCAAAGCCACGCCGGCGTATAGTGAGGTCACCAGCGGGTCAAAATCCAAGCCTAGCTAGTGCGTTTTGCTCTTTATATTCCAAGTCGCTGAAGTAGGTCAGGGACCAGAATAAGCCTTATCTCAGGCTAAGGACTCATCTCACCAAATTCTTAGCCTACTATATTGCGCGTGAGTTAGACTAACTGGATGACTGTCAACGAAAGAGTTTACTCACTCTGTTCGTTCGCCCCCTTCCCCCACTTTAGCTAGTATACAATAGTATTATATTACAAACAAACGTAATGACGTAGAGTTTCCTATCATATAATAACTCGCAGAGTTGAAATTTCGTTACTAGTAACTGAGTGACGGATGACAGACGGGTATCTAATTTGAGCTTACTCACTCCGCTTGTTCTTCTCCTTCTTTCTGAGACGGACGTAATTACGTAGTGAAGTCTCTCGGAGGGCGAGAATTTTTCTACGTCCTTGTAATTAGCTAACGAGCTGACTATAAATACAAAAACTTGACGCGTATCGACTGAACACTCATGGACTAGCTATTTCATTTCATGGTCAATATGGACGGCAACATTTCGAATCCAATTCAAACTGTCAAATATCAAGGTTATAGTCTTGGGGACAGACTCCAATTTTGGGATTGGACACAGAGGCAAAACAAAACACGTCAATTTTGACTTTGAGTAATATTTGTACAATGCGTTACTAAAACTCCGTTGTGTTTCAAAACCGTAGAAACAGGCCAATTCAATTATGATACCAAAACCAGATGAACCTCCAGAGAAACCCAGCTCATCCTGATCGCTATCTTTCCAGTGATGTCCAAACTATTCCAGAAACTGTGCATGCCACGCTAAATGAAAACTGTCAAAGGTAAAACAACTGATTTCTAATCACCAATTTGGATTCTGAGCCAAGCACTCTATTCTAGAACAAAATCACCGTGTCGGTGCAACAATAAGACAGGCCCTCGAGGAGAATAAGTTTTTCTATATGTTCGTCAAGCTTTTGAAAGAGTCTGATGGATACCATGGCCCTTGTACAAGATTAGCCAACCACGTGTAGTTCCTAACGTCCTACCTCAGTGTTCGAGCATTCTAAGCCAAGTTCATGACCAAACCAATCGCAGCAGGAGTACCATAAGGCAGCGTACTTGGTCTCCTGTTGTACTTCCTTTACGCCGCTGATATTTCGGTACAAAAAACACCACATTTGCCACTGTTGCTGGTGATGCTGCAGTCACCGTACCAAAATTATGTCCGAAACGCGTTGACTTAAATAAAATATTGTGGTCGTAACGAAAAATTTGTTTTCAATTTACAATAGCTACCAGAAGACTATAAGCAGCTGTCACCGAAGTAGTCATAAGAGCCACCAGATAGAAAATCACGATGAACGCAGAGGAAACAGTTCAAGTGAACTTTGTATTTTCTACTCAAGGATGTAACCCAACAATCATCAATAATGAACCAGTCCAGCTGGCTGAAAACGCTCGATATTTAGGTTTGCATTCAGAAGCGGCGAACTCCAGGTGCAGATTCAGGGGGGAGGGAAGAGGAGGAACTCACGCCGGCGATTCCGCGCGAATGACTGTAGTCACCTCGAGTTGAACCATACTTAGTTCTTATTTCTCAAAAAGATGTTTTTTTTTGTATAATTAATTTAGGAATTTCCCCCTCCGTGGATCCGTGCCTGAACTCACATTCCGAAAAGGAGTCAACGACTCAAGTTGAGATTCCACGGATGATCCACGTCAAGAATCATCTTTCGCTCACGAACAGAAGGCTGCTTTACGTCACAGAGCCTCTGGCCTGAGGCATCAATGACAAATCTTAAGGGAAATTCTACCGCGGATTAGAATTAGTATCTTGACGATGGAGGGAGGAAAGTCGAGGGGATCTTTCTATTTTTTCGCACGGGCTTTTCCTCATTCATGTTTAGGTGGTAGGAGGAGGGGGGGGGGTCCTAAGAAAAAGGCGAAACGATTCAAGGTCGGAAGCTGAGGCCAGGGTGTTTTCAAGTAATGAAAAAGCACGGCGCCATATTCTGCTGATTCTGATCCGACTCAAAATCGCTAAGTTGCTTCACTTTTTTTGGTAGTTGTTTTTTTATCCTCCAACAACCAATTGCTTAAGTCATAAGCACAGCTTTTTCTCTTATTCTCATCAGCAAAATATCCGTCTGTCTAAGGCTTAGTTTAAAAGTGCTCACACCTACCGCCTCCAGATTCAAAAATTTAATGTTTGTTGATTACACATTCCTCCAGCGAGTTGAGCCCCTTGCCAAAAAGATAGAATATACCTTGATTTCCTTTTTTATCAAAGAAGAATTTGTTCAATGTCTCTTCCTTTTCTGGGGGAGTTATAACTCAGCTGCGAACGTGATATAAATAAAAATTGAAATACGAATTCCACACTCGACAAAGAGATAGAACGACGAAGAAGAGTCTGTACCAGGTCAAGAGTTTTTAATGATGAAAAAAGAACTTAAATATAACTTTTTCCTTCGTATCGCGCGGTATTACAAGCAATCCCGCTCTTCCACGTTTCTTTCAAGAGGCTTTTTGAACAAATTTTATCCTTCACGCCTGTCTCAATCTCTCTCGGGCATCAAGTATACAGCAATTTTCCTTCGATTCACGCACGTGGGTTACAATCTCTCGCTTCAAACGATTTTTTCATTCGCGAAATTTCTCGCAAGAAATGAAATAAAGCGTCCTTGAGAGGCGCAAACGAAAAACTTAATTTTAGGCTTGATAATATCACGAACGCCCGGCAGAGAACGTGCTTCGAAAGTTGACTAGCCGATGGCGTGTGGTGCTGTCCTGTGGTGGTGCGCGTTTCAATTACGTACTCTGTATCATCGACGGACCCACCGCGCACACACCGTCTCAACCGAAATTAGAGTTTAAAGTCAGTCTTCTAAATTAAGTGATACCCAATCGAAACGATTATCATCATCATTATCGACGCGTGGGTGACCATCGACCATTTTGAAACTTTCGTTCAGGCGATTGAAGTAGACGAACAGCAACTTGAGACACACGCACATCATTGCAGTTTCAAGAAGACGAGTCAAAATCCTTTTTCTTCATCATGCCTCAATGCATTCGCATACCAATAAACGTTTACATATTCCTACTTCATACCCGATAATACTGTGTATGCCCACGCATACCAAATATCGTACTCGTGAGAAATTACGTAACAATATTTTCGTGACGCGTTCTATTCTTTCGCGATTATTATTTTCAGTATCTTTTCCCTCTTGTTCCTCTTTCTAAACGTATCTACTCTCGCACTACGTCTCATAAAATAATAATATGAAAATCATTACGCGACGCTTCGTAATTACTACACTTAAATCGAGTAACCATACGATACGAACACACGATTAATCCGCGCGTTAAGAAGGTATTTAGATTTTGTTCCGGAAATCATTTCCCGGACGTCGAAGTTACACACATTTGCCCGCAGAGCAATCAATGAAATAGGTGTTTTTACGGCGTCGATGTAACCACTCCTAATGATAATTGTTCGTGCAAATTCTCAACTCGTACTCTAACATAACAACAACCACCGAGTCCGTCTCAAACGAAATGTGGCCCGCTCAGAGAGAGAGAGAGTTAGAACGTAGGGGCGTCATTCTCTCAATTGAAAACAATAGCAACCTAGTGCGGAATTTTCTACTCTACAAGACTGCATCAGGTATTGAATCAATCCGATTCATCTTCGGTACCGAGTGCAAAAAATTGCGTGCGACACTTTTCGAGCTTCTTCAGTTAGATTCGTGTTTATGGTCGTGCACCAGCTGATTGCCCTAGTCGTAGATAGAGCATTCTCTTGACTTCAGGTTGGCTTCTTGGAAGGTAGAAACAACGACGTAAGGGCTCGTTTCACACTTGCATGCGGGGAAGTTTCAGTAAGTGGATGATATCGCCCTCCGCGACACAAGACAAGAACACAAAAAAGTGTGAAAACAACATTCTGGCAGAAAACTTATGGAAAATCGATGACTGCTGCGCTAAACTGATGCTGAATCCGATCAAAGAGGTCTCGATGTTCGACTCAAAACACACAATTGGCAAGAGTGTCAATCGATATTGACCTCTGCGGGAAGCGTGTGCCGTTCAACTCAACCCCAAGGTACCTGGGCATCGAACTAGAGCACACCTTCACCTATAAGAACCGCCTAGCAAAAACAGCACAAAAGATGAAGACTAGAATGTACTTCCTGTCTTCCCTCGCAAAGACTGGTCAAGGAGCTGAGCTAGATACCCTAAGGACAACAGCCATAGCTTTTGTACACTCCGTCGTGGAATACTGTTGTCCAGTTAGGCTTAACAGCGCACATACATCAAAGGATGACGTTCAACTGAACAGCGCGATATAAATCATCATCGGCACACTAAAATCTGCTAGGTGCTCGCGAACATACCCTCAGGAATCCTCGAGTTGATCGTAGAAAGCTGGTCACAGTAATGCTGATGTAAGGTGAAAGAAATTTCGAAGGGTGATGGCGCCGGTTGATAGCGGGCTGGTAGCTGGTCCAACTGAGAGGAGACATCGATTTGACCACAGCACACCGGCCTGGTGCAACCTTAATCGAATCTGAACGAATCAGGGACGCTGTAAATACTCGATCAACAAATGGAGATTGACAGAAGCACAGCATTGTGACTGCAGACAATTCTGCACCTGGTCGAAGCTTGCCGAACCCACCGATTCGGAGAGGCTATTACAGGATTACACACTCTATTCGACGGGGCCAGTCGTTGTCTACAGAATTATAAATTATACTGTAAATGGTTCATATTAGAAGACGAAGAATTGTTGCGCAGAAATTACGAGTCTAGAAAATCCACCTATTGAGAGGGAGAGAGAAAACTTCAAAGAATTTCGATCTTTCAGCTGAATTTAGAAGAGGAAGGGGGGGGGGGAGTGGAAGTAATATCGACTTTTAAGCTACTCAAGACGATGGACTGAGGAAAATTACGGTCAACGACCTTGAAATATTCTCCTACTCATGCACCATCCAGCACACACTTCTGAAGGGAAGGAAAAAACCTGTCAATTGAGACACCGAATAAGCTTCCCTTTCTAATCACCAAGTCATTCTTCAAAGTCGTCGATGTGGGCCCAAGAGACTGGGTGGGAGAGAGCCCGGGCGGGGATTGCTACGTTCGGAGGAGGACTTCATACAATTTTCATTGAACGACACAGGTGAGTTCAATTATACAATTGTATTTCATCCCTCCTCCGAACGTAGCACAACATGTAGATGTTTAGAGTCACATCGACCAGAACGTCTCGCTAAATGAAAATGGGAGCGACAAATAAGAAAACAGGTCTTCATGCAAGCTTGCAGTAGAACATAAGTGGCAACTCTTATAAAATAGTAGAACATAGGTAGCTTCTTGAAAGGAAAATTTATAAAATGATCTACTCGTAGATTAAACTTCTTAACCACGTTTATCCACTCGATAGTCTGAATTTACTACCGCCAAGGCAAAGGTTGGCGGATCGGGTACAATTTCCCTGTCGTAGAACTTGGCAAAGACTTTCGACTTGTTTGTTCAGCCTGCCGCTTTTAAAATACTGTCCGTCGTCACCCCGCTGCGTCGGGCTGCCGAGGTTGCGGCATGCCGGGTCGAAAGCGGTAGAAAGTGAGGGTCAACTATGCTGACTGCCAAAATTTCTCTAACCCATCGCGCAACCGTCTGTTTTGAGACGGGTTTGTGAGGCGGTTTTGAGGCAATAAACAGTTTCGTTTCGCTTCCTCTTGTGAATCGCGTGACATGTAAGTAGAAGCAAAGTGTGCTAGCAGCACAGATCTTCGGATCATTGTAGAATGGTAGGATCAGAACAGGCTGACGCTTGTTATGTCCTGACGTCTTCAGAATAGCGGGAATAAAAATCTCTATACTTGTTTCCGAGATTTTTATGTGGGTTGTTTCAATTTCGAAGATAGTCTGTATCCGATGCCCGGTGGTCGAAGCCAAGAGTACTGCGAGTCTTTTGGCCGCCGGGAGCCAGTCTATGGGTGAATCAGAAGGCTGCGTTCGCAGGTAATCCAAGACCGTTTTCGGGTCCCATGTGTGGTCATACCTTGGTTGTGGGGGCCTTAGGTTTTGGATGCCTTTGAAGAACCGTCGAAGGCGAACGTCCCCAGAGGTCGCGCTAGGCAGGATGAAGTTTAGGGCGGCTCTGGTTCCGAACAACGTGTTATATGCTCGTCCTTTCTTGAAAATTTTAGCAAGGAAGGAGAGCACCTGAATGTCCGGGCAAAAGATCGAGATTCTGTTCTTTATACAGTGTTCCCATCATTCTTTTAGTGGAGTAATGTAGGCGGAAAGGGTGGATCTTCTAACTGAGGCTAGCATGACTTCTTGAGCGTCCTCTGCGATTCCTTGATAAGTCAGTGCGGAGCGTATAACCTCCCTGCCACCAGGGAAAGGTCCCGGTGTAGGGGATGAGACAGCCTGTCAAAAGAGAGCAGCAGGTTAGGATCAGGTGGAAGGATTATAGGTTTTTCACGAAGTAACTTCTGGAAGAGCGGGAACCACGGTTGCGAAGGCCAATAGGGAACTATCATAATTCCTTCCGTCTCCTACTCATGCACCATCCAGCACACACTATCCGATGCCCGGTGGTCAAAGCCAAGAGTACTGCGAGTCTTTTGGCCGCCGGGAGCCAGTCCAAGGGTGAATCAGAAGGCTGCGTTCGCAGGTAATCCAAGACCGTTTTTAAGGCAATGCGGGTCCGGGACTTACCAAAATGTTGACTAAAAGAAGCAGTGACGTAAATACGATTTTCTCAGGGGAGGGGGAGGAGGAGGAGGAGGATATTTCCGAAAATTTTTCTCAATTTACACAAAAAGTAGACAAAATCACGGCATTGAACAGAAAAAAGACGCTGAAAAAGTTGCGATGAGAGGATATATCCCCTCTCCCCTCCCCCACCCCCATATACGCAACTAATAAGAAGAGGTAAATCGAGCTATATCTATTGAGAGGAGGATTTGGAGGAATTTCAACAGATCAAACATCCGAATCGATTACCAAAAATAGAAATTTTTTTCACAAAGTTCATAATTAGATGAACATTCCGGACGGACTGCGGACATCTTCAGATAATCTCCCCCCCCCCCTGCCTCAATAATACACGTCCTCTACTAGAAATATATTTTTCATTTCGAATTTTTGGTAACGATTGCAACTATTAACGTAGTTTGATTGTTTCGTAGCCATTATCATAACTCAGATAGGGTCGGGATACATAATACAAATTAAAATACAACACAAAAGAGGCCTTTGTTCTACGGTACTGTAATTTGATAAGATGGTGTCGATATAGGATTAAGATTCAATAACAGGGAGTCGAAATTCGAACTATACAAAGACTGCAGAATTCAGCGACATCCCGATGCAATTCGCAATTATACAACTCGAACTTCGATAGATGTTATAGGACGGATGATGGTTTCATGCACTGCCACGTGCACTTCGTAATTTCGTTCATTAAACCATCTTCTTTGAGAACGATAATAAATTGAGGGTAATGACCAGATTCGCTGGCTCTCTCTCTTTTTGAGATGCACCACAACTTTTAAATTTCTCTCAATCAATTCAATTCCTTGAATAATTTTAACGTCGTCTCCTTCGCATACTAAAGAGCATGATCAAAAAATAACTTTTGGTTGGAAATAATTTCTATCACACGAAATTAGTTATTTAGTAGACGACTCTGTAACGTTTGAAAACATTGTCGACGTACGTACGCCTTAATTCTAAAAATATCGACAGGTATACACTCACACTATTAGACGCATCAATAAGAAACGATAAAAGAAAAATTCTATCGAAAATAAGGTAGTCAATTTTTAATTACAAAGTAATAGAGTCGACAGGAGCGACCATTAAGAAAATTCAACTTTTTATAAAAATCTTTCTCTTCGAGCCTGTTTGCCAAGTAAACCTATAGGGCAGTGGGTATAGCTTTGTTTTACGCGAGATGACAAATCGTAAATTGAAATTTTCAGAGCTCACGGTGAACAACACAAGTGATCCGTTTCAGACAGTAAACAGCTACACACATACACTAATACACATAGTATTTCAAAAAACGTAATAAAGAAAACATTAGCGATTTGAATAATTTTATTACGTTCACCGGCACTAGTCTCACTATAGATACGACCTTGACCGTGCCAACACTTCGCCAAGACCTCAGGTTCATGCTTAATATTTAGGCTTGTACCATGGTGCCTTTTGTTTTCGAGCACGATAGACAATTTTAGTTTTTTCATCAACTTCACGCCATCGCTTCAAGTGGCGTTTCCCACTGTATAACTACAATAATACAAAAACAGAGAATCTTGACAAAAAATTGAGAGGACATGCTTAAAAAATGACGGCAGTTAGGAGCAGGAGCCAATACAAATCGCAGCGTGGAGATCTTTCGATTCTTTGAAAGTAATTAGGGCTCATTCTTCAACCACCGAAATCTCTTCTTTTCAGATATCTAAAAATTTTTTTAACCAATAGAATGCCCTACAATCATACTTTGTTATAATTTTAGACCCAACAATCATTCACCTACCCTATATTGCCTTCTTATTCAAGATTTTTATAACAGAGGAAACACTCAAAACTAGGTCGTTCTGGATATGGAAACGAGACTGTAGAGACAAAAGGCTCGTCCATTTCATAATTCCAGGATAAAACAGAGAGAAAGCGAGGAAACTCAGACACCTTCCTCTTCAAAGATAGACTACTTACGCACGTAAAAATTTTCTGCGGTACTAGACAACCCTCGAAACATCTACTCGTATTACAGAAGTATTATTTATTGTTTGCGGTGTACTCCATATTATTACCTTTAGAAGTAGACAAACCCATTTTCACCACAGACGCAGTAAAAAGATAATTTCCGCACACGTCTTTTGAATCAACTCGCAGTAAAGCTTGATTTCGTCCGAGAGATAACAAAACAATACACCAAGGAAGTCAGCTGAATTGCTCGAAAATAATCAATAAACCAAACCGATGATCGAAGATCTCAGTAAAAAAAGAACTTGTATGAGAATAATGAAGTAACTCGACAGCAAAAAGAGATAATATTGTTGGGTGCAACCAGTAATCTGAAGCCGGCGCAAGAGTGCACGCTGGGTATAAAATAGAGCAAGACACAGCTTACCGATTCCCTGGTGACGTCACGACACTGATAACAGTGATCGATGAGCAAAATAACATTCGATATTACAATTATTGGTTCGATTGCCTCATCGATTCCCATAAGAATACACAGGGAACGTTTCGATCACACATTGATATTCCAAAATAAGAAATTAATAAGGAAAGGTTCATATTCAGAATCTAGAAGTTATGGAGTATTCAAAAATGTATCGTTGTTCCCTTGTTTATCTCTTGTTTTGATGTACAATGAACGAGTAAACGGAGGTCGTCCAAGAGAGCTAGAGACCCGGGCATCATCGAAATTTGTAGTTTATGGTTCGCCTAACGCGGTTGACCGAGCGGTGAATCTGCAACACTCAACAATTCACATAGTGTAAAGCTATTTGCAGAGCTCTACGCGCACTCAACGCATTAGGCGAACCTAAACTACAAATTTGGATGATGCCCGTATTCGTTAACGTTAAAAGTATGGCGAAGACGACCTCTGTTTACTCTCAAAACGTTCCCCGTCTATTCTTATGGGATCTTGAATGATGGCTGCCCCAAAGCCAGCAGCAGAGAACAAGCATTCAACCAGAATTAAAGATTTTGACGTCACAGGGAATCGGTCTATAGCTCGTTACAAAATTATAATCATACATGAAGTCTGATAGATTATATCTGTGCACTCAAAATACATCAACAAAGTATCACTTGTTTACATTTTTCTATGATTCCCATCAAATGGGGTTCAAAGTATATCAAACCAGAACTGTTCCCTCCCATTCCCTCCCTGCTTCAAGACTGCCAGTGATAATAACAGCGTAAATCTAGAACGTTAAGGTAGTGTGCGGCACGTGATTTTACATTTGTAAATCAGATGTTTGTTATAAGATAGCGCTACTGTATCTATTCTCTTAGCATTTGAAGTACCACGGAGAAACTCTATGCAATTGCTTGCATGTATAGATAAATCTTATCTGTGTTTTTGGACGAACGAAGAATTTGTTATTTCTTTTTCTTTGTTTTCAAGACACTGATTCTTATCAAATGAGATTTGGAGTATCAAACTTTGTACTGCTTGGCTGTACACATCTGCTTCATGATTGCGCATAATAATAACACAGTGAGATCCACGCTATTGAAAAGGTGCGACGCGTTGACACGTGCATTCAATGTTTTTGTTTCAAACAACACAGCAAAAAATTATTCTTTTTCATAAATATTTTCCACTTTCTTCAGTAAGTTCTAGGAGTAATGTGGTAACAATGAACACAATTTGCAGCAGGTGGTTTGTTGGAAATTTTTGAAAGTCTGAAAATTGCTATACAACTGAAACAGACAATGCCGGAAAAACAACTATGCGTCATAATTCAAGGACAAGTGTTTCTTGGGTACTGTGTTTTAGAACAATGAGCCCCTTCTTGACTACAGATGAGCTTTCAAATGAATAACGTCGAACTTTTCTTCTAACAGACCCATCTTCACAAAGAATTTGAAACTCACTTCCTACCTCTACGCTGCTAATTACTTCTCACACATCCAAGTTTTGCCATTAGGCTCGAGCCAATGTAATTAAGAGCGTATCAAAAACAAGAAAAAAATTTTCATAATATCTATCATCTTTCTACGACTCAAATAATAAAAATTCCTTCTGATGCATCAAAATTACTGATATACATATAATTAAGAAACCAGACAACAAAGACATGAGATTTCAAAATCACACAAAGCGCCCAACTACTTGTAAGAAATGAACGCTGGTGATTGACATAATAGTATCCACCTATCTCAGCTCCTCGGGGAAAAGACATTAAGAATGTAATGAAAATTTTATTCGTCTACATTCCAAGAGTGGTACTCATTAAATTGTCATATTACAGAAGGTCGATCAAAATTGAATGGTCAAAAAAACATTACCGACTCTTCAGTCACCAGAAGAGAATTTTCCTAACATTGCTTGCCGATCACTTTCAGTGGAATTTCTTTTTTAAATAATCTACAACCAAGAAAGATGACTCTTCAAATAACTTGGATGGTCGACAGACACCCTTTAAAGAGAGAAATCTACAAAAATACCATCTCAATCACTAATCTTCTTCTCTCAGTCTAATCCCACAAAGAATCTGCTTCAGAACATAATCAGGAAAATATTGGGAATAGCAAGATTCACTCCACGGACCTTTAAAATATAGTTTCGAAAATATTTCCCTCGCGTTTCGATCTCCGGAAGCAGTAAATTATTCAGCATTCTAGTACAACAAAAGCGATTCCGATATTTGAGGTAATTATGCAACAATTCGGATTCCCAATTTGTATTAAGGGTCTTTATCGATTTCTACTATTTCATGGTCGTTAGCTCGATAAACCTGTAACATTCCTGACTCTATTTGAGAAATAAAACGCCAATGGATCGTGGCACGGTATAAGTTAGAATCTAAAAAAAAAGCAAAAACCTGACTCAGCTACTCAGAATGTAGGAGACCAGATTAAAATTAAACACAAGGTCGTTAGGTCTCGAGCATTCATGTAGCTTTCCGGCTGGCATAAGACTATAAGATAAGAAATTGCGTGCAGCTTTTGAACATCATTTTATAGGCTTGAGAGATTCTGTGCACCCATTTGAAGGCTTCCAGACAACTGTTCGGCGACAGTAAACTTGTAAAGCTACTCACTAGGATAGCGGACAACGACTACACAATATAGATTGTACACACTTACCAATTTGGGTAGCGTATCGGTAATCAACCACGATACTCGGACTTTCGCGTCTGATGAGGAACTCACGATTGAACAAGAAAATAGGATTCGTATCAGTGCCAGCAGAATAGTTGCATACTCTGGAAGAATCTTTTAAAGTTTCTCCGCCATTAATTAGCAACACTTGATGAACTACTGGAATACCATATTCTTTTTCGATGACTTCTTTCAACTCCAGCACACTGAAACAAAAAAAAAAAAAAATGATCGTGAGATGATTTTTTTTTTTTATTTTATTTATTACAGAACTTGATGTTATAGAGGCTGTAAGGCTGTACTCAATACATAAGTATAATTTTTGCACTTAGTTAGGTTAGTGATACATAAAATAAAAGGTCCTATCACTACCCATACACGAAGGCTCTTCGAACACTGTTGAAGCTGACAATAAATTCGGCAGTAAAAATATTTTTCAATAATTCTTGTTCACTTGCTAACAATTTTCAAGGAGCTCAAAGAAACGCGACAGCATTAAAAATAAAGAACCAAGTATCAATTTTGCGACGATCCACGACACTCAAAAGAGAATACAATGGAAAACTATGACGTAATATATAAAAAAAATGAAGAACGACATTGTATCCTGTATTGAAAAATGTACGCATAAGAATCGTCTATTATACATTTCTTTCTTTTTTAGTACCAAATGATCGGTCGGAAAAACGAAACTTGACAGCATTATAACGCTGGAAAATAATTTGAAAAGAGAGGTAACGAACATGAACTACAATCGGAAGATTGTGGTCGGCTTTCATGAAGGAAAGTTCCAAACATTGAGAAAAACAAGAATGTAATGAATTCTTTGTCAACGATACTCAAAATTCTGAAAATTTTCATGGTAATTCAAAGCATTCAAAATTCCAATGACTAACAGTATCAGAGAATAGTAAAAAAAATGAACAGATTTCGAGAGATTCGAAGGATAGGAAGACCATTACGACACTTTGGGGAAACTTCTCATCCTCATTTGGGAGAATATTGAGAAATTTTCGTCGCGGGAAATTGTGCCATAAAATCTGACTGAGCTTAGTTCACTTCTTGAAGCCTAATTTCGAAATGTTTTCAATTTCATTATTATCTATCACACGCAACTACCTCAGTGCATAAATTATCTGAAAAACTCTCAAAAAGCCGAGAAGTATATTAAATAGGCTAGAGATTATTTTCTGACATTTTTCAAATAATGAATAAGAACATTGATACCCTGATGAAAAATCCTAAGCGTCTATTGAAGAAAAAGAAGAAAAAAAAAAAAGAATAATAAAGTGAATTTTTCCGTCAATGAGAGTCATTCTGGAAATTTTAGTTCAACATCAACGAGATAATCTCAGGCATTTTAGCTCAAATAACGAGAATTTTGTCGATTGATAAGTAGTGAGAACTCATTTTGAAGAATTTTTCAATGAACAATCCCGTTATTGACCAATTTTAAATGCGCCAATATCACTTATATCGGATTCGAAAATTTCATATTACAATTATTTCATCAAGTAACTAGAATTTTTTCACGGTTCATGAATCAGAAAAACTTGAAAATCAGTCTATTCAAAATTCATCGGAATACAAAACCACGAAAATTTACTTGAAATTTCTTGAGGAACCACCAAAGAGTTGAGAGGAAGGAAGAAGGAATACAAGCAAACGAAACCAGGGTAAATAATTTTTCAGAATTTCCACTATTGATAAAACGGTTCTTACAACAATATTCAAAAATTCGTCGTCAAGTCCCATATCCCCCCCCCCCTTCAAAAAATGTATGTACGATACTAACAATAGTAAATGAAAATGAAACTCATTATTTTAACTAACCTGGCCACTGAAATTTTTTCATACTGTTTATAACAGTGGCGTGGCTCCCAACCTTTTGGAGATGTCGGATCCCTCCAATACTTCGGCCTCTTTTTGCGGACCCCCTACGATAAAAAGATGGAAAATTGCCCGAAAATATCATGAAATGTTGTTCAAAACGCCTTCCGGATCAACTTTTTTCTAAAGAAGAATTATTTTCAGACCTTCTGCGGACCTTCGAGCTCGGCTTCGCGGACTTCAAAGGGTCCGCGGACCCCAAGTTGGAAACCACTGGTTTATAAAACCTGATTTATTCTGTTCATAGAGAAAGAATTCGAAGTCAATTCCAATTTCATTTTCCCTCCAACTCGACAATAGTCCAATACATTCTCAAATTGATTGCATTTTATCTAATTTACATCCTTTTCAATAGAACAAACCTAAAATTGTTGGACGTCATTCAGTCTGAAATTGCAAGGAAATGATTCACCCGAGTTTCTGTAAAAAATCCGTTTATTTTTCCATTCATTTAATCTTCTGAACCAGGACTGACTCTTGACGTACTACGCACCAGCTGCTCATTCAGCTTATGCGCCAAGGCAGTTCCGGATTTAGGCACAAGCACTTCAAGCACGTGCTTGAGGCCCAAAATTCCGCCCCTCCTCCCCTCAAAAAAAGAAAATCTTTCCAACACTTTTCCAAGAAATTATGGGAGCCCAAATCGTCGCCGTGCTTGGGGTTCGAAAATCCTAAATCCGGACTCAACAACCTAAAAACAAAATTTTGCCATCCTTCCAAATACTCTCAGACCAAGTCATTCACCCTTTCTATCGCTTCGAGTCTATCCGAGCATTCATTTCAAATTTAGGCCCTTGCTTTCTACTTTTCCATCCACTTCTCTCCAGTTAACGTCAATCCCTGACATTCGACTTGGATTTTACAGCAATTCCCAAACAAGACAATTTTATACGAGAACAACACATCAACAAATACCGTTTTTCGGGATTCCCCTTTCCCCGTCTCTGCTATAAGGCAAGACCAAAGCAGGACCAAAACTGGATATACAGTCTTCATTCACGGCGACCTTGATGATGTCACGTGAGCAGGGTGCCCAACAACTTTCAAAATTACCTAACAATTCAGGCCATTCTGATAAACCAATCAATGAGTTTCTCCTAACAATTGAACAAAAATAGAGCCAAATAAATGAAGATCATTTTTCATGTACTCAACGTTTATCTCTGCGGACGCACGTTAGAACAATTTTATTTTTTTGTTTTGTACGCTTCTTGGTCTAGTACAAGTCCACTGTAGAATCTCCGCTCTTTCGTCCCGCTTCTTTGTTTGGTATAAATCTACTTTAGTACATTCCAGACTGATAAGATTACGGGGCCTCACTCGCTCCGCTCGTTCGTCCTGCTTCTTAGTTACGTATAAGTCTACTTTAGAATATTTCAGGCTAATGGCTTAGGACTCATTTGCTCCGTTCTTTCATTTCACTGGACCTGATATACTGTATACTAGGTTTATAGTAGCAAAGCTGTAGCCTAGTATAAAGGACGCTTCAGGACCAAGTATGAAGCTTATGTGTTAATTTACTGCATAGATCAAAGGGAGATCTAGTTAGTTTGTCCCTCTTCTCCCTCTAATATAAGTCTAACTAGTAAAATCCCAGGGAAATAGCCTTATGAGATATTATGTAAGTGCCTTATGAGTCATATGGTGTTGGAAGCGTTGCATATCTGGTCCATTGAAGGAACGGAGCCAACGTACAGTATATTGGACGAACTAGGCTAGGAACCCAGCTTTATACTAAGGGCCTTGAATAGTTGATAGGAGGGAGACTTGGGAAGTAGCTTCATAACTATCTTACAAACCGAAGAAAGATCGGTCGCTCCCCTGCTAGAGCCACTTCAGGTTTAGTATAATGAAGCTTAGCCTCGTAGAATAGTTAATAGGAGGGGAACTTGGAAGCTAGTTTTACACTAGCAAAAACTGTCTTACGAGTCAAAGAAAGATATTATGGAACCTCGTATAGGATACAGTATACAGGATTCCTAGACCGAGTATGAAGCTTGGGTGTTAGTTTATCTGGTCTATTGAAGGAACGGATCCAACATACAGTATATTGGACGAACTAGGCTAGGAATCCTAGCTTTATACTATTAGTTGATAGGAGGGAGACTTGGAAGCTAGTTTTATACTAGCAAGAACTGTCTTACGAGTCAAAGAAAGATCGGTCAACTTCCTTCTAGAGCCACTCCCGGTTCAGTATAATGAAGCTTAGCATAGTATACTGTATATTATGGAACATCGTATACTGTATATTAGCCGTAATATAATGAAGGCCTGCATCCTATACCGTTATTCAGCCTCAACAGTATAATCCTAATATACTGTATATTAGTATACAGCAGAGGCAAGATGGACTTACGGACGTACGGACGCAAATTTCAGCATTAGGGTACGAGGTCAGGGGGGAAGTCTAGAGCAGAAATTCTTCTGTCAAGGTCATGGTTGTACGGACGTACGGACGCAAATTTCGGAATTAGGGGATGGGGTCAGGCCAGAGCAAAGACATGAAAAATGTCAAATTAATAAAAACCATGTCATTTATCTCACGCCAGGTTCATGCTATTTTCATGTCGTCCATGTTTTTCATGCTGATAGACACAAGTCAGTTTTTTTTTTCAATAATTTAGTTCCGAATATATTTAGAGTCAATTTCCTTCAAATTATCTCATTTTCATACTTTTTTTTTTTCTTTTTTTCGCTTGTGTCGCATTTGCAGAACGCCGCCCCTACCTCCATAGTGGAGTGGGTACGGGTTGCGTATGCATTTAATTTTGTTTCCTCCAACCTGGAATCGACCCTTTCGGGTATAACTTCAGTGTTGGAAGAATCTCCTACGCGAACCCCCTCTTCTACTTGGCAACCGCCAAGTTGCTTTGGCAATCGCCAAGCTGCAGTGCCCCCCTGGCACGCAAAATACACTAGTGACACTCACATAACAACCCCAGACACTATCACATCATCAAGCTGAATGGTGTCCTTCTTCGTCGTCTTCCTGCAGATCCGGATGTTGATGGTACACAGGTGTCGAGTAGGCCACAGCGTGGTTCTGCATTTGCCTATTCCATTCCTGGTCCATCTTCTTCTTCATAACGGTGGCCGCAAATGCAGACACCTGGTTCCATGCTTCTTCGGAGCCTAGCATGGTGGGTACCAGGCTACTCGGAACAAGCGCTTCTTCTACCCCGATCTCTTGAAGAGACCGACTAAGCTTGTCCCGCTCACGCTTCCACGCCTCGCACTCAAATAAGGTGTGCTGTGGTCCATCATCCCGCCCTTGATCGCAATGCGAACACGAAGCCTGCTCAACTTTCCTTAGCTTCTCATGAAGGTACTTGTTGAAGCAGCCATGGCCGCTTAACACCTGCGTCAGGTGAAAGTTCAGCTGGCCATGGTCCCGGTTCATCCACTCATCAAGGTCGCATATTAGCACACGGGTCGTCCATTTGCCCAGCTCACTCTGGGCAATTCTCGCTTTCCATTTTACAAGCAAGGAGCGCTTGGCCTCCTGCTTGACCCGTAAAGCTTCTTGCTTGGTCGTTGTTGTCTTCTTTGCTTTGAACACCACCGCTCTCTCCTCAGCAAGGAGCTCAAGTGGCGGTGAACGTGCTAATACGCAAAGAGCCTCCGTCGAGACAGTGCGGTAGGCACTAACACACCTCAGCGCAGCTCTTCGTTGGATTTTAACCATTTCTCTACGTCGGTATGGTATCTTCATGCAATCGGCCCATACTGGGGCACCATATAGGAGGACCGACATGGCGGTGCTCATCATAATCCTTCTTCTTGCCTCCGTCGGCCCTCCCAGGTTCCTCATCAGGCGGAAGAGGTATCCAACTACCCTACCCGCCTTTTCCGCTGTCATCAGGAAATGGTGCCTGAAGCTCAGCTTTGAGTCAAACCAGATGCCCAGATATTTCATCGTCTTCTTGGTCGCGATTTCCGCACCTTGCAGGCGAAAGGTGGGTGACTTGAACTTTCGACGGGTTGTGAATAATATGGCCTCCGTCTTATCCACAGCAAGTTCAAGTCTGGCCGACTCAATCCAACGCGTCACTACCTCTAAGGCCCGGTTTACCCTGCTCTCCACCGCTACAATTGTTTCGGCAGTGCATACCAACAGTGTGTCATCCGCATAGCAGATAAGTTTAACACCCGGCGGCAGCCTCACCTTGAAAATCCCGTTAAATGCGACGCACCACAACAGCGGCCCGAGGACCGACCCCTGCGGCACCCCACAAGTAACAGGGCGTTTTATTGTACCAGCAGACGTCTCTGCTTGGATTTCTCGACAGCTAAGATAGCTGCTGATCATCCTGAGCAGGTATGCGGGCACTTCTGCGTCCTTAAGGGCTTCCAAGATCCTCTCCCAAGGAATCGAATTGAACGCATTTCTTATGTCGAGGCTGACGGCTGCGCAAAACTGACGCGTAGCAATTGCTGACTCGGCTATCCTCTTCAGCCTGATCCCAGCATCTGACGTACAGCGTCCAGTTTGAAAACCGTACTGGCTACTTGAGATTATATCTTTCTCCTTCAGATAGCTCTCGAGACGATTGGCTATCACTCTCTCCAAGAGTTTGCCCACATTATCGAGCAGGCAAAGTGGACGATAAGAGGATGGCAGGCCAGGTGGTTTGTCCTTCTTATCAATCAGCGCTAGCCTAGCTTTTTTCCATCGCACAGGGAACAGTCCCCCAACAACTGCCGCATTGAATGTATCAACAAGCAGTGCCGGGTCAACTGAGTGTATGGCGCTCCAGACTGGATTTGGGATCTCATCCGGGCCCGGAGCCTTCCAATACTTACCCCGCAGTCTATTGACTGCTGCATCAACCTCCTCGGTACATAGGAGGGATATGCCATCCTCTTCTACTATCGGTAGCGTTACCATTGGTGGTGGCTGCTGTGGAAACAAACCATCAATGATTTGCCCCACAACATCCGGCTCCATTCGGCTCATGGCTGAGAGGCCCTTCAACTTCTTCAGCACTAACTTGTAAGGCTTGCCAAACGGATCTTCCTCCGCCATCTCGCAAAGCTCTTTCCAAGCAGCACTCTTGCTGTCTTTTATAGCCCTCTTCAACCTCTTACGAGCCAGCTGGTATTCAGGTGCAACCGCCCGCGCCTCTTCGCCGCGCCTCTTCGCGGCCTCTACTACGCTGGTATATCCGGCGCTGGCGGTTACACTCCTTTCTTAGCTCGGCAATCTTGTTGGTCCACCAGTAAGCGGCTCTCCTTTTCTTTGGTGGACCTTGCCTGGGCATGGCTACGTCGCATGCTTTGGTGACAGTCTTGATCATCCTCTCGGCTGCCACCTCCGCGTTCCCTTCTTGCTCTCGTCATTGATTCCATGTAAGGGCAAGGTAGGTAGCTTTTAGGCGGTCGCTATTCAGCTTCTTGACTGCCCATTTTCTTACCAGCTTTTGTGGAGCAGCGACCTCAACTTCCTGGTGGATGGAAAAGTTGATATACCGATGGTCGCTCCCAGAAAGTACCTTATCCAGTACCGCCCAGCCCTCTATTCTTCGGGCTAGGCTCTCTGAGGCAAAGGTGACATCAATGATGGACCCGTATCCTTGATGCACTTGGGTAGGAGTGTTGCCCACGTTGACAGTTTCCAGTCGATTGTAGGCAATCCACTCCCCCAAGGCATACCCACGGATGTCAGTCCGGCCGGAACGCCATTCCTCTGACCAGGCATTGAAATCACCTGCCACAATGAATTTGTCACTTTGCCGTCTGGAAAGACTTTCTTCCAGCTTGCTTAAGAAGTCCTCAAACTCCGGAAAGGGGCGATTTGGAGAGAAGTAGCAACTGTAGACAACCATGTCGGCCATCTTCACAGCAACGTACCCCTCCCCTCTTTCAACCTCTCCCGGAGCAATTGGGCATTCTGGGCAAACACCAATGGCCGCTAAGCCAGTACGGTCTGTGTACCATCCTTGAACTCCTGCCACATTGTAGTACTCGCTAGCAATTACAATGTGGGTTCCTTTCTCAGCCACAAACTGCCAGAGAAGATTCTGCGCAAGTTTGCAGTTCTGAAGGTTCACCTGCAGGAACTTGAGCGTCCCTGCCATTAAGATGCTGTTGGTCCTCTTTGGCTGCCTCGACGCCCTCGGATGGTGGGGTCTGCAGCACCTATGCAGCCTTTGCTACCAACCACGTGTCTTGCGTCGCGGCCATCTTCTCGGCTACATAGTGGGCACTTTGGGTCCCTGTGGCAGTCCTTTAGCAGATGCCCTTCTTCTCCGCATTTGTAGCATACGTTGCCAACAGCTACCCCCTGGCAAGCTGCGGCAATGTGGCCTCTTCGGAGGCATTTGAAGCAGCGTGGAGGCGCTGCCTCTTTCTTCTCAAGGGAACGGACCCTACAGGTGCTCCATCCAATCTGGATGTTACCCGTCTGCACCAGTTGTAGGGCAGTTGGGATTGGCACCTGGAGCTGTGCCATCTGGCACCCCCGGCCCATCTTCTGGAGGTTGAGGACTTTCACCTCCTCATTTTCATACTATTAATCATAATTATCGTTTAATGAGTATTCTACATTTCTTTCCTATGGATACCGAAACACATCAATCTCAAGGAATGTAACCTTGGCGCGAGGCAGTCTTTAATTTCACCATCCATAAGTGATCCACCCCGTCGTATGATATCAAATCTCATCACTTCTCCTTCATCTTCTTCTCCTCGCATGTTTTCTGGTCCTCCTTATCTTTCAATAAGCTCTGACATAAAGGAAAACTCGAATTCCTTGGTCTACTTCGAGACATTCATTTTTTCCCAGAAAGACGACATACAGGAAATTTCCTGATTAAAATTCAGAAATAAAATTTCGTTATGATGAACACTCTATAATGTACTGAGATATCGCTAGGTGATCTGCAATCCTTTCCAACTTTCAACTTGAAAATATTGCGTCGTATTGCGTTACAAATTGGATCAACAAGTTTCTCTAACGAGATGAAACTACGTCAGGACGTCTTTTTCTACGAAGAAAAATGAAGCTATTTCTTGTAAACAAGATAAGAAAAGGCGTTCAGTCAATAAGATTATCAATAGTAGACGAGGTCGATTGGAGTCGAAGGTAGAAAGACGTCTGCGTTATTTTCTTCGAATCGTAGCACACGTTTTATTGATCGATTACTGATACACACGTGGAGCAGCTTTGAGTAGGCAATGAAAAGAAAACACATCCATCGGAAAATCTGTTCAAGCTTACTACCGCAAATGTAAATCGTAATTAAATTTTGATGCGATGTACGAATGAAATACGTCAAGTACGATCTTTTTCAAACAGCGGTCTCTCTCTAGTGTTGACAAAGAATCCTCGAAATCATGTGACAATATACCCAATTCATGGGAGGATTATTATTCTAATAAAGGACTAATGATCCGTTGAACACTGTCGGAGAATACTGTCGTATCGCGCAGGACGGGGGGTTTTTCAGAAGAAAAAAGAGGAAAGGTTGATATTTTTCGCACAATTCCAAGAAACTACACACTTTACAGACAATTTGTCAACGATGGAGACATATAATACCTGTAGGTGCTGGTCGACAAAATCTATTTTTGAAACAAAAGAAAAAGAGCGAATGGATATTAAAGCGTGACAAATCATTCAAAAGTCGAGGACCACACAAGAATTCGAAATGATTATTCGCGACTCATTTCGAACACACATCCCCTGTTCACGCACAAAAGAAGAATATCCTTTAAGAAATCTGTTCACTTTGTCGTAACTGCTAATGGGTTAGCACTACGTTATACATAATGTACTCATTAACCAAATACACCGCTGCTCTATATAATTAACGTAAACCTATCGTCCGTGTATTCGTGTTAACTAAGAGAAATTTCAAAACAACAGCTCGACCCTCAAAGAAAGAACTTAACCTTCCGACGCGAAACGATCGTCGATATTTACACATTTCTACTTCCTTCTTTGTTACAAATTCTGGGTTTCTATGCCTCTCTACTGCGCCATTGTGTAATTTTTCCATCGCCGAATTTCACCACACTAATCACTGCACAACTTTTGATGGAAGCAGGATGCGCTTACGGGTGTGGGAAAGTTAATTTAAAAACGCCTGCAATTACAAAGTCGAAATTATGGGAAATAATTTCTTGTTATGGGGTTGGAAGAAATTTTTAGCCATTTTCGATGCTGTCGATAAACTGTAGGGCCGCTGAACTTCTCCCATAACGACTTCCCTCTCCAATATATGTGGTTGAAAGAGGAGTCAAATAATTGAACTACCTAATTCTGTTGTTGAGGGGTGGAGGTTACGAATAAATGCATATTGCTTCGAAATTCTATAAAAGTGAATATTATTTGTTAAAACTTTGCCTATCAATGTCAGGAGTTGAATAAAGTTGTTGACTTTACTTCCATTATCTCAACATTTCCTTTCGAATTTTCAGAATAAAGAAATAAAAAAATAGACAAAGGCACAAATACCTTCACAAATTGAATCTGAAACTGAGGCCGGGAGAAGGGTAACAGGGTAGCGATAATAATGTGTGGTCTAATCCTACAACACTACTCATAAAGGTACTAAAACCAATTCTAGGAAATTGTCAATCTTTTTGATATTCAAAAGTATAATATTGCTTTCGTGACTCTATAGCATAAATGGGAACTCCGAGGGAAGACTTAATTTCAGGGGTAGGGTTAACAACAAACACATTATCGTTACTAGGGCAAGCCTAATTATCTTATACTACATATCAATTCTTAATTGGTCACCAAACTCTTGTAACTTTCATACCACAATTTACTTAACGCAATATATTGCCATTATATCAAACAAAATCTGGACCGACTCGATTAACACGTGCTCACATCCCATTTTCTTACAATGTGATCAGATTTTACGATATCTATTTGTTTTTCCTCGCGTCGAGGTCATGCACATAGATTACTAAGTTATAAGTTTTTCGAATCAATGGTCAAATCGTATACAAATAAAATCGCCAACTGGCACGATACGAGTCGACCGGAGGACGGAAAATAAAAACCAGAAATGTAGAGAGAGCGAGTGAGGGATAGAAACAGCGAAATTCATGACAGCATTACATCAGCTTTCTTCATTCAATATTATTCGATTAATTAACATTGATGAAAGGCGTTCCTCACCCTACAAAATTGTCGTGCAAATCTCATCTACGAAACGTTCATTTTTAAATTGTGTTCGACATGCGAACTTTTAGACACGTTAACGCGTGACGAAGTGTACTCGTACAGGTATGCGGGGAACGAAACAAATAGTAATAAAAATAATAATAATAATATCCCATGTTGATATAGGTAGAGTACAATTACGATGCAACGAAATCTTGTACGTAATAACAAATCAGAAAAGGTATGAACCACGTGCGACGACGAAATCATTTTCGTTCTCACTTTTTTCTCGAAAGCTAACTAACCTAATACGTATCAATAATATCGTGACCTTCCGCGATGCCTAATCAAACTACTCAGATGAGAAAAAAAAAATTACATCATTGTAGGGATTTTCGAAATAGTTGGACTTTTCATTTTTTCTGGTCAACAACTATTTAGAGGTATGTGGGTTGGGATTCGACATCGATGAGTACTAGAATCAATTTGTTTTGATCATGCAACACAAAATGCAAATAGATAAATTATCAAGGAGCTTTATATTGTTATCTATCGATGCGTGAATTAACGATAAGGTTTCATATCTAGCACACCAATCCCTCCCCTATATTTTTCTATGAACCTCATGATAATAATAAAAATAAATTGCGCAGTGAGGACAGCCAATACGAGTGTTCCCAGAATTTCTATACCCTGGACCCGATTAAAAGTGAATCGAAGAAAACGTGCGTTGTTGATTTTGACACGGCTCAATTACAGGTCTTCTCGCCCCATACTTTCACACCGTTACTTATACATATTCGATACAGCCTTATTCACATATCAAATAGCTTTATACGCTTTCTATTTCTAATAATGTCAAAAAATTTCAAAACAAGGTTTTCATTGTGAAAAAAAAGCAAAAAAATAAAAAAGGAAAGAACAGCGGACGGTAGAGTATTTCGACTACCTGGGTACCTGCTATGTGGTCGACTCTACTCACAAATGACAATAAGGCAGGAGAAGAACGTCTTCGTCCTAAGATTTTTTGCACTACAAACCGGTTCTAAGACCCTTTTGTCCGTTCACTCGTGCGTATTATAAAGGAGAACAATAAGGTGATTTCGTCCTTCGCGAATCTTTTTCTCTTTCCTTTCCCTCTTAAGAGAAAATGAGGAGAAATAAATATAAACATCAGCCATATTGTCGAAATTAAAACTAATGAGATAAAAAATACATTACTTACGTTCCATTGAGTAGGATCATGTTAAAGGCCATCCTTTTGCCGACATCAACGTAAAATACGTACAGCATTTTGATTTTTGTTTACTACGATATTCTACTCCAAAACTGATGTTCCTGTGGCTCGCAGCAAGTATAAATCGCCTCCTCTAGTTCATAATAGCGTCTTTATTCTAATCTTCATTCGTCATAATACGAGCGGAATCTATGAATACGATGAAAAAATAAGGTTATGTATCGGATTAAAACACTTTTACGTCAAGACAACTCGATACAAGAAAATCATAGAAGTGTAACATGTTTACCTAAGTTCTTATCTAACTAACAAGAATAGGTATACATATCGGAACACTCTCTCGCTTGATAATCTCGCTGTTACGAAGAAAATGAACAAAATATACCATTCGATTGAGATAATTGAGAACGAAAATTTTTTTTATCACAGGAATCATATTATTCGTAAGGTCTACAGAACGATTATGTTCAGAAAACTTACCAAATCAAAACAAAGAACTTTCCTCGCGAGTACACCACATATAGAAATCATACTGCGCAAATAATAACCAACGAGTCGAACGGAAATTTTAACGCGAAATGAAGGAAATTTGAAGAGTCAAAGGATCAACTACGAAAACTAAACGAAATTCGAAATTTAAATACAAAAAAGAGTAATAAAAACAGAATAATAATTGAATTATTCGGAAGAAAATATTACTGATCAGCTGATAGAAGAGTTTCGAAGCGTAAATGCACGAATGTAATGATACCGTCTCGAGTACTTGATTCAGACTTGATTGTGTTCATCGTTGTAGTGAAACCGAGTCCTGTACGTAAGGGGAGGACCGGAGGAGAGACCGACGAGGGTGACGTCAGAGTCAGATTACGTATTACCAACTACCAATCTATTTCCCTCGCGTAGCTTCGACACGAGGAGCAAACATTTGAACAGAAAGCGTCAAACGACAAAGAAACGATCAGGTGAAAAATATCTCCCCCAACGATTCTAAGGATCCTGTTCTCTCCAATGTATTGATGTCCTCCCTTTCAAATACATTCACTTCAATTCCCAGCACGAGTAGTTCCAGATAGATGGTAACAGTGTTTACGTTCAGCCTGCAGCTGTTCGTTTTATTCGTTCTTTCGACGATTCGTTCTCTTTGAAAGTACGATTATGCGTATGCATTCGGTGGTGGTTCGTTCGAAGTTCGGATAGAGAATTACGGGATACGTATCTTCAAATACAATCAATCATATACGAAAGTACAAAAGTATCTCAGAACAATATTGGTGACACCTCTAGGAGTAGAATACGATTAATTTTGCGTCATAAATTAGGCTCCATAATGGATAGAATACGAAAAATAATAGTCCTTGAAATTCATAGGAAACATTGGTACGAAACGGAACAAATAACACGAATCAGCAATCGAATAGCTTCATTCTCGAATTATTCATCAAAACTCTAGACTATAACTCCAGAAACTATCGATCATCAGAATAAGCTTCTGAATAAGTAGAGTGTTCCGAAAAAATTAATTTTTAGTCTTAATTTTGTCGATACAATATTATTATGTTTGTAACGCAGAATAACACGTATCTGCGGAAATAAAATATCCGTTCCTATCCATCACATAACTTAATTGTCGCCTCGCTTTTCAATTACTCAGGACTTCGTCTTTAACAAAAGAATTTTTGACAAAGGACAACTCATTCAGTAAATAACAGCAGAGGAGGATTTTAGATATCATTTCATCATTAGGTATATTATCAAAGGAACTGATGGAAATTGAAAAACTGGAATTTACTTTGACGCGAAAAAAATTCTAAATTAAATACCCATAGCAAAGGATGATTTCAGTTCATTTTACCGTTACAAAAACCTGAAAGTATAAAATGACAAAACTTAAAGTTTAAAAGACAAGAGAATAACAAAGAAACTATAATGATGATACAAAAATTACTAGACACGATGAATAAAAATGGGTGATGAAAAATGATGATAGTCAAGAAAATTAATAATAATCTTATTGAGTACACGTTCTACTTATTTTGCAACCCTAATCCTAGGACTCCGGACACAAAATTTTTGCGTAACTAAACGCACCAGGATGCTCATCGAAATTGACGTTTTTATCTATTCTTTATACCGCTCATGCATTGCACAGATTACTTCCATTTATATTTGACTACTTATTCTCCGGAGTACAGGGTATACCTACTGAGTAAAATATTCACGACAGTCTATTTTGTGGGAAATTTTCTAAAATAATGATCTCGGAACTGGGAAATTTCAATCTTTAAAGTACCAATATGAGAAAGTAACACTTGGAAAAATGTCGACTTTTCATTGACGTCTGACAATGATCATATCGTAGAATATTATTTTAAATTTATGAATAGGCGCACCACGATCATAAAGTTATTACCTATTGCTGCAATTCTTTTATCAAAATATTTCTTCACCGGTATTCACACATTTTTAAAGATAACGTTCATTAATGATAAGTTTATTATCTTTGAATCTGAAACAAAGTCGAAAATTTCTTTTGATGACGATCAAAGTATTATTTATTGACCTTTCATATGTATACTTTTATATTTTGAATTATTTCATCATTTTCTTTCTCGCCCTAAGGCAGCCTGAAAACACTTTCGTTTGAGTTTGACTAATCGGCTTCAAGATTATTGGTGAACAGGTTTCTGTGCTGTGAATCAGTCAGATCACACGAAAATTGAATTCTACTTGTTCCTGATTCGCCGATAGGCGAAATAATAACCCGTTGGGCAAAATGCCGTCACAGTTCGGAACAGAGGAGAATTGTGACGCTTGTAACGGAAGTTTGTGACGGCAATCACCCATCTCGAAAAGCACAGTGATCCCTCTTTGTGACCCAACTGTGACGCAAATGTGTTGCGTCACGTGACGGCATTTTGCAAACCGGGAAGCTTCAAAGTTAAACCCTAAAAACTGTTTCTGAACTTATTTTTAGGGACTCTTGCCTTGCCGAGCCGAAAAGCCCTCATGCATCCACTAAAAAAATAATTAAATGAATAAAAATGAAGTTTTTCTCGATCGGCACGTAGTTACTCCATGACTTGAAATACTTATTTTGTATCGCCCAGGATTTTATTTTCGCTCGGTATTTTTCAAATTTCTGTACAGTCCTAGCGAGTTTTATTTTCACAACGCATTTTTCAAATTTTCGTTCAGTATCTTTGAAAAGTCTCTTGACTTCTCGATACCTACCTCAATAATGGTGATGTATACCAACCGCAAGTATTCTACGATCGTAAGGACTAAATCATTATATTTTTTGATCGAGTCTATTTGCAAGGGTACTTCTGCATTTTGGCTCTCGCCAGGCAAAATACAATCAAATCTTTCACGCTCCGAATCAGAGTGGAACAAGAAGACGCGGATCTTTTGAACTCCAGATCTTGACATAGAAAAATCTAAATCTCTTCAGCTCTTAATCTAGGGAGACACAAACCGCAAATGCAGGCTGTTTTGCTACGAAGGGGCCGTAAGTCTGTAACGCCTCTCTCTCCACCAAGAACCGAGCTCGTATCTAGAGGCTCTCTGTCTCTTTTCTTTGGCTCAAATTGCCAGTCATTGTATACTCATACAAATGAACAACGAAATAAAAGTTTCAGTTATATATCTTTATTTCGACTCCCATTCCTGTTTGCACATCATAGGGTAGAGAATGCTTGCTCTTCGCATGTAAGCAATAGCCTTGTTTTATCAGGCCGGACTATATCGTATGCTTTTCTCTCTCTTCCAACACGTGTTCAGTTTCACAGAGAATAACAGACAAAGATAAACGATTAAAATCAATGAGACTGTAAAAAGGAACGTAAGTTTGTCTTTTTCCTCTCTGTTTCAATTTCATCCCACGCTAGGCCTAATACACAACTCACATGACTAAGGAAACTACAAAAATGCGAATACCGGATATGATAAGAAACGTGTTAGAAGCGAATGAATTGATAATATGGTACGGAATTATTTTGACTGTAGGCTAATCTGCGCGCATATTTCCGATAGGTGGTATGTTGGTTTACATCCTCTCCTTGGTAACTATAACTTCTTCTCGGCTCAAAGAGTAGAATCTCTCGATATCGTGATTGTAATATTTTTTTGAATCGCAGTCTTCGATGTACGATTTAGGCTAATATAAGTTTTTAAAACTTTACAAACAATCTTAATCTGTTTGCAATTTTTCTTACCGTACTTCGTATCACAACGTCGTTTGAATGATTTTGTTGCAAAATGCGAGGTTCCGGAATAATTCGCGATCATGTGAGTAAGTAAGTATTCGATACATCGTGAAGTAACTATTTTTTCAGATCTCGATAGTAATTTGTGGTAGTAATATATATATTTTTCATTGTGTGGCTCTCTTTGAAGTATTCTTGGAAGCCCGTTATCTTTTGTTGAGCTTCCGACAGAATCACTATCCTTTATACGGTACCTAAAAATCATCAACGTGGAGACGAAAATTCGCGAGCAGTCACCTATTCGGGACGCATTACCAACGAGATAATGTTGCGATCGCCATACAGTAAGTTTATTTTATTTTGATAGATATCACAGCACCTACCCCGTAAGTTACCGCGAATAATAACTGATGGTAGCCTTACTTCATTTTCTCCGGTACCTAGGTGACTTTGTCTCATAAAATTCTACTTACTTCAATTTTTTTTCCATAGGCTACTTGTTACACGAAGCAAAATTTGAAGAGAAAAATGTAAGTCGTTCTGATTGCTCAACACTTTGAGTTCAAAGTATTGAAATGTTTTTTTTTTCCCCCAATTTCTAGTATGGGTAAAAAATACGGACTCTGTAGCTGGTCTCGTTTTCGCGTAGCTCGAGGTTTTGGCAGCGTGTGACAGATACAAATGATTTCAAAATTGAGAACTTTTCTCTGGGTAAAGTTCGTTAAACTTGAGTGGTGCAGTAAATTAGTTCATTTATTTTCTTGTAGATTTGTGCACGTCTGAAGTCATCACCTATACGAGACACCAGATCTTGGACGGGCCACCTACATTATTATTATCTTGATTACTTCAAGAAAAATCTTAACATTCGAGCAAAACACTGCGTATAACGATTTAGAACTTTTTAAAAATTACTTGAATACAAATTGATAATTCTTGAAGTATTTTTTATACCTAATTCAATGCCGTTTGCCGTTTTTCAGTAGCACGTCTAGATTTCTTGTACTGGCAATAAATTGCCGTGCGTCGTGGCCAAACGTAACACAGGTTCCCGCGCTTCGATCAACGATAGCAGTATCGAATCATAGCACGACAACCAGCGTAACGTTTCGCGACGATGAACGGCGATTTATTGCAAGTAAAGATGAGAATTACAAGGAATCTAGACGTGCTATGGAAAAACGGCAAACGGTATTGAATTAGGTATGAAAAATAGGAACTTACTTTAAAAACACTAGGTATACTCGACAATTTAAAATTGATTGAAAAATGCTGAAATGAAAATACCTATGTGATTTTAGATGTATTTTTAACGAGGAATTGAATGCCGCTCTTAGTTTTTCGGCTTGCTGGAGCCGTTTCTGAGTAATGAATGTGTTTCGTTGCCGCGCGTCATCGCGGAACCCATCAACGATAGTACCTAGTATCACGATGCAGCTACGATGCAGCTATCGTTGATTCGTTCCGCAACGACGCGCGGAAACGAAACACGTTCATTACTCAGAAACGGCTCCAGCAAGCCGGAAAACTAAGAGCGGCATTCAATTCCTCGTTAAAAATACTTACTTCTAGAATCACAAATTCTCATTCCAGTAGTTTTTTATGTGTTAGGCCTACGCAGTGTAAATTAATACTGTAAAAGGGGTTTTATCTTGTCTTTTTTTTTATTTGTTCATAGGCCTATTCACCAAATCATATCACGATCTTTGGAAATCTGTTTAATAGGAGAGTATAGGACTGAAATGTGATCGACCGCCTTCTTCAACAATCTGGTGTCCGATTTCCATGGGGTTTCTCATTATAAGAATTAAGACTAAAATTTTTAAATGTTTGGGAAGCACGAAATGGAAAAATTTTGCTGTTAGGTAATAGGAAAAATTTCAAAAGATATTTCGAATATTTATGCAACATTAAAAAAGAAAAGGAAGGAGGGCCAAACACTTGACTATTATAATTTAAACTATTATCAGAAAATACCTTCATTGCTTGGTTAGACTGAATTAGATTTACTTACGTATACATTGTTGATGAAACCGTAATGTTTTCAGTTTCTTTGTTTAGTGATGGAGCCTTATAGGTGTAACCAATTTGTTTGAGGAAACCGAAGTTTTTCAGACATTATTATACGTAGGCTACCTATTAGTGGAGAAAACTAAAATGGTATCTGCAGAAATCTGGATGTATAATAAGAAATTGCTGAAATACGTTCAGGTAAAATTTGATCGAAACTATAAATATACCGTGTGCTGCGTCATAATTTACTGACTTATATCCCTTTATAGGTGGACATGACTCCCCTTTACAAAAATCTTCTTGGCAAAAGATAATATCGAGGTGAAGGCCATAGATAGCCTTCAGAATATCTGCGATTTCGTGCCTTTCAACGGGATTCCGAATAAGTACTTCGAGAGGTACCTAGCAAAGAGATGTGTTTAGATTAGGTCGACCTAGTGAGACCCGATGCATAAAATATAGGATCAAGTAACGAAAAGATACTACCTGAAGTTTCATCGAAAGGTACGTTTTCCCAGATCCTTACAGTCAACAGATTTTGTAATGTAAGTAAGTACTGGAAGTTGTTATTGGGACCGTGTTTCCAAAATCGACATTTGTTGCGCTCAATTCGTTCAAAGAATTCAACATTTTCCTTCTTATAATAGATAATTATAGTAATATTTATAAGAAAACATAATTCTGAAGGACTACCTCACTCAGACGCGACCATTCATATCTGTGTCTTCAAACATATTTCATTTTGAGGATTCTTTCTAAGCTCGAGTTCATAATTTTCTGTTTTCAAAGTATCAGTTATCAATTTTTAATGTGAATTTTTTGGGTTCAGCCTACTAAGTCTCCTAATTTTCTTATTCTCGTTATTTTCCTCTTCCTGATGTTCAGTTTCAATCTGAGCGTGAAATGGTGTCTTTTTTTTTTCTCATACTCATTATGCAGGAGTCGACATGCAACTTCTGCACCTAGATTTTCAAGTAGAAAGATTTCCGCCGCCCCAAAACTGTTATTTTTGTGAATATTTCTACAATGAGTTCTTTATCTATTCGGAGGGTTGTAGCTAATTTATTGACTTCGATTAATGTCTGCAGTTGAGTGACTAGTCCCGCTTGGAGTTGATAAAAAGTGAGATTCATGTAAAGCTAGTAAAACTTACGGTCGTCGCTGCATCTGAACTCAATCGTAGATCCTGGATAGTGAAAGGTTACTTTGTGTAGGATTCCTCGTTGTTGACTATTCGTAAATAAAGCTCAGACACAACCCCCTAGAGAGGATGAACGCGCTGTGGGGAAATTTTCAAGAGCCTCCTCTCCTCCGAATAATTTTTTTTTCTTTTGTCAAACGGGGAAAAAATTCAGCCCCTCTAAGAATATCGGGCCCTCCATAAAGCCCGGGCTCGGAGAATTTTATCCCCACACCCTCCCCCCCCCCATCGGGGCTGCCCAGACCTGAGTGCTTCTAAGCAGAAGACGCTAGAAGTATTCTCGCTCAATGTAAACAAATGTCGAATCCAAAAAATCAAGTCGTGGTGAAAATACCTTCTTAATGAACTCATCACTTGATTTTTTGAATTTGACGTCATTCTGTTTACATTGAGCGAGAATACCTCTAGCGTCTTAGTAAATCGCCAGTTGGAGCAACGTGAATGCTACAACTGGCGATTTAGACAGAATAATTTACTCTCCAAGTATCCGAACGGTAAGCTGAATATCGGACTAGTGATGAGAAGAATTGCAGAAACTCAGTAAGAAAAGACCACACAATAGAGTCGAGAAGCAGTCCCTCCTTGTCGTGCCCTGGTCTTACCCCAGCCTTCTACATCTTACACATAAACCCAGTTTTCTAGAGAGAAGAATGTATGGGGTTCCTTGTCGTTGACTACTCGTCTAGATAAATAAGCGGAGGTCATTTTATTTTTGATAGCACGTTCCCGGTCGAAGCAACGTGTAAGCTAAATCATCTTCGAGCGTAATCATCATTTTGTCAAATTGTTTCTTAAAATGAGGCCACGTCCCTCTTTGAACTTATCCTCAATTTTCTTAGCGCTGGGATATCTTTCTTCATAAATCAGAATTTCCCAATGTTCAAACTGCTGACGTGTATGAATACGCACGGTTGCAAACTAGGAGTCAATTGGTCATAACCTGGAAATATATTGTCCATAGCAATACATAAAGACTTCTCCCGTCCTCATTACATTCGGGCTTTTTGATGAAACATTCGGTAATAAGGAGCTAAAAATATCGTTTGCCAAATCTCTGTGAAAATTCAATTGTAAATCCGTTATTCAGCGTATTTTATGTCCAGGATGCAGTCGAGACAGCTGAGCAACAATGTCATCGACCACTTCATCCGGAAAATGATTCATCAATTGTTTCGCTGTGTACAGTGAATAACAATTGCCTTTCTTGGTCATACAGGCCTTTATGAAATTCTCGCATAACATGATGGCCGAGGACGGTTCTTCCACGCCCGCACGAATTGTCTCATTAAGTGCCAGAAACCTAGACAATCGCTCTTCATTGAATTCGCAAAGCGTAGGTTTCTTCTCCTTTTCGCGAGCCAACAACATTTCGAGACCTTCTTTCACAGCAGCTATCAGGAGCTCACTAAAGAAAGACATAAGAAAACTTTCATGAATAATGAGCAAAGGGTTCATGAGAGATGAAGATCAGAGGGTACGTCTTTTAAATCTAGCAAAAAAAAGAGATGTTATCCATACAAAGAAAACATAAGTAATATACAGGTCATCGAAAGGGTATTCTTGTTCCCTTTTCGATGGATATCAGGGTTCATGAGGTTTGAATTATAAAATTACTTCTCTTTAAGGTGTAGGCCTACACTCGATTTATCATTTGCTCTGCTCAAATTGAATGTTTCAGTTTTGTTTAGGATCGAAATATAAGAAAGAGGTTAGTAATTTGTTAAACTTTAAAGGTTTCCAAGGGTATTTGGACCTTACCTACGACCAACTTTCAACGGCTCTTCCTTTTTATCCTCCGCCTTATGCAACAACTATCTTTAGGATAACTCTTTCCTTTTCTATGGATATCAGGCTTCATAGGGTATAGGCCTACACTCGACTTATCATATTTTGCTTTGTTCAATTTGAATATTTCAGTTTTGTTTAGGATCGAAACATAAAAAAGAGGTTAGTGATTCGTCAATGAAAGGGTATTTGGACCCCACCAACGACTAACTTTCAACGGCTCTTACTTTTTATCCTCTGCCCTATGCAACAACTTAGAAACGGTTACTAACTCTCTTCAATACTTACGCTCCAACTACTACTTCGAACTCTTGTACTCTTCGCGAGCTGATGACCCAGAGAGTAGTCGAATAGCTCGAAAATAAAATAAGAAAAAAAAATGTATTTACTTCGAAGTAATAAATTTCGGTTCTTCAATATTTGATACGTCTAATGTTGGCCAGTTCCCCATGCACGCTCTACAAGAACAATCGATATCAAAGTTCTTGAGTAGAAGGTCGCGTCGATCTGAGCCAGAACACGTGGAGTACTCATGATAAGCCTTAAAAATCTGTCGAAAACATTAAATGTTAATTTTTCTCCTTTGACCGCTTTTAAAAAGCCAAAAAAAAAGAGAGGAGAGTTCAAAAGCAATGCTCTCAATGAACAATAAGATTGATTACCAACAGTAGGCAGATATACATGCCTACAAAACATACCTGCTCACCCTTTTGGATAGGTTTCAAGCTGTACGTGAGGAGACGTCTTCTATGTCCAAGCACAACGGCGTTAGCGTCACATGAATGATTCATCAACCCATTAACTGAGCTTATGCTGTACCCAAGTCGTTCCTGCACTCTACCAGGATAATTTTCGATGTCTGCCCCTATATATTCGGCAGACAAACCTATTCGATACTTGGGCAACATCGATAAGTGATGGAATAGAAGCATGATTGCAAATTGCTCAGTTTCAAGAAAATAACCTTCCTACAAAAAGAAAAAAAAATTACACTCAATTTTATGAGGGGCATTGCCCGATTAAATAGAATTTACCTTCAATGACAACATGTGTCCAAAGAAATTCAAAGTTCTCAACTGATTCATGATTTTTCCTACGATCGACGACACTTTTTTGTCACTCATGACCGATGAGAGAGATTTATTATAATCAAATTTCCAAAATAAATTCATTATCGACGTATACTCGTTCCAATACGGTACTCCAACGCAGTTTTGTTTGCCTTCCAGACTTTCATATACTTTCGGATTGTTCATTAGGTCCTTCAGTTTGGCGCCTCCTTTCGTGCCGGTTAGAAAAATTCGAAGAGCAAACAGCACGTCTTCGTGGTTTTCGTCGGCCGAAAGCCAAGCTAGGACCTGGCATTCGAAACTATGATACAAACGGTAAGCTTTCTGACTACACTGTTTGCTGCAGTACATTTCCTATGACAGGTTAAAAAGTACATTTTCAGTATTCATCATCACGATGTCGCTTTAAAATGGGCATTGAATTTTTATTACCTACCGAGGCACAGAAAATACACGGGATCAATGCCTCACACCAGACAGTGCAGTAAGCACAGTGATTAAACCACTGATTGTCCTCGTGAGATGACGTTCTCAAAGCAAAAATGTTTTCGATTGCTAAAACTTCACCTGTAAAACGAAATAACAGTTTTCATAAGATGGTTGCAAAACGCAATAGAAAACAAGATACAAACAAGATAAGATGATGACCAGGCGAGATATCTTCTACAGCTACCCAATGACGTCCCCACTGTTCGTTACATTCGAGCTGAACTTTGGATGAAACATTCCGTAAGAAGGTGTTTGAAAATTTCGTTCGCCAGATCTGATCATCGGTTAGTGAATAATCCCAATCTAAATGTGTCGCGTCTTTACTTATGGGATAAATATGGAAAAAACGTTTCTCTAATATGCCCGAGGGGGGCGGCGGTTCGTCTTTGTATACGGTACGAAACGCTTCTTCCCACTAGAAAATAAAATTATACATAAATTGACAAAATTAAATTGAAAATAATTTCTCATACAAAGGGTTCTATCTTACTTCTCCTCCGATAAAATCCTTATAGCCATTGTTCTTTTCAATCTTTTTTAATAAAATTTCCTTCCTCTCCAGCAGTTCCATTCTCGATTCGGGAGTCAGTCGTCTGCTGAGCTCTAGGGCACGATTTACATCGAGCAAACAAAACTCAAATTGGCGAAGACGAAATAAGATGTAAGAGCGTCTCGAAAAAGCATCAGCTAGCGTTTCACTGGGCGACCTGGCTTTCGCTATACACTTACAGTAAAAGTTGAAGGCTTCGATCGTCTTTCCCTCGGAATCCGCGCGAATTCCGAAATCCAACATTTCCGCAGCTTTTGCACGATTCTTCTGGAAACATACGTTTTGTGGAGCCTCGCTCCACGTCTGCTCCCCCTGTCGTAAAATCTCATATATCTTAGAGAATAATGACTCGTGCTTTGCGGCAAAATCTGCAAACGTGCGCGTAGCCATAACGTCGTTTCACTGAAACTGACATCGCGTCCATCGATTGGATTACTTTTATTCTAAATTAGAAAAATTAATTAAAATAATGAAAACATACCTACCTATTTGCAAATCTAGAAGAGGGATACTGAACGCATAGGTGAATTCGGTCAGCGATATCGAAAAAATTGTGAAAATTAAATAGAAAAATTGCAATCATATGAAACATATGACAGGTACAACTGCCATAGCTTACATTGGGATGAAACTGTACTTTTAAAAGATGGATGTATGAACGTTTTTCAATGAGAAAACAGTAAAATTTATGCAAGAAAGTACATCACGTACGCAACAACCACCGTTAACATCAAGTCGAACAGTATTTTCTTACTATTTTTCTACAATAATCCGTCAGCGATCATCTCTCGTTATAAATCGTGAAGCAGAAAATCGCTATCGGTCAGTTCAGAGGTTAGCAGATAAGAGGCTGTCCCGAGGAAAAATTGCAAAACAAAGTATATCACGGGAGTGTGTGAGATAAAACGGTGAGTCTCACACTTCCCTTTTATCCACGCCGGGAAAATGCTTTGCACGTTCTCACATCTCCTCTGTTTTTCTGAAAATTGTTTACTTCATTTTATAATAATGACGATAGATATAACCTACATGCATGAGTACATGATGATAAAAGCCTTGATGTTCTCGACACTTCCAACTGATTTCTGAGCTTGTAGTAATTAATATGTGAAATGAACTTACGCTTGTTCTTGAACATTTTGCTTGTAGTACGATGGAGCCATTACAACTTCCACAAATAAGACTCGAAACCAACCCCTTTTCCGGAAATATTTGCACAAATCCTATGTGACCACTCTAAATCGATCTCATTTCAGGAAACCGTAGTAATATTTTTTGACCTCGTTCGGACGATCTACGTCAATATTTGTTGCATGGTCTGGTGCAATTAGGGCGATTCCGAGTGAAAAGAATGAACATGATCGGAAATGGGTAATAGCAAACGAAATGGCCGATTTCAAGTTCCTCATTTCTCCTCGAAGCCTTTTCTTTCTGCGCGAATTTTATTCCGAATTGCATCGTTATAAGTTCACATTTTTGGATCTTACACAATTCCTCGTAAAATTTCATTTCATAAACTTTATCCGATCTAACCTCGAGCTACGACTTCGGACTAAGCATATAGATACAATATGTATCATAGAGTCATATTGACATAATGATTGCGACTATTATTAGTCCATTATCATTTACATAATGCTGATTTACACTCCTATATGGAAAGTATCGGCGTATTTATCAATAAGTTCAACTTCAAGCATTATTAATATTTCCTTCGTCTATTGATACGAGGTAGACCCCCTTGAAATATATATCACGCCTCTCTAAAGATTGTTTTTGAAGACTCCTTATCTAACTGTATAAAAACCTAATGCGGCTGACTGCTGAACTCCGCCATCAATCTAGTAAACCTATTCGACACACTACTTTTATTTCTTGAACTAGCACTGGGCTCCCTTTTTTGATCACATACAGATGTTTCCTGCTCCGCAATCTCTACATTTCTCAATAACTAATAGAACCTCAAGAAAAACTAACTTTGCTACTCCTATATCTCCAAATAATACATTCTATAATTTCGACTGATCTTCAACAAATTCTTCATTTATCCCTGAACACTCCATCAACTATCCACATCCCTTACGTCGATCCTACAAATCTTTCATCGTCCTATAATAGCGTCGCATTAATGCCTATTAGAAACCCAGGGTCGCATTAAGGCATACGCTAACAAAGCCACAGACTATATGGCGCAACATTTTGAGAAATCTGGAGGACGCAAGTTTTTGTGAAGAAAAAAGGCGAAAACGAAGAAAGAAATGAGTTGAAGACAAAATACTTTTAAAAACTCACGGGTTCTTCAACGGAGTTGAGAGGAGGCAGGGAACCTGTTTTATGAAAAGTTGTATATTTGGCTCATTGAAGGGGCTAGGCCAATTGGTGTATGGAGTATTGCATATCTAGTCACTTGAAGGAGCTTTTTCAATCAGGCTATCAGAGTTGCCAAAATTACGGTTTTGCAATATCTGAAAAAAATATATTAGACTTAAACTAGGCTAGGACTCCCCTTGTAGTACATTCGTATAGATGATAAGACCGAGCTACAGGTGATAGATGGGCGACAAATCCCAGGGTCATGTTGTCTTCCGGACGGCGGACTATTTTTCCGGAAAGACCCCCCGATAAAACAGGTTCCCTGTTGAAACTATCCTTCATTATTGTCCGTTGAAATTTTGCGAGAACTTTCATTAGAACTCATATCATTCATACACCTCAAGAGGAGGGCGAAGAATCGAGTGAGAAGAATTTTTATACATGAGATTTTACCGGATCCATTCTCTCAATCTGGATAGAGGTGCTGCCGCTGAGTCATGTAAAGAGTCTGCTAATTTTCAAAGCATTTTACAGATCTTTTCTGCTCCAACAGCCCGTAAGCATGTCTTGGTGACCAATATCAAAAAAGTAGTTCTTCAGGTGCAAATTTAAAGGCTTCGTCTGCTACCAGATGGTCTTCGCGCGATGGCGTTCGTCAAAGTCTTTGCAGGTTTACGTCACTTTGTGTTATCTTGGAAACAAGCCCGGCCACACACTGCGGTCGTTTGAAGTAAAGCCAAAGTTTGAAACGATGCTCATGGTAGCAAACAGTTTTGTTTCTGGGACTTCCTCCTTAAAAGAATAAATAAAGTTAGCATGGCATTGCCAGCCGTGAATATAGATGTTACAGAAGTTCTGGAGCTTTATGACTCGTTAATATTATTTAGTCAGAGCTAACAAGATGATTTTAATAAATTTAAAGAGGTATCCTCTTATGTAAATTGCAGTCACTTTATTGACACCGGACACTACGATATTATTTACTGGCTACCCGTAATTCTCACCTATACTTGCTTAAAATGGTGATGAATGGGTGGTCTAAATTACCAGGCGTAGGCCTATCAATGTTTTACAATTTCTTTTTAAAAAATCTTACAATATGAGTAAAAACAACTAAAACGTTGGTGTACTAATTTTTCCAACTGTCTTTTCTGTGATGATACTTACTCGTACATACGAAGTGGTGGCTTCGCTGGCCGCCCCCGGCGACCTATTTTTTGGTCTTCACTTCAGAAGTCAGTACTTGTCGTACTTCCGTTGACAAAAACATCGATATTTGTGAGGAATACTCCGGCCCGTCAAGATTTGACAAAGCTGTTCGGCAATTAAATGAGTGGCAGTTTCTGCCGAAAATATTGTGCAACTCTGGTCAGCAGAATGATACAAATTGAACTTATGACTGAAGCGTGCAGGGAGAATTTCTGGAGGTCGTAGATGAAATTAAAGATCTTGGGGTTACTCTCACGCCGGTTTTAAACAGTATCACTCAGCGATAGCGAAAGCAAAAAGAAATTTAGGAATAATAATAAGGCACTCCAGACATTTGACAGAAATAAAGACCATGAAAATCCTCTACCCCAGTTTAGTGAGATCTCCCACAGATTTCGCTGGTATCGTCTGGGGACCACTTGGGGTGGAGCAGTCCGAGGGTGCTGAGAGAATACAAAAACGCTTTCTAAGATATCTACACTTTAAAAATTTTGAAATATACGAATCAGTTCCATGTAGGGAACTTACTATAGGATATGAGCTAACAACCCTAAAAACGAGAAGAGATGTAACGGTGCTCTTGCTACTCAGAGACCTGCTCTGCGCCAGGCACGATGCGCCTTATCTACTCGGAGAAATTAATTTCTTTGTACCTCCTAATAGGTGAAGCAGAGCTCGAGATCCAGTTCGAAAAAGCACCCTTAAACCAGGCTATGGAATTGTACAATCGGGTAGCTAAAATGAATGAAACAATTGATTTGTTTTTCTACAGTAGGGAGAGAGGTTTATAAGAAGAACCGCACAGGCCTTGGCCGAACTGGGCGAGTTGGGCAACTAACTGTTCCTCTGTTTTAATCGTGTTTTTTTTTTTCCCCCTGGCCTTCGTGTATTGAACGGTACACCAAACACGATGGGGGAGTCTGGTGAGATTGGGCTACGTCATTCTCACAATTATTAAAATTTTTTCCTTCTTCTTCTTTCTTTTTGTAATGGTTTATATGTATTAGCACTGGTAAGTGTGAAATTTGAATGCAGCCCATTAAGGCTGTTGAGGGGCACTCTAATATTTCATAAATGAATAAATAAATATACTCATATTTCTCTCTCAGCATGATAGTTATTCAAGCATTCCTCACACGTATCTCATTTTCCAGCCCTCTGTACTGTCGTCTTGACTGAAAAGGCCACAAGTCCAAAATTCCTGATTTTCAGAAAGCATAAAAAATGCTGAGAGAACGCAGCGCCAAGGTTTCTTGTCTGATTGTAATTTGTGAGAGTGCGTTCGTTTTTATCAAGCAAAAATGTCTCATGTACAATTCAAGTATTCTTGCTACGCAATATATTAAGGAAGAATAATTACAGGGAAATTAGCACTAAATATCACTTCATTTGAAACTAAAAATATCTGAAAAAACCAACGTTTCGTCGCTCACACGACACCATCAGGATCATATAAAGAGGTAAACATTCAGGTGCGACTAGCATATGGTCTCTACCTCTTCCCTGCGATCTGCCTACAGTAAAGCGCGATCTGCCATCCCTACTGCTTGCAAGCATGTTTAAGTTGCCTGGGTATGAGGCCCTGTCGTAGCCTTCAGCAGTCAAAGATGAATATGCTCGCCATTCGTCGGAGTGTGTCAAAAAGGCATTTTTGCACTCTATCATAATGAGAAAAATAAGGGTAGCTTCGTCTCGGCGTTGAACAACGAAATAGCGACAATCATTGCCGCAGCGAAGACCGAAGACCCATGGCCCGTCGACTTTTACGCCGTGATTCCGTACATCAAGAATATTAGCTTCCACAGCTTTGGAATTAGCTAATGCATCACCTTCGAACATAAGTTCGCAGTTGTGTTTGCGATGTTCGGCAAACCGGGCCTCGTCAATTTGAATTGGCTGCGCGTCAGTGCCCACCATGTTCCCCCTGTCTGCAAGTACGGCGGAGCAAACAGCACGACATGTCTCAAACCAGGATGATACAGTAGTTTCAGCTCTCCCTGTTAATTGAGCAGTCATCTTAACTGGCATCTCGATTACAAACATATGAGGACATGAATAGAATGGAGTCCTCGACACCTTAAAAAAGGGCTTCCGCACAATGTATTTCTTATGGGACGGACGTCCTTCTGCAAGAACCCTCCTCTGTATAGGAGTTTCATAATTTGAATTGGACTGACTTTGCTATTCATACACTGGTTCAAATCTGTCACTAGGAAAACAGACAACTCCTGCACTGTACGCGTAGTTTGGCAGCCTTTTTTGGAGGGGCGTTGATATTCATTCACCAACGCGGGTCTTTCGTCTCTTCTGAATAATCTTTGATGTGCCACATTCTTGGTAAGAATTGTGATTCTCGGGTTCACTGAGTAGCACATTATGTTGTAGAAAATTGACATAAACAATTTCGGAACTTATCACGGACGTATAGAACTCATTCAGCAATATTGTCATTGCCTCCTCAATGATCAAAGAAACACCAATGATCTTTCGCATTTTTCGCTCGTATATGAATACCCTTTTCAACCATTCTCATCTAAGTACAGTACTTCATCCAACATGTCATATTCACTGCTCGTCGTTACTCATACCCTGTATCAACATTGATGTGTACAATGTATTGCATACTCACTGTTCGTAGGCATACCTTCAGGTAGAGCCCAAACGCTAGCAGTGAAAACCTGGTTGAGCGCATACGCTAGTTAAAACACTACAGAGAGTAGATCATAGAATGATGGTAGAGCTCCTACGCTAATAGAACCACAATTTATTGCAATGCAAAATTGAAGATCATGTTTCACGTCTGCCTCTCTGTCTCTCGCTAGCCTTACATGAACTAGACGAAAATATTGGAAGTAGAAGGGAGGGGAGAGCAGAGAAACGGGGCTGTTGCTGTCCATTTTTCTTTTGTTTTACGGCGAGTAAAGATTATTATTGATAAAGGAGCCTAGTATGATTCCAGTCTTCTTTGACTGAGCGGCTCTCGATATTTCAAGTCTCGTATAAGCCCAGTATAAAGCTAGTATACAAACGGACAGGAGACTTTTTATAGTTCAGACTACTAAACTGTATGCCAGGCCAAGTTCAAGTCCAGTATACAGTATGTAAGGTGATAAGCCTATGATAATACTTCAGTTCATGAATAGACCCGAATTTTGAGATTAGAGTAAGGGTTCAGTATTGAAGGAATTTGAGTTGATACCATCGTCCAATTTACGGTTACGCATACTTAAGAAGGTGTATCAGAATAATAAACCGATATTATTATAAATCTATAAATCTGTGGTTTTAGTAAAATTTATACGACATCGTCTTATCATTCTGAATATATCTCCTTCTGTATTGAGGGAACCTTTTTGTTTTGAAGTTTTTGAACTGAATGTGTGTTTCCTCAAGTTCTTGCAAACTCAGAGGAAAAGTCCAGAAAAAAAGCTGAAGTTTTCATTTTTACGGTACTACCCTCTTCCAAATACACTTTGAAGGTCCGAGAATCAATTTTTGTAGTCTCAACAAGGGAGGGTACTGGCATAGGTGATTTTTGAGCTCACTCGCAGGTCTATGCGATCGAGGATTCAAAGAAATATGACCTGCATTGATGACGACGAGATCGGAAAGCATAAGATATGTTTTTGATGGGGGAGCGGCTTTGGAGAAGGAGGATGTCGCGTCAGCGCGATGAGAAATCTTCATTGGTTTTTGATATTGTAATCAATTAATCTTTTGACATGTTTCATGTCTTTAGTCTTACCCTACCTCAATTGAAAAATCTGCAAGTACCACCCCCTCCCCCAAATTAGCGTGCGCGTACAAATTTATACCCTTGACTGATTCAGAAATTTGCGAGTACCACCTCGCCTCACTTCCTAGCGTGCGCGTGCAAATTTATACCCTCGACTGATTCAGAAATTTGCGAGTACCACCTCGTCTCCCTTCCTAGCGAGCGCGTGCAAATTTATATCCTTGACTGACTCTGAAGTGCAGGCCGAATGTACATATTTTACCTTGAAATGTTCTAAACTAGATTTATACTAGACCAAGAAGCGGGGCAAACGAGCGGAGCGAGTGAGGCCCAGTAATCTCATCAGCTTGAAATATACTAAAGTAGACTTATACTGGAACAAGAAGCGGGACAAACGAGCGGAGCGAGTGAGGCCCAGTAGTCTCATCAGCTTGAAATATACTGAAGTAGACTTGTACTGGACCAAGAGGCTAACGAACGAGCGGAACGAGTGAGGCTCTGTAGTCTGATCAGCCTAAAATATACTAAAGTAGACTTACACTAGACCAAGAAGGCTCATTAGCCTGAAATATTCCAAAGTAGACTTATACTACATCAAGCGAGTGTGCCCCTCCTTCTATGACATGAAACATGATCTTCATTTATTTGGCTACGCCAGAACATTTCTTTTTGTAAATTATTGTTCTTAATAGCTTTCAATCCATAAAAGCATGCTGCTGGCCAAATCTACAATGAAGGATTTTCAAACAAACTGACTTTAAGATCAGCACAGATTATTGGCGTTGGGAGGTAATCAACCGTGAGCAAGGTCCAAAAGGATAAATAAGTAAAGAGCTACAAAGCTAATAAATGGTGTAATTAATTGACTAGACCTAATCAGTTCTGTGATTAGATTTCGAACCATCACGATCGGTAGAATAATAACTTCCGAAGTGGGTTTCTATAGGGCCGCATCAACCGTAGCACGCTTCAATTTCTAATCTTTTGCACACCTAATTAAGGAAATTGGTCAGCTTTGATTACTTTCTCTTTTGTTTTTCTCTTTTACCAGCCTATTCCATGCCTACACCACGCTAATTGAGAACAATTTACCACCCATGTACTCTTCAGCTTCACAAAAATGGGATTTCTCACCTCACTACGAAAAAACTGAGACACCATCTCCCTCACACTTTCATCCATATAATCCTTCAGCTTCCTCTCCTTCAACCATTCTGAGTACATTTATCTACATCGTATACCATTGTATAAAGATGAAAATCACATCGTAAAATCATAATAATTTTTCTTCATTGATATATTTTTTTCACTTTTACAATTAATTTTACATTGATTTTCATTTTTTTTTATTTTCAATATTGACTTTTTATTATTTTTCATGTATTCTTATACTTCGAGCTAATAGCAAAACGCTCATAAATAATATATTTTGGTCACATGACTTTTTTTCATACTGTCTTCTTCACTTTTTATGTAAATTCACAATTTTAACTCTATTTTATTTCACCATCTAAGTACTATCATGTATTTTTTTTTTTTTTTTTTCATTTTATTAAATGTTGTGTATCGTGCATCATTTTCTTCGTATTTCAGGTATTTTATTTGTTCATTAAACTGTATTCCTGGTAGCCATATCAAATCATAGAACTATTTGTATAATTGTGTCAAAATAAAAATAAAAATAATAAAAATAATGCTTCAGTACGAATTTATGTTACATGAGCGATAGCATCTTTATGAATGTTTTCAGTTTCGATTTATTCCATGTAATGTGAAATTATACTACGAGTCAATTTAGAAATGATAAAATAATGGATCGAAAAAGAAATAATGATATTATGAGGAAATACTCGAACTTACGAAAAAATAGAATCTACAACATTTGGTAATCACGACAAGCACAATGATTGAAGACTTTTTTGTCGTATATTTTTTTTTTTTTTTTCATTTCGCCATCGCCATGGATACATTTTCTAAAATTTTATTTAGAAAAGTCATCTGACATTTTTCGTGTACAAGACTGGCAAAAAAAATCACGAAAATACCTTTTTTTTTTTGTTTTATCTGTCGAACGATTTCTAATATTTGAATTATACAATTGCTTCTGAACAAAAAACATTTTCTGTCACCATTTTTTCGTTGGAAAAATAATACCTAATGCTAAAAAATAGTTGCGAATCCATCCCGAGTCTAGAAAGGAAAGATGAACAAAATAGTTTACGACATATATTTGAGTTTCGGTTCTCAATAGAAGATATACGTTTTTGTATTTTACGGTCATCCATTATTCCAAACGCTTCATTATTATAGATTATACTCAAAGAGTAAAGCTCCAGTATTTTTTTTTTTTTTTTGCGGTTCTTGTAATTGTGGCTTTACTCTTTGAGTATAATTGGGAATTTCGGTTCTTCTTAAAACATACCATAGTTTGTAGAAAACAGATGAGATTGAAGAATATTATTTGCGAAAGCGCGTCACGCTGCAGATGGATCTACAAGTTACCTACGTACAGTAGTGAAGATATGCCTGCGATGAAATTGGGCAGCAACCGTTACTACCCGACGATGAGTCAGTAACGAATGAAACTCATTCTTTACAGAATTTTGGATCCGTACATCATATTTCAAACCTATTGGGTTCATTTCCGCAAATCCAAATTTAGGGCTAGTCAGATGTATGAGGGATCGAAAAAAAGATACAGTTCTGGATCTTATGAGAAAATTTCTTCAACCACGGAAAAATAAAATCAGTGGTCATCCCGGAAGGTGTTACCATGCGTATAATCAGGTAGAAGCTATCAGAAAAAAATGAACGGTCAAGGTTACGAATTCTAGGTATTCACTTTTTCTGAATTTTCATTTACGGAAATATTTTTCTATTACTTGTTCTCGAAACATCTGAAATAGTGGGCGTAACCGAATTGAGTCCCGAAGGGAGAAGGGACGGTGAAATAATATCCGAATTGAGTCCCATAGTGTCGGGGGTAGGAAGAGGCAAAGTCCAGATTGAGTCCCGAAGTGTCGGCGGTACTAAGTCTGAGAAGATTGGTGAATTCATTCATTTCCCTTCATCCTCTGCTGTAGGCTTAGACACTCTTCTTGAGGTCCAATGCGACATCTACGCCAAAATCCTTGACATTCGCAATTTGAAGAAACGTATAAGCTCGCCCGGTAAACATTCATCTTGTCTGAAGCACCTGTTGAGGCACTGATCAGGGCTTCATAAGGGTAGTAATTCCCATTGAAGCTCTCTTGAAGCCCTTTTGAAGCCCTGATCAAGGCTTCAAAAGGGTTTCAACTGGGCCTCTCAGTGCTTCAAGCGAGCTTCAAGAGGGCTTCAACTAGGCTTCTCAGTGCTTCAAGCGGGCTTCAAGCAGGCCTCGAAAGGGAAAAACAGGGGTAGTAATTCCCAAGTGCTTCAGAGTCCTTCAGAGTCCTTCAGATTGTTTACCGGGTCAGTAAAAAAAGAGGCTGAGGTCGCAAAACGCCGCGTGATCTTGGCGAATTGTCGAGAATTGAATTCGTTAAGCGCGTATCCTTCAATTTTCTGCTTCTGCCTATTAAAAGATGATTACACCCGATTACTTTCCACGCCCAGTACCTCCCATGGGTACTAATGTGCTCAAAACATAGCCACGTGCCAACTCATTTTTAAACCGCACCGATGCATGCATCGACAGTCCTGAGTCTGTTGAAGTGAGAAGGAAAATGAAAATCATTTGTGAACTCGAGACTCAATTCGGTCGTATACCCCCGCTACCTCGGGACTCAATTCGGATACTATTCTACCATCCCTCCCGACAACTCGGGACTCAATTCGGCTAAAAACGATGATTTGGGACTCAATTCAGCATCGTCCGAAATAATACTTAAATTTGAAATATTTAAATGTATATTTATTATTACCATAAATATTACAATTCAAAATATTCTAAAAGCGTCTCATAGAAACTTTTAATTCAAGTTTTACAGGACAACAAAAAACAATCATTAAAGCAGGAACTTCATTCGAAATAACATAATTACACACCTAAATAAATTTACGATTATGAATCTAAAAGTTTACAATAACCAACTTATGAAAATATAATAAATAATAATAAATAAAAAAATGAACTAGTAACGATGCAGCTGACATTATACATAAGTTTATAAACTTTTTTGAAAAACGTTTAGCTTTATAATAAGCGTAAGTTTACAAACTCAATACTTTTTAGCTTTTATAACGAATACAGGACCAGAAGAAGAAATATTGTAATCAACAATTTATAAATAGATTTCTATTTTTTAATGAATTTCAAGGTTGTGGTAAAAATATAAAACTTTGAAAATTGTTATTATGACTATAGCACGTATGGGACTCAGCAGTATTCTGATTATTGGTGTTCGTTGGAAAATCATTGAAAACGCTTTCATCCTCCATCATACCACTATTATCTAAACTACTGACATTACTGTACATACTTTTGCCTGAGTAATCTAATTGAGAGATATCCAATTCGGAAAAAGGATCGCAATGAGTGTACATTGGTTCAGGATGAAATTTTTCTTCGTAATGTACAATATCAACGTTATTAGGAAACGCAGGATTATATCCTACACTTTCACAGCTCAATCTGGTTTCGGAACAAGAATTACTTACATGTGAGTAATTAGGAAGCGGCGGCTGAGGATTTTCCGCAGGACTTTTCGCCTGATTAATATTATTAGGAGGACACTGAAAACGACAGGAATTCTCCGCGCCGGAGTTTTTGTAATAAGGATTAGTAAATTCTTCGTTTACTGGCATAGTACAAAGTCGATTGTTGGGGCCAAATTCTTTACCCGACACCGGAAAATTGGAACTGTCCTGAATTTCCCGTACGGGACTCGGACTCTGCTCTTGTTTGATGGGCGATGATTGAAAGTCCCACATTGGCTCTTGTGGCTCCATCTTAAATGAACTCTGTTGAATAGTGCCGCTACCGAGATCCAGCACCGTCGTCGGCGATTTATCTGGCTCAGTCGGAAAGTTGGATAGATCCGTCGACCTGACAGGCTGGTCCAATTGAAATATGTGTTCGGCTTGAAAATATTCATTGTTCATCGGATGTTGAAAATCGTACTGTTGATTCATATTCGACGGAACGTCCAAGAAATTTTGCTGCGGTAAATTCACCGACAGGTTGGAATCGGATTGTGAGGAATGCATGAAGTAATCCGAATTGGTGGGTATGACCTGGTCTCCTTGATTAATATGTTGATAATGACTAGTACGTTGAGCCACACAGGTGCACTTATAGGGTAAACAGGAACATCTGTAATCTGAGAGTAGAAATAAATTGATGTAGATACGGAAGATTTCAAGCGTAGCAGGCTCAATTTCTATTCGTCTACGTACCAGTATTCATGAGCGAGGGCGGAAGGTTTGACTTTGGCTGACCATGTGAGCTAATGGTGTTCTGATAATCGCAAGAACGTCTCGTATTTTCTCTCAGTGGAAGCGCCTAAACAAATAAAAAACGCATTTGTTAGTACTAAATAAACATTGGGAAAAAATTTCAAATATGTAGTAGAAAAATATTATAAAAATCGTTAGAACTAGAGGGGGACGGACACCTCGTAAGAAAAATGGGTGATAGCCTTTGCGACGAGGAAATCAATAGAGATTCCTGTCCTATTGGTACTTTCTTCAAATTCATCTGATGGCAGGGGAAGCGGTAGACAATTTTTCATTATACCAATGCGCAGCAAGTATCTATCAACGATAAAGATCAGGCAAACAAGTATGCAATATGATATGATAGAACTGGTGTGACAAAAATTGTTTAAATAGCATTTCAAGGTCTGGCCTTACAATCTAAATTCAGGAAAATGATTGTGTATTGCTCGTTCGGTCAGTATCAAAATACGTGTCAAAGATGAAACAGAAGACGCAGGTAAGCAAAATCAAAATCATTCGAGATGTCCAACGAATCGCTTGGCGACCATAGAGGAAACCGAAAGGGCCAATCAAATGAGGAGTTCAACTATCGGGCAATTCGACAACTATGATTCCTGCGCGGGAATATACGAGACTTGAAAATCACGGGGGACAAATCAAATGGATAAATCATAATCCCAATGTTAAGACTAACGACCAAAATTGACAAGGACTTGAGGGGAAAGAGTGAAAAAATATGTTTATTCAACAGTCGTAATTTTCTGAAATCTTCATAACCTCAATCGTTGATTGTTGTGAGCTACTTGAAAAAATTAAAGAAATTGTATCAACTATAAAAGGTGTACCTTGTTCTCATTGACCTTTTCTATGATTTACATCTCAAAACTAGTAATTAAGTATACTCGAGTGAAATCAACGTCGAAGGGGTAATTGTCATAAATAGCGTCAGTATATTTTTTCAGAACTCACTCTTGCTGGTCGAGAAGGTTCCCTGTTCACTCTTGCTGGTAGAGAAGATTCCCTGTTTAATATCATCGTCATGTTTCGTACTCTTCTTCCGGTACCGAGACTACGCCGAGCTTCAGCAGTTGATTTCGCCTCCGGACGTAGGTGATCGTGTACGCCTTTTGCCTGAAATCAATGCATTCGTATAATGTTTTCATTATTCATCTGTTCGATTCGCGATACATATTATTAATTCTCTTGTTTATCTAGGACTGCGGACAGTATACGCATTAGTATTCTCGTTTATACTATTGGGTACAATGTTAGAAAGGAGTTCGACGAGTATGAGCATCTCTTACCTGAAAGAATATTGCGAAGTCGGTATGTCTCCAAAAGTGAGTCACAGGGTATCCACAATGACCTCTACATGGCTGTACCTCCAAACGACCATTACACTCTTTGTTCGGACAAGGTTTTCCTGCAAGAGAAACAACAGAGACTCTTACTAGGAGACTCGAATTCTATTCGAGAAAATTTTTCTGTGCTCGCTCCAGCTAAAGTACAGTAAACTTAATTTACGGTTCATAACTCGTAAAAAGGCGTTGTTGATTTCATAACGTCAGTTCATTTACGTTATAATTTGGAGGAAAGTTTTACATCCATCGTTTTTTGCGAATGACCAACGCAATTCAGAGAAGCGGCACCATTACTTTGTTTAGAAAATCACGGCTCGAAAACTTTCTCGTACGTATTAGTCGTAACCATTTACGATGACGAATGGTCGATATTAATGATGTCAAGCGAATGTAATATAACTACCTTGTTGTTTTCGTCTGGCTTTATCGCAAATTGCCGGTCTTAGGTGAACAGATTCGCCGTTAGGTAGAATGCATCTTCGCGTACACACCAACACCCCTAGACAAGATTTCTTCAATATATGCACGTTATGGTTGTTTGTGTTACGCATGGCCCATCCGGATGCGTGTCTTTTGGCTTCTTCGCTGGTCGTCGGGTACACCAGACGACAATGGCCGTCTGCCCATTCTTCCCAATTATTGAATTCGCTAACCTGAAATCAATGTAAATAGCGAATATATATTTAATTATTTTGGAGAAACTCGCTTTTAATTTACGAATACTAGCAGACCTAAACAGAGCTTTATTTGGATCAAGAAGACTGTTGCTTTGCTGTCCGAGCACAAGCTGATGAAATCTCATACACAAGGACACAGGTTCCTTCGAAATAACGGTTGATCTTGCAGAATAGTGAGTGTTATAGGTGGGTACAATGTTATTGGTATTCCGGAAGCGGGAGAAGAATTGGATGGTTCACAAGCAGAACTTGTTTCCTACTAAGCCATCTAACTTAAGTCCTAGCTCTATGATCGAAATTTTCCAAAGTTAGGTTGGAAGTCTGAATCTCTCCTAGTTTTTCCCTTTAATATAGTTATGAAGCTATATGGTCGAAATCATCTTAATCCTACTCTCTTGATAGATCAAACTTTTTCTCAGTTCTCCTTGTGGTCTACATCACTGAGCGTACGGAATTTCTCCAAGTCCTCCTTATCTCATACAACTAAGGCGGTAAAAAATTTCTTGTCTCTCTCCTGATATAAACACAGATAGCTCTGTGACTGGAACTTTCGAAAGTCTTCCAAGTGAATCAAAGGTCCCGTCCTTGCTGGAACCACGGTTTGCTGAAAGGATCGCGAAACTCCTTGAGAAACAGGTCCCTTGTACAAAAATAAAGTAAAGCAATAAGAGCAAAACTGTACGGGAAAAGGGAATTTGACTACACCGGCGTTTCAACTATCCAAGGGTTATAAATGTGGAGAGGTTTTGAAAATAAACGACTGCAACAGAAGGAAGAAGAGCGCAACAGATAGTCAAGAGAGCTAAGATCAGACAGATACAAGACTAAGAAAAATGAAAGAGGTATCTTCATGTTGGCAGTATCGACGGAGAGAGGAGAGAATGTAACTATAGAAAAAGATAGGAATCGATGAAACGTACATGGTCGATTCTAAGGCGGGTGAGAATGATTCCTTCATGATGGGTCAAGTCCACGGGAAACGGCTCGTGTGCAATTGCTTCAAGTTTTTTCGAATACTGAGTTTTCCAGAAGTCATGCTAGGAATCCAGTATCAGAAAACGGTAACAGTTTTTGAGATCATAGAAAGAAGTAAGAACAGGGTCAGAAATTTTAAGGGAGAGAAGGGAATCTTGCGTCGTGTTCCGGGAAGTTGATAGGCCTTTGAATCCAGAAAAAGAACATTAGTGTTGAGGTGGATATTAGTATTTGCGGAGTTGAGCGAGGATCCTGCATAGCCAAGAGAGATCAAATTGGATTAGTTAATATTTAGCATAGGAATTTGAGGTGAGGGGTGAGGAGAATGAGACTATCAAGAACAGTGTACATGGCGCCCAGTTTGGCAGGGGAAATGAGGCGGAATTACTCAATACGTAGTTGATTGGTCATCACGCCTCGGATCGAGTTTCCATTGCCAGTTTTGGGTTCAGATTTAGATCCGTCGGCGAAGTAGAGCTTGTGGACCAGAAATCTGATGGAGACGATATTTGAAGGATAACGGGGAAAAAAAATGTTCAAACGGAACGATCCGGGGAAATGATTTCTTCTTAGAGACGCAGAAAATCCAATTATCCAGATCGTTTCACTTGGACATTCACTCTTTTTCCTCTGTAACCTTCATTTCTAATCAGTTGTTGGTATTCGGAGCCGTACAGAGCAGTATCGCGCTAGTGTTTCGAACTCACAAAACATTCTTATGGAAAAATCGTAACTTTTAAGACGTCAGAAATTCATTGGAAATCTTGATCAAAATGAGGACACATAGCAGCTTAGTGACGTAAAATAAATACTTGGGCAGTTTTTGCTGGAAAGTTCTTTAGAACCGATTGAAAAAATAAGAGAGACGTACATGTGGGCATGTGTTTGTAGTGGTGCGTGACGCACTGTCCGAATATAGTGTTCTAAGTTTTTGGGCATATTATAGTTAGATCGAGTCCGATATATGCGGAGAGAAGCTAGCCGTACAGGGGTGGTAAAGGTTTCAATTTGAGATATTTACACAGTTGAGATTCGAAGGGAAGGAGGGGTATCACACACAGAGGAATCGAAGGTTGAAAAACTGCTGGCAAAAGTTTTTTACGAGATTGAAGAAGCAAGTAGAAAAATCTGTTCTTCTCCTTATGGCCACTAGAAGCCCACAAAACTTCAATGTTTATGAAGCTAGAAAATATTTCAATCCAAGGGCTTTCCACCCAACAACACTCAAAACGACCGAACTCTGAACTTCCAAGTTCATTAATAAACAGTGGCGTGGCTAAGAGAAGCGGAAAATTTGAACTACCTCTGGAAAATGAGTTTTGTGCCTGTCCCGAGCTCAGAAATATTCTGTCAAAGAATAATGATTGTCCTCTCGCGGTAATTTCTCCCTATTCGAATTACATGCTATCGAGTATTCTGGAATAAATTTGGAAAACTATCTTTTTCCAAAATGCTGGCTGGCATCCTTACCCGTGGTATTGTAGTATCGTTGATATCCCAGTCAACATTTCTAGCAGAACTTATGTAAGTAGCGGCGCGTTGGTGACAGTTACTCGAATAGCCGGGGAACGGACATTCCATTCCCGATGGCGAATTGACTTCTCTTCTGTAACGAAAACAAACGAAAAAGAAAGGCACAATGAATAACTCATAATTTTTGGCGAAAATATCATATATATATATATTATAAATCGGAAGATATCACGAAAATAAGAATAAACGCGGAAGTGCTGTACAAAATAATCGGAAAATTTCTTCTCGTTCGGGTATGCGCTGAAAATATTCTACTCTCGTCGATGGTTTTTATTGATGAATTTTTGTACATCAAAGATAATCAAAACAAGCGGCGACGAAGTGCGCAAGCTAACCTATAACGAATGAGTAAATAAAATTTCTGGTTCACTTGCCTGCGAAATTTAGCGTTCAGTTTTTATTTTTTTCATTCCTTTTTTTCGCATTCGTTACATACCTGAAATTGTTTGCGAATTAAATGCTCGACATTAATTTGTAAATTAGTCGAGCGGCGGTGAAACTTAAAGACGAAAAAGAATCGATTAAATTTAACCGTACCTAATTGCTATCTTATAAATTGAATGAGTACTTTTTAAGACAGTCCTCATCTCGGATACAAAGTATGAGAATCGGCGGCGCTTGAATGCGGTTTTTATCATAATTCGTAAAATTTGAAGAGGAATTTTCACATACGATATTCGAAGAGAGAGAGGAAAAATGTATTGAGATCATCTAAATGGCTAAATTTTCAAGCAGTTGCGCATCGAGAAATAAACTGATACTTTTTATATAACGTTGACCGCCTCATACCCACTTTGTGACTGAGAAACGATTCCTATGGCGGAAATGATCTACAAAATGGTTTATCTTCCTCTGATGCAGCGAGTCATCGATTTGACGATTGCTTTCGCTACTTTAGGTATCTTTTTTCCTCCTTATTGACGTCGAAGATTGGGGCGTGTTCAAAGAATGGACGATACCAGGTTACGCTTAGGCAGGACCTACACGGCGAGTTAGACTAGGGCCGGAGGAAAGACTAAACAATGTAAAAATATGATCTATGTAGCTACTCAGTGAGAATCAAGCTGTGTGGAGAGCAATCACTCGCCAGAATTGTCGAATCTTCTTGTATCCGAAGCTATCACACCATATCACACCAGTCACCTATCCTGTCGGCGAGGAGTTAGTTTGTTCACGAATTTGACCAGTGAGCTACATGAGGACAGAGGGTGAAGATGATGGTCGGACCTTTGACAACAAGGCTTGAAAACGAAGACAATTTCTTTTTCTAATCACAGGTAACATTGAAAGAGTTGTTCCAGTAGAGGATTCGCCCCTCGTCCTCGAAATCTTAGCGACGCCACTTTCATACGAAAAGCTCCACGAAACTTTTTACCTCTTTCCCTTCTACGGCAAGAAAGTTTCACTCGACGTATTGGATGTAGGGTGTAAGAATTTCAAGACCAAAAAACGCTAGATAATATTGGTTCCTGCGCTTCTGACCGTGGATTTTGTTTCCCTTCAGGTAGAACAGGTCTTGTCATCTTTCAAAAACACCGACGCCCTATAACCCCACTTCAACCGCTAATTCTTTGAGGCTTCACAATCGACATTCTCTCCTCTTATACATTCATGGGTATAATCTTTGATTAAAAATGACAGCAAGCAATTCTAATGACTTTAGCGGTTATTGCGCCAAGGAGATAAAGATCATGTTTCATGTCTTTTCAAAATCTTACTCAATCAAATATGTTGTGGATAATGCGAGACAAAAATATTTGAGAGTTTCCATTTAAGAGATCATTAAAAGGTCTTTTATGACATAAGTCTATTTTAGAATATTCTAGGCTAAGGCTTTAGAGCGGCACTTTCCCTTGGTCTCGTATAAGTCTACTTTGGAATGCTGTATTTTAGGCTGATGAGATTAGGGGGCCTCACTCACTCCGCTCGTTTGTCCCGCTTCTTGGTGTAGTGTAAGTCTACTTCAGTATATGTCAGATGTTGTAAGCGAACCAGGATTGACGACTTACGACGTCATCGACTAAAGACGTCACAAGCTAATAGCTTCATAATGGCGCTCGGTGTTTTCTTAGCCTAATATAAATCTAGCCTACGCCTTTTCATGATATTAGGATAAGCTAGAAATATAGAGGGGGGAGAGGAAGGCCCTCGGACTCGCAGATTTGAGAATCACTGAAGCAGTGAAAATTCTCGAAAGGATTAACCGAGAGCAAAGACATGAAACATGTCAAAAACTCTCCTGGATGCCTTACATAAAGTCACTCAAAGCTAAATGCCTAAACACGATCAATAGCATCAAGCACCTCTCCCACACCCGGACAGGATGTAATCGCAACCTCCTGCTCCAACTATACAGAAGTCACATTCGCTCCCATCTCGATTACGGTGCTGCAATCTACAGCCAATGCAGTAAGTCCAAAATCAAACTCCTCGATACTATTCAAGCATCCATTCTACGCATGGCTCTCGGAGCTTTTCGAACTCTCCCTTCTCCTCTTTGTGCAAAAGCTGCAAAACCACCATTACATTTTCGCACTCTCATACTGACTGCGAACTTCCTCTCGCTTTGTCTTCTCAATATCTTGATCTACCAATCTACACATCTATCCTTTTTCCTGGTAACTTCTTCCTCTCCTCTTTGAAATCCCATCTTCAAAACCTTTCCTAAACTCTCGCCTCTCCTTCCTATCAAGCCATCGACGCATCCGTGGCTATTAACCCCCCCCCCGCGCGCGCTCTATCTACCAGACTCCACCTTGCAAATACCCCGAAAATGGGAAGACTAATCACAGAAATTATTGCAGAATACCCAAATCATGAAATCGGCTACACTGATGGCCCGAAATTTCCATCTAAAACAGCTTATGCATTCTCTATCCACGGCACCATTACCGCTAAACGACTCCGTAACTCAGCTTCAGTATTTACTGTTGAACATGATGCTATACACTCCTGCCTTTCGCAACTAACGCAACGACCCCCACGTCACAATTACATCTTACTAACTCATTCTCCTTTTTTCTCTCAACAATACAAGACATCTATTCAACAAACTCTATACTCACCGCACCCAGGTTATTCTTGAAACTCTTGCTTCCATCAAATTAACAATAACTTTCATCTGGATCCCTGCCCACATCGGTCTCCCTGGACATGACGAGGTTGACCATGCATCCAAGGAAACCACCCGCCTTCCAAAGATTACAGATCCATCCTCTTTCCCATCATACGATCTAACAACTATGACCGTTCTCTAATTTTGAATGCCTGGCATCATCTTTGGACTCTCCTACCGCACAGCAAGCTCCGATCTATAAAAATCTCATCTGCCTCGTGGTCCTCCTCAAACAGAAATGCCCGTCTTGGAGAAATCATTCTTTCCCGTTTCAGAACTGGCCTCACCCGACCAACTCATTTTTACCTCTTACTAAATCTCTTCTCTCCATCTTGCAACTACTGTCAAACGGATCACCTAACAGTACAACACCTATTCTCATGTCCAGGCCTACAAAACCAACGACCAACTTTCAACGTCTCTTCCTCCTTATGCAACTACTCAGAAACAGTAACCGATTCTCTTCAATACTTTACACTCTATCAACTACTTTCCACTCCTCTAACAACCTACAATACTCTTTCGCAAGCTGATGACCTAGAGAGTAGTCGAATAGCTCAAAAATAAAAAAAGAATATAATTAATTTCATTTTTGACCATGAAATCTCAAACCTGCGCGACAGATTCAACTTGGTTGTTCATCAATGTTTGTTCGTGATTTAAACATTGAATGAGCTACTTTGTAAGTTGGAAATACTGTATAAATAAGCCTGTGTTTTTTGTGATTAAACATACAACTCAAGAACAGCACTCTCAAAGAGTACTATTCAAGAATGCGCGCTGTAAGATAAGTTCACTCGAGAAAATTTCGCAACTCAAATAGTAAAATACAAGTTAAGCTATAAATGGTCCTGACTTTCCAGCCCCAACATTTATTTAGATAGACATGTGCATACAAAGACAGCGCCTGCCTATTCCGCATTTATCGTAAGGTACGCACCATTAAGATTTCATATCGCAATTCGAGAACCAGCTGAAATTATTTCCTGCGTTTCATCATACAGAAAAAAACAGAATTTTCTTTCGTGTCACTATTGCAAGAAAGAAAAGCACTTTTAAAAGCGCACCTGTGTTGAAAATGGATATCGTAAATATCAACTATGTTAGTCATAACTATATTTTCCATCTCTAGAAATGAATCATATCCGCGAAAATTAAACGTTTCGAATGACGTCGAAAGAAGTTGATTTTTTCTTTTTCTAACATTAACCCCTATCATATATCCTGCCCGGTTTACTCACGTACGCATTCCGCGTCGTACATGATTGATAATTTGCATACGTGAACCCCGTAAATATAACTACTAAAAAACACACCCATGTCGTGTTGAGCCATAGGGTGTTTGCTTTATCACTATCGCATTATAATATGTACCTGTCGAGTAAAATTCTTCTTTTACAGCGGAACTTAATTTTAACCCTAATTGATTATTTTTTTGTTTCCGGTTGTTCTAGCGCGTCGCTGCATCTACAGTTTATTATTCAAATGACTAAGCCATGAGAAATATTTTTTTACCTTTTCTTGTGAGAATTTTTATTTTACATGACAACAGAGAGAGAAGTAGATCTCTCGGTGGATATTGATACGAGTGTTTCAGGGAAAAATCATGTTACTACCATTCACGGGAAATGAGCGTCGATAAAATTTTTTAAAATCTAGTAGCGGGTGGATTTATTGAAATTAAAATACCATTTCCTTTTTTCGCGTCCTTCACGCGCTGATTTATTTTCTTGGGAGAAAGATATCTGCGAAGTTTAAAATCACAATTTAATTAAAAAATTCTGAATTCGCAAAATGAATTGCGAAGTAAAAAGTAGTGAAAGTTTTCCATTACTCAGCATTTATATACTCTTTTTGAGATGGGTGTAGTACGAGTGAAATCGCGGTGTAAAACTAGAAAATTGCACCGTAACGTAAATATTGCGAACAATATAATCGGTACTACTTAGTGAACATGAATTAAAATTTAGAGAATATTCACTTTCCTTCGCACGTGATCACTTCCTATGTGCTGTACGAGTATTTTGTTTCCATTTTGATGTTCATTCTGTAAAACAAGTTTTTTTTTGTGACGCTCGACAGCATTATTCTTCCAACTATAATGCCTTCTATGCACTTTTTCTTTGGTAATGTGCGGTACGGTATACGCGTTCAAGCTCATATGTGCCCGAGTAGTATTTTACTAGGTCGGAATGATCAAAACTCAAAAAAAATAATAATAATTCTTTAGATTCGACTTCGTTCTTTCGCATTCGAACGGTGTGCAGCGATTTACAGCGCATACGAAGTAGCCGTAGATTCGAAATCGATTCCAAATTAACCGGTTTATCAGTGACTATAACGTATGGTAATTTTTCTTTCGGAATAAAAGTATGGGAATTTTTGAAAAGAGAAGAGAAAAAAAAGTACATAAAAACACTAGTATAATAATTTAAAATGCTACTCTACAAAGAAGTCGTCAATATACGACTTCTCCCTTCACATTCAGCCACTTCGAATTGGATGACTGAAAATTACAGTCGCTCATATCATATTTCCGGCGATTAAAAGTCTCTTTTTTTTTTCTTTCTTTCTTTCTTCTGAGAAAATCGGAGATCAAGACGATGTATACGCGTCGTGATACAGTTTTATGAAAATAGGAATCGATTTCGAAGGATCATGGGAAAAAATAGAAATCCTAATGAAGAGATGTAAACAACGAAATATAGGAACTTGTTTCGAGTATTTCCGATTACGATACAATGTTTATGAATGAAGTCTTAGAGGAAACATTTTCGAACGAAATGAAAATTGTCCGAGATAGAATGTACCACGCCAAGTTTCAATATCGTTTTGGGTAATTTTTTTCTATTAATTTACCGAGCATGAGCTCAGAGTGGGCAAATGGGGAAAATCAGGATGATTATCCGATCGCATTCAATCACTATGTTACAATATGAGGTTTGCCGCCGGATCAGTTCGCATCTAAACAAAGCACCGGAGACACGGAGCTGATAGAGGGTTTGGACAAGGTGGTAATCAAGAGTATGGTATCTATGGACGAGACAAATATGTTTCTTACCATACCAAAAGAAGAACTTTTCAACCCGCTGCGAAACAACAGATACCATGAGAACCATGACGGGCAGAAGTAGGTACTCAAAAACAGTAGGAGAGATCGTGGGCCACTGCCGTTTCAATAACTAGTTCTACAGCCAGGAAAGAGGATTAGCGATGGGATCACCACTGTCACTATTCATGAATGACGAATGGAAAACAAGATATTGAGAGGCAGCAAGTTCAGAAACTCGGTCAAATACTGGGTGAGGTACGCAGATGTGGTCAAGCACTAGTAGACAGGTGGACCAATTCCTTCTGCGAATGTATGTGATGAGTGAGAGGGCAAAGAAGTCAACGCACACCGATAGCATCATCCCGACTCCTACCACCAACCCTGGCATATGTTAGCGACGATTCAGAGCTTTTGTTCCCAAGCAATCTCTCTCAAAGAACAACGAATGGAAGATGAAAGAAATTGAGATAGTGAAGCCGATCGCAGTAGCCAACGGCTACTCTAGAGGCGTGAAGAGGCGTGACTGAGTTAAGCAAAGAAAGGAACCAAGTAAGAAAGTGCTCCGGATCAGCACCATACATAGGAAAGTACACAAACAAGGTGACGAAAAAATCTGTAAAAAATCTTCTGGCAGAGCTAAATAGAAGAAGATCATGTTTCACGTCTGCTGTTCTTTCGTGAGGTTTTCACTCGTTTGTTTTCATTGCTAACTTGGTTTGCTTTATAATTAGTTGAGTGGCTCACGTGTTAGGTCTGAGGGCCAGTTTTGTATACCAGTTATGGTATTTCAAGCTAATAGCTTTTGGAGCGGAGAAACCTACTTTGAAGAATTTCGAGCTAGTTGCTTAGAAGAGCTTACTTCCTTCCTCTTCTACGTATCTAGTTTAGAATATTTTCGAACAATAGCTGTTGGGTGGCTCACTCGCTCTGCTCTTTTGCCCCGTTCTTGGTCTGGTATAAGTCTACTTTGAAATCCAAGCTAATAGCTTTTAGGGGGCTCATTCGGCTCGTTTGCCGCGCTTCTTTGTCTGGTATAAGTCTACTTCGGAAAATTTTAGGCTAATTGCTTTAGAAGGTCTCACTCGCTGTCTAGTATAAGTCTAGTTTGGGACTAGTAAAATCCTGGGGGGGGGGGAGGTTTTCTACATCTATTATAATTCTAGTTTAAGACTGCAAAAATCCTAGTAAGCGTATACCTAGTTTGAAGCCAGGTTGAGAAGAAGCCCAGTGCTCAAATCTACCATCTTGGTCTAGTTTACTGTACATTTAGGCCTATATAAAGATGGCGAAACCTAATACAGTAGCTAGTTGAGGTGTAGGATGCCTAGATCAGTTTATACGGTATACTGTATTTTTGATGATTAGCCTACGGCGGGGGGGGGCACTCGCTAACTTGCAAATTTTCAAATTAGGGGTCACGAGGGTCAGGTCAGCGTAAAGACATGAAACATGTCAAAATTTCAGCGGTCATCCATAACCCTCCAACCATGGTGAAAGGATGAGAAACGACCAGACGGAGAAAAAGGACAGGGGAAGCTTGAGCGGAGTGTACAAGCTCCGTTGCAAGCAGTGCGAAGGTATCTACATCGGCGAGACTAGGAGGAAGTTTGACGCAGGAGAAAGGAGCAAGAAACATCGAGGGAAGAAGAAGATGACCATCCACTGTGTGACAAACTTTTTGGAGAAGAAGTCATACATGTAGAAATCCGCATGATGCGGGGACGGAGGGATCGACAATAGAAACTCATATAATTTCCGATATTTGACAAAAATCTGATCAGCAACTCGCTGACTGATTCATTTATAAATATAACGCCGGAAAGGTGAATTGCAGCAAGTTCAAGTGAATAAAGGCAATTGTTTTCACAAACTACGAAGCTTCCTTCTTCCGAAATGTCAGCTGCTCTATCGCATCATTTCTTTGTTTCCGCTGCATAGGTACAAAGTCGTCTTACGACACCTCTCTTAATGGGGGAAATTTACACTGTACTGAGGGAAGTACACCTGCGTTGTCAAAGTCAGTCTGCATAGGTACACAATAAAGATTAGAAAAATATTAGCCGATAAGTCACAGCTACTCAACAAACACTATCCTTTCACTATCTATTGCAGCTTTTCCGCGCTTATATGGCGTGGCGCATGGTATCAGGAAGACATCCTCGTAACAAGATACTCATTATAGTAAGATATTCGCCAGAACCTATAGTACCGTAAAGTACTATTATTACTGACATAAAATTCATTCGCTGATTCCCCTCTTTGCCGCTCGATATAATACGCCAGTTATATCACTCAACATTCTAATAATTTTTCATCGAAATAGCGGCGGCATTGCTCGTACATTGTCTAAAAAGAAAATTATTAATCGATCCCATTAACACCTGTTAGATCCGAGTGATGTTGATGAATTTTTTAGCCGCACCGAGTGGCGCGATAGTCCGAAAAAAAATTCGATATACACGCGAAACTTGGCGGTGAGCGATTTATTCGCCGGCACATATAATACTGCACTACATCATTATGTCAGGTATCATATTGTAATAATAATTTAATGGCTTCCTTTGTACACATCAGTTTTCTAAAACGTCGCGTCGGGAACAAACACGAAATACTCGAACTTGTGGCATCCGTCCAAATTCACGACCAGTTCTTTTTCTCACATCTTACACCTCTTACGAGACTGTGAACGCGACCGCATCCACCGATTTCTGCGATCCGTCGAAAACACGATTTTTATCTACTTTTCAATGAATGTAATACATAGTAGTTGCTCGTCTTCTTCTATATACGTTCCGAATGCCGTACACTTCCTCTTATCAACTCATTTACGTTCGCGTCGAAGATTTGAAATTAAATTATCATCTTATATGTATATATATAACCTTTGCTAACCAGCCTGGGAATATTTTTTCAATCTTATTTTGTCGCTCATCGAGGTAATTATGTACTTAGGATTAATTGTAATTTCCCATTACTGATGGAGCGTCGAGTTAGCGACGAGTGTTTATGATTTGATGCTGATAAATGGATATACGTATGCGTTTGGAACTTCAAGGTTTTGAAGAGAATATTGTCGGTAGTACGAAGGTATTTCAAGTTGTTGTTGAGGTTAGAGAATTTATCAGAGCTGTTCCATTTAGTTCCAGAGGTTCGACGTCTTTAACCAGATATAACTGGCATTCATTCCAGACAAAAATATTCTCTCGATCCACTTCTTCGTCATCTTATTTTCCCAGACCTTTTGCCTCCTCCCCTGATACTGTCGAAGATACTCTCCTTCAATAAATTGCACGAAAATTTTGTGGTAGCGATGGGAAAATCTTCCCATGAAGTGCGAATAACTTTCCTCGTGACAGAGGACAGGGTAAGAGGAAGGATGAGCCGAGGAGAGAAATACCGTCATTATTGAGTAAAATTAAGAAACTTATCCACCCCTTAAATTTTTGAATTGAGATATTCTATCGTATGTTAGGTTGGAAAAAGGTGAGTATAGGGTTGAAGTTGCCATCGTCTAGTCACGATATCCTTCGACATGTGTACTTTGAAGAATTTTGACATCTAAATCTTATAAATGTGAATTAGAACTTGTAGAGTTTCTGAATAGTTACGAAAGTTTTAGGCTCCAGTTTTTTCTCATATGGTTCTAAATAAGCATTCAAATGTACAGTAAAAGCGAAGGAAGTTGGCATTTCTTTCTCCTAGTCTTCATTACCCTTAGAACAGGTGCCCTCCATTCCTCGATCAAGTTAGTTGATGAAGTTCATTTTTTCTCCGAGTCTTCATCGATGAAATTTCTTCAGGTGACAGATATAACATTTGAGAAGAATTGTTCCAAGTGTTCGGCTCATGGCTACTATCTCAATAACATGACCTTTATATCGCTCGTACGAGCGCCAAGTAAACCAGTTGACGTTCGCAAAAGAATGAGACACAATAATTCATTGATTTATCGGTCGAACGTTTACGAGTAGGCCCATAAAATATACGTAAGAATAGAAGTAGACGGGGATAATAGACCGGGCTTACAACTTGTTAATTATTCTCCGATTGCCGCACACACAGATTGGGTCCTACCCGCTCTCGACATAGTTGCGACCTGTTAAAAAGGCGCGCCGACAGCTACAACAGACCTAATGTAACGTCCAATCAGTTCCATCGACAAGTATGCAAATTGCTTTGAAATATCATACAATATTATTTTTTTTTATTAATTAATTGGAGCAACGATTCCTCTTTCTTTTTTCACATGCGCGATAGTATAATTTTCGATTTCGAAACGGAAACTTTTTCAACTCGCCGGTCACTATAAATTAAATGTCATCTCTTATCAGGAAGAAAACGAAGAAAAAAAAACATTTTTTACAACTATCTATATTTTCTCTTTAGTCGATAATTTTTGAACTCTCAAAGCCTATAATAGAAAGGTTGAGTGAGACACTATCACCAAAAATTTAGAATCGTCCGCGTCAACTAGCAGTAAAAATTATTATGCTCGTATCATAGCGGAGATGATTGTCGTACAATACAGTCAATCTCATGCGGTGAGTCTGGAGCTTTATGGCGTGGATTCAAGATATCATACATTCTTCGTTATTATCGGATATCGAGGAGTGAACCAGGAAGAGGCTGATTTAGAAAAGAGCGTTTGAACTTCTTTCCTGCACTGAAGATAAACGAAAACTCTCAAGGCTTCAACTTTTGCCTCATCAGTTTTGATCGATCAAAACAACTCCATTATTGATGCACAATGCGGTGCTGTAAGACTCCAATACCGTAGACAGTGGCCAAGATAATTATAATACCAAAACTAGATAAACCTCCGAAAGAACCCGATTTATTCCGACTCATAGCTATTTGAAAGACAGTACACCCAGCGCCTCATGAAAACTATCGGAAATGAACAACTGATTCCTGACCACCATTCTGGATTCAGACACATACACTCTACTGTGGAACAAGTAAATCGAGTCAGTGAAACTATAAAATAAGCCTTTGAGAAGAAGATTTGTTCTCCTGTTTTCCTGCTAAGCTTTTGACAGAGTCTGGATACCAGGGCTCTTGCACAAGACTAGTCAACCCTTCTTGGCACAGTACGTGCAGATCATGAAGTCCTTATATCCACCATGGAGAATCCAACTCCATGACCAAACTAATCGCAGCAGGTGTACCACAGGGCAGCGTACTTGGTCCCTTGTTGTATCTCCTTTACATCACTGGTATACCACACTTGCCAATTTTGCAAGTGTTACTGTCATACTTTCACCGCACAAAAATTACACCGTAGCAACCAGCCGACTGCAAGCAGCAAACACAGAAACAGTCAACCAGGCCAAAATTAAGATATAAGCCGGGAAGACTATGCGAGTAAATTTCGCATTCCGCACCCATGGATATGACCGATCAATCACCAATGATGGAACTGTCTTAAACCTCAGTCATTTCCTACACTCCTAATACTTCATCAAAGAAGAAAGTTGGAGATAGGTTGATTCTGTGTTTAGAAGCTCGTGCGCCCACAAAATTTCAATTTTTTTCAAAGTAGCATGTGTATTATTTGAATCCCTCGTCAATTTCACGCTGTACCATCCGATGTAATCCTTGTCATCTCTGATACTCTTCTTATCACCGCTGAAGATCTTACGTCTTTCGTATCAGGTAAACATTTCGCTCATTTGTTCCCCCTTCTACAAAATTTTATAGAATATTAATTTCGCAAACAAATTTTATAGTTCAGCTTCGTGACCCCAATCGCTTATGCTATGGAAGGTATACACAAAGCTTAAATGAGATTTCCGGATACCATCGATTCGGTTAATTTGATTATACGTATAGTATTTTGTACGAGTACGTATGGAATTCAGGAAATCTTCAAGATTTAGCCAACGGATTCGCGTATATTAACTGACAATATAAGGCCGCGTAGTCATTATTAAAAACGATGAGATTATATTTCTCTCAATAAAATATCAAATTTAATAATAATAATAAGTATAGATTCCCTGCACCGCAATTGTCCCCTGCCGCGTTAAGCTGCGATATCACGTTTCGCAAATCTCTCAGGTAAGAGAGGTTGACGATCTCAGTCACTGCGGCTGCCTATGGCAACACACCTACATTTTATAATTCGTAAAAGAATCGTTTTAATTTATTCAACAATACGACTGAGCTACTGTGTAGTCAATAGCCTACTTTTAGTTTAGCGATTAGAATGATCCAGAGAGAAGAAATTTCACTCTACCTATATTCAGATCATCTTTGAATCCAGACTAGAGGCGTACAATTTTTAGAAGTTACCGTCCAATGTGTGAGAATAAGTTCGATTTTCTTGTCCAAGAACATAGACTCAATTGATAACAAAGAGAAAGGCGGATTAGGAAGAGGAAGGGGAAATTTTACGACTTGGTCTTTCTTTAACATAAACATGATTGTAAGTGATGTGGCAGACACATAATTTTATCGTTATGTAATCTTCCAATATTTCCTCAAAATAAGGACTAGAAATGAAGAAGAAAATGTGGAATCATTGAAAAGCATATATGAGATGGTATGGAGGTACGAAAAAACAATACATCTATCCGGCGATTCTACTCAGAAAATTATTCAGCTTGCATTCAGTTCTCTTCCTCTACCATGACCACATTAGTATGGATAATTTCGAAACAATCCAACGGGAGAAGTTTCAAAAATGTGAGAAAATTCTTCAGTGCTCACAATTACGAAAGAAACACGAAACAGCAGAAGTTTTCTTCACAAAACCGAGACGGACGAAAGAACGTTTTCAATTAGAAAACTATTTTCAGTAGAAGTAAACAAGCGTACTAACTTTTAAAGACAGAACAACACTCGAGAAAAGAAGCGGATAAACGGAGGAATCAAAAGCAATTGTAACACAAATGAATTATAAAGGAAGACTAAAAATTAAAACTAGCAGAGATTGGTTTTCCCTCTCGGAAAAATTCGTAAATCATGGTCGTCTTTCCATGAGAAATAGATTCAATGGAATGGAAGTAATTTCAATTAATTTATGTGAGGTCTAGGTGAAGCCCATAGTTTATAAGAGGCTATTCTGAGTCTTGTATAATGGAGGCTAAGGATGCGGCTTTCAAGTCCTTATGAGATCATCAGCTCGTAACGTCATTTTCGTAACGCAAATTTCAGAATGACCCACGGCCTTACGACGACGGTAAGAATTATAACGATTTGAGAACAACATTTCTCTTGAAAAGACTAAAAAACCCGATCTCTTTTTCCTTCTCGAAGCTAGCACAAGTCAGGAGAGGGAAGTACCGGAAAGGAGAACTTTTCCGCAGCCATTTTTCAGAAAAAGCTCATACACGAGGCTGTTGAAGATGACATTTTACTTTTATGGAAAATGAGGTGACCCTAAGAAGGCGTGATTTCTTTCGGAATACACTGAGCCTGTTGACACTACCTCCAATGGATATAGAAACTTCCACCGAGAAGATACACGTAATAGGATAACAACTATTCAGGAACTCAAAAAACCATTGAAGGTCGGATGGCGAACCATTCCCGAAAAACGAAACTACAAGAGGAGCAGGTGGAAATCAGACTGAAATATCTCACTGAAGCTCAAAGAAGACTAAGAGGACCGATCGGAACTTCAGTATTAGCGGGGAACTCATACTTGAGATGTTTAGATTGGTAGCAGTTTGAAAGACACAGAAACAAGAGCTTCGAGAAGAAAGACACGGAAGTATTCCAACGTAAGAAGGAGGAGGATGCTAGGGAATTCGCTTTTTATATCGAAAGAAATGAGAGTGGAGTTCTTGGGAGGAAAAATACAAATAATTTTCTCAAACAGCTTAGATAAAATCTGGATAGAAAAGTGGGGCTATGGGCCACCAGAAACTTGTGATATTGGTCAAGAATTAAAAGAAAGGACATTCTCACATTAAAGTTTTGCAGGGACATAATTACGGTCGGCGAAGGACCAGATTGAGAATGAAGATTGCTTTAGGATTTTTCACCAATACTTGAGATTCATGAACTAGAGAGTGAACATTACAGACATTGAACGAAAAGTTGAAATGGAATCCGCTATAAATTGATAAAATTGCTGTATCATGTGGCATAAATTGCTCCACACAATTACCCAATCGCAAGTATAAGTTTATGAACTAAGATGAAATCCTTCATGGAAAACTCCTAAGGAAATTTTCAATTTTTTTTCCGAGACAAATAACAGCGCAAATTAAAGATTCTTATTGCTACACTTAGGTAAAAAGAAAATTAATTGATGCGAAATGATTCTTTGAAAATATTTAGCGGATTTCTCTATACGTTCGAATATTCATACGTTCATCTGCAGGTTTCATAGTCGGTAAAATTCTGAAAATTATAGACATCGGAAAAACATAAAATAAATGTTTTACAGAATGAAGTTAATGATTAGGAGATGATGTGCCAGCTTTCTACATTCACTTTATGAACACTTTTTTTTAATGTATTTCAATTATACTTTTCTTATTTTACGTATAAAATTGCTTACGCAACTCATGAAGGTGAAACATCAACGTAAAAATATGGAGGTAGGACAGGTACATAGGCATGGAGAAGACGAAACGAAAGCATTGCAGAAATTTGCAAAGAAATACTTGATGGTCGGTTCGGGACCACTATCAATTTTAGTTTTTGTCTCTCCATCAAAGATATAGTTGCTAGGAGGGGAATATTTCAATATAGGAGACTAGCATTAGATGAAAAGTCGTGAGATTCGAAACGGACCGATTCGAAATTGGAACGGGGAGAAATATAACTTTTTACAAATCAACCCTCCCTTGAAAATTAGAAAAATCGAGAGAGAGTCGACGATAATAAGACTAAAAAAAATGAAAAAATTAAGAAACATCAGAAGGAAGAATTTAAAATCATGAACTCCGTATGAACTCGATGAGAATTTACGCAAAGTCTAGGCAATAATACGTGAAAGTTTGATGAGCCATCTCTTCACAATCATTCTAGAAGCATAAAAATAAATACTATAGGCTATACCTAAGATGATATTTTTATTATTTGGCAAATAACTGCGAGACAAATTATCTTAGAATACACGCGAGCTATACGGCCTCAGATTCACGATTTCTTCAGTGAATGAATTTTTAATGATATCAAATTAAGGAGAAATATTATGTAATTTGGAACGGTGAGGCGTGAGCTTATCTTTTATGTGTATTTCAAAACGATCATCACTATATCTTCTGCTCATTAATTAGCGAATGATATTATGCAAGAATTCGTCTCGGAGTGACCAATTTAAAATCGAGTGACGACATTAACATAGATTTTCCGCATTATAGAAAAAAATTCGTGTTGCTATTCCGTAAAATTTTTGCAAATTTTTAATTTCAAAGTTCACATTATTACTTTATGACTTCCACACAATCAATAATCTTATCGTATGCGAAATTTTATGATTTACACTTCCATGGGAATGTATTCTTGAAACATTATTCTCTTTCCTCTCTTCTTTTTTTTTTTGTTTGTTTTCTAGATCTATCTAAATTAACGAAAAATGATGTTCAGAAATTTGCGGTCTCGAACTTTTTATCCTCGCAAAAATCTATATATACTAGCATCAAGAAAATTATCTGCATACAATTTTGTTGTCTTGAATTTAAACTATTTTTGTTGAATATGTATTTTTATTATAACTTCGTTTCATTATTTTAAAATCTCATTTTAGGTTAATACTTTCGCATAAGAGTAGTATTCCGAGACGCGGAACGCGAATTTTAAAAATACTATCTGTCCGACAACAGTCTGTTCCCAAGCATGTCGATTTCAAAACACGATTACCGCGACAAATGGTTCGATCTTTTCCGCCTTTCCCACCGTAAATTTTTTTCGCGCGTACAAAATCTGCAGCTGATCGATTACCCATCCTACGAATATTGGACTTTTCGACTCGTATCGAAATTCTGTACCTCGCCGAGAACCAATATTATAATTTTGATCGATAGGGGGTAGTAGGAATACGCGACTGGAAGGGTAGGCTGCTACCCACGAACAGAAAAATATAAGGCTACCGGTCAATATAAGAATGTGTGCGTGAGTCATAAGCTTTTGTGTTTACACTATTACAGGCGCAGATTTACGGGGGGAGGGAGGGGGGAATAAGGAGATCAAAAATTAGAAAACAAGTAACACCATCAATTTCTTTCTTGAAAGTTGATGCAAAAGCCATATAAAAACACTCACCAATCTCTTACCCTTTCAAACGTTGCAATAACAAACTTTTTCCCCATGATAAACCTTGATTTATTACGTGCGGGGGGGTAATATTAAATAAGGAGTGTTGTTAATAAATAAAAAACTCAAGCGAAAAATTTAGATCACCTTGTCGGGATCCGAATCCGAGACCTTTCGCTTTCCGGGCGACCGAGGATTTAAATTTTTCGCTTGAGTTTTTCATTTATCAACAACCCTCCTTCTTTTTCCCCATGTTCAGAAGAGCCAATTATTCGTTCACGGCTAGATTATGGAGCTCCGATCTATGAACTACCAATAAATAGATCCTCTCTTTTCCAGACATCATTCGAACCTCCTCCCTCAGGATGGTCGCAGAAGCTTTCCGAACAAGATGCACCGAAGCTGCTGAACCTCTTCTCCACTTTTGTAAAGTCATTTTAATCTCTAACTTTTTATCAACAGTCTCTCAATTCCCTCACTCCTCATTTTCAATTCCATCTTCAACCCGAACATTCATCTTCCTTCAGCTCCCAGAAACAAACATATCCTACTTTAATTCAATCACTCTCGAACCGAACCTTTCACACAGTTAACCCTCTTCTACCTATTTACACGTCGTCTCCAACTTGGACCTCACCAAACCCACCATCCATTTGAGTCTCACTGAAATCCTCAACTCTAACCACAGCACTTTCACCATCAACGTAAGAAATCTGATATGAGAACATCCTGATCACATCCTTTGTCTCACTGATGTCTCCTAAACTAAGAACAAAATGGCTCACGTATATTCTATGCATCTGTCCATCGCATCTGTGACTTAGCTTCCATATTTATCGCCAAATTGGTGGCAATATTTGCCTGTCTTTCTCATCTCTTTCACCTCCATTCACAAGGTAAACTTCTCTTCCTCACAGACTTACTTTCTTCACTACATTCTCTCAAACCCTCTCATATAGAAAATTTTCCTCACTCTCTCTAAACTTTCACCTCAATCAACACTCACGTCATATTCATTTGGCTATCCGGCCACAATGACCCACCCGAACACGACGTGATGGATCAGGCAGAAAAAACAGCATCGCTACTACTACTGATCACACTCCCCTCTCCGTCACAGACTGCAAAAAACATTACCGCTCATTCATCTTAGATATTTGGAGCGAATTTTTAAGAATCCAACCTTCAAACAAACTCCTCCTCATTAAGAAGAGTCCCAGTTCCTGGTCAACTTTCTTCAGAAACTTTAAACGTGAAGACAACCTTATCAACATATTAAGAATAGGCCATACTCGAATCACAAACTCACATCCCATCGACCTCAACTCTTCATCACCTGCATCACGTCTTCACAGTCACAAACTTTATCTAAACGTCGATCACATCTTCTCATGTACTGTTCTCCAAAGCCTCCGCTTCTGATTGAATGTCTCCTCTGTCCTCAAAAATAACAGACACCATCTCCCAAACCTTTATTTTACCATTTCATACTATAATCCTTCATCGCCTCCCCTCTCCCTTTAAACATTCATCAGAGTCTCCATACCACTCATGTCCTCGCTTTCGTCGATCAGGGTATCGGCCTTTCATTTCTTGATCGGAAAGGGTTGAAAACCATACAAGAAAATCGACAATTCTTACTAAGGTCACGATCAATCCGTCTTCTTCAAACGTTGCAAGTTGTATTGCATCTTACCTAAAATCCATAAAAATTTTGGTAATGAAGACGTGATTTAGCCAGTCTAACTTTACTAGACATCGAATTCTTCAATTTAAAATCTACAGATTAGGAGCACTCTATTTGCCAGACAACGAAGAATAAAGACAGACTTTCTTCAATCTTTTTTCTCCATCAATAGTGACAGGCAGAGACTCTATTCCGGGAAGATTCGAAATTGGCTTTACTCAAATCCGGCTCTAGTACTCAGAGCAGGGGCGAATTCACGGGTAAGGTAAGGAGGTTGCTTTACCTCTTATTCCTCCCCAAACAAGAGAAGTTGGCTCGTATCGTATTTCGGGAATTGGATACGGCTAAGAATTACCCTAAAAACGAAGGCGAAATTAGAAGGATTTATCAAATGACTGGGTCAGTAAAATGGGAGTTTAAGAAGAAAGATTGTTTGTGTGAATGAGATATTTACTGTGGGGCGTCAGTTGAAAGATGTAGGCAAGATAGAGTTAGGTAGAAGTTATGTATGCTCATTGTTTCTATTTACACCCACGAAAGAAAAATTACCGCTCAATTTTTAGAAAATTCACCCGGTCGAGAAATAAAAAAGGTTCATTGAAGAGAGTCAGACCCCAGCGCATCGATATTACGTCGAAATCTTCAAGGAGAGAACGGATTCTTACTGTAAATTTTAGCGTCGAAATTTACCTAATGAAGCTTGTGCAAATATTGAGGTGATCACACTCGTGCAATTATCCGACTTCGGTAGTCAAATTGAGAATTTTTACGACTTCAAAGGATGCACTATAGGCGCTATATACGTTACGATATATCTCTTATCCAACGATCAATGAATTTTTTAATGGCCGTACATTTGTGCACAATGATAATCTTTAATATTTCTGCCGAATATATGTGATTTTTTTTTGCGAAAAAATACATCCAAGTAATTAATTTTTATCTAGGTTGAATGACTTCATACCGTGTGTAACTTCGAAAATTTTTTTCATTGTATAAAAAAATGTATTTAATATTATATGTGCGCTGTCCGTCAGTCTTGATTTTTGTCAATTCGTCGATAAGACGGATACAGTTTCTACATTCCCCGCTCTATAGCGCTGGTTTTCCTCTTTATCTCGATTTCGGTATCTATATACATGTATAGAGTAATTTTTGTGAAATGTTCATCTACGTAGACTACGTCGGTCTAATCAGATTGAATTTTCATTCCGCGTGTAACATTTTCCTATGGGTTAACTTTTTATCGCGAGAGTTTTAAAAAATGAGTTCGAAAAATCATGAAGAATTCGTCAGCTTTAAAAGACGTCGCTTGTCGTCGCGGCCGCTATGAATGGCACCCTTTTACTAGAAAAAATAAATAGAGATCGATGTTGACGTATTTGATTTTTGGAAAGGGTAAAGTTTCGAAATAATCGTGTGAGATTTAAAAACGAATCCTATATAAATCTGAGCATCTCTTACAGAGAGCATCTACATAACTTGAAGTTATCCACATAAATTTATTGACGGGTGATATTTACTCTGTATGCGCTAGTCTGTAAAGATTTTATAATTAGCTAAGTACATAGTGTTATTATTGTATAGCTTACATAGTTTCATTATCACTTCAAAGTTGTACTCGGATCACACATGCAAATTTTATTACTGTATTTCTTTGAAACTAGATTACGTCTTGATATACGTATGAATCTATTATGCAATAACTGCCACTCTGCACACGTGCTTGGGTGGTGGAAAATGACAATTTTCTTATCTGCATTTTGATAATATATTTTTGAATACTTTGTTGTAACTTGAAATACTTTTCGAAAACAACAAGCTATTATTCGATGACGTACTTATATCTCACTCGGTTCAGCCATTGCATAAATTGGAATAAACTACAGTTTTTTCGAATGGATCACAGCCAAAGCCGCAAAGAGCCAAACTGAGTCTGGGGAGGAAATCTACTGTAAGCAAGCCCACACTGAAATGGTTCGCTCCTGATTTCGATATATGAATTAGGGCTTCCGAGAAAAGCACCCCATTCCACTCTTTGATGGTCTGAAAATCACCAGGATGTTTCAATACTATTCACCGAAATTATTAGAAGTTAGTAGATTAGGACCAGAAATGTACTTTCACTTTATTCGCTTTTAAATCGTCTTGAATCACCTAGCTTTTCTCATCAGATTCTTATGGAATGCTCGGATTCGTTAATCTACTCTAGAGTATACAGGGTCCGGCAAAATGATGAGAACAGTCAGCCGGGGAACTCCACGAAATTGTCGCGGAGTCCTACCAGAGTTTTTCGTTCAACTGTTCACATCATTTTGCCGGACCCTGTATACAGTATAACCTAGGTTAAATACATTTCAAATTTCAAATGCGGAATAGTTTGCTTGATATTCCTGACTAGACAACATCTTTGGAAAAATTTATAAAACGATTATATTTTTTACGAACATCAAGAATTTAACAGTACGGTATGACCAACTTTAGCTTTTGAGGAGCGCCATCCACTGATGACATTTGAATTCTAAGTTCGCTTTTTCCTCCACAAAAACAAAAATGTACCGTTAATTTTTGAATTAATAAAGAACAAAAATCTCTCCCTCCTCAAAATTTGAGACTGATGATGATAATAACAGGTGCCAAGAGGAAGATTTTGCAGCTGTTTTGTAAGGTGTCGACTCGTTTCACAAAATCAGAGACCTAAGGAACTTTTGGGAACAAAAGGGCCATTGTTTTACACCCCCACCATACTGCTTAGGTTCGTTTTTATTTACACCAAGTCTCATCTCAAAATTGGATTTTGTATTCTTGTGAATGTTTTTTTTTTAGGATAGCATGGTAAATTTTCAAGATTGCGTAAAAAAGAACGACGCAGGTACAACTACTCCTTTAGCTATCAAGTAAAATCGAACTAAATTATAACATAACAGTAATGATTATAAAAACACTCCCGCTCTCAAATCTTTTGCTTTCCAGTCGCCATTCCTGACTACGAATCGATGAAAATTAAAGGCCGTCCTAATGCACGCAAGAAAAAATTTGACATTACACAACCCTTAATAGTTCATACACCCTTTTTGCCTTTATGGAGCTAAAAGTCTTATAGCTTTTTTAAATAATTCGGATCAGAAATTAAGATTGTTAGGTATTTAAATTACGATCATAAAACGTATATACGCAGTAGTCAAAGTTGGACAAAAACTGTAGCCTAGGTACTTGGGATCCGATTAAAGAACATGAATGGTGCCCTTCTTTCTCGACAGTTTCTCACAAGACTAATATTTTGAAAAATTCAACGAACTCTTAAAGGTGGTCATTAGATCAAAGATGCTCAAAAGTTTGTAATTTGTGAACAATACGAAAAAACTAATCCTTTTTTGATGAAAATGTGCCGCAAAAATTCAAACACCTCGCTGCTAAGAATAGTTTTTAGAAATTGGTTAGGTTTTGAATGCTCCCTCCAAATCTATGACGCAGGGATGTACCGGAGAAGTCACATAGCACCTTTTTGTAGAGGATGGCCTAATGTAATGTAAAAAATTGTAAATACAGGTATATGACTAACTATCGAGCATTCAAGATCTCTTTCAATAAGTTCAACTAGTTTTGTATTAAATCAAACAATTTTCACGCAGCAGATCGCAACAATTCACCGGTACTGAGATACCTAGGTATCGAATCATTTCTCTTCTCACTAAATTTTCACGAACATACGAACCGGGTAAAGTAACAATACCAATTTTTGTAGTGGTCTGTTCGTATCTCATAATATCTCCTCTCGTTCGGGGACAACACCTTTCTTATGTTTCAAAAAAGCGTTCAAGAAGTTCTATGATTATTCTATTCTTGTGCACGTAGGGTATAAGTATTAGGTATTCCTATTCCAATGACTTAAAGTACAACCCCCATACTGAGGAATGGGACTTCTAATTTCATTCTCCAACAAATTGATACCTTTTTCTTCAGGGGGCAGTAGCACTAAAGTTTAGCCCAAAATTTCCTGATTAGAGACCAGCCTTTGATTCACGTACTGAATCTTGCACTCGCGTCTACAAATATCTACCGTTATAGTATAGTACAAAGTTTAAAATGATTGAATACTCACAAGATAACGACCATGTCAGCTTGGCTAGAATATATTCAGAATTTCTCGGTTGCACTCGTAGAAAGATGATTTCTTCTAATAAAATAATATTTCATCAAAGGAACAGTTCTTACAAAATAACACACGAATATACGGACGAACAGGAACGTAAAATTTCAATTTAATCAAGGAAATCTGTTGAAAAAAAAAGAGATTCAAACGTGTCACAGAATATTTATACGAAGTACGTACAAAAAATTATTAATCAATTTTTACTTTTTATTTACGTGCGTTAGAACGAACGAATAAACCTAAGTCATCGCGCGTACACGACCGCAGCGAGCTCGCGCAGTTTCCTACTTGATTAGTACGCCTTCGCCCAGACCGTACGCTGCCAATATTTCCCACTACCGGAACTTCGCGACCGGAAGAAGGTAAAGCTAAAATCATCCAATCGTAGTCGCGAGCTCCGCCTTTCGTTTGGAGAAGCGCGAGCCAAACCAAATAATCGTCGTCTAGTCTTAACCGCTAGCCTGTTAATCCAGCACGGATTTGTGTACAACATTCACCGGCTCCCGTTCAACATACTCGTACGTCTGTGTACTATACGAGTAAAATTAGTGGATTTTTACGCACACGAGTACGTCAGTTATATACGAACTGCCCATACGAGAAGCGAATACACACTTGTCATTTTAATCTCACTACATAATCTGTAGTATAGGCTATTTAGAACTTGTTAGAAACTGTACCTTTAAGTGAGATGCTGAGAGACGATTGTGGTTGACGATTATACGGTAACTGATGAGCTTCCTCAACAGAATATGATTGTATCGAGCCTTGGGTTTCGGTCGTTTCACTTTCTTTGGTCAGTTTTAAAAATGTTGACTCATTTACGTATAGGAAAGATCGGCCGGAGAGTTTACGCTGCGGATCAGATGGAAATTAATATTTAGATGATCAGATTTTTTCGATAATTTTTCTGAAATTAAAAAAAAAAAAAACGAAGATAGAGAAAGAATATGAAGAAATAATAGGTATCACATTTTTGAATTAATAACGTAAAAAAAAAAAAAAAAAAAAAAAAGTCAAATCGAAAATAGTAGGTAAGTCTATTCACTCCAATCTACACGCCTACTCCAAACAAAAATTTGTTTCTCGTCACGTGATATACTCAAGTCAATTTGAAAAGTATAATCTCCGATACTTGCATCAGCATAAAATCATCCGATTATTTTACACCAGGTCACTTGGTTTTAAGGTGTCACCGAGAATTAGTTTTTTCAACAATAAGCACTAATACTTGTTAGATAATTATTATACAAAAAATTATGGGATATCTTCTTATGCAAAAAATTCTGATTAAGAAAATAATACCGATACGTGAAAATTTCAAGGGAGAGTGCACGAAAAATTAATTTTCACAATACATATAATTAGTTTAAATTTTCTTGTTTTACGGCACTTTGATTTGAACTATGGCTATTGATCGGACTGAGAATAGGTATTCAATACCTACAACGAATTCCAAATGATCCGATGTCTGTAATAAATTTCTTCGCTGAAACAGCGCCACAAAAAATATTTAGTGAACCCCTGTTCGTGACATTCGTCAAGTTTTTTGTTGCAATTTTCACGTAGTGAACATTCAACATCGATTTTTTTCAATTCGGAACTGCTGGTCTTGTCTCAAGAGTTTTTTGGGGTACCTATTCATTTAAAACAGAATAACGTGTGTTGTCACTCGAAATCAAACTGCGGTACTCGTCTAATGACTTTTTTTCCTTTTGTTTTCTTTCGACGATGTCTCCAATCTACAGACAGGTTAACAAATCCTCCGATGCAATATAATCTGCTACCCTTTGTTTAGCCCCTAATGCCCGGCGCTCCCAGTCCTATATACTCGGCCTTATGCTAAGGCTACATAAAGTAATTCTCTTTCACGATCCCGCTCATAATCGTTTACGGCCTAGTTTTCTCAACTCCCTATCTTCATATCTTCCCCCCTTTTCCGAAACTCACTCCTTTTTCCAGAATTCCATCAAAACTAAGTCCCCTCTCTCGATCTACTCATCCCTGGGAATCCCTAATGCCTCACATTTGAGTAATTATAAAAATTCAAGAAGATATGCTACCAGCTGGACTGCTGCTAAGCTACAATGAAACAAAAACCATGATACTGACTCGCAAAGGTGGCACAAAGCCTCTCCCGCTAACGATTGTGTTGGAGGGGGCAGTAATATGTACTGTTATATCTTTCAAGTATCTTGAAGTCATATTAGACGACGGACTTGATTGGCTGACTCATCTTAAAGAAGTATATATAGGAAAGCAGCCAGTACAATGGCGAAAATAAGTGCCATAGCGCGTAATACGTATGGCTACAGCAGCGAGGCTCGCAGGATAATGATTAATGGCACTGTTGGTGCACTACTCACCTATGCAAGTGCCTGTTGGGCTCATAGACTACGAATTCAATATACTTGTAAAAAGGTTGATCAAATACATCGGATCATGATACTTTGCTATGGCCGTCTCTACCGGACCGTCTCACATCTACCTGCATCTGTAATTACAGGGTAGCTTCCAATTAAATTTGAAATCGCGAAGCGCAGCATCTTGTGGTCAATGAAAAAGAAATTAAGCCTAGTGAGTGGCACTATCCTCAAAAGACCTCCAAACGGAGAAGATACGTACACTTGGCTAACCAAGGCCGCGATAAGAGCCTGGAATGAGGAGTGGTCTAATTGCGAAAAGGGCAGATGGACCCAAGAAATTCTACCTGTGGCAAGGGAACATCGGGTGCCCATTAGCTTTATGTTTGCACAGGCACTGTCAGACCACCATAGATTTAGGATCAAAAAGACAGCTTCGGCTGAGTGTGAGTGTGAGTGTGGAGACCAAAGACAGACCACACAACATATTTTCAAAATATGCCCATTGTATGCGAAAAATCGGCCAACACAGTGGGACACTGAAAAAGGAGCAGTAAGAGAATATCTTACTCAAGTTACCAACGCCTTATGGGATAAGGAAATTGCGTGCCGTAAGATGAATGCCGGCCCAGCAGAGGCATAACCTATTATGGAACATAGGGGACAAGCCACAAAAGCAGTAATTAGTTACCATCTAGCCATCCATAGCCTTCAGCATAAGAGTTTCCACTAGCCTTACGCATAAGTCTCTGCAATAGCTCACATTATCTCACAATAGTAACCCATTTCATCCAAACAATAGCCATTTACAAAGTAGCCTTAAGCATAAGAAGAACCCTCGAACCCTCTACTCTTTTTGATAAACCCTAGGTACACAGAAGAGTAGAGGCTAGTTATAATAGTTTTTTCTACCCGCTGTTGAGCACTGTTCATGTAACTCAGCAGCGGGGTATAGGGAATAAACTTCCCCCATCGAAAACGTCCGGAATGGGTGGCCTCAAAAAAAAAAAAAAAAAAAAAAAAAAGCCTCACATTTGTCTCTGCCCGGCTAAGTAACCCAAATCGCCCAACATATGTAATCTATTCAAGCCTTCCCTAGTCGAATAGCACAGGTTAAAAAAATAAAAAATTTTGGATTGAATCGAATAAGTGAACTCCTGAAAGTAAAATAGGTCTTGAAATTCAAAGCATTGCGCCTTTGGTACCGCACTCTCATAAAATTCTACAAGGATTGAATAATTATATTAAATTCGTATAAAAAGGAAGGTAATCACTCAATTGGAATATTTCATGCGAATAGATTTACGTGGCCTTAGACAGTCTCATCTTAATTGAAAAAATAATCATCATTTTTTATTCACCGTGCTGAATTTTTTTCGAAATTCCATCAAACGAATGATTTCTGACTATCCTAATTTAAAAACGATATTTGATACAGTTCAAATATTTTTCTAATATTAGTCTTTTTTGTACGAATGATTTTCTGCCTCGCTGAAAAAATTTCAAATTTTGATATAATTTCAACATTATGACACTTGAAAAAGTTTCAACATTAGCAGGTGTCTAGCTGGTTACACCTTTATTATGCCCAGCCTACTTGAAAAAGCGAGAATAATTGCTAGTCTGCTTGACACATTGATACGTGATTAAGCGCATCAGTTTGAACTCACCAATGAAGATTTTAGTCTATCATAGATACCTTTTTCGACTACACAATGATCTAAGGGTTACGGAAGGCGTGTAAACATTTTGAAGGAGAGTACTACATTCGGAATTACACGCTTGTTTGCAGAGGTTACCATATAGGTAGGCTACGAGGAACGCGACTGGGAGTTACGACTGCTACCGCAATATCCCGACTATTATGATAATATTCGGACTACACATATTTTCATCGTTCACTGTGTCATCGGTTTTGATCCGCAAGTTGTACCGATACGTCACATACTAGTTCTCAAGGGGAATGGCCTGGATGATGCGAAGGAGACTGAGAGTAGTTTATTTAATGTCATCTTGGTGGAAAGAATAGTCGATAGTTGGATGGATCAATTTAAAATCAAGATTGTGCTGAGAATCTATTTAAAATTGTTTTTTTTTTTCCTCTCCTTAATGAATTTTTTGGTGCTAGCTAGTATTTCAACATGATTCAAATAAAGAACGAAAATACTCACTTTCAATTTTCGGACGCGTCCATAACGAATGATTCTAATTCTCCAAGTCACGCGAATCCAATACTTGTTGAATTTTGAAAATTTAACGTAATTCCAGGAGTAAGACTCATCATCGTAGGTACACCTGGAAAAAAGACAATATTTTTTAGGAACCTGACATAAAGTTGATAGAAATTACTCGAGTTTTTCAAGATCATAAAATTGAAGATTTTTGATTCCTTCTCACAGTTAATGCTGAGTGACTGAAATTTGAGCTTCTAAATATTACATATTACGTTTATAAAAAACAACGAAATTTTGTTGACAAGCCAAGCTGCTCCCCTTTTTACAAAATAATACTTCGTATACCTCATAACTGTACTAAACTCCACCTTCTGATACAAAAATCTGCGAATTACCCCTCTCCTCCTTTGAATAGAGAGACCCCTCGCCACTTTAGACTTTGAATTAGGAAAATTTTCGCCGGACTCTTTTAAAGTAGGGGGTGGGGAGGGTGAATGAGCGAGTTTCCTCACATACATTAACAAGAAGGTGAACTAGTCCGTCTGACATAGAATATAGGGGCTAGACTAAGAAAATCTTCTGGCGGAGCCAAATAGAAAAAGATCATGTTTCATGTCTTCTATAAGGTAGCATGCTCCGATCGTTCGCCCCAATCTTGGTCTAGTACAAGTCTACTTAAGTATATTCCAGGCTGATGAGATTAGGGGGTCTCACTTCTTGGTCTAGTATAAGTCTACTTCAGTATTTCAAGCTGATGAGATGAGGGGGCCTCACTCACTCCGCTTGTTCGCCCCGCTTCTTGGTCTAGTATAAGTCTACTTCAGTATTTCAATAAATGGGTATTCCTTCTACTTCAGGCTCAGTATAATGAAAGCTTCCGATGCACGGATGTACGCAAGCAAATTTCAAATTCAGGGTAGGAATCTGGCTTGATCTAGTATAAATCTAGTTTACATTTCAAGCTAAAATATGTATATTAGGCCTTTATAATGTAGGCTGTTCCTACTACAGCATACTGATTCAGGCTTAGTATAATGAAAGCTTCAGAGACCCAAGGTCATTTGCATACGGTGAGGTGGTACTCGCAAACGCGGTGAGTTCACTGCACACATCAAAGAGAGATCTAGCCTAGCTAGTAGAGACTAATACAAACTTCCCCTTTGTATGAGCCTATGGTATAAAGGAGCTTAGTTTGGAATGAGCCTGTGGTATTCCTAGTATAAAATAGTTTAAACTAGCATGTAAACTAGGCAAGGCGAACTATGAAGCTTCTTTAGGAATCAGAAGATTCAAGCCTTCATAAAGTGTATATTAGGTTTAGTATAATCAGGGTTTCGCTAAGAGTCAGACGACTTGAGAAATCTTAGTATAAAGCTAGTGTAAAGCCACCATAAAGCTAGTATAAAGGCACCATAAAACTAGTATAATGAGGCGAACTATGAAGTTTCTCTAGGAGTCAGAAGACTTAAGCCTTCATAAAGTGTGTATTAGGTTTAGTATAATGAGGGTTGCGCTAAAAGTCAAACGACTTGAGAAATCTTAGTATAAAGCTAGTATAAAGCCACCATAAAGCTAGTATAACGGCACCATAAAGCTAGTCTAATGCTCGAATATAAACTAAGCAAGGTGAACTCGCGGGGTGAACTCGCGTTAAAAACCTCGCAAATTTTCGAATCACCCACGGGGTAATGGGGGGTGGGGGGGGAGCACTCACGTTAAAATAAAACGAAGTGGTTATTTGTAGGTACGGTACCTACGGATAAAACGTTATTTGTAGGTACCGTATATTTCAAAAGTATTTGGTGATCGACGAAAGTACTCTGACAAGACAGAAGTCAGATTAACCGAATGAAGGATGTTCAAGGAGGAAATGCTGATGCGGTGATGATTCATGAAGAAAGTAGCGTACTTTCATATAGGAAGATACAAATGGTGCAGGGTTGAATGTTTCACGTCTAATAATGTTGAATCTAGTGTATATGATGGTACTTTTTTGAATACAAGAGCTAGCTCATGTGTACCGCCCAATGAAGGCCTGCCTGCACAGGCTACCTCACAAAGCAGAGACACCAACGATGGAACATTATTTCTTCCCTGAAATCACAGCGAGGGTGCAACTGAGGAACCACGCCAGTTGGTTTCCAAGAAGAGAGTGAAGGCCAGAGGTCGCTCAAAACTTTCATCAAAGCAGTGGTCATTTAACAGAACCAGAAGGAGGAAATCTGGACCTGCAGATGATAGTAAGGACGATGATGATGATAGTGATGGAAAGGCCACTTGCCTTGTCTGTTACGCAAGGATTGCAGGAAGGAATGGCTCGACCTTTACTTTTACCAAGTGCTGTTCTATGAAAGTTCACACTGCATGCCTATAAGAAGACGGCTGCCCTCGCTGTGATGACTTTGGAGACGGCTGAAGTAGATATTTAAGACAAGAACATACCGTACCTACATATAACGTTTTATCCGTAGGTACCGTACCTACAAATAACGTTTTATCCATAGGTACCGTACCTACAAATAACGCTTACCAAAATAAAATCCTAAAAGGGGATGGGGGCGTTAGTTTACAACTAGTTAAACTTTAGTATAAAGTCACCATAAACCTAGTATAAAGCTAGTATATAAACCAGGCAAGGCGAACTCGCGGGGTGAACATGCAAGATGAACTCGCAAATTTTTGAAGGGTCAGGCTAGTATACAGCTATCATAAAACTAGGCCGGACACCTTCTTTAAGACTAGTAAAATGCTAGGGAGGGGATTATAAGTCTAGTTTAGGACTAGTAAAATACTATCATAAAGATAGTGTTCTGCTTTTATATAATAAAACTAGGATGAAGGGGGGGGGGGGGACTCCAATATAATTATCTAGTTTACAACTAGTTAAATCCTAGTATAAAGCCACTATAAAGCTAGTATATAAACCAGGCAAGGTGAACTCGCGGGGTGAACTCGCAAATTTTTGAATCACCCACGGAGTAACCAGGGGGGGAGGCACTCGCGCACTCGCAAAATTTCAAATTGGGGGTCAGGGGTCAGGTCAGCGTAAAGACATGGAACATGTCAAAATGGGGTAGCCCGGGCTAGTTAGCTTAATATGCAGTGCACTAGCATACTAGGGCTTGACCTAAAGTAAAGGGAATGGGAAAAATTTTGAGCTTCAAGCCAATATAATAAACTGATATACCATAAAGTTTATCCTACCTGCAATATTTACAAGCTAGTAGTTTGAAATTTTGACCCACTGATGAAGCCCTATAAGGTAAGGTTGGCATGGTTCAGCGACAAAATTGCGAGTAATTTCAAACACGCAGAGCATATAGAAAAAAACTTTTTTTCCTTCCATAGAAAATATTCTGTTCTCCATTCAAAATTTTTTGGTCTTCTGACTTGAAAAAAACTAAACTGTGCAAAATTCATACCAAATGTAAGCTAGAGGAATCGGACTAGTTTCAGATTTTGTACCTCCTCTGAGCTGGAGATAGAAAAGTTTTGGGTATATTTTACGAAACTATTTTTTATTGAATGTTCCGCGACAAGAACTATGATATGGCCGCTAATAAGAATCTAGGTTCATGGAAGCCATGAAGAAAAAGTAAAAAATTTACACAATATGATGAGGCAAAAAGCACACTTCTGATGCAAAATGATAGACGCGCGACACCAAAGAAAAAAAAAAAAAGGAAACAGTTTTTTCAGTCACACCCCTCCGCGGCTCCTCTCCCTCTAGTAAAGTACTTACATAAAAATTATATTGAACTCGCTTCCAACAAAATTTTCAGTCGTTATAAAACACTGTTTTCATTTTTAATTAGACCTTTTTACATACATTATACGCAACAGCACGATCGAAACTTATCTACATTATACCTGATATACATAGGTCTCGGCGAATTCAACGGCGAATTCAACGAGTAAGTTACCGTCTCTCACTCGTGATACACCTGGTTTTACACACGAGCGGATGAATCGTACATGCAAAAGACTAGAACAGCTAATTACGGACATATGATAGGCGCATCCCTTTTCATACTTATATATACAGAAGCGTGTAACGATAGTCGTAGCAGTGGACAAAACACGTGCCTTTTTCATGCAGCAAGCTAGTCGAGTGCTTGTCGTGTTTGTTAACAAGGTTTGACTTTTATTGGCGAGGATGCGTGACATCAATGGCCCGTTAATAAATTATAGCCTGAGTCGGTAAAATCGAATTTTATATATTCGCGAATGCTTCGTACAAATGATTGAATAATAGGGTTTGAAATCGATGTATAACCGTTACACGAGGAACCTTAAAATAGGTCTAATCTGCATTATACGGTACTACATATACAAAGTGGGCCTAATGATCGATTCAAACTGAAAACATTACTAATCCGCGCGCCCTCTAGAAATAAAATAGTCTCTCACTAAAATCAAACTATTCCACTGCATACCTAGATATATTTGAACAATCCTAACTGTTATCTAGGAAAATTAATTTCAGAGAACGGTGGGTGCGGGTTTTTGGTGGGCTGTTTTTACACACGCGCATTGCCATACGCCCGCCATCAATATAAGGCAACAATAATACAAAACTTGATGAACTATTTATCGGCTTGAAAGAGAACTTCTTTTGTATTCTGTTCTATTGTGGAAATTGAGCGAGCAGAATAGGTAGAGTAGCGTTGCAGCACGGGAAATTGTACATTCAAAACTCGATCAGGAAAAAATAATATCAGCAAACAAACTAAAATTATTGTACTCTTCTCAATTTCAATTTTCCATTTTTGCTCTAACTTTTTGACCTTATCATTTCGCAAATAAAACTTCACCGAATTCATCGGATGTTTCAGGTTATATTCAAATGTCCTTTACCTATAAACCCCTGCCAAGGAATTAGTTTCGCTTTCAAAAATAAGATCCTCTCTCATGTCAATAATGGTCTTCCTTCTGGTTCACCATTGGCTCTCTTAATTTCTAATATTTCTAAGATCAGATTGGAAGAGGACTAGGTACTCACTTTTTAGCGCGTTACTCCTCAGCATACTGGATCAGCCGCTGCAGTTCATGGGCATACTCTAGACAAGGATTCCTCGTTTTCATCAGCACGCTGTTTCTTTCCTTTCATGCGCTGAAGGTCGGCGGGGAGTCCACCAACTTTCTGAGATTCGACCATTGCTCTGAAGAAAGTAAAATATAAATAATATAAATCAAACGATTCTTGGACAGTCAAGTCCAATATCCTTCCTTATTGTTCCTCTTTTAGAAACTTGGAACTTTTTGAAAGAATTTATGGGAGTCTCTTTGTTCTGCTCATGGATCCATGGCCCCCTCCTCGAAATCATGAAAAATTTCAAAATCGTAGGCAAAAACCCTCTCCATTCGCCTACTTCAAAAAGCTGAATAGTTCAAATTGTTTGCGCTCCTTTTCCTTTCTGGTCTGGATCGGTGTTCGCCGTTCAAGCTCATAGCAGAAGCCGACCACGTAAATTTTACACTAATCTCTAGGACTTCTGAATACCCAAAAAAGATCTTGCAAATTGACGTATAGGTGGTTATAATTCCATTTTTGAACAGTCGTCATCGTTTCTTGTAATTCTTTGAAAACTATTTCATAATACGAATTTGAACAAAACATCTTGAGCGCAACTCACTAGATACATGATGGACAAAAAATTCTTTAAAACTATCGACAGATTCGATAGCTTACCATAGTTATTCCTTTCGTCGCGGCACCCGTCTACATCATCAGTCATCGAACAAAGTTTCTTGCAACATTCTCCATTTAGACTTGGAATCATCGAGGTTTTGTCTTGTGGCAGTAAAATTACGGAAAACCTCAATCGACGCACACAAATGCTCCGACCTCTCCTAAAACAAGATTAAAAACGGTCTTAATATCAAAGTTGGCCTGTGAGTCTTAACATTTAGCCCGCCTTCATGGGGTAAAAAAGATGAACCTATAAGCTTCCACTAAAATAATAAGCAGGGTCTGATTCAGATTCTGTGGACTCCGGGATCAGAAAAAGAAGAAAATCTGCTGTACGGGACAATCTAAGTGCTTGCTAAAAAAGCAACGAAGTTCAACTTCTGATGGCAAGGACACAGGAATAAGTAGCATACTCGCAAATATGTCACCAATAATGAATAATCGAGAATTGAGTTGATTTAACTGTTATACTAGGGTAAAATAACTTACTTCTAATCGTCACATAACTCCGCTACAAGCTTCCGAAGTGTTACTTAACGATTGATTCGAACTGAAGACAGTAATCTGATACGCCCTTCGTGAATGCAGTCTCTTCTAACAGTTCCCCATAACGATCTAGATTTTATTCAAACAATAAAATTCTAATTAGGAAAACGCTTCAATTGAATTCTGTACGAATTTTGCGGACTACGAGTACTTTATACGCGAATTTTTCGGTCGATCGAACAAAGCCTGAAAGTGACAGCCTAATTGTTGATTTTATACAAACTTGGAAGATTGGAAAGATAAACAGATAACGTTTGCGGTTTAAATCGTATACGAGTTCGACGATTCCCAAAATAAGTCTACACGCGTTACGTTAACTACGATATTTTCTAAATACGAATAAGAAAACGAGCCGAAAATGTGTTTGAACCTTTTAAAGCAGAATAAGCATGTTACAAATGGGGGAACGTACCGATGGGCTTAACGAGCACGTGTTAGAGGGGATCATTTAGAAAAGAAAACTCTGTTCGCATTATATCTAGCGGGTACATCAAAATGTCAGATCGTTACTTCTGCCGATTTGTTTCAATACGGTCAAACTTGAGAAGAAAACAGATCGAAGGATAAAATTCCTGTTTTAACCACGATGCCGCAGGGATTGATCGATTTCACATCATCGTTTGATTGACGTCCGTCGATAAAATAGAACATAATCATCAGAAAATTTGATACCTAAACTAAAGCTTCCTCTCTTCTTCTAGTTATTTGAGAACAATTGATTTTCTGAAATTATCGACCATTAGGTTAAGCCCCACATTGGAAAAAAATTCTCAACAAGCAAATATAGGCTAAATGTACGGGGTTTTCGGCCTACATAGCCATTCGGATTGAATTAGGAACTCATTTACGTATGTTCACCTCTCGAGATTTTATCTTTAAACAAAAGTATGATTTTTAAATTTTTACCATATATGTATGTGTATTCCAACCTCGCTGTTCCTCGACTCGTTAAACCACATTTTGGCTAGGAAATTTTGCAACAATATCTAGCTTGGGGTATATACTAGTGTCCTCTAGGCGCACATTCCTCTCTCCTTGATCGTGATGGAAAACAGTTTCGGTCTGTACAGGAATCCATCTTGAAAAAGATCCATTTGATTCTGGTAAATACCATCTAAACAATTTTCTGGAAAACACTCGTAAGAACAATGAGATTTAGTACATCAAACAGCAACTTACTAAAGCAAAAAGAAGAAGATTAAAAGATGATAGAAATAACGACAAAGACTCAATTTCGCAAACTTTGACTCCTATGGCGGATTCAGAAGATGATTTTGGGAGGAGAAATGAACACAAAAAATTGAAAAAAAACTCATGCTTTTCCCTGGATTCACTTCCTTTCTCTCTCATTTTCAAGTTTTTTTTTTTGGGAGGTATGTCTTCGAGTTTCGCCCCTTCCTGTAAATCCGTCCCTGCGTACTGCGAAAAATACGTCCTCTCAATGTATTCTCACAAAACAAGTACCTAGCTAGCCTATAGTTATTCTGATTTCCAGGTGTGTCCTCAAACTGTGAATTATCAAGTTTTTACTCACCTTCTCAATTTTCAGCGTTGAATAGTGCTCGATGGTATTCCTTTTGAACATGAAAACGTACTTTTATACTTACAAAGTATTCAAAAACAAGCGCGAACGATAACTAAGTCACAAATGTAAACTTGAATAAAAACCATCAATACACATGAAACAGTAATTTCTTCAATTTCTTGTAGGTATTTTATCAATCTCTCATACAAGCAGGTACCTACTCCTTCTCTCTATTGCCTCCAACAGTTTCAAAAGAAACGATGACAATATTTCACTTCAAAAGCTTCAGCTCAAACATGATTATCAATTACAGACATCAAAACATCAATATATGCATAATTATACTGAGAGAGAAAGTTTTTACTCACCAATTCATATTTTCAGCTTGGAGTGGGCAGCTCATTTGATGTTGGATTTCCACGCAAACAAACACAAAATGAGAACGTAAACAATAAACAAACCACACAAAACGGTTAGAAAAACAATGTGCGTCTTTAAAATTTTTATGTATTTTCAGCATCTCATCTTTCTCTCAAACACTGCCCTTCAAACAAGGATTCTATCCACAAATCATTTTTGACGCATAATAGGCGTACAGTACATGCCAACTTATCCATCTTCCATAGGTTTATGATTATTAATTGCAGACATCAAAACATTAATATATGTATATACTGAAAGAAAAACTTTTTACTCACCAATTCATATTTTCAGTTTAGAGTGGGCAGCTCGACATTCGATGTTGGATTTCAACGCGAACGAACACAAAATGAGAACGTAAACAATAAACAAACCACACAAAATCGGTTGGAAAAACGATGTGTGCGTCTTCAAAATTTATATATTTTTAGCATCTGATCTTTCTCTCGAATACTGTCCTTCAGAAAAAGTTTTTATAATTCACTACAATTCATCTACGAATCATTTTCTCACGCATATAGGCGTAAATGCCAACTTATCCATATCTATCTTCCATAGAGTACCGATGACGAATGAAACACAAAACCAACGCAATGAATTCACCAAGCATAGAAAAATTTAGCGCGAACAATCACCAATTCACTGCACAACTGTGAAATAATTGAAATATAAAACAACTATTTGGTTCAATTTTTTTTGTTTTTACAAATTTTTATCAAGCGCTTCTTTCCTGTTGCGCCTTGATTATTAAAACAAGAACTATAGGTATACATTTCACTTTCTTTCAGCTAGATCGTGTCCACACAGAATGAATCCCGGAATATAACTATGGAAAAGTAGAAAATCACTTACCCACTGGAGCACTTGATAATTATAATAAACTGCAAACCTGAAAATGAAAGAAAATAAATTAGGTAGTCTACGTAGGCTGCCTATTGTAATCTCGTAAGTATAGAAAAAGGTGTCGAAAGTTGGTGCAGGGAAAAAGAACACGCTGTAAAAGACAGTCATCATTAAAAAAAAAAAAACTGTATTGTTCTACCTACATCAAATGCAGATTCTTTAAACGTGAGTGAAAAATTGCGAAATGAAGCATTTTGAGAGAATGAGTTCAAGGTCAATAACCTATACCCTACGGTCGGTATCCCGACTTCCGCACTTGAACCAGCAGTCCAGCTCATCATCGAATCTTTTGTTGCGAAAAACCACCTTCTCACCTCTCAGTGATGCGCGGTGACATTGTCAACAAATTCACCTTGAAACTTTCAAGAGGATACATCGAAGTACCTACCTGTGCTTCTTTTTTCAAAATACACGAAGACGTCAATATAGGTACTATGTGATTAGCGAACCTTCTTTGGTTACAATATTGACTGAAGAAATATGATTTTCACGTACCTGATGATACCACAGTACATTGCCGCGATCCATGATTGGGATCAACGTCCCTCCTCTGCAGACAGCGCACGGTCGAATATGAGCACATGAAACGCGATTATCGATCAAACGACGATTACGAGAAATGAATTAACATTACACACCACCAAAACAAATAACACAACTATAAGATCTTGAGGAAAAAAGGCGCGGAAAAAAGACACAAGATTCACGCAATAACAAAGATACGTTACGTTATTAACTCAAATAAATAATTTCCACACAATTTTTGAGAACAAACTTCACTTCAAAATAACCCCCACCTGAAGATAGGTACGTACAAGTATCAACCAAAATTCAACAGCTAATGTTAAAAATCGCAGCCCAAACCACTACCCACCAATTACTAAGCACTATAAAATCAAAATAGGTAGACGCAAATTTCTAACTTTTCAAACTGATGAACAAAAATATCGACGATCAGATTAAACGACGTATAAATTACAAACACAAATCACGTACCAAGCACTGGAATCAGAATTAAAACAATTGTTTGAGTTAATAAAAAGAGGAACATACACAATGACGAACGGCCGTAACTATAATGAAAAATGCGCGAAGTGCGAGAATGGGAACATTCTTCACTCTTGTAACAATGTTACCTTACAATCCAAATCTATCTTGAAAAAAACTGACTGATGACTACAAGGTATGAGTAAGAGTGAGCAAGAGTATGACAAACACTGATGACAAATCACCGCTCTTCTATGTACACAAACACAACCATGACTGATGACTGCAAGGTATGAGCAAGATTCTCTGGAGCAAGAGTGAGTAAGAGTATGACAAATCAGCTGATGTGCTTACAGACACAACCACACAGACACAACCACAATCAAGGAAGGTGAGTTATCTCATATCTGTCCAAATGAAGCGCTATATGTGCAGCACTTACAATCTGGAAAAGAAGGTCTTTGACACAAGAAATGGTTGGGTACTCTGCGTGCAGGTGCGTGCATATTGTGTGAACTTTGAATCAAGCATTCTGTGTTTACAAAGACACAATGCACATCAAAAGAACACAAACAACCATTAATCTGAATCATGAGTGCCCAGTGCGTGCAAGTAGCATTGCAAGCAGGTGGGTAAATTTTGATGAGGGAAGACTTCTAGCAATTTTAGTCAATCACAATGACGGAATAATATGAATTAATGATTAAGAGGAGGTGGCAGTATGTATAACTGTGATTGGCATCTAGCGCCTTATGGGTACCCTGATCAAGAGTAATTAACACAAGGAGCGCTGTTGTTCATATTGTTGAATGTTGATAATAATTATACAGAATCAGTGATTACCTAATCCACCTTGTTGTACAAATTCAGGGGTTACCTTCACAAAACAAAAGTTGGAAGCAGACAATCTGGTATTTGAGCTAACCTATAAATAAGAAATTTTTGTCTCCATTACCCTGATCAAGCCTGTGTTATCTTGAGTCTCGACCCATAATATTAATTTGACAATCATTTGGACTGAACAAGTACATTTTGAAGGTCACGTACCGAATTTTAGATCATTGCTCTGGCTACAGGGAACAGCAATGCTATCTTGTTCATCCATAAACTAAAATTAAAAAAAGAAAATACAAATTCGACTGGGACATGTTGGGTTCAAAAATAAAATGAACTACCTATACTTATTGATCTTGTTCTGTGGCAAAATTAAAGAAGTATGATAGCAATTGTGATAGCATTAGAAGCAGACAAAAATGAGTTGAATTATAGGTTCCTCACAAACCCCGATGTAAAATGGTGACGTATTTTATAGATTTACAAAACGGTGTAAAAATATTTAATCAGAATTATTTACCCTATATATAACAAAAATATTAAATTAATCCTGTTGAAAAAAAAAAAGGAGCGTTTGAGATTTTATTACATTTATTGTACAATCATACTCGTATCACTAAGTTATAATACATATCTTCAAAAAGAAAAATCGCATTATTTATACCCATCTTGAAATTAATTTTTTTGTAATTTGATTCAAAATTAAGCGACATTTATGGTACGCAACAACTGTCAACAACTAATGCGCTGGAATTAAAAAAAAAAAATGTATTTCCTCCCAAGACTATCCACTGCGGATAGGTTTGCGCTAAAAGAAAACGCGAATATTGTTTAACGACTCTGACATCATAAAAACAATTTAATTTCGACGTTTATGATTAGTATAATTCGTATGTTTTGTAAGCCGATCGTACCATTAAATTTGAGAAGTCATCTGTCCACCCACATTCACACGATTAGGCTACCTATATTTCTATAGAATTGTGACTATAAAAATTTCTATACTTCAGACGTTATAAGATGCTAAAAAATTTATTTTGCCATTTTTTACTCATTTTCTTTTTAGCGCTGTCGTGAATTCAAAAGGAGGCCTACATAAAAACCACCGTACAAAAATTGTCCAGTTGAATCGAAACCTAATTTTGAACATAATTCGAAAAATAGCGATACTATTCTGTGGAAAAAAAGAATAACCCCTCCTCCAAAAATTAATTTGTACAGGGTATCTTTCATTTCTATAATTTTCTATTATGATTTTAATAAAGGGATAGGTTACACTAGAAATCAATTAACTTCATCCATCTTCAGTGCCCTGAACGTAAAGGCACATTTCAATAAACCTGAATTCATCAGACCACGAAATGAAACTAAATTCTTCTAACATACCAAATATTCTGAGTTCAATTCATTCGATGAGGAAGAAGATACTTCCTTAGAAAACGTATGTGGAAACTGGTTCTATATCAGTAAAAAATTGACTAAAAAAATAATTATTGCGGAAAATGACAATAATAATGATATTTTAATTGCACAGAAGCTTTGAAAGGTGAAATAACATCACGGACTAAATTAATTTAAAATGAAGAGAATTAAGATGAAACTGGTCCAGCGCAGCCTAACTGGTGACAGGTAATGGGTCAGTTCGTCGTTCGACTTATGTGGATGTATATCTTTCTTGCAGCTCTAAATTTTTTGCAATACGAAAAAAAAAAAAAAATACTAAACCATTTCCGTTTTTGCCAAACAGTAAATTATTTTTTACACACGGAAAATGCTGGACGAGTGGCCGTCGATTTTACAAGTATAGAAATTTTAATATTAAATAGGTAGTTTCTGGCTTTATTTTTATCTATAGATGAAAATAATATATTTTAATCTTTCCTTTTCTTCTAACCTTTTTAAATTTTCTTCTTTCGTTCCTCAAGTTTTTGCTTCTCAAAAATTACAGACTGGCGAATCTGGTCACGAGTGAAAAGAGGAGATGAAGTTTTTTACATCAACACCCGCGTTTTTATCAACGACCTCTACTCTGAACTACTTCTTTCATCTCGTATCTTGTGTTCTTGGTAATGGGGAAGAATTATGTTTCACAAATTTAAAATAATACTTGACTAACAACCCAAAAACAATCTTACGAGTTGTTATGTGAAATAAAAGAAGGGATGAAAGTAGTCAGGCGCAAATCGGGTGGGTAGTCAAAAAAATCCCTGAACAAATTCAGGACAAAAAAAAAGAACCGCAATTCACCGGAGACAAATGAGAAAATATGAAAGAGGAGGAGAGACAGAAACAAAGAATAGAAGATGATGATTATTCCAGAGGAATACTTCATAGTGAATGAAGGAAGAATTAGAATCTAGGATACCTAAAACATTATTTTGAATGCATGAGCAAAATGAAGATTAAGAGATCCAGACTTCCAAAAAAAAAGAAGTTGAAAAACGTACGTTGTACGCGTGTCAAGTTCAATTGACGAAAATCAGTTGAATATTTAAATTACGTATTAAGAAAACTGATTTTCATAACTGAGAGATAGATATGAATTTATAATATACCTACCTAATAACATAATTATAAGTAGGTAACTTGAGAAAGATCGAGTGACGAAGTTGCGGGCTAATGGAAGTATTTTATATTCATACTTCATTGAAGCTTCTACCCCCAGTACCCACCTATTTATGCAAAATTCAATGAAAAAAATTAAGATATTATGTAAATAGTATGGTAACGTGGAAATTCGATCAATACTGATTTTGATACCTATAGGCTACATGTCTGCCAAAGTTTGCCATAAAAATGTCTTATCTCTCATCAATGGCGCATTTTTTAATATTTGAAAAGGATATATTTTGGACTTTATTTCAAAGTAATTTATGAGGGACTGTTCTACAAATTGATTTTCTCTTTCCACGCAGGACGCGGAATCGAAGTAGTCCAGTTGATAGATCCTGCCGTTTGTTAATTTGAGAAGCGCGAGGCCTTTACGAATCTATACCCGTAACAAGTTCTCCCATTTATCTTCACCTTACACTTCGATTGCTACTGAGAGGTAGTGAGCCGTTAAAAAAAAGAAGGTGGGCTGGCTAAATAGAACTGTTTTTTTTTATTATTATTATATATATATTTTTAAGACTTGTTCAAAGATTTAAATGATTGTATTCGTCTTCCTTCCAGACTAAAAGTACGATACACAATACCTACGAATTGTATAGTGAACCTACATAGCATATAGAGTCTACCCGCATAATGTGCGGGACAAATGGTAGTTTATTAATTATGTAATTTATAAGCGCACGCGTCCGCATAAACGGCAGCCAATTTCATCGAGCCGCCAACGTTTATATCAAAAAATATTCAGCTGAAGTTTTCAATTAACTGGCTTTTACGTTGCGTTAGTATATAGTACTTGAAGCAAAGTAGAAAAAAAAAGCACATCGTCATTGTCGTAGTTTTAAAATAGCTAGGACATACGCTGACACTATATGGATTTTGTATTTTTATCGATTATCAAAAACAGTTAATTCTAAAACACGAATTAATGTTACCGGTGAAACGAGATATATTCAGCCTATACCTACCAGCTTTTTGCGATTCAAAAAAAAAATTAGTCATTATTTATGTAAATATATTGTACAAAGGCTTAGAAATATCATAAATACCTTTAATGCCTCGTTAGATTATGAAAATGGGGCTTTTGAATTACAATAACGGAGCTCGGAGGGAGTTTGGTACAATAGCCTACTTATCATTGGATTACGATTCATTCAATTATTGTTATTGAGATAACGATATGCAAATTAATTTGACAATGTTTCAAAAAATTTTTAGTACGAAATATGGAGAAGAGGAGCTATTGACTGCAAGTATAACAAGAAAAAAATAATTCATAACCGCTGAGTGTGTCACAATGCATCTCAAATTCTGGGGTAGATTTTTTGAAATGGACCTGCATTGTTTTGTACTATAACGATCGACTTTTTTTTTTTTTTTCATCTAATGCGGTAAAAAATTTATTTGCTGGCTTCGCGATCACTTCAACAAGTTATGAGGCCTAATATACGACGTATATGCAACTTGAGATTTTAAAATTTGTAAAATTAGAAGAAAAATTTGAAAAATCGGAGTAAGTACCGTACTCCAAGTACATTCACTGGAAAAAAATGAATTTTGAATTTGATTAATTTACGTTCACGTACAAGAGGAAAAAGCATACGAGCCATAAGGAAGCATGATATTTCAAAAACTTCAGTTTTTTACTCATGAAAACTTATTCTCAGACCTCATATTAGTTTAGGTAGGTATTCTTCTACAACAATCCTTTTCCGACTCTTTATTCGGCCGTTAAAAAGAACTGATCGACTTCTGCTCAGTTATAAAATTAGGTCATATAGGCCTCCGTTCACGTCCAGACGATGCAAAGCTGTGAATTCTGTAATTAAGAGCTTCTGTATTAATATCCAGATCGATGGATCTATATTTCAGGGACAAAATAAGTTCTGTGTATGGAATACCCTCAATTTAACGATTTTGAGAACGTAACTGCTTTCGGATGATTCTAATTGTAATGTCAAACGACTGGTACACCTATGAACATAACCCTATAGGTATCTATTCGTCGAGTAGTAATAAAGATGTACAATATCTATTGTAGGTATTTCATAAGAATAATCGACCTGACGCACTGGATCACTCCGTTCGAAAATATTTCTAAGAGATTCGATGAATTTTTAGCTTTAATTTCGTTCGATATTACTCGTGTGATAAGACAGCTCTAGGCTCGGACTTACTTTAAAAAAATATTGAAATTCTTTTGCTGTAGAATGACATCTTTACCCGGTACCAACAGAAAAACAGCATAAATGTCCGTACTTTTAAAGTTTCTTCCTCTAACATCTAGGAGCGGCATCTGTTAACGCTGTCTATAGCTAGGTGTTTGTAAAATCACTGTCTAATTACGGTATTTATTTTCTATACGATTCTTCGTTATTTTTTTCTCACGCTTCTTTTTTTTTTTTTATAAAGTGATACCGTAGCCTACCTATTTAGAAAAATTTTATCTGCAGTGGCTGATGGTCAATTAAGTTGTATTTTGAAAAAGCCGACTTGAAGTTGTTTGTATACGGCACCATTTAAAATAAAATTTGTTGTTTACAGTAGGCCTATTATCTGAGAGTGTTGTACCTAATCAAGCTCGTCATTAAACGGCGTTAATATTAGAACTAGGTACCTATCAATTTTCGTTGATTCTCCTCGCATTCGGTATCATAGTGGGTATGGGTTTCTACAGTTATAATAAAATAGACATTTTATGATCCTCTTACCAGGCCGATACAATTTATCTTTTCGTAAACAAGATACTGAATTGATTTATTTTGTCTCTGTATGAAACTTTGAACACCGAAGATTTCACTCTAGTTACAAAACGCATGGGTTATCGTCATTTTTAGATTTGCCAAAAAAATATCGGAAAAATTATACTGGAGTTTCATTAACATAGAGCGACCGTTTGATTTTCCTTTAAAACGAAAGGACTGAGTTGAACACAATTAAATCGGCACTAAAATTTTCATTTTAATAAACCCGAGGGAAAAGTTAACATCACCGTCTAAATCGACAGTACATGGTACTTCAATTGAAAAAGAAGATATGAAACTTGACTTCTGAAGATCTCTTGCTCAATACCTGGTTCCAACGAAAAAGAGTTGACGTCCAAGTTACATTTTTCTTTTGGAGGTTGAATGATCATTCTTTTGAAAACTACTCAACTCTGATTTTTCCAACGAACACTCATCAGTCAAGTAGCATGGGTAGTGAAGTAAATTTTTAAAAATTTTTTTAAAAAAAATTCAGAAGAACTTTTTGTCATAGTATTGTTAGGGTTTTCGGTTTCCTGATGGACTGCCTATCTCAGTTTTTTTTTTTTTTTTTTATTCGAAAAAAAAACCTACGACTTCTTTTTTTGTTACACCGCGCGACTGAAATACCATTAACACTTTCTTTTATCATCAATTTGTAGCAAAAGTAAAATGAATAAAATTTTGAAGTGTAGGGTAGACCTCATTTTAGGGGTCTTTAGTCAAGCACTGATACATTTTCGGTGTCGGGACATGATAGTTATGGATTTCAGTGGCGGATTAGGCTCCTTGCCGTTCACACGCACTTATCAAACCGCCATTCCCAGGTAGAAAAAATTTGATGGAAAAATTAAACTTGAATTTTTTTTCTTTTTCCCCATTTTGTGCCGACCCTCAAAAATTTGCCGCTCAACGCATGTGCGTGGTGTGCGTGCAGGGTAATATTCGCCACTGATGGATTTAAAAAAATTAAGATTTGAAGTCTCTTTTGATGAATAAGATTTTCATTTCACAATATGACGATTTAACGTTCAGTGGGTCGGGTTTCAAGGAAGAAGTATGATGATATTTTTCTGTTCGTTTATAATCGCTATGAAAACACGATCACTTCAGAGACGTCATGAAAATAAATTTAATTAAAATGGCACGAAGTTTGTTCGTTAGAAAGCTTTTGTTAATTATCTGATGCTGATGATGACTAATTCTGAAAAATAACGAGCGACACGAATTTCATAGCGTAGGCGAAAATTTTGTCTGTACCCAGCGGATCGGAATATTCACTTTCGTAGGTACATATAATTTCGCGTCACAAACGCTATTCACAGAGCGTTTACGGCCTGGTCGAAAACTTTCGGAAAATATAGCAAACAACACAATCAAAGCACGCTTTGATGTTAATTTCGTAACGAGCAGATAAAAGTTCTAAATTACGATTGGGAAGTTTGGTGTCTGCGTATAGTGCGCTCGTAGATAAAAAGCTATTGTTGTGTTGAAAACCGAAGCTGTTCACTTTTCACCGTCTCCCTCTTGAACATCAGTATCGGTATCAAGTCGCAATTTGTTTGAAAATCGGCTAATCCGCAGAAGTTTACTCCCTTTTGTAAAGTAGTTTTATGCTTCTTCTGTGAGAGTGGAAATCCTTTAATTACCCGATCCAAACGATTACATATACGTCGAGCATTACTTGTACACACTGAATGGTCGCTTTTTCGCAATCTCCTTTCTTAGTTACTGTCAAAAGCGACTCTTACCTGTTTCCGAAATTCGTATTGTCATGAAAGTATACTCAAGATGGATAGCGAATCTTAAAAAAATGTTAAACTTTTACGACTAATTCAATTTCATATATGATTATTCATTGCTCCTTGGAGAACATTTAAAAAAAAAAACACTCACGCCGTCGCGTGAGTAATACGCGACTTTTCCTTCGACTAATCAAATTTCATCAAGAGAATCACTCCTACTAATAACATATAAATTTTATATTTTATGCTCTCGTCACCATCCCTATGTAAAAAAAAAAAATTGATATTTTGAGAAAAGTCGAGGAATTAACTGAACTTAACCTAACCTAACCTAAAGAAGCCCTCACTGTGTCAATCATTTTTGTAAACTAATTCAATGAACCCTTTGTCAAGAATGAACCTGTCGAATAAAATAGGTCCTCCATCACAGTAGACGCACTGGTAACAAAAGGATAGGGATTTGCTTCAGGTAATGTGGAAGGAAATCAGATCTATTGTTGTTCTTTATGATCAGTTATCAATTTAGAATCCAATAACGGTAATAGTTTCCTTCAATAAGTTCTCAATTCTGAAATATATTTTCATTATGTTGGAAGTGCGTGATTATTACAGAGTTCCATTACTATCACACTAATTACAACAAATTACTCTGCAGACTTTGTCTTTTTGATCATCAGCTTGTTTTGTATGTATTTCAAATTAACTTTGTAGGTACGACAGAGAGTCCAAATTGTCAATACTCAATTCTTTTGTATTAATTTGAAACACATTTGAAATACCTAACTAAGGAAAATTGAAGGTTTCATCCATATAGTTTCATCAAAGTAATTTAGAATGTGAATGAATTTTCATTTTTCTGTGAACACCTTTTGCGCGCAACACTAGCGCTAACCTGTTTGAATGGATGAAGTTCAGATTTTCTGTGGGCAACGTGAGACGTGAGCGTTACGTTGTCATCAATCATCAGCAGCAGCGAGCAGCTGCTGCTGGCTCTGTTGGAGTGAGTCGGGGGGGGGTCACCCACGGTCATAGGGTCATCCACCTGGAAGCTTCTAGAACATCTGGAATCCATTTTGTTTTGAGAACAGTCATTCCCGCTTTTTCAATTTGCGCGTCAGTTGAGCGTTGGGCGGCTTGTTAGTTGTTTTGCTCGAATTTATTTTCTCAACATTATTTTCAACTTGTTCGAGTAATTGTAAATGTTACTGTCGAATAGCAGAATTTGTTTTTGGTTGAAGTGAGTAAATAATGCAGTAATTAGTTCAAAGTGCAGTACTTAATGATTCATCCTTACTGCTTCCGTCATTCATCAATTCAATTATGGGGTTACGAACTGAAGCGTCTTGATTCCAAACATTTCAAGTTCCTTGAATTTGAGTGAAGCCAGTGTGCTTGGAGCAGATAGCAGTTGAAATATTGAGGTACTTTGAATCTACAAAATTGGAAGGAAGCGTCTGGTGAGCATAATATCGATAGTCGAATCGTTCACAAAAAGCGAAAACTCGGTTGATTTGCTCTGTGCGTGTTCGTCTAATTTCATCCCCCAATTTGTTTACAGTACAACGTGATGACCTGTAAGTTTTGTAAAAACTGTGCTGCTGTTGGTAAGCTAATTTCATTTCTCACAATCGAACCCTTTGCAAGTGACCAAAATACCGCATCTGCAGTGTGTTGTTGAGACAAGTGTTCATCGCAATTTTCTTGGTGTCGAATATCGCTTTGAAAGGTACGGTAGAAACATTTTTATTAGCGCACCATGAGTGAAAAGTTCTTTTTGCCCATACAGGTGATCATGCTCGCAGTTATCGGCAACTCTTGGTGTTTCAAAAGCGATCGCGTATAGCTACTCCATGATCGAGCTCGGAAGTTCTTGCGGTACCACGAAAAGAAGGAGTGAAAATTAGTGGTAAGTGGTTCCCCCCAATTAAGATTTATCAAAGTTGATTCAAATTTTTCATTCGGTACCTACTTGTAGTTTATCTCGAAAGAGAGCCAATCCCGATATTCGTGAGATAGGTACCAGACGGATTCCTCCAACCTTAAAAATGATCGTGATTACGGCTATCAATCAGTTTTACGTGAAATCACAAATAGTTGAACTACCTATCATTCGAAATTGATTATCAAGGAGCGAGAGTAAACGTCCATAATTTTGTTGAGCGTACGCCTCCCCCGTAATGTTTTAAATTTTTACGTTAGAATGAACTTTTAAAGTACGCGAGATGAATGCTGTACCAAATCGTATTTATTAATAATTTATTGCGACCGGTTTCGATATATCAGTAAGCGATTCTTCAGACGAAAAGAAACACTACCTATTTACGCAATTCTGTAGCATCTATTTCGCTTAGGTACTTCGATATAATCGATCGAATACTTTCGTGCTAAAATTGATGAATTACTTTCAGATTTTTTCTTTTGAATACATATCAACTCTTGATGACGAGAATGCTACAAATGAGCGCCAAGTCTTCAGGAACTTGTATCAACTCGTTTCCTGAACATCGGTCTCCACGTGCTTCGTGTTCGAAAAGAGAAGAATCTGTTCCGGTTCGATTCGAAAGATTATTGAATAATACCTTGAGAAGAAATCTGATGTTCATTCTTACGTATGGAGTTAGTTATGAATCACCGTCCTGAACCATCGTGTTGGTAGGATTTTTATCTGCGTTGATTAAGAGTGCGTAGTTTCTGCGTTAAAAATTGGTAGGTATAGATTGCTTTTTTTCACTTCGAATGGTATTTTCGAAAACATCGATTGCAATACCTAAAATCATAGTCATACGAATGACACTGAGTTTGCAATTTTTTTCATTTTCATATAATATGTGCCGGTGTATCAAAAATGCTAACTAATACCTACGCATTACGTGAGAAGTACTTTTTCGATCGAAACGGGCTCTCCCTCGAAACGTTCGTCACTACACTGTTCGTGTTTACGTTGCCTTTTTTATTTTTGGAAGGAAACAACCTTGCCGATTCTGTGTTATCCTTTTTTCAATTCTGTATAGGCTTTTTAAAATCGAGAGATCGCGAACATTGAAAAGTCAGAATTGATTTTGAGAGTCGGGAAATACTTTTTGCTAGAATCTATTTGCCTCAAATTTTAATTCGTGTGTTGGATGATAATTTACCGCGGGATAACTTGCGGCCGAGAAAATTCGAAAATGATTGAAGAAAAGCCAAGAAGAAATATTTGAATTTGAAAATCCTCTCACTTACGTTTGATATCTGAACCTAAGTTTTGATAAAAGTTAGTTATTTGATCTATCTTTGTTTGTACGTGAGATATCGTCTCTCAACTTCTTCGCTCATTCGATATTGAATACTTATTGCTAATTATTTTATGATCTTCCTACATCTCTCCCCTCCTCTGATCTTCATCAACGGTTGCTTTTAATTCTACCCTTGCCACATAAAGAAAACGAGAGTCGTAGGCGTGTAGTTTATGTTGTGCTTTCTATTTCCAAAAGGCCCCTAAATTTTTATGTTACCGGAAAACTGTCGGATCGGTTATTCGTTTCAATGGTGATAATTTTTGACTAACAATATGAGGTTTGATATCGAGAAGAAAACTTGATTAGTTTCGATATGCGAATCCAAAATTAAGATGTTAACAAAGGTGATACATTTGAATCACCAGTTACGCGCAACTTCAGTTCGTATAGATGATTTTTCCAAGTGTCTTTGACCCACGTACTATCTACGCTGAAGAGAAACTTTCTTTCCTTTAAGCTAGAAAGGTATGATTGAAGTTTGAAGTTCGCGGTACTTGATAATTTTTCTCGCTCGTCCTCGAAAACGAGACGGGAAACGAGAAAGAGGAAAAAATGATGATCACGTAAGTGAGAACCAAACAAAACATAATAATACTTAGTTGGTATTTTGACGTCAAGTTTCTCGCCGTGTGGATAGTGCTCAAAAAGAAGAAATCGTGGGTCTATAACGTACTATACATCATGGTATGTTCTAAAATGAATAGTGTTTATTTATACGTCGATGAATGAAGCTTAATGTAGCCGTTGAATGTGTGAATTTTCTTCCTCTTTCACTGATGATTGTCAAAGTGAAAATAAATTAGAATTTTGAAGCGAGTGGAAAGAAAAATAGATAAAAAAATAGTATAATTTCGTTGGTAGAATTTTTCTCGCGATGCTCTTCAGACGAGTGAAAATTTTCGCTTATAAATACATAAACAGTCGCGTAGGTTTTGAATGCGAATCTACCCTCTGGTTGCCGCTCAAAATACGTGCTGTGCGCGGTTTATATTAAATCTTTGGATTAAAGTGCGCCACGACAGTGATGTCAACATTTTTTTTTTTTTTTTTCCTTTCTAGTAATGGTTGAAGAAAACATTCGCTGCAAATGTACTTTTTCATTGTCATTAGAACGGCTAGACGAATGGATTAGCGAAATATTTTCCCTGAATCGAATGAGCCTGATCCATTTGGACAAACAGCGTACTGTCTGATCTACTTGGAAGAAGTTATTTAATTTAGAGAAACGGGCTGGGGCGCTGACCACAAAGAACGACTGAACAAAGATCTTGAAAAATTGTTGCGTTGGAATCCGACGCGACTCCTTTCAGGGTTATGGAGGAAAGAAATTAAAGGCATTTGGTATTGAAAATACCTTGTTCAGAATAATCTATGCGTTGTATTACCATTGGGATGTTTTATAGAAGTTGAGACGAAACAAGAATATTATGGATGATGTACGAATATTAATATTCTTGTTTCATTAAACTTTACTAATTCTGATTCTCCTACAAACGTGCAATAATTTTTATCTTTTGCTTCTTTTTTAGTGGCGTAGCTAAGAGGGCTTCAAAACCATCTGTACATTTGTAAACCTGAATTACCAAATTTCCATTCCTTAGAAATGAAAACAATGTTTGTCTACTTTAAAGACTATTTCTAGTCACTTTCTTTGTCTTCAGGTTAAGGAAGAAGATGATTCTTTTGAAATTATTGTACGTGTAGGGTTCATGTTTTTGAACTGAAAACCGCCAAAAATAAAGCCCTCTTTTTTTTTTTTTTTTCCCCCCCCCCCAAGATATTGATGTCAAAGCTCAAAATGATGATGAGATAATCAGGCCTGGGAGAAAATCAAGTAATCTAGACTAGAGTTGATCTCAGCTTATGAACATGAATCCAGACCCCTTGGAAAAGCACAAGCCCGAAGCTAAAGTGGCCGTTCCTCTCTCAGCAATTTTAACTACCAATTGTTTCCCATAATGTGATTCATTGGGCTAAAAAGAAAAATCCAAATTTTTTATCACACTATCTGTCTTGGTGTGATTGTTGTTGGTGTTGAGGTATTGATGCTGTTGGTATTGTTTGTGGCGCTAATCTTGTTTGAGTCGATATTGTTGTTGTTATCATTGTTGGTAGCATTGGTGTTGTTGAGATGTTGATGTTTGTTTTGCTGGTGGCATTAATGGCGTTGGTATTGTTATGTTTTGGTGTTGTTATTATTGTTGTTGTTGTTTTTGCTTTTGGCATTGTTGTTGGAGAGGTTTGTGTTGTTCTTCATGATGATATTGTAGGTGTGGTATTGGTGTTGTTGTTCTTTGTGTTGTTATTGTTATTTTTGTGGGTAGTATTAGTGACTTGAAGGTGTTGAGGTTGTTGATTATGTTTTTGATGATCTTGATGGTGTTCATTCTGTTGTTTTTATTGGTGGAGTTGTTGTGGTTATTGTCGTTTTTCCTTATGTGTTGGTGTTGTCATTGTGGTTGATTTGTTTCTTTTCATCCGGGGCATTGCGTTATTGGTGAGGTTGATGTTACTGTTATTGTTTTTGCTGTTGGCATTGTTGTTTTTGTTATTATTGTTGGTTTTATTGATGGTATTTTCTCATAGAGTGGTTGGTGTTGGACTTTGCGTTTGTGTGATTGTCAGCATTGTTATTGGTCTTTTTTTGGTGGCACTGGTGTTGTGTTGCTGTTGTCAGTTGGACTGTTATTGGTGTAGTTGTTTCTTTTTTGTGATTTTCACTGGATTTGTTGTCATTGCGCATTTACACCAAGTGTTTGAACGTTATTCAACAAAGTTGCGCCAATCCAATTTCATGGAGAATGTTGAATTATGTTGCATTTGAAAATGTTCTAACACTCTGTGTAAATGCGCTATTATTGTTCTTGTTGCTGTTGAAATTGTTGGTTTTGTTGATATTGGCATTGGTGTTGTTGGTGTTGGCATTGGTATTGTTGGGGTGTTGGGTTTCTTACTGTTGTCATTGATGCTGCTGGCATGCAGATATTGTTAAAGTTGTTGATGATTTTGTTGGTCTTGCTGGTTGTTGTAATTTTGATGTCATTTTGGTGTAGATGGTACTGTCAATGTTTGTGGCATTGTCATCGTTGGCGTGCTGATATTGTTGATTTTGTTTCTTTTGTCATCTATATATCTAGAGTTGATGTGGCTGGGGTATTGATGTGTTTTGGATTGTTGGTATTGTTACTGTTAGTGATGACGTCACCAGGGTGCTGTGTTGTTGGTATTGTTGATGGTTTTTGTTGGTATCACTATGGACAATTCCATTTGTTGGGATCTTGATATTGTTGGTGTTGGTATGGGTGTTGATGTTCTTGGTGTTGTTATTTTCACTGTTAGTATTGATGCTGCTGGTGTGCAGATATTGTTGAAGTTGTTGATAGTTTTGTTGGTGTTGCTGGTGATCTTGCTGCTGGTGTTTTTGCTATTGTTCTTGTTGGTATTGGTGGCGCTGGTGCTAGGGCTGTTGATGGTTTTATTGGCGTATCTAGTGGCATTTGTTAGCGTTGATATTGCTGGGGTTTTGATGTTTGGGTTGTTGGTTTTATTGATATTGCTCAGGCATTGATGTTTTGAGAATTGTTGCTGGTGAAGTTGCTTTTGTTGGGGTGTCAATGTTGGTGGCATTGATAGTTTTGTTGGTGTCACTAATGAACATTGCGTTTGTTGAGATGTTGGTGTTGTTCTCTGTGTGATGTTGTTAAAGTGGCATTGTTGTTGATGTGTTGTTTTTGTTACTGTTGGCATTGGTGTTGCTGGGGCGCATATAGAGTTGGAGTTGTTGATTTTAAGGTGTTTGTGTTGTTGGTGTTGATATTTTTATTATTGTCTGTTGGGGTTTTTGATAGTTTGTGAATACATTGATGGTGGCATTGCTCTTGTTGAGGTGTCAATGTTGTTAGCATTGATGCCACTGGAGTGCTGATATTGTTTGAGTGTTGATGTTGTTGCTGATGGAATTGTTGGTGGTCGTCTTATTGCTATCGGTGACGAGGGAGTCCAGTCTTCAAAGAACTTACTTATCTCAAAAAACTGATCAAAAAATTTGGTCTTGAAATTGAGTACTTGTAAAAGTTGCGCGTAATAATTCTGAAATCTGGATCGTTTTTTAGCCTTCACTTGTCCAAGTTTTTCAATACTATCAACTAAATTAAAATTAGAAGATTTTTATCAAAAACCTCTATTTCAATGCTTCTCTTATTAAGGGATCCACCCGAAGCTATATTTTGTTTCATGATATCACTGAGAAGAAGCCGTTGTAAGTGGATGCGTTGAACGAAGGAATGATCTGAGCTGATATCCATGATTGCGTCTAAGAATGAGAATTGTACGCTAAGATTGTAGATCCAGAACACAGAGTAAACAGAGCTTGTTTGCAGGGTGTCTGCCGGTCACGCAAAGCAATGCAAAGTCACGAATTTTGAAATTAGGTCACGCATGTCACGGAAAGTCACGCATTTTCACTAGGAAAAGGGTTCTCATTTTTGAAAATTGAAAGTCAAGGGGAAGCAATTCATGGAATTTTGTTATTCTGGGAAAGTCATAAAACTTGGAAACGCGGTTACAAAAAAAATTTTAAGGTCACGCAAAGTCACGCATTTCAATTTTTTGATCTGGTAGACACCCTGCAGTTCCAAGAGAGCTTGAGACGCGGGTATCATCCAAATTTGTAGTTCAGGGTTTGCTTAACGCAGGTAACCGAGCGGTGAATTTGCAACACTCAACAATTCATATAGTGTATAGCTATTTGCAGAACATGCTCGTATTCGTTGAGGGTGTGCTTCGCCCTTTGGCGAACTCCGGATATGTGTACAATAAGTTGCATGTACAACCCCAAATAGCTTGCAAGACTCAGCATACTACGCGACGCTTATTGGGTGGGTGTGGGTAGTCTCCTTTTTTTTTATTATTATTATTATTTTCGAGCTATTCGACTACTCTCTGGGTCATCAGCTCGCAAAGAAGTATTTGTAGGTTGTTATAGAGGAGTGAAAAGTAGTAGGTAGAGAGTAAGTATTGAAGAGAGTTGGTAACTGTCTCTCAGTCGTTGCATAAGGCGGAGGAAGGATCGTTGAAGGTTAGTCGTTGGTTTTGTAGGGCTGGAAATGAGAATAGGTGCGGTACTGTTGAGTTATCCGTTTGACAGTAGTTGCAAGATGGAGGGAAGAGATTTAGTAGGAGGTGGTGTGGCCAATTCTGAGGCGGGAGAGAATGATTTCTTCATGACGGGAATTTCTGTTTGAGGAGGACCAAGAGATAGGCGAGGTTTTTATAGATCGGAGCTTGTTGTGCGGTAGGAGAGACCAAAGATGATACCAGACATTAAAAATTAGGAAACGGTAATGGTTTTTTAGGTTGTATGATGGGGAAGAAGGTGGATCTGTAATCTTTGGTGGGCGGATGGTTTCCTTGGCTGCGCGGTCAACTTCTTCATGTCCAGGGAGAACGATGTGGCCAGGGATCCAGATGTTGATTTGATGGAAGCAAGAGTTTTAAGAATAATGTGGATGCGTTGAGTTATAGGGTTTGTTGAATGGATATCTTGTATTGTTAAGAGAGAAGAAAGAGAATCAGTTAGCAAGATGTAATTGTGTCGTGGGGCTCGTCGCGTTAGTTACGAAAGGCAGGAGTGTGTAGCACTTGGTTCAGCAGTAAATACTGAAGCTGAGTTACGGAGTCGTTTAGCGGTAATGGAGCCGTGGATAGAGAATGCATAAGCCGTTTTGGATTGAGATTTAGAGTCATCAGTATAGGAGATTTCATGATTTGGGTACTCGCGAGGTCGAGTCTGACAGAGGGGGGGAGGATAGCCACGGAGGTGTCGATGGTTCGATAGGAAGGAGAGGTGAGAGTGTAGGGAGGTATTGAAGATCGGATTTCGAAGAGAAGAGGAAAAAGTTACTAGGAGATAGAATAGATGTATAGATTGGAAAGTCAGGATTTTGAGAAGACGAAGCGAGGAAGTTTGCAGTCAGTATGAGAAGGCGAATATGTAGGAGGGGGGGGTTCTGTTGCTTCTGCACAAAGGCTTAGATGGGAAGAAGTTCGAAAAACTCAAAGAGCCATGCGTAGCGTGGAGTCTTGAATAGTATCGAGTTCGATTTTGGACTTACTGCATTGGCTGTAGATTGTAGCACCGTAAGTGAGTTGGGAGCGAATAAGACTTGTGTAGTTGGCGAAGCGTTTGTGGCTACATCCTGTTTGCGTATGGGAGAGTAGTCGTTTTGAGGAATGATTTCACCAGTCTTGACAATAAGTTTCTCAAAGCTCCATTTTTCGACGAATTTGTTCGATCTTCTGAATTGATGTTGTACAGAAAGGTTCAACTTGGGGCGTTATGGAAGCAGAAATCCAAATTTTGGCTCCAAAAAACTTTTACGTCAGAAAATGGACAAATTTTTTATGATTATGAAGTGAAATAAAAAGTGTATGAAAGAAAATTCCGAAATTTTGCTTCCATATCTTCTCAATTTGAACCTTTCTGAAAAACTTATCATGAAACTAAAAAATCCATTGAAAACTCGAGCATTGAGAAACTTTTTGCGGTACCATATTTTAAATGCATGATTTCACGAGCGAAGCACACCCTTAATGTTATAATCATAGCGAATACGACCTCTGTTTACTCTGTGATCTAGAAAGCTTGTAGAGAGTTTTTAGACAGAGGAAGATGGCTCGAAGTTCAAAAAGGAAAGATGAAGGATACATTTTGGTGTCGGGTGGGAATATATTTGTGCAGGGCTAAGACCCCTGGAGAATATCTTTACCTCATGTTCTTTTGTGCCCCTGATGATTGCAGAAACAGGATCTTTTGCGTTCTATTTGCGAGCTGAAGAAAAAGATCATCTTTCAAGTTCCACACAAACGATCCTAATCATGGGCTGTGGATCTCGGCAGAAGAAATGATCCCGTTTTTCTGCGTCCCGGATTCGGACGAAAGGATTTTCCAGTATCTGGTAAGTACCTTGATTGTAAATTGAATGCACGATCTTTCAGGAAGTGCCCTGAAAAATGACGAATATCTTTCATTTCTCACTCTCTTCGAGAGCAATGAGCTATCTTCGTGGGATCCTTTATTTTTGAGCGATCGAAGTCTTGATCTCAACAGAAAAAAAAAGATTCGGATCTCTTTTGTCCCGGATCTTGAGGATAAAAATGAATGGTCTAATATGGTTCCTGATGTGCTTTAGATTCCCACTCCTGAATTGTGCTCGAAATTCATGAGGAAAAACGTGATGTATAAATAGATTTATTGAGGATGATATTAGTTGCTCTCGGCCAAAAAACGAATAATTGAAATTATTCCAATAATAATGACTCTGGAGTATAGAAACGTAAAAATAGCGTGAAATCCAACCCAGGCAACATGGCTGCACCAACAGACCATTATTGTTGACGATTCTATCGTCCAAGTATTGATTCACTGCAAGAAGCGTTTTTTTGGCTATGAAACGATAGTCATTGAATTAGCTTGCAATATTCTGTAAAATGATACACCTGTTGACTACGGAAGAGGAGGAGGAAAAGGCTGAGAAAATCAAGCATTAGAAGTGCTTCATTTTGAACTTACTGTCATTATTAATTCTAGAAATGCAAGAAACCCCGGGTACTGAAAAGCTTGGTGGCCTCCGCTCCATTTTGATTAATTGACGGAGAAAATACCAGATATTTTGACGTGTCTAGTAATCTACTCTTGTATTTGTTTGATACGAAATCATGAATTGAGGTATGCACAAAAAAAAACCGAGTATGAAGCGCAATCAGATTTACGCATGCACAAAGCAAACGATATATCACTTTCTAGATCTTTCAAAGGCTCGTAATGCTATTTTGTAAGGCCGAATGTTGTATTTGTTGTCTATCCTGTATTGATTGATTAAATGAGGTATTTATTCTTGACATTTATTTCTGAAAATCACGTTTGAGAACGATGGAACAGTAATTAATGCTCTCGGTTTCCGGACATCTCTCCGAAGCCATTTTTCCGAACGGTCATTCTTCCGACACCCAATCTTCGAATCAATTTTTTCGAAAAGACGATTTTTCGAATAAACGAATTTCCGAACAAGTGAGTTCCGAAAATTAGATCTTTACTCAGTGTAAACTACAGGCTGATGCTATACGATAAACTGCGAAGATAACCGAGCACGTCATTATTACCTTTACAGTTTTCGTACTCTAAAGAAACATTCTGAATGCGCATTTGCGCATCCATCCACTTCTTCCGCGGCATTGCCTTCTCTCGTCGCCCGAAACTTAATTCAGCAATCATACTTTCAAAATCACCTTGTTCGCGTTGTAACTCCTTCAGTGCTGAATAAATGTCTATGGGTGGTGTTTTCCTATCACGACCTGAAAGCGGTCGTGCCAGGCCTCCGACACATTATTCGTGCGGTGCTCCTTCGAGATTGCCGCGGCATGTTGGTCCCTAAGAGCGGGAGCGTAACGAACAGGGATAGCACGGCGTCGTACCCTTCCAGGGACACCATTCACGTAACCCTTCTCGAAATACGTCATTATTGGCGTGAAAACATCTCCGTCGCACCACTCCTCTTTCAGCATCGCGATGGTGTCTTTGATGTCGGCCTCCGGTACGAACGCTAACGACAGGAGCCATGTGGCTGTGCCTCTTAACCCTTGTGTCCTCGAACGGTCTAGCGAAAATTTTCCTTTTTTTGAATTGAAGAAAAGCCTTTTTTCAAACATCTTCAAACTAACAGGCTTTATTTCTATAATGTCGCATTAAACTAAATAATTATCGACACCATACAATGATTGGATTTCCCAAATTTACTTCAATTTCTCCCCAATTTTTGACTTTCGTGTGGAAAAAGGAGGAAGAGACCTCTTCATGTTACAATATTCTCAGATGACTATTTTTAGTTTCCTGATTTCTTCGCAGAAATATCAGTGGAATAGAAGCCAAGGTTAAGAAATTATCTAGATAGAATAGAATCGGCTTAACTATCCTGATATCTCCACTCTTGACTTGGGTTTCAAATATCTCAAGGTTTCATTTTCTCCATTCGAGGGAACCAAGTACACCGAGAAACCATTTTTTTCCTTGAGATCAGTCGTCCAGAATATATTCGCATTCATTATTGGTGACAAGGACCTACAGATGTGCATCCCTGGCAATAGTTTACTATAGGCCAGAATGTACCTGTACGTTATGCGCACTTGTCGATTTCCAATTTTGAATCTGAATCCCAGGGGGATGAGGGCCTACGGAGTTGCTTCCCCAGTAATAGCGTGCTATAGGCTGGGTAGTACCTGTACGTCATGCGCACTCATCCAATTGTCTGTGTGTACATCGAGGGCACAAAACCCAGGATCAAGATGTACACCACAGAGATCCTTACTTTTAAGGTTGTCGTTAGTTTGAAAGAAGTATCTTCATGTATTTGCTGGATTAACACAGCATTTTCACTCACTAACAGAGCCTAAATTTGAAGGAGTTAGAAATCTGTCAATGTCCATTTTCCTGAGCAGTTGTCCAGAATAAGATTCATTATTGGCGACAAGGACCTACAGATGTGCATCCCTGCCAATAGTTTACTATAGGCCAGAATGTACCTGTACGTTATGCGCACTTGTCGACTTCCAATTTTGAATCTGAATCCCAGGGGGATGGGGGCCTACGGAGTTGCTTCCCCAGTAATAGCGTGCTATAGGCTGGGTAGTACCTGTACGTCATGCGCACTCATCCAATTGTCTGTGTGTACATCGAGGGCACAAAACCCAGGATAAAGAAGTACACTACAGAGATCCTTACTTTTGAGATTATCGTCAACTTGAATTATACATATACATGTAAGAAGATTCCGTATACCACGTCATCTTCTTGTCTATTCCCGATATCGTCTAGTCACGCTCTTATCATCATTCTTATCTTCTATTAGTCATCCTCTTACACATCATTCCTTTTCGCATTCATTTCTTTTCGTACGTCGTCGTTATTGATCACTATATTTTTCGCTTCCGTGCATGTTGCACCTCTCTAGCTTTAAAACGACTTTGGTTTTGAATTCTCAAATAAATTTGCATTCATTTTCGTTCCGTTTTCAATTTCTTTCTCGATTTCTTTCGTATTTTTGCTATGAGTGATCCTCGAAAAGTTCGTTTCATTTTAAGGGCTGCTGCTAAATCCTCTGACCCTAAATCAACCGTTACTCGTTTGCACGCCTTTCAGTTCCTCGATGATGAGGATGACGCTGCAATTTACGCGATTCCAGAGCAGTTCAAAGACATTTCACATCACGATCAGTTGTTCGCAATTTCCGCTGCAGCTACTGCAAAACCCGTCGAATTAAAACCGCAATGGAAAACTCGGGCGTTCAAAGTCCTGCTGCCCACGGCTTTAGCAAATCTTTATTCCGATGATATGTGTAATCCCGTCTTCAATGGGATACCAATGGATGAGCTTGAGGACGATCGTACAACTACTACTACCGTCTCCGACAGTAATTCCTCTTCTCCTCTCGCTACGCCCCGTTCCGTTTCGTCTATTGTTAAAGATGCCGTCATTCCGAAATTTGATGGTTCAAAAACAACTTCAAATGCGTCCGCTTGGATTGAAATGTTTGAATCAGAATGTCGACGTCTTGGTCTTGAAGACAAGCAAAATTGGGAAGTTCTTCGATTGTTTCTTGAAGATGCTGCCGAAACGGTATGGTACAACTCGACTCTGTACCGCCTCTACTTCTTGGACCTTCTGCAAGGAAAGCTTCCTCGAAAATTTCGGCCAATGTAGTATTTCTATTGCTCGCTCCGCTTTTTCATGTCGCTTCATAAAGGGTTCGCTCAATTATTACGTCCAGACAAAGGTATCGCTTAACCCAAAGATGCACGAACTGGATAAGATGGCACACTTGATTTTAGGTCTTCCTTCTCATCTTCAAGAACGTGTGTTACTCGCTGATAATGCATCGCTCGGTAAACTTATCTCGTCTATATCTGCGCTTGATCGCCCTGTTACTCGTACTAGTACTATTACTTCGTCTTTGCCCAGAGATATTTTGGTGGAAATGTTTGGTATTTCATCTTGACAAAAATATGCGCGCATCATGTCGAGCAATGACGTAACATAGATGCATGAATGACGAAGTATCTTCATGTATCTTCTGTATGAACGCAGCATTTTCACTCGTTAACAGTACTTACAGTAGAAGGAGGTAGGAATCTGGTATTGTTCATTTCCTCGACAGTTGTCTAGAATAACATTCATTATTGGTGACAAGGACCTACAGATGTGCATCCCTGGCAATAGTTTACTATAGGCCAGAATGTACCTGTACGTTATGCGCACTTGTCGACTTCCAATTTTGAATGTGAATCCCTACGTGATGGGGGCCTACAGTGTTGCTTCCCCAGTAATAGCGTGCTATAGGCTGGGAAGTACCTGTACGTCATGCGCACCCATCCAACTGACTGCATGCACATTAAGGGAACCAAATGGCGAACCCAGAAACTAAGAGTACATTGCAGATATCTTCATCTTTGAGACTGAAGTCAACTGACGAGGATTTGAGGATTGGAATTCGAGTTTTCAAATCACATTCAACGGCCAAAAATATGAAAAATTTAGGAATTTTATCTCAAAGAAAGGGTACGCATACCATGTCAAGCAATGACGTGATATAAGAATTGAACTATAGAAATCCTCCAGGAATTTGCTGAAGTATTACAGCACATTTCCACTTCTGCACAGGTTTTTGATTTGGAGGGGATAAGAAATTTTCTGTCATCATTTCCTGAGCAGTTGTGAGTCCAATAACATTCATCATTATTTTGATGATGATAAACTACGGATCTTATAGCCTGGTAATAGTGTACTATTGACTAGAACGTTGCAGTATGTTGCGCGCCTTTGTGCTCTTTGCCGTTTGGTAATAAAGGCGTAGAAAACCGCCTTCTTAATAACAGCATACCTGGCTGGAATGCAGTTGTCAACATTCGCATCTACCCAACTGTCCGAGTGTGGCAAGATCCTACAGAGCTGCTGCCTGTTGTTATTGCTATAGGCCAGAATAAAGCTGTACATTGTACGCCATGAGGTTTGTTCGAGCGTTATACAATTCCTTTACATATCACCAGGTTCCTGTTTCTTGTCACCTGGTGTGCCTTGTCGACCGTCACTGTAAAACGGTGAAACACTTAACTTGATAGTTATGATGTTGAACACTGGCCTACCAATACAAGAAATTTGTAAGAATGTACGGCCAATCAGATCAACCCTGGTAGTCCGCCAGGACCTCCTCAGACACTGATTCGTGGGTTACCAGAAAACAGTGTTCTGATTGTACAGGAAACCGCGCGAACATCTTTCTGCTTTTACAATAGAGACGCGCGAACGCAAACCTGGGCCAGTTATGCTCATTTTGCCAGAATCTGTAAAAACTGGTTACGCTCAAACAAACCTATTGTCAACTTCCAATTGGAAATGTTGATTGAAAGTGTAGTTGGGCCAGAAAGTAGCTGTACATTGTACGCACTTATCTAGTTCCAATTTTGACTGTGGATCTCTTGGTAATGGGAGCGTGCTGCTTCTGCATTCACAGCGTCATGTAGGCTGGAATGTTACTGTACGTCGTGCGCACCCCTGTAATATAAACCCTCGGGGAAACAAATCTGTCGTACAAAATAGAATGGACGTTTCTGCATATTTACGATCTGCGAAAAAGGGTTCTTCACTCTTGACACAAATACCTTTTTTTGTTGATCGTTAGTATGTAGATACGTCCATTTCATTTTTTACGACAGAAATGGTGAACTCAGAAACTGAGAGTACACCACTAGAAAGATCCTTCACTTCGGTATTGTTCTCAACTGCCAAGGATTTGATTCGACGTTTTAAAAAATACATAATGCTGGCCGAAAATATTCGAAAAGTATTCTGTTTGACAGTATGAGGATAGTCATTTTCGGAGACGTGTGCGCGCACTATGTCAAGCAATAAAATGAAATAATCAGGGTAAAGGTATCCTTCTTGAATCTACTTCATTTTTATGGGTTTTCTCGGCCTTTAAATTGAATTACGAAGTGTAGACGTAACCCAACGTTCAACTGCCCTTGTTATCAGAGCAAGGATAAAAAGTTGAAAAATTGTGATTATTGTATGGTGTAGGTAGATAATTGATTTTTCCACTGCGCTTCTCGCCAGTATGCCGTTATTTCTTCTCTAGAAATCCTCGTGAACATTATTTAGCTAGATTTTTTCTGGATTGTCCTGTCATTAAGGTTTTTCTACCGCATCATTTGGGGGCCACATCTCATTCTCGATTTGTATCAGCCTTACAAACTATAGGTCAAGCCATGATCTTTTTCATTTTTTGTATTGCTAATACTCGTATATAATTTGAGCCAGAAAGTGATATCATACCCCAAAACGCATATTTTACTTTTTTTTAAAGCGCATAATTGACCAAACGAATAAACAATATTTTTATTGACGTCGTCTTCGTATCCAAGATGTGCGTCAACAAAACTATGCCACTGAGCCGCTCGGGGCGTGAGTAACTTGCATTTCTAGAATTATTATTTATTTTGATTTCTAGAAAAACAGTCATGTTTCTTCCTTCTCGTTTTTTTTTTACTTTTAAAATGTAGCCTAAGTGCAGTCTTTTCTAACATCATCATTAATAAGTTCAACGTTTTTCTCTTCGTTTCTTCATTTGAGATTTAGTGCAATATATCAGAAGTGCGAACCAAAAGCTAATCAGGAACCAGATTCGACACTTCATTTGTTTGAAAAGAAAATCTTGTATTGGTGAAGGTGTATACTTACTCGTATTATAAAAAGAAAATACTTTTTTCTGTACCAGAGAACAAAATTTATCATGACGACGTTCCGGCCGACCTAGCGGCCTTCTTCAGTAGTGGTCTTGAGACCGCTAGGTCGGCCAAAACATCGTCATAATATACTTATTATAAAAAGAAAAGACTTTCTCTCCCTTAAAAAACAAAATTTATCATGACGACGATCCGGCAGACCTAGCAGCCTTCTTCAGGAGTGGCCTTGAGGCCGCTAGGCCGGCCGAAACGTCGTCATAATAAGGAGTCCGAACCTTCTTTTTCGGTTGAGATCAATACTTGGATCGCCCCAAAATGATGGATCCCTCATAAAATAACTCATTGCTCTGGAGGAAAGTGAGAAATGAACGATATTTGTCATTTTTCAGCGCACTTCCTGCAAGATCTTGCATTCAGTTTACAATCAAGGGGCCTGATGCAGGAAAATCCTTCCGTCCGAATCCGGAACGCAGAAAAACCGGATCTTTTCTTCTCCCATTATCCACTACCCATGAGATAAGGGTCGTTTTTTTGGAACCTGAAAGATACACATCTTTTTCTTTTTCTCGCATTCAGAACTCAAAACATCCTGTTTCTACTTTTCTTTCATCATACGGTGCCCAAAAGAATTGGTACAGATATTCCTGGTCCAAGCCTTGCACAAATATTTTGTGAAGTGTGAGGAGAATGTTTTGTATGATTGGGTTAGAGCTGTATGCGTCTTGATGAAAGTGGAGTGAAGGGAGAGAGAGAATTGGTGAGATTTGGGTGTTGAATGAGTTTAGAGTGTGTAGTGTGAAAGGTGAGGAAAAGGCGTTGTAGGATTGGGTTAGAGCTGTGCGTGGATCTGTAAGGGAGTGTGAGGAAGAGGTAGAGTCGGTGAAGAGAAGGAATTTGCAGTTTGGGAGTAGTTGGGAGAGGCAGGTAAATATGACCGTGAGTTCAGCTGTAATATGGAAGCTATGTTGCAGATGCGTTAGAAGAGTATGCGTGAGCTGCTTGATTTGATGTTTCAGAACTGTCAGAGAGATATAGAGGGTAATTTTCAGATGTATTAAGTTTGAGCAGTTATGACGGATTTGAGGATTTATGTGAAATCGAGACGTGTTTCGAGTTGGAGGAGAGTCCGAGGAAGAGTGCTGCACGTATGGATTGTGAGGGATTTGGCGAGAAGATGATTGAATTCGAGGAATATGTTAGAAGAGTTGGTTGTTGTTGAGGTGAAAGAGTCGGTCGAAAAAATTAGGAGACAGAGGATGAAAAGTTGGAGGTTAGGGTGAATCTAAGAAAATGGAAGTGAGGGTCTGAAGCATCTGCTTACAGTCTAAGTTCTGGGCTAAACATCCAGGTTAATCCTGAGGAGTCGAGTGAACCAAAGATAACGCTGTTGGTTGAGTTACAAATTGGTGTACTACAGTTTTTTTTCTTTTTTTCTTTTTTAAATTATTTGAGACGACGGGTACAAATTTTCCGACAGCTTATGAATAACCTGCATTCGCCTTTTCTGTCTTGTTCAAGTAGGTACGTTTACGCGCGGCGTCACATTCTACATATTCTGTAGCGATGAAATTTATGACATTTAGCCCATTATAAGTAGTGATAATGTCAACAAAGTGAAGGGCTAAATCGCTTATTTTACATAAAAATCAATGGGGGTGCCACTCACGTTTGGCTTGCTACTGTAATCTATCGAAATACCGATTCCGGTACAGTCAACTGTTTACTTAGGTACTTTGAGTACAACACCGCGAACAAAAATAAATTTTTATGATTTGAATAATAAAGAAGAAAATATGTTCAAATTTGTTATTGTAGATACCTAGAATTTTTCCATCTCCAATTTTGGGTAGGTGTACTTTAGTCCAATTTTAATATAATTTCACTGTCAATATGATTTGGTATTCACAGCGTATATGTATTTCCTTTTCTTTTCTCTCATTTGGGAGCATTAAGGCAGTAGGCCAGGTTGTTTAGAACAGGAATTTTATAGTTATTTCAAATAGATTAAGTTAATCCAAGTAGCCTAATAATATGTCGATTTTTGAGAATTTATGGTAAAAGCTGCGATAAAAAGTCATTTACAAGACATTTTTATAGCCAAGTTGTGCACTTCATGTCTGTTCTTGAAGAAATTGAGGAGTACTAGCTATACAACATTTACAAAAGGATTAAGTTGCAACAGTTTGTTTTTTGAAGCTCATTCAGAACCATAATGGACGCTATAGTTGATCATAAATTATTCGATGTACAAATTCAGTGTAGAAAAGCGATTTGCCAAGCTCTCAGTGTGTGGCTTTTGATATTTGATAACGTTTCAATTAAGTATCATTAATGGTACAAAATCGTTTCTTCATTTCATTTTAGTATTGACGTGATTTATGTCATTCTTGCTTTACATTATTTTAAATTTATAGGATCAGACTGGTAAGTAAAATGCGATCAGTAGGTATTGTGCACAACTTATCATTCCTAATGTTAATTCGGCCTTCGGGTGAAATAAAGGATCATTGAGCTCAAGTAGCGAGTTATTGGGTAATATTTTTCTCGCGGGATTTCTCAGAATCATGTAAAAAACGAGAACATAAAACCTTACAATGTTGTCCATGGAAATTATTAGCCATAAAAAGTATTATGGTAGGTGTGTGCGCGCATTCAAATTTGTCAGGTGCCCGAGATGACAAAAAAATTTCCAATAAAATATAGAACATGCGCCGATTTATACTGGGTGAAAATTGCCAGAATGCCAAATAGAAAAAGGATTGGAAAATAAATTAAAATAATACTTGATAATATACTCATATCAAACATTACAGCTCCAGAAGGTCTTCATTTAAATTTGTCATTAAGACTTGAATACTAAAAACCGGTATCGGTGTGGTGTAATAATAAAAATGAAAAAAAGAAGTAGGTACCTACTCATTCTATTTTGTAACACCAGATTGGTTTCTCGTATTCTAGGCCTATTTAAAATATTGGCGGATACGCCGATGCGCGAACACAAAATACATCTCGGCGCGCACAACTTATCAAGATACCTATAGGTTTTTATTATACAGTCAGATTACTCTACAAGGACGCGATGAAACGATAATTCGTTAATTATTCGTACAAGATCTAAATATTATCTTGACAAAGTGCGTAACTTATCAAATTTATGGTCTATTAAGGTGACAAAACGTCCGTCAAGACATTTCAATAGATATTTCATTCTTCCACCTTCGTCTTACGTTGTTTTCTTCTAAAAATATTTTCTTTTTTTGAAAATCGCGCTGATAATGGTATTTAAATTTATTTAAATATTCAGCTTTTCGATCGAAAAATGGGAGGGATCTTGTAATACACATAGACTAACTTGTGAACACTTGTTCAATCTGGTATTCACCGTATAGACCTGATCAAAGAAACTGGCGCTTTCTTGTATGATGAGCTTTTAACTAGCTATATCTCTTTCAAAATATCTCTAGTAGGTATACCGAATAGATAATTAATTTGCATCAGAAGTTCAGTTCGTTCAATTCTCTCAATAAAATTGATTGCCTCGGTAGAAATTTTGTGTTTGCTACCTTTTCGCCTAAGTCACGCGCTAAATGTCAATATCACTATACTTACGTCAAGAATTAGGAGGATCAAAGCCATAAATCTCGTTTGATTTGATTTTCATGCGATTTCCACAGCTGAACTGATTAGGAAGGGTGAATTTCAAATTTCCCGCATTACTGTAACAGTATGTAATTAAAAATTTAGGATTGCTTGTTTAGTTCAAGGAGAATGTTGAGTCGAATTCCAGGATAAACCCTTGTAGCCAGCCCTCTCTTTCCCTAATGATAACATATCCTTACTTTGTATTTTTATAGTTAGTAAGCTCCTTAGCTGTAGATAGTGATGGGAATAACGAACCTCGTTCCTCCTCTTCTTCTCGTTGAATGTCCGGATTTGATCAATCAATCGGAGGTCTGATTAATACCTACGCATGCATCCTCGTGTGGATGTCTCAACAAAATGTTCGAATTTTTATGCATCAATATGTGTCCTACCTACGTTCAAAAATGTGACAGGGACGGCACTTGGCCATCTGCCTGAGGCCGCAAGAAAGTCAGCGTTTGGTAGCAAGTAAACACAAAAGCTAATCACGCACACATTCTCATAGTTCAGCAACCGAATTAGCAATCCCTATTTTCTGATCATTTGTACACTCACCATAAATATATATAGCTGATGCTCGCTTCAAATCTATATGGTCTAAGGTACAAGAGGAAAATTATGAAAGTGTGACAGTTACGGACATGCACAATTTTTATTAATGTTATCCTAATGCATGAAGTGAGGAAGGGTAAACTTCTTAATAAATACTGTATTAGAAAATATCAAAATTCTCACGTACGCTTACGAAGGTAGATCTAGATTACTCAACGAGAAGATTACTCATGACCCCTTCCTCGAGTGCTTCATTAATTGTAAAATTGGACGAACTTACCTGTGAAGTCCAATTGAAATTGTATGAGGGCCTCCTCCAAACAGAACATCATGTGGTCTCTCACGTCAGTGCAGTGTAGCCACACGTTCAAAGTAGAAGAAAGGAAAATCCCCTCGGTGTGTCCGGCAGTGTACCACGCTGAGGTCTTTATTCTTGAAAGCATAACATTGCTGTGAATAGATTAGGGTGGGCACCCTTGAGTCCTTCATAGGCCATTGTTATAGGGTGGGACTGTTCTGTTTGGAAGAGGCCTTCATACAATTTCAATTGAACTTCACAGGTAAGTTCGTCCAATTTTACAATTGTATTTCGTGCCTCCTCCAAACAGAACATCATGTAGATGTTTAAAGTTGTCACAGCAATGCTCGAGTGGAAGGTGATTGTCGGGGAAGAACTTTTGAGGGCAACATTATTCCATTACATCATTATTAGTTTTTCTTGTGAACTAGCTAACAAATGTGCAATCTTTTTACTTCTATCATACTACACAGGGGATAAATGCTTGAAAAAACTTGAGAGAAGTTATTTAACATTATTTCTGTAACCCAACTGTTCAATTATAGAACTTAGGCTGGAAACTTCTATCACTCAGCTTGGGTGATAATTCAAAGTAACTTTGGAAAAAACAGAAATACAATTAAGGGGTTTAATAACCTTTGTAGAGGAGGAAAAAAAAACAACATAAATGCGCTTCTCTTTGCACAGTTTTGAATAGAACTAAGTAGGAGCTTCTTGGTTGGTAACAGATATAGGCATAACTTTGAGTTGAGCTCCATAGAGAACAGAGAGAGCAAACCCCTCCGGTACCTGACGCACTGGGCGGTTGTAAAACTGCAAATATGTTGGATTTAGACGTCCACCCTGCAGCATTGAGTATTGAGTCCATGTGGTACCTCCTCGTTGAGCGGCTGAAGTAGCTTCATGACGGGTACTGTGAGTCTCAAACTTTTCATCGATACCACTTTCAATTAACACTCTTGTCTGACCCACTTACCTAGAGTCTGGGTGGTCACTGCAGTTCTGGGAGGGCAAGTGGAAATAAAGAGGTTCTTAATGTTTCCTCGGAGGGCACACGACGTCTCAATACAAAGCTTCAGGGTGTAAGCAGGACAAATTTCTGGAGTCATGGTAGAATGGAATGGTTGATAGAGGTTGAACTTTTCCTTTTCCCAATGTTTTTATTAGGCCTGATATGAAAATTTTGATACACGTTTGTGACCCTTTAATATTTTGAAGCTTTATTAGTTGTAACGTTTGAAGACGGTGGCCTGTGCATAATAAGAGCCAGAAGGACAAGTTTTTTTGGATAGAGTGTCAAAGAGTATTTCGGATGTGTTTGGCTGACTCTGAAAAAGCTGAACACACGCTGAGGGATCCCATGTGTTATCGCATCTAGGAGTTTTTTCATTTCTTTTGAAGAGGCGCTTTATCATTTGACTCGGCATTATTGATGACTTTGTCAGAAGTGAAATTGCTGCCCTAGTGCAGTTTAATGTACTGTACGATGAACCCAATTTAAACTCTTGTGTGAGGAAGTTGAGTACTTCATTGGTAGACGGATCAATTTGTTGGACGTTGTAAGATTGGCAATAATTGTACCAAATAATCGAAGATACCATGTTCAAATATTATTCTACGTAAAGTACCCTCAGTTAATTGTGTTGCCTTCCGACCTGCAATGGGATGTGACTGTCCCAGACCGAATTTTTGCGAAGCTATCCAGTCAAGTCTAGGATTCCAGAGGTAAGTAAGTATCTTTGTAATAATTCTCAGTTTGTAGATTTCATGAAAACGCAAACTTTACGCGCATTGGTTTCTTGAAATATAGTACGTTTCTTATTGTGAGCGAAGTAGTGAGTAAATCGAGCAAGTTAACATTGATGCAATGACTATAAGAACGATTAATTTAGGTGCAGATGATGGTCAAGAATCGTATATATTCTGGGTTTTCGTCGATAATTTGAACAGAATTCGTCATGATATAAAACTGCCTTGAGAAGTTGGAATTGAGTGACTGGAATAGGTGAATTTGATTTAGAATTTCGGTCCTTGAATCTTGTTCGTGCGAATTTTGGAACTTACATATTAGCAATCCATACAAGACTCGATAAATTCGGAAGAATATATTTAGATTTCAGAGTACACGCATGAGGTACCTACGCGTCTTTAGAAATACATAAGAAACTTTTCTGAGACAAATGAGAATTTCTTGTCTCGAGTTATGAAGTTATCAGCTTTTCGACTGTATAGGTGTACATGCTTGAAAGTACCTACTCGATAAAACTGAAATTTTGCTCATTTAAAAGCTTTGTCTAATATTCTGCTGGTACCGCGTGATTGTTTGATATTCGAGCTTGGAAGTTTTTTCCGATCATAGATCGACTGTACGTTCGCATGTTAACGGAAGCCTTTCCCCAAAATTTTTCATATCTGCTAGTATTAGAAACTGCGAAAAGGACTGCGTAGAGAGGAGAACTTGAAGGCATATTGGATAAAAGTGGTTGTGAGTACCTGTATGAAGAAAATTACTTTTAAATTTTATTCTAATAAAACGTGGCACCATACTTCTTGAGCAGTTAATTAGAAAAAAGGGAGAATCCAATTCTACGAGCTCTTTAATAATACCTAGTTTAATCTTTCTAGAGTATTGAATACTATAGGAAAGAAAAAAGTGACACGCGTTCATCATTGCACTTGGTGAATACCTACCTTTTTCCATTCTTTCTTCCTATTTGCTTACTCGTTTTTGCTATCTCAGGGAGCAACCGTACACAGGTAACAATTCGTAGATAAAATTGTAATTGTTTTCATAGTGTTATCTGCGTTTTTTCTATTTTTTTTTTTTTTTTTTTTTTTTTTTTTTTTTTTTTTTTGCGTTCGGCAAATAAATTATCATCACAACAGTTGGCACGGGCCTTAAGCGTTTGCGATATTCATTTAAGTGTTACTTTACTATCAACCTAGTGTTTTCACAAAACGTTTCGAATTGTAATATGATAATTTATTCATCGTAGTATGTACGTGAAGCGACCGCGGACGTGTGGTTAAACGTCCGATTCGAGTGAAAAAAAAAAAGAAAAAGGCTGCCAAGCGCACGAGCTGTAGTTCTACAGCATTATTTTATGTATGCGCATATTTAACGGCGACCACTTATTATTGATAAATATCGGGAATAAACCATAATGTTTTTTATTCCTCTCTCCGCTACAGCTACACGCCCGTAATTGCTTTCACAATTGTCCGGAAACAAGAGTCGTCATGCAGTTTCGAGGGCAATATCGCTAATTTCGACGCGGTAGCCGGTAAGTTTTCCGTTCCGCATGGCCCGGCAGCACACTGGGTCGTGTTTTTAATCGTGACGTCGTCGTGCCAGATGACATTCAACATGTTGTGGGGATGCATCAGCACGCTAGGCAGTAGACGAGGCAATTAATAATAACGGAGTACGTATGCGTACTTTATGGATTACTGGAGGTATTTCAGCTCCGAGAGGGAGAGTTACAGATAACTGGACGTATTGAAATTAACGACGATGAATATAAATTGACGCGTAGACGACCAGCCCCTATTATTAAGTCGGAGGTAGCGAACCCCCTCGTAAAAATTTCCCTCGACGCATACAGTGTAATTGGTTTTGATGAAATGTCCACGAACGTTGTATTGTACTTCGTATTTATAATATACGCGAAGAACGTTAGTTATAGAGTGGATCCTTTTAATTTTGACTGCCCCAGTCCGAAGCAAGATGATAAACAAACCTGAGCTAATTAGTAACCTATACCCACTATAATCTGTGTATAATTTCGAGTATTTCATATCGTACGCGAGATGATGTGTTTACACAAGTTCGTGATGTAGGTTTTAGAATTATGATAATTGCTGCATAGCTTTCATAAATTAAAGGCTTGACCACCAAAGCATTGATTTACAATCGTGTGGAGGTTATCACGAAAGACGAGAAGCTTGTGTGAAGAGTAAATCATAAGCAGTTAGAGATGCTATTTATAATCGTACTGTAATGCACTGGTGGACTGTAGGTATTTTTAAAAATAACAAAGTTTCTACCTTATCCGTCTGATCTAAAAAATCCTCAGGTTTGAAGTCAGTTGAGATATGGTCTTATGAAAACAAATTACTACTGATGTTAATCGTTGAGTGGAGATTCGAGTGAAAAATTATTACGAAATTTGAACCCCCTAAATTTGAGTCGTATTCGAGAGTGAATCTTTAGGGATAGAATTGATCTGTTTTAACCAAGCGACATGCATAAATGTGTCGTGTGGGTTCTTGTGGCATTTAGGTACTCAAGACTTGAATTGAGTTGATTTATTACGTCAATGAACTTTTTCACTGTTCTCGTTCATCGACGTACCGCGGACAAGAGTTGACGTCGCTATCACAAGTGTCTCTTCTTTTCATTTATCCATTCTTGTTATTACTTGAATTCTCTCTCTCTTTCTCTTTCTCTTTCTCTCCTGTATCGTACATTACTGGAGCTTTATAATTAACAGCTTCGCAAATCAAGATTAGTTGGGAGCAGTAATATCTACGAAAACTTCTGTAGATGCTTCATCTTGTAGTGAATGTGTAATCTGAGAACTGACTGCCCTGATCAGCTCACCCCTAAAAAATTATACTTGATTAACATATTTTTTTCTGTTTCAAGGATGAGATTGGTTTATCTTACTTCCTCTATCTCTGATGTATTCCATGTGTTCGTGAACTGTATTAAAATCGGTAGCCTCACTGTTCTCGAATGTATTCTCTTCCTGTCCCGTTCTCTCTTTGGATCTCATCTTCAACTCCTATTACCACATTGTCGTCAGCGTACAATCGTTAACCATAAAAATGGGCATCTCCCTTCAATATTATAATAGCGTCTCTATATTCTATAAATGAAGATACGTTATCCATCATGGTTTCCCTATTACTAATTTATATCTTATCTTCTATTTTATACTAATGGGATTGTGCTAAGACTTCCTCTATCATTTTATTCTTTCCAATCTTCATTGTATTTGCGTAGTTTTTTTCCTTACCAATGGTAACACTCTAATGAATACTGCTAGTCTCGTGCCATGTGTTGTGAAGATAATTTATTTGCTTCGCACAAAAAATAAAAAAAATACCGCATAGTAGGAATATAAAAACAATTACATTTTTATCTATCCTGTTACCTATGTACATACCCTCTTTGAGATAGCGAAGCGAAAACGAACGGAGAGAGGAGGGAGCTCGGAAAAAGGTAGTCGCTAAGTGCACGGTCGTACGCGCGACACCTTTTTTTTTGTGGCTTTTAATATTCCAAAAGGACGAAAAATTTGATCCGGGAGCGTACGTTCGGTGTCAGATACCATTTCTTGATAAATCGTGCACCAGGTCAGTTCTTTCTCTTCTCATCTCAGAACGGTCAAATTCATTAAATCGATATTTAGCAACGATAATGATAACAATGTGTAACGTTAGTGTTGGAAACATTGTAAACAAGAAAATATTTGGTAGAAGGGTCTGACCCTTTGTCGATTACGGTGTTGCGAGCTTTAATTCGAAGGACAAGCATCTAATCAGATTGATAATAAATGTTTACGCGTTAAAGGGCGGTTTTGGGGCCGCGCTTCTTCTTTTTTTTTCATACTGTGTGGGAAAGAGACGATATACATCAGATGCAATGCGCATTCACCGTGCAGTAGGTCCGTCGTTTTAGATCTGTAAATTACAACAGAATCGAAAAAAGATGCCAATTCTAGTTCGGTGAGCGTTTATCGTACGGACCATCCATTAAATTATACACACGCACTTACGTACAAGAGTGTATACTTTTTTCGGTTCGAGTTGGCACACTGTGGTTGAAAATCGTAGAAAAATGGAAATAAATCCACAATTAAAATGATTTAACGACTTTTCAGAGGAGGTCGGTAGCCAAGTAAATGAGAAATAAAAGTATAAATTAGTGGTTGAGTAACGTAGAGGAACTTTCTAGCTCCATTCAGTAATGATTGATTTTATGGTCTTTCAGAACATTTAATCCTCGTCATCGGAATTTAAAGATGTAATAAAATATAGCGATGAATCAATATTTTCTCAATAACTCTATTAATTTGACGAAATAATGAGGAGGATCATATTTTAACCACCTGTTTCTATGGTCAAATGTAGTAGGTAATTTTTCCTTTTATTTTACATCCATCATTTGCTCCTCATCATACATGCGGATTAATACTAACGCGGATCAATATTGAACAAAAAAACTAAGTGTAATAAAATAACTTCTCGAAAGATGGCTTGTGAGATACAAAACTTTGTTTAAGAGATTCCGTCTTTCTTATACAAAAAAAAAATCTGAATAGGTCTCGTCTAGTGCGAGATCAAGGTGATTTCTTGAAAAAATTGGAATATGAATTCCACAAACGTTGTGTACGGAGCTTCGGAAAGCGGGAGAGCGGAATCTTGTTGTTTGAGTGGAGAACAGGAAGCAATGATCAAGTTAGGATGATTCGATTCTGTATTCAGCTAAGATGCGAGAAAAGGATGAGAAGAAAAGCTACATGACTGCCCTTCTATGTTCTGTGATTGCGCTTTAAGATATTTGTAGGAGTTTAACTTGCTGCTACTGACTTCATACATTTTCGTTCCTCTTTTGCATAACTTCTTAGTTGATTGATACTTTTTTTGTCGCCTAGCTCTATTTTATTCGCCAAAAGTGTGACGGGATTCTGCTTTGGTTAAAATAAGGCTAGATGTTTAGTTATGTGCTCAAGTTTGACGAAGAGCTCTGTAGCCGAAATTAACATAATTCAGTAAATTATAGTGCTATTTGACTGTAAATTTTCGTTGTAAAAATCTCTCTAATTAGAATACTTCGTTAGTAAAACGCACAGAAATCTCTTTTTGCATCCCCTCTGAATGAGTTCCAACGAGGTGGAGACGTATCATGATTCGAGCTCAGAAACTCGTCAATTTTTTGTGAATTTCATATGTTGGGTTGCTATTGGTTCTTCTTATCATGATTCAACGGTATATCTTCCCATACTTTTTCCGTCCCACGTTGCATCCTTTTTTGGATGAGTTCCAACATTGGGGGAGGGAAAGGGGCGGAAAACTTCCATTACTTTCAGTTGAATTTTAAATATTGCTATCGGTTCTCCTCATCGATGCAATGTTGAAATAAAAATCAAATGTTCTGCGTGGCTATTGGTTACGATGGTAGTGCGCCATCGCTTGTCGAGTCTCAATAAAGAAACTGTTCGGACTGGTCAGCGCTGGAATCACATTTCTGAAGGAACCAAACGACACACATCACAGATTTCCTTATCAACTTTTTGAAAACTATCGCAGCGATCATAGCGGTTGACCAGCCCGGATGTCAACAGGTTTTAGCGCATGAAGCGATTTGATGATAAAAGAAATTTTCTGGCGTAGTCAAATGAATAAAAATCATGTTTCATGTCTTTCACAGTAGCTAGTGTTTTCTGGAGGGCTCACTTGCTTCGCTTGTTCGCTCCTCTTTTTGGTCTAGTATAAGTCCACTTCAGAAAATTTCAAGCTAATAGCTTTTGGGGACTTACTCTCAGCCTTCATGGTCCAGTATAAGTATAGTTTACAGTGTTTTCAGCTAAAGGCTTTCAAGGAGCCAATTCGCCTTGGTATAGTATAGGTCCGATTTAGAATATTTGAAGATAATAGCTTTTGGGGGCTCACTTACAGCCTCCTTGGTCCAGTATAAGTTTATTTTACAATATTTTAGGTTACAAGCTTCCAAGGGCTCACTCGTTCCGCTCGTTCTCTCGCTCCCTGGTCTAGTATACTGTATATTAGGCCTATGTGATGAAAGCTAAACCCACTATAGCAGCCTAGTCTGAGCCTAGCTCTTGGTCTGCTCTTACGCCTGTATTTTACTGGACCTAATATACTGTATACTAGGTTTACAGCAGCTAAGCTGTAGCGTTCCATAAAAGAGGCTCAAGAAGGTGTAAAGTATACAGGATTCCTAGACCTAATATAAAGCTTGTGTGTTAGTTAAGAGAGACCCAGCACGGACGCACGCACATTTTCAAAACATTCACGAGTGCTTCAACAGAGTTAAATGAGGGGTGACAGAGAGCCTGTTTTATGAGGTATTTTAGGAACGCCTTTTCGATTCTCATGGTGTTCGAAGCGTTGCATATCTGGCTCATTGAAGGGGTGGCACCACGTACAGTTGATTGGATTTAGACTAGGCTTGGACTCCCCTTTAAAATATTATTCGCTTTATGCTAGTATATATGTTAGGAGGTGGAGGGGGGGGGGACGTGGAGCTGAAGGTAATAGATGGGCGACTTGGAAGAATTTTGACCCGTAAACTATATAGGTCATAGTCCGAGCTATTGGTGATAGAAGAGGAACTTGGAAAAATTTCAACCTCCAAGCTCCTTAGAAAAGTTCCATCTTCCAAGCTATAGGCGATAAGACGAAAACAGAAAAATTTTACAAGTCCCCTCCCGAACGGCGGACTTTTTTAGCGGGGAACCCGCTGTCCATTTTGTTAGAGGGGTTACATCCTTAGAAAATATCCCCGACCGGGAGTTTCTGTGAACTGCGTGACGTGACAAATGGCTCTTTAAGACGTCAATCAATGCTCTTGACCTACTTCAGGGACTTGAAAAAATTCCAATTCCCGGCCTTCATTATATCACAAGCCCAGCGTGCAGTATACTGAGGAGAGCCAGCCAACTCATTTTCTGAGGGGGCATTTTTCCGCCAACGTGATCGCGAGCACGGGAGGTTGCGTCTTCCCCGCTGCCATTGCAAACCTGCAAATTTTTTTTTCGGAAAGACCCCCCCCCTTCCCTTACCCCCATGAAAAAACTCACGGGTTCTTTAACTGAGTTAAATAAGAAACCGGGAACCTGTTTTATGAATCTTATGGTGTTTGAAAGTTGTATATCTGGCTCTTTGAAGGGGCTAGCTAGGCCAATTGGTGTTAGGAGTATTGCGTATCTAGTTACATGAAGGGGCTATTTTAATCAAGCTATCAGTGCTGCCAGATCTACGGATTTTCAGTGTCTGAAAAAAATATATCGGACGTAGGTTAGGACTCCCCTTGTAGTATACTCGCTTTATACTAGTATACATGATAGAATTTCGACCGAGCTATAGGTGATAGATGAGCGACTTGGAAGAATTTTGACCTGCAAACTATAGGTGATAGTCCAAGCTATAGGTGATTGGAGGGACTGGGAAAATTTCAACCTCCAAGTCCATTAAAAAAATTTCATCCTCCAACTTATAGGCGATAGGAGAGAAATAGAAAAATTCTCTAAGTCCCAAGGTCATGTTCCCTCCTGGACGGCGGACGTTTTTTCCGGAAAGACCTTCGCGATAAAACAGGTTCCCTGTTAATATTTAAAGCTGATAGCTTTCGGGGGGCGAACGAGCGTAGCCACACCTACCAGAGCAGCCTACTTTGGGCCCAATTTGATGAAAGCTAATATACTTCAAAATGAAAGAATAACCAAAACTCGAAACCCTAGAAGGTGTACTCGCAGATTTCTGAATCGCCGACGTCAGTCAGTTGGCCCTCCTTCTTCGTGTAGTATAAGTCTAGTTCAAAACTAATACAAACCTAATATAAAGCTACTGTAGTATGAAACTAGTATAATACATGGGGAGGTCCTGGCCTAGTTCATCTCCAGTATGATAGTATAATACCATTTCCTATACTAAAGAGCTGTACAGGAGCCCGGACGCAAATTCTGGAATCAGAGGTGTGGGCTGAGGTTTGATGTTTATCCGTATGGACGCCCGGACGCATTTTTGAGATTGGGGGAGGGGTACAGAAAAGACATGAAACCTGTCAAAAAATTATTGTAATTTTAATTTGTCTTGACGGTAAAAAACTTACTGAAAACCACCTCTGCTATGCTTTGGAGTTCAGAAAAGAATGCTACCGGGCAGAAAACGGACTGTTAGAAGGGAAGAATCCACTGTTCGGCCCTTCAAGTTATAAATATATCATGTTCAAAACTCACCGTGAAACACTTCTCTAGGTGATGATTTCATCGATTTTTTTCCCTAAATTTAATTGAGTCTTACGCCGAGTATTTTTTTTTTCGCTCCGAATTATTTACGGGCAATATTTTCTACAAATAAATGACGTACAACAGAATCCTTTTCTTTTTTTCGAATCCACACGCACTTTAGGGAGTCTATTCTTCAACACACCTCACTCCTGTTTGTTGTTAACAAACGTATTCAACGTAAGATATACGACAGTATTCGATACGGTACCTAGGCTATAAATACAAATGAAAATGGATATAGTTTACATTTTGTTCCATTGACGATGACAATATTTAAAAACATACCGCATTTGGTTACCAATTTCACTTTTAAAAAATTTACATAAAATTTTCCAACCGAAAAAAATCACCTTTAAAAATATTATTTTTACTTTTCGCCGAAAAAACTGACGACTTCTAAGTGGTAAATGAAAACGAAGAGAATGAAAAAGGAGGGTGGTACTTAGGATGGTGCCCAACTCGTGCGGTATAGAAAAGGCCAAACAGATCCGATGACCTCCCGCAGCGTTGTCTCATGACATATCGCTTTTATAGGAATAAACGTCAAACGACATGAATGATGTAACAGATTTGTTAATTTCTAACCTCGCTCGGAAACCGTTTTTCAATCAAAAGGTGTTACGGTCGCGCGCTCCGACCTTTCCGCCACGTGAATATAATCAATCTCTCGACTCTCCTAGAGAACGGAGGGGAAGAAAAAGGCTTGAGCGTCGTCGTATTTTTCTGAGACCGCGCGGTATTTTGAATACGTTTATACTTAAAATTGACAAGCAGATGACCAAAATTTATGTAACCGCGTTCGAGGAGTTTTTAGAGCGGAGGAGGAGGAGAAGGCGTCACCACCAATAAATAAGTCGGTCTTCGTTAATGAGCAACGCATTTTCGGATTGTCTCGCACTCGTACATTACCTCCCGTTGATGAAGTCTTATAGAAAACTCCCGCTGCAATGCGAAAACATCGCCGGCCTATATTACATTCGTTTCTTCGGTTATAAAATATATTACTCGAATGGCGGACGTATATCTAAAGAAATGAAGGAAAAAAAAAAAAGAAACGGCAAAAATGTAGGATGTATTATCTAAGATGATACTAATTACACGAAAAACTCCTAGGTGAAATTCACACCAGAAGTTGTGTTTTCTAACGGTCGTAATGTTGTATACTTCCAAAGTAACTACATATTAATAAAATATTTAACAGCGGGCCTATGGTGAACGTGTTCTTTACGAGTGTAAACCTCGTTGCTATTACTGGTTTACAATGTGGCTTTCTGGTATTTCAAGCTCGTAATTTTATAAAGTATACGCGCCGAGAAATGCCGAGGAAATTTTTCACGTCGACTATCGGTTAGATGGAGTTCCTCAAACGGAGGTCAATATACACTGAGGATGTATATGGTCGCGCAGGACTGCTATTAATATTTGACTCTTTAGATAAATCTCGCGTATGTGCAAATTTTTTATTGTCATAGTTTTCTTTAGTTCGAAATCATTTATAAGCTACCAAATTTTATTCTCGCATAGATTTAGAAGGATAGTGGAAGAATTTTCGGCAAACAATTATTCGCTCGATTTTAGCGAGATAGGTCTGCGGAATGCAAGACAAGCATCCGCTCGCACTTCAATTCCTGTTATTGGCCATATAAGTGCATATTTTGCTTTTTGCGAGTATATGTGCGTTCATCGAATGGACGAGGAGTAGCACTCAAGGGTCGCCATCAATTCAATCGTTGAAGAGATATCAAGGTGATTCCGAATTTCGTTCCTCCGGAACCGACTACATATTTGAAATTTTCAGGAACCTGATCACCAATTTGATCATGGGTTAAAGGATTGTAATTAATATAGTGTGGATCTCTGCAAAAAATTATAATGAATAAGTAGAGGAGGAACTGAGGAAGTATGTCAAAAGTATCTTCTGAATGGGGTGGAACTCGAACTCTCTCGTCGATCTAATCTTATAAGGTCCGTTGGCGCAGTCGTTATCGGGAACGAGATACTGCAAGTTCTAATTCCGTTTTGTTTAGAGAGCTTTTTAGCGGGGAAACCGCTATCCATTTTGTTAGAGGGATTACATCTTCAGTGAACATCCGCGTCCAGGAGTTTCTGTGAACTGCGTGACGTGACGTATGACGCTGACCTTCACCTTGACCTACTTTGGGGACTTGGAAAAATTTCAACTTCCAGCCGGGATACTTTATGACGCCATCAACGACCCTGACCTTGACCTACTTTGGGGACTTGAAAAATTTCAATTTCCAGCCGGGATGCTTTATGACGTCATCAATGACCTTGACCTACTTTAGGGGCTCCTCTATACACTCAGCTTTCCATCATCAGCCGCGGGTCTCTCGCAACTCTTGATCCCTTCTTCTTCCTTCCTTGTCTATGGAGCGTGGAGTAAATTCCATTACGTTTGTGAACTACGACTTCCTTATCGTCTTTCCATTCGAAATTGGATTGTATAGGACCTAGGAAAATACCATCTTCACTCAGCCCCGGCGTGAGGTTTTTGGCACTTTACGCGAGATCTCCAGCTGCACCTCCTCCCAGCCCCTCATAAATCGTATACACCAGGGTAGTCCAAATCAATAAAACAGTACAATAGATGAGAGGATACAGTGTTATGTGGCCCGCATATGTCTCACTTCTGGACAACCTTGGTATACACACTCGCATTGCCATCTTTCCCATTATTCTTCATCTGGGTACCTGGTCACAGGGGTACCCTCGGAAAAAAAGATGCAGACAAAGCAGCCAAACTAGCTACCCAACACCTATCAGTCAACTGCTCTTTCCTTCCCTCACGCTCCGATCTCTTCACTCCCCCCCCCTCCTTTACGGGTTGCCTAAAGTGCATAAAATTAATACCCCGATGCGACCTATCTTCTCCTACTTACCTCCTTGCTAAGTTTTTGTACCGTCGGTTCAGGCCTTGCGTTGCTTTCGAATCTCCTTATTCAGTTTTGAACTCAGCTTCCTTGGCGGATGTCTTGAAGAATGTAAGTCTTCTCTCTAGCACGACCATCTGTTCTTCTGATGTCATTGGTTTGTTCCCAAATATTCCCAAAGCTGTTACTATGCAGCGTATGAGCAATCTTTTTGTTAAGGCTAATGTTCCTCACAATCAGCTCGAAGAATTCTTTGATCTTTTTAATATTTGTTGGTGCCCTAACTATTGTAAGTTCGAAGGGAAGTTTTTTGAGTTCCCTGATGAAGTAGGGATCTCCATTGGATCACCTCTAGGCTCCCTCATCTCCGAAGTTTTCATGTCGCAAAGTTTGAGCTTGATCTCTTTTTCTCGAACCAGGCGCTACTGAGTCATATTTACTATTGACACGGGCCGATGTTCTGTGTGCTTAGACTGATCTTGCAGATCTCCTTGGTGAGTTTCTGAGGTATTTTAATTCCTGTTACCCTCCATAAAATTTACCTTGGAAATAGGGGAAACCTCCATCAACTTCTTGGATTTATCGAAATCTGTAAAATCGGGTATACATGAGTTTGGAATATATTGGAAGGATACTACTACCGATATTCGAGTGTACGCAGCTTCATTCTGTCCTGTTGCTCATGAGATGGCAGCCTTCAATAGCTTAGTCCACAGACTGACTTGTATTATTCCGTTGAGTCAGGCTGGCTTCAAGAAAGGATTGTTAACTATAAAACACCTGGCTAGAGTGAATAGGGTCAATGTCGACGTCGACGTGATGTTTCGGAGAAAGACCACGTGGAGAATCCTTTGATTCTACCACTTCCCTCCCCTCACACACGATCAGTGACCGTTGTATGCGCTGGATCAGTCTCCCTTTTCTGGGAAAGTTTTTTCTCTAATTGGGTTGGGCCCTTCGCCCGTTTGGTTTCACACTAGCCTTTTACAACCCTATCACTGTGGAAGGGTTGTTTGTGAGGTTAAAGGATCCTATACCAGTTGATGAGAGGAGCGATGTTTATAAGATAGAATGTAAGGATTGTAGAGGTTTTTATATTGGTGAGACCAGCCATCAGATGAAGCTGAGAGTAGCTGAGCCCGTGAAGTCTTGGGAAAAGAGACATCTGGGGAATCAGACTTCGCTGATCATTTGATCAGTAATGGCCACAGTTCCCATGAGGGATCGGAAAGGCTTCTCTATAAGGAGAATTCATACCGTATAACCGTACGGCTCTCGAATACTTAGAAATAATTCGTCACTTCAATACTGATGGAATTACGGTACTGAACGTGTACATTCCGGAAGACGGCCTGATTGAACTTGTATATGATTCACACCGCGACTTCTCTTTCGACCGACCTTAATGATCCCATTCTCTCCTCCGTCTTGTCAGTTGCTTCATTTCATCCCTGAAGATGGTTTATAAACCGAAAGCGCTCGTATTTAATTTTTCTGTGATGTTTTGTATGTTTAGCTCTCCCTCTTGAGTATTCTTTTTCGATAATTGAGACAGATTTATTCTTCTGGTCTGATGCAAGGTTCAGTGAGTGAGCGATGATCCGCATGCAAATAAGTAAGGGTATTGAGAAACTCGTAGTAAGAATGCATAATTCGTTACGTCTACTTCATGTAATTCACAGAAAATCTAAGCCTCAATAATTGCTAGACTACCTAATATAATCATGTGCAATAATTTTTACTCGAACTATGTGACATCCAGATCCTTCTTGCCAGTCTTGCACCATCATGTATCTCGGTCGCAAGTTGTGCAAACTGATCAACGCAAAATTAGTATTTAAAATGTTGAACGTATTTCCTTCTTTAATGAGATCAAGCCCGCTCGATTGATATAAATGTACCCCTTTCAAACCGAAAGAAAAAACATTAAGTATCATTTCAACGATCGTTTACTTTGTAATAAGTTAAGATCGGACTAGACAAAACGATCCGAAAGTTATATGTCTGCGCCTAATCGAGTGTCAACATGTTCACCAAAATGTTGCTAATGCGTATGTACAAAATAAACGATTTGTTGTCTATTTAAATAGTCCACATTATAATTTTCACTCCTACGTCTAAGCCGATTTTCATGTCGCTCTGAACACCCGGGCTGTTCGGCTGTTCATCCTCGGACGTGTAACGTTCAACTGGGAAACCGGTTGTTCCTATCGCCTTCCTTGCTTCACAATTAAACAGATGAAACAAATACAGAGTACGCTTTTGTCTCGATAGTCTTAGATCTTACTGAGCTATCCCTCGTTCCATATTGTTGCCGAAGAAGGGGAGAAAAAACTAAGAAACGCACCTATCTGCACGGATTAAAAAATCATGTTTATTTATTAGTCCAAATTATAGTACACCGGTAACGAGAGAACGATTTATGTAAATTTATATCGACAATACAATCGTATGAATGGAATTTGCTATACTCGCTGCTGGATAACGTGTGCATTTGTTTAAGCAATAGTAAAATTACATACGTAGCTGATGTTACAATCGTAAATTACTGGTTGCATTTCAATGGTTTGGTTATCGTTCTAGAATTGAGAATAATTTTTTTTGTCTTCTTTTTTCTCGCCTCCATTTCGAGCGTATGCCTATAAACGGCATAAGCCCACAAATGAACGAACAATCGAAAATATTTGCCCTCCTTTAAAAGTTGTCAAAACTACGAGAACATGTGATTTTTGATGCGACTCTCGAACGGATCACGTGTCTTACACTATGCGCGCTCATACTGGAACGGAAATCCCTCGCCGATATAATATGAAGTTACTAAATTTGTAAGAATCTATGTGGTGTCCGCATTCAAGAGTACCGTATATGTTATGCGACGTTAGGTCACCACCGGGTAGGGTATTTAATCCCCCATTTAAACAATCTGTTCTCTGTCGTCGTTTTACCACTCAACAGATAAAGTGAGAGTGAACGGAAGAGGCGCAGAGGGGAGGGGATAAAAATCGACCCCCATGTAACCTTAATTCAATTCTATAAACGAGGGTAGCGTGTATATAATATCGCTCTACATTATATGTATTTTTTTTTTCTTTCTTCACTCGCGGCATAATAAAACGTTTATTTACAGTATTTTGTGTTCAACAATAGCCTTAAACCGAAAGTAAACTGTAAAATTAGGTGTTTGAAATTTGTTTAATTCGGTGTTAAATACCGGGTTATGAACTGGGATAAAATGTTATAGAGCGTGGTGAATCTCACGTCACGTTAATAGAGTGAATTGAGAAGATTATTTATAGATTTTCTTAACGTGTACAAGATTGTATCTTAATACTACAATGGCTCTCATTTGCCTTGTCGCGAAGTTTTTTCAATATGTATTTTCGTAGTAGGAAATATTGACGTGGGTCCTTTCAGCTTTGCGGCCCAATCGTAGACGAACAGGGATGACCTTTGACCAAACAACCTGCAAATAAGACACTTCTAGTCGCAAAGAGACCAAAGAGGATGCCTTGAGATGACTTGAATGTACCTTTCTCTTAACTGGAAATCGACACGACTCTCACTTAGTGCGAATTTCCTCAAGATATTATTGTAGAGCCTCCTCTAGTGGTCTTGGAAATGTTTAGCACGTTAGAATTAGATGAGATTTGTACCTGAATGATCACGTCTGAATCAGGATTGACAAGAAAATCAAATGGAATCTTTAGGCCCATAGATGTTTACGGCTCAGGCATCTGTGGAGGGCAGTTTTATCTCTCTACTCTTTTTTGTTTTTCGACCGGAGGTCAATTGAAAATTTGCGTGACGCATTTCCGCGAGAGGTTTGATTTTGACTTGTACTCGTATTTTTGAAAAATTTCGCTTTTTAATCTGTACTTACACGGATGGAATCAAAATTCTTAGGTTTCTCTTGTCGGTATATAACTAGGTTCAATTTTTGACATTTTTAATGTCTCTACCAGCACCCTACCCCACTATTGAAAACCCGCGATAACTTCGAATTTTCGAGCCTTCAACCTGATTCAAAAATCTGCGAGGTCGAGTTCGAGTTTTCCAGTCCTAGCATACCGTACATTGGGCTATACTAGCTGCAAACTAGGCTTTACATATTATGCTTATGACTAATACTACAGCCTCAACTAAATCTACCATAAAGTGCATAGCTCTGTACTAGGCTTATACCGTGCCGATGTTGGTCTGATTTCTAGTTCGAGTTTCTCAGTCCTAACATGCAGGACGTATATTGCCAGCATACAATATACTAGATTATGGTATCCCCCTCTCCCCTCCTGTTGATGGACCTGGAATCCTTGACCTAATCCAGAAATCTAAAAACCCGGGAGAGAAAGAAGAAATAGTAAGGTACCTACTAATTTGATGACGTCACGAAGAGGTTGAAAGTGGTTGATGTTCTCACTGAGCCTTTATACGCAATCAAAAATTATTTCGTCTTAGATGGTAGCTGGATCGAGCAGCTATAAAAAAGATTTTTTCGCGGAAAAACTTAGACTAGAGTCTGACTAGACTTCAGCACCTATGTTTAACGAACACTCCGAGGGTTTGGACGAGCGAAACGGTCCGCCCGCGATCTAGGCCTGAACTAACCTTTAGACCATGAGTCAGTTTAAGAATCCGATACTCCTTGTTCATTTTCATTGTCGAGTACTTTACATTAATTCATTCACTTGGAATAGCCTATAAACATGCCCCTGTTCTTAATATCTTTCCAACGGAAAGGAGAAATTGTGTATGATCCCTTTTCTCGTAGACATTGCTCTAAAGTTAGAATTCAGTTCATCTTTTCTTGTCTTACTAATGCGCGACTATTGGCTAGTGCTATCAATTCTGTTAAGACTTCATTGATCTTTCTTCTTCAGTGCGCAATCCTAGCGGATTCAATCCACTGGCACTAAGAAGCCTTGGGAGTGCAGGGCAAAAATCTTCCCTTAATTTTTTCTTATCCTCTAATGTTTTCAGATGTGCAGTCATCCTTATTGTTCACAGTAATACCATGATCCTAGATCCTCCCGTATCTTACGGTCTTTGTATTCTTTACTGCCACATCTTGGACTGAACTTACAATGAGTTAATAAGGAGAATTATATTATCTACTTGCCCTTGAAAAAAATAGACGGGGACAGTACTCGAAAGAAATCTTACCTGGGCATGAAACCCTGCTCCTATATGTATACTCGTGAAAAAACATTGACCCTTAAATATCTTTTCGGGCTTCTTGTGCAGTTGAAACTTGCATCAAGCAAAAGCCCGTTGGAGTACCAAATATTGAATCAAATAACTTTATAGAAAAAGTTCGCTGATTTATATGCAAGTTCCTGGTTGAGAATCGAGTCTCATTCACATTCCATTTCCCTTCGGTATACAATCTAAGCACCTAATTCTAAATCACTTTATGATAATCATCGACGTTTTTTCTTACCAATGCGCTGCATATAGTAAAGGTCATAAATCAGAAGACAATGACTCTCTCGCATCGCATATAGGCCGTGTGCTTAGTATTAAGTAGTAATGAATCAACTATTTTACAAATAACTGCACATCAGGAATACAGATTTCGGTATCGTTAGATATTTGTTTTACAACCGGCCACTTTTTCTGATCATAGATGCACACAGTAGGCTTCGTCGTACCGCGATCGTTTATTACTATTATTATTATTATTTACTCGTTACCGGAATCAGTCAATAAATTATTAATAACGGAATAATTAACGCTTACGTACAACGGGTCATATATTAAGCTCTCAGCAGTACCTAATTAAGTAGAATTTTCTCTTACTTCGGCTTATTCACGATACACGCTTACTTCTCATTTCTATACGTTGAATGCAACTGGAATCAAATCTACACTATACGACCGGAGGTGATGAATACTTTTCCTGGTCGAGATTTATCTATAAGAACGTAAGAATCCTACCACCCACTATGTATACGAATCATTTTGAACACTGTAAAAGGAAGATTTCGATCGGATTTAATGCGCTGATCGATAAATTATATTACGAAACGCGAAAGACGTACGCTGAACTGTAGTATTTATATGTGATATCTATATTAACGTTAGGCTCAACGATCAAAATTGCTGGCCGCAGAGAGAAACGATCGAGAATGGGTTGTGATATATGGGTGTTTTCGCGGAATTACGGCAAATTTTGGAGTGAACTTTAAATCTGATAACTATTAGCAATAATAAAGGTATTAAATAGAAGAACGATACTGAATTTCGAAAAGTACGAGTTAGAGCATATTCTTGAGAGTAAAAATGAAGGCAGAGACTATAATGTCTTCTCCAGAACCACGTAGCGTAGCATTTTATATGCAAGTGATTGATGAAAATTGGAACACCGGTTGTATCGGTTTTAAGTTCGACCTGTTGTGTCGACTTTCGGTGATGACGTCATCCACCAGACTGACTGGTTCACTCGCTCCGCTCATTTGCTGTCATTGTTAGCCTAGTTCAGGTTTAGTGCATTGTATGTGAGGCTGATTAGCTCACTCACTCTACTCGTTTGCCTAAGCGTCCTAAACCTAGTATAAACCTTCTACTGTTAGTCCGGTATAGATAGCCTAGTATGCTGGAAGTCTGGCCTAGTATAAATCTAGTATTCTTTATGTTAGGCTAACTAGCTGACGGGCTCATTCTCAGCCTTGTATAGGTATGGTATAATGAATGCCTCACAAGCTCACGCGCTCCGCTCGTTCACCTGAGCAGGCTAGTATAGGCCTAGTATGAGCCTAATGTAGACTTATGACGTCATACTACACCTCGCCATCTCTCTCTGGCCCTGGTGTATTATATTATCGACAGGGAACCTTTTCACAAGGGGGGTGGGGGTCTTTCGCCGGAAAAAACAGCCGCCATCCGGGAGGCAACCTTACCCAACTTGAACATGACCATGGGACTTGGAAAAGTTTTAGCGGGGAACCCGCTATCCATTTTGTTAGGATTACATCCTCAGAAAACGTCCACCTCCGAGAATTTCTGTCAACTGCGTGACGTGACGTGACGTTTGACGCTTTAAGACGTCATCAATGACCTTGACCTACTTTAGGGATTTTGAAAAATTCCAATTTCCAGCTGGGATGCTTTATGACGTCATTAAATGACCTCGACCTTGACCATGACCTTGTAGGGACTTGAAGAATTTCAATTTTCACCGGGAGTTTCTGTGAACTGTGTGACGTGATGTAAAGTGACGTGTGACGCTTCATGACGTCATAAATGACCTTGACCTACTTCAGGGATAAATTTCAACTTCCAGCCGGGATGCTTTATGACGTCATGAAATGACCTTGACTTACTTTAGGGACTTGGACATGACGTGACGTGACGAGTGACGCTTTATGACGTCATCAATGACCTTGACTTATACTTTAGGGACTTGGAAGAATTTTAATTTCCACTGGGAGTTTCTATGAACTGCGTGACGTGACGTGACATGTGACGCTCTATGACGTCATAAATGACCTTGACCTACTTCAGGGATAAATTTCAACTTCCAGCCGGGATGCTTTATGACGTCATGAAATGACCTTGACTTACTTTAGGGACTTGGACATGACGTGACGTGACGAGTGACGCTTTATGACGTCATCAATGACCTTGACTTATACTTTAGGGACTTGGAAGAATTTTAATTTCCACTGGGAGTTTCTATGAACTGCGTGACGTGACGTGACATGTGACGCTCTATGACGTCATCAATGACCTTGACCTACTTTGGGGACTTGGAGAAATTTCAATTTCCAACCTTCATTATATCGGGTCTAGCATGCATTATACTGAGAAGAGCCCAGCCAACTCACTTTCTGAGGGGGCATTTTCGCGTCAACGTGATCGCGAGCGCAGGAGGTTGCGGGTTCCCCGCTGCTATTGCAAATCTGCAATGGTTTCTAATTACCCGTGAGTTTTTTAGTAAAGATCCGCACTATATACTTGCACCTTTGAAAGTCAAAAGCCAAAATAAGCCAAATTTTTTAAATTTTTTTGGCTTTTCTGATTGGAGCAAAATAGGAAAGTGCGCTGCTTGATAGTTCGAATTCCAACCCTTCTTCTTGGGCAAGACTGGCTTTGCCAAAAATTCAACGAAGATAAGAAAAATTTAAAAAGAAGAAATGAATTACCTAAGAGAAGTAATCGCCAGATGCAGAAAACCGTTGATTCCGGTGCCGTCCAGCTTTAGTCATCCAATCGAGATGAACACAAATTGGAGAGTAGCTTCCACAAGTATGACAAAACCTTAATTTTTTTCCTGATCGTTTCATCTGGCCTCTCATTTTCTCGTAACAATGATCAGCCAAGAAATTAACTGAATGACGCCAGCTGAATGAAGCCAAACGCCAGCTAAATTTTCCCATAAGCCGAAAGCCCAATTCTAAGGGTTGTAAGTTTGAGCCGAAAGCCGAAGCTGAAATTTTCGGCCGCAATAGTCTGTAATTAGAGATGGTCAAGAGAGTCGTTTTTCTGTCGAGTTCTAAGAAGAATTTTACATAGAAGAATGCGGTTAGGAAGATGATTTAGAAGCTTTAGGAGGCCGCGACTGTTGACAAAAATTAGAGCCTAGGCGCGGATTTACGGGGAGGATATGGGGGATACATCCCTCCCCAGACCACCAAAACGAGGCTGAAATAACGCAGATAGGCCAAATTTTCCGAGCGAAACGAGGAAAAAATTTCTAGACAATGGAATATCCCCTCCCAAAATATGCGGCCAAATCCGCGTTTGGGCTTTGAGTCATACGAGCGAAGTACTTTGGAAGAAGGGGAAGAAGAAACAAGAGAACCAATTATTCTCGACAAGCCGTGGATCTGAAGCGGTATTGACGTTCTTATTCTCTCTCTTTCTGCAGAAATGAGGAACATGATCTATCATAAAAGCTGAAAAACGTGACTTTTAATGTCATCATCAATAAACTTGATGACTTTTTTGCGTTGTCTCGGTGTCGATAATTTTGCCGTTCTAGCTTTCAAGATGCAATCTTAGGTATATGCAGTACCAATCTGTGTGTAACAAAATCTGCCTAATCTTCAATCTGCGTAACGGTTTCGTTCGCGTTTTCCTATATCGAAAAAGACGAATTTAATTGATCATACGTGGTTAGGAAATACACGGCGCTAATAAAAATATCCGCTGCAAATATTCACGAGCATTTGTTGCTTTCACCTCCCCCTGAAAAATGTTGTAAGATCTCAATTTTGTGTAATCCTCGATTATTATTCAAAATTATGCCACGAACCGGCGCGTTATTTTTACAAAGCCGTTTGCCGGTTTAATCCGCGTGACCAACATAACAAGCTGTACGCATATAAAGACACCTTTCGCCGCCGAGATCATCTCTTTTTACTAGATACCACCCAATGAAATATTAAACCGATATTATTATCGCTGTAACCCGAATATTTTACTGTGGATGCGTTCGGTTCCCAAGGAGGCGCTCATCGTTCGGCACCCTGTGCTTTATGGCTAGATAAACACGGCTGAAAAGACAATTTTTATTGTTTTCAATAGAAAGGGTGCGCATACCGTAAAAACGTAGGCTGTACGTCACGAGGCTGGCTGCCTAAAAAGTGAATATTAAATGACGTTGTTTAAAAAAAAAATAAAAAAAAACCGAGGGGGATAAATGTTTTGCATATTGACCATTGTTTCTAGTAACCCTACGTCGAAGGTCATCTTTCTCTTCTGTTACCAGTCCACTATATTAACGACATTAACGTCAATTCGATAATTATCCACACTGATCATGAGCACGTGCTCGATTTATATGAAGAAAAATCCAATTCAGTCGAGTGTTTTCCAAGTGCAAAATATTGTTATATTTATGCAATAAATATTGTCGCTTTTGAATATAGCGGCCTTGGGTCATTAGGAACGCTCCTGCACCGAAAGAGAGACGGAAACGATGAAGTATTTATTTATTTTAAATCGTTTCAATGGCTGTGAATTTTTGAAGCTGTTTCTCCGAGCTTTGTTGATATTTAGATTCTTACATTGAGATTCTGTCTCGCGCGTAGTCTTAATGAGGGAAAAGTACGAAGCGATTTTAACGAAGTCGGAAGAGTTCGAGTGTTCAAACAATCCAAATTAACAACATCCGATATTTTTCCCATAGTATAAATTAGCAGATTTCGTCTAATTACAAAAAGATGATGATCGCCTTTGATGTCTCTATACAGCCTTAAAGGAGTTCGTATAATTTTGTGATGGAATATTTAAGAATCGATTATACGCGAAGCGTCGTTATTTTTTTCCCATCGCAAATAAGACAACAAATTAATTCAACTTTGTAATCCTTTAACAATAAAGCGTCTGTTTAACAGCTTTGTGCAAACCGTGTCGATTACAAATTAGGGTGCGCCGTAAGACGACGCGGATTTATGTAAATACAACGTGCTACCGGACACAATGGACACGGATTATTATCTTCATTCACTTGTTAAACTCGATTGCACGTGTAGCGGTTTTTCTTGTCTGGAAAGGGGAAAAAACGAAGAACTTGTTACTGGAAACACTCTTCGTGTATACATTATAATAATGTCTCGTGCAAAAAAAACGGATAAAGACGGTGTTCCTGTACCCTTTATGGTGCGGAGTTTGTCGCAAGGGTGTGATGTCGAGCTTATGTTGAAGTCTGAATTCTTCTGTAATTTAAGCTTAGCTTTTGAATCTACATAGGTCAGTGGGTCAAATAGACAACGTATACATACAGCTTGATTATGCTTTTTTGTCCTAGGAAATAAGTCAAAGTATGATAATAGAAAGTAAGAAATTGTAGAAGTTCAATGAGACGAAGCCATATCAATTGTGGTTACTTTTCTTCGCTTTTTTTCTTCGTAGAAAATATGTGACCATTTACGAGAGAACATACGTCCGTGCCACCGAAGCGATCACGTAAACGGACTTTGCGTGTGCGCAACCCTGAGCATACGCAAAGTCCGTTTACGTGATCGCTTCAATGGCACGGACGTATGTTCTCTTGTAAATGGTCACATATGAGAAAGGATCTTCATTCAAATAGACGACGGATGATAATTTAGAATATTATATGTATAGAAACGTAAGCCAATTACGCTTTGGAGGCGTGCTGCTAAACTTTTGGAACATATCGTCTCCCTTATATATAGGGGAGAGGAGCTTCTCTCAAGGCCAACTGTACAAAGATTGCGCACGAAGGAAAATATATAAAAAGTGCACCCAGGTGTCTGTGTCTATACCGTTTCTATTCAAGGATATGCCATTTCATGTTGGACAGGTTCCTAACGCCAAACGCCTGCCTACAAAAGAGTGGGAGGTGGTTTTCTATGCAATGACATATCGAATGGCGAGGCTCTGCTGACTAGACTAGGAGTTAATGGAAGGTGTTGAGCGCGGATGTTCACAAGGAATCCTATAGATAAGGATGAAAGAGGAATTACGACAAAAAAATCTCCTAGCCCGGGAATAACGCACTCGTCATGAAAACGAGAGGTTGCGGGCTCGTTTCCCGTCTGGGCTAGGAGATTTTTTCGTCATAATTCCTCCTTGTCTTTATAGACTAAGAGTTCTTTATTTACTGAGTAAAAAGAGCGTCTTCTTGCTCACATCGAACTGAGTGAATGGACTGAGACGCCGATACAAAGCCTAACCAAAACTATCGTCTCGAATCCAAGAAATTTGAAAAAGAGAATTCACATCTTTCGTCCTTGATGTTTCAAGTCTCTTTTTCAAATGCGCGAACTCTTTGCTACGTGAGACTTTATTAAATTGGATGATGATGAAAATTGCAAGCTCTTGTTGAAGTGTGCTATAAATTACCATCGAAAATTTGAACAGAAGCTCAAAACGATGTAGAGGAACTGATCCTTTTTTTCCTCAATCCTATTGTAAATCTTCCACCTTCTTAATTGTATGAAACGTGGTGAAAGAAGTGGAAATGTTCTCGGATTATCAGTTTGAAATAATTTGTTCAAAATTTATGAGGTCACGCGTGGTCCGCCATCAAATCTACGATTTGCAGTTAGTCGAGAGCTATCATAAAGAATGTACGTGAGTTGGAAGCATCTAAGTACCTAACTAATTTTTGGTATCGCGCAATACTTAGAAAATATACGTAAATGTCGAGTATACTGAAGCGAATGCCCTATTTTAGCCCGTAGCCACCTTACCAGCTGTGTAGGCTGACGTTCCAACTTTGAGTAGTTCTAATCAAGCTCGATCGACCGTTGTTATGGCATCTCACGAAGCCTCCCGTGAAGCATGTTCTTACTCTGGGTACTCTTATAACCGGTTATGAGAAACTTTATCTGCGAGTTTTGGAGTAGTTTATCTCACTTCACTTGCATCCAATTCTTATTTCTTCTTCAAACTTTATGTCGTCGTATTGTACGAGATTCATAAGACACGTGGATCATGACCTCGAATGAATACAGCAAGATCTGACCGGTTGATTCCGGCACGAATTTCATTCTTTTCCACCCTAATTCGTGCGGTAGGCTTTATCGCCTTTTATTGTTCGCTCGAAATTATAGGGCATCGAATTTTACCAACTCATGAATACCTATTGATCAAAAAAACGATGCATTATCCGGCTGTCCGATTTCGTGTATACTTAGGAAGAAAAATTTTATCATTATATTGTCGTCGACTCTGGTATGTTTTTTAGCAGGCCTAGAAGCTTAGTGTTACTCCTGATATTTTGGTGTATACAAATTTGTTCTTCAGTTTATTTTCATTATTTTCTCGTGTTGCAGGAAAACACAATTATATCCCTTTCGTAGAATGTCTGAAAAACCTGTTTTGAAACTCTGTCTAGCGGACGATTACAGGGAACTTATGCTCGTGCGGTCTTATGGAACGTTATTCGGATCAAGAAGTCTACTATTTATTATCTAATCAGGAGGTGGTGTAGAATTTGTGAAATCGTGCTTAAACTTCGCTCTTAAGTTTTCAGATTTCATTCATTTAAGGACTTAACGCCGTAATTCGGTCATACCTAATTTACATCGATTAAGGAAAATTTTAAGAGGAGAAGATATGAAACTAAAAAAGCAAGTGGAGCGTGTTGGTGCTTGTGAATAGAGCAGGTAAATTCCAGCAGTATGGTCTCAACAAAAGGTGTTGTCTTTGTTTGCAACCTTTGATAAAAACGTACTCAATGATGATTTCCTCTCCGGGGCCCGTATCACAGATCGGAGGCGGAGTTTTGTGGAAGTTATGTAGATGAGTGAGTTTCGAGTGGCTCAAAAGAGTTCCGAAAGTATAGCGATCAGCTTCTAGCAATCGATTCGGGTTGCTGATCTTATCGATGATATAACTCCAGTTTCGTACATTCTGTTTGAAAGAGAGTAATTCGCTGGCTTGGAAGGACCATTGACGTTGCCATTATCCGATGAAGATATTGTTGAAGAGTATTCGGAGGTCTTCAGCGAGGTACGCGTAAATTGTCGTTCAAGATGGGAATTTAGAGGCAGCGTCTACAATTTTATTACTCGTAATTCGGTAATGTGAGGGCACTCAATCCCCGATTTGAGTAAATTCTGATGACGTCATGAGTGACCTACACATGTTTAAAGGTTTAGAAAATTTTAATCTTTGCTTTTATGTAAGTTGGTGTATAAGCCAAACTATATTAAAAGCGTTTGGCTTAGCATAAAGTATACTCTTGCTCATGTCGCATGTGCAGCGCCGCCCCCTCCTCCATGGTGGAGTGAGTGCGGGTTGTTCATGCATTGGATTCTGTTTCTTCCAGTACCGGAATCGACCCTTTCGGGTGTGGCTTCATTGTTGGAAGAATCTCCTCGGCGAACCCCCTCTTCTACTAAGCAACTGCAAAACTACTTCGGCAACCAAGAAGTTGCAGTGCCCCCCAGGCAAACAGAAAACACTGGAACACACATCAACAACACCACCATTATCTTAGATATTACATTGGATTGCTGTTGGCTTCTCTTCATCTTCTTCCTTCTTTAGGGCTGATCTTCCTCTTCTTCCTGCAAATCTGGATGTTGATGGTACACAGGTATCGAGTAGGCCATAGCGTGGTTCTGCATTTGCCTATTCCATTCCCGGTCCATCTTCTTCATGACGGTGGCTGCAAATGCAGACACCTGGTTTCATGCTTCTTCGGGAACCAGCATGGTGGATACCAGGCTACTCGAAACAAGCGCTTCATCTACCCCGGTCTTTTGAAGAAACCGCGATCAAGCTTGTCCCGCTCACGCCTCGCACTCAAATGAGGTGTGCTCTGGTCCATCATCCCGCCCTTGGTCGCAGTGCGAAACTCCTGGCAAAGGTAATCGTTGAAGTAGCCATGGCCGCTAAACACGTGCGTCAGGTGAAGGTTTAGCTGACCTTGGTGTCGGTTCACGGTTGGTCATCGTCGCCTTTTTTGCTCTGTATATTCAGCAAGGAGATCGACTGGTGGTGAGCGTGCTAATACACAAAGAGCCTCCGTCGAGACAGTGCGGTAGGCACTAACACACCTCAGTGCAGCTCTTCGCTGGATCTTTACCATCTCCCTTCTTCTGTTAGGTATTTGTATTGAATCGGCCCACATTGGGGCACCATATAGAAGGACCGACACAGCGGTGCTCATCATGATCCTTCTTCTGGCTTCTCTGGGCCCTCCTAGATTCCTCTTAGGGCGGCAAAGGTATCCACCTATCCTACCTGCCTTTTCCGCTGCCATCAGGAAATGGTGCCTGAAGCTTAGTGTTGAGTCAAAACAGATGCCGAGGTACCTCATTGTCTTCTTGGTTTCAATTTCCACACCTTGCAGGCGAAAGGTGGGTCCACTGAACTTTCGACGAGTCGTGAATAATATTGCCTCCATCTTATGTACTGCAAGTTCAAGTCTCGTCGACTCAATCCAACGCATCACTACCTCTAGGGCCTGGTTTACCCTGCTATCCTCCGCTATATTCGTTTCGGCAGTGCGCACCACCTGTGTGTCATCAGCATAGCAGATAAGCTTGACCCTCGGTTGCAACTTCACCTTGAATATCCCACAACAGCGGCCCAAGGACCGACCCCTGCGACACCCCACAAGTAACAGGGCGCTTCACTGTACCAGCAGACGTCTCTGCTTGGATTTCTTGACAGCTAAGATAGCAGCTGATCATCCTGAGCAGGTATGCGGGCTTTTCTGCGTCCATGAGGGCCTCCAGTATCCTGTCCCGTGGGATCGAGTTGAACGCATTTCTAATGTCCAGGCTGACGGCTGCGCATAACTGACGCGTAGCTATCGCTGATTCGGCTATCATCTTCAGCCGGATCTCAGCATCTGATGTACAGCGACCACTTTGGAACCGGACTAACTACTAGAGATTATATCTGAAAGGTACAGGGAAAGAAGGGGAAGCGTCCGAACGAAACGAGCTGGACAATTGGATCGTTTGCACCTCTCAGAAGAGACCGTTTCTGCATCTCGTTTCGTTTGGACGTTTCCCCTTCTTTCCCTGTACCCTTCATCTCTTTCCTTCAGATAGCTTTCAAGTCGATTGGCTATCACTCTCTCCAGGAGTTTTCCTGCATTGTCCAACAGACAAAGTAAAACTTGAAGTACATTAGTTGGCTTACAATTTACTAGGCTCAGAAATGCTGGTCAAGCCCATCATCTAGTTAGCCTAAACGTACTCTGAATGTGTAATAATTGACTAGAAACTAGACGAGGAAATTCAGTAACCTTGGTATCGTCTAAGACTGTCCTTAGGCTAGGCTAAACATGAGAGTTATATAGGGCCCAATGTCTTGACACGTTTCATCGTTTGAAATTCCAGGACAAAATTTTAATTCTGCGAGCCTCTCTTCCTCGCTAAGGATGGCGGCTCCTCGGATCTCCAAAACACAGTCATATTAAAGAGAGAGGTAATCAATTGTACTTTGTGAATCTCATCGTGCTGTTTCGTACCACCGCAGAGATTGTTTCAACTATCATTTGAATAGTTCATCAAGTTCTCTCCACCATCTCGTCTTTTTTCTTCTTTTACCACTAACTACCCTATGAATGCAGGCACTTTATTTCCAACCATTTCATCTTCGTTTCCATTAAAGAGGAACTGCACAACCTCAATCAACACGACAGCACCTCCAACTACGTTCATCTCGATGTGTATCTTTCACCAGATTTCCGTTCCAAATGACAACTGGCGCAGGCTACCGATTTTTCTCACGCCTCTTCAACCAATAACTTTCCCGAAACGCTCATCCATCATAAATTAAACGAATAACATACAAAACAAGATAGAGTGTGCTCCTCTTCCAACGATAGCCGCAAGCCGCTTCTGTATACAGAGTATTTTAATACTACAAAGAGTATTAGTTACTTGTATTTATCTAATCAAGACAAATACGTTATGTTCTGTCGCCTTTTAAATGATGAGCGAGCAATGAACCAAAAACTTTACTCTCGCGCTCCACTCCTCGTCGGTTTATTATTACAAAAAAGGGACCGACCGCTGTGGAGTTCGCCGTATTTTATGGAAAGCGCTTGCACACATAGTGCACCAGTAGAAATGCGATGACGATTCGGACTCTCTGTTTGAGCTCACGCCTTATCAATCATTCTTCTTATTTACTGACAACAATTAGGAAAATACGAGTAATTTTCTAGCTTGCGAAGTATCCCGATTTTTTTTCTTCTAGCACGAAATTCTTCCACACGATCTCATCAAAAAGTACAGCTACTTGAGCGTTCATAAAAACGTATAAAATGGGTTTCTAGATGGGCATTTTTATCTGCGCGCGATTAAAGTAACATTTTTCATTTTGACGTCACGAGCAAAGAAGGCGCGTCCGTCCGTCACATGTATCGGCATTCACACGAGCCGAACATATTTTTCAAGTTCAAGATAGATAAATTTTTATGAGACGAAATTTTGATGCTTTATATAAGCATATTTACAGATAAATGTTTTCTATCTCGAGTACATTAAAATTTCCCAGCGTCATTTGCTGATACAAAATACTAATTTCCGAGAAGTAAAAATTGTATGAAATTAGAAATATGTAGGCTACTGTTTACTATTTGTATGAAGGCAGGGTTTTTGCGAAATCGAAGGAAAATAAAAATTAATCATAACTGTGGGTGTACTGTTGACGTTTGAAGGAAGTATTGAACGTGAGAAACTCGTAGATCGTTTGGAAGGGACATCAAAATACCGAAAGTATTTCTCTTTAAATGCGACAATGTGATCGGTTTTCAATATAGTCTTTAAAATAGATAAATCTGTATTTTTACGATCATCTGATGATAGAAACTGGTTCCGTTTTGAATGATAAGGAAAAAATGTACGACGGTCGTAGTCTTCGAATTCTTGCTCGCCGAGGACTGTGATTGTCCAGTTTTACAACAAGATTGTAAATGTATTTGATTTCCTTCCTCTCTTGGCGACCAGCTCCTTACATTTTTCTGTTCCCTTGACCAAATTTTTCTCCAGCCTGCTAAGCGCTAAGACCACGTCTTTCCTTCCTTCATACTGATGACCAAGTTCCAGAGATTGAAATCTTTTAGATCAAGCGCTGGGGAACTGAGGCTCTACTTCCCTGGTGGTAAGTTTGACCCTAAGGGCCTTCTTGCATGTAACATTATTCGTATATCTGCACGGATAAGTGCTAATTGAAATGATGACAAGAGATTAAACTGAAGTTACATTCTGGATGTACAATTTTTGGGATATGAACTTGATGCAGGATGGAAGAAGCTCTTATATAACGAAAAGCGAGGAACATTTCACGTTGGATTGATGAAATATTCTCGTACAAGGTACTCTAGATAAAAACTTGCCATCTGCGTGGACGCGCATCGTTCGATCTACAAAGGAAATGACCAAGTTTTCCGACTGCTCTAGAGTGAGATAATAACGGTCCTACAGATACGAACTCTTGTAAAGTGATGGGTCAGATCAAGATGTTTTGCTCTTTGAATTTTATGCAACCGGGAATAATTCTCTACAATGTGAAAAAGACCGACTGAAAAGAAGAAAATTTTTATTTGTCCAAGTCCAAAATTCGCGTAACCCTATAATCTATACGTGCCCGGCAATACAATTTTATTGATTTCGCGATTTAATCCGTAAACATCGTCTATATCTGCAATCTCTGGGAAAAAAAAATTGCAAATACTTTGTATCTTTTACTATGCATGGGAGTATATATTTTGTTAAACCATATAAGTAGGTACGTATTTTCGCTTGTCGAGATTAAAATGGGGAGAAAAAAACGTGAGCACACTTCCACATAATTAATTTGTATTCCTGCGTCAGATCTCCCAAATATTTGATTTTCCCTTTTATATCTTTTAAATGTGTCTAAAAAAAAGTATATCGGCGTAATTTACATTCGAGTGAACATTAAATCGCCTGCTCTGGTTAACTCGAATTTTAATGTTACCATTTGATTGTCTGTTATTTACATTTTGACGCGTGTACGTGTACACGCTGAAAAAATATCCATTTTGAGGAAAACACGTATATATAAATGGACTGAGTGGAATACAAATTTTGATGTATTTCAACTCCAGATGATCGGCGATAAAATAAATAGAGAAGGCCTATAATCCGTGTAATTCGTGGGCTCTTCGACTGCAGGCTTTTTGTTTGAGGATATTTACTCGGTGTGTTCTTGCTTCCGAATCCGAGCAAATCGACGAAATCTTCTTGTCATAGCCCATTGTACACGCGAGTAAATAGTTTTAATAAAATTATTATATCGCATAAAAATCCTTTTGAGTATTGTTAACGATCTTTTTTATTAGAGGAGAACTCTTTTTTTTGTTATTTTATATTCGGCGTAAGATATTTTAATATTTTAATTAATACACGGGAGTCACTTTTATTACCTTACCGTACAATTCTAAATTGCATCCGAATCGATACAAGAAGGAAAAAAATGAGTGCAACGAAACTGGTCCAGAAAGTAAGTGTTTTTCCGTGTTACTTTTCTCCTGTCTTTTCCTTCTTCCTCCTTCTTTATTGATTTTCGACGATAAGGACGAATAAATATTGAATTGCAGGAATTAGTATCGAACCTGTTTTGATCCCCGAAAATTTGTTTCGGTTACGCGTACACTCGAATGTGAACCTAGTACATTCGTTTTAGGGTCTCTGGTACATGGGGGTGATATTAATTATCGAGTCAATATTCATGAGTCTGTACGTGTAAGGTACTTATCAGCGGGAACGTGTTCGAAAGATTGATGTGCGGCATCATTTGTCTTGAACAGAAGCTGTCTATTGTTTTTTAAACGAGAAAGGAGCTTTATTTTGGGGTAGGAAATTACCAACAGTACATCGAAGAAAAAAAAATCGAGTCTGGAAAATTGATCGATAATCGTTTAGGATTAAGAAGGAACAAATTACTCATTGATAAGTTGTTCTTGTTAATATTGTGCGTCTTATATTGGCTGCTTAATCGTGGACGTGGTCACGCAGTCAGCTCGCTAGTTAGATTCAATATTCAAGTTCTCGTTTTTAAATTTGGACCAGTCATCTCTGACTTGATCCTCCGAATTCAGGAAGCCTCTCACTCAAACTCAAAATTCTATATAATTTTCTTCGACCTTTAGGAAGCGTTTTCCCGAGTCTGGCGTCTTTAAATTTCCAGATCATGTAGAATTAGCCTTCGAGACATTAAACTCAAACTCCTCTGATCTCTCCTATGTCTCTAAGAATTAGGAACTCAAGACCAATACTCTTCATACCAAGCCAGTGTCCCTCGTGTAAAAGTATGAAGTGCTCCTAAATGACCGAAGAAACAGTGTTAGCCTTTTAAAACCCTACCGTCAATGCGCAGCAAGACTACTCCAATTAACTTTTGACAAAACCTTCCAATGGTCACCTAACCATAGATTTCGACTTTCGAAGAAGAAAACAGTCATGTCAATATTCCAAAAAATATACTCACCCCCACGCCTTCTCCTCTTCATCTGTAGAACTTTACACTTATTCTTTAAACTCACCTTCGTTTGTAAAATCTCCTTCATCACCCCCTCCCCCCTCCCCCGGTATCAAAATCTTGAGGGGGAAGAGAGGAAAATTACAGTCACATAACAAATATTCGTTAGGTGTCTATAATTGTCCTCTCTTCCAGTGCAATGTCTCGTAAATACGAGGAGACTCTTTCACTTTTTAAAATCTTGAGGTCCGCGGTTCCAAAGAAAAAACCTTGAAATTGCTTAACTCCATTCAATCTTCCGGGCTTCGACTAGCCTTTGGCGCACTACTTACCATTTTTTTACTCAACGTATGCGTTGTGGTGGGTCCTCCTCCTCACCGTTACTGCGAAATGAATCCATCTTACTGGTATGTTCGCCTAGTCTTTGAACATTTCATCGCCTAACTCTAAATGGGTCAAAAATACCTGAGTACGGACAAGAGGACAAAAACAACTCTGCGCTGTTCCCTTGATCTCGTGTTGCTGCGCATGCGCTGGGCAGAATGGTACAAATGACATTGCGTTCGCTGCAAATAATTCTCCATCTTTTTTGTCTGTGCTCTTTACCTTCCTTCGCGTCAGGTGGTGCGTACAGCGTGGATATCATTTATAAAAACTTTCTTTCAGTTTCATTTATGGCTTAAAATTTATTCCTGAATAACTCAAATATGTAGGTGTCAAAAAACTAGGTAGCAGTTTTCAAGGTATCAGAGGACATACAAACAAACTTTCTGCCTTATTTATTCAGATGTTGAGTCAACTTTTTAACCAACTTCAAAGAGGATCAAATGCCCTCAAATGAAATCATTGCCTATTTTGTCATGAATAGTAGGCCTATTTGATAAGATGAAAGTATGTAAGAAGCCATGTAGTGTGACTTCATAGTTCTGTGGAACTTTGTAGTGCAAATTGCTAGCGCAGAACGTCTCCACTTTTCTTGCCACACGCACATGGTTATAAATCAGTCATATTTTTTCATTCCAAAAAGTAAGAGCTTCTGTAAAACATGATTTAGTTGAAGAAAATATTTTTACCCAAGACGCCTCTATTATAAGGTCATTATGATCATGGCCCAAACATTGTGAACGCTTTCTGGTCTGCAACACTAGCGCCACTACACAAATGTTCACGCATGAATTAGGATTAATGAACATAACAAACCATCCAGATGCACATTTTCTACGCCAGTAGTGATGGGCGGTTATTGGTTGTATAATCGATTAATCGGTTTATTCTGGTGAAATCTAACCAAATAACCGGTTTATTTGTGATGAACAAAAAACCGGTTAATAGAGCGCAATGACCGATGAATCGCCAGAATCATAATTTTTTTTTTTTTTTTTTTGATATTTAAATTACCGCTAGACTCGCTACTAGCCTTAGTGGTAATTTGACAAATTTGACTTTTTCAAAGCATCAAGCGGCCAATTGCCAAAAGCTTTTAGAATTGAGGTATTTCTTAATCATTATCACGGCACCCCAGTTGTTCTAATTTTTGCAATTTTGAGGGCGAAAAACGTGGAAAACTTTAGCGCTCCTAGCGGAATTTTTTGAGAACTAAAAGCGATCCGAATAACCGCCGGTTAACGGGTTATGATGATCTTTAATTAACCGTTTAACCGGTATATTGAAATAACCTATAACCGCCCATCACTACATTTCTCTGTATTAAAAACAATAAAAGCTTATATAATGAAGAGAACCAAATTAATTTGTTTTGTGATAGTCAAAATTTTGAAATTGATCTCACTTTGAAAAAGCAAACAAGACAAATAATTTTTGTTCTTTTCATTCTTTCATCATAGTTTTTAGTTTGCAAAATGAATAAAAAAAATCTAACTACATTATCAAACAAGCGCATGACTTGGAGGAGCAGTTGGTCACGCATTTGTAGTGATTCTCCTCTGTGAGTAAGGCTTGCAATGTGGAGCACGAGGTCTCATTGGTTTTATGATTGTCTCATTATTAATGACTTTCCTCTATTCTCTGTTTCAAGTGAGCTTCCACCAATCGCTATGTTTTTATCATTGGTCAAATTCATTTGGCTCGACCACGGGCTCGACCGTCCGCTAGGAGCGTTATGATCGGCAAAATTCGAAACGGGAGCAAGACGATTTCATCATTCAAGTGATAGTAATCTCAAACTAACTTGGAAACAGGGCAATTTAGGAAAAGAATGGAGAGAACAAAATTTGTGGAGCATAAAATTTTGAACAAATCATTTTCTCTCATAAAAATTGCTTTAGATTAATATAATGGAACCTTCCACCCTCTACCCGTAACACCCAACAAATTCCTCCTATGTTTGCGATACTAGCGCTGTCAACCGTCAGTACATTAATGATACGTCTGAGTCAATCGCTACGTCATCGTACATCTATCTGAGAGTATTTTTTGGTTTGCTATAGAACTTGAAATGGTTGGCAATCTTACTTCTTTTCTCATCTGAGCTCTTCTTGTGTCATGCTTTTGGAAACGATCTTGTCTGAAATGCGGGACGTTTTCAGTTTCGAGGTTTTGTATTCGAAAAAGTCAAAAGTTTTACAATTTTTTTTGAAGACTTTTAGCGAATCTTTGACGGCTCAAGTATTAATATCTTGACAAACGCGTACTTGACACACTAGTGAACTCATGTAGAAAAATATGTAGGCCATCGTACACCTTTTTTTCCATTAGAATTCTTACCTAAAATTATTCCACGTCGATGCCCGTAAAAACTACATTCGAATTAATCGATTATCTTGCAACAATTTACTGTAATGAATTTTATTTTTATATTCATACGCATGTGAAAATGATGTACTTTTGAATTCTCGATAATGAAGCCGTGTAAACTACAGCGGTGTATTCCTAGTACGTAGTAAAAACGAATTTTTAAAGGCGGTTGTAACCGTTTTATTCAACTACGAGGAATTTATTCGAATTGAATATAAATATTTTTAATAGTCGACAAGACGCGTTCCTCTTATGCGTCATAACTTTGCCGAGAAGGGATACACGCTCTAAAAACTGGTCTTGATGAACATTGATGATGCCTTTAAATGTGCGCAGAAAATTTTTTTGTCGAAAATTATAATGACTGTAGCGGCGTCTGGTTTTCGTGCTCCTGGTTTCAAGGGTATAATCGTAGAAATGTGCCCACTCTAATGCCATCGAGCACGATCGTCGAACAACATTGTACAAGTGTGCGATGCTCTTTGATAGTATTTTGCAGGGTCAAGGACGGTAATTATGTCGTCGCAGATTTTTCTCTTCTAATACCAACGATTTAAAAACTAACCCCTTTCGGTACAAAATGGGCCATGAATTGCAGACTCAAATTTTTGAACTGTAATTTAAATGCTGATACTTTTTAATAAGGAGGCACTTCAACAAATGTTTTGACGATTTGAGAAATTCAGAAAAATTCTGCACGGACTGGAGGAGCCTTTCTCCCTTGTTTGAGGGCTTGAAATGGTTTATAGAGGGCGTCGTGATGGGTGCTTAACTCCGAGAGATGGTTATAATTTGAAAATTATAGAGGATAGGTTATGACATCAGTAGGAACAGAAAAATTCTGATTCAAGAGCGAGGCAGATACCTTACCTGTGGTCGGAGGAACGTGAGACGTTCTCAAAAGGTAGAGTTATCGCGGAAGCTTGAAACCTAAAAAAACTCTAAGAGGAGAGCAGAAGGGACAGATGTGGGACCCCAAGCCACAATATATGGCGAGGGAGACGAAGGACATTTTCAAATTTCCTTAGCAGGTTCTACGCCGCCTCTGCAAAAGATGCGATGGCTCTTACTTTTCCTCTCAACCGGGATTCGAATCTCCACATATAAAATTCTATTGATTTATCGCTCCTTCCTTTGATGACAGCTCAATCCATACCTTAGCATTTGAATTTCGTAGTCTGTTCGGGACTTTAATGCCCATTCGTCAACTTTTAACTGTAATATTTTATTTATTACAGTAGAATTTGGATACAACGATGTGCAAAGAGATCAAAATTTCAATCGTTAAAAGCGATAGAAATTATGCTTCTTCCATAGCAGCCGGGACTCGCTAATTTGATTGTGTAAACGGTAAATTGCACGTCGTTATCAACGTTTACTGCGTTAATCATCTTTTCAGACTTTCTAATCCTCAAGTCACTTGCTGAGAACAATTTCCCTCCTCTAAATTTAATTCGAACATATTTCTCTTCCCCTCCTTTGGAAGGTGTAGAAAAGTGAGGCCAACATCCTCCTATTTTTCTAGCATGATTTGAGTTTCTCGCCAGCTTCCTGTAGTATGAAGTTTTTAATTCAGAAAACATAAATCTTTATTTTCTCTACCACTAATAGCGGATAAAAATACTTTTATTTTTATTAGTATTTACCTGGATTTTGAGAGACCATCTAATTTTGCGATATCGTGAATTTGTCAATAGGAACTTACTTAATACTAATATACGGACTATATATTCTACATTTTCTCATCAGTAATAAACTTTGTAACTTATCTTGTATCAGAACTGTCAAAACAGCGGCTTTAACTTGGAAGTTTCCGACGCGACAATTATTCACCTACATTAAACGACGTTGATTTGTTTGCAATTAAAAAACCCATGATCCTAGTCCATGTCATATAATTGTCGAGGCGTACCTATAACTTGGAAGATTGCCTCGGAACTGATTAAAGGTTATCCTTTATTGACAAAATTATAGATACCCATCAATGATCGAGGAAGAATATTCGAGAAGGTGAAAATAGAGTTATCTGTCAAGACCGTGCGAAAAGACATGGGTGCTTGTTTGACATGCCCATTTTACACGTTCTCGGTTGGTCATCAATAACGCAGTGACCGAATAAATTTTTTCAGCTTTAGTTTTGAGAATTTATTATGGCAGTGATGCGCATACACGTATGCCTATTAGTATGCTAATTAATTTCCTAAAGTCAATAACCGATAAAAATTGGTCGAGTTTTTACACCGGAAAGTCGCTCAAACAGCCACTGGACTGTTTTTTGAAAATGAGAACTAGAATTAGTTCGATAAGTATTCGTTCGCGGATAATAAAAAAATATACATCGACATAAATTTCGGTAAATGAAGCGAATGTGATGGGATTTCGTTTATAATTTCCGGATGACTGTCGAGGATCATAAGTTAGATAAACATCGCAAACGTCGAATAGAACAGGCTACACAGCTACCGATTTCTTATATGTGAATCTGCACGCAAAGCCGTGAGACTTTTTTTTTCCTATACATGATCATACATTTCCATTTTTATACGAGGCTATTTCGAGAGGACAAGATATGATGGTCGGTCTGCGCACACGAAAATGTGTGTCCCGTTTCAATCCTATATACGGCGCGAGGCCCCCGTCTATCGGGATATTGAATCACCCACAATCAATATGGAAATCATCCGCTAAAAATTATACTTTCAACGTACGTTTTTGTAAGCGTTTGAATTCGTTAACAATTAATTGTAATTTGATAGGTCGGCTAAATCAGAATTATAGAAGCAACGTGTATAAGAAAACGTACGCGTTAGATTCGTGGGAATGACGCTGGCCACCTATGGGGGGGCTACCGAATATAAGGGTGACGATCGTTCGGTACTGCTCTCATCTCAGTTATCAAATTAGCTTTTACGAATGTTTTTTTTCAACGTCGTGTACACATAAAACTAATGTACGTCTGTTGCTGGAGACTGATGGACCGTACTTCGAGTTGTGTACATACTACTGGTAGATAACGGTGAGGGTTGTGCTGCACGCGTTCGTTTGTGAATTCGCTTTAAATAGGTATACGCAGCAATAAATGGACTATTCATCTCCGGATCATTAATAGTAGTATGTTACAAAATTAATGTTGCTATAATTATTGATTGTCGTCAAAAGGTGTTGTTACACTTTTAAGTATGAATGTGGGGCTGACACTCTCTGTTGCACGAGCGAAGAACCGTCGTTTGGGTGGATAGATCTTGGGGCGCACGCTAAAGGGTCGTATATGGTGGTCGTGGAGGCTGGACCAAAAACCTCAAGTATCTTTTTCTCGCTACGGTGGCGTGGAGAATTGTCTAGCTTTTCATTCGATTAAGTTTTCAAAGAAGCAAATCGCTTCCGTAGTGCTTTAAAAGTTTTTTTTTAGTCTGAAACCAGTGTCTCATTAATATATCGAAGGTTTAAAATGGTGAATTAATTTAAAAGAGTAATTTTCTTTGTTTAAAAGACGAAACAAGGTTTTCTCACCGTAGTTAGTCCCATCTAACATTTAAAACAAATACATCACCTAAAGTTGTGGAAATAAATTCAAAACGTATTTTAGAACTTGAATCGTAGATAATGGAGAGACAAAAATAACAGATCCATTCCATCTCACCTTTTCAAAATCCGCATAAAAACGCATTCAATAATTTCTATTGTTTCCTGTGGAAAATATTAGCTCATATATTCCTCAACGTTTGAGAGGTGAACATTTTTGGGTCTCTGAGAGAAGAATAAGTGAAAATGTTCTGGCGGAGTCAAATAAATGCAGATCATTTTCAATGTCTGTAACATCATCATTGTCCGTTGAATTTTCCTGTGACGTCATCAGCTTGAATTTGCCTTTGACGTCATCTAGCTTGTGAAGTCATCAACATTTTTCGTTTTCGACAGAACCGTAGTATGGCTAGGACAGGGCAACTTGAACTGAGCGTGTCGTAAGTCTATCGTATAGGGCTATTATAGTCTAATCTACTGTATGCTGGCCCCACCCTAGTTTAATTTAGGATATTAAATGCTAATCAAATCTTAGTATAGGTTAGCATTAGTGTAGTTCAGCATAGGCCTAATATGTTAGCGCTGCAGGAGTCGGATACTCTAATCCACTTCCATACATGGAAGACCCATCATATCCCAATTGAGAGAGTGTAAGTATCGTCATTCCCCTCTCTGCCTGTAGAATGCGAATAATATTTGCAGTTATTGGCCATTTCTCACGAGCAGATGATTGAAGTCTCATCATCATGTCTTGGGGCAAATCCCGACCCACTCTTTTTGTTTGCACCAGGGGGAGGTCTGTGGGCTTGAAGGCGGCAATGGACAACTCTCTCGCAGCGCATGAAACGCATCCAGCAGCAGACGCATGATTGGTGATGACCGGAAACCCTGCGGCGCGCGTGAATTGTCTTGGCAGCCAGGAGATCCATTCATCGAATCGCGTTCAATATGAGTTCGTGCTGCAGAAATCAGATGTTGAGAGCAAAATCGTGTGATTAGCATGACGACGGCAAGTCCGGGTGCGAACTCCTCTATTGAGCTGCCTGAACTGCAATGGTCACAGTTTTAGGGATAAAATGGTATTGGTGCTTCCCATAGATGGCCGTTTGGCGGTGGTGGCGGGACCTTCAGGGCTCCGACCCATTAAGGGAAGTTCAAGTTGAAAGCTTTTCAATCCAATTCGGGCTAGTTTAGGCTCAGTTCGAGCTTAGTTTAGAGCTAGTATAGTCTAATATTCCGTATACAAAATTTCTGGGTTGGTCGAGAGTTCAAGATTCTAAGTCCATCAACGGGGGTAGGGGGAATTCAGCCTCGCAGATTTCCAGTAATGGGGCTGGGTGCTGGCAAAAACATCAAAAACAGCCAAATTTGAAGGATGACTTGAAGTTAGAAAGTGCGTGAATGTTTCTAAGTCACATTTTCAAAGGTTCATTATCTTTAGATCTTATGAGCACCACCTTTTATTTTGTGAAAAAAAGAAACCACGGTCTTTAAACCGACGAAGATGGTTCTCAACAGTATTTGATTGTGGTGAAGCCGGTCTCAGATGCGTAAGTCTTATAGAAGGAGAGGGAAAGAAGAAACACTTACCGAGGCGTGGAGGACGAAACAATTTTTTCCAATCTTTGTCACATGTTTTGAGTAAGTAGTGGTGACAGAATTATGAAGACTGTAATTTCTTATGAATTATTTTCTTCGTGTGAATATTTTCCGCGATATGTTCTATGATGTTCTGGTGAATAATGAACGAGAAAAAAACAAAAAATTTAGAGGCCATTGCAGGTTTGCAATGGCAGCGAGGAACCCGCAACCTCCCGCGCTCGCGATCACGTTGGAGCAAAAACGCCCTCTCAGAAAATGAGTTGGCTGGGCTCTTCTCAGTATACTGTATACTAGGCCTGATATAATGAAGGCTGGAAGTTAAAATTTTTTTCAGTCCCTAAAGTAGGTCAAGGTCATTGATGACGTTATGAAGCGCCACACGTCACTTCACGTAGTTCACTGAAACACCCGGACGCGGACACGGACGTTTTCTGAGGATGTAAACCCCTAACAAAAGATCTTTATTCATGTAGACGTTGGTGAGCTAATCTGAAATCTCATGAAAAGTGGGGCAGACTTCTTCAGGTGGTATTGTGGAAAGCCAAAAACCCTCTTTTTTAGTGTTCCAAACGTGATTTATTTGACGAAAAAAAAAGACCCGCCCCACCGGAAACAAGAAATGTTCTTCTTTTTTTTTCTTCCTCAATGAAGGAGGCTTATACTTGATATAGAGTCCCGTTGAACATTTGATCTTCTCATGGCAAAAACATCCGTACTGTGTCCCCAAAATGGTCCCAAAATGTGCCCATGGGGAAATTTGGGAACATTGTGAGGATATTTTTGGGAAGTTTTTGCCATCAAAAATGTTCAACGGGAGGAGGGTGCCTCTCCTAGTCGAAAGCTTGATCAAAAATCGGGAAAGAGGAATGATCGTAACTACCTATCCGTTCTGTTTACTCAAATATGTGCTTTTGCTAAACCAGGTCCATTCAATGAGCGATCTGCGTAGGCACCAAAAATGGTCCGCGAGAGACGTCTAAGAGTAATCCTCACATTGGAATGGTCACCTCCTAATTATGCTGGCTCATAGTAGAAACCAATTAATAAACCCTAATCTGAAACATTGGTCAAAACTAGATTAGTTGCAGATGGGTGATGAAAAGTTTTCTTCATTTTATTTTCTACCCGGAGAATCGTTTCTTCTTTGATTTTTCCAACATAATTACCCTCCAGTTGGAATCGTCTCGAAAAATTCATTTCCTAATGTCTCTGACTCCAGCTTTTTTCATGATGGAGGGGATAACATCCTCATATCGCTTTGTCTATTCAGAAGACGAGTGGTTTCCGCGCACGAGTTGGCTGTCTGTAAAGTATCCCCGTCAGGATACAATCATTATTCATCCGACATACATGACTAATCCTCATTTGGTCTCTTGGTAATCTGTTCTTGGTCGAGTCCGTATAAGGAACTCTGGGGATGTGAAAAATTTTGAATGTCTACCACGTATTGGCAAGAAAATCTACGGACGTGGAAAATGATTCTTAATTACGATATGATTTTTTCGTGCAGAGAAAAAGTTTACAGTTTGGTTGATAGAGGTTCTGCTCGCACATAAAAATATAGAACTTTTTAAAAGGTTTTATTGAGGTTTCGACGCCGAGCAGAGCCTCTATCAACCAGACTGAAAATGATTCTGTTTCAAATTTGGCTTCGTCTATTGTGAAGTATAATCTGTATTTGCATCCTCGCAGAGATTTTTGAGTCATATTCCATAGGGTCGTGAGTTCGGAACTCGCCAAAATATGGTTCGAGTGTATTTGATCAGTTTTTTTGTAGCAGGAAACCCGCTATCCTTTTTGTTAGGAGGTACATCCTCAGAAAACATCCGCGTCCGGGAGTTCCTGTGAACTGCGTGACGTGAGGTGTGGCGCCTTATGACGTCACCAATGACCTTGACCTACTTTAGGGACTTGGAAAAACTTCAACTTCCAGCTTTCATTATATCTGGCCTAGCATGCAGTACACTGAGAAAAGTCCAGACAACTCATTTTCTGAGGGGGCATTTTCGCGCCAATGTGATCCGAGCGCGGGAGGTTGCGGGTTCCCCGCTGGTATTGCAAACCTGCAATGCCCTCTAATTTTTTTTTTCTTTTTTTTTAAGAGAAAGAGAGAGAGAGAGAGATGGTTTTATGGACGTTCCAAGTTCGGGAAATTACATTTTTGCTGGAGGACGTCAAAAAATTTTGTTAAGGAGCCCAAGAATTCGAACTTTGGAGCCTCGTTGCGATGTTTTTTATAATTTTCATGTAAGTTCATTTTACTTTTTGATGAAAATAATTGACAAAATGAATTCAACGCGACCAATATAATTTTGTGACAAATGATGCAATCATTCCAATATCTGGTTCGTAGCCAGGTCATAATTTCGCAGAAGATGCAAATAGCGTTCTTCAAAGGAGGGCATAGAACGAAGACATTTTCTTTGCCCGTATGTATAAGATGATGAAATGACTGGTGATCCAAGTATTAATTTTGCTATTTTATACGAAAATTGAAGAAAGTGAGAGCCTGAGGGTAGGGGGTGGGTATGATACACAAGAACTGTGCGTAATTACGAGAGATAGAAAATTAGAATTAAGGATCTTTCCAAAAATGTCGTAAATTAAGGTACTTTTTACTAAAAAACACTTGGACAAAGTTCATGAAACTAATCAAAACATACTACCACAGAATTGCTTCTCTGCTAATTCAGTCACGTAAGATTCGTTGAGAAATGGCTTTGAGTAGACTACAAAACAAAAAATCGTTTTCATACATGACGACATAATATACTCAACCAATAATCTTGAATATGCTTTGAACTTACGTATTTTTCTGAAGAAAAAAAAGAAAATTGTGCCAAGGAGACGACGTAAGAGGGTGACCTTTTCAATATTCTCATTTGGTTACAATTTCAGACGTGGTCGAAAATATTGTCTTCATTCTTTACCCAAATCTTTTTGTTTTCCTTTCGCGTCCAAGTTCGACAATTTGTTATTGCTATGCAATATCTTTCGAGTACGTGCTAATAGAAATTCACAAAATTGGATTCCTACCAAATATTCGGAAAATGATAATAATTCAAGCTTGCGGTCCTTTAAAGAGAGAACAAATTAATTATTAAATACAATGATCGCAGTACACCGATATGAAACAGTTGTCGTGCATATGAAAAGAGATTCCACCAGTCAAATCTAGTTAGTTTGGGTGTTTTGTGACACGTATTATAAACACAGGAATATTTTTATCAAAGTAGAGAAAGCTTATCACTTTCATTGTTCATAAATTATCATACTTTATGTACATCAACCCTTATTTAAATTTGCTTTGCCTTTCGTTAATTAATGAATAAGATCCTGAGAACGAAATGTGTGACTGCCCCAAAGATTTCAATCCACTTTCGGTTTATTTTATCGGATGGTATTGCGCGAGAATTTCATTTTGATAGCCGCCGTCAACACCTGTCTAAAGGCAAGAGAAAAAAAGTCATCATATCAGTTGAGAAGTATGCGAGGCACGACAATTACGAACAATTCTTTTGAAATTCAATTTTTTAAAAACACGATGCGTTACTAATTAACAAAATTCCCTACATACTAGAGTTGAAAAAAAAAAAGGGCGAAGGTAACAATGAGAATAATTTTCTCACCTTGCATAAAATCAACAATTCGATAATTCGTTCTTGAAAAATGTAATGCCTACCTAAAGTAGGCATTTATTTGTAGACGTCCTGAAATCCCGCGCACCTATAAAAAAAAAACCAGTTCAATGCCAGAAATCGTACTTCGAACATAATAAATGAAGATAAACGAAGAACATTTATATACTTTGTAAAACGCTAAGCGATGAATCAACCGGGAGAAAAATTCCTTCGCAGCCACTTCAAAGCGACAAATTTCCGTAGCGCGTACTTTATATCTTTCTAATTAGTTGATCGATTCGTATCTTCAAGAAGAATAGATGATGACTATAGTCGTCGGTCTGCGATTACAAGCGAGAAGTGGGTAATTTTTGAACAAATTATAACAGAATGCATTAATTTTGTACATCGGTAAATGTTCATGTTGTACGATAATTACAAAATGCTCGAAATCAGGTCTTGAAAAACACACTACTATTGCTGAAAAAGTTTGAAAGATGTGCGCGAAAGTTTGACAAAAACCCAGTTTTTCCCCTTTGAATTAATGGGCCTTGCAACCGCGCTTTGGACCATGGCTCGGAGAGGGCAAATTGGGACAAGAAGGATGGATATGAATTGGAAATAGAGAGATCGAAAGTAGTTCAACGTGCTAATAATTTTTTTATGATTGCGTTTGGGAGGGAGTTTTTGATGTAGAGAGAGAGAAGGAGACAGACGGGTGGAGCCAGATATTTTTGAGAGCTGGGCAAGAAAAGAAATGTTTGATCGTCAACATTGCTTAGAGGAGAACGGTATGGGCAGTTCTAAGAGAGATTAGGTTGATTTCTCCTTGTCAGAAGAGCGGTTTGAAATAGACCAAAGTAGTAGATCGGAGTATACCGGGTGAGTCAAAAAGATGTTACCAGTTAAATGGGAATTTTCGCTAAATCCGCCGTAGCGCGAAAACGCGAAACGTTAGACGTATAGTTTGAATGTACGAAATTTGTATTCCAATTTTATCTTTAATTTGAGCTACATGCGAAGTTTCTACGACTTTTCTGAGCCGAGTTATGGACCAAAATGTGCCGAAAATTGACTAATTTGCAAAGATTTTAGATATAAAACATTGAAAAATCCCCCACTTTCAAGCTTCATGGGGTTATTTGGGTACTTTTTTCGGAATCAGCGTTAAATTTCACTTTAGAATCAGATAAAATGAGAAAGTTGGAACAATTTTAAATTTTGGCAAGTTGATGAATTTTTGGCACATTTTGGTCCATAACTCGGCTTAGAAAAGTCGTAGAAACTTCGAATGTGGCTCAAATTAAAGATGAAATTGAGATACAAATTTCGTACATTTAAACTATATATCTAACGTTTCGCGTTTTCGTGCTACGGCGGATTTAGCGCAAACTCCCATTTAACTGGTAACATCTTTTTGACTCACCCTGTATAGGAGGGTGAAGAGGACCAGAAATCATGCCAGGGTATAAGGCAGCAGTAATGGCGTTTGAGATCAGAGGGAGGGACAAGCTATGGAAGGTGAACGAAGTCCAGTATCACATCCCTGAAGATTGACATGTCCCGGTAGCCGGAGGATGAAGAACTCAGTCAGGATTCATTGGACAAAAGAATTTATTGAATAAGGCTGTTGGCGGATAGCAAGTAAGAATGATGAAGAGAAGATGCGAGTGGAAAAGGAGACTTCGAATGTCGAGGCGGAGCTTCTCATGCGGAAAGATGAGATGTTACGTACCCTGATTGAAGACTACATTTTGGGTCCCAATCCGGATCCGTACGTGCAGTAGAGAAGGGGGGGGGATTCTGTAATTATTGTTTCGTACGTAAAGCTAAATGTTTCGGAAATTTCAGTAAGATCGAGGCCGATATTGGGGATTGGAGTTACCTGAAGGGGAGTGGATGAATACATAGGAAGTAAGTGTATAATTTGAAAGATGATTGCTCAAATGGGATTCAAGCTACTGACGGTGTAAATTAAGGAGGGCTGATGTCACTTGAAAAGATTAGATGATTTGGGTCTTGGGCTGTCGAGGTCCGAAAGTTGGCAGTGAGTGGAAGGAGAACACCTGCCTCAGCCCATAGGCCTAGTAAAGAACTGACGCGCATTGCGCGTAGGGCCAATCGAAGGCGGGAAAATGAATGGAGTCCAGCAATTTCAAGTTTGTTTTGATGGTGAGGGTGTAAATTGATGAAGTCTAATCAAGTTGGGCACGGATTAGCCTATTATAGAGTGAGAAGAGGAATGGGCATCTACAGTCGGTACGAGGGTGTGATAAGTACTTGAAAAAGCTCAGATAGAAGAGGTTTCTGAGTCGAAGGTGAAATCAAGGAATTTGGCAGAAAAACGAGTGGTAGTTGTGAAGTTTGATAGATGCCGAGAAGACAGAGGCGTTAGATATGAGTATATCTATTTTGGAATATTACCATATTTATATTTTCCGCTCTGAAAATTGAAGTCTATGGTTGGACGATCGAAGCTTAATTGGAGTAATCTCGCTACTTGTAGGGGGTGAGTAGATCATCCGCGGAGAGGCCTTTAGCGAGGGAAAGGCTTGTTTACCGCGATTAAGACGAGGGGAATATGCCATACTTCTCTGAAGGAGACTTCGTCTTGGATGAGATGACGTAGGAGGTGTATTAGTCTCGTGTGACCGTTAGAGACCTATCATGGAATATAGAGTTGCTCATTTATTTTGAAATCATAAATCCTTCACTTTAGATCCAGGAATGGATAGTCCCTAAAGAAGAAAATCGAGAAATATAAAAAGCAACTCGCAGAGCAGTGCGTAGTACAAAAACCTCCATCCCAACTCGCTCTTCCTGTTCAACTCAATCGTCACTTACAACGCCCACCTTCCCCTTTGAAAAAGTATCTTTACTTCATCCTTTTCAGAACCGAATTTCATAGCCTCTCCCATACCGTATAACATCCCACAGCTCGGTGCAGCGTTTTCAGCGAGTTATTTCAAAATGCTTCCTCTCCTCTTGAGCATGTCTCGTAAAATCACTGAAACTATCGACAAAAAAAGAAGAGACGCTGCATTACTAAACAATCAGTAGTTTCAAAGCAATAACTCTACATTCCTTTCTATTTTTTTAAACTTTTACCCTAGTGGACTTCGGAATCGATGGCCTATGGTACCGAGAACTCTAGATCTTAAATTTTTCAAAATACGTATAAGTGAAGATTGGGAGATGTCTGTCATTTTTGGATCGACTTCAAATGTATTCTTCAGAAATCTCTCGCGTCAAACTCATAATTTCAATTTCTAATAATTCCTGTATGACGTGTTTCGAACAGCGTTTCATTATTATTAAATATAATCTTACGCGATAAACTCATATTTTCCCGAAATTCGCGGATAGTGACGCTTCTATCAGCTTTAATAATCAGTAGATCATTGTCTGCGATCATACCCAGCGATTCGTTGCAATCTACGTGAGTTGACGTCTTCGACGAGGAAAAATGCGAACGCAGTACTCGTATGCGTACCTTACTGTCAACTAGCGAATTCTAAACTGATCCGAATTCTTTAGTGACAAACATTCAAGGTTCATTATACTACACCGTAGCTAGAGTAATCGGCATCTTTATATTCAAAACTGCCGTCTTTGCTACGCTTTTGAGGCACGTTTTACAAACGATGACTAAGACTCGGATAACATCTCAATAATCGTCAATACCGTGTTCTAGGTAGACTATGCACGGTATGTATGTTGCGGCGTCAAATTTCTTCCCTATTCACTCGTTCCTCTCTTTTTGGCTCATTGTTTCAGTCCTACTGGCTGTTATCTTTTTATTGCACTTGAAAAGCATACCATCGAAAAGAGAAAATAAAAGCGCATACCGATTGAAACCATAAGCCACGCTTCTTACGCGCATACAAATAAAACACTCCGATCTCCTTCTCCTTCTGAATAAAATGAAAACATTTTACGTACCGTGTATACATCGCAGCTTCTTGCCGATCTTTTGATCCGCGTCTATAAAACTAATTTTCGCCGAGCAACTAGACTGATGACGATATGAGTAATGACCCCCACGGTAACCGAGAATGTTGAGTTGGTCGAGAACTCTCCGTACACATCTTCGAGTATACGCGTACACGTAAATTGTATTGTTCTTTCAACTTTGTGGTGGTTGGTTACGGAGCTGTCAAACGGACACAATGCACTCAGAACATCCTCGGTAAAAATCTTATATCCATGTCTTCTGACTATAAAATTACTTCCTAACGAAGTTTTGGACAATACGAAAGAGCTTCACCCTGCTATGTGTAGCGTACATTCCTTTGTCTTAAGTTGTCTGATGACACGTTACCACCTAGACGACAAATATTCAGTTATGTAATATCAGATAGAGTCTGTACGAGTTGCACACGACGCGCTTTATTTCCCCGTTCCGTCTATCGTATAGCGATGAAAGATCGAACAAAAACAAAAATGTATTGAGACGAAATTTAATAGTCATGAAAAGGAGTCTAAAAAATTATAGGATGCAGCGAGGAAAGACGATGCATATAATTAAAATATTATCATATGTATTTCCATTTATACGCGTTAGGTATACTGGTCTTTCTGTAGGATTATATCTTCTGAAAATATTACACGTATAAATAATACATGCATTGCTGGCGCGTGAGGCGTGAATAATTTTTGGAACGTGCCCCGAAATTGATTGAAAAAAATTATCAACCTGCACACCGGAGTCAATTATGTATTAATGATATAATCGAAATTTTTCGTGGTATTGGCGACGAAAGTCTAATCTAGACCTAGCCTTGGACTTTTTGACTGAAGTATGAAAATTGAAGCATCCTTAACCATAAAAGTTAACTTTTTCTGTATGTTTTTATGCTCCTGATTGAGAAAAGAGGGAGGCAATCCTATCTCGTGGAATTGTTCGACGTTCTTTGACTTCGAGACAGCTGTAGATATGAGAACAGAGACTTTAAAAACTTCCCCGATCAGATAGCTTGTAGTTGAGTGTAAAGATTCAAAAATTAGGGTTAAGTTTCTTTTGCATACTAAGCTGCCTTTCTTAATAACATATGCACCTACCTGGTCTTCAATTTCTTCTATAAGGTCCATTGATGAATGCTCAAGTCTTCGAAAATATTGTGCAAAATATCATAAATGAAATGAAAGCGCTTTGGTCTGAGATGACTCTACGAAAAATTTCTCAATTCGTTGCCTTCTTTGACCGACTGAAATTTGAACGTTTTTTCGTTTTCTCATAATTTTTCCCTCCCTGATTTGAATTAGCGATTGTTTCGAAGTTCAGTTCTCCGGGTTTCAAAACTTTTGAACAAAAATTTTGGAAACGAGAAATTTTTATGGACTACGACAAATTGTTTCCGAGATCATCAACACTACTGGGGGTCATACCGTCAGCCTAGAGTCAAAATGTCACTCCATTTTACAGATTGGCTTCAGCAGCCTACAAGACGACAAAAAAATTAACTCAACTTTGGAGAAGAGCATTTCATTATCAATGGTTACCAGCTGGGTGCGAAAGGACTGCATGAACTTTTTAGAGAAGTACTCAAGTCTCAATAAAAAAAGATCACAAAATTGGAAGTTACGACATTTTAACTCTTGGTCGACGGTACTGAAATTTTCGTCTCGAAATCGCATCACGAGATGATGACGTCATAGAGACTTGGAAAAATTTCGACCATCACTCCTCTAGAGCCTGTATCTTCGGCCTCCATTAAGCTAGGCCTGACATAGACCTAAGCTACAGTATACTAAGATAATCTCGAGGCTAACTAACTCATCCTGCTGGAAGGATTTGTCAAAAAGGAAACAAACAGATCTGAAATTGCAAAAATCGCAGAAATAATAAGATCGGTTGCAAGCGCTTTCGGTTTACCATCATCCTGCAAAGAAGAAAAGCGACTGGCCGAAAAACAAGAACATCAGCGAAGTAAGGATTGAACTAGCGAGTCATCACGATGTATATCATACTCATAAACTGGTCCAACCGAACCTTCGTCAGCATTGTATTTGTTTAATACAGTCACGTTATCGCTATTTGGGTGGCGAATTCTTTCAATATTATTGAGCGCGAACCGTTCTCATTGTAAAGGAGGGTTTCTAACCCCACCCTGAAACTGTCCGAAGTTTCTTCTTTCCTGCCACTCGAATTTTGAACTGGCGACTAGTCTCGCCCATGTAAAATCCTTACCAGCTATCGTGTACACCTCACTCTTTTCTATCGGCGAAACAGGGTCCGTCAACCTGACAAAAAGTCTTTTCACTGTCAGAGAATTGTAGAACGGAGGCTGGAAGTTGAAAGGGCAAAGAACACGGCGTAACTTCGAAGAAAACTTCCCCGGGAAGCAAAGTCTGATCTAACGTATTCTACAATCGCGGCTTAATTCGCGGGGAGGGAGATGGTAGAATCAAGACATTGCCACGTTATCTTCCTATGGATCATGAGGTCGATGTCTAAGTTGACTTCATTCACTCTAGCGAAGTATTTCGTAGCGAGTGAAAGACTGGAGGCGTTGTAAATGTACTTTTAAAGGAGAATGCTGCGCATCTCATAGACAGAGAAAATACGTAATGTAGTTTTGCAGAGGATGCAAAGAACCCTTGAGATCCTACCCACCCTCAAACGAAGAAAAATGCAATATGTAGGGCATACCATGCGCGGCGAAAAGTACGAAATAATGCGCGTGTCATCATCGAGGGTCGAATCGGTGGAAAAGAGTCAGCGGGAAGAAGACAGAACTCCTGATGGATGAGCATGCCCATTGGAAATAATCCGAGGTGCCGTCTCAAAAATTCGAATAGCCATATGAATGGCCAACCTTTGGAAAACGAAGGCGTCAGGAAGAAGAAGAAGTTCCTTTTGGAAGTCCGACTGATTCAGAGGAATGTTGGTCAGTCGATGAATAAAGCTATTGAAAGTAGCTATTTTGTGGATAGCGGAGACAGAATGATGAGTCATGAACAACTAAATAATTCGAAAAATTTTCTCTATATTTGGCCAACTCATGGACTCCATCGAGAGATGGTAAGATCTAAGTAGTTGGAGGAAGAACCTCCAACTTTCAAAATCCAAAATGAATTTTATGAAGTAATATTGTGTATTCAGATATGTACTTAGAAAAGTCCTTCGGAGGTCTTTATCCTTGTGCATAATGCGTCATCTACGTACCTGTGCTACTGGATAACGGCGCGAGGCGAAGCTAATCTCAAATTTAGGCATAAAGACTTCAGAAACGAGGGAACTTGAGAGAGAGAAACTTGAAAAATTTCCCATTTTACAGAAATTAGGAGACCAGTAAACATTCAGTAAACCAGAAAAATTCTCGGTACTCTGTGTGGGGAGTGTTGAATTTGACAAAAAGATCACCCATATGTTGGCGGAAGCAGACACCAGCTGCACTTTTGACCAATTTCTGTCCAAACTTGTGGCTTCATTAGACCTCCGATACAGGAGAAACATCTTGTTTTTGAATATTTGTATGTGATCGAATCGTTCCCTGAGTATTCTTATGAAAATCGATCTCATCATTGGTCCAATAATCGTAATATTGATTAAAAATATGGGTACTTTCCGAAAAAAAGGCGATACTTCTAAGAAGAAAAGAAGTAACTAAATACAAAAAACCGCAGAAATTTCTGCGGTTTTTTGTATTTGGTTACTTCTTTTCTTTTTAGAAGTATCGCCTTTTTTTCGTATTATGGATAGCCGTAACTTGCAATCTCGCATCAATTCGATATGGGTACTTTGTTAATTGTTGTCACTGATGCTATTGGTGTGACCCTCTTACAAAGCTTTTTCATAGACCGACGAGAATCCTTGCGCTGCAAATTTCAAAAAAAAACTTCAACGATTTTTGAGTCTAGCCCCATACCAGCGACAAACGCTTCCCAAAGTTTGAGGAGTCTGCAGAACATTTCTCTTTGCCTGAAACTGTTTCCTTAAACCCACAAACATAATTTGACTAACAATTTTCATTGCTCCGTTTTTATATTTTTTATGCGGTTCAGTAGCAACTGTTACATACACGGTTTCATTGTTAGGTCCAGGGCGAAGATAATATGGCGGCCTCGAGGGACACTGAAATCCCGGGGACATCAATTCTTTTCGATCATCGCAACAATGTGTTTCTTCGTAATAAAGAATTCTGTAAACCTTATCCGGTCCCACAGTACCATTTTTTAGGTGACCGTAACCGCGACTGCGAAAATAGTCCAGTTTCCAGGCTTCTTTGCACATTTCTAGCCTCTCTGGTTCCGGTAATTCGCAGATATATTTTTCCGGCTGATATCGACCAAGGTGCGTGAGTGTCTCGAGGTGAGTTGCTGCAAGTCATTTGACTGATAATGTTTCACTGGAGAAAATATGGTTAAGAATATACGCGTAGATGATTTGAAACTCACCTTCTTCTATGAATGATATTACATCCAACTTGTAACGGTATTTTGTGGGATCGGCTAAGGCCGCAATAACAAGAATGTAAAAATAAAATAACGACAATTTCATTTTGAAGGAGTCTTACTGCAATAGAAGTCCTACAAACACAGTGGACGTTCTCATTTTATGAGTTTTTGTAATAAGTTGATAATCTTATCACGTTGCTAGATTAGACTTTCATACGTAATTATCGAAGTGATTGATGACGTCAGTTACAAATTCGTTTTTGTATGTATCTCCAGGAATTATTCGTGTCTAGTTTGTGATTTATTATATTAAATGAAAATCTGCGATGGATTTTACGGTACTCAAATTCCAATGGAAAAATTGACTAATGAGATGATTTTGAAAATAAGCTCCCTAATTTTTTCCTTGTGTGACTTTAAAACAATTTTTAAGGTACGGAAGAAACTTTTTTTACATCCCACATTGTGGAAGAGAAAGTCTGATTGTTTCCTGTCTAGGGAATCTATCGTTAAGATTTTCTCGGAATCTTGTATCTTGGGAGCAGACGGTCTGTCCTATTCCATTTCCATATTTTGTGGCTAAGTGAAGATGGCCTTCGGATTGCAGTGGATTGAGGGAAAAAGGGTGAAATCATAGTTCCAATTTTCTAAATCATGCAATAGATAATATTAAAATTTGATCCACAAACTTGAAGACGCCCTCGACATCTTCCAAAGGGTCTCGAATCAATTTTTCACCCAATTTGAAGGTTCCAAAAGATGAGTTCTTGAATGCTCATGCCTATATTTTTAATTCTTACTTACGATATGGACGCCCTTGAGAAAATTGATGCAGATGCCTCGATGATGACTCAATACCAGGGTTGTCCAAAGTGCGGCCCACGATACCCCTCGTTTTGCGGTCCACGAGAAACATTTGGAATATGGAAAAAATCAATAAAACAGTACAATAGATGAGAGGATAAAGTGTTCTGAGGCCCGTGATAATAAGTTCTGAATAAATTTTGGCCCGCTTATGTCTCACTTCTGGACAACCCTGCTCTATACGTTTTCTGTAACCCCTCTGAAATACCTTATTTTTAAAGGAATATGTTTGTGTTCCGCACCAGCAAAATTAAAATGTTGTGCGAGCGGAAAATTTTCCATTGATTCATACGAAACTGAAAAAGGAGGTGATTCATCCTGGAAGTTTTCCAGTGTCCTTAATCACAGTTTTTGCTACATCTTCGTGTGAGTCTCAGATTCAGTCCAGGATACCATCCGAAAATCGCCTATCGAAATTAATCCTCTATATGAGGATACAAGCATATTACAGTGTGCAAACCATAATGTGTTGAAATTGGTTTTGTGAAATATGATGGTGCAGACCTCGGTTATTGTTGAGCTTTCAGAGTTTTGAAATCTGAGAAATAGATTTTTTATAGACTAGAACTTGGAAAAATGAATTTTGTTTCAAGCAGTCTACTTAAAATGAGAAAGATACGGAAATATGAAAGGTAGCAAGGATGTAGGGTAGCTGCGAAGATAATTTGCGAGACGGAAAAAGCTATTGAGCAGAAGCGAAAAACTGGACATTTTCTTCTGAATTTATTGTCATTATAGCTCAAATCCAGTCCTAACCTTACCATGGCTCTCTCGGTGGTAGATTAAAGGATCCATCTATAACACATAAATACTGTGACTTTATTTATACCTCTCTTCGTCGCCACTCAAACAGTATCTGTCACTCCTATGTTCAGACTTTACTTCTCCAACCTCGCCTCGCCTCTTTCGAGCAGGTGAATATTGTAATCTTTCCGCCTCTACACAATTCGAGTTTCTCCTCGACAATGTACCTACTTCTGAAAAACAATTTCCTATGATTTAAATTTTCGAAAGGAGACGTCCCACGCGTCATCCTGCTAAATTACTGTACACAGGAACAGACGAGTAGTTGAATGTATATATTTATAAAATGACTTCTATACGCTTACAATATTGACTTCAACTTCACCTTCCTGGATCGTTCTCATATACTTTGATATTCAAGCGAACCGTAAAGACCATAAATTTCCGGACAACAAGAAATAACCACAAAATATCCCTCATTAGGCGCACTACTAACGAGAACGAGAACAGTAAACGATTATTGAGTACGTTATAGAGCAGCCAAAATGATGTGACAGGGTTCGTATAGACACATTATTAAAGATATTAGAAATTCAATATTATAGCTCCATTTTCGAAATCAAAGTACTTTGTAACATTTATAGAGCTATAACCGTAATGGAAATAATTAAAGGAGTAAACCGGTAGGGTCTCTAGGTGATTTAGTTCAGTTATCTTGATCTCATTGTGATGGTAAATTTTTCAATCGATAGTGCTAATAGGTAATGTTTTTCTTTATCGTGAACTCCCGCATTGAGAATTCATATGATATGTTCACACTTTCTTCAGAATGAAAAAATAACACCAATATTATCAACTTTAAAATATGTCGTTTTCATCAATATTGCGTGTAGATCGTATTTCTGTTATTTTAATGGACTAGAGGTGCGGACCTGTACTAAGTAAAGTTCTGGGTACAGGAGTCAATGAAAGTATTTTTTGATCAAAGATAAATTTTTGTTGGAACATCTATTAGAAATGAGAAGAAAGATCATACTCAATGCCCGTATTAATGGTTATACATTAGATCTAATTAATTCGTGGTTCAAAGCGGCAAAATTTTCTAAGATAACATTAGAGTTAAACTCCATCATTAGGATAATTCATGGGCGTTTCGAGTTATTAAAGGCCTATACATTTATAAAAAAGTTCGTCAGTACGTGGGATTATTTACTACCATCACTTAATCAATTTTAGCAAATCTAACGCGTGTCGTATACTGTATACGTGAATAGGATTTTATCTTACTTGTTTTGTGTGACATATTTATTAAAATGACGCCTAGACGTAATATTTCATGAAAAGTGCGTTAGCCTAGTCCAAAAGGAAATTATGCTGTTGAATTTGAAAACAAGTGTCTCGATTGCGATAAAATTGATTTAATATGAAATAAGTCGTATCAAGAGCGAGATTTGAGCCATGTCTTCATTCAGAGGAATAAGTGATCGAGTTAAAAAGTTTAGTAAATAGTACGAGATTAGTAACTATTTTCTTAGCTCATTAGTCGGATCTCGAACTTGATCAGTACAAATGAAGAAATACCAGTAAATTTAATAAAATTTTCTTGACGAAGAATTAATAAGTAATCAAAAATTTTGAAAGAAGAGGCGAGCCGGGAAAAGGTGCGATAGTGATCAAATCTGAGAGGTAAGAAGATTGAAAGGTCATATTGGAAAAAAAATCTGTTTGTTTTTGATCAATCTGAAAGCATTCGTAGCGATGCTAACCGAGCGTAGGGAAACAACAAAAAACACGGAAATTTCTGCTCCGTCGAAATGACCTCTCCATGTGTCGTGCAACCTCCTTATCCACGCAAAGTCGCAGTCTCGCACGGAAAAATTGGAAATTTGTGCTTTTTTCGTCGTTTGGTCCTCCTCTCGATTTGGTTTTTTGACATGTTTCATGTCTTTACTCTGCCCTGACCCCTAATTTGAATTTTTCCGAGTGTCCTCCCCCTCTTCACCCTACTTCACGCCCCCGCCTCTTCATCCTTGTTCCTTCGTGGGTGATTCGAAAATTTGCGAGTTCACCTTGCCCAGTTTATATACTAGGTTTATACGGAAGTTCCAATGGAAGTATGGATATCAAGAAAGAAGAGTCTGAAATCAATCGTGGCAGACTGTCTTTTGAGGGGAAGATCGTTGAGAGTGAAGAGGGGTTGCCAGGAAGGGCCAATCCGGACGCGAGCGAGGGACTCGACAGAGGCTGAGCGTCCCGAGTCAAGAGTGTACGCCTCAAAATATACTCTTTTAAAGCTTACTTTCTGATAATAATAAATGTATGAATTAGCATTAATATGAGAAATATTTTTTCGTATTCAATCCAATTTTCGAAAGTAGAGAAAGGGGAAACCTCCTCAACAAAATTAGAGTGGAAGAAAAGGTGTGATTGCCCCCTTCAAACCTGAATTCGGCGCTTGAAAAAAAAAAAGGTGTTGGTACAAATAAATTAGAATTGTTTTTATTACAGATCAATCGGGTAAAACAAGTTATCAATTTAACCATTACTAAGGCTGACAATGGTAATGCCATTGTTGTAATGGAGAAGTCCTCCTACGTCTCCAAGGTCTACGACGTTCTCAGCCAGTGTGGCGCTAAGGAAAATGCCGATTTGAATTTCTCTAGCCATGTTGTTGAGGTCAGAGAGGTAGTTGGTAATTGTGAATTTATTATTAAAACCCCTATAGGCTTAAAAAGTGGCTTCTTGAGCCTAATCCTGCGCCCCCCCTCTTATATGGGTTGCCTAAAGTTCATAAGAGGGACATCCCAATGCGCCCAGTCGTTTCCTTTGTATCTTCCCCTACTTATTTCCTGGCGAAGTTTTTAGATCGTTGGTTTAAATCTAGAATAGAATTTGAATCTTCCTACTCTGTAAAGAATTCTGTCTCCTTGGCCGATAAGCTTAAGGATGACATTCTTCCGCCAGGTTCCATCCTATGCTCTTTTGACATGGTGGGTTTATTTCCTAGTATCCTGAGAGCTACGGCCATGAAACACATGGGTGACCTCCTCGTTCAATCTAATATCTGCCATGAAGAATTGGCTGAATTTTTTACCTTGCTTAATATTTGTTGGTCACCCAACTTTTGTAAATTCGACGGTAAATTTTTCGAGTTTCCTGAGGAGGTAGGCATCCCATTTGGTTCCCTTCTGGGTTCCCTCGTCTCGGAGGTTTTCATGACTAAATTTGAGTTCGACCTCTTTTCCTCTGGTCAGGTGTTTTTAGACTATATTTACTATTGGCACAGGTCCGTCGACGATGTGTTGTGCACGTGGACTGGTCCTCAGGATCTCCTCTTGGAGTTCCTCAAGTATCTAAATATTCAATATCCTTCCATTAAATTTACATTGGAAGTAGGTGGTTCATCCATTAACTTTTTGGATCTTACTTTCTCTAACAGAGACGGTGTCCATGAATTTGCCATCTACAGGAAAGATACTTCGACCGATATTATGGTCCACGGCAGTTCTTTCTGCCCTGTTGCTCATAAATACGCTGGTTTTAATAGTTATATTCATCGTTTGACCAATATTACATTGGGTCAGCTCGCCTTCCATAATGAGCTTCTGACTATAAAGCACTTGGCCAGAGTGAACGAGGTCTGTTTAGATATTGACCTTATGGTTCGCAGGAAGCTAGCTAGTAAATGCCTTGACTCCACTACCTCCCTCCCCCGTAATCCGACAGCTGTTGTCAGGAAGCGGTGGATCAGGCTCCCGTTTTTGGGTAAGTTTTCTTCCCAACTAAGTCGTATCCTCCACCCCTTCGGGTTCCGCCCAGTGTATTACAACCTCAACATTGTAAGAAGTCTTTTTATTAAGTTGAAGGATCCTATCCCTTTGAATGAAAAAAGTGGGGTTTATAAATTGAAGTGCAATGATTGTAATGGAGTTTATATTGGTGAGACCAGCCGCCAGCTCAAAATTCGTGTAGAAGAGCATACTGGGAGTTGAAGAAAATGGGTATTTCTGCATTTGCGGACCACCTTTTGGCCAGTGGCCACAGTTATAAAGCGGGACCTGAGACCCTCCTCCACAGAAAGTCCTCAGAATTCAAACGTAGAGCTCTCGAACATAACGATAACCTAAACGTGCTCAACAGGTACATACCTGATGAGGGGTTGATTGAACTAGTTTATGAGTGTGATTCACATCGTGATAACTCGCTAGTTCAATCATGATTTCCTCGGTGGTTTATTGTTTCTAGTCGTTAGATTGTTTAGTTGCTTTCACGTCGTCATTTGACAATGGTTTTTTAATCGAAAGCGCTCCGGCAAATTTCTTGTTTTCTGTGGCTACATTTCAAGGTACTCCTTTGTTTTACATTTTTGAGTATGTATTCATCTGATCAATGATTCAGATAGTCTTTATCGGGCTGAAAATTTGCGATGGAGAACAAAGGCGGGGGATATCAATTCACTAAATAAGGGTTGGCTACAATCAGGAATAACAAGGAAACGACTTAGGTAGTTTTCCTCTCAATAATACCAAAATGAAATATCGAGACATGAGTCTTCATCAGTCGTTTTGGTGATTAGTTCGAACGGCTGTTCCAGGAATTCCTTCACACGAAGAGTCCCACGTTCCGATTCAACTTCGGCCTGCTCCATATAACGAATAACTAAAAATTTCTAGATGATTCGAGGAATTAATTTTATTTTTGAACGAATATCCATACGTGAGAGCGAGCGCGATGAAATGACTCGTACGTCGCATATCAACAGTAAATCGTCGTAAATTGGACGTTGTCGGGTCGTACAGATTAATTTTTCGGATAAATATTAATGACAGTGAAATTCAATCGTTAACGCGCGATTGCCTTCGCAATTTGTATGGTCCATCGCGATTCATTTACTCGTACTTGTCTTCATCAGTCACTCATTCGTTCGTTTTTAAAAGCTCTTTTCCGCGGTCGAATCTCGGCAGTTAAATTTTGGACGCAATCTCGAAACCGAAGAAATTTACGGAAGACATGTAAGCCTGTTGTACAACACCTTCGTTTATTTATCTACTTCGGACTTAATTTATGTTCATCATCTTCCTGACAAAATGATATTATCATATTATCGCGAGGTATATAAAATTACTAAAGTGTATTTATAACTCCCTCCTAACAAGGTAGAAAGTCTTGTTAACGCTTGATTTAAATATTAAAGTCATCTAGGCGTACGATTCTTGACAGAAACTCGTCCTTAAACACTCTATAGAAGGAGTAGCATTAATTTACGCTATTAAGAAAAAATTTAATTACCGCGATGAATTTCGGTTGACCCCTCCTGGTTATGAAACCCGTTAATGAGAGCTCATTAACTGCCATAAAATTTTGTTTTATTCTTCTACGCGAACGTAACTTACCTGTGTTTATTTCTTCCGATGGTCCATTTATTCAAACACCGAACACGATGAAGTTATAAACTGTAAAGAAAAAAATAAACATTTTACGATTTATTAAAATATTTTCTTTGAAGAAAGCGAATAAGGATGAATCTCTCAAACCACCGAATAGGAAGACTTGAAAAACCCTATGTTTTTTTATTTTTATTATACATGCCGATAGCTATTTGATTGTTCTTTCGAATGACAACAAGCGGTAAGAAATACCCTCCTCGCATTCTAAAGAGTCGGGTAATATTTTCTCTAATTAATATTCCACGCTTTTACTCAAATATCAGGCTCATAACTTAACTTCATTATTTGGTTAATGAAGATATTCTTTTATAAAGCTTCGAGAGAGCGAAAGATAATAATGCGCTCCGAAGAAAAATTCCGGTAATCGAAAAACAATGTAAATCACATATTTTACGACTTTCGTATTCAACAGGAGCCGACAAAAAAACACGGACTCTTTTCAACTTTGCGATGAAGATTGTGTGAACTGACAAATTTTTCAAAATTGTCCCTACGATGACAAGATGACTTCATTTCGCGAATAATGAACAAATTAGCCGACTATGTAACGAGAAAATTTATTAGCGTATCGAATTTATTCGATTGAGTAAATTTCCGAGTACGGCTTTTAAAAAAGAATCGATTACTCGAACTCGAGATTCTGGCCGCGGGAGCGTCGCGCATAATTTAATTTGTAAAACCTGCTCAACGTCTTCTAGATGGGGGAAGTAAAAGTCCAGGTAGGAACAAGATATTGTGATACAGATGGGAAATATGTTCTTCTCGCGTCACTAAATGAAGTGGTCTCTACGTGATATGTTACTAGTAGCAATTTAAATACTGTTATCAGTAATTTTTCAGAAGATGACCGACGCATTCATCTATTTCGATCTTCTTACATCCAGCTTGAAGAACCATCGTGGGTAGTATAGGGACACGATTTCATTCTCGTCAATGACATCGCTCTTCCTGAGTAACTTTTTTCTCTTTCAGAATTTCAGTTCGCGACAGAGGACTAATTTCACGAGTGTAAATGTAAATTGTCGATACCTCTTTCGACATTCTTTTGATGTTTAATTTATTAGACGCGTCTTGTATAAATAGGTCTAAATGTTTGTGTTAAATGTAGAATGATACTATTGAATGGTAACGTGAAGATCTACACCAAAGACCCCCCATATTGAAGTTGAGGCTGAAAAATGACTCAACGACTGGTGAAATTCAATATCTTCCAAGTGTAACAAGTTATATCCATTCACTTCTACGGAAAAATACTCGCTAAAAAATTACAAAAAAAAAAAAAAAAAAACGTATAAAAAAGTTGTCATTGGCGGAGATGATTTCTTTGGTATTTGTCGAAAGTCCAGAAGTAGAATGAAAAGTACAGATTTCATCATCAAGAAGGAAGAGTCTGAAATCAAACTTGGCAGAGTGTCTTTTGAGGAGAAGACTGTCGAGGGCGAAGAAGGGTTGCCAGGAACGGGTTAACCGTGGCGTGGGCGAGACTCTACAGAGGCTGAGCGTTCCCGAGTCGGGAGTGTACGTCTCAATAGGATGCGGACTACGAACACACCGAGGTGCAAGTCATACGAATGACGAGAGTACGATGAACACCTAATAGTCAGAAACGGGACAGCAAGTTGAGGCAGCGGCCACACCTTCATACTCTGAACGCTCAGAGAAAGACTGACGACGAGCTGCATCGGAGGTGAAGTTGAAATGTAGTATGAGTAAGGGGACTCATACTCAAACGAGTTGAATAATTTCGATATGCTCTAGCGCTATCCGTTTTGATAAAGAATTTTCTCCGTGGAGAAGGACCGCGGACTCCTCTTTGAAGTCATGACCGCTGACAATGAGATGATCTGCGAAACGTGATTCACCTAGGTCCTTCTTTTCCCACGCCTTCTTGTGTTCGTCGACTCTTATTTTGAGCTGACGGCCAGTTTCCCCGATATAAACTCCCTCACAATCGCTACACTCCACCTAATATACCCGCTCCCCTCGGTTGGAGGGATCGGATCCTTCAGCCTAACAAAAAGACTTTCAGCCGTATTAAGACAGAAGCCAAAAGGGCGAAGAACACGACCCAATTGAGAGAAAAACTTCCCGAAGTCTTATCCAGCGCTTTCTACTGTCAGTAAACGAATCCCGAGGGAGGGAGGTGGTCAAATCGAGACTTTTCCGAGAGACCTTCCTTTGAACCAAAAGGTCGGTGTCTACCTTGACCGTATTCACTCCGGCCAAGTGCTTTATAGTCAGCAGCTTCTTATGAAAGGCGGACTGACTTAACGGGATACAAGTCAACCGATGGATTAAGCTATTGAAAGCTGCGAATTTGTGGGCAACAGGGCAAAGAGACTTGCCGTGGACAGTAAAATCGGTCGAAGTATTTTTTCAGTAAATGGCGAATTCATAGACGCCGTCTCTTTCGGAGATCGTCAAATCCAAATAATTGATAGGAGAACCACCTACTTCCAAGGTGAATTTTATGGAAGGGTATCGTTCATCAAGATACTTGAGAAACTCCAAAAGGAAATCTCGGGGACCGGTTCACGTACACAACACATCGTCGACATACCTGTGCCAATAATATACGTGATTCAAAAGCAACTGACCCGAGAAGATAAGATCAACCTCAAATTTGGACATAAAGACCTCAGAGATGAGGGAGCCAATGGGGATACCAACCTCCTCTGGAAACTCAAAAAACTTTCCATTAAATTTACAAAAATTGGGAGATCAACAGATATTGAGCAAGTTGAAAATTTTTGCCAATTATCCATGGCGTAAGTTTGATTGAAGTAATGAATCCCCCATATGTTGCATGGCAGTAGCTTTTTTGGATGTTCGGAAACTAACCGACCACATCGAAAGAACACAGGGTCGAACCTGAAGGCAAAATATCGTTTTTGAGCCTGTCAATATCTAGCGTTGACTAACTTTAATTTTGTATAGCATTCTTATCGAGAGTCGTACTCTCAATTACAAAATTTTCTCACTTCTGCTTCTCTCGAGCAACTGTTTACACGGTATTTCTAACACTAAAATACCTATCCCACTTCACCCGTACAGGCTATAATGGCAATTTCCTCCTCCAACTCTGCAATAGACCACTCTATTCTCAACTCGATTACAGTTCTCCAATTTACACCCACTCCAACAACCTTAAGATTTCCCAGCCCTTGGCGCACTACGTACCAGCCCTCTACTCAAAGATTGCACAGTAGCGGGTGATCTTCCTCCCCGTTATTACAGTATTGAGACAAATCCAGCGGCTGTTCTGTTATGCCGACATAGGCTTCTGCTTATTGCACTCGTTTTTGGGGTTTGAGAGCTTGCAACAACAGCTATGAGGTACCGCAAGTGTTTGCAGAATTGTTTCTTTCAAGTTTTTTTTTTAATCCCAAAAATGGGTGACACCTATGAATGAAAGACGTATAGCTGGGAAGAAAGAAGTTAGACCTGGAAATATCATTGAAAGAAGAAGGTTTAGCTTCTTCATCTGCTGACTTCCATGTCCATCTTTATTTTGAGCGAGCTCGTATAATAAATAGTAGGTGTTGCTCTTTCTAGTGACGGAGTATATCTCCAGGACGCCGAGCTGGGTGAGAGGCACGCGAGAGACCCACGACTTGTGCGTCTATCCGTCCCTGTTCTCCTTTTGAGCCTCTGCACTCCTCTCTTTCTATTGAAGTCTCTCATTAATAGCAGGTACTCATACTATTCTTCAACTTCATTTCTAGTCCCTTCAAGAATGTCTACAACAGTATTTTTCCTCTTTCTCGTTCACGTCAGTCTTTGTCTGAGCGTTTAAGGTATCTAGGTGTGGCCACCGCCTCAACTTGCTGAGCCGTTTCTGAGTCATACTCTCGTCACTCGTATGACTCGCACCTCAGTGTATTTGCAGTCCGAACGTCCAAAGATACCCATTTATAGTTGCTCTTGATTTCCTATCCCTCTATCAGCTCCCCTTGTTCCTAATACTTCGTTAAAGTACAAATTGCTGGTTTTGTTTCACTTTGCTATCTTGTAGCATGGAAATAGGAATGCTATTAAGTAATTGTCTCATTGGACAATTCGCTTTGTGGAGTTTTACAAGCTCCTACTGCCAGATACATTGTTCCCTTTCAACGTAATTTACAGCTTGTTCTGGTTTCTCTGGTTAGAGACCTTCTTCAACTTTATTCTCTGCTATGTATGACTCCACTTTTGTGTGTATTCGTCCTTTCCACCACTACGGTGTTGCCTTTGTCAAGATCAGGTTGTTCTGTCGGATCTTCTTTTGCAGATGAGTGACCATCCTCTGCATTACTTGCGTTTTGTCATTTGTTCGGCATATATTCTCCTTGATGTTCAAAACTTCTGGTTAGGTTTCCGATCTCACGTTGAGTCCCATTGTTTAGATTCCTTGCTCGCCGAGCTCACACTATGTCAATTTCTTTGGCTGGTTGTACTTGATGCCTTTTACTAGCAGTCTTCCTTTTTCATCCTTGAAAGTGACATTTGGTAGGTTGACGGTGTCTTTTTTTTTTCGGGCTTCTACTCGGTCTTTCACGTATTAACTGATATACTAGGCTATACCAGCTAATCTTCCACAGATTGATTCATCTTCCATAATTATCTTATCTCAGTTGGATACAGTATACTATAGGCTTGAAGGGTGAGGTGAGCCCATCAGCTACTTAATCTGACTCACAGTGTACTAAACTAGGAAGGGTGGCGGAGGTAGGCCTTGTAGGGGCTAGAATACATGATACCAACGTATATTAGTTGTATGCTAGGTTTGTACTGGACTAAAAATTGGGAGCTCGTTAGCCAAACATATACCCAGTTTACTGGACTGAAAAAGTAGGAGAGAGTCTGAGAGTATCCAAGGGAGGAGCTTTGCTTCCTCTTCAGTGCCATGACCGATTTCGAACTCACGCTCATCCATTGGTTAGTTTCACCAATTCCCCATAGGCGTTTCTGTCGGTTGCTGTATCGAATACATCTTCGATGTTATAGATACCCTCAGCCAAGATAAGCTCTTCCACCCGACCATCCGTCTTCCCTCTATTTTCCCCATCATTATGGTCTCATTTATTTGGCTTCGCCAGAACATTTCTTTTTCTTACAAACTCTGGAGTTTCAATCTGATATCGCTTACTACTGATTTGCCACTAAAGGCGTTCAAAAGCATACAGACCTGTGCGGTTCCATTGTCAGACAGCATCGTGGAGTACGGATCGCCGTACGCAATAAAAAATAGTAAGTCAGCCCGATGAACTATGTTAGAATCGCCCGCAAATCGATCCGGATCGGAAGTCGATTCGAAATTGACCGCTTATTCTTTTCATCGACCATAAGTCGAAATTGATTCGCCCTCCGGTATTAATCAACAAGGTAGCCACTTTCTGGAAAACCGGGAAAAGTCAGGGAAAATCATTCATGGGAAAAAGTGGCTACCCTGAATCAAAGTCGATCTGTAATGGACAAAAAATCGAGCAAGTTGACCTGAAATCGACTAGAAATCTATAAGACAAATGAGTCAAAATGGAATCAATACTCGTCGACGCTATGTCGACGTCGAAATGCAGCAATACATCGACAAAATTTCGATCATGACTTTGAAAAGAGTGAATTTCCAGCCGATTTTCCGTCAATCTCCCAAATTACTTATGATTTTCAAAAACATTCATCTACACACAACTTAACAGATACGGTACCGTTTTCATGTCGAATTAAGATCGTTGTTCTTGCCGAAGTACCCGCAGAGTTGACTTTTGAATTGCAATGAAGTTTTGTGTTCAGGAATCTGCTGTTCTCAATCTTCTTCTGACATTTCACTCCTGGAAAATTAAGTGACAGAGTCGACAAGATCGAAACGAAGGGACCCAAGTGCGCAAACTAATTCCCATATGATCACTTGTGAAAATTCTAGAAATCTAGCATTCTGAAATCGAGAAATTATTGAAGCTATTTGCTTTTCCCAGTCTGTACGTAGTAGTTTTATCTGCACATGTATCTTCCTCATTCGCCAATAATTTAATGGTGATTTTGATTCATTTTTTGCCACCACATAAAATTCAAATCGCTGAGTTGAGTCAACCACAAACTTTAAAACTTATTCAGTGAAAACAAGAGAAGATGAACAGATTACTTACAGACCTCGACTAGATATTATAAAATTTTGAAAAAAAAATTTTCTTCGAAAAATTGTAACGTAATTGCACTAAAAGCTGAGATACGTAATTATAACACCACGGATATTAATATCATATAGGTCTCGCGACTAATCTTGATATTTTTCTGCCGTACGCGGTAATAAAAGGAGACAAAAATCGCATAATTACCATTTTAATTCATCCCGGGTCATAATATAATTATAGCGAGTATAATAGAAAAACTTTATAAGTGTTAGTTGATAATCAACGTGAGTAAAAAATCATTAACATAATATCTTAGAATAATCTACTTCAAGTGCCAGTTTAGTTCATACATTGATACGTACATTACAATCAAAAGGTAACAGATTCGTCAGACGATTGCTTTAGGACGATAAAAAAGATTTTCCATCTTCCTCGGGTCTCTTTCCGTCAATCTTACAACGTACTAATACTAATAATAAGTAAGGAGAGCGCAACATTTTAGCAGTCTACGTACATAATTACACCTGTCAACTTGATCGCAGCTGCTCAAATCAGCTAAAATCATGCAAATCTTACGAATTTTTAAGGGTTTAAGCGGCTGAAATCTAATTAATCATAGTCGTTGAAAAGTTGCGAACCTCTTATTGGAGCAATAAAGAAACGGACACCTTCTGAAATTCGATGCAGAAGTATGGAAGCGGACGTAAAATAAATCCCGACCTTCAATCTGACGATTCCAACTTCTTAAACTATTCTGCAAGGTGTCGAGAATATAGTGCAAAACTAGTTCTTCATACTGGATGATATTCTGATTTATTCAGTAGGTAGATTATAATGATGTATACATAATTGTTGCAAAGGCGACTGAAAATTGGATTTGTTTCAGGACATGAAACCACAAAAATCTCAGTTTCAACTAGATTCAGGCGGACTCCCTTTAAATTGCGCCAATATCTGTTTATACCTTCGAACGATTGCAAAACATGACACTTTTTTCGGTTGATTAGCAAACTGCGCTGGTATAGATGTCATATCCTTTAAAGAGGGTCAAATAAGTACACGCCACGCGTAGAAATAGCAAGGAAGCTTGCTGTTAGCCTCCAAGATGAGCAATAAAGACCTTTCATCATGAGCTTCTGAGCCAAGTCCTCTCCCGCCCCCCACAAGATCCCAAGTTTAAAATTTTCCCACTTTCCCCCGTCAGAAGTGTCCGAGCTTGAATGTTCTCAAGCCCTCCGATGGTCTCATGACCCGAACACGAACACTTCTTCGAGATATCTACTCCCAACAGAAACAAATTGGGTGATCTTCCTGCTGCTACTGCACTTCACAGTTAAAACTTGAAACTTTTTGTGATACTTGATTGATATATCCAATAATATATTCTCTTATTCATTGAGGTCATCAGAAGGCGCGTAGCAATCTTGTAGAAACCGATTCGAATGAAAATACACTATCAGCCTTTCAAATAATGAGGTGATCTAATAAATTTCTCTGCCTTAGAGTACACGTCCTTAGATTTGAAGTGATTTCGTGCTCTGTGGACTTACGTATGATGGTACCTTGTTATTTCTGGTGTTTAATTCTCAAAGTTTATCCTCACACACGAATTTCTCAGAAGACGAAGTCAAACGCCGTATTGAGCAGGCGCAAACAGCCTTAATAAAAATGAAGAAGGTACTCACAGTTCACGACATGACGCTCGCTTTAAAAATCAGAATCCTGAAATGCCATGTCTGGCCGGTGCTCCTACATGGGGTGGAAACATGGACTCTGAGAGCCAGAACTCTTGATCGGCCTTTGAGCTTTGATGCTCGGAATCTTATGGATAGAAAGGAAGACCAACGCCGAAGTGCTTCAGATGATGGGGAAGGAGAGGGAACTGCTCAGCACAGTTAGAAGAAGAAAGTTGGAATATTTTGGTCACATGATACGCGGTCCTACAAAAATTTTCAAGACATGACTTCATCGCCGAGAGTAAGCGCAGAGCAAAAAAGGATTTTGAAGCCACGGTGTGAGGTTCCTCAGCAGTTCGGGCAGAACACAAACTTCTAAATGAGATTTTTTTCTCTCCTTGTTACGACATCCACATTTTGAGCATTCATGGTAGTTGCCTAGTTGGTCGATATCCCGCGCCTCAGTCGTTTCGCTCATTTTGATCAGGATGAAACAAACAGACAAGTCTCCTTTTGATTTCAAGGATCCAGACGGAAGGAAATTCAATCTGTTTTCGAGGAGACGATGGAAGAGACTGTGTTTGGGTAGGCTGAATGGCTTATAAAAATCAAGGGTGACTTTATGGGATAGTATGCGATGTCGCGTATTTTCTACAATGATCTTATATTCAAATAAAGAACTCGGAAAAGAATACGCGCAATCTGTTGTGCACAAAATGTGTCCTTGGATACCGGCTGTATATTTTCCAACTAAATCATATCGTCGAGTAATAATATCACTCGAAATTTCATGAAAAGGAGTATGCGTACGTACAGCGTGCTTTTGAAAATAATTCAACATATCGCGACTGATCCAAGCGTATGTACTGACATCGCATCGATAATTATTATCGCATTTGAAAAATAAAAGAAAAAGAGAGAAATAGAGTACACGGGCCCCGAAGTTAATGATTAGCAGCCCGCATATCTAGCTAAACTGCAGAGCACAGCTGAACTGAAACGACAGTGTTTTTTTTTTTCAAGCATTTCTTTCAGTACCATCTCACCTGTTTACCCGAAACAGAAGTCGGCCAATCGGTTTACCCGACGTATCAGTAACGTGAGTTTAGGCGCGTGCCACTTACCTGTTCCGAGAGAGGAGATAAATAAATTTTTGAGAGCGTTACCTTTGACGAATTTATCAGTCAACGTGAGCATTCGTTAGGAAACTTTTCCCGCATAGTATACGATTTGAAAATTTTAACTTCTATTGTTCGCCATGTATACGTACGTGATTAGGAAATTTGCTCTAGGAGTGTTGGACGATTAATCTACGCTTCATTCCTTATCACGAGCGATGCAGTTTCATCAACCTGCCGTAGAAAAATTGAAACCTGGATAGATTATGGGCGAGTGCTATGAAATGATGTTCAACTTGAGCTTCAAGTTTGACTTTAAAGCACGGGACTAAATTCGCAGAAAGTAAGGTAGATGAAAGGGTTACACTAATGCATGTGTCAATATATTAGGAGATATTCGTGTGTGTTCTCGTCGATGAGAAACTTCAACGGTCTTTAGAAATTGACGGGGATTAATTTAGTATATATTTTTAATTGTACTTATTAAAAGCGGAAAATGGTCACGTGCGAACGACCTGTCAATACTTATTGCAAATCGATAATATCGTTTCGAGTGTATTGTGGTTGGCTTGAGTTAAGTAATCTGCCATTAATCGATCGCCGGATAAATCGTATTGTCAATTTGGTAAAAATTTCAATCGTCAACCCTTTCGTGTCTTAGTCGAGATGAAGGATTTACGCGTTGGCTCTTCATCAAAAAAGGGCCAACGTGATCGCTTCATTGTAGGGGCAGTTTTTTAAGTCTATTTATTATATGAAGCGTACGTGTTGAAAGATTAGGATCACCACGTAACTGCGCTTGTACGCGTGTGACTTTCGAAAAATATGTTTAATTTGGATTTTGTGACTCTTATTTGGTCGATGAGGCTTATTATTTAGTTGTCACTTACTACTAGCCCAACAGTCCCTTATTAAATATGGGTAGTACTTTATGAAGTGTCTGTTGTTTATTGTTTACTCATTCTTCCTATACGGTTTCCGGTTGAAGTATCATAGTGCGCCTATTTTGAAGAAAAAATTCAAAAATCGTAAATATCGGTAATTTTATAAACCGTTTACGCTCTGCTCAGTTGGAGTGCAGTGAATGGACCCGCCTTCTCTTCTCGGGGACACTTTTGTAACTGATTGAAGAAATTTTCGAGAGTATTGACCACATACTTGCCTATTATTCGGTTCACACACTCAAGCACCTCTCTCCTGCCAAGGGTACCACTCCCTCCTTACCATACCACCTGCGGCCAATGCCAATCTTTCTACGTTGATCTAACAGGGAGATTATTTCGTCCTTGATGCTTCTTCGAAGGCTGAACAGAAAATGTTTCCATTGCCAAACATCGTCACAGTCCTAGCTTGTTGAATGTCCAGTATCGAAAGGTACGACCCTACATCGTCCAGAAGAATACGAAAGTGTAGAAGCTTCTCGCTCTAAATTGGTCCATCTTCTTGACAATACTCAATTCAAATTGTTCAACTCATTTCTTTCTTTCCTGTTCGATCAATGACTCACTCACTTGTTCTTTCCTGCGTGTCGGTCAGCTCCGCCTGTTCAAAACCGGTACGAGTGTAAAATTATTTACTTGCCTGTAACTTTTTCCGTTCATTATTGGATAATTTTTTTCATTTCATTGATGGCTAGTTTCTCGTTTTCCTGGACGACATTTGAAACACATACTTGGCACTCTGAATTTAGGCTACGACTTTGTGTCCGGCAATGTTTGGGCTGTGAAACAGTTCGCTTCCTCGTACTGCATCCTGGGTAACACTATAAATGAACTGGACATCTTTGCAGTGGTATCAACTTTTGCATGATCTAATACTCTAGAAGAAGCATATCTACGCAAAGCAATATGTCATCCAAATTTCACCGTCTGTGTAATAATGAAGATTTTGAGTCACAGATTCTCCTTTGATCACATTAGCTTGTCCGTCATCATTTCTATCCCCAGCAAAGCACTAGTAAACAAGATTTTTTTGTAATCTGTGGCTAGGATCTTATCGACGATACGTGTCAGATCGATTCAAGTGTTGCAATAGCGTATTGAACGTTCATATTGTGAAAAGAGAGGAGATGATGTTTGCCCGCGTGTCAACATTTGTCATTTGTATGGCAAAGGTTGCGAAAAGAATGCAAAATAATGCTACGAACCTCCGCGACGAACGTAATGGAATATTTTTTGAGCCTTTGTCCCCGCGTTTAGTCGAGTTCTTCTATATATTTTAAATATATTCTCTCATCCGTATACCACCTAATAAAAAGATGCTGTACCGACTATAATAAATTTCATACCCTTTTACACGCGCATTAAATTTGGTTAAGTGCGCGTATCGCACGTTATTTATAAATATTATTCTAATTAAAAGACATTAAAATTAAGTGCGTATTATTTCGCGCCTTCATTCCTTCAAAACGGACAAAAAGACGGAGGCACGCTTCTCCTATACATAGTATCGGCATATCCCCTTGTTTGCTGGATACCGCGTATTCAATACGTTACTTGTCACGTTTAAAGCTGATTATTTTAGCACTAGTTAAAAGGGTAAGTACCCTCTTGAAAATATTACTTCCCAAATATCGCAGCATCTGATTACCCAGCTACCCACGAGTTCGCGGGATGGTGACAAAAAAAAAAAGGTTTTTTTTATCTTCTAACGGTGTTTCTCAGGGGTGACTACCCTCTAGACTCTCATTATTCCTAATGCGTGTAGAGGGTGAAAACTCGCGAGTGGGAAACTGGTTTGAATAATGATTATTTGATGTATTACCGAATAACGTTAAAGGCGTGAGGATGATTTAGCATATAGGACTATGCATTGTACGGTGTATTGTTCTGCTATAAAATGTATCGTCGATATTTCGGGACTAATGCGGACTCGTTGTTGATACTTCCGCGAGCGTTTTTCGAACTACTTCACTATCAGTTAAAACTTACTTCTGACAAAAGTCGAAAAGAATGTCAGAAGAGGAGGCGTTTCAAGGTGAAATGCGCGTCCCGAGACCTGCAAACGTTTTGGTAATTCAGAGATTTTTTCTTGCGTTAATTTTTTTTCGGAGTCACAAAACTTTTTATCAATCATCGGGGATGGCTAGTGTCACGAAGAAGTGTTTGGTCCATTGATGTTAAGGGATACAATTTCAAGGAAACACCTGAGATTTAACTTTACTTTAGCCCGTATTTTATTCATAAATAGTTGGAAGTTAAAACGTAAGATCTTTCAACCATAACGGTCATAATCAGTACAAGAATACGACATTATAAACAGCGAAGGAAATAGAAAAATTTTCTGGCAGAGCCAAATTAATGAAGATCATGTTCCATGTCTACTATTAAATGATCTCATTTATATTTTAAGGCCACGCCTGCTTTGTGATAAAACCATGGCCATGCATGTGAATTTTTTCTCGCATAGGCGTACGCCTCATTCTTGGATTAATATTGACGTGGTTTACTGTAAGATGGGTTACCTAGCTCAGAGAGACTCACTTGTTCTTGGTATAATGCACTTCGAGCTGTCTTACTTACAATGGGAAGGCTCACTCGCGGGTTGACCTTTATGACACCAAGCTTAATATAAGCCTAATACAGCCCTATTAAGAAAAAATTCTGGCGGAGCCAAATGAATAAAGATCATGTTTCACGTCTTTCCTTTCTCATTATATTGTTGTTGAGTGTCAGTATGACCACGTAAGTGGGGATATTTCAAGCTCCTTAATCTAGTATAAGCCCACTTCAAACTATTTCAAGCTAATAGCTCTTAGAGGAGCTCCTTCACTCCGCTCGTTTGCTCTACTAACTGTCCAGTTTAGAATATTTTCAGTTGATAGTTGTATGGTAGCTCATTTGCTCCGCTCGTTCGCCCCCCTCCCTCCTTGCCCTGGTATCAGTCTACTTTGAAATTTCAAGCTACTAGCTTTCAGGGAGCGAACGAGCAAATCCTCGATTAGTATAATTCCAGTTTAGAATATTTCAAGCTAACAGCTTTCGGGGAGCTCACTCCGTGGCTTAGTATGAGCCTACTTTGGATTATTTCGAGCGAATAGCTTTTAGGCAGCTCACTCGCGGTTCTGTATCCTAATTTAATAGATTACATAACACCGTAAGAGCTCTCTTGTTCCGCTCGTTCTCCCACTCCTTGGTTCAGTATACTGTATATCAAGTCTATATGGTGAAAGCTAAACCCACTATAGCAGCCTGGGGTGGGCCCACTTCTTGGTCTGTTCCTAACCTTCCTTTTTCTGGACCTGATATACTGTATACTAGGTTTATAGTAGCTGACCTGAGGCCTATTATGAAGGACGCTTAAGAAAGGATACAGTATCAGTGCTGCCAGATCTACGGATTTTCGGTCCTCGAAAAGATACGGATTTTGTGTAAATTACGGATTTCTTCTGCTCAAGGGAAAAGTACCTTATAGACACACACATGAGAGATACTTTTCTCCTGAGTGATACCGGTCTCTTATAACATTAAGTCGATCAAGGAAAAAGTATCTGAGTTACTTGTCTGAGAGATACCTTTCTCCTGATCGTTAAAGATAGAAGTCTGTAGAAATCCGTTTTTCAGGTCATAGAAGAAATAGCGGATACGGATTTTTGAAAATAATCATCAGGCAGCATTGTCAGTATACAGGATTTCTAGACCTGGGATAAAGCTAGTTAGTTTACTGCGCATGAATCAAAGAGAGACTCAATTAGTTTGACCCCTTCGTCTAGTATGCCTAACTAGTATAATCCCAGTATAAAAGTAGTATAATACAAAGGGAGGTCCTCGCCTAGTTCATCTCCAATATATTGTATACATCTTTAGGATAGTATAATACCATTTCCTATACTAGAGATCTGTGTAGACGCCCGGACGCGTTTTCGAGATTTAGGGAGCAGAGAAAAGACATGAAACATGTCAAAAGCCTACACTAAACAACTTCTAGAGTACATTTGGTTCGGGGTTGGTGACGTCACCAGCTGATGACGTGATAGTTTATTATAGAGGAAGAAGGGAGATATAGTATACAGTATTATCAAGGCCTAGACCTAACATAAAGTTCGTATAAACTACATACAACAAACAGTGTCCGAGGGGGAGCCCAGATTCAGTATAAAACTAGTATAACGGAGGCTTAGCCAGAGGGAGATACTGGGGAGGAGAGGGTACCACGACTGAAATATTTCACTCCAAGCGAGACATGAATTCTCAAATACGAGTGAGCCCTGTGACGAAGCGATAGGGAAGCCAATGCCAGGAGGAAGCACTACGTAGAGTTCCCGAAGGGGCGTATATTTGGCTTGAGACAAACTTCACGAAGGGTATTGAAATTATCTATAAAAGAAGGAGAGGACTTTACCTCCTGAAATTGCTTCGTAATGCGCACATCAAAAGAAACCAATTCGCATTCGGAAGGAGAGAGCGTCTCAGTTATCTCAACAGAGTTACGCAACGAATTCATAGGTTGGTAGACAATCAGATTCTTGAACCAGGCGTCAAGATTTGGTCAACTTGTAGGTGGGGAACGAAACAAATGAAACAACGGGGAGCGCAAGGGAAGCTTCTTTGTGATAAAGACGAGGAGCTTGAGGGTTAGATAGCAGCAAGGCTTCCTTTTAGAGGGTGTACTTACTCCTGTTGACTGAAGTTGAAGAATGGTTTCACAGTGGCGTAATGGACAAAAGGCAGGCGTCCATTTTTTCAGTTGCTTTTATCCCCTTTAATAATGACATCTTGATCTTCTTCTACCATTTGTCGTAAGCGCTTGACAGTATTCCGGATAGTTTATAAGGTCGCCTGTGTCGGTGCTGGTGGTGTGAAGAATTTCCACCATTCTGTTGGAGGTACCTTCTGGGTAATGCAGATCGCGTGGACTATGAGATCAGCTATTACACGCTCTTCAATTTCATTTTTCATCAAAGAAGGGAGGGTGTGTTTCAGACCACACTTGAGGAGGTCTTGGAAAAGACTATGGGAGACAAGTTATACTGCCGTTTGAAAAAGCGATGAGGGTTTCCCCAGTTGTTCATTCCATTTTTCCTCCATACTAGCTTTCTCCAAGGAGATTTTTTGAAGTTTCTATAAGACTTCCTAATTTTCATTTTATTATGAAGGGCTTTACTTTCCCGGATCACAGTGTCGAGGAAGGTATACATTTGGGCAGGGTTTAAAAGCCTGTTGAGTCGCAAGCGTTCGGTCCCAATGCATAGCCATTTTTCTCGTGGAAATTTTTGAACTTGGTCTATGGTGTGAGAGCATCCCATGGTTATACGGCGTTGGATCAACTTAAGTTTCAGCTGCTGTATTTTCGTACCTGATGATGAACACTGTGGTCGAAAGATTTTGTGCTATAGTTATGTGTTTCTTAACTCTTACGGGTTAAAGTAAACGTAAGTTTCGTGTTTTTCTTGATTAATGCGATTAAGTACGGCGACTTTTCATGATTATTATGTAGGATTTGTCCTGTGATTTCGTTGTGAAAAATTTCATAAAATTGGACGTGACATAAACACGTTAAAAACACCGGAATTTCGACTTGTGAAGCTGGTGTTTTGACGCGCCGGTACAGAATCATATAATGAGTCATATTTTATGACAGTGAAAATTTTCTGACTTGTTTTTCATGACGCGTCCCTAGTAAAAGCCACTAACTTGTCACCAACACGTCATAATAACGCCTAATTGGAAGTACGGTGACATGTTTACTTCCATGGTTGTGTTTACACTGAGCTAGTATTTCCTTACTTTTCCCAAAATCGCGTTCGAACATCAATTTTCCGATTCTGACTACGTGTTGAGCTTTTTCTATCAACTATGAGACATGTCGCGAAAAATTATATTTAACGAAATAATAATCGTGTATTTCTTCAGTCGATGCTTCCGAGTACGTTTTTCAGGCCTACAGTCATTCTGAAGATTTGATTATAGGATCATAATCTCAGTGGCGAGAATTCTTATTCGACTCACACACGTCGATTCAAGATAGAAATTTCGATCGCGAGGCGCTGGAGTCCGAACGACATGAGTAAAATATGTTAACGGCGATTTAGATCCAACCAAACCGGAAAATATCAAATACAGTCCCACGACTTGAGTCACCGCCGTTTACGTTTTATAAAAAATAATAGTTCTTTGACGATTATATGTCTATGCCTTCAGAGGCAATAAAATGCGAAGAATTTGAATATCCTGAAAATGAATGAGTGGACCGATGATTTTACGGGGAACGCGTTCGTTAGAATGTTCATTCAGCCGATACTAGACTACTTTAGCACACGGGTTCTATAGTGATGTACCGATACATCTGGAATTGTTCAGTTATACGTACGCGAATTCTAATGCAAAAGAGAATCGAGTTGAAATTTTTTCTTATAAATTTTGCGCGAGATAATGAATACCTAATGATTAATGACGACGTGAAATTCAACATTAATTCGGGCTTGAACTTATCGAATGTTTTTTCCAGCTATGTAATCGTGGTTGGTGAACAACCGAGAAAATTGCTCTCGTTCGTGAAGGATCCCCGTGGAAAGGACCGACGTTGTCGAAGTAAACCTGAGTAATGATTTGGATGGCAGACAAGTGCAGTAGGTGAGTAGACTCTTCTAGTGGTAAATCTTTGTTTACATTCATCCGGGGACTTTCCTAGATCGTATACTGCTTGATGTGTCCCTAGTTACATTCAAGAGTTTTAGTGAAGGGATCCTGAGTTTGTGGAGGTAGGGGTTCTTGAAGAGGAACTGAACTAATTAAAGGTCTGAAAAGGAGTATGTGTAACCTTGAAAGTATGTACGTAATATGAATCAACGCTCCTGCTCCTGTCCAAGGAATACCTCTCTCTCTTCCTTTATTCAGTGCTATATATAAGTTCACATTATGCTGTCCCACATCCTAAGTCCATGATGATGAAGTAATCTTTTGGGCCCTGTTCCTTCACTCTTTCTCTCATTTGACCTCTTCTGCTCTACTCCAGATCTTTATTCCTCATATTTCTCTCTAATATCTATTGTGCAGTATCTGTTCTTTGAATTGAGCGTTTTATCTCTTGCTTTCAGTCGCTTCATGACTTATGCAGGCTTATTGGCTGATCAAATACGAGAAACTCGGAAATTTATTTCTGCGCAATTTTTATAGTGAAATAAATGATTATTCTGTATAGGTTTACCTTAGCTATGAGCTTCGCCATTTTTATTCACCAAATTTTAATTTGTTATAGGTTAACTTTTGAACGTGACTCAATTTTTCATTCGACGCGCCGTCAACATCGGAGAACTGGTCTAGCTTCTATACGTAATACGTATCGAAATTTCGTTCGAAGTCTCTCCACTTGACTGTAATTTAGAAATCTAATGTCTCTATCTTTTCGATAATGTATTATAATTTAAATATTAATTTATTTCGTATCAAATTTCAGATGGTTCCCGCCGAGCCTATGACGTAATTTATATCGATTCAGACAAACTTCTGGGTGAGTTCATTGGATGATAATTAGTCTTTTCCCCTTCTATTTTGTTACGATATTAATGACTGAATTTCCTAATTTGTAAACAATATTCGAAAAAATGCTTAAACTACGCGAGGATGAATAATTGTAGGCGAGGAGGAAAGAATAATTACATGAATATTCGGATCGTGGCCTTTACCGCTAATGAATTCTTAATAGTTTTGGATGTGCGCTTTCCTTACTCTTTAACATAATAGGTTGGTAGTTTTTCGGATCTAGATTTTTCGCTAGCATCCTTTTTTTCGTAGATGAAATATGGAAGTTAGGCGAACACCATTGCTACCGTGTCAGGAAATTTTAGGAAAATCGCGTACTATTGGTGAATACCGCATGCTGATGAGATATATTTAACCAAGCCAAGATTATCTAGGTCGATTAAAACCACATTATTCAATTTGACCACCTGGAATTGAATTCTTGACATTTGATACGTCATCGAGTTGGAAAAATTGGTGTGGATAGATTTGCAGCGAGGTTATACGTTTAAAAGTCAGTCGTGTTTGTTGCCTCACTATCATTCGTATTCTCTCTGAGCCAGCCCTATTTTGTTAGTGGTTTTCTATAGTCTCGTAATTCAGTTTTTGCTCCACCCGTACTGCTTGACTCTTTTTTGAAAGCTCGTTTACGCTAGCCTTGAATGGAATTTTTATTCGCTGCTAGAATAGAAAGCCTCTCACTACCCTTGATCCAAAACGTCCTTGGAACCTGACTGTTGGTGACCGTTAGTTTGAGAGTTACGTGGGCGGGGCAGCATTTGAAAAGATGTGAAGATTTGAGTTCTGGGTTGAGAGGCCAGAGACTTACATACCAGTGAACGGTAACGGAGAGGAGGAATACCTGCTTTAGCTCGCAGGCTAATTGAAGGCTGGTGCGCAGTGCGCCAAGGACCAGTCGTAGCCCGAAAGATTGAATGGTGTCTTGCAATCCCAAGATTGTTTTGTTGGAGTGAATATTAATCGGAGAACAGTAGTCTAGTTCGAAACAGGTTAGATCATTGTAAAGTCGGAGAAGAAATTCGCGGTTACAACCGATACGTAGGTAGGTGTTGTAAACGTTCAAAGGATCAGGCATTCGGCCCTGAAGATTTGTAATGAAAACGTTTCATGGTCGAAGGGTGGGCTGAGGAACTGAGCAGAGAGAGAGAGCTCCAATTCTGCAGTTTTTTCAATTATTTAAAATTTTTTGAGAAAAAGAAGCGACAAGTTTTTGAGGTTTACTAGGATTACATCATAACAGTATACAATACCCATTATTTCTATTCATAAAAATTTATCCGAATGCCTACCTTCAGTGATTTTAAATGTGCGAAATCAACGTGGTTAGAAACTCCGTCGCATTCATTACCGGAGAAAATTTACTCGTTGGTGAAAATTTCTCGGCTTAATAGTTTTGTAATCCAACTAGAATCTTTATAGACAATGATACCTATAGATCCCATATAACATCTAAATATCCACACATCCAATCGGTTCTCCGAACGAATGAGTCTAATTCGACATTTTAATTGCTGATTGTTCCATAGATTAAATATATTGTACCGATTTTAACTTCTCATTAATCACAAAGGTTTGCCCATTAATCTTTTCGTCTCTCCCGTTTTCAGTGTTTTTGTGAAAAAATACAGAAGACAATATTGAATTAATTATTTTACAATCAACTTCGTCAGGAGATTAAGTATGTGATGAAAAAATTAAGCTGACTCGAATTGTCGAAGCCATCTGAAACGTAGACGTTATTTATGACCGTGTAAGTCGCCTAATTCGGACATTAGATCAACTTTTAATTCTTAATGTATACAAAACCTGTACGTTTTCGTATTCAAATTTTAAATTTAGAGCTAACTAACGAAGAGATTTCTGATTAACTCATCTTCTTCATAAAATACGATTCTGAAGACTGCAGATGTACCCGTAGAGTAGACCTAGAACAGTCGGGTTTGAAGGAATTTGTATGAATTTGAACTTTGATGAGAACAGTTTTCACCTATACGTCTTGTTTTTCTGCTATCAATCCGTTGTAATGGATGAGTCATGAGATGTGAATATAGCTTCTGGAGATGTGGAACACGATGTATGAAGCGAAGGAAGCGAAGAAAAAATTAGCTAAAATATGGCTGTTTCTGCTTTGAAGAGTACTCTAAGATAAAATTTTAGAAATTTTTCGTTGTAGACCATTAGTAGTTCTAGCTGTCAAATGAAAGAAGGCCATGTTTCCTATATTTTAGTGGATGACGACATTCATATTTCGAAGCCACGCCTGCTTTGTCCCGTCGTCAGCAGGTTGATATTATGGCCTAGGTTGTGTATTTTTTTTTTTTTTTCTAAATATATTTTCGTGTGTTTGTCAGACTAATTGGGTGACAGGTAACAATCAGGTATCCTGTATACTAGGTCTAGGCTAGGCTAACTAACAGACGGTTTAATTCGCTCGGATCGTTTGCTCTTCTCAGACTAATACATGATAATAAACTACCCCACCTATCAAATGATAGCTCAGAAATCGAAATTTTCTCAAGTGAAGCTTATCTCATGGGCTAACTAGTTGATGGGTAAAAAACATGAGATCTCTCGATCCGCCCATTTGTTTTTTAGCGGGGAACCCACTATCCATTTTGTTAAGAGGATTACATCCTCAGAAAACGTCCGCGTCCGGGAATTTCTGTGAACTGCGTGACGTGACGTGTGGCATTTTATGACGTCAGCAATGACCTTGACTTATTTTAGGGATTTGGAAAAATTTCACCTTCCAGCCGGGATACTCTATGACGTGATCAATGACCTTGACCTACTTTAGGGACTTGGAAAAATTTTAACTTCCAGCCTTCATTATATCAGGCCTAGTATTGTTAGGGGGATTAGATCCTCAGAAAACGTCCGCGTCCAGGAGTTTCTGTGAACTGCGTGACGTGTGGCGCTTCATGACGTCATCAATGACCTTGACCTACTTTAGAGACCATGAATAATTTCAACTTTCCATTTTGTTAGGGGTATTACATCCTCAGAAAACGTCCATGTCCGGGAGTTTCTCTGAACTGCGTGACGTGACTTGACGTGACGTGTGACGCTTTATGATATCATCAATGACCTTGACCTACTTCGGGGACTTGAAAAAATTTCAACTTCCAGCCTTCATTATACATATATCAGGTCTAGTATACAGTATATTGAGAAGAGCCTAGCCAACTCATTTTCTGAGGAGGCACTTTCGCGCCAACGTGATCGCGAGCGCGGGAGGTTGCGGGTTCCCCACTGCCATTGCGAACCTGCAATAGCCTCTGAATTTTTATAGCTCAGTGCCTATAGTGTACTTTGTGTTAGGCTAACCTTTCCTCAATTAGCTAGAAGACGAGCTTTCACCTCCACCTCTATTGCATAGCCTAGTATGAGTTTATTCACGCGCGGGTCATTGTGGGGGGGGATGGGTCACGCCGGCGATTCCGCATGAACAATTTTTGCCCCTCCTCCCTTCGAGAGACCTTTCCCAACCCTTCAAAATCTACTAGTAATGAGTAATGACAAAGAAAATGACTCTATTCACCTCGAATTGAGCCATACTTAGTTTTTCTCTCTCAAAGTGAAATTTTTCTTGTATAATTTTGGAATGGGGGGAGTGAATTTCCTCCATTTCCCCCCATGGATTCGCGCCTGGTTTAATATACTTTACCTTAAACTATGAAGAGCTCACTTCTCCTCTTAGCCTGGCTTAAGCTCAGTATACTGTACGTATATCAGACTATCTAGCTCACGTTCTCCCTCTTACTCTCTGTGAATTTCTCACTCCTGTGGAGGTACAATTTAACGGGGAGAAGGAACTTCCAAAATTTCAAAGCAGGTGGAGGTGGTGATGACATGAAATAAGTAAAAATTCCAATCAAAGATACGAGGATGGTTTTGGCTGACCAGGGGTGGGAGGAGGGGTAATTCTGATTATAGGAGGTACAATAAAGTACTCAGAAAAATTTTTCAGAAAGAGAGCATAAAGAAACGAAAATTTATCTAGTTGCAGAGGATTTTCGACAGAGAAACTTGGAAGAAGGAAATCGATTATCTTGATCTTACTGAATTTTCCTTTCTGACGAATTTTGATCTTGTTTTATTTCCACAGCGCTCAAAGAAAGAGAGAGAGAAAGAAAAGGAGTGTGAGTAACGATAGAGATTCTTGAGGGGAGAGGAGAAGAATGACAATCGAGGGACTTTCTTCTTTCCTGATAATCTAAATTTTATCCTAAGCAATTAATCATCCCGTTCATTCCTGCAACAGAGAGGCATCTTCTCCTTAATTCAAAAAGATCTTGAAGACAAGTTGTAGAACTGATGATGTCTTTTAGAGGATCATATTTTTGGCTTTATACAATCAGTGAGTGACAGGGCAAGTAGAAAAGTTTCTGATCGCTGTCCTTTTGTACCCATCCTTGATCGTAATTAAGGCTTGAACAAAGCTGTCGAGATCTTGAACAAATAGAATCAAGTCGCGTCAAATGGGTTGGGATACTTCCGAGTCCTGCACTTCTTTTTCCGAATCCTCTTTTTCTTCATGACGCGCGAGTTTTGTGTAAGAAATATATCACCTAGGAAGGTACGCTGAATCGTTGTGGCACGAATTCCATTTTGGCCAATGAAAGCGGATTCGGAGGTAGGTTCTTTTGGCGATTCCTCCTTGTAGCTCTTCATTCGGCTAACTACTCCGACGCTGACACTCGTTCCTTGGAATTCGAGAAGGCAGTTGACCAGGATGAGCGATCGCTTTCCGCTCCAGTTCTTGGGTTATGGCGACAGCATGCGTGTGGATTTAATCCATCGAGCCTTCGAATACCTCTGGATACACCTTTTCCGGGATTTGGGTCCTTTGCTATTGTCCTGGCTGCGTATTCCCGCCTTCGAACTGAAAGACAGTCCCAGTAGATGCTGCCGTTCAAACTCCACGAATGGACTTCTGAATCTGCCAAGAAACAATTTCTCATCTTCTATCTTAGCCATGGTCGAAAGCAGCCTGTACTGATCGAATGTAAATACCGTAGCAGTTAGAAGAACTGATGGGTACTCCTAATTTTCCGTCTTAGCTCCATAAAAAGAAAAAATTTGCGAAACTTTATTTTCTAATAGGTATCCGTCGTTTCGGGAAAACGGTCTTCAAGCATTAGTTCTTCGGGCGAATGTCTCCAAGACTCGGAGCTTCCATTTCTGAATCATGACGATGCCGTACTGAGTTTGTTCCCTGAAACAAGCTTGAGATGTTGATTGAGTGACACATGGAACCCTTTGCGTGAGTTTGCAATTGTTAGAAAAAAATAGAGCTTCTCACTCGCTACGACAAAATAACTTAAGCCCTGAATGGAAGAAACTTGGCATTTGTCTACGTGATTAAGAGATTTTCAGCCGTGATCATCATTTTCTAAAAAACGAAAAAGTAAATCATATTTTTGATTCTGGAAATTCAAATCACCATACCTATCGCTGATTAATTCATTTTTTGGGAAAATAAAATATTGCAATTCATAATCATTTCCATAAAGCGTCCTTCTCGCAGCGAACAGTGTTCGCCGAACACCTGAAATTTCAATCAACTACATTTTAAGTACGTACCCGTCAAAGAACGATGGAAATTCTAATAACTTATTTCTAAGAAATCATCGTGCCATAGGTTGTCGACAAGATCCCTCGCGATATTTGCATCAACAATTCTTGAACTGTAAATCAGAGTAATTTAAAAGAGATGTTCTCCTCTTACTGAGACATGATTTTTGAATCTCATAACTACTACTGTATGTCAGCGGTTGTCATCGTGTTATTTTTTTTAAACATTCTTATTAACACCGCATTCTAATTACTACTGTAGACGTCTTAATTTCTGAAAGCCAAGAATACTACTTGTCATTTTGACCGAGTAGGCAGCGTATAAATATTAGAAACAGTCATCATCAATTTTGTAAGAGTGATCTTCTTATATCCTTTAACGCGTGAATAGTATATCGTTTGAAACTATAGAAGTACCACATACGACAAATTTGTTGTGAATGGCCATGTATCAAGCTACTTTAGAGCATGGAATCTACAAACTCGAGGTTTCAAAGAACGCCGTCGAGAATATAACGTATAGTATACCCATATCTTAATTAAGTTTATACAAAAAATTGCCCGAGACTTATAAACCCAATTTATGAATTAATTTCATATCGCGCGTCTCGTTCGGACTCAGCGTGAACATCTTTCTGCCGTGACAGAGTATTTCGCTGCAGCGGGGTCTCCATCGATTAAGTCGATATAGACTACTAATAAGGAAAATCAGAATCACAGGTGGCCGACTATCGCGATAATAATTCGAATTGTAAAAACTTGGTGAAAGCCATTAAGAGCGTAACTCGTACGTTGAATGTCGAATTAAAGGCAATTCGGAAGTATGAGTTTGTCAACGTTTTTTTGTCATAGAGGCTTTTACTTTTCTTTATCGACGAACCATCAAGAAAGTTTTCTAGATATCCGCTTTCTTAATATTGATGGATGTTCGCAAATTGCCTACTATTGAAAGGAAAGATATTAAATCTGGCACACGGCAATTTGAAAATTCATTTCATACGACATTCTCGAATGAAACTGAAAGACCCAGAAAAAGTCACGCGTATTCGCGGTACCTATTTGTATGAAGACCTTCACTACAGATAACGGCGGCTCAGTTTCATGAACCTGTTTCCCCTTCGAGATTGTGCGGGAGTCAGCTGTTGACGTGCTCTCACCTAATCTGTTAAGCCTATCACGGTGATTTCACGTTTAGCCGAATTTTTATAGATTATTATAGAAATTCCGCACCCGTCCGGATGTTCATCTGCCCATGAATAAAAGCATACACTTCGATTAATACAATGTTCACGTTCCAAGTTCATTGAAACTGATCTCATAAGGCATTTTTGGATATTTGTCCGCGGAATAATAAAACGTCGCGTTGTGAAGGAGACTGTTTAACGCAGAGGAGTGTTTTTCTTCAGATAAGGCGGAGCAAAAATGACTTATTGGGGAGGAAAAAAAACACACATACAAATAATGAACCTCTCGCGTGTCTCGTTCTTGTCACCTGCTCGCGCACGCTGTATCATAAGGCTTTCCCAATAAGAAAAGATAAAAGGTAGAAGTTGTGGCGCACGTTGCAACACCCTCATGACGATATGGTAATCAGTGGCACTCGGCTCTTCGCCTTCATAAATTATGTACAACTCGTTATTTCTAATATACCATTAATTATATCGTTGACTTCTCGTACGTGTGTCGGCGTGTGCGACGGAAAATCAGAAAATTTCTCGCGGTCGACGCGTTTCGCGGATGTTTACCCGCGAATTGGCGAAATTAAAACTATCAATTATAACCGATTTTAACACTCTGTGTCGAATTTCAACGGTTCGAAGCTATAGGCTACCGGTTGTCCCAAAGTGGTGAATGAGTCATGACGAGCTCTCGGAAAACTAAGCTGTTTGTATGCAAATGGATCAATTTGTACGAGAAAAATGAAAAAAATTCATAATTATGAATTAGAGCTGTTAGAACTTCATAATTTTCTGAAAATAGAGCGTGATCTCCGTTACTTGGAAAATTGGTTGTTCCGCGAATAAAATCATTATTCAAGTACGAGGTCTTCTTCATTTATTTCAAAATTTATGCTAAGCCTTCTTAAGACAAATCAATCTTTAATCCTACGACCAGGCAGATCCGAACTAAGTCCTAAGATGAAGGAGGGGGAGGGTACGATAAAATAATATCAGAATTGAAACTTTGATATCTAAATTAAAAATCTCACAAGCAATTTACAATAGGGATGCGGTAAAGGCCATCATGGCTTCAGTCCAACTTGATACCTTTATCCATCAAGCAAATCCCAATAAATCCAGTCTATTTTCAACTTTTTTCGATTTAGAAAGCGCTTGCCCGAAAGTCTGACGAGGCCTTTCCACAAATATTGTTTCCGCGGTCTATTCCCATAACTTTAAAAAAAACTATTGACGAAACTATTCTTTTCAAGTCGGAGTAGCAAATGAACTCTCTCCAGTTCTCATCCTACAAGAGTCACCCCTCAGTGGAACTAATCAACTTCGCGCTCCCAGCATCCTACAATATTCTGTCACGTCCATAACTGGCTACCATGGGGATTCGGAATATACCCCTTGGAGTCCTACATCGTGATATTCGACGAAAAACGAGCTGAAACCCATTTTCTCTCCTCCTCAACTCCATATCTGTCGCAGTTAATGACACAGTAAAAATCCTCGGCCTCCGCTTTCGCTTCAAACACTCACCAACACTCATGGCTAAAGCATATTGAATCCAAAAGCCTCAGAGCTTTAAACGTCTTGAAATACCAATCCCTTTCATCAACCGTTTGCAACCGTAAAATTCTACTTCTCCTCTATTATACCCTGGTCAGATCTATCGTAAATTAGGGACCACTTCCCCATCACATCTCTCACTTCTTGACACTGTTCAAATTTCCGCCCTCGTATCTGCTCGGTCCTTTTTCACACAAACCCGGTCCCGAATCAGGTTATCCACCTCTACATTTTCTCTTACTCAACTTGATTGTCAGTCTCCTCGCCTTTGTCTTACAACTTCCTCAAATCCCAGTTCACACTCAAATCATCCTACTTATCGCAATACTTTCAAAAATATGCTCTTTTTTGTCACTCATTCCTTTCACAAAAAAGTTCACTTTCATTGCCTAGTCCTTGCTTGTATCTTACTTACTCACAAAATAATGTACAAACTACGTCAACTACCCTGAAAATTTAACAACCCCGCAATTCACCGCTCCTTCTTTCTAGAAATACTATCAACTCTCTTTCCAACACTATCCTATGTTTCACAAATGGATCAAAATTCGAACCAAGTCGGTTTCTTGTTTTCAGTTCGGACCGGTCAGCTATTTAATCGGACTTCTTGAGGAACTAACTTTACACACTAACACTAATTTTTACGTAACACACATTCAATTTCCCTGGTTTCCTTATCAATTTTATTGGAAACTATCGCAGCGATCCTAGCGGTTGACCGGTCTAAATAGACAACAACATCTTTTCTCATCGACACTGCAACTCCGTATCAATTTTAATGACAGAAGTCCTGGCCATCTTTCCACGCTCAGAAACAATACTCACCCTTCTTTCCCCATCAAACCTCACCACTGACTCCTTATTCGGTTGAACAGCTACATTCAATGTACACTTGATCCACCCACTTGTCTCACGCATCGATTCTCTTCTTATAACCCCGTTATCTGTTTATTACCCTTTATTGTCTTCGGTGAAGGTTGGAGGCTCTGCTTGCTCGGAAATTTTTATCAAATACATAAAATCAATCTCTACACGAAAAACATCTCATCCTAATTCACGACATAACTTTCATTTGAGCCCCCAGCCGTCAGTGCTGCCAGGTGATAGTATCAAATATCCGTATTCGCCATTTTTTGTGAGACCTAAAAACAGATTTCTACGGATTTTTATTGATCCATTAATAACAATCAGGAGAAAGATATCGCTCATAAAGGTAGCTGAGGTACTTTTCCCTTGATCGGCTCAATATTACGGAACATCGCAGTATCAGCCTATCACAAACACAAGAAAAGTATTTCTCCTAGTACTATTTAAGGTACCTTTCTCTTGATCGCAAGAAATCCATATTTCACGTAAAATCTATAAAAACAGAAAAACCCGTATATTTTTTGAGGACCATAAAAATCCGTAGATCTGGCATCCTAGCCAGCCGTACGGGGATCCAGAGTGAAAAGGTTGATTTAACCGCCAAAACTTCCAAGAATCAACTCTCGTCTTCTTCCCACGAAAAATGATTTCAGCCACACCATCCACCTCGAAATTACGGACGGATGGATCACATTCTGGTCAAATCAATCTCATCGAACAAATTAGCCCAATTGAAACCATTACCATTCGCATGGGCTTCATCACTAGAAGAATCTTGCCGTCACGAAATCTATCTTACACATCTTCAAAATTGGTCGCGCTTACCTTTTTTCCAAGCTTTCCCCTGTCTTGTGCAAACATTGTAACGTCGACTCCCCCTCACAGTCTCTCACATAGCTCCTCTCCGCCACTGCCACAAGACTTCACCATCCATCGAAACAACCATCCTCGAAGACCTCTCATCTATCCGATCATCATCTCTTACCTAATAGCACTGTCAAGGTCACAACTCGAGTGCCGTTAAGACATTGTAAAATCAAATTCCCCCCTCGTGGAAAAAAATTGCCGAATTGAGTGCCAAGTATTGATGGTATACAACTGACTTGAGTCCCGGAGTCAGAAATGATTCACAATTTTTCCTTCTCGCTTGAACAGACTGAAGATTGTCAATGTACGTATCATAGGTAACGTCGATCGTAAGTGAGAGCTAACACGAGGCTACGATGAAGCACATTGTAATCCCCTACATGGTATTGTACTCGAAAATACTCCAGGATACGAGTACGTGGTTATTCTTTCATTGGTGGAGGAAAAAACCTGGAACAGACACGCTCCACAAATTCAATTCTTGATAACTCATCAAGATCGCGTCGAGTCATTTACGTTGCAACCATAGCCGCTTCTTCCATTGTACCTAGGTACTGGAACGTTTTCTCAAGTTGGGTACATCGATCATTTGTGCATATGTTTGACATTGAACCTCAAGGTGTATTCCACGAGAACTAATGATATCGAGGTGTGTGAACTAGAAGGAACCGTTCAAAGTGAGGCATTTGTTGTGCTTGAAGTCCAAAACCCGGTAAACAAATAGTGTCCCTTCTGCAGGACTTGGGAACAGGGATTCATCCAAGACGCTGTTGATTCTCTGAGACTTTGGGATAAAGCCCTAGATGAAGCCCCGTTGATTCCTTGAAGGCTTCAGGGTGAGAACAAAATATTCAAATCGGACTTTGATGAGGCATTAGGGGTTCCGAAGGGCGGACACAATATTATGTACCATGTATTAAACTACAGAACTTGTTTTGTGAGGAAGAAAATCGACGAGCTATATCATCTCCTCGATGGATGAACACCTTAGTCTTGATTATAGTGTATTTGTATAGGCTTACATATATTTTTTGTGTATTTTTTCACTTAATCTCGTACATTATACTTTTCTAAAATATGAATAAAGTATTAGATTATACAATAGAAGAATTAATTCTTCTCAGGGTTCAAATACAATGTGATTGTCCCATCACGATCCGCAAAAAGATAATCGGGTACTACATTTGGGGCTAGATAAATGTGTATCTTATCGTACTGAAGCCAAAATACTCCTTCATTGACATGAACTTGTCTTGCAAAAAAGAGGAACATATTATTTTCTTCTGGAAACGGAATTGCATATTTTTTACATTTACCCACTTCACCATCCGCATATGTTGTATTTATCTTCTCAGCGGTCCCTTTCAAGATGTCATCCTCTGGAGCAAATGACTGAAATCCATCGCATTGTTCATCTGCTGCGCGTTCATCTGCGAACATGGATGAATGTAGAGGCCAGTTTTACCAACTATCTAACCAGAGTTTGAACTCTAGAAATCTGTTTTAACAATCAACTTCGAAGTTGATTGAAGTTCAGCTGACTCACAATCAGGCAGTCAAGTTAAACCCAGTTTAAATTTCATCACTAGTTTAAATGCGGTTAGACAGTCGCACGAATCAATCGACAGTTAATTTGATACTATATCTATTGTAAACTTATAGCTCAAATCGAATTTGGTACAACTGGCTTTGAGGGAATAATCGTTTTAAGCGCGGATTCTCTCTCGGTTAGTTACAAGAGTTCGACTTTGTGACTGCCAAAATTCCTCCTCGGATGAATTTTTATTGTTCGCAATCATGAAAAGATAACTTAATGTCGACGAATTGAAACTTCGACTACGTACTTTCAATGACCTCCGTCCAGACTTTTACCGAACGAAAACGATGTGCTGCGTCCACGTTGATAAATGTCAACAAAATTGAAATTCCGAAGGTTAAATTTTGAACTTCCATCATTTCTAATTTCAAATCAGCGGCTCTATAGAAAAGAGAATAAATCCGAGTAAAAAATATTAAAAATTTCATTTAAATTCTGCACCTTTACGTTGGCTTTCTTGCGTCATTTTGTACTTTTATAAAAGCTGAGGATAGCTAAGAAAAGTCCATTCTCTTGGATGAAGTTTGAGGTAAAAGTAATTCAGGCTTTATTACAAAGAACTGATGTTGTTTAACAATTTCTCTTCCATTTTTTGAAAATTAGTCCCAGCAAATAGCTACTTTAAAATATTCCTCGTAAAAAAAGTTATTCACGTCATAGTAGCAGCATAATGAGATAAGTATGAAAGAAATGAAGATATTATATCAATAGAATATTAATATTCAATCTCCAATTCCGGAGTCACAGTCAAAGAGAAGGAAGGAAATTTTATAAAAATTTCGGTAACACACTGGAACGTGAAGCTTACCTACCAATACCTTGTGACTTGTTGTAGAACAATTTTGAAATCCTTATTTTATGATGGAGAGTTGTAAACTGGAACAAGAAGAAGAAAGAAAGTCGATTTCAATTAGAAACAAGTTGTGATTTTCTGGGGCCTGATACGTCGTGAATTGTGAAGGAATTTTTTTTTTTTTTTTCGACCATCATTTTCTATTGTCTTTCATTTTTTAGAAAATCTATATGATGGACGACTTGTATCGAAACAAGAATCGCATCATGAAAATAGGTCTTGAGGAAAAAAATTGTGAGAAGAAGATTCGAGCTTTTGTGTGATACATGTTTCATGGAGAAAAAGGAATCTGTTCTACGATAAAATAATAATATACCTAAACAAAAAATTTCACAATGAGTAGCAAAAGATATAAAAAAATAATAGGTATCAAAAGACACCAATCTGAGAAATTCAAAATCAAAAATTAGAACCGAGAAAAAGTAGAACTAGAGGTTAGTTCTCTGAAACGTTGAAGATTATAAGTGCTTGTACCTCGAACTTCCGCGTTGGTCAAAAATAAATTTGAGCACACTTGTATTTCTTTGTAGCCTGTCATTTCTCATTATTAATTATATTTACTGACGATTTGAAGAAACATTTTTTCCTGGTCATAGAAAGAACAGCTTTTCTTCTTCAAACACGTCAGACACACTTAAGCTGACACAGATCACTATTTTTAGAAACCAAAGTTGACAAATAAATTCCATTTAGTACTTCATAGTGTTCGAATTGTTTATGAGAAAAATATTCTTCAGTGAGGCTCTAGTTGGAGTATGGCGCTCGTATTTTCCTCAAATGTTCCTTACGAGCAAATAAGGTTTGCCGAAGGATCCTTCTGAATTTTTTGTTTGAAAATGCCCATAGATGGGATGACGAGGGAGAGGGAATTACAATTACATACGGCCAAAATATAAAATTCTTTGCTGGCGTCAGGTCAGGTGTACCTTTGACATATTTTAGGAATTATGGATCACCTAGCATCATCTACGAGAATTTCGATGTACGATTCAGAACTGTTCATCTCTCTAATCATGAACCGTTTACCCAGGGCCATGCCTACCATATGGCGACATGAGCAAGTTGCCGGGGCGCCAAGTCTCCAGGGGCTCCAGAAACGTACCGAAAAATGGAAATTTTGTTTATATTTGTGTCTTAATTGACTTAATTGATGGTTTACAGCACCTGAATTTCATATGATTTGCATAAATTAAGGTTCAGTGGGTCCTTTTGAAGGTTTCTGTCTTTGGGGGCACTCATCGTGAATTTTGCATAGGGCGCCAGAATAGCTTGGCACGGCCTTGTGTTTACCCTTTCCCTAGCCACATATTATCCTTCTTCTTCCTCATTCTCTCAACCTAATTTATAAGGTAAAACTGATTCTTGGATGGAAAAAAATTCCAGAGCCGTAGGTCATAATGTTGTAAGTGTTGACGGAGCTTCACTTCCTCTGACCATAACACGCATTTGGTCTATCGCGTCACAGAACTGTGGACCAAGAACTGTTGGATTGTAGGATTTGCGTCACAAAGTTCTGATGACCTCATGATCTGGGAGTGACTTGGAAGATTTTGAAGCACCGTCTTCTAGTACATGAGCTAGCTTAATGAGAGTTTTGACGTGGAGATTGCAAACAATATTACGAACAGTATACTAGGCTAGGAGTCGAAGCCATGCAAGAGGCTAAACAACCCTAAAGCTGCTTCTACAAGAATACTTGAAGATCATCTTAAAATAGGTATACTAACGCCAATCTGTAGGCTCGACCATGAGCAATTTTTCCCTAGTATCTTGGATCGGTGAGATGACATGGCGACGTTTATCTGAGGTCAATGAAGTTAAAATTGTCTCAAAGAATAGCTTGAGTGCAACGTTTCAAATATTTTTTTTCTCACGCGCAAAAAGTGAAAACAAAATCAGGGAAAGTATCGTACATATCAAACGATTCTTTCTACTTTTTGACAATCGAGAGAGAAGCCTAATTCTGATCGTTTTTGATGTACACCGCTAACAAGCGAAAATCCTACCTCAAAAAAGCCGGTTCATCGGCAAAAATTTGAAACAATTTCGGAGATCAATATCCGAGAATAATAATGAACCCGAGCTAATCGTCCTGCGCGCCCTCGAAATGCCATCAATCCTCCGATATCCTCGGTGTCATCTAATCAACAACTGACCAAGCTAGCTTATTAATTTAATGTCACCGGTCGGTCAACAGATTGTTTCAACTCTATCAGATCTGTAGTTCGGTCCGTCTATACCACGGCCCCAATTTGTTGTAAAGAAAACTGCGCGTGATAAAATCGTTCGTCACCCGTTTTTTCTATATATATTAAAAACCAATGCATCGAATCCTCGGCATATTACATCGGCACGAAATCGAAATCGATTTAACGCGTCAATAGAAAAATAATTTTTACAAAACCGAAGCCAAAATGTAATCGATACCAATCTATAACACCTAATAACCTAAAATTCATTCTAAAAGTTAAATGAGATGATGAAACTCATTATTCTTCTCGGAGTTCTTTTTTTTCTCTTTATTTCTGAAATCTTCAGATAGTATCGCGTCGTAAAAAGAAAGCCACAAATATACCTACGTATTTTTAAAAAATCATAAAATTTTCGTATTAATGCCTAAACGATCAGGAGAATCGCATTGAAAGTCGATCTTTTTATACCAATGACCGTAAACAAATCAGAATAATATCTCTACGTACATTAGGCTATACTACAGCTGAAAAATTCTACATAGTCGATTCATTTCGAATTAGAAAATAAATAATTATATATACTGTTAGCGATAAGAATCGTCGTTCGACAACGCTATTAGTGAAAAAAGCAGGGGAAAAAATCACGACGTCTTCGCTGCCTATTCGGCCGTTCAAACGCTGCATTAAAAGATACCGGTGCAGCGATTCGGTAAAAGCCACACTTGAGATCAGATTACCTACCATATAGCGGAACCAGAAAGAAGTGAGAACTTCCTGCAGTTATTTAGGTGCCGTATTTGGGCGCACACGTATGGTACGATTTTCGAATTTCGGAAGTCTGTTGGTAAAATGTCGCTCACCAGTAGGCCTTCGCAACCAGTCCGTTGATATCATCAGTTATCAATTTACACGCCACGATTACAACCGATAATAACGTCAACGCCTGCTGAATGATTTGAAAATAATAGATGTATAACCGAATGTTTATTTGATTGATAATCGATTTGAGCGTACTGGCCGAACGATATTTTATTCGTGTTTTTGACACTTCGATGGAGAATACATGGTGTATGTTTTCTTCAAACGCAATAAACGAAAACCGTACCAGATTTATATAGATGCATTTAAAAACCATATTACTGTGCCGTCTCGATATAATAATATTTTAAAAACGAGACCTACCTATGTCATCTGTCGGTGAAGGTGAACTTATCTTTCATCTTTATATACATTGTAAAGACCCAGTTCTGAAAAATACTGCATCATTTTGTCATTACAAACGTGTACGAAAATAGAGTCACGCGAATGACGCTTGACGTGAAAACCAGTTCTGTTTAGAAAGATTAGTTTGCTCTATTTTATTGCTTATAGTGGTTGATCACGCGAACAAATTTACACCACCGAACATTTGTTCAAAATTATGGCGATAATGAAAGCCTCGATGCTTACCGCGTATTTTTATAGTTTTCTGACTCAGCTCTTGAACTCACAGCGCAAGGGGAAAATTTTTGAAATAGTACAAAGGTTTTCTTGAGGAGAAAGAAGGTACTTTTAGAAAGGAATTCTAGGCCATTTTATTTACAACCCGTTGAAAATTCACCCCACCCATCTTCCGCCTGCAATGCGTGGAAATCAAGATCAACAAGGTAATGAAATGCCTAGGCGTCTGGTTTGACTCGAAGCTAAGCTTGAGGCACTATTTCCTGATGACAGCGGAAAAGAATAATTAAGCCGAGGTACCTCGAAGGGCCGAGAGAAGCAAAAATAAGGCTTATGATGAACACCGCCTTGTCGATCCTCCTATATGGTGCCCAGTGTAGAGCGACTTCATGAAGATACCCATACCCTACAGAAGGAGAGAGATGGTAAAGATCCAATGAGGGCTGCGCTAAGGTGTGTTAGTGCCCACCAAACGGTCTTGACGAAGACTCTTTGCGTATTAGCACGTTTACCCCCAATACAGCTTCTTACTGAGAAAAGAGTGGTGGTTTCTGAATCAAAAAAGGGGACAATGACCAAGCAAGAAGCTTCATGGGTCAAGCAAGAGACCAGGCATTCCTTGCATGAGAAGAGAAAAGCAAGTATTGCTCAGAGTGAGGCAAGTGAGTGAACGACTTGTGTGTTCATATGTGACCTTGATAAGTGGAGAAGCTGAAGCAAGTTGAGCAGGCAACCCGTTCGCACCACAATCAAGTGCGAATCTTCGATCAAAGCACACCTTCTCTGAGTGAAGATCTAGCAAACCAAGCTTAGTCGAACTTTTCTAGCGATTGGAATCGATGGAGTGCTTCCAGCCTGATAATAACTATGCTAAGTTCCGAAGAAACATGGAAGCAGGCGTCTACATTTGCGGTTTCATGGTTATGAGGAAGATAGTCCCAAAATGGAGTAGGCGAATGCAGAGTGACTCTCCGGTCTACTCAAGACCTGTGTGTATCATTCACTTACAGAAGACGCTCTACTGGAAGAAAATGAAGCGTAGGACAGGAAGAAAGGAAGATAAAAAACTCCAACAGCGACTTATTTCTGAGTTGTATCTGGTGTGTGTGCTAAAGTTTGCATGCCTGGGGCACGGCAATTGTCGGTTGTCAAGAAGAGGAGGTTTCGCCAAGAAGACTCCTGCTACACTGAAGTTATACCCGAAAGGGTCGATAAAAAAAATCAATGCATACACAAGCCTCCATTCAGGAGGACGGGCGGCTGCATGCGGGACACGCAAGCAATCATTCACTATCCATCATTTCAAGTTGATATTATTACACACACTTTATGACGATGACCTCGACCGCGACTTTCATGACGTCATCACCCCTTACTTGGACACGTACTTCTTTGTGACGTCATCCCTCTGACCTTGAGACATATCTATACAGGTATGGATATACATTTCTGAAAAGATATCGGTTTGGGATCGATTAAACGTCATTCATCGGTCATAATGACTTGCAATTGACGTCAAAATTTCGTAAGCTTCAAGTCCACAATTTGATCGGATTTCAGAATCGAGGTATAAAGGAAGTAGACTTCTAGCATCAGATTTCAATGTCAACTGAGAATCGACGTCGAAGTTGAGTCGATTTCACCATTGCTGCACTGATCAAACATTGAGATTCTCAATGCGTAAGTAAGGACAATCTACATTCACTTTCCTATTGAAATGAGAGCGCTCTACTCGACTGTTCGGAAATGGCAAACCCTTAGCAATGAAAAAGGAACATGTTGCATAGGATGTGTAATTTTACTTCATGGATCATATTGAAAATTCTATGTCTGAATTTCGAACTTTATTTCCGTTAATTTTTTTCAAAGCCACGATATAACATCGACGAGCCGATCAAAATTACAGTCTCGGTATTTACACGATTATAGTTCATGGGTGGAGTCTAACGATCAGTACATTAAACTATTTTTTAGCCCATGCAGCATCAGTACGTTTGTACATCGAATGCACATCAAGAACGGATTATTATTTTATAGCTTGACCTTTTAAACTGTATTTTATTGTCGGCGTATCGGCTGAATTATACAATTCCTACAACGTTGCCTTACTTTCGTATACATATTAATTTTTTTTCGTTAAAATATTCCTGAAATTACTTAACAATTTTTTTTTCCTCAATCGAGTACATCCGAATTCGACGTAGGTAACGTTATGTGGTTGGAAGAAAAAAAATTAATTTACGTTTGTAAAGGCAATTTTGTCGGCAAGAAGGTTCCTAGTGTGCGGATAATTTGCTAATTAATTTTTACGAATATTGCGTTTTCATTGCAGTTCGAAGGACAGAAAGTTTGGCAAAAATTGATGTCATTGTTGACTAACGACAAAAAAGTGCAAAAAATTGTTCGTACCTAGTCTTCGCTCATTACCGTAACTATTTCGAGCGTTGACTCGGAAGATATTTATAAAATTCGTAAAATTCGCAATCAAACATCTGTAGACGACGAAAAAAAGGAGTACCTACTACAATGTATCGTTAAATTGGTATTTTACCGGAATATTTTCCGAGAGACGAATAAAATTAACATTTCTGGCTGCAATTTACATCTCGATGGTACATTTTAACATTTCTTTTTTATGTACCGCCAGACTGAAGTTGGAGGGGAAATGCGGACAATTTCATAGGTCTCGATATTTTATCGCACAGAATTGAACAGGGCGGGAAATGACGGGAGTCATATTCGTCAAGTGCATTACATTTGAAGAGAGTTCTGGCAGAAGGGCGTCCGTCCCATAAGAAGTACATTGTGCAGACGTCCTTATGCCAGATACGTCCTCATTTGCATGCTAGATTATTAGCGTCCCTTGGACCAGCGGTTCTTGAAGTTTCAAAGGCTGCAGACTCCTCACAAAAAAATTGTTGTTGAGTACAGATCTATCTTCGCGAATATTCATCTCTACTCGATCAGACTACGCACTTTTTTTCATCCTTCGCGGCCGCAAATTTGAAAACCACTGCTCTGGACAACACAACTAGTTAGACTGCCAGCGTCTCATATGGACAATGCAAATAGTAAGTGCCAAAAAACTGGCCTTGAGACCTTCAACTTTCAGGGAAGAAAGTAAAGAACACTTTCCATCCTAAGAATCGATGTGGTCAATGAGTCAGCATTGTTCGACCACGTATCGACATCGATGTCTGCCGTACAAGATTGAATTGACGTATCAGCAAATCAACGATCAAGAGAATAGAATTTTTGATATTGCCTACTTGTCCACTGAAAGCTGAATGAAGTCCTTTGCCAATCCAACTTCGTCCGGCAGACGTGAAGTCGATTTCTACCATATATCGACATAATTCCGATTCAACACTTTTGAAAAAGTAAATTTTCGGTTGATCTGATATGTTGACCAAAAATTGACGTCAAATCGAGGTCGATATGGTTCACCGAAGCGGAGATCATCGACTGACACTGATGAGTGAGATCCTATTCAATTTAAGATTCACAGATACACAAATTATACGAAGTTAAAAGATAATCTGCTGATGAAGTTTCATTTTTTGAAAGTACCTTGGACATGAGCGCTTGTATATATATTTTAATGTGCTCTCACATTGGATCAAGAAGAGCAAGAAGGTAACGCGGAGGTGGCAGCAGAGAGAATGATTAGAACTGTCACCAAGGCATCCGATGTAGCCATTCCCAGGCAAGGTTCACCAAAGAAGAGGGGAGCCGTTTACTGGTGGACCAACCAGATTGCCAAGTTAAGGAAAGAGTGCAACCGTCAGCGCCGGATATACCTGCGTAGTATAGGCCGCGAAGGGGCGCGGGTGGTTGCACCTGAGTACCAGCTGGCTCGCAAAAGGCTGAAAAAGGCCATTAAAGACAACAAGAGTGCTGCATGGCAAGAGCTGTGTGAGATGGCTAGGACGACCCATTTGGAAAGCCTTATAAGATAGAAGAGGCTAAAAGGCCTTTTAGCAATGAGCCGAATGAAGCTGGATGTTGTGGGTCAAATCATTGATGGCTTGTTCCCACAGCAGCCACCACCAATGGTAGCGCTACCAATAGTAGAAGAGGATAGTATATCCCTCCTAGGTACCGAGGAGGTGGATGCAGCAGTCAATAGACTGCGGAGTAAGTATTGAAAGGCTCCAGGCCCGGATGAGATTCCAAATCCAGTCTGGAGCGCCATACACTAAGTTAACCCGAAACTGCTTGTTGATACATTCAAAGCGGCAGTCGATGGAAAAAAGCCAGACTAGCGCTGATCGACAAGAAGGATAAACCACCTGGTCTACCATCCTCTTACCGTCCACTTTGTCTGCTGGACAATGTTGGGAAACTCCTGGAAAGTGTGATAGCCAATTGACTGGCGAGCTATCTGAAGCAAAGAGATATAATCTCTAGTAGCCAGTACGGTTTCCAAACTAGACGCTGCACATCAGATGCTATGATCCGGCTGAAGAGGATAGTCGAGTCAGCGATAGCTACGCGTCAGTTTTGCGCAGCCGTCAGCCTCGACATAAGAAATGCGTTCGATTTTATTCCTTGGTAAAGGATCTTGGAAGCTCTCAAGGACGCGGAAGTGCCCGCTTACCTGCTCAGGGTGATCAGCAGCTAGCTTAGCTGTCGAAAAATTCAAGCAAAGACGTCTGCTGGTTAGCGCCCGGTTAGTTGTGGGGTGCCGCGGGGGTCGGTCTTTGGGCCGCTTTTGTGGTGCGTTGCGTTTAACGGGATATTTAAGGTGAAGCTGCCACCGGGTGTCAAGCTTATCTGCTATGCTGATGACACACTGGAGGTATGCACTGCCGAAACGACTGTAGTAGTGGAGAGCAGGGTGAACCTAGTGACGCGTTGGATTGCGTCGGCTAGACTTGATCTGCATCAGTAGATAAGACGGAGGTCATTTTATTCACGACCCGTCGGAAGTTCAGTCCACCCACCTTTCGCCTGCAAGGTGTGGAAATCGAGACAAAGAAGAAGATGAAGTACCTGGGCATCTGGTTTGACTTGACGCTGAGCTTTAGGCACCATTTCCTAATGGCAGTGGAAAAGGCGGGTAAGGTAGTTGAATACCTAAGCCGCCTGATGAGGAACCTAGGAGGACCGAGAGAAGCAAGAAGAAGGATCATGATGAGCCCCGCCTTGTCGATTCTCCTATGTGGTGCTCCAGTATGGGCCGACTCCATGAAGATACCATACAGAAGAAGAGAGATGGTAAAGATCGAACGAAGAGCTGCGCTGAGGTGCGTTAGTGCCTACCGCACTCTCTCGATAGAGGCCCTTTGCGTATTAGTACGTTCACCACCAATCTAGCTCCTTGCTGAGGAGAGAGCAGTGGTGTTCAGAGCAAAAAAGACGACGACGACCAACCGTGAGGCTCTACGGCTTAAGCAGGAGGCCAGGCGCTCCTTGCTTGAAAAATGGAAAGCAAGAATTGCCCAGATAGAGCTGGGTAAGTGGACAACCCGTGCGCTAATACGCGACCTAGATGGGTGGATGGACCGACACCATGGCCAACTAAACTTTCACCTGACGCAGATGTTAAGTGGCTATGGTTGCTTCAACAAGTACCTTTGCGAGAAGCTAAGTAAAGTTGAGCAGGTAAAGTGTTCGCATTGCGATGAAGGGCGGGAGGATGGACCGCAGCACACCTTATTTGAGTGCGAGGCTTGGCGGCGTGTGCAGGACAAGCTTAGTTGGTCTCTTCAAGAGATCGGGGTGGATGAAGCGCTTGACCCGGGTAGCCTGGTGTCCACCATACTATGTTCCGAAGAAGCATGGAACCAGGTGGCCAACTCGACACCTGTGTACCATCAACACCCAGATTTGCAGGAAAAAGAGGACGACGATCTTCCCTGAAGATATAAGAAGATGTAGAAACCCAAACAGCAATTTACTATAATTTAAGGTAATGTTGTTGTAGTTGTGTGCTCTTGTGTTTCCTGCGTGCCAGGGGGGCACAGCAGCTTGGCGGTTGCCAAGCAGAAGAGGGGGACGCCAAAGAGATTCTTCCAACACTGAAGTTATACCAGGAAGGGTCGATTCCAGTACTGGAAGAAACAAAATCAAATGCATAAACAATTCGCACCTACTCCAATGTGGAGGACGGGCGGTGTTGCAAATGCGACACAAACGCGATACTTATTTTAATGATTTTCACATAGGTCATGAAGCTTATGAGGACCCCTACTTCCTCCTCCTTGCTCTTATACAGGTACACTGACCACATTCTGTTATCAGGCAAAAAGTAACATTTTTGAAAATTTATAATGGAAAATGAGTTAATTAAGTAATAATGTTTTTCTTAACTAATCTTTGAAAGATGATGACGCACGAAATTTATCAGTCACAAATATCCAAGGCGACTTTAAGGTAACAGCAGAAGTATAGTACAGAAGTAAATTCAAGTACTTTCGTTCGAGGGCAAGTCAATAACGCGATGTCAAATTTCAACATCGCATTTTGTTGGGAAAAAAAGCACAATTCTCGTGAAGTAGTATATTTGGTAGCACAAATTTCAAGAAAGTACACTAAGCTACCAACCCAAAGTGCGAATAATGTTCCAAGGTCAAAATGTTTCCTGCGATCCGCAAAAGGTCGAAAACCACCTCACTCAACTCACCTATCCTTCTCAATTAATGTGTAGATCAAGTTTCATGTTTGATATTTCTACAAGCCTCTCATTTGGCTTAATGTCATTAGGCTCTCTACCTTCCTCGGCTCAAACCTTCACGTTCCGAAGTTTGAATTTTCCTTGAATCTATAATCTGAGTCAAGGTTTCGTGATCGATGCGGACGCCATCCCTGCTTCAGGGCCGCAAAAAAGTTTTTAACGACCCCAAAAGAGTGTGAAGCTCCTTCGGGATCAAGTGTCTTAAGATCACTTTGCGGGTCATAACTGAAGAATTTCAGAATTAGGGAAGTTGATAAGAGGCACGAGTATACATGTCACACGTATACCTAAGGTCTTTTTTTGAGAATATCAGAGTGGAGATGTATTCATCGTAAAATTTTTTTCGGTAGGTAGAATACGGAAATAATAAACGAATACTCCGATTCGTCTATCGTTCATTAATATTGCCTAGCGCGATTAAATTTTCCAGAATATTTATACGAATAATATATCACAATTAGCATACGAAGTATCCAGTTTCGAAATATTACATAATAATTCTTACAAAGTAGGTATTGTAAAAACTGCATGCTCCCTATTCAATCGATTTAGTTTATCGTAATTTTCTGTCATCTCGTTTTTCGCGAAACATATAAAAAATTGTTTAATTTTGGTTCGCGTATTACATACCTCACATCGAGATGAAGAATAAAAAAAAAAAAAACTTCGGTCTAACTTGTCCGGAACCTACGCGTCCCGACGATGCGCTGCGGGAATAAAATTAGTAATAAATAGATATTATACTATTCAGACGATCTATTTATTTTGCACCTATTTTTCTTTAAAATATATGGTCGCGGTTGGAAATTTGCTAATTCTGCCAAAATAAAAATACGAGCCGAGAGGATTAAAATGCAATGTATCTCCCGCCTCGGAATTGTGTTTTCGAACGACTGCGCCATTATTTTTCGTCGTCGGCAGTTTATTTTTTTCTTATCCGGTAATCAATATCAGCCAGTACGGTTAAAGTTGGCGCGACGCGAGCAGTTCATCAAACACCTGATTGGATCGCTTTGCACTTCATTTAGAGCACTAAATTATCAATAAATTTTTAATTGGTGACCGGCAAACCAACCTTCAAACTTACGAACCTAGTATACATAGTATTATTGCAATCTGACAAAATAAAAAAAACAACTCATCCGTACGAATTTGGCGTATTATACATTGCGATGATTTAGAAGAGTTGATTAGAAGAAAAAAATTAGACCTCTCTGATAAATACCGGATTTTTCCGCGATTCTTAGATTTTCCAGTTCACAAAATCATAATAGACTATATTACCTACAGTAGACGTAATGTGAATCACATAGTCGTAAAAAGTGTCGAGAATTCATCGATAAGGCGGACTGCGCGCCAAATTTCAGTACTTTGGAGGCATTCCTGAAATTTTTACGATCACTAAAGAATCGTCGTTTCTGGTCCGCAAGCCTACGGCATTGTGCACACGATTTTACACCTCGCTCTGATGCTTGATCGTGATCTCGAAACAGTCGTTAGAATACATAGTAGATGAAAGGATATCGAAGTAGATAGAACAACAATTTTGATGACAATTTGACAAAAAATTACGAATATGTACTTTACAAACAACCCCGTTAAGAAGTGATTCATCAGGGAGCACGACAAAAATAAGTAGGAAAACATATTGTAGGAGTGAGGATCTTTCCATGGTCAAGGCTACGAAATTAGGAGCATACAAAAACAAGTCAATGATAAAATTTCAAGTACGATATTAATGTTATCATGAAGAGAACTTCGAATCTCGACAGCCAACCAGATAATCAAACACGAGTCGATGATACCGTATGGTCATTTATAAATTACTGCAAATGAGAAAATAGCGACCTCATATTTTTATTGGATGGTCGCAGCATACGACAGTTTGTAATTTCTCCCAACCTTTACATTCTCAACAACTGAAGACACACGCTTATGAATTGATTCAAAGCTATCCGCGAGAAACGAGCTTGCCTCCTCCTATCCTTCAACGGGAAATCTGCTTCACGAAGGCTTTAAGGTGCCTTCCCGGCAAATTGTGGAAGAATTTTCAAAGCTGATCATACTTACTCCGTATTCGAGCCTGATGATATTTGTAGTGACCTTTCCAATGCTGAGGCAAATGACTCGACTTCAGATCATTTCGAACCCCAAGATTTGTCGATGACAGTTGTAGGAACAAGTGCCGAAAGTTCTTCTCAGAGATTGAAATGTCATTATTCGAATATTAGCTGAAGCACGGCACCCTCCGCGTCCAGAATATCTCGACTTAAGAGATAGCCTTTCACACCAGCGCTTCTCCTTCTTTTCTCAAGCCTTTTAAAATTAATTTGCTCAACTATACACTCCTCGCGATACTCCGAATATTCAACTAAATTTATGATTATCGATAAAAGTCGAGCACTCCAGCTGTTTCATTTTATTTTGGTTGTTTTCTAATGCTTCTCTAGACGTTTGTACGACTTGTAGAACTTTTTGGTCATTTTTTCCAAATTTTTCCCACAATTTTATGAATGGCTGCAGCAGAATCTAATACTTTACGATCGTTTGAGTCTGAAAACGCGATTCAAAATTTACGATAAAATTTGTCGTCGCATGCTGGAAAATCACCCACAAATAACTGACGAAATATCATCTCAGACCGCGTAAATATTGCGTTGACTATAGATTTTATTTATATTTTATCGCCATTTTGTCGAGTAAAAACACCCGATTTGCGAAAATATCTGTTTTTCTCGCCCTATTTTTACGCTCCGAATTACGGTTATAAATTAGAAGAAAAACCAGTAGTATTGGCTTTACACAACAGGTGATTACTTCGTTATGATATCCTACAATGTGGATGGAAATTAATTCTTTTTCTTCTTTTTGGTACATCGCTACCCGCATAAAAACTGCATCTACTCTAGTTACTGACCTACCGCTTGATTTTTTTTTTATTCTTTAAGGTTTTCTCCTTTACGTGTTTCACTTTTTCTTTCCGTTTTTTTCTCCTTCCTTCCAGACACGGGACAATGTTCAAACGTTCGGGTGCAAGTGTGCGCGGCTGTTTGAAACAGTACCGGTGTACCGTTTGTCGTGTACGATCACCTTTATGTCTTTTAGGTTAGATTAATGAACAGTATTTACCGGAGAATTCATTACAAGAAGCGGGTATAGATAAAGAAATATGAGTTTCTTCTCCAGGCGCCTCTTCTTGACATTCCAACGCCTCCGTACGCAGTCACATTTATTGTAAACATTGACATTTATTACGTTTTCGTTGAAAGAGGTAGTTAACTTGTTCGAGGTCTTGGAGTTCTACACTACTCAGTTGGCGAAAGTCTCATAGGCCACGGTCGAACAATTCGATGTCGAATTTTTGAAAACGGATGGACAGACAAACGAGCGTTCGGGATGAATGAAGATTGAGAAAGCGGAAGAAATATGATCGCATTGGGTCAATACAGTAACCTCTCATTTCCATGACTAGTGCAATAAGCGCCATGCTTCTGAAATTAGATCGTTTTATTTCAACTTCAAGGCAAAATTCTACGATGTGAAAGAAGATTTCTACATGCATTTTGTACTGTTGGATGTATTGTGATCTTTTGATTTTATGTCTGTTCAAATTATGACATCCTAGTACAGTATCATTGAAGTTTATCTTCCTGTCAGTTCGATTCGGAATTTCATGAGGAATTTGACCTACAGGTGCAGCGATTTTTTGTCCTAATACATTGATTAGGCTATTCTCAACTCTCTCTCAATCTCGTGAATTTGATTTCGGTGATGCATTTCATTCTAGATTCAAATTCAACCCTTACGTGAGAGCAGCCGTATTTTCTTCTATTTCCAAAGGCCCACCTGAAAGCTAGTCTTCTTGCATCATTAGTGGAGTCCAACTTTCGAAAGTGTTCTCAAATTTATTTTCGACTACCTCCTTCGCGCCTCGTTCTTTGATACGTCTTGCAGAATCTTTCAAACTGCTTACAGATAATTACTGCTTCCTCTTCGGCTTCTCTCTGACTATATGAGCGCTAATCCATTACGGTCTTGCTGCGACGTAGAAATTCTAGAATCTGAGAACTCCGTTCTTCTTCTGTGATGAATTGGGTGCTTTTGCTCTATCCACTCTCCCCTCACTATGGAGAGACCTTCTTTCATCTCTTCAATCCAACTTACCTGACCCGCTCATGAAGTCATGACCAAGTCGTCTGCACTCGATCCCAATCAAGGCAAAAACGCTTCGACTTTTTCAGAATGTCTGACCTTCAACCTCGATATCTACCACCGCACTCTCATTTTTGGATCTTGCTACCGTCCTAGAATGATCTGAACCCAAAGAATCTGCAAATAATTAGAGAAAAACTCGATACAAAGAAGTTCGTCTCATACGAGTATACCTAGCTTACTTTTTCGTATATCCTCTTCATCTCTTCTGTTCTCCCTATCTACTCATCCACTTCTCCATGAGCATCCTTGACACCTCACATTCGTCTCGACTTGGCTAACTCAACGAAATTGTACAGCATAATCTACACTAGACACATCAAAGTCATTATTGCTGACCTGCCCCTCCCCCCACAATTTGTGCGTTACAGGTGGATCCAAATCGGGTGCCAGAACTGGCAACGGCTTTTTTCACTTTTCCGGTGTAAAAAACTCGACCTCAATTTATTCCTGCCTCACTCACCTCTCTCGTCTGCCCTTATAAATTCCTTCGCCTTTTCAGATACCTTTTCTCTCCTCCCCATCATACAAGCCCCCCCCCTCCCGTTGAACCATGACGACCGTCGACTTAGGGTCGATCCCGAGTCGAAGGCAATGTCGACTCAAAGTCCACAGAATTTCTACGTCAATTCGACATCTTCACCTCAGTCCATAAAAATGCAGCCGATTTTGAAGGTATATCGACTGTATGACAACGTCGATCTGAAGTCGAAATATCTTCGACTCAGAAAGCGTTTTGTTCGATATCATGTTGACTGCTTTTCGACGTCGACTCTTAGGCTACCGAAAATGTGATTGATTATGAGAAAAATGTGAACAATTTGTACACCCGATGTCGACGGTAAGAAATGGTCGATTTTCGGTCGACTACAATATTTTTATTGTTGACTTGAAATCAACTTGGAATAGAAGTCAATTTTGGGTCAATGTAGTTTGGTCCTAATGTTGACCGAAAATCGACTGGAGGTAGACTCCATTGTTGGCGTCGAAATTGAGTCGACTTCAGGTCGATGAAAAATTTGGAAAGGTCGACTCAAAATCGTTGTCGATTTTCGGTCGACAAAAAATGTAAACTTTGTCAGATGACGTCGACTTAATTTTGACTATTCTTGGTCGATCACGAAGTTGAAAGTGTTTACTCGGAATTGACTTAAAATCAACGTAAATTCTAAGTCTACAAAACATTTGAACATCGTTTAATGATATCGACTTGATTTCGTCTCCATATCGACCTGTTTCTTTCTGTATCTTCACTACTCGCAGATAAGTTATGCATTCAGGAGGGATTAACGTGCGTAGGTATTATTGAGAAGGAAGCTCCTGGTGAACATTCGAGCAACGAAATCGACCTCATATCGACGTCAAATAAAGCGAACGAAAGCTCAAGTACTTCAAATTGACTATATTTTGTCGTTCATTCGAAGTAGGCATAAAACTATCTACTCGAATTGACTCGTTTTAAGGACAAGCGACATTTTATAACTATTCATTTTCGATGTTAATATAGGGCACATGTACAAGAATCATTTACTCCAAATCGACTTCTTGTCGACTTTAAATATCAAAGGTCATTAAATTCTATTTACTTATAATCAGCGGTGGATTAAGGCTTGTGTCCGCGCACCAAAATATACGGGCGCAAAATTTTTTTGAGTAAATGAAAAGAAAAGGAAAAAAAAAAGAAAAAATTGGAGGTTTTTGATCTTTTGAGGTTGTGTTGGACCCCTAATTTTTGCAAGTTTAATGGTAAATTTTATGAGTTTTCAGAGGATGTGGGTATTCCTATAGGTTCGCCTTTAGGTTCCCTAATCTCTGAGGTGTTCATGTCTAAGTTCGAATCAGATCTCTTTTCTTCTGGCCATCCTCTTTTAAATAACATCTTTTACTGGCGCAGGTATGTAGATGACGTGCTATGTACGTGGACTGGTCCCCGAGAGCTCTGCTTGGAGTTTCTCACGTATCTTAATAGGTTATACCCTTCCGTGAAGTTCACAGTGGAAGTGGGAGGCGCCTCCATTAATTTTTTGGATCTTACTGTCTCCAACAAAGACGGGGTCCACGAGTTTGGAGTGTTTAGAAAAGATACGTCGACCGATGTTTTAGTCCACGGGTCGTCATTTTGCTCTGTTGCCCATAAACATGCTACTTTTAACAGTTTAGTCCATAGGCTCACTGAATTTCCGTTGAGCCAAACTGCTTTCAAGAAGGAGTTACTCACCTTAAAACATTTAGCTAGAGTTAATGGAGATTCACTTGGATATTGACGCTTTGGTGCGTAGGAAAATGACTAGGAAATGCCTCGACACCACTACCTTCCTCCCACGTACTATCAGCCGTGAGAAATTTCGCTGGATTAGGCTCGTATTTTTGGGGAAGTTCTCTCTTCAATTAGGCCGGGCCCTTCGCCCTTTCGGTTTTCGACCTGCGTTTCATAACCTTGTCACTATTAAAGGGCTATTTGTTAGGTTGAAAGATCGAATTCCTGAAGATCAGAAGAGTGGAGTGTATAAGTTAGAATGTAATGATTGTATGAGTGTTTATATCGGAGAGACTAGTCGCCAGCTTAAGATTAGGTTTGGGGAGCATGAAAAAGCCTGGCAGGATAGTAAAGTGGGGAAATCAGCTTTCGCTGACCACCTTCTTGCTTATGGGCACAGCTTCCAAAAGGGATCCGAGGTTCTTCTCCACAAAGAAAGTTCCGATTTCAAGCGTACCGCCTTGGAGCATATCGAAATCATTCGTCATAAGAACACTCGTGGTCTCGTTTCGTTGAACAGGTACATAGCGGACGAAGATCTGATCGAGCTTGTTTATGATTCACAATCCGATGAGTAGTTCTCTCCTTTAGTTTTCGTCTTTTCTCGAGGTTGGTTTCGGTATTTCAAGTCAGTTGCGTTTTTGTCTTTCGCTGATGATGACTTCTTAGTCAATAGATCTTCCAAAGTTTTTAGTATTGTTCTGCGGTTTTTGTATTGAGTTACTTCTTTTCTTTTTTAGAAGTATCGCCTTTTTTCGTATTATGGATAGCCGTAACTTGCAATCTCGCATCAATTCAAAAAAAAGCATCCCGGCTGGAAGTTGACATTTTTTCAAGTTCTAAAGTAGGTCAAGGTCATTGATGACGTCATAAAGCGCCCCACGTCACGCAGTTCACCTGAGGATGTAATCCTCCTAACTATACTAGAGCTGATATAATGAAGGCTGAAAGTTGAAATGTTTTTATAAGTCCCCAAAGTACGTCAAGGTCATTGATGACGTCATAAAGCATCCCGACCGGAGGTTGAAACTTTTCCAACTCCCTAAAATAAGTCAAGGTCATTGCTGACGTAATAAAGCACCACACGTTACGTAACGTCACGCAGTTCACAGAAACTCCCGGACGCGGACGTTTTCTGAGGATGTAATCTCCCTAACAAAATGGATAGCGGGTTTCCTGCTAGAAAAAGGTCAGCGTGTGAGTGTGCTTGTGTCCGCGCGGAAGCTAAGTCCGTCGCTGCTTATAATCGACTTGATTTTTACGTCTATGGAAGGTATTTGGTTAAGAGAGGAATGAGTCGATTTGACGTCGATATCTAGTCGTTTGCCTTCGATTTACGGCCGATATACCCCGGAACTATTTCGACTGGAAATCGACGTCGAATTTGTGTCGATTACTTATCAAAATAATGAGTACATATGACGTCGATTTGACGTCACATCGACGTCGATTAAGAGTCGACATGGTTCAACGGGCGTACTCTTCGAATCCTATCGCTCAGTGCATTCTAATTCTCCTGAATAGCTTAATATCATTTCTCTCTTATATTGCCTTTCTCTGGATCCATGGTCATATCGGCCTCGAAAACAGTGGACTTAGCAGCCCAGAAAGCCCTGTCCTCCTCGAAATCTAATCTCTCTCCTTCTCTTGTCTATGACTTTGAATCTCATCATCGTTTTCAATCCGCTTCATCTTGGTACAACTTTTGGTCCTTTCAACCTCATGATGGACTTCAATAATTAATGTATTCCCGATTGCCTTCCTCTCTTCAATTTTTTCCTTACGCCACAAAGAAATAATCTTGGCGCGGCTACGAATTGGTTTCACCCATCTTACCCACTCTTCCCTCCTCCTTGGGCTCTCCACTTTACCTTCATGCCAATACTGGCATGCTGAGGAATTATCCGTCTCCTAGTTTTCTTCTATTCATACCTACTGAATTTCGAAAAATCATTTTTCGTCCCTTCGCAAGCCTCCTATGTTTTGTCCAACTACTCGGAATCTATTACCAACACTCTAAACCTCTTCCGGTCCTCACATTATTGCTAATCCATTCAACTTTAATCCTCTTCTTCGGGTAGCAACTTCTTGTAACTGAAGGAAAAATTTTGAAGCAAGAAATTTGAGAAATTATTGAAGACTAGAGAAGAGAGAAGACGGGTATGAATGAGAAGGACGAAAACAGGAAGTACGGTAAAGTTGGGAAGGAAAGAGCGGGATGGGAATTCGAAAATTATTCATGAACCCGGCTCTAAGCACATCATCTCCAATACGCAAAAAAAGGATTTCTTTTCTTCTAAAATGGCAGATCGTAATTAAAGAGGGCCGGATTTGTGAATAAGATATTATTTCACGAAGCTGAGTCACATCACCTGCAGGACAGACTGTTCACTACACTTTTTATTTTACCTGTAATAGCATAACGGTTAATCGTAAAAATTCTAGTTCAATTTTTTTTCTCTCTCCCTTCGACGTCATAACTATAAAAAATCATCATCTAAGAAAAGAATCTTTCCATAACACCTCTGTGCTTAGATAAGGATTCTTCAACGATGCATTTTAAATTCGAGAGAAAAGTATTTAATATTATTGCAAACACGAAGGCGTGAAAATTATCATTTTAAACAATATTATTGACTGTTTTTTTTATCTCTCAATTGAAGTTCATTTATAAGCTTATGAGACACGTATTTCGAAAGATTCTAGATATTATTTCAAGTTTGTGAGTAAGTGCGCTCGAGAAATTAGGCCAATTTTGAATTAATACTGGCATCTCTAACACCATCTACGACATGTACTTCCTTGCCAATATTACAATTATCAATTCCTATGGAAATATTATTCATAGCGTCTATAACGAAAATTGATAGAACTCAAAAAACTGTGCTAGCTTTTATAGATAATCAGTAATTGCGATTTTTATAGCTCGTTTGCTCGCGAACTGTCGTGATCCTCTTCCTCATTATATGACTGTTATAGAATTCCTTATCTGAATGAAATTATAAATAAACTGAGTCAATGAGGGTATTTTAATCATCCCGACAAAGAGAAGATGTTACAATGACTGAACGTACGTACAGAAAACCACATTTTTTTGTACAATATCAACTTTTTGGGCTGCTCCAGAATACGATCGAGGATGTGTTGGAAGAAAAAGCTTCGTAGTGCCGGTGGGTTGTTTGAGGTAGGTTTTCTTTGAATGAAGAAGTTGATCTATTTTTCTATTTTATGAGAAAAATGGAATAAGTTTTGCTAAAAAAAATGAACGAGGGAATTCAATCTCAATCCTAGAACATGTGAAAAAATTTCAATAGTGGCGCTGGAACACTCTAGAGGACGCGAATCACTACATTTTTCCCGCCACGTAAGTACGAGTAGGTATACGTATGATCTCACACCCTCCTCGTTTGAGAGTTTTCTCAAATTCTTATATCGAATCGAAAGAAAAGTTTAGTATGGTACAAAATGACCTGTTTTTTTTACCTTTCACAATCATTAATGTAGCATCATTTTCGAGCTTACTTGAAAATCTGTCATCTTTTAACCCAATGCTATGATCGTAAAATTTTCTTGAAGTAATCTCCAAAATCTTACCCAAAAATTATCCACTTTTTCCTCAGATTGAATTTCCATGTGTCATTCACTAACCTCCGAGGTATACTCGCGTATTTCTATGGAATAAAATACTTTCTTCTCTCAATCGCGGAAATGTTTTCCGTATTTTTACACACGCTATCAATGCCGACAATACAGGCTGACTATACATAGGGACTGCTGTTCTTCAATAACGAAAATAGGCGAACCGCAAGAAAATTTGCTCGATGCGAAAATAGGCTTTCGTTTGATGAAGAAAAGCGGGGTCAGACCCGCATCATTAGCTCTTTTTCCATTACAATTGATGACCGTTTTCTCTTTGCACTTTGCAGTATTATCGGTGAATTTTTTTTTCCCGTTTCGACTTTCGTATACGCATAATAGTAAACCATATAAAAACAAAAGCAGTAAACTCGCGATTGTCGAAGTTTTATCTCCGTGACATTTCGAACTGTTACGTCCTTCGCACGTTGAATAATTAGTTTTAATTTCATCGTAAACTCATCCCATTGAAGTGTTCTAAGCCTATACATATCACACGATTATGTAAACTATGCATAGTTATAAATATCTGCTCTCATATATGAGTACATTTTTTTCATTCAATTTTTCGTATTAGTGTCGCATTGGAATTAGAATGAAAAGATAGATAATTGATAAGGAGCACACGTCGGTATCAGAGAGTTTTTGCTAAATTACGGTCAACCATTATCTGGAGGAAAAATAGTCCGTGATGACAATTTGAAGTGGGTCACCGAAAAAAAGTTCTATAAGCTTCTCTAGAATCATAGAAGGAGTAGAGAGAAAGTACTTGAACTATTTTCACGAGTTTGAAAAATCCATCTGTGGGTTTATAGCAAATCTCTTCTGTTTACAATTAAACATCTTTCCGTTGTCTTCAGCCCAGCTTATCCTTAACCTTAGACCGCAGCTGTATTTTATTCATGAACCTAACTGTCCAGTTCCTCCTGTTAAGATAATCCCCTCTTCCGACCTTTGAGGGACCATCTTCACTCGAGAAACTCTATTTTCAGCAGTCGTTTCTATCCGATTAAATGAGTGGTTACTCGCTATGAAAGCATACTGCAGCCGCGAGGTCTTAAATCTACTTGGTCGAATACCTCGTATCTAGAAAATACCATACCGAGACCGATTTATCCATTAAAGTGAGTTGATGACCATGCTGTAGTTGTTACAAAGGGCAGGCGTTAGGAGCGAGAAACATAGTGAGAGGGGTGGATATTTTTAAAAATAGGGCACGAAAAGAGACGTTCAGTGAGTATGTTATCAATATTATCATCTTGGAAGTGTTGGTAAGAATAGGGAGAGAATGGACCAAGAAAAAAAAAAATGAAAATAGGTGTGGCCATGACGGGTACCTAGTTTGATTAAAGTCACAGCTTCGTGGAGTACTTTGGAGAGGAACTCCTGTAATTTTCTTATCGTATCGAGGGTAATATCAAAGAGAGATGGTTTCCTCACTATTAACGTGTGATTTTTTCCCGCAGTCAAATCCGCGTACTTGTTCATAAATTAGAATCGTATCAACTACTCGATGTATGCAGTACGATGAAAAAGATTCATCATGAGGGAAAATAGGAAGCGACAAAACCTCGTTAATCCACCTTGTTAATCGATTATAAAGTAAAAATGGTGAAAATGAAGCAGTGTGTAACGTCACCGAAAACGCGCATGTATTTTCTCGTCACTTTTATTTAAATTACAACAGCGCGCGCAAATCACTCTTTCACGACTGCCTCGAGCGGAAGGCGGAAAAAAGCTCATTCGTTATATCTGTACGCTCGAAATAGTCCACACGAACAGAGGAAGTCGAAGTTAACTGCAAAAAACTCCGGAATATAAAGTACTCGAATTGTTTTCAGGATTGCGAAAAATTCATTAAGATGTAAAAAACGTTGAAGTTTTTCACATCTCAAGCTGTAAAATATTATTTTACGGATACACGTATCTCTCCCTTATTTAGTTCACATGTTTCTTGTCTTTGCGCTGCGTAAGAGGGTAGGCAGGGTCAGCCATTCCAAGTTTTTTTTTTTTAAATTTAATTTTACAAGCTTTGAACTATTTTTGGGTTATAAGCTTGATTGTGAAACGATTTTATAATGTAATTTGCTGCTTTTGCATAGAAGATGATGTTTTGGATGGATGGGAAATCACCGGCGAGAGCTGTTTTGATACATGGTGAGGTTTGGTGAGTGTGGCGGAAAGAAGCTGAAAAAAGGCATGCCAAAATGGGGTGATCGGGCGTCGAGGATGCTCGCACGAGAACGGAAAAAGCTTGGAACCAATGAGAGCGCGTGTGAGTTGCGTGTGACCAATTCGAAGACGTGTAAGGTAGATTTCGTACCGACGGAATTCTTCATGCTATGAAGCCCACACAAATGATAATGGTTTTAATTGGGCTAATTTGTTTGATGAAATTTGATCTTGTCATACTGTGATCCATTCGTCCGTAATTTCGAGGTGGATGAGATCATTTTTGAAGGAAAGAAGACAAGAGTTGATTTTAGAAGTTTTGTGGCAGTTTTGGCAGCTAAATCGACTTTTTTATTTCCTTTGAGCCCCGTCCGGCGGAGGAGCCCACATGAAACTTATGTCGTAATGAATGGATAATAAGGCTATGAGGAGAGAATGGATGCATGAGATAAGAGGATGTGTAGAGTATACATTAAAAATTGCCTTTGAGCCAGATAAGGAATCAGAGGCGATCAGAATAGTGCGGTTTGGTGGGGAAGGAAACGTTGGTATGGTTTCTAAGCGCTGGAAGATGGCTTGGACTTCGGCCGTTACTTTTTTTTATCGATTTTACGTAAAATATGAATTTCTTGCGATCAAGGGAAACGTACCTTGAACACCAATACGAGAGATACTTTTCTCCTGCTCGTTATAGGCTGATACTGCGATGTTCCGTAATATTGAGCCTCAGCTTCCTTTATGAGAGATACCTTTCTCCTGATTTTTATTGATGGGTCAATCAAAATCCGAAGAAATCTGTTTTTAGGTCTTACAAAAAATGGTGGATACGGATTTTTGATACTATCACCTGGCAGCACTAACGGCGGGGGACTCAAGTGAAAGTTATGTCGTAAAACTAGTATGAGATTTCTTTCGTGTAGAGATTGATTTTACGTATTTCATAAAGAATTCCGAGCAAGCAGAGCCTCAACCTTTATCGAAGACGATAAGTGGTAATCAACCGAATAAGGAGTCAGTGGCAATCAGAGAAGTGAGGTTTGGTGAGGAAGAAGGGCGAATATTGTTTCTGACCATGGAAAGATGACTAGGACTTCGGTCGTTGAAGTTGGTACGGAGTTGCCGTATCGATGAGAAAAGATTTTGTTGCCAATTCGGACCAGTCAACCGCTAGGATCGCTGCGATAGTCTTCAATAAAATTGATGAGGAAATCAGGGGAATTGAATGTGTGTTGGGTAAAAATTAGTGTTAGTGTGTAAGGTTAGTTCCTTCTGAAGTGAGACTTTAGCTCTGACCAGTCCGAATGGAAAACGCGAAACCGATTAGGTTCGATTTTTGATCCACCTGTGAAACAGTGAGGGTAGTTTTGGGGAAAAAGTCGAGTACTTCTAGAAAGAGGGATCGGTGAATTGCGTGGTTGATAGATTTTTGGTAGTTGACATAGTTTGTATATTATCTTGAGTGTAGGGGGTAATGTGAAAAATACGAAGACTTGGCAGTGTAATAGAAGTGAATTTTTTTCTAAAGATAATGGGTGGGAAAGTAGGGCATGTTGTTGAAAGTATCGCGATTAGCCGGGCGATTTGGAATGGAATTAGATAGAACATTGTGAACTGGGGTTTGAGGAAGTTGTGCGGTAGAGATGGAGGGCTTGGCAGTTAAGTAAAGTCAATGTAGAGGAGGATAAACTGATTTGGCGGCTAGACAGGGTGCAATGCGGAAGGAGAATTTTGAAATCTTTCCAGGAGTGAGAGATGTGATGAGGGAGCAAGCCCATATATATTGGGGAGCCTTAATCTAGGATAGATCGGACTAGGATGTGGTTGGAGAGAAGTAGAATTTTACGGTTGGGATAAGTTTTTCGAAGACGTTGAAAGTTCCAAGGCCTGACTAGATTTCTTTCATACGCGGTAGTCATGAAAGTTTGAAGTAAAAGTGGAGGCCGAGGACTTTTAATGTGATGGAGTTGAGGAGGAGAGTGGGTAATGGAGGTAATGATTAAAGAATCGATGTAAGATGATGTTGAGTGTTGTGTTCGTCGAGTCGCTGAAGGTTTTCAATGGTGAAATGCTGTGTTCAGAAACCTCTGAACTGAATGCATTTCAATAAGATATGCGTCATTATAATCCGGTGATTCTGTGTACAGTGGGGGCAGGTAGACGATGTGGTTGTTTAACGTGAGTCTGAGCTCGTTATGCAAGGGTATCCTAAGAGCACTTAATTAACAGCGGCTTCAAGTTGTTGGTAAGAACAGCAAGTACATATTCTCAAAAAAGGGATTTGTACGAGTCTCCTCTTTAAAAAGCCGTCTGTGTAGCAGTAAATTTCTTCAGAAAAGTCCTGTAGCAGCAGCAGGTTTTCAACCTAATTTCAAAAAGTAGGCCGTCAAATTTCTTTTCTAAGTAAGCGAGTCTTCCTTACAAATTCGTAACTCAATCATAGTTCGGAGGTTGACGAGAGCGCTTCTTCAATCACTCGCGCAGTTATAATCAAGCAGCGTCTTATTTGGCTCGATTCCTAGAAATTGAAAATGTTTGACGAAGCACATCTTCTTGAGAGCAGTGGATACCAAAGCTTTTTTGATACGAAGTGTGAACTTTTGAGGTGCGCGTTGACGCCAAATATGCTTATGAATATTGATTCCGACCTCAGTATGAAATCCTTTACTTTTTTCAGCCTGGTAGTAACCCTTGAGCTCTTTTTGAATGCAAAAATACTCGTAGAAATTTTACGAAATGATGACGCGCAAAATCATGAACTCCGTTTCCTCGTTCCTCGGCTTTATCTTGTTTCCGATCAGCGTTTAATGAAATCAGGATTATCGTTTATTGGCGGATTGAATTCGAAAGTGACGGGTACAATAATATTTTATATTCATCGCGTGAACTTATTATAGACACCGACAAGTGATAATCGGGCTGAGAAAAAAGAAGCTGTCAAAAGTAATTTCTAATCAAATGTGACAAATATCAGAAAAAACGTCAATTTAAAATCGATAAGTTGTTCTGCAAGTATAAAAATTAGGTCTGCTGCCAAGAAGACGATATGTATTTTTTTCTGATGTAGGTCTATACATTGTAATCTACCGCGAATTTTTCCTCTTCTCCCTCGGTGCTTCCTTCATCATCATCAATATCATCGCAAGGGAAATAAGAGAGTGTACCGAAATCGGTACCGCGCGCTTGTAAGATGAATATTTTATTTTGCATTCGCTCGCCGTCGAAGGTCGAATTTCCGCACCGGGAAAAAGAGCGAATTTAACCATGGCTGTGATTTAACCATAATTAAAATATCGCTATGTTGTTCCTGAGTATAATTTTTGATAATTTATTTTAATTTATTAGAAAAAGGACTTCTTCTTTACGTTTCAATTTTCACTTTAATGGCTGCAATTCGAATGACGTCGTAGCTTGGGAGCAAATCCTAATCCAGTTTAATCCAAGCAAACACGGAGAATCTAATTTTGGACTCGATATTTTTGTCAGAGTTGGGCGAACCTAGACGGATTGATGAAAAGGAGAAGCGTTCAGGTCTGCGCATGAAGCGATCAAATGTCTGGAGGTTTGCCGTCCGTCTTGAAGAACCGATTAAGGCGCCAGTAATTTTGAATAGTCAACTCAAACAGAACAGGAATCTGACTGTACCGTCCTGAGGAATCAATCGAAGAGAGCACAAGAGCCAATGATGCGAAATAGTTGACTCAAACAGAGTAGGAATCTTCATTTGTGCGTTCGGCACAAAGAATTTCTTTATGAATTTAGTGGACAGCTTTGCGAAATTATTGAGTTGGGTAGTACCCCCGCTCTTATTTAGTAGATGTACCGATCTGCCGTATCGACAAAATAGTCAGTGAGCAATTTGTGCGACCCCACTGTCATCAATCGGCAGTCGGCCACTGACCAAACCAGCTGACTCCTCTACCATGTTATACTCAAGCCACGTTTTCCAAACCTAGGCGGTAACAAAGCATCCTAGTCAAGGGGCGCTGAACTATATCGACCCTACAGTCTGGGTCGAGATTGCGTCGATGTTTTATTGAAATTGACCTCGCGGTATTTGGTCAATTATTTGCCCCGTCGATCCCAGGTCAATTTTGAGTCGACTTCTCCAAACGTTTATTATTGTCTCAATTTCAAATTGATTCGTAATTCTCTGGTAACAATGTATGGTTGACGGCCCTCTACGTCGATCTGGAGTCCATGTACAGTCAAGTGATCCTCTTGAGACTTTCTGCGTGTTTGGTGGTTTTACTACTCGCGGACAAAGTGCGTACAGTCACAATTATTAAGGAGGGCAATTGAAAATCTGATCGCTTGACCAGTGCAGTAATGTTTAAATTGATTTAATGTCAACGTTGATTTTTAGTTGCCACTAAAATCTGATGGCAAACGTCCGATGGTTGATCTCGATATCTTGGAACACCCTTTAACAGGATTGTCGGCGTCTATTGCAAGTTTTTTCCGATGAGTGGTCCCTCAATCGATTTAGTAGACGATGACATTAATCTATAATACCAGGAGTCAATTTAATTTCGACGTCGACGATGAGTCGATAGTTTAAAAAAAAGAGGTCAATTTTGAGTAGATTTTTAGTCATTTTGGGTCGATTAGCGATCTACATCAGGAATCTAATTTGAGTCAACTTTCGGTTGAGGTAAGGGATAAGGATCTTACAATGATTGAAGTCAACATGGTTCGTTGAGGTCAAAGAACTTACGTCATAGAATTTCAATAATGGAACTCTATCCTCAAAGATGTTGAGCCAAGGGTGGTTGGCTTAAACTTAGCTGATGGCTTGTGAGCAACAAATTGATTTGACTTATGGCTTAAGCAACTTTTACTTTTTTCAAAGTGACTTGATTGGGCCTGGCTAATGGCGTAATCTCTTCTTAAACATCAATTTGGGCCGATCATCCGCTAGAAGCGTTAAAATCGGCAATATTGAAAAGAGGATCAGAGCATGTTCATTGAGTAATCTCAAAATAACTTGAAAACGAAGCAATTCAAGGAAAAATTTGAGAGAATAGATTCGACACTAAAGAGGTGCAATCTCAGCAAACCGCGTAGAGACATGTTCTGCAGAATGTAAACGGTATCGTTGTTACAAAAGCTGAACAGCTCGAAAGTTCTAGATATGGCTGGTGTTGAGAGACAACTGCTCACAACGTAAATAAGCGGATATCTTGGCCACAGTCGCTTCTGTCTCTGAATAGAAGGTTAGAAGCATGGGATTGGCCGCAAAAGAATGTCATTGATCCAAATATACGTATTTCCGTAATTGGACAAAAGTAATCAAAATGTGGAGAGCTGTGCCAAGAGGCGGAAATGCGTTACTTCTGTCTTATCTTAGAACGGTAATCGCCAACGCTCTTGGAGTTTGGACTGCCTAAGGAAACGAAGGTCGAGGGTGGATCTAGAAAATTCATAGATTTTCCGCCGACTTCGAGCGTAAATTTTGTAGAAAGGTGAGGAGAGTTGATGATTCAGAGGAAAAATCTTTTGGCTGTGTATTCTAGCCTGTGTCACCTACGAACCTATGCCAGTAACCAAGTAGGCTTTATTTCCAGGAGGTACATAAAGATTTATGAATTCAGAGGTGAGTGAATAGTGAGACCATCCTGAAATTGATATGTCATTTTTGAACTGGCAGGTATTGGGAGGACACGTTTTTATGAGCAGAACAAATTCCTCGGCAGTAGGGGGCGAAATAGACGCTTCGAAGGTGGCTATGGTTGAGATTTTCGAAAAATTTGAATTAAAATTGTCACCGTCATCTGGTCTAGAGATGTGCCTCGGCCAATCTTCCTAATTGACTACTGTACGTTCAGAATATTCCTACTCAAGCTTTCTAAGAGCGTCTCATCTTTTTCGAGTGCTCTTCTCCCTCTCCTCACGTAAAAGGTCGTAATGTCTCGACTTGTGCAGAAACATGTCCAAGTAGATGAGCTGGACTGACTTATTCGAAAATTATTTTTGGTTTATCCTCAACCTAGATCATAAAATTTCACTGCATTATGAGAAAACATCCACGAATTACTCGTGAAGTCTTCGCTTATACAAATTTCATTGAATTAATAAAATCACTTTCTTTTATCCAATTTTCATAAACCTATTAGTAGAACTGCTGCTCTTTTTTTCCTTTCTCATTTTTCTTTTTGGTATAGACATATGACCTGTCATCTGCTCAGTGTAAATCAGAATGAATGAAAATTACTTTCATTTCCTGTACACAGTCACACGATGATGGGAAAAAGGTTTTCTTCTTTTTTTTTTGTCTCTTCACACGTAACTATTTATTCATGAATGGACTCGAAGAGGTGATATTTGAAAGCAACATGAATGTGTATCATAGACTGACAAAATACCTAACATGTGAACTTTGAAGTTTTACCAGAAATTTTATACCATCTCCCGCGTTGCGGAGACATACCTTCTTTTTAATTAGGACGCCGAATAGACGAGGTGATTCAATTGTCACATACTCAGGATAAGAAAAATGATGATCTATGAAACAACAAAAATAAACAAATACGGATGGTCAATTAGTACACGGTAGGTGATAAATTCCAAAAAAATTAATTTCCCAATAATTCATTTTGATTTTTGTTTCGCCTTTCGTTTTCTTCTTTCACTCAACTTCTAACTACTCGAAAAGATATTCTTCTCGTGTACACCGAAATTTAAATCTGTAATAAATAACATTTCTAGTTTTCTTTAGTTACAATGACGATAAAATTAATGGTAATTGTAATTATGTTGAATTATAGTGATAAAATTTATGACGTACTCAAATTTCGATATTTAGGAGGTAAAAACATAATTATTGGTGCATATTATACGCAGCGTGATTTTACAGCAGTATGTAAAAGTTTAAACGCACAATTCCAAATCTTTTATACAAAATCAACAATTCTGTGCTCGTAACTTTCTATTTTGTACGTTTTTTTAAACGACGAACGGTCATTTACCAAAGCTATAATTTAGACCAAAATCTATAATCACGGTATTTTCACTCGAATCTGTCAAATGTCGGTTAGCCTGTATATAACTTCGCGACGATAAAATCTTCGGTACTTTAGAAAAATCTCAATTTTTTATTTTGCGTAGTTTTGTTGTTCATTTTCCTTTCTTCTTTCAATAATATCGATGAGTTTCGCGGCTGCACAGAAAGTAACGTTCACTCATTTCCTCTGTTAGAAACCGCGACCAAATCGAGACGGTAAAACGAAAGATCTAGATAACAATCAAGATTATATATTCAGGAGGAATACTGTATTTTGTGGAAAGAGAAGAATAATAAAATGTAGAAAAGAAAAAAAAAAAAACACGTCGCGCGAGGTTGATATTGTGGTGGTCGTATTCTTCTCGAAAATAAACAAAGAATATAAACACAGGGGCGCGATGCTGGCATATTTTAGTGCAGTTACTGGTAGCATCGGGTGTGTTTTTTTTTTTCTTGCTTTTGTGAAAAAACAAATTGTTGAGTAAGCATCATTCTACATTTTTAACAAAAAAAGAAAACGAGTCAGGTGTGTTCCTTTTACTGCCTTATTTTATCCTCGAAATTTGCTTATTTCGAATCAATGTACCCAGATGTTGGTTTAATTCGTTCGTCTTGTCGATTCGCTATCACTCCCCATCCCTTGTCAGCTTGATTGACTTGTAATACTCTATCTGATTGGTGACATAATAATGAGGTCTAATGAAAACCGCTGTTTCCCGAGATATTTTGAGATTCAAGGTAAATTGAAGAAATGAGGCGAGAGGATTGAAAACCTAAATTGTCGTGATTAGAGAGGAAGCTAGAGTCAGCACCGTCGCCAGTATTTTCTAGGCTTAAAGCGAAACTTTCATATGAGGCCCTTTTTCAATTACATTAATTTTTTTTCCCTTCGCCGACGCGAGACCTACAGCTGCAGCGGTAATACCTACTTGCCAGCCCATGACGACGGCCCTGATCGAGCCAGAGAATTGAGATTGAGACTCGAGCCTGAGACTCTAGACTGACACTTGAGCTTGAGACTTGAGACTTGAGACTGACACTCGAGACTGAGACTTGCGACCGAGACTGACACTCGAGCTTGAGACTCGATGCTGAGACTCGAGACTGGGACAGGAGCTTGAGATTTGAGACTGACACTTGAGCTTAGGACTTGAGACTTGAGGCCAAAACCGAGACTCAAGATTGAGACTCGGGACTGACACTCAAGACCGAAACTCCTGACCAACACTCGAGCTTACTATTAGAGACTGATACTCAAGACTGAAACTCAAACTTAAGACTCGAGACTGGGACTGGAGTTTGAGATTTGAGACTGACACTTGAGCTTGAGACTTGAGAGTGACACTCGAGACTGAGACTCAAGCTTGAGACTTGAGACTGAGACTGGGACTGGAGCTTGAGATTTAAGACTGAAACTTGAGCTTGAGAATTGAGGCTGAGATTCGAGACTGACACTCGAGACTGAGACTTGAGACTGACACTAGAGACTGAGGCTCGAGCTTGAGGCTCGAGGAGACTGAATGTTGAGACTGAAACCGAGACTCAAGATTGAGACTCGAGCCTGAGCCTCAAGACTGATACTCGAGACTGACACTCAAGACCGAAACTCCGGACCAACACTCGAGCTTACTATTAGAGACTGATACTCAAGACTGACACTCAAACTTGAGACTCGAGACTGGGACTGGAGTTTGAGATTTGAGACTGACACTTGAGCTTGAGACTTGAGAGTGACACTCGAGACTGAGACTCAAGTTTGAGACTTGAGACTGAGACTGGGACTGGAGCTTGAGATTTAAGACTGAAACTTGAGCTTGAGAATTGAGGCTGAGATCCGAGACTGAGACTTGAGACTGACACTAGAGACTGAGACTTGAGACTGACACTAGAGACTGAGACTCGAGGCTCGAGCTTGAGGTTCGAGGAGACTGAATCTTGAGACTAAAACCAAGACTCAAGACTGATACTCGAGACTGACACTCAAGACCAAAACTCCAGACCAACAATCGAGCTTAATACTCGAGACTGACACTCGCACTTGAGACTCGAGACTGGGACTGGAGTTTGAGATTTAAGACTGACACTTGAGCTTGAGCTTGAGACTTGGGACTGACACTCGAGACTGAGACTTGAACTTGAGACTTGAGACTGACACTCGAGACTGAGACTTGAGCTTGAGACTTGAGACTGGAGGCTGACACTAGAGACTGAGACTCGAGCTTGAGGTTCGAGGAGACTGAGACTCGAGACCAAAACCGAGACTCAAGATTGAGACTCGAACCTGAGCCTCAAGACTGATACTCGAGACTGACACTCAAGACCGAAACTCCAGACCAACACTCGAGCTTAATACTCGAGACTGATACTCAAGACTGACATTCAAACTTGAAACTCGAGACTGGGGCTGGAGTTTGAGATTCAAGACTGACACTTGAGATTGAGACTTGGGACTGACACTCGAGCTTGAGACTTGAGACTTAAGACTGACACTCGAGCCTGACATTCGAGACTGAAACTCGAGACTGAGAATTGAGACTCGAGCTTGAGGCTCGCGGAGACTGATATTCAAGACCAAAACCGAGCCTCAAGACTGATACTCGAGACTGATACTCAAACTTGAGACTCGAGACTGGGACTGGAGTTTGAGATTTGTGACTGACACTTGAGACTGAGACTCGAGCTTGAGATTCGATGCTGAGACTCGAGACCAAACCCGAGACCCAGAATTGAGACTCGAGCCTGAGCCTCAAGACTGATACTCGAGACTTACACTCACCAAAAATCTAGACCGACACTCAAGCTTAAGAATCGAGACTCGAGACTTAGACTCGAAGTCAGCGTCGTCGCCAGACTTTTAGAGGCCTAAAGCAAAATCTTCACATGAGCCCTTTTTCAGTTTAGACAATTTTAACTTTTATTTCTCCTTGCCGGCGCGAAGCCTACCGTATCTCGAGGCTTGAAGCGGTAATACTTACGCGCCACCCCTTGGTGACGGCCCTGGCTACAGTAGAGCGGCTAGATTCTGAATATTTTTCTGTTTTTCGTGGGCTTACAGTTTTGTATGGTAGTTGTGAACAAAGAACAGTTATTACAAAGAGGAAAGTATTCTAAAATCTATTCACCTCCTGAATATGCCTGAAGGTCGTGGGTCGTTTTAAAATTTGTATCGCAAAATTGCGAGACGAAAATGACGTGGTAAGCTGACGACATTTCGAGTGACCTTGACCTAGTTTAGGGACATTTCAAATTTGCGAGCTTAAATGCAATCCAAATAAAAGTATTTATAATTGATAACGGTGTATATTTCCGCTGAGGTAAAGAAGGACTCAATTAATGGGCTTGACAGACCCTTTCTCTCACTACCCATTTGCCAAGTGCTGTTATGAATTCTGTGCACCGTTATTGGAAACGTACATCGATAGAGGGAGGAATTGAAATATTCTTTACCTTCGGACTTTAAATAAGAGGTTACTAATTTATTTACGCGTATGCTAGGCTGAGAAAAAGGGAAGCGTTTCTTCTCAAACGCTTTATCGGTGATAGAAAAAAACTGGTCGAGGATGAAGAAGATAGAGCAAAGAAGAAGCTCAATGATTCATGTCGACTCTAAATCGACGTCTGATTCAGTTCTGTCCATCGTTTGTGTCATATGTGCAGTGTGGGATGCGTATGTGTTAATTTTGTTTTTTCTGTCACCGGTATCGACCCTTTCGGGTGTAACTCCTGTGTCTTTCCTTGGAAGCCGCCAGGTTGCGCTAACTTTAACCCCAACCCGCACAACAGACACAACTTTGAAGTAAGTCACCGCTTGAGTATCTTGTCCCTTCATGTCCTACTCTTCATCTATATGTGGATGATACATAGATGTTGAGTAGGCCAAAGTCAAGCCCTGCACTTATCTATCGCATTCTGTATCCATACAGCCGCAAATGTAGACACTTGGTTTCATCCTTGTTTGGAACTTAGCATGGTAGCTACCAGACTTCTCGCGGGGCAAGCGCTTCATCGACCTCAATCTCTTCTAGAGACTGACTAAGCTTGCTTCACTCACGCCTCGATGCCTCGAACTAAAATAAGGTATGCTGTTATCCATCGCCTTGCCCTTAATGACAATGCGAACACGCGAGTCTACTCAACTTTCCTTAACTTGAGAAAGAAATACTTGTTGAAGTAGCCATTACCGCTTAACAACTGCGTGTCAGGTCAAAGATTAAGGCTGCGTATCATCACACGGCTCGTCCTTATCCCTGGCTCAGTCTAAGCAATACTTCTTTTCCATTTCGCAAGCGAGAAGAGCCTGGCCTCCCGTTTGACCTGAAAAGTCCCCTTGATCTGTTTTTGTCCTAGATATTAGGTCATAAAAAAATTTTAGAAGTCGAAAGGTGGACTTGGTAACGACGTCGACGTGGGGTGGATTTCAACTATATCGACGCACTTCCGATTAAAACTTCGAAGGAGGCCATAGTTCCCGATCGGTGTAGTTCCTTGGTAAGGAACGGTTCTGTTAATTTGGGAGAGCAGTTATTTATACCGACCAACGGAGGGAGAGAAAACACGAGAATTTGAATTTTTACTTTGCCTACACCTTTGAACGATTGTGCTACAGGCCACGACTTCTTGTAATTCTCAGACAGCGTAAATTGCGAGTCTTTTTTCATGAGAATTTATGTTGCTCATTAAGCGAAGTACTTCGAATCGAACATCCTATTTCAGATAGTCCGATCTATTTGTAGCTTGTTGAATTTATATGAATTCAATGAAGATCAGTTTATTGTTCCTCATTACGCGTCCCCCTTCGAATACGAGAGAAAAAAAAAAGAAGTTATTTCCGCATTGAATGGAAATATTTCAATTCCGACCACTACATAATATTCGGACGCATAAATGGATGTTTTTAACGCAAACTATTACAAAAAAATCTTCGTATACAACGTTTATGGAGAATAATAACTTTGTTCGAGAGCCAACCACTTGAGCCTGTATTGTTTGCTTAAGCTATCCTATGCGAAAAAAGTTCCCTCCGTGCACTTTTTGTAAGGGCAGAGATTTATCCCTTCCGTTCATTATCATACGTAAGTGAAATACATAAACGTGTTTTGTATTGTTCACCGCGAATATAATTTTTTTATTTCATATTTTGTAACATCTATTGTGAAAAGATACTCCGCAACTAGCGCGTACAAATAGGTTCGGAAAAACGCCTATAAAACTCCGGGTGTTAGAGAAATTGTTAATTTTCGAGTGATATACTGGTAGGTTAGTGTGTGAAAAAAAAAAAAATGCTTACAATTATCGAAGATGCGATCACTTGTACGGAGATGTAGGTGCAACAGGGAGTTTCTTTTTTTTTTACATACGACCATAGTATGAACAATTGTAAAAATGGCTCAATCAGAGGAAGGAAAGGAACATAAATATCAGCTAAGAATTATTACCGTCGTAGTTTGTCACTTGTGAGCTGTTACTGCCTTAAATGTTTCTATTCTTCGTTCAATTTACCAAACACTTCGAGTGTTCGGTGTCATTAAAAATATAAACTTAAATAATCTACTGTACGGGAATGCTACGGCGTAAAACGGCCAGCAAAAGTAGAATAATTTCATTTAGCTTAATAAAAAGAAACATTAAGATAAAAATCAATGAAAATCAAACAGTACGGGAGAGTTGTTTTTGTTAAATAATAAACACCCCCTAAGATAGCGTCAACGCTTTATTAAGACTCAGCGCGAAGAAGGGGGGATTTTTCATTAGATGACAATTACTTCTAAACAAGGTTAAATTGCCGCCTTATATTCCAGGCGTAACGAAAGAGAAGTTTTCTTCTTTTCGTTTTAATTAATTTTAATAATATAACACGGCTGGGCTGCTCTGATTACACTATTTTTTTTTCCTTCTCTATACTCGCGAGGTACCTAGAGATATATTCACGAAATTAAATGCCTCTAAAATGCGTGTTTATGAACGTTTTTATGTTTTTTTTGTTACTGTTATTATTTTTGAAGCGGGGTTGAAAAGTAGAACTGTAAACTTCTACAAAGGATCAATTGATGGTCGACAGATAATGTAGTTTCCGTGTCGAAGTGTGGACCGGTGACGAGCGAAAGAGTAGGAGAGGCGAAAAAAAGAAGGAATATATAATCGATTTTCTCTGGAAATCATGTCGATTTTTATATGCTACAAGCGCGACAAAACATGATTCAGGGGAAGAAAGTACCCTTAAAAAAATTTATTTTTTCAACCTTGAGAACAGGAGAAGAAGTACGACTCTCTTCAGATTCTTGAAATTTTGCGACCATTCTTCCAGGTGGTTTCCTAATCTTTATTCTTTATGATTGGTCGCAAAAATGAGGGCTACCTGATGAAAAACAGCTTGAGAGATTATCTGGCACCATATAGAACACGTCTTGACGGTTTATGTCGATTTTCAATCATTCTGAAGTATGGCAACTCTTCAAAGAGGTAGTCCACTGTCGACACTGAAATATCTTAGCGCGTTTCCCCTGTTTTCAACCTTAATTTCGAGTACATGCAACTTGAAGCTATCGTAAAGAATATTGTAATCATCAACTCTGGCGATTTTAAAGGTCCAAAATTTTTCACTGAGAATTGCGTCCAAAACATTTCGACCGGATTAGAGACTTGGAAAAGTTTGTTAAAAAGAGAAATGGGACTTAAATATGCATCGACTCTATAGCTGAGAAGTTGACGGGCCTATTCGAGAGACTTGTAAAGCTACGAGTTATACATAACGAGAGCGCTTTGAAAAATTTTGATTCAAAAGCCTTACAAGTAGAAGCCATTAAACTTGAAAAATTTGATGAGATCTTGTGGGTTTCCCTTTGCCAATGAACTTGATGCGACAATCGAAAATTTCTCCTTTCGACTGTTCCCTCTAGGCGTATAAAAACTTCACACGATTTCAGAAGAAGCTCAGATTACTTCGAATGAGCTGGAAAAAAATTGGACTTTTAGCTGTATCATGCTCTATTGCGAAACAAAAATTTTCTGGCGGAGCCAAATGAGTAAAGATCATATTTCACGTCTTTGCTTTCTCAGTACAGTCTTCATTATGTTTTAAAAGGCATAAAATGTCATGAGTGACCTTGACTTAAATTACAATAGTTAGCTAGAAGGAAAGGATATTCAAGAATCAAATCAATCCGATTTTGCAGACACGGTTATGAATTATAGAATGAGGTACTTCAAAAGAGTAAGGACTGTAGTGATCTTCAAGAACGAGCGAGCGCGCTTTCGGCTCTTCAACTATCATCGATGCAGACATTGAAGCAACTGACCCAGCAGAATCCAAAACTGGCTCAAACTTGAATTTGTTCTATTCTCCTCTCGGGTCATAAGTTGTTGAGACATGCTCATTATTGGCACAGATATGTAGACAACGGTTTAGGTATTTTGACTGGTCTGCTTAGCGGATTTCCCAAGTATATCTCATGGTACAACACTCTTCTATAAAATTTTTATTGGTGGTCCCTTGATAAACTATTTGGACTATACGGCTTTAGAAAGAGGTGGTTCCCATGAGTTCGGGATCCATAGAAAAGATACTTCCACCCATACTGTAGTCCATTTTTATCAAATTCGATGTCTGAACGCAATCAATTTCATTTTTTCTAATTTTTGATTAATATGGAGTTGAAGCGAGCAAAAGATATGAGATATAGATTTAAAAAGAAATGAAAGTACTTGAAAGACTTTAAAATAAAAGTTTCTGAATTGTTTACGAATGTATCCAATACAGCTAATTCTAATTCTTTAACTCTAATAAGGTGAAACACAACCTACTCGTGCAATAAATCAGCTCATACGTGGGCACATTAATACGAAACATGAAGTAAAAACCACTCGAATTAGCTGTTCGGAAGAATTCAGTTTGTAAACTCAATTCGCACACTCTCTGGATGCTCACTCGGTTCGTTTGTCGCGCTCCTGTTGTTCACAGATTTTTTTATAAACGTACGATAAATTGTTATTCTACTCTTGTTTTGCGTATTCCCACAAAAGATGGCTCATGGAAAATAGTTACATAAATAAAATTGATATTATTTTATGCGTCCACTTGTAATCGCTGTTGGAGGTTTTATAAACGTTGTGTTCGGAAGAACTGTCGAGAGCTGCTTGAAACGAGCAGCAACCGTTCACCCGAGCCCTGTACTGTTGGTTCGTACCGTATGAGGTAGAGGACGAGAGCGCGTGAGAAGTTGCTGATACTTATCTGTGCCGTCGATCTATCTTCGGGGTTCCTTCTCGTCTTCTTTGTACGTCGTCGTCGCCGTCGAGGGAAATTAAAAACGTCCCGCTGCGTCAATAACTTCCCGTATTGACTGCTTCATAATCGTATCAGTTACTCCTTACCACTTACGGAGTAAATCTATCGTTAAAATATACACAATTAGTAAAATTTCGCATTACTTCCATTGTCGTCCACGCATGTGTTAGTTTCATTATGTCTGGTCTTGTATGTATAATATGCTTTTCCAGGGCAGTCAGTGTTGCTGAAAGGTGAATATCGTAAGCTTTATCGATTTCCGTCTCAGTAAACTTTGTATTATAGTTTCCGAAAGAATGTCGTCGTTAATTAATCGACTTGACAGAATAGTACGTCATTCGAGAGTAACTTGTCATTGATATTTATTACACGACGAGGAGGATCCTGGCATGTCCCAATCAGTTTGAACAGTTTCTCTAGCTTTTAACCTTTAGACTTGAACACGTACTGACATCGAGCTCTATGTATAATTTAGTAAGCCTACTTACTCGAAATCGTAAAATTTGTCCAGAATGAAGCTTAAACTGCAATTTTTAATCATATGCTAGTAGCCCGTAGGATGCATATATTTGATGTTTTTACTCATTTTTAAACTTTTTTTTTTTCTTTTTTAGATCATGGTTCATCTGTTGAGGTCTGTAGTACATTAACTCGACGATATACTTGATGTTGCGAGCCATAGCAAATCTTGGCAGAGGCAAGTTGGTAATTTCTAATACTCGCATTCGGCATCTTATCTCATATGTGAACATGGACCCAACAAACTCGTACAGAAAAAACTGAGTTAGTTTTGATAAACTCGCTCTTCGAGCAATCCTGTCATACGTGTTATGTCCTCCAGGAATGACTTCATCCCCTCCTCGCAAACAAGAACTCTTCTGATGATAAAAGACAGGATCTTCTTGGATCTAAATGGAATTTTTTATCCTAAACTCCAGAGTAGAGAACCCAATTTCAAGTTACGAGATGTCTACAGGAATAGTAGCAAATAGGTCATCAGTAATGGATCATACGCTGCAATTGTAATCAATGTCACAATCCAAAATTTTTTCCATCTCTACTTTTTGTTGGACGATTGCTCCTTGAGAAAGAGAGAGAGTTAGAGAGGCAGACAGAAAAAGAATTGGAGCTCAATTTGGATCTATAGTTAATAGTTATGTAATAATTTAAAGGAAAAAATGAATCAAACCAGCTCAGGAGAGAAATGACGAATGTTTGATGATGTAAATAAATTCTAGGCTGGCATTATGAAAAAAAAAAAAGGCCTGGAAGATTTTCAGGAATGAGTGTTCACAAAAGTAGATCAGTACGAAAAGGAGATGTTCAAGAATCTATCGTCTAGGACTGGAATGAAATCAACAGCAGAACAATATAAGGATAGTTTAAGGTGAAATTTGAAAGAAATTGGGAATGAAGACGTAATTGATTCTGAAATTCCAATTTGATAGTCTGCAGAAAGTAATAATTACGACAAATATTTCCACCCGTAATGATAAACAATCACCATACTTCGATTCTTGAAAAACAATTCATTTCATGCGTCAAGCTCCGAACTTAGACAGGGTCGTTCGAAATTTGATTCAACATAAGAGAGCCTAGCACGAGATACTTTTTTTCAGCGTTCATTTTTTTCTAACGTGAAGAATCGCAAACCTTGCACAAGACAATAAATATTCTAAAAAGAGCGCTTGTAATAAATTAACTATCCGGTCTTGCAATGATATTAGTGTACGTAAAAGCGAAATGAGATGTCAAGACTTGACTCGTGCCGACTTCCAAACGAATAAATTATCCGTAACAAAGACTCCATACGAAATAAAATTCACCGACAAAGTCAACTTTTCCAAAATCGAATTTATAGTTAAATCCAAGCGCTGTTCACGTACGCGACGAATAATGAAATTAGAATTGATACTCTCGTGTCATCATGCTCGCAAGAAACTTCGCGTATGCCATTATTTGAATGGAACACTATATTGACAAAGCTACTACCTACCTTTCGAAGAATTCGCTGGTTTTCATCAACCCTGATGAATCACGTCGACCGGTGGGCAAATATCGGCTCATAAGTCGATTTCGAGTCGACTTCTCCGAACTTTTTTGCGGGGAACCCGCTGTCCATCTTACTAGGGGGATTACATCCTCAGAAAACGTCCGCGTCCGGGAGTTTCTGTGAACTACGTGATGTGACGTGCTTTAAGACGTCATCAATGACCTTGACCTTGACCTACTTTGGAGACTTGGAAAAATTAAAATTTCAACCTCTAGCCTTCATTATATCAGGCCTAGTATACAGTATACTGAGAAGATTCCAGCCAACTCCCGCTATCCATTTTGTCCGCGTCCGAAAATCTCTGTGAACTGCGTGAAGTGTGGCGCCTTATGCCGTCATCAATGACCTTGACCTACTTTAAGGCCTTGAAAAAATTGAAATTTCAACTTCCAGCCTTCATTATATCAGGCCTAGCGTACAGTACTATAAGAACAGCCCAGCGGACTCATTTTCTGAGGAGGCATTTTCGCGCCAACATGATCGCGAAAGCGGGAAGTTGCGGGTTCTCCGCCGCCATTGCAAACCTGCAATGGCCTCTAATTTCTATCGACCTCCAATCGACCGCTTTAATGGAACGATTTCAAGTCGATTTTTAGTTTTCTGTGAACTTCAAAAAAGGTAAATTTCTCTGCTGATGGGAGGTGGCGACTCCGCCTCTGACACCCCTCAGCTACGCCACTGATTATGAGTCGACGTCTCCAAATTTTTCTAATCGACGGCATCTGTTGGATCGATTTCAAGTCGATTCGTGGTTTTCTAGTAATGTACTTTGGTCTACTTTAAATCGACGTCAATCAAGAGTCGATCTACTCTCACCCCCTTGTAGAATGCTGTCCATTTCGTGACTTCGCTGCTTGCAGACAGAATGTGTGGTCATAATAATATCTCAACTAGCCACTGCGGCACGTTTGGTGGCTGGGCCTGCGGCCCTGACCGTCCACATACGGCGAATTCAATCTCATTTGTTTATACAAAGTCACTAAACTGACACAAAGCTACAAAAAGGTCACCGTACATCGATCATGGACCGACGTCAATTTGAGGTCAATTTGAATGCTGAGAAATCGACTCAGCAAATTATTCAAATTGGAGTCGGCCACACTAAGGTACCCCTGGATTTCACTATTAATTGCTTACGCCCTCTTCTACAACTGTTTAACCCTGATCACTAGAGCTGCAGCCACCGACGACGACGAGGTTATTTTCCTCAAGAAGCTGTAGATTTAATAACGCTGTCTAACAATTCCACGACGGCTTTCCTATGAGATCTCTCATCTCTCTCATCTCACCGCTTCCACTATTTCCGAGATATTTCTGAATCATTTGGAAACTCATCTGCACAATAATTCTCCATACATCTCCTACAACGTCTTTTGCAACTGCAACGTATTGGATTCTTCTCTCTCATCGTTTCTGCATCAACTCAATATTTTCCACCCTGAAATTTATTTCATCATCAAAATTGAGGATAAGTCGGTAAATTTTCTCGACCCGACAATTACAATCGAATGTTACACGACTTTCTACCCTCTCGGATCTTTGGCTTCAAAGTATGTCGAAAACCAACCACTACTAAAACACCTAATAGGGTAAATCCGTTAGTATGCGTACAGGTACCTGAATTAGGGAGAAAGCATTGAGACCAGCGACGTCTGCCTCTGTTCAACTGATTCTACACATAAGAGCATATTCAGAGTGAGTAAGAATTACTGAAAGTACAAAATTATGTTGTGAAGAGTATTTTCATACATCGAAGTAGGTACCAGAGTACTATTCGTCAGTACTATCAATAAATATTACATTATTAATCGATTTAGAGACAGCGCTCATTCACTTAATCCACTCAGTCATTTACCCTCCTCCAGTACTTTCGAAAAGCTACGCTGCGTCAACGCACGTGACCCGCTGTCAAATATTTTTTTGCAGAAAGAATCGTAGACTTCAAAGTCAAAATATTGCCCCTCATCGAGATAAGATTTAAGCCGATTTTCCTATTATGTTTAATTCCTAGCTACATTCCTCAATTATAGTTCTAGGTATCACTGTACAATGCTGGATGGTATGAAAGCTACAAAACTAATATGGTGCGGATATATTCGAGAGACGACCTAAAATGGACATCATTTTGACGATCGAAGGAGAAGAAGAGCGAATAATGAAGCTACCGATGGAAAATCAAACGTAATCACTGGAAGATAAAATGAGACCAAAAGTTAAGAATACGTCATACTGCGGTGAGTTTCACATGACCTAATAAGATCTATGTAGCAGGGACAATGAATACATTGCTGAAGACTTGTTTTATTTTTGGCATAACGTATTTCCAAAGATTTTATGGGTAAGGTTTGGATCAAGGAAAACTTTTGTTTGAGGAATGTCTCCTCAGAAAATGTGACTGGGCAGGGCAGAGACAGATATTTAGGTCATAGAAAGCAAAACCCAGGAGACAAATAATAATGATGCAGAGTTTATGTAATCTTGAGGGACACAAGTTCATATTCATGTTCATGATTCATAGCTCAGTCTCTATAAAAGAATTTTGGTCACAGTCGCACCTTCGAGGGCACCATAATTCTGTTGTTTCTTCTTACCTTCTCGATTCCTTAGAACAACCAAAAATTTAGAAGTAAAAAAACGTATAAGACGTGAGAAGGATTCAAAAGTAGCCAGAGTCTGACGTAGGTACTACGATAATAAAATCGAAATACATCTGTTCACATGTCAAACTTGATCACTTAATTAACCATCAGTAAAGCCGAGAAATAGGGAATACATTATCGAAACCGTCGACAATGAAATTCTTCGAATTTTCTTGTTCCAGTCAGCGAGTACAGAGAATGCGCAGTGACGTAAAACTTGCGCTTTCGAAGAAATTCTTCATCGTAGACCTACTCGCGCGAGAAAGAGGATTAATTATTGCAGCGAATGAATAGCGATTAAAATTCGACGGGCGTTGAAAAATTCGACTGTGACATTTTGCGTTTACAAATTGATCTATCCCCGGTACTCATTATGGGCCACACATTATACGTGCGCGGGTGCAGAGAGGAAAATGGAGAGAACTGGTTCCTTCTTTTTGCAATAGGTACGTTTGTGGTTTTGACTAAATTTTGCATTAACTCGGAGGCTGTATAGCACGTGCCTCTTTTTTTTTCTCCGTTCGTCAATTTATCTTAATTCTCCGCGTCTTGTACAAAATAGCTGAATCTAGTGAATCTATTAGAGTATTTCTGGGTTGAAAAGTTTCGCATTCCTAACCGAATTTGGACAAAAATAAATACGAAAATGAGAGATGGAGCGAACGAATCGGCCCGATTTCACGTTCGTTAAAATCTCAATTGATGTTCTTCTTCCAAAGAATTGCGCTACACTCAAACTGGTCCATTCGCAGCAGACAATAATAAATAGAGACCATCTCACCTCGCTGTTGTATCCCATCGTGGTGTCCGCTCTGTTTATGTATGTTTCAAAGGCAATTACAAGCCTACACTTTTCATCTATTTCCAAAGATATACTATCCGTCTGTTATTAATATTTACAATGTCATTTACGACCGAACGAGTTGTTTTTATCGTATTAAGATTAGGTCTAACTGAGTACCTATTTTCGGCATCGGCGGCCGGCCCATTTTTTTTGTAGCACCGATATGACATTTGAAAAATCTCACTCTTTAATAAACGATTACGATTACATTATTTTGATTTTTTTTAACACATTTAAAACGTATAAAATACGGTTTCAGCGTTACTTTGTTAACAGCACGATAGTTTCTACAGCCTGCATGTAAAATAGGTATCAGACAGATAAATGTCTCGATTTGAGTGTTTGTGTGAATTTATTTATCTGGTGTACAGGAAGAGGAGATCCTCGCAAATTTCAGACAGTCTCGCAAATTCGATAAATGTACGCTATTAAAGAGGTGATGATATAAAATTTTTGAATTAAACCTCATTATGGTGTGCCAGGTATTACGTGTAGCGCATAAGTCTTAAATTAATAAGGAAATTTCAATAATAACCGTTAAAAACTTCGTTGGTGTTCTCTATTTTGCTTGAATATAACGCGTGAATTGTAGCAAATCCTCGCGAAAAAATTACGGTAATTTTGTTTTTAATGTTCGATATGATTTTAACCATACTTATTCTTGAATACAATCTCAGGCTAAGAAAGATCAATCACAGTGACTTCCTTCAAATTGTACTCAATTTCAGAGTATTGCAGCCAGCTGGAAGGCAAAAGCCGAATTCATTTTTGAGCTATTCGACTGCTCTCTGGGTCATCAGCTCGCGTTGTAGGTTGTTAGAGGAGTGAAAAGTAATAGGTAGAGCGTAAGTATTGGAGAGAGTTGGTAACTGTTTCTGAGTTGTTGCATGAGGAGGAGGCTAAGGAGGAAGAGACGTTGAGGGCTGGACATGAGAACAGGTGTTGTATTGTTAGGTTATCCGTTTGATAGTAGATGCAAGATGGAGGAAAGAGATTTAGTAGGAGGTGAAAATGAGTTGGTCGAGAGCGGTCAATTCTGGCGCGGGAGAGAATGATTTCTTCAGGACGGGAATTTCCGTTTGAGAAGGACGAAGAGGTAGGTGAGGTTTTTATAGATTGGAGCTTCTTGTGCGGAAGGAGAAACCAAAAATGATGCCAGGCATTCAAAATCAGGGAACGGTAATAGTTTTTTAGAGCGTACAACGGGGAAGAAGATGGATCTGTAATCTTTGGTATAGGCGAGTGGCGTTCTTGGCTGCACGGTCAACCTCGTCATGTCCGGGGAGACCGACGTAGCCAGGATCCAGATTAATGTTATAGTTGAATTGATGAGAGCAAAAGTTTCAAAGGTAGCGTGGATGCGTTGAGTTATAGGGTTTGTTGAATGAATATCTTGTATTGTTAAAAGAGAAAAAAGAGAATCAGTTGGTAAGATGTAATTGTGTCTTGGGGGTCGTTGTATGAGTTGCGAAAGGCAGGAGTGTAAGTTCAGGAATACTGAAACTGAGTTACGGAGTCGTTTAGCGGTAATGGAGCCGTGGTTAGAGAATGCATAAGCTGTTTTAGAATGAGATTTCGAGCCATCAGCGTAGCCGATTTCATGATTTGTGTATTCTGCAATAATTTCTATGATCGCGGTCTTCCCATTTTCGGGGTATTTTCGAGGTCGAGTCTGATAGATGGGGGGGGGGGGGGATAATAGCCACGGAGGCGTAAAAGGAGAGGCGAGAGTTTAGGGAGGGTATTGAAGATAGGATTTTAAAGAGGCGAGGTCATAAAGGATAGATGTATAGATTGGAAGGTCAAGAATTTGAGAAGACGAAGCGAGGAAGTTCGCAGTCACAATGAGAGTACGGAAGTGTAGTGGTGGTTCTGGTGCTTCTGCACAAAGGCTTAGATGGGGGGAAGTTCGAAAAAATCCGAGAGCCATGCGTAGGGTGGATGCTTGAATAGTATCGAGGAGTTTGATTTTGGACTTACTGCATTCGCTAAAGATTGTAGCACCGTAATCGAGTTGGGAGCGAATAAGACTTTTGTATAGTCGGAGCAGGAGTTTGCGGTTACATCCTGTCCGGGTATGGGAGAGGTACTCGATGATATTGATAGCGTTCAGGCATTCAGCTTTGAGTGACTTTGTATGAAGCGTCTAGGAGAGTTTTTGATTAAAGATTAAACCCAAGGATTTATAAAAGGAGAGAATGTTGATTGTGAAGCCTTCAAGAATTAGCGGTTGAAGTGGGGTTATTGGAGGTCGGTGTTTTTGAGAGATGACGAGACCTGTTTTACCTGGAGAGAATCGAAATTCACGATCAGAAGCCTAGGAACCGATATTATCTAGCGTTCTTGGAGGAAATGTGCTGCTCTGTAAGGGTTTGAAGATAGGAGGGAGATGCTGTTGGTCATCCGCAATGGGGCGCTGGGTGAGGGAAAAAGAAACACATTGACTGATATCATTGATTGCTAATTGGAAAAGGGGCACGCTCCAAACTTCTCCTTGAGGAACGCCATTCTGGATAGTTTGGTGAACAGAGAGTTGGTCTTCTATCCTGACGGTATTAGTTCTGTTGTAGAGGAAGCTTTGAAGCAATTTTGGGAAGTTCCCCCGGAGGCCTATTTGGTGTAATTTTTGACAGATGTAGGGGAGGCCAAACGCGAGGGAAGGCTTGCTGAAGAAGTGTAGAGAGAAGATTTGGTGAGTTCTGTCTCATTGATTTGTTGCTTTAAAGCTCTGGTTTTAGCTTGGATTTTCTATACTCACCAGATTGAATTTTTGAAGATTTATAATTTCGGAGAGCTTTGCGACGGGCTCTGATTGTTATGAAGATTTCTTCCGACCACCACGGAACCTGGCCGGGTTTGTGGGTACCGAAGGATAGAGATAAAAGAGACGAAGGTAAAACTTCTGTAAACCAGCTAGAATGAGCAAATTTTTTCTGCATTCCCGGAAGATAGGAAAATGCACTGGTTTAGTGTTTAAAAAAGTTCAACTACTTCATTCTCTGGGCCAGACTGACTTCGTCAAAGAAGTAACAAAGATAGGGAAGGTTGGTCCCGGCTCAGTTTGGCCGTCAAACACAGAGGCTTGTAGTGCATTCATCAAATGGGTATGAACACTAACTAGAAAATAGGTATCTTCCACCTAGATAATAAAGCCCCAAATCTTGTGATCATTTCATCCGCTCTCATTTTTCTTTCATAACATTGATCAACCAGAAATCAGCTGAATTGAGCCGAAAGTCTGCTGAATTTTTCAAAAAGTAAGAGCCAAATTTTTCGCGGTCGTAAACTTGAGCTAAAAGCTGAAATTTTCGGCTGCGTTACTCTGCAGAATTCTCAACAAACATAGCTTGGTAAATCTGACTTACCAAATTGATGAAAGTAAAAATTGAAATCAGAGATAGGCCTAGCCCTAAAAAGACCTGATGATCATTTTTTATTTATTTATCTATCGATCCATCGGTTCTCGCCGAATGTCGCCTCCCGATGATCAGCCTCCGTTTCCTGAGACCATCCGGTAGGTTTTGTAACCATACCTCCTCTGCTACCCCTGCAGTTCAGCTCTTCTTGTTGCCTACTTCCCATTCAGATACTATCATTGATTGCCGTGTTTCTAATCATAAATCATCTGTTAGAGCAACGGGGGACTGCGGAGATTGCGAAAATGATTTTTGAAGAAAGTGCGGTTGGTTATGACTTTTTGGTGGACCGCAGAAAAACAACCGGGCGTTGACAGAATGTCGAAGAGGTCCAACGTCTCCAAAAGTTTCAGAGACATCGCATTAGAGAAACGTTAGAAGAAATAATTTACAAGAAATCCTCTCCCTTCCTCCATTTACTCTAACTCGAAAATCAAAAATTTACTTTTTTTAAGGTGAGTCTGAATTAAGGGAAAACTACATTATATTCAATAATTTTTCTGTTCTTATATCAATACCAATCACATATCTCACTTTTTTCCAGGTTTGTTTCTCTGAATAGCAAGGCCTATGCTTGCTTCTTGTAGTCGATTTTGGTTTCAACTTTCGAAATCGATCAAGTCATGCTCATCTTTACAATCAAGTAATACCTTCTTGTACCGAGGAGGGCTTCGCCAAGGAGGTTCTTCCAACACTGAGGTTAGACTCGCAAGGGACGTCCCGGTGTTGGGGAAAACAAAATCAAAAGCTTATAGGCAACCCGCAGTGCATGCGACAAAAGGGAATATACCTACTTTATGTTCATAGATGTAAATATCAATAGCGAATTCAACCAGATTAGTTCAAATGTAAAAATATTCAACGTGTTTTTTTCGCTATGTTTCAGGAACATTACTTTAGTCTCTAAATCGATCGAATTGAATTTCATGAACGTAGAAACTTTGGGTACCTATTGAACTTGCGTTTGTTAAGTTTAATGTATTTCTCATCATATTTTTCAGAAATCGTACTACATGGTTTGAAAACAGCCGTCATCGTCTGAAGACTACTGAAAATCAAGAGGTCGTAGTTTTGTATCGCCTTCATCTATCCAGCATCTAAAGATGAAAAACCGAATATTCTCAATTTTGTGGAGTAGAGTATAGTCACCTTGTATAAAAATAATACAAATCTACGCATCGAGAGTCATTCCGTGCTGCCTAACTAGAATGCTGCAGGTATAGTGTGTCTGAAAGGAAAAACGTCCGTAACTTGTACTTACTCAATAATATATCGATAATTATAGAATATAGACAGAATGATTATAAGTGATTATAAATTTACTCGTGTACAGGACTTGGAATCATTGATTGTTCGGAATCATTTCGATACAACATCCTATGAAAATTGCACAACTCTAAACCCGAGAAACATTTGTTGTGCTCCTCTAAAAATGAAGGAGCAAAAGAAACAAAAAAGTCGAAAAAAAGATGACAAATTTGTTGTAAATATAAACAAAGTGAAAAACGGAAAAATTTACGTTGAGAGTATCCTGTTTACAGTGTTTCCGAAGGAAATCATTTTGAAAATATTTCTCGCAATTTGAACAATTGTTTTTAGAATGAAAATTTCGAAATTTTTGATATTCTTTCCAGTTCTTCGCATCTCGAACCAGAAGCTATGTATTTATGTTGATTAAGATTATACACGAAAAAACAATTTTACGGATTTGTTTTTTTTTTTTCCTCTGGATCGATTCATCTAAATGCCGCCTATTCGATGTTGTTCATTCACAATGACAAAGTTGAATTCTCGTAAGAGAGGGAGAGAGGAGAAAAGCATTGAGAAAAACAATAAATTGAAAAATATCATACCAACTCCATTAGAGTCTGTAAAAATACAATGTTGGAACAAATTTGTAAATCAGACTCGTAACGTACTAATATTCATTCCGGGTACTACGCTTTTAAATATGTGTCAACTTACGTCTCATAAGAATTTAGCACGATTATTAAATAATGTACCAGTGGACAAAATTAATGGAAATCAACGCAAATTATACATCTTATTTTTCTCTGATACACCAGAAAGCTCTTAACTTGATAGCTCAATTTTATAACTGCGTCACATCTAGATAGCGTGTCTACTGTCGCACAGAAAATGAGTGCAAAGATTCATATTTGCGTTTGTCTTGAATTCGAGAAAGAAGTCGACAGAATTATTAAAATTTATATTTAAAATATTTTTCGGTATTCAACAATATAAACATAATTTTCAATCTCTGTCAATTACATACTTCTGCTTTCGTCATTTTCTTCGCTAGAGTTTTCCAAACCGATAACGCCGCTCCCATTGGAGCATCTGCGAATTGAGTGTATTCGATTGGAACAGGGTGGTATTGTTTTTCCATTTCTATTTGTAGGACTTTATTACGTAGTAGGGCCGAGCCAGTAGCCAGTATCTTCGTTATTTGTTTCTCTTTCAACTTTTCCTGGGATACAATACTGTGGAAAAATATAACGAACAATTTCTACGATCAATGAGATGTCTGATCAATCATTTTCTACGTAAACCGAATTTTGACAAAAAAATTGACGCAGTTGCCTAAGCAACGCAAGCGTCCGAAAATCAGGCATTGCGCCTGAATCTTATATCCTGTAGCTAGTTCTAAACTATCTATATTAGGCTATTCAGGAAACCTAGGGAAGTTGGAGAGTCTGTACGCTAACTAGCCTAGAGTAGGCCAGGTTTTGTAGTGCCCTTATTTTCGAAGAGATGCTTAAAAATCCCCTTGACAAATTTATTTCTCAATTCTTGAGCACAATTTATTTCGTTTCCATTTCTTCAGCAAAAAGTACCATAAATCCCACCCCTACAGCATTTTTTCTCTAATTTCTCAATTCTTTGCCTAACTTCCTTTTATTCATCTTTTAAAAAGTAAACTTCTTTCCCCCTCCCTATGAAAACGATTTCAGAAAAAAACAAATATTCGTACCTACCCGAAAATCTTCTGCGGCTACAGAAAAATGTAGGATTGACTTACTTATGGATGTTAGTAATCACTCCTCTGCACAAGGCTCTGAATGTCTGCGGTATACTGAAGTTGTCGATTTTAATATTGGTAATACTTCCTCGGGTATGCGGAGAAAACCTTTCGCCCAAAAGTAAGGGACTAAAATCTAGATCAGTTTCGCTTGTGATTGCCTCTTCGATAAGCCTGGTCCACAGTGAATCTACATCTACAATATTTACAAACAGTTCAATATCATCTATAAATTGATTCCAATTACAATTCAAGTAATCATTTATGGGTCCTCAAATTCGATCCGATGGCCCATTATTGTGTACTTTATAATACTCGTTGACAAAATAAATAAATAAACTGTCACCATATTTCTGATTTTCTGATACCATTTGTCATAATTAAGTGTTGAGATAGGTTCGTACTCATTACAGGGACCTACACTTACAATACTATCTATCACTACCAATTTCACATTAAAAACGTACCGTCATCAACAATAGGATTATACGACGAAACAAATTGATGCAAATTTTTTACAAACAATGATACAGCATTACCGCCATTCAAAAGTGCCGCTTCGTAAAGATATTGACCGTCGAAATAAGGAACAATCTTAGCAACGGTTTTCTTTTCTACAAAACAAATTATAACATTGGTACACACATCTTTATACGCATTATAATAAGGTCAAGTGAAATACAAAATATTTCAACTCACGTTCCCCGCTGCTAGGATGGAAATTTTTGGCAACAAAGACAAGTTGAGCGGACGTGGAAATGTTACAAACAGCACAATTATCGTCTTTCAAAATAGCGAATATTGACGATTGCAAATCGCCCAATGCTACCCCTGTCGAATTGAAAAAAAAAAGGAATTTGTACCAGTACGTGGGATGATAGGTTTCCATCTAAGGTTTAGGCCTTTACTTCTTTTTATCTACTCCCTTGGTTATCCTGTATTCTTGACATCCAGATTCCCAGTATAGCTAACCTTTATACACAATCAACACATCACCGAAATCGGTTCTTCGGAATTTTCGTTCCACCCAGATGGACGGTCAGAGTCGAGACCCGGAACCGGATGTGGAGTCTCTATTCCGGGTAAAAGTTCATCCTTCCTTAGGAGAAAGTCCATTTACTTGCCTCTCTCGTCTCACCCCCTTCTCTTCTCCCCAAGTCTTCATACTATCTCTGTGCTCTACCAATCCTATTGTCTAACGAATCCTCATTCTCATACCTTTGTCAAGTTCTTCCTCATCCTCTATCTCTTCTTCATGGATACCGAGATACATCGACCTTGAGGGCATGACCGAGTGGACCTTACCGCAAAGCAGTGACTTCGTTCAGTTTCCTTAACCAATCTCTTGATGCCTTTGTATGTTCTCAAATCCTATTCCTGCGTCTTTATACTCTCCTCTTGGAACGATTTCTGGTCCTTTTTATCCTCCAATGGAGTTTGATTGAATATGCTTCAAAACGCGCCCTTCTCAACGAAAACAAGTCATCCTAACCAGTCTCAAAAGTGGCCATACCCATCTCAATCCCTCAAAGATATACTGCAATAATGTTGATGACCTATTGGTTCATCATTTCTTCTCATGCTCAGCTCTCGGAAACATCCGACTTAACAATTCTGTCTTTCCCTGCAACGCGAATAACCCCCAACCTACCCATTTCTACGAAACCATCTCCCACTCCAAACCAAAGACTTGAAGATTGAAAACAAAACTCATCAGTAACGTCTCTCACACTTGATCTTTCTAATGATAACGTTTAAACAAACCTACGGGGATTCCTGCCCGAATGTTGTGCCAAGGATTCTTCAAAGTTCCTGCCAAAGTGCCAGGTTGAACAATTTCCGGTAGCAGGTGAACAGGGAATCCGTGTGTTTCGAGGATCTCCTTGTTCCATTGATTGGTTTCAGTGTTGAAGTAACCCCAACTAGCGGCGCATTGAGTGCTCATTTTTGGCGTGTTCAGGTCGCACAACATAGAGACGACGAAATCGGCTATGGTAGCTGAACGATTCATATTTCTCAAGCTTGCTGGACTAAAAAATATCGAAATAATCGCAATAATCATGTAGGCGTATGCAAGAGTAATTTTACAATACGTTGTAAGCTATCTTTGCCACATAGAATTTTAGATTGGTATGCTGAACCTCTTCTACTGAACTCCCACTAAACCAAAATACAGCCCTAATATTGACATCCGTACAAAACAAGTTACCAATTTCTAATGAGCCAAAAAAGCGTGCAGCATCCGTAGCCCGTGTGTATTGTCAAATGTGAGTCCGGTTTCGGTAATGATTCTAAGAATTCTGAATTGCATCTGTTGTCTTGCCAGTTATAGTGGGACGTTATCGGCTTCTCGGTGTCCACTCTTATAGATTTAGTGCTATCCGAAATCATCCAGGGTTTACGTGCAAACGACCAGCATACCACTCCGTGTAACTGACCACAAACTCCGATTCCTTTAATCTGTGAATGGGTAAATATAATTAAAAATTAGACGCTTTCTCGAATAAAGATAGCGTCCACCTGCCAAAAATCTTCCCATCCTCAACAATATAACAGCCAATGGCGGAAAAAGTACCGTTCAGACGTGGGAGCAGGGATTACAAAATCGTTATAAAATTAATTAAACTCTGAACCCAGCCTAAAGACATCAAAAGAAGAAGAAGAAGACAAATAATTAATGTTTCAGACGAGCTCCCGCTCCTGAGAACTTCCCAGCATGGCAAAAGTTTGTACAGCCTGTAGTACCCTAGTATGCAATAATTATGTAGAATCATACTAAATGAGTCTCAGTTCCCTCTCTCAGCAGTTTCCAGCTGAGTACAAGTTTTAGATGAAAATGAACTGTACAGATGTCGGGACGACGGTGATGTGCACTAGACGAGCTCTAACAGGCCTGCTCCTCTGATAATTTCTGGCTAGTATACCGGTAATCATTTATTCTTGCAAACTTTATAACTGTGTAAGTCATCTTTCGACGGATATCTTCCAAATTATACAACAGTAAGCACTGTGTAGGAATTACATAGCTTCAAATTAAAATTAGGAATTACTTTGGCACTAGTCCTCACAATTTCGAAAAACGAACTTTATTATGCGACGTTTCGAGCTCTGAAATTCGCCCAAGTGATTCTCAATCTCAATTTGTAGAGTGCTTCAAGCATAAAAATTGATAATACATCAAGGTTATGAGACTGAAGATTTATAAAATAAGTAAGGGAAGAACGTGTGTTGATTGTGTGACTGTATAAGAGTTGGTTTTCTAAGAAGAGGTAGAAATGGAGCGGACGGGGAGGAGGACAGGAAGATAAAAGTTCGACCGACAAATTTCAGTTAGGCAGTATAAGGACAAGAAAGGATCGAAGGAATAAACGGGTTTGATAATTAGTGAGAGTGGATTCATCAATTGTGTCCTATTCTGAGACAAGTTAGAATTACTTCCTCTCGTCTTGATTTCATTGTGGACGATGGCCAGGGTGAAGGAATTTTTTTCATGAAATGGAGTTTATGAGAAGGCTGATTTCTGCAGAAGAGGTTCCTTGATGGTACCAACATGGAACGGTAATAATTTTTGTAGTAAGTTTCTGAGAAAGGTATTTTGTCGGTGATTTCTACAAAATTGTCAGCATGTTTGACTGCGGAATCAATGGTATAATGTTTTGGGGAAACTAGTTGTCTATGTACTTTGGGTATCAGTTGTGGCGAGGGAGTTGAGAGTAAGAAGATTGCGTTGTGCGAGTGGGTTTGGAGAAGGGGTGTTCTAGAGCGTATGGGTAAGATATTTGCACTTGGGTGGTGATTGAAGGAGCTAGATGAGTTAGACATGAGAAGATTGCTTATGATTTGGCATTGAAGACTGATCTAATGGTAAATACCTACCCAAAGTGATGTTATGGAGGTCTTGACACTGAGCAAGGGCCATAGGAGGTTCTATGGTTTTATTTGGAGCCGTTCCTTATGCATAATATGTGCTCAGGATATTCACTTTAGAGTATTTCTGATATGGTGATGGTGAAAGGATTTGGTTGACTGGCGCAAGTTCCGAGAAATCAAATCAAATGTTAGGTTGTTGTCAAGTCCAAAAGAAAAAACTCACGGGTTCTTCAACGGAGTTGAATTAGGAGAGGCAGGGAACCCGTTTTATGAGTCCTATGGTGTTTGAAACGTTGTATATCTGGCTCATTGAAGGGGCTAAAACAATTGGTGTATGGAGTATTGCATATCAAGTTACTTGAAGGAGCTATTTTAATCAGACTATCAGTGCTGCAAGATGATGCAAAGGGGACTTGAAAATTTATTGAAGGGGGAGGGGTGTTTGAAGTATTGCATATCTGCCTCATAGAAGGGGCTAAGCTAATTGGTTTATGAAGCATTGCATATCTCATTACTTGGAGGAGCTGTTTCAATCCCTCTATACGTATCATATGAAGGGGACTTGAAATGCAGTATACTGGACTTGAACTGGGCTAGAACCCCTTTTTGCATTATCTTAGCTTTATAATAGCATATAGGGCGCGCCAAAAATATGTTAACAGTCAACCGGGGAACTCCACGAAATTGTCGCGGAGTCCTCGCAAAGGTTTTTCGTTCAACTGTCAACATCTTTTTGGCGCACCCTGTATACATAAATGAAAGGAGAGGGACTTGGAAAGAATTTTTGACCTCACCCGGATATGTATATGATAAGAGGGGAATTCGAAAATTTTCAGCCTTTGAGTTATATGTGATAAGAGGGGGACTAGGAAAAATTTTAACCTCCGAGCCATAGGTGATAGGAAGGGACTTGCGGACGGCGGACATTAACCGGGAGACTCTCCGATAAAACAGATTCCCTGTTGAAATGCTGTTTGGAGATAATTTGTAGAGTAAGTGATTTATTCGGGAAAATTGACTCAGAAGTTGGAAGGGGGTATAAGGAAACCATACTTGAGAAGTTGGAAGGGAGAATTGATCTTTGGGTTGGGGTTGGTTGACATGTCAATGCTAGTGTAAGGGACGTAGCCGAATAGTTTTTGTAGTAGTGCAAGGGTTGATTACGCTCAGGTTGTAGATAGGGGCTTCGGAGTCTAATTTTGACAGGATTAAACTCTCATATATGTGGATGAGAAGTTTTCTATTACATCCTTCAAAAGGGTGTGACAAGGATATTGGTGACCCTGAGTCATTTGGCTGTGTTTCCTAAGGAAAATAAGACTGAAAGAAGAATTGAATAAGAAAGTTGATCAAACTGGTGTAAATACAAAGGAGAAGAAGATATTGCCCAGACGTAGGGGTCAAGATCGTATCACAGAAGTACTGAAAGCGTAATCAACTTGTAAACTCAGCCTGGAGACATAAATTCAGTAATTCTTCTCTCGGGTAAAACATTGTATCACATATATGTCTTTCCTTGAGACTCCATAAGCTAGTCCTGAGAAGGAACTTGATGTAATAGAGGCTTTAAACGATTGAAAATACAGGTCCCAAAAAGGGAAGGTGAAAATTTTTTTCAAGCCCTCAGGACGTCATCAGCTCGTAACGTTATTTTCGTTTCGCGATTTGGAGACGCGAGACGTATCCATGTTACAACATATCAAAAAATTTAACACTGACTTTCTCACAAAGCTGGAATAAATTTAGCTTAAACATTTCTCTACGGCTGGAATAGCTCTTCCCGCTTGCTGATAGTAACCTCATCGTAAATGCTGGAGTTTTTCCTTATTCTCATAACAATTGAAAAATCCTCATATATGAGAATAATCGTATATGAACAAGCACGTGACGAAATTTATTCCGAGGCTGAAGTAAACCAATTTCTAACCATTTTCCCACGAGGCTGTGGGAGTTCCAGCTTGGTAACTCCTACGGCTGGAGTTTGGTAAAGGCATATGGTTTTTGTGGGTCGTCAATTTTGTGAAAATCTGTCGAGTTTTCGATCCTAATTCATTTTCGCTCAATTTCGAATTTCTTAAGGGTGCACGGTCGAAACAAGCCCAAAAATTTTGCCCCTCTGCATGCACTTGGAATTTAATTCCAGTGCATTATTACAAGTCATATGTGTTCGAAGACGATTGAAATATTCAGAGCCTATCGACTTATTACTTCTATTCATCAACTTCCATTATGCTTATTAAAACAAGTTTAGTGTGAAAGAAGTGATTCAAAAAACTACGTCATCGTGTTTCATGTAAAATGAATGAATTGTAAACACTGATAAAAAAATTTACAAAAAACTCTAAGATGCGACCCGCACAATATAATTATGAATTCAAATATTAGTAATTTATAACTCACTTTCTCGGCCAAATCCGAAGGAATGTTTCCGACAGATTGATCTAGTTGATCGATTATATGCTTCACACATTGTTCGCTATATTCGCTATTATGAATGATGTATGCATCTAGGATGGGTTTTGAATACTCGTAAAGCACCCGGACTTCACTCGTATGAACCACTACAATTTTCACAGAAGTTGTACCCATGTCAATTCCTAAAATATAACCTCCTTCGATATCATAATTTTCTGCCATTGTTAACGAATAAGAATAGGATATATGAATGCGAGAACTTTGTGAGTTAAAAACGAATCAACTTTTTGCGTTGTAAACCGAAAGCAACTGTTCGTATGAATTAACTTAATTTTATCGGTTAACGATAGCCGCGTGTTTACACTGCAAGACTGGTTTTTTCCATGATATCTTTCATACTGATTACACAAGTGTAACTTTGAGAATTTCTTCGTTGTTTCGTTATAAGTAATAAGTAATTTTATAACCAACTTCTTGACAGTGCAGTGATACCACGCACAAGTAATGTAAAAGTTGTTCGTAGTCACTAGAAAACTTACAAATTGGTACAAATAGTTTTGAATAAAAAAACCGAAGACTTCTGAATTTGCTTTGGTATCATACATCTTTATTTTTATAGTATTACATTATAAAATATACAACAAATTTGTATAGATTCATAATACATTATGAACACAGATTTAAAATTTAAAATTAGAAAAAAAAAAAAAAAAAAACATTGTAATAACTTGAAATTGAAAGCAATACACGGTAAAAACCAATTCAAGAAAACGTAGCAAGCTCTATAGTGAAAATGTTACACAATAGTAAAGAGTAAATTTTTATCTCGCGTAGATTAAATGTTCCTTATTAAAAAGTATTACACGACGAAAAGTTCCGTACAATGAAACTTTTGTTTTTTTTTTCGTAGGCAACGAAGTAACGTTTATATACAAATACACGCATCACGATGATTAAAGTATAGAAGTAATAATGATAACGATATAGTAATACAAGTGAAGATTATTATTTTCATTATTAAAAATAATAAGAAAAAATTTGTAGTAACTATAATAGCAATCGACTTAGTAAATCCCGATAATAAAAACGAAAGTAAAAGGGGTCAAAAAAAAAATTCTTCACTTTCAATACAAAGAGGAGAGAGAAAAATTAGATTATGTAGTATTCGTTCGATCGTATGCTTCTGCGGAGAGCTAAATTGCGGATTGAAATCGAGAATTGTTCGTTTGTATTCATTTTAGGAAGAAGCTTCATCGGGCAGAATCACGGATGATTGTCCTTGTACTTTACAGAAGCATACTAATGATATGTTTAAAGATAATACGATAGAATTGTACTACGATAAAAATTTTCTCTAGGTTACAGATTGATAAATACGAAATCATTACGAATTTTTTTTCCAAAATTACAAATAATTCTAAGATCTCAGTCGATATTAAAACTTACTAAATACGTAGAAAAAAAAAAAAATGTAAAAGCATTGAATCAAGCTTCAGCTTTAGTTGCGTAATGGAACTAATGATTATGAAAGGGGGGGGGGGACTAAGGCAGTTGTGAAAATTTCCAAGTCCTCAAAGGTCAGCTTATAAAACAGTCACATCAAAAAGCTCTAAAATATGACTTAATAAAAATTATTGGTGGCAGATAAGGTATAATTTAGAACTTCGGAAATTATGAGGATTACGGAAGAAAGTTTCAAGAAGCTCGATTTTGTTTGTTCTTTTTTAATAAAAAAAAAACGGAAGTGCGATTTTTGCACCGGGTCATAATTAGAAATGTTTCTTCTACAAACGATGAATTTTTGAGTACCTATTTGTACTCAGAAAGCGTTTTAATTAAAGAAGGATTTGAAGTGATTGATCAAATGATTCACCAATACTTCTTTTTATTTTCGCTGTATCTCCTATTCAAGAGAAAATTAGTTATTCACGAACAAAAGGAAGAATTCCAAAAGGAGTCAATACTGAAATAATTCATTACTAGGCACACCGAGCACGTGCCTAGGAAGTGAAAATTTGGAGACAAGGTTGTAGCCTGATTCTCACTTACAATAATTTTGCTGTTGTGAATAGGCAGTACACATAGGCTAACGCTGCCTTTTACAAATACGCTGTATTCTTTGAACTGACGACAGGAACACAAAATGAAAAGACATTCATCAATTCAAATAAACCGCGAAACATTAAAAATTATAACGCCCTCGATACTTAGCGTCAAAATATAATCCGAAGTGCAAGAAACTTGGCCACGATATCGAATACATGCATAATAAATTATTTTTCTCCTTTTTACCACCCTAAAATTAGTTTCACTTACTACAATTTCGTAACCTATACTTCGATTTTTCGAGAAAAAAACTCTGCCAACACGTACAACAGATCCTGCATTACGCCAACCAAACAACCGAGATCTGGATTTTTCACAACATTTTCCTCGCAGCCAGCATTTTTTAGTAGAATTGATTTCAAAACTGATTGTCACACCGTACAAACTATCGAGAACCATCCTTAAGCCAGTTTCAAAACAAGTGTGTTCGTCTAAATTTTTCCAAGTGCATTTACAGAATGCGTTCACCTTCTGCCACCGTGCCAAGAATGATTTCCATCTGCAATGCCTCCTTTCACTCAATTACAATCCTCAACCGTGCATGAATAGTCTCTCTGCGCTTACGTGAATCTAGAATTCGCGTAGAAAAGCCACAATTCTACTGATAACAGATTGCAACGACATGTTACGATTTACCTTGAGCTACTCGGACTTGGAAGAAGCATTTGACTGCAAATAGATACGAAAGACTCCCTAGCATAAAATATTCTCACACAATGGTTACCGTGCATACACGGCCATATTCACAGGAATAAGATGTGAAGGCAAGGACCCAGTTTTAGTTGAAAGCACGATGAGAAGAAATCATTCTTGAAATTATTCATCGCGGCTGGTGGGTGAGTTCTCAAAGGAACGCAGACGAAGCTAAAAAAGATGATGAAAAAGTCTCAGAATGCTCGGAAACTCTGAATAACTGATGATCATACCTCGATTCAATTTCGAAAAACTAACTTCATCAACAGCACTACGAGCATGAACAAAACGAAATATTTTCACTTTTTGAACTGAATCTGAAACTAGAATTCGAGTATTAGGTTGGTGTTCGACAATCTTAAAAATAAAAGTTAGTAAAATTATGCGAATATTATATCGATAATAGCGAGACAAAACTGGTGCAGGAAAAATAACTTTTTGGTATTCTTATTTAAAAATATCTGGCTACGAAATTACCGCGATGCAATCTGGGCCCCCGTTTCATTATGGAGCTTCATATCAACAGGTATTGGCGACAATTCCAGTCTTTCTCTCAAATTATAATAGTACGCCTAAGTTGCTAGTTGAAATTAACTTAGAATATCATTAAGTCTACGTAAATCAGAGGAAGAGCAAAAGAAATAAGTACAATCAATTTGTACCAAACGTGTGGTTTTTTGTACTTAAGACATTATTATGAAAAAGAATATTGCTCTTTTTACGCGAACACTCCACAGAAATACGATATTCTCATCAACTGCCTAATAATAATGATGCATTTTTTTTATTTACTACAAATTATGTAAATTTTACGACTACTGTTATGAATTTTGTACTACGTTTTTGCCTACCTTAATGAGTGAGCCGAATGCTTCAAAATATTGTCGAGATAAAAATGCGAGTTTTTTCTTTTCTGAGTTATATCATCTCTAAGCTTTACTAATTAACATTTTGCTGCGATCTGAAGTGTGCCTGATACACTTTCCTTTCATATCTTATGCATTGGGCAAAAAGGAATATTATAACTATAGAATAACAAAAATATTTAATTTCACCATGGTAACTATAATATCGTACTCTTTCATTTTTTTCATTTTTATACTGGATACGAATTATATTTCTTTGATTTCTCAACCCAATAAAATCTAATTAATTTTTTTCGTCCCAATTTTTGGCGCTCTTGAATTATTTCTGAAAACTTGCAAAACCCGCAATAATTTTTCAAACCCGATAACGATTGAAACTTTTCCTTAATTCACGTAAGTTCTTCTTTGTAATAGTAAATAATAACAGAATGAATATTACCAGCGTATCCTAGAATATTCTAATAGGTTACGTGCTTTCTACTGCTATCAAATCATTTGCAAGCCATTCCAACGAGCAGGAACTTATAAAATCGGGAATAATTCAAGAAAAAACAAAAAAAAAGGAAAGGAAAAATATACCGAATAGTAATAATAATTATAATAACATTCGCGAATAAATTAAAGAGAAATCAAAATAAAAATAACTAAGTAGGTAAATAATGTGTTGGGTTATACGTCTAAAAATGTTATCGACTATTCTTTCGCTTCCTTCTTAACGTATCAACACGAGGGTACCCAAGAAAAAAATATTCGTTATAATATTCTACATACATTTATATCATAAAAATAATAGTAATAAGAAACAGTAGCATTGATAATAATAAATAGATCACGAGGATAATACCGAAAGTTAAACATTATACAGATTAAAAAAGAAGAATAATATCCGTGTAACAGTCAAAGGTAGCAAGTTTTATATTCTCTTTTATCCTTTTTTATTCGTGTTTTTCATGTTCAATTTTTTCGATTCAGATTGTAGTGTTTTTGTAATGGTGAATATAGTACATTGAATATTATAAATATAATAAAATGAACAATTGAGTTTATAAAAGGAAAAAAAAAAAAAAAAAAAAAAAAAAATCGCGGTGAATAACAGAGAGAGGAAAAACAAACATTAACAATTTTTCTTTTAAAAGAGGGAAAATAAAATAGAAATAGAAAAACCTAGGAAAGTGGGTAACGAAATTTATACAATTTGCCTCAGTTATAAAAGCGAACGACTTCGTCCAGATCTGGGGGAGCTGCCCGTGACGTCATCTATTACAACCGATTGAAATACATAGTACGATGTCTCGATTTACAGAAACGCGCTATCGATGTCTACTTGATTTTTTTGTCTTTTGAAAATGGTGATGTAAAAATTTACTTAGGAAACCGGTTCAATACTAAAAATTTTTATAATACTTTTTTTTTTTTTTTTTTTGCTTCAAATCATAAGAGTCCCCAGCCCACGAACAATAAATATATTAATTTTGAAAAAGAACGATTACAGAGAACGAGTGGTCGCGTCGACGGTTGAAAGGAGGAAATAAAAGAATCTACATTGAATTATACTCCGACCATACCGGGCTTTAAACGTTTCCTTTGTTCTTTCGGTTGCGAAAGCACGTAAAGCTGTAGTTCGGAAGAAACGTGAATATTTTTTACCACCGAAAATGTCGTCTTAAACTTGAATAACCTACTTTCTTCCGCTAACCGTAATCTCGACGTGTTGTTCCTCGTTGTTATTTTTCCGAGAATGTTCCCTCAACCGGCGTGTAATCCAATCGGTACTGACCTACATCATAAAAAAACAAATAGGAATCAATCGAGGTTTGAAATAGAAATTCAAAATAATAAAGGAATTTTAATCGTGAAAGTGAATTTCAAGTTGTTTTAATTATTTATTGGCACTGCCTTTCACATAAAAAATAAATACAATAATAGTACTTGTTTCCATCTTCAGGATCGAACAATAATGAGGCAGAAGTGAGTTGAAGAAGGTGTACAAAAAGGAAGGACAAAAGCGGACCAGATTACGTGATACGTCGACGGAGATGAATCACGTATCGTCGTGGTGTGGATTTTAGATAAGCCGCACATGTCAGTTTTTCAAGTTGACGCTATTGGGATTCTTAATAATTCCTTTATTTATCATTATCAGCTCTGCCTACGATTACAGTTTTCTTAAAATTAAAAGCGTGTCCAGTATTGAGGACGTGAGAGGATAAAGCAGTACGACCACTTCGATTCTTGACGTCGCTCTCATGTTGGGAGAGTCTTGCCTTCAAAGCCTGACAAGTTTCTCCTACATAAGAACCGGGGCAACCAGAACAGGGAATAGAATAGACAAAAAGGAAGGATTTCTTGGCGTTGCCAAAAATATAAAGATCATGTTCCATGTCTTTTCGCCAGTCGTCTTAAGCTCTTCATAGCTCAAAAATTTCCGAAATTTCCAGCTCCTTGTTCTTGTCTAAGTCTACTCTAGAGTATTTTAAGCTGACTGCTTTCTGGGACCGTTTCTTGGTCTACTATAAGTCTACCTAGGGTGAAGGGGGGGGGGCACTCGGAGAGATAGTATATAGCTATTATAAAGCCAGTACAAATACACTAAACGACGAATACCGGAAACTCCATAAGAAATACATTGAGCGCTGTTTGCAGTGCTTACAACGCGACCTACATGGTTAGGATTAGCAGTTCTACTACTACATTTCCAATAAATACGCAACACAAACTCACCGAATACACGCCAACGACCAACACAAACAAATTTCTGTAGTACTCCCGGCCGCTAGATCATAAAAATCCAGCGGAGTTTCCAGTATTGGTCGTTTAGTGTATTTGGCCAGTATAAACCTAGTATATAAACAGGGAAAAAAAAGTGTTCTAAATTTTGCTCAATCAGATAATTATGTTGTGGATAATGCGAGACATAAATATTTGAGAGTTCTAGGCTAAGGCCTTAGAGCGGCACACTCGCTTGATGTAGTATAAGTCTACTTTGGAATATTTCAGGCTAATGAACCTTCTTGGTCTAGTGTAAGTCTACTTCAGTATATTTTCAGGCGGATGATATTACTGGGCCTCACTCGCTCCGCTCGTTTGTATACACCTAGTATAAAGAAAAAGAGTAAAGGGGTAGTACTAAGATTTTTCAATCACCCACCAGGTATAAAAAATCTTTTTACAAGTCCTAAAACCTAACCCAACCTAACCTCACCCAAAATTTTTCCAAGTCCATTATACAAATACTACAGATAGTATAGGAAGGATGGTACTCAAAAATTTCTCAATCACCTCCCAGGTATTTTACATTTTATTTTTATTTTTCTTATAATTATTAATCTATTTTTTTATTATTATTTCTTTTTTTGGAGAGAGGATGACACTCGCGAATTTCTCAAAGACCTCCCAGGTATACATTTTTATTTTTAATTCTATTTTCATTTTAGTTTTTATTTCATCTTTTATTTTGTTTCATTTTTTTTTCGGGAGAGGCTGGTACTCGCAGATTTCTCAATCACCTCCCAGGTATTTTTATTTTATTTTTATTTTTATTCATTTATTTATTATTATTTTTTTTCTTCAGAATTATTTTTGATATTATTTATATTTCCTTTTTTTTTTTTTTTTTTTTTTTTATTTTATTTTATTTATTTTCTAACTTATTTTTATTTGATTCTTTCTTTTTTTCTTTTCAAAAGAGGGTGGTACTCGCAGATTTCTAAATCACCTCTCAGATATTTTTTTATTTTTTATTCATTATTATTACTTTTTTTTTCAGAATTATTATTGATTTCATTTATATTTTCGTTTCTTTCATTTTATTTGTTTCATTTCATTTCATTTTATTTTATTTTTAATTTCATTTTAATTTAATTTATTTTTCATTTAATTTTTTCTTCTTTTTTCGAAAGAGGGTGGTACTCGCAGATTTCTGAATCACCTCTCAGGTATTTTTTTATCTTTATTTTATTTTCATCTTTATTTTTTTATTTATTATTATTTTTTTTCAGAATTATTTTTGATTTTATTTATATTTCATTTTTTTTATTTCATTTTAATTTATTAATTTATTTTTTCATTTTATTCTATTTTATTCATTATTTCTTTTTTTGGAGAGAGGATGGTACTCGCAAATTTCTCAAAGACTTCCCAGGTACATCATATTCTTATTTTTAACTTTACTTTTATTCAATTTTATTTTATCTTCTATCCTATTTTTATTTAATTTTTTCTTCTTTTTTTTCGAAAGAGGGTGGTACTCGCAGATTTCTAAATCACCTCTCAGGTATTTTTTTATTTTTTATTTATTATTATTACTTTCTTACAGAATTATTATTGATTTCATTTATATTTTCGTTCCTTTTATTTTACTTGTTTCATTTCATTTCATTTTATTTTATTTTATTTTTCATTTAATTTTTTCATTTTTTTCGAAAGAGGGTGGCACTCGCAGATTTCTGAATCACCTCTCAGGTATTTTTTATTTATTTATTTATTATTATTACTTTTTTTCAGAATTATTATTGATTTCATTTATATTTTCGTTTCTTTTATTTTATTTGTTTCATTTCATTTTATTTTATTTTATTTTATTTTATTTTAAATTTCATCTTCTTTTTTTTCGAAAGAGGGTGGTACTTGCAGATTTCTAAATCACCTCTCAGGTATTTTTTTATTTTCATTTTTTATTTATTATTATTACTTTTTTTTCAGAATTATTATTGATTTCATTTATATTTTCGTTTCTTTTATTTTATTTGTTTCATTTCATTTCATTTTATTTTTAATTTCATTTTTATTTCATTTTATTTTATTTATTTTTCATTTAATATTTTCTTTTTTTTTTCGAAAGTGGGTGGTACTCGCAGATTTCTGAATCATCTCTCAGGTATTTTTTTATTTCTATTCTATTTTCATTTTCATTTTTTTATTTATTATTATTTTTTTTTTCAGAATTATTTTTGATTTCATTTATATTTTATTTCATTTGTTTTATTTCATTTTATTTTATTTTTAATTTCATTTTTATTTCATTTTATTTTATTTATTTTTTATTTAATTTTTTCTTCTTTTTGGAGAGAGGGTGGTACTCGCAGATTTCTCAATGACCTCCCAGGTAATTCACGAAATTTTTTAAGTTCATTATTAGGGTGAGGGGGGGTGGTGGTGGTGGTGGTGGTGAGGTACTCGCGAATTTTCGATAGTGTATAGGGTGTCAGAAAAGACATGAAACATGTCAACACTAGACCTTTGGTCCATAGGGGTTTTATCTTTAGTAAGGGAGAAGAAATTTTCTCTGCTGGTGTTGTAATTGCTGAAAGAAATTCTAATATTGTCATCAAGAGCTAGCAGGTGCTTACGTATGATCATACTGCTTTTTCCTTTATAAGGTGTAGAAAAAAATTTTGTATTCCTGTCTCCATGAGCTCTCTGATGGACAGTCTCATGATTACAAACTCTATCAATAAAAGAAGCGAAACGTCGCGTCGGTCGTTCTGTATTTGTATATATTTTTTAAGTGAAAGGCAGTGCCAATAAATGATTAAAACAACTAGAAATTCAAAACACAGAACACCTACACAGACTTATTCGAAAAAATGATGAATCTTTACAAAAGTGATAGTAAACACAGTTTCAACACCTACTAAAGGTCTCTCCTTTCCCAAATCTTACCGACTTATCGCTCCGACTTCAGTTTTTTTTTTTCGAAGAATCAAATGACGTCACTTCCCCATATCAGGTTTCATCAAAAGGCCGTATAACAACCACAAGCCATAACTGATTTCAACTTCCAAATCAAGGACAACCTTCGCTCAAACTCAAAACTTTATCCTATTTTTCTCCACCTCGAGGTTCAAATCCTTCCTCGAAGACAGTTCTTTAACGATTAGAATTCAAGACCAATACTCTTATTATCAACCCATGAACGGTATTCTCTAGGAAGAAGTATGAAAAGTTCCTCTGTTTTTAATGAAGTTTAGAAAATCTTTGCGATTCATTGCTAGATTAAAGAAAAAATGCGTTTCTGTAAAGTTTTTCTTTAATCTGTTTTTAATCTCTATAAATGACCTAACAAAAAGTTTCAACTTTCCCCCTACCGGACGCCTCTTTGCGAATAACTTGAGTATCCAACCCCGAACGAGCAGTATACTATTTCAACTCAAAACACTCGAAAACAGTCATGGTAATATTACAAAAGAGATACTCACGTTCTACGTCCCTTCTTTTAGTGCATCTACAGAACTCTGAAATTATCATCCAATCATTTGCCAAGTTCCTTGATCTCATATTTTCGATTCCAAAACCTCTTAGACCTACCGTATCGAACTCTTAACAGCGAAATTCCTGAATTCATAGAACGTTTTCAAATAAGGCTTCGCCTACGCTCACGGTTTCAGTTCAAATTTTCACCACAAAAGATGTGGCCTGAATTTAAAACTGCTCCGTGTATGCTCGCTGAAGAAACGTGATCGGATTTCAACGACGACAAATAAGAGGAAACCCGAAATTAAGGAATGCGATCCTAATAAGTCGCGCAAATAAATAATAAACGGTATGTTTTTGAACACATTTCAACCTAACCAATCATACTTTTTAATCACCACTCAGTTCCGCTCGTCAGGTTTTAAATTAGCGTGACTCCTGTCCGACAATAAGACCTTGTCAAAGATTCTCAACATTGAAAATTTTTCTCGTGAATTTAGTTTTTTTTTTCTTCTTCTCACGGTCAAATTTTATCATTCAAATGGTCGAAATATGAAAAGAGCCTTCGAAGGCGTGATATAGCGAGGATGAAGTAGGGCTAGTTTTGAATGAGACCGATAATGTGTGGCCACAACTCAAAACAGATAGGTCTCATTCTAAACGATGATGATCGACAGTCGAAATTAGCAATCCTTTTTATCGAAATTTTTAGATATTCTTCTTCATGATTTGCCCACTCATCGTTATCCATCTTTTCAATCTGAGGCAAATGATATTCTCGAGTAGTTCTAAATCCCATCAATTTGAGTCAAATTCGAGTCCAACCGCATACACGGTAAGTTATGTTCAAGAATCTCGTACAGCTAGGACTTTAAATCCACTCAGATTATCAAATTTTAGCCGAACCTCTTGAAAATCTTTCAACTCGAACGATTTTTGTACATTCTGAACATTTTTCGTCATTCATTCCAATCGAGCACACCCTTGAACTAACAATGTTAGCGAATCTTTTTCATCCTGCAAAAAAAAAATCAACCAGAATTTGAGCCTAGTTCAAAATGTCACAGCGAACACGAGTCGTTTCATTCGTGTCTCTACATCCTAAAATCCTACAGTGATTTCAATGTTAGATTCTAGATAAATTAATTTCACTAGATTGAAAAATGAAATCTGGATCATTTAGTCTAGAAGAGCTTCAATCTTTAAATATAGCATAAGTCATTTGAAGTGTGTCCTCAATCTGTCGTCGCCTGTCTCATGAAGTGCCACTTGGTCTTTAATTCAATTACAACCTGGCTTCGATGCAGAAAACTTGATAAGACTGAATGATATAATTTGTTCTCCCAACTTTTTCAACCTCACGCAACTCAAAATCCTTGTTTTGATACAGCATGAATCATGTATCAAGATATTGCACTCAATGCGATCATTCATCCTACGGGAATTTATGACCTTTGACTCAAGAACTCATTAGATTTTAAAAAATTTATCGACCTTAAATTCATGACAGGTCGATACTTTGCGGTTGAGCTGTACTAATCTAACCATTTTCTCTTCATCTCTCTTTTCTTAAAATCTTCGTTGGTCTTCATTTCGGACATTTTGATAATAATTCCCTAATTTTGATAGAGAATAATTTTCAAGATGCACTCAACCGGTTCATCGTATCTACTCATCAAGGATCGCCCTTGATCAACACTCGAAAAATAAACATTAAAAGGAATAAATCATATAATACTAATAAAGAAAGGAAACAGTATACAGCGAGGTCGACATTTTTCATAACTTTCGGGAAAACCTGACTGTATCATGGTATCAAGTTTTTTGCCGGATAAACCTCTGAAAAAGTCGATTTTGTTTGAAAGGTTTCCCATTCAATTTAGGCCACAATGAGAGAGTTGAATCTTTTGATTCTTCTTGCCCAAGCTTTGAACATTGTACAGAAAATCATACAAACTCCGAAAATTCAACTCGATCAAAATTAGTTTGAATTCCCAAATTACAATACCCGGTCCCACATGGTGCGAGTCATAATCAGAAAAAGAACAAATTACAAGTTCATGTAACTCGACCTGCGCAAGTTGTTCCTAAGATCTTTTTAAATAACATCCTCACGTATACCCTTAAACAGAATATTCCCGTAGTCCGCATTTGCAAAGCACATCCACAAAAGTGGCCGTGACACTCAACTCACAAACATCCCACTCATAATTCGATCTCATTCTTGTCCTCTACGCAAGATGTTCATTTCTCGATTTCCTCACCTTTTGTTCTCCTTTTCCCTCACTTTCTGCGCAGTCTAGATAACAGATCTATCTAATTTATCCACGTTTCATCGCGTGTTTCTAATCGTTCTTCTCTCCTCGCATTACAGGAATGAGATCATACCGCGAATCAAAAGCCAGAATGAAATTTTACTCGAGAATCTTACTTGGTTTAGCTGCATCCTCCAAAGTGGATTCGCTACAATCATTTGCATAGTGCCCGTTGCTACCACAATTATAACATGATAATTTCTGCATCACAACCGGTGTGTACGGTATGGCACCGGGAATGAACGCCTGCGGTGGTGGGTACTGATGGTAAACGATTTCGCCACTGGTATACGGATGGTGAGAAGGCGCTCTCATGTAACTATTGGCCGGAAACGATGTTGGAGTAAAACGTACATAATGCGTCGGCTGGATGTACGTAGCGTTCGTCACAGTAGCCGTAACCGGATTCGTAGTATACTGAAATGTCGCTCCCTCCGCATTAGCATTGTTGAAATTTGGTTTCCTAGCTTCCTCGTTATTTCCATTCATATTTTCATTTCGTCGTCTAAGAAAGTGAGGAAGAAGAAAAATTAATAAAAGCAGTGAACCGCGTCATTTGCATTTGCGGTCACACGGAATACAAAATTTGAATATTACGAGAATAATAAATATCAAAGTTCATTTACCGATTAGTGCCTCGACCCCTGGTATATGTATTCTGATTTTTGGACCGACCACGACTATTAATTACACGTCCGCGTCCAGGATACGAAGTTTGAGGAGCGGAATTTCTTTCCTCACTGCTACTATCGCCAGCGTTACTTCTCTCGTCGTTAACATTATTAGTATGATTATTGTTTACATTGTATTCGTTATTTCCATTACTTTTATTATTTCCTAAGCGAAGAAACAAAAAGTTGTGAATCATAAAGTAAGGCAATAATAAGAATTCCTACAAAACTACGACATACGTTTATTAAAATTATTTTGTGGTAGCATTGGCGTATTTGGAGGACTGGACTGTTCTGAAGAGTTTGTATCCGAATTCGAACCATTCGAATTACGACTAGTAGTATTCGCCTCCAAACGCAACATGTTCATGTCGTGTTCCAGACACGGTATCTCGGCAGTAGCCGGCGAAACAAAACCGTTTATCTGTTGAGAACAGAAGTCGCAGCCGGGAGCCGCAACTGGATAGAGCGCACCGCTAGGATCAACGGCGCCGGCCATCGCGGCCGTATAAGTTATGAGATTAGCTCTAGGAACTGAATCCTCGACAAAGTTTTTCAAAGCCTCGGTCTATAAAACAGAATCATTGATAGAAATATTGACAAAAAATAACCCAAGTCGTAACATTCTCAAGTATTTACTTCGGCTTCTAAAGGAGTGGCTTTGTCAACAGATGAATCATCACTACTTAGTCGTTTAGTAACACCCATCATACACCTTAGAGACTGAATATTGTCTTCAGTCATGCCTAGAGCCGTTAATTCTTCATCAGTCCTGCTGTACAACTGTAACCATAATGAGGGAAGTAACATATTTAGTCCACACTGAGGGAAATGTATATTTTTACAACAAATACTCACGTGCTCTGAGCCGAAATTCGGCGGATTCATTGGTAGCGGTGACGATTCTTTGTTGATCATATCTACAAACGGATCGGTAGAATGAGGCAGCGGTAAGGATGCTGGCTGGTGGGGTAAAAGACCAGCCAACTGCGGAGATCTTACGAACGGAGCGGAAAGAGGCCGTGCCTTTGCAGAGGGCGACGATGACCTACTCGGTGAATTTGATATACTCGGCGAAGACGATCTTGACATAAACGAATGCGTGGTGACAGTTTGCTCGGTTGTGGTAAATACTACAGGTATGGCGGCGGCACCGTTCCATCCAGCTGGTGGAAAAGGATACCGCACAAAATTAGGCGCCGGCAAGCCCATACTGATTTGTTCGTGCATAGGAATCGGAACTTCATCTGGAAAAACGACATTTAAATTCGTGAATACATTATCAGAATGAATCTCATTCGTGAAATACAACATCACTTAGCATTCATTTCCCTTTCTTTAGCAGGTACTAGCAATTCTGAAGACAAAGACTGAAACGAATCAATGAAAGAAGAACTCAATAATTCACGAAATTAATCAACACCCAATACTTACGCGGGTAAGGCGGCGGAATCGTAGGTATATGACTAGGATTTGGCAATGATTGCGCTGGAAAAGTATTTTCAGGTGATGTACTTATCTGAGGCGGACACTCCTGTGAAAACATGTTTCGAAAGAACACTATTAAAAATTATGACTAATAATATCGCATGGTGCACGTAAAAACCAGTTAGATAGCGAAAGGAAACCGTTTGTTTATCGTAATAGATGAAAACAAAACAAAATATTTCGTTACACAACAATTACCATTACCTGTATCGGAATCGGTGATGCGAAGGAAGGATTCTCTGACTGTTCAGCGCTAGGCTGGATAACATTATTTTTCAAACTCAAACGTTTATTCTCCTCAACCTGTTGTATATCGGAAAATATATTGTGTAACACTCGTTTCTGTTCGCAACTGAAGGCAGGATGATTCACGGCAAGCGTATAGATCATGAGAAGCTGTTCAAAGCCATCGTCGTCTTCGTCCGGAGCATCGTATTTCAAAAACGTATTCACCTCGTCAGAATCACATAGAATTTTAAACAGCGAATTTGAGCAAGAGTAATTGTGAGAGTGCAGCAAAGACAGATACAAAATGATTTTCTTCTGTACGTGCTTATTGCTGATTTTTCGAAGTTCTGACAGACTGATTTCGGCGGTGCTATTCGCTTCATTCTCGGCAGGCCTTAGTTCGTGAAAATCTTTTCTGCCTAACTCTTCCAGACATGTGCCAAGAAATCTGAGTTCGAATGGTAAGCAGGAATGTTGTAATTTGCACATAATCCAGATACGTTCATAACTCTTCAAACCCCGAAAGTATGACACGACGTCTTCGGCGACCAACATTTCCAGAAACCATTTACGGAAAATGTTAATAAATTAAACGAAAAGACGAATAAAATACAAAATAAAAATCTTATCAAAACATTGTTAAAAATATTCGTGAATCGAAAAATACTGGATACGAAATTTTTGTCAGCGCGATCATCCTGTAACCAATAGAGGAATTCAATTACACAAAATGTGTTTGATATGGATTTGTTCTTTTACTACAGAATAACCGTTGCCAAACGTACCCGAATATTGATAAAGAGAGTTGAGAAAGAACGACCTGAATCAGATGGGTTAGGATGGAAGATTCAACTCCAGGCAGAAAACCAAGGACTTCCATGATTTAATTAAATTTATTAATAATAATACCTACATTTCTAATATTCTCATGCGGAATAACGGAATGAATAAGGTTTCAGTTTCATGCTACGTACTCATATCGAAAAAGTTATTCGGCAATATCGTGATGTGATTCATAGAAACAACAAAGAATTATTCTTAGTGAGAGTCTATGTTTAAAAATTCATGATCTCTTTATTGAAAAATCTCATGTACCTAGGTGAAATAGTTTTTCGCGTGTTCTGATTTTCCAATTCATATTATTATGCTATCAATATTTCCGTAATCATTATTGCAATATTAACCAAGTTCTCGTGCAGTAACGAAATTAATATGGACACTTTACTCTTGCTAAATTGTCATAAGAACTCCTTAAAATCAAAAAAAAAAAAAAAAAATCAAATTTGAGAAAGGAAAAATAAGGCAATAAGTAATTCGGAGGAGCAGAATAAGAACAGAGAAACTAGGTAACGGCCTCCTTGATAAAATTGGAAATAATGAGAATACATTTTTTTCAGGAATAAACAGCTCGATGATGAAAATCACATACAAATATAAATTCTGCGAAAAAATTTCAGTCATACTTTTATGATTATTAATATTGTGGCCTGGTTTAAGCAGTCCCATGGGGGAATAGAGATAGTTCGAAAATTATATTTTGACGAATTCAAAATTTCTAGAATCAAAATTAAAAGTCAAGTCTATAGCAATTTTCTAGACTAGGAGTGGAAAAACAAACTTCATTTACTTATAGAGAGAACTGAAGAATAAGTTTTTACAGAACCATGATGAGGTTTCCAGAGAAAATTTAAGAAAATGATAGTGATTTCAGTTTCTAAAAGGAGAGCATTTTGAATGATACGAAATAAGATAATGCTGGGGAAACACTGAAAAAAACCAAACTTCTTGTAAAAGGATTCCATGTTGAAGCAAAAAATATAGTTCATAATCAACCTGTTTCGCCCAAGTCCTTTCCAAAATCTAAAAAATTTAGGTCGTAGCGTTATGTGTGATTTGGTTTCGAGATTTACAAGAGAAACGAATGCGATCGTTGAAGAGCGAGCTACAATTGAAAATCTTAATCGCAGATATGGAAGAATTGGAATAACTGATGAAATAAAATTAAATGAAAGGTAAACTTGAGATGAGACTGAGGCTATTGGATGTTGCGGAGTGTAATTCATGGATAAAATTCAATAGGGATGAACAATTATGAAGCTAAAAAGTAGCCATGGGTTGGCTGGAAACCGTTCTGAAACGGGAACTGGAAAATCATTGAACTCCCTTCATTTGTTTCCCCTCAGCCTCATCTTTACATTCTGTTGTTGGGTATTCCTCACTACGAAGTAGAATTTTCAAGAGACTCGTTATTGATCGTACATTTCGTTATAATTCTAAACCATTGTCGTCTCAAGCACAAATTCATCAGACTTTTTTTCAAAATTTAAATTCCAATTTACTAACAAAGACAAAACGGATATCGTATGGCTGCAGAAGTCCATTCAGAAAGCAAAAATCTGGTATGATTTTGACAATTCTCAAGCATCATTTCTACTTTCAATAGGAAATTGACGCCGTAAATAGAATCATTGTTCTAGAAGTTTGTCGAAACAGAATTGATTCGACTTCCTCAGCAACGGTCTTCTGTCGAACCCGCCTGTAATAATTCGAACTACCATAGAACTTCATTTAAACATCGAAAATAATATTCCGTTTCTTCCATTATTTATACTTTTTGAGAAACCTAACAAATATAAAACACACATTAAAAAGAAGAAAAGCTTCAAAAATTTACAACAAAAACATACGATACTGTATTAATTTCTTAAGACAAAGAAAAAAGGGATTATTTTACAGAACAAGTAATACGGATATTTTTAAGGAAAACCATCGTCTTCATCTTCCGCCATTTCTTTCGCTAATTCTAAATCTTGTTGCTCTCTTTCTCTTCTTTCCTCGGCAGATTCTAAATCTTTACCGTACGATTTCGGCGGGTATCGCATCGCTTTCACGCTTTGATTATGTAATTCTAAACAGAACTGTGTTCTTTCGTGAAAAGCTATCTGCGGTTCAGCTGTACAATAAATATCCGTTGACTCTTTGGTCTGCATATATCCGTTCACCGGATCAATGATAGCTTCGATTACACCATCGCGAATAGCTTTCGCTATAATACATTCAGCATCTTGAGCGGAATCCAATCCTAATTTCTGAGCGATGTATTCCGGGGTTATTCTCGAATAGGACGCTGCGATGGCTCTGACACCTATGAGAAAAAAGAAATTAATGAATTAGCGGTTCAAAGTCAAGAGGCAGTAAAAAGCGATAAATGAAATCACACCTGTTTTGATAACATTATGACGCAGCCGTATGATCATCAAAAATGTTCGATCTTGTTGAAATTGCTCGCTGAATTTATTTAGAACTTCGGAAAATGTATGAAGATTTCCTAAACGTACAGCTTGCGTGAGTTCAAAGTAGGGTTGTAACGCAGTCCTCATCACTGCTTCTCTAAATATCGATCTGTCAGGAATGTCTCCCAACAACAGTTCGACGGTGAGTAGTAATTTCTGTACAGCTTGACGAAAACCAACGGCTGTCGTTTGTGGAGCTTTGCGCAATGCTTGCACCAGGTTTGTATGGGCCTCCGAATACTCCAACCTAATGGCTTTTATACGACCAACATAATAGAGAAATCGCGCCCACTCGTTGTTACTAGCGTTCTCAGGGAATACAGATTTTGATACTAATTTATCTGCTTGATCATATAAGTTGGAGTGTAAATAACTCCGTAGTAGACAATTAATCAGAACGGCTTGGCCTTCAAAATCATTACGCAAAGTAGCGGTACGTAGTTTCGTATGGAAAAATGGTCTACATTTATCTAAATCGTCATTCAGTTCGTAACTCCTCATGTGATAGAAGAAACAACGAGCCTGAATTAAATCAAGGGAACGACGACTGTGTAACGATAACTTTTCCATGAGAGCGTCTGAACATTTCTGAGCTCCAACGAACTTCTCTTGATCAATTAGATATAGGATGATCAACAAGTGAATATAGGCGTCCACTTCAGGCAATAAAGGGCAAGTGGAGTTCTTGATTGTGCGCATTCTCTGAGCATTCGAATCAACTTCCATTTGTTCTTCGAAAAAAGATAGCATAAAATCCTTTTCGGCCGAAGAATGCGTATAAAAGCCGTTGATAATACTCATCAGTATACTTGAGTTCAACTCTTTTCTGATCGATAAAATGGAACGCAGGATGCGAATGATGAATCGTGACTCTTTGGTGGTGACGCCTCGTTCAATTTGACGGATGTTTTCTCGTATGTCCTGGATCGTACCCGCGTCCGTGCCTTTAGGGTCAGTTTCACCATTTTCTTCGGATGGACTATCGACGTTTTTCATCTCTACGTCCATAGCCGTTTGATCAGTAGTGACTGTCATATTGATCTGAAAGTAAGATGCAAAATTATCAGTAACACTGCCGACACAGCAAAATGGTCCAGTAGTAATTTTAGAGAGAAACGAGATGTTAGCCATCACGTACTATGATGCTTATCAAGGAATTACTCTCAACGCTGAGCATGAGAGAAGTAACCGAATCATCAGAAATTAGTCGAAAATAGTTTCGGAATCAAATCAAACCAGCCGGAAAAGGATAATAATTGGAGTAGATTTAGAAGAAGGGCAAAATTGTTCAGAATCACCTTTACCTGATGAATTTACGAAGTTTCGAATACTCCACGGCTAAACAACAGATGTACGGAAGATGCCTTTTGTTAATTCAAATCTTTCTTTCTTCCTTCGCGTTTAGAAGAGGTGTTCTGAATATTAAAACTCTTCAAACAATACTGCTGGAGATGATAATTCATAAGAAAGATACCTACTCATAAAACAAAAAGATCATGACAATTATTCTGCAAAAAGTGTTCGGCAATTTTTTGGCTTTTAACTTTCATTGTTATTTTTATTTTAATTTAAATATACAACTTCCCGTAGGAGCGCTAGTGCTGGATCATTTTCGATACCGGTGTCCTTATCAGCGTGCTTATCAGTAATATGTAACTCGTAAAAATTTGAATTTTAGGCGAGATTTTCTTTCTCAAAACGTTAATTTTATTCAAGAAAATGAATAAACTTTCTTGTAGAATATCTTATCTCTTCCGATTTCACAATATCCATGACCTCAACCGTTTCTATTGCAGCAAAATAACCTGTGCCCAAACATCTCCTCTGAATTACTGTGTCGAGAAAGTTCAGTGAGTCCGAATTGAAATAATTCTATCATATTGATTTGGTTGTGCTGTGCATTTCAAGCCATTCCTTGATTTATTTCAGACAGTGTGACAATGAGAATTATCTATGCACCTTGATGCTTCCCGTAGATTTGAAAATTGTTGGCTTCGCATTGCGCGCATTTAATGTCGAAATCGCTACAGTTGCTGATCAAGTTAGCGAAAAAATTACCGGAGAGATGAGGTTTCAATTTTGGCAGGATGCTATTGAGAAAATATACACCAAAGACGTTCCAAGTCATCCAATCTGTATTCAGCTGGCGAAAGTAATCTACTTTTTCAGAAAAGCGATAATTCTATGAGGTTGAGGGCAATTTCTTGTTAGATAATTTTGAGGATTAGAAAACAAAATCCAGATCGGACTATATCTTCAGTATAATGACGGGGACTTGTGAATTATGAACTACTGAAAACGAGTCGTTACTGAAAATAACGAACGTAAGAAAGGATTATTTTCTCTTGATTCGATTCATTTTTCTTCAGATCTTCTGCCATCTCCGCTGTAAATACATCTCGATTGTTGACTTTTGGAAGAATATACTGAACTTGAGAATTAATTTTAAAAGTCTTGAATTCCTTGCGTTGTTCAACCTCTTGTAGAAATCAAAAAAAATCGTGACTAAATTATCTTTCGATTCCCCGACTTTTACCATAGCTTCAAGAAAACTTGAGACAGCATTAAATACGTTTCGAATCTGCGGAAAATTAACTGAGTTGTTGGAATATCACGAGAAGAGGTTTTGAGGGTAATTGTTTATTTTGTGACTCGTACTTAGTTTCATTGAGTCTCATATACTATTTTTTGGTCCAGCATTTCACGCTGATTTAAGATTTTCTTACGAAATTCAATGATTAGGTACTGTATTGTATTGTACAAAAATTCTAATGAAATTCGATAGTTACTTGTCCTGATAATTTTTTTGAAATAATTTCAGGCTGTACATAACCGAAACTTGTCGAAGATGCACTTGAAGAGATTGATTTCAGCTAGAAGAAAACATTTAGTATCACCAACATTTTACACTTTTAAAGATGCCGAAGAATACTGTGATTCATCCAATACACCTATTTATTTATTATTATTAGAAGCAGCTGGTAAAATATTCTTTGTCGTTTTATGCTTATTATTCGTCATTTTTCGTCATTTAGATTTTCTTGTTTAAAACTTAGGTATCAAAAATATTGAACACGATCATGCTGGTTCGCACTTAGGTAAAGCGCAAGGATTGACTAATTTGCTTCGCGGTACAGTATATCATTCAAGAAGGGGAAAAGTCGTATTACCACAAGAACTTTTAATCAAACATAAAGTATCACAGGAACAAATTTTAAGGCATACTGTCAGTACAAATGTGAAAGATGTGGCATTTGATATGGCAACCCAAATTCATCATCATTTAGAGCAAGTGAGTTTTCAATTTAGATGTTATTCGTAATGAAAATTTTATAATATCTTCATTGAATAAGTATTTTTTCAATTGATATTTTACTAGGTGAAAAATTTACAGAAAAAATTAGATCGTGTGAGTAAGCATATTCTACTTCCTCGAATATGCGCAGAAATGTACCTAAAAAATTTACGTCGAGCAGATTTCGATATATTTCATCCAAGTTTATACCAGAAAATGCATAATTTAACGTTCAAATTATGGTTAAATAAAGTATTTTGTTGGTAGAGCGTTTGAATAAAATGATATCAATTTCTATCTCGTGACGTTTGTTTTATTTTTTTCTCATTTGCTCAAATTCATTTTTAAAAATATTATGATATTCGTACTAATTTTATCTATCGCGCTTGCATTATGTACAAATAAATAATACTGTATAAATATAGGAAAGATACAACTAAGAAATTGAAAGAACAGGAAAAGGATAGAAAAAATTAGTACAAATTACGAAAGTATAGTCCCCAGTAGTAAAAAAAAATGAAAGTAGATATTTCATAATGGCGATGAAGGTGCAGTAAAAATGTATGAATTTAAAAAAAAAAAAAAAAAGAATTATGTATAAAATATTCTTAGGCCTCCGATTGCGATTGACTTGTGGATGGCATGTTCAAGATTCGGTCCGACGTACCACAATATTGTTCAGTCATGGTAGGATTGAAAACTTCATTGTTGAACTTATCGTCAAAATAACTATCATTGATTATGTCGCCAAAGTCTATTTCTGTTATCGATACATTATCATTGATGGAGTTGGTATAATTCTCGTAAACCGATGATACGCCTGAATCTCCCGCAAACATTGGCAAACCTGCGAAGGAAAAAGAGGCATGAATTATTACTTGAGCAATTTATTATAAGATCTGAAAGAAGAAAATATTACGAACTAGAACGTTTTGAATTTAATGATAGACTGCGCTTCAATGGAATCATCCACCATATTGTTAGCCCAATACCAATCACACTGGTGAGTAAGAGTGCTCCGACCAATACATAATGGGAATCGCTTTCTCCTGAAAGTAGATACAAAAATATAATTAATCGAACTACAGAAAATATTTTTCCTTTCTCTTTTGCTTTTCTGCATTAACCAAAGATTAATTTTTGAGACGAGAAAAACATTTCATTTCAGAAAAGACCCGTATTCACGATAGAAATTAATTACCTATTCTAAAGCACCACTTACAAATCAAATCCTACAGTTTCCTTCTGAGAGTGGACTTCTCATAGTATTTTATACGCTCAGGTTCTTCAAGGAAAGCAATTCCAAGTTTGTGATGGCTCTCAAAAGTTTTTGAATATACCCTAATGAGTCAAAACTCGCGAGTGGGTTTTAAAAAGTCATGTTGGAGGAGGAAGTCATCCATAAAGAAATGTTTGTGGAGAGGTATCTGCTTAATCATACTATGTTGTTGATTTTATCATTCTCCATTTTATTTTTATTACATAGAGACGCATGTAAGAAACAAAGAGAAGGCGATTTGTTACAGTACATATTTTAATTTTAGAGGTCACCCAGCAATATTTTAGTCATACTTGGGAAATAAGTACTTTTACAAAAAAAAAAAAAAAAAAAAAAATCATCAATAAAAATGGCTCTTTGAAGTATGGAACCGTGAAAATGAAGGTTTCTGTATCTGGAGTACTCTTTGAAAACTGAGGGTGACATTCATTCCTATAATGCATGACAGTGTTTGGTTTTGGTTTCCAAATTAGGGTAATAAATTAGGCTTTGCCAAAATACATAAATCAAAAGTTGGGCGCAGATGAGCGGGTAACGTCTGTACCAACAGATCATTCTGTATGATGTTGGCAGCAAATTTTAATGGAGATGATAGCCTGAAATAATGATTGTGCAGACTTATAATTGAAAATCTTCGAAAATGTTACTTAAACACCAACGGACTGGAGTCGGGCACTCAGGCTTGTACTAGTTGTACTATAGTGCAATTCAGTTTCAGTCTTTTCAGAAGCGGAGAAGAGTCTGAAGAAATGGAGCAAAGAAGTAAAGACTCTGTGTTTTGTTTCTTTTCTTCAATACTTGGCAACTGCGCACACGAATCGAATGATAATAAATTATCACATTTACTCGTTACCGTTTATTTCGAGTTAGTTGGAGAGTGCGATGTTATACACTTTTCCATCGTGTAATGTTTCTATTTTCCATCAAGTTTTTGTCTAAATCTTGCTTATAAACTGTGATCTATCCGTACTATCAATATGGACTACGAAGAAGAGCAAGCTAACGAAATAATAGTACTCGAATCCATATACGGCGATGAAATGAACATCATCTCGGATTCGCCGCATGAATTTACCATCGACATAAAATATTCCGATTTTGAAGGGAATCCTACGACAGATCCTCCTTCAATAGTTCTATACTGCAAATATACCGATAAGTATCCCGAAGAGGTGCCCGTTATAGCAATCGAAAAGTCAGAGAATCTACCGGATCACGAAGTGGATCGTTTGCTTCAACATTTGAATGAATTAGCCGCGGAGAGTTTAGGTATGGTAATGGTTTACACGCTCATTACAGCGGCTCAAGAAAGGCTGAACGACTACAAAGACAATATCAAGAAACAAGCCGATCTTGAACGTGAAGAGAAGGCACAACGAGAAGCCGCTATCGAACAGAAGAAGTTCGAAGGTACGATAGTCAATAAGGAATCATTTATGAAGTGGAAAATGGAATTCGATGCCGAAAGAAACGTCGGGAAAATTCAAGATACGGTAGAGAAAGTGAAGAAGCTCACGGGTAGAGAAATGTTTATGAAAGACAATTCCATGAACGAATCAGATCTCAAGTTCTTGGAGGAGGACGGAGAAATAGTGAAAATCGACGAGTCGCTATTTGAAAATCTCGAAAACTTGGACGTGCAAGAGGAATGAACGAAAATCTTTCGAGGTAAATGATCTATTCCTTGCTTCTCCGGTCGTTGATGCTCTAGCGAGCTGAAAAATGTGATTCTGTTTATGAGGTTCCGAAATTTCGTCTATTTTTCGCGGAATTCAACCTATTGTTAATTCTAGTTATCATATTTTTTTCTATGATTAAATCTTATTTGTCGTTACTCACCTTTAAAATTTCTTCCGTAATTTACGTTATCATGCATCAAAGAAGCTGCTTGAACATCGTTTCCTAAGATTTCGTTCGACAACGAGATATCATTTTTATTATAAGGCGTAGCCGTTGTTGCGCTTACACCATTTCCGGTAGGAGTATGTGGCATGTTGATTCTATCGTGAAAGAGGCAAGAATACACATTCTTTTGTAGGAACCTAGATTTTGTATTCGGAACAATGTAAGATATGGCAAACCTACCCTGCTCGAACAGTCAATGTTTCAGGCTGGAATGTGCACAAGACCACGAATCTACGAGTACTGTGCGTGAGTATAGGTAGCGTCTCCTGTACTAGAATGAATGTTGAAACTGTCGTTCTGTTGACTGAGCTTCCGCAGGTCTTGTGTTCTATCCTTAGTGTGTAGGTATCTTTAGCGCTAGTAGCATCTCCGCCAACGGAACAGTTCTCAGATTTAGCTCCGTCCGAGGATTCGACTGTAATTCTGCCTCCGAAGTAAGGTCCAGTCGAGACTTCTACTTCGCTCATATCGGGTAAACATAAATTAGCTTTAGCTGAAACTAATTTCACGAAGATAAGTCACAAAGTTCCCCATTGACTTTATTTGTGTGAATTTTTTTGTAGGTTGCCCTTTAGTTGAATGGGGCTCTATCCTGCCAATGAAGTCTCTCTCTAGCACACATGATTTACCCATGCCATTGAGCGCAATAGAAGAGACGAGGCGGAGTCAAGAAAGCTTTGCTACTTATACTAAAATCATGTTACTTTTCATTGCCTAGAATAAAAATTGGACCATAATCTTAAGACCGAGTTGAAATCACGAGGAAGATAGGTATTACCCTTCGAGTTCGTCAAAATTTGATGAATGTCTTACGTTGAGTCCCGAAGATCATTGATGTGCCAGTGTTGAGAAACACCTCGAGCTCCCTCCCTCCTCTCTTCATATGGGAGCATTGAAAGAACATATAGTGCTTTCAAACGTTTTTGGCGTTTCATTGTTAAGGAATAACAAAACTGGAAAGCTGTCAGTTTCTCCTATATCTTACGACGAGGTAGGACTTGGAGTCTAACAGCAGAAAACCACAATTATATCGAAGAAAAACGCTGTTATAGGCATAACTACTTAGAGAAGCTGGCTACCGTCAAACGTATATCATCTATGGTAAAAAAGTCCCTATAATTTGGTAACAGTTGTATTCATGATGCTGAGATGAAAATCTCGACAATCTGAACTTACAGCCTTTTGTAGGTACTATTAGCGTTTTTCCATGATCTTTCGCGTGTTGTGTATTATGTCTTCCGTGCAAAGGCCGTACTTCGAACGAATAATTGGTAGCCATTCTCAGCATATTAATTATCACAGTATATGTCCGAAATTTTTTGCCCGCTAACGACTCAGCTCCTGCTGACTCATCGACGATCTATAAAGAGAAATAATAAATTATGAATAATTTCGCTTGTCAACATCTCAAACGTTGGGTACACACTATAGATGTGAAATGTGCCATCATACTCTATTGCGGCATCGGTTCGGACCCCATGCCTGGAGCTCGCAATAATGGACTTGAAATCCGTTAAAGTTGGTGCCGTGTTTAGGATATTCCCAGTTTAATCTCACGGCTCTAAAATCTGGCTCGGCTCGAAGTTGAATTATTTCTGTCAACGAACATCATCAGAAAAGCGATAAATTACAAAATATTCGTATAAAATGCAAATAATTTTAAGGAAAAAAAAAGCGTTATTTTCTTAGTACTTGTGCACTGTATATATAATATGGTACACTGGTTTTTTCGTTATATACGCTCTGATCTATTTAATCAACGTCAACAGCGTGACTAAATTCTTTGCCCGTCAAAATCGCTTCTCTCGTACTACAGCGTGATGAATACGAATAGAACAACAAAAACTCTGATTTTTTCTTCTACAAGTAATTTTTTTTTTTTCATCTCTTATACCTACCGTGGTAGAGCATCGAAGAGTGTAACCTACATAACTGAGCAATTTAACTTCGCTGGATAGTCGCTCGAAAGACCTGAGCAAGAGAAAAAATAGTCTATACAAGATGATGGAAACGATGATGGAGAAAGAAGTACCTGCCTGTACATGTATAGAGCAGAGCACATTGGTAGAACCTTCAGAACAAAAATTAATATGAAGTCATCTTCCGTTAAATGGAAGACTAGGTAGACTTTATTTTGACGCGTACAGTCATAGATTATGTATAGAAAGGGGCAAACGGTACTGAAGTGCTTCGAAATCACAATCTTATACCATGTCAATATAAAAGAATGAATTCTTTTGAAAGATGATACAATGAATAATTGATCGTGATTTTGTGATTTCCTTCACGAAGACATTATAATAAACTTATATTTGGAAGGTGTTGTAATAGATTCAATTCTCTTAAAAATCATAACGAGCCTTTCTCGCTATGTCGAGCTCTTTTTGTAGAAAATTCGATATTCTTTCAGTTCAACGAGACCTTACACAGGTTTCTGCGATATAATAGCTGAAAGCCAAATTTGCAAAGTACCTCCCTTACAGGAATAAACCCTAGTCCGTGAATAACGTCACAACGTTGATGTGTGAAGCTTGATACCGAGTCTCCTTTCATCTATCTAGTAGTCAAAACTCATAGATTAACCCAACTCATAGTTTGCGAATGGTTAACTAATTAAGGAGACGTAGGAAGCGGTTGAAAGGTAAAGAAGTAGGAAAATTTGAGATGACGGTCTTGTAAAGTCCAGCTGTTCAATTAACTCCTCCCTCGAATTAATGCGATATTCTAAATTACGGTGATTCGATCATGATCAGGCTTGGATCTTACTTACTACGGAAAAGACGTGATCCATGAGTTTGAAATTTATAGAAAAGATACGTCTCCCGACGTTTAAAAGTCCACGGGTCGTCATTCTGCTCTGTTGTCCACAAATATGCTGATGCGTTTAACAGCTTAGTCCATAGACTAACAGTTATTCCTCTGAGTCGAACTGCCTTTAGAAAGGAGTTAATGACGATAAAACATTCGGCCCCGCCAGAGTGAACGAGATTCATTTGAACATAGACGTGAGGGAAAATGCCTCGACTCTACTACCTCCCTTCCCCGTACTGTCAGCTAAGTTCTAATTGCGATGGATCAGGCCTCCATTTTTGGGGAAGTTCTCTCTTCAATTAAGCCGGGCGCCCTTTCAGTTTTCGGCCTGCGTTCTAATCCAAACCATGAAATACGATGTGAGGCAAGAAGCTCGAACCAGAATTGGGAAAGTACTGTTGGACATTACAGAGAATCTGTGCCGAACCGATGTCAGAACGCAAGTAATGCAGAGGAAGGTCACAGATCTCCAAAAGAAGATCCGACAGAACAACCTGATTTTGACGAAGGCGGACAAAGGCAGCACGGTAGTGTTAATGGATAAGGATGACTACACCCAAAAAGTGGAGTCGTACATTGCAGCCAATGGATACAAAAAGCTGACAAAGGACCCAACACAGAAATACCAAGAGGACCTGAAAGCTGTGTTGAAACGGAACAATGTATCAAAAGAGTTGCGACACAACTGATGATGGGATAGCACCCAAAAGTACTTTTGTAAAAGCAACTATTAAAGTAGAATTGTACATTTGAAAAGACTTTTTCAATTTTAAAATGTAGAGATTGTAAGGGTGTTTACATCGGGGAGACTGGCCGCCAGCTGAAGATTGGAGTCGATGAACACAAGACAGCCAGGCAGAAGGGTAGGAAGGGTGATTCGGCGTTCGTTGACCATCTTATCGCTGACGGACACAGCTTCCGGGAAGGTTTAGAATTGCTTGTCCACAAGGGAGAATTCGTATTTCTCGAGGTTGGTGACATCGTTCACGGTTTTTCTTTGGTAAGTTATTCGCTCAAGATTGTTTTTTAGTGGAGAGCGCTCCGGTTTTCAATTTTTTCTGCGGTTTTTTGCAAGTAGTTACTCCCCTGAGTATCTCCCTTTTCGTTTAATTCCTCCCTCTATTCTCAAGAGTACATTACCTTCCTCCATAGTTTGCGACTGAAAATTTTTCCAGTTTCCTCGAATGGATGATCTAATTTCTCCTTAGCGATTTTCGACATGTTTCATGTCTTTGCTCTGGGCTCATCCTTATGGCAATTCCCAGTGGCAGTGATTCTGAAATCTGCGAGTCTGAGTCGGAGGGCCCTCCCCTCCCTCCTCGAAAGGGACTTGGAAAAAATTCCGAGAAAATTTTCTCAGGAGTGATTCTGAAATCTGCGAGTCTTAGTCCGAGGGGCCCCCACCCCCCTCGGTAGTTTCTAGCTTATCCTAATATAATGAAATAATATACAAGGCGTAGGCTAGATTTGTACTAGGCTAAGAAAACTCCGAGAGGCATTATGAAGCTATTAGCTTGTGACGTCATAAGTCGTCAATCCTGATTAAGAGCAAACTTCTTCAAAGTCCGAAGCTCCCCCCCCCTCCGCAGTAGTTTCTGGCTTAGCCTGATATGCGAGTGAGCCCCCCTAAAGTCATTAGCTTGAAATATTCTAAAGTAGACTTATCCTGGACCAAGAAGCCGCGAGTGAGCCCACCCCCCCCCCTAAAGTCATTAACCTAAAATATTCCAAAGTAGACTTATCAATTCTAGTTTTATACTAGGATTAAACTAGTCTTCAACTAGACTTATACTAGACCAAGGAGGGAGGTGGAGCGAGTAAGCCCCCCAAAAGTTAACTCGCCCCTAAAAGTCACTAGCTACGAAAAAAGACATGAAACATAATCTTTATTCATTTGGCTCTGACAGAAAATAGTTTTCTAAATCCTTCAAATAGGTCAGTCATACTCCCGCTCTGCTCTTCAATTGAAATTTTCCAATGTCCCTGCGATGATGTCACTCATTTCCTCTGTGAAGATTCTTGTCAAAAAGTCAAACGAGCCATTCTCGTACTCTCATAATTATCACCTCTGGGAGCCTTCTCTTCTAATTTTGAACTCGGTCTCTGTACTGGAACAGCTGAAGGTCGTTACCGATTCCACATACGCACACCAAATACCCAAGTCTTCGTATGAACCCTTCCTAATCTTTTTCAAAACTCATCTTCATAAATATCACGAACTTGACATGATTTTTTTTTTTTAAATCTTCGTGCTTCATAGAAGAATCTAAATTGTGCTGATTGAAAATAAATTCAAATCACTCCCTTGAAAAGTTCAGTTAATTCTTATGCCGTCAGAGTTAGGTCATTTTATACTACAACCTTCCAAATCAATTTTGCGATAAAATATTCCGATTTCATCACCGACCGAAAATCGACTTCAATTTGACGGTCAATTCGATTCTTGTGTTGAAGATTAGCTGTTTCTTGACAAGGTTCTCATACATCATTGATAAAATGAAAAAAAAAAAAATGATCTCGAGCTACTTAACTTTAGGTATAGGTATAAGTTTCCAGGCGTCAAAAAATTGTGAGAAGCGTATTAATGCCCCCTACATGGCGTCGAACTTCTTCCGCATCGTTGCCTCAAAACCAACCGTTGTCCATCTTATACAACGTATCTAAATCAGAAGCTACAGTTTGACGTTTTAAGAGGATGTATACTTCCTCGTACGCTGCTAAGTTGACGATCACGAGCCATACCAAACACATCGTGCCTCAGATTTGCATGCTTTATACGTATACTCACTAATACATAGATGTATACTCGTATGCCTGGAAAATATTGTATGTCCTTGTTGCGGCGTTTTATATTCGTATATTTTAAAACGGAAGGAAGTTCCGTGTATTTTACAATACAGGTCTGTAAACTTTTTCACACAATAGCCGGATACAGAGCGGAATCAGTTTTAAATGCTCATCGTCGTACACGATGTAAACGAACGACAGCCAGAACATGAAACGCGAAGCCGTCCATTCTCAGTTGGCTTCAACGACGACCGAATTTAACAAAATACAGTGGATGACAGTTTTTAAAAGGTTTCCGTAGATATGTACCTATTTTAAATGCTGGTCGCATAACTAGAAAATACGCAGGATCTACGAACGAGTCAATACGTTCAATTATGATGAAAGATGTTATACTGAATCTCAATATTTTTAATTGAAATAAACTTTGGTTCTTGTGTGAGTACTACTAAGCGTCTATAAGATTAATGCGGAGTAAGAACCTCGACTCCTAATTGTGCCAATAGCTCCGCGTGGAAATAAGGAGCCGCAATCCACGGACGTATTAGCCCGATTTTTAAAAAAATTTTCATTCGGGTAAGTTCAGGATCAGTGACTGCTCCCAATGGCTGCGTGCCTTCACTCAAACTCTTCATCTCCTCGTTAGCTTGCAACTTACATAAACACTGTCAAAACTTATGTTCAATGAAATCAAAGATTCAGCAGGCATAGAGATAGGTGTATAAAAGCGTATCAATTAATACGGGTATAGATGAGAGTGATATCATTAAATCTAGTGTGAACGATCGAAACTTCCAAGACTTTCTTGGTCTATGTTTCATCAAGATATTTGGAAAATAGAAGACAAGCGATCTTCCTAAGTTTGAGTAAACGAGAGAAAGTTGAGTTGTACATGGAGAAGGCGAATTCATTCCTTGCCGCAGGGTCGAATCTGGGAAAAGGCAGTTAACTCAAGAAGATAACGTTTATCAACTATACTAGGTGTGGTTCCAGATCAGTATTTTTTGGGGGGAGGGAGGGGGGGATTCGAAGAAATTAGTACCGCTCAACCTTTTTGCTCCTACATTTCTTTAGTTTTTAACAGGGAATCTGTTCTATGGAGGGTTATTTTGAAACATTAATGTTGTCCAACCAAAATAAAATTGGTCCAAGTCCAACGTAATTGATAAAAATGGTCTGAGCCCCCTCCTATCATAATGGCTCAGAGTTCGAGAAGTTCTCCTCTCACCATACATACCTCAGTGGTTGGATTTGGAAAAATTTCGACGCTCGAGCTATAATATGTGACAGGAGGAGGTCTTGGGTGAATTTTGACTTTTGAGCCGTTGTAAATGTTGGGAAAGGCACTTGGAAAAATTCTTACCTTCAGGCTATACTGTATACACCATGATACAACTGCAAGAGGCGTAGAAAAACTTAATTTTGAATTCCCAATACCGATACCAACTCGACTCTTAAAACAGGTTCCCTGTGTTCCTCGTTCAACTTTGTTAAGGAAGCTGTGGTTCTTTTAGCCTACGGACTGGGAATTAGTCGCAAATTCGCTTCACGCTTGAACTCGACCTACTACTCCTGACTGTGAGCTCGAAGTGGATGAATGAGGGAGTATGAATTATAATCGGGAGTACTTGTTGTGATAATGACATACTTATAATTATCTGAAAGGGAGTTTGTCATGCTGGGAGAGAGAGAAGGATGTTTTCGAGAGCTGAGCAAGAGAAGAAGCCATTGGAACTGATATTGTGTATGATGAAAAGTCAGTAGAGTACAACAAGACTGAAAGATCTGAAGTGTATTATTTTACTTAATCATCAGTTAGTTTACAAGAGTACTATCAGGTGATGGTTACCCATCATCAGTTGTTTGCACATTGGTTACCAGGTTCGCTGCCATTTTATGACTCGTTCTGTCCTACTTATCTCGTCCAGCCACTACGCCAAACAATCTTTTACTGTTAAACGCGATTATATTATTCAAGAGGCAGGGTTTTCTCATTTGCCTTTGCAAGCTCCATTTTCCATTTATGACTTCAAATATCCCGTCACCATTGTGGTGTTCTGCGTTACAGAATTTGCCAAACAGTGACATGCCATTGTCCTGATGTTTCGTGCTCCTCTCTTTCAGTCTCTCCAATGTAGAGGTCATCGCATTGTTTGCAACTGCGAGCTAATTGTACACTCTGCTCATACTTCTCTTGCACCTTACTTGTTCCTTTCACTGTGGGGGAAAGGGGGAGGTTATGGTTATCTACATTCATATCGTAACTACTGAACGCCTCTATCAACTTCTTCATGTACTCCCTATGGATGGTACTGATCCGGAGTCCTACCTCATTGTACTGTCATGTGTTCATCTCTTTGCTTTCTCGTGGACTCACTCAACCACGTCTTTAAACTAGCTGCTGGCTAATGCCATCTGCTTAAGTACCTCGATTTTTGCTCTCTTCTCTTCAGTGTTCTCCGGGAAAGAAATTGCTCTGCCAGTGGTTCAGAATTGTCGCTTACTTGTACATGGGGGAGGGGAAGGGGGGTACAAGTCATTCGGGATGATGGTGTCATTGTGCGTTTGCTTCCCGTGAATTTGGTATTCAATCCTGTTGTTCAACAGCGTGAGTGTCATTCGTTGTCTCATTTTTATTTCGCATGTGAGTACCATCAGTATGTCATTTACACTCGGCCCATATTTGATCGAGTCCCTGTACTTGCTGCCTTTCGATACCTTGTTTTTCATGGGATTGATGAATATTGCCGACAGCATCGCTTGCAGCGGAGATCCCATCGCTAGTCCTTCTTGCCGGCTGTAGAACTGTTATTGAATCACCAGTAGTCCTGGCCCACATGCTCTGCCGATATTTTTACACACTCCAGCTGGTCAGGATTCCCATGGTATCTGTGGTTTTGCAGCAAGGTGGAAAGCTTTTCTTTTGGTGGGAACCAAACATGTTTGTCGTGTCCAATGATACCAATTTACCGTTCTCACCTTGTCTATAATCGCTTTATCACCTCCCTGTTGTTTCTGATACTCTGCTTAGGCGCGAACTGGTGGTATTTAGCAGGGAACCCGCTATCCATTTTGTTATAGGGATTACATCCTGAGAAAACGTCCGCGACCGGGAATTTTTGTGAACTGCGTGACTTGACGTGTGACGCCTTACGACGTCATCAACGACCTTGACCTACTTTAGAGAATTGAAAAAGTTTCAACTTCCAGCCTTCATTATGTATCAGGCCTAGTATACAATATACTGAGAAGAGCCCCGCCAATTCATTTGCTAAGGGGGTATTTTCGCGCCAACGTGATCGCGAGCGCGTTCAACTTATTACGTCATCATTTTCAAGACTCGGAAACTAGGCTACGTATGATAGGAGGAGGAGTTAGACGAATTTCAGGCTCCAAGCCATGGGCGTAGATACGAGGAGGGGGGGAGTTGAACCCGCCCTCAGAGACACAAAAAATAAGAAAGAAAGAAAGAAAGGAAGAAGAAAAGAAGAAAAAATTAGAGGCCATTGCAGGTTTTGCAATGGCAGCAGGGAATCCGCAACCTCCCGCGCTCACGATGACGTTGGCGCGAAAATACCCCCTCAGAAAATGAGTTGGCTGAATGGCTGGGCTCTTCTCACTATATTGTATACTAGACGTGATATTTAATGAAGGCTAAAAGATGAAATTTTACCAAGTCCCTAAAGTAGGTCAAGGTCCTTGATGACGTCATAAAGCTTCACACGTGACGTCACGCAGTTCACAGAAACTCCCGAACGTAAACTTTTTCTGAGAATGTAATCCCCCTAACAAAATGGATAGTGATGGGTTCTCCACTAAAAAAAAGGAGAACAGGAATATGAAAAAGAATTTCCCCCCCTCTCCTCCCTCAAATTTTGCCGTACCTACGCCTATATTCTAAGCTATATATGATAGGAGAAAGACAAATCAAAATTTCACTCTCGAGCTATATGAGAAGAGAAAAAGAAGGAAGCCTAGAGCTAGGTTTTGACATTTTTTCGATCCAGATTTCATAGGAAAAGGGAAGGTTGGGGGTTCCCCGATGCCATTGCCTCTAAATTTTCTTTTTAGAATTTGGCCTCGATCTTTGCTATCTTGTAACATGGAATTGGCTATCATCAACTAGTGGTCTTATCGGACGGCTTGCTCGGTTGGCGCCACCAGGTTTATCTCAAAGTGCGTCCTTTCACAGCTAAATTGTTCTGTTTAAACTCAGTTCTCAGCCTGTTCTGGTATTTTTGCGTCGGGTCCTTCTTCAGTTCTTGGTATACAGTATCTGCAATGTACAACTTCACTTTTTATCTCTCTATTTCCACTACCGTGTTGCCATTGTCAATATCAGGTTGTTCCACTGGATCTTCTCCTACCGATTTGTGACCTTTCTCTGTGTCTATTTCTCTGGTTAGGGGTATTTGATGATATTTGGAGTAGTCCATCTTCCACGCTTGCTACATCTGAAGTGAGGGATGAGCGCTTAGATGAGATCAAAGCCGCAGAAGTGTTGGATTACATGGCATAGGCTGAAGGCATTTGAAGTTTGAGAGATTCGGGCACTGAACTGTCGAGGCCAAAGAGTTAATGCGGTACCGGCTTCCTCAGCGCATAGGCTCAGTGAAGAGCTGGTGCGTAATAAGCCAAATGGCCTGTCGAAACACGGAAAATTGAAGAAGTCCAGCAGTTTCCAGGTTGTTTTATGGGGAGGAGGGGGGGTGAAGCAGCGTCATCAAGTTGAGAACGGATTTTACTGCAAAGGAGATGGAGGATTTTGCATTTACAATTTGATCAGTACTTTTCGTAAAACGAGCAAAACAAGGTCATAAAGAAGTTTTCAAAAAATCTTAATGCAGCCATTTCCATAGAACACAAATCCGTAGTATAATGGTCTATTCGGAGTATTTATACTTTGTTTGTATACCTAACACGACTGCCTCAAGTGACGAGCTTTTTTTCGCCAGAACGTTCATTATACCGGATAAATATACCGTTTAATTCTACGACTCCGCACTACCTACAAGTCCGGTGACTGAGAAATCGAACACGGAGAAAGGAGCTCGTTAGTAAGGGGAAAGGCTATCGGTTGCTCTATTTCAAGTGTAAGTTAATTGAATTAGGCTTAGTTCAACATTACAGAATACACGCTAAATTTAAAGTAGGTACGAGTATGCACGTGCATTTCAGTACTCACCGGCTAATTCTTTCGCAGCATGACAAAACGTTGGAAACGCGGCAATTAATGCGATTAATCTGGGAACTATTCCCATATGAAAATGCATTATAATACTTCTGCCGATGGTTTTGTACTGTAATCAAAACGGAATACGAAAAATAGAGTCAGGAAAATTTTCGATCTGCGCTCGTTACAACGACGTGAACAATTAAATACTGTTATGGACTAAAAATGTGCGTAAAAGGAAGTCTAGTTTACACGAATTTAAGAATGAAAATGTAGGTACGCTGTGTGCGAGAATGTACGACTATTTGGTACCTAGATATACATCAAACCATTCGCTTATACTAAATTCTAATTGAAGACTTGGGAACGTTCCGAAGTCAAATGTCGTGGGTGTTACCGCATGCGTTGCATTGAAAAGAGCAGGCGAAGACCGTAATTAAGTACTTTGTGGAAACAAAATCCGCAAGAGCGAGAAGAGGACATACGACAATTCGACCATTTGAAAAGTTTTCAGCTCTCGATTTAAACCCAATACAATGAATTAAATGCATATCCGTACTTGTGTAGATGTTCAATTTTTATAACTACCGTGTACGTTAATTAAAACCGTTTCTCGTTGACAACGATTTGAGATAACGTAAATTTACTCGAAGATATAAGTCATCGCTCCACCGTGGCAGACCACGACAATTCGCGATTTTAATTAGCAACTTCCATCTTTATTATGACGAACAATTACGCTAAATTGTATTCGCGTAATTCGAGTGCGCATGCGACTCATTCTTTCTTAATACTCGACGCACTGTTGATGGTTGGAAGGAAGGGACGTTGACTTTTTTTTGAAAATCGTCTGTCTCTCTGGATGCCGCGCCTGTTCACTATTTGAGGTTTTTTCACCTTGAAATGACTAAAGGACTCGGAAAATTTCGGTTCACGAGCTGCAAAATGTACATGGGGAAGGGACACGAGTTTCGACTTTCGGGCTATATACTTATACGAAGAGGAACTTGAAATTTCACTCTTAGAAAGGTGAGAAACTTGAACAATGTCGAGCTCTGAACTGTCTTGAGAAGGAGGGCTCAGGAAAATTTTCCCAGTGAGATAGCAAGCTCTCGGTTGTCGAAATTGAATAATCCACCTGTCTTTATATGTGAGTGAACTCACGGCTAAATGCCAGTCTACTTTTTTCTTTCCTGTATAGGTTGAAGAATGGTGTACGTGTGAACACTGATACTTGTCACAGTATTCTCGATAAACTCGAAAGCATTTAGAATGCTATAACGTGATTATACTTTTCTGTTCTTATAAATCGTTTGTACAGACGACTTTAACTCCTCTAAACACTTCTTGGCGACAAATAATCTTCGATTTGACGAATGTTATAGATGGGCGAAAATTGGTCGTAAACCTGGTTGTTGCACACCTGAAGAAGCACAATGATCACTTAATCACGCGGTCATGCACGCAATATCAAATCGGAAAACGATATACTGAAAACGTTAAAAGATTGTACGAACCGATAAATAACAAAATTAAGAATGGTTTATATGACTGCGTGTCTCCCGTGAATGGAAAATTAGATTCTTAAGTACATTATTATATACACGTTTGGCGACTGGCGCAGGCCAAATAATGTTTGGAGAAAATGAATCTAACACGTAAAAAAAAGTCGCATTCTCTTTCGTTCGCTCCAATGAAGACAATTCAAGTTGACACAATATCAAAACTACACTACATTCATCAGTAGAACATTTACAAATGGGTCGTCGTTCAGAAAGGTGCGAAATCGTCTGAAACCGTAAAGAATCTTTAATCGTGGATCATCTCTTATTTTCCTTCTCCTCTCTCGCGGTAGTCGAAATAGAAAATGTATTCGTCCAGTCATTAGAGTAACTGTATAGATTGAGAAAAGACATACATGCGTAGCTGAAAAGACGTGACTTGTGCTACCGTTTTTTTTTATCGCCTATATTTGAATAGAGTTACAGATAGAAGAATAATATGTACCTCGACCAGTTCTTTTTCGACTTGGGTGTGCGGAGTTTAATCCAGGCCCACCAGTCTTTGCGAATTCACATTCACCCAACAAAGTTGTTTCAAGTTTGCGGAGCAAGGAAAAGGAAGATACGAGCATTTTATAGTTCCCTCACAAGTTGGGCTTGAACTATTTGGAGACTTGGAGAAATATCTTTCATCCAGCAGTCACTTCTGACCATCGAGCTATATAACCTCATCATACTCGAAATGAATCGTACTAGACATCGTAGAGAGGCATCTAAGTTCTCTAAGATCAAGGCTAAACTGTAAGTCACAACGAGGTATTACCCATGAGTGGTAGTGCACCAGTAAAACGCACCAAGACGCTAGTCAAAAGATTGAGAGCAAAGAACTGTAAACGAAGATGGTTCACTTTATAACCAATACAGTAAATCCATCTGAACAAGTTACTGGACCACAGAAAATTGGAAAAAGAGAGGGATAAGCCTACCTGAAAAACCGAGTGGAAGCAGAAAACCGAACGGGTCAAGAAGAACCTAAAACAAAGGAGAAAGAAGAGACGAGAGCGATATCAAAACACAACTTCGCTCCCAGAACCGAGAACCAATAAAGCGTCACTTCCACAGAAATGGAAAAAAAGAATCAAGTACGCAACCAGCCAGAGAAATATAAGTTCAAAAGTATGGCCATTAGCAGTTCCTCCAGACATAAAATACAACGTGAGACCAGAAACATAAACCAGGTTCGGGAAAGTACGTACTGTTGGGGTTGGACATTAAGAAGAATAGGTGTCGAACCAAAGACAGAACGCAAGTAATGCAGAGGATGGAGATGAATTTGCAGAAGAGGACCCGACAGACAACCTGATTTCGACATAGGCGGACAAAAGTAACGCGGTAGTGGAAATGAAGAAAGGCGACTACACGCAGAAGTGGAGTCGCTCATTGCAGAGAATGGATTTCAAGAGCTGATGAAGGACCCGACCCAGAAATACCAGAACGGGCTGAAAACAGAGTTGAAAGAGAACAACGTGCCTGGTTATGAAAGGACGCACTCGTATAGATAAACCCGGTAGCACCAAAGTACAAGGAGCTTATAAAACTCTACCGAGTGAGCCGTCCGATGAGACCACACTAGTTGATAGCATTCAATCACATGTTACAAGATAGCAAAGGTAGTCGCCAAATTCTTGAAAAAAAACTACCTGTTTGCGCCTAAACAGAGTATTGGAAACAACAGGAAGGTGATAGAGCGATTATAGACAAGGTGTAAACGATAAACTGGTGTCATTGGACATAAAAAACATGCTTGGTACCCTACCGAAAGGAGAACTTCTCATTAAATTTTTTTTTTTTTTTAAATTTTATACTCAAAAGAGTAAAGTAAAAAACGATTACTAAAGCCGCAATGTATTTAAAAATTCACGAGCGCTTCCTGTTGCGAAACTGCAGACACCAATGTCTGTCGAAACAGTAAAGGAGTTCTACTACGAGGAAGAAAGGCTCGCGATTAGATCACCGCTCTCACCACTGGCGGAGATATTCATGGATGACATAGAAAACAAGATATTGAAAGGCAGGAAGTTTAGGAACTCGATCAACGTGTTGTGAGAGGTGGACCAATTCCTTCTTGATAGAAAAGCAATGAATAAACGAGGAAAAAGGCAACGAGTACATGATATAGTACAAAATCTAAAGGAAAACAACGCAGACTGACCTCCCATCCGAAATGACTCGGACGATCACTCCAGGCCCAAGTTAGGGAAGATTCAGAACTGCTGCTACTGAGCAATTTCTGTCCTGGAAAACAATGAAAAGAAGAGGAATGAAATCGAGATATTCAAGCAGATCACAGCAGTCAATGGCTACTCTTGAGGGGTGTTTGGAGGAGTCCTATAGAGAAGAGAGAACACATGACAGAGGATAGTGAGGAAATACTCTGGGTCACCACATACTGTATAGGGAGCAAACAAACAAGGTGATAAAGACGTTCAGTAGCTATGATATGAATGTGGGCGTCCATAACCCCAACGCAACAGTGGGAGAATATAGTTATGACCATACGGGAAGAAAGGACCAGAGGAACCTGTGCGGAGTGTACAAGCTCAGTTGCGAACAGTGCGAAAGCCTCTACATTGGTGAGGCTGAAAGAAAGCTCGATATTAGGAGGAAGGAGCCCAAAATATCGAGGTAGAAAGAAGATCGCAACTGCTTTGAAAAGTAGCACAATGATGGAGGAATTTTTGAAATCATACACGTAGCAAACCCCATGAAGAGGAGAATACCTTGGAGATTGCAAAAGCATCTGTAGTTTTGAGCATCACATTTGACAGCGAAAGATTATTAGGTCTGGTGATTCGATGAGAGAATCAGTGCAAGACCGATCAATAAGATGACAACGAACCTGAAAGCCAATGGCATTGCAGCGCATAGTTTCAACGTGCGATGGACTTGGAAAAATTTCGCTCATCGAGCTATTACATGAGATACATATTGAAAAAATTGAAAAAATTCGGTAGTAGGAGGAAGCAGAGCGGTATACGTTGTGCTGTCGGCCTTTATGTCATCCAACTATGCTAATCTCTCATCATATTTTACGCTTGACGCAGTAGTTATTCAAGACCAAGCTCAGTCTCCATGATTTGAGAAGGGTAGGGTGTGGGGCACTTCGGATATGAGAATGAAATAGCTATAAAAATTGCGATCCTTCCCTGAAACAGGTATCCGACATATGGATGAGAATCCGGCGACAGCAATCGTGATAATCAAGAACCTGTTTTCTGGAGTGGGGATGGGGGTGGTGGGGGGGGGCTTTCGAAAACAAAGGTTAGGCGCCTTCTGGAAAAACGTGGGACTTGAAAAAATGTTGACTTCCGAGCTAAGGGGGTAGAAAGTTGTATTTTTGAGCTATAGGGAGTTAGCATATTGTATCTGTTTGAGCTCCCCATAATGGCAGGCAAATATGATCAATACATCGATATAATCGATCTTAGCTAAACATCGATACATCGATTCTCGTATGAAGCATAAACAAAAATGCATAGGGGACCTGTTCTAGGGGTCGAATGGGTTCTAGCATTGTGAAGTAATATTGAGATTCCTATCACATATTATGGCAAGGAACTGGAAAAACTTTGATCGCCACGTCACAGTGTCGAAAGTCGACATATTTCTCAGTCCCATTTCCGAGCTATATGTTAGGAAGGAGACTTAAACCATTTTCACGTCGAATGGCAACATTTTTCTGAGTCCTATCATCATTATATAAATTGTCTCGAAAGTCGAAAGTTTCCCAATTCCCTCTTTTATCATATATTATAGCGAGGGACTTGGAAAAGTTTCATTGACCTATGACGTCAGCATATTGTGTGTCACATGGTCGAAAGTCAACATTTTTTCTAATCATTTTCTTATCATTATAGGTAATAAATTTCTTCAAGTCATTTGCCATAATTTATACTTGGACTATTTTTAACTTTTTAAACAATTAGGAAAAAAAGGAAAAATTTTTCCAAATTGTGTAGAGTTCTATGCTTGACGGTAACTTACATTAAGAAGAAAACTTTTCGGCACTGCCGTCCTTCGTTAGTTCCGAAACGTCGGGTGTGTGTTTCTAAATAAAAAAAATTTAATTGACGGCAGTGCCGAAAAGTTTTCTTCTTAGTATTGGACTATTTTTGTTTCGGCTACACGGCAAGCGGCACTGACAAATTTTTCGAAAAGCACTCCATTTAACAGGTTCCTTGTTTGCCTCAATTACCTCGAGCAGCTAACAAAATAGGCATCGAGTATGTTCCATGTCTTTGGTCTGACCTCTGTCCTGATTTTGAAATTTACGTGCGTGCGTCCGTGCAAATGACCTTCGAACTTGGAAAAATTTTGAAATCCTGATACCAACCCTGATTTCGAGATTTGTGTGCGTTCTTCCGTTCGTCCGGCCTCAAACTAGGATTACGCCAGTCTTGAAATGATCTAAACTGGACCTGAAGCCACTAGCAGCCCCCAAAAGCTATTGGCTTGAAATTTTTTATACCAGCTTTATACTAGACTTGAAATATTCTAAACTAGACCTATGCTGGATCACGAGAAGGGGCGACAGCTAGGATGTCAGATTTACGGATTTTTGGTCCTCAAGAAAGATACGTTTTACATACAATATTATAGATTTCTTGCGATCAAGGGAAAGGTGCCTTAAACACCGACACAAAAGATACTTTTCTCTTGCTCGGTATAGGCTGATGCTACCATGTTCCGAAATATTGAGCCGATAAAGGGAGAAGTACCTCAGCTACATCTACGAGAGATACCTTTCTCCTGATTGTTATTGATGGATCAATCAAAATCCATAGAAATCTGTTTCTAGGTCTGACAAAAAATGGCGAATACGGATTTTTGATACTATCACCTGGTAGCACTGCCCGAAAGCCACTGGCGGCCCCCAAAAGCTATTAGCTTAAAATTTTTATATCGGAATTATACTAGTCTTGAATATTCTAGACTGGACCTAGTCTGGGAAACAAAAAGGGGCTCACTCGCGACTGGTGGCTTCCATAAGCTAATGGCTTAAAATTTTTTGTATTGGCTTTATACTGGGATTATACTAGTCTTAAAATATTCTAAACTGGACCTATACTAGATCACGAAAAGAGGCGAACGAGCGGAGCAAGTGAGTTCCTCAAAAGCCACTAGTGACCCCCAAAAGTTATTGGCTCAAAATTTTCCAAAGTAGACTTATATCAGGTCAAGGAGGGGGGCAAACGAACGGAGCGAGTGAGCTTCCCAAAAACTATTATCTTTAAATATTTTAAACTGGACCTGTACTAGATCCGCGAGTAAGCTGCTCAAAAGCCACTGGCAACTAAGAAAGACATGAAACATGATCTTTATTCATTTAGCTATGCCAGAAAACTTTAATGGTATGATACTTTTCCTTCGACGTTATTTTCATCAACTTCGTTCTACGTACATACTTTCCTTCTTCATCTGTATTTTTCCGACTCATTCTTAATCGTGTCGCAATTATTTTCCTCTCTCTTTACAAAACCTCATCATCTGGACGGTGGGTAGGTAAATTATACTAATTCAAAATCTTCATCATCTGAATAAGTCATTCACTTCATGGTACTTCAACAATCAATCTGCAATATGATTTCATTGGAGAGATGTTTAAAATGACAAGTCCACTGGGGAATGACTTCAAATTATTTAGAATATGGTACCTGGATGCATTCCATGATTGGACCACCATTTCCTGGATATGAACTTGACAATGATACAAATTAAGAGATTGCTAAAATTGTATTATTAGATGAGTCTACCGATAGGTATTAATTACGGCCGGAGCCAGCGACATAAAAAGCACCTTCATACCTCTCAGATTGCAAAGAAGTTAAAAAAAGGAGGAAGGAAGGAAGACGACGAATATTGTCCAGTATGTGCACCAAATGAGATATTTCAGTTTATTGTCATATTTTTACAAAACAGATCGGCGATTTGTTCAGGGACATAAAATAACCACTTCATGATTCCGAAAAATATGTTCACTTAACGGTTAAGAATACTTTTTTTTCACATTCTTCAATCGTCTGCAGTTCTGCTGATGGTTCAGTATTTTTATTTCATTTTTTATGTCGGTATTCCGACTCGTATTGCACGCTACAAGACTCGTCGCGCTCTGTTCTTTTACTCTATTCATCTCTATTCACAGAATGTAAATCTGGATGAATACCTGATACAAATGACCGGTACGTTAGATTTTATCGTTTCGAAGATGATGTATACCAACAGTACCTAGTACGGAAGTATAAGAAAATCACAATAGTTTTCTGTAAATTCTTATTAATGTAGGTCAGGAGTGTACGTAAAAGTGGTTGGGGTCCGCAGAGTTTCAATTAATTCCTGCCCAGGTTGTACATTCACATTACAGTAATCTCGAAATGTCTACTCTTACAAAGTTACGCGATGAGTTCGTATTTATTCTCTCGCGCGGTTGTCCGATTAAAAATTATCATTGTGCTGATGAAGTCGGATTAGAATGTAAACACATCAAATGCAATTGCTTTTTTGTACTGTTTGTTCAAACCATAGAAAAAGCAATCGTGCGTTAAGTATATTGATGCTAATAAAAAAATATATGTACTGCACAATTAACGAACTAGAGACAAGATTGAATGAAAAAAATTAGAAGTGACTTGAGAAACGGAAATACTCGTAGCCGCGGAGTTTTTGAAGGCATATTGGTCCGAAGATGTAAATCATAAGTACTATAGACATGCGACTCTTCCTCTTTAATGCAACGTACACATAAATCTTGAAGAATTGTAGGATGACTAGAAATACGTACGAACGAATAAATCAACCACTGCTGCTCGCCTCTCCATCCAACAAGAATAGAAAACACACAAGAACGTAACATATACAATTTAATTCCGAAAGAGTCCATCCAACTCCTCATCCAACACACTTTTCTCTTATCTTCATTATTGACTTTTTCTTCTCCTACCAACCAACGAACAAGAAGCGGTCAATCGTATCCTGAATGGATGAGATTAAAAGGAAGAGGCCGATACATTCTAGACTCACTATACCCACCCTGGTCAGAACCTCTGCTCTTCCAGAATGTTTCAAATAAAACTTTCAAGGTGCATCATTTTTTCACTTACTCTCAAATAGGTTTATAATCAAAAATTCCTGAGATTGATCGGTTTCATTTCCTACGTTTCGGCCTTCTGTGGTATCTGTGGAAGTATAACTTCTTATGAGCTGAAAACCAAAATTGCTTCTCCTTCTTTTTTCTTCCTCATATAATGAGAAGAGACCTCGAGTGAATTGATACTCAATTAAAGTTTTCTTGTGGTATGCCTTGTGACCGACCTTGTTGCAAGAAGAATGTTGAAATTTTTCTCTCTTCATAAAGCTTCGAGCTCATTGATTAATTGGAAGTGAAGACAAATTCATCGATTTAGAAACTTTGACAGGGTCAGTCTGAATTTTGAAAAAAGTTTTTCAAAATAAAGGAGGAAACTACAAAAGATGGGAATGCAGCTGATACCAGAATTTATGTGTTGAAGAGGAAAAGTTTGAGACAGTCGCAGTCTTCTTTTCTGGCCCTAGATATCATCCATTTCGTCTGTGAGAAATAAGAAAATAATTGGGATAATTATAGGTACACACTAAAATTGAGTATTTTATCCAGCGTACATAATGGAATTTCATCGACCCGGTTTTCACATTGTACACGAAACAACTATCTCATGATTGAACTTCTATAAAATCTCTTAAATTGTCCAACAAATCATTCGCGTCCACAATAATTATCGTTGCATATCATTTTATGCGAAACAATACGGCCTACATTTTCGGGTAAAGTATATTATATCTTTTAAAATACCTACATTTTGCGACCAGACTCAAGTGATCTCATTTGTGTGATGCTGACCTCCTTTGGTTACTGGAGACAGACATACGGTGTAGGAAAGAAAAAAAAAAGGTGAAATACTTAAATCGTTTTAATGTCACATCTCCTTTTCACGAGTTGCTAAAACAGCAAGAGTGTAAAATTTATTTGAACGTACATGAACTAGTGTAATAAGATTTTAATAGCACCACTACATGTTCTGGGATGCCCACGTATATCAGGTAGAACGCCAAAACGTCATCCGTCATTGAAAAACGAACCGTGCTATCAGACGTGAGAAAAGTATATCGTATTTGCAACCGTTATTATGAAAAGAAAATGAAAACACGAATCGGAGACAGCGATCTGTTGACGACATACGCGTTAACGACGCGTGAATTTAGGAGATACAAAAAGGTAAGAAGATTTGGAAAATTAATTACGACGTCACATTCGACTGATGCGGTATTGTTGTCTAAGGTTTCTGTTTTTTACTTTCTTTTATCGTGTCTAATTTTAATTCCTTGACAAGGGTTGGGTGCAGGCCCCTAGTATCATTCTGAAGACTGGCTAGGCTTGTGGTACAGTCGCGGGCTTGTATTCTTGAAAGGTTGCGTCCACTTGAAAATATTCTTGATTAGGAACTGCTTAAAACGCCCATAAATGTCGGCGGTATAGAGTAAAAAAATTGACTTGTTGAAAATTTAGCTTCCAAAAATACTCCGAAGTTTCCTTAACAATAGAACATTGATGGTAAGGGGATCCAGTTTTGTAGACACAATTTTCTCATCGGAGGGGATATATCTTAAAATTTTTCCTAATTTACGCAAACAGTAGACAAAATTACTGCCTTGAACGGAAATAGGACACTAAAAAATTGCGATGAGGGATATACCTCCCTAATCTATCCCCTCGTCTACGCCACTGTAAGGATCCAAAATGTATGTCCCTCCTATCCTTGTTCAAAATGGAGTTCAACAGGGAAAAATATTTAGCGTCCTATTTTTCCTTTTAGCCATCTTATAAACCCTCCTCTTACCCAACGTCTATTTGTTGACGATTACAACATCTCCATTTGCTCCTCCAACCCCCGAAGAGCACACAAACTCCTTCAAACAACACTCGACTCAATCACTGAATGGACAACTGAAAACGCTTTCAAATTCTCTCTTTCCAAAACCAACTCAGTTATTTTCAAGAAAAGACTTCCTACCCCACCTTTTCAATCATTGCTCCTTCAAAATTTTGAAATCTCAACTCGCAACTCTGCTTATCTTCTCGGACTTATTTTTGACCACAAACTTTCCTGGACCCTCCACGTCAAAATCCTAAAGGCAAAATGCATTCGTACCTTTAAAATTTCTCTCACATCCTTCTAAAGGATGTTCTAGAAAATTATTACAACAACTCTACAAGACCATAATTCGTTGCAAAATAGATTACGGATCACCAATTTATAATTTAGCCAATAAATCACTCGACACTATTCAAACTTTTTCTCTCAGAATGGTCTTAGATGGTTTCCACACAAGCCCTAAACTGAGCTTATGTGCCGAAGCTGCTGAAAACCCCCTCCTCTTCCGTGGACTCATCTTAACATCCAATTTCTTACTCTTCGCTCTGCAATTCACTGAGGTCTCAACACATAATTCAATCGTCTGTAAAAACTCCTTCCCAATTTCCACTTCAAATAAACACATCCAACTCATTAACATCTCTCGAGCAAATCCTTTACTTCCTATGTATACCCTCTCCCCCCTGGACTCTCCCCAATCAAAACCTCCGTATTGACCTCACACAACTACCTAACACAAGAATACCTAGGATACGAAATTTTTTTCACCGACGGATTCAAAATATCATTATGCTTACTCCATAGAGGGTAACCTAACTTCCCACCGTATTCACGATATTGCCTTCATCTTTACAGTCGAATTAATAGTTATATTCTCCTGCTTCACTCACCTCGCACAACTTTCACCAAACGGTGAATTCCTCTCCTCACCGACTCTCTTTCTTCACTTTACTCTCTTCTAAATACTTCTAGCGATCATCCTCTCGTTCAACGAATTCACCTTTCATTACATACCCTAAAATCTATCAGCACTTCCATCCCATTCATATGGATCCCCAGTGACATAAACTTTTCTGATCACGACTCAGTTGATATAGCAGCAAAGCATGCTACATCTTTTCCCAAAATGGCCGATAGATCTCGCATACCCGCCTCAGATTATAAAAACTACCACCGTTCCCCTCATCCTTCAAAAACTGCACAAATCTCTGGAAAATGGAAACTACATGTAATAACAAACTCCTCAGTATCAAACAAAGTCCTATTCATTGGTCCACGTCTATCAGAAACCGTAGAAGAGTAGAAGTAAATCTTTCTCGGCTAATGCTGGGTTGGCACGAGCGACCAAGTAGCCGCGACTAGGGACATTTGGGACTTAAACGACCAGCGACTCGTGCGAACGATTCGCTAGAGTTGAACGTGTTCAACTTTTGCGACTAGATGCTAGCGAGTTAGCGACTCTCAATTACGGCGACTTGGACGCTCGTGTCAACGCCGCTTAAGAATCGGTCATACTAGAACCACTCACTCCTACCTCATCAATCCCGATCTCCTGGCTCCCCCATCTTGTTTCTACTGTCAAGAGGAAATTCCAACTTCTTTTCTTTCCCTATTTTCGCACCTTTCCGCTCTATCTCAAATGCCCCATCCGTCCTCACTCAAGCCCTAGAAAATAACCCAGCATTGCTTTCTCTTGAATACTTACGTCGAAGAGCAAAATTTGGATTTCTTATCAATGCCTCCCACAGCACGTACGCACATTCATTTTTGTCTACAGAGCAACAAACAAACTAATCCCTTTCACAATTCCATCCTACCCTTGTAGAGCCTTTTACAACCGCATGCGAGTATTGTATTTGCAGGTCCATTTCTTGTTCGATTACAACGTTACCAAGAATACATGTATGTTTTGACTCGTCACAGTTCCCTACAATTCAAGATGGAATTTTGTGATTGTTTAGTTCAAAAGTCGAATCCTTTTGAGTCCCTCAACATCGAAATTTCGTTAAGTTCCCCTAAGTTGGGTTAGGTTACATTAAGTTGTGAATCACTTCCCTCATAAAACAAGTTCCCTTTTGCGACAATGTGAGGGAGAGGGCCTGGGCCTTTCTTAGTTACACTCCTGCTGTAGGCTATAGCGTTTTTCGGTCTAAAGAAGATAAAAGTATACTTTAGATATTCTTGTATGTACTTGAAAAGAAGGCAAAAACTCCGGTGGTCTCTGTTACGTAAACACCTATTTGGTCGGAGTACATCCTCAGATATTTTCACGTCCGGCTAAAAAAGCTTCATTTTCTCCAGCGTAGTCTTTCTAATTTTCTATTTTGGATGAATTTCAGTATTCGGGGAGGGAGAGTGGGAAAAATTCGGCTCTCGAGACGTATATTATATGTACCTCAAAAAAGAAACTTCAACTCTATTGAGTGATTTATTTAAAAAGGAAGGTTTGCCTCTATGTACGCATCTACCCGAACCCATGGTGTTCATAAACCGATTAGATACCTAGGTAAAAACTTGTATTATAATATTATTAGTCAAATTGCTCAAAGAATCAAGATAGCAAAGGATATGTGGAAAAAATCGGAATGTTGACCGTAACGAAAAAGCGATGTTCGACTTAGTGCGTGTCGCGGAACATTTCCTCGATCAATCGAAGATTATACAAAATTCACCATTACCTCTCCAGCAAATTTTCATTAGAACCGATGGTTATTAAGTTGATGGAAGAGTTCAAATAAAATGAAAGAAAATAGATCCGCACTGGACAATGACGTGTACTTTTTTTTTTGCAGTCAAATACGAAGGGTATACACGTTCAAAGCTTACATAAATCTTGACCGAGCGATCATCCGGAAAAAAATGAAGCAGAGAGGTCACCCTGTCAAAGGAGTCATCAAAGCGTAACTGGTCTCTAATTCAGTTCGTATAGATTATCATGAATTTCGTGCTGTCAAAACATTCTTTTTTGCACTTATTATTCATTCTGATTGCTGAAAAGGTGAAAATGGAATTTTATCAGTTAGTTCGCGAGTACGGAACTGTCGTACTCTTGGAAATGGCGGCTAGCCATAAAAAAAAATTCTACGAATTCTCCTTAGAAATGTAGTTTTAATTTTGATCATTATGGCATTGTTGATCAAACCTGATGATGCGCGATCCGCTATTTGTTTTTCTCGTAAACGCTTCTTCGATGAAGCAGCGGCCGACCTATTTTTTGATTTATCGTTTGAAAACTGATATTTTCAGTTTAATAGGCGCAGGTACCGTTACTTCTATTTTATAACGATTAGTAATTTTGCACCTTCTTCTGTCTCCGTAAAACTCTTACAAGAAAAGATTATGCGATCGATTGAAAAAGCCAGATGGATTTTTTGCAATTTTAGCGAAGACGCGACAAAGAGATAGTCTAGTAACGTCGGGAACATTTTCCATCCTCGTGCAGAAGAACCAACTTTTTAGCGAAGAACCCGCTATCAATTTTGTTTGGGGAGGGCACTTCCTCCGAGCACGTTCGCGTCCAACTCCGATGACGTCATAAATTTGAGTGAGATGAGCCTAAGTCAGGTTGGGTTACGTTGCTTAAGAGAATTTTCCTACGCTAGATTATGTGAATTTATCTGGGTTAGATCTTACAAATTTTTCTAGGCTACAGTAATAAAATTATATGAATCGGAGATGGTTCATCATTCTACTGATTTTCTCATCATTGTTTCAGAGGTAGTTTGTGATGCAGGGAGAGACAGAAAAATGAAGTCAAATATTTTTGGGAGCTGTTGGAGCGGAATTGCACTACAAAGGCATGGAAGATGGTCAGAGGTGTGAAAAGCTCATACTGAAAACATGGTCGCGGTTCTGGTCCCACCAAATTGGTAATAAACTTCTCGAAATCAAAATCAACCCCTTACACTACATACCTAGCAAACTATCCAAAAAGGAAACATCTGTTTTCACCCGCCTCAGAATAGGACACCCACGACTCACACACTCTCACCTTTTATGAAACACTAATCCGCCTGAATGCCCTAAATGTCATCTCCAAACAATGAATGTTAACCGTATTTTTACGTGCGCCGATCTTACAATCTTACAAAACACTCACAACATCCCTCACTCCAGAAAAGAAGCACTAAAAGATGACAACTCACTTACAGACCGCTTAATACAATATCTAACTTCATCTGAACTGTTTCTCTCATCTGATTGTATCCGTCATTATATCAAAACTAAGTATATCTAAAATAAATTTTTTTTCTTTTTTCTTTTTATTTATTTTTCATTTTCCTTTTCTTTAATCCATTCATTTTCATTGTATCCTTTTTGTTATCTCCATCTATTCTTAAGATGTTTAGTTAATTAGTAACATCAAGCAAATAGCCCATTAGCGTAGCTTCAATGCTTGTAATATAAATAAAAAAGAAGAAAAAAAAAAGAAAGACGGGTATAGCCTACTCTGGGACAGGTTAGTATGACTTCTCGTCAAGAAGGGCGATTTGAAGTAAGCAAAGAACTTGGAGCTCTTTTAATACGAAGAGGATCAGAAATGATGCCAGGAGGAGAGGATAAGAGAGTTGTAATAGAATTGAAGGTCATCTCAGGGAAAAGGAGGAGTCAGTCGAGGAAGGTGAATGCATTGACCTACTAGGTCAAGTTCCTCACAGTCGATGTGTCCAGTATCTACAGAAAAGAGAAGGAGGATAAAGAAGAACTCAACGACTGTATAATAATGACGCTTCGTTGGATGACAGGATTGTTTCTCAGATGGTAAATACGGATGAGAGAGAATTAGATAGGTAGTATAAGGAATTTGAGGGTGGGACAGAATCAATTGAATTTGGAAGCGGGGTTCTCCATACGAGAAGATTAAATGTCTTTCCGAAAGGAGATGCATATTTGCTTCTGAGTCCAAATTTGGACCTGTCCATGTAGCAGAGAAAATTGGAGGGGAATTTTGAAGAAACAATTTTATTGATATATTGTTTATATATTGAAGTGGATGAGTGAAAATTGGAGAACCGTATTCAAGTTGAGAACGGATTAGACTATTACGTCCATACAATTCAAAAATTTTGCCATTAAAATTTTGAGATTGCAGAAATTTTTAGAATCGAAAGTAAGCCCAAGGGACTAGACAGATGATTGGATAACAATTGTAAGGTCCAGTAGACACAAAGAAGGAAGAGGTGTGGGGCGTGCGTATTTTTTTTTGGAATACTACCCCGACTGTTTTAGTCTCTAAAAATTTAATGATTTAAAGTCTCGAAAACTTTAATTTAGATAAATTCTTCCGGTTGAATGCCCAATATACGATTGCGTATGATCCATTATGCTCCGTTCCCCTGTTCTCGTGCTGTATGTCGACCTTCTCCTGACTTCGTTACTTCAACTTCAAGCAACTTCCTAATCTTTCGACCTCTGGAATAATATCCTGTGATTTTCTTCGAGAACCTTCTCAACTTCGTAAAACTTTTCAGCTGTATGGTCATTTTTTTACGAATTTTTGTAATTATAGGAGCGTTTACAAAAAATGGTTCATTCTGCGACAGGCTCACTAACAGCATCAACATGAAGTTATCTCCGTAACGGATATAAATTATAGAGTGATCTTCTCGCAGACTCGGAAGAGTATTGCCGAGAGTAACAAAAAAAGAAAAGAAAAAAACGAAGTAAAAATTGAAAAATGTCTAAGAAACTAATACATTTAATTTTTTATTTTATTTTAAATGGAACAAGTACAGGCCTAGTGAGTTTGAAAATCATATTTTGAAAGTCACCTAAATTTACGAAAGCATAACAAACTTCCAAATCAGAGGCCTTCAGAGATTGTGATGCCGAGAATTCAGACCAAATTATGATTTTTGATGCCAATTATTTAAAAATTTGTTTGAATTCAATCTCAAATGATTTGCTACAAATACTTTCATTTTCCATCTGTTACAAAATATATTGCTCCCTCCCTCAATTTTTACGGAATTTTTGAAATGGCTACAACAGATGGTGAAAAGAAAATCCCGCGATCGGATTATGGAGTGGGAGAAATTTTACAAAAACTTTGTCAAGTAATATGCGAAGCACAATTAGGTGACCAATCTTTTCTTCAAATTTTTAGTTTTCGTAAAATTATAAATTTTTCTTTTTCATAGTTCAAATATTTTGTGCTAGTCCTATCAGGAAATATATCTTGTAATTATACTCACAATCATCCAAGTTCGTCCAAAAATGAAATATTGAGACGATAATACTTCTAGAAAAATTTTATAAGTTACCTACGAAGGTTACAAATTTGCATTGCAGAAAAGTTCCTGGAGGGTGCAGTCCTTCACGGAATTTTTTTCAAAATCAGTAAATATATTGTATTATCCCATCCTTTATCATTTCAAACTATGCAGCCAAGCAATTAGAAATCTATCACTCAATATTTTAATTAACCTACGGGCTCCCCGACTAGATGAAGAATTAATTACTCTTACAGTCACCAAGTTTATGCCATTTTCATATCGTCTTTATTTTCGATCAGATTCTTCTAAGAGCACCTGTCTCTTACGCATTCCTTTCACCCCAAAAAAAGAATATCGAAAAAAAAATTGTAAAATTATCAACAAAAATTCATAATTTAAATTGACTCACCTTGCGGGTGCATTAATTGCGTTTTATTCACTCGGGTATTCTAACATAAATTGTAGAAAATTAACTATCACAAATCCGTCGAAATAGGAACCACACATAAATGCATAAATCTTATCAGTACTTTTTTTTACGAGCAATAATCACGAAAAAAACACGTAACACGCGAGCTCAAGACTCGCCGGTCGCACTGAACGCATCAAATCAAATAACAGTTTGACGAACAGCATTCGCGAATTATTATCAAGACCGCTTCAACGTTGTTGCAACATGAAAAAAAAAATAATAATAAAAGAAAAAGAAGAGGCAGCGAGAGAAAGAGGCAGAAAAAGAAGAGAGGAGCTCATTCCAGTTTCGACGTTCAGTCTAATTGTTGATGCGGTTACAATTATTATCACTCCAGTTTCACGCCGTTGCATTACCGGTGCAACAGCAAAATGCAGGCGACGACATTCAAAATATTTACAATCTAGACGTCGCGAGTCGGACGGAGCCGGTTTTTCGCATCTTATTCGTCGCGAATTTACATGAAATAAGTCATACGTAGTGAAGAAAAATCAAGATTGAAAAGAGAAGAAAAGTTCCCATTAAAGTTGGAGTAGTTTGAAGATGCTACTGTTGGGAAATGAGAAAAAAAGAGAGAGATATTGTCGCTGGTTCACAATCCCGATTGAGTGGAGATTATTAAATAATGTAACTTATTTACAAACAATGAGATAGTAAAGGAGGAATAGAAAAAAACGCGTACATCTTTCTTGTTAACGGACTGTAATACCAAAAATGGCTTTAGCAGAGATGAAAAAGGTAACAATCATTCGTCAGACTGATGTCTTTTCCTGATCCAAACAAACTTTTGATTTTAATCTCTGTCGTTCAACAGTTCAACCATAGGTCGGATGTAGAATGAGTTGCCTAAGTTTTTGCCTTGAAAAACTCCGAGCTTGTTTCACGAGCAGAAAATATGTACGAGAGAATTTCAGAAGAGGATTTTAAAATCACTCGAAATTATATTCCTTCTTTTGAATTTTATCCTTCTGGAAGAAAGAGGGGGTTAATTAGTCCACACTTCAGCTAGTTTTTGTAATTTTCCCCTTTTTTGACTTGTTATAACCATGGGACTTATGATTTTTTCTCTCTGGGGCCTACCCTAATTTTGTTGAAGTGCGTGCGTGCTAGATCTCTCTTTGATTTTGATTAGTGCGGTAAACTACTGGTATACTAGGAAAGGGTATCCTCATTCCTCAACATTACAAAGTCATTGACCTGAAGTTTGGGCTATTTCAAACATTTTCAAAATTGACCATATAATTACCTTAGAGGGGAAGGATTAAAATTTGAAAAGAATCCTGTCTTCCGCACCCACCCATGATATCATGAGGAAAATTCTTAGTTTGATTATCTTCTAGTCCTTCTTCTCTTCCCTAGGAGGATTCTAAATCCTATAACTGTTGCATCCTCCTCTTCTTTTGGTATGATTTGTACTCTTATTATTCTCCCGTCAAAAAATTTCCAATTCCTTGACCCAACCCGACGAGAAGAAGTTATCTCAACCCATCTCAGAATAGTTCAAAACTGTCTCACCTTCTCTTTTTACCTTCAATACTGCAATGCTGACAATTCATCCATACAACTCTTCTTATCTTGCTCAGCTCTCGAAAAATCCGGCTTCACCATCCTGTCATTCCCTCTCAAACAATCATGAAAAAATCATCAATTTTATGAACTACCTCCAGTCCACTTAATACTACAACATCATCTAATTCATATTCATCCTTATCTTCTCCATCGTCCCACTCTAACCCACAAACCTAAGGGTAGTCGCAAGGCTCGTTAATCTAAGAAGTGGTTTCAGGAGCATATTATATCGGTAAGATTTAAAGCTCCAGTGCTCGGAGAGCTCCAGGTTTAGGCTGGAATAAGGCTTCAAAATCTCGCCCCGTTCTGTTGTTTTCGATTCGATTTTCTTCACCATCCTCAGCAAGTTGCTCACATGGCTCAAATACAGAAAAATGTGAATATGCTTTGATAAACATAATTACTATACACGAACATGATTATGTAACTTTTCTATTCAACCTGACTTTCTCCTACCATACCCTAGTCTGATCTATCCTAGGTTATGGATCACTTATAAGTATATGGATTCGCTTCCTTGTCACATTTCTTACTTCTAGACACAGTTCAAAATACCGTCATTTGCATTTACGTGAGCCTTTTCCGCTCTAGCTCTGGTCTCAATCTAGCAATCGCATCAAATTATCCCCCTCTACATTTTTGTCGACTTTACTTGACTGCCACAGGGGCGGATTTAGCCACACATTTTGAGGGGGGAATATTCCATTGTTTGAGAATTGTTTTCCTCACTTTGCCCGTCTATTTACGTTATTTCAGCCTGTTTTTGGAGGTTTGGGGGGGACTTTCCCCTTGTCCCCCCCCCCCCCGTAAATCCGCGGCTGTGCCAGTCTCCTCACCTCTAATCTTACAACTTCCCGAAATTCCAGTTCCAGGCATTCTCTTCAATTCCACCTCAAATTGTGCTACTTATCGCAATATTTTCAATATGCTCTTCCTTCTCACCTATTCTTTTCGCAAGAAATTTATTTCCATTGCCTAGTCTCGTCTTTCCTACATTACCTCCTTTGGTCTAACTTGAACTTAAAATTATATACAAACTATGTCAACTAATCAAAAATTAGAGGCCATTGCAGGTTTGCAATGGTGGCGGGGAACTCGCAACCTCCCGCGCTCGCGATGACGTTGGCCCGAAAATGCCCCCTCAGAAAATGAGTTGGCTGGGCTCTTCTCAGTATACTGCATGCTAGAACTGATTTAATGAAGGCTGGAAATTGAAATTTTCTCAAGTCCCTAAAGTAGGTCAAGGTCAATGTCATTGATGACGTCATAAAGCATCCTGGCTGGCAATTGAAATTTTTCCAAGTTCCTAAAGTAGATTAAGGTCATTGATGACATCATAAAGCGTCAAACGTCACGTCACGTCACCCAGTTCACAGAAATTCCCGGTGGAAATTGAAATTTTTTCGAAGTCCCTAAAGTAGGTCAAGGTCAAGGTCATTGATGACGTCATAAAGCATACGGCTGGAAGTTGAAACATTTTCGAGCCCCTAAAGTAGGTCAAGGTCATTGATGACGACATAAAGCGTCATACGTCACGTCACGTGACGGTTCTCAGTTCGCAGAAACTCCCGGACGCGGAAATTTTCTGAGATTGTAATCCCTCTAACAAAATGGATAGCGGGTTTCTCGCTAAAAAGTGATGCATTTTCTGGCGTAGCCAAATAAATAAACATCATGTTTCATAGTAAGGAATTGAAAAAACAACAACGGCTTTTCCCGCACAGATTTTATTGTTTTGAGGTAACCCCTCATTGAAAAGTGCCACAGGGGGTAAACACCTTCTGAATAGTAATACATAATACTTTCTTCGTAATTTATTGGCCAAGATGACACATAGGAGGTTTTTTCGGTCGCTGAATTCATTTTTGAAGTTATTTCCAATGTAACCCCTTATTAAAAGGTGCCACAGGGGGTAAACACCTTCTAAATTTGAAATACATAATACTTTCTTTGTAATTTATTAGCTAAGATGACACATAGGTGGTTTTTTCGGTCGCTAGATTCATTTTTGAAGTTATTCCAAAAGTAACCCCTCATCAAAAAGTGCCACAGGGGGTCAAAAGCTCTACAGCTTTAAATACTACTTTCTTCAGAATTTGTTAGGTTAGATGCTAGTTGCAAGACTCTTCTAAATTGTTGAGATTGTTTTTTGAAATTATTTTCTTGTTAATTTCTCCAAAATTGGTATCACAGAAGCTGGGCCATCGAAAGAAAAACTTTTTTCTGTTCTCAAAGAAGCTATTAATGCGGTGAAGGTCTAAAGCGTGAGAAAAGATGATAATAAAAAACAATGTGTTCCAATGAGATAGAGTACTCAACAAGGGATCAGAGCTTAGAAGCAACCAATTGAAAAGATCGAAATTGGTGATCTCTCGAGAGGTTTTTTGGGTGAAATGCTCCCGAAAGAATTTGAATTCTTTGATTTTTGACTCGGCTGCCTCCTCACTCGTCTTCCCTATTTGCAATAGAAAATTCAAAATGACATCAAAACGCATACTCATCAATTTAAAATGTGATCGACAAAATCATGTTACGCAGGTCATGTTACGCGGCTAGGTGTGATTTAAAATGGATGATTTAAAAAAAAAATGCGAGTACAACGTAAGGAAGAAGAGAACAGAGTATACCTTACGGGCTTACACATTGCAGTAGTGTCGCTTGCCTTTTTTTTTTTTTTTTTTATCAAATTTGCCATTTTTAACGACCGTAGCAGCCGGAGTGGCGGCTAGTGGCAAGCAAAGTCGGGCTAGGCGAAAAGCATTGACCTCACTGAACACAACCCAGCCTCGTTCGACCCGACCTGACGTGACCTCCTAAACTAAATCGCTCAATTTCGACATTTAGCCCCTTAAAATCGTGAGAATAGGCAACTTTACATCCAAATGGGTCAATTATTTAGTATGGTGTTTTTTGACACCCTTTCTTGCAGAAATTACGCAAAACCCTGACAATGCTATGAACTGACGTGATTTTTCAACGCTAAAGCGATTTAATGAATTTTCAGATTTCTGAAATTATGAGCTTGTAATGTGGTAACACTGACTTCCTCAAATGTTGCAAATAGAGGTCATACCTTTCCAAGCCTCACAAGAACCTTCATTTTTGGATTAAAGTTCACCTTTTTCCAATTTCCGACCCTTGTGCGACACCGCAACTCCGTATCAATTTTAGTGGCCAAAGTCCAACCCATCTTTTAATGCTTAGAAACAATACTAATTCTTTTTTTCCCACCAAACCGCTTTTTTCTGATCGCCACTGACTCCTTATCCGCTCTAACCGCAATTTACAATGTACACTCCACACATCCACTTGCCTGGCGCATCCATTCTCTTCCCATAATCCTGCCATCCATCCATGACGAAATAACTTACATCTGAGTCTTCAGCCATACGAGGCTTCAGGGTGATGAGAAAGTCGATATAGCCGCCAGAACTGCCGCTAAACTTCCACGAATCAACTCTCTACATCTTCCTTCTAAAAATGATCTCACCCCCACCATCCACCTCAAAATTACGGACGAATGGATCACAGTCTGGCAAAATCAAATGTCATCAAACAAATTAGCCCAATTAAAACCATTACCATTTGTGTGGGCTTCAATGCATCAAGAACCTCGCCATCTTGAACGTGACCGGACTGGCTCACTTCAGAGCCCCCACCATCCACCTCAAAATTACGGACGAATGGATCACAGTCTGGCAAAATCAAATGTCATCAAACAAATTAGCCCAATTAAAACCATTACCATTTGTGTGGGCTTCAATGCATCAAGAACCTCGCCATCTTGAACGTGACCGGACTGGCTCACTTCAGAGCCCCCTGGCGAAAGCAGCGCCCGAGGCCCCAGATAATTTTTCTCCCTCCCCACCCAATATCTGGTAAATTTTAGGGACCCCCACGGGCCTCTATTCTTGCCTCGGCCCCTGGCGATCGCCAGTCAGCCATTCGGGCCGGTCCGGCTGTGATCTTGAAATCTACCTCACATGTTTCCAAATTCGTCCCACGCGACTAGCACACGCTCATTTTTTCCCCAGACTTTTCCTGAACATTGTAACCTCGATTCTCTCCTACCAATTATTTACGCATACCCACTTTTAGCTTCTCTCCGCCTCACCCACCAGATTTCACCATCCACCAGAACAACTCTCGCCGATGACCTCCTATCCAATCAAAACTTCATCTCTCACCTGAAAGCAGCAATCGATTCACCATCAAGCCTATAACTCGAGTGCAGTTAAGAGCTTGTAATATAGAAAAATAATGATCAACTAATTTTGGCAAGGCAGATTGATCTGTACTCAAAGATTATCTTTGTCAACTAAACGATAGTACAATCGTAAGTTGAAATTCGATGAACGATAAGATTACTTCTCGCTGGGTAAATCGGCCTAGTTTCATGACTTATGTCAGGAATATGAAAGACGAAAGTAAAATAGTATTGGTACTATTTCTATATTGACAGTCGCGAAATATAACAATGAATAATAAATAATAAAAGTAAAATGAACTGCGAAACTTTATTCAGGTCAGCGGTAATAGACATACTTGTATTATCGCCATGTACACACATTGCACGGTACTCTGTATACAAGGTGATGGCAATTTTACAAACTGCGTATCGACTAACTTTAGCGAATAATTCACTGTTTTGTTTCTCTGGTGTTTAATTCTAGACTTATTTGCATAATATTTTCACTCTTTTTATGTTTCAATAGCGTTAGAACAGAGTAATGCTGTGAGAAAATATTGGAATGCGAGTACGCTACGTAGGTATTTTTTTTGGCAAAATGGGGAAAAAAAAGAGATTAAGCAAATCGAATGAGGATGGGTCCTAACCGAAAATGGTTGTCATTACGAGCGTAAAAATATATTTACTCCTCTCATCAAATAAGATGCCATATTTTTCACACCGACATTCAGGCTCTTTGATGTACCGCTTGTATAATCGAAATTAATGAGCTGAAAAACCTATAAAATCTATTATCGTTATTGAACACTGAGCGAGAGATGGTTCCGAAATTCATATGGGATAGAATGAGGCAACGTCATTCACCTGTTTCAATTTTTGAAAAAATTTCGTAATCGTATCGACGATTTTCTATTTTTCTATACACGTTGAAAAAGCATGATAAACTTGGTGATAACAGATTAATTTCTCGCATTTAGCAATTGTTCTCTCGAAAACGTAAGCACACAACATGCACATTTCGTGCTACTGCCTTCGTAACGATGCTATTTCTCCGTAAAGTTTTCTGCTCGAACTTGCGCGCGTGATAGAAACAAAACAATCTTTGTATTCGATTGATAAGAGAATATATAATTAATGTAAAAACGTAATTCAGTACGTAAGACGTTAACATTGAAAAAGAAAATAATAAAAAGGTAAAAGCACGTATACGAGTTACGTCCATCATTCAACTAAGAAAATATGAGAAAAAAACAATATTAAAAAATAAATAGTACTCCGGGTACTTGAAAGAAAGTCTAAAATTTTGATTAACTTACGAATAGGAAAGCAACAGAAGCTTATACAAGAGTAACATTGAAATACCAACCACAATTTTGGCAAGTCATATGAGATTTAGGCGTATAATTAACGGAGAAAATAATTCATTAAAAAAAAAGTAAGAAAAAAAGGAAGACGGGAATAACTTATAGCTTCCAGTTCCATGGAATGCATACTTGGCCGTCAGACATGACGCTATAGTAAGTGGCAACGTTGAGATGAGAATTCTTCAGCAGATCATAAAGGGAATCCTTGTGACGGATTAAATTCTCGCAACACTTGATCATCTGATCAGGTGGTATGCTGTCGTCTTTTTTCATCGCAGCTAATTGAAATTCGTCGAAGCACCTGCGTTGTAAGTCTTTTTCCACGTGCTTATGACTGCAAGAAGAAAACGAGAATGAATATTTAGAAGGCTGGGGAAGGAGGAAAGATGACAATAATTAGATTTCAAAAAAGTTTTAAAGCGTACTATTCTTTTTTCAATATTAATACTCTACTTACACCTCTCTCACTCAATATGAGTAGAACAGAGGGAAGATGAAAAGTTGATGTTACCTTTGGTAGTGTTTATTAAGTCGTTTAGCTTCTTCGAAATGCTCCGTCATAAAATTGACTAGAAGGAACCCAGGGCAGGATGCTGGCACGATAAACTGTCCAGTTGGCGATACCATCAAAGGGGCAGCTTCACTGGAACGTATAAATGAAGTTTTTTAGTTAAATACAAACTCAACTCTCGTAATTTCAAAATCATATTTCCACTTTACTCACGTTTCCACAACTAACTCGTAATCGGCTAACGATTCGGGCCACTGTTTCGGATAACCGTAACGTCCTATGTGGTCACTCAGCGCGGTCGTTATTCGCTTTAAATTATTTTCGTAATTTTTAGCCATAGTCCGCGGTTGAAACTTCCTGTGAAATTATCATACGCGATTTTAACGAAAGTTCGATGAATACATACTCGATCATCAACTGTCACCAAGCTTACCGTCTGACTACACTAATATCACGAAGCACTCTAGATACTGATTTTTCGAAGGACGGTAAAGTTAGAAGTACTGCTTCTTCCTTGGGTATCTTTTTGATGAGCTGTGAAAAAAAGGAGGATACGATACAGATATGACCTTTGGATTACTTTCGCTAATTTCTAGCTGTTCTACTTACATCGAGCCAATTGTGTCGGACCTCGCCGCTATTGAGAAGTACGTGTCCGTCTAGACTAATACCGGTATGGTGACCAAATACCACGGTCCTCCCTGTGAATGAAGAAGATTGAAGAACCTTAGCGACATCATCTTACATATTCGACTGCGGAATGCGAGATTTATTAGGGAGCCATGTACACCAGAGACAAACTTCACATGTACCGAGCTACTTCTCAAATATTCAAAGTACTCCTAGAAATCTTGTCCTTTATCCTTAAAGTATATTTGTGGGTCAATTTATTTGTTTGAGTAGAATACCGCCGTTCCTGCAAGAGCCAAAACCTATATCGAAATTAACAAAAGTGCCAAGTTGCACCCAAAAGTTGTCCTGATTTGTTTCAAAGACGTGCGAACACATTTCGAGAGAAAAATTTCCAACACGTGTACAAGATGGCTCTGATATCAAGATGGAGGTTTGAGTCCTGTTGAATCAAATTTAATATACCAGTCCCTGAGGGGAACTTATTAGGCGTGATCACAAGTACTTGCCATAGCTATAGATGAAGTGTCGAAAATCTTTAGTCGAAGTAATCTCTTTGAAATGACTTTCCAACTTTCAGATTTGAAACATCGGAACACTTTCCTATCTCTGTTCCCATTACCTATACTATTCTCATCATGAACAATTTCCTCAAACTTTTATCTCAGTTTTTTCTTTATTACCTCATAACGTCTCACTATCACCACCTTCGCCAAAGCTTCAAAGAAATTTTCTAGATGGTTGCGATTCAACCTATTTTGTTAATCGAAGCGTGGATTTCGCGAACGCGAATCGTAAATCGAATTTTTGTCGAAAATGCGCAGTTTGCGAACTGAGGTTCTTGATCTAATTAAAAATATAAATTATGCCCAAGTGCGCGATAAGAGATATGAGAAGTCGATAATTATAAATTTAGGTTGCAACTTTAGATAGCCCCACGTCAAGTTTTTAATCACGAGCAGATTCACGAAACTGATTCGAAAAAATTTTAATTTTTTCAACTACCGGACGATTCCCTATTAGAAAAGAAATTTTGACCATCAATTTTCTCAGCGAGAGATCTGCTTTCGAATGCTTTACAAAACATCATTGATTGCGCTAACTATTACACGACCCGAGGAAACCTTAAATCATACTTTCTTGAGAAAATAAAGATTCATGCAATATCTGAATCTAGATTGAACTGATGAATCCGTGGTTGTTCGTCGAAAATCAAGATCGACTAGTGTCCTCATTGTTTAAAACAATACCAGGTAGTTGAAATTTTAGAGATAAAACTCTAAAAATCATTCCTTCAATTTAAATTCTAATACAATAACAATTCCCATAACGAAGATTGATATTCGAGAGAATTAGATTCAATAGAGAACGAGTATACGTCAACACATGAAACGAGAAGATATCTTCATGACTCTGATAAAATGACATCATTCTCCCTTCTCAAACTTCAATTATTCTTCAAATTAAACGATTCCTAAGAACCTAATGGTTCAACTCCCACTTGAACAGCCTCTAATGAGCAACATTAGGTCTTTCATACAAATTCAGTTGATCATAACGGGGCTAACTTCTCCTAAATTTGAATAGGTACTTGTTGTACAAGCCCGGTTTCGAATCAGCTTTCACGATCCCACACTGGCACTTCCTTTTGCATTTTTGTGCTTCCTTTTTCCTCGATCCGTCATGCACAAGGTCTGAGGATAGTAATAATACCTTTCAGCAAAATCCCCTCTAAAAATTTTCGGACTGGTATTCATACGTTCCTCAAAATCTACCAACGAGGAGCGTTCAGTAACACTTCGACTTCCGACGGTCCTTTCTAGCTAAATACGTAACGTTTCGATTTGATTCGTGCTTCGTAAAATACGTTCAAAAAGTAGCAAAGAATGAGAAATACAATACACGCAACTCATACACGATTCGAAGAGTGACTTCGTTTCTTTTGTTTTTTTCGTTTTCAAGGTTTTCATACACAGATAAGATAGAATTTTCACTAATGCAAATTTTTACGATTCTTTTGCAAAAACAATCCAATCGCGATGAGATCGACGGTAAACTGAGACAAAACTCGTTGAATGAATAATGAAAGCGCCAAGAATTAGTGTCGGAAAAATTGCCCTCGTTTTGACAAATAGTAGGTAGTAACACTCTCACTGGTCCAGAAAAAAATTGTAACTCGTGCCACTAAAGAGTCATTCTTTCGGAATGATAATAAAAATAAAAAAAACATGAAAACATATTGCTACGATTTCACCGAGTGAATGTACGTCGCTCTTTCAAAATACGAGAAATTCGAGAATGAACGTATTGAAAAAAGGCGAGTTAGCTACGATGGTTCCATTTACAAAATAACGGACCAAAACGTATTAATTCCAATAAAAAACAGAGTTGTTTAAGTAGATTTTAAGGCAAAATTTTAGATGGAACTGTACTTATTGAAATTTGATGATTACGATCGCTACTCGACAAAAACAACATTATTGGCAACCTTTAATAGCCCAACTCAGTACAGTTGTTATGAGAACTTAATTATTCGTAATTGAGAGAATATTAATGCGTACACATTCTCATAATTTCCGAAAATCGAAAAATTAGTCGTTAGGTAGTTCAGTATAAGCATTCTCAAGTTTTTAGCGCGAAAAGTTGAACGAGCTACCCACTAAATATTCCACTTCGATCCTCAACTTTGAAAAGAAACACATGAAAAAAATTAGCATCACCTTAAAAATTATGGAAATGTTCAGAGGCGATAGGTTTTTGACCGATCTTATTTTGTTTTTCCACTTGGCAAGTCCTTGATTTTTCAACTCTTCTACAACATCGAAACTAATCGTGAAACTAGACAGCATTGAAATTTTAACCTCAAGTAAAAAATTGTCGGACCACGCCGTCGACGAATACCTAATTTGAATTTTTTCTTCCATAAAGACCGATATTTTAAAACGGGATTTTCTCAGCGGATCAAAATGATGAAAATGATTTTTTTTTTCATCTTTTCAGGGCCTGTCTGAAAATTGTCTATCCTCTTTAAAAATTACAAGAAATAACGGGCGTTAGATATGAATAACATATTCAGCTTCGGTCCGGTATCTAATTAGAATGAATTTTTCTCTCTTGAGAAGTACAACGAAATGATAATTTTCTTGCTCCCGTTCACGGATGAAATTAACGAAACAAAGTAGAAAATTTCAACGCCCATTTCTATCTTTAAAAAATTTCGGCATACAGATATTCCGGAAATATTCCGTCCTCAACTTAGGAAATTTTTCAACTATACTAGAACTGGCGATTCACTATTCTCTTCTCTCTTTAACACACCACCTTTCATGACTGTAAAAGTTGCCCACGGCTCAAAGGATGGAATCGTTTTCAGACATTTAAGGACTCGATCTTACCGTTCAATATTCTCATTTCGAGGGGATGGTGGTGGACTAGGGCTTGGAAACTGGCCAGACAGCCGCGATAGTGTCGTATATTCCAGCCGCAATCTAATATCAGCTGCTTTATACCGAGAGCCTTTGATATTTGCGTTTGTAGTCTCGCTATCTCTTCTCGTACGGGTTCGCATACCTCGAGCTTCTCCCGGGCCTTCTCGATGTTCTGTTCGAGCCACTTCCTGCGATAACAATAGGAAATTAACACGTTGCACTGATGCAAGATGAAACTCGAGATTGGGAAAATACCTTAAAAATTGGCTCTGAATAGTTCTCTTCGTCGCGTATTCCATATTACGAAAGTTATCATCTTCGAATTCGTACTCGACGGTATAAGAGTATCTTTTATCGTGAAAGTTGAATTGATAAGGCTTCCGAGTAGTGCTATCGGTAGTCTTTTGCAAATTATCTACGTAAGTGGTCGGTAAATTACAGCTGCTTAAGATCGAAGAAACAGTCTTCTGTATGTCCTTATCGCGAAGCTTTATCTTCACAGATTGCAGATTCTCTAGAAATTGAACAAACAATTCCAATAAGTAGTTTTTTAATATTGATTGGATGTTTTTTTCCTTCCGAATTCGTAGAAAAAATATCGTATCATTTACCTATCTTTATATGCTTCTTCTCCGGCTTCAGATAGAAAGTTAAAGTTGTCTCCGGATGCGGTACTCGAGTTCGAATGTTGTCGATGAAGCTGCTGAGTAATTGCAGAGAGTTCTCGTTGACAGCCTGGACAAAAAGAAAAAGAAAATGAGTTTACAATAATTCATAGAAGAGCGAAGTTCATGCAGTGAAAAATTGAAAATTTACTCTTTCGGAAGGGTACTGCCCGAACAGATCCGGATGAACGGAAAAATAGAATGGTCGTAGGGCGGTCGAGACTTCCGACGATGACATTTGTCGGAAAGGAATTGTGCCGCAAGGGCAAATTACAGAGCGCTGATTGAACCTGAATTTGAAACAATGAACCATTGTTGTAATAACAAGTTTAAGGTTTTCGACGTAGAAAGAAAAAAATACGCGATAGGCCTACGTACGCATTTTTTTTCTCTCAAAAACTTTTCACTTGAATTCATAAAGAAATGCGCAGGCACTTACCATAATTGAGTTGATTTCGTGAGGAGCCTCATATTTTCAAAGGTATAAGGCAAAATGGAAGACGAATGAAATTAAACGTAAAAATTGGTATCCAAAATGGAATAAGACTCGGAAGCTCAATACTTTTGCGAAAAATTCTACGTTAAACGAACGACGAAGATATCAAAATCACCTACGTCGTAGCGGTATTGGTGAAAAATCAGAATAAACTAGTCCGAAGTCCGACTCGGCTCAGCTGTGTACTGCTAGTATGTAAACAACGCACTATGATATAACAGGATGCTACGTGACGCGGATCGCGTAGCCACTACAGACAGGAGAACAGCAGAAAACGGAATGAATAATAACGATGGAGGAATATATGGGATATACAACTGCGTATCGTAGACTGCAGAGCGCTACTATCGAAGATGTTCGGGCTCCCAAACTTCGTCGGTGGAGAGGACGGGAGGGTACAATCACAAAGCGAAGTTTGTTGTCGCGCAGCACTTCACCCTCCTTCCTATCGAAGCACGCGCACGCGTAAATTCAGCTACAGCAGGGCCGACTGTTGTGTTCGTCGACGACCCGTTGTGGACGGGACGTACAGGTTATGATCATTTAGGAGAAACGTCCGTCGTTTTAATTGAAAAATCACGTGAAGTGGTTCGAACACGTGATTAATTAAATTTTCAACAGTAACGTCGCAAAAGTATATAATTATTGGCATTTTTGCACACTTTATCGGCTTACGAATGAAATTTCGCTTTTTATCTGCAGTATTCTACATATCAAAAAAAAAACTGAGGATTCTAATCTCGTATCAGGAGGGAGAGAAATTCTTCATAAAACGCAGCAATTTTTCTAATTAGTAATGCCAACATATTTTGCAAACCGTATCATAGGAGGAAAACATTTCGAATTAGCAAATATATTATTAGAAGAGAATTATCAGGAAGGCTGATTTCCGGTGTACATAGAGAAGAAAATTTATCCAACCTCTTTTTTCCACTTCTCCCCGAAGAAACTCGATAAATGAAGAAATAAATTTGGTGGCCGATCTCCGCAGTTAACAATCATCTGACTTTTTCTTTTCTACATTGAGATTCTTGAATGTTCCCTTCCTCGGTGTAATTATCGTAATTTTTCTTGACATAATAGCTCTGATTTTTGTGAGTTTACCAAAAAATCGTTCTCTGATGACGTCACACTTTCCTGCTATAGTAGGCCTGCTGATATGAGTATGTAGGACTAGGAGCAAGTGTTTCTGAACTGATGTGCTGCGGTACACCACTGTGTCGCAAACCCACTTTAGGTTTGCCCCGAGATAAGCAGAAATTGACATGAATGAGAAACAAATTGTCAATTCCCTCTATTTACTCGGGAAATTAATCGTGAGCAGTTACGCACTATCTAACCAATGTGCTCCAACTTTTGAACGATGTCAATCTCTGTCATAATTTCTTAAACTTCAGTTTAAATCGGCTCCACGTGTTATAAAAATCTAGAATTGTATGAGTTGTAGCAAAAAATACAGATTGTAATTCATGTTTTGGAATTAGGAAAGCAGTGGGGATCCCCTAGCTAGTACAAGAAACATCCAGACCCTGTTATGTATATTGATGGTAGAACTAAAAATTTTCTCAAGTACCGGCAGAAGGTCAAAGCTCCTTTTTTCCAGAACCGCAGTATAGGGAAAAAATGAACCCTTTGTCATAAAAGAACCTGTCAAATAAAAGGTTTTTCATAACAATAGACGCACTGATAACAAAAGGATAGGAATTTGCTTTTGCCCGATGATGGTTTATTAAGCGAAAGATCTCGCGTCTTCCTTTGTATATCTGCGGTCTTTGTAACAATTTTGATTTCGTTACTCTTTTGAGTATCTTACAAAGTGAGAAATTAAATAAAAAATTGCAAATTTCTCAAGAACGACTCATCCGATTCTCAAAGAAGGCTAGTATAAATCTAGCCTACGCCTTTTCATTAAATTGGGATAAGCTAGAAACCACAGAGGGGGGGGGCCCTCGGAATCGGACTCGCAGATTTCGGAATCTTTCCTGAGAAACTTTTAGTCCCTTTGGGGGGGGGGGGGTTCGGACTCGCAGATTTGAGAATCACTGTCACAGGGTAAAATTCCCATAAAGATGAGCCCAGAACAAAGACATGAAACATGTCAAAAAGGTTGAGGAACGCTGATTTAGCCTATTATAGTACACCGGTATACATATCCTTCAATTAGGTCAAGATTACTGTTGACGTTATACTATGCCCCGGATAAAATTTTTCAGTTTAATGAAGGATAAAAAGTTGAGCCTAGCATTCTGCACAGTATGTCAGGCCTAGTACAATGAAGGCCAAGTGAACAGGTCTCAAAATGTGCAGACCTGAACCACCCCTCCCTCTCCGTAAATACGCCACTAAAGTAAAGTTATGGCCAAAGTCACCAAACACATAAAACACTTAATTCAAGGGGTGATTAGGCTGTTGATTTGAAATCAACTTAATGCCGATCGACGTATCAATAATGAGAGACGAAATTTTTCTCCATGTCCCTGAAGTAGGACAAGGTTCACAGTGACGTCATTGAAGTTGGATACAGCCGGTCCCGAAAATCTCCCCTCCCCTCCCCCCCCCCCATTCAATAAATTAATTGTGAGGTCAATACAACTCGCTAAACTATTTTATTTCATTGGATAGTCCTAGTACAATGGAGGGTGTAGCAGTGAAACGCCGTACAGCCTATGACACTTCATGTTAGGATTAGTAAAATGAAGGCTAAGGAAACTAAGAGTACGGGTCTGAAAGTAGAGAAGGTCAGGATTTTTCCAAGGTCCTGAAATAGTTCAAGGTCATTGATGACACGGACGTTTTCGAAGAATCCCCCCCCCCCACTCCCTTCCCCCCTCTCCAACAAAATAGTCGACCGTTTCCCCGCTAAAAAAAGTTTCATTCACCATGACCTCGGCAAAAGAAAAAAAAAAAACGTGACGCAGTTCAAAAGCTAACAAATTTCCTTCTGGGACAGATTGTGTAGCATTTCATATGATTGCTTCCTACACTTCAATGTTGTAAATTGATTATATCGATGTATCTCGATTGTATCGATCATTCTGAATTGATTCTATCTACTATTTCAACTTTTGATTGCTTTTCATCTCAATCATGATGACGCCATGATCACTAATGATAACCACATTGTGGTTGAACTTGAAACTTTCTTGCGTTGATGAATAAATTCATGTATGAGTAAAGCGGTACTTTATTAAATCATTGAGTAAGGTATATTATAATTTTAATGCTTTGGTAAGTTTAACATACATTCAATTCAAGACTGTTATGTGGTCAATGATGTTGATTCTGATGTGGTTTCACTACTTTCATAAATCACCGGGGGTAAGTTCGGATCTATTACTAATCCAAGAGCTCTTATATAAGGTTTCATGAATTCATCAACAGGACAACCAAAAACGTTCAGCTGTTTTAGTTGTTTGATGATCACGTCGATATGAACCTTACTATCCGTTATTCCACAAGCTATTCCCAAGCATCTATAAGACATTTGTTGATATTCTTCGAATGAAAATTTCAAAAATTGTTGACTTCTATTGGCATATGCTAGTTGCAGTTCATTATTCAGGAGGATAAAGTCAGGATCGGTATGATATTCTTTCTCTAAATAAACCCAGTAGCGCACCATGTCTCTCAACTTCTCCTCGTTAGGATTTTTCGATTTTTTAGCTTGCTGAGCCTTACATAGTGACGTGGGATGGCCATATTCTAGACATTTTTCACATTTTGACGGTCTTGTCCACTTCTCTTGCATGCGATCTCTGATATTTCTAACAATAACAAGAACCTTGAGTCGATCTAAGTCGTCTTCAACGGATTTCTGCAAACAGAGAGTAGGTAGTCAGTCCTTCATTAGAAATATAAGATAATTTTTACATGAACACCGAATACCCTTCAACAAAATGGTAGTCTCAAATAAAATTACTCAATAAATTTGATAAACATGAGTAAATATTGCTCTCACGCTTCGTCATGATTTGAAAAACGTCAATGAGAAAAAAAACATAATTTTTACCCTCCCCTCCCCAAAACTCGAATTTTAACTCGTCATGACGAACTATGAATAACTCATTTCCTGAAATGATTCTGCTCACCAAACTTTTTCCGACAGCCTTTCAGAGTGTGGTTTGACGAAATATAAGAAGATTTTGGCTTACTTTTTGAGTCTCAATGGCTCCTTTTTCTACCAAAGTGTCGGTCAAGTTCTTCTCATAACGGTTAGCTCGGTTGCATTCTCGATGCACTCAAATTTTTCCCTATAACGCTTTCAGACTGCGGTCTGATGAAATGAGAGAGAATGACGAAAAAATCTGACGTACAAAAAATAGGCCTAACCACACCCAAAAATTCTCTTCGTCGACAAAACGCATCATCTTACACTCGTAGCCTAAATAGCTTTGGAAAAAACTCGAATTCCAACTCATCACTAACTTACCTACTGCAATTTGATTAATTTACTCACTCCTACTGAACGTTTTGATGAAGGAATAGAAATAGACGAAAAATCCGAAAGGAAAATAGGCTCACAGCTATCACGTAAAAAACGCCTAACCATTCTCTTCAAAGATGAATTTTATTTGAACAAAAAAAAAATCTCGAGGAATTTCAACGAATCGAATAAGTTTAACCTATCTACTGAAATGATTTATCCCTCTTTTTCAGACTGCACAAATTGACAAAATAAATAAAGATTTTGGCTTACTTTTTCAGTTTCCAAGTTTCCTAATTTTCTTGTTAAATTGTGAATTGTGTCTTCCTTCTCCCGAATTGTGTCTTCCTTCTCCTTCTGCTTCTCTAGAGCTTCCTCTTTTGTGATACGTTCGTCGATAATTTTTTTTGCAAACATCTCATCTTGTGCCGTAGGACTAGTGATGTTCATGTCGGCGTAAATCTTGTCCATTTCCTAGGAAATATTCAAACCAGGTATTGAACTACCTATATAGGAATTTGAGTGGTAAACTAATGTCATTTATACTTACTGCTTTGAAATCAATGATAATAACTTTAAACGAATGGTACTTCACAAGATAAAGGAAACAAAAGATTAATACAGAAATTGTTCGGAAATCCATATTGCTGTCTACCAAAACACTTCAGTCAAAATATTCGAAGATGTGACAGCATATAATAGTCGATCCGTTCTGTAGTTTACTGCGAGTAATGCTTATGAACGTATTTCATTGATAGCCGTGAAGAAGCTCATTGAAATATCAAGATTTGTCTGTAGAGATAATTTGGTAGTCAGATATTTTCTCCAAATTTCAATTACATGATAGCATTCCCGCTGAAGCTGTTCTGATTAAACTATATTACGTAGCGTGGATTTAATCAGCATGACTGATATCAGAAGGAAAGAGAGGACAAAATTAAAATTGATTTTTTTCTTTCTTTTTTTTTCATTACTCACGTTTCATAATTTTCTTAGGCTTTATTCCTTTATAACTTTTGATGATAACTACTAGGTTTGTGGAAAATTCATTCTCAGGGCTCACGCATCTATACACATTAGTGTCATTCGAATTCAGATTTTTTAAGGAGAGAACCCTATCAAGGTTGAGACAGACTCGATCACTAAATTCTACTACATAAGTATTTCATTTTCCCCTTTATACCAAGTCTTATAATCTGGAAATTGTTGCTCATCATAGACACATTTAAAAATTGAACGCGTCTCCAGAAAAAGGGCCTAACTTGACTTGAGCCCTTTTTTGTTTTTTTGCTTTTTGTTACTCTACACTCATTTTTTTATCACGATGTAAAATTACGAAGCGCTATCTATTGTAAAAGAGGAGTAAAGAGGGGTTTAAAGATTAGTCTGTAGTGAAAAAAATGGAGTTAGGAAGGAAAGAGGAAGAGAAAACTATTTCCAGTGAAGTCCAACTGGTCAATAGCTCTCCAAAATGAACTGGTCGTCCTGAGGAATCAATGAAAAGTCATTGTCCACCTGATTTTGCATCCTCAAGAACCAATCACAGCGTCGTTGCTCTAATATCTACTGTAAAACTAGAAAATAAAGATGTTGTCCCAAAAAAGCATTATGAAAATTTTTCCACCCATTTTTTTTCTTCCCATTTTTGTATATCATCATTGTCATTTGGCCAAATAATAAATTCACATGAAAAATTTGCATTTTGTCACTTCAGAGAGAGATTTTATCGCAAAAATAACAAAAAAAAAAAAGTTGTTTGAAAAAGGGCCAACTTTGGCACTTTTCAGGTCCATATATATGGTCAATAACTTGATGCAAGTTCCATTTTCTATTTTGATTTTATTCATCAATCAATCCGCCAGGAGCCATAGTTTTCTCGGGGTAGCGTTTTGAATCTTTAAGCACGTTTTTCTCAAAACAGGTTTTTTCAAGTTGGGCCCTTCTTCCGGAGCCGCGTTCAATTATATTGGAACTCTCCTCTGCAACTAAAGTCATGAATTTTTTTCTCTCTCTTCAACTCGCAGTAAAACGCTATAATTCTTCCTCTCTCTAACTAATGGTGTCTTACAAGTGCTCCTACTGATAGCACGTGTACAGTACATACAGTAAGTATTACAGTACAGTACGTACAATTTCTGTTCTTTTTTTTCTTTTCAACACATAGCAAAAACGTATTCAGTTTTTTAAAGTGCATAATTTCTATGCAAATAAAACAACAAAGCAAATAGAAAACTATTTACGGAAGTATAGAATTTATATAGCTTTTAGAGGAAGAGATAAGTAGTTGGAAAATTGAATGAATTATATTCTATATTATTACAAAAATTAACTCAATCCAGATTACTTGAACCAAATTGAATGCAAATTACTTTTACATTAACAGAGGAAGAAATAAATAGATGGCTCTCAGGAACTCCATTCAAGTTTTATGATGATATATTTAAGTCAAGTAAGGAGAATGATTTTAAAATTAGACCTAGATTTGTAGATGAGAATTTTGAAAGCAGACATACACAATTTGAAATTCAAAATGAATGGGGAATACAAGACTTGGGAGAGTTTTTAGATTTTATGAAAAAACCTACTTTTGGACTTCTCAAAAAGTGGATCTATTTACATAAAGGAATCAGAGCTAATTTCTGTGTAACTGCAACTTATGAAAGGAGAGGTCATACAGTTATTGAGACTAATCAAATGTATTTACAAACCGAAAATTATACATTTCTTTGTGAAACCAACTTGAATGAGATGTACAATAACATTACTAATCATATAATAGGAAGACATGAAAATATACAAGATAATTCAGAGGGTACTCAATGGGTTTTACTATTAATTAATAGCTTCAGAATTAATATAAATAGGTATGATCCACTCAGAGCTGGTTCTTACATTGAACTCCCCAAAATTCTAGCAAGTAAGAAAGCTATCATAAATGTTAAAAATGAGAATGATAATAAATGTTATTTATGGTCTATTCTAGCTGGATTATTTTCAGTTGACAAGGATCCGCAAAGAGTAGCTAAATATAAAAAATATGAACATATATTTGATAAAGCTTTAGAAGGAATTGAATTTCCAATGAAAGTTCAAAATAATAATAAATTTGTAAATAGAGTTAATAATCTTAATTTAATTAAAGGAGGATTATCAATTAATATATATCATCATAATAGTAACTACAAAATTCAATCTTTATCAGACATAACTAAAGATGAAAAAAAGAATCATATTGATTTACTATTTTTAAAGGAAAAAGAAAACACTCATTATTGTCTCATTAAAGATTTGTGGAGATCAGCTGGAAAACAACTTACAAAAGATTGTAAAAAGAGGTATCTTTGTAAAATGTGTTTGAACAGTTTTCCTTGTGAAAAGGTATTATCTGAACATAAAAATTATTGTGGATTAAATAAACCTGCTAAAGTAATTTTGCCTAATAAAGCAGATAATATTGTTGAATTTAAAAATTATAATCATTCGATGAAAGCTCCATTTGCTATATATGCTGATTTTGAAAGTCTTATAAGAAAGCTTAATAAAATGAAACAAATTAATACTAAGATAGAAAAACTAAGTAAAAAAATGAATAAGAGTAAAGAAGAAGTTGAAAAGTATGAATCCTATACAATAAAACTTCAAAAACATTTTCCAATTAGTTTTGTCTATTATATTAAATATGTTAATGGAGAAATCAAGAAAAATCTATTTGAATATTTTGGTTTAGATGCGCCAAAGAAATTGTATGAGAAATTGAAGGAAGATGCGATTTCCATTGCTAGAGAATATTTAGATAAGAATGTAAAAATGAAAGAATTATCTAAGACACAAAAAATAGAATTTAAAAATGCTAAAAAATGTCATATTTGTGAAAGAAAACTTGAAGATAATCCTCCCATGATTGAGAAAGATATAAGAATAATAAATAAGAAAATTGATATTATTTGTAAATCTCTATTATGGATGAAAGATAAAGAAGATACCAAGGTCAAAAATGTTGTTAATAAAGCAAAAGAAAAAATACTCCCCGTTGAACATTGGCCAGCTGTAAATGAGTTTTACGTATGCGTAGTACCACTCCACCGTGTACTGCCCCACTACACTCACAAAATAGAGCATGTAAATATAGGACCGTGTTAGGAAGTAGTGAGCAGTTTTTAGGGTCGGCCCGGTTCTCGAGGCCGACCGTATTGTAATCACTTTTTTCTTCTTCTTCTTCTTCTTCTTTGGATCAGTTGAGACGCTCACGTCATGTCGCGGACATCACGTACAGTAGTCCACAGCGCAGTAAGTTGTGGGTATTTTCGTGTATGCTATATGCAACCTATACAGTACTTCGTAGTACTGTATAGCCAAAGCCTCTAGACTGTAGCTCGTGACCACTCGTGACTGCTTTGATAAGGCGCTAGCTCTGCCTGATGTGATAACACATATAAGAGAGAGAATGAAGCAGGAATAAAGTTAGAAGAAAATTTAATTAAAAGAAAATAAAATTTCGAGTCCAAGTCACGGTGTCGTGTGGGTCAATTTAATTCATACCAGTCGAATTTCATCACGTCATTTCCACCTTCTGAAGAGTTGATCTTCAAAATGAATAACTCGCTGAATAAATTGGATGACCGGATCACAAATTGGTCACTGGATTTCGCGACGAGGTAATAAAATAAATGATCACGAAGATTATTTGCCTCTATCTATCATTGTAGTTACGTTTCTCTCTTTGTCTGATAGGAATAAATCGGAAAGAACTGCTGAGCTTAGTTCCCCACCCGGTTACTTCTCTTCAATTAGTAACAACCAGATAGAAACCGCCAGAGAAGCTGACTCAGCTCACTTAATAATGAAAAAATCGTGGGATTTAGCTCTGGGACCGATCAGACAGGTATATCATCGAGTTAGCTAATGAAAAATTGGTGGTAGACTTACAATGTACGTTTGGGAATTTCATTGTAGGTACCTATGAATTTATTCCTGGTCTACATGGCTGGAAACTCAATTTCAATATTTCCTATTATGATGATCGGGATGATAATTATCAGATCACTAAAAGCTTTGTTCACGGTGCAGCAAGGTATAAATAATTGAGATGAATAGAATCTCGTATTGAATTTCTTAAGTTTACTCCCGAATTTATTTGTTACAGCATTCAAAGTGATTGAAGGCAATCATGTAATTGGTCAAAAGATCGTTTATTTTATCGGTAATATCGTTAATGTTGGTATTGCGTTGTACAAATGCCAATCGTTGGGTCTATTGCCCACTCATGCATCAGATTGGTTAGCTTTTGCTGAACCTCAAGTGAGGATAGAATATTCTGGCGGTGGTCTCTCGTATCTATGATATCAATTGTTATTAATTATTATTACTATTTTTGTGTTTTGTAATCGAGTCCCTCTTCATTAAATTTATACTTGCAACAAAGTTTAACGAGCTCATTGCTTGACTTTTCCAGTTTCATTTTCTCAACCAAAGCCGCTAACAAACTGATACAATTTTCCTGACAGCATTAGGCTTGGAAATTACTGAAAACATCGATGAATTGGTTCCCAAAAAATATTCGTAGAATGTAAGTTTTAATGACAACAAATAACAGACAAATTACTACAATCTGAACGATATGAATGAGACACACATCAATATATCAAGTTTTTCGAACAATTTATGAGTCACGACGATGAAACTTCTAGAAGCGACGCGTACGAGAAAACATCAAAACCAGATTATTCGGTTCAGAAGATCATTTCTTTTTCTCACCAACATTTTCATCAAAATATTTCTTTATCTTCTCAAGTATTTTTTGAGGATCATCGACTTTTTGAATCTGTAAATTCAATGCGGTGTAGTGCAATGTATTAGCATTGGGTACCGGACGACGATTACTTGTTTGTTACTCAACATTACCTCGTAATTTTGAGCAATATAAACTCCGGTGTACACTCCTAATCCGAAGGAAAACTGTAACACATGTAAGATAAATGTCGTTGGAGTTATTATAAATTAATGAGTTAGTTACTCATTACTTAGGTATTCTCCTACGGACCAAAACTTTTAGCATATTGACGGGAAAGGTGTTTCGTCCAGAAAAATGAAATTGTTTCTATCTAAAATGATGAACTCGCGTCAAGAACACATTACAAAACACCCTGCAGAAGCAGAAACTCGCTTTACTTCTTGTTCTGTCAGTGAATAAGCCATTCTGTAAACATATTAGGCCAAGAATACATAATCCTAAAATAATTAATAATGACTACAACGATCACTTTTTATTCAATTAATTCTGGACCTAGCCGCTACCGAAAGTGTTTTTCCCTGACCTTTGTAATTCCTCATCATCAGTTATCAAATATCAACCTTATCCGAGGGAATGGGTGGTGCATCAAAACCGCAGTCTGTTAGCTGTAGCGGCTGCAAGCGGATGCAAAAATTGAGTTGAAAAAAAACAACAAAATGGTATACCTCAGCTTATGATCAAGAGATACTTTACTCTTGATTATATCTTTATCGTGGCTATGTTCGTTTGTTTACTTAGAAGTTCGAACGATTAAATTGAAACCCAAAAAATTTTTATAATACTAATACCGAAAACAACACTACAACTACTACAGCAAAAACTTAAACTTTTGATGATGGCGTTCTGAATTACCCAATAGTTCTTTCTAGGTAAATTAACGAATTCTGTAGTTTTTCAATTTCTTCAATAATTTCCTTAATTGCAATCGTATCCTCTCAAATTGCAGGACAGTTTCCAACTTTGAAATATTCGCCATGGCTCTACCTCAGACCTATCGACAAATCACTCCGAATGCCGGACCAACTCGTAAGTGTATCTCATTAAATTGCTTTCATTTTGCGGTTCGTCTTTCCTTTTATCGTCTTTTTCTTTAACTACGCTGAAATATCTAATGACATCCAAAAAATGAATGACTGGCTTGTCGGTATCCTTTCGATTACGCCACTCTTCAAATATTTCGTTTCCCTTGAAAGTTATCCGTATATTCTTATTATCTCAAGAAAAAAATTTTAAGAACGAAAGGAATCGCTAGAATTTCAGCTGTATATTATAAAGTACCGATGTATAATCGTTGTTGGTTGAATGAAATAACAATTTACTCGTTCCTCTCAGCTTTTGTGATTCTTTATTAGAACTATTTGACCAAGAATATTTTATTGAATGTTTCGGTTTTGCATTGTAGTGTGTCTGGAAAACTAAACTGAAGAAAGACAAATTCCAATTGATTTTAGTTACGCGCGTAATATGTAAAAGGATAATATTTATGCTTGAGAATGTTATTTGCTTTGCTTTAGTTTTTGTTTTATATTTGTGATTTAAATTTTGCAATTTTTTAGAATCGCATTACGCGGGCCCTTCTCCGTCGTTCAACATTTTGAAAGGTGAGCTACTTTTTAGTTTGCACTTTTCACGCTGTTGGTTGAAGGGCAAATTATTGATGAGCGTACCATTTTGTTCAATTTCTTATTGGTTGGGGTAACTTTCTTGACGAGCTTTACTTCTACTGAAAGTATGGTATTGGAATGTACTCTATATTTCTTGAACTTTTTCTATGAAACTGTACCGGGGGTGAGTTGTGATTGGTGTGATATGTTCTATTTTCTTTACTACTTTTCTGTAACTTCCACTTGGTAGTGCATGTTACTTTTTTACAAGGTATTATCGATTTCAAAGTTTATCTATAGTCGCAGGAACGGTTATTACATTGTTTCCTGCATGCGCTGAGTTTGATTGAAGAACTATATTTACTAAAATAACATAGAATTATGCACAAGTGTCTCATGTAGCCACTTAAGCAACGACACGAGGTTGTAATGCTTTGGTATGTATTGTATTGTATGATGGGGTAATAGGATTTCATTAAATGTGGTTCTCAAATTTTTTAAAATAGTTCTTTACAATCACGTATATCTTGAAAGAACACGACTTCGGGATCGACGTACGATTTCGGAAACTCAATCATGATTTTAAAAGTTAGTATTTTTAATTTTATTTGATGGTTTTCGATTTGGATTGAGTAAAATGATCGAAAATGTTCCGAAATTGTAAACGTATTCTGAAGTCTTAATAATTCTCTTTAGTACATTTTTTTAGATTAATGAATGCTATTATCTTTCTAATAAAGTTGAACTCTTTACAGAACGTTTGAGAGCGACCGGTGGTTCTGGATCCGCTTCGGTATGTTGATACTTCATTGAAAGTTGTTCGTTTACCTGTCTACGTACTGAACATCATTTTAATTCTTTATTTGCAGAAAGAATCAGCGAATCAAAATCCGTTTATTATCAATCCTCATGGAAATCCTTCTTTTCATCCACAGAAAATATCGAAGAATGTGGTAAGCGTAAGTATTGCTTCAAGTAGATTCGGCAAAAAATAGAAAATGGAAAAATGGCAAAAATTTGTTGAGCGGGTTAATTTTCCTCCAATCTGTTCGTTATTTCAGGCTGAACAGAGAGGACCCAAACCTCCAAAACCACCTGAAAAACCTCTCATGCCGTACATGAGGTACAGTCGTAAGATGTGGGATCAAGTCAAGACTGAAAACCCGGAGAAGAAAATATGGGAAATTGGGCGTATTATTGGACAAATGTGGAGAGAATTACCGGAAGACGTACGCAACGAATATTGCGAAGAATACGAACAAGAAAAGGTGAGATTTCTTTTTTAAAAGATTTGACAGTTGGCTAATATTAAAGAAGTTATTGAATTGTAATCTTTCTTCTTCAGCTAGAATATGAGAAGAAAATGAAAATATACGAAAATTCTCCCGCGTACCTGGCTTATTTGGCGATAAAAACCAAAGGAAAAGTCAAAGATTGTGAGTACAATGAATTTGTATTTATTACTATCAAAGGAATGGAAAATGTGTTTTAGTTGAGAAAAATGCGAATAATGCCATTTTTTTATTCCCATCGTCCAAATGTTATTACTTATTAGTTTTCTCTTTTTACAAATCTGCGAAAATGAAAAATAGCAAGAACAAAGGTTTTTCAGTTGGGAGTAGGAACGTACCGTCTTTTCGAAAATAATTTGTAAATATTAGTCATTAAGAAGTGAATAATAAAAATGAATTTCTAAATGTTGCGATTATGTTGTAGCTCAATCAGATGAGAGAGACAGTCATGATCGATCGTCATCGAGTGGGAAACAATCTGCAGCCGATAGACGGATTGATATTCAACCAGCTGAGGATGAAGAAGGTATAAAAGATGGTGTATTACTTTGCAGTGGTTATTCATATTTTCGAATTCCTGGTTCCCGACTGTAAAATGATGATCTGTTTCAGATGTGGACGACGGGCTAAGTGCGAAACATATTGCCTACGCTCGATACACAAGAAATCATCGCCTTATCAGTGAAATATTTTCGGATTCAGTCGTTCCGGATGTTAGGTCCGTTGTGACCACCACACGAATGCAAGTACTAAAGCGTCAGGTTCAAAGTTTAACGATGCATCAGGTAAAAAATATCCTTTCAATCGTAGGTTTATCTTGTATTCCAATTTTGCGCCCATGTGTAGTGCTAAAGAAAAATCATGATCAAGTTTCATTTGAAAAGTTTCAAAGCTTATTTTTCGCTCAGATTTTTGACCTTCGAAATTTTTCTGAGTAATATCTTGAGAGAAGAAGGTTTTCATTTTATTAGAAACCTTGTTTGAAGATAATTAACGGGAGAGCACTAGAGAGGCAGATTTTCCTCTAAAAAAAGTTGCTTTTAATTTTAAAATCATATTTTCAGTCAGGTTGAATGAATTTTGTGAAACTCGACGGGACCACAAATTGAGAGTTGAACTGCGTCGTAGTTTTGGCCGATGTACTCGCTTTTAATATTTTACAATTCCGTGAAACTAAAATTTTTCAGACGGTTCTAACTCGCTCTTAAAATTTTTATATTATAGATGTGAATCATTTTTTAAAAAGTTCTTATCAAAGTTGTGGTTTTTTGACAGAAAAAGCTCGAAGGAGAGTTACAAATGATCGAAGACAAGTTCGAGGTAAAGAAACGGAAATTCATCGAAAGCAGTGAAACCTTCAGTGCTGAATTAAAAAAGGTACCTTCCCTCATATCTATTTGTTTGTTCAAATATCTGGATGAAGTATCATACTAACATTCCGGACTTTTTAGCAATGCGAGAAAGTAATTGACGAGGAAATGTTTGAACGTTTAATACAACAACAAATGGAAATATTGAGAAAAGATCGCAATCGTGAACCAGTACCGCCCACTACTCCAGCTCCAGCTCCAGCTGCTGTTCCAGCACCAACTGAGGAAAAACCACCTCAGTCAACATCTCCAGTTGCTGCTGTCCCCCCATCGGCGCCAGTACCGAGTTCCATTCCTGCAGCCGGTCAGACTTCAGCGCCATCTACTTTGGCTGCACCGCCTTCTCCATCCCCAGGGCCGGTACAACCTGTGCCTGTCAATAATACCCCACCAATTATGGAAAATCATGAGACCCCGTCTCCACCTACTTCAGTACACATGCTTCCAGCCATGTCTTCTAATCAACCGCCTCTCGCCGGCGCACCTCCTCCTAACGTGACGATACATAATAATGCTTATGGTTCTCCCACTCCAGGAGCGGTTTCGGCCTCTCCGCCACCAATTTCGACACCTATCTCAGCTCCTTCGCCGACTCCTATGCACTCTCCGTCTCCTACTTCTATGCATTCTCCTTCTCCTACTCCTATGCACGCTCCACCTCCGATCCCACCGGCGCAAAATGTACCACTTGGTGCACCGTATGGATTTTCTGGTATGCCTCCAGCTATGCCTCCGGGAATGCCTCCGAACACAAACGCCGCGCCGGGCGTCCCACCACCGCATAATATGGCGCCCTATCCGCAGCCTTACGCACATGGTCCTCCAAATCCGCATGGACCGAATCATGGAGGACCTCCTATTTCATCTCCCGTACCAGTACCTTCAGCTGCTCCTATCGGGCCACCTAATGCTGCTTACGCCGGTCCCGGTATGCCGCCAACCATGCCAGGTGGTATGGCTCCGAACATGGCCCCGAGTATGCCTCCGAATACAAATATTGCTCCTCCGCATAACATGGCGCCGTATCAACATGGTGCACCTTATCCTCATAATCCAGCTCCGCCACCTGTACACGTTGCGCCTCCGTTGAACGCGCCTGCTCCTCCTCCCGTTTCTGCGGCAGGTCCGACACCTGGTCCTTCGACTGTTCCACCTTCACCGCAAGAGTAGAAGTTATAAATCATACTTATTTTTGAATAGACAGAATTATGAAGTTGACATGATAACGCCAAAGTACTATTTTTTTTTTTTTATCGGCAATTAATCTTTGTATAGTTGAGATATCGTACACTTGTGAGTAATTATCCTGGAGGTAAAAAGTTAATTTTATGATAATAAATTTAGTTTGTTTTTTTTTACAAGAAATGTGATTTTATTGAAGCAGAATTCCAGTTTGTGTTTCTTACAATACGAAAAAACAAGACGAATACTAATTAGAAGATTGTTCTTATAAATCTAAGTATATCACTTTAGTTGCGGTGCACGCTGCGCATAAAGATAAAAGTGAACACAGTAGAGGAACGGCGGCTGTTGATCCGTACAGTTTGACGATGGAGCCCATACCCATCGAAAGAAAGAACTGAGCAATAAAGACCGAACTTCCAATAATTGAGACATCGGTACCAAGACCGCGAACTTGTTGTGATGTAATGAAGTTACCTTCAGCGTCAACTTCGAACTGGAAAAAGGGATTAGAATTTGTGTATTTGAATTCAGGTTGATAGGTATGATCAATTTCAAATACTTACTACGTTGAGAGTATGGTAGCGAGCCACAATTATGTATGGTATAGTAAAAAGTGTGCAGTATATAATGCCACTAGCGAAGGAGAACACTATCACGGCGAATTTATTATTCAAGTTGAACATTAAGAACATGGATACAGCGTCTATTACTAGATTTGTGATGTAAACAGCACGTATACTGCAAATAATAGTGATGTGTTATGAGTAGGAAGTGGAAAGAATTTTTAATTTTTGGATCTTTCTTACCCAAATTTGTCAATCACTTTCTCCAAGATCAAAGAACACATGAGGCAAGAAAATGAATATACCATCATACCAAGGCACGCAAATCGGATACCTTCTTCGTAAGCGTTTCTAGAATCGGAATGTAGTGGCGCCTGAAAAATAAATAGTTTTATTCTTTATGTCTAATTCAGTTTCTATCATTTTCGCATTGTCAATTTACATACTTTAGGATCACCTCCGAAGATTTCCTCGCCGACGTAATCGCTGAAGAAAAGAGAATAAGAAACGTGTGACATCCAACAGAAGACGTTTGTCAGTAGTAATATTTTCATTGAGTAGGGTAATCTCACGATCGAGCTCAAGTACTCACTCAGGGTAGGCATTTCTTCCTGGAAAAATAAATGTATTGCATTATGATTTTTCTGTCTTGTGCTGGCTTCTAGATGGAAAATATCAGTTGACCTTATCAACATTTGAAGCTAGTTTGGAAGGTGCAATCGAACTTTTGCGTCTTGTGTCATTTTCTCGTAGACTATCCATCCTCTCGAGCAAATCTTCCTTGACTTCGGGTGATTCAACTAGGCCGTTGTGGGTATTTTTATCACCTACATTCTGAAGTTTTATGTTCTCGAATCCGGGTTCGTTCTAAAACGAAATAAAATGCCTGATTGGATTAATCCTCTGGTGTAGACGAAACGTACGAAAGGGGGACGAGTGGGAAAGTTCGTTTCGCAGGGTCGTATTATGAATCAAATGACTCAGCATTTTTTTTTTTTTATTAAATCCTGTACTTGGAAAGCTGCGAGAAGGAGTTTGTTGACTGAGTTGAATAATAGAATAGGTGCTGAATTTGAACTGAACTCTTTTTTCTATTTTATAGAAATACTGGACCAGAAAAAAATTATGAGGTACTGGACTACACTCTCCCGTAAAATTGTTTCTTCTCAAGATGAGAATCTCGATTCAATCTCGCTCTTATTTCTGTGAATAATCCATTTTAAAAGCGTTTGATTATGATTGTAAGTTCCTGGACAATATACTTCCTCATTCCCACTTTTGAAACAGCAGGATGTATATCCATAATACTGGTAGGTACCCACCCTTATCTAGATAGTGAATGATACATGTAGGTACTTACCAACTTATTATTAAGTTGAATTTGCTGGAGAACTTTCAACGGCACTTCAGCGAAAGTCGTGACTGTTAGTGCCACAGAAGCCGTGAAAATTATGGCCATTAAATAGAACACAGTTTTCGTATGACCTCCCATCATTTGACCTGTAGTATCAAGAAATTCTCGGTACAAAAATTGGGTCGTATATATTGTAGAACTATACTTACTCGCTGACTTATACTGACGAAACTAACCTAATACAAAACTATCCCAATCGACTGAACCGAGGTAGTAGCCTATGGTTCCTCCGAAACCAGCCAAAACCGTGAACATACTCAAACCACGCGTGTGATCCTCTGTAAAAATGGAAGTACTAAAGTGAGGAATGTGTGGGGAAAAAATTCATATAATGTTGAAGTTGATATTTGAGAGACTTCGAAGACCTATCCAACTGTCCAGTAATGGGGGTATTATAATATAATTATTAAAAAGGAAAAATATGTTTCCTCGTTCGAAAGAGTGCTAAATAGGTGAGTACGACAATTTCAAATAAATGAATTATTTCGAACCTAATTAAATCGTTTTTTAGCGACATAATAAAATTTTTAGGTAATGGGTTGCTCATGACCGACGTGAATGGAAGAGACCTCAAGACCTCAAGGCCTACGCCCAATCTTGGGCCATGCTGTCAAAGTTTTTTACTTGTACTTATATTTTGTATACTTCGTCAATAAAGGATTACAGTAAAATAATAATAATAATTAAGTTGTCGATGACTCTTTTTATTACTAAAAAAGAAAAAAAATGTAATGCATTATCCAAATACACATTGATTTACTGGAGTCGCTTTGGAATAATTGTGGAAGATGTTCAAAGGTTTTCTGAAAATATTCGAGAAAAAACAATTTTCTTGAACTATCTCCGAACTAAATTAGTAAGTATCTAATTGAGTTCTAAGATAAACGGCTTTTATTCCAATAATTGAAGAAGTTTCCTAAAAATGATAAATTCTTGTAGGTAACTGAATAAAGTTTAATGCAATCTATTCATTATTTTTTTAAATTTAGATTTTGCTTCCAGAATAGCTGTAGAAAGTATCCAGTGTTTTTTTTTTTTTTTTTAAGCAAGTCAAGAAACAGAACAGTGGCATTGAGCAATATTCGTTCTTTGAAAATAAGAATTGGTTTTGATTAAAAAAAAAAGAAATTAATTCATCAACCTTGTTTCTTATTCAACTAATTGTAATTTTTTCTTAATTTTTCAGAATTTGAACGTTCTAGCGAAAAGATGAATACTACATTGAGTTCAACCTAGAAAACCACTCTGAACGCATATAAGTACCTATAAATGATTTACCAGAATTTAAAGTACAGAACTGAATTATTTTGTAAAGTAAGCTACTTAATATTGGTAATTCTGGATATTTTGATTAATAATTCTGAAATATTATATCTGTTCATAGGTAAATATTATCAGTTAAGGATGTATCTGGAGAAAGAGCGTCCGTTCATCTTACGTCTCATGAAACGAATGTCCTTTTTCCAGATCCGTCCGCAACTGTGATAATATTTTGTCATTATTCTCAGTTACATTTTGAATTTTCTCGCCAAATACAAAACATAAGCAGCTGGTTGATGGCTCGAGAGAAAGCTCGAAGTCTCCTCTTGATATTTACGCATATAAATGTTCTTATTTATTCGTTATTTCCAAGGTAATTATCTTAAAAATGAATGCTGCCTTTTTCTTATGGAAAATCCTGTGTAAAAACAATTGTTTACTTTTTCCTAGGAAGTATCGATATCAAAATATCGCTCGATTGTATCGATGAAAAAACTTGCCCCATCAGACAAAGATAAAAATCGTCGTGATTGTCAGTTACTGTTTCTCAATAAACCCGTCAACCCTCCCCTCACCCATCTCATGTGAGCGCCGCCGCCCACCACAGTAGAATAAAAGTTTCTTTGAGCAATATTTTGCTATCATTTCGGTGAATATTGATTTTTTAGCGGAAATATCTCCGATTAAGTTTGAAGATTATTTTTCTATTCATTTTTTTCCTAATGGCGGTCAAAGATGCCTTCTGTATGTACTCTTATGTTGCACACTCGCCTGGTTTGGCACATATTGAGTGGAAACATTTTTTTTTTCTTTTCTACGAGCAGTTAGCTACTCTGAGAGCTAGATACTCGACGGAATAGTACAGTTTGTTATTAATTAAAATTTGGTGAACATCTTAGAATTAGTAACAGAATTAAGGATACGTATATTAGAGATAAGAATTGACTTGGTTAACAGAGTATAAAGAATTTAGATATGCCGGTAGAAATGAGATTGTCATAAATATTGAAGGGATAAGGATGTGGTTTTGATTATAGGAAGAGGGGACGTTAAGGGAAGAACGGAGAAATGAAAGTTGAAGGCATGAGAGAAAATGTTGGACTGTTAAGCGATCGTCGCAGTAAGGGCAGGATGGAGGTAGTAGAATGGTGCGAATGGGTGATTTGCGTGTGACCAACTCTTAATCGGGTGAGAATGACTTCTTGCCGTCGAATGGGTTTGTTGGAGGTGTACCAGGGCACTGGGGATTGTTTTATGGAGAAAAATGTATTTAGAGTTTGGAGTCTTATTTGTCAAGAATCAGGGAGCGAAAGTGAATTTTACAATCTAAAGCAGGTATAGGGGATTTATCGGTAATTCTTGGAAGGTAACAGGTTGTTTAGCAGCTAGGTCAACTTTATCGTGATCAGGATAATTGACATGACCGGGAATCCAGATGAAAGTGGTGTGAGAGTTGATGGAGTGAAGGGTGAGAAGCGTGAGTTGGATGCGTTGTATGAGAGGGTGTGAGAAGAAAGTTGTTATTTGGGGAAAGTTATAGACAAGAAAATATACCCAGAAGTTCAGCAGTGAATATCGATACAATGTTGTGAATACGATGGGACGTCACGGAACCATTTACAGAGAATCCATAAGATGCTCGGTTGCTCGGTTGTTAGATTTAGACCCATCCGAAAAGCAAATAGAAGTATCGGGGTATTCCCTGATTAAGAGATTGATGTTTTGGATGGTGATAGAGTTGTTGGTTTTGAGCGATTCAGTGAGATCAAGTCGTACGTTTAGCGGTGGCAAGATCCAAGGAGGAGTGGTGATGTTTATGGGAGGTAAGGGGTGTGTATTGAAAAAGATGCCCAGGGAGTTATTGAATTGGAGGAGGATATGTTTATTGGAAGCCGATGAAGATGTGGGATATTGATGGGAGATGGAGTCAAAAATTGGTAGGTCAGGGTCTTGAGATATGGATGATGGAAAAATTAGAGGCCATTGCAGGTTTGTAATGGCAGCGAGGAACCCGCAACCTCCCGCGCTTGTGATCACGTTGGCGCGAAAATGCCCCCTCAGAGAATGAGTTGGCTGGGCTCTTCTCAGTATACTGCATGCTAAACCTGATATAATGAAAGCTGGAAATTGACATCTTCTCAAGTCAAAGTAGGTCAAGGTCAATGTCATTGATGACGTCATAAAGCATCCTGGCTGGAAATTGAAATTTTTCCAAGTCCCTGAAGTAGGTCAAGGTCATTGATGACGTCATAAAGCATCCCGGCTTGAAGTTGAAATTTTGTTAAGCCCCTAAAGTAGGTCAAGGTCAAGGTCATTGATAACGTCATAAAGCATCCCGGCTGGAAGTTGAAATTTTTTCAAGTCCCTGAAGTAGGTCAAGGTCATTGATGACGTCATAAAGCGTCACACGTCACGTCACAGAAACTCCCGGACATGGACGTTTTCTGAGGAAGTAATCCCCCTAACAAAATGGATAGCGGGTTCCCCGCTAAAAATTGGAGGTTAGGATTCAATTTTGGGCTTGTGCGGCAGGCACCCAGGGCCATCCTGAGGGCGGAAGTTTGTATAGTTTCAAGTGAAGAGAGGACGGTTTTTCTGGCAAGATTGTAGATTGGGGAATCATAATCTAATTTTCAATGGATAAGACTTTTGTAGATGAGTAATAGAAATTTCCTGTTGCAGCCTTTAGAAGAGTGGGATAGAAATTTCATTATGTTTAGGGCTTGAGTGCATTTTGATTCTAAAACTTTGACATGGGGAGTCTATGTAAGTTTTTAATCGAAGTGGAGACCGAGAAGTTTGCTGAAATTGCGAAAGGGAATTTCGAAATATTGGAGATATAGAGGTTGGAGTGATGGTATGGGTTTCCTTTTCTTTTTTGAAAACGACCGAGTAGGTTTTGGAGGGAGAAAATTTGAAGCCGGTTTTCGTGGTCCAAGTAGTTATTGAGTCCAAAGTTTCTTGAAAAATTCTGTGAGCTCGTAGGGGCTTAAAGGAAGAGATGAAGGCGGAAAGGCGTTGGGTCAAAGGCAATTCGACTAGTTTAGTTATGTCGTTAATGGCTGGAATGAAGAATAAAACGCTGAAGACTTCTCCTTTCGGGACACCGTTTTGGACTGGGAGAGGAGAGGAGGTAGTGTTTTGAATACAGACCATTACTGATCTGTCGTTGAGAAAGCTTTTTAGTATGTTGGGAAGGTTGCCTCGAAGACCGATTTCATGTAATTTAGGGATGACGAGGTGACGCCAGACCCGAGGAAAGGCTTCCTGAAGGTCAAAAGAGATGGATTAGAAGGAAGATTTGAGTAGAGACGAGTTATTAATTTGTGACTGGAGGTCGAGAAGTGGTTGGGAGGTGTTTCGTCTTTTTCTGAAACCGTATTGAAAGGGTGAAATGAGGTTAGGTCTTTTGTTTAAAATTTGTTGGGAAAGTTTGCCGAGGACACTTGATAAGGCTATAGGGTGGTAGGAGACGGGAAAGGGGGTCCGATCTAGGTTTCAGGATGGGGAGAATGATGACAGTCTTCCAGGAAGGTGGGAAGGAGTTAAGAGGGAAGATGGATTTGAAAAGCAAAATTTTTGATCGAAGTGGAGACCGAGAAGTTTGCCGGAATTGCGAGAGGGAATTTCGAAATTTTGGAGATATATGGGTTGGAGTGGAGTAATTTTTTTCGAAAACAACCGAGTAGGTTATGCAGGGAGAAAATTTGAAGCCGGTTTTCGAGGTCCAAGTAGTTATTGAGTCTAAAGTTTCTTGAAAAATTTTGAGAGCTCTTAGAAGGTTGGAAGAACAGATGGAGATGTTGAAGTCATCCGCGAAAAGGCGTTGGGTTAAGGGAATTTGACTTGTTTACTGAGTGGAAACATTGAAGCTTGTTTTTCGTCTATTACAAATATGTCCATGCGGAAATAATGATGGTCTTAATCTTTCTTACGAACACTGGTGTACCTATTTACAAATTTCAAAATATACCCTACCTTCGGGGCAAACGTCCAGCAGATAGGCACGACTCGGATTTTGTAAACCATCCGCGCAAAAGTCGGATAGCACTATCGCTACTACGGTTATAGCGAGTATTAAAGGCGGAACAGTTATCTGCTTTTGTTCCGAGTAAACAGCCAAAGTTTCATTTTTTGCTGTATCAGAAGTATTAGATAGCGATAATGTTTGATTTACTAGTACGGATTCGAGGTCATTAGCTCCCTCTTCGTTATAACTGCTCCCATATGGTAGAATGAGTAATCCTGAAAAATTAACAAAAATGAATAAAGCATAAATCTGGATATCCTCCTTCGGTCTCAATTTCACTTACCTAAAACTTCAAAAAGTGCGTATCCTATCATGAAAATTCGTCTCCGACCGTATCGGTATGTACAATTATCGCTCATAGATCCAGTGATCGGTGATAGGAAAAATCCGAGAATAGGTGACAACGAGAATACTAACGAGGCGAGATTTTGTGGAACACCGATTTCTAGTAGTATGGGAGACGAAAAAGCCGTTATGGCAGCGTAAGCGAACTCTATTCCCATCACTACAGCGCACAAACGGATCAACTCCCATCGTGTTTTTCTCCTAAGACAGAAAACAAACATGCGAATAATGGATGAGTCTGACTACAATTTGCAATGAGGGAGAGAACGTGATCTATTGATCTCAAAGCAGTGAAGCACAATACCCGACAAACTCACCGATTGATGTGACTGAAATCAAAATTAATTTCTTCGGGTACCTCGGCCGGTGTCCTGCTACGTCTTCGAAGTACATTGTCAACAATCTTTCTATTTAGATTAGTGTGATTTTCTCTCCACGCGGAAACGTTTTCTTTGATATTTTCGCGAATGCGGTGTAACCGACCGACGGTACCCTCGTATTCGTTCAACTTATCAACCATCCTTTTACAGAATGAGAGAAGAACTGAAGTCAAATGATCTGAACTTCGCATTCATTCTTACGCTCGATGGTTCCTTTTTTTCTCAAGTTCACGCGCAATAGTATTAATAGACGAGTTGACGCTCGATGCAATTAAAGATGCGGGGTTACGAAAGAAACGAAAACCAATCAATTATTTTTTCCGAAATGGGAGGGAAACAACTTTTTGAACATGTGAAATCTTTTTCAATACTGTGTCAAGTTTCAAACTCGAGAGTGTATATACACTAATGAAGAAGCTCATTTAGAAGGATTCCCTTACATAAGCCGCTTATCACAGACAACGGTGTAGCGTCCATGCCCGTAGTCGTATCGGAATACTGGTCAATACACTTATTATTGAAGCCTAGTGGTGCGATCGCAATTTGATAACGCCGATGAAGATTTTTATCAGTCAATTATTTTGTAAAATTCGTCGAAGTTTGACGACACGGTAGCATCTCTTTGAAGGGTGTGATGCGAAAGTGAGGATCGTGTGACGATATAAATTTCGGTTGTGGTGATTTGAGAGCTGGTTCCAGGTTTTAAAGAAGTTGTGCCAGGTAAGATACGTCTTATTTGTTTGAAAGATCGTGTGAATAGAATCCACTTTCATGTCGAATGTTATGAAAAGTTACAACGCAACGTTTTGTTTCACAAACTTTTATATTCAAGGGTTTTTTCATGTTTCGAGCGAGCTTAAATAAGTTCGGCTTAGTGAATTCCTTCCTTCCGGCTTATATTTTATGGATAATTTGTGAGGGATTGAATTTTTCCATTTTCTACCCACTCTCACGCGGGAAGAATTGTCTGTTCCGGATACCTTATCGACAAACTCCCTTTTCACGACGCAAATTGATATTCAAAAAGAGATTACAGTTTCAAGGACAATTGCCATGGGCTTGCGACTTTTTTCTATTGTCATCATAATATCTATCTACTTGTTAAATTCATCCCTCAGTTAAACATACGATTCCGGGCAAAGTCTTGATTTATTTCCTATTCATTTCGAAGATCGGTACAGTTACCTTTAGCTTTCAATCTTTCTATGGCTCAAAATACACAAGTCCCTCAGAAACTTTATGGCTTCGTTCATGTCCAGTGATTCAATCTTACGTGACCCAATCGCCGTTTTCAACTTTGATCCTTCTTTCTAGATCTTCACATTCGGCGGTTGCGTGTATCTTATTCTTGCATTATTTTCGGTTTCTTCTTCTGCCTCATCTTTTAGACCGGAAATACCACCTTATAATCTTATCTATCAACTCCCTTTAACTCTTGGTGCATTTGTACATGTTCGTAGATGTTTTCGATGGACGATCAAAAGTCATCTTCTCTAATATCACCCGGCTTAATAAGCATAAAAGATTAATTTAGAGCGTTTTGGTTTAATTTAGCTCAACATACTCTGAATATGTAGTAAATTAGGGCTAGAGAGAATGAACGAGTGGAGCTAGTGAGCCTGTGAACCACTCAGCCTAACATACAGTATTAGGGACGTTGATACGGCAAAATTTGAGGGAGGTTTTGGATGTCATGAGATGCGATTTAGTGGTAACACTGCAACGTAAAGGAGACATTTTTCTCTCCTCCACAATTTTATTTCACCTACGAGTTCGATTTCGCCATTGCAATTCAAAATGGGATCCATAGGTATCTATGAAATTTTTAATACAGTTGGAATTAAAATCTGAGTTCGGTCAAATACTTGCAAATGTTGACTATCGGGTTGACCGCCGTCAATCCTCGCCACACGTGTAGTGAAGATAAAAACAGTGGTCGTCAACTCGTGCAAACATTCGTCATCAGAATTTAGCAGTGCATTTTATCAGCTGATGAGAACCGAGCACGTGTCTGTACGTCATTGAAATTCTGTTGATTTTATGCATAGAGCGTTTACAGAACCTTTTCCGTCTTCTATTTCCTGTTTTTTCTTTCTCTCTCTCTCTCTGTCTCTTTCTTTTTTCCCCGTCTGAGGGGTTTCAACCCTTCCCCCGTATCTACGTCCCTGTACAGTATATCGAAATTTCATCAGGCTAAGAATAGGAACTGCCGCGCGAGCGAGCGAAACCGTCAGCTAGTTAACCTAAGATACAAACTATTAGCTCTGTGCTCAGCTAAAAAATACTGATAGAAGGCGTCGTTATGACGTCATCATAACCGTGATGGACGTATCAAAAGTTGATATGTAATATGATTGGTATAATCGATTCATTATAATAAATGAAAATCAATTTGTCGCTATACTCGCTATAACATACCCAACAATACCAGGGAAGAGAGAGGCGAAAGAGCCTAGAAAGCGTAAGTCTGTAAGCTAATTAGCCTAAAAAAATGCTACACTAAAAGTTTCTGAAGGAGACATAGCTCAGTATGTTGTCAAATTACTTTATTCCCGCCATCCTGCCCTTCCTTCGAGTCAGTGGCAGAGATACGACTTTCTCATGGGGGAGGGGGAATATTTCTTTTAAATTTTCGAAGTAGACAAAATCACTGTATTGACCGGAAAACAGACACTTGGAAAACTGCGATGGGGGGATATATCCTCCAAATCCTCCCCCTCTCCTTTTCTACGCCACTGCTTCGCGTCTAACATACGCACGTATAGGCTAATATAGATTAGTATAAGATGACATTATACTAAAGGACACATATGGACTATAACGATCATGCAAATTCAGGGATTAAAAGTAGGGTTTGTTTGGATTTAAGGCTGAAGATCGAAAATTTTTCAAGTCTCAAGGTCTTGTCGAGTGGACTCGCAGATTCGGAGAGGGGAAGGGTGAACTACCCCCCCCCCCCCCCCAATATACATACCACCTTTCTCGCGTGATCGTGTCGACTCTTTCCTCACGACATCCTACAAAATATACTCCGCGAAGCACGACCCGACTCCCAGTCTTGTCTTCTCTCCTGCGTCCTTTCTGGCTTTCCTCCGGCTATCTCATAGCCTCAATCGCTTCTTTTTCTCATCTTGAATCCCTCATGCTGTTTTTTTTTCTCGCTGTTACCAGGGTTTCTTCGTTGCTCGCGGGTATAACGCAGCATATCCGACGTCTTTGGCTTGTGTACGCCATCTCCTTCCTCTTTGGACCGATTCTACCAACTACGGATAAACTTCGTCTGAGATTTAATCGGAGTTTGGACAAATGAACCGCGGTTAAAACTAATCGCCTAAAAAATCGGACGATCGATTTAAACTCCGATTTGCGTTGCAAAACTAAGATTACAAGAGTTGGTAAAACAGAATTTTGGTAATCTGAGGTCTAACTGAGTGCACGTAAGCTTCGATTCTTTGGTAGAACCGGCATTTATTCTTCGTCGACCTCCACGGAGACCGCGAGCTTGACGCTCTCTTCACAACTTGTCACTCTCCCATAGCTCGCCGCGGAAACCGCGGTCGAAGACTCTCGTTCCCCCTTATCAGCTTCACGTAAACTGGTAACTTCCCGTATCCATCAAAGGGACGTTTTGCTATCTTTCTCTTCAAAGGATTGCCTGATCTTTCCAGACGAGTGTGAGTAGAGTAGGGCGTGAAAACATACAGTACATTGGACTCGAACTAGGCTTAGACTCCTCCTTGTATTATACTAGCTTTGTACTAGTATATTGTATTATGATAGGAAGCCGAGCTATTGGAGAAGGATTTCGAAACAGATATTGCTTACGCAGATCTTGGCTAATGACTTTAAGGGGTATTGGATTTCTTGGCGCAACCAAAAAGATAAAGATCATGTTTCATGTCTTTTCAAAATTTTGCCCAATTAGATATGTTATGGATAATGCGAAACAAAGATATTTGAGAGTTCCCGTTTAGGAGATCATTCAAGTGTCTTTTATGACATAAGTCTACTTTAGAATATTCTAGACTAAGGCTTTAGAGCGGCACACGCGCTTGGTCTAGTGTAAGTCTACTTTGGAATATTTCAGGCTAATGAGCCTTCTTGGTCTAGTGTAAGTCTACTTTAGTATATTTCAGGCTGATAAGATTAGGGGGCCTCACTCGCTCCGCTCGTGCGCCACGCTTCTTGGCCTAGTGTAAGTCTACTTTAGTATATTTCAGATGTTGTGGGAGGACCAAGATTGACGACTTATGACGTCACCGACGTATGACGTCACCGACTTATGACTTTATCAACTTATGACGTCAAAAAGAAGCTATTAGCTTATGACGTCATCGACTTATGACATAACCGAATTATGACGTCAAAAAGAAACTATTAGCTTATGACGTCATCGACCTATAACATCACCGACTTATGACATCACCGACTTATGACTTCATTGACTCATGCCGACACCAACTTATGACGTCAAAAAAAGCTATTAACTTATGACGTCACCAACCTATGACGTCACCAACTTATGACGTCACCGACCTATGGCGACACCGACCTATGACGTCACCAACTTACAACATCACCGACTTACAACGTGACGGACTTATGACTTTATCAACTCATGACTTTATCAACTTATGACGTCAAAAAGAAGCTATTAGCTTATGACGTCATCGACCTATGACATAACCGATTTATGACGTCAAAAAGAAGCTATTAGCTTATGACGTCACCAAATTATGAAGTCACCGACCTATGACATCACCGACTTATGACTTCATCGACTTATGACGTCACCGACTTATGACTTAATTGACTTATGACGTCATCGACTTATGACATCACCAATTTATGACGTCAAAAGAAGCTATTAGCTTATGACGTCACCCACTTATGACGTCACCGATCGATGACATCACCGACTTATGACGGCACCAACTTATGACGTTGAAAAGAAGCTATTAGCTTATGACGTCATCGACTTATGACTTCATTAACTTATGACGTCACCAACCTATGACGTCATTGACTTATGACATCACCATTTTATGACGTCAAAAGAAGCTATTAGCTTATGACGTCACCCACTTATGACGTCACCGACCTATGGCGTCACCGACCTATGACGTCATCGACTTATGACTTCATTGACTTATGACTTCATCGACATATGACGCTTCATATTGGCTCTCAAAGTTTTCTTAGCCTAGTATGAATCTAGCCTACGCCTTTTCATTATATTAGGATGAGCTAGAAACTACAGAAGAGGGGGGGGGGACTCGGACCTGCAACTGCCACTGTCGAAAATTCCATGAGGACGAGCCCAGAGCAAAGACATAAAACATATCAAAAATTTAGACTTCCAAGAAAAATTTTGGTGATTGGCTGAGGCAAATAGAATGATGGGACTCAAATTTTCGAACCTTGAGCAGAAATTTCTTTTTCTCTCAGCAATCGATCCTAATTGCTTTACAGTTAATCGATATTTCCGGCTGATCTCGATCTTAATGCGGAACCTGTTTCATGAAAAGGGGTGTGAATTGAAGAACTAGTTGAAGACTAGTATAATCCTAGTCGTAAAGCTGGAATAAATAAGTCTACTTTAGAATATTTTAGGCTAAGACTGTAAGGCGGCACACTCGCCTGGTGTAGTAGAAGTTTACTGTGGAATATTTTAGGCTAATGACTTAAGGGGGGGCTCACCTGCTCCGCTCGTTTGCCCCACTTCTTGGTCTAGTATAAGTCTACTTTAGAATATTTCAGGCTAATAATTTTAGGCCCAGTACAATGAAAGCTTCAGAGACCCAAGGTCTCTTTCTCTCTCTCTTGCACGCGCACGCTAATAACTTCATAGTGGCTCTCGGAGTTTTCTTAGCCCAGTATAAGTCTAGCCTACGCCTTGTATATTATCAGTCCCTTTTGCGAGGGGGGCCCTCGGACTCGAATTCGCCTATTTGAGAATCATTGCCACTAGGAAAAATTACCATAAGGACGAGCCCAGAGCAAAGACGTGAAACATGTCAAAAATGACGGGCACCGGGCGCCGTCTAGCAAAACGTTGGACAAGTAAAAATTTTGACTCTCAAACTATAGATCATGGGAGAAAGACTAAGTCAACAGGGAACCTATGGGAAAGGGATATGGAGAAATTTTCATCTCCAAGCTTGACTTGGGACGCGAAAGACTCCTCCCGATTTGTCTCAATAAAGTTAATGAAGGCAACCCCGAGCAGCTCACTGGGTGGGCCGCAAGTTTTCGTAACTTTTTATTGGCAATCACTAATAATTCTCTTTTGACGTTTATCTTTCCTAGCACCCCAGCCTACTATTGAAAATCTGCGAGTCAAAGCCCTCCCCCCTCCCCCCTCCCCTCGTTTCGGTATGTAGTTCGATAAAGACCACCAGTATGGTCGAAACGTCGTTAAAATAATAACAAAATAGTGCGGGAAAAGCCTCTTTTTCATTCTTTTAAAATTGGTTGATCAATTGAGAAATTTTGACCATTCTTCTGTGCACAACATCACCTTCGATTGTAGCGTGGAAAGTGGCGCTCCTGGCAGAGCCTTCACAAGCGAATAGTCGAGTCATACGCAGGGATTTGAAAAAATTTGGACTTTTGCTACTTTAAGATCAATATCCGTAGGTAGCCTTCATTATACTGAGCCCAACATTCAGTATACGAGACCTAACAATGGCCTTTAGTATTCTGAATCGCTTTCATTCGATATTATCGATACGTAAAATTGTGACTTGTTCCAAGATAAAGGCAACTAGCAGCAAAACGCAAATCTCCCAGGAGGGCGACAACGGAGTTCAACTGCTACCCTTCAGTGCTGCCAGATCTATGGATATTTGGTCCTCAAAAGTAGGGATACGAATTTCTTGCGCTCAAGGGAAAAGTACCTTAGACAGTTATATCAGAGATACTTTTCTCCTGGTCGTTAAAGGCTGATACCGCAGTTTTCTGTGAACATTGAGTCGATCAAGAGAAAAGTTATGAGAGATACCTTTTTCCTGATCGGTGTGATAAATCGGTGAGATCGTTGAAATCTGTTTTCAGGTCTTATCAAAAATTACGGGTACGGATTTTCGAAAATATCTGGCAGCACTGCTACTCTTTCCCTGGAACAGGTACTTGATGCTAATAGCCCTTATTTTGGAACAAGTCACAATTGATCATAGTTGATAGATCAATTTAAATCTATATAAATATATCGATGTATCTTAGCCTAACATGAATTAACCAGGGGCAGGTAACTAGTTAGAGCGTTAACCTAAGAGCTCAGCTAAATGAGGGCGACCGGCAACGAGCAATCGGCAACTACCAATCAAACGAAAAGATTTTCGTTTAGTGGCTCGAGGAATCGCTCATCGCTGCTTATGTAACTAAACTCTAAATTTTTAAGGGACGTCACGATCTGATGACGTCGCATAGAACTTGAGAAAATTTCCGGATATTCCCATCTCTACCGGCACCTCACTCCTCTGTTACCAGGTCAATCGAGAGCTTCAGTCGGGTCCAGGGCAAAAAACACAGCAAGTCCCCCAAAAAATTAAAGTAGGGGCCCCGCGATCCTCCAACAGAGCCGAGCCTGTAGACAAAATCCCCAGTTGCCCCCTCCTCCTCTCGTCAGGCCTGCTTGTTAGAAATCTGCAAGTCTGAGTCCGAATCCGAGTTGGCCCGACTCAAACGTATAAGAAGACTTTTTGTGGATATCACGAACCATAGTAATTTAAAAAAAAATAAATTGTGACGCGCTCAGACAAACCATGCCCTAAGTCGGTTTGGTAAAAGCTCCACGTGTAAAAGTGGCCATCATAAATGGGAACTATTTCATACTAGAATGTATTGTAGGCGCTTTGAATCGCCTGAAATAGGCTTCATATGAGGACCGTTTTTCCAAAACTCGTTGAGTCCATTTTATTCAAAATTGAGATATTAGCGTTTTAAGCGTTTTATACGAGTAATTTACATCATATAAGAATGTCAAATAATTTGTGGCACCACTATCTATGCGTCTAAGATATATGAGCCGTGTTATTTTAGCACCCTTTTTCAATATTCTTTGGACATCAATACATGTAAATAAGATAAATTAGTTTTCCAAAACTCGTTAAGTCCAAAATTTGTACCTCTTTGGCGCAGCCTCACAAGCTAATGAACCAATGCACGTGGATGCCAATTTTTGTACTCATGTATGACCATCTACTCCTACTATAACCATTCACACATTGCCATTTCATCTCTCACTGTGACGAATAGAGGTAGTTTTTTATTTCTCCTGAAAAATTTGCTAAATGGACTTAACGAGTTTTGGAAAAACGGTCCTCATATCAAGACCAGTTTTACACGTAGAGCGTTTACCAAACCGACTCAGGGCATAGTTCGTTTAAGCGCGCCATTTGTTTCATCGACTTCGCCAGATTTTTTTTTTTTCGCATTAATAGGTATACTGCAACGAGTTGATGACATTTTATGTCGTGTTGCAAACTTCACTATTATAGTCTTGAGAATTTCAGGTTTTATCGAAATTTGCGCGTCCAATTATAAAATTTATCTATCGACGGCGGAAAGGAATACTAATCTTTGCCGCAAACTAAATGGATGCTAAAATTATTCGATGTTTTCGACTAAGTTTCTGCAAATCACGTCTTCCGATCTCACTACATTAGAAAACCAGTTTCTGAGTTTTTGTTATTAATGTAATTCGATATAAATCTGTCTCCATACACGTACCGCACGCATGAATAGTAGAGTAAAATAAAACCTGTATCATTGAATAAACTATCGCTGTAGCCGCACCGGTGTACAGAACAGAATTATACAAGCTTTTCGTTTCAGTCATGCTCATTCGGTGAGACGAGCGACGGAAAGCTTTTGATTATGAAACGAAAAGATATTGTTATCAGTGTCGTTGCACTTATTATCGATGGATTGTTGACTCTCACGAGGTGTGCAAATGATTATCGAATGTAAACTGTTAGAAACGAACCAAAAATCTCCAACCGACAATTTTTTTTTTCAGAATATTTTGTTAGTTTTTTTGTTCAATTTTCTCGTTTTTTCCCTTGTCATTCTAAAAGTGTAATTAGAGATTGGTAAACTACAGACAGGCGTCACACGTTATGCACGCAGATATTTTCAAAGGTGAGCATTGTGTTCATTTTTCTCATTATGTAAAAGTTTTTGCAAGTACGAATAAATTTTGATACAGCTTGTTAGCACGCATTCTACTATTTTTCGAAATTGCGATGAGGCTGACAGAGTTTTCTGGGATCATAAAGAGGAAGTGATCTGTTATAGACTTGCACATCAAACATTAGCGAAAGAGAAGGATTCCAGAACAGTCTACAAGTGTGCAATTCTCGACTTCATGTTTTTCAGAAGAATAGTTCTTTCATTCATGATTAATACTATCGACAAGGAAGGATTGTGGAGACGTAAACCCAAAATTGTGCCCAAAATAAAGGGTTTATTTAGCATTCATGTTGGAAATTGCTTACTTTTTACCGAATGTCGTCGTTGACGCCGTCTCCAAGTCGCTGCATGCTTGGTGACTCCTAGGTGAGGTTTCACTCTATATTCTAAACTCGACTTCGAAGCCACTATCGTACTTCTGGAACCCAGGGTGGTAATTTCTTCAGCTTTATATAATTTTCTGTAGAAGGAATCAGAACCTACTTCGAGTCAGTGATGTTTATCAGTCTCGGCAGCATAGGCGAAGCTAGCTTCAATACTGACCAAGATTTTTAAAAACTGTCGCACATTTGCTAAAAAATTTTGTTACTAGCTGGTTACAATATGGACCGCGGCTACTAGTGAGTTTTTTCCTTACCCAATTTTGATTATATTTGCACAGCGAAATGGAAGTTGAAGATTTCTTCAGTATTATTCACTCTAGATTACCGTCCCATTTTTTTAGGATGGACCATAGCGTGGGCCAATTTCTTTTCAGGTGAGCTCGTGCCCACCTCGCCACTACTCGGCAGACATCCTCCCTCTTTTCCGACACATGAGGGAGTCGTCTTGCTTCCGTTAATAAATTCTTTCCGATGAAAAACAATTGCAATGTTTGAAACGTATTGTGCAAATATAGGACAATTTTTCAAAAGATGTTTCAGGAATCTTCAGTAATAGCTTTAGACTTGCGGCATTTAGATGCTTTTTTCGCTGCCTGAGAATGTCCGTACCCCATACCAAAAGAACCAACTCATCGCATCGGAGAGTAGAGATCGTTGGATTAGTCCGATATTGTTAACGAGATTATATAATGACGCGCTGATACAGTCTACAGGAGATTGTTTTTATGATTTATGATGTACTTTGATACTTATCATTCAGGTGTACTTTCAGTTTGAATTTCCAAGGTTACCCGTTTTCGAAGTTGATATGTCGTCACCCGTCAAATACACTGTCTCATATCTTGTACACATTCTTACCTCATACGTAAAGCTGTAAAGTATAGGGTTTACCATCTGTAACTTTTTTAAATCCTTCATTCTACTCACATCTAACAAGAGAGTGAGATGGAAAATTTGCCTTTTTTTTTTGCACATATCTATCTTCAACTCGCATTTCGCGAAAGTTCAAACTGGATAGCGAAATTCTCACTCTATCGTGCGTGGCGGTACCGAAGTGATAATGTTTGCTACTCTGCAGTGACTTCGAGGGTTCGTAAATATTGTCATGATAACCCGTAAGCCCGTAGTGAAGTAAAATTTCCGAACTCGTTTGAAAATAGATTCCTTATGCAAAACGTGAGTTACTAAGGGTAATTTATTCTTGTACAAGACATAAAATTCGAGTCGCGTTTAATTGAAATATTTGTACTTCGCAAGTAGCTAAAAATTTTACTCTTTTTCTTTGTTACAAAGGTTTGAAAACTTGTTACATGAATTACACGACAGCTGGTTTTGGTTAGAAGATCAACATCGGTTGAATAATATTGCACAATTCTTGCAGGAATCTCTTTATACAAAAATACTTGCTATTCTCGTTTTCATGAATACGAATTTTGTGGGAAGTTACTCAATGACGAGAGTCCAATTTTCTTTCCTTTCATTCCTTTTGTGGGAGAACAGTAAACTTTGAAGAAAGAGAATGATTTGAACAAACGCGCACTCGAGGAAAGCCAGCGGAAAGAGCTACATGTGTATTCTATGGGTAGAAGTGAGAGTGACATGTTTCATGTCTTTTTTGACACCTGGTGCACTATTGAAAATTTGCGAGTACCATCACCCCCCCCCCCCATAATGGACTCCAGTAATAAAAAAAAAAAATTTAAATTAAATTAAATTAAATTAAATTAAATTAAAATTAAATAAAATAAAATAAAATTAAATTAAAATTAAATTAAATTAAATTAAAATTAAATTAAAATAAAATAAAATAAAATGAAATTAAAATGAAATTAAATTAAATTAAAAATGCCGTGCGCGAGCGCGTGCAAATTTATACCCTGGACTGATTCAGAAATCTGCGAGTACCACTTTTTGAGTGAAAAAAAAAAAATTAAATAAAAATTAAATTAAATTGAATTAAAATAAAAATTAAATTAAATTAAATTATAATGAAAATAAAAATAAAAATAAAATTACTTTTCCGGTGCGCGTGCGCGTTCAAATTTATACCCGCGACTGATTCAGAAATTTGCGCCGTGAGTGAGTCCCAGTATCCTCATCAGCTTGAAATATACTAAAGTGGACTTGTACTGGACGAAGAAGCGGGACAAACGAGCGGAGCGAGTGATTCCCAGTATCCTCATCAGCTTGAAATATATTAAAGGGGACTTGTACGGGACCAAACGCGAGTGAGTCCCAGTAATCTCATCCAAAGTTGACTTATACTAGAACAAGAAGTTGGAAATTTGGGATATTTTTGAACGATGAAGAGCTTAAGACGACTGGCGAAAAGACATGAAACATGATCTTTATATTTTTGGCAACGCCAAGAAATCCTTCTCACTTTTTTTTCAATCCCTTATTTCGTTTCCGTCTGTCCGTTCGTTCAAATCCTTGACCATGAGAATCCAAAGAATTTCAATCTTTAATCTACTATGTAATACGCGAAAGTTTCTAAAAAGAGGCACTCCAATGGAAAGAATTTTGATCTTGAAGCTATAGATGGTGAACTCAACCTACTGTAACATCCTCACCCCTCATGACCTTTGCCGACTGTGGAGACTACGAAAAATTAGAGGCCAATGCAGGTTTGCAATGACAGCGGGGAACGCTCGCGAACACGTTGGCGCGAAAATTACTAGGCCTGATATAATGAATGCTGGAAGTTGAAAATTTTCCAAATCCCTACAGTAGGTCAAGTTCAAGGTCATTCATGACGTCATAAAGCATCCCGGCTGGAAGTTGAAATTTTTCCAAGTCCCTAAAGTAGGTCAAGGTCATTAATGACCTCATAAAGCGCCACACGTCACGTCATGGCACGGCACGCAGTTTACAGAAACTTGCAGACACGGACGCATATGTTTTCTGAAGATGTAATCCCCCTAACTAAATGGATAGCGGGTTCCCCGCTAAAAAATTCAACACCTGCCGCAGATCCGTGAGTTTGAGGTCGAAGAAACGGGCGAAAACAAGGGAAGGGGCAGGGGGAGGAGAATCAAGAAACAAACACTCACGACGCCTAGCTTCGTGTCAGATTTCTTGTTTTCAATTGTGAATTATTCAACAATCAACTACTTGAAGGATTTGAAAATTGTGAGTTCAACCGTAGGACAGGTTCTATTTCAACTTCCGAGCCTTCTCGGATGAATACCGCGTAAAGCAAACTAGGCGTCAATTTTTTAATCTATAAAATCTTTCAATTTCTTCCTCTCAGGTACCTCTCTCATGCATCACTAACTTTATTTCTAAGACTAATACTGTTCCCATCAGGGCCCCAATCACGACTAATGACAAAAAATTTCCATCACTCTATATCACCTCTGTCGACACCCTCCGACCACTCGTTAAGCGTGATAAAGAGGTGACAAGAAAACGTGACGTTGATTGTAATTGAGGCCCAGGAGTGCTTCCTCTCCCTAGTCGCTAAGACTCTTTGCGGTCAACTTCAGTTTCTCCCTACTCATTTCCAATCCCAACAAGCAGTAAGACTTCTCCAATTAACCCTTAACAAAATTTTTCGATGGTCATCTGACTGTGGAGTTTGATTTTCAGACAGGAAAACAATAATTTCCTCTCTACGCCTGCAGAACTTTACAATTACTATCCAATCCCCTGCCGAGTTCTTTGGTCTCATTCTTGACTCCAAAATCTCCTGGGCGCCATTCATTAATTACGTGAAGACGATTTTGCCTATTTTTGACCCACCTACCTTTTTCCCAAGAAACCCTTCCTCTCTCCTGAGACCCTCGCGTAATTGATGAATGGCTCATCAAAAGAGCAAAATACCTGAACATCCTCAAATTCATATCTCCCCCCCCCCCCCGTAACGGCTCCTATCGTTTAATGCACTCCCTCTTCAAAATACGATTCTTCAATTTACACCCTCTTCAACAAAACATTCGTGAAATTGATAGACACAATTCTGGTCTCAACTGGCCCTTGGCGCGCCAGTCGCAACTCAATAGATTTTACTCCGATCTTTCACTCTCTCTGCAAACTTTCTGGCCTCAGCAGTCCAATACCCAAACTTTCCTATCTTTTCAAATGTTATCAGCACATACCATTCACCCCTTCTGTCGCTTCAATCTCATTTAGGCTCTCAACTCAAAGTCGGGCCCTTACTTCTACTTGTTTTGTCCTTTCCAGAGATTGGTCTTGATCTTACTGAAATTCTCAAAACAGGTAACTTTATATACAAACACACGGACGGGTCCAAACCAGACCCAGAACTGTATATACAGTCTCCATTCAGGGTAATATCTCATCATTCTGCGTGAGAAACTTCGCTTCCATATTTACCGCCAAACTTACCGCTATATCCATCTGCCTCTCTCTTCTCACTCGCTTCTCGCAAATTCCTTGTACTATCTGATTCACTGTTATCCTTACATGCTTTCCAATATCCTCACTCTATCAGTCCTATCGGTCAACAATACAATGGACCTTGCCAAAGAGCAGTCTCTGCTTTCACCTTCCATGAGTGATTCCTTCTCTCGGGTAGTCTCAAATTCTCTTCTCCTCGTTTCACTTCTGGTCCTTCTATTCTCCAATACGTTCCGATCTATCATAAAATCTTGGTCTACATCAAACTACGCTCGCCGAAGCACCAAAGTTCAGAATACCCATACTTGCCTCATCCATTCGTTTTTAGCGGGAACCCACAGTCCATTTTGTTAGGGGGATTACATTCTCAGAGAAGATGAAAGGTTTCTTGGCGTTGCCATGTAAAGATCATGTTTCATGTCTTTTCGCCAGTCGTCTTAAGCTCTTCATAGTTCAAAAATTTTCAAAATTTCCAGCTTCTTGTTCTAGTATAAGTCTACTTTAGAGTATTTTAGGCAGACTGCTTTCTGGGACTCACTCACGGCACTCGCTTGATGTAGTATAAGTCTACTTTGGAATATTTCAGGCTAATGAGCCTTCTTGGTCTAGTGTAAGTCTACTTCAGTATTTTTCAAGCTGATGAGATTACTGGGCCTCACCTATATCAGTATATTTCAGGCTGATGAGTTTTTTCAGAATCATTTTTGATTCTATTTATATTTTATTTTATTTTTTGATTCAATTTTTTTTTTTTGGAGAGAGCATGATACTCGCAAATTTCTCAATGACCGCCCAGACATTTATTTTTATTTTCAATTTAATTTAATTTAATTTAATTTACTTTTTATTTATTTTTATTAATTTATTTTTATTTCATTTATATTTTTATATTATTTATTTTCTATTTATTTTATTTATCCAGTACAAGTTTACTTTAGTATATTCCAGGCTAATGAATTTTTTCAGAATTATTTTCGATTTTATTTATTTATTTTATTTTATCTTTGATTCAATTTTTTTCATTATTATTTTTTTTTTTTGAGAGAGGATGATACTCACAAATTTCTCAATGACTGCCCAGACATTCATTTTTATTCTCAATTTAATTTAATTCGATTTAATTTTATTTTTATTCCATTTTATTTTATTCGTTTTTTTGTTTATTTTTCATTTATTTTTATTTTTCTTCATTTTATTTTTTTTCAATTTATTGTTTTTATTTTATTTATTTATTTTTATTTTTATTTTATTTCATTTTTTCTTCATTTCATTTTTTTTAATTCTATTTTTCTTTTATTTCTTTTTTTTTTTACCAAAATTCTTCCAAGTCCCAAGGTCATAACCGAACACCCGGACGCGGACGCCAAGACAATTTGCAAGAATTAGGGGGTAAATGACCTTGATCTACTTTAGGGACTTGAAAAAATTTCCACCTCCAGCCTTCATTATATCAGGCCTTGTATACTGAGAATCTATCCGTTCAACACTTTTCCTTTTGCCCAGCTCACAAAAACATCTGCATCACAAACTCGAGTGACTCTTGATACCATCGCACTACTCAACTTGAAGCAAATTCGCTTTCGCGCATGATTCCCTCCTTTCAAGAAATAGCCAAATATCTTTCGTACAATTTTCAATTCGGTCATCTTCACAAGAGTGCTCCAATCACTCGACGTTCGTACTTTTTCAACTCGCCAACCAGCAGGGATCTTTATTAGGATACCAGGGTCGACCTTGTGGGCAAAACTCCATTCTCAAACTCAAAAATTATTATCGCTTCACCTTCATCGACATGAGATCTTGAAAAGTACAGTATTACTGTTGCTTTCATATCCTTGCTACCTACTACGAACTCTGAAGAAATCACTGAAAAATGAACTTTACCTCTGGTCCTCCTGTAGAATTCCTGTTACGAGGGAGTCATTCTCGGAAATTCTCTCCTTAAGTCACTCTCTTCCACCTGTTTTATCCCTACTATCTTTCACGTTTCATTTTCTCCCCTGGTATAATTATCGCTGTTCATGTACCTGTTCTCCAAGATCATCGGTCATCATGATTCGTAATTTCAAATTTTTTCATCTGTCTGTCCTCTGCCTACTTCTTCCCATTGCTTTAGCGCTCTCTCCCGTCTCACCTAATGTTACGAAAGAGCAAAACACCGCGAGCTGATGACGCATATAACTCGTTATGAAAGTTTCAAAAAAAGTGTCACAGAACTTTGTAGATGTGATAATCATTGTAATCATTGTATTAAAAGAGATTTTCAAGTTACATAAAGATATACACCGGCATTGCTAATACACTCCCAACAAAATTAAGATTTTTTATCTACAATCCTGCGTAAAAATCTATGACAGAATATCGAGCAATTTTTCATTTCAGTCACTCGCCCGACAAAATTGTAATATTTACTTACTAGAAGCTACCAACCTTTGTATGGCCTTGATGCGACTTTGCATTTTGTCGGTACTAAAATATTGTCTAGCGAGTAATCGGATCTTGGTCGCATAGTCTACAGAATTTGCGTCCTGTAGAGCGGTATTTTTCTTTCAGTTTCACCGAACACGTCCACGCACATTCAAATTGAAATGAAACAATCGTACGAATACATGGTAACATAATATGTCGAAGCTCGATTCGTTGTATAGCCTATTTTGTTTTCAATCGATTTTCCGCTCATCCGAACGAGATCTCGTACTGCACGATGTTAAACCTGCATCTGGGGAAAAAGATGAAATTACATTCTTAATATACATATCACGTCAAATTTTGGAATAAATTAAAGAAATGCGATTTTCCCCGAGTTGTTAGAACAGATGCGCTGCCTGTAATATGATGCAAAATATCTAGCAGACGCTTGACTCGTAGATTTAATGGTTTCAAACGGCTCGACTAGAGTGAGCGGGTGATTAAGGTGGATTTGTTGGATGCTGAGTGCTTGTAATTAACACGGCTGAGATGAGTGACATAAGAGAGCAGTACTAAATGTAATTTTAAAATATAAGCTCGAGTCGTAGTAACCTTCCATACGACACTATCTATGCGTGGAATTTCACGGTTCGTAACGACATGGTATATCGCTTGTCCCATTTTCCAATTTCCCCTCGTTATAGTGTTTATTTTGGAGCCTTGAAAAAAAGAATATACGAATGCAATTTTTTTTACGTTTTAAAGATTTTGAAAATCCGTTCTTAATACGTACGAGTTAATAGTTACTTTTTTTTCATCAGTCTGTTAGGTACTGTGCTAGCACGTTCGTGTCTCGAAGAGTTTTTAAAACGAAAATTAATGTCTGTGCAGACTATGGAGCTGAAGTGAGAATAAAACGATAACCGCTTATTTTCGATGGGAACGTCCAGAAATCCTGTTCTGAAGAGAAGGAAGTCTTTAACCGAATTCTACGCGGATTATAATCACGTTTACAGGTACGGACTTGGGCACATTTAGATTTCCTACTTATTAAAACAAAATGAATAATATTCTTTTTTTTTTTTAGGAAAAAAACAATATGGGAGTTGATACGATTATCGATGGCCGTTGTAGGAATCGAGTTCACCTATTCGGCAATTACGTCCTTCGTATCGCCGATACTCTTAGAAATGGGAATCCAGTACGAGACCATGTCGATGGTTTGGGCTATATCTCCGATTATCGGATTTTTCTTGTCGCCGGTCATGGGATCGCTAAGCGATCGGTGCTCAATGAATTACGGTAGAAGAAGACCTTTCATCTTGATTTTCGCTCTCTTCAATGTTGTAGGTGAGTAAAAGTACAACTGTATTCTTGAGAAACTCGCAAAAAAATTGAGTTTTCATTTACAATTGATCGGTTCGGAATTAGGAGGTCGACTTGAATGACGTTTTAAAGTTCATAATGAGAGTGAATAGGTATTCCTATTTCGTCGGTCTCACAGAGAAAAAGGAAGAGCAAGAATTAGCCCAACTATTGAGCGAAAAGCGGACAGAATAATCCGTACTCCGTACCGAGTATCAAAAATTACTTCCACTATATTAGGGTAAAGAAGAAATGGGCCAAGTTAAAGTATTCTTAAGCTAGAGACGTAGATTTGAGATTCCAAACATCGTAGGAAGCGTTGAATTCAGAGCCTTAAGGGAAATTTGGCATTTACAAAAATGTACAGGGAGGATACTTGGAGCCAACCACTGTCGGGCTTCGGCGAAAATAAATTGCAAACATGTGAAAACTTACCGCCAATTTTTCTAATTAATCTTTTCCCGGCCGCCAAGTCTCCAGACACTCCGAGCCTAGGGACTGAATTCCTTCTAGCTCCCTCGGGGGAGAGGGGGGGGGGGTTAACAAAACGTTCAGATTCAGAACCTCTAGAAAACTTTGTAGCTAAGAGCCCACTGAGTGATGTACGAAAAATTTTGACTGAGAGCTACAAGATAGTATTGATAATGAAGAATTTATAAAATTCTAAAATTTCAGCGCTAGAGATTAGTGATGAAAAGGGAGAGGGTCGTTCTAATAAGTTCAGATCATCAAAATTGCTCTCACCTATTTGCAACTGAACTTCTTTTTCCCCAAGCTTTCAAAATTAATAATAGTGTTTCCCAGCACTTCGCTTGAAATTTTTATGAATTTTAAAGCTCGTGTGACTTCATGTCCGGCTCAAAACACAGACAATATTTGAGGTTCCCCGCTAGGAGCGCTACAATCAAAAAATTGAAAACTTGCGGGTTCTTTAACGGAGTTGAATGAGAGGAGGAAGAGAACCTGTTTTATGAATCCTACGGTGTTTGAAACGTTGTATATCTGGCTCATTGAAGAGGCTAAGCCGATTGGTGAATGGAGTATTGCATATCTAGTTACTTGAAGGCGCTATTTTAATCGGTCTATCAGTGCTGCCAGGTCTACGGATTTTAAATCCCCGAAAAAATTGAGGTTCTAGCGGGGAACCCGCTATCCATTTTTTTAGGGGGATTACATCTTCAGGAAACATCCGCGTTCGGGAGTTTCTGTGAATACCTACTTTAAGGACTTGAAAAAATTTCAATTTCCAGCCGCGATGCTTTATGACATCATCAATGACATTGACCTTAGCCTACTTTAGGGACTTGAGAAATTTCAATTTCCAGCCTTCATTATATCAGGTAGCATGCAGTTTACTGAGAAGAGCCCAGCCAACTCATTTTCTGAGGAGGCATTTTCGCGCCAACGTCATCGCGAGCGCGGGAGGTTGCGGGTTCTCCGCTGCCATGGCCTCTAATTTTTTGTACGGATTTTGCGCAAAATGCGGATTTCTTGGGCTCGAGGGAAAACTTTTTTCCGGGTCGCCACAGGCTAATACTGCTCTTCTGTAACATTGAGTCGTTCAAGGGAAAAGTACCTCAGTTAAGAGTATGACAGATAGAAATCATTCACCAACATACAGTACTATACTGGACTTAAACTACGCTTGGACTCCTCCTTGTAAGAGGCCGAGCTCTTGGAGAACTTGGGTAATGAGTGGGCTTTAAATTATACGTGATAGTCCGAGCTATAGGTGATAAGAGAGGGACTTGGAAAAGTTTCAACCTCCAAGCCCCTTGAAAATATCCTCCAAGCTATAAGCGATAGGACGAAGTCCCATGGTCACGGTTAAGTTAGGTCAGGTTGCCTCCCTTACGGCGGACGTTTTTCCGGGAGACCCTCCCTCCCCCCCCTCCCCGATAAAACAGGTTCCTGTTGAAACGAGATCAGGATTAGTTTCTTATTCTAATGTTGAGTGAGTCATCTCAAAATACGTGAAAAATTAAGAACAACATTTGTCTGCGAATTACCTTCTGATATAAGTATATTTTTTTACATTTTCAACTATACAGGGGATCATCAGCTCGAGAAGAAGTATTAGAGTTGAATGGATTTATAAGTGGAGGAGAGGAAGTTTGGCAGCGTTGTTGGAGAGGGCGGAGGGGTTTGAGAGGGGATACAAAAGTATTTTCCGAGCTTAGAAAGGTGAGGTTGGAAAACGGATAATAATTCCTTAGCACGGTAGTATTGGCACGAGGCTGGATCGAAGGGCATAAGGAGAAGGACGGAGTAGGTTTGGCGGGTGTGCCTAGTTCCTAATCGAGCTGCAACTATTTTTAATGGCGTGAGGAACTAATTGAAGAGAACCAAGAGATTAATCAAATGAAATTCATCTTGGCGTTACCATGGTGCGATGATTAGAAAATGATAGTAAGATTTCAAGTCTTAGGCCGGAGAAGGAAAAAGGTCAGTGATTGAGGAGAGCAGGGCTCGCCTGGCTGCTAGGTTCATTCGTGTTCCGGAAGGCCGATATGATCAAGAATCCAGAGGAAGGCAATTGAAGATCGAGAAGACCTTAAGGGGTGCAGGAGGATGAGAACGCGCTGAACGATCGAGTTGGAAAAGTAAGGATCGTACATGGCTTGGAGAGAAGAAAAAGAGGAGGAAAGAGGGAAAAATTTACGGGAAGGATGTAGAAGAGAGAGGTGAGGAAGACAGGAATAGATGGCTCATCTTTCAGCAGAATATTTGGACGCCAAATTTTTCATTCTCGATCAATAGAGAAGGCGTAGTCAGTATTGACACTCACTCCCAGGTTAAGAGAGGGAACGTCATAACTTATGATTCATAAGCAATAATGGTTTTGATGTGCGCTTGATGGGCGATTCTGGTGAGTTTGGCCGGTCGGTGCGAATGTAGCGCGTTGGTATATCCAGAAAGGAGTGAATGAGTCGATAGGGAGAAGGGGCCTGAATGCAATATGGTGGTCTAGATGAGATTTCAATTAAAGATGTAGTGGGAAGAAAGTAGAGATATTGATTTTGATCGATCGAAGAAAAGCTTTCATCCACCACCCACGTTTTTTGTCGATTGCTTTGTGTTCGTTGTACGCGATACTAGTGCTGACTGGCCAAATTCTGGTACAGTACTTCTCGTGCCGAAATTTTTGCATAAGGGGGTAGAGATCAATTTTTGTTTTAGCTCTAAACAATGGTACCGGATGAGTATTATTGGTTTTAATATAATTGTTTCAGTTCCATACCCAGATCCAACCTCAAATTCTCATCCTCCGTAATGTGGCTTGCAACTTGTAATTTGTTTGAATTGCTTCAAATGGAACATCACAACTCAGACCCCCTCTAGTCTTGAGTCGAGATTTTTTCGAATCGCTTTCTTTTGTATTTAGTTGTGATTCGCTATGTGATCTCATGTCTACCCCTGCTCTTCAATTGAATTCTTCGAAAGTTTCTTCGCTGACGACACTCTTCCCACCAACTTGTAATTTTTCTGAGTCTCTCCTCTGTATAGGGATTGGGACCGAAAATTTTTGATATCTCTTAGATCACGGTCATTCGGACGGAGACGGGATCTTCTAAGATCGTCCACGTCCTCCCAAAAAAAGTAATAACGGATTCTTTATAGCAAAATGATTCGAAAAGTTGTGGGTTTTTGTGTTACGTGTAGAAGCGCATGAAGAGTGACGTCATTGGAAAAATACATTAGAGTAAATGGAAATAATCTCGATTGAAAAGCAGATATTAGGTCATGAGAGGATATACTTGGAACAATTGGACGCTTTTGAGCGAGCCCCAATCAAGCGACATGACAATGATCTGGGGAATAGGCGAATCTTTACTTATGTAGATGATAATTTTGCCTGATCTCCAGATCGTTATCATATCGCTAGGTTGGGTTTCGCTTAAAAGCGTCCATTTCCGTGTGAGTTTAATTCTATGATTGAGTATGTTTGAACCAGCTGATTCAGACTTGGAAAAAGTTTCAATGCTCATACCGAGAGCTACAGAACGTCTTGTATATCTTGATGGACTTCTATTTGAGGACTTCATCAACTGTTTACATTTTTATCAAGTGAGAGTTTGGGAAGAATAAGAGTGTATGAAAAGGGAGCTTAACGAATAGTATCTGACGATTTGTAGAAGAATGGTTCGAGAACTGAAATTTTTGAGGGATTTTTCTTCAGTCAATGACATTATTACAACGATCAAATTCTCGACGTTTAATAGCTGGAAGAGGAGAAGGAAAACATTTTCATGGGGCAAGTTATGAAGAAATAAGTGGCTCAAGATAAGAAATGAAATTTTACTATCTCTTGGTTCAATGAACCCGAACGTCCCATAATTTTACAACTTTTTCCTGGATGCATATCCGTATACATGTTGATGAACTTCATAAATTTTTCAGGTTTATTGCTGATACCACTAGGAGAATCACTTTCAAGCACTGCCAAAGAACCTGGCCGAATGTGGTTCAATATGCATCATTCGACGATGCACCTGATTGCTGTTGTCGTAACTATCGTCGGAGTCGTTATTGCTGATTACACCAGCGATGCTTTACAAAGTCCAAGCAGAACTTATTTACTTGATCTCTGTCGTGCAGGTAACCCTTTCAGTTTAAAAATCGTGCGTTTGCCGAGTATCTTTGACATTGACGAATTTCGGTTGGAGATTTGCTCTGATTAGAAGCATTTGTTAAGAATTCTTTTTAATAAAAACGGCTTTTCCCGCACCTAAATTTATAAGCTACGAAACTTGGGATGTTTCGACTACGTCGTAGTCACTATCAACACGAATTGAAACATTTTTAGATACAAATTTATGCGGGAATTTTCGCCTCATCATTCCGCATAAATTTTGTACATCTCCCCGCCGGCGCGTCGTGTTTCATGTGAAAACTAGTAAAGTTTACCTATTTCCGTATTATACATTGAAGAAAATATTTAATACTTCACGAATAAATATTCATATTTTCATATATAATATTTTGATTACATCTTTGGGGGAGACTATGAAAAAGTAAAGAACTGCGAAAACGTGATTACAACCAGTTATCATGAATGTTGAGTGCGACCACGAACGAGAAGTCAAAAACGGTGATGACACCATACAAGAATACTTATGAGTGGAAACAGCGATAGTAAGGTAATACCACTGACTATACGTACTTCCTAGTAGGTATAGTCATTGGTAATACCGCGAAATGAATTCAAAATCATAGCGAGACGGGCAGGTAGTACACTACAACGTTAGAAAGAGAGGATGGTAGATGAATCTTGAAGAAGAAAATGAGATTTCGAATTCAATGAAGAAAAAGTATCTTGAGGTTATTTTGTACAAATATTTTAACCATAAGTTTGTTCATTTGACGATATTATTTCATACTTACCGGTGCCTCCCTGATTTTGGTTATTTACGACCTGATAATATTCAAGAACTTCGAGAAAAAAAAGAACAATCTGTTGCATCAACCGGCGGAGACACGAAAGATACTAGGTGATAATGATACGCGAATTCTTATCAGCAGAGTTCGTAAAATAAATTTTGAAATCAGCTGATTTGACTCCCTACATGAGCTGAGAGTACGCGTAACTTACCGTAATTGAATAATTATTATTGAGGAAGTACCTACTTAATTATTATTGAAATGGCCGGAAAACAATATTCCAGTTTTTAATGAAGGTTGAATGAACAAATCGATACTTACTACCGCACGAAGGATTTTTATTCGTTCAAGTCTCTAGAAATATTGAAAATTGATTTAACTTACCGGTACTTCGAAAAAATCGAAAAAAACTACAAAATTCGAATAGAACGACGACGTGGTCGTATAACGTCGAAAAAACGAGACAAATGACAAATCTCGAACTTAACGTGAATGTGGTACTATAGGCCTGCATATATTTTCGACTAAAAACTCATCATCTGACGAACACCAAACTAGATCTTGATTCGATATAAGCCGTATTGTGGCTTCCTATTTTTTTTTTTTACAAAATTCTAGTTTTTCATAAAGAACGATAAATTGTTCTGAATTGTCAATATAATTTCGTTTTGTAATACTTCTTTTTAATGCAAACATTCATGTTTTCAACATTTTTTTATAGATTGTCTGCAAATAAAATTCCAATTTTTCTTTTGAGTACCTACCTATATTTTACTTGATTTAGAAATTTAAGCTTCTGCCTCTAATGCTTAGAATAGAGACGTCGTATTTACCTAATCATCAATGTTAACCTACAAACACGTTTTATATTTTTGTAAAATATTTTTCTTTCTTCGAACATAATTTATATTTCCAAACATGTTTCTTAGTTCATAAAATGACCAAGAAGAGAATTTATCTTCTTATGACGAATTTTGTTATACAGCAGGAATCATTCTCTAACTTCGTATATTGTAAAATAAATGATATTAGTTCGACTTTCTGAGTACCTATTATGTGTTATATTTAATATTTTGTGCGTCAATTAGGTACCGACCACGTACCGACAGGAAATAAGAATAATGGACAATTATCTTTGAGCTGTAGCAGATTCTGATTATTGAAAAATAAATAAATAAATAAATACTATTACGAAAACGAATCGTTACATTGAAAGGCAATTATAACTGGAAAATACTTCTCTAAATTAGATTTTATAATTGGCACTATTAATCAACTTACTGATCAAAATTTATTTTTCTACGATCTTTCGGTAGCCTAACTACGGTTTTCAGGTAAGACGAAACTAACAATATTCATGTTAACATTTGACCACGTATAAATCTCCTTTTTATTAGATTTTCTTCGTTTATTTTTCCATTTGCTGCAATATTTTGCCGGTATTTTTTTCATTCATATTTTGTTTAATTTATTCATAAGAGTTGAATTGCGCATTCTCTAAATTTAAACTATTTTGGAAGTAAGTATAATATTATGCAACCAGTTTACTATGTTTTTTGCTATTCTATCGACGCCATGAATATAATATTATCGAAATTTGCCAACTACCTAAGTACTGTGTTTCCGCGTGAATCGAGTTATCGGTTATTGACGCGATGCGTTGTGCGAATACTAGTGTCCTATGTAAAACAAAATTATTATTCTTGGCAATGAACTCTTCTACTCGATCCTATCTAAGTACCAGCTGATTTAATAATTTCGAGTTCAAATACCTATTGGAGGTACCTATGTTGATATTTTCAGTTGTCTGATATTAAAACCAATTAGGTATGATTAGAAGATTTTTGCTCTTCTACTCTGTATTTAGGCTATTACCATCAGTATTGAATTTTAGTAATTCTATGAATGAGTGAATCAGAGGAGAATATAGGTAATTGTTCAACCGTGTTTGAGGAACTAAAGGATTTTATAATTTTCATTACAATATTCAATTACGTCGCACGTATTCTAAAAAAAAAAAAAAAAAAAAAAAAAACAACTTATTTTAGATTGTATTAATTTTAATTGTATGTTATACATTATTGATCATCATAATTTTATTATGTAAAAGCGGCGAAATCGCTTGCACGTTCTTTAAGTTCAACCAAAGTATTTCTAAGTTGCCTACCTGGTATCGTTTCAAAACAATAATCTATTGGAAAATGATTTCTGAACTTTTCGCGACGCGAAATTATTATGTTAATGGAAATCAATAAAGTATTTCCAATATAATAACTTGTGCTGTCACTCTTGGAAGGGAATAAATAAATGTTAAAGAAAACATTTAAAAATAAAATGGGAGAATCTTAGTATCGCATGATAGGCCTACCCATCACATTCTTCTCCTATACAAATTGTGACAAATTATTACCTGTTTTCACTATTTTCTATGAATTTTCCTGATTGACCTTCAATTTCTCTTATTTTCTCCAACCGTTGTTCAAACTATCTACCTAATAGATGTGTATTTATTCTTCTCTAGTAAAACTATCAATTTAATCAGTCTTCATTACTCACGTCAAACCTTCATTTGTTTCAGATGACCAAGCTCGAGGCTTAACGACGTTTACGATTATGAGCGGCATTGGAGGGTTTTTTGGGTACTTTTTGGGTGCATTTGACTGGAAGAAAACAACGTTATATGGTAATGAAATCGTTACCCCGACCTAAATGATTATTTATTTTTGTCACGAGTACAAATAGTAATATCCTATTATCGTCTTATCATTTTACTGTAGTCCATTTATAAATACTGCTTTTAGAACCTTGAAAAACGGAAATTGTTCTAAAATATTATGTTTTATTTTTCCCTCTATAGACTCCGCTTTTCGTGGTAACGCGTTTGATGGCCATGTGCACATGTTCTTTACATTGGGAGCAATTTTTTTTTCCATTTGTATCATAGTCTCTGTCACTACGTTTAAAGAAATACCTTTGAAAGTGATCGATAATATGAGACTGAATACAAGCATACCGATAGTAAGTCTAATGAGGAACGCAGAGGGATATGGGACTTGGTGAATCATAAATTAATGTTTTTCCGTAATGGACGCAGAAGGTCAAATTAAAAATATGTATTGTTTACTGCAAAAAAAAAAATGCATTAGCTTCTTTCGAGTCTTCAAAATAATTAGCCTCTTGTCTTAAATGAAGAGGAATACATTTCTGAACATTTCTTTCACGTGATTTTGATGCTACATCTATTGCAGAGGACATTAGCTATATACCTCTCCATTCTTCGATCACTCTCTATTCCAAGCAATTTTCCCGTCATCGGCTAATCAATTCCTACTTCTTTTTGTAGGATATTGAAGAAAATTGCTTAGAGATAGACGAATTGGACGTTCTCAATGATGAGAAATCTTACGGCACCACCGATCGTAAATCTCTTTTACCTGAAGTGAGAATCCCTATGTTAAATTGAAGAATTTCTGAGCAATGATTTTCACTGTCTCAATTTTATAGTACAATTTGTTGATGCTCTAGGAGACTCGTCCAACTCTTCTGACTTATGTCACTTCAATACTACACATGCCGTATTCTTTAAAAGTTTTGTGTCTAACGAATTTATTCTGTTGGATGGCACATTCTTGTTACACGCTGTATTTCACCGATTTCGTTGGAACAATTGTTTATGGAGGCGATGCTTCTGTAAGTATTCGATTTTTTTATGAACAGAAATACGTCTGCGTCTGTTTCATCGGAGTTTTTTCAAAGGGGTTATTATGGTCTCAATCCAGGGATGTCAGTGTAAGTCTGCTTGCATCTGAGCTCGCCTCTGATCTTTGATGGCAAGTTTTGGGAGTTATTTGGGACTGAGCTGCCCAAATATCAGAGGGTGATCGAATTGGCAATTTCCCATACCTTTTCCCTTGGAATATCTTGAATCTTGCAACTATAAACGTGGAATCATGGGCTCGTAAGGGGCAAATGGGAATAATAAGGATGAATATGAATTAGATGGTATTGTAGAAATAGGTGGGTACGAGTTAGTCACCGAGCTAATGATTTCCTTATGATTTTCTGAGAGAAAGTTTGTGATGCAGGGAGAGACAAAATGGTAGAACTGGATATTTCCAAGAGCTGGGCAAGCGACAAAGAGTTGAACGAAAGATCATCAGCGTTGCAGTGAAGCCATGAAGAGGGTGAAAAACGCAAAAAATTAAGAGGCCATTGCAGGTTTGCAATGGCAGCGGGGGACCCGCAACCTCCCGCGCTCGCGATGACGTTGGTGCGAAAATGCCCCCTCAGAAAATGAGTTGGCTGGCCTCTTCTCAGTGTACTGCATGCTAGACCTGATATAATGAAGGCTAGAAATTGAAATTTTCTCAAATCCCTAAAGTAGGTCAAGGTCACTGATAACGTCATAAAGCATCCCGGGTGAAAATTTAAATTTTTACAAGTTCCTAAAGTAGGTCAAGGTCATTGATGAAATCATAAAGCGTCACACGTCACGTCACGCAGTTCACAGAGACTCCCGGTGGAAATTGAAATTTTTACAAGTCCTTAAAGTAGGTCAAGATCAAGGTCATTGATGACGTCACAAAGCATCCCGGGTGGAAGTTTGAAATTTTTTCGTCCCTAAAGTAGGTCAAGGTCATTGATGACGTCATAGAGCGTCACACGTCACGTCACGCAGTTCACAGAAACTCCCGGTGAAAATTGAAATTCTTTCCAAGTCCCTAAAGCAGGTCAAGGTCATTGATGACGTCATAAAGCGTCACACGTCATGTCACGTCACGTGCCGTTACGCAGTTCACAGAAATTACCGGACGCGGACGTTTCCTGAGGATGTAATCCCCCTAAGAAAATGGATAGTGGGTTCCCCGCTAAATAGGGAAGAGAGTGGGTTCTGGTTGATGTGACTTTTCCTCGTGGGGAGGTGCGGTTTGAAGCGGAACTGAGGTTTCTTTAATAGATCAATGCTTATTGGAGGATAAAGACGATCAGAAATCATGCCGGAAGAGAGGGTGGGGAGCAGACAGAATTAGAGATCATGCGAAGGCGAGGGATCAGCTACTGCTTTGCGGAGAGGTTCAATGTATCACGTTTCTCAAGTTGGTTGTTTTCCGGTATTCATAGAAAAGAAATCGAGGATGAGAACGAGCTTAACAAGTATATAAAAAATGTTATCGGCGTTGATTCAGTCAAGGGTCAACGTAAAAAACTTTTCTGGCATAGCCAAATAAATAAAGATCATGTCTCATTTCTTCTATGAGGTAGTATGCTCTGCTCGTTTGCCCCCCTTCTTGGTCGCTCTAGGCTATTAGCTCTTGGTCGGCCCCCTTCTTGGTTTGGTATAAGTCTACTTTAGAATATTTTAGCCTAATGGCTTTAGGGGGGCTCACTCGCTCCACTTGTTCACCCCCTTCTTAGTCTAGTAAAAGTCTACTTTGGAATTTTTTAGGCTAATTGCTTTTGGGGGGCTAGTATGTTTATTTTGGAAAACGGGAAGGCGAAAGGGAGGGGTAAGAGAGAGGGTGATCGCACCTGGAATATCAACCTGGTATAATAGTATATTATAGTATAAGATAGTCTAGTATAAGTCTGCGGTATATGTATATTAGCCCTAGTATGATGAAGGCTTCAGTACTGGGGAGAGAAGGAATTGATCCTGGAACTGGTATTTACCTAGTATAATAGTACATAGTGTAAGATAGTCTAGTGTGAGTCTGTGGTATAGTATATAAGGTCATTTGCAAGGGACGGACGGACGCACACAAATTTCAAAATCAGGGGTCAGAGCAAAGACATGAAACATGTCAAAAAAAGATCCTTTGGCTCATAAGATTGGTAGAATACGGTTGTTGGAAAGCGAGTAAGGATGAGAGAGAATCAGGTAGTATGAGAAAAGAGAGGGACAGGTGAGTATAGCAGTAAGCTTGGTGGTGATTATAGAAACGGAATATCTGTTACCCTGAATGGAGAATGCATATCCGGCTCTGGGTCTTTATATTGTCCCGTCCGTGTCGCAGAGAAAGTTTGAAAAAATAATTTTGTTCAAGATGAAGTTATCTGTTTTGGCCGTTTTGGGAGTTTCAGTCAACCATGGGGTATGGATGAAACATAGGAAGTCAGAGCCTACGTTTGAAACCAGTGCCTCAATGGGACTGAAGTGACAGAAAAGGTGAATGACGTGGACACGAAGAGATTTATATTGAAAGCAAACGGTAACGGATAGGTGAAATACTTCCTCGCATAGAGGCTAAGGGAAAGGCTGATGAGCAGTGCGCCAAGAGCCAGTCGATGTTTCGATTGAATTGAATCCAGCAATTTCAAGCTTGTTTCGTTAAAGTGGGTTCAAATTGAAGAACTGCCATCAAGTTGAAAACGAATTAGGAGGAGGAGTTTGCGGTTACCGATGGTACAGGTATTATAACTGATAAGCATTTGAAAACGTTGGCGGAATTCGGACCTTTGGCGCCTTACTTGAGGTTGTGATAAGTGGAGTCTAGCAGATTGCGAAGCCGGGGGTGAGGTCAAGCAACTTGGCAGAGGATTGAATAGTAATTATAAAGCCTTTTAGACGCAGAAAAAGAAGAGGCGCATGGCGCGAGTATCTTTTTTGGGAATATGACCATGACTGTTTCCTTATCTGAACATCAAAAGCTACGTTTAGTTGATCAATTTGAGATTTTTTAGAGGGTTAGTTGGAGTAGCCTTGCTGCTTATTGGGAGTTGGAAATTAGTCCAGAGGTACGGAAGTCATTCTGAAGGGAAAGTTGGCACTATCGTTTGTTAGGTCATTCATAACGATTAGAAAGCAAGAACACTCCATACATTTACCTTGAGGATACTGTTTTGCTGCGTTGGTGAGAAGAGTATTAGTATTTAATTCTAACTATTACAGACCTGTAAATGTTGTAGAGGAAGAAATGTCAGGTTTGGGTAAATTGTCTCGATCGAAAGCCAATGTCATATAATTCGGAGGAGATGTAGTGAAGCCAGATACAACGATAAATGCTTCTCAGAGTTTGATGAAAATGGAGTGGAGTTTTTAGTTAGAGCTAAGGGCTCTTTCAATTTGGAGATTTGAGTCTTTACTCTGCCCTGACCCCTAATTTGAATTTTTTTGATCCCCTCACCCCCTTCAACCTACCCTGTGCGTGCTCCCCTTCACCTTCGATACTACGCTTCGTGGGTGGTACAAAAATTTGCGAGTTAACCCCGCGAGTTCACCTTGCCCAGTTTATATACCAGCTTTATACTAGGATTTTACCAGTCCTAAACTAGACCTATAATAAAACTGAGACCCCCCTCCCCTCCCCTAGGATTTTACTAGTCTTATCTAGGCTTATGGGCGTAGGCTAACCATCAAAACTACAGCATACTGTATAAACATATCTAGTCAGTTTATACTTGCAGGCTTAGGCATCCTATGTATTGTATTTTTTTTTTCTTTTTTTTTTTAATTCCCTATTTAACAGGTCCTTAATTAGCTGCTATAGAAGGTTTAGCCTTCTTTAGTTAGGCCTTGAACAGGACCAGGAAGGTGGTAGGTCGGAGCACTGGGCTTCTTCTAGACCTGACTTTGAACTAGGTGTAGGCTTACTAGGATTTTAGCAGTCTCAAACTAGAATGATAATAGATGTGAAAGACCCCCCTAGAATTTTACTAGTCTTAGATTAGACTTATACTAGACCAAGTAGGGGGGGGGCGAAAGAGTAAGCCAAGTGAGCCTAAAAGCTATTAGCTTCCGCTCGTTTTCCCCCTAAAAGCTATTAGCTTAGAATATTTCAAAGCAGACTTATACCAGACCAAGGACGAGGGCAAAAAAGCGAAGCGAGTGAGTCACCCAACAGCTTTCGGTTGAAAATATTCTAAACGAGACACGTCGTAGAGCAAGGAAGAGAGCGAACGAGCGGAGCGAGTGAGCTACCCGAAAGCTAGTGGCTTGAAATCCCCTTACTGGAACTATGCACCACACACTGGTAAAACTGGCCCTCAGACCTAACACGTGAGCCGCTCAACCAATTCTATAGCAAACCAGGTTAACAATGAAAACATGATGAAAACGAACGAGTGAAAACCTCACGAAAAGACAGCAGACATGAAACATGATCGTTTTCTATTTGGCTCCGCCAGAAGATTTCTTTAAAACAGTTTGCCATGGACAGAAGTCAGAGTTTTCGGTCAGAAAGATGCGGGGAGGGAGGAAATTCAGTAGGTTTTAGTCCCCATGAAAACCCGAAAGGGTAAGAACCGTGCTGGAGAATCGCGTTGAATAAGAGAAGCTAAGATTAATGATGAAATAATTATTTTTCTCTTTCTCAGGCTTGGTCAGGATCACCCCAGAAAAGTTTATATGAAAGCGGTGTAAAATTCGGATGTCTAGGCATGGCTGTTTTCTCAATATCATGTACAACGTTTTCCATAGTTATTGAAACATTAATAAAATGCCTCGGGTAACGAAAAAAAAAAAAAAAAAAATTATACTCATGTTCTACCATTCCTAAACATATTACCAACCTAATTGAATTGTTATTACATTGTTGCAGATTACGATGCGTTTACATGTGGAGCATTCTTATTGATGCTCTCGCGTTATTATTTATGGTTTTATTGAAAAGTAAAATAGCGGTCTTGTTGCTCTCTATTGGCTGTGGTATTTTGTATTCGACAATGTTTACCGTTCCTTATATTTTGTTGGCCCATTATCACGAGATCAATGTGGTAGGTACAGTTCATATTTCAAAATTTTCAATCTTACTGAAAAAATGCCGGGTCACAAAGATGTTTCAATTTCTGTTCATGTGAGAATATGGGGTTCCGAAAATGTAATGAATTGCATAGAATATGGGGGCAAAATACAACGAAACCATATTTCACTCTTGGAAACAGATGGACGCTCGATATGCAGGAAGTTCAAACGAGGTGAATGGGTGGACATTTTAATAGTATCTCTTCTCACAACTAGAAATCAAGTCAAGAGTAAGCAGTGTTCGTGCAAGAAAACGTTCCTCAAGTTGGAAAGAGCAGAACAATTTTTCTGGAGTCAGTTTTGAGGAAAATTTTGTGACTTTTGGAGTTGTCTTCATTCCCTCCTTCCCGCTGACTGTAAGCCCACATTGACCATTAGCCAGTAATCTGTGTGACTCGAGTCATTTTAAAAGTCTCTCACATATGAACAGATGTACTAAAAATTTTTTATTTTTTTGCAGTTCGAAATCGACAATTTCGGAGTTGCTGTTCCTCACACACAAATCCGTGGCCTAGGCACGGATATATCCTTGATCGGTTCTTGTATATTTGTGGCTCAATTTATGTTATCACTTCTAACTAGCGTTGTCGTTCATTTTACAGCTAGTCCAGCAGCCGTTCTGCTCACTGGCTCGGTTATGGCAATGGCCGCGTTCGTTTGTGCGGCTAAAATTATGTACTTGAACATGTGAAAAGAAGACGCGAAAGAGCGAACAAAATTGATTTGTTACTTGAAAGGTTGTTCTTGAGTTGTAGAAGGTTACCTACATATATTTTCAAATGCCCACCACTTTTTTCGCACCCGATGTATTCTGATTTATGACCCTGCAATGTGGATTATGTGTGATCACGAGTATAACCGTTGAAATCGATAGGTACCGTTATGAATATTTTGTCTTGCAAATTGATCTTATGAATTATGACTAGATAGAGGTTCGGTGCGGTGCTATATCTTAGATGCCTTCTCACTTTGATAATTCAAGTCACCGTATTTTTGGACGAACTGAAAAGTATAGTTATATTCATCCTTTATGCTGCGAGCAATTCCTTACGTCTACTTGTTCTTTTGATGTACATTTAAGTTGTTTCTATTTTTTCTTTCTTTGTGAGTTGAGAAGTATAATCTGATTTTTTTATCGTCATCTTTGTTTGTATCTAATTTATCAAGATAAATGTGGAAGGAAATATACGTGAAGATATTACTTTGTTGAAGAAATTGAGAAAAATTACTTCGTTTATAGGCGATCAGAGCCAGAAGAAGAAGATAACAAAACGAATAGTAAAGGTAGCAACTTACCTTCATCTTGAAAGCGTCGTCCTAGTCATCAAGTTTTCGAGGATCAATTTTTAGAGTAAAAAAAAAAAAAAAAAAAACTACCGAGATGAGAAATCTTGGAAAAATTGTCTCTTACGAGCTTTTCATCGGGTACAGTTTTGGTTTTCCTCCGCAATTTTTGAATAAGAAATGAAGTCGATATCTAACTTACAAAATAAATTTCTTCGAAAGTCTCGTTCAGTATGTAGACAAGGCACGCGTTTGTTTTAAGAGAACACACGTAAGACCTACTCGAACCATCAAGTATCTATCAAACGATGTGAAAATAATATTATAATAACGTAGTACAGCTACGCAAGTAAAGAGGTACTTGACATTAAAAAGAGAGGGCAGCGGGTACTCGCAATAAACCATCATAAACGAGGTGCGAGCTAGTTTCTTGAATTAAAATACTCTCCCTCTCTATTAGAGAAACATGAATAAGAAAGAGAGGTTAAAATTCGCAGAAAGATTGACTTTGGAAAAATCTCTTTCCCAGTTTAAACTGTTTAGAACATTTGTACGAGTAACAAAATGTGGCACAAAATCATTTGAAATTTCTCGGCTATTGAAATATTGTTGTTCATAATTGCTTAATATATAAGCCTATTTTTTTTTCGTTTTTTTCTTCACGTGACAAATACCTATCCTTCTAGCAACTTTAACGTGCATTCTTTATCTTGAATTATTTATCGATGTCGTATTGCTTCCGTTTGCTACAGCATATTTACGTAGGAATTTTGAATATAGGTATCGATGCCTACTATTTTATTCTACGAGAAACTATATATGGAATTTTTATAATGACCACCTACACAAATTTTATATGATACCGAATGATATTGAAAATGAGGTATTTTTATTCAAAATTTAAATTATGAACCGATATGGAAAATATTGAGAAAATGTGATACCTAGATGGAACTGTTACATCATCCCTTGATTTCTGATGTAGGTATTTGGATGCGGTATTGAATTCCTGTGCACACCAAAGCAGTATCTTATTTTACTAAAATAAATTACTGAAGGGACAAGTTTTGCAAATCATTTTTGTTTGAATCAATACGAGCATCTTGAATACGCAGTGCTCTAGAACGAGTACATAAAACCTAGCCTGAGTGATAATATACTCGGTGCATCTTTATTGTACCGCGCATTGAAGTTCCTCTTTGTGGAAATGGGTTGGATCGCATTCAAAAATATCCTCCAAACATTTTTTTCTTTTTTTTTTTTTCTCTCTTGAAATTATCAAGTCCTCAAGTCCTCTATTCCTCTCTCTTGGCATCACTGCTAATATGATTACATAATATCTTCTTTTTTTTTCCCCCCCTCTGAACAAACTGTCAGCTATATTACTTGAGCTATTTAGCTAGGCGCACGAAATTATTGAAAAATTATGTTTTCGAAATATATTAGAAAGGAAGTAAGGAAGATGAATTTTTTATTGATTAATGTTGAGAGGTATCATTGCAGGCAGTTGGGTTTGTTCAGATGGTACACTTAAAGTTAGTTCTGGGAATGTAGTTTTTGACTGTTTGATTAAGAAAAGAAATGAAGTTTTTCACTGTGTAGCCCGTACATTTTTTATACAAAAACACATGAGAAGTCTTTCGACAAAGCTGTCATCATCAGAATGAAAAGGAATTCTACATCTAAAACGGATTACAATTCATAAATATAAGAATACATGAACAGACAAGAATTAAACTTCTGTACACTCATACTCCGGGGCGGTGCAATAAAGTTTATTGATGAGATCATCTTCATATGTAGTCCGATTTACGAGGTTGCAGGCGTGGTGAGTTCTCATCTTCACAATTTCGATCTCCGCCGGCGTTTATTATTCTCGACATGTAGGATGATCTCATCACCTCCAAGATGTCCATTGTCCATAACGTGCTTTGCGAAGGCAGATTTTGTGAAGTTATTGTTGTCGAACGCCGGTGCGTGCTCATTGATCCTAGCACGGAAAGCTCGGCCGGTTTCTCCAACATAACAGGCGGGACAATCGCGACAACAGAGTAAGTATACACCGCTCCTAGATAAGGGAGGGGTCGAATCTTTTCCATTAGGAAGGAGTTTCTGAAGCTTTAAGTAAGGATAGAATGTAGGGGCGAGATTACCGGTCTTAATTACATCTCTAATCAGAGATGTGAGTTTAGGGAGATAAGGAATTATGACAGGAGACTTCCTCCGACCTGTCCTGAGGGGCGGGGTGAAGGTAGTGGTCCGTTGGAGAGCAACTTTCTTGCGGACAAGGCCATTAATATCGATATTGACCTTTTTAACACGAGCTAATTGCTGAAGAATAGAAACCTCTTTAGCAAAGGCAGGAGGAGAGAGGGGGAGTGAGACCAGGCGGTGAACAAATGAATGAAAAGCAGGGATCTTATGGGAGAATGGGCAGAAAGACGAACCATGAATGAGGATGTCAGTAGTGGTGGGTTTTCTGTAGATTTGAAAGTCAAACCCATTGGGGAGGAGGGAGATCGTAAGGTCTAGAAAATTTATCTCAGAGCCTCCGATCTCGACCGTGAAGTCAATAGAAGGATAGAAACTGTTCATGAAGTTCAAGAATTCATGGAGGGAGTGATCGGGCCCACTCCAGACACAAAGTATGTCATCGACATATCTGTATCAAAGGAAAACATGGTCGAGGAGAGGGTGCCCAGAATTGAAAATCTTATCCTCAAGTCTAGACATGAAGACTTCAGAAATGAGAGACCCCAGTGGTGATCCGATAGGGACACCTATTCAGGAGGAAGTTTGTAGATAGAGTCATTGAACTGACATATGTTGGGGTAGAGGCATTTTTGAAGGAGGGTATTAAATTCGGAAATCAAAGGAGTTGGGACTAATGCCTTCTTAAGTAACTCGTCTATGCGTTCACGGGTACTTTATTTCTTTTCTTATGATGTCCCGTAACGTGTCGGAAACAATCTCTCGTGCTTGATTAAGGACGGAAGGTCTATTTCTGGAAGCACCTTCACGTTTCCAATCTACCATTTGTAACAATTTCGATACGATCTTTAACTTTCTTAATTATGCGCTCCATTTACTCTTACCTTTTGCTGTACTTAGTCTCTAATCCTTTCTTACTTGCCATCTCAATCTCCCCGAGTGCGAGTGGTTAAAAAGCTCGCGTGATAATGAAAAAAAAAAAAAAATGTAATAATTTGTCTCTTCTGTAACTTCAGTCTAAAACCAATATCAAACATTCCAAATCCTAGATGACGATTCACTAATATGAATTCTAAACCCTTCAGAATTTTGTTCTCCATTATTGTTCAAGCTTTTCCAGGTTTATTGCAGCGCTTAGAAATTTTTTCGATATTGTTACAGTCATATTTTCGATATTGCGACACTACTAATGATTCACAAATTCACATACATGAAACTAGAGCAGTAAAAATTGAAAGTATTTCAAGTATTTTCATTTTAATAATTCTATGAGGACGCTAACTCCACTTTTGTGTTTGTGAATTTGTTTCATTTCATCGAACATTTTCGAAATCTGTATTTCTTGAAAATAAATTATTATTTGGTTGGTTGAGGTTTTATTATCTGATGTAATGTACTTCCAAAATTTATATCAAAATTCTATGAATATTTTTTTATCGTGACTATTTTTGTTGGTATCATGTACTCGTACACGTCTCATGTTTATTTCCACAAGGAAACGGAAAAAAATTTTTAAAAATGAGCGATAAGTAAACGACAAAAATACAAAATTGGTTATGATGATTAAAGTAAAAAAATAGGTAGGTATTTAGCTGATAAAAATGTGAGTAGTAATACCGGGTCTTTGACCCAAAGACCCGGTATTATTACCACTCTACTATTTTACATCCCAATGCAACTATAAATTCCTATATGTTTTTTACCCAGTATTTTCAGAGGGTACAAACGTTCAGAAAACTTGCCTCAGGCAAAAACAATGTGATTATTTTACTATATTTCAAGTATTTTTTGAGAGAAATTACCTGTGTGTCATTTTCATCAAGGTAGGTACCGTGTGAAATTCATCATCCAAGGTAGGTACCCATTAAAATTCATCATCAATCTCTTAATGAAATTTAATTGCCTGGAATAAAGTTTTAATACAAAATTCAAAGTGCCAGTAAAATTTATCAATCCAGAATTTTAAGGATTTTTCCTAGGATTTCAATACGTGATGGATGCAACTAAATCAAAAGGTGTAAGAGTATACTAATTTTTTTCGAAAATGGTTATTCACCCTCTTATCCAGAAAATTTAGAAGGCGCAAACAAACTTAGGATTTAATCAGGTTTTAATATCAAAGAAAATCATGAATACATCCATTCTAACTAACCTCATTTTTGTTACAGGACTTGAATGAGTTTTCGGCAGAAATATTGACACTAATGAAAGTGAGATCATTTTTCATCAACTTTCAAAATATTGATATTCTAGAGCGGATCTTGATCACAATGTCAATATCATCAAATTGTTGCAGAACGAACTACAGAATAATAGGAAAAATAATACCACCGGAGTAATACACGGCACCAAAACCAACACATCACGCATTGCGACCAAAAATATTCTTTGTAAAATGTTCATCCAAAAAGAACACTCGGAAAAAAATTAGATAAGCAGAAGAAGAACTAGAATTTATTATAAAAACACTCTAAGTACCTTAATTTTTTTTTTTTTTTTTTTTTTATCGAAACGATATAAGTTGAATAATATTTATTATTAGAATTTGACAGTATACTATTTTTTATCATTATTGTTAACTATTATCTTGTTTTCATGATCTATTCTTAGGCAAATTTGGTTTCTTGCTAAAAAATATGCCCACTAAAACAAAATAATTATGGAAGCAAACAGTGTGACTTCTAATGACAAAAAATCTTTCAGTGTCCCGATAGATATTTTCAATTTTATTTTCTTGATTACTCCCATTTTCAAGTTCTCCTCCTAAGGAAATCGAAAGTGCGTATGGGTTAGAGATAAAAGTACTTTCTCAATGTCCTTGATGCAAAACAAAAAAAAAAAAAAAAGTATTTGAGGAATTGTCCTATGAACTTGAATTACCCGGTAAATTGCGAGTTCGGAGTACATGATACCTCGATAACAAAAAGAGGAAATAATCTTCGATCGGAATTTTCGATTTAGTTTTAAATTCCTTTGAGAATTTTGATGGTATAGCTACCTATAATTTGACTCGATCTGTTTACTTTTATACTTGTGTTTGTTAATGAGAATTAGAAGAATGGGAGAGCTATAATGCTGTAATATTGAAGAAGTCTTTTTGAAGAAACTATCGAAAAGTTCACGATAAGATTATGATCTTATTGATTGCAAACTGCTCATTGATGACAGCGGTTACTAAGTGGGTAGGTATTACGTATTCAAGTTTGAAGATCAGGATGTTTTCGAGTTTTTTCGCGTTCATGCGTCTGATTCGTGATTTTAAAGTAGCGTTGACTAAAACTACTCGTGGTTAAAGATTGTTTTTTATTGTTGACAACAACTGTTCTCATGATTACTTTTCCTCATCTCTCCTTAATTACGAGTTCCTCGGCCACAATTGTTTTATTGCGTTGCTCCAATTAGAAGTCAAATGGGAATAGTAGAAACAGTAGTAGGTGTTGTACAGTTGAAAAATACTTACTTGATTAGATAATGTGAATAGAATGGGTACTTTCGGGTTCGTTCAGATTTCTCTCTCTGTAAGTGAGAAGTTACCGATTATATTTTTTCTTCGTTCTTGGCGCCCGATTCTTTCGGACTATTCAGCTGCGCTGCGTTATTCACACCAACCCCGAAATGAAAATCTAGGCATGAGAAGACTTTTCTCATTTGCTTGTTTCTTCTAGGCTCTTTTTTCCCTCATTGTACTGCAATTGAGAAACCATATTTGTACATCACCTCCCCTTCTATCCTCAACTTCAAAATTTCCTCAAACTTTTTTTGATCCTCTGCAACAAATGATGCTAAAACAGACACACAGTCTCTTCAGTAGGTTTGGAAGTCATTTTTCATCCTTCAGACCAGTCAATCTACTGAGGAAACAGCATTGCCCATACATTAAGACGAAAAACTGATCAATCTCGTAAATTGAAATTTAAAATAAAGAATGAATTTGCGAGCCTTTTATAAAACTTTTTTTGTCCCAAAGTCTGCAAGAAGGGGGACAATCGCTGATTTTTGCTAAGTGCTAACCAATGCAGTTTTCCGAAGATGATCATACTCATTAGTTCAATTCGACCTGCATTCTGTCCTTTCACGAGCTCTTCTGACTTCATTAGAATGATAATCTCCATATTATTTTGTTGACTTCATGTGGCACATATTGATGGTAATTTATTGTCGTGAGAAAAGATTTTTGAAACAAGCACCTTCACGCACGCTAATATCCAACAAATGGTCCGTGAAAGTATTCTTACTTTCTCATAGATAAGCGCGACGAAACGTTAACGTACTCATTAACGAGAATATATTAATTTATAGTGAAGAAAATATATTGTACTCATATTTTGTCTAGCTTCTTTATTCACACATCGGTCATATAAAGAGAAAAATTAAAAGTAACAACATCGAATTATGAACAAAAATATCAATTCCAGCTTAATATAAGCGATTTATTAAAAAACAAGTTTCATATCACTATCTGAGAAGCCGTTACGAAGGCTAAAAATCCAAAAATTGCGGAAGTCCCTATAACCGCGAAAGTAACGCCGAATAATGTCATAAACTTACTCATGTACATTGAGTTTATTAGTTGTGCCATACACACACAGGCGCCGACGATGGAAAGATCGGTCCCGAGACCTCTTAGACGAGTACTCGATGGATCTTTATTTGCAAACTGTAAACAGCATCAGGGGTGAAGTTGACTGATAACGTAATATTGCATAGTTCAAAGTGCATTGCAAAATACCGTATTATGCAGAAGTTTGTTGCTCTCGAAGAAATTATATTTTTACGTAGCCAGCTGTTAAAGAATAAAACACTTACCTTATCTTTGTCGTGATAATGAGCAACTAGCATGTACGGCATGGTAAACGATGTACAATAGACGATACCGCCTATTGCGCATACAATTACGACCATTAATTTATTTTTGTACACAGCCATCAAAGTTAAACCGGTCGCATCTAATAACAGGGTCGCCATATATACCGGTTTCATTCTAAAAAATAGACGATGCCGAAATGATAGAGTAAATCGAATATTGTGAAGGTGTTTTAGGAAGACTTCCGGATTGCTGGAAGAGCGAAGACAGAGGGTCAAAGAATGAAGTAGTGGATAGCCACATTTTCAGAAGGGTAGAATTGGTTAGTAGCTTGATAAGATTTTTTCAAACTTTTTCCAATCAGCGATCCATCGCATCGGTGACGTAAAGCGTCGTTCAGAGAGTAAAGAATGGGGGATAAAATGATTCAAGTTTTCCCCCTGCGAATGTGTAATGCATTATTTCTTTCTTATTCATTTGTGGGGAGTTGATTCGACATTCTGACTGTGCAAGATACCAACAGAGCTTTTGGAGGGAAAAGGCGTGCGTACATTATCAACTTGATATCAATCTCTTATTGGATCTACCATAGGTATCTAGAATCCCTCTCTAGTCCCTTGCTTGTTGCTGTTTAGAACTCGAACACTAGAGGAATTGCTTAGCCCGTAGTTCCTTTCATTGCATGTCGCTACAGGCAATGGCATGAGAATTTTCAGGGGCAAGGAGTTGTACTGTGTATATTGATACACCAACATACTTGAAGGAAGAAGACATATTTTCTTTGTTCTAGGAGAAAGGTGAGGGTGATTGAAGCAAACAAGGAAGTTCTCATTCGGCGAGATTTCGATTTCAATAATTAATTAGGATCGATTATTGGGAAAGATTGCGACAATAGTTTGTATCTCTAAATTAGGCCAAAGAGGCCCCGCCCCTCCCCCCCCCTCCCCGGAAATCATAATCTGCTCGATGATCGGAATCTTTCCAATATACATGGTCGAACAGTCAATTTTTTCAGGTCCACTTCTCTTTCTTCATTGTATGTAGCTGGATGGTCAGAGTTTTTGAACTTCACCCCACTCTTCCTCTCATACGTATAATTTGAAGGTCGAGATTTTGTATTCAAGTGTCTTTATCTTCTTATATTATTTATGTTACGGTACAACCTGGAAGTCGATATTTTTTCAAGTTCGGCTTGCGGTCTGTACAGTGTCGCGATCAAAACTTGTCCAAGCAATGGCGTAGATACGATTTTGAAGGGGGGGGAGGGGGAGGTAATTTTTCTTAGATAGAACTACCACTAAAAAAAACAAGCTTATCGTCATAAAATTACTTGGTGCGAAGTAAAATCTCTTAGGAAGAGCTATCACTAAAAGAGAGAACAGGGAATCCGCTATCCATTTTGTTAGGGGTATTACATCCTCAGAAAATGTCCGCGTCCGGGAGTTTCTGTGAACTGCGTGACGTGTGGCGCTTTATGACGTTATCAATGACCTCGACTACTTCAGGGACTTGGAAAAATTTCAACTTCCCGCCTTCATTATATCAAACCTAGTATACAGTATACTGAGAGGAGCCCAGCCAACTCATTTTCTGAGGGGGCATTTTCGCGCCAACGTGATCGCGAGCATGGGAGGTTGCGGGTTCCCCGCTGCAATGGCCTTTAATTTGTTTGATTATAAAATTGCTTGGTGAGTACAAGAAAGCAATGAAAGGGGTATATCCCCCTTATCCACGCCACCGCTTCAAAGTCCTAATTCTCTTATATTACACACATGAACAAATTTCAAACTTTTGAAATGCGCAGAGCTTTTGGAATAAATAGAGGTGCCATGTGCCATTTTCCGACATTACCTTTCATTATTGTGCAACACTTGTGTTTAGTTCCCGCGCTTCATTGCGACTGGCAAGTGTACCTTCTCGCGAATCAAATTTCAAAACTCGGTAAGATACGTTTACAAGTCGCAACAAGCCACAGTGACTCAACATGAGTAGTGTGCAATGTGTATTCATGAGAAGTAATATCGAAGAACAGCAAATGGTATTCTATTCGGCGTCGCCTTTTCGCTAATGACTTCAACATCTCAATCTGTTTCTCTAACCCCTTACGAGCTCACCGAATTCTTCAAGAAACTTCAAACTCAATAACTACTTGGACCCCGGAAACCGGCTGCAAATTTTCTCTCTCCAAAACATACTCGGTCGTTTCCAAAAAAGAGACCACATACCATCACTCCAACTTCTATATCTCCAAAATTTCGAAATTCCCTTTCGCAATTCCGGCAAACTTCTCGGTCCCCACTTCGATCAAAAACTTACATGGACTCCCCATATCAAAATTTTAAAAGCAAATTGCACTCAAGCCCTAAACATAATGAAATTTCTATCCCACTCTTCTAAAGGCTGCATACTCATCCAGAAAAGTCTTATCCGTTCAAAATCAGATTATGGTTCCCCAATCTACAATCTTGCCAGCAAAACCGTCCTCTCTTCCTTTGACACTATACAAACTTCCGACCTCAGGATGGCCTTGGATGCCTACCGCATTTGCCCAAAATTGAGTTTGGTGCGCGGAATCCGGTAAAGCCGGTGGCGTATCCAGGGGGGGATTAGGGAGATGAATCCCCCCCCCCCCTTGGGTTCTTATATTTCTTGCCTTGCGTACGGATAACAAATGTGCCGAGGGAAAACGGGAGAATTTTTTCCCCTTCTTTGTTTCATTTTTTTTCTTTGGACCTCCTATTTTGGAAATCCCCCCCCCCCCTCATCAAGAAAATCATGGATACGCCACTGGGTAAAGCTCCCTTTTCCTATCGTAGGCTCATCCTAACCTTCAATCCTCTATCATCCGTATCCCAAGATCCTGACCTACCAATTTTTGACTCTACCTCCCATCAATATCCCACCTCTCCATCGGCTTCCAATAAACATATCCTCCTCCAATTCAATAACTCCCTGGGCATCTTTTTCAATACACACCCCTTACCTCCCATAAACATCACCACTCCTCCTTGGATCTTGCCACCGCTAAACATACGACTCGATGTCACTGAATTTTCAAAACCAACAACTCAATCATCATCCAAAATATCAATCTCTTAATCAGGGAATACTCCAATTCTTTCATTTTCTTTTCGGACGGGTCTAAATCTAACAACCGAGCATCTTATGCATTCTCCATAAACAGTTCCGTGACTTCCCATCGTAATCACAACATCGCATCGATATTCACTGCTGAACTCATGGGTATATTTTCTTGTCCATCCCACCTCTCACAACTTCCCCCGAATAACAACTTTCTTCTCCTGACAGACTCTCTTGCTTCACTCCACTCCATCTCCGACCTTCACAACTCACACCCTCTCATACAACGTATCCAACTCACGCTTCTCACCCTGCGCTCCATCAACTCTCATACCACTTTTATCTGGATTCCCGGTCACATCAATTATCCTGATCACAATAAAGTTGAACTAGCTGCAAAACAAGCCTCTTCCCTTCCAAGAATTACCGATAAATCTCCTGTACCTGCTTTAGATTGTAAAATTCACTTTCGCTCCCTGATTCTTGACAAATGGAAATATCACTGGAAACTCCAAACTCTTTTCCATGAAACAATCCCCAGTACCCTGGTTTACCTCCAACAGACCCCTAGACGGGAAGAAGTCATTCTCACTCGACTAAGCCACTTTCACCTTATAAACCCCAACATTCTACTACCTCCATCCTGCCCTTACTGCGACGATCCCTCAACAGTTCATTATTTTTTTTCATGCCCCCAACTTTCATCTCTCCGTTCTTCCCTCAACGTGTACCCTCTTCCTATAACCAGGCCCTAAAGAACAACCATGAAACCTCATCCTTATCCCTTCAATATTTATGACAATCTCATTTCTACCGACATATCTAAACTCTTTATACTCCGTTTACCAAGTCAATCCTCATCTCTAATATACGTATCCTTAATTCTGTTTCTAATTCTAAGATGTTCACCAAATTTTAATTGATAACAAAATTAAAAAAAATAATAATTTTAGAAATATCTTCGATAGTTTTTTGTTGGTTTCCCTTCAAGATTGTACAGCTCGAAAGCGTAACTGACCCCCTTCCCCTCAAAAATGGACGTCAAAGGTCGAGGTTCTCCTTTCCCTCCTCCCTCCTGCATATTTCTACGTAGTTGAAATGTAAGCAGTCCACCTGTTGTTTGCAGAGCCTAAGAAAGTCTATAAAAGTGTCCAGCTGAATAAACTATGTAAAGCGCTGGAGATGACTGAAAAATGACGGCTTCCTCAACGAAGTTAAACGAGGAACGTAGAGAACCCGTTCTAGGGGTCGATCTGGTTTTGGTAATTCAAATTGAAATCTTGAAAAGTCTGAAGTTTTTGTCGTCCCTTGGGTCATGGTGTATATTTTGCAGCCTTATTGTTAATTCAGCCACATCCAAAAAATCCCAGCTCATTTACAAACCATTGCTTTTTTGTAAAGAAAATGTTGGGCTTTTAATTAGCCTGAAAAATGTAACATTTAGCCTATTTATAATGAGCCTGCCGTAATTTAGCTTTATCGTCATCAAACAATTTTGATTACACTAACCCGTATCAGCCTTTTTGCCCACAGACTGTAGAGTAAGTCATTGAACATGATGAGTGTTCGTCAATCTCCGCTATTGTCTTCATCACACGAGTCTTTGTCCAGTAGCTTGGTTTCTTTGAAGAAGTGCCCATCCCTTTACAAAACTTATTAGGTCTGATAAAGAACTGAATTTTATCGACATTATTAACAATTACCCCTCTGAGACTATCTTCTACGTAGATACATTCATCAGAAGAACGATGAGGACACACCGCAGTCAATTCTGAGCATAGATCTTACAGGAACTTTATAGACCGCGCATCGTCGAGGAGAGCATGTGTTTGTCGTCGGTTTCACAGTGAATTCAATTCGTTCTATGTGACGCTGTCTGGACAAAGAAAAGAGAGAGAAAGAAGATATTCGGTTCAACTAGGCACAGTCGTCTCATACGGCGCTCAAAGGAAAAAGAGAGAGAAAAAAAAATGTTCTGTTATGTTTTTCGTTCAGCACGTGTTCCAGCTAAGGTTTCAACAGCACGCAGGAAAACGTATACCTACACAACGCACGAGGGTGGCTTGGGTTCGTTTGCGTTTCTTTACGTACATGAAATTTGTGATCCTCCTATTATGAGACATTTAAAAATCGCGCCTTTCCCGGAAGCGTGGTCTAATTTGAGTTCATGTTGTACATGCACACTTTTAAAAAAACGCGACGATTTTCCTAGAAGTAGACTGATAAACTAAAATATCCCGTCGTGAAAAGCGTATCAACAAAATGTCCCGGCCATCTGTTGCTTCTCAATGAAAGCTGTCAAGAAAGTGTCGATGTTTCTCTTGACCGTAAAATGCAACCTTCGTCAAAATTTTATCATCTTGTTTTCTAGGTTGTGGTAGAACGAGAGCAAAATGTCATAATAGTGGCTGTCATCTGTCAACTTCTTTGCTTAGCGAAATAGATAGGTATTGGTAACTGTAGCCTAGTAGCAATGAATTAAATCTAGAGTAAATACAGAGACTTATCGTTAGAAGAAAATAATGTTGCATTCTACAAGCATATTCATACTGCCTTTACCGGTCTGTTTTTAATGAGACGGACTGATTGTAAAAAAGGGCTGATATGGGTGAGCTTTTTTGTAATCAAAATAGTCCAATGATAATCCTCGCTTATTCCGTAGACGGCCTTCTAGCCTTCATCGCAAGCTCAAAATATAGCCTCTGTATTTACCGCCGGCTAACGTCGACTGTCTTTCTCGTCTCTCTCAATTTTCACCCGTTCGTACAGACTCATTATCCTGGAATCGTACGGCTTTAATATTCTCATTCTAAAAAATCACCTTCCACGACCTACATTCAACTTTATCTACGTCAACCGATAAAAATGCTAAAGAGCCACCGCCTTCGAAAAATTCATGCACAAATTTCTCCTACCAGCTCCGCACTACTTCAGACTACGAAGAATCATATGCAACCATGGCACAAAAAAGCAGCCCTTCAATAAATTCCTTATCTAGAAAATTTCCATCCTTCAGTCAAATTCCAACATAGGAATAGATCACCCGTCTATCAATCACTCTCTCCTAACCTACCCTTATACTTCATATCCTCCATCTTGCCCTCACTGCTATGCAAAAAGTTTTTCTGTTGTTTCATTACCCCTACCGCCCTCTTTCTGTTATCACAGTAGGTTTGGTACGGTCGAAATAGGTACAAGTCAATTATTTAATTTTTGCATGTATATGTTCAGGGCTGAGGCCGATCGACCTTGACCTACTTTAAGGGCTCAGTGAATTTCGACCTCATGAACATGGAATCTAATTTCGGTAAGAATTGGATGCTCTGCGAATCCTCTTCCTCCCCCGAGGTCATCGCTCAAATACATCCTGACTCTTTTTCCTGTTCATCGAATCCGGGGTAGAATTTCTTACCCAAATTTTTTGATCATTTTATTGGCTACGAGTGGATACAGTATACTGGCGACGCAATTCACAGATAATGCAAAACACGCAAATCTAATACCCTCTTCGTAAAGTTGATAACTCTGCGTGTTGGGACTGGCCTGCCAAAAGAAAAATACATTTTTAGAAGTTGAATTCGATCGTTTTGAAGAAAGAAACCTTTACTCACGGTCGGATCCCCATCGTAAACAGATCGTCCGACGAAATGCGTGAAATAGAAATAAAAGTTTACGTGCGACATCCAGGCAAATAAATTCGTCAAACAAACTACGTTCAAGTACGACGGCATGGTGACGATAGATCGGAGAAAATTTTTCATTTTATTTTTCGATGTCTGAAATATCAACGTATAAGGTAATAAATCGTACAATTGCTATAATCACTGTCCAGAGATATATACTTCGAGGGCAATGACACCGCTCGAACGTCGAATATCTAAGACAAAACCAGATAGCGGAGGATTTTTTTCGACTTCGCGCGTCCGTCGAGAGGATATTGTCTAAATTTATTTGATTATTCGACCGCTGTATCTCCAAATTAGTCACGGACCGCACTCTATCACTTACTTTTACTGTCACACTGATGACATCCGTCGGGGTTGATTCGTTGTTTAAAGGCATTTCTTTGAACGTTGTGATCGAGGCGATAATACAGATTATGAAAAGTATGTCAACCAAGTTGAATACAATTCGCGCGTAGCCACCGGTAACGCGATCTGTCACACATTCATTGTTATTTAGAAAATAAGTTATAAGATCATTCATTTAACGTAGATCGAACACCGCGCTAGAGGCGACAATCGAAATCTATAGTTAGGGAAAAATATATTTAGGTTGGCCTGGGAAGAGGCTAATATGGGGTTCGTTGGATTCAATTTTTGACTCACACGATTTTTAAATGAACTTACGTAGGAAAGTTTCGCCCCAATTCACCGATCCGATGATGTATCCAAAGAAGCCTCCGATTCCTGCCAATATTGTGCTCGTATTTAAACCTTTATTATGATCGTCTGTGGAAAATGATTTAAAATTAGGAATGAAGGTAATGAATGCATTTTGGACCTGACGTTATGAAAAACCGTACGCACTGTGCGAGTTTTCTAAGCCCCCCTCCTCTTCCATAAATATTATTGGATAGCTAGAAAGTCGACATTTTTCAAGTCATCAAGTAGGTCAGAAGATTCCTGTACATTTTCCCAAAAAACACTTCAACGAATTCTTCGGAAACAGAATTTGTGACCTGTTCCAAGATAAGGGCAACTAGCAGCAGAGCGCAAATCTCTCACGAGAGCGAAAACGGAGTTCAATTGCTACCCTACAGTGCTGCCACAGCCAGATCTATGGATTTTTGGTTCTCAAAAGTAAGAATTTTGCGTAAAATACGAATTTCTTGCGCTCAAGGGAAAAGTACCTGAGACACTCATGTAAGAGATACTTTTCTCCTGGTCGTTATAGTCTTATATTACAGTCTTTCGTCAACATCGAGTCGATTAAGGGAAAAGTACCTTAGCTACTCTTATAGTCCAGTCATTATCCGGTCAAAAGGGTGACCACTAAGGAAATAATTCCTACCCAGAATTTTATTGATGGAAGTTCTTAAGCATGATCCCAAGTAATAACGAAAAAAACCCATGCCCTCTAACCCCATTAACCCTTCGAGGGGGGGGGGTCAAAATGTGGACCCAAAATCAGTTTAATATGCATTTTTCAGAAAAATGTCAAGAGATCAAAAATGTTTTGCATAAAATTCCCCATAGAAATGGTTCATATGAAAATTTTTGTAGCGATCATTTTTACGAACTTAAAGAGCTTTGAAAGTAGGGCAAAATATGTACTATGCCGCTGCACAGGTTAACATACATTAAAATACAATTTCATTTCCTTCTCGAAATTCTTTTCTCTTGAAAATAAGGATGCTAAATTCTATTTTTTTCTTCTCTTAATTGAGGAAAGGAACACTGTGTGGGCGAGAAATGCACTGTTTGGGTGTGAGTGCAGCGTTGACGCGTACGGCGGTAATGTATTTCAATGTATGTTAACCTATACAGCGGCATAGTACATTTTCTTCAAATTTGCCCTACTTTCAAAGCTCTCTAAGTTCGTAAAAATGATCGCTACGAAAATTTTCATGAGAACCATTTCTGTGGGGAATTTTATGCAAAATATTTTTGATCTCTTAATATTTTTCTGAAAAATGCAAATTTAGCGAGAAAATTGAGAAAAACTGATTTCCACATGTTGACCCCTCCCCCCCCCCACCAAGGGAACGGGGTTAGGGGGCATGGTTTTTTTTTGGTATTACTTGGGATCATGTTCAAGAATTTCCATCAATAAAATTCTGGGTAGGAATTATTTCCTTACAAAATCCGGATAATGACTGGACTATTATGAAAGATACCTTTCTCCTGATCGGTATTGATAAATCGGTCGAAGTTCATTGAAATCTGTTTTTAGGTCTTACAAAAAATGACGGATACGGATTTTTGCTGGTACCTTTTCCCTGGAACAGGTACTTGGTGCTAATAGCCCTTATCTTGGAACAGGTCACATTTGTTGGAAAGACGATAGACGGTGGGCATCAGTGAATTATTTCCTTGAATAACCTTGCATAACACATGTTCAGTGACGTAGATACGATTCTGCATTGCGGAGGGGGGGGGGGGATTTTTTTCCCAGTCAAGACCTACTTCTTGAAAAAAAACACGTTAGTCACAAGTTTTTGCAAAAGATGGTAGAGAGAAAAGAAGCAATGGGCGGAGGATATATCCCCGTTTTCCCTCTTATCTACGCCACTGCACATGTTCTTCATTGGAAAACAGGCAGGTGACTTACTAAGGTGAGCAGGGAACCCATTTTATAAGAAATTTCTCATTTTTGATTGATTTTGATCATTGTTTTCAGTTGGACAAATAATTGGGATCAATTAGTTGAACAGGGGCGGATTTATAAGACGATTTTGGAAGGGGAAATTGAGAAAATCAACGAATTTTTCATATTTGACTTGCAGAAAAAAAAACGCTCTCAGGCTTTTCCCTCTCATTTTTTAAGTTGAGGGATATTTTTGAGTTGTCTTCTTCTCGTAAATTCGCCCCTGTAATGGAGAAGAAGACTGTGTATGTCGCTCAAGAGTTTAAAATCTTAGTCTTATATTACTGTCCTTATTATTTTCTCCCAGCTAATTACGATTATTTATTTTCTTATTAGGGGTAGCTCGAAGGTCAAAAGTTTGTCAAGTCCCTCCTTCTCATCAACTTGGCTTTATTGTTCTTACATGGTCCATTAGAAAATGTCCTTCCCAGTTCCACTGACTTCCCGATAAACTATTCATCGACTCTCCATTTCAACCAAAAGTCGACTTGAAATCGACGTTAATTATGAGTCCGCCCAATGCAGACTGCAAATTGACCTAAACTGACTGGAAGTCGACTCTAAATCAACCGCTCATTTGTCAAAATTAAGTCAACTTTCGGCATTAATTATAGATAGATATCGACTGAAAATTGGCGCCAATTTTGGGTTCTTTGTTGGTCATTACCTCGGCGAAAGACTCAAGAATTTTGTATGTACAATATTCTAATAAGGTTTCCAGATTTTAGGTCTAAAATTAGTCGACGCTTGGTTCTGGTTCTGTTGTCGATTGAGGTCGAAATTGCATCGCTTCGACCACTACTGAACTGGTCGACCATAATCAAGACTCTGGCTACGCACTCTGTCTACGAGTAACGGAGTCACCGAACCCACTGAACCTTTCAAGGAGTTGAGTGTACTCCTGATCGGGAGTCGATTCGAAGTCGAAGAGTGTACTTTCTCAGAAAACTAGAAATCGACTTGAAATTGACTGCTGATGAAACAATTTGGTGAAGTCGACTCGAACTAGAGAACTTGGAATGAACTTGAAATAGCAAAGTAGTCGATTTCAGGTTGATAGACTGGGAGAAGTCGACTCAAAATCGACTCCATTTTGACGGACGTCTATTTGATGTCGATTCAAAGTCGACCAGCGTTCATCTGCCGTGAAAAGTTAATTTGACGGATCCGTAGAACAACGATTAGAAGAATAAGGCTCGTGACTTGTCCACTCTATGGGCTAAAAGTAATCTCATTCCCTTGATTGTTGATTCGCAGATACGTTAATTAAACTTTGTAAGATACACTTTACGAGAAAATTACCAACTTGAAATCGACCCAATTGAGCAGTCGATTTCAGGACGATGGAAAACATCGGAAAAGTTGACTAAAGATTGATTCAAATGGACGCTCATTTGACATCGATTTAAAGATGATCTTAAGAGCCCAAAGACAATATTCAAAAGCGATTTGGGTATCCCCTCAAAAATCAAAATTTTGGAAGCATGTATAATCCCAATCTTGACATACGGCGCGCAATCATGGGCTCTAACAAAAAGCCAGGTAGAAAGTCTCAGAAAAACACAACGAGCAATGGAAAGAAGCATCATGAAGATAAAACTAAGAGATAGAGTCAGGAATGAAATAATTAGAGAGGAAACAAATGCGAAAGATATAGGGTATAGGGTGAAGAAACTAAAATTTAAATATGCGGGCCACGTTATGAGAAGGGAGGATGAAAGATGGGCGAAACGCATGATAGAGTGGAGGCCTTTTGACAAGAAAAGACCCCGAGGAAGACCACCGACAAGATGGAGGGATGAATTAGAGAAGAGGGTGGGGACGGGATGGATGAGGGAAACAAAAAATAGAAATAAGTGGAAACAAATCGGGGAGGCGTATGCCCGGCTATGGCAGGGCGGGCTGGTATAAACTATGTATAAGATGTAAAATATTATGTAAATATTATCAAGCCAATAAACGCTATTATTATTATAAAGATGATCAGCATTTCCAGAAAATTAAAAAGCGATTTGAAAACGACCCGAAAGAGTAGTCGGTTTTAGGTCGATTTCGGAGTATTCGACTCATAATTGTCTCCAGATTGACGTTTATTTAAAGTCGACCGGCATACCAGAGTAGCTCCAAACCAACTTTAAATCGACGTCCATCCTTGGGTGACGCAACAGGGGGACAGAGGAGCAACTGGCCTCCCTCACGTACGACTAAAAAAAAATTGAATGGTACTTGATTGAGCAATACTATTGCAAAAAGTTCTTCTGGGGAACCCGCTACCCATTTTGTTAGGAGGATTACATCCTCAGAAAAGTCCGCGTCCGGGAGTTTATGTGAACTGTGTGAAGTGACGTAACGTGACGTGTGGCGCTTCATGACGTCATCAATGACCTTGACCTACTTAAGGGACTTGGAAGAATTTCAAACTCCAGCCGGGATGCTTTATGACGTCATCAATGACCTTAACCTACTTTAGGGACTCGAAAAAATTTCAATTTCCAGCCTTCATTATTTGAAAAATTTTTGTCCCCTGAGAAAAATTTACTCCGCCACCTACGCGTCCATCTGAAGACAAATTTCTACTTCGCTGTCGGGTCGATTTCAAGTCGATTTTTTAGTCTTCTAGAAATATTATGCTGGTCGACTTTTTAAATCGTCCTCAAATCGACAGCGCGGTAATCTAGAGTTAATTTCGAGTTGACTTCTCCAAAGTTTTTCCATCGACCTGAAATCAACTGCTCTGTCGGGTCGATTTCAAGTCCATCAGCTTACATTACCAGAGAGCTCCAAACCGAATTTGAAAACGACCCAAGACAGCAGTTCATTTGAGGTCGGTGGCGAAATTCGGAGAAGTCGACTCGGAATTGACTCCGGATCGCCGTCGATTTAAGGTCGACCAGCGGGTTTTACCAGAGAAGTACGAATCAATCAATTGAAAAAATTTGGAAATGTGGACTTGTATAAGTTGAAATGACAATCGGCCTGCGACAGACGTCGACGTGACTTCGACCAAGACGTTGGAAGAAGTAAAGTCTCGGTCAATTTGATGTCGACGGTCGATATACGCAGTTCGTCGGGTCTCTCCCCCATAATCTTCAAAAAAACTCACGGTTTCTTTAACGGAGTTAAATGAGGGGATGCAGGAAACCCATTTTATGAGTTTTGCGGAGGTAGAGGGAATAGGAAAGATTTTCCAAGTCCCAAGGTCATAATTAGGTAAGGACCCTTAAGGTAGGAAAATTTTGATCTTTGAGCTATAGATGATAGGATGGGGAGCTCAAAAATTTCTCAAGTCCCAAGGTCATACTTAGGTAAGGAAGTTGCCTCCCGGACGCCAGACACTTTTTCCGGAAAGACCCCCTGATAAAACAGGTCCCCTGTTAATTACCTTGGTCCCATTGAACATTTGATGTCCTCACGGCAAAAACACCCGTATTATGTCCCCATTATGTATGTAAAATATCCCCAAAATCCCCAAAATGTCGCCATGGGGAAATTTCGGGGACATAATGAAGGAGTTTTTGCCATCAAATGTTTAACGGGATCGGGTAGCTATAACCCAACAAAAAATTTGTCGAAAAATCACTGACCACCGCTCGCTACTACTTCACCCTCAGCAGACCTCGATGTTGAAGACTTTACAGAGAAAAATTTTCCTTCTGAGAACTCCTTTCTTCGCGCGTAAATAGAAATTATAGAATTGTTTGACCTGGTTTTTTGTTGAAAAACATTTCAACCATTTTGCTCTACATTTTCTATCTTTGAATGAATTCATAAATTGATAAACGTAAACGATAATTACACAATAAACAATATACATAATTCTTACCAGCGATGCAGACGTCTAAGACGTACGCTCGACTCGGATTGAGTAACGCGTCCGTACTAAAGTCGACTAGAATTGTTCCTATAACTATACAAATAATCGTATACAGGTAGTCGTCAGCATTTCTGTCCGATATTTCGTAATCAGTAAATTCATTGACGAGCGAGTAATTACTGAACGTAAAAATATCATTTGTACTATCGCCGAAAAACTGACCCACGATATAACTGTTTCCTATTAATAATAAACCTGTGGACAATAAAGAAAACCGATTAATAAAATGAAAATTTTTTTCTCCAGTTTCGCTATTCTGAGGGTCATTCAATGAAATCTGGACTTTTAAATGAGAACCTCAGAAGTCCACTGATAGTGAAAATCTGAAGGAAGTGAAGACCTTTTCACCTCTCTATTGTCGGACTATACCTTGTTCTCAACCTTGGATCATCTCGAATTTCCGTTTCCAGGGTATCAAAATACTAAGATTTGAGAGCAAAAATTTCTCGAAAATTTCTTGTCTTTATTAAACCTTGGCTCCTAATCCGGAATTTGCGTGAACTTCAAAAATTTTTGCGGTAATCATACTGGAATCTTGTAAGAAATCGCCATAAAATTCTGCGTATTAGTCGCAGGATATTGAATCAGCTTATACTGGGCTAACAAGGAAAATGTTTGGGGCTTGGAAAGAAAAAGCAAACAAGCTGATAAAATATACCAGAAATTTACATTCAAAGCTTAGAAATACTCCTGCTGATGACGTCATACGAAGGGTTTGGTGACGTCATTCTTAAAGTGTGACTTTTCAAGAGTGAGGAACTTGAACCGGTTAACCTATACGATTCTTTAACTTTAGGCCGATGGATGGTTAAAGATTTTGGAATTCGTTTCTTTAAGGTCGTTCTACGTGTACATTACGCAGTCAAGTTTTGGTGGGGAGCCTGGAGGCAGAGCTTCCCACCTCCCTCAGTCAGTCCATGTAAGGCTCCATAAATTCGAAAAGAGCAACCATCTTCGACGAAAGCTCTGATAAGAGAGAAAATGAGGTGTTCACGGAGAAAATTGCACCTAATCACAATAAAATATACTTTCCGAAAAAGCTAATTTTGATGAGCTCTTGATAAGGAGTTTCAATTAAAAAATATCGACGGATGAATTCTTTACAAAAATAATACGGTCGATCAATTAGATTTTATACTGTGTATTCTTTAGAGTGAATTTCGGAATCTGAACATTACACTAACTCTATGTTTTAATGTAATCAAGAATTGATATCGAATGAAGGTTAACAAGACGAAATAATGAAGAGATTCATTCAATTTCTTTCAACAACTGGTTTCGCTTTGAGAATCAGACGTCCATTCTTACGAATACCCATTGTATGAAATTTCGTGAAAAAATAAGTTAAATTATTTCTGTTCAAGTCCCTCTAGTTGTAACCTGGATACTGAATAATTGTTAATTTAATATTTACGTACTAGGAAGGGTGTACAATTAATACTCACCCAATGCATCTAGAATGGCTAATAAAATGATGAACGGCCTCCGCCGCCCTATAGATAATTTACATTGATCACTTAGCGAACCCAGTATAGGGGACAGAATCAAACCTATGATAGGCGATATAGCCCACACTAACACCACGTGTTCGCGCTTCATGCCGTACATCAATAATAAGGGTGAAATTAGAGCAGTCTCGGACGAGTACACCATCTCCGTGCCTAACATCGTGAATGAGAGTCTGCTTAATTCCCATTTTGTTTTCTTCCTGCACTCGACAAACAAAAAAATAAAAAAATAATGATTAATATCCATGCTGATAATCATTATAAAAGTATGTTTTGTATTTCAAAGGTGCATCCAATTTGAGTGTTTGAAGAATTGAGTCAGTTTCTTGCGTTTGTACCGATACCCTTGTTTTTGGTTCATAGGGTCAATACTAACCATTATAAAGCGAGGTCAACTTTTTATCGAACACAGTTTTTATAAATGGTCAAAGTTAGAACTGTGGGTTGATTTAGCGGAGTTGTGACTTAGATAGGGAAGAAATTTTTCCATCTACATGAACCGTTACCGGAAATATTGTATGAATACTCCTTTGATATGAGAACCATAGATCTCTTTAACTTGGGCATCTTCCCTAACTCATGAGTGAGAACAAAGAAAAGAGGAGAGCAGATGATGACTCAATATGTGCAGGCACTTGATCCGAATTCCAAGTCTGATGAAGCTACTCTTTCTCCTCACGGGAGGCAAAATGAACCTGGGACTTGGATAATTTTCCAAGTCCCCTCCTATCATATACATATTTTGCTAAGGTCGAAATTTTTTTCCAAGTCCTTCTCCTAACGTGAATATTATATAATTATACTAGTAGCTAGGATAATACAAGGAGGGGTTGTAGCCTAGTTTAAGTCCAGTATACTGTGTTTCAAGTCCCCTTCCTATCATATTTGTGACCTGTTCCAAGATAAAGGCTATTAGCACAAAGTACCTGTTCCAGGGAAAAGGTAGCAGTGCCTCCAGATATTTTCAAAAATCCGTCTTCGTCTTTTTTCGTAAGACCTGAAAACAGATTTCGAAGGACTTCGACTAATTTATCAATATCGATCAGGAGAAAGGTATCTCGCATAGAGGCAACTGAGGTACTTTTCCCTTGATAGACTCGATTTTTACAAAAGACTGCAGTATCAGCTCATAACGACCAGGAGAGAAGTATCTCTCATGTAAGTGTCTGAGGTACTTTTCCCTTGAGTGCAAGAAATTTGTATTTTACGCAAAATCCTTACTTTTGATGACCAAAAATCCATAGATCTGGCAGCACTGAAGGATTGCAATGAAACTCCGTTTTCGCTCTCCTGGGAGATTTGCGTTTTGCTGCTAGATGCCCCTATTTTGGAGCAGGTCACATTTATTGCTTGGAAGTTAGTGGGTTTAGCCTGATCAAAACAGCTCCTCTAAATAACTGGATATGCACTGCTTCATACACCAATTCGCTTAGCCCCTTCAATTGGACAGATATGCAACGCTTCGAACACCACCAAATTTTTAGTCCTCTTCGTATCATCTTGCCGCACTGCTAGGATGCCAGATCTAAGGGTTTTTGGTCCTCGAAAAAAATACTGGTTTTTCTTTTTTTTTATAGATTTTACATACAATATGGATTCCTTGCGATCAAGGGAAAGGTACCTTAAACACTGGTACGAGGGATACTTTTCTCCTGCTCGTTCCGTAATATTTAGCCGATAAAGAGAAGAGTTCCTTAGCTACACTTATGAGAGATACCTTTCTCCTGATTGTTATTAATTGAAATCTGTAGAAATCTGTTTTTAGGTGGCGGATACGGATTTTTGATACTATCGCCTGGCAGCACTGATAGCCTGATTAAAATAGCTCCTTCAAGCAACTAATATGCAATACTCCATTCACCAATTGGCCTAGCCCCATATACCACGTTTCAAACATTATGAGACTCATAAAACAAGTTCCCAGTCTCCCCTCATTCAACTCGGTTGAAGAACCCGTGGGTTTTTTTTCGACTTTTCTCTTTCATTTGGAGGGAAACTGCGTCAGGTTAGGGGGGGGGAGGGAGTTTATCGATAGGTGGAAGACTTGAGATATTTTCAATCATCTTGCCCGCGGCCGACTTTGGTGACGTCATCAACCTAAGGTAGGTCAGACTGCATAGAGGAATTTGTCTACTCTTAGCGTCCCCTACTGCACTTTTTTCTTTCAACAAAAAACCCTCTGTCTGTCCTTCCCCCAAGACTTGATCCAAATGTTTTTGTTCAGACCTGGCACGTCTACTCATTTAACAGTGGAGGAAATAAAAATAAAGCTGGCTGTTTTCCACGGGGCCGCGGCCGCGGAGCCGGCGGGTTTCAAAATGGTGCCTAAATTTTTTGAAAATGGTCGAGATTAGGTCTGGGGGTTAATTTTGCAGTATTGTGACATAAATGGGAAAGAAGTTGTACGATCCACATCAAATTTCGCTAAATATTGTGTGACAACACCTAGTGAATCGGGTATCTTCACTATAAAAACTTTACTTCTGTAGACTGTTGTAAAAAGGTGACGAATGAACAGTTCTAGGGTTGTTCTTACTCCAGGATTACAGTAGTTTCCTTATAAATTTCTTCAGTAAAAATTACCGTACTACAGAAGCACATACGTCACTTTCTTACTACAGTTGACAGGAGTTTTTCCTGAAGTTTTTTCTCAGTGTTTAATTGTCCAGACATCTGGACATTGTTAGTAAGACGAAGAAAACAGTGAGAGCAGATGCTGGTATTTGAAATGGATCTTGGGCCTTATAAAGCCATTTTATTTTTTCCATAACTTTTCATCGTCTTTTATACATTAGTTTTGCTAGTGTAGACTTGGTATTAAGTTGAAAAGATCTCCACTCAGTGGAAAATGGTAATTACCGTGATTGAGATCATGCATCAATACTTATGAAGAAGATTATGTTATTTACAACAGTACATGTAGATATATCATATTATACTTGTTTTCTATCACATACTCCTTCTCATTATACACGATTAACTTCTCTTATCAAGAGTCGTAGTCGATATTTTTCTAGAACGTGTAGCAAAAGCGATTACGATGTACACCAGCAGTAAAGTTGTTTATCTCATTCAACCTTGTCGACCTTAAATCGACATGAACTGTACGTCAATCCAAGATTCCGAGAACTAATAGAAGTTTTTCCGTTGAAATAGTCTCTGGGTACATCGTTCAGAAATCGAGTTGGAAGTTCCTTATAATTCAGGGTTTTTTGTAAACGTGTAGCATTATAATATTTCTATCAATTTCCTTTCACCTATTATTTGTAAACCATCGTAGCGATTGTTCACACCAAATTCTCTAACCATAAGCTTCGTTTCGTTAAAGATTTTATATCAAGGCTCGAAATCTGCATCCACACAAAGCTCGAAACGATGTTCACTGCTTAAGTATTCTTCCCTCTCAATGCGTATTGTTGACTCTTTCATATCTCTGCTAGGAACCTAACTGATTGTTCAACGCATCTGTACCTCTCCACTCTTCATCATCAAACAAATCAATACCGTTTCCCTTTGGACATCGAGCAAAGGTCATAAAAAATTTCCGGTCAATCATCTTATTTGATACATGCCCTTTACTGCGAATTATGTGATACTGCCTCTTAAAAAATTAAGGCAAGTCAGTCCTTTGAACTTCCATCTCGTCTCCCTGTGACTTTTCCTCGGTGTCTTGCTTTTAGTGCTTAGTTGAAGAACGTATGGGTGGATTATCATATTATGTAAACTTTTTATTTCAGTTTTGCCCTTAGTTCTCTTTGGACGACGTCCTTGTTGACAATCATCTCCATTGTCCAGCAATTACGTTGCATGGTTCAAAATTTCTCCAATTATCTGCGATCCAACTACCTGCCCAGAGGCATATTGCAAAGAGTGGAGAAATCGAGGTTTGCTCCAACATTCCATAAAAATTACAAAAAATAGTAGTATTGCAAGAAATTCCGATCATGACCTCCCCCAAAAATTTTCCAGCTACACCACTGCTTATGTCTCGCTTGTAAAAAACCAACGTATTTTAAAGTCATGCACCCCCTAAAACAATCCCAATAAACCATGTCGACCTTCAGTGTCGACAGAAATCGATCAAAAATTTATTTTTTCAAAGTCCTGGTCGAAATCGTATCGACATATTGTTGAAATCGACCTCACGTCGACGCCGATATCCGGTATCGACTCCGAATCGACTCATTTGTCACTTCAATTTCAGTTCTGTTGGGTCGATTTCGAGTCGATTTTTAGTTTTCTGGTAGTGGGGAAAAGAATTAGTCGATTTTAAGTCGACTTCCGGTCGGTATGCGGTCATTTTGGGTCGAAATGGGCGGAACTAAATCGACTCAAAATCGACGTCGATTCGGTCAACCAAACGGATCGATTTTGAGTCGATTTGAATTCGACGTGGTTCAACGGGAGTAGCAAAAGCGATTACGATGTGCACCAGCAGTATAGTTGTTTATCTCATTCAGCCTCGTCGACCTCTAATCGACATGGTCTTCACGTCAACCCGAGATTCCGAGAACTAATAGAAGTTTTTCCGTTGAATTAGTCTCTGCGTACATCGTTCAGAAATCAGTTTTCGCCAGACGGCTAACCGCGTGACGCCAAAATTTCCAAAAAATCTCCTAACAAGAAAAGTCAGTGAAATCTCGGAGACTAGAACTGAAATGCAGCATTGGAAATATTACTCCCGTCCCATTGGTCGATTATTAATTACTGTATTCGCTGATAACTATCAATGAAATTCTTAGACGAAATTTTCGACGGAGGGTTGGCATTGTAGCTCTTTAAAAAACTTTCAGATTTCTCGAGATCTGGCGGGATATTTTCCTCGAGCTGTGAGATGGCGTAGAAATCGAATACAACATGCGGCCTTTCGTACTTTCATGCATTCACTAAGAAAATGATGGAAGGAGCCTAATCGTGGATCCTTATTGGTATTTTAGGGATGGGAGGAGACTATTCGACAGTTTTATGCGTACAATAGGATACAATCTTTTTGTCTTTCATTTAAGCTTTTTGAATTTCCCCCCCCCCCCCCTCCGAAATCAGCGTCTAAGAGCCAGAAGTTTTAAAGAGGACTCGAACGAGAAGCGTTGATTGTCAACTCCACTTTTTCTGGACGCGAGTCAATAATCTTTAGACCAGGGCCGATTCCCAAGTTTCAATGGTCGGGACTTGGAGTTTTGACTGTATATACAATTTTTGGATTTTCATTGAACTGCATTCTGAAAGCCTAGGCATAACGATCTACCGACCTTCTTAAATTTGGGCTATTCAAACCCAAAACAGGCAGCTGAAGGTTTCAATTGCAGCGACCTTTCTATACTTTGCACATGACGTGGATCAAGAGGGCTAATATCGCTATATAATTCGTTTTTCGATATTCGACGAAGTTCTTACGACTGCCTATCATCATTTAAATAAATTACGTTGAATTTCTTCGACTCGAGCTTTTCGAGCGAATACAAGACAATTCGCATCATCTGCACGCGCTTATATTCTCTCTTCGTCGTATCAACGTCTAATCTACGTATCAGACAGAGTCGTTGTTTTTCACGACGATGACCTTAATAAGAGGTATATCTCTGACGCTGAAACTTCGCACGTGTGGCTTTTTTCTCGGAAACACACAGACTTTTTCCTGGGAAATATACCGCAGTAAATCAAATCGATTGCATGATTTGACTCAACTTCCACGTTTCTGCAAAACGATTGACTTTACTTGTTGTCTGGAGGGCGACGGACAGTCGGTTTATGAAAGTCATTTAGGTGGAAAAGATTGCTTTCTCGCAATGTTGTTACAGAACTGCGCAAAAAACTTTTACGACGGATCTGAAGTAGCAAGCGAAGTATTTGCACGATTGCAAAATTTCGAATATAGCGCTGGCATTGCGTTTTTTTTTTTGCCTTGCCGTATTCAAATGAGATGTGGACTATGCTCGAAAATGGACTTCGGTCAAAAAACGATGTGATCAGTTCGAATCAGGAACGCAAATGTTATGCTTGTTCGGGGTTATTCAGTGGCGATTGCAGAGTAGGGAAGTGAGTGGGACTATTTCTCCGGTCACAGATTTTGAGGGGTGGCTGTTTTCTAAAGCGATACGAAAATTTGAAGAAAGATATCCGCTGAACAACAAGTTCACAAAGAATGACCCTCGATACAGTCCTCATATTCTCTTGTCCCAATCGCCAGTGATATTATTGAGAAAAAAAAAGGCTCTTTACCTATGTTAGGTTGGCGTTTATGACCCTTTTCAGCTTTCAAAAGCTAGTGGGTGGTGATGACAATCGCTCAAGTAGAAAACTACCGTTGAATGCTTCTCGATTAAATTTAAAAATTCCTTATTCTCCTTGTTCTGACCATACTACCCTCAGATTGGCATTTGAAAAAGATATCCTCTGACATCCATGTGTATTTCTGAAGAGAGAAGAATGGATTCTGTCGGGAAATTATTCGATATGTGAATAAGGGCTACGCTAGAAAGATACATCCTCGAAAGAAGAGGTACAAACCCTAGTCACCTTCTGTGGACGGTTACCCTCACACATACGAATACGCACGGTATTATAAAATCACTTACCTGTAGAGATGGTCGTAAGGATCTTTGTTCGGGTCGTCGTTAGTTTCGCCGCTGACAGAATTTGTCGACTTTTCCTTCAAGGCATCCCCATTGACGCCATTGTTCTTCACATCACCATTGATGACCGGATTCACCGGAGGAAGCTCGGACGGTGGATCGACTTCGTTCGTAACTTCATCACTTTTCGCACAGCCGGCACCACAGATCACTAAATTCATCATCGTAAACGATGGGTTTCACGCCTTACAGGCTATTAAAATTCATAACTTCCGACTGTTATAAATCGTACGCAATTAACGATCAAAATCGAATACGCAAATAACCTCCCCCAGAAAATATCAGCCATCACCACCTTCGAACACCGTATATTACTGTAAACAGAACGTCAATCCGACAAATTTTATTTTTCTATTTGAAAAAAATGCTCAAGATCATTCACAAAGGCGAGGAAATCGAAGCGAGAGCGAGCCGCGTATGAGAGCGTGCGATTTTACGAGCGGTTAAATGACGACTATCGGCATGCTGCGAGCCCGGGTCAACCACTGCGATACTGAAACGGACATCTACTGGTAATAATCTCTCTTTACCGGTTGGTTTTATTTATCAGATTAAAGTACGAGCACACAACATAATATCAACTTAACCGTGTTGTCGGAGTGTCTGCGTGTAAGTTCGCGATACTTAGAGACGTTAGACCGTGCAATTCGCTACTATTATTATTGTATTACACGTACGTACTCCTCTCGTTTCTCAAACGTACCGCGGATAATTATTATATTACTGAACGATGTACGCGTACCACGAAAATATGAATGTATCCATTCAACGAAATAATCATCTTATTTTTCGTCTTTGTAACCAAATATCTCACATATAGCGGACGTCTCTCTCTCTCTCTCTCTGTACAATTCATTCACAATTTGCGTATCTGCGATGCTGTCAGTCCAATTATCCCTCATTAGAATGAAAACTGCATTGCGTTTGTTTTTTTCATTCTTCGATTAAGATTCTCTAAATAAGAGGACGACATTCTTATACTTGGAGAAGGTATATCAGTGAAGGAGGAGTAGGAACAAATGCTATCGACATTTTGGAGGTCATTGTCCAATACTAATAATCACTTTAACACAAAGTTGAATACCGATCATACATTTTTACGAACAGCAATCTATATATTTTATGTCAACCGTTGATTATCCACAATCAAAGAATCGTATCATAGGATAAAGGCTAAGGTATACCACATCAACCCGTACATGGTTCTTTTTTTATTAAGTTATCGCTTTAGATCGAAGCGGCTCCTTTCATATAGAACCCATTCTCTTCATTATCGTCCCTTATGGGGATTGAATTCCCTCGGGCCCAGGTTATCAGACTGACTCTAGCGAGTTCCAAAATAGTCCTTAATCATTTGTTACCCGCGGCGTAACGCTGAATCTTCTAGCTTGAGGTCTCTTTTCCCACTATAGATTGGTTCTTTGGGACTGAGGGTATGATTTCAGGATTATTCGAGTAGATCCACTGAAGCTTGTATCTCCATAATTAGATCTAGTTCTTAGTTAGTCTCTAGTGTGGGGATCAGGGGCGCAAAGTAGAAGCTCTCCATAGGTCAAGATCATCGGATCACTACAGGACCTCCTATTGTACCACATACAAATTGTTTTTATATGTAGCCCTGAGAGATCGGGATCAGAAAATCTTTGGAATCACTCGGCCTTTATATCAAGGCATAGCCATGTTCCAACCATACCCTAGCCTGTTTCTCATCCCATCATATTTCCGACCGAGTTGAATGGGCGGATTTTTTAACCGAATTCTGCTCTAGCCTAGTACAAGTTTGTAAAGCGTAGTGCGCGGTAGTATTGTTTATTGAACAAGGTTAGGCGAAGTAGGTGATGTTTTACGAAAAAAAGAAATAAACTTGAACATATGGAGGACCGTACTTCTATTCGACACTACAATCGAACATGACTTGCATAACTGACTTCGCGTTGAACGAGACGCTACCAGTAGGTCCGCTCAACGTACAACTTTTTTCATACAACTTTTATCTACAACTTTTATCTTTTTCGTACTTCTTAACGAGACACATTCCCGCCGTAAAACTACGTTTTACATTAACTAATATACAAACATAATAAAACAACATACAAATCAATCAAATAAATAAAAAATGAACATCAAACATTGAACCAAATTATAAAATTTACATTCACAATTTTTTTTTTTATCATTCTGTCGGTAACTTGACGAGTCGCTGGACGGCTCGTTGGAATTCGGAGTTTTTGCTTCTCACTGTCGCTGTCCGTACATGGCCCATCTTATCCTTGAATACAGCAACGACTAGCCCCATCGGCCACTGTAGCGGGGGAGCCTCATCTTTCAGCAGGACCACGTCGCCAACTTGAAGATTAGGCGACTCCATCTTCCATTTACTTCTTCTTTGGAGGAGTGATAGATAGCTCTGTCTCCATTGACTCCAGAAAGATCGTATGACTTGGCTCTGGTAACTTAGTCTATCAGCCAAGGAGACACTATTAGTTTCAGGCTGCGCCGAATCCAGTAAATTAGCTCCCACCAAGAAGTGCCCTGGTGTGACTATGTCCAATTGGTTGGAATCCGAAGTGCCCCGCCGGTATAAGGGTCGAGAATTCATGATACTCTCGACAACGGTGAAAATGGTAGTAAATTGCTCGACATTTAATACTAGGCCTCGTGTTGCGTTGGCCAGATACTTTTTCCCGGCTTTCACGGATGATTCCCAAATTCCACCTTGATGTGGGGCGCGTTTGGTGATGAATTTCCATACGATGTTAAGATCTTGGCAATGCTTCTCGATGACATTGCTACTACCAACAAAATTAGTTCCATTGTCGGTCCAGACAGTATTTGGAATTCCTCGACGCGCCGAAAACCTCTGAAGTGCGGCGACAAAAGCTAATGTAGATAACTCGGATACTATTTCGATGTGTACCGCCCTGAGTACTAGACAAACGAAAAATGCAGCGTAATGTTTGACGAATTTTACAGTGCGGTGGTTGGTACATCTTACTAGGAAGGGACCACCGAAGTCCACGCCGACATAAGCAAAGGGGCGCGAAATTGTAGTCCGCTCTTGTGGCAATTCTCCCATGATTTGCTACATGGTTTCCCCTCTCATTCGCGTACACCAAACGCATTGGTTGAGGATCTTTTTTGTCAACTTGGGAGCACCTCCGATGATCCAGTAATGACTTTGAACGTGAGCGAGAGTGAAGGCGCGTGACGCATGAAAATATCTCTCATGAGTATGACGGACGAGGAGGGATGCGAGAACTGACTTCTTGTGAAGGATGATCGGATGCTTGGTTGCATAAGACAAATTCGCGTTTCGTAATCTCCCTCCGACGCGGAGCACTCCAAACGAATCGACAAAGGGGTTCAGAGCGAGCAGTGAACTTTTCTCTGAAATTGAGCAACCTTTTTCCAACATTTCCAACTCTACCTGAAACCAAGACAATTGGGAAATACGACAAATACGAGAAATAGTGCGAGAAATGTGAATCTCGGGATTCACCGACTTTGAAGAAACGCGATCGACAAATTGAAGCATTCGCGAAACTATAGAAACAAGCTTGTTAAAATCCGAGTATTGGGCAATTAACGCCTCATTAAAATCTGACGCGCTGATCGCGGATAAAGTACAGACACAACGCGATTCAACCGAAATTTTGTCCATTTTTTCCACCACGAACGCACTGCTATCACGTGGAGGAGCGATTTCTTCGCTTTCCAACCATTCGGGACCATTTATCCAAAATTTATTGTCAACCAAGGAACGAGCTGGAATACCTCTCGTCAATAAATCGGCAGGATTCTCGTTGGTTCTGACATAATTCCACTGAGAAGAAGGTAAAATGGAATTGATAGCGTCAACTCGATTGCGAACGAACGTCTCATACTTAGAAGAGTCGCCTTTGATCCACGATAAGACAATTGTAGAGTCACAAAATGCTAGAGCGCTAGCTATTGGATAATTAAACACTTTACAAACGCGCGACAATAAATTAGCTAAAAGCTCAGCACCTCGCAATTCTAATCGCGGTATTGTAACGCCATTCAAGGGGGCTACACGAGATTTCGCACAAACGATTCGGGACGAAATTTGAGACTGACCATAAACGCGAATATAAATAACCGCACCAAACGCGCGATTGCTAGCATCGGAAAAACCAATAATTTCGAACTTCGATGGTTTTACGGACGAATACGCGCGAGGTATGACGAATTTTTCCAAACACTTCAAGTCTGTATAATACTCGCGAAATTTAGATTCTATTTCAGGTGACACAGGATCATCCCAGCCACGACCTTCTTTCCATAAATCTTGTAATAGCAGCTTGGCTCGAACGGTGACTGGAGCTACCACGCCCAGTATATCATATACACTTGCTATGAGCGAAGATACCAATCGCTTCGTGATTTTTTCGCCAGAAATATCTTTTAGTTTGATGTTTATAGCGAGTTGATCCACAGCAGGCAGCCAGCGAAGTCCAAGGATCTTTGCAGCGCCAAAGGGTGAGAAATCCACTGGTTTCAGCTCCTCCAGAAGGGAATTGTCGAGAGAAGCGAGAAACTGACTTGAATTAGAGATGTATTTTCGAAGGGGAAATTGAGCCCCGTTGAGGATTTCCTGTATTCTTGACTGCTTATGAATCGCTTCTTCCACAGTATGGGCTCCAGTCAGCAAGTCGTCCATGTAGAACTCTGAAGATATTGCCCTTGCAACTTCAGGTTCGGTGTCTTTGACTTGTTCAGCGAGGACTTGTAAACATTTTGTGGCGATGTAAGCCGCCGGAGTAGTACCATAAGTCAGTGTTGTAAGCTCATACGTTGATATAGGTTGGGTAGGATCATCACGCCATAATATTGACTGAAGGTGACGATCATCGGGATGGACGCCAATTCTTCGATACATCTTACTGATATCAGCTGAAAAGGCTATCAGCCACAAACGGAAAAGAATTACGATGATAAAGAGATCGGGCTGTAAAGTCGGCCCGTTCAATAAGGCTTTATTTAGGGAAATGCCAGATTTATTCTCTGCACTAGCATTGAATACCACTCTGAACTTTGTAGTAGTGCTTTCTGGTCGAAAAACTAGTAAATGGGGGATATAGTATCGTGATTTTGCCGAGGGCGCCAACTCCATGTGGCGTAAGTCGCGATATTCTTTCATAAACTGGACATAAGCTTTCCTAGTAGAATCGTCATTTTTAGATTCAGAGCGTAAGAGGGCCATTCGAGCTCTTGAGTACGTATCAGCTAAATCTTCAGCCTTTTCTTTGAGGGGTAAACGAACTTGGAATCTACCATCTGGCAATCGAGAGTAAGTAGACTCAAAATGAACCTCACATTGCTCGTGTTCGCTTTTCACCTTGCGAGGAACATAAACTTCTTCATTTTCCCAAAATTTTCTGAGAAGGTCGTCTACTTGAAGAATAAGGTGACAACAACTTTCTTGACCAACTTTTGGGGAGGAGAGTGGCCCTTGAGCCACCCAGCCGAACTCAGACTCTTCAAAGCATAATTGGTCGACGAATACTTTCTTTCCCAGCATAATTCTACTAGCATATTCTCCGCCGATTAAGATATCAACATCCTGCCCTGATAATTCGCTCTCAGCTAATTGAAGATTTGGTGCCAACGAACTGACGTACTTGATCATTTTATGACTTATTTCGTAGGGAATATTTTTCACTACGTCGGCTACGAGACTGAGAGTATAATTTGTTGTTCGAGAGCTTATCTCCAATTTTGCCGAATAATCTGAACTGAAGCAACCTGGGGCGCTGGCGATAATCGAACGAGTAGGTTTCTCGAGAAGCTTGTGTTTTTTCGTGAAGGATTCCGTGACTAGGTTGGCTTGCGAGCATTGGTCGAGAAGTGCGCGCGCCTTAATAATCTTCTCCCGTATTTTTACATTCACTACGGCGCTCGGTAGCAACACGACGTGCTTTTCGCAGGTGGCAAGAGCGTAAGTGTGCTTTACTTCTGTATCCTTAGCTTCAACTGTACTTTCGGTGGCTTGAACGGGTTTTGACGAGTTTAACGGATCAGAAGCTGAAAACGATTTTTGTACAGCGCTATCCTCTCTGTGTAACAATACATTGTGTTTCCTATCACACTTCTTACATTTACCGAAGTAACAATCCAATGCGCGGTGTCCGTACCGGAAACAGTTCGCGCAGAGACGCTTATCCATTATAAACTGGTATCTTTCTTGCACAGATTTCCCGAGAAATTTCGTGCATTTGGATAAATGATGGCCTTCTCTACATAGGGAACACTTTACTTCGGCAGAAGAACTGTTTGATTTATTAATTAAGGCGAATGACGCTTTTTTACTCTGTTTTTTCTCATTGGCGCCGCTGACTAATTCTTTATTTACCTCGTTCGAGGCTGTGCTGCCTAGACTTTCGAAGAGAAAACAACGGTTCTGAAGGAAATTCGTGAGTGCTTCAAAGGATGGGTATGCTGAAAAATCAGTTTGTGAGTTTTCCCATTCAATTCGTAGCTTACCAGGAAGCTTACTTGCGACTAAATATGTGATAAGTGGGTGCATTTTCACAACTTCGATTCCACATGTAGTTAAACCGCGAACTATCGCGTGAACTTTATCGAGAGATTTTCGAAGATTGCTGGCGTTGATTTCAGGTAAATTGACTAATTCGTGAAAATGATTCCCTATTAACGCGCGCTTATTAAGGTATCGATCTACAACAAACTTGAGCGCTTCTTTATACATTCCTTTCTTTAAACCGAAGTCTTTTAGAAGACTTTGTGCCTCATCAACCATTCCTTTCTTCAGGAAATACAATTTGTAAATTTCGTCTAGGGAGCCATTTGCGTCTATCGACGTCGTAAATAAAGCGTACCACTCTGTGAAGTTTCCTATTTTTCCATCAAATTTAGGATAAGGTAGGTCTGGCAATTTTAAGAGAGCATTTGTGCCGGTTTGACCCATGTCTATCGGGCCACCGAGAGATATTCGCGAGACATTATTCGACGCTGAGGGGGGTTCTCTCCCTCGCTTCACTGTTTCCCATGGCATATTGAGCTTACCTTTTGCGACGTGATACTCAGCTCTCATATCGATGAGATTTTGTAATATGCTGGCTTCATACGTTTCCAGCTCATCGCCGGTCAATATTTCGGGATCAATCTCGTCTAAGAGCTTATCGGTTAGGTCTCTTAACTCTTCGATATGATGTTTCCAATTTTCGAGTTCCGCCGTGGCACGATGAGCAACCTCTTCAGAAGCTGCTTGTGCTAGACTTGAGACAAGACAGCATCTTTCGCTGCTCTCAATGATCGTGTTAATGCGCGTTTTTCGCGTTCCAGATCACTCATTTTTACGACGAGCACAAAAACTTTACGTGAGAAATAACAGTCAATTTTCTGAACTTCACTTCACTTCAAAAAAAATTATTTATTCACAGTTCGACTAAACGACAACTTGACAGTCTTTTCTGGTTCGAAATCCGGCCCGGAGGACCAAATGTTTTACGAAAAAAAGAAATAAACTTGAACATATGGAGGACCGTACTTTTATTCGACACTACAATCGAACATGACTTGCATAACTGACTTCGCGTTGAACGAGCGCTACCAGTAGGTCCGCTCAACGTACAACTTTTTTCATACAACTTTTATCTACAACTTTTATCTTTTTCGTACTTCTTAACGAGACAGGTGAAAATACAAAAATTTTCTGGAATGAATAAAGATTATGTTTCATGACTTTCTCAGTAGCTAGTGGCTGTCAGGGGCTCACTCAAACCGCCCGTTTGTCCCTTTTCCTGGTCTAGTACAGGTCCACTTCAAAATATTTCAAGGTAATAGCTTTTGGGGAGATCATTTTCTCTGCTTGTTCGTCCCTTCTTGGTCTAGTACATGTCCACTTTAGAAAATTTAAAGACATTGCAGGGTTGCAATAGCAGCGGGGAACCTGCAACTTCTCTTGTCCTACTTATAGGGCTCTTCCACCGATGCATGCTGCATATCAATTTCCCTGATTCTTATCGTAATGGCAGTGAAAATAACATTGCTCTTATGTGTAGAGTTGATTGCATACATGAAAACCATAGAGGTGTTACGTTTCATAAGAGCAATGTTATTTTCACTGCCGTTACGATAAGAATCAGGGGAATTGATATGCAGCATGCATCGGTGGAAGAGCCCTATATTATGTTATATAGCCTAGTTTCCAAGTCTTGAAAATGATGCCGTAATAAGTTGAACGCGCTTGTGATCGCATTGACGCAAAAATAGGCCTACCTCCTCAGCAAATGAGTTGGCGGGAATTTTTTCAAGTCCCTAAAGTAGGTCAAGGTCATTAATAATGTCATAAAGTGGCACACGTCACGTTATGTCACGTCACGGCATGTCACGTCACATTATGTCACATCACGTCACGTCACGTCATGTCACGTCATGTCACGTCACGCAGTTCACAGGAACTCCCAGACATGGACGCGGACATTTTCTGAGGATGTAATCCCCTAACAACATGGATAGCCGGTTCTCTGCTAAAAATTTCAAGCTAATAGCTTTAGGGGGCTCATTCGCAGCGCTCATGGTCTAGTATAAGTCCAGTTTATTTTGGGCTAGTGGCTTTTAAGATGCTCACTCGCCTTGGTCTCGTGTAGGTCTGGTTTAGAATATTTCAAGATGATAGCTTTTAGGAGTTCACTTGCTTCGCTTGATTGCCCTCCTCATTGGTTTAATATGGGTCTCCCGTGGAATATTTCAAGCTAATAACTTTTGGAAGCTCATTCACGACCTTCATGATCTAGTTTAAGTCTAGTTCATAATATGTGACCTGTTCCAAGATAGAGGCTATTAGCACCAAGTACCTGTTCCGGGGAAGGGTATCACTGCTGCCAGATATGTTCAAAAATCCGAATCCGTCATTTTTTGTAAGACCTAGAAACAGATTTTGACCGATTTATCAATAACGATCAGGAGAAAGGTATCTCTCATGGGAGTAGCTGAGGCACTTTTCCCTTGATCGATTCGATGTTTACGGAAGACTGCAGTATCGGACTATAACGACCAGGAGAAAAGTATCTCTCATGTGAGTGTCTAAGGTACTTTTTCTTTGAGCGCAAGAAATTCGTATTTCAAGCAAAATCATTATTTTCGAAGAGATCTGGCAGCACTGAAGGGTAGCAATTAAACTCAGTTTTCGCTCTCCTAAGAAATTTGCGATCTGGTGCTAGTTGCGTCACATATTTTAGACTACTAGTCAAGGGCTCCCTTCTACATTTAGTATACTGTATGAAAGCCGAATCCACTATAGCAGCTTGCGGATTTTGCGTAAAATAAGTACTTCTTGTGCTCAAGGGAAAAGTACCTTAGTCACTTGTATGAGAGATACTTTCTCTTGGTCGTTATAGAACAATATCACCCCTTTGTAAATTGAGTCGATCAAGGGAAAAGTACCTCAGTCACTCCTTAGAAAGATACATTTCTCCTGATCGTTATTGCTATATTACTGAAAGTCCCCAGAAATCCGTTTTCAGGTCATAAAAACATGGCGGATACAGATTTTTGAAAATATCATCTGGCAGCAATGCACAGGATTTCTAGACCTAGTGTAAAGCTAGCGTGTTAGTTTACTGCATAGATCAAAGAGAGATCTAGCACGGAGACACGCACATTTTCAAAATATTTGAAGCTGATAGCTTTAGGAGGCGAACGAGCGTAGCTACACTTACTAAAGCAGCCTGCTGTGGGCTCAGTTTGATGAAGGCTAATATGCTGTTTAATGAAGGAATAACCAAAACCCAAAACAATACAAGATTTTCTTGCAGATTTTTGAATCGCCGACGTTAGTTATCCCCCCCCCCACCCTCCCGTCTTCGTGGTCTAGTATAAGTCTAGTTTAAGACTAGTATAATCTTTGTATAAAGCTAGTATAATACAAGGGGAAATCCTCGCCTAGTTCATCTTCAGTATACTGTATACATCTTCATGATAGTATAATACTATTTCCTATACTAGAAACCTGTACTGATGCCCCGACGCAATTTCCAGAATCAGAGGTAAATCTGAGATCCGACGTTGAAAATCTTCCAAGTCCCAAGGCCATCCGTGCGGATGCCTGGACGCATTTTCGAGATTGAAGGGTTTGAAAAAAGATATGAAGCATGTCAAAATGAGGGAAAGCTACAAAATATGCGTGAAACAAAAACCACAATATATGTAGCTCGAGAATCGAAATTTCTTCAAGTGTTTTAAAAAGGAAAAGGTACAGAAGCAAATTTGTAGATACAAGAAGAAGGTAGGAAAATTTTCAAAATCCCTAATCTAAGACTCTGCACTGTACTCTCGATCTTGCATCACTATGAAATTATCCTTGCATGTAATAATGGCAACGGAATTTCTCAGACGGCCGTCTGGGCCCTAAATTCTTCACCCACAACCAGATAAGAGTCTCCATTCACGGTAACATCTTTTCCTTCCGTACGAGAAACTCGGCTTCCGTACTTACCGTTGACTTTGCTGTTATATTTCTCTTCTTCTCCTTTCTCATCCGCCGTCGTAAATTCCTTATACTCTCCTTACTCTTACTTGCTATACAAGATCCTAATTCTATCCTCATTGTATAAATTTTATCGTCCAAAGAATCCACATTCTCATACACTCTTCGATTTCTTCCTCATCCTTCCGGAACACGTCGACCTTGAGGAACTTAACGCGATGAATCTTACCGCAAAGCAGTTATAACTGACCCCTCCTCGAATGATCTCAAACCGTATTGCTGCTCCCACATCCCATGATTTCTGGTTCTCTTCATCCTTCGACGCAAGCTCCAATTCCGTAGTCTACTTCTAACCACTTTTCCTGACGAGAAGAATTCATCCTAACCAGTTTCAGCAACTCTTTTCTATTTTTACGCCTCTTCATGCCTATGGTGCAACGTAATCTCTCCATTATTACCATTGTGTCTCCCGTTGCATTACAAATTTCCTTTTGAGAAAATCATGAGCACGACAATTTACTCGAACCTCCGACCACCTATTTCTACAACACCAATCAATTCGTATTCACTCTTCAAACCCATGGCTCTAGGTAGGTAGTGAAGAGTAAGATGAATTATTATTTTCTACGAAAGTAATGTTTTGCGATGTACGACGTATAATCGACTATTATTTTTTGGCAGGTAGCGAAAACACTTGTGATTCGAACGAGCCGTAACAAACGGAAGTGCAAATTGCATCGAAGGACATGTATAGAAGCGCAAACTCATAAATGATCGACTTGCTGTTCGGCGTATACCAGCAAACACCGTAAAATCTCATCTAATGATTAAAAAAAATTTCTTCTTACGCCTCGTCGTAATTCCGAGTATTGAGCAATTCAACGAAATGAAACGAAAAAAGAAAAAAAAAAGTGGAATTTCAGTTATATCTAACAGACTTCTATGTGTCATATATGTAAGTACTCACCTCTTTCGGATACTTCGAAAAATTCTTTCTTTTTTTTAGTTTCAAGCTGAAATATTTTTAGTTTATCATTTTTCAAATATTCAATCTAGAATTGTTTTTATCATTATTGTCCTATCATAACTTTTTTTTTTTTGAGCTTGATTGTTGAGTACTTAAAATATTTTATATGGATGTGTTATCGATTTAGTACTATAAAACCTCGTAGGTTCAAGAGAGTTCATAATATTTTCAATAAAAATTACTGCTCCACATACCCAAATTAATCTCCCTCTTATGAATGATTATTTTGTAGGGAAAGTTGAAGAAAGTGAAACCAATAGTTCGAAAAGTAATTTTCGAGAGTGAAAAATTTTAATTTCAAAAAAGCATTGAAAGCATTATGAAGAGCTTCGAGCTCTTCAAAACACAGGTACAAATAATTATTGCAGTTCTTTTTTCTAATATTTTCTCAAAAGTAAGCAGTTAAGGAGATTATGCGTCTAACAAGCTATTACAAAAGTAGATGATTGAGGCCTCAACCTACAGTATAATATGAACAAACCACTCTGGCGTGAGCCCCACTAATTTCATTAAAAGGAATTCTAAAAATTGGACTTTTCGAGTACCTATGATACACGAATCGAGGAAGTTCCAGGAGGGTCCTGAGAAGCAAATATTTCTACAGAATGAGTAACAGGTGGTACGGATGTTTCAATGCCTTATTGGTCAAGGTCACACTCTAGAATGAAGGGGGTATCCTTCCCTCTAACGTAGGCGCGACCTTTGTCTATGGCGAAAGTGGCTTTTCTGAAATTGCTATTGATGGTGGAGTTCAAATCGAGCGGGATGAAAGGAAGGTAGTGAGGTTGTTGACAGGGGACCTGTTTTATGGAAATTATTTCGCGGAAAAATTCTGGCGTCTGCCGTTCGCTGACCGACAATCTAGCCTAACTTCAGACTTGGAACACTCGAAAAAATTGACATTTGAGCTACGTATGATTGTCGCCCTCTTTTTAGAAGTCTATTTTCTTCAGGTTCCCCTTCCATAATATGGCTCGGAAGTCAATTTTTCCAAGTCCTCTTACAGCTCCAAAATCAAGAATTTCTTTCAATACATCCCCTATTATGTACAGTTTTTCTTCAATTTTCCCCACTCTTATCGTTATTTATAGTTCTAGAGTCGAAATTGTCTCCAAGTCTCTAATTGTACTCTAGGGAGAGAGTAGACTTCGAGAAGGTTTAGCCTCGGTTAAAAAATAGAACTTAAGGTTGACTAGAAAATATTTTCCACAAAGTATAGGTTCTCTGCACTTCTCATTTAACTTCCTTGAAGAACTCGTGAGTTTTCCCATCAAATTTACTGCATTGATAATCTTATGAGAGGAGATATCTTCTTTCCCAAATCATTTACTGAGGTTCTCGAATACTTACTAGTGATACTATTTGAAGGGTTGGAGGATCAGAAATTCACAAAAGCTGCACAAACTTTTACCCTCTCTCAGTGGGGTTTGAACCTGAGGCCTTCGGTATGAGTTGATCGCCGAACGATTCCGCCTCTCTGCCGGGCTCGATGCCCACGAGAAAGGAGCCAAAATTTACGCTTTTTTCGTCATTTTTTAATTCTCTTGTCTCCTCTGCTTTTAAATCAGTATTTTCTACACACACTCTCTCCCTCCCTCCCTCTCGCACTCTCTCTCTCTCTCTCTCTGTAATATTTTCAATTTTTACGGATCATTTTCGTATTAAAGTGTATCGAGTAGGTGTCCACGTGCTTCGAAAGTTTAAGACGACGTAGAATTCATTGTAGTATAATTGAAGTAATAAATTTAATCACGTTTGCGCATTGTTTAGAAATTGTTCATTTACATGTTGTCAAAATTATACCGTAACAAATCGTTTAATCTTCTCGTGAAATTAAGCTAAATTTTCTGAACAGTACTTAAAGTCTTGACGAGTGATACAAAAGTGGTACGAATATTAATCTATAAAATTGGTTGCGTCGTGCTCTGAGTTTGGCTGATGAAGTTGTAGAATTTGGGTCCATAGACTTAGCCTTAGGGCTTGGAAAAATTTTGACCTAGAACTTGACTTGATAAAGATATGGGACTTATTCACTGAAGGGGTGAACAAGGAATCTGGTAGGAGTTTGTAACTCGACTTTATTCACCTGATCATTAAAGGAACAAGAGGAGGACTGGGACACAATATTAGCCATTGGAACTATTGCCGCAAATTGTTGATAACTTCGTAGCCAAAATAATACATGAATACATTGTTCATCTAGCAAAAAGTAGACAGCGAAAGAGTCGCTGCAGGTGACAATGTATGGAAGCTTAACCCATGGTTGTGATCGTGATAGGTATTCGCGAATTACAGAGCGGTTGCGCTGCAGATGGTGATTTACAGAAAGTGAATGAGAAGGCGATCGTGTATTTTTGCCATAAGAATATGATTATACCCATAAAATCAGCTCTATCTCTTTTCACATGAATTTCTATCAAAAAGTACAGAGAACAAAAATTATAGCTGTCGAAATCTTCTTTCCAGTTAACCCAATTTGGAATTTTTTGCAGTCACCTTCTCGCCTCATTTCACCAATCAGAGAGACCGCTTGCAGATCGCGCATCACTCGATGTATTACGCAAATTGATTCACAATGCTTTCTCATGAAAAAAACAAAATTTTCAAACTCATAAAAAATTTTAGATCGCGATCCTATCGAGACAAAAATCATTGAAGTGTCGTCTAGTAATCGTCAGCTACAATGAACAACAGACCTCAAGCTTTCCTAGAAATTGAAATTCAAGGTATTGGCAATTTCCTTCGCTTCATTTTTCCCATCTAATATGCGTAGCGAAATCGCATCTTCTGCTTCTTGGCATCACTGATACTAACTTGCCACGTGTAGCGATGCAAACGTGTGTCCTCTATGTCAAGTCGTAATAAGCTTCCTTGTTCAAGTTATTTGAGTTCATATGCCATCACAAAAAAGTCACTAAAGAAATTACTGAGAGAGGGTTAGTGGAACCCTTCCGAACTTAATTTTTGTATCACGGTGAGACATTAGATGAATCGGACTCTCAAACCAGGATGACAACGTTTTTCCTTCATTGATCTTCTTCGAGTGATTCTCTCTACGGGAAGGAAACTTCATGTATATTCTTTACATACTTAAGGTTTCTCGATAGACAGAAAATTGCGAGCGTGGAACAATATTTTTTTTCTTCTTAATAAGTGCATTTCTCAGTTACTTGTAAACACGCGTACTCTCATTATTGTCGTCATTGTTTACTTTAATCGGTCCACGCATACGTATGAGGAATGAAAATACTATTAATAATTACACCAAGTAGCGCATATGCATGGTCATACAGTGTCTTCATATTATGGAAAGCGAACTGATAATTTATTTATCAGTCGCCCGTTAATCAACATTATGGATAACATGACGCGATGAAATTAGATTTGTTCATTATATTTCGTTACTCAACAATCGAGTGACATTTGGGTACCGGATACCTCGTATATTATGCTTTCCGAACATCAAACGCATTATGTCATATAGAGGCGCTTCTTTTCCAAACTCTACAGAATTATATGCTTATAAAAAGTTCAAGCTTTTCTGTAGCGTAATAGTAACTCATCAAATTGTAATTCAAGTCGAGTTTTTATGAGTACAGTACAATTATTCAAATTACTGTTGTTTAATTCTTCTTTCTCTTTTTGTAGCACTTCTAATCGGAGCCTCTCACTTCAACGCGTACGTATAGTTACCCATTATTAGATTAATTTGTGGCTGGTCCAATTCGCCACTCGAAGAAAAATCTTCGTACGTCATTTCCACTTGTACGGCAATTTGAAAAATGGAAGTAGTTTGGTACGAAGAATCTGCCTACATCTACGAGACGAGCTAAAAGACAAGAGACTGCGGCACCTATGTAAGACCCCATTCAGCTAAAGGACCTTACTGGAGCTAACTTCGAGAGTAATTAATTGTCAAATCGCTGGAAAAGCGTTCTTTTGATAAGTGGAACTATTCAGCCGATCATTTAGAACTGTAAAAGGCATGGTTGAGTCCCTTCTCGACTTGACTTGACTGATATTATAATCAAATATCTCAGTGCACAGGTATCCTCACTGACAAAATGCAGTCATCAGTCTATTCAGTGAGACAGATCTCCATAGAGAAACTACTAAGCTATTCACTAAATGAGTGACGAGTCTCCACAACGGGCTACAAGGGCATCCCACTGACTATAGTGTTTCAACAAGGAGGAACCTAAAAACCGAGGTTGTTCGGCATCGGCTTCGGGTCTGTGTGACGCCCGGCCTCAGCTCAACCGGCATTCCACCTGTCAGTTGAGATCCTACCGTCTGATTTGTGCTGCAACACTCGCCCAGCACGGCACTTGAAAAACAATACTTCCCTTAAGGAGTCTTTTCCAGCGTTCCATCAGAGCGTCAACTAGAAACCAATACTATCAACACGGTCCACAACTTGGGCCATCTCCAACCGCGTTGAATACTAGCAGATCCACAATGTGCGTCACTTCTTAGACCCTCCTCTCAAACTCGATCAGGGTTGGCATCTTCTGTTCTTCCCGTGCGGTGCAGAGCTTGTCTTTCACTTGACCCTCCACCCCGAGCCCCCACCCCCGTTCCCCGTCGCTTTGAAGAGCCACTTCGCTGTGTGATGCATTTTGTGCAAGAAACCACACCGGGTGCCGCCATGAACTCGATCCACAGATGCGCTTTATCAGGTCAACCTCCTTAACCTCTGTAGAGAATCTCAAACGAACCACTGCGTACTTTACGCTCAACCAGTTTAAACTATTTTTCAACCGTGCATTGATTCTATAAACTAAAGTAACTAATACTTACTTCATATGAAATTCGTGGCTAGTCACGTCGTAGAATGACCATTAATTTAATTCTAGTCGTTATCTTAAGGGAAGAACTCATTGATTACTCACCCAAGCCGTACACAAATTCACTTAGCACCCGTATACTACTGTTAATTCACTTATTCGTACCCTACATCGTGCACTGCTGGACACACAATTGAACACTTCGCCGATAAACCGTACTTTTGAAGGAAGAGCTAAACTATATTCGTATCATATTTCGAGGTAGTGAGTTTTCGAAGTTTGCTAATATTCTAAGGTCCTTCAAGCATAAAATCTGGCTCTTGAGACGCGATGAACCTACCCTACAATTCGCACGGTGTATCATTTTTACGACCCAGTTCCCTGAATCGTTCACACGTTGTTGTGACGAACTTCAAGATTGTAGCAGCTAAACTGCAGCACAGATGTGTCGACTTCCGTTGGCCGCTGTACTTTTTTTGATAAGGATAGAGAAGATTCGTCGACATTCGAATACATCGGTCGTAAAATTATTTCTTACCGAACGTGTGAAACGAATATAAAATATATTCACATTTATATACAGTACAGTACTTACACCACGTATCTTTGGAGTAAATTTGTCCGGAATGACCTCCAAAACTTTATCCTGGGAAAACAGTGTATATAAAAATTTTAATCTTTGGCAAGTCTTATAAGAAGTCGGCGAGCTTTCTTTCCACTATCACCCAGACGTAGGAAATGTAAAGGTCTTGGCCAAAATAAGATTCGAAAAATCTGCGGCTGATTTTCGACGAATTTCTTCGGCAAAATGAATCTGGGGCGAATCATCTTTTAAAAATTCTATGGCAACCCTCCTGATCCCACAAACTTTTTCAGGTCCTCATCCTGATGCGTAGGATTCGTAATTTTTACAAGCCCCCCCTGTCGAATTCTTCGTCGAATTCTTCGATTTCTTCGATCATTCGACTTAGCCTATCAGGCTAAAACAATACCTTTCTTATCCGAAATACTCGGCCAACGTAAATAATTCCTAAGCAATTTATTATCAACATCGTCCGATACCGACTCGATCAAAAAACACAAAGTAGTGAATTTCCAAATTACGAACGATCATCTCGAAGAATTCTCAGTAGTCAGTAGTTTCCAAAACTTATCACGTAGTCCGAATTTATCAAGTGCAATGAATCCAGAAGAAGAAGTAATTATCGTCAGTCTTAGTGAAATAGTAAGTACTTAATTCTTAGTTTGATCTACCAACTCCGAAAGACTTCTGCGAGCTCTTGTCGTGTATCTTCGAATTCAAACCCAGCATATCCGACTCAGACAACTTTCGTCTTCCTAGAAGATAGCTTTGGTCATGTCGAGATTGAATCTACCTATTCTTCAGAACAACCTCCACTAGACGCCTCTAACTTTCACGTAACCGTTTAGATTGCAATAAATCTCTTCTCTCTCTTGAATTAGTATTTACTCTACCAGACGTAGACTGACGGACTTCTTTTGTTTTTCTGTCCGTTAGGAATGTCAAGATAAATCGACGCCGTTATCTTCAAAAATCGTATTCAATTTTATAATCATTATTTTAGAGTAAATTGTAATATTTAATAAACTTAATCGCCAAATGACTTTCTTCTTTAAAATTGAATCTTTCATAAACTCCCTCACGTCTTGTTGTGATCTCCCTACTAGGTCTAATTTCAAATCTCGTACGATCCACGGCAACCCACGAGACACAGATCACAACACCCCCCCCCCCCTCCCCGTATATTTCCAAGTCACGTCCTTCTTGTTCGATGATCGGATTTTTTCAATGCTTGCCGCATCCTATGTGAAGCTCAAAAGTCGAAATTTTTTCTAACCTTTCTTTCCGTTTATGTATGTTTGGATGATCAAATAGTTGTAAGCCCTTCCGTCCCCTTCGTATACGTAGCTTGAAGGTCGAAATTTTTCGAAACTCTCCTCTTGATCTGTTAATTTGGGATTCAGGATTCTTCATAGTCACTCTCCTCATCATATATTTCCGCGCCCCAATCCGAATATATCGATTAAAAATAGGAAATTTTGTAATTCACCCTCCCAAGGGTCCAAATTTTTCGTAATTTTTAAGCAGTTGGGAGTTACCACAACCGCAAAACCTCTAAAATGGCAAATGACGGTTTCCTTTTCACCGATGTCTTTGGCGTGTGTAAGCCTACTTCCTCTTAGTCCTCGTTGATCTTGGGTTTGAAGCTCTCTCCACAACTCGCCACTCTCGCCGCAGCACACTGTGAAAACCGCGAGCACAGTGTCTTTTCGTTCTATTCTCCGTCTCTCTGAAAACTGGCGGAAACTGAGGTTGTAGTCCGCCCCTATCCGTGGGATAGCGTTTTAACTTTTAAAATTCCCTCTATACCCACGTTCCTCGCCGCTACTCACCGCGGAAACTGCCGATGTAGGCTCTCGTTCTCCCTACCAGTTTTGCGTATACCGAAAAGCTCCCATCTCCAGCAAAGGCTTCTCTTTACTGACCTTTTCTCTGTCTCCTCCTCTCTCCAACGGATTGCTCGATCTTTCCAGACAAATGTTTCACCTTCGGACTTCCTCTCGCGCTTCATTTATAAAACCTTCACAGCAACGACTGATGTCGCTTATTGCTGATCTGCCTTCTGAGGCACTCCGGAGCCCCGAAGTAAGCAAGTCTCATTTACGTCTTCTTGGCGTACGGATCAACGTGCGCAACATAATTATGGCGTAAAGATTCGTCGCTAAATCCAATGAGATCTTGTACTATCTTTTGGTGTCTTTACTGATACCCCTCTCCACTATTGGAAATCCGCGAGGTCGAGTTGCCCCTCCGCCTTCCCTCCGTTGATGGAGCTAGAATCTCAAAACCTCAACCAAATCCAGAAATCTGCGAGACCGAGTTCGAGTCCGTCAGTCCTCACATCCAAATATCAGGCTGTACTAGCTTTAAACTAGGATCAAACTTGGTTTATTATACTAGTTTAAAGATAGGCATAGCTTATACCTAGGCTGGACTATACTATAATACTAGCTTACATTGGGCTTAGCATAAAATATACCAGATTGTACCAGGCACTCTCCTTGTTGATGGACTTATCCTTGATCTACTCAAGGAATCTGCAACTTCAAGTTCAAGCTCCTCACAGTATACTGTATACTAGGACTGACATAATGAAGGCTGGAAGTTGGAATTTTTCAGATCAAGGTCATTGATGATGTCCAACGTCACGTCACGTCACGTCACGTCACGTCACGTCACGTCATGTCATGTCATGTCACACCATGTCACGTCACGTCGCGTCACGCAGTTCACAGAAACTCCCGGACGCAGACATTTTCTGAGGATGTAATCCCTCTAACAAAATGGATAGTGTGTTCCCCGCTTGCAAATTGAATTTAGATTTCCATCTTCAATATACAGCTCCTATTTCTTCTTAGTGTATCTTCTCTTATTTATTGCTACTCCGATCCGCGCTCCATAAATGATGAAGAAGACCTACTGCAGTATTTTATGAGGTTCTGAACGTATTTTATTGCTCCACACCCTGTCACTCTTACAAGCAACAATCCATTGTAAAATTTCTTTTTTTTGACTCGAGAACTCTTCTCTGCTTTTCTCTGCAAAATTTCCCGCTTTCTAGCTCACATTTTGAATAAAAATAAAAGCCAATCCCTCGTAATTTCATGTCACATCACAACCAGCTCTCTATCCTGTATCTTGTATTCGTATTAGCCCTTCACCAGCGAGGGGATATATTTTTGTGGACAGTAAATACTGATCCTTGAGACAAGGTCTCAGGTTCTAAAATAACTCGAGGAGACAATATTGTCTCCCATGTCTTACCATAATCAAAAATCAGTTCCTCTCTTCATCCCTTTGCATTTAACCTGCCTTTCTTTGTCAGATTATTCAACTATTTACTGTGAAAAAAATATCAAAACACGAACGACGAGTAGAGCGTTCAAATCTGATTTCGATCGTGGTTCTTCATGAGAAGACGTCATTCGCACTCAAGTTCGTGTTGCACCTTAAAATCCACCTTATCATGTACTTTTCCCAGTTTGACTGGTCTGGAGGCCTCAAAAAAAACTTTGGTATTCAATGCCATCGTCTTCTGAAGCCAACTACAATCCGTAATCTCCTCACAAGAAGCATTACATTCCTAAATAGGTGTCATTAAAACACGCCTCCACTTCACCTGCGAGACCTACGTTCTTAAATTTACGTTCGCTCGAGGTCCTTGGATTATTTGGACAAATTGCATGGACAACGTTTCCAATCAAGTGGTCGCCTTGGGGAAAATTTCACTCCACAAACTAGGAAGAGATTCCTTCTGCGCGTTTAGAATCGCACATTCTCGACTAATTTACTGAAAAATATCTTCTTCTTTCAAGCCCCTTATTCTAACCTCCATGGTAATCGACGCGATGAGTTACTGGTCCAAATTTTGATGTTGTTTATTTGGATAATAGTGCGTAACAAAGGAAATACTTTATTTATCTGATTTCAGCGCAGCGTGATAAATGTTCAACCTGCGATCGGAAGATTAGAACTTCGAACGTAGATCCCGGAAATTAATATTATTATTGTATTTGTTGATTTATTTACAAATATTTATTGAAGTTCGTCCTTCCTCGCGAGTATACGTGTGGAAAAGTAATCGTCATTCTCATTAATGATCTTACAGCAGTGTATCAGACTGAGTGAACAATTTTCGTTTTCTTTCCTCGGTTCCATGAACTTCTTAGAAATACAGACAAATTGTGACCGCGACAGAAGGAATTCATATTCCTCTACATGTAGATACGCGTGCATCGTGGACCTAATTTAAGAATATATGTATGTACAAATTTCTGATGAAAGTTACCTTTTATGTATCGTGCAACTCCCCAGGAAGATACGTTCTCGACAATGGGAGACAAATACAGCCGAGTGAAAGTAAAAGGCACAGACGGTAGAGTCCAGACAACTGCGCATTCATTAACATTATTTCTTAATAATTGACAACCAGCATTCGATCTGTCAATAACATAGACCGTAAAATATGAACATCATAGGCCTATACTTCATTAAATAATATCGTCTCGTAAAAATAAATCCGACTACTGTTCGCAAACAGATACGAAAGTTTATGCCGATGGGTACCGCACATAATTATGTAAACTTCAGGGGTAGATGGATGAAACTCACGTGGGAATAAACGTAGACGATCACGCGCGAATATTATTGTGATTGGATCATCGAGATCCAAGATCGCGTTCTATCCAAACCGAGATGAATTAACGAAACAGGATATTGTGATGTTGATGTCTTCAATAACTAGGATCGAATATAAGTTATCAACTGCCACATACGGATACTGAATGATTCTTATCACCCGCAGTTTCGAAGTCTAATCAAAGAAAATAATAGCCGACTACTATACAACTGTTGAGAAGGGCTCACGTGTATCCATCATGATTATTAAATACGTCGGTGTATCATTACTTACCTTCACATGGTTGAAAGTAATACAGACTATTTACTCGTCTTCTAAATTATAACGATGACATCTAATTTTTGGATTACCCTATTGCTTTTATTATCTATACAAGTTCTTGTCACTTTTTTCCATCAAAGAGTAAAACAATAGTGGAAGAAATTTTGAAGAATCAAGATTAATCTCTTTCGAAGGTTTGTATAGTCTTATCGTGAAATTAATTATCAATTATCGCTTTTTCTTACGTGTATTCTGATTTGTAGTTCGGTTGGTTATTACGTCCAGCACAGCAATGTTTACAGATAGATGGAAGTGGAAGGATTAAAACTGTCGTGCTTGAAACGCCTTCAACGATAACGGCGACTACTTCAACGGCACTTTCTTTCCCACGAAGAAGGGAGGTAACCTATAAAATATCATAGTTCAGTCTCGTGTTGTAGAAATTTTAGTCGGATTTTATTACGTTGAAAAAGCACGCAGCGTATGTACACAAGTCAGCCGAAAGATGTATTGTGAGGCTGAATTGAGAGCTTTTTTGGCAGTCGTATTTGATTATTTTTAATACAATTTGAAACCTTTCGAGAAAAGAACCTAACACTCACTGGCTCACCCGATCGCCTCTTTCTTTCCTAGTATTGTGGACTACTTTTCGATGTAATGAGTATACAAACATCACATCAATATTATCGATCATATCGACTTTTGATTCGTCTATCTCGGTCATGATAACGTCGTAGTCAGTTTAAACCTAGTATTCTGTACGTCGGGCTTATTAGCTGAAGGTCTCATTCGTAGCCTAGTATGAGCCTAGTATACTGCAACTTAGGCTGAGTAACTGGTGGGCTCACTCACTCCGCTCATCCGCTCCTATGCTTACCTTGGGATAAATTTAGTTTACTGCATATTGAGCTCATTCGCTCCACTCGTTCACTTTAACAGCCTAGTATAGGCGCCTAAGACGTCATACTACGTCCTGCCTTCTCCTTCCCTCCCTCCCTCTCTGTCTCTCTGTCTCAGTCTGTCTGTCTGTCTCTCTCTCTCTGTCTCTGCCTTAGCTTCTGTGACTCCAACGTTGGGCTAACTAGCCGAAATATTAGAGACAAATTCATCAAGTCCCAAGTTTTGGCGAACCATTATACTTCCGTTTCTTCCAACTCAAACTACGACTCCAACTTCTTATCCTACAAACTTAAACAAGAAAACTCTAAAATACCATTTGATACCCAACTGGGAGAATGCCCCCCTTATAATCTCCCTATATCTAAACAAGAACTCCAATCCACCATAAGGAAAAATCTAAAAAATACTGCTCCTGGACCTGACAGCATCCCCGCAACCATGCTCAAAATCTCCGTCCCAATTCGTTTCCCTACCTCCTTTTGCTTTTCAACTCCATCTTCGCTCTCAACTCCTCCCCGCACCTTCTTGGAAGACTGCCATCATTCTCCCCATCCTGAAACTTAACGCGGACCCCCCCTTCCGTCTCCTACCGCCCTACAGCTTTATCAAGTGTCCTCGGCAAACTTTTCTAAAAAACTTTAAACAAAAGACATCTGTGGTACCTTGAATCCAATAACCTCATTTCACCCTTCCAATACGGCTTCAGAAAAGGACGAAAGACCTCCCAACCACTTCTCGACCTCCAATCACAAATTAATAACTCGTGTCTACTCAAATCTTCCCTCTATTCCATTTTTTTTTAACTTTAGGAAGCCTTCCCCCGGGTCTGGCGTCACCTCATCATCTCTAAGTTGCATGAAATCGGCCTTCGAGGCAACCTTCCCAACCTTCACGACAGATCATTCATGGTCCGTATCCGAAACACTACCTCCTCACCTCTCCCAGTCCAGAGAAGTTTACAGCGTTCTACTCTTCATTCTAGCCATTAACGACGTAACTCAACTAGTTAAATTGCCCTTGACCCAACGCCTTTTGGCTGATGACTTCAACATCTCCATCTGTTCCTCACACCCCTTACGAGCTCACAGAATTATTCAAGAAACTTTAGACTCAATTGATACTTGGACCTCGAAACCCGGCTTCAATTTTTCTCCCTCCAAAACCTACTCGGTCGTTTTCAAAAAAAGAAACCCCATACCATCACTCCAACCCCTATATCTCCGAAATTTCGAAATTCCCTATCGCAATTCCGGCAAACTTCTCGGTCTCCACTTCGATCAAAAACTCACATGGACTCCCCGTATCAAAACTTTAAAAGAAAAATATGCTCAAGCCCTAAACATAATGAAATTTCTATCCCACCCTTCTAAGGGCTGCAACAGAAAACTCCTATTACTCATCTACAGAAGTCTTATCCGTTCAAGATTAGATCATGGTTTCTCAATCTACAATCTTGCCAGCAAAACCGTCCTCTCTTCACTTGACACTATAAAATCTTTCGCCCTCAGGATGGCCCTGGGTGCCTACCGCACAAGCCCAAAATTGAGCTTGTGCGCAGGATCCGAGGAGCTTCCGCTCTCCTATCGTAGACTCATCCTAACCTCCAATTTTTTATCATCCGTACCTCAAGATTCTGACCTACCAATTTTTGACTCCATCTCATATCAATATCCCACCTCTCCATCGGCTTCCTACAAACATATCCTCATCCAATTCAAAAACTCCCTCGGCATCTCTTTCAATCCACCCCCTTCCCCCCATCAACATCACCACTCCTCCTTGGATCTTGCCACCACCAAACATACGACTCGACCTCGCTGAATTGCCCAAAGCCAACAACTCTATCATTAACCAAAATATCAATCTCTTATTCAGGGAATACCCCAATTCTTCTATTTGCTTTTCGGGTGAGTCTAAATCTAACCAACTGAGTATCTTATGAATTCTCCGTAAATGGTTCCGTGACTTCCTACCGTATTCGCAACATCGCATCGATATTCACTGCTGAACTCATGGGTATATTTTCTTGTCCATCCCACCTCTCACAACTTCCCCCAAATAACAACTTTCTTGTCCTGACTAACTCTCTTACTTCACTTCACTCCATATCCAACGTTCACAACTCACACACTCTCAGACAACGCATCCAACTCACGCTTCTCACCCTCCGCTCCGGATTCCCGGTCACGTCAATTATCCTGATCACGATAAAGTTGACCTAGTTGCAAAACAAGCCTGTTCCCTTTCAAGAATTGCCGATAAATACCTGCTTTAGATTACAAAATTCACTTTCGCTCCCTGATTCTTGACTAATGGAAATCTCAATGGAAACTCCAAACTCTGAGAAAACTTTCTCAGTACCCTGGTCCACCTCCAACAGACCCCTTAGACGGGAAGAAGTCATTCTTACCCAACTAAGAATTGGTCACACGTGAGTCACCCACTCCCAATTTACACAAAACCTTTCTGTACTACATTTCCTGAGATCAAAAAATTTTTTTGAAAAATGAAACTTCGAGAGGTTTTTTTATGAAATCATTCCATGTCATTCATTATGCACGCCCAACAAGCGTCGCGTAATGACCGCTGGTATGCCAAACCTTGCAGGGTATTTGAGGATGTACCTATATGCAACTTATTCTACACCGTTTTGGAGTTCGCCAATGGGCAAAGCTTACCCTTAATCGCGCGGTGAGTGGTTTACTGAGATTTGAAGATATGGATGATGAAGTACGACAAACCCTCCTCGACATCATCCATTAGGAATACTGGCTTGTTCAAGAGAGTCCAATGGTGGGGCACGGAAGAAGTTTCCGCAAATGGTACGACATGCACGCATGTAGGATCAAGGCGGTCGGACCAGTTCCTTACCAACTCACATACTTTCACGGCAAATTGATTTACCGGAAGTCTTTCTCGCATTGCCTGGCTTCGTTTGATCTACAAAGTTGTCGCTTCAAGAGCATTGTTCGTCGAGGGAAATCCTCGTACAGCACCCTCATAGCAGCAGGGGTACTTAATGAACCACTGTTCCTCGAAATAATGAATTGTGAATAGTGAACACTAATTCTGCACAAAGGTGCAAAGTCACCCGTGCAACGGCCATCCTTGCATCCTCACAATAAATGTAGCGAAATGAAATACAGTTCGTGTACCAGTTCTGGCGTGCATTTATGGCGTTTGTCATCGTTTCAACGTCGTGTCAGTTTTTTTTCATGGCGGGAGGGGAACTGGCGGTCAATATAATTTTATGAGGCGTGCACTTATATATTTCCAATTGTATAATGGGTCTATCACAGAGGAAGCCTTGTTTAGGCTGCACGATCAGCTAGTCAGCCCCCAGTATGGAGGCCTATAGTGCAATGAAGACTGAGGATACAGGTCCCAAATATTAGCGAAGTCGAAATGTTTTGAATATACCAAAGTAGGTCAAGGTCACTGATAGTTTAGTACGTAATATATCCCCAATGAGCAACTTTCCTCTTCTTCAGAAAGGTTCATCCAATAGTAGATCTATCTTCAAAGAGGGGCAGAGTCTAATAAGAGTGCGAGAAAAAGTAAATCGAATTTAGAAATCAGTACAAAATAACATTACTTTATTACGACGACATAAGTATTTACAAATGAAGTACATGAGAGAAATGCGATCGTGAGAACAGACCTATGATTTTGGAGTTTCACATTTTCTGTTCTCCAAACGATGTATGTTACTCGTTGGCGAGGCATTCCGTAACATATCTTCAATATTGCTGTCCTGTTCCCTGAAACCGTTGCTGCCATTTAAAATATAATTTAAGTTGGTACCGGGAGTTGTCGCCGAGGACATGTAATACGATGAATTAGAAAACAAGTTTGGATATTGATGAGGAAAATAGAGGGGTGCTCCTTGACGATGAGCGGCCATTTTTAAACGTGAGGCCAATTGTTTTTTCCATTTGGTGCGACGATTTTGAAACCAGGTTTTAATTTGCACCTCGGTTAAATTGAGCGCTTTTGATAATTCCATGCGTTTACTCACGCTCAGATATTTATCGACCTGAAAACAAAGAGAATAAATTATCGTGCATTATTGAGTCATCATCATTTTGGCCGTCTCCTCAGCAGTATCCTCTCCTTTTTCGTGACAGCATTATAAACATACGATGAGTAATTTGTGGTAAAGCTGTCTCTTTTAGCTTCACAGTCGAATTCTCTTAGGGGTACCGTCTTCAGATGAATCTCTCGAGATTATTTCCAATCAATCCCTTTCCTCAAGCTGCTGTTAAATGACCCCAACACTCAAATTTTCACTCTTTAATCTGCTATTGATACCTCTCTGGCCGCAAAAAACCTGCGAAGGTTTTCATGGAGCCCGCAAGAAAATTCTTGAAAGGTTGACCATGAAAGTTTCCGGGGGCCTAATGAGCTGGATCCCAGGCCTTCGACCTAAAGAATGACGAAGAATTAAAGCATATTAATTACTATTTTCTGAAAATTGAATCAAGCATGAGGACAGACTTCCTTGCTTAAGAAATGAGAAGCGAGAATTGCCAGAGTGAGCTAGGAAAATGGACGACCTTGATGAAAGACTAAGCCGTGACTATGGTCAGCTGAACTCTCACCTGAGGGGAGTGTTGAGCGGCCATGCTCATGCTACAATGCTAACGATCTCTCTGTTCAACATTTCCTCTCTTACCTAGCTCTCAAAAACATCCAGCTTCACCATTCTCTCTCGCCCCGAATCACAAATTCCCTCTCAAATAATCAAGATAATACCATCAACCCGATGAAACTACTTCCGATGCACCTATTTCTACAACACCATCTAATTCCATCTGCTCACTGTGAATCAATAACCCTAAGTGTAGTTGTAAGGCTCGTTAATAGCCATCTCAATATGCATAGAATTATAAAAAATTACTTTGATTTCATTCACCGTGTCTGAAATCAGTGTAGACTTTGTAGGTACTCAAACTTGAGTTTTATTTTCTTACCCAATTTTTATGCTGTTGAAACAAATTTCGAAACGATGGCCCTAAAATTACGAAAGTATTCTCTCGGGCTAGTTTGATTATAATTTGTATTTACGTGGGTGACCAAAGAATTCTGTCGGAATATTTTGGAAGTGAGTGTCGAGTAAGGACAAAATTGACGTCAAAACGTGCTTAGGAATTTCGTACTCATCGAAGTATAAATATAAAGAAATACCGCTCTACCTGATTCTCCTACAAGAATGTGTACTTTGTGGATACCTATTAGTACCGCAATAGTGTGAGAAATTTATTCTCTACTTACGATCAAGGAAAAACGGAAGATTAATTTGTGAAAAATTGTCCAGTTATTTTTCTGTAGAATTGTTTCTGTATGATGCGGGAAATAATTTTACTTAAGTAGGTATTTCATTACATGAAGTATGTTTGATACTAGATGTTAATGTCATTAGGAGAAGCTCAAAATTTTTAAAAATTCTTCGGCAGAGTGCTCGAAGTTGGAAATGTTTCCGAGTTCCTTTCCTTTCTTTCGTTTGACGAGTTCAAAGTTTTCAGTTCCTCAATCTTTTATAGAAGTTTAGGCGCATAGATTTCTTCCAAAATGTCACACGTTTTGATGAGAGCCATTCGTCTGTAATCCTAATATTGAGACAAAATTTTATCTTTTTTTTCTGCTCTCAAGACTTAGTTATGATCACTTCTGGTCTATGGCTTACTTCGTTCGCGAGTCCTTAACAGCCAGCTGATGATCGTACCAATATTTTCCCCTCTAACTCAACTAGTGCGGTATCCGGTTCGAGAAATATCTCACATCTTATCCTACATTTCTGATTTTGCGACGTATTTCAAAAATTCTAAAGTTAAACGTCGTAATACGTACTTTGAATTCAGTTTCCAATCTTTCTAATTGTTTTGCGCTGTATGCTTGTCTCGGCTTGCGATCCAGTCCTGGCTTACGCGATCGACGCCCCACTGGCTTGGGTACTTGGAATAAGAAGAAGACGATAAGGATTAAAGTGTAGGCCTTTATATAAAGAACAGATAATGTGAAAAATATTATATGCATGATTTTAGTACTTATGTTTTTTCTAATCGTGTCTAGGAAGCGAGGATAATGAGCCAATAAAATATGAGAAAGTTAGGGGATTCTGATCAGTATTTGAGTTGAAGAACAAAACCTCACCAGCTGACACATTAGGAAATTTTTTTCATACGTGCTTGTAAGACTAGCTTTGATCAGCTGTTTTCGATAAGTAAATTAGCTGTTCCAGGCATAGGTTCAAGTGACGGGTTATACTTTCGATACGCAATTTGCACGAATTTATTTAAAAAATTTGTATTGTGCACGATCCATATGCTTGTGACGAATCACTCGCTTTCAAGACCTTGTATGATGAATAACTATTTTATTCTTTGTACGAACTGTGCGACTGCTCAAAATGGGTAATCAGCATGCGTTATGGTTTTAGATGACAGGACATGAGGAAAGATGTTGAACTGTAAGATTACCTGAATGGCAGAAGTCACATGACCGAGGAGAAGGAAGATTTAAGAAGAGGAGATAGGGTGAGCCGGGTGTGACGAATCCTAAGACAGGAGAGGACAATCTCTCAAGGCAGGAGTTTCTACCTATTTGAAGAGCGTTGAGGAGGCTCTGATTTTAGTTCGTTAAAAGGTTGATTTTTCCAGAGGTCATACCAAGAAGCTAGGATTTTGCAACAGTAGTAGTTTTCAAGGTCATATTTCTGGTGAGTGGGATGGGTCGGAAATTTTTGGTAAGAAAGTAGCATTTCCGTTGTGGGGAATGCCGATGGAGGTATCTCGTGGTTTCATAAAGGTTAGGGTCTGAAGGATGACGTGAATCCGTGGAGTGATGGGGTTATTCTAAGAGGGATCTTGTAAAGATATGAGGCAGGAAAGTGAGTCAGATAAGGGGAAAAGTAGTGGCTGGGCCTTTATATCACTCCCGCGGTCACCAAACGAGCGCATACGTGTTAATGACCGGCGTCTGACGCTTGTGCGTACCTACACGTTTCAAAAAATATTTTCAGTAGCCCCAGCAAAGCATAACTCATACATCATTCCAGTAAGCATAACATCGTTCTCTCATCTCTATTTTCATTTTACTGGCGAGTAAACTATTCTGACATGTTTCATGTCTTTTTTGACACCCTATACACTTCTAAAAATTTGCAAGTACCCCCCCCCCTCCCCTGTTAATGGACTTAGAAAATTTTTTGTGAGTTACCTAGGAGGTTATCCAGAAATCTGCGTGTACCATTCCCTGGGTAAAAATAAAATAAAATAAAATAGAATAAAATAAAATAGAATAAAATAAAATAAAATAAAATAAATAAAATAAAATAAAATAAAATTAAAATTAAATTTAAATTAAATTAAAATTAAATTTAAATTAAATTAAAATTAAATTAAATTAAAATTAAATTAAATTAAATTAAAATTAAATTAAATTAATTAAATTAAATTAAATTAATTTAAAATTAAATTAAATTAAATTAAATTAAAATTAAATTAAATTTAAATTAAATTAAATTTAAATTAAATTAAATTCAAATTAAATTCAAATTAAATTAAAATTAAATTAAATTAAATTAAAATAAATTAAAATAAACCTCGAATCACCAGGAAGGTCATCTAGAAATCTGCGAGTACCACCCCCTGGGTAAAAATAAAATTAAATTGAAATGAAGTTGAATTGAATTAAATTAAAATAAAATAAAATAAAATAAAAATAATGAACCTTGAATCACCTGGGAGGTCATCCAGAAATCTGCGAGTACCACCCCCTGAGTAAAAACAAAATAAAATTAAATAAAATTAAATTAGAATAAAATAAAATCAAAATAAAATAAAATAAAAATAAAATTAGAATAAAATTAAATTAAATTAAATCAAATTAAATTAAGTTAAATTAAATTAAAATAAAATTGAAATAAAATAAAATAAACCTTACCCCCGCCCCCTTCGAATTACAAGGGAGGTCGTCTAGAAATCTGCGAGTACCACCCCCGAGTAAAAATAAAATAAAAATGAAATAAAATTGAATTAAATTAAATTAAAGTAATCTCATCAGCTTGAAATATACTAAAATAGACATGTACTGGACCATGAAGCGGTACAAACGAGCTGGGCGAGTAAGGCCCAGTCCGCTTGTTCGTCCCAGGAAGCAGTAAGCCTAAAATACTCCAAAGTTGACTTATACTAGAACAAGAAGTTGGAAATTTTGGAAATTTTTGAACGATGAAGAGCTGAAGAAGACTGGCGAAAAGACATGAAACATGATCTTTATATTTTTGGCAACGCCGAGAAATCCTTCTCAGTTTTATTTAAACTGTTATTTCCACATATTTTAAAGAAAAAATATTTCATTTCTTTCGCTGTTAATAAACGTGGAGATATTAGAATGTTAGTTTTATTTCGCAAGCGACACCTTATGTTTTTCAAAATGTAAAATGTTTCAAAATATTTTCCCTCAGGCACTAAACTATATATGAAATTTCTGAGGGCGTCTTCATGAAAGCAAATATAATCTCGTTTCAACTTTATTCGGCTATGAATAATACCGTTTGGTTTTCTGTTGAAAAAATTGACTATTTCAGAGGATAATTGGCAAAATATGATAAACTCTCTCGTATCTGGTATATATGGTTCAATACCCCACCAATATGGTTGATGATCTTCTGTACAGCATAGTTTACATTTTTTATAGAATATATTTTTGAGACATAAATCTTTTAAGCTTTTAGGTTGTATAATATTCTTGTTTCATGCCGATGTAATTCCTTCTACCGTTCCTTGAGTTCATTGAAATTATAGGCTTTTACTCTCCCTTTTGCTATACATGTGCTATAAGTACGGTCCAAATGTACATTGCAACACATACATTCTTTACAACACCTCTCTTCACAGAAACACTTCCATCTTCTAGGTATCCAAAAGCTTTTCACCGTCAACATAATAAACTTTGAGTCAAGATTTGATGTGACTCGAATATTATCCAAGTACAATGTTCCTCTATGTTTACCAAAGACATTGTAAATCATATTGCGCACCATCTTTTGAATAGGTTCCATCGAGGTTTATCATCATGAAAGCAAGCCATTTTAATGAGAATGACCAACTGTCTGTCCTTCCTTATATAGACGCGGTTTTCCTCTCCTCCTCTTTTCTCTGTCATGTTGAGTAACTAAGTAATCCAACAATGAAACAATACCATTCCATAGTGAGCCGCTGGTTTCTGTTACAAATTTCACATGAGTTTCAACGAGGGAGACTATCCATTTATGTCGCCAGGGTAGATGTCTTGATAACTCTCGATAAGGTAGATTTTGAAAAACTTACCCATTAGGTAGGCTGTTAATATACTCGTAAAAAATAATCACCGATAAAAATCATCTCCGGTGGGATGTTCACTTCAATAAGGGCCGCGCGCCCCAAAAGACCACGATAGGATGGTCTGTTAACTCAGATGGTAAATTGGTTGCCAAAAATGCATTGAATTCGTCAATAAAATGCGCTGGTAATACATCCGCATTCATTTTTGCCACAATAAAATATAACGAATATAACGAACGAATAAGAAAAGTCGTTTCACAAAGAAGCACTTCTGCGGTGTGAGATGAAAAATAATTTCAAGACAAGTTCAAATTCGATATTTCTTCGTCGCCCTCATGATTTACTACATAGTCTGTTTTTTATCAGGAAATAATTCATCCTCTTTTCTAACATTGTCTACGAGAGCACGTACATGATGTTCTCTAAGAGAAGAGTCTATTTTTTCAATTGTATGATAATTCATCTTCCATTCTAAACCTCGGAGACGCAAATTCATGAAATATAAACCTATTCTAGATAGTTTTCCATATTTTTGCAGTGCTTGTAATAATATTTTAACGCCGCATTCGAAGATAATTTTTTCAACCAAGGTCGCGCTAGTATACAGAGAAGTTCTACCTTATCAAAAAATATAACTACACTCTGTATGAGCCCCTTAACGCGCCCCAGAGTACTGGAGAAGTTACTGTAAATATTTCTTGAAACGTGTACGTACGCACAAGCGTCAGACGCCGGTCTTTAACACGTATGCGCTCGTTTGATGACCGCGGGAGTGATATAAAGGCCCAGTCACTACTGGGATAAAGTTGAGTCCGGGAGAACTCCTGAAAAAGATTTGAAAGACATGAAAGAATAGCGTTTCTAAAAACGGAGGCTGACATCATTAAACGATCGGTCATAATTTTGCTCTGAATTGAGTATGCAGGATCATAAGAATGGTATCTCTCATCCGTTCAACTAAGGTACTTTTCCCTTGAACGACTCAATGTTACAGAAAAGCAGTATTAGCCTGTAATGATCCGGAGAAAAGTGTTTCTCATACAAGCGACTGCGGTACTTTTCCATCGAGCCCAAAAAATCCGCATTTTACGCAAAATCCGTAGAAAAATCCCAATTTTTGGGGGGATTGAAAATCCGTAGATCTAACAGCACTGATATCCTGATTAAAATAGCTTCTTCCAGTAACTGGGTATGCAATACTCCATACACCAATTGGTCTATCCCCTCAATGAGCCAGATATACAACGTTTCAAACACCATAAGATTCATAAAATTTTTCATGTCCCAAGGTCATCCGTGCAGACGCCCGGACGCATTTTCGAGATTTAGAAGGTAGAGGAAAGACATGAAACATGTCAAAAGGACTTACAAATGAAAAAGCTCACCTGTTCTAAATTCTATACTACCTTGTGTCACTTCCCCTGAAGTTCCATTATGTCAGCGTACCTCTTAAATTTTAAAATCCTTCATAATTCATCTACGATTAGGAGTGCTTATTCACAAAACTAATCATGTATATTACTTTCCCAATTGTAATATTGATGTATCTTGATTAGAATAAACTTCTACCGTCTTAGTTCAGTTTCTAGAACCATGAATATCAATAAAACTACACTGGGCATTAAATGAGATTTCTTTTTCTTATAATATAGGCCTATAGGCTGCGGGGTTGAGGACTTGATTAAAAAATATTCCGTACTGAATTTTCTTCTCTTCCCTTGAGGTACAAACTGCTTTTCATCGATGCAGTTTTTAGAACACTTACGTATCTTGTAGCAAAGAATGAGCAATGAAAACGCACCATTATATTGATAGCAGTATATCGATTGTGCGTTTTACTCCTACTTAAAGCAGTGTTCATATGTCATTTTAGTCGATCATCTAATAAATTATTAATTCAGATTGACGAATATTAACCGTTTTATTTCCATACGATGGCATTGAATTTCAACGATATTAACATACTCATACTTCTGGGGTGCATACTTTTACGATACTATCGTGAAATTATGTACGTTCTACGGATTCTATACGTACACGATGAATGAGAAGAATGTCCATCAAATATTGACAGTAAAAACTGATAATATCTACAGAAATATTCGTCCACATTTCGTCAAATTTTTGTCCACCGCGATCTAGTTTTTTCCGTCATCATTACGCCAATTACAATAAAAAAACATTCAAAGATCTCCCTCACTCATCTTAACAAACAAACACGTCGAAAAATCTCGGAAATTGTATGTATAGACAGTAGCTATGTCTCGTGAATAATTGCCAAATTATTTTTGTGTACCTAATAATTGATTTTTCATTTTTTTCTTTTATTTTATTTTGTGAGGTACGAACAACAAAAATAATTGAGAGGAACGAAAGTTTAATGCTTACTCGCGAGTACCTCGCTCATTAAATCGATCAACACATATTCAAGGTGTACGTATTTTCAAACAGTCTATATTTTTGATGTTAAAAGGCCTATGCGTGGAAGGTTAAGACCTACCACCGACGAGTTAATGAATACCAATACGTCGCGGATCAGAATTTTCATATTAATTATTTATGAATAGATTTTTTTATTGAACGAATTACGAATTTTGATGCTACGACGTTAATTCTACTTCCGACTCAAACATACGTCGATGTCATGTAGGAAGCTTCTATAAGACGGAGCATTCTTCTATGACCTTGATTAGGTCTATCTTGAGTACACGTATCGTCGAATAATATTTGGTAACTCACCTTGCAAGCCCAAGAGGTTGGCTGATGTATTTCCTGACAGTGCCGCAGCGGTTGCGGCGAACCAGCCACCGTACAGTAAGGAAGCAGGATGAGGGAATCCTAAGGACGAATACACTGATAAAGGATCTCTCAACTCTTTCGGCGTTATGCATCTGTCATCTATGCGCTCGTCTCCATCTAAGGGATGAAAATTCAAATTAATAAAAACAATGTTTACTCTCAGCATCAAATATGAAATAGAAATCTTTCAGCTCATGTATGTGTTTTATATTCAAAAAACTCAGAGAAGCTGACGTGGATCTGGATAAATATTTTAGGGAAAGGGTGCAAGAAATAAAATTCGTTCGACTTGCACACGCACTTTTCAATTTACGATATTTTTCATCATTTTTTTTTTGAATAAATGGAGAGCACGTAAAGCAGCCCACTTTCTAGTCAGTTTTGGAATGAAGGCTCGAAATTTTACTAAGCCTCTCCTTCATAGTACTTTGAAGATAGAAATTAAAAAAGTCCCTGATGACGTCATGATTCTCCGTGGATGGCCTCTTCTTCTGCGTAAACCCTTCCCTTTTTTTCATGATAAATTTTAAGCCAAAAAAGAACCGTTTTTCCAATGAAGAGGAAAGAAGATTTTGATTATCCCCTAAATTTGCAGACCGTCGCGCGTTGGTAGCACTCGTTTTGGAGTACCAGTATTCAATTTTTGTCGGGGATTGGAGTTTCACCTTCTCTCAATATAGGAAAAATACTCGTCATAATTTTTTTCTTCAAGCTATTCAACTACACAGCGGGAGGGAAAGGGTGTATCAGCTCGGAAAGATTCGCAATTGTATGTGGGCCAATGGAAATATGAAGTGATAGTAATTGAGTCTGAGTTGTTGACGAAACAGAGGAAGCTTGAGAGAAGACAGAAAATGATTTCTGAGATAAAGGAGGTTTGGGCAGGAGAACACATGGGAGACGACTGATGGCAGCGATGACATGAGGGTGGAGTGAAAGCCTAAGAAGGACAAAGGAGTGACTTAGACGGGCGTGTCCAATTCCTGGTCGTGCTATGAATATTTCTTCATGACGTGAGGAACGGATTGGAGAGGATCAGGGAATTGGAGACTTTTCAACTAAACGAAGTTTATTCTGGCGTTGAGAGGATCAACGATTGTACCATGATGAGATGATTAGAGAGCGATCAGATTTTAGGCCATAGGCCGGATAATAGAAGGGATTAGTGATCGAGGAGGAGAGCAGAGCGTGTTTGGCTTCTATGTCCACTGTATCGAGTTTCAGAAACCCGATATGACCAGGATTCCAGACAAAGGCAATCTAAGATTTAAAAAAAAATGTTGAGGTGTGCACGCAGTCAGAATGCTCTAAACGATAGAGTTGGATGAAAAGGGGTCGTGTATGGCTAGGAGAGAGAAAAGACGGAGGAATTTATGAGAAGGGGAGAAGAGAGAGGTGAGTAAAGCCAAAATAGATAGAAGATAGTTTAGAACACATGAAGTTCGAGTTTCTCATATGGAAGAGCGAGCTTTTTTCATCGATGGAAAAGACGCAATGAGTTTTGAAACCCGATTTGGATTCATCTGCGTAGCGCAAGGTGTGGGAGAGAAATCATAAGCAGTAATGGCTTTGATACGTCTGATGTAGATTATGTTCGGCAATTTCGGTCGGTTGGCCAAGTTGAAGCGAATATGAGGCGTCGCGGAGACCCAGAGAAGGGTGCGTAGGTGGATAGAGAGAGGGGACTTTATTTTGGGATGGTAGTCTAGATAGAAGAGTTTTAGGAGTCAAGGGAGGGGAGAAAGAAAGAACGCCGATGAATCTGAGCCGTAGACACAGAAAACTTGGCGGTAAGCGATAGTGAGCGGAATTGTCTACAGCATATAGGCTGGGCCGGTGCGCAGGGCACCGAAAGCTAAACGTAGGGCAGCAGAATTTATTTCATCCGCTGATCTCAGGGAGGATTGGTTACCTTGTCTGTTGATTGGAGACCCGCTGTGTCCAGTTAATTGTATAGCTGCCGCTTCAGATAAAAATTTAAGATACTTGATGAGTCCGGATGTTTGGCTATTATAGTTTGAAGTGGTCTCTCTACTCCATTTCTGGAAAAAAAGCATAAGTTTCTAACACTTTTTCTCTTTCTTCCTCTTCTGATGCGGGTAATTCTTCCTCATTATAATTGTTATCAAGTCCGTTCTGAGTCCCTATTCCACTTTCCAGTCTTATATTTGGAATAATTATCAGCCCTGCACCCTTTCGTTAGTGCCCAAGATCTTAATTTCTATCTCCAAAATTGCGACAGTTCAAGTGATTTTGATAGGTTTTTGTAGGAAGCGGAAGGACACATGATCTATGGTTGACCGCGATCTACTTCATGGAGCATAAAAATTTCGACCAAGATTCTAATTTTGTTTGCTTATATTACTTTATTGTAATGCCAATTATATTAAATTACAAGCTTCTAATCCTCATGTTAGGTGGCATCAGGAAAAAGCGTGACGTCACCACTCACCAGGGGAATTGAAAACTTAAAATTTGTTACGATTTAGACGACCTTGACTAGTATACGATATTAGTACATGGTGGGCTAACAGACCGTTTTAGACTAGCATTCTCAACGATGCAAAAATCCGAAAAACCTCGACCAGAATTTTGTTGTTGTATTCTCGGACGGAATTCGAAGATAGGTCACGAGATACTTTAAGGAATGTTTGATCGGTCCTCCGTGCATTATAGAATCCCTTGTAGAAAAGTTATTATTATTTGAAAATAAGAGTGTGAATGTTCGACCCAAGAGGAGGAGATTGACCTACGTGCTGCTGAGATACTGAAGGCGGCATTCGAAAAAAAGTTCGATTTTCAAAATGTTATAATCAAGGAAGAAATTTAAGGAAAATTCAGATTACAAGTTGCGTATATGATTATAGAGGCTTGAATTCCTCTAGAGAAGAGCAGGCCGTCCGTTTGGAAAAATTTTCGTGACGAAAATGTGGAAAGTCTGTCAAAGCAGGAATTGGTTAAACAATTTGAACTTCTGATCTACCGAAAGAAGGAGAGGGGAGGTTTATGAAACGACGGTAGAGACACAAATTTCTGTCAATGCTTCTACTTTAATTCCAAGCCCTATCTTACAGTCATGTAATCAACAAGGGGTCCTAGGAACTGAAAAATTTGCTTTGAAACAACATATAATCTCCTTCAGACCCCCACCCCCAATACTTCCTCCATAAAAATTTCCTAGTTCGACTCCCCTCCCCCCGAGAATTTTTCAAATACTCCTCTGCCTATAAATGAGGAGAGGGGCTTGGAAAAGTCAACCTCTGACGGGTCTGGTAACTTAAAACATCCTCTCCCTGAGCGCTAATTATCGCCACACAGGTAGTATGAGAATCAAAGCCAAGTTCGAATAATATCAGAAATCATGGAGCTTGTTTCTCAAATCCCATCAGAACTCGTTCATAGTATCAACACTTCGATGTAATCCAAGCAATAATTACCATTATCAAAATCCACGACGGGTAATTTAACGCATTCATCTTCTTTTTCACTCATAGTATCACGATCTTCAAAATCAGCCGTATTTTCACCACCGACACTGTCACCATCTTCGTTCCCGTTGCTCTTTAACTGACCCAAAATGTTATCGATGGAGAATTTATTTCGCGACACATTTTCGTTAGTCTGAAAACCCTTCGACGGAGTCGTGAATTTACGCGATACGGAACGCGAATTTTCGACGCGCGTAGTTTTGAATTTCATATTTAAAATTTTCACGTCGGCCTTTAAAGGATTTTTCTGGTCGAAATATAAGCGCGAAAAGCGTTTTTCCTCTTCGGCGTTACGACTGTTATCCGACGAGGACGAAAAGTTTTCTTCGATCACTTCGGAAAACATCATTGCGAGATTTAATGAAAGTCATCGAGATGAACGCGAATTAAGGGTTAACTATCGCGAATGTAAGCAGCGCAAAATAAGTTTTCGGTACGCGTTTTGCGTCAAAAACGCCCCTTTATTCGATACTCCAACCCTTCGCGAGGCTAGGTACTCCAATGACGCGAGCGCAGTAAACTTCAATCTGTAGAAGGGCCGGATTTACGCGCTTTTATTGCCGCGTAATGTTCGCGGTAAAAGCTCTTTTAAGATGGAGACTTTTTCGTTTATCTGTAGAGCATGTATCACGCGACCATCCGTCTTGTAAAAGAAACACCGCGCTATGGTGAAAATTCCGCAATTTGATTTACGGTCGAAGTTTCGAAAAAGATATAATTATAGACTATATGAAATGCGGAATTTTCATTGAACTATGAGCACTATGAAAAAATACCGTCTCTCAGGCCGTTGCGAATATCTTTTGAATAAACCTGATTAAATGATGGTGTAATACATTTGACGTGGATATGTATTTCTTGTAGGAGGGAGCCGCCTAAATTTTTCTACATAAAATTATGTAATGCGTGATGCCGTCACCACGAAAAATATGACGCGAGTCCTACCCTAATATGTAGTGTACCAAATACTGTTGGAAGCTAAGCTGAACTAAAACCGCAGTTTGAAAAACTATTTGAAGAACGTAAAAAGTGGTTGGTGGCTGGTGCTGTAATACTGCTGGAAAGAGCTGGACTGAGCGAAGTCGATTGAGGTGGGTAGCCAGATATTAGAGGTATAGGTTATACATCAAGTTGAATTAGGCTAAACGCGTTGTCTGACCTGAGTCAAAAAAATACTGCTGGAGGTATTTGGCCAATTGTTCATTTGAATAAAAAATGTATTTCAGAAATACACTTCCATGTCAATAGAATTATGTCTTTAGATTAGTGGTGATGACGTCACTTTTGCCATCAAGCATGATGACGTTCCGAATTCGAAACGACGTCGTAAAAGTCTTTATTTCCCTAAGTTGGAGGTGAAGGCTTTACTAAAGATGGTGGGGGGGGTGAGAGGATAATTCAACGGTTTGATGATGTCATCAAAGAGGGGGGAGGGAGGGTTGAAGAAGTGTACACGTACCAAGGTGAGGTGTGATGGTGTAATCAAGATTAGGAGGCTGATATCACGGATTGATGACGTTACTAACGCCACAGCCGTGCTAAGGCTGAGGGTGATGACTTCCCGTATTTATGACATCACAAAACTGTTTACAATTCAAGATTACAGATGATGCATTACCAAGATTGGAGGATGATGTAACGGGTTGAAGACGTCATCAAGATGGATTTTCCAAAATTGGGGGTTATGACATTACCAGAATTGGAGAGTGATATAATAAGTTGATGACGTCATGAAGGTGGGTTTGAGGACGTCACGGGTTTATGGCGTCATTAAGACTGAGGGTGACGAGTTCCTGTGTTTATGACGTCACAAAACTAGATATGCCTCAAGTTTGTTGGGATGATAACATTTCGAAGATTGGAGAGTGATGTAACAAGTTGATGACGTCATCAAGGTGGGTGTTGAGGATGTCACGGGTTTATGACGTCGCAAAATCCTATATTATGTTCAAAGGTTAGAGCTGATGACATTTCTAAGACTGGAGAGTGATTTAACAGGTTGAAGACGTCATCAAGGTGAAGGTTGGGGACGTCACGGGCTTATGACGTCAGGGCATGAGAAATGGAACACGAAGCGCTTGAATTTCAACTTAGGCGTAGAAGTTTCTCACCGAATTTTGTTCGTTTTACTTTTGCTTTTTGTTATCATTAGCTTTGAAGCTTTTGGCTATCGGCTTGATTTTTCGAAGGTTTCAATTTCTTTGTACAAGAAACAGGCCTATTGGTGGGAGAGAATTTCCACCCTGTTATTATCAATAATGATTCTGTAAAATTTCAAGAATAGTTTTCGTTAATTAAGTAGTATTTTATGAGTCGATCACCAGATCAATTCATAGGAGGCTTGAAAAAGAGTTGTCATTGTCTCTCGCGGATAGGGCTGTATTGCACTTGTATTATTTCTAGAACATGTTAAGAGTGGGTAGTAAATCTATCTTGTGAGTGAAAGCGCCAACAAAATAAATGCAGAGGATAGTAAGCCCTGATATTAAGAAGCTTTTCTTGAAATGAGTTTTTTCAAATAAGTACATTAAAGAAAAACCCGTCAATATATGATGTCCGGTTCGATCTCGAGTAAAACATTAATTTTACCAATGAATATCGGAATACTTTATTCAGGATAATATTACCGCAGTATTATATTGTGTATACCCGCGGTATAACACTTGCTTAGGAAGGGCTAAAAAACGTTCTCGTTATCTCTCTCGCTCCCTCTTTCTTTCAATGCCGTTGCTAAGAGAGCAATATTAGGCTGATGCTGTTTAATGACTAATGTAACCAAACTGGCAGGTAATTGTATATTGTGAGAAACGGAGCACATGATTTAATAAACTGTTTTTCAACTTGCCAAGCGTTTAATGGGCTCTCATCTTGTGTATACGATGTTGTATATCTCCCTATTTTTAATACATTATTCGCCGGGTACTTTAAAAACAGCTAATAATTTATCATATAGCTGAAACGCTTTTCATTTTTGGCGAACGCGGCGAGGGTTAACGACGCGTTATTCTCCGTTTTCGCGTCTTCAATTATTAGCTTATTATAATGAACACGCTAATAGCGTGCGGTACGAAAATGTTTATCTTTTATTACCTCTCCTGAGTGGAAATACGATCAGCGAGGGTATTTTCTTTCTGAAAGCTTTGATAATATTTAGAAAAGAAAGATTGTTTTATCTTTTTACAAGTGAAAGGATTTTCGACACGTTATCTACTGTATACTGAATTTTGAATATTTTAAGATTCTGAAATTGTAGACAAAGATGGACCGATATAGATGCTTGAAAAGAATAAAACATACTAGGGAAGGAGAATGTACGAGATAAACAATCCAGTCAATGGGATCTTTTACACCCTTGAGGAAAATCCGTTTTTCCGGATCGTTTTCTCTGAACGTCTTCATCTTTCCCTTGTACTCTTCAAATACATATTTTTGCGTGTATTTCAGTTTTAAAGAGTTCTCTAGGCGTCCTACTCTAGGTAAAGGCAGAGGACGTAGTAAAAGCGAGTGACAAGAAATTTTCTGCTGTCATCGGGCAGGAAGCTTGTTAATAATCTTACTTTTTAGAGAATTCCGTTAGTGAAGACCCGCCCTGTTCCAGAAATACTTTTTTGCGGCCAAAAGTTCCTTGGGGTCGCGGAATCATTTGGCGTCAGTTCGGCGCAAAGGTTTCAACAAACATGGTTTTGACCAAAAAACATGGTGAAGAGACATAATTATTTGTTTGGTCAAAAAACATGTTTCTTTTATGAAAATGTGAGTGCACCTGTGTTCTGGGTCACATGTTCCAAATTTTGTAGTAATTTTGTTCACAGACTGCAACAAACGTGTTTCTTATTGGAAAAATATATCTTCTTGGTGAAAAAATATGGTCGTTCAGGTTTCAGTGTAAAATTGTTGTCAAAGGAATCAGCAATTCAAAAACCAGATCGATTTTCACATTCTGATAAGATGAATCTGTTTTGCTGCTTCATTTTTTTTTAGAGAGAGAGCGCTGTGTTTAATATAATCATGATAGTAATTCTTTGTATCGAACTTTTGAAGGTGTTTCCTGACTTGAAAATAAAAAATTTCGAACAAAAACTTTATATCATTAGAAAGGGTTAATTTTGAAGAAATACCGTTGGGCAGTCATATTTTTATGAGGTAGATAATAGAAATCTTCATTCATTAGTACCTCGTCCACCAGGAAAACTCTTCAAAAATACTATAAAAATCATGAGAAAATATTTTTCTATGATAAAATGATCAAGTTGTCTTCTTTGTAATTAGGCCTCTGTCAACACTTCCTTGCAAAAAAATCGGCTTTTATTTGAACTTCATTTCAGGGATTTTGGCCACAATTATTCAAAAGTGGACCAAGGTAAGGCGCATGTCTGCCTGACTATTACCTTATAGCCTATTTGTCAATTTTAAACGAAAGTTGAGAAATTAGTGCGTGATGAAAATTTCCAGGGTTCAACATAAACTTTTTAGGACTCAAAGATGATTTTTAGCCTTGAATATCGGGATAGTGACAAAATAATCACTGTCAATGTTTGAGAGTCTTTATTTGCTATATAGAGTATTTCATACTTATAATCTTTGTGAAGAAGAACAGAAGAGTCTATGCAAGGTCATACAGCTGAAATTCTCTCTGACAACGTTAAAAACTGCCCACCTTATTACGTCATCACATGAACTTACTCTTAGCCTAGTGTGTATTATTACACGGTATACTGACACTAGGGCTGTAGACCATGTGATTCAGTTTATCTAGCTTATCTGCTTATCTATACTTACGTATCAGAAAGTTTGCAGAGTCTTAGTCTTGCTCGTGGGCTCGTAGAGGTTTCTTAGATTAGTATTCATGCACTAGGCTAGTTTGCTTCGTACGATTAGTATGGTAAACAAGAATCTAGATCATTATATTGACTTAAAACTGGAAATTCCGCCCTGTTTTGTAGGAAAGTCAAGACCACGCCTACCCTGTGACGTCATCCAAGGCTTGAAAATTTTCACGGCACATGTCGAAAACTGATGTTGACTAATTAATTGGTATTTTTACAGGAAACCCAAGAAAAGGCAGTCTTTGAGGAACGTAATAGAGAAGCTGAGGCAGGGAAGAAAATTTTCAAAATCTAAAATAGAGACAGGATTGAGAGGAGAGGCGTGAATGGGAAAGTATGGGGTAAATTCAACATGGTCACAATTCTGAAGAGGCAGGTCGCCGAGAGCCATCGTTCGAAAGGGGCTCGAACCTGCCCATTTCTGAACTCAGATATTAGTACAATCAAGAAACTATAAATAACAATCAATATTTTATATTAAAATCGCACCATTCTGCCAGCACTACATAACTTACACAACTTCGATAGCAATTGTTTCTCTTTTTCTCCTAACTTCAAGAAGTCTTTGTAAAAACAATTTTCAGAACAATTTTTTGGTAAACGTAAGTAATTTTCGGAGCATCCTATCGCGTTGGTAGATGATGAACAGTCTCCATAAAAGAGAGAAAAAAAAAACGGAATAACGAGAGTAAACTTGCAGAAGAGGAAGGCGACAAAGCGGAGTGGTAGCAATAAGGAAAAACTTGAAAAAGCCTGTTATACGAACTTTTCGAATGGATTTTATAACCTACCTACGTAAACACTCTCCCTTATTTTGTATGGGGAAAGTATAATGCATACCAGAAGAAAGAGACGAGAAGGATGATAATGGTGTATAACACGAAAATAGTTTTCACAAAGGTATACATGTCTCGTATCATTTTTAATGCGCGTTTCTATTGTGATACGCGGACAAGATTTTGACCAAAATCTAAAAAAAAGGTTTCGGTGAAGCTTCCTCGAAAATTGAGAAAAAGTTGTAGTTCGTGGAACTCAAAAGCGCGTTTGCGATTATTGAAACTTTTCAATCAGTTGTCATTCAAGAAAAAAGATAGATCCATAGATTTTCAAGATTTTGTACACATAATATTTGTGGATCATTGGGAAATTTATGTAAATCTAGGCTGATGTGGAAACACAAAAACTAAAATTTTTTCAAGGATTATCACCTCCTATGAAAAATGACACGAAATTTTCTCGCATGAAATGATCATCATGTTAAATTTTTTGGAATTCGCTTTTGACACCCTTGAAATTCATGCGGAGACTAAAACAGAGTCTATTTTCTCAAAGGCTTTGGGTGATATGACATATTTGTATAATGGCGATGAAGAGTGTCAAATGTAATCAAGGGCCCAATGAATTACAAACAGTTTCACGAATGGCCTGACTCTTCATTTCGCTGGGCTCATTAACTGCTGAGACTAAGCATAGAATAAAGTCAGTGGTAAATTATGGTACCTTAAATACATGAAGTAAAAAAGTTCTCCAGCCAATGAGTCATGAAATTAGATTGAGAGCACAATATCAATGATGGTGACAGAAATGTATGAAACATCTTCCCTGCTAAAAAGTAGAAAAGTGAATATAAGGGATTACAGCACAATGAGACGGCATCGGCACTACTTTTCGCCTTACCATACCCTCTCCTCCTCCTAACGTGTTCAGCTCATTTGTCGGGATTTTCTCAAGTCTCAAGGTTACAAGAATTAGAGAAAGATACAGGGAAAAAAAAATTAGAGAAAAATAAATAAATTAAAGAAGTTTTCACGTCCCTATTTGAATCCCGGACAGACAATGGATGGCGAAAATATTCGGATAACATCCATTGAATAAAAAACTGGAGGTAATAAGAAATTATATCACCTCTCACTCAATGTATTCCTCGTAGTAAGGGGCAAGTATACTCCCTGAAGAAAGAAAAAAAAATGGTAAGGGTGGGGTATAGTCTGGTGGTGCAAGGAGAAAAAAACGTGAAGCTGCTAATGGAAGAAGAAGGGGAAGAAGATAGATCAAACCAGCCTCGCCCTGCCTCCTCTTCTTTTGCCGAGTATACGGCAGCTTCATTGACGTGGTACTCTAGTATGAATGATAATTATTAAATTATAGATCATGCTACAGGGGACACAAAGTCAGCACTTAGAAGTACGGTTTAGTGAAGACGTAGAATAATTCGAAGGCAATGTGGAGGGATAAGCAGTTAATAAATATGAGAATTTAAAATATCGCCTAACCCTTTTAGCTCATTGCTAGAAGAAGAAGCTAGAAAACTAAGTGACAGGAATAATCACGGACTCGATAAATTAGGTCTCGTCTATCAAATAGTTCTATAGGCAGAGATTCACCAACAATGTATGGTGAAATACCTAGATGATAATGCCTAACGTCAAAGTGGGGCTATATAAATGAATTTTGTTAAATGGAACACAAATTTACCATAGGTAGTTCATGAGGTCAATAAAAACTGAAAATTTGCAAAGAATTCAAGGCCGTGGAACTCTTCTCCTTTCTCGATATATTTAATGGGAAATATACTACCCACTATGGCAAGAAAAGATTCTTTTCACAAATCTAGTGATTCGTTGACAACACCAGTTACAACTGGAATTCGCCACCTCGAAATAGGACTGCGTTCCTCACCGAAATCGGGAGTCTACTATACAGAACTGATGTTTACAAAACTGTCTTTATAGATCAATTTTTTCGATTAAATCGTTGGTATTTGATTCACGTTGGTCACCTTTCACAGTTGAATGGATCGATAATAATACCACATGAGAATTACAAACATTGTCATCTTCAGGTCATCACATGTAAATATTTCAATTTTCTTTGAAGCGACCGACAATTTTTCGTCTCTAAATCATCGTACTGGTCTTTCAGAATTTGAAACACGTTGAAATTTTAACGTTTCACCTTGAAATAAAATTTTGCGCGAATATCGTCACTGTTGACAACATTTTCGGGGCACCTTATACACGTTGAAATTACTGTAATATACAGTCGACAGCGTAGCGTTTTTAAAAGATTACAATAAAAGATATTAGAGCGGTATAAAGGCGAGTAAAAAGGTGCAAAATCTCTCCCTAACTGCGTTCAACATTATAAGCGATAACCACTTATGTATCCTACAAACGCTCTCTGTTACATTACCTCGAGAGAAAGAGAAGGAGAGAGGGAGAAAAGCTCGCATGGAAGATACCAGAGCACGTGAAAACGAGGAGCCTTTTATAAAACGCAGGTGTTACTGACGGGGCCATTTTCTCAAATTGTTTACCCGGCATGACGTCATTAATCAAAAAAAGACGCATTTTAGCGCGATTGGCCGGAGGATGGCGCAAGCGCTCGCAATTCATTCGCTATCGTTGATGCCGAAACGAAATTTTTTCGTTTGACGTTGTCGTTAACTCTTTCTGTTTTAACGTCGTAATCCGAATTCGAAGGTCTCGACGATGACGCGAATGAATGATTTTCGACAAGATAAATTTAGGATTTATTTCGAACGATTATCAAGTTATACTGCACTTGTCAGCATCAAAGAGGAATGATTTCATTTCACCCGGAGTTTTTTTTATCTGTTATATTTGTAATTGTGTACACAAGTGCTTTTGCTCGAAAAATCAATTTGCATCATGTAACCGAGGACACTAATCTAAGAGGAGTAAATCTCTCTCGTGAACAAATTGTTCAAAAACGGAATTCATCGCTGGGTCTCAAGTTGTAGATTTTCAGGAATAGTGTTAAAGGAAACTTTTTAGACAATTAGAATGTTCTAATTGTCTGGAAATTTTTCTTGACGGTAACTATATTATAAAAGGTAGAAAATTTTTTTTTTTTTTTTTTTTTTCGGCACTGCCGTCAAAATAATACAATTTTTATTTATATACCCGACGTTTCGGACGGAACCTCCGCCTTTTTCAAGGGTAAAACAAGACTGAAAGACAAATACAAGTACAAGTAGGTCGAAGAACGAAAAAACAGATCATTTATGACTAAGTTTTGAGTACAGGGTGAAACATGCTGTTTATGTTATAGGAGTCAGCTTTAAAATTAATAGAGTAATTACTAGTTTTGATCTTGATGGTTTCCAGCATTTTTCTTTTCTTCTCGTTTTTTTCGTAGCCTAAAATGGTGGTATTATCGAAGTCGAAAGCATTCAGTCTTGTTTTACCCTTGAAAAAGGCGGAGGTTCCGTCCGAAACGTCGGGTATATAAATAAAAATTGTATTATTTTGACGGCAGTGCCGAAAAAAATTTTTTCTACCTTTTATAATAATAGTGTTAAAGGAATTTTGTCTTACAAATATGCCTTCGATCTTTGCTGAGGCTCAATTTTCGGATTCTCAAGAACCTACCGGACGGTGAATTCTTGAGAAATTGAAAATAGTCTTATTCTGAGTTTGAAAATGGGTAAAGCATGTCCTTGTCTGAACTTTTGAGCTTCCTCTAGCATTTTGGTCTGGCGAGGGAATTTTGGTATTTTTTGGCCCCAATCACGAATTCGTCTTTGGGTCTAGAGCTCGAAATTTTCTAAAACCTGAAAATAGTTTTATTTCCGAGTCTTAATTTCATACCCGTAGGTTTAAGGCGTGTTGTCACTCGGACGACGTTGCTTCAGGAGGTCGAGAACGCTTAGTAAGTGCGAGGGAATCTACTCTTCAATGACACGTATCCCTTAATTATAGTATACCGCCCGTTAAGCTTTGAGCGATCACTTCATATTGCTCAAGATTTCAGAGGCCTGACGAAAACAAATCATCTCGTAAATCAAAACCTTTGAATAATAATATCCTGATTTTTCAACAGTCACAAGTTCAAATAAAACTTCAGCCTCTTTTATTAGAATTTGAGCACAAAGCGAGAATTGCGATGTCCTTGATGGCTGCATCGCTTTAGAATGAACGTAAATTATGACTCCTGAAGACGATTTCAGGGACTGAAGAAGAAAATGAAGTTCGCCTCATGATTCATGTTCATTTAACGTACAATTTTTTGTAGCAACGTTGTGATACCCCATCCAATCGTTCTACTGTAATAGAAATAGGAAGATCGTTTATATTATTGTTTGAAGTTGCGTTTCCGGAGGCCGGCACCTCGACCTATGGACAAATTTACAACACTTTCGTATTCTTCCTAGGTAGCTTATGGGGCACTTCACTATTAAACATTTTTCATCTAGGTTTTTCAATGTCATTTACCTTGACCACCAAACTACTGTAAGGTCAGTAATTGAATCATCGGTACTGACACTTTGGAATCGGAATCACATCAAGCTCGGGCGTAGTGAGAGAATTAACGGTCATTTGAATATTCAAACTACGCGACGAAAGAGGGTCAAAGTTGACAAACGAAATTCATTCGTATAGCTATTCTTTCCTTCTTCAATTTTTCAGAAAGAAACACCTTTTTCGTATCGGTCGTTTGCGTGGATACGTCTCGTTTTCCGTTGCAGGTTTCTTTTTCGAGGAGTGAAAGCTTTGGTGCGGGAAAGTGTTGATTAGAAATTGTAGCCTTTGAACGTGTATTACAATTTCGTTAGACAATTTAATTTGTCGATTTGTTTCGTCTAAAATTAGCCTTATTCGTTGGATGAGAGTGATTTCGCGTACGCGTGTGTATTGAATAACGAAAAACGTGGTCAACTGGTGATTTTTTATGATGGATAACGAAGAGGATTTATACGAGGCCGTTATATCGGGTGTCAGTGGCAAGTACCCCCTCAGTGACGATATCGAAGAGTTGAAAGAGCATCTGCTCGCCAAAAAATTCTTGGTCACGGAAGATGATTGCCGATGGAATAGAGGTAAGTGTTTTTGAGAATTGAATAATTAGTAACATAGTTGAAGAAGAAAGGAGAAAAATGCAAAGAAAGAAATTTTGTTTTTTATGAGTATAACATCTCAGCAAGAATCCACGTTGACATTTCTATTTGTTCTTTCAAGGTTGAATAGTCGTAAAACAGGCCTGACGAGAGGAGGGGACAACTGGGATTTTGTCCCCGGCCCCGGCTCTTTTAGAGGCCCGGTTTACAAGGGGTGGGTGTAAAAATTTTTTGGGGGAGGGCTCGCTGTGTTCCTTGCCCCGGACCCAACTGGAGCTCTCGACGGGCCTGTCGTTAAAGCTGGACGAATGTATTCAAATCAATGCTCCTGGGCTCCATTTTAGTACCTAGGGGTCCCAATTTCTCAGTGATAATAGCCCAAACATTCTCAATAATATATCCATGATGGACTCGTGCTCTTGACAAAAGCGAATGGGAGGAGGGCTGCTCTTGTCAACAATTCATTTCCTTGGGGCACAAATGCCGTGTTTATCCTGATATATTTCAGTCTTCAGACTTGATACTTGAATAATATCGAAAAACGGAGGGATAAGTTTATTGTGGACTTTTATTGATAGGTTGAAGGGCTTCACTCATCCTCAGTTTTCGAAACAAAGGATATCAATTTGATGATGAAGTCATCTTACATGAGCTTATCTCTCCGTCTTCTGGAAAAGGCCCTTTCCAGCTGGAAAATAAATGGCTTTTTGTTTTCATTAAATTGCTAAACTGAAAATGATGGATGTAACCCAGCATTGAGTTTTTAAAATTGGAATCGCAGTGCTGCCAGATCTACGAATTTTTGTTCCCCCAAAAAAGATGAAGATTTTTCTACGGATTTTGCGGGAAATGCGGATCTGCTCAAGGAAAACGCACCTTAGCAACTCATTTGAAAGATTCCTCTCTCCTGATCGTTGGAGGCACATACCGCATTTCCTAGTAATATTGAGTCATTCAAGGGAAAAGTACCTCATCTACCCTTGTGAGAGATACCTTTCTCCTGATCGTTATTGATGAATCCGTATCTCATTTTCCCTACTCCTAAAACAGATTTCCATCAATCTATCCATAACAACCAGGAGAAAAGTATCTCTCACATGAGTGACTAAGGCCTACTTTTCCCTCGAGCATAAGAAATCCGTATTTTACACAAAATCCAATGAAAAATTTTGAGAAACAAAAATCCGTAGATCTGGCAGCACTGGAATCGTCAGGTGTGAAGCATTTATTCAATATTGGCCCGATATTTTGACTTGAGTGAAATCCGATTTTACCCAAAATGTGTTGACAAAGGTTCTCACGAGGTTCTGGTTGTGCTGCTGGAATTAAACATTAGTCTTTTATTCGTTCGTTTTGGAATCGTCCTCAGTGCGGAAAAAGTCCGAAAAAATATTATCCTGTCTTATTGCTTTGTCGAAATTTTTCCAATTTTTCATAGTTGGCGCTATTCGTAGGTACAGTTCGTACCTACGGCTAAAACGCTATTCGTAGGTACGTGTAGAAACGTAAGCTTTTTAGCGTGAACCAGAAGACACCACGTGGAGGTCAGCTTCCAACGTCTTCTATCCACAAAACTTAGAGCTTCATTTCGTCAAAATTCATCCACAAAACTTACCACAGAGTTGTCAAGAACTCAACCACAAAAATTACCACAGAGAAATAGTCATCATAAGCATTCTGGGCACCCGTCAAATTCCTAATAGCAATTGGCATGAAGAAAGGTCGAGCAACATGGCGTGGAAATTACAAATTCTTTGTCGGAATTGATACTGGTTGCGCAAACGGGGCACAAAGTAGGTCCAACGACTCCAACTCTATTCCGTTTCGCATTTTGTCCTGTGCGTTTAAGAGACTCAGTGATCTTCCGTTTCACTGATGGCTTACTTCGATCCGCCTTTGATTTAATGAAGGAACATGGCTGTCGTTCAGCACGTTTCAGTCGTCCATGGACTTTCAATTTCTTGGGGAACTGTAGGTTTTCAAATCGAGTGCCCGGCTCACTGGTTGATGCACCTACCTCATCATTCTGCGGACTGGCAACAGTTTGCGCTCTCTCAAATGTACATTACTCTTCAGTTGCAGTAGCATCTCTTTCATTTGTTTTGAATTCTATGTTCGTTCAACCTTTAATTTTCTCTTCCACCTGCTTTGTAAGCTGACCTCCACGTGGTATCTTCTGGTTCACGCTAACAAGCTTACATTTCTACACTATACCTAAGGATAGTCACTTCGATTTTTTAATGTAGGTGAAGGTCATTTGGGATTAAGACTAGAGCTCTTCTTCCACCATGTGCAGGTCGACTTCCGAAGGAAAAAGAATGAATGTACGTCAAAGGTGCTTCAAGACGAGGTCATTCTCCCCTCTTCTCTCCAGAAATCGGTCAAGTTTTTCAGAATCCCTATGTAAGTGAAGATCATTCGCAATCCGCAGATGGCGGACGGCCTTTGCTTCCTGACAAGGAGGATTGCAAATTAGATACAAATCACGCTCAAGAGATGTGACGTCAAGGTGGATTTTAAAACGAGAGATAGGATTCTGGGGCAGAGCGAAGACACAAAGTGTGCTAAACTCTTTAAAATGAAACTTATAGAGAAAAAGAGACTAGATTGTCGCGACAAGCCCTCAGATTGGTGAAAAGGGCTTCATGTTTGCGTACGTATTCGTTCGTTTGACCTCTTTTTGGGTTTATAACTCATTCCTGTCAGCTATTATATGTGAGATATGATAATGCCGCTTAACGATATCCAATTTTATATTTTCGAAACATACTTATCGTTAACAACTTTTCAAATTACAGAGCATTGGAGCAATGTACCAGCGGCCACAGGAAAGATCAGCGTTGTAAAAAGATTCGATGATACATTCTTCGGTATTTACTCAGGAGTAGCCGCGATGATGGATCCCCTGACTAGAGTAACGATCGAAAGAGCTTTCGAAGCAATAATGGATGCCGGTAAGTTAATAATGAAGTTTCCCCATCTGTCATCATATTTGACGTATTTCAAACGTATATAAACAGGGATAAATCCGAAAAATATGAGGAACGCTCAGACAGCTGTCTACACAGCGTGCGGGACAAGCGATTCCGAGGCTGTTGGTTGCGATGAAAAATTGATTGCCAAATTTTGGTTGGTAGCACACGCTAGAGCTTTACTCGCCAACCGTATCTCGTACGTTCTGAACTTGAAAGGTATTTCTTCTACATCTATCGAAAGTACCCCCAAAATTATAATGTAATACTCACGGAGGTATTTACAGGTCCCAGCTGGACTATAGATTCGTCGTGGCTAGGTGGCATTGAATGTTTGAAGCAAGCCATCATCGATATTCGTAAAGGTAGAGTAGAGAGTGCCTTGGTGGGTGTAACGAACGTGATTCTATTCCCGAATATTTCACAACATTGGGTCGGTCTAGGAAAACTCAGTCCTGATGGCAGTTGTTTTCCATTTCAAGAAAACGGTGAATACTTTGGTCAAGTCAAAAATTAGACTTTTCAAATTTATATTTTCGTCGATGAGATAGTTGTAGTATGGTGTTTCAGCCAGCGGTTACGCCAGAAGCGAAAGCACTGTATTTCTATTTTTACAACGAGAAAATGAAGCGAAACGTATTTACGCCAAACTTAATAAAGCTGATACGCTGTTTTGCGGGGAAGAGTCTGAAACAATATTGAAACCGAAAGAGGAGGCGTTTGTGAAATTTTTGAGAAGTTTTTACGAGGATGTTCGCGCTGTTGAGAAACCTATCGCTTACGTAGAGGCTGATGGATCGGCTGACAAAGTAAAATAGTATTTTTTCTTGAAATATAGAACAGTTCGCCCATTCTTTTATCCTTCCTCTTTGTAGTATTTAGATGAAATAGAATTAAATTCGATTAATCGAGTGTTATGCGCCGAGAAGAATAACAAAAACTTACACGTTGGCTGCGTTAAAGGCAATCTTGGTCATACGGAAGCTGCTTCATCACTAGTTTCTGTATCGAAAGCTTTGATCGCTTTAGACTCGGATATCATTCCTCCGAACAAAAGTTTTCGGCTGGGTAACAAGAGGCTCAAGATATCGGATTCGCTCAACGTAAAAGCGCATACATACTTCATGAGAACGATCTTTATGTGAAGTTCACTCTGATTTTCGACTTCCAGATTGTGACGAAGCCAATACCCTTCCCGGAAGGTAAGCACGTGGCTGTGAACGCGATCGGATTAGGCGCTTCGATCGGGCATGTTCTCTTGGAACAATATCCGAAAAGAAAAAAAACACAAAAAGCGATCAGTATTCCTAAACTTGTTTTATTATCGGCTAGGCACGAGCCAGGCCTCTTCAAGATCATCGATAAGGTACTTCTAGTTCAGAATTTCTCGTTTCGATCACGTGTCATTTTCTTTATATAAAAGAATTGTAATCTTACAGTTGGAAGCGATGTCTTACGATGACGAATACCTAGCTTTGGTCAACGACGTATTCAAAGAGAGCATTCACGGACACTTTTACAGAGGATATACGATTTTGGGAGGAAGCGAGAAGAAACTTCATTTTACTTTGGTACACTAGACTTTTTTATTGCGGCGCATACGCGCAAATTGGATACCATAATTTGGAGAAGTTTTTATAACGTTCTAGGAAACTGCAACGGCGCCCAAGCGACCAATCTGGTTCGTATTCGGTGGAATGGGGTCCCAGTGGCCGGGTATGGGGGCGGATCTTATGGCCATACCGATTTTTGCGGATGCTATAAAAGAGCTCGATACTTACCTAGCCCCTCTAGGTATCGATATCGTGAACGTGATCTCCAGTTACGATCCGACGGTTTTGAAGAATGTTGTGAATTGTTTCGTCGGCATTGTTGCTGTTCAAGTGAGTTTTGACTTACGATTTTACTCATTTAGGCTCATGTGAATTGAAGGATTGAAATTTTCTTGATTTTTTTGAACATAGAATCCGTCAGAAAATTTGGGCGTGCGTTGTTAAAATAATATTAAGAACATTAGTTTGTCAAGGATAGAAGTCAGCGATAGGTCCGTAAGATCTAGGGAGAGAAGGATTTTCAGTAGATGACAGTCAATTGCCAGATGGGAGGGTTGAAGATTGGGTTGAATAGGGAGAGGAGGCAATCAAAAGAAATGAGGTGGAGGTTTTTCAGCATGAAGGCGTGGATGATCGTGGCCAGGAGCTGCGTATCTATTAAATAATGATGTGAAAGAAGGGCTGCTAAAGTGTTTGAGGTGATGGAATTTCGGGGGAGGGGGTTACAGAGTCGAAGCACGTTTCTCTTAAATCGAAATAGAGGTTGAACTCGTGTCCTAAGTTTCGAATGTGTTGAATTATAACGTTTTCATCTCTCCCAATTCTTTCTTTCGTGAATTCATCCTGTTTACTCTGGAACAATTGATAGTCACTGAGGTATTTTGAAGCAGACGTTTTGACTGTTTCTTATAATGTAGATCGGGGTCGTTGACGTGCTGAAAGCGTTGGATATTGTACCCGACGCCATGTTCGGTCATTCCTTGGGCGAAAATATGTGCGCCTACGCGGACGGCTGTTTCAATAAGTATCAGACGATCATGGCCGCGTACTATCGTGGAAGAGCGACTAGCGAGATATCGATTAACAAAGGACTGATGGCCTCTGTAGGTACGTGTAATTTTCTTAAACATTATTCATTTTCGAAAAAGTAATGGTGATCAAATCATTTCATCTCACTCAAGGTCTCAATTACAAAAATTTGTGCAATCTGCCTCCTAACGTTGAAATCGCGTGTCACAATTCGGACGATAATACCACCATTTCGGGACCATTTGAAGAGGTTACAACCTACATCGAAGAGCTAAAGAGGCAAAATATTTTTGTTCGGGTCGTCAATTCAAATAACGTTGCTTACCATTCGAAACAAGTGACTCCTTTGGCTGCCTACGTCTTGGAGAACATTCGTAAGGTCTGTTTGCTTCTTTTTTAACCCGTTGTTGAACATCTCGAAGGGAATTTTGAAACCATGCACGTCTTTACATTATTTACAGGTTGTTCCGAAGCCGATAAAACGCTCATCTCGATGGATCTCAACTTCGGTCCCGGAGAAAGACTGGAACTCACCTTTAGCGCAAACGAGTTCAGCCGAGTACCACGTGAACAATTTCAAACACACTGTTTACTTCGCCGAGGCTTGCGCTCACATTCCGGAGGACGCTTGCGTGATTGAAATTTCACCGCACGGATTATTTCAGGGATTACTCAAAAGGATGGTTCCCGGCTCCTGTTTCGTAATTCCCATGGGTAAACGAGAAACGAGTAACGCTCTGCATTTCTTGCTCACTTCAATCGGAAAGTAAGTTTACGATTTTTTTGTGCTAGCCGTCGTCATAATTCCTAGCCCTATTTATTGACGCTTTTTCCGTTGACAGGCGGAAAAAGCGCGTTTCTAGAAACTGCTATAACCGTCAATGAACTATTCGCAGGCTGTTCGTCGTTGGTTTACAGCCCAATATAAACGCCATCTACCCTGAAATCGAATACCCCGTTTCCAGAGGTACTCCCAGTTTGGCCAGTTTGGCAACGTGGAATCATGAAACGGAGTGGGCCATTAATACATATCCTCATCGCGAGGTACAAAATATTTCACTTTGATTCGAAATATTTATCGTTAGTTTTTTGACCTGATCTGATAATTCGTAGGTTGGGATAAATTCGCTGAATGTGAGCTTGCGCGAGCCGAAATGGAGATTCTTGTGTGGCCATAAAATTAGCGAAAAAGTTTTGATGCCGTTCACTACGTTATTGGTGAGTGCCTAGAAAATAGAAATTCTAACTGATTGCTCCAATGAAAAAGTATGCACTCGAAAGAGGTCAGATGGTCCCAAAAATTCGTATCTCATTTCCTAAAGTGATCGTCTGGATTCGCGCCTTGAAAACGGATCACATTTGCCTCTAAGAATAGAAACCTTCAATAAAATCCTGCTGAGGTAACTGTGCACATTGTAGATATCTACATTTGCAATTTTTTTTTTTGCGATGAAAAATAATCTGAAGCTCAAATTTGCATTCATTTGCAATTTAAATACTGTCAGCTTGACGATTGATTCAGAATGCAAATTTTTGGAACGTTCTTTTCAAGAGCACGTGTCAGTGTACTAATTTGTACCATTATTACTTCGTATCGTCTGAGATGCTTCCTGGAAATTCAAATCTGTCTATTTGTGGATAAAAAAAAAAAGAATTATCGTGGAACTAGGGGCTTCAGGAGTTGAAACTCACGACCCGCCCACCGTACCGTTACTCCAAATTTTTATCAGGAAAGAAATTTAGGAGTATTTCTACTTTTACCCTTTTTTTCCTCCAATCAAAGTCTTATGCGGACGTCACTTTCCTTTCTGATCAAACATCTGTGAACTTCCTAGTTTCCATGTTTGATTAGGAACTAAATTAAGTATTTCAAGTTTAGCTAGGAAAATAATTCAAGTTACAAATACTTCTTATTATCATTTTTCTTTTCAGATTGAAACGCTTCAAGCCTACGACACAAAAGAACCGATTCTAGTTTTTGAAAACATTACAATACCTAATTACGTGGAAGTTTCCGCTACTGGTGAGTAGAATCATTAGGCCTAATTACCATTCGCTTATGTCGCTTGTGCAACGCTTCCCTTCCTCCATGGTGGAGTGGGTGCGGGTTGCGCAAGCATTTGATGTTGTTTCCTCCAACACCGAGATCGACCCTTTCGAGTATTACTTTCAGTGTTGGAAGAGTCTTCTCGGCGAACACCCTCTTCTACTCTTAACCGCTCTGGCACGCAGAAAACACTAGAACACACAGCAACACCACCACTATCTTAGATATACTGGATTGCTGTTGGCTTCTCTTCAGCTTCTTCAGGATGATCTTCCTCTTCTTACTGCATATCTGGATGTTGATGGTGCACAGGTTTCGAGTAGACCACAGCGTGATTCTGCATTTGCCTATTCCATTCCCGGTCCATTTTCTTCATGACGGTGGCTGCAAATGCAGACACCTGGTTCCATGCTTCTTCGGAACCTAGCACGGTGGATACCAGGCTAATAGGGACAAGCGCTTCATCTACCCCGATCTCTAATACTTGTCCCGCTTACGCCTCCACGCTTCGTACTCGAATGAGGTGTGCTCTGGTCCATCATCCCGCCCTTGGTCGCAGTGTAAATACGTTGCCTGCTCAACTTTCCTTAGTTTCTTGCAAAGGTACTTGTTGAAGCAAAGTACCTGCGTCAGGTGAAAGTTAAACTGACCATGGTGTCGACTCATCCACTTATCAAGGTCGCGTATTAACACACAGGTTGTCCACTTGCCTAGCTCTTTCTGAGCAATTCTTACTTTCCATTTCTCAAGCAAAGAGTGCCTGGCCTCCTGCTTAACCCGTAGAGTCTCTTGGTTGGTTGTCGTTGTCTTCTTTGCTATGAACACCACCGCTCTCTCCTCAGCAAGGAGCTCGATTTGTGGTGAACGTGCTAATACGCAAAGAGCCTCCGTCGAGACAGTGCGGTAGGCACTAACACACCTCAGCGCAGCTCCTCGCTCGATCTTTACCATCCCCCTTGTAAGGTAGTTTTATCCAGTTGGCCCATACTGGGGCACCATATAGGAGGACCGACATAGCCTTCTTCTGCCTTCTCTCGGCCTTCCTAGGTTCCTCATCAGGTGGCTAAGGTATGCAACTACCCTGCTTGCCTTTTCCCTTGCCATCAGTAAATGGTGCCTGAAGCTCAGCGTTGAGTCAAACCAGATGCTCAGGTACTTCATCTTCTTCTTGGTCTCAATTTCCACCCCTTGCAGGCGAAAGGTGGGTTGACTGAACTTTCGATGGGTCGTGAATAGTATGGCCTCCGTCTTACCTACTGCTAGTTCTAGTCTGGCCGACTCAATCCAGCGCGTCACTTCTTCTAGGGCCCGTTTTACCCGGCTCTCCGCCACCACAATCGTTCCGGCAGTGCATACCACCAGTGTGATATCCGCATAGCAGATAAGCTCAACACCCGGCGACATCTTCTCCTTAAATATCCCGTTAAGTGTATCACACCTCAGCAGCGGCCCGAGGACCGACCCCTGCGGCACTCCACAAGTAACTGGGCGCTTCAATGTACCAGCAGACGTCTCTGCTTGGATTTCATGATAGCTGAGATAGTTGCTGATCATTCTGAGCAGGTATGCGGGCACTTCTGCGTCCTTGAGGGCTTCCAAGATCCTGTCCCAAGGTTCGAATTGAACGCAGCTCTTATGTCGAGGCTGACGGCTGCGCAAAACTGGCGCGTAGCTATCGCTGACTCGGCTATCCTCTGCAGCCAGATCCCAGCATCTGACGTACAGCCTACAGTTTGAAAACCGTACTGGCTACTTGAGATTATAGCTCTTCCATTCGGATAGTTCTCAAGGCGATTGGTTATCACTCTCTCCAGGAGTTTTCCAACATTGTCCAACAGACATAGTGGTCGATAAGAGGATGGTAAGCCAGGTGGTTTGTGCTTCTTATTGATCAATGCTAGCCTGGCTTTCTTCCTTCGCACAGGGAACAGTCCCCCAGTAACTGCCACATTGAATGTATCAACAAGCAGTGCTGAGTCAACTGAGTGTATGGCGCTCCAGACTGGATTTCTTGGAATCTCATCCGGGCCCAGAGCCTTCCGATACTTCCCCCGCAGTCTATTGAGTGCTGAATCCATCTCCTCGGCACCTAGGAGGGATATACCATTCTCTTCTATTGGTGGTAGGTGCTGCGGAAAGAAGCCGTCAATGATTTGTCCCTCAACATCCAGCATTGCTGAAAGGCTCCTCCGCTTCTTCAGCACAATCTTGTGAGGCTGGCCAAATGGGTCTTCCGCTGCCATATAGCACAGCTTTTCCCAAGCAGCACTCTTGCTGTCTTTAAAGGCTTTCTTTAGCCTTTTACGAGCCAGCTGGTATTCATGTGCACCCGCTCGCGCCCTTTCGCGGCCACTACTACGCTGGTATATCCGGCGCTGACGGTTGCACTCCTTGCTCAACTTGTCAATATTATTGGTCCACTAGTAAACAGCTCTCCTCTTCTTTGGTGGACCTCACCTGAGCATGGCTGCATCTTAACCATCCTCTCCGCTGCCACCTCCCCCTTGGTCCCATATGAGAGCAAGGTAGCTTCATTCGGTCTAATTAGATTCGTACGTATATTTTTTTCTACAATATTTTTCATTATCCTCAGATACTGCCACCATTTATACTCAAGTCCAGTGTGGGAGCGGAAATTTCGAAATTACAAAAGACGAAATGGTGTTGCTCAGTGGTGCATTACGTTATTCGCAAGAAAGTCTTCCAGAAATACTGCTTCAAAACTTTGATGACGACAATAAAGACAACGAATTTGGCTGTACATTCACTAAAAAAGACGTTCAAAAGATACTGAAGCAGTACGCGATCGAAATTTCCGAAGAATTATTACCTATCCAGGAAATAACGTTTACAGATTACGGTTGTTTCGCTACCATTATTTGGAACGAGAATTTAGCCACCTTCATTCTTTGTATATCGATGGTGAAAGTGTTTTGGGATTTGTGTAAAACAAACCACGGCCCAATCCTGCCCAGTAAATTTTTGAAATTTGCCATCGAAACCGAGAAATATAATTCAATGAGCAAAGGTGAATTGAAGAATCTAACCGAGTAAATGTTGAAATAAAATGATATCAACTTATTAGATGCAACGCTGTTCCCTAGGTTCTGAAGTTAAAATTAATTACTTCGAGAGTTTGAATACTTTTGTCGGATCCGGAGTTCAACTATGCGGTCTAGAAAATTCTGATAATGTCTCTTCGTTCAGCCTGGAAGAAAAATTACTGTTACAGGATATGCGATTCGTTTGTCACGAAAATCCGCAAACCAAAGTAAAAGACTTTCTTCTTCTATCCGCGGCTCATTGGATAAAAATTTTATGCTGTTGTTTTTTCAGACCCTGGAAAATTTCTTCATACTGTGTGCGCAAATCATCGGTGAAAACTTCGGCTCCGAAATACGTAAGACGAAGTACGATAGATCACCATCGGTGAAAATTTTATTGACGAATGAGCTAAAGAACGATGCTTATTTCAAAAAGAGAGTGTCATTCATATTCGAGAATAAATATCGTATGCTTCCAGAGGTCCAGGTAGTTACTCGTATATTTATTTTTAATTAACGAGCATTGCTACTACCTTTAGAGTCACGGGCTCGGGGTGAGCAGATGGAGACAGTCAGGATGAATTTGAACCAGTTAGTGTTGTACAGAAATAGGTGGACTGGGGGAACGACATTTCTATGGTTGTGTGATGTAGGGAGAGACAAAGTGGTGAAGCCGGAAGTTTTCGAGAGTTTTGAACGGAGAGATCATCACCGTTGCAGTATAGGCATAAAAAGTGTGGAGGGAGGAGAAAGGGGCAACTCAGAGGATGATTTTCACGTCTGTTTTGCTTTTTGACGAACACCCTTTGGTACTTTCAATTTTCCTTGTGTTTTTTTTTTCGAGTTCTGATCCCTCCCTCGTAAATCCGCTCCTGTATTGGATTGACAAAAAACGATCTAGTACAGACAAACCATATTCTAGTAAAGTAAACTTCTCAAGTTCTAGCGAGTTTTGAAAAACCTGAAGTTTTTTCTTTGTTTTCCAGATCGTCTGTAAATATGCTACAATTGAAGATCTGAAGAACGTACAAAATGGATTCAGCGAGCACACTCTATACTTCGTTATTAGCAACAGTAACCAAGCTTATATTGACGAAGTCACTAAAGTAGCCAGTTGCACGAAAAATATCTTCCTATTGACGTTAGAAAATATTCAAGAAATATCCGACGATTTCGTAAAAGTAACGGAAGAAAGAATCGAAAAATCTTGCGTCGCTCTGTGGAAGAAGAAAGTGAGTGTGTTTTATTGAACACTCTGGCCTATTCTTTGTGAGACGTATGTCCTGTACCACCAGCCTTTTGATATAAAATCATGAAAATTAATCTTTGAAAATTCTATAATTCGGTCGTTTTTAATTCACTTCTTGACGAGCAAAAGCTCTTTTGAATTCAAATATCTTGGAGATGAGTTTGAAATGAAATGCGAACTGTCAGATTTACGGATTTTTGGTCCTCGAAAAAAAATACGAATTTTTGCGTTCAAGGAAAAGCACCTCAGTCTACAAAACGATAGATACTTTTCTCCTGATCGTCATGGTCTGTTACCGTAGTCTTCAGTAACGTTGAGTCGATCAAGGGAAAAGTACTTCAGTCTCTGGTGTGAGAGATACCTTTCTCCTGATCGTTATTACCTAATGATTTGTTGAAGTTTGTAGTTTGTTCTCAGGTCTTGCAAAAAATGACGGATACGGATTTTTGAAACTATTAACCGGCAGCACAAGTTGAAAAAGCTTGAAAAAACTAAAAATTTGGCTTATTTCAGCTTTATGAAAATTGTAAAAAAGAGACTCAACTGAGCGTCTATTTGTTGATTTCACTCTTTAGGTGTCAATAGAAGAAAAGATAATACGCTTCAAACCATTTGGTCCCGGCTGGTTAGACTATTTGGAAAAAGAGATAAGACATTTGGAAACTTATGATTCAATCATCCTCCACTGGCACTCGAAGTACGTGATTGAAATACACGACGTAATATCCAAGGTCAACAAAATCAAAACATCATCTTCATTCAGGTAAATTTTCACTCACCTGAGACATAAAATTTCTTCCAAACCCGACGAACGAATCAAATTTCATCATTCTTCCAGGTATATAATTGAAACTGGGGAAAACTCTTTGAGCTCGTCCGATTATCGAGAACATTTAGAGAAAGGGCTAGTAACAAACGTACTGCAAAATAATGAGTGGGGCAGTGTAAGATATTTAATGGCGCAAAATTTGTCTCCTTGCGTGACGAATACACAGATTTTTCCAGTACGCAATAAGTAGTAAGTAGGTTTAATTAATTTAAAGCCCATTTTTTTTTGGTTAAAACTCGCTCGGAAATATTTATATTGATTTTTATTTTGAGTCCAGCTTCAAAAATATTGATGTGGATTATACAACTATACACTGTGAAACGTCGTCAGCGCAAGTAGGTAGTTTTAACTTTTAAAAACTTTCGTGGTTTGCGCCTCATCAGCTTGGATTTCGATTTTTAGAAAAATATTAAAGTGCTCGAATTTTCCGGCACCACAACTACCGATCGTAAAAAAGTTATGGGCATTGCGTGCTTCCACAAAGATCAGGCAAGACCTCAAGTGTTCTTGACGTGGCCAATTCCGGAAAATTGGTCTTCAGAAAATGCTGCGACGATTCCTTTCGCTTATCTAAAAGTGAGAACTTCGTGTGCTTTCTTTTATGGTACTTTTTTCACGGTATCATGGATTTTTCTCTTTTGTAGGCATACTATGCTCTCATTGTCAAAGGCAGATTCTTTTCCCATTCAACCGTGCTAGTTCATCATGCCTGTACGGTGATTGGAGAGGCACTAATCGCTGTCGCTCTGAGTTTTGAGTGTACTGTTTACGCATCAGTCGATAATTCACGACAAAGCAAATATTTGCAAGAACGCTTCGATCATGTTGGTAAACTTGAATGATCAATTTGAGGATTTCCTGGGAATAATATCAAATTTTGGTTTTTTCTAGTCTAGTCATTTGGTCGTGCTCAACTCAGAAGTTGTACAAATAGATGTTGAGATATTAAGAATAACGTGCAGTGTAGGCGTTGATATTGTTGCCAATCCAGAGACCGAACAAGAAGTACAATCATCAACTGCATGTGTAAAGAGTCTTGGTAAACTGATTGTATTATCAGAAATTGCGTTCCGTTCTGGGAATCAAGTTGGTGAGCTCGATTTTGTGTGAGGTTTGCGCGTATTTAGATTGATGGTGATGTGCACAAAGTGCCTGAGTGATGGTTATAAGAAACGGAATTTTCCTACCTTCACTTGACTACTGAGAGCGCAGTCAAGAATGTCTCGAAGCGGAGAGTTACGCTGATCTTGAATTTTTCAAATTTTATTTCACTGCTGCGTGCAAGGCGATCTCCAAGGCCGCTTTGTGGCGACCTGTGTTTTTGTAGTGAGAGACAATCTCTAAATCGCACTCCTTTATTCCTCTGGCACTTTGTGGGTGTTGCCATTAGTACATTACTCAATTTTACTAATCGTATTCTTTGAATTTAGGTCTGGGAATGTTCGTAAAAAATACCACCATGTACAGCGTAGTATACGAAGAAGTGATAAAATGTGAAGAGTGCTTTAGATTGGAATTCCAGACATGGTTGACGGACAGTATGACGAATGGACTTGTGAAACCTTTCGACCACAATATGTCTCAAAATGTGGAGTTGGATTCATCTAAAAAGTAAGGATTATACTCGAGAGAAATGTAGTCTAGTCTACGTACATATGATTACAGACACCCCTAAGATGAATAGAAATTTTTGGAGTGGAAGTAGGAAGGGCTGGTGACCGAGCGGTCAAGTCACGGACTTCTGATTTAGAAGGACTTGGTTCAAACCTCATTTCTGACGGGCCAGAAAGAATCCGTATCTTTGACATTGCTTTTTCCAAGACTCTTGAGGAGCTTGAATCTCCATGTGTGATGAATTCTCCTTCAGCGAGTCTCTTGGACAGTACTACTTGGTAGGACGTACTCATGTCCTACCGGAGGCGCTTCCGGCAGGACGTGACGCTGGTCAAGTTATCATTATCCACTAATGACAATTCGCAAGTTTGGGACTGGGTTTCCGGCATCGTCACGCCATCCGCCTATTGAAAATTTGCGAGGTCAAGTCCGAGTTGATCCTCCGCCCCCCCCCCGGAAATTTGCGAGGAATCTTTGACTTAATCCGAAATATTTAGCTTATTATGCCAAACCAAGAATAAGGGCAAAAGAGCGGAGCGAGTGAGTCCCCGAAAGCTAAGTTACCTTAAAAATATGACACACTAGATCTTGTAGATGTTGATGACGTCACAAAGAGACTTGAGCTCATTGATGTCTCTACTGTGTCTGTATCCGCTATTGACAATTATCATTTTGTCTTGACTGGTAGCTGCATTCAGCAACCATGAAAAAAACATTAAAAATCATCTTGATTTATTTGGCTCCGTCAGAATATTTTTGAAGAGTCCGAAACTCAGAATAATCACGACATTAGACACCTTGTGGGCTCGTAAACAGGTATCTTTCCTTCTTCAGCTTCTAATCTTGAGTACAAAATTAATATGTTGTAGATTTGCAAACAAAATTCCATCTCCACGAGTAATAGCTAAACAAGAATTCGACTCAAACTCCCAAAATGGTTTATTTACTTGTCACCCTGAGAAGACATATCTTGTCATTGGTAAGCTTTCGGAGTTGATTTCTCTATTGTTATTGTTGTAGCTAGGCCTACTCAGATGGATGTCGGAGATGTGACTAAAAGAGGTTTGAAGTTTTCAACTTTGAAGCCATATAGGCCTTCTAAAAGTCAAATACTTACTTTCTGTCCGTAATTTTTTTTCTCTCTTGGAATTGATACGGACCAATTTCTTTCTTTCAGGAAATAAAAATGAAATATGGTATACCGTCGTGACATGGCTAGTCAAGAACAACGCTAAAAGATTAGCTCTCATTAACGAGGACAGTGACGATTACTACAACCAATACATAAAACGATTCAATTTATACATAGAAAACCGCACTGATCTCAGTTTGATGTACATGTCGCCGGATTTACTGCTCACTCAAGAAGATACCTCTGAAATGATCAGGGAAATGAATGCCTTCGCCGAATTGGATGTCGTCTTTTGTATATCGCTCGTAAGAAACTTTTGTGGTGAAATATTCGTCGTCATTCATCCCGAGCAAGCGATGACTGTGACTAGTTCTAGAGACGAGGAAAAATGTTTAAAGGTTGACCACAGGTATTTGGAGATCTAGAGACGAGGAGGAAGAATGTGAGGATAGGAAATTAAAGACTTGTACGAGACTCCCAACTGAAGAAGATAAAAAAGAAGCGAATGAAGATGCTCTAAACTATTTTGATGTTTTTTTCGTGTTTTATCGTAGAATTCATTAAAATGCCAGTTCATAGACCAAGGAATACGAAAACATGGAACAGAGGTCCGCCAAATGGTTTGTTTGCAATGCGACGCGTCCACAGTTTGCGAATCCAGAATTCAAGCTTCCCTGCCTGCCTTGAACATCATCTGGGATCAAAGTATAACGGAAACTGTCGCGCTTTATAAAAATATCGGAAATGCGATACAAAATTCGACTCGTAAAAATTCGTCGTTCTTCTATATTTCGCAGCTGACCTGTTCGAAAGGGAAATTGGGTAATTTTTATGCTTTTATAGGTCTGAATGAAAACACGCTTGAAAGCATGTAAAATTTGTATTTCATATTTCTCAGAAAATTGGCTCATGAATAAAGATAATCAATTCTTCCCGCACTATTCGGAAGCCGATGAGTTGATGGATAGTTTTTCCTCCGGAGATGCATCTTTCAGAAAGCTCGTTTCGAAATGTTCGTACTACTCGACGCGAACGCAACTCTTTCCCATTTTCATTCTACCCGGATTGCATGCGCACCGATTGAAATCTCTTGTGCATAACCTAATGTATCCTGTTTTTTGTGCGAAATATTCTACCGCGTATACTTCAGCTAACGCTAACGCGAAATCTCTTATCGAGGTATTTAAAACTTTATTGAAAGTTCTAGTCGAGTAAAAATGGTCAGTATATAACTTTAGAAAGGTAAAATGTTGCGACTTTTTGAGAAGTGAATCGTAAAAAGCAAGTGGTACACACGAAGCCCCAAGAATAATATTTTGATAATCATATTCCTGCTTCATAAAAGATAAAACGCATCTCGGTCTTATCAGATATAGATATTTAATTGACTGCATTACCTGCGTACAATGCGGTATCAACAGGGATGGCATCTTTCGTTCTTCCCAAGTGGAGCGGAGCTGTCTTTTAGTCAAGATCCCTGCCCCGAGCTCCTACTCCCTGTTTCCCGTCGCTTTGAAAAGCCGCGACGCACCACACAAATTTGTCTGTGTGGGTGTATTTTGTGCCCAGAACTACACCGGGTGCCGTTCATGGGTATCAAATTACTGATAGGAGACATTAAGCTGCATTATTCTCAATCCCTGAGAGAGCCTCGTCAAAACTAACTGACCAAATTTACTCGTCTGGAACATTTTTTGTCGTTACTCTCTTCTTCACTCGCAAGTGCATACAATCCTTTTAATATCTCATTTTACGTATATTATCAGCCTCTCAAAAGAATTCAACCTCAAGGTCCTTATACAATTGTTGGAGAATCATGGAGCGGAGCTGTAGCCATCGAACTGGTTTCTCTCCTGGAGAAAGACGACCCTAACGTTAAAATCAATTTGATCTTACTCGAAGGATTGCCGAGAAATTCGCAAGCCAGATTATCTTCGTTGGGTTTGTTTGGCAGTCCAGAATTCTTCAATAGTTTGTACGAAATATGTTTTGAGAATTTGAAGGTAAGAGGTCAATAGCAATCACGCATTCCTGTTACAAAATTTAAAACTTCCGCAATTTTTCCCTTCGTTTATCCAGATGGAGAAATCACACAATAACAGATCGAAACAAAGTTCGGATAAGAAGAGAGCTGCATTCTCGGAATTGTTGCAACGAAAATTGACTATTACGAAAAATTACTCCTCAGAAAAAGCTTTTCTTCGAAGTAAAGTTATTGCCATTAATTTGATGGACCAATCAGTGCTGGATACGTACATCGATTTCGAAGAGGTAAAACAAAACTGAAGTGTGCAGAGGGAAAAGGGTGAATGTTCAAAGAACGATCTTCATAATTGGATGTTTTGCATATTTGAGAAAAACCCGTTTCTCCAGATCTGTTCCTTTTCTCTGTACCCTTCAACTATTCTTTTGAATTCTGGTAGAAACGTGATCAGCGAGGAACGGATATTAAGGGCAAAGGAATGAGTTTTGATACTCACTCTCCTCAAATTTATACTAGATTTAGATTCTTCGTCATATAATTTTCATTCAAGCTATGCCGATGAGGCCTCGAGATGTTGACATGTTTCATGACTTTTTTGACACTCTATGCACTTCCGAAAATTTGCGAGTACCCTCCCCCCCCCCCCCCCTATTAATGGACTTATAAAATTTTTTGTGAATTACCTGGGAGGTTATCCAGAAATCTGCGAGTACCACCCCACCCCCTGGGTGAAGATAAAATTAAATTAAATTAAATTAAATTAAATTAAATTAAAATAAAATATAAATAAAATAAAAATAAAAATAAAATTAAAATTAAATTAAATTAAAATTAAATTAAAATTAAAATTAAAATTAAAATTAAAATTAAAATTAAAATTAAAATTAAAATTAAAATTAAAATTAAAATTAAAATTAAAATTAAAATTAAAATTAAAATTAAAATTAAAATTAAAATTAAAATTAAAATTAAATTAAATAAAATTAAAATTAAATAAAATTAAATAAAAATTAGATAAAATTGAATAAAATTGAATAAAAATTAAATCAAATTGAATTAAATAAAATTAAATAAAATTAAATTCAATTAAAATAAAATAAAATAAAATAAACCTCGAATCACCTGGGAGGTCATCCAGAAATCTGCGAGTACCACCCTCTGGGTAAAAATAAAATAAAATTAAATTAAATTAAATGAAAATAAAATAAAATAAAATAAAATAAACCTTCCCCCCTGCCCCCCTCCGAGTCACCTGGGAGGTCGTCCACAAATCTGCGAGTACCATCCCTTGAGTGAAAATGAAATGAAAGGTCATCCAGAAATCTGCGATTACCACCCCTTGAGTAAAAATAAAATAAAATAAACTAAAATAAAGTTAAATTGAATTGAAAGAGCGAGTGAGTGCCAGTAATCTCATCAGCTTGAAATATATTAAAGTGGACTTGTACTGGACCAAGAAGGGGGACGAACGAGCGGAGCTAGTGAGTCCCAGTAACCTCATCAGCTTGAAATATACTGAAGTGGACTTGTAATGGATCAAGAAGCGGGACGAACGAGCGGGGCGAGTAAGGCCCAGTCCGCTCGTTCGTCCCAGGAAGCAGTCAGCCTAAAATACTCCAAAGTTGACTTATACTAGAACAAGAAGTTGGAAATTTTGGATATTTTTGAACGATGAAGAGCTTAAGAAGACTGGCGAAAAGACATGAAATATGATCTTTATATTTTTGGCAACGCCAAGAAATCCTTCTCACTTTTCTTCAATTGAGATTACTAGAAGTCTTCTTCCTCTGCATTGTATGAAACAACTCTTTTTCAGGTCCTCCGTACCTCATACCATCTTCAGAAGCTCCGTCGACATTTTTATGAGTCCTTTCAATGACGTCACACCTTGATGACATTACCACCGATTCGAGCTTTCTTGATAATATTAGAAACTTATTATACTGTTTTAACAGGGAACCTGTTTTATCGGGAGGGGAGGGGGGGGGGGCTCCCGGAAGAAACTTCCACTGTCCGGGAGACAACCGAACCTAATTTAATCATGACCATGGGACTTGGAAACACTTTTGTTTTCGTCCTATCGCTTATAGCTTGGAGGATGAAATTTTTCTAGGGGACTTGGAGGTTGAAATTTTTCCAAGTCCCTCTCTTACCACCTATAGCTCGGACTATGAAGGTCAAAATTCTTCTAAGTCGCCCACCTATTACCTAAGTTGGGAGGTCGAAATTCTATTTCGACTTCCCCCTCCTTTTTCTAAATCCTCCAGCTAGTATGATACGAGGAAAAGTCCAAGCCTAGTTCAAGTCCAGTGTACTGTAGGTTAGTGAATAATTTCTTAATGACGATCATAAGAATGGTATCTCTCATACTCTTAACTGAGGTACTTTTCCCTTGAATGACTCAATGTTGCAGAAGAGCAGTATTAACCTGTAATGACCCGGAGAAAAGTATTTCTCATTACAAGTGACTGCGGTACATTTCTCTCGAGCCCAAGAAATCCGCATTTTACGCAAAATCCGTAGAAAAATCCCAATTTTTTTCGGGGATTGAAAATCCGTAGATCTGGCAGTACTGATAGCCTTATTAAAATAGCTCCTTCAAGTAACTAGACATGCCATACTCCATTCACCAATTAGCCTAGCCCCTTCAATGAACCAGATATACAACTTTTCAAACACCATAAGACTCATGAAACGGGAACTCGTTAGTTTTCCTGAGTAATTCAAGTTGAAACCTTCGTCCTAGTGACGTCGAAGCATTTTCCAGCTTTTGATGACAGAGAATGTCTCAATATGTCTTTGTGAGAAAATACATGTACCTATTAAAGACAATAGTATGGTGCTTAGTTCTCCTCTACATGGCTCAAAGATGAAACCTTTCTTCCACTAAAGATATTGAAATACATTTTGTGAACTATTCGAACTCGTGATAGCTTCAAATCCCTTCTCCTCGTAGGTTTCAGTCTAACCTCTGTAGAAATTTGGAGATCAAAATTTTTCAAATTTCTTTCAGTTCTCCTTCTCAAATATGTAGCACAAAGTTTTCTAAGTCACCTTCTCTGAATATCAAAATTTGTCTAGGCTAGAGAATGTAAAAATTTTCTGTTGAACGAGGTAGACGAATATGTTTTTCAAAGATGTATACCTTCAACAAAAATAATAACGGATTTTCCCCTTGAAACAAGAGAAAAGACCTAGGTAATTCATTTCCTCGCTGCTCACGGAAGCAAGTCCATCAAAATGGTATTTCACTTTTCTCATATTCTAGTCCTACCTACTTAATGTTTTTTTTTTTTTTTTTTTGATTTTCTCTCTAGCATTTTGGCCACAATTTCGAACTGAAAACGTTAGACGAAGAAAATTATGAAGAACTACTGCGCAGTAAAATAACATCAAATATAATTAACGATAATGTTTTGTTCAAATGGTGAACGCTGGATAAAAATCGGAAATGGTGTCGACGATTTCTGAAAACTGAAAAATCGTACAATATTCCTTCGAGACTGTAGTTGGAGTACCTATTGTAAAATTTATAATGCACGTTCAGTTTTGAGATAGAGCAAGTATATGTTTTTTTGTCGTAGAGAAGTACTGGTATTTATATTTCAATAAAGGTTTTTTCTTAGAATAAATATTTTTACAAATCAAGATAGTTGATTATTACCTTCCCATTAAAATACCTAGATTATTTCATTATAATTCTTTCTCGTTTTACATTATTTTTATTTTTGATCGTAATACCCTCTTGGAAACAATTTTCAGTTAGGCTGAGTAACAGTTTTCACAGTTCACTGGGCTTGTAAAGTAGCCTACACTTTACAATTTTGTTGTCGAACTTCACAGTCGCTTGTGAGTGGAATAATCTAATTACAAGCCTGTTCATTGTTATCAGCTGTTTGATTTCACTAATAAAATATGGCTCGTAATCTAGCAAACTCTGTTCGCAGTATTTTGTTCTGAGTAAAATATCCTACTAATCAAAGAACAGATAATGAGAAATTTTCTACTCCTTTATGTGTTCAAATTGTTTTTACTTTATGTCTTTGGTATTACTTCTGTACATGAAAAAAAAGTTAGAGTCCGTAAATTTATTAGGTATTATTTTACAAAACTCTCAATTGGCCGTTTTTTCATTCCTGGCTGCTAAATTGAGACCTAAGTTGAGATGTTTTGGGTTCAGGTTGCAGAAAGACTTTTTGATAATATACATGCCTTAAATTAGAGATGAAAATCATATCATCAAGGTTTCTTTCTGTAAAGCCAACTAGTCTTGCGTTCAGCTTTCTGCTAAAAAGTTCTCTTTGAGTTGAGAATATCACGATTCTGAGATTCAATTGTGGGTTCCTACAGAAAAAATTTGATAAAATCGTCATCCTTCTAAAGATACTGAATAATTTAAAAAGTCAAGACAATTTCACAGAAGTTCCTTACAAAGAATTACAAATTACATGATTCGACGACAAAAATATAAAATAAGAAAATAGGTAAAGAAAATGTTTTACTTATTCGAGTCACTTTGTCAAAAGAACAGGCACTCTCATAAGTTTAAAGGTCTGTTAAATCTCAGTTACAATCATCGACATAAATTTTTTGAAGCCCATTACAGCACTGTTGTCACATTATAAAGAACATTGTTGAAGCAGTTCCGATTCAGCCTACATCGCATTCAACGGAAGTTTATCCCAAGATAAAAGAAATTTCTTGCTAAATTCTTTTATCAGCACATCCATCATTTTCTCCAATACTGGGAAGATTTTCGTCTCCCAAGATATTTCTTTTACAATAGTATTCATATTTTCATTTTTGATTATGTCGGGTGCTCTGTCAAGGAAAAACTCAGGGTTGAAGTTCTTGAAAATAAATGGTCTCAACTGCAAAAAGAAAAAAAAATAACAATTTTATTTCTTATTATCGAAACCCGAAATAAAGTAGTGATTATTAATACAAACTTCTGCCACATCCTCTCTTGATCTAACTGATTTTATTATTCCTTCTATCATTGTTTCCCAAGTTTCTTTTCTCAATCTGGAAAATCAAGTTGGGTATTTAATTATAAATTCTATCTGTTGGAAATATCAATAGCAGTTTTTGTCTGCTCAAAGTATTAATAATTTGGTACTACATTACATGACTGGTAATACCTTTTTTGTAGACATGTCAGAAGTGAGAAAAATCTAGAGGCCCTTTTTTTACGAGTACTACTATCAAACATTTTCAATATTAACGCTTTAAACAATGTTTTCGTTTCTGTTTTCATCAATTTCTTGTGTCTTGCTTCCTCAAAGAAACTCAAGCTCATGAATGGAGAAATCTAGTCTTATAGCTCAACAATATTACTAAAGTTATCTTATTCTCCAATTTTTTTTTTTTTTTCCAGCTTTGAACTAGGATTTCTCCTTTAGAGTTAGGTATTAGGTATTCTCTTGTCAATTGAGTAAAAATATTTCTCAAATCTTTCTTCTTTGCCGAAGAAAGGCATACTCAAAACAGAAAAACCAAGAGGTTTTTGCAAGAGCCACAAAAAATACGAATACGCCGGAGCGTTTTTGGCTAAATAACTAACGTCATCGAAGGCTGTTTCTTCCAAGGATTGTATTCGTATTTCCTTCTTTATTCTGTCATTATCCAACTCAAGTTAATCAATGTCTTCACTGAACGACAAAAAAATTGTGATTTCTTGAATAAAATAGTCGGCGTCGGCGAACGGGCAAACATTTACAATCCTAACTTGCGTTCGCGATTCAATCATTCAAATGGTGAACTGATAAGAATCACGTTCGTCGAGATAACATTTCAGGAAAAATGTATGCAACACCGCAATAGTGTGAAAGGCAACAGTAACTGAAAGTCTGAAAGTTCACTTTCCAAATGCAGCGAGTGCAGCAATGAATTTCAAATGTAACGTTTTTATAGTAGGTCTTGTCAGGTCTTGTTCTTAGTCGCGGGTAGTAGGCAGAAGGCAGGAAATAAATAGAGAATGAACTAGATACGAGAGAAGGCCGGTTCGTTCAGAGCAGACGAATTGAGAATTGAGAACCTGTGTTATTAATAGGCTACCTATATTATCTGTTCCTGAGAATGGCTGTTTGCGATAACTCGTATTTCTTCAGCAAAATACTTGATGGAATAGGGTATGGAAGATTATCTAAAACGAACCGAGCTTGTAGCTGGATGAAAAGCTATAATGCTAAAGAAGGACCGTGCCTGAATTTTCTCAAAGATAATATTACCGATGCTAATCTGGTAACAGTTACTGAAATGAATTCGTAAGTACCTCGGTGTATTTTGGACTTCAATCTTCAGTCTTTTCTACCTTCATCACCTGTTACACCTCTCTAGTTTCATAAATGTACAAAAAAGAAGCAGAACACCTAGTGAATCTGAAATTGATAGCGAATTAGCTGCGTTTTTAAGCGACACAGAGATTGATTTTCGTGATGTTCATCTACCGGCAACTCAAGGTGAAAATTCGAAGGCGTTGAAGTTCCACGAAGTGATAGAATTGGAGGAGAAACTACTCAAGTTCGTACTTTTCTTATCTGCCTAAATTGTTTTGGTCGCTTTTCCAATTGAGAGATATTTTATTTTTTCAGAAGGTTGTGCGATGATTTTCGAAGAGAACTAAATGTCCTTGGATATCAGAAAACACGAAACTGGAAAAGACGGGATGATATTTCTGTTTCTGCAGCGAAAACGAATATAGCTAATAATTTCATTTCCGAAAAACTTCAAATGAAATCATCAAAAATCACGAAGACTTTTTCCGCTGATTTGCACGATGTAAGCCGCTGCAGAGGAAATGAAGTAGACGCTAATTCGTTTAAATTTTATGACAGTTATTCTTTTTAGAGTGTGATTGTTGGAGAACGAAGTTTGTTCAGTATAAACCTGACGACGCTCAAGAGTATAAATGTTACTTTTTGTGAGGCTGTGAATGTCGCCATTCAAAAGCGTTTCCGTGAAAATTCATCTCCAGTAGGTAATTTCCTTTTGTTCTGAAGAATGAAAAAATATGTCCACTCGGGCTTTCAAATTTTTATTTTTCCAGATGAAATGCGAAACCCTGGGTGGGTTTTCCACTTCTATCCATTTGGACGAAGCTTTAGCAAATTTTATGCTGAGGTTAGTTTGTAGATTTGCGAAGTGAGTGAAAGACTATTTTCTCGTAATATATTTTCATTTCTTTGTTTTAGTGTGGGCTCTTCGAATTATCAAAAGTTGAAGTTGAGGTGTGAAGTCATGGAATTAGAAGAATTGAAAATCTACGTTAAGAACATAGCAAAAGAACTGCATTTCGAGAACGGTGATTCATCTCACTTGAGGTTATTATAAATTTTTGGTGAATTTTTGAAGTCGAAAGCAAGTGTAAGAATGAAAAACGAAAGAGGAAAAAAAAAGAGTTTGTTTTGGGCTATTAGATTTTCTACGAACGAAGATATGGAGATTACGGACCACATTCAGAGAAAAATCGAAGAGTTAAGAGAAGTCATGGAAAAGTTTCATAAGGATCATATCGTCACAAAAATGTTGATACTGTTTCAAGAAGAATTAAAGAAAAAAATTAGGTCGGCAAGTAAATATCTGCAGAAAATACTTGAATATTCTGTCAACTTCGTCGATCTGATGGCTCTGGAAGTTTGTTTGTTGGAAAAGGAAAAAAATTATCTTCGTACGGCCGTTGCCATATGTGCTATTGGAAAAAAAAAATTGAAACAACGCAAGGAAAAACATTCAATGAAAAGTGTGAGTAAACTTCGTATTTTAAATTTTTGTGGTGGTCGCTTCGAATTTTTACAAACATGTACTTGAAAATGCGGCCTGCAGGTGTTGATTAAGAATCAATTTTTCGATTGATATCCATCACCTGTATCTTCATGTCCTTTTTTTCGTTTTCCTTTTTTCTTTTGTAAATGTAGTACAGATTCGCATCGCTTTGTCATACAAGACCTCTTTGAATCTTCTCTTTCAGTCGAATTTGTGGAAACTATCCGTGGGTCAAAAGTTTTCAGATATTTCAGATTTCGTGAATCCGAGACTCTCTCAATCTGTGATGAGTGTGTTGGAAAACTATAACCCCATAAACTTGATACGCAATAGAATCCTATGTCTCGTTTGTGATTGTTTGAAGAATTGTACCATGGTGTACGTATTTTCCATTTGTTCTGTTGTATTACCTACTGAGGTACTGACTTTATCTCCGCAATGTATGAATATTTTCAGGAAAGATCAATTCAAAGAATTGAATACCATCATATTTTGTGGACCCACCGGGCAAGTATTTTTTTACAGCGGTTTGCGAAATGATGAAATCATGATTAAACAGAAGTACAATCTTAATGATGAAAGATATAAGTCATGGAGAGCGCAATACTGCGAAGAAGCGGTACGTTTTATGTCGAATCTGGAGATCGAAGTCAATCAGGTGGAGCATAGTTTTAATTCGTTAATCATGTTTGGCTCAGGAAGGAAAACCTATTGCTGAATTCAGACGACCAGAGAAATCGATTGGATTAATGTTCTTGACCAATGCAGTCGATCTTCGAAATCAACTCGAGCAATTGCGAAATACCATTCTTCAAAATAAATCTAAGTCTTCTAGAACGATAACCACAGCTAATACCGGATCTGAATTTTCTCAACTGGACTCGAGGAAAGGAAATATATCATCAATTATTTAAAGTAGTTTTTTCTATGCTTGCGCAAATTTCTGTTTCCTAAGACAGTTATTATAAATTTACCATTCTTCTAGAAACTAAGGTTTAACTTAGAACGGTTGGTTTATTCATACGAGAGAAAACTTATCCGCAGCGTTTGTCGTTGGGTAAAGATGTATTGAATACTTTTTTTTTTCATGTTGATATCACAGTATTTAATAATGATAGCACAATCGGTTCAAGTGATATTTGTCAAGCGATATAAAATTATTTACAAAGTTTACGAAATTATTCTAGCAATCGAGCCTAATCTTTGTCTGCCAAGATCCTAGGTACCTAAATTAGCCTACTGCATTGATCATTGAAAATTGATGCGACAAATGAGAGGAGAAGAAATCGTGGAGATCAATTGTCTACTTCACGGCCCTACGAGTTAATATACATAGGCCTATTCAAGTTCAATAGCTCCTTGGGCAATTTAACACGCTTTGTTAAATACCTACATCAAGAAGAAAAAAAATGAAGACATGATACGAAAAACCACCATTTTTATTGTAAAATTTTAATGAAAAACTTGTTGGTTTTTTAAGAACCCTGTAGAAATTTTGTCATCTATTGACATGTTTCATGTCTTTACTCTACCCCCTAATTCTTGAAAATTGTCCGGGCGTCCGGCAGTGACCTTGGGACTTAGAAGAATTTTGGTAAAATAAAATAAAAAATAAATAAAAAAATAGAATGAAAAAAATAAATAATAAATAAAATAAAATGGAATAAAAATTAAATTAAATTAAATTGAAAATAAAAATAAATGTCTGGGCGGTCATTGAGAAACTTGCGAATATCATCCTCTCTCTCCAAAAAATAATCGAAAAAAATTAAATCAAAAAAAGTGAGAAGGATTTCTTGGCGTTGCCAAAAATATAAAGATCATTAATTAATACAAATTGCGGCTTTATTTTCCACTGACATACAAATATAAATACAAGTTCGACGTTTTAACACTCACGAACTTGTATTTACATTTGTATGTCAGTGGAAAATAAAGCCGCAATTTGTATTAATTAATAGAAATTTTCTTTCCACGAATAAATTTTTTTGTATCTATAAAGATCATGTTTCATGTCTTCTTCTTAAGCTCTTCATTGTTCAAAAATATCCAAAATTTCCAACTTCTTGTTCAAGTATAAGTCAACTTTGAAGTATTTTAGGCTGAGTCCGCTTGTTCGTCCCGCTTCATGGTCCAGTACATGTCTATTTTAATATATTTCAAGTTGATGAGATTACTGGGACTCACTCGCTCCGCTCGTTTGTATCGCTTATTGGTCCGGTACAAGTCCACTTTAATATATTTCAAGCTGATGAGGTTACTGGGACTCACAGGCTCCGCTCGTTCGTCCCGCTTCTTGGTCCAGTACATGCCTTTTTTAGTATATTTCAAGCTGATGAGATTACTGGGACTCACTCGCTCTTTTAATTTAATTTAATTTTATTTTATTTATTTCAATTTAATTGAGGAGTCCGTTTCCAAACTGCCCTTAGTCCAATATTATTATCGAAAATTCGTTTGCAGCGCACTCTGGTGGAGGAACACCACACCTACAACTTCCCATCGACAGAACATTTTTATCTCTATTCAAACTTTGAATTCAAAGCCGAGTTTTATACGGTCTAAGTGGGCAAATCTCCCGCTCAACGCACGTTTTGTACGGAGGTTTTTTGTGATTTCCCGAAAGTTTTATTTTTATGGACTAAGGGCAGTTTGGAAACCGACTCCTCAATTTGATTTAATTCAATTTAATTTAATTTTTATTTTATTTCAATTCAATTTAATTTAATGATTTAATTTTAACTAGAGGACCAGGGCTGCTCCGCAGCAATAATAAAATGTGAGCTGTGTTTGATCATATTAGAGGATATTGGTTTTGTTTTTCACAAAGACTAATATTCAAGTACAGGAGTAGTTATTTTTAGTAAAATTTATGAGAAATAATGAAAAACCTCACCTAACCTAACCAAACTTGTCTGGCATTGGTTCTAATTGATGGTTTATGATTGGTTGATGAAGTTGCAACATAGTTTTTGAAGGGGGCACGGCTTCCCAACCCCCGACGACCTCTTGCATTGAACTACATTGAAAAGATTTCATCATTTTTTTAAATAGCGATAGGCCTATTATTCTAACATGCTGTTCTCTATTCATACTAAAATTTATATGTTTGTTTGTGATTGGTTGAAAGGGCAAGAACCAATAGGAATGCAGAGAGTGATGATTGTAATGAAAACTGAAGTTGAATGTCCGCGCCTAAATTCGCTCTAGTGCATCCAATTTAAAATTGTAATATAGCTCAATGGTAAGGTCTTGATCCACCGAGTGTTTGTAGACCAAAACCAATTCTCTAACTCAATTAGAACTGGACTTACGAGGAGAAGAGTGTATGCAGACACTTACAAAAGACACGCAAAACAGCATTTTTGAATATGACTTAAGAAATACAAAAAATTGATGAAATTGAATGGTCCTTGCGTCATCTAGGCATCAATACCTTTCATTTAAAACAAAAAGAAGCAAATTGGTTGAATAGAACGCCCAAACTAACTCGGAAAAGATTTTACAAATTTTTTAAATAATTATATAGATTTTACTAGCGGTTGGCGACGCGCCTTTGGCGCACCTGACCGCCAGCCGTGTGTTGAGTAGATATCTGTATTTTGTAGCTATTTGGATTTTGAAAGTATCTTGTGTTTCAAGGAGCTGCTTTGCTAGTTCTCTACATCTTTCCAAAATTCAGTACTTTGACAATACTTTATTTTTAAAAACATTCAAAAAGAGACTGTGGATTCACTTGAATTTTCTGTTCTCTCTCTCTCTCTCTCTCTCTCTCACGGAGTAAGAAACAGTTTTACTACGTTGATAGTCATCGTTTTTCCCCCAATTTTTTCGCCCATTTCTCCATCCTGAGGGAGCCGAAGCGTCGGAATTCATTTGAAAGCTTTACTCAAATAGAAAAAACTTTTTCAAAAACAATTCATGTTGGTAGGTGAATGCGTTTGGAAGTTGTGGAATATCATAATGATGTACAAACGTACATCACAATATAGGTATAGAGAAAAATATTCTACTTAGGTACATTGCAGCAGATTTCTGTACTTACGTTAACGTTGAGAAAATAGAAATGAGCACCTCTAACGTGTTACAAATTGAATAGGTAGCGTTCCAATCCGGTTCTTGTGAACACAGGATATCAGCGTAAGAAAGAAATACAGTCGACAGTTGCTTGCAGGTACCTTTTTTCAATGAATTGAATTGCATCGCGTCAAGTGATGCGTGTACAGCGAGGACACAATTTTTAATAAGAACTTTTTTTCTATGGGAGCTAAAATTCTCATTTATGGCTTAAATTTTATCCCTGGATGACTTGAATATGTGGCGAAAATTTCAAGTCGATAGGTAAAGCAGTTCTCGAGTTATAAAAGGACAGACAGACGGACAGACAAACATTCTGCTTTATAATATTTAGATTTTAATTCAACTTAACTTAATTTAATTTATTTTAATTTATTTTAATTCATTTAATTCAATTTAATTTAATTCAATTTAATTTAATTCAATTTAATTTAATTCAATTTAATTTAATTTTATTTAATTTTCATTTTATTTTTACCCAGATGGTGGTACTCGCAGATTACTGGATAACCTCCCAGGTAATTCGAGCTTTTTTTATATTTATTTTAATTTAATTTAATTTAATTTCAATTTAATTTTAATTTAATTTTAATTTAATTTTAATTCCATTTTAATTTAATTTTAATTTAATTTTAATTTTAATTAAGTTTAATTTAATTTAATTTAATTTTAATTTTAATTTAATTTTAATTTCAATTTTAATTTTAATTTAATTTTAATTTTAATTTTAATTTAATTTCAATTTTAATTTAATTTTAATTTTATTTACTTTTAATTTGATTTAATTTTAATTTGATTTAATTTAATTTAATTTTAATTTAATTTAATTTTAATTTGATTTTAATTTAATTTAAATTTAATTTTAATTTAATTTTAATTTAATTTAAATTTAATTTTAATTTAATTTTAATTTAATTTAAATTTAATTTTGATTTAATTTTAATTTTAATTTTAATTTGATTTACTTTTAATTTGATTTAATTTATCAAGTCTATTAATAGTGGGAGGGGAGGGGGGGGCGGGGTGGTACTCGCAAATTTTTGGAAGTGTATAGGGTGTCAAAAAAGACATGAAACATGTCAAAATAAAATAAAATATAAATAAAATCAAAAATAATTATGAAAAATCTCATCAGCCTGAAATATACTAAAGTAGACTTGTACTGGACCAAGAAGCGGGACGAACGAGCGGAGCAAGTGAGGCCCAGTAATCTCATCAGCTTGAAATTACTGAAGTAGACTTACACTAGACCAAGAAGGCTCATTAGCCTGAAATATTCCAAAGTAGACTTATACTACATCAAGCGAGTGCCGCGAGTGAGTCTCTGAAAACAGTCAGCCTAAAATACTCTAAAGTAGACTTATACTAGAACAAGAAGCTGGAAATTTCGGAAATTTTTGAACTGTGAAGAGCTTAAGACGACTGGCGAAAAAATCTGAAACATGATCTTTATATTTTTGGCAACGCCAAAATATCCTTCATCTTTTTTTATTATTAACGCATGAATCAAGAAAAGAAATAACTTAAGTAAAGATGCAATATTGTAGCTTAAGCTAAATAGAAATCGTGATTATATTTTGTGGGGAAAAGCAGACCTGTGTAAGAACCTTGCTTTCTTTTTGTTTTTAGATCTTTACGCTTAGAATTTCAAATTCTCCGCATACGACCTAACCAATTGCTTAACACGTCACGAAGACACAGCACTATACCAAATTTAATAATCCTTCTTCAGCTCTTATTGTCGGCAGACTCATTGTGGCACATTCCTCGTATAAAAGTTGTTTAATAAGTATTGTCGGTTTTTTGTAATGAACGAGAGAAATGCGAATTGGTAATTAGGGTACGCAATTTATAAAAACTAGGTAAATAAAATACAAACCTTTCTTTCAATAAGTTGAAATTCTTGTCGACGAAATTCTGGAGAAGTCGGAGATTGTTGTAATCCATGTGTTTGATGACATACAACTGATCATTTTCGGAAACTATATTACTTTTATTGAAATTAAGTAACAAGACATTCATGTATCTGTTGACCGGAAAAAAAGAATTGTTTTAGTTTTAAAAATTTGTTTGGATATTCGTCAGGAATAATTATATCCTCGTCTTGCCATCATATTTGGGCTTCGTGATAACCTGGGTTGCTTGGTATCAAACTTGACCGAAAAAGAATCAATCGATTTACATTCAAGTTCTTGTCTACTACCTATGTAATCATATAATCGGTGGTGGCTGTTTTTGTAAATTCGGGTTTCAGGGATTGAAAGCAAATGGGAACAGAAGGCCTTTAGCGAGATCGAGGGGAGTCAACAGCAGGGCTTCAGAGGAGGGTTTCTGGGGCTTCCGGAAAGAAACAAATTGTTTACGGGATCGGCGGCTCTGATTGATCAGTTTCTGTCAATGAGCCTCTGAATCAATTAGCTTTGACATCACCTGATCTGTTTCACGTCAATAAATGACTGTAGTTCAACTTACGTCTCAAAAGCTACTCGGTGTTCGGTACACGACAATACGTGTAGAAGATGCGATCTATCTCTCGGAGGGAAATTGTGTAACGCGTGAAACAATCCATTAGCTATAACTTCCCAGTCCGAAAGAGTTACATTTTTTATAATTTCACAGCAATGTTTTCCAGTCAGTCTGATGACAAACATGATAAACATTCATTATTGGAATCATTATACCCTGCACGTAGTTCTTCTAGTACCGTACTTACCTTTTGCCCGCTCTGGCCTCGTGCATCAAATTCTTATACTCGTCCGGAGTATAACAGAGGGAGCGATTTAATAAACAACTGAATCTATATTTCGTTTCCGAGACCATCTTCCGGATAGACTTTGATTTCTTCTCCAACTTTTCTTCTACGATTTTGGATAGCAAAAAATTCACCTGACGTGATATGAATTCCTGAAAGAATTACATTCTTCATTACGGGCACGCCTTTACATGCACAAATGGGACCAGGAAATTTTGCTTACATCGTATTTGACACGGGTGCTTCCGTGAAATTTATCCGCGGCGTTTGTGGCGAGGATGGAATAATACGTCCACAGCTCTATGTGCTCAGTATCGATGGGAATTTTTGCGGACATATTTAAAAATACCGTGTAATCGAGTATTCCCGCTTTAGACAAGGCTAACGAGTCGATGAGCAGCTGAAGCTGAATGTCCATCGGTAGGATGTCGAAGACTTCCGCCAACTTGCGCCAATTCTCCTCATCGTAATTGACGATGAATGGCGCCATATGGCCACGATTCAACAGTATGATCGAATCGTCAAGAGGCTCGAATTCAAAAGTGTTCTCTGACAGCCAACCGAGGAAATGATTGCTCTCGAAGAAATTCTGCCATGAACTGATCATCAACGGAATGAGAGGTGCATGAAAACTTGGTAGTTTTTGTTTGTCGCTCGTGTTGTTGAAACGCGGATAAATGAACGGTTCCTGTATAAGAAAAAAAGATTTAGCAAAACTCTACCTTAGTGATTTCTTGTGAACTTCGAGTACACAAGTTAATCCATTAGCGTACGCGTTATATAGAAGTGTCGTGTTCTACGCTTGAAAAAGTGTGATGCAACTCCTCTAGCGTACGCGCTGCTGATGACGAGGACTGTGGAATGGGCAGAGTGACCCCAGGTGTCGGTCACTTCCTAGTTTGAGCTGTATCCAAAAGATACTGACTATGGCCCAAATCAAAGGAACGACATTTGATTTGCCTTTCGTTAAAATTATAATTGAGGTCGCTGCGCATGCTGCTGTCGAAGATGATACCGACGTTCACAATACACGAAATCATGACACAAGAATAGTTGGATTGTGAGTCTTTGGCCTCCGCTATGCCACAGACACCGAAACAAAGTAACCGTTTCCCTCTCATCAAGAGCGAGCGCGGAAAAGCTTCTCTTATTCATTCCCGTGAGTGGCCAGCATACAAAAGCTTGACTGCTGAAGGGTACCGGAGACGGTAGACCATGACGAGAACTATGTCGACCTATTCGCTGGCGCTTCTACCCAGGCAAACGACGCTCTTGATTGGATGCTGAGGTAGAGAGGACTTTCACTGTGCATTTGGATCAAACCTTTTGAGTATCGCGAACAGGCTTACGAGTAGATCACACTATTTAACCTGTGATAGAGAACGATACCTTGGTAGAGCGTGTACGTTGGTAGTAGTGATTACCTCACTCAAGTTATTCGACCGATGGAAAGAATGCTGGGGCAATGGCACCGTCCAACTTTTGAATTCTAAAACTCGCATTATTTTACTAGACGTATTGTTTGGCCTTTTTGGAAATTTTCATATCTTTACTTCCTAGCCCTAAACCTGATTCAAAATTTTGCAAGCCCTCCTCCTTCCGTGAAATGGTATTTATGCAAACGTAGGGAAGAGAATTGAGGGTCCCGTCATGCGTCAGCCAGTTCACAAGACGCACATAACAGATCTACCAGCGATTAGGCCCGAGAGCTAGTTTACTTCTTTGACATATTACAGTCAAAGCTAGCTAGCCTAACATCCAATGCACTATAGCTATACTAGGATAAAGCTGAGGCCATCGCGAGGAGCGAATGAATGTTGGAGCAAGTGTGTTGGTCTACAGGCGAGCCTTCCCCTCTCGTCTCTCATGCACACTTCGTCGTGCAGTTCTTCGGTGTACGCTCGCTCATCTACCTCCAAAGCTGGACGGTCGACGTTCTCGGGTACTCGTGAGTACCGGACGAGGTTTACATACCTCTATGTAGATTTGTTCGAATGCGATCGTTAGCCCGACCTATGTTCCCGTAGGGGAACACAGTCCACCCTTTGGCAATGCACCCGTGGCAGTATACTAGGCTAAGAAGGAGAAGATGAACGAGTTTAGCTAGTGTGCGTGACTGCTAGTTAGCCTGACGTTTAGTATACTAGGTCTCGACCTACTGTGAGGTCTTTGAAAAGTCTCGAATTCTGAGTCTAGTATATTTTACTAGTACATGGACCCCCCCCCCCTCCTATGAGTACACAAGCTAGTCTCTAGTCTGCTCCAGGAGATATGACTCATAATTGAGAAGACCATGCTGAGACGCCTTACCCGTCTGTTACGCGCGTTGCGTTTGTAGTTGGAATTTCTCCATTCCCTCTTTCCCTGTAAAGGTAACTATGGTCTCATTGAAAGTCATTTTCTTGTGAAACAGACTCCATGAGGTAGGCGTAGCCTTGAATGACTCAAGGAACAAAAATTGAGCAGGGCACTGATACAATAAAAAAACGTTCAAGGTTGAGCCCGACCTAGCAAGTAGATTTACCTGAGAAATTGTGACGTTCCTGCGGTCACCGCCGTATTTCCTCTTCACTGAGACTAGAGGTAGTAAACCAACATTTCTCCAAGAAAGTGCTACTCGATGTAGATCGTTCAGTTCTGAATCACTTTTGTATGTATTACGCTCTCGGCCGATATCATTCAAAGTATCCCATATATCAGTATCCGAATACATTTTAAATTCTCTATTTTGAAATAGCGAAAAAACAAATATAAAGAATTCGAACATAGCAGCAAGTTAAAAAAACAATTATCAAAAAAAGTTCCTTACTTTTTCCGCAGGAATTTATACATAGCTTCGCTCACTAAGCCAGGATACACTTGATCCAACATATTGAACGACAGTATCTCTGTACAGTAGAATAAACGTCTTTGATTGAAAGAATTAGGATCATGTTTTATGAAGAGTGGGGAGGGGGGGGGGTGATGGGCGCCACCGTTCGGAAAAATACACTGTCTGGCACAAAGTGGAACTTGGAGAAATTTTGAGCTTCGAGCTCGAGGTGATAGGAGGGGGATTTCGAAAAACGACCGGTATCCGTCTTCCATTTGGTCAATTGTACTTCCTAGAAATGCAAAGTCGCTAACCAACTCTGGGGAGTTCAAATCGTTTAAACTTTTGAGCTTCAAGTATGTATAAGGAGGTGGACTCGAAAGAATTTCGGCCAACGAGCTACATACTATAATGAGTGCGAGAAGCCTATGGAAATCTTGATTATTGAGCGACTCTTAAGGAAGGAAGAGGAGAGAGAATTATAAAATCCCTATTGAGCCGTTTATTTGAGAGCGGGGCGAGGAATTGGAAAAACAGATTCGGAGGGAGCACGTGAAAATTTCCATCGTCCATCGAGACATGTTTTCAAAATCAAGTAAAACAAACAACTGAGTCCCTTTTCTGTCCTGGACAAGACATGACAGGGTTCCCATGTCAGTGACCAGAGAGTGTGTACAAATTATTTGGAAAACAGGTTTCAGAACTTCTTACCGAATACACTGCGAGATTTCGCTCCCAAGGTTTCCGCGTAGCTTGCAGGCGATTCTAAAATTTTCATCAACATCGATTGACCGTGGTTAAATTTGTTCATCGAACTCGTTCCAGCCTGGAAATTAACCCAAAAATATTCTGTACAACGTCACGTGTACATTCAAATCACATACTGGCATAACAATGAAGAAATAATCACATTGGTAAATAATTCCTGGGCGATAATATTCTTGACGTGTGACATGATCGCGTAAATAGTTGAATTGCCTGTAACAGGAGTCGCGACATGAATGAACCACTGATGACATATATCGAGCACTAAATTCTCCGTTAATTCATCCTCGTCGATATTAGTTGCACTGGAAATGCTAAATTGATCGAGCGGCTTATTATTTTCTCCGTATGAAATAAGCACACGAGTGTTTGTTATATGCCTACCACAAAATGCTTACTTCACGATCAATAATCCGAATGCATTGATGTAGGGAATATTGACTGATTCTGGAACCAGGACCACGTGGAAAGAAGGTAAGGGGAATTGGATTCCCACATGATCTTCGACGCGTTTTAAGATGAGTTTAACGATTGGAGAAATTGCACGAGTTCTGTCCTGATTGACTTTATTATTCTCGTCCTCGTGGGCTCCTTGAATCAGTTTTAGAATACATTTTGTTGACAAGTTATTATTGTGAAATAATTGAAATTTACTTATTTACAATCCCACCCTATGCTTCACTAATGGTTCTAACGAAACTGGATTCGTGTACTTACTTAAGATTTTCATTGTCAGTGTCAGGCTACACCATCTTTCATTGAATCATCACATCTTCATTGCCCCCCTCTCTTCCTATTACTTCATTCTTGATCATCTTTGGTTCCCTTGAACTTTATATTCACGCGTCGCCCACTTCTATGCCATTTCTATCCCTATACCCGCCTACAAGGATATCCCAGGGAACAAAAGAATCAACAAAGCAGCCAAGCAAGCTATCTATCACCACTCAGTCAAGTCCGTTTGCCTTCCGCGACCCTTCAGACACATTCAGAACTACATCATCGACGCCTAGTTCTCTCATTGGTCTAATCTCAAATCTCACTCAAACAAGGTGACCAATCCTTAGATTTTTCAAATCAACTCACTCACAGAGAAGAAATGATAGTCGCTCGCCTCAGAATTTGTCATATCAGACTCATTATGTTCACTCATCCCATCACTCGCTCTCATTTCAAAACTGATCCTCCACTTTCCATTGACTTCTCCTGCCCCAAGTTATCCCTTACTCATCTTCACAATTCTTCATAGAAGCACTATCCTAAGATTCTCCATCAATCCTCAACATTTGTCTTCCAACGATCAGATTCCTTCTCCTGTATTTGAACTCAACACTGCCAAGTTCATAGCCCTGAGGACAAGCTGTTAGTGCAGAAAAAATTAGATGGCATTGCAGTAATGCAATGGCAGCGAGGAACCCGCTGTCCCTCTGTCCCGAGTTCATTAGACCAGCAGATTTCTCAATCACCACGAAGGTATGAAAATTTTTCTTGAAAACTTTTTAAGTCCATTATCAAGGAGAGAACTCGAGATTCGAAATTCTTCCAAGTCCCCCTTCTATCATATATAGCTCAGAGGTAAGAATTTTTCCAAGTACCCCTCCTATCATAATCGAAAATGGCGACCTCCAGGAGGAGATCCTCAGCGCAGCGTCTTCTTCTTTCTGAAAGCCACCAACGATCTTCCGCTCAATACCGAGTACCCTATCTCTCAAAGACTGTTTGCAGACGACCAAAGTCTCTCACTTCGCTCACAAAACCCGAATACAGCACATGTAGCCATTGAGGCCGTAGCTCGAGAGTCGAAATTTTTCGAAGTCTCTCTCCGTGACGTCATCAACCTTTGCGGACGCACCCGCGCCAAAGTCCACTTCATATCATATATGGCTAGGGTGTTGAAATTTTTCCAAGTCCCTCTCCATGACGTCATCAACTTCTCTGTGACGTCATCAACCTTAGCGGACGCGCCCGCGCCCAAGTCCACTTTATATCATATATGGCTAGAGTGTCGAAATTTTTCCAAGTCCCTCTCTGTGACGTCATCAACTTCTCTTTGACGTCATCAACCTTCGCGGACGCGCTCGCGCGTTAGCGGGTTTCCCGCTAAAAGTTATCTCCTTCAAGTTTTTCGACTGACAGTGGTGGCACTATAGCTATTTCTGCCGTTCGGCCTGAGGAATAAGTGCTCGAAATAAGAGCGACGCGTCTAAGCAGATTTGGTTTCTCGACGTTCCATAAAAGATGTCCACAAACACTAGCACTACAAATTAAGTAGATAGAATGACAAAACTTTCAACTACGCTTTATTCAAGAGTTACTCCAAATTTTCCATTTTCCCCATTTACGGTCTTAGTTTTTATATATTTTCCGTATTGGGCAAAAGTATCATGGCTGTCGAACAAACCGCGCGCGTTCTTGGAGATCTTGGCGGATGCTGTCCTCGAATCAGCTTCTGGTATAGGCGAGGATAGTAAGTCGATTGATAAAACTTCCACTTCCGATTTTTTTCAGCGGGGAACCCCCTGTTTTTTTAATTGGCGGTCATCATAATCAGAAATCGTCCGCGTCCGCTCTTCTGTGACGTCATCGTTTTCGGGGGATTGTCTAGACTCTAGGGTCTACCCATAGAATTTTTTTGATCTGCGATCGACCTTGTTGTCCAGGCTAGATAAAGCAATGTAACCCGTTTTATATTTTGTATCCTCAAAGAACTTCTTAGTCCGTAAAGTTATTATTTTCGGGGAAATGTCGAGGGATTAGAATTTTCGCAATTGAATTGGATGACGTCATCAATTGTTATCTTAGGTTATGTTATACAGGAAAATTTGTGTAGGCTAGATAATAGCAATAAAGTAGGTCTGGTCATTGATGCTTTCCTTTTATTGGGGGGTCGTTTTCAGGAAACGCCCGCGTCCGTTCATTTCCGTTGAACATTATTTTAATGTCCGCATGGCAAAAGCACCCGTATTATGTCCCCATTATATATGTAAAATACTCCCAAGAACCCTAAAATGGCCTCACAAAGGTCCCCGTGGGGAAACTTTGGACACATATTGAGGGAGTTTTTGTCATCAAATGTTCAACGGGTTGTGACGTCACATTTTCGGGAAATTTTCTACTGTCTAGGGCCTCGAATTTCCTTGATCTGCGTTTGATTTCAATTGTTATGTCACCTTGCATAGAAAAATTTGTCCTGGCTAAATAGAACCTGTTATACATTTTGTTAGGGGTCATTCTCATGAAATGTCTGCGTCTGTGAAGTCATCATTTTCGAGGAAATGTTGAAGGATTAAAATTTTGGCAGTCGACTTTGATAACGTGATAGCGGTTGCACTTCTGCAATGGCATCTATTTTTTTTTTCAATCGTCACTTCCAACTTCCATCTTCTCATGTTGCGACTTCTAGCTTCCAATTCCTGAGCGCCTTAACCTCCAATTTCCACTTTCACCACTTTCAACTTCCAAATAACTTCCCATTTTTGGTACAAGAAAATGCTTTTGTAAAACTCCAGCCTCTCCTGTTTGATCATCTTGGTTGGGAGAAAAGAAAGAATACCAGGGGGCTGACTTCTCCTATTGACTTGGATTTAGGTTGTCAACCGGTATATGACGTCATCAGTGAACTTGACCTACCTTAGGGAGCGCTATAGAGGCTAACTTAGGTTAAAAACGTAACCTAACGTACAGTTTACAAGGCTTTCACTAGGCTACAAAATAACGGTGGATGAGCAAACAAGTCGAGCGTGAGGGCCCGTCAGCTAGTTAGCCTAGCGTGCACTCCGAACACGTATTAATTTTACCAGTAACTAGACAAAGGGATGTAGTCTGTCTGATGATTCCATTAAGGGGCTAAGTATCTTCTAAAGCCCAATACTGATTCAGACCAGGCAAAAAGACAAATATTATGATCTTATGTTCTAATTATCATTATTTTTTTCCGTTGTTTTCCCTGAGGTTATGGATGGCATGATGCCCAACGCGAGACAAATTTCGAGGGTAAATTCCACTCACAGATCCACCCTCAAATCTAGCCTCAAGACCTGAAATATTTCAAAACCATCCCCCATGATAAGTCCTATATTCTAATAGAGAGTTTAGTCATCACCAGTAGAACCCCCATAAAAAAGTTCATTCGCATTACTTACTGTCAATTAAATACAAGGAATGCATCACCCCGGAAAAATAAAGCGTATTGATGATTCTGTAATCGGATACGATCAAAGCTAGCGAATTCATAGACATGGGCGGAGTCGTCAAAAAATAGTCTTTCACCAACGTACCGTCGTTTGTGCTGTCGAAAAAATCCTTACAATAATTATCGGTAAAAAGTTATATTTGTTTGAAGAAAGAAAATCCTTACACGTCAGTGGTGTTGATAACTGGAGCTGTAGATAGAGCGTAATAGTTCGGCTTACGAACAACCGCCAACGAAACCCAACATTTGTAATCCAATTTGTTGAAACAAGGAAACGCTTTATAACAACCGTTTTTCGTTAAGTCCATAATGACGAATTTCCTACACGTGAAAAATAATTCTTCGCTGTCATTGAGGGGTTACAGCGGTAATCGCTAATTAACGTGATTAAATAATATTGGCCAAAGGTTACCTTTCTGTGCGGGTATTGCTGTCGAAAAATGCGCGCATGAAGAATGGTTGACTGCTCGAGTCATTTTTTAATTGCGTCTCGAAACCGATGTGTACTTTGTAGGTAATGTCCCGTTGTAATTTTTGCGATAGGTGTATTTTCAAAGTACCCAGTCCGAAGAGTACTCGTTCCACAGCCCTTACTTCGTACGCGTGTTTGCTGAAATATATACAGGAAAGGATGATCTTATATTATTACAAGAGTATTACACGTGCGGTAAAGTTTAAAGAGGCTTACGTTTGATTCGTGTCATTATTTTGAGCGTCTTTGTGAAGCTCATTAATCCTTATAGACTTATAGTGAATTACGATTGAGGGATCGGCATCCAGTTCAATGACATTCGACGGTTCCGAGTAGGTAGCGATGTTGATACAGACCGAGCCTCTCAACAACCCCGTGTTCACATCGGGAAATAAGTCTAAATGATAACCTTGAGGGTAAAATTTTGGAATATTGTTGCCCTCCAGAAAAGCGAACGTTGAACACACGAGCACATTGAATATCCACAACTAGAGAAAAAACGAATTTATGCTTATAGCCTCACGTGTTTGAGGTGTCTGGCGTAAACGTTCGCACTTACTTTGAATGAGATCATCACTGATTAATTATTAATAAATAAAAAACACTGTAAGATTGTAAAAAAAAAGTCCCTTGAATCGAAATCTCACAGGAGACGGATTGAACACTCATACGTACGATATTTTACGCTGCTTTTTGAAACGTAATTAATTGACATTGCCGGAACGATACCTACAACATCCTTTAATCTGTGGTACTGTCCAATAAATTTTTTTTCAGTTCGCTACAAACAGTAGAAAACAGAAACTTCAATTGTTTGAAAGGAAATACTTATTTACTCATTATACGCGTATCAGTCGAAGTGACAATATGTGTATGGACGCAGGTTGTATGCTTGAAATTCGTACTTGCGAGTTTTTTTTTTCTTTCCTCTAATAGTGACCTTATGTCATGATATTCACTCTTATTGGATGTTAAGAATAAATACTCGTACAGTAGTAGTGTGAATTCCTCTACGAGGCATATCCCTTCAAGGGAGTGAGAAGGAGAGGCTATTTTTTTTTTCGTCAAAAATTGACTTACCCTAGGCCCCAGGAAAAACTTTCCCTTTTTTTTTCTTCTCGCTTTCTTCAGTATTCCAAGTGGGACTAAGAAAAATTCCAGTAGTCGCCGAAGGCAGGGTTCAGATACCTGATAAAATTTCGACCCTCAAGCTATAATATGATAGGAAAGGAGACTTGAAAAAAATTTAAACCATCAAAAGAGATGGACTTGAAAAATTTTTAAATATCGAGCTATATGTACCTGAGACAGGAGGAGGACTCAGTAAAATTCTGACTTTTTAGGATTAAGTATTTGCAAAATCAAAGAAAAATTGTCCCGGTGAACTAATGTACCAAAAAAGTGGACATAATGGACAGTCATAATGTCTAGAGATGAGCCTTCAGCTGATGGCTTCATCGTATTCATTCTTCCATCTCTTGATGGCGCCATTCTACGACAAGAGCGCTGAACTGGAATGCAAGTGCAGGCATCAGCTAGGGACCTAATTCAAATACTCTGAACAAAGACTCCTATCTAAATACATTAGGGCCTTTTGGTGCCGCAACGTAGAGCTTCCAGCGGTGTAGGGTGAGAAAATTTTGGGTTGTTTGGGTTGTCAAACAATGAACATCACTACCACTTGTGAGAAATATACACAAACTCATAGTCACAACTCTCACAACTGATGTTAGTTCCATCCTCTACCGCTAGTGATTTGTGACCATAAAATTACTAACGAAAGTTTCCAGTATTATTGTTTAAAGTATTTGTTTGATTCTAGACAATGATACTAACAGCTGTATACATCCAAACAAAACAATATAATTTTAAGAGCACTCAAGATTCTCTGAAAGTCAAAACATTTGAGTGACCTTGCAAGCTTACCTAACTCTGCTGTTGGCTCTCTTATCATTCACCAAGAGGAAAGTTGAGTCATCTATCTCCAAATTTTTGGGTATTCCAAATATTTTTTGATACAAAATTCGTACCACAAGAAAAGAAGTTCCTGTTTATTTTACTTAGCAACATTTCTTCAGCTTGTTTTCATGTCTCTTCTCTATACCCCTTAAATTTCAAAAATGCGTCCAGGCGTCTGCACGGATGGCATCTGAACAGTTACCTCCCTCTATATTATAATACTTTTATATTAGCTTCATACTGGGATTATACTAGTTAGACTTATACTAGACGGAAAAGAGGGACAAGTTAACTATAGCTAGGTCTCTCTTTGATGATTAAATTATTAACCATTTTACTTGCAGGGGTGTGAACTGTTATTATTCTTTCTTAGGATTCCTCTTCCTTTCGGTACCACTTCCAATAAGCAGCAACCGCCGGATCCTCTTACTTTTGGTTCCGCTTCCAAGCTGCAACCGCCGGATCCACTTCCTTTTGGTTCCGCTTCCTTACACAGCAATCGCCGGATCCGCTTCCTTTCGTTTCCGCTTCCAAAACCCGAAAATTCAGGTCCGGATTGCGGACACCATTTTGGATAGCGATCCCAGTTCACACGCCTGGTTTCTTGGTCAACAGATGATCAAAATTAAACCAGTATTTAGGTTAATTCATGTAAGAACCAACTGGTTATTTGGTTAATAACTGGGCAATGACCACCCACCATCACCCATGGCCATTTTGCAATTTTGTAGTTCAATAGAATGTTGAGATGACCTTAAGACGGTAGAGTTGCGGCATTATACAAAACGCGGAGTCTTTAAGCCGACCAGTGAGTTCTTCGACGCAAACACATCACTGTGCGACAACGGAGGCTCAAAAGCAAACTGTTTTATCAGTAAATTCCAATCCAGGAATTTGTCACTCGGCAGAGACATTCCATTAGAATGAGAAAACTATTCCAACCTTCCTCGTTCGTTCTTTCCATTATTAATAGAAGTTCAACAGTCGTAATCTTTATGAATTAGAACTTATGATATGTGTTACCCTATAATGAAATCAATTTAATTTCTTCTTAAATACACGCTGTTTTTATTTATTTTGTGAATCATCAAAGGATTTGACTGTAGACAGATAACTTCAATTTTGGTACTTAGAAAAATAAGTAACTAATTGTTTTTATTTTATTATTACCTAACTTGGTAAGTATCCAGCAACTGTATTGCTTACCAGTTTTAGTCAGGTACCTATTTTATTCACCCATTGATTGTTTTTGCAGTTACAGCGGCACATTTTTACTGGTATGACTAATTGCTTTAGAAAGAAGAAATTTGAACTGCCATAAGAACGGTGATAACGTCGATAACGTCGATGATAATGTAATAAGGAAAATCAAAATACCGGTGAATTGAAGTTCATATTTCTCATAATGTCGACTCCAACTACAATTTAAGGGCTTACGAGCAAAATGATGTAAGTAAATATTGACTTCTTCTTTTTTGTTTCCCTCGTTATATGTATGTACAAACTCTCAAGTAGGGAGACTGGGAGAGGTCTCAAACAAAGAAATGAAAAACTAAATTCACTAAAGTTCAAGCATTTTCATTGATGTTTTGGATACATAAATTGAAAACAAACTTGATAGAGGAAAAAATAATAGGAATAAATGCAACACACAGGAAAATGAATCATACACTCATCTATTTGTCAACGCCATACTTAATACAAATTTAAATTATCACAATATGTCTTAAAGTTGACAGTTCTTTTGTGATTCATTATTCAAACTACCTCTCAAATTTTTCTCGTTTTAGTATTATCTGCATAGGCCAGTACCATGACAAGAAAATTTGTCTGAACAATTTTGCCTTGGGAAAATTTGGTGGAAAAAATTTGTCCAAGAAAAATTTTCTACCCGAGCCAAATAAATGAAGATCATGTTTCATGTACTCAACGTTTATCTCTGCGGACGCACTTTAGAACAATTTTATTTTATTTTTTGTATGCTTCTTAGTCTAGTACAAGTCTACTGTAGAATCTCCGCTCCTTTGTCCCGCTTCTTTGTCTAGTATAAGTCTACTTTAGTATATTTTAAGCTGATGGGATTAGGTGGTCGCTCGTTTGTCCCGCTTCTTGGTCTAGTATAAGTCTACTTTAGTATATTTCAGGCTGATGAGATTACGGGGCCTCACTCGCTCCGCTCGTTCGTCCCGCTTCTTGGTCTGGTATAAGTCTACTTCAGTATATTTCAGGCTGTTGAGATTACGGGGCCTCACTCGCTCCGCTCTTTTGTCCCAGTTCTTGGTCTGTTCTTAAGCTTTCATTTTACTGGACCTGATATACTGTATAGGTACTAGGCTTATAGTAGCTAAGCTGTAGCCTAGTACAGAGGACGCTTCAGAAAGGATACATTATACAGGATCCCTAGACCTACTATGAAGCTTGTGTGTTAGTTTGCTGCATAGATAAAAGGGAGACCTAGTTAGTTTGTCCTCCTTCTCCCTCTAATATAAGTCTAACTAGTAAAATCCCAGGGAACCTGTCTTATGAGATATTATGGAAGTGCCTTATAAGTCATATGGTGTTTGAAGCGTTGCATATCTGGTTCATTGAAGGAACGGAGCCAACATGCAGTATATTAGACAAACTAGGCTAGGAATCCTAGCTTTATGGGAGACTTGGAAAGTAGCCTCATGACTGTCTTACGAGTCAAAGAAAGATTGGTCGCCCCTTTTCTAGAGCCACTTCAGGTTTAGTATAATGAAGCTTAGCCTCGTAGAATAGTTGATAGGAGGGGGGCTTGGAAGCTAGTTTTACACTAGCAAGAACTGTCTTACGAGTCAATGAAAGATTGGTCAACTCTCTTCTAGAGCCACTCCAGGTTCAGTATTATGAAGCTTAGCCTAGTATACTGTGTATTATGGAACCTCGTATACTGTATATTAGCCCTAGTAGAATGAATTTATAAGAAAATTTTAAACGTGATGGGAACATTTCGTGACCTTAGAACAGAACTAACGTAAGTCCAAAAATTCGATTTTCGGATTATATAGGATTATTATTGTATGGAGTACTCTCTTTCCATTGGTTCAATCAGTTCAAGTCCAAACCGTCGGGAAATTACCTAAAAATTAAAAGAACCGAAGTAGCGTAACTCATTTTGTCACCAAAAAATTGAAACAGAACTAACTTAAGTCCAGTACGTTTCTTCTGCTCTCAAAAAATAAATAGAACGTTGGTGCAGAAGTATCGTAACTCCGCGTACAAAGCGCGGGTGATAAGACTATCAAGTTCAATACTCAGTGATTTTGTAAAACAAAATATTTTTTTTACCTACTTATACTTTTATATTTTCTTCTGACAAACCGACATTAAAATAATGGAAAAATTTTAATTCATGGTATCGTATGTCCTTTCTCTTTGCTATTTTATTTACTGCAGAAAGAGCTTAACATGGACATAAAATACTTCTGTTCTCAAGGTTTTAATGTTGAAGTATCGTATGTCCAGAAAAATGGACATAAAATAGTTCTGTTCTCAGTGTTTCAACGTCAAACTATCGTAAGTCCAGAAAAAAACGGAAAATTCAATTATTTTAAATTTCTGACGATGAAAACGAGTTTAAAATCATTTTCTGATACAGAGTCAGTCTTTACTTTCTCTTCAAAATGTGTTCTCAGAAAAAGGCAGCGATTTAAAACTTTAAATCTTTCCTCCTGTAAAAACACTGTTTTGGACTTACGTTAGTTCTGTTCTAAGGTCACGATTTAATATTTTGAAAGAAAAGAAAAATTGGCTTTACCACCACAAATTTTATTTATTTTACACACAGTGTAAGAGTACGACGTAACGTTTCGATACCTTGAGTATCATCTTCAGACTGACCGAGATACGGTAAAGACAGCTAAACAAAATGTGAACAGAACGTTCTAGGGAATTTGAACCAGAATTGCAATTTCTTTCACATACATAGGTCCATAGTCTATTTCTGATATTTTTATCTCAATTTCAAGTAGGTTGATTCTCAACAATTTGAACTTCTCCATCCTTTATTCTGGCTTTTTGTTATTATGATAATTCTTATGATGAGGCCCACAAACTAGTAGTTTTAAAAAGCTTTTCAAAACAAATGAAGAATAAAGGCCTTACTTAATGACAATGCAGAACGTACCTACTTTAAAACTATTTCACCTTTGCACTTGATCATTTATTGGAATAGATATAATTAGATCAAAACTGAAAAGAAAAAAAAATTATGTTGCAATTCAATACTGTAGAACAAATACCTTGTAAGCCACAAAAAATTGACATTTTATTTCTGTGATTTTTGGATTGTGGAGTGTGAGAAACGTGTAAAATAGCAACTATCTCCATTGCTTATTTTATTTTTTTTTTTAACTTACAAGATATTTGGTACCGTATTTGTATGGTATCGAATTACAGTTATTCATTCATATTCACCCAGCCTATCCAATGTAAAACCACTGCAATAATATGATTCATACTGTAGCCTACTTAGTAAAAATCTTTCTTATTCAAGATAGTACCTACTTACATAATCTAGAGCTCACATTTCTTGAAATTAGATTCTTGTATTAAGTTTTTTTTTTTTTAACATATGTTGATGTATAGATTTGGTTCAAAAATGTGACGTTGTCCTTGGGTTAGAAGACACATACAAGTGTGATATTTGTGAAAAGAAATTTACATCGCGCTTGGATAAGAAAACGCATATTATGTTGGCTCATGAATCTGATCTAGATCTGCGATACTCATTCAATTGTGATATCTGTAGAAGAAAATTTACCCAGAAAGGTAATCTGCAAACGCATATGTTTGTGCATGAATCTGACCTAGGTCTGAAATATCGATTCCATTGTGATATTTGTGGGAAAAAATGTACCTATAAAAGCGGTTTGAAGATGCATATGTTGACTCATGAACCAAATCGAGATCTGAGATATTTATTTATGTGTGACATTTGTGGACAAAGATCTACCCAGAAATTCTCCTTAAAGATGCACATGTTAACTCATGAATCAAATCCAGATCTGAGATATTTATTCAAATGTAATATTTGTGAAAAGAAATTTAAGTCGCGCTTGGGTAAACAGATGCATATGTTGACTCATGAACCAAATCGAGATCTGAGATATTCATTTGAGTGTGACATTTGTGGAAAAAAATGTGCCTATAAAAGCAATTTGAAGATGCATATGTTGACTCATGAAACAAATTCAGATCTGAGGCATCCATTCAAGTGTTACATTTGTGGACAAAGATCTACCCAGAAATTCTCCTTAAAGATGCACATGTTAACTCATGAATCAAATCAAGATCTGAGATATTTATTCAAATCAGGGCCGTAGCCAGCGCCAAGGCAGCCAAGGCAATGCCTTGGCTGGCAAGTGCGCTTGCCTTGGCTGGCAAAAATTTTTCTTTTGGGAGGGGGGTGTGGGGGGGTAAAAGTTGCCTTGGTGAAGATGTTATTTGCCTTGGCACCACTGACGATCTGGCTACGGCCCTGATTCAAATGTAATATTTGTGAAAAGAAATTTATGTCGCGCTTGAGTAAACAGAGGCATTTGCTGGTTCATGAACCTGATCAAAAGCTGCAATACTCATTCAATTGTGATATCTGTAGAAAAAAATTCAGCCAGAAATCTAATCTGCAAAGGCATAAGTTGATCCATGAATCTGATCTAGGTCTGAAGTATCAATTCAAGTGTGATATTTGTGGAAGAAAATTTAGCCAGAAAGCTTATTTGCGTAGGCATATGTTTGTGCATGAATCTGACCTAGGTCTGAAATATCGATTTAATTGTGACATTTGTAGAAAAAAATTTACCTATAAAAGCAATTTGAAGATGCATATGTTGATGATCCATGAATCAAATCCAGATCTAAGATACTCATTCAGTTGTGATATTTGTAGAAGAAAATTTTCCCAGAAAAGTCAATTGAAAATGCATATAATAACCCATGCTTGTAAACTAAAACTGAAGTATCATTTTAGGTGTGACATTTGTGGGAAAGAATTTACCCAAAAATCCTTGTTAAAGATGCATATGTTGACCCATGAACTAAATCCAGATATGAGATATTTATTTACATGTGATATTTGTGGAAAAAATTCACCTTCAAAGAGAGTCTGAAGAAGCATATGTTGACTCATGAATCAAATTCAGATCTGAGGTATCCATTCAAGTGTGACATTTGTGGACAAAGATCTACCCAGAAATCCTCCTGAAAGATGCATATGTTAACTCATGAATCAAATCAAGATCTGAGATATTTATTTATGTGTGACATTTGTGGAAAAAAAATCACCCTTAAAGGCAGTCTGAAGAGGCATATGTTGACTCATGAATCAAATTCAGATCTGAGGTATCCATTCAAGTGTGACATTTGTGGACGAAGATCTACCCAGAAATCCTCCTTAAAGATGCATATGTTGACTCATGAATCAAATCAAGATCTGAGATATTTATTTACGTGTGACATTTGTGGAAAAAAATTCACCTATAAAAACAGTCTGAAGATGCATATGTTAACCCATGAATCTAACCTAGAACTGAAATATCATTTCAAGTGTGATGATTGCGGAAAAAGATCTACCCAGAAATCCTCCTTAAAGATGCATATGTTAACTCATGAATCAAATCAAGATCTGAGATTTTCATTTGAGTGTGACATTTGTGGAAAAAAATGTACCCATAAAAGCAATTTGAAGACGCATATGTTGACTCATGAATCAAATTCAAATCTGAGGTATCCATTCAAGTGTGACATTTGTGGACAAAGATCTACCCAGAAATCCTCCTTAAAGATGCATATGTTAACTCATGAATCAAATCAAGATATGATCGAGTTATTTATTCAAATGTGATATTTGTGAGAAGAAATTTAAGTCGCGCTTGAGTAAACAGAGGCATTTGCTGGTTCATGAACCTGATCCAAAGCTGCAATATTCATTTGATTGTGATATCTGTAGAAAAAAATTCAGCTGGAAAGCTCTTGTGCAAAGGCATATATATGTTGATCCATGAATCTGATCCAAGTCTGAGGTATCAATTCAAGTGTGACATTTGTGGGAAAAAAATTCACCTTTAAAGAGAGTCTGAAGAAGCATATGTTCACTCATGAATCAAATTCAGATCTGAGGTATCCATTCAAGTGTGACATTTGTGGATAATGATCTACCCAGAAATCCTCCTTAAAGAGGCATATGTTAACTCATAGATCAAATCCAGTTCTGAGATATCCATTCAAGTGTGATGTTTGTGAAAAAAAATTCATATCAAAGTACCAATTGAGGAGGCATCTATTGACTCATGAATCTAATCTAGATGATAGACATTTATTTGCAGGAAATAATTCTCCTAATAACTTCATTCAAAAAGGCACATATTGACTCACAAATGAAATCCTGATCTCAGGTATTCATTTAAGTAGTGGTAGGAGTTCATATTGCTCTATTGTTCTTTTGTTAGAAGACACTGGTATGTCAACCAGGGGTGCTCTGACAATGTTTTTTTGAGGAACGATCCTCAGTAAATTTTTTTTTTTTTGGGGGGGGGTGGTGGAAGGCAATAGACAATTTTTTTTACATCTTTTTGTTAAGTGGGGGAGAGTTGACTTCTCAGATTTTTGGGGGTTTCCTCAGTAGCTCAGGCGGTCAGAGCACCCCTGAATTGTCAATCCATGAATTATCTGAAATCTTCATAATTCATTCAGGTCTGATATTTGTGGAAAAATCCATTTGGAAAGGCGCCACAAAGGAGCATACCTTTATAAATCAAATCCATGGTTGAGTTATCCATTCAAAATTAAACCGAGTTCTGTAAAAGCCAGTCAAGCAACAAGCAAACAATCCCTAGAATGAGGTCTATTGCACAATTACAAGATATCCCTTCCACCAAATTGTTGTCTAGTTGCTTGTTGACCCGCTTTTACAGAACTCTGTTCAATTGATATATGTAAATAAAATTCTGAATAATATGCATATTTCTTGACCCATTATTCCTGGCCAAATCAAAATTATTCAAACGAAAGAATTGTAAAAGAGGGACTAACCATCATGGATTTTCAGAGTAGAATTTTCTTCCCTAGAATAATGTTGTGCGTGAGTGAGTAGAATTTGTATATTCATAACTCAAGTGTGTGCCTGATCTGAATGTAATCGATCTTTTAGAAATATAAGTATAATGTGGTATGTATCTACTCATCAAATATGTGACCATGAGAATTTGTACTTTTACCGTATAAGATTCACTCTAAAAAAAAAACTTAGGATCATTTAGAAATCTGATCCAGCAAAAATATACTTATAAATTCAAGAAAAATATTGTAATTAATAAAGAATTCTTTGAAAATCCACTTATGTCTTGTATAAGTCAAGAAACCAGAATTGTACAAAGTTTGTAAAATTTTTTTACATAATCAATTCCTGTAGATATATATGAGCTTCAACAGAATGTAGAGTATTGATTGTTTCTAATGATATTCTCTGGAAATTATTTATTCTATCCTACAAATAAATTTAGTGGGTAAACCTAATTACAATTGATTCTTAACTTGTAAATATTCATTTAAACTGATTCAATTTTGATCTAAGAAACACATATAGGTAGCTTATAACTTAATTTTTCATAACCTCATTTGAAATGTTGATAATATAATATGGTATTTACTCATAATTATAGAGAATAGTTTGAATACAAGAATGTAGATTTAAAATTAAGATATATCTATGGTTGGTAGTCATTTTTTTGTTCAAAAATATTTTCAATTCCAGGGCAGCAGTTTAGTTCCAGTACTCTTAAAGGTACCAACCCATATTTTTCAGTCCATGCTTGTCCTGCTAATTAATTGATTTAAAGTGGCTAATAAGTCTTGAATTTGATTTTGTATACAAAAAAAAATTCAAGCAAAACATTATTGTTGATCTATACTTACATCTAATATATTTTTATTCAAGCGTGATATTCTCTATATTCTCTTTTGAATAGGCCTTGAGTTGCGGATGGGTCAGGAGACACATACTTCTGAAGAGTTTGTTAAATTTTTAGCGATGAGTATAATGTTTAATAAGAACTGGATTGAAGGTTGAGTCAGGACATCTTGTACAACTACTAATTAAAAATGAATGGAAAGAACAGAAATAATTAAACTATTTTTTACTTTCTTTAATTTAAAAAAATGAATTAGATTTAAAAATGAATAACTTAATAAGTTTTTTTTCTTCAATTTTACACGTTAGTGGTGTTGAAAGCGCTTGTGCTTTTTTGTTGTATCTGCGACGTGTAAAATTAAAAAAAAAAAATTAATTAATTCATTTTTTAAAATTAAAGTAAATAAAAGTTGATTTATTTTCATGTTCTTGTGATAATGGAGCTTGTAAATCCTTTCAAAATTTTCAACTTAGTAATCAATTGTAATGGCTAATGAAAATTGAAATTCAAAAATTCCTCATCAGAAAACAGATTGTTGTCTTGCCACAATTGACGCAGTTGATGAGAGAAACTAGAGAGCAGCAGACAATAATAACCGAGTTTTTTCTGCTATTCTCCATCGATTAATTTCATTGTACACGGGGCTGTGAAGTACAATCTTGATATTATAGAATTTCATCCTTAGAGTAGTAAAAATCATGAAAACAGTTTTCAGTTCTTAATTTTATACTTCCTATTACTTGATCGGAGACTTGGAAAAGTGCACTGTACCGTTCTCATGGTACAAAGTTTTTAGTAGTAATACAACGCGACACTACTTCTCAGCTCCTTTTTCCAGACGACTAGTTATCAAATTATGTAGGCCTGTATGCGAACGAAAAATAGAAAATAATAACTGATGGTGACAATTCAATAATAATCTGTGATAATTATGATAATATTGATGTCATATTTCAACATTGCTTTTGAAAAAAAGTGTGTGATAAAGCTTTCTCTTCTATTCAAAAAATCAAAATACCTACGATACTTCTAATGAATATCATATAAAAAGAAACGAAAAATATTTTTAAATTCTTCGCATCATCTTCGTTTCAGTCGGAAGACAAAACTTATATGTAATACTAACGAATAGATGAAACAGAAGAAAAATAAAGATTCAAGTATCTATTTGCTAATGAACGCATCCTTATTAGAAGAATATTCTACGAATCGTACAATTTTGATTCTATTTTTACTCGCGACACTCTTCGTTCATTCCTTTCAGTATTCTTCGAAAATTACATTTTATCGCATATTATGTGAAGTTAGTTTAGCATGACTGATCGTTTTCAAAACAATTTAGTCAAGCTCAACAGTCTATTAATCCTATGAACAGAGAGAACGTGACACTCCACACTTTTGAGCGTAGATACTGGGTGAAGTTTGAAATTGAAAATCTAGGGAACTGATCATAGGTACCTTATGAGATAAACTTCTTTCCCGAAAAATTTTGCTTTTAAAAATCGCGTTGTATTCTATATTGAAATTAACTCCCAATTTTCCAAATATACCTCTTAATTTGTTAAAAATAAGAACAAAAAAGTTTTTGAACATTATTTGCGAGCAATTGAATTACGTCTAGCGAATCCTTACAAAGTACTCTTTTATTTTTATGCTCGCACGATGAAAGCACTCTACTGACGAATGTTCAGCTGGTAACAGGTAGTGAAATTTTTCATTCGGCGCAATATTTTCTCATTGATTCTCGATGCAAGTCAAAATCGTTCATCATTCCTAGCGTAATGTCCAAAATGGATAATTTACCAAGAATAGAAGAACCAATAACGTCGAGTAAGTTCTTACTTTTTTCTTCTTTTTTATTACTCAACTTACAATTACAAAATATAATAAATAACCGCGAAGTTTCCCCCCAACTTTCACATACTTCGCCGCTTCGTTCGACAAAAACGTTTTAAATATTTTTCAATATAAAATGTTGAAATGGAGTTTGTATATTCTTGAAATTAACATGAAAATTTTTTCAACTGATGAAGAACTTTGTGGGATGAGACAATCATGACGTAGTCTTGAATGTGTGCGGATTTCTGTTCGATCAATTGATTTTTGTATTGACAATTTAATTCCGAAAATATCTTCACGTATTTCATTCGTACGATGAAAAACTATCTTCCCTCAAAACGAATTTGTCACAAGAAAACAATAAAATTTCACTTATTCAGGAAGAATGAAGAACACAGCCTGCATGAAAAGTAGACAACGGAAATGAAAGGATTCTGATGTCCTTGACATTATTAACTTTCATTACCGTCGTTAAGCGCATTAATAATATCTATGATAATTTTTCATCCACTTCATTAATCTTATTATAACCGTTTTTAATTTTTTGATACCTATAAAGCCTTCTTTTCGTGACCCATGAATTCAATAACAGTTCAATTTTACAGAAGTAAACGTATCTAAATGGACTACGGTGAGGGAAAATATCAATTCAGGTTTCCTAAACCGAGCCTGCGAGCATCAAATTCTAAGACGTAAAATTTACGCTTCCATTTCGAAAAAGAATTTCAAAGACAAAGATAAGGAGGCGTTAAATCGAGAGATTATGGACTTGCTCAACGACCCGGAGGTGTTACGTCGATTATCGATGCAGGAGGATAGTAGAACACAAATCGCACTTCAAGAACTAATGGCTGAAGCAATGGAAATGTACGCCGAAAAGAATTCTGCGAATCGGTCTGATAGCATTAAAAGACTAAAAGGTATCATCAAGAAGACTATGAACTGCGATTGCGGCCAGAAGCCCACGAAGCCCAGAAATAGCGTACATTTTTCTGATGAGAATATCTATTTTGAAATACCACGCCGACAAAAACATAAGTTCAATGTTGCGACAGAAAAATGCACTCATTATTGTTGTTTCGGTTTTTTATTCCCGACGTAATAAGTTCCTAACACGAATGTGGTATACACCAAAAATATTAGTAATAATTTTACATGGCGCTGATCGTTCGGAATTTTCAAAAATGATATTCATTATACGGTCTGTACTGATTAAGTGATAAGTTTTTTCTATTTGCTTTCGGTGATCTCGGTGTATCCTAAGCGACTGTGATTTTTTCTTCTTCGTCTTGTACACATAACCCTAATTGTCCGCTCGTACGATAATTAATAAAGATGATTAATGAAGCACAAATTTCTTTTATGACGTGCTAATCCAAAGCTCCGTCGAGAAACTCAAGCGCTAAATGTTCGTTGATGGCTGAATCTAAATCTCTCTTCTGAATGGTCTTCTTTTTCTGCCGTATCGTCTGGGCGTATGTTTCTCTACCCAGCCACTGTAAAAAAAGTTCCTGGAATTCATTTCATCCAGAATTATTAAAAAAAATCATAAATAAAAAGTATCCTAAATTGTTCGATACTCACACACGATTTGGACACGAGAAACACCACTTCAGCGCCAACGATGTTTATTTCTGGATCAGATCTCATAATGGTTCTTATTTTACTAGTTGGTAAGTGACATAGTCTATCAATTTTCGGAGCCGAAGAATCGTTAGCGAGTTCATTTGGTAGGATTTCCGCATGACTAGAATCCAGCAATGAGTTATCTTCTTCAAGATTATCGACGGAATCTTGCATTTCATTGTTGCTTAACGATTCTAACATAGATTCCAACACGTCGTCTTTTTCATCGGCTTTCGTGTTTATGGTTTCGTTTTCGGCTAGGCCACGAATTATATCGTCCGTATGGAGGCTGCTTTCAGGTGCGACGGAATCGTTTCCACTAATCCTGCTTTCCACTGAATTAGAAATCATACCGTCCGCGTCGACGACACTACTATCGTGATCAGAAACTGAGTTCGGGTTATGGATCGTATTTTCGACCAAATTTCGAACTATATCATCCGTATTCATGATGGAATCTTGAATCGATGTATCGTCGCCTGTGGGTACGTGATCATCAGTATCCTTGAGGCTGGCATCATCATTCTCTATTGACGTATCCATCTCACTAGGTAAAAAAAGAGAATATGATGTAAGTAAACGCTGAAAAATCATGATCAGAATAACTGCGATGATACGTACCTGTAGACCGGGTTTCTATCGTGAGGGTCCAATTTCTGTTATGTAGTAATAATTATGATAGAATTCAAGGCTTCGACATTTGTTTCTCCAGTCTTTTACATTGAGTATCGAGGGAAATTTGATTGTACTCCATCGTACAGATACTCAAATACTTTGAATATTGATGATTGATAAGAAAAATGTTCAATAGGAGTGATAATTTTCCCGCGTAAAATAACAGCACAATCGTGCCGGAATGAAGCAGTCAGCTTGCAGCAGGTTGCGGTCCTCCGCAAGTCCTCCGCTGTCAAAATAGTCAGTTCACGTTAAGAAAGGTCTACTCTGAAAAGTTTAGTGTTCGAGGTCGAGAACCCTTTCTCAAGTGTCCTAATTTTTTCCTCTCTCTTTGCCCTTTCTTAATGTGAACAGGTTATAGTGATAGGAATCTCATGGATGGAATAGTTCTAAAACAAAAATAATTCATGAAAAAATTGAAAATTACCAACAAACGAGTGATCCTGAAAGAAAAGCGACCATTGGAAAGTATCTAGACTAGGGATGCTATAATGGGTAAATTTCTCAGTTCCGGTATCGTATTGCCGTTCAGTCATATTCTACCTTCTAAATTATTACATATGTAGCCCGTCAAGCCCTCCGAGGACCATTATTACAAAAACATTATGATCGAGAAAATGAAGTAGTTTAGGCTACGAAAATGAAGAAGCATGATTGTGAACGTTGGAATAGTTTGAAAAGTACTCGAGAAAGATTATTGAAAATTTGAAAGATATTGTATCGGTATAATGGAATCGAAATCATCTTACTAATTACTTTCTATCAATAAGTCACCCGAACTTGCTCATTTTTTCAAGTCCGGAAGATTATTTTCTGTTCTTATAGTTGTTGAATGGAGATGAGAACTGATATCTGCTTATCGTGGATCGAAAAACCTACGTTTTTGTTCATATCATAAACCTATCGCGAGAACTGTTACTTCTTTCAGGTGTGTAGTAAATACTACGAAGTAATCTCATGCATCTCTGAAATAGTTAGATCTCTTACAATTTTATTATTGAATCAGATTTACGTACATCCAGATTTTTTTTCTTATTCAGAATTCGATTTTTATAAAAATATCGGTAGGTACGTCTCGTTCCTGTATAGAGCCTCGAATAAATTGCCACTAATTCGCAAATAAATGAGATATTTTTCATTTCAACAAGTAGGTAGCCTATTAGTAAATTGATCACAATTTAAATTTTGATGAAAAATTGTGTTACTCTTCTGGAAAGACATTTTTTGATCGTTTTTAGTGCTTCGAAATAAATTTTTTGAAAGTACCTGTGGCCTATTCAAATTTTTAAAAAATCTAGGAAGAAACGATTGAAGCAGAAGATATACCTAAACTTCATTTTATAGAAAATGAAGAGATGAAAAAATTGTAAAGCATATCATATTATTGTAACTGACTCTAGTTCCAAAACTTTTGTTCGGAACGCTTGAAATTCGAACTGTGCGTTGTTGTATAATTTTGTAAGTTTCAAGAGGGTATAAGTTCATACTAGAGTATCTGTCAAATTCAGTGTCATTCGTGTATCGATATATCAGACATGACACGTATAGAAAAGTAGGAATGCGCTACTCTTCTTAATTTCTTCTCATCTTTTGTATCAATATTTTTTCTTTGAGTCAGATTTTTATAGGAGTATTAAGTCCTCTAAATTTTTCAGGTTAGTTAGGTATAGAAAAATAAAAAAAAAAAAAAAAAAAAAACACCTAGAATCTAATTCAACAGCAAATTCTATTATTAAATCATCTCAAAATTGGTATGTATGAACTTCAATTTGTGTGACTTTAAATTTCGTGAGTTTTATAAAATTTAAGAAATTAAGGTCGATGTTCTCGTAAGAGAACGAATCTAGATAACGTTTAGATTAGCTAAGTTGAATGAAATAAGAAGGTTCGGTAACTATTATTCTTTACATCATTGCAGTATCGCATGAAATCATAAAAAATGAGGAAATTTTGTAACAATCTCTCTTATTTTTACAAGGAATTATTAATATTGCTTTAGAAAAATTACACCTTGCCACGGAGACACACCCAACGAAAGAAGATGGAACTTATTCTCAATCATGTATTAAGTATGATATTATTTCCCGAAACCTTACGTTATTCTTCCTTGCTACCTTCTCGCAATATTACGAATGCGATAAGTAATGCGATAATGTACAAATTTACATTATAAACGTGCGATAATTATCTCTCTCTAATGAATTATATAAGTATCTTACCCTCGACCTGCATGAATACCTACTACCTACTTCAAGTCTTATCGTATTTACTATAGTAAGGTGGCTCAATACAAAGTTGTCGAATCTTGTTGAATTCTTTTTCAAGTTTAATTCGCGTGTTTCAAATCGACGAAATTAGTCTATTCATAGGTAATAAGAAAATTTTACGTTGGAATACTGTTTTTTTTTTTTTTTGAATGTTTGAGAAAACGAGATAATATGTACGACTACTTAGAACGATTTGTTGGCCATGTAGCAGTAATTACAGGTAACACGCAGACTCATTGTGAAGTACCCAAGACCTCGAACAGAATAATCATCAGGTTTGCTTGTTCCAGGATCTGCATCTGGAATTGGATTAGCCACGTCGAAACGCCTGATAGAGGCTGGCTTGGTAGTCGTTGGATTAGACATAAATGATACGCGTCTAAAAGTGAGTTGAATTTGCTATTTTTAATACGATTTTTCTACAACCTTCATTTTCAATCCCTGCAACTTTTTCAAATTTCCCTTTTTTTGAAAACCTCATTGATGACATTTCCATGTAAAGCAAATTCACGTTAAAAGTCAGAAATGATGTGTGATTTTAATATCAAATTATTTTAAAAATAAGTTACTAGGATGATTTACATGTTTTAGGAAGTCAATAGAATTCTAAATGTAGGTAAAAATCGAGGAAAATTTTTCTGGAAAGTATGTGACGTTTGTAAAGAAGATGAAATCGATCAAACTCTTGAATGGATACGTAGAGATGTAGGTCAAATTTGGGTGCTTGTGAACTGTGCTGGAGTTCTACCTCGAACTACGCTCCTGGGTCAGTAATTTATTGTGTTGATAAATAAATACTGTATTCTATAATAGCTACGCTGGGTTCTTTTCAAAGTGTTAATGTAAAAATTTCACAGCAACGGATGGTTGTAAAGTATTGATGACCGCAATTTAGGCCCAAATAATTTCCTCCAATTAGGATTTTTTTTTTTTTTTTTCGAGAAGCGTAGAGTGTTTGAGTCTTGCCTACATTTTGCTCCAACTAAAAAGGCTTATTCCAAAATCAAAGAGCTTGAACTGTTCAAATACCTAATTTCGATAAAGATGTCTTAAGTAGATATATGGTGGGTCCCTGCTGAAAATATTTCTTACGACTGATTATAGAGGCTAGCGGTGAAATTATAAGTAAGACATTGGACACGAATGTTAAAGGTTTACTAATGTGCGCCCAGAAAGCAGCAAAATTGATGGTAGAAGATTCTGTACTCGGCCACATTATCAATATTAATAGGTAAACTATTTTCGTTGCATAATTCGTGGTTCGAATCTACTTACAGTGTTTCTAATAAAATGATGATGAAATTGTAATTCCAGTATAAATGGTCACTATATTCGTAACAGCCCAAATGTCGACATTAGCAAAACAATGATATACGCTGCATCCAAGCATGCGGTAACGGTCTTGACGGAGGCACTTAGAAGAGAGATGACCAAACGTGACGTAATGATTAAATTCTCGGTGAGTGTTGGTGAGATTTTCAATTTTTGCGCTCGGGGAGAAGTCACATGGAAAGATTGATATAGTATCGTGCTTTGGGGATTGAACTGACTGAACCACAAATGCAAAAGTACGAACTTATCACCTTCGCAAAAACTTACTACAAAAATAATGTTTAGGAGTTACTGGTAATAAAGTTTCCTAGACTAATACCTATTCACGAGCATTTACGTGGGTATAGGTTTTTGAGGGAAGCGGAGAGGTCAAGATCTGGAAGCAGCAAGTTGGGAGTTTTTGTGGAGCTAGCACTCACACATGATGTTTTAGTTTCCTTTGGGGGAGGACGAAATAGCTCAATATCTTTCATTCTGGTCGTCAACCTATAGAACTTATTAAAGCTTGTTAAGTCTATTTTTCAAGTTTTTCAAATAGATTGTGGCAGGAAAGTTCTAACCATTATCTGACCTGCTTATCAAAAAAAAAAAAAAATTATTTGCAGAGCATTAGCCCCGGTGGTGTGCACACGGAATTATCAAAACAAGGAGAACTAGAATCTGAAAAATATGATCCAAAAACCACTTTGATGCCTGATAGCGTGGCACGTGCTTGTATTTCCGTATTGAATACGCCTCCTACGGAATTGGTAAGGATTTCGCCCAGTTATCCGTAGGTATAATATGTTTAGAAGTGAATAAGGAAAGCTAGTCAAGACGAAGAATTGATCAGTTCCTGAACAAATTTGCCATAAGAATGGACGTTCAATAGAGACTAGCAAAACTGGTTCTTATTTTCAAGTTTCATTTTTTTATTTCAGATGAGACCACAATTTATCCACTTGTTTTAGTTTTTGTGAATGTGAATAGATAGAATCTTGGGTGCTGGTGTAGTATGCGCTCTACAGGTTCAACTCTAGTGTAGTATGCGATCTACGGGAATTTCTGTGATCTACCATGAAGAATGAGGTGATACTTGTCTCGACAGATACTATTTTGCGAATGAGTTGCCTAGGGAGTTGTTCCGAAGTTCATTCCGACGAGTGGCCGGCTTACCGATGTTTAACCAACAGAAGCTTCATACATCACACAGTCAATCACCAGCACAATTACGTCGACCCCGAGACTGGCGCTTACGCACACAAGCCGTAGAGCGTTCCTGGCTGGATTCCATAATCAAAATAATGAAGAGAATGAGAGGTGTGCCTGCCTCCACATTCCAATCTCACCTCAATGAGTACTGCTGGCGAATGTACAGACATGAGGCACCTGACTTGTTCTTGGCTCTTCTAGAAGATATATGGAGGACGTACACCTGACTAGACTATTTCTTACCTTTGGACAAAGACATTCATTGTCCGCTTCTTCAGGACAAAGACATTCACTGTCGCTATTTTTTGGAAGACTATGTAAGCTGGCCTCCTCGTGGTGTCCTCTGGGTAACGCTAACAGGCTTACACGCTTTACCACCGGTAGAGCGCATACTACACCAGCACCAAATCTTGTCCCTTGGCATTCGTAGAAGTGAAAAATAATATGAGTATCTAAATAAGTTCTCTGTTTGCAGGTATCGGAATTGACAATCATGGCGATCCAACAACAAATTTGAAATTGCAGCTCTCTTCTCTGTATCAAGGGGTGATGAATTACCTAGCTCCCAATCACTGTTCAAGTTCACATCCAGTCTACGACAAACAAAGTGAATGTATCCATTACGAGAGAATTTATGAATTGCAAAAATTCTGATGCAATTACGTTTGTTTACCTTCAGTTTATGAACAATAGAAGATTTGTTCATTTTTCGAAGGAGAGAGGGGAGTTTTAAAGGTCATAATTATGGATAATAGTCTTATATCACACATACGTATTCATCTTTACGCAGTTATGACTCCTTGGATTTTTCGTTCACTCTAAAAATAAATCAAACTTATTACATAACTTATTATTATTTGTTATCATCATCTAAGAATATTGTACAATTTAGTCATAATCAGGAGTTTGGTGTACAGATGATGGGGAGGTTATCATTGATAGAGAAGAAGGACAAACTCCCTAGCTTGCCGTCCTTTCACCGAACGCTCTGCCTGCTTGACTCTGTCGGTATGTTATTTGAGCGGGCAATGGTAACACGGTTGAAGAACTACTTATCGTCCGAGAATAAAATTCCTGGGAGTCAGTACGATTTCCGAGCTGAACGCTATACTTCGAGGGCCGCAATCAGACTGAAGGAGATGGCTTCAGCGGCAATCGGCGCAGCTGTTAGCCTCGACATAAAGAATGCGTTCAGTTCTATTCTGTGGTTCAAGATCTTGAAGATGCTGCAAAACGCACGAGTGGCTGGTTATACCTGTCAAGGGTCATTTAAATTGCAGCAAGTTTAAGGCAGTGACGTTTATTGGCACAGTGAGAAGAAGTGGCACATGCGGCTTTGTCCTGGAGCCTACATTGGGGAACACTGCGTCCAATGGCGTACATAGCTGCCTTCAGAGGTGCAGCTCATATGCTAGGATAGCACACTAGTGGTTAGCTAAGCCGACGGCGCTGTTTCTGGGTGGAAACCAAGGTAAACCAGGCCTTAAAGGATGCGACCTCTTGGATCAAGTCGCCCGGAGGATGAGGCGGAGGCGCCATCCTAATCTTGAACCGTCAAATGTTGAATTCGACCGTCTTTCGCCTGCAAAGCGTAGTTACTGACACTTTTGGTTTGACAGTAAGCTCAGCTTCCAACATATTTTTGGAAAAGAGGCGAAGAAATCTTCCAAGCTGATGACACATTTGCTTTTTTTAATGTCGAATCAAGAAGGACTGAGAGAAACCAGAAGAAAATTATGTATGAGTTTAGCAATGTCGGTCCTTCTTCAATGAGTTCCAATGTGGGCCGACTCTATGAAGATTACGTACAGATGAAGAGATATGTAAAAATTCAACGGTGATCTGCGCTTAAGCGTTCATCAGCACTACTACCAGCACCTCCATCCCTTAGGCGCTCAGAAGAGGGCGTTAATAAAAAGAAGAAAAGGGTCAGAACAAGACAAACAAAAGGCTAACAAAGAAGAAGAACCCTCCCCGAGAAACCAGAGTTGTGATACCCAGTGGTGGCTGAAAGCTCTGATGGAAGAGTAGATACCTGCGTACCCATGGTACAGCTTGAGTGCCGAGCGCTCCCTCGGGCCTCATTGACGGAATTTGTCGGGGAGAAAATGGAGCCAAACCACTATCTCAATCCGAACCCTGTGGACTACCGACGCGATACCTAAAAGGGTGAATCCCGGTACCGCAGGTGCGGTTTGTCAGGGAGCACTTTTGGCGTGTGATCACTCTCATACGCCCCTATTTCAAAGGCAACAGCGTACAGATAATAAACTGCACTTCTTATCCCCACATGGAACAGGAAGTGATAGAGAAACAATTCACCGTTTAGCGATATTTATACGTGGAGGAGAAAGACGTCGAAAAATTTTGACCAAATGATCATTCCTGTTCTGGATTATCAAGATCAACTATTAAAATTGAAATTGATCCCAATCGATATCCGCGCATGAAACAGATTTTCCACTCCCTTCAATCGAGAAAACTCTGCAAAGAGCGACGCATACGAGCTGATAGTTTTTTTCTCAGATTTGTTAAACGATGCTGTATGTATGGTACATAATTTTGATTTCTTTCGATTCTTTGAATTTAAAAGTTTCACGATTAGTTTTTGCAGATGCTCAACTGCGATTGCTTATCTTGACGTAAAATTTAGGGAACGGGCTAATAAAAACTCTATCAGATCGTTAATAAAATTTGAGCATCCGTACCATGCTGAAACGTATATCTACATTGTACGTAACATACTCGTATTTGATAAAATTCAACGTCGAGATAGCTCAAACATAGACATATCTTTCCGTTATAGTGATGAAGACACTTCAATCGATCTTGGTTTTGATTGTATTAGGTGAGTAATGATATGTTCTTGTGACTCTAGAAGATGATGCACAATATGGAAAGGGATAGCTTTGTAGTTTTCGCGTGTAAGGATATTCAATAGGGAAAAGGAAAGAAAAATCAAATCTTTTGTTTCTCGTTTCGTCTTGATAAAGGTTACAACGTCGATGAGAATGAATAAATAAAATTCTGTGCGGGAAAAGTCAGGAGTTTTCTTTTTTTTTTATGGTGCTATAAAGTGTATCTAGAGACATACGATTTATCAAATTATGATCAGAAATATTGAAATAGGAATACTCAAACCATTAAGCTCAAAACGTGGTCTAGACAATTTTGTGATCACTCGTATATCTGAAGACTCCGGTATTTCTTGCTCTCTTTGTTGATTCGTAATTAGGTTGCAGGGCGTACCCCTTTTCCAAGATTCCTTATTATGAAGTTATTCGGGCGGCCTACCTTATGGGACCAGATGGATACATACTCAAACTTGTAACACAAAGGAGTACCTTGAAAGGTAGCCACAGAAACGATATTTCGTGAGGAAAAATTTTCAAGCAGGCACCCTATTATGAGTAGGTAAAGAGAATAAAAAAATTTCACTGATGATGAGTAAGAAGAGGAATCCTAATAGACCCGAGAATTTCCCCTGCAGGAAAATATGAGATAAATTTTTCTATTTTTCGAAGGGTAAATAAGGATTTGGGGACGCAAAATCGGTCAACGGAACCAAAAGAAAGAGAAAAGAAGTCCCGTGTACGAGGCTCTATCCTTTTTGGAAAAATCTGTAACATAGCATCAACCTCTTCCGTATTTTGTGAAGCTCAACGTGCAGACGACGAGACCCATCGTCAATGCTACCATGCTCTTAGATATCTAATCCGAAATTTTTAATTTTACAGCTATAGAAATAATGGGTATGCATGTTAAGATTCCAGTACCGAAGAAAGTCGAGGAATTGACGGACAAGTGCAGATTAACGGTCCAACGGTGTAAATTCGTTTACAAACTCTGGTCGAAGTGTCGAAACAGTGAGCTATTCATATAATTCAAATAAACTCACCAAAAAAATTAGGTGTAGTGGGAAACCCGCTGTCATGTCATCAAATTCGATGGCAAAAATTCTTACCCCTCAACGTTTCCTCGAAAATGATGACGTCACAGACATAGATTCGTTGAGAATGACCCCCAACAAAATGTATAACGGGCCTATAGACAAATTTTTCACGCAAAATAACATGAATCAAGAAGATTCTAAGCCCTAGAATTTTTTCTGCAAGTGATGACGTCACGAATGAGCGGACGCGGATGTTTTTGAAAATGAGCGCCGAATAAGAGGAATAGGGGGATCGTCGCTAAGAGGATGTAGCAGGATAGAAATGGTCAATGTGCTTCCCTGAGGTGCTTCTACCAAATTTGGTGCATCTTTTTTTCGATGTCAAAAACAGTATACTGTTTTTTTTTCTCATAATTTTTCGAGTAGTGTGCCATGGGTAGAATGAGGGTTTTGAGTTCAGATTTCTCACGGGCACTGACTGTGACGGAATAACATAGAAGTGAAAAGGTTCGACAATGATTGTTGTGCTCGCGTTGCTCCATTACAATGCTCGGGAGTAAATTGAACTTGAACCCCAGATACTACCCATGATGTATAACTGAAAAAAAAAATAATTTAGATTTCATTGCAAATTTTGCAGTGCAAGACCCTCTGCTCTGTGGGAAGTATAAATTTTTTTGAGATTGGAAGTCAAAAGTTTTTCGTTTCCCTCCTATCGTATGTAGCCCGAGAACCGAAATTATTTCAAGTCCCTCTCCTATTATATCCTATCATATAGCTTGGTGGCTGAAATTTTCCGAATTTCCCCCCCCCTGCCCACCCGGGTTAATGACGTCACGAGTTGAACACACACTTGCGCAATAACGATCAGGAGAAAAGTATCTCTCTGATGAGTAACTGAGATACTTTTCCCTTAATTGACTCAATATTACGTGAGACAGCGATGTTACCCCATAACGACCAGGAGAAAAGTATCTCTCATATGTGTGTTTATGGTACTTTTCCCTGGATCGCAAAGAATCTGTATTGCTCGCAAAATTCGTGGAAAAATCCGTATCTTTTTCGAGGACCGAAATCCGGCAGCACTGCTCGCGCTTGTTTTCTGTAAATGCCCCCCCCCCCTCCCCTCAACAAAAGAGACAACGGGTTCCCCGTTAAGAATTATGATTTTCCGACATTGCTTAGAAGACCAGGGGGTGGCGAGTAGGCATTACCGCCTCAGGCCTTGCCCTACTGTAGGCCTCGCGCTGGCGTGGAGAGAAATGTGAAAATTTTGCTTTAGGCCTCAAAAAGTCTGGCGACGGTGCTGCAGAAGACGCACCAAGTTTGGTGAAAGCACATCTATGGCGCGTTGACCATTCTTATCCTGCCACACTCTTTCAATTTTCGTGATAATCAATTGCCGCTCGTATTTTATTCATTTCAGAGGAAAATTTTGACAATACAATCCGCAACGGTGGCTTGGATGGATTCACGGATAAGATCATGGATTTTATGAACTGCGATACCGATACCATAGTTAATAGATTAAAAATTGGTCGCGGGCTAAAAGGTCGAGCAAAAACCAAATTGATGAGAATGAGTTTGATTTTGTTCATGAGGGAAATAAAAAAAGGATTTCAAAGAAATATGGAATACATAAACACCCATCAAAAGGGTGTCAAAAACGATACGCGTACCTCGTGAATCTATGGATTATTGGTGGCTGCGGGAATTATTGAAGATTAGTCATCGGTCATGAGGCTGGATCGACTTAACTTCCACGCCACGAGCACTTATAGGTGGGACGAAGTATTCTTGCATTCAGTTGTATTTAAATATAAAACGCCTTCACCCGCCAACTTCCTGAAAAATTCATCAAGTTTTCATAAGAAATACTCCACTATTTTGAAAATTAATTCCTTTCAATTTCAAGGTTTTTCAGAAATATCGAACTTTTGTTCCCAGCTTTCATTCCTTTCCTACGTTTTACCCTTGATTTTCTGAAGGAATGAACTTTTTTACGAAAAATTAGTTGAAAAGCTTCCAAATCACTTTACGATGTACTCGAAAGTCTCGCTTTGAGGCGACTTCTTTTTAGAGAGACTACGAGTGCTGTAGCGTTTACCTCTCCAACTATTTTTTGAAGGAGAAGGAGCATCCCCACAGCGTTGCAAAGTTTTTTAAAGATGGAATTCGAGGAAGGGGAGCCAAACTTACTTGATTTTGGAGGGCATCAATTGGCATCCACTTTTGAGGAAGGAGTACATGAAGGATTTCTACCTTATTTTTGAGATAGGATCCCAAGGAACGAACACCTCCTTCAGATCGACGTGCCTAAAGCTAGGGAACTATGTGTAGAAAATGTGATACTTTTTTAATATTTATTTTAATCAAATTTTCTTCTTCCTCTTACGATTTTGTATTATTTATACGTATCCTTATATAGCTTCACTGTCTTCTTTGGTGATTCGTCGTGAAGACCGCAACTGGCCAACTGTAACAAATGCTTTATTTAATATAAATTTACTGCTCCTTTTTATAAAATTTAAAAAATACCGTGCTCTTAAAATTGAAAACAACAGAAAAAACAAAAAATCAACGATCAAAATGAAGTGCCAAGACTCAGCGGGGTAAACGGTTCATAGTTGCATGTGATTTCTGATTTTCAAAAACCATAATATCCACAAAAATGGTGTTCATTATTAGTGAAGAGAATGAACGTGAAGTGGAATCACTTGAGCAGAATATAGCACACTGGTCCCGGATGTAATTTGACAAACGCCCGGCCACGGCCCAAAAGCTGCTCTCTCATAACGTGGTAATACTTGTATCCTATGTACGCGAAACAAACTTTGAATCCTGCGGATCAGATAGCAATCAATAATCATTTTATAGGAATGAGATTGCGAAAAATTTTCAAGATTAAGAAGAAGAAAACACCTCGTGTCTATTTTTCTTACAATAGACCGCGGTGTGGATGCCGAGTCAATGTCACACGCACGCATTCTCGATTACGTGTGCTTACTCGTTCAAAAATACACGAGATCTAAGTAAAATAAGCAAAGTAGAAGAATACCTCCGTGTAATTAAGATATAAAGCCCGCGAATCGAATATAAATTTGCATGTACGAACCTATAATAATAATGAAAATTACGATCACCAGCATTGAAGCCTCCTCCAGCACAACGACCTTGTCTTGAACGCCAAATACGTTGATTAGCGCGGTTTCAAATGTTAGAACCACGCTGTTCATGACAGTTCCATAATGAATGATGAACACGGCGCACAGAAACAGTACGTCCAATGTTTTATAGACCAGGAATGGTATCAATAGACTCGGTCGTCTCTGAAAGTTTTCAATTAAGATGACTTGCAGTATTTGCTAATATACTCGTGTACTTCCCAAGTTTTCCACTGACCTTTTCGATGGAGTAGAGTCCTGTTATTGCGGTCCAAAGATCGCCCACGATGTAACAAAAGAAAATATTTGAGTTCTCTGAAAGGAAGAGAGAGAGAAATTAATTGAACGAAGTCGCTGTCTATACTTGGTTTTCCATTCAGAACTCTACATTTTTCCACGTTTTCTTTCCTGTACAGGGTTCAAAACTCCAACTTGAGGCTTTTCTAGTATTCTCGGGGTTTAAACCTGGGACCTTTAATGGTTTGCAACGCGTCCAAATTCTATCGTTCAGTAATTTAGAACACGTTTTCTTTATTGTAATACCTGCACTGGTGTTCCTCCTGAATTCTTCAAAATGTAGCAATAAATACCCAATGACGGATGAGAATGAAGAAATCTATTCAAAAAGAAAAAGGAAATGATGAATATAATAATACTGTAATTGTAAACAAAGGAAAATAAGTTATAATCGATGCTGTGGGAGCGGTGAGCTTTAGGCACAATTCTCTGATGACAACAGTGAAGGTGGACAGGGTATCTAAGCCTCCTGACGACAATCCTAGGAGGGCCGAAGAAAGTGAAAGAAAAGATCTTGAGGAGCATTGCATTGTCGATCCTCCTATATGGTGGCACAATATGGGCTGACTCCATGAAGATACCTTACTGAAGGAAAGGGATGGAAAAGAACCGCCGAAGAGTTGCGCTGAGGTGTGTTGGTGCCTATCAAACGGTCTCGACGGAGGTGCTTTGTGTATTAGAGCGTTTATCATCAATCTAGTTTCTTGTTGAAGAGAGAGCGGTGGATTTCGAAGTGGAGAAGAGGACAAAAACTTAGAAAGAGGCCTACGGGTCTAGTAGTAGGTCAGGCCCTCCTAGCTTCAGAAATGGTTAGGAAGAATTGCTCAGAGAGAGCTTGGGATATCCGTGTGCTAATACGTGACCTTGATGAGTGGATTACACGAGACCATGGTCAGCTGAACTTTCACCTGACGCAGGTGTGAAGCGGCCATGTCTGCTTCAATAAGTACCCTCGTGAGAAATGAGGAAAGTCCCGCAGGCAACGTCTTCGCATTGCAATCAAGGGCGAAATGATGGATCACCGCCTACTTTATTTGGATGTGAGGTGTGGGAGCGTGAGCGGGGCAAGATTAGTTGATTACTGTGAAAGATTGAGGCTGCGACAAAGAACTTGCTCCGAGTATCCTGGTAGCCACCATGCACTGTCCTGCCGAAGCCTGCATTTGTAGCCACAGTCATCGAAGATGGACACGGAATAAAATAGGCAACACCTGGGCACTAACCACATACAGTCAACAGTCTGCAGGAAAAAGACCATGCATAGGACATGCGACAGCAATTTAGCTTCAAGTTGTGCGTGCCTAAAGCACTCGCCTCTATGCAGGAAAGGACAGCGCCAGTATCCCGCACTATGAAAATTGGAAAATTGATAGGTGGAAAGTTTCTCTAAACCGATATAAATAAATTTTCATGAGAGAAAATAATTTTTAGAAAATGTTACCCTTTACATATTTTGTCCTCTTTTCTGAACTGCTTTCTACCCAAGTTATTTTGAGATTACTCTGAATATTCAAGTGGGAGAATATCCCTGCTGCCGTTTCCAACTTTTTTGAAGAGAAACCTGTTTTATCGAGGGAAGAGAGGGTTGGGGGTCAGAAAAAACTTTCAACTTGCGCCGTCCGATCGTCCCCCTCCTACCGTATTATAGCTTAGAACAGTGGTTCCCGATCTGGGGTCTGCGGAGCCGAGCCCGAGGGCTCGTAGAAGGTCTGAAACTAATTTATATAATTTTTGTTTGAGAAAAAAATTGTTCTAGAAGGCGTTTTGAACAAGATTTTATGATATTTTGAAGCAATTTTATCAGCTCTGGGGGGTTAGTCCTCAACCCTCCTTCCCCCTAGAAATACGCCACTGATTAGTGGTACTTTATTCCTATAACATTTTTTCGTAGGGGGTCCGCTAAAAAAGGCCGGAGCATTGGAAGAGTCCGACATCTCCAAAAGGTAAAAGCTGCCAGATGGTATAATCAGAAATCCGTATCCACCATTTTTTCCAAGACCTGAAGACAAATTTCCACGAACTTCCACTTTAACGATCAGGAGAATGGTATCTCCCATATAAGTAATTGAGGTACTTTTCCCTTGATCGACTCAACTTTACAAGGACGGCGGCGTGCAGCTCCCAACGACCAGGAGAAAAGTATCGCTCATCTGTGTGACTTCGATTCTACTCAGTGACTAAGGTACTTTTACCTTGAGCGCAAGAAATCCGTATTCTACGCAAAATTCGTATCTTTTTCGAGGAACAAAGATCTGTAGATCTGGCAACACTCACTGGCTTCACTGCCAAACGTGGAGAAAGAGTGGTACGTTTTTTCCGCGTTGTCTTTGCGCTAGTACAAATGCCCGTTGTTCACGAATACGAAGAAACGTTCATGGAATAATGATACGGCCCCATTCTAAAAAAAACATATGACGCCGCGCTCACTTTGACAGAACCATTGAGCGTAGGATTTGAACCCAAGGCAGCGACACCCAGAGCTTGCGCCTCTATCCACTCGACCACCGCTACAGCTGGCCGTTGGTCGAAAAATTAGTAGTTATTAGGTGTGCATAATGCGTTTTGCACCCCCCCCCCACGCGTGTACGCACGTACGTACGCGCTAAAACGCGTGTGCGCGTACACGTGCTCGTACCACTATTTCTCCAAGTTTGGCAGTACATACCGACTTGTGCTTAGAAGTAGGTATGAATGTTAAAATATCCCCTTCAAACAACTAGATGTGCAATAGTTTGTACAGCAATTGGCTTAGCTCCTTCAATAAGCCAGATATACAACGCTTCGAACGCCTTAAGGCTCAGAAAGCCTTCCTTACATAAAACTTGGATGTAAGCTGTAAAACAGGTTCTCTGCCTCCTCTTGTTCAACTCCGTTAAAGAATCCTTGAGTTTTACCGACTGTAACGCTCCTGGTGGAGGAATGGCTTGAATAGAGGATGAGCGGCTGCAATCTGCATATGCGACATAACAATTAACAGAGGAAGGAGAAGGTCAAGATTTGCGTGGCCAAAATTTTCAGTCCTATAATAACGTCAGTAGGCATGACCTTAGCTTACACCATAGACTTGCGAAGATTTCGAGCTCCAAATCAATAAATAACTTGGTATACTATCATACTGCTGTAGCATACAGAGCAAAGTGTTTGGGATGTTTGCGAATTCGAGCAAAGGTCTGCACTTTAGCGGCAATTGTTACAATTTAGACAAAAAGGTGAAGATGTGAGGAAATATTTTCAAAGATCCCGATATTGAACAGATACAACTTCCATTCTCTACGTTGTGGAATAGACAGTTTGTGACGTCATCAGAGGGGATTTTGTAACGTGAGAGGGTGAGCCTGGTCTTGACCTACTTTGAGGACTTGGAAACTATGAAGTTTTGACTCGGGCGTCATGTTTGAAGGAAATGGAACTCGAGTGAAATATAGATATGACGTCATCAAGTGCGACTCAGGCATCTTCTTAACCCTCTATTTAGAGCTAGAGCCTCGGAAACTACTTTTTTCCCCCACTTGAATGACAGAAAGGATGATATCCTAAGAGTTGGGTCCAATCCGTAAGTCCAATCTCAACTTAAAATGATAAATATGCAATAAAATTTGCGTGCACTCATTCTGAATAATGACTGTGCTCGAAATGTTATGATTTGAGACTTTTCACGCACACCTAGCCCAAATATTAGGATGTAATAACTTAAAATCTGATAAATTTTACTTACAAAAGTTAACCAGAGGTAGACGTTTGTAACTTTGCGGAAGGTACACCCTAAAACGGGCACTCGACTTTTTTCCTGGGGCAACATTGACTAGGCTCTATGTTGGTTTAGTAGTCCGTAAATTTAAACCACCGAATCAAAACTCGATCGCGAACAATTTCCAGAAATCAAAATTTTGTTTACTTCCGAAGTTTTTTTTTTTTTTACTGCAAGCAATTCTTTGCTCCATAGGAACTGCTATGAACATGAAACGTAAACGCTACTCACGTTAGTTATCATGTCTCGATTAGGAATGTGAGACTTGTAAATATAATATTATTAATATGCCGATGATGACGCTAAAATAATAAAATAACACGCACAGCGTGTAGAAGATGAATACAAATAGTTGTACGGAGATGCGGCGAAATAAAATTGAAAATTTGAAAAAAGTTTTTTATTGTTTGTCATGAGAGCTTATTGTCGGTCCTAGGTCTCACGTTTGATGATGAATAAACTTTAGTGGAAGTAATTCCATCGCAGATTCGACGCGTACTTTATGAGAAGGTTCTAAACTAATAAAGGGCGACACGGGATCGAATAATGGTCTAACTCTAAATTTTTGATCGGTTTGAAAGTAACTGCTGTATGGCCTCAATGAGTCGACTTTGAATCGACCTCGAATTCATATCATAAGAATTTTTATGCAAATGGATCACAGAAATAAAAAAAAAAAAAAAAAGACAAATTAATACGGTAAGTCAAGAAATATATTTTCGATGGTACTCACTTTTTATAGCAAAAACTCTCTTTCTAGAATTATACATATTGTCAAGAAGTACAATCTTCAACTGACTCTGGTGTGCAATGCACAGATAATTTGACATAAATACAATACAAGACCCAATTTGAGTGAATGACGTACACTGGAACGTAGTTGCAAGTATGAATATGGAATAGAAGAAAATAAAATTAAGCAGGTATATATTTTCACTTACTCGTGAGAACGATGAACGCTAGACAAGCGAACACACCAGAATATATATCTTGTTCAGACGGAATTTTTTGAACCATGAACTCGGTCAAACAAATCTGAATTACGAGAAATGTCACAGTTTGGTTGACCAACAGTCCAAACATCAGTGGTGGACAAGGCTACCAAAAATCTTTTTTAATAAGAGTCGAGCTTGGAGAATTATTTTTACAGAATGGTTGAATTGTACTCACTATAAGTAGTCCCACAAAGGAAGCAACACTCGTTACCACCGAAGTGAAAGATAGCATCACAGCAGTGTAATACAATTTTTCATTACGAAATCTTCATTCCATGTAAGGTGAAAAAATTGGAAAATCATTCAAAGTGGTAGTGTGAAAAACGAAAGATTTGAGATTCATTCGAGAGTATGGAAAACGGAAATAAATTATCAAAATTGGTGTAAGATAGTTACCGACCTATTATTGTACTTATTCACTGTAAAAAATTTGAAAATGTTGAAACTGTTTTTTCCTTCACATTCTACATTTCTTAAATAAGCCTCACTATAGAGTGGAATTTTCAGGTATTCAGTTGATAATTGATTTTATTCACGCTCAGTAGATCCATGACACTGTAAGGTCCTCGAGTTAGGGGTTATGCAAGACGTAGATAAAACTTTTGGAAAAGAAATTAAGTTGAAAATTCTCTTTGTCGACCAAAATTTTAGTATACAAATTACGATTCATGACTGAGAAATAACGAATAAAATTGTCGTCTACGCAATTTATTTTCCCGTCGCAAAATCTCTCAATTTTTACAAAAAAACAAGTCTATAGATTGTACTCACAGTTTTTTTGAAATATTCATTAATAAGTCACTATGAGTTGACCAAATACTTAGACCAATGATTCCGAGGCACTATATGGACAAGATAAAAATTAATAGAAATTGAAAAAATAAAAATTACTTAGATAGGTAGCCTAAATAGCCCCAAATCTAGGGAAAAAATTGAAACATCAAAATTTCCCGAATAAAAGTGTGTTTCCAAATGATAAAGTTTATTATTACTTAACGATTACAACATACGAGTAATATTAGGAAACACTCACCAAATAAAAAATGCATATTTGTATTGCTTTACTCTTGAATTTGCATTTGCAGTAACAGGTATAATTGTCTAATTGAATCATAGAGAAGAAAGATTTCATTTCATGACTGAATTTAATTTTACAAATAAGAAAGGTACGTACGTTATCCTATTAAACCATCGATAAAAACATTATCTCATTTTAAATTCAATGAAAGAGTTCGAAGTTTACTTTTCCGATTTGAAGCCAATAATTTCCGTTTTACTAGGTAAAAAAAAAAAAAATCTTGTGCGAGCCACAATTCAGTAAACGAATACAATTTTTCATGTTCGCTATCTTACTATATGAATGATGATAATTTAATTATCATTGCTAATTCGAGTACTTCATCAAGACTTATTATTGAAAAAGATTCAGAGGATTATTCTTTCAGACTGAAATGAAATGAACGTTCAATTTTCAACTGAAAACGTATCCTGATTTAGTTCAGCTAACTGCATTTCAAAAATAATATCATATTTTGAAAATCGAATTTATTTTTACTGAAGAAAAGAAATCGTAGTAGGCCTTCATTTTATGAATTAACAATTTTATCAACTTGTTTTAGATTAGTCAGGTACCCAATTTGTATGAAGAAACAAAATATTTGTTAGGCCTATAAATTATTTTTGTAAATAAAGTTCACAGTAACGTTCGAATGAAATATTGTCTAGGGAAAATATAAATAAATTATACAGCACTAAAGTTATCGATATCCTCCAAAAGTCTCCGATAAACGACCTGACCATTTATGTTTGCTGAAATTCTTCGTCGTTTTTATTCGTGACTGATTTTACTATCGATTCTCTTCGATAATACACAAATAGAGCGGCTACCAGGCCTGACAAAATACAAACTAAAAAAGAAAAAGATTGAAATTGAAATTTTATCTGTTGAAAAATAAAATAAATAACGGAGCTCTTAATCTAGGTACCGTACTTCTAATTGGGACTCCAGAAATAAAAGTCGAAACGGAAACAAATGAATTGAGATCTTGTAGTGAAAGATAGTGAAAATTGAAATATTCAGAATGAATTTAGAAGTACCGGATTTTACTTGCGATCACAGCATATCGTTTTTTAAAAGAACATCAGAACTATAATGTACAATTCAATTATGGAGCTAGAATTTTTCTGCTGAAGAACACGTGAATACTATGGTAACTTCAGAAACCTTTCGAGCTAACCTCTTCTAGAGAGAGAATTTTACGAATAAAGAACGGTTCTCACGGTTTTCAAGTCATGATCAGTAGTCCAGGAAACAATGTTTTTTTCTTGTGGCAATTAAGAAGGAAATCGGGATGATCAAAAACAATTGAAGTACAAATTATGAACCCATTTTTTGTTGAAAATTATATTAATCAAGAGGCGGAGGAAAAATTCCCTCAAGACTGTCTTTAAATTTTCACTCTTTTTTTTTTTTTCACACTGCGAAAGCATTTTTCCATATCTGGCGTCATTATGATTATATGCTTCAAATTTCATAGAATGAACCCTCTAAATAACCTATCCAATTTCTGTCAGAGTTTCCTTCATCGTAGATCTTGATCAGTACGAATTTAAAATCAACAGTCTTTATAATTATATGCTTCAGATTCCGTGAAATACGCCTCTGCAACAACCTGCCCAATCGCCTCCAGAGTTTCCTACATCGTAAGTACAGGTTTAAAACCAATACCCCTCTTGTCATAAACTTCAAACCCACAGGGCTAAGGCGTGTCTGCTTCTGAACTTTTGAACTCTCTCTAGCAATTTGGTATGTCGAGGAGATTTATGTATTTTTTGGACCCAATCACGAATTCGTCTTTGGGTCTCGAGCTGGAAATTCTTTAGAACCTGAAGTTAGTCCTATTTTTGAGTCTGAACTTCAAACCTGCAGGGTTGAAGCGTGCCTGTACCTGAACTTGTGAACTTTCTGTAGCACTTTGGTCTGGCGAGGGCATTTTCGTATTTTTTGGACCCAATCACAAATTTGTCTTTAGGTCTCGAGCTGGGAATACCCGAGAACCTGAAAATAGTTTTATTTTTGAGTCTGGTACATTAAGCCACAGGGGTTAGACGTGCCTGTATCTGAACTTTGGAGCTTTCTCCAGCATTTTGGTCCGGCGAGGGGATTTTTGTATTTTTTGGGTTTTGAGCTTGGAATCCTTGAAAACCTGAGAATAGTTTTATTTCTGAGTCTGAAGTTCAAACCCACAGGGTGAAGGCGTGTCAGTTTTTGAACTTTCAAACTTTCTGTAGCAATTTGGTCTGAGGAGAATATTTGTGTATTTTAGACATGTTTCATGTTTTTACTCTGCCCTGACCCATAATTTGAAGTTTTCCGAGTCCCCCCCCCCCTCTTCACTCTCGTTACTCCATGGGTGATTCAAAAATTTGCGAGTTCACCTTGCCTAGTTACACCAACTTGATACTAGCTTTATGATGTTTCAAAGCAGACTTATACTACTTAGACCAAGAAGCGGGGCGAACGAGCGGAGCGAGCGAGCCCTCCTAAAGTCATTAGCCTAAAATATCTGGAGTGAAAGAGCGGAGCATGCCATAAAAGACATAAAACATGATTTTCATCTATTCGGCCGCGCTAGAAAATCTATCCCTTTTGCTGACCTGACCCCTCCTGACCCCTAATTTGAAATTTTGCGAGTTCGCAAGTGCCCCCCCTCACCCTCCCCCCTGGTTACTCCGTGGGTGATTCAAAAATTTGCGAGTTCGTTCCGCGAGTTCACCCCGCGAGTTCACCTCTGGTTGAATCCTAGTATAAGGCTAGTATTACGCCACTATAAAGCTAGTATGAAACTAGTATATAAATTGGGCAAGGGCTGGAAATTTTGGAAATGTTTGAACGATGAAGAGCTTCAGACGACTGGCGAAATGACATGAAACATGAACTTTATATTTTTGGCAAGGCCAAGAAATCCTTTATTTTGACCCAATCACGAATTCGTTTTTGGGTCTCGAGCTGGAAATTCTTTAAAACCTGGAAATAGTCCTATTTCTGAGCCTGAATTTCAAACTCACAGGGTTAAGGCAAGTCCGTTTCTGAAGTTCTAAACTTTCTCCAGCAATTTGGTCTGGCGAGATTTTTTTATTTTTTGACCCAATCACGAATTCGTCTTTGGGTCGCGAGCTGGAAATTTACCCCGTACTTAGTCCTACTAATGATTTCAAAAACCATTACTAATCCCTGATACTCGACTCAGGGCATGAGATTTAGGAAACTTAGTATTCACGTAAACATGGTGCGGTAAAGAAGAAAACCGGTTCCTCGGATTTCCTCTGATCAAACTATCCGTCATGAAGAAAACATTCTCACTCACCTGAGAATTGGTCAAACATATCTTACCCATTCCTATTCTTTCTAGCTTTATTCTCCTCTCTTCCTGCCTATGCCGCCTCACAATGAGGGCACAATGAGGATATTGCAGCACCCAAAACATTTCCTCATTACTTCCTCATAGTATTCTTAATATTGCGGACACTTCCCGTTATAACGGGTGTTGATATGTTTCCTTATTACTTTCTCATAGTACCCTCAACATTGAGGGCACTTTGAGGATGTAAATAGGAGATAAAGAGGGTTCGTCAAATTCATGATCTGCTTCCTCAGTATGTCCTCTTTGTATCCTCTTAAGACACAAATAAGACGTGATAAAATAATGAGGAGAGTTTATCCAACGGGTGACTATTTATAGGCCGCTAATTATATTTTAACGGCTTATTATCTATCAGCCTTGATTCTTTTGCAAAGCAATAAGACGTGTATATCTTTAGACAATCTATACAAATACCACTTCCAAGGAATCTATTTCCATGTTCTACTCACGAATGAGATACGTTGTCTTCTTTTTCTCTTCAGAAAGATATTCCTTCCATACGTTTCCAATAAGGGGCAAACCACTCATCTTTTGGTACAGTTTCATATCCCAACGACAAACACCTGGACGAGAATACAAACTGCAGATAAATCTTCATAAGTATTGTAACAGTTAAGCATTTACTCAAAAGTTTTTGGAGAGGAAAGCAATACTAGTAAATATCGTTCACTCACCTCTTTTGAAACAGTCTTGATCATGAGCGTCGACATCGAGTTCTTTTTCAGTTCTCATTGCAGGAGAATTCGTGTTTAAATCGTTATTGGACGGATGCACTAAATTATGCAAACGTAATATTATTTTGATTTGTGGTAAAAAGAAATAAAAACCAGAGAGTCTACGAAATCCGGTCAAGATCGTAGATTTTTGGACATTAGCCATTTTAGGTATGATGATTGATTTAAACAGCTGTCTTACCTTGCAAGAGTTGACTGTATGATGATGTTACTAACAGCCATATTGGCATCAATTTATGAAAAATCATGCTTCGAAGATACAGTAGGCAGTTGAATTCTCATGAACCCTCCCAGAGGTGATATTTTTCTCGAAGAAATAGTGAGCGAACGTTAATGGGTCATTTTTATTCAAAAATTATAGACATTGACGGCATACTTCTGCAAAAAAGAGCAACTTGAAGTATTTTCTGAATAGTGCACGTATCGATTATTGATATTTGCTTTATCTTATCTCAATTTTTACGTTTTTGAGGCAGTATCTTTAAAGGAAATGTATCACACAAATTAGGTCAATATTCTTCAAGTTTATCGTTCGGGCTTCTTTCATAATATCATCTGCAAATAAGTATATCAACTAAGCGAGGTACGAAGTCGTGAATCGTCGTTTTTCGCAGCAACTATAGCAGTAGTCATACTTTAAGCGACCCTATCCATGTCTAAACCCTCACCACCCGCTCATGTAAGACTTGAAAAGGCTCGCAGGCCTGTAGTGCATTTATTTTTTGCCCTTGCCCTCAATTTACGTGGACCAAATATTCCGGTCTCAGTATAAACCTTTTACCCTGACCCGGTCAGACCGGGCCAAGACTCAATCTCAGGCTTAGAAATGAAAGACTTTTGCCTCCAAAAACTTTCATTTTTCTCTAGAACGCCCGCCAATCAATTTTATTCTCTTCCGTTATTACATGTCGGTTTTTTAGATGTAGCACATGTGGTATAAATTCGTTCATGTAAAAATCGAGTAGTAAGTCTACATTTTTGACCCAGGACTCGTCTTTTTCAATTTTAAACGAGATTGCTTCATTCGGTGTCCATATGTACAAGAGACCATATTGCCGGCCAGAAAATAGGATTTCCCCTTGAACTTGGTCGTAATAAATGTGATTCGGATTTACATGGTAAGTGCCATCGCTCTGGAAAAAACGGAAAAAGTGATAGTATTAGAGGAAAGGAACTCGGTTTTTAAGTTCCCTATCGTTGCAAAATCTTGTTCTATCTGATAGTTCAGTCTGCCATAAAGACTTGACTCTATACTCCATCCAACTTAAGAGCTGCCCACAACCTGGGACTCTTGCATTACAAGACGGAAGGGAAATCGTTTGTATTCAATACAACTTCCCTTCCGTCTCGTAATGCAAGCGTCCCAGGTTGTGGGCAGCTCTCGAGTCGGATCAATTATATCTTGACTGAACAATAACCTTCCTCCTCTAACTTCTTCCAGTTTGTTTTCTACAGCAGACGGAGGAAGAGCTTCAATTCCGTAATTTTGTAGCAATGTGTTTCAATTTCGTAACATCTAATTAAGGCCACTGCAACCTCTGCCGCTGTTCATCTCCCCTTTTCTTTGATACAGATTGTACCAAATGCACGTGTTGACTTTTCTTCATCCCTTTGCTACATCGAAGAACCGATTTCTCTACTTACTCCGCGAACAATGATGTATTTATTTTCCGGAAGGAAAGATTCCTCCAAGTTTTCATCTCTTCGAAAACGGTACGGGCACTTGATTTCGATCACACACTCGTCGGTAATCGCATCTGGTGAAGCGCCTAGAAGGCCAGATTCATGCAAATACAGCCCTGTAAGAATGATTGTAGGCGATAAAATACCAGAAGTTGGGCTAGTTTTCACGAATTTAATTTCAGGGTTGTTCATCTTTGTGAATTTCGAAGAATATAAGCCTTTGAAAACATGGCACTGTTGTGACTGCCAAAATTGTGAATTCCCCTACCTCATTACTGGACCTTGAATAGTACCGTCGCACTCTCTTGCTTTCTCCTTGATTCACCCTGGTCTTCCATCTCCTCGTACTGCCAGCTGAAACCCTCTCTATAAAATGAAAGAACCTACAGCCCTTTTGCAGTCTTCCCACGCGGTTTATGTACTTGTTGAAACTTTGACCTAACCAGAATCCATTCTGCTTCATCTCCTGATATGTACTCTATAGGTATTCCCTTCCTCTTTCCCATTTCTCTTTTCTACCTCTTTAAGATTGTGGCCGGATAAGAAATTATTACAATCGAGACACTGACAGTGCAGTACCTGCTCGTTTGATATTCCAAGTAGGATGCATCTGTCTTAACGTATCTAGGACTGAAGATTCGTGAAATTTGCCCCATCTCACGGCTTTAATCTGTAACAAAAATTTATTTGTACGCGCTACAAAAAAAAGTAATCGCTGTTCATTCTCGCAAGACAAAACTACCCTCCAATCAATTTCTTTACGCGAAGATACCTTCTGCAAATTATATTCTCCTAGTAATCGCTTGAATAACGATGGTGGATACGAGTCACGTCGAATAGCTTTCAAAATATTTCCAAATGTACTGGCCGTCAATCTGTATTTTCTCAATACCATGTAACGAGGATCGTCGAACTGATCGATCGTGCCGTCGGCGACTTCGTTGATGAATTCCCAAGAAAAGTTGCAGCGTTTCTGCAGATACTTTTTCTTATTTTTAGAAGCTTGAAATCTTTTTGAGTCCAGGATCGGTTGTAAGTCCCCGAGTACTTTCTTGCCGCGAGCAGTCAAAGATGACGAAGAAATTCTCGAAGCATTATTTCTTTTACGAGTGCTGTTGGAGGCGAGCGACAAGCTTTCGGAATCGTTTGCAAAAGATTTATCCGCATTTAAACTCATCGAAAAAATTCGTTCAATTATTTCGTCGGCATCCTGCATCGTTGGTCGGAATTTGGATAACTGGACGACAGCAATCACTAAAGTACAAGAAACGATACGTAACGATTTTAAAGCACAAATAAATCTGCCAAATTTAGGTTACCTATCTCCTCCCACGTGCGCGTCTCAAACATGAAAATTTGTTTTATGAACGGGTGGGAAAAACATACGTCCCCTGCGAGGTTCCCACGGGGCAAAAGTATTGACTTAGAGAAACTTCGGAAAATGTTCAAAGGTGACCGAAGCATTGCTGCCAGATATCCGCCATTTTTTCTAAAACCAGAATACTGATTTCTATGGACTTTCAGTGATCTAACTATAACGATCAGGAGAAACGTATCTCTCATACATGTACCAGAAGTACTTTTCTCGTGATCGACTCAATGTCACAGAGGACCGCGATATTAGCCTATAACGATTAAGAAAAAAGTATCTCTTATAAAAGTGACTAAGGTACTTTTCCCTTGAATACAAGAAATTCATATTTTACGCAAAATCCGTAGAAAAATCCATATTTTTTTCGAGGACTAAAAGTTCGTAGATCTGGCAGCACTGCCTATCCGAGGGGTAGGGACTTGGAAAAATTCCTATGAACAGAAGATGAGAGGGGGGGGGGAATCGAACTTATTTTGAAGGCATAGAAACATTTTCGAATATAAAGCTACAGATTTTTTAGGAGAAAACTTCGACCTAGTTTAGGCACTCACGAAAATTTCGACTTTGAGTATCGGGAACATGACCTTCGCCGAGGAATCCTTGATTTTCCATACCATTCGTTCGGAAATTGTAGTTTCAAAGGAAGATGGGTTCTGATCTAGCTGAAGTACTTTGAACAATTTCAAAAATAACTGTAAGTATTCGAGAGCTCCATCGATCTAATTCGGAGCCTTGTCGAAATTCTGACTGTGAGCTAGCCCGTGTCAAATTTATTGAACTAAAACAAATGTACATAAGTTTACTCACGATCTAGCTTATTATTTGGTTTTGACTTATTGCCGACTTCACTGCCGTTACTCATTTTGTCTACAGCAAGCGCAAAATCTATGACAAATATTCATGTGTTAGTGAAATTGGAATGATTAAGCAGTCATTTCTCAGAAAAGACGCGCCACCCGCATCTGCACTTACCGGGTTCTTCCTTCATAGAGGGCTCTTTCAACGTTACACAATGGCAGATTGAATCTATAAGAAGGTGCAAAATGAACATGTGGTAATTATGATGATAGGTGACCGGCAAATTCTCTGTAGTAAAATGAATGTGTGAGTGACTGGGATCTAAGGTGTACAACGTGTATCAAAAAGTATATCATTTTAATTGGATATTGATAGGTTTTTGGGCTGAGAATCAGCTGAGAACTTACTTGACGCTGTAATTGGGGTCAAATGTGAATCGATAATAAGCATTTTGAGAGAAATAGTGTGATTAAGGGAGCGGGAAGCAAAGTTTTACATGATATCACGTCCTTCTGGGGAGAGGAGGGGGCGAAGAGTTACAAAAGTTACTCGAGTAGGTAATGGGAAAATTGCCTGAGGATGAGTCTATTTCTGTAGCCAAGCATTTATTCGCGTCACGCTACTTTTATGTGTCTACATTCTTCCTAATACCTCGGCTGAACTGTTTTACGGAAGGCCTTTCATAAGAAATGCTGCGTACCTGTCGTAAAAGTTATAGGTATAGGTCTCTAAAGGGCAGATGCTAAAGCCTACTTGAGGGGTTCTAAAATTATTCGAGGAGTAGAAGAAGTAGCAAGAGAAGGAGAAGGAAGAATACGAGAGCAGGGATTATCGTTTTTCGAGCTATGGAGGGGTGAATTTGAGGGGAGGAACTTCGGGACGTCTTCCCAATCCTTAAAGATAGAAAGAAATAGGTATAAAAAAATTCAGGGGAAATAGAAAGACTTTTTTTTTTTGGCTCGTAGTAGTAAACTTCTTCATCAGCCCCTGGATGTCTGCGAGCTGTAAAATATGGAGATCTAGACTGGGCGAGGGATATTGGAGAGTTTCGCGGAGAGGATAAAGGCTGTGATCGTTACCGGAGATTGACAGAAGAAAAAGAAGAAGATAATTTAAGACGGTGCGGTTTTCCATAAAAAAGATTCCCTGCTCGATTCAAATAATAAAATTGAAATTTATCTTAAATATTGTATTCAATTTTAGCGATCAAAAGTCCTTCCGACGAGGTGAAGAAAAATCTTCAACTCACCCAGGTACATCCTTATGGACATGGATAATACTCACTCGATGAGAGCAATGAACTGTGAAATATCGCCAACAATATGCCTCTGTAGAAAGTCATATCCTCATCCGTGCCGAAAGAGTACACTGAACATGATTTAAAAAAGGTAGCGCAAGAAGTTGATTTACAAAATTTGGTTTCAATACGATTCCAAAAGAAGGGAAAAGAACATTTCGAGACAAAAAAGGTTTTTTTCTTTTTACTCTCGTTCCTACTTCAAATTATCATACCGCTTAATGATGATAACGGTAGGCAAAAAAGATAATGACCGCCCAAAACTACATTCTTTAGGTGCCGGAACTCGATAAAATAATCGAATCACACCAAAAAAGAGATCCGTGCTATATTGCAGCAAACTCCTCAACACTCCTTCAAAAAAGTGATAGCAATGTTTCCCGAAAAAATTATTTTTTTAGTGCACCGGTCTGTAAACTTTGCTCCACTTGAGGGAATGACTTCCTTTTGAATCTCTTGTTCATTTGACTGTTGGAATGTGTATTGAAGATTATTACCTCCCCATTTCAATTGCTGGTTGGAAGCTGGTTATGTTCTTTCGTTGAAATTTACAGTCAAAATATCTTCTCTAAATATTGTACACCGTCAAAACTTCTCTCACTGACTACAAAAAAAAAAAAACTTACAATGCAGGCGACCGTCGTTTGTCGTTGTTTCCTCCTACAACTTATTCTGCCTTCTGCCTTCAATCTCGCCCTACTTTGGCCACTACGCTGATTGTAGTTTCCAGGGACCGTGGGCGCGGGTCTTGACTCAGTTTCAACCTCGAGCTATGGGTGCTAGGCCAAGCTCCTAATGAAGCAAACAGATACAAGAAGTCAAACATAAGGACTCTTGAAAAGAAAAAGGAGGCGAGCACATAAGTTGGCTCGCCTTCCCGAGTAATTGTGAATTTTGATTTTGAAGGTATGAACGTACGAGGAGGAAAAGGGGGAGGATTCAGAGAAATTTTGATTCTAGGAATGGGACTTGAAAAATATCATGGATCTTCCATTTCTATCATTTGAATATTACGTTTTTCATACTGAAATGTTACTCGGGTACATTTTTGTGACGTCATTCACCCTTGACATCATCCTCCCTAACCTTAGTGACGTCATCACCCTTAGATTTAGGACATGTCAACTTTTGTGATATCATCTCCTCTGACCTTGAAAAATATACACTTTTTTCATGCCATCAACCCGTCCTTAACCTTAGTGAGGCCGTCACTCCTAACCTTAGGACATGTACACTTTTGTGATGTCATCCACTTGTGACATTCTCCTCTGTAACTTTGGAAACGTCATCATCCTTAACTTCCGTGACGTCATCATTCATCACCAATAATCTTGGGACATATATACTTTTGTGATGTCATGATCTTGTTACATCCTCATCATTGAGGCGGTTTTTAATATTACGACACATAATAATAAATAAGAGTAGTTTTACAATGTCGTATAATTTTTAATTACAATATGCGCGAGCGCTTTCGGTTCAGTGACCATCGACGGGCGAGAAACAGAATACTACTGAAGTAGTAATCTACCCGTTTGAAAAGGAAGAACGATAACATACAATGAATCACACACAAATATTACGTCAATCACCTAAGTCTGAACTTGCAAGTTTTTAGGTTTGTGCTCGAGTCGAGCCACAAACCTCTTGCAATCGCTTTTTTTTTTTTTCATAATTCAGTGCTCACACTTTTAAGACGCTCACGGTTTTGTTCATACGCTCACGTGTACGCGGTCACTGTTTAATTAGGTTGTTGAATGCTCACGTGTACGCAATCACTGTCTATCAGATTGTTTATGTTCAATCTTGAGGTGTGAGATACCGAATCTTTGTGTACTAGGTTCGTGTTCTTTTGAGCGACGCCGGTGGTATCGAGTAATGTTTGTAGATTTTCAGTAGCCAATTTGTAAAACGATATAGTTGCTGCGGTCTAATTACGTCACCTTTCAAGTTTCAAGATTTTACATGATTGTTAAAAATTTCTTGCAGACTAGAAGCTTGTACCGAGCATTATCAAACTTTTATTGATAAATTCATGATTCATCAGTTATTCAGCTATTATTTAGTTCGCTACATTTTTTTTTTTTTTTTTTCATTTGAAGAAGTAGTTGTATATTTTTTGGTGGGAATTTTTGGGTGTCGTCACGGTCGTGTAATCGACATTTCTTACATAATATCTTTATGAACCTATTTTATGTTCACAAATTGATTGGTGGATTGACAACGATAACACACATGATTTAATTTTGCGTACGTACGTCACATATCATTCAAATCAACTATCAGGAAGAAAAATTCTTTCTTAGTTGCACGAACCTCTTCCAGCCTGCTACAGGCTGCTTGTTGTAGATAGTATCAGCGAGATGTGATAAGGGAAGTATCTCGTTTACTATAGGGGAGAAATTACAAACAGCTTTTATTATTTCCACTGTCTCCAATGCAACGCGTTTATTTTTAGAGCTCTCCTCATGCAAGAGACGGACATTTTCAGGCCTTGGAAACGAATGTCCGGATGCCAGAAGATGGGCAGCAAAATTCGATTTGTTGGGATTCCTATTTTTTTGAGCACTCTCATGCTCCTTGAGTCTAGTTGTTAGGGCACGGCCTGTGTGCCCTCTACTTCAGTAGTATTCTGTTTCTCGCCCGTCGATGGTCACTGAACCGAAAGCGCTCGCGCATATTGTAATTAAAAATTATACGACATTGTAAAACTACTCTTATTTATTGTTACATCCTTTTCCCTAACTTTAGCAACAACATCATGTGTGACGTCAGAGACGTCATCACCCTTAACGTTGGGCCATAACTATACTTTTTTGCAACGTCATCAATCAGTGACGTCATCTCTCATAACTTTATGAAATTTCTATGACGTCATCAACTCATGATATCATCTTTCCTAACCTTATTGATGTCATATCCAATGTCCTTAAATACCCTTTTGTGATGTCATCAACTCGTGACGTCTTTCTCCCTAACCTTGAAAATGTCATCATCCTCAACCTCAATGACGTCATCATCAATAACCTTGGTCCATAAACATAATTTTTGATGTCATCAACCTGTGATAATATAATATTTATTCACCTTAGTGACATTATCACTCTTAAACTTCATACACTTTTTAACTTGTGATATCCTCCTCCCTCACCTTAGAAACGCCATCATCTGTAAGTCCAGTGTTGCCAGATATATACAGATTTTAGGTCCTCGAAAAAGATACGTTCAAAATAGGGATTTATTGTGCTCAAGGGAAGGGGACCTTGAGCAGGCATATGAAAGATACTTTTCTCCTTGTTGTTATAGGGTGATACCACTGTATCTCGTAACATTGAGTTGACCAAGAGAAAAGTATTTCTCTTTATCGTTGAAGAGATACCTTTCTCCTGATTGTTATTGATGAATCACACAAAGTCTGTAGAAATCTGTTTTCAGGTTTTAGGAAGAATAGCGGGTACGGGTTTTTGAAAATAATCATCTGGCAGCACTGCCAAGAGGAAGGTATCTCTCATACTGATGACTGAGGTACTCTTCCCCTAACCTTAAGCACAAGAAATCCGTACTTCACGCAAAATCTAAAATCCGTATTTTTTTCAAGGACTGAAAATCCGTAGATCTGGTAGCGCTGTCTGTAACTTTAGAGACGTCAGCATCCATAACCTGAGCCATAACTATACACTTCTGTGACGTCATCAACTCATGACATCATCTTTCCTAACCTCATTGGTGTCATCACTCTATACCTTGGGCCAAATACCCTTTTGTGATGTCATCAAATCGTGAGATCTTTCTCCCTAACCTTAAAAACGTCGTCATCCTCAATCTCCATGACGTCAACATCAATAACCTTGGGCTATATACATTTTTTTGATGTTATCAACCTGTGATAACAACTTCATTCACTTTAGTGACGTCATCAGTATTGAACTTATTACTTTTTTTTGATGTCATCAACTTGTGATATTTTCTCCCCTCACCTTAGAAACGTCATCATCTGTAACTTCAGAGACATTATCATCCATAGTTTTGAGCCATATACACCTTTGTGTTGTCAAAAACCCGTTACGTCATCACTCACAATCTTGGGACATGAACACTCTTGCAACCTCTTTACTGCACTTTAGCTTCCTCAACAAAGTTAAACAAGAAATGCAGAGGCTGAGAGGATTTTAGTATGGTGATGCGCCCTGTGAAATCATACCAGATGTCGGAAAAAAAGTTTGACAGGAAATAGCGGATCTCAAAAGAGGAGGTTCTGAGCTTCAAAACGAAAAAAAAAGCAAGTCCCTAGCGTTAATACAGCCCAAGATACGCCTTTTCAAAGTTGAAGTACAGAAAATTGTAATTTTGAGAAAAACGCAAGTTTTTAGTGGCGAATTATACACAAAATCATTGATATCTCGGCTTCTAGTGCTCATATTGGGCTGAAATCTTGGTATGATGTTCAAGGATTATGTACCTACATCGAGCTCACGAAACCAGGAAGCTGTGAAAGCACAATAACGTGCAAAACTTGTCGTCGGCTCACCTAAAACCCAAGCTGCCGACATCTGGTATGTTATGTGTAAAGCGAACTACCAAGAGCAATATTCATTCATATAGACGCATTATTGACGACTTCTTCAATCGGTACGCAAATAAATCCGTCAAAATATGAAAATCGGATTTTTGGAGGGGAGGACCCATTTTGTGCTGTAACGCGAAATTTACTTTTCCGACATCTGGTATGATTTCACAGGGCGCATCACTGAATCAAAAGTCTAAATTTTATCAAGTCCTTCTTCTATCATACAAGTATGTAGCTCGGAAGTTGGAATTTCACCTGACGCAGATGTGAAGCGGCCATGGCTGCTTTAACAAGTACCTCTATGAAAATTAAGGAAGGGTGAGCCAGTAACGTGTTTGCATATGTCGATCAAGGGCGGGGTTATAAGGACCACAACACCTTATTTGAGTGTTAAGCGCGAATGTATAAAGGGAGCAAGCTTGGGGTCGATCAAACACATATTCCGACTAGCCTAGTAACCGCACCATCGCAAGGTCTGAAAAAGCAAGGAGCCAATTATCTGCATTTGCAGTCATAGTTGTGAAGAAAAAGATGGGCACGAAATAGAATGAGCAAATGCAAAGCCATGCTATGGCCTACTCGGGCCTACTCAACATCCGTGTACGAGATGGAAGATGATAGAATGAGACATTTTCCTCGGATAGAGCCTAGGACATGAAGAAAGAAGAAGAGACTCCAACGACGGCTTAGCAATAAGTTGTGTCTGGTATTCTGAGCTAAAGTTTGCATTCCTGGGGGCACAGCAGCTTGGCGTTTGTCAAGAAAGGAGATTTTACCGAGTGGGTGCAAAGGAGGATGCATGCGCAATCGAAGACCTTAGTAAACTCGGGAGAAGTTTCTGAGTTGAAACTGTCACGATACTATTGCAGCAACTTTCTTGAGTTTTGCGCTACTTGTGAAATCCAATAAATTTGTGTTTCGCTCGAAGAAATTTTGTTTCATCGTCACTTTATTTAAGAACGACAATTTTCAATCAAAATTTTATTCGAAAAAAAAGAAAAATAAAGAGAAAATGACATTACTTAATACCTATCGGTTACGAATAGCTCTCAAGCTAAGTATAATACGAGTACACAAATAAATCTACAAACATGTTCTTTCTTCTTAAAATATTATACTATCCGTAAAAACATAAAATGTAAATTTAATAATCTTTTAAAAATAAAATATTTCAACGTTCATCACGAAGTATTCGACAAATACGAAAGAATAATATTAAAATTAGAAATAAGGCTTACCATCATCATCAGTGGTGTACACGTACATTTTGATAAATGGCACATTATAATGTAATAAATTTGCGAGTAAAAAATCGAAAATATCGACTGAAATGATAGTATTTCCGCAAACGATTGGCAAAGTACTGCACCTTATATCTTAAATACTGTGTCCTAGTGCGATGTTTTGCAAATTCCGCGGCGAGAATTTACGTCAGATTATGAATAAAAGAGAAAAAAAAGTTACAACAAAATTAAAGAAGAAAGTATCACGAAAAGAAAACAAAATTTCACGGAAATTGGGAAAAAAAAATTAAAACTAGCTCGTAAGCGATATTAAAAAATACAATTATAAACACATGAAGATGAAGAAAAAGAAAAAAAACAGAAATAATAAGAATAAGAATAAAATAAGAATGTAAACAAGATAAATTGATCAACAAAATTTTCAACTAAAAAATTAATAAGTTTCACATGACTTAATGAGTAAACAATTAATAATCGCGGTTTTATTCACAATATCGTACAATATGAATGAAAGAAAAAAATATATTCAATTTACAAAATTCTTTTTCTGTACAGCTTCATTATTGAGGTCATAATCTACAAATCTGGAATTTACAACGTGCTTTTTGGCGCATCCCCCCTCTGTTCTATCACTCTATTAGTAAAGCGCCCCCGAATTTGATGAGGGATTCAATCTGGGATCAGTGGCAATCGCGCGGATTAAATTCGACAACATAGCCCGACTTCGCGCTCGTCGTTTGGTACCGGTCGAATCGCTTATGGCTGGGACCGCTCGATTCTTGCTCGACTGAGACGACACAGCGTTCAAGGATTCGTTGTCTCTTTTGGAGACTTCATTCGCAGCCTTATCACTGATTAGTTTGGCGGAAACTGGCGCTAAATTGGAATCATCTGATCCGCCCATGACTTGGGAAGGTGCGGTAGGAACCACTTCCGTACTTTGACTAGACTTGATTGACTCAGCGATGCTCGTCACGTTATCACTTACGTTTGTGCTCGCCGAGCTGGTCTCAGGAAGAATATCAGTCGTCGGAAGATTTGCGAGAGGCATGATATCTTGTTTTATGGAACCAGCATCGATTTCTTTGTACAGTTTTACTACTCCAGGAGCCGATGAGATCGCGTCTGTAGTCGCCTCATCGTTGAGCGCGGCGTCTGTCACTTTCTCCGACTGTTTAATTTCAGTTGTAGGCATAGGCTCCCGCGTGTCATTCGTTACACTTAAGACGTCTGTCTTTACAGTACCTAAACTAATTTCTGAGGTTTCTGTCGCATTTTCCACAACAGCGGGGGCGCTCGTCAATTCTGTTAATTCGTTAACCACGTTTCCAGGGTTGACTTTTCCGTTTTCGTTGCTCAAATCGCTCTTATTTGCTAGAGTCGCGTCAAATATAAGTTGCTCTAGTGGTTTTGACGAGCTAACTTCTGAGTTACCTCCCTGATTAGGAACGCTTTCTACCTTTGGGTGACTATCTTCTGTTTCAGCCTGATTTGTAGACTCGGAGGGCACAGCTGGTATGTTATCTATGTTAATATCATTTATAGGTAATTCGGGATTGACGGGCGATGAACTAGCTGTAGACGTATCGTTTATCAAATTATTTTCAAAATTGTCGTGCGTGGATTTTGTTATACGTGTGGTTGATTCCTCAGTTTTCATGTCACTTGGGCTATTATTTGCTTGCGTAGTGATAGAAGATATTTCATGTAGAAGTGTTTCAGTTTTCATCTCCGTCGTCGGAGAGGGTTCCTTAGCTTCTTCTGATGGTGTAGGTTCAGCAGATGCCGAAGACGTTCCTGAATCCGCTTTTGGCTCAGCCGCAGGCAAAGCTGGGGTCAGAGATTTCAGGGTTGTTTCAGAAACGGCAGGTTCGGGTTTGGATGTTTGTTCCGACGTGGAAACAGTTCCAGGGGCAGGTTCTGGTTCAGACAAAGATTCAACTCCATCAACTACTGGTTTTTCCGGTAATGTAGTTGGTTCTGGTTCACTTTTTGGTTCTGGTGCGGGAGAAGACTCGGACGATTTTGGCTCCAAAGAGGCAGTTGGAGGTTCGGGTTCGGCTTTCGACTCAACTGATGACATGGTTTCAGCCAGTACTGTCGTCAAATCGCGTTCAATTTTTGGTTCTGTCGAAGGAGAAGACTCTTTAGTAATTGATGATGATGTTGGTTCTAGCTCGGATTTTGACTCAGAGGATGGAGTGGGTTCCGCAGATGCGGGCGTCGGTTCGGATTTTGGTTCTGAAGCGGGTGATGGTTCAGCGGAAGCTGATGTTGATTCTGGTTCGGATTTTGGTTCTGAAGCAGGTGATGGCTCTGCGGAAGCTAACGTTGTTTCTGGTTCGGATTTTGGTTCTGATGAAGGAGTAGGCTCTGGAGACGCGGATGCTGGTTCGGGTTCAGATTTCGGTTCTGATGAAGTCGTGGGCTCAGAAGACGCGGATGTCGGTTCGGGCTCTGATTTCGGTTCCGATGAAGGAGTAGGCTCAGCAAGTGCAGATGTTGGTTCAGGCTCAGATTTTGGTTGTGATGAAGAGGTCGCTTCAGGTTCAGCTTTTGTTTCTGATACAGATGAGGCCTCAACGGGTACTGAGGTGGGCTCCGGTTCAGATTTTGGTTCAGATGACGGAGAGGGTTCCGCAGCAGTTGAAGGCTCCGACGATGGGGGTGATTCGGCGTCAGATTTTGTTTCAAGCGAAGTGACTGCAGGCTCTGGCTCTGGCTGGGTTGTAGGTTCGGGTTCCGCAGTCGGCTCTGGTTCAGTTTGTGCTACAAAAATAAAGATCATAAATAACTCTTTTCCCTAATTATGACAGGTTGTATTTTGTAGAAAATTGATACTTACGAATGAATTCGCATTGGTATTGCGTCTGATCAATTTGTTTTCCGTCGGGGCAATGACAGTAGAAATCTAACATGTCCACATAATCGAATGAACAGTAATCGGAACAATTACCGTTATTTATGCTGCAGTCGTCAACCATATCTGAAATGACAATACTTCACGTGAAGAAAGATCGTAGGATACATTTCTGAAGCTTGAAAATTCAAATAACCTACTTTTGGAGTATATTTTCGAGCTGGGAACGCGGTAGTTGTACAAGAACCCGTTTTTCACTCGGATGTACTCCTTTAAACGTTCTTTCAAAGCTAGGACATTTGTAGGATTAGGAGGGGTGGTCGTATCGGAGGGTGCTTTGAAAGTCCAAGCCACTCGATACTGAATTACATTCTCAGGCCTGAAAACAAACTTGCAATTACTAAACCGGTAAAAAATTCAAATTCAATAAAAAAAAAAAAACGAAAATTTACTTACGTAAGATTGATGACTTTAATCTTAATATCTGTGGCTCTTAGCGTTGAATGATCGAATAAGGCTTTTTTCAACTGGAAAACGATTAAGAGAAAAAGTAATGAATGTAAAGCCGATGATTATTTATTTGATAATTCGAAGATAGGTTCAATTACTTCTTCTTCGACAGAGGCTGCGATTTCTTTGAATTCTTTTGAATCGTGATCCGCCAAACCAGGAGTGAAGGTCAAGTTGTCTATCGTGAATTCACCTTCTAAAGCTCGTTCGACTGTAACAGTTAAATTTTTGATAATTAATAACTAGGGCAATTTTTCGAGACTAGAAATAGACGGGAGGGGGGGTGAACAATTTGATAGAGGCTATCTATTACACATAAATGAAATTATTCATCAAAATTTTCTTTCATTTCCTACGAACGAAAATTAAGTTTGTTAAATGATATCCCACGCACTCTCTTTTCCCTCTAGATCATACTTTTACCTTTTTATGGCCCTCGCCTTAAAATCAGCTACTTCCTGAACTGCCTTCAAACTGCTAGATGACGAAAAATAGGTTCACAATGGATTTGAAGAAACTTCGACTTTTGAACTATGTGTACACCAGGGGACTTGGGAAAATTTTAACCTTTGGGCTAGGGGTGGGAGGAGGAGAAGACTTCGAAAATTTTTTGCCATTGAGTTATTATATCAGAATAACAATCTATTCGCGTGTAATTTGGGAAAGTGTTAATGAGTCCTCATCTGATCTTTTCGAAACTTGAAGAAATTTCGACTTTGAAGCTGAAAATTTGAGAAAAAGTAAGGGAGCTTGAAAAATACGGTGTCTTCTACGAATTCGGACGAAAAGTACAGAATACCTAATATTTAAGGTCAATTTCTTTTTGATGTTGGGAATCCAATCAAAAATTGGATGGAAAAATTTTTCCAAATTCTCCTCCCGATATTTCCTGAACCCTTCTTCTCATAAATGGTTCAAAAATCATATCCAAGTCCTTAATTAGTTCAGAATACTCTTTGTGGACATGGCTGTAGGGGAAGACCCCAACAATCGTTGTCACCTAGTCGTGGTGAAGAGGTTCACAACTTTGCCTGTCCTATACCTTGTGTGCTAGTTGATCCTTAGACAAACCAATGCGTCACAACTTCTCAGCGTGAGGTACGGGTTTCTATCTAGCTAAAAGGAGCAAGGCTTTTGCAGCGATCTCACTGAATTGCTTCGGTCTGTCCGAAGTCGTATCGATCCTATTATCCTAAATGCTTTTACTTTCTTCACGCGTTTCCCTATCCGTTGTAGACAGTGCTGTCAGATCTACGGGTACGGATTCTTGGTCTTTGAAGAAGATATCAAATTTTCTAAGGATTTTGCATAAAATATGGATTTCTGAGGCTCAAGGGAAAAGTACCTTTGACAGTGATATGAGAGGTACCTTTCTCTTGATCGTGATTGATAAATTGTTCAGATATCCGTCTTTAGGTATTAGAAAAATGGCTTATACGGATTTTTGAGAATATTAGCTGGTAGCAATGGTTGTGGGCTTCCCTTTTTCCTGAGAAAGCACCGCTCTTACCGAAGCCAAAGGCAGTATCATCGTCATCTCCTGTCACTCTATGCTGAACAACCATTTTTCTGGGACCAAGCAGCTGAAGCAAAGCGATGAACGACCTACCAGATAATAATGGACGGCAAACAAGTTCTGACCCAAAAAAAGGTTAGAACGGGTTTCTTGTTGGAATTTTGACTATCAAGCTAATACGGATAAATTCACAGGAGATCTTCGTCGATTTTGAATTGACCTAAGCCTGCGGGGCTGATACAGGCTCAAGCTTTGCACTTTCTATGAGGGCAGCGACCCCTGCATAAGCATAATGTAGTTGGTTGAATAAGGAGGACAGCTTAGGGCATCCGTGTGCATTGGACTCGTCGGTGGTGCAGTCGGTAAGAGGAGCGTTGTTGATAAATGAAAAACTCGAGCGAAAAATTATGATCACCTTGTCGGGGTCCATATTGGATCCCCTTGCCCATAAGTATTATGTCTTTAGCTGTCAGGAGCTTGCGAATGCGTTTATCTTCAGTTTTTGACATGTTTCATTTTTTCACTCTCTTGACTCTCGATACTCCGTGAGCGATTCAAAAATTAGCGAGTTCACCCTGCCCAGTTTACATACTAGATTTATACAAGGATATTACCAGTCTTAAACTAGCTTTTTGTTATAGTTTTATACTAGGATTTTAGTAGTCTTAAAATTGAATTATAATAAACGGAGAAGGCCAGATTTTTCTAGAGCTAGCTTTGAACTAGGTGTAGGCTTCTTAGGCCTCCCTAAAATCAGTGCTGCTAGATCTACGGATTTTTGGTTCTCGAAAATAAAAAGTATTTGGGGTAAAATACAGATTTCTTGTGATCAAGGGAAAAGTACCCTAGACACTCACATTAAAGATAATTTCTCCTGGTCGTTGCAGGGTGTACCCTTGTCTGCCGTAATATTGAGTCGATCAAAGGAAAAGTACCTCAGTTCCTGGCATGAGAGATACCTTTCTCCTGATCGTTATAGATGAAATTTCTATGGCGGATACTGATTTTGTGAAATGTCATCTAGCAGCACTGGCTCAAGGGACAGCACCTCAGTCAACTGGATGATAGATACTTTTCTCTCGATCGTTATCAGTAACGGTGAGTCGATCAAGGGAAAAGTACCCCACTGAGAAGTATGTCAGATTCCTTTTTCCTGATCGTTGATGTAAAATTCTGTTTCCAAATCCTGGAAAAAGAGACGGATACGAATTTTTGAAAATATTATTATTTTAACAACACTGCCTCGAATACTGTTTGTTCTACGCAGTTTATTGACATGTTTCACGTCTTCACTCTGCCCTGACCTCTAATTTGAAAATTTCCGACCCCCCCTCCGTCTCACCCTCGTTACTCCGTGGGTGATTCAAAAATCTGAGACTTTATCCCGCCCAATTTATTTACTAAGGTTATACCAGGTTTACACTAGCTTCATTCTAGAATTTTACTAGTCTTAAACTGGACTTATAATGGACGAAGACCCCCTCCCCCCTCATACTCTAGTATCTATTATATAAAGAGAAGTTGCAAAATCGCAAATCTATTTAACTTTATTGCTATTTCACCTACAAGCTTGGAATTTGTTTCCATTGCTTTGGCTTGCATAGGAGAAGTTTATGGGTAATAAATTTAAATATAGGAAATCAGGCGAATGACCTACGAGACACCCTCCCCCATACTGTATAAAATGAGCTAGTCGGTTTCTGTTATACTAGAGCAATAGACCGTGCCCCCAAGAAGCTTGAAATATTCTAAGCTGCCCTCATAATAGAGCAAGGAGGGGGTGAAAGAGTGGAGCGAGTGAGCTTCTCAAAAGTTACGTATTAGCATGAAAACCTGAAGGCTATAAGCTTGAAGTATTCTATATCCTGAGATAGACTTATACTAGGCTTTTGAGAAAGAGAAAGACATGAAACATGATCTTTATTTATTTGTCTTCGCCCAGACATTTCCACTACATTCCAAATTAGCCAAAGCTGGACAAGATAAAGAATTCTACAGGTTTGTCTTGTAAAATAAATCTCGTCATTTTATGTTCGGTACCGAGAGAGGAACAGAGAATAAAACGTCTAGTTTGTTTTGTTCGCGTAGTCTTCCAACATGATTATTGTAATTCATCGTTTGGCTACATGGGCCGAAAGTACCCGAGTATTGACGATGGGACAGAAGCGACAACGACATTCTGCTCGGTTTTGCTTACTGTAGACGCTGAACAGAATGACATAAAAGCCTCCCGTTCTTCTTCGCTCTTCGCCTCCCTGTGCGTCTAGCGATGCGTACCGCTCGAACACAATTTTTGATAAGAATTTCTTTCTATGAGAGCTCAAGTTTTCATTCATGGCGTAAAAGTCATTCTCAAATAACGCAAATACGATTACGAAAATTTCGAGTAGATAGATAGAGCGCTTTTCGAGGAGTAAGAGGACAGACAAAGAGACAAATACATGCACAAACTTTTTGCTTTGAACAAAATTTAGAAGACTAGTCGCTGAACAGACAGCACAGCACCACGTGTTGACTGTGCATTGAATTTAGATCGTCGTCGATCTGAGGTCAATTTAAAATCGATTAGTCTATATTTCCAGGGAACTGAAAATCGGTTATTAATTGACGAAACAGAACAATTGATTTTAGATACAGAATTCGGAGAGGTTGACTCTAGATTGACGTTGATTTGAGGTATATTTGAAGTCAATCAGCGCACATTACCGGAAAACTACTAATCGACTTGTGGGAGCAGTCCATTTCAGGTTAGTGAAAAATTTGGAGAACTAGACTCGAAATCGACTGGAATTTAACGTGGCTAATGAGTCGGAATGAATTCGACATTCATCAACCCTATACCTATCGACCTGATATCCACACGTCGACGGGAGGCCGGTCGATTTCAACATTACATCGACGTAATTTCGACTAAGACTTCTATGGAGAAAGGAATTCTCGGGCGATTTAACCGTCGAGGTGGCTTATTGGGGCTCCCCTTACCTAATGGAGGCATTTAGCTTCAAATTCGAGAAAATTTTTATTTCATTCATGAGGGTGAAGGGCGGGGGGGGGTTAGAGTGTGTATGACATTAAGAGGACTTTAAAACATAATTACTTGAACACTTTCACAATTTTCTGGGGAGTACGCTAGATAACTTAATGAACAACTCACGGAAACTTAACGACGAGGGTTCGGTGATCGATGGATTCGCGTGACTATCGATATTCGACGCTGTAGAAGAAACAGCTCCCAATCCTCCAATTCCGGCGCTTCTTAGACCCTCTTCACCCGGAAATCTTCTTTCATTACTTGGTAAATTATCTTGATTTAATTTAGCTGCGGAAAGAAAAAAGGAAGAAGAAAAATGTATAAATAAAAAAGTGAAAAGAAGCTCGAAACACGATATTCTTCGAGCACGACGTTGGACAATGCGGATGGGAAAATACGTACTGGCAATTAAGACGGCTAAACCTATGGCGATCATTGCGGTAACTAATCCGATTAACCATACACAGCATTTGTTTTTCGAATTTTCTAAATCTCTTTTGCTTTTTGTTACGTATAATTTCTCTCCTCTATTAAACAGACTTTAAAAAGAGTAAAGATTAATTTTCATCCCGGTGCTAATCAAAATATCACGTGTAATGAGTATACTTTACCTCATATATTTACGATGTTCGTTAACTGGTATAAAATATTCATCGTACGGGTTGGACATATTTATCACAGTCGAGTTCGGATTTTTCACCGGAATACCAGCGAGTCCGTTCAGTCCACCGTTCACCCCATTCAGTCCGTTCGCTCCGTTGTATCCGCCGTTCGACAGATTCGCGCTCATATTCATTAATTCTAGATTTACAGCTTCGGCCATCTCCTCGGTCGTTTTGTAATCAGAGTCGTCTTTTAATTTGTGATTCGCGTCTGATTGGTTCAAATTATTACCGTTGACGGAGACTTTACCATTCGCCTTTTCATTGTTGTCGGTTTCAAAAGCCGGATTATCCACTCCATCTTTGCTTTTGGTATCTGAAAATGATCATTCGGATATTCTTAATTTGCTATAGTCGAAAGGTCATCTCCTAAGCTTTTATTTCACCAGTTTTTTCATCGCTACCTAGAATCAATATTTGTCACCTCTGATTTCTGTTCCCAGGGTTATAACAAGCGAAGTCTTTTATACACATAATTCTATGATAGGGGGTCGTCCTCATGTCACTTTACATGCTCGAGGCACCTACGAAGTATGATGCTTCCTTGATTAGGTTGAATAGGCAAGACCCTGACCAAGATACGCGATAATACACCCGTCGTGGACACGACGAACGTCGTCTCTCATAACTTGCACTCGCACGCCTTCACCTCTCTTGCCCTCTGATCCAGAGCCCGCGTAGAAAACTTGAATATATCGATATCATATTTTAATAATCAAAGAGAGCAGCCCTTCTGTACCGCCTTTCAGTTTTATGGTCAAACGTCAACTTCTCCTTAGACAACATATCTCGTTACACGCTTCCACGTATTTTTCGTACGAAATTTATCATCCATCGAATTTACTACCCAACAAATGATGATGTTTTTAAATAGGAAGAGAACATGTTTTATACGTAAGTCGTAAAAACTCGCCAGGACGTTTCAATCGCCTTAGAATCTCCCGAGTTCATTCTCTCGCCTAAATTATCTGGTCCGATTATCGTTCTAATGTTTTTTAGTGGTCATAAAAAATCGCATCCGAGTTGACTATCAGAGCATCTACAACGACGATCATTATCTATATGCCATGGCGGGTAAAAAAAATCTGCCCATCGATGATTATCATACACGTAATACCGAGTTACAGCATTAGGACGAAAATGTGGTACCAACCGTCTTTCGACGCCAGTAATTCTGCTTTGTCGCCAATCTTTAAAGTACCATCAATTTGCATCGAATTTTGGCTGGGACCGTTCGTAGTTGCGGAGCCTGTTTGAAAAAAAAAATACACGTAAAAGGCATTTACTAATATGTAATAATGAACGCATCGGATTAGACTGAGTGGTGTCAAGAATGACGCGATAACCGAAAATTTCAATATCCTACGAACCGTTTCTTATTTCAATGGTGACAGCATTTGGATCGCTGCCTCCAGTTGGCGGTTTCTTCATGATTGGTGTTGTTCTCTTTGTAATTAAAACGAATTTTTGATTATACGGCGGGCTAGACACGTGGTAGTCGGTAGCCTCCTATTTGCTGTTCGGCTCCAGTTTTATTTTCACGTTATAAAAGTGGATTTGGTCTTCGATAACATTGCCCGGTATTCGATACGTCTACGTTGTAATTACCACATCTGTAATCAATGCAAAAATGACAAAAAAAAGGTTAGAAAATTTCGCTATCGATGCATAGTGGACCTATTACGAGAAAGAGTAGTGGGTTGCAATTTTATAAATGATGCAAAATTGAGAGCGCTAGAAAGGATAGGTATGGATGTACGTATTGAATACCAAGATACGAATGTTTTTGACATTTCGGGAAGTATGCAACTTTCAATATTAGATAACCCATCATGTAATTTGAAATTCTTAAAAACTATACCCGACATATTAATATATCAATCACAAATAGGGTAATAAATGGTATGTGTAGGTGTGTAGTTCTAGATTGTCAACTTCGAGTTGCAAAACTACAAAATGCACTAATGAACTTCCTAGGGTTTATATGAAGTTGTCGAATTGTTTGTCGAAATTTTGTTATTTTACCAACCATGTACCGAGGGGGCATACGAGCGAGATACTCTCCATAACTTAGGGGATGAGGAATTACGAGGAGACTAACACTTCTTTAGAGAACAGAAGTGTACAGTGTTAATGCATTTAGAACAGCCGCGAACGAGGCAAAGTAGAATATGCAGAAGAAAAATGATCGACTCTACGGGTAAATTTTTAAACAAGCTATTCAACTACACAAGGGGCTGTTAGCTCGGGAAGATAAATTGGAGTTTAATGAATTTGGAATAGTAAGTGGACCAGAGGAACTTGAGAGTGTTGGAAAGGGATTCTCAACGGTGGAGAGGGCAGAGGAGCCTTGAGAGGGGACAAAAAACAATCTTTTCAGGTTTAGGATGTATGGAAAGGAGGAAAATGGGAGACGAATACTTCCTCAGCATGACAGCAGCGCTGTGCCAGACGATGCTGGCAAAAATCTGCATCCTCCACACCTAAACACGGATTTCTACGATCTATCAATAACGATCAGGAGAAATGTAGTTTTGGTATGTACAACGCAGGTACTTTTCTTTGAATCGACTCAATATTATAGGGGACTTCGGTATCAGCCTATAAAGATCAAGAGGAAGGTAGAGCACCAGGAGAAAGAAGTGGTGAATAAGGCTGGTGTTTCCAACTCTTACCCGTGCTATTGCTATTTCTTCACTGCGTAAGGGACGAATTGAAGAGGACTACAGCATTGGGGATTTTTTATTCAAACAAAATTCATTTTAGGATTGAGAGGATCGAAGGTAGTACCACGATGAGTTATTTCAAGAATGACAGTATGATTTCAATTCATAGGCCGGAGAAATGGATGGATCAGTGATCGAGGAGAAGAGTAGGGCTTGCTTTGCTGCTGGTTCTTCTACATCGTGTTCCGGGAGGCCACTTGACCAAGAATCCAGAGGGAGGCAATTGAAGATCCAGAAAATGTTAAGGTGTGCAGGAGGATGAGAATGCAATGAATGTTAGGGTTGAGTAGAAGTATTGCATAGTTTGGAGAGAAAAAAGAAAGCTCGATGAACCATGTCATTCATCGATATTGAGTCGATCTAGTTCCGCCTGGCTCTGCCCTGATGTCTACCGCAAATGGATTGGAAGTCCACTCAGTTGAACAATGTCGACTAAAAATCGACGTCGATTTCCGGTCGATTTCGAGTCGACTCCTTCAAATTTTTGTCGACCTAAATTCGACTGCTCGTTTGCAGTTTTTGATCGAGTGCGCTAGTCGACTTGACATCAACCTCAAATCGACATCGAACAGGAGTTGAAATTGAGTCAACATGTTTCGACTTATTTTGAACGTCCATCTGTAGTCGATTTTGAGTCATGTATCTCAAAATTTTGAATATAATGGTCATGTCGATAAATAGTCGATATTCGGCGCTCGTGAAATACAAGTAGATTGACTTTGAATCGACCTGAAAAATTTTGAGAAGTCGACTCGAAACTGGCCAGCGATTGACGTCGACTTGAGGTAGACATTAATCTATTGTACCGCGAGTCGATTTGACGTGAAATCGACGTCGATTTCCAGTCGGCACCATAAGGACGAGAAAAGGAAAACTTTATGTGGAGGGAGGGAGGGAGGGAGGGAGGGAAAGAGGGAGGTGAGTAAGGCAGAAATAGATGGCAGTTAGTTCAGCAGGGTGTATGCAGATCGGGTTCTTCATACAGAAAAGCGAGTCTTCTTCACAGGCCTGAGGTTGGGGGTAGGCCCGGTTAGGCCCGGCCTACCCAAATAAAATTTATTAGTAGGAGGGATAAGAGTGGGAGGAAGCGAAGAATATTGAGGGCATACCCTAAAACTCAAAGCCAATCTCAGGCCTGCTTCTTCATCGACAGAGAAGACGTAACAAGTTTTGGAACCTGAATTAGATTCATCTGTGAAGCACAGGTTGTAAGTGAGAAAATCGTTAGTAAGAATAGCTCTGACGTGTTTTTGTACTAGACTATGTTGAGCGATTTCAGTAAGTCAGTCAAGTTGAGGTGAATTTGAGGCGTCGAGGATGCGCAGGGAGGAATGGATGACTAGATAGGGAGAAGGAGCTTAAGTTTGAGAGGGTCCAGAAGTAGCGAATTTTGGGAGTGGGGGGGAGGGGAAATAGGGAGTAGTGAAAACTAGGCCGTAGCCGAAAGAAAGTTAGCGGTCAGAGTTAGTGAGCGGAATTGTAGAAGAGGAATATCAGCTTCAGCATGTAGGCTGAGGGTAGGATGGGTACCCGGGCACCAGGGGTGAAACGTAGAGCAGTAGGTTGTATTACATTCAGTGATTTTAGGGTCTGTCCATAGCTTGAGGACCCAACCCGTGGTCCTTGGAGTGGATTAGAGAATTGTATAGCTGAAGGAGGATCTTGCGTGCGACTGCAATCTGTGCGAGTGTGGAATAGATGTTGAAGGATATTCAGTCAGTTTTGACTCTCAGCATTTCTTTTCTTGTAGTTTGATTTCGAGAGTTTAGGCGTAGGCCAAGAAATTTAGTGGAGTATTGGAAGAGTTGGGAAGAAGAAAGGCGTGAAAAACGTTCATGAAATACTTATAAGTAGAACGTTCTTTTCTATTGTTTACTAGAAAAACGGAATCTACGATCCGAGGTCCATGAGTTGGAGTAGACGCACAGCTCGTATGTGAATTGTAAACGCAAAGGACACCCTAAAATCAAGTGCAAAAGTTCGGCACAGTTCTTGGATCGTTCATGACAATTAGGAAGAGAAAAACCCTCCAAACCTCTTCCTTTTGGACGTTATTTTGAATGGAGGAGGACAGAGTAGGGATTTCGGACTTATATGGACCTGTTATGAGGAGAGGGTAAATTGATATGGAGGCCTGCTTCAAACAACTTAGAGGAAATGTAGTGTCGTTATTCTTGAAAGAACGCTTTCTCTATAACAAGGAAGTTATTAATCGGAAATGGCTTGTAAAGAAGTTCGACTTTTTCGGAAGCCTAATGATTGACAAGTGATTTCAGGAACCAGAAAAATCTTTTGTTTAAAACTTTGTGAAGAGTTTACCCGGATAGGAGGTTAGGGCGACAATATTATACAATAAGAGGAGTCATACATTTCAAAATATTTACACCTCCCCCCTCCCAAAAAAAAAAAAAAATGTAAAAGACGTTGAAAAAGTAACATAAGGGAAGATGAAGTCCGTGGGAAGGAACAAGTGAGATAATTGGCTCGGGAAAAGCTGAGTATGATCAGGGCCGGCATCTTTTGTTCAGAATTGTCTTTTAGTTAACCTCTGCCCCCACCAGTGCTGCCAGATAGAATTTTAACACACTCTCATCAATTTATCAATAACGATCAGGAGGAAGGTATCTCTCAAACCTAGAACTCAGGTACTTTTCCCTTGATTGCCTCAATATTACGGAAGACTTCACTATCATCCCATAACGATCAGGAGAAAAGTATCTCTCATAATGGGGACTAAGATACTTTTCCCTTGATCCGTATTTTACGCAAATAGTGCTGCCAGATCTACGGATTTTTGTTCCTCGAGAAAGATGCGAATTTTTCTACGGATTTTGTGTAACATACGGATTTCTTGTGCTCAAGAGAAGAGGACCTTAGTCCCCAGTATGAAAGATACTGTTCTCCTGATCTTTATGGGCTCATATTGCAGTCTCCCGTAATATTGAGTCGATCAAGAGAAAAATACCTCAGTTATTCGTTTGAGAGATACCTTTCTCCTGATTGTTATCGATAGATAGGTGGGAAATTTTGGTCTGGGGTCTTGGGAAAAATGGCGGATACGGATTTTTTATAATATCATCTGGCAGCAATGGCTCCCACACCCCCGCCTCCCCGCCGCTTTGAAGAGCCGTTTTGTTGTGTGGTGCATTTTGTGCATGGAACCACACCGGATGCCAGCCACAAGTATCATAAGAAGTCAGAGATTGTCAATGTAACTCTCAAGAAGAAAACACGGAGTTTCTCCTGAGCACCTTCTAGATCCATTCCCATGAAATGGATAGGATGAGAAGAAACAGGAGCATGGACAAAATAGAATTTCGGAGAGTCCAAAATCTGGAACTTTGCAAGCTAAGTCTGAAGGCACGTTTTCAGAAATTTTCTCAAACACAAAAGTACATAATTTATTTTGCCATTAGACTGGATTTTAATCTTCAAATCTTGACATAACATCTTTTGGCTGGTTTGACGACTTGATTAAATTTGGAATAAATTTCAACTCCTAGCCCATATTCTGGATTTCCCTCCTTCTATCCGAGTGTGCGGATGGAATGACCTTGGAATGTGGAAAATTTTCAACCATTCGGGTTATTCCAACACTTGACCTTCTGACCTTTTTCTCTCCTACCACTGTTGACTAGCTACCTACAGGTGATTGAGAATTCGAGGTCTTACTATGGTAGCCATTTTACGGAGCTGGTTGTGGAATGGGGTTCAGACTCAATGATAGTATTGACCAAATCTCAATTTTTCATTACTTGATGGAAGCTTATGAGGAGTTTCTCTACGAGGAGAAGTTTGAGACTTCCAACGATAAATTTTTTAATTAATTGTATCATTTTGTCATTATATGGCGCGCAATTCAATAGTCACTCTAATCCGATCCGCAATAGGTCTACGATCACATGAAATCACGTATATCCATAGTATTACCAACCGCATTCGGAAAGTAATATTTCTCGTTGTCTTAGAAATGTCCGCGTAAAAGGAATTAGTGTAATACGCTATCCGTGGCTTTTCTTTCTCCACTTCCTAAACGTATACTCTCGAGTATTGGCTGTCATTCATCATCACTTATTACCCAACATATACGTTTATTCTACACACCGTATCGAGACAAATTAGCGCGCAAGATTTTCAACAACTAGGTATCGACTTAATCGATAGAAAAATTTTTCGCGCCCATACGCACGCTCGAAATCAAAAAATTTTTCGTAGATTGAAAAAATGTTACGTGATCGACGACAATCAGAAGACGATAGATATGTCATAGAGACGTAGGAACTTTTACTAGCCGTCGCAATTTGTCCAGTGAGAGTTGTTAACGGCCATCATCTTCAGCAGTGACATAATACAATTGGATGTACGAGTCGTTTTTTGGGAAGGGTCAGGAGAGCTTAATTGATTCCGAACGAAATCGATTGGTACAGGTAGCACCCAACAGTCTATCTTTGCAACGTCCAATAACCGTGTCGTTGGATTCGCCGAGAATATTACGTGTAGGATCTCCTGTCTCGTAATAAGTTATAGCCGGTCATATGAATGAGCTCGCAAGAGTGAGAGAGTAGTCAATATAAATAAAGACGAACGTTTTTTCTATTAATTCACATTAACGCTAGCGCGGTAAGGCATGATTTCGCCGAGGACAATGACCTTCTTATTATACGAGTATATACAGTGCAGTATTTGAGAGAAAAAAAAACACCTATAGGTACTAGATGTATATTATAGTCTGTGGTACATGTAAGCAGTGAGAGCTGTACAATAAAAAAAATTTGTATTTAGTCTTTTGAGATCCTGTCTCGTTGTGTAGTTTCCACGTAGGTGCTGAAAAGAAATTCTTTGTAAGCACGTTTCAAAGAAGACTCTATCGCCTCACTTTTTCTATCTACTGATCCAGTCTTCTGCACTTTTAATTCGATCATCTTTTCTTTTTCCAGCTACTTTGGAACATTCGTATACCAGTATAGATTTTTAGGTACATATGCTACGATTGATTGGAGTCATTAATGAACGACGTGATTTTCTATTTTAGGAAGTACCACACTCTGAAGTGTCATCGATGAAAAATACGGTGAAATGCGTTCTTCTTTTCATTGTGCGGAATGATTTATTCCGGAATGATTGAAATGTTTGAAAAAATCCTTTTAGTCGAGCGAATTATCGAATAATATATTCCGAGATAATGGAGTTATTTACATAATTTTGAATGGTGAATTGAATTATTATCAATCTTTGTAGGATATGAAAATCTCGCTCTGCTAATATGTGACCTCTGAGTGACTCCGAGAAGAAATTCGCCCCTCTCACCGTTACAAAATGTGTGCAATGATCGTAAGAGGGTGAAGATTTCCTCGCTTAGGATATGCCCTGACTCAACAAACAGAATGCTCAAGAGGTAGAGGAGGTGGGATAAACTTTGGGGCACCTTAATTTAAAATTTGAGTTGAGGCTTTCGACATCAACTCAAGGTCGATTCAAAGTCGCCTAGCTCACAGACTTTGGAGAGGTAGATTGACGAGAAGTCAAAATCAGGTTAGTAAATCTGGCTTTAAGTTGGCTAAATACCGAAGTTGCATCGACAAGCCGCTGATTTGCGAGAATTTTGACTAATTCAAAATTAACCTGCACACATTCCGAGAGCTCTTGACTTTGACCATTAATCCACGTGATAGAAGGGTTGATTTCAGGTTGATTGAAAATTGGGACCCTGAGAATGGACTTAAAAACGAGACAAACAGCATGATGATGTCAATCTCATATCCTCTTATCGATCTCTTTACCTGCGCTACATGACGTGGGAAAACTTCTGGAGAGAGTGGCTGCCAATCGACTGCCTACCTACTCGCGATGATCGGTAGCTATCTCAGCTGCCGAGAAATCCCTGCATAGACGTCTGCTGCAGTGTTACCAGATGTGGCTCAATTGAGCCTTTGTGACTCATATATAGGTCAACGCACTCATGTGTGGCTTAATTGACATTTGTGGTTTATTGTTGCTCAATGTGGGCAAAATTGAAGATTTTCAACCAGTTTGGCAATAATAGGATGAACCCCCCTCCCCCCAATAAAGAAAACTGTTTCAAGAGCTCCTTGTGAAAAGCCAGACAGAATCAGGAAAAAGGGTACTCCTTGCTACAATCAAAAAGTACCATTTCCCTGATCGGTTTGTGTAGCAATGCACATTCCTTCGTTCCGGAGTCGTTCCAAAGCCGCCTCAGAGTCCTTTTTTCTAGCGGCAGGAGTTTTGACTGTGCTCCGGAGGTAATTAATCAACTTTCAGGCAACTTCCAGATGGTGAGCTGTTTGATTTAAAACATACAATTTCTGTCTCCTCAACACTTATAACCCGTTCACAAACATAATCATGACTAGATTCTATACGTGGAAAAATAGATCAAGATAGAGGGGAGCTATTTGCTGACTCGTTCCTCCCGTTCAACAACAGATTAAAGACGTACAAAGAAAGTGATACAGAATTCAAATGCAGTTGTCCGAATTGTTTGTATTTACCCGTCACAAAGAGAGGAATGAAAAACAAAGTTACGATTCTGCCATCGGCGACCATAAATTGGTTGATGAGAATATCATTATGATATAACAATAATAAAAGTAATAAAACGAAAAGTGAGCTTATAACAGATTATTATATGAATATATTTTAATACGGTCGTAATTTGCATAATTAGATTATTCTTATCGAAAGTGATGCCTGAATTTGGTACAGATCTTACGGATTCAATTGTATGCATGATTGTATTAATGAGTGTGCAGATGAAATATATGTACCAAAGAATTACGTGCGTAATGCCAGTAAACATTATACTTGTGTGAGTGACACTGTGTATTTTATGTAGAGGCTGAAAAACACTTTCACGCGGACGTACGTAACCTTAAACCATTATTTAATATGATTCGACGACGACATCGCTTAAATATTGTATTAATAACTCGAATGGTAACGTGAGATAATTCGAAAATGCGGTCAACGTCGAGTATTTACTCAATTCAATATCGGGTAATCTCAACCAGATCGCTTTCGAATTTTATCTCAGCATTGTTATCGAATCAATCCGATTGATCCTCCTCGAACAATAGCGAAGGGAAAGACTAGTTAAAGCCATCATAGGCTAGATGTGAACGTTAAAACCTCTTTCTTCTTCTGAAGAGATCTACCCTGAAGCTTTCCTCTGGGATGCACGGAAAGCCGTCAGAGGCTCCGCTCGATAGACAGAGACTATCGACTATTTCGTCAAGAAAGTGTTTTCATGAGACTAGCTCCAGTCCCTAAGACTTGAGTTCATTTCAAGGGGAGAAGAAACCGAGTAGGTACCAACCTAGGTACGTGACATCAACATTCGTCACCTTCTTCTATCTTGTGGAATCTCTCTCATCCCGTGATCTCTACACGCAACTTTCCTCTGCTCTTCTATTCCAATTTGTCTAAACGATCACTCACATCTTCTGTGATACGAAACCTGTGCATTCCTTCATCTCCCTGATATCCATCCTTCCGTTCCATAAATCTCTCTGGTTTCGCCGTATACAGAAAGAATGATGTAAAAGTAAACTTCGAAAGAAAGAGAATTCGCGAGGATTCCAATAAGACCGAAATTTTGTCGATAATTTGCAAGAATTGGTGGTATTTAAAAATCGTATGTTATCCGATATAGCTCACGTATACGAAATATGCGTACAGGTAATGCAAAGAACGTTCGGAATCCGAGTGCTTATTTTCCATTCGCACTCGATTGATTCTTGCTAATATCGCAGTAATGAATATCGTGCGCGTACACGAGGTTAGTAACAATAACAAAAATGTACAAAAATTTTCAAACAAAAATAACTAAATTCGTCTCTCATTTTCCAGAAAAACGGTGATCGACGAGCCATCAATGGATTGTACAACTTCGAATACGCGTGCAGCACCGACACCCCATCTCTACCTGGCCAGTCCTACGCTCGACTACTTGAGAGAAAAAATTTGATTTAACGTTTACCATGTATAGCTCTTCATGGTGGAAATATTATTACAACGGTTCTACCTCTCTACGATGGAGTGGACAAACAAAAAGTTTATTCGAGTGTCCACGCGCACGCATACATTCCTCTGCAATATATTGTCCTTTTAATTTTCAGTCTCTTTTGTCCTAATATACAAGCTAAATACATGGTGTCAGGTGTCGTATGCGCGGTACATAGATTATTTCATTTTCAGGTCGGGGTCCTCTCGCCACAGTTTGAAAAAAAAAACGTGTGTAGAGAGGTCCGAGTAGGCGTCGCGTGTTGAATATTCGATCAACTTCGAAATGAGCGGCGAATATTAATAACAAACAGATTCTGAACAAAAGTTGCACTACACGTCGTCCACAAATTATGGAGGAGCCTGGATCATGCCGCCGCCCTGACCGCGTGCGTTTGACACGATGTTGAAATATTTCAACCAGATTCTTAATAATCGGACTGACGAAATGGGTGGCGGAGAGATACGTTGGAGTGGATCGCCCTGCCGATGGTATGGGTGAGTTGACAAATTTATTAATTTTCGGTTTTCTGAATGAGCATAGTCGGCGAATGCGTGCTCCCGCATGCGTTGCACGAAATTTCCGTGTTTCGCGTGGACGAGAGAACCGGGTCTCGAAAGCCGACACACGTTGGTGTGAAATGATCGCAACAAATGAAAAATTCTTGGAGGCTTATATGCTCGAATATACCGCTCTACAACTCATTATCTGTAATTAAATCAATTTCAATGTTGAACAAGAATCGACCTGTTTGCGATTCTAAGTGGGACGTACGACAACCACTTGCTTCGATAGTGACTACTCAATGCCGGTAGCAGTGGTCGGGATGAGAGAACATCGCTTCTCACCAGTACATCAAAAGCCTAGGAGAAGTGTGCATTTTTCTTGTATTGAAAGCCGTTGTAGAAAATCAATCGTTCGAGTTTATGACTGCTATTGAAGTGATGGACGTATTCTCCTCTGCGGGAAGGGAGAGGCACAGAGGCCATGGCCTTTGGATACATTGGAGTGAAGGAAAATTAGATTTCTCATCATTGTTGCCATCATCTTGTACCCATGGACAGCGCCGTCTCCAGACTTTTTGGGGCCAGAGCAGAATTTCCATATGAGGTCTTTTTTCAATTTAGACAATTTTATCTAATTTTTTTTATTCTTAGCCTACAGTAGCGCGAGGCCTGAAGCGGTAACACCAACTTACTACCCCCCGACGACGGCCCTGCTCAAGCCTGAGACTTGAGTTTGTGACTCGAGCTTCAGACCCGAGACTAGACTCGTGACTGACACTCAAGATTGAGACTCAAGCTTGAGACTAGAGACTGAGACTCGAATTGAGACTCGCGTTTGAGACTTGAGACTGGGGCTCGAGACTGACACTCGGAACGGAGACTCAAGACCTACACTTGAGTTTGAGACTCGAGACTGAGACTCTAGACTGAAACTAGAGACTGAAACTAGAAACTGAGACTCAAGCTTGAGATTCAAGACTGACACTCGAGACTTGGACTCAAGCTTGAAACTTGAGACTGAGACTCGAGGTTGAGACTTGGGACTGATACTTAAGACTGAGACTCGAGCTTGAGGCTTGAGACTGATATTTGAACCTAAGACTCGCGCTTGAGACTCGAGACCGAGGCTCGAGCTTGCAACTTGAGCTTGAGACTCGAGCCTGAGACTCAAGACTGACACTCGAGACTTGGACTCAAGCTTGAGACATGAGACTGAAACTCGAGCTTGAGACTCGAGACTGACATTTGAGCCTAAAACTGGCGCTTGAGACTCGAGCTTGGGACTCAAGACTGACACTCGAGACTTAGACTCAAGCTTGAGACTTGAAACTGAGACTCGAGCTTGAGACTCAAGACTGATACTAGAGACTGAGGCTCGAGCTTGCAACTTGAGCTTGAGAATCGAGGCTGAGACTGGAGCTTGAGACTTGAGAATGACATTTGAGACTGAGACTCAAGACTGAAACTAGAGACTGAAACTAGAAACTGAGACTCAGACTCAAGACTGAGACTGAAGCTTGAGACTGACACTCGAGACTAAGACTCGAGCCTAAGACTCAAGACTAATATCAGAGACTGAGGTTCGAGCTTGCAACTTGAGCTTGAGAATCGAGGCTGAGACTCGAGACTGAGACTGGAGCATGAGACTCGAGCACGTCTGAAGGAGGTTGAAGGAAGTCAACCGTAGGACACGTCATATTGACATTTTGATTAGAGAGCGGAGGAGGAGCTATACTAGTCGAAATTAAGTCCACATTTGTGTGTACCTAAGCTACCCTCAAGCTTCTTGGAGGACGAAGTCAATCGTCGATTTCTCGTATATTTCTTGTCGGTCGATAAACAATATCAATCGATTGAGAATTTACTTTTCTGAAAGTCTTGGTCGATATACGTATCATTGAAATCTTGATATCAGGTCGAGTTGTCAACCTCTCCGTTTCGGCTTATGTGCCACGTCGATTTGAGGTCGATTACGAGTTGAGTTCTTCATATTTTTTTATTGGCCCAAAATCGAAGTTGCTGATTCGAAATTTCGTATCGATTTGAAGTTCCCTGCTAATATACTCTGATCGATTTCGAATTGACCTCAAATCAGAGCTGCCAGATCCACGGATTTTTCCATGGATGTTGCGTGAAATACAGAGTTTTTGTACTCAAGGGAAAAGTACCTTAGTCCCTCTTATGAGAGATACTTTTCTCTAGATCGTTATAGACCGACACATAGATCCTTTGTGAAATACAGTCGATCAGGAGAAAAGTACCTCGATTACGGGCTCGAGAGATACGTTTCTCCTGATCGTTATTGTCAGATCACTGAAAGTCCGTGAAAATTAGTTTTCAGGTCTTGGAAAAAGTGTTGGATACGGATTTTCGAAAATATCCTCTGGCAGCAGTGCCTCTCAAATCGGCGTCAATCTGGAGTCGATTTCGAGTCGACTTTCAATTGACCTGAAAACGAATATTCTGATGGGTCGATTTGTAGTTTTTTGGTGATGTGCCCTGGTCGACTTAGAATCGATCTCAAATCGAGGTCGATGTAGAGTCGACTCCACCTGAAATCGACTGTTCTATAGGTTCGATTTCAAGTGGATTTGTAGTTTTCAAGTATTGTTCGTTGGTTGACTTTTGATCGACCTGAAATCGACGTCAATTTGGAATTGATTTCGCGTCGATTTCTCCAAATTTTTCTATCGACCTGAAATCAACTAGGTACCGTGTTGAGCCTACTTCATGTGGATTTGTAATGTAGTCGATTATGAATCGACCTCGAATCGATGTCGATCTATAGGTGATGTATTGAGTCACCTCACCCCCTTGAAGCGTTCTCTATGGCTAGGAAGAAAGCACTTTGGACCCATCGGCGAAAATCATGATTTGTCAGCCGCGGATCATTGTGAGCGAGAATGTACCTTCTCGCGCTAGCTTGAGAAGAATGAGAAAGGTTGTAAGCTTGCTTCAAGATAGCAATACCCGATTGGGAGTTTGCCATCCATCCATTCAGGCTTGACATAATCTGGTTTGCGTTCTCCTGAAGACTGCTCAAAAACACTACTGCATTCTCGGACTTCGAACACCAAAACATACCTACATATTGACAAAGCGATAATTATTATTGACTCTATCGATTTTACACAAACTCCGTCACGCGTCAATTCATTGACAACTCCATACCTCATGATACTCGCCTCACTCTACCTGTATGTTTATCCGCGATTGATAAAATATTTACAGCGGTCCATGTAAAAAGTGTGCGGAACGTGATAGCGCGTAACTCGCTCAACTGAATCGTGAAAAAGCAAACGAGAGGGAAAGTATATTCCGCTGGATCGATTTTTTCAAATACACGTGTAGGTACCTGGTATATACCTAGCATACCTCAAATACTTTTTATGGGAGAACGTGTGCATCGTAATCGGCCCGCTATATCGATAAATGAACAAATCATTACGTTTACCCATCTGTCCATAATGTACCGACTACGACCTTGAACCCGGTTCGCTGGAAACGTTTTTGGTCAATTGTGCTGATCGCTCAATGGATATCGTGCGCGCATACACGCGAGTGACGACGCTAACGACGCCGACGCGACCAAATCGCGAAGGAAAAGAAAAGCGGTGAAAACGAATTCATGATTCGTTTCTTCGTTTCTCACGATTAAAATTAATACGCGCTAATTCTAATCGATCGGTTCGAGATTTGCATTCTCTTCCTTCACGAGGACTCGTGAAGATGCGAAGCGTCCCACCCGATGAAAAGAGAATAATGAGCGCGGACATCATTAATAATGATAATTTTTCTTTACACTCGTCCATCTCGCTGCATAGGTACAGCCTAAGAACGTGTAAACGATCCTTATTAACTTGTACCCAGCATAATGTTTGCATTTCTCGGAATTGAATAGAAAATGAGTTTTCAACGCGTTTGATAAATCTTTCGAAACGAATCAACATTTTGACTCGCGAAAGCAATTATTATTTGTCCTGTAATTAGTTTCGCGGTTGAGGCTTCTCACCTACGTGAATAGCTTGTTAGATTCTATCTATTCATCGATGGCTCTGCACATATCGTGGGGATGGATATATTTGAGAATAATATCACGCGTCGCACTCATCCCACCAATATGTAATACTATTTAACACGCATCAACGATGATCTTTTAAGGTCCTAATCCCAAGGACGAGTCACTCGTATGTACATTCGTTGAACTTCTAAGTCGCAGTGAAGGACGACATTATTTTGTAATGAGCCTACTTCCAAGAAAGTTTACAACATATTTCAAACAAGCGCTGCTGATGATCAAATTCGTGACACGGTATCGCGAATTTATGTTTCAAATTTTTAATTCATCATCGTACGAACCTTACACTTCTTTCACTTCGCCAAACTTCTTTAAACTTCAGGTTCTTTCATCTAATTGCATACTTGTTGAATACACGAGTTCCTACGCGAATTACCTAGAACCAAGAATTATAAGTGAACGTCGTTGAATGCCGCTTGAATGAATACCATCGATGAATCTAATAATACTATTTAGTGGTACATATAATATTCCCACTATCATACTGGCCGAAACATGATACGGTCTTTGAAAATGAAGAAATTTTCACGGAACGACTTCCCTTCCCTCCGTCATCTGAAGCCCGCATCGATACATTCACGACAAAAATTCTTAGGTACCTACGGTTCCAGGTGAGGACAGTTTCCATGGCCACAATTGAGATGATAATTTCAACCTCCGAGGGACGTATGTTACAGTGGATGTCGTTTATCAGTTGATCTAGTATAAGTTTCATGAAATAGTCGTAAAGGAGTCGATTAGCTTCAAATTTCGCGCGTCTATCGTATAATCTCCCGTTTTCACAATACCACCGCCAAGACTCGGAAAGGGGGAAATGCGTACATAATTTTTCCCAGTGGTCCTCAACTTCACCACAACTCTGTATCGAATGAATTGTATTAAAACACAAAGGTGTGGTGGTGGAATTCAGAGAGTTGTATAAATGTGACTTGTTCCAAAATAAGAGCTATTACCATCAAGTACCTGTTCCAGTGCTGCCAGATATTTTCAAAAATCCGTATCCCTCATCTTTCGTAAGACCTAAAAACAGAATGATTTCGACGGACTTCATGATTTGGAACCGATCAGGAGAAAGGTACCTCTCATAGAAGTAACTGAGGTACTTTTCCCTTGATCGAATCGGTGTTAACGGAAGACTGCAGTATCAGCCCATAACGATCAGGAGAAAAGTGGTACGTTTCCCTTGAGCGCAAGAAATTCTTATTTTACCCAAAATCCTTACTTTTGAGGACCAAAAATCCATAGATCTGGCAGAACTGAAGAGTTGCAATTGAACTCCGTTTTCGCCCTCCTCGGAGATTTGCGTTTTGCTGCTAGTTTCCCTTATCTTGGAACGGGTCACAAATAATGTAAAATTTCGAGTCAATTGGTTCATAAGGAGAGAAATTGAAGACGAATTCGACCGCTTGTGAGAGGCTGTTATTCGCAAATAAGGGCAAAGGAGGCGCCATCTAGACTTACTACAGCGGTAAAGTGAGGAAGCTTGCAGAAAAAGTGACGAAATGAGAAAAGTCATCCAAAAATTGAAAGGGCAATAAGTTTTGTTCTCTGCATTTTTTCATGAAAAACAATCTGAAGTGTTCAAATTACGATTTCATTAGTATGTTGTGTTATGGTAGAAAATGCCATGATCACTTTTTTCATAGAACAAGTAGCGCTCCTAGCGGGACCTTCATCCCCGAATTATGTTAGATCGAGAAAACTGGATAGAGACAATGACCATGTTATTCGCGATCCATCCATCTTCTGTTGGCAAATCGCAGTTTAAGAGGCAGAGAAAACATTGAATACCTTGGGTCCTCATTGGGAAGCTAATCAGATGAACCTCATGTGAAATTGGCGTAAAATCCATTTCGACCAAAAATCGATTCACGAGGTCGATTTTGAAGATTCCAATATCGACCACAAATGGACTCAAAATGAATTCGAAATCCAGCGTTCCTATTTACCATAGACTCATCGCCAGCGACGAAATTGAGTCGTAAGAAGAAAAGGAGAAAGAATGTTGATGACGTCATGAGCAAGTACAAGCTGATGACGTCACGAGCTCATAAAAATGATTACGTCACAAGCAGATTTAACCCATGATGATGACATCAAAGCAGGTTTAAACTGGTCGATGTCTTCAACGTGCCATTATCAGCTATTGAAAATCCGCCAAAATTGGGATTGGACTTCCTCTTATCAATGTTTTTATCGGCATCCCAGACGTATTCTAGAAATCGACGAGTTGAAGTCCAATTTAGGGCGGCACACTCGCGTGATCTAGTATAAGCCTACTTTGGAATTTTTAGGCTAATGACTTCAGGAGGGGCTCACTCGCGGCTTCTTGGTCCAGTATAAGTCTACTTTAGAATATTCCAGGCTAATGACTTTAGGGGGGCTCATTCGCTCCGCTCATTCACCCCTCATATTAGGATAAGCTAGAAACTACTGCGGAGGGGGAAGGGGGCTTAAACGTTAGAGAAGTTTGCTCTTAATTTTGTAAGCTAACCATGATTGACGATCATGACGTCACCGACTTATAACGTCACAAGCTGATAGCTTCATAATGACTCTCGGAGTTTTCTTAGCCTAGTATGAATCCAGCCTACGCCAAGTTTATTATTTCATTATATTAGGATAAGCTGGAAACTACCGAGGAGAGTTGGGGCCCCCTCGGACTCGGACTCGCAGGTTTCAGACTAGGATGCCAGATCTACGGATTTTTGGTCCTCGAAAAAGATACGAGTTCTTCTTTTTTTATATATTTTACGTGCAATACGGATTTCTTGCGATCAAGGAAAAGGTACCTAAGACACTAGCACAAGAAATACTTTTCTCCTGTTCGTTATGAGCTGACAGTGCAGTATTCCGTAATATTAAGTCGATCAAAAGAAAAATACCTCATCTGCTCTCATGAAAGATATCTTTCTCCTGATCGTTATTGATGGATCAATCGAAGTCCTTAGAACTTTGTTTTCAGGGCGAATACGGATTTTTGAAACTATCATCTGGCAGCACTACTTTCAGAATCACTCCTGAGGATATTTTCTCGAAATTTTTTCCAAGTCCCTTTCGAGGGGGGAGGGGGCAGGGAGCTCGAACTCGGACTTGCAGATTTGAGAATAACTGCCACTGGGAAAAATTACCATAAGGATGAGTCTAGAGCAAAGATATGAAACACCTCGGCTTGATTCAGAACGGTTAGCTCACAATACTAGACTGAGACATGAGTGAGTACCCAAGATCTATTCAATTTGAAAAAAGTATGCTGGACTAGAAATGGAAGAATGGATAGAAGCAGCCTATATCAATATAATCAACATCAATGTGATGATAAAATGTTCAAAGCCATGTACATGGTTCAATATTTCTCCATTGAGCCGAAAAATTGAGCCTTTTCTGCCTTAAACTAGGCCTAATTAAGCTACACTAGCCTTGAACAAGGTCAAGCACATGCTTTTCTCAATATTAGGCTGTACTCGTCCTAAATTTGGCTTAGTACAAAATAATTATATTAGATTACAACTGGCCCTGCTTTCTTCCCGTTGATGAATTCTGAGTCCTCAACGTCATCCAGAAATCTGCAAATCCGAGAAAGGAAGAGAGAGAGAGAGAGAGAAGAAATAGCGAATTACTAATATGATGACGTCACAAAGAGGTTCAAACTAGATGATGTCTTTACTGTATTTTTATCCGCTATCGAAGATTATTCTAAGAGGAAACCTGTTCTAAGGGAGGTTATTCTGAAGAATTTTCTGTGCGCATGTCCAGCGCAAACTGACCTACCTCATTACAGGATTCGGGTTTGGAAAGCTTTTGACTTTCGAGCCATAATAAACGATAGAAAAGGGATTCGGAAAATTTTCGACATTTGAGCTACAGGGAAGGGACTTTGATACAGAATCGACTTTGACCCATCGTCAAGAAATTGCCGTCGTTTCGTTCTAACTAAAAGTTTGGATCGAGCAACTAGAGAAAGACATTAAGAATGATCTGTTTTCATTTGGCTCCGCCAGAACTTTTTTCAAATTATTCGGATTACGTTCTCCCTCTTTTCCTTGAGGTTTTTTTTTCTATCATCTGCACGCGCATTAAGCTAAACGTCACAATTTTATCGAACCCCAATCTCGGACGCCTCGTAAAAGTGCAAACACGCGCCATCGACTTCGGTCTTATTCTATACGAATTGGTGCGAGCTTATGTACAACAAAAACAGCTATAAAAGAAAAGATGATTACTTTCGTACGACGACTATTATTGTTAAACAATTAGCGCGATCTTTCTCGTACTCCATAATTTGTATATCTTCTTCTCTAATGATGTCCCAAAAAAATGAGACTGCATTAGTTCCGCGTGTGCTCCTTCCACACAAATCGGTACGTTGAGGTTGTTCGTGTACAAATTAGGATAACATTGTAATCTAGGCAGGGTATCTGAATGGAATTCGTCGGGAGTATCGATCGCGCACCATCAAAAAAAAATTTTGTAGGCTATATTATTTTAAAATCTAACCTAAGACAAGTTCGCTTTATATTAGTTCCGTATTCTGGTACTGGAATCCATTAATGATTGATCGAGACCTACTGCATGTCGGCTCACGCGTTTGTTCTCGATTATTGCAAAAATCTCACGCAGTTACAGGACTACCTGTATTCTGCTCATTTATTTAAAACAATGAAACTATCGGATGTTGACTAATGAAAAAGTAATGCGGTAGTCGCTATAAACCTTGATATACGGTCTCTGTTTACTATGGTTTGCAAGGAGAAAAAAAAAAAACAACAAACGTTTAAAATTAGATTAGCTTATTAAAGAGGACATCGCCTAAACCTGAGTTAACATTTCTGTAGTTTACTGATTTTATCCAAGGAAGAGAAAATTTTGCAAAGCTCGCTAAGACAAAGCGCTACCACGAAATCGCGAACGGTCATCTTTCGGTACGTGAAGGTGAAATCGAAGCGAAAGGAAGAGAATTGAAACGTTGCAAATCTCATCCGCAAAATCTGAATCTCTTTAGACTCTATATTGACTACGTAATCAGATCCCTTCGCCGAATAATTTGCGAAGAGCTCTTTCATAATGATATTCAGGAGACGTACATCCTATACCGCTACGTTCGACGTACAAAAGGTTATGAAAGTTATTCTCCAGCGGGTAGAATCAAAATCTGCATCAGCATCTCGTCATCAGCGTTCTGCAGATTATGAAATTTTCATGTCGAATGATTGAACTGTAAAGAAGACATACGATAGTGTATAGAAAGCGAAAATAGATCATATGTACGTCTCTACATCCGGACCGATGCAAAGTAAGAGCGAAGCGAAATTTTGAGAGTATCGAGTATCGAGAATATGATTGCATCTCAAAATATGGAACTAGAAAACGATCACGGCTATAATGTATAATATTGAGTTATTCAGTCGTATATAGCGTTCGTTTTCGTTGAAATTTTCTCGTGCACACGCGATCGATCGATAGATATAGGTACCCGTCAATTAAGGATCAATAATGGAACAGCACTCAGTCGATTAACGATTCTTGGTGTCGAGTCGACACACTTTCATAATTTGAAGTATCTACCGTGAAAAATTTTCTGCCCCGATTGGAAGATCTCTCGGAAATTGCCTGGCTTAATGGAAATAATCTACTGTATTCTTGAAGGAATTAAGATCACATAGTATACATTACCTAAGGTAATTAAGGCGACCCCTGAACTCTTCTAAGATAGGCTGAGAAAGGCTAGCAGAAGTTAAAATAGTGAGGTTGGGGATATAATTAAGAAAGAGTCCTACTATATCGAATGAAATCAATTTCCAATTTGGAGGAGGATTGACACCCTTAATCTTTTGAGTCGACATTATCGAATAATTACCAGAGTATTAAGATGATCTATTTGAGACGTGATGCACTGGTCGAGGTATTTGGCCAGTATCTCCTCACGAGTCTTGAAGTCATCTTTATGAAGTTTGGGCGATTCATAGAGTTCAGGAGGTATAGGATTAGAAATTGAAGAAGCTTTCTAACGAGAAAAGATGTGTAGGAACAACGAACGTTCTCGAATTAGTCTTTTCCTCAGGTTTCTCGTTATAAGCATTATAATCAAGTTTGAGCGTTTGGAGTCCTCAGTAGGTCTTCCATGTTTGTGTTCTTGTCACCACGGTTCATAAGTACTTGTCCTTACCAGCTTTCAATATCGCAAAATCATTCTCAATAACCTTCCTCTGGAGTTGGGCAAGGGTGTTTCGTGATTGCCTACCCATTGTAGGGAAGGCCCTAATCTGGTATTCAAGATGCGCAATCACGCCAAGCTGTATCTTGCTACCTCTTCCTTCGTAGGAGGGAAGGCATATTTCAGGCCTTTGTTAAGGAGATTAACTTACGACTTTTGGACAAAATGACTGGACGGAGGTATTGCTCACGAATTTCCTTTCCTCTGGTTTTCCTCCAACTGCTCACTTTGCAACGCTGCAATTTTCCGGCGTCTTCTACACCTCTCTTCAGTTTCTTACGGGACGGATTCGAATTAGGTGGGTCAGTTCCTTGGCGAGATCACCATACACGAACATTTTGTGTTTGCCATCCAAAGCATGCACTGACCTTTTTGTAGGTATAAAGGTCACTTATATCCAAATCCAAACTGGATACATTTGGGTTGCAACCGATACCAGGGCCGCATTTTGAAAAAAAAAAATTGTCATGAATACAAAATTGATTGACTCTGAAATGAAAACTTCTCCTCTTTGGAATGAAAATTTGCCGGAAAGGCTGCGAGTGGCGAAAATTTTTCTCAAAAAACTCGCCATAAAGCAAATCCATGTCTTAGTAAGGGAAAATATTTTCCTATTCTTTGACCCCCTTCGTATCCTCCTTCAGAACAGACTAACGACCTGTCCTCTTCCTTGGAAGGAAAATTCACTGTTCCCCAGTAACTCCGCGATGGCTCTTCAAGCACGGGGATACGGGGGGGGGGGGTAAGGACAGCCAACTAATTCTTGAATTTTTCCGAGTGAAAACTTTTTTCCGACTGCGACTCCTCGGTTCGAATTTGGTCGATAGTCGCACTTGAATCGCCCCCCCCCTCGCGGAGCCCCTGCCGTTCTCAAGTACCCCAATAAAGCAAATTCCTACCTTGTCAACAAAAAGGATCAAGTTTCTTCCTGTAGTTTGATCCTCTTCGTTTCCTGAACGGTTTTCAAGTCCCGCAATTCAGACAGGACGCTTTTTGCAATTTTTCGGAAGAGATAATCTAACTCTGAGGCGGAGGAACGTGAGAAACCTGCTTTGGCCATAGGGTCTGAATTTAAGAATGTTCGCCATCTGAACCTCTCACCAATCAAATAAGAGTAATGTTTTCAACGACGTTGAAAAAATAACAAGGTCTATGACATAAGCACGGATTTTTTCAAGTTCTTGTAGATCTCATCATCTCCAAATTTAACTTAATATAAATATTGCTCAAAATTTGCCAATTTTCTCCCTCCTTGCACACAGATGAGATTAACGAGGGCCACCAAGGTGAAGGATAAGTGCCTGCATTTTGTCTATGCAGTCTCTCAATTTACATACAACCATTTGTCAATATCGAGGCAACGCGAAAGTCACTGTTTGACACAATGTTGACGACATAGGTCACTCGATGTAAATAAGTATTACGAAAAAGATGCTGCACCTTCCACTTCTCACGTGAAAAAATACTCTTAGTCGTTCAAATATTCATTAAAGTACGTAAGAATTTCGTCTGGTTTTTCGATACCTCGTCAAATTTCCTCTTTTCGCGAATGTTCACTGCTTTCTCGACTACGAAATTTGGTTTTCGACTATTAATTAGAATCGGATTTTATATTTTAGTCTGTACGATGTAAGAATGAATGAAAGAAAATGATGCGTGAATAAAATATTTGAAAGAAAAACGAGTGAATATCTAAGAATCGCTCATAGCTACAGAACTAATCGAGTCCTCGGTTATTTTTTTTTACGATGCACATCATTTTACGAGGGCAAGATCGTTTCTCGAAAATTCAACGCGTGTGGTGTAATAAATTTTCTTTGTCGGCTCGCTGAAAATCGCACATTATGAATTGCAGCTACTGTTGCTTTCGGTGACTGGTCATGTAAGGGCACATATTTTAATAGTCGCTTCGAGATGCGATCGAATTGCATAATGATTCAAGAGAGAGGGACAACAAACGATCAGTTGGGAAGACAGTCTTAGATATCAAAGTTTCAACAGTATTGTAAACCTCATTCCGGAAAAAGCGATTTGAAATTCTCGAATTTTTCGTATGTTTCTTCAAACGACCACATAATTTCGTCATGTTCAAATCTCCTACAATAAAATACGATTTTTTTCGTAGAAATGAGACCAGCCCAATAAAACAGGATCTGCTAGGGGTATTTTCCAAGAAAACATGACCATAAATTTTGTGCGCTATTTAAAGTCCACTGATCCACTCATTAACGTGAAAACAACAAGATTTTTTCATCGACGAAGGTGATTGAATAAATTTTCTCTTGTAATGTTTTGTAGATGAATGATCGACTAATTCTTCTGTCTCTATGTTTAACGAGTTTACGTACTTTCAAAATTCAGATGTGCGGGAAATAAAATGGGCAAATGATGGATCTGGAGTTGAGGGGTGTAACGAAGGTACCTAGAATGAATGCGAGTGTTTGAAGCATGTAATTATGGTAGATACGTCAGTTGTGAGAGGTCATGGTTCAAGCTTGGAGAGAAATGATGTGTTGAATACGTATGTTTAGCTAATAAGAACTCGTTCAATAATTTGGCCTGTTGCTATCGATTAAATTGTAGGGAAGGAATGTCCTTTCTTTGTAAACTTGTTCTGGGTGGCAGCAATGAGAGGGAGGATACGGTTTATCGTACCGCTCATCAATAACCTCCTCCAATGGGCTCCGGTTACACTTTGAAATGGGTAGATACATAGAGATCAAATAGATCCCTGAGGTTAGTCTGTTGTTGCCACTGTCGTCTTCTCAACCTGAGGGACTTGAATTTGATGTTTTCGCATTCCAGAGCCGCTCTATTGATACCTCGTGAGCTTGTTCAGTCAAACTACCAATTCGTGTTATTTGTTCAATATTGGAGGAGTCATTGTTAGAACAGAGTTCTTCAATACATCGCAGCGCAGCGTTGATTCGTCACATATTGGGTGATTACGGTCAAGAGCTAGGCCAAGGCGAGTGTGAGGCGTCGGGGATGCGCAGGAAGGGGTGAATAGAAGGGGCTTGAATTAGAAATAGTGGTCTAGATTAGGTATTAAGAGAGAAGTCGTGAGTTTCAGGAGTGAAAGGAAGGAACAAAGATAGGGAGCTAGAGGAACTGGACCGTAGACGCAAGACAAATGAAGGTAAGCGATAATGAGTGGAATTGTAGAGAGCAAAGAGCAGGTGCACGAGGTACCAAGGACAACGTAGGGCAGCAGATTGTGTTGCATTCAGTAATTTGAGGAAGGATAAATTTGCCTATTTGGAGACTCTGGACGTGTAGCACAGTCGAGAGCAAACTGCAAAACTGTATAGCTGATAGAGGAGCTCGCGACCACAACCAGTGCGAGTATGTACGGGCACTGAGTGACTTTAAGCGTTTGTGAGGAATACAAGAGTATCTGGAATTGAAGGTGAGGCGACGGAATTTAGTGGTATATTGAAGATGCTGATCTTGAAATTCGGGTAGAGTTGATGGGAGAGAGGGAAGAATGCACACGAGGAGACCTTATCGAAAGTGAGTAGGAGTAGAAGTGCGGCCTGTTTAGGATTTGTAGAGGCGAGGAAGACGCTGAAATCATCTGCGAAAATTCGTTTACGGAAGGAGGGGGGGGGGTTACCATTCACTGGATAGTTTAGGGCTGTTCGGACAAGAGGACCACTCCAAACTTTTCCTTGAGGGACATCATTTTGGATGGAGTAGAGAGAAGAATTTGGACTGATATGGGTCTGTCATGAAGAGAAGACTGCGGGATGGAGAGTAAAGTACTTTGAGGGTCGGGGTAAAGAGGAGAGTTGTTACAGAATGATTCTTCAATTTGGAGCTTGAGGTCGGAGATGGCTTTTGAATTGTTTCTACCTTTAGGGAAGTCGGATTGACAGAAAGATAAGATGTCGTTTGGTTCTAGAAGCCAGGATAATCTTTTGTTGAGGATTTTCACATCTTTTCTGACCACCAACATCTCGAAAATGCGTCCAGGCGTCCGCATGGATGACCTTGGGACTTGTGAAATTTTTAACGTTGAACCTCAGCCCTATCCCTGCGTCTATACAGTTCTCTAGTATAGGAAATGGTATTATACTATTGTAAAGATGTATTCAATATACTAGAGGTGAACTAGGCGATAACCTCCCTTTGTATTATACCACTTTTATCCTAGCTTTCTACTGGGATCATACTAGCTTCTCTTTAATCTATATGCGGTAAATAAATTAGCTTCATTCTAGGTCCAGGAATCCTGTTGTATCCTTTCTTAAGCCTCCTTCATACTAGGCTACAGCTTAGCTACTATAAACCTAGTACTTATACAGTATATCAGGTCCAGTAAAAAGGAAGCTTAAGAACAGACTTACGTAAGATGTGGCTGCTACAGTGGGTTCAGGTTTCATAATATAACCTCAATGGAGAGAGAGAACGGGCGGAGCGAGTGAGCTCTTGGAAGCTAGTAGCCTAAAATATTGTAAACCAGTGCTGCCAGATCTACGTATTTTTGTTCCTCGAAATTATTCTTTGGATTATGCGTAAAATGCGGGTTTCTTGTGCTCAAGAGAAAAGTGCCTTATTCACTTGTACAAGAGATACTTTTCTCCTGGTCGTTGTGAGCGGATCCGCTGCAACATTAGGTCGATCAAGGGAAAAGTATCTGATTTGCGAAGGGTGAGAGATACCATTCTCCTGATCGTTATTGATGGATCGGGAAAACCCTGTTTTCATGTTCAGAAAGAATTGTGGTACGGACTTTTGGAAAAATCATCTGGCAACACTGTTGTAAACTAGACTCGTACTAGACCATGAGGGCCGTGAGTGAGTCCCTACAAGCTAAGGGCGTGAATTTTAGTGGGCATTCACACTAAACCAATGAGGAGGAGAGGGAGGGGAAGCGCAAAGTACGGTTAGAGTACAAAACCGCAAAAGAGCTACCCAAAAGCTATTAGCTGGAAATATTCCAAAGTAGGCTCATACTAACCCACGGATTGAGCTCCCCAAAAGCTAGTAGCTTGGAATATTTCAAAGTAGACTTATACTAGAGCAAGGAGGGGGCGAATGAGCGGAGCGGGTTTATTAACTGACACTTGATAGAGCAAGGAGGAGAGCGAGTGAGCTCCTCTAAAGCTATTAGCTTGAAATTCTTTAAATTAGGCTTTTAACGACCCAAGGAGAAGGCCAACGAGTGGAGTGAGTGATTAGCTCAAAATACCCTAACTAGAGCTATACACCAAGGAGAGCTCTGTAAAAGCTATTAGCTTAGAATACTTCAAAGACGACTCATACTAGATTAAGGAGGAGGCGAACGTGCGTAGCAAACGAGCTCCCCAAAAGCTATTGGCATCAAATATTCCCATTTACACAGTCATACTGATACTCAACAACAATATACTGAGAATGGAGGTACATGAAACATGATCTTCATTCATTAGGCTCCGCCAGTAATTTTTTTTGAAAGATAATTTACCGAGAACGGAGGCTAGGGCCATAAGACAGTAGGATAAGGGGAGAAAAGGACCTGATTTCTTCCCTCCTATTTTTGCACACGTCTCATAACGCTCTAACAATTTCCTCATGAATTCTTCTCAAGTCCTCGAATATCTATTGGCAACCTTGACTCGTCAGCCCCACTTCCTCATTCGAGGTTTAGTTTTTCCAAAATATTTAACAAAAAAACGTATTCTAAGCTCCATTGATGCGTCATTGATAAGAGGATTTATGATACCTGCGTGCAATTTTTAAACGTATCGAGCGACCGATGCAATATTTTTACTTTTGACTTACGTAAGCAAAATACTATGGAAATTAGGATGTATTAGCAAAAAAATATGGAATTGAACGTAAAATAACAATCGCTCCAAAATGTGAAGGTCGACTTGATCGAGATGCTTTCATTGGGTCCGAAGCGCAGCATAGATATGCAGATTAAGAGGCTGTGAGCGTCGACAGCGCTCTCAAAAAATTATCGCATCTTTGATTTATTGTAAAAAAAAAAAACTATTCGCGCAAAATTTTATGCAGTAAGAAATATTGAAATAATAAACCGCTTCAACACCCCTCTTTTTAAAAACAAGAAACCCACATTGCGGTTTCTTATGAATATTTCATCGAGAACAGAAGTAATTTCTTTTACGTTCTTCGTAAAAATGTATAAGCAAGAAATGATGTTCAAAAAAAGAATAATAATATTTTAGAACGCCGGGACCATGAAAACATACTTGGTCCATTCACGAGGACAGTGGTCAAGACTTCGTGCCTCTTTCTTTTACTGTCACGCATCTGTCAACTCCTTTAGGTTTTCTAAGTAGCCTTTCGCTCTTCTTTATGTAGAATAATTCAATCTACTTTATCTTTACACTCCAAATCTTGCTAAATTGTACTTCGATCAGGCATTACGGATGGTATTAGAAATGCGTTATTGGTATGAGCCTATGAGGAGGCACCTTTGAAAGCGAAGTTTGAGGGTTTCAGGGTAGGAGAATTTTTACCCCACTCTGTTTATTGGTGATCAGAAAAAGCTAGATAATAAGACGAGCATCTCATTTGACAATCTTTGTAAGATGAAAGGCTTATCAGATTCCTTGCCCTGATTGCAACGACGTCAACACGAATTCACTATCAATAATACGTGGGAAGTCGCTGGTCTGAGGTCACAATTTCTTATCTTATGGACTACGAATCGAACTTGAAGAAGAGAAAAAAACCCTGAGTATAATTCATAATCACCGACTAGCGCTATGTCAATTTCAAAGTATACGTAATCGCATGCATGACTGGTCTGTCCTGTCTTTACTTGTATTTTTCTCTCTTCTTCTACATTCTAATTCTCCATTTCCTGCCGCACAAATCATTATTCTGAATGAGCTTCTGTTTCAGGGGAGACAGTCTTTTGTATCCCAGGAGGATCACCAAACCACTGATAAAAACTGTGTATCTCCCCATTTTCGAGTCCCCCTTTCATATCAAGCCACTGGTTCTACGAAAAGATGGAGTTTGAATACGATTCAAAGAGACTCGACTTGCATGTTACTACAAGAGAGATTTTGATGAGAGTGCAAAAACTATCTCGAAATCTCCCGCACTTTCATCTAATAACTACTCGTAGATTATATTATTTCTCAAATAAATATTCCTACCTTGTATTCGCCGCGTGTCTTCAGCCGTACCCCGAAATACTCGCCACGACTACCTGTTCATTATTTCAATCTTTCTTTACGTAGAAGTATTAAATAGAGTTGACAATTATAATTATTTAGGAATGTTTAAATAATGCTATTTCGAGATTAACACGAGCACTAAAACGCGTGAAATATTTCAAAATATAAGGTGATATATATTAATGGTCGCGAGAACGTTTTAAAAGTTTCATTACACAGTTCATCGAGATCACGTCGACTAGGAGTTAAAAGAAAGAAAAATCCGCTCGTTTTCGTAATTAAATAACTAATTTGAATATTTCGGTGCTCGCTCCGTGCACACTTAACGATTTTACCAGTAGTGTACGCACAATAAACGAAGCCGGCAATGCGAACTGATATCACTCGAACACACGTTTCGACAATTTTTGTTCAACAATTTATCCGATAGACGGTCACGTCGAAGTGCAACAGCTTGCACTTTTCGACGCATATGTTTCCTGGAACGTGAGTACCTACGTCCAATATACAGTACGGCACCAGACACACACACGTGGGAAAAGAAAATTAAAACAGCAATTTTTTGACTCATTTTCGTATCGAGTATACGTTCAGGCAACGACTATTATATTTACATTTTACTCCTATAAGAAATAGTACTGATATTTTTGCAAGTATACTCTATGATTTTGGGCCGATTCAAGGATAAGCGTTGGTTTAATTTTAGCTTATCGCCGCATCTAATTGTACAGTTACATACTCTCGTACTTTAGGTCATCCATTCGGGTAACCATGCACAAACGATTTCAGAAAAAAAAAGTAATAATTACCAAATCGCGCTACGAGTTGACTAAATTTTAATTCGTAGGTAGTTCATATTCCATATCTCTTGCACAAGTTAGAGAAATTGTCTCACCCTTTTTGATTGCATTCAATTTGTTGGCTCATAAATTACTTGAAGAATTTAGGAGGGGGAGGGGGTGTATAAGGATCTCACCAAATCTACGTATCGCGTAATTTTTTGCCTCAAGAATATATCGTATAAAATATTACAAACTGCGTTTACTTCCAAGTAAAACACGTCTCTCTATCACAATTCAACTACGAATTTCTACGTGATCGAGTACACGAAGGGGAGAGGCAAAGGGCGCGGGGGGAGGGGTATTGAGAAATTACAAAAATTGAATTCATGTAATTTGTGGACGCTTTACTTAAAAATGAGAATCAATACGGTTGAAACTCTTCTCAGGAATAACTACAGGTATGAGCGTTCCAAAGGTAAAAATAAACATCGACATGACTGAAAGCTTTCAATTTTCATGATTCCTCCCTTTCGTCTCTTAGAATTCGGGGATTCTCCTACGACATCCTTATCTCCCGATGAGCCTTGTCGAATAAGTAAAAGAGTCTCCTCGTATTTACGAGACATTGCATTGGAAGACAGGAAAATTATATTTTACAACACAACATGTTTCGCGACGTCTAAACGACGCATCATCAGGTGTACTGAAATAAATACATACGAGGTACAAAAATTCATGCGACAAAGGAGAACGAGAAGAAAAATGTAGGAAGAAGGAAGGAGAAAGATCAAGTAGAAGTGAAGTCATCGTCTTCGGACGGAACAAGATTATGCATGCGAGAGATAAACGGATTGATGAGGCTGCGAGTATCGTTCAGAAGGAAGTCGCCTGAACGTGAAAGCTCGGCAATAATTTCGACCTCTTCTAACCTATCAAGGAGCCGGCCTTTAGTCGCTTTATGGATAAGCTTGAAGGTGAAATGATTGAAACTATGATTTTGCTCAATGCAGTGCCTCGCTATGGCGGATTTTTCCGGATGATAATTACGGAATGCGGAGCCATGTTCATCGCAACGATCCTTAAGGGAACGGCCCGTCTGGCCAATATAAACGGCAGAACAGTTAGGGACTGTGCAAGAGGCACGATAAACTCCGCAGCACTGTTCAGGGAGGAGCTTATCTTTCAGAGAAGATAAGTGGCCCAAGGTTAAAAGAGAATAGAAGGCACAACGATAACCATAGGGTTCAAGAACGTGGGCCATTTTATAAGAGTGGTGGCCGAGAAAGGGCAAACGAACCCAGCGCTCACGAATAGGACAGAGTACGCGCTGAGGAGCGAGGTTGGAATGCATAGCGCGTTGGAGAGATTTCCTCGAGATAACCTTATCAACGTCAAAAGAGATATTATTTAAGCGCGCGAGTTCGGAGATGTGTGCCTTCTCTATGTTGAAATTGCGGGTGGAGAGAGGAATTGCCAGAAGGCGGTGGACGAAAGCGAGTAATGCGGAGTATTTGTGAGAATAATGATGAAAAGAAAAACCGTTGATAAGAATGCCAGTGTTAGAAGGCTTACGATAGATAGCAAACTGAGGAGAGAGGCGGTCGTTTTCGAGGTGAAGGGAAATGGAGAGGTCGAGATAATTGATAGAGAGACCGCCTATTTCGAGGGTGAAATGGATGTGAGGATGAATAGAGTTAAGGGGACAGAAAAGGGCTTCGAGATCGGACGAGGAACCATTCCAAACGCGAAGAATGTCGTCAACGTAGCGAAACCAGCGGAGAATGTGAACTCAAACATATTAACCCAGAGTGAGTTCAATTTTTTTTAAAGTCAACGTGTGTGGGGGCGTATTGAAATTGTGTCAATGTGTATTGTTGAAATCGACCTCAAGTCGACCTCTGGTCAACAGAAAATTTGAAGAAGTTACTTTATTTCGACTCATTTGTCAAGTCCATTTCGAGTTGACTTCTCCAAATTCTTCTTCTGACCTGATATCGACTGCTCTCTTGAGTCGATTTCAAGTACTGTAGATTTGTAGTTCTTTGGTGATTTACGCTAGTCGACTTCAAATCGATATCAATCTGGAGTCGATCGTTTTTCTATCGACCTGAAATCGACTGCTCCGTTGGATCTATTTCAAGTCGATTTGTATATTCCTAAAAACGTATGCTAGTTGTCTTCAAATCTATCTCGAATCGACTCCATGAAGTCGTTATTTGACGTCGATTTTTGCTCGACAACCAATTCTAAATCGATTCCAGTCTCAAGCTCCACTCTCAGTCTCAAGTTTTGGTCCCGAGTGTCAGTCTCGAGTGCCAGTCTCAAGTCTCAAGCTCCAGTTTCAGTTTTAAGTCTCAAGCTCAAGTGTCAGTCTCGAGTGTTGGTCTCGAGTGTCAGTCTTGAGCAGGCCTGACCAATCTACGGCCCGCGGGCCGCATGCGGCCCGTGAAGCTCTGTCGTACGGCCCGCGAAAAGATTTCAGAAAACCCATAAAGTAATAGAAAACTTATGATTTCATAATCGAAGTTCTACAATGAAGTCGTTATTAAATATAGGCACACGATTTGTGGCCCGCAAAAATTTCAGGAGAAACGGATGTGGCCCGCGAATTGTAAAACGTTGGGCAGGCCTGGTCTTGAGTCTCAAGCTCCACTATCAGTCTCAAGTTTCGGTCCCAAGTGTCAGTCTCGAGTCTCAAGCTCAAGTGTCAGTCTCGAGTGTTAGTCTCGAGTGTCAGTCCCGAGTCTCAAGCTCCAGTCGCAATCTCGATAGTGTCAATCTCAGTCTCGAGTGCCAGTCTCAAGTCTCGAGTCTCAAGCTCGGGTGTCAGTCTCGCGTCTCAATCTCAAGTCTCAAACTCCAGTCTCAGTCTCGAGTCTCAATCTGGAGTGTCTCGAGTGTCAGTCTCAAGTCTCAAATTCCAGTCTCAGTCTCGAGTCTTAGGCTTGAATTCCAGTCTCCAGCCTCAGGCTCAACTCTCAAGCGCGAATCTGAATCTCGAGTCTCGGTCTCTAGTCTCAATCTTGAGTGTCAGTCACGAGTCTCAGTCTCGGACTACCTAGGGCCATAATTATATGTAGTGATAGAAACTGAAATTTTTCCAAATTTCCAAGGTGAATCGTTGTCACTACAGCCTCAGTCCCATCTCAAGTCTTCCATTCCTATTAATTAGCTAGAAACCCCCTCTTCATTACCGTGCTCGAAATTGTTAAAGTTATTAGGCTCAATAGAGAGCTCAAAAGTTGAAATTTTTCAAGCCCACGAAGTATCAAAAAAAGAGCACGGACGCTACGTTCTAAAATATCAAGTCCCAAGCTAGATTAAAAATAAAACAAAACTTGAAAATATCTCAACTTACGAACAGAGGAGAAAGGGGGAGGGTCTAGTGTGTAAGAAACCGCTGGTGCAGATTAGTTTCTACAGATAAACTGACGATGATCACATTTTCCTACCCTCAGGTCCTACACGGACTTCATGATTTGGTCGCATGACTTTCTTCCAACTTCTACATATAGTCAATCTGAGATTTTCACCTAGTTTTGTCGGTGGTTTGTCCCACCTAGAAAACGCTTATTCGGACAAAGTAGGTAATAGGTACTTCGAACACAAACGATGCAATCGAACGCGGTGAAAGATATGGAATTTTTTTTCTTCTACATTTGCTCGCGCATTGAACGCGTATCCACCCGCCTAATACAATAATAGATGAGAAAGTGTCAGAATTTTAAAATCACATTCAGAAATTTGTTTCAGTCATGTATGTATCCTTTGTTGTTGAGACTCATGTTCTCTGTATCCGTTTATTTGCATGTACACTCGCACAGTTCCGCGGCTTGTCGGCTTCCTTCTTATTTGCATGAATTATTCAAGTTTTCTACTAAATGCATCGCGTCTCACAATATAATATGTACCAGTACCGCACAAGGCATGTCTTACCGAGTAAAATAGCGAGTTCATTAATGTTTATTATGCAGTACGACCTGAGTGGAGTATGTCGGCATCAGACGCTCAAAAATACGCGTACACGTTAGTTTCATCTCTCGTGTCACGTGCATACGAAGCGAATTCTTCGCGTAGCTCGTCGTCGACGCCCCGATGACTCGTTAGCGAAAGGCCGTTTCTCGAAAAACTCCAACTTCTCCACCACGGGTCTGTCAACGACGATCAAAGCCCGTCAAAAAAGTTCAACTCGCAGATTGATGATGCTCGACGCCGAAAGACATCACGGGTATTGTCGATTGTCGCTCAGTGCGAAAGAAAAACAAACGTGTTTGTCGTGTGCATTGAAAATATTAATCACTTCGCCGTTGATTGCGGGCCGAACCTTGAAATGCGAAATTCGCCATAGGGAAAAACTCTCCGGTGACGCGCTGGTGCAACGGAATTCAAAGCGAACGAGTTACACATTTCACAAAGGGCCAATTCGTAGCAGCGTTGGCTATGTCAAAACATTATTATTAGTACAGAGAGAGAAAGAGAGACCTTATCCGAGAGCGGCGAAAACCGCAGACTCACTCGCCGCCGTCGATATCACCCACTCTGCGCGCACGTTAAGCTCGCGGTATGCGAATGCCACCGCTACTGTGTACATGGTGGATGTTGAACCGTACCGTGGGATCGTGTATAACAAACTCATCACCGTATGCGGTCTAGCCGTTCGTATTCATGGTCTAGCATCACTTTCAAATCGAATGTCGAATGCACATTTCCTAGTCACGTAAATACGAAGAATGTTACATTTGATTGAGGGTCGCACGTGTGATGTCCAGCCTGAGAGGGTTACCACAAGGGGCAGTTATGTAGCGTGTTCAGTTAGTTATAAAATCAAAATTACTATCCACTCTTACATATAATGGGCCTTGATTTATAATACGGTATTTACGACATTCGCTTCTCTTAGTCAGGGAACTCGATGGGTTAAACGCTCGATCGTGAATGTAGCGGAAACGACTCATATTTTGAATGTAACAAGCGCGATACGTACTAAAATCGTAAAAATATACAAAGGCGAAAGGTCTTCAAAGTTTAATACTTTTCTCTATGATTACATGCGTGCATCATTTATAAAAGCGCCGATAACGTTTGCGAGAGAGGAAGAAAAAAGTCATTTTTTCTGATGAATTCTCTAAGATGCGTTCACGTAATGAACTCGCGAGTTGAAATCTCTGCAGGCTAGAAAGAAGTTCATAGAAATTTCCCTCATTTTATACACATTTGTACGACGATCGAATCAATTTCAAATTTTCATGGATTATTGTGATGGAAAGTTGGGAGTGATGGAAATGTTGAATTAAGCGGAATCGAGTGCTACAAAGAGAGGGAATTGAAGAGAGCCGTCTGCGCCTGAGATTTGAGTCTTAGAGAGGAAGGAACATCAAACAGAAGAAGATCGTGGCCAGAAATCCTAGCAGCGTAGACCGAAAATTTTCGAGATGACAATTTTGGCTACAATCAACAACGAAGTATGCATTTGGCAATAAAGAGCGAAAAGGAGACATTTTTTGTTGAAAGAGACTATCAAATGTATAAATTTCGAGAAATCATGCTCAGAAAACGAAACTGTGGCTTCCTTACTGAAGTTAATCGAGAAATTCGAAAATCTGGAATGAATCAAGATGTATTTTCAAATTTTACCTACGTTCACTTCAAAAACCAACTTTATACCACTTTCTCTGTTATGAATTATTATCGAGCTGACCAACATTATTTTAGTATCTTTTTCTCCATTATTTTATCAAACAAAAAATACCTCGAAAGCGGTGAAATTGAAAATTTTGCAGAAGCTCGTAAGAAAAATTAAAATTTTACGAGCTATTGCAAACTTTTCAATTGTATCGTTAGAATGTCTCGTAACGTGCGAAGAAAACCAAAAGGTCATCTTGAAGAAGAAAAGTAGCTAGGGAATCGACTTTATTCATTTTTTTTTTTTTTTCATTTTAATAGTCCTGGATCGAGGTCGGAGTCTTCTGTTCCGTTGCTTTTGCACGTATTGGAAAATGATAATACTCTATTTTACGAAGTTATAAGACCCGCTGAAAAATATTGAAGAACAAAAAAAAAAAAAAACATAAAAAGGAAGGATTTCTTGGCGTCGCCAAAAATATAAAGATCATGGTTCATGTCTTTTCGCCAGTCGTCATAAGCTCTTCATAGTTCAAAAATTTCAAAAATTTCCAGCTTCTTCTTCTAGTATGAGTCTACTTTAGAGTATTGTAGGTTAGGCTGACTGCTTTCTGGGGCTCACTCGCGGCACTCGCTTGATGTAGTAAAAGTCTACTTTGGAATATTTCAGGCTAATGAGCCTTCTTGGTCTAGTGTAAGTCTACTTCAGTATATTTCAGGCTGATGAGTTTTTTCAGAATTATTTTAGATTTTATTTATATTTCATCTAATTTTTTTTTTTTTGAGAGAGGATGGTACTCGCGAATTTCTCAATGACCTCCCAAACATTTATTTTTATTTTCAATTTAATTCAATTTTATTTGATTTCATTTTTGATTTTTTTTATTCAATTTCATTTTATTTCATTTTATTTTATTTTATTTTATTTTATTTTAATTTATTTTATTTTATTTCATTTCATTTCAATTTATTTTATTTATTTTTACTTTATTTTATTTCATTTTATTTTATTTTTCTATTTTATTTTATTTCATTTTAATTTACTTTATTTTTTTTACTTTATTTTATTTTATTTAATTTTTTTACTTCATTTTATTTCATTTTATTTTATATTTTATATTTTATATTTTATATTTTATATTTTATATTTTATATTTTATATTTTATATTTTATATTTTTATTTTATTTTATTTTTCATTTTATTTCATTTTTTATTTTATTCATTTTATTTTTCATTTTATTTTTATTATTTTTTTTTTATTATTTCTTTTTTTGATCAAAATTCTTCCAAGTCCCAAGGTCACGACCGGACGCCCGGACAATTTTCAAGAATTAGGGGGTAGAGAAAAGACATGAAACATGCCAATATTTGTGACGGTGGTACTCAGGTCCTTCTTTTTGTATCGATATAAATTGTCCAAAAAAAGAAATTCGCTCAAGTAACTCTCAACTCGTACCAAGTAATTTAAATCTAAATTTTAAGACACAATTATGCTGAACGCCCCTCCCCCTACCCCTCCCTTGCCTAATAGACAAAATGTCACGTTAGGAATTTTAGCATTTTGGCTCTACTACAATTCCCCTTCTTTTCCAACCATCCAACAACCTTTCAAGCGCTGGCAAAAACCTCTGGGGCGTTATCAACAAACTTCCGGGCAATGATAAGAACCTCCCGGACGTTGTCAACAGCCTCCAGGGCGTTGCCTACAACCTGTTAGTTCTTGCTAATGACCACTGAAGGCTAATGTCAACAACGCACCGGGCGTTGGCAATGACCTCTTGGTTGCTGTCAACTATCTGCCGAGCGTTTGTAAGGATCTAGTAGAAACTCAGGAGTTGCTGGCAACAACCGAAAAGGTCCATGGAGACCAAAGGGTTGTTGGCAACGCTCCTGCAAACTTTTCGCATATTTCATCATGGAGAGGAGATTCGGTTCATATGTTCTCTCCTTTTCAGATATTGACCGCTCTAGTGTGGGAATTTTCTTAAGATATCGTTAGTGATAAACAAGATGAAAGACTACCGGGGAAACTAGCCGGCACACGTCGAAAGAATGGAGAAGGGCAGGTCACCAAAATCGATACCAAAATAAACGGTTGAGAGAACGACCAAAGGGGAAACTCGCCGGGACGAGGCTCCATCTACCGCAGACAGGCGACTTGGCCTACCGAAAAGAAAGGAAACGAAGATTTTAAAACCCTTTGTTGACATCATAAGACAGGCCATAGCCTTGACCTACTTCAAACAACTTCGAAAAATTTAGAATTCTGACTCCCCTAGTATGCCCGATTCATTCTCATTTCGTTCAGTTTTTTGTATCCATTGGATCACACTCCTCATACGTTGAGAACAGTTCGAACTTGTTTATTATAGAATAATTACTTCGTAATATGCAGACCTACGACATACCCGACAAAAAATTCACGGTACATTCACAGAAAAGATTGTTCGTTGGCGTCGCCAATTAGTCTTACCGCAGATTATATTAACACAAAATCTGTATAAGGTAGTTATAAATTTTGTCAAACAATATTTACACGATTGATTTTTCCTTAAATAGAGACCGCTTGCATCAGGCCACGCATTATCTTTCATAATTTTTTTCCTTGCTTCAGTATCATGCACGATACATAGTCATTGTCATCATTGTAGCCTACTTTTAAAAATGAACTTATTATACTTCTAGACCGAAACGAGCGAAGAGCTATTTTTTTTTTGCGTATACGCGCCATAATTTTCGCTCCTCCGAGAGTCATCGAACCTGGAGAGTGTGCGGGTATATGTGTATGAGATTACGATGCTCTACAAAATCTCATTCATTTTCATTAGATTGAACTAATTTTTTCACTTCCAACGTACGAACTCAACCCTTTTCCCAAACTTATGTAACCGCCAACCTCTATACACCATTAAATAATCAGATGCAGTAACGTTAGCCAAGATATTGGCATAATATAGGACATCCAGCACTACCTGTGCTCGCGCGCCCGCGAACTTAGAGATAAAAAATGGGAACATTATTGAGTTTGCTCTTAAACCGATACATACCCGTACAGTTTTTACAAGAAATTCATACACCGATATTAAAATACTCGTATTTGTGTACGATTGAAAATTCTTGTTCGAATGGTAGGGAGAATTTAAATAGACATAACGTGCTGTTAGTCCTTGTACGTCGACATGAAGAGGCAGAAAGCAGCCACATATGAGTATGCGATCAGCCTTTAATAAGAGAAATAAAAAAAAAGTACCTACGTTCCAAACTTGTTACTCAACCTGTTCCCCGTTCGATCATAATTAGTGATCGTTGGATCGCTGCGCGTAAGTATGTACGAGGTACCCGGTACTGTACGTACAATATAGACGCATAAGAATCGAGTTAGGCAAAACTTTTACAATCATATCTAAAAATGATGTAATTGACGTTTAATTATTTGTAAACGGATAATGAGCATTTGGTACGAGTTGATATCTATCAAGAATTACTACCGGTATGACTCTTCGCGTCCGAGCTGAAATCGAGAGATTCCGGAAGAGGGAGTGAAAGAACATCATAATTAGGGAAATAAACTCGCCGGCAATTTTAAGTACCATTCATCTAAACTAGTTCGAAGAGGTGACTTCATCAAAAGGGAAACTCAGAGAATAGGTACTAGAACTAGACATTCTTACATGGCTTTATAGAATGATATGATTGTGGGAAATTTGAATTATTAGCGTATGACATTAGAAGATAGAAAGAGAATTTCATCTATTGTATCTTAGTGATGGACTCCGGAGAGGATTAGCAAAAATTTAGGCAACCTTTGTAATAGTGTAGGCGAATTAGGAAAAAAAAAACATTTTTGTCTATAAAAGGTTTAATGACTGAAAATGGTCAAGGACGGCGTCCACAACAACATACTAAAAATCCCACCCTATCCCCCTGGAGCTTCTTTTTTTATAGGGGTTTAAACTACCCCAAAATCAGTTTTTTGCAAATATCTCGCAACATATGCATTTTACAACAAAATTACCTCTTACCAAAATTATTCCTCGTAAAATTTTCTATAAGGTCATTTACTTTTATTTTGGCATAACATTCACCCTTAGTCCTTTTATGGGGGTTAAAACTACCCCAAAATTAGTTTTTTGCAAATACCTCGCTAAATATGCATTTTACAACAAAATTACCTCTTATCGAAATTATTCATCGTTGAATTTCGTTTCAGGTTAACATTCACCCTTAGTTTTTTATGGGGGTTAAAACTACCCCGAATCAGTTTTTTGCAAATATCTCGCTAAATATGCATTTTACAACAAAATTACCACTTACCAAAATTATTCCTTGTGAAATTTTGTGTAAGATAACCTACTTTTACTTTGCAAAACATTCACCCTTAGTCCTTTCATGGGGTTAAAACTACCCCAAAATCAGCTTTTTACAATTATCTCGCTAAATATGCATTTTACAACAAAATGACCTCTTACCAAAATTATCCCTCGTTAAATTTCCTGGAGCTAGATCTAATCACATGCTAGTCCAGCATTCATAGTTTACCAACAACAACAATTAAGGAAAATATGTACCCTTCTTCAAAATCCATATAATGCATAACATTTACTATCATTATGGTGCCACATGAGGGCCAATATACTTGAGGTAAGGGAATTAAGAGAATAAAATTGATATAAATACAATAAAATAGTGAAAAAAAAAAAAAAAAAAAAAAAAGAGAGACACAAGATGAGACTCATACATAGCTAGGAAACATTGAAAATGGTTGAACTTGAAACATAAAACTGTACACTGTAAAGAACAAGAAAATGCAAGCCTCATGAGGGCACATTATATAAGTACAATAAAATAGTCGAAAAAGAATACTCCATTCACCAATTGGCCTAGCCCCTTCAATGAGCCAGATATACAACGAAAATTGTAGCATAAAGCTATCATAATATTCGGATCTTCTTCAAATTTTCTACCAGAGCCAAATAAATGAAGATCATGTTTCATGTACTTAACGTTCATCTCTATTATTTTATTTTATTTGGTTTTGTTCGCTTCTTGGTCTAGTACAAGTCTACTTTAGAATAATATGTTAAGCTAATGGCTTTTGAGAGGCTCACTCGCTCCGCTAGTTCGCCGTTCTTGGTCTATTATGAGTAGGGTGTCCATTAGAATTCAAGCCAATAGCTTTGGGGGGCTCACTTACGGCCTTCATGGTCCAGTATGAGTGTAATCTACAATTTTTTTGGGTACTGGCTTTCAAGAGCTCACTTTTCTAGATTTAGTACTGTATATTGTATATGTGATGAAAAAGCTGAATCTACTATAGTAGCCTGGGGTGGGCCCACTTCTTGGTCTGTTCTTAAGCTTTCATTTTACTGGACCTGATATACCGTATACCAGGTCTAAAGTAGCTAAGCTGTAGCCTAATATGGAGGACGCTTAAGAAAGGATAGAGTATACAGGTTTCCGAGACCTAGTATGAAACTAGTGTGTTAGCTTACTGCATAGATCAAAGAGAGACCTAGTTATTCGCCCCCTTCTCCCTCTAGTATAAGTCTAACTAGTAAAATCCCAGGGAACTTATCTTATGAGGTATTTAGGAAGTGCCTTTTCTGAATCACATGGTGTTTGAAGCGTTGCATATCTGGCTCATTGAAGGGGCGGAGCCAACATACAGTATATTGGACGAAGTAGGCTAGGATTCCTAGCTTCATACTAAAAATATAAGGAGGAGGGGCCTTGGATAGTTGATAGGAGGACTTGGAAACTAGCTTTATACTGGCAAGAACTGTCTTACAAGTCAAATAAAGATCGGTCGCTCCCCTTCTAAAGCCACTTCAGGTTTAGTATAATGAAGCTTAGCCTAGTATACTGTACCTATGTTATGGAACCTCGTATACTGTATAATGAAGGCCTGTATACTGTATATTACGGAACATGGTATACCGTTTATTCAGCCTTAACAGTATAGGCCTAGTATACTGTGTATTAGTATGCACCAGAAGCCAGATGAGATGGACGCACGGACGCAAATTTCAGAATTAGGGTTCAAGGTCAGGGGAGGAGGTCTGCAGCAGAAATTCTTCAAAGTGTTAAGGTCATGGTTGTACGGACGCACGGACGCAAATTTCAGAATTAAGGGGTAGGATCAGGCCAGCGCAAAGACATGAAACATGTAAAAAAAAAAAAGAGACAGGAGATGAGACTAATACATAGCTAGGAAAACTTGAAAATGATTGACTTGAACTTAAGACATAAAACTGTACACTGTAAAGAACAATGAGAGTAATTCACCGTTATTGAATTTTAACGAGGAATAATTTTGGCAAGAGGTAATTTTGTTGTAAAATGCATATTTAGCGAGATATTTGCCAAAAACTGATTTGGGGTAGTTTTAACCTCATGAAAGGACTAGGGGTGGATGTTTTGCAAAGTAAAAGTAGATGACCTTACACGAAATTTCACGAGGAATAATTTTGGTAAGTGGTAATTTTGTTGTAAAATGTATATTTAGCGAGATATTTGCAAAAAACTGATTCGGGGTAGTTTTAACCCCCATAAAAAACTAAGGGTGAATGTTCACCTGAAACGAAATTCATCGAGGAATAATTTTGATAAGAAGTAATTTTGTTGTAAAATGCATATTTAGCGAGGTATTTGCAAAAAACTAATTTTGGGGTAGTTTTAACCCCCATAAAAGGACTAAGGGTGAATGTTATGCCAAAATAAAAGTAAATGACCTTATAGAAAATTTTACGAGGAATAATTTTGGTAAGAGGTAATTTTGTTGTAAAATGCATATGTTGCGAGATATTTGCAAAAAACTGATTTTGGGGTAGTTTAAACCCCTATAAAAAAAGAAGCTCCAGGGGGATAGGGTGGGATTTTTAGTATGTTGTTGTGGACGCCGTCCTTGACCATTTTCAGTCATTAAACCTTTTATAGACAAAAATGTTTTTTTTTTCCTCATTTCCTTCTAATTCGCCTACACTATGATGGCAGCTGGAAACTCGCAAGCTTCGTGGCCTCGTGGAAAACAGCTAGTCTTATTTTTGTTGATATGTTTCATGTCTTTTCTGACACCCTATACACTATTGAAAATTCGCAAAGTACCAACCCCTCCCCCCCACCCTCCCCCTAATAATGGACTTCGAAAATTTTCGTGAATTGTCTGGAAGGTTATTAAGAAATCTGCGAGTACCACCTTCTGAGTAAAAATAATGAAAATGAAATAAAATAAATTAAATTAAAATCAAATAAAATTAAAATTAAATTAAATTAAATTAAATTAAATTGAAATTAAATGAAATGAAATTAAAATTAAATGAAAATAAAATTAAAAATACCTAGGAGGTCATTGAGAAATTTGCAAATACCACCTTCTGAGTAAAAATAATGAAAAAAAAAATTAATTAATTAAATTAAAATAAAATTGAAATTCAATTAAATTGAAATAAAATTGAAATAAAATAAAATTAAAATAAAATTGAAATTGAATGAAATTAAAATTAAATTAAAAATACCCTACCCCTTCCCCCCCTCACCCCTAATAATGGACTTGGACAATTTTCATGAATTACCTGGGAGGTCATTGAGAAATCTGCGAGTACCACCCTCTTTTGAAAAAAAGAAAAAATAGAATAAAAATAAAAAATAAAATAAAATAAAATAAAAATATAATTAAAAATAAAAATATATACCAGGGAGGTCATAGAGAAATCTGCGAGTACCACCCTCTTTCAAAAAAAAAATTAAATAAAAAAAAAATTAATTAAATTAAATAAAATTAAATTAAAATCAAATAAAATAAAATTTAAATTACATTAAATTAAATTAAAATTAAATGAAAATAAAATTAAAAATACCTAGGAGGTCATTGAGAAATTTGCGAGTACCACCTTCTGAGTAAAAATAATGGAAAAAAAAATTAATTAATTGAATTAAAATAAAATTGAAATTCAACTAAATTGAAATAAAATTGAAATTCAATTAAATTGAAATAAAATTGAAATTCAATTTAATTGAAATAAAATTGAAATTCAATTTAATTGAAATAAAATTGAAATTTAATTCAATTGAAATAAAATTGAAATTCAATTAAATTGAAATAAAATTGAAATAAAATAAAATTAAAATTAAATTAAAAATACCCTACCCCTCCCCCCCTCACCCCTAATAATGGACTTGTACAATTTTCATGAATTACCTGGGAGGTCATTGAGAAATCTGCAAGTACCACCCTCTTTTGAAAAAAAGAAAAGATAGAATAAAAATAAAAAATAAAATAAAATAAAATAAAATAAAATAAAATAAAATAAAAATATAATTAAAAATAAAAATATATACCAGGGAGGTCATAGAGAAATCTGCGAGTACCACCCTCTTTCAAAAAAAAAATTAAATAAAAAAAAAATTAATTAAATTAAATAAAATTAAATTAAAATCAAATAAAATAAAATTTAAATTACATTAAATTAAATTAAAATTAAATGAAAATAAAATTAAAAATACCTAGGAGGTCATTGAGAAATTTGCGAGTACCACCTTCTGAGTAAAAATAATGGAAAAAAAAATTAATTAATTGAATTAAAATAAAATTGAAATTCAACTAAATTGAAATAAAATTGAAATTCAATTAAATTGAAATAAAATTGAAATTCAATTTAATTGAAATAAAATTGAAATTCAATTTAATTGAAATAAAATTGAAATTTAATTCAATTGAAATAAAATTGAAATTCAATTAAATTGAAATAAAATTGAAATAAAATAAAATTAAAATTAAATTAAAAATACCCTACCCCTCCCCCCCCTCACCCCTAATAATGGACTTGGACAATTTTCATGAATTACCTGGGAGGTCATTGAGAAATCTGCAAGTACCACCCCCTTTCGAAAAAAAAGAAAAAATAGAATAAAAATAAAATAAAATAAAAAATAAAATAAAATAAAAAATAAAATAAAATAAAATAAAAATATAATTAAAAATAAAAATATATACCAGGGAGGTCATTGAGAAATCTGCGAGGACCATCCTCTTTCGAAAAAAAAATTAAATAAAAATAAAAATATAAAAAATTTAATTAAATTAAAAATAAAATAAAATTAAATTAAATAAAATAAAATTAAATTAAATTAAAAATATAATAAAAATAAAATGAAAATATTTTTGGGAACGCCAAGAAATCCTTCCTTTTTTTTTTATTAGGTCTCTGGGATGTATAAAATTGATTTCTTTCTAAATTTCACAAGTATGCTAGTCAAATTTTTCCTGTATTGAAATGAATTTCGAATTCTTGTTAGGCAAAATATTCTTCCTTAATATGTCAAAAACTCGAGCCCAATCACAATCCACGCTGATCTGTTCAGAACCGGTTGTATTCCATTTATTTCATCGAATCGCAACAGTAAAATACGGTTGTCCTCCCTCTCCCTCGGTCCACTGGTCAAATTCACGTCGTTATTGTGAGTCCAAAGTCCAAACTATACATATACAGCGCCGTCACCAGACTTTTTGAGGCCTAAAGCGAGATTTTCACATAAAGCCTTTTTTCAATTTAGACAATTTTAATTTTTTCGCCTCTTGCCGGGGCGAGGCCTACAGTAGCTCGAGGCCTGAAGCGGTAATACCTACTCGCCACCCCCTGGCGACGGCCCCGCCGAGCTTGAGACTCGAGACTGAGACTAAAGATTCGAGACTAAGATTCGAGCTTGAGACTTGAGACTAAGACTCGAGCCTATATAGTCCATCACATCGATTTGCGTCCGCGTGTACGGGTATCCCTTCCGCCGTAACGTTGGGACTGATAACACTCAATTGTAATACTAAGATATAAGCTTGGCTGAAATAGGAGGGTAGAGCTCTATGAGCAAATGCGCTGGGCTATATACATAAGGAGGTATCTGTGAAAAGGGCGTCCGTTTCATAAGAGATACATTGAGCAGGCGCCCTTCTTGCAGATAGTCCCCTTGAAGCCCAAACTTCGTACGACTACGATCTTAAACTTGGGAAGATGCCGACCTTGGAGGTGCAACTTGATCTGAATTTGGTTGAAGGAAGAGCGTAGTGAGCCTAAGACCCTAATGACATGCTTCTAAGGAAGGGCTGGAGAGGAACGCACAGAGTTGTGACCATGAAGAAGAGTTCCAGGTGATAGGCAGGATTCATTTTGTCTCTTAGAACTCGTAATTTTCTCACTCAAATCCTCCTCCGCCCTTCAACCATAATTATTTCATATCCCCTATATACCGTAAAGATACTCACCAAGATTCAGACGAAGTCAATGGTTCGGAATGTAGTCACCTGGTTGTAACAAACAAAAAAATCACAATTTTGATTAGACTCGACACGAATTAATTATACACCACGATGAAGTAAACATATAAAAAGAGTTGGAACGAAGTTATTCAACTTCTTTACAAAATTGCAAGAATAAACGTAAACTCGTTTAGAGTTAATGCTTTGTATGAGAAATTATAGCGAAATTTTTAGGTGTTCTAAAATAATTATTATGCTGACAGACTCGCGGATTTACGACCGTTTTCCCACGAAAAAATAACTTCGAGTCTAACTTTTCAATGTCAAATTAGCGTCCGAGTTAGCGAAGTGCCACTGGTTTTGGTTGCGTCGGTCGTTAATCGAGTTCAAATCAACGCGACCGTCACCTTTAGAAGACAGTCGAGTCTGTAATCTAATGCATAATATAGGAAAATAGAGATGCTGTATTCGAATGATAATGACATCATCCAGAAGTACAAAAATTTTGCGACACTTTATGGAACTGACGCCACGAAGAAATTACGTCTTCACGAAAGGTATTCCCGCATCAGTTTCTATTTTTGTTTTTGAACATCAGATATCGAAGATATTGTAAAAACGCACTTCGTACGTGCGCGAGCCACCTTGGATAAAAAATTATATGAGAAAGTTCGCGCTTGAAATATGATCGCTCCGTTGTCATTGATATTGCCGGTAAATCTAGACGCGATAGGTTGTTAAGACTTTATCGAAAGTTGTTCGATTAATCAAGCTAACAAGAGAAAAATTATAAGCTAATTTCTGATGTACAATAGCGCTACAGTGCACCGTGCACTTCCATCATAGAGCTTAAGCTACTGGTTGACTATTTCACTCGCGTGTACCGCGTGAATTTGAAAATTCTAATGAACATCATAAAGAGCAAGACCAGAAAGTATGATCTCTTGCCCGACAATTAATGGTGTAATGACGTTCACTTTATTTAGCACGTTTTCCCTTTCTCTGATTTGTCATCTAATGAGGAAGAGATAGGTTGGAAGAAATCAAAATACTGTATACTGACAAGTGTTTCCAGTCATTTTCATTCTTAATTTCTCGCGTAAGAACCATTAATGAATTCGTACATACATTTTTAGTACGTCATTTGACGAAGAAAATGAATAATACACGTAGATTTTGCCGAGTCATCGGAGAACATTCGCTTCGTGAAGAGAACGCTGTCTAAGCAATGTTATACAGTGGCAAGAATTGTAAACAAAGTTAAGTAAGTCTTCAAGTGACGACTTCCTGAATATTTGACAGTCTATTGGGTCTGAGCCATGTATATGAAGATGAGCCTGGGGAAGAAGGGGTACAGAACTTCGAATCATGTGAACTTCTATATTATCGATATCGACTTCTGACCACCCTGATCCGCGATTCTACCAAGTTAATCGACTTTTGACGAATCTGTCAATCATTTGGGCTAGGATGCTAGATTTACGGATTTTCGGTCCTCGAGAAAGATACGGGTTTCTCTTTTTATATTGATTTTACGTACATTACGGATTTCTTGCGATCAAGGGAAAGGTACCTCAGACACTCGTACGAGAGATACCTTTCTCCTGTTTGTTACAGGCTGAAAATGCAGTATTCCGTTGAGTCGATCAAGGGAAAAGTACCTCAGCTACTCTTATAAAAGATACCTTTCTCCTCATTGTTATATCGATCAAAGTCCGTATAAATATTATGTTTTTAGGGCGGATACGGATTTTCGGAACTATCATCTGGCAGCACTGCATTTGGAGTCTTAATCTTCTTCCTTTTCTGCCACATCTCCTTTTTAGCCTCTGTAGTCCAATATAGGCTAATCCTCCGCTATACAGGGTGGGGCAGAAAGATATTACCACTTGAACAAAAAACTCCGCGAGGATTCCGCGAGAATTTCCCGGTTGACTGGTAACATCTTTCTGCCCCATCCTGTATATTTGCGGCTTGACGGTAGAAAATATTCCAAATTCTTCTCTTATCGGTATACCCCCCCTCTCCTCCCGCACACAAAAAATTTGGCAGTATGTCATCAGGGGCGATTTTTCTACATACTTTGAGAAGTTTCGACCAACAGACAAGAAAAAAGAAGAAAAATTTCCAAACTTCAATCTGAATGGAAGAGGAAGAGGACTTGAAGAAATTTCAAGAGTCGAGCTTCCGTAGATATGAGGAAAAAGACCTAGAAAAGTTACAACTTTCGAGCCGTGCGAGTCAGTGAGGCTAAGGAAAATGTCAAACTCTAACCCACTCTCCGTCCCATAGAGGAAGTTCTTGGAGAAATTTTCTGCTCTTGAACTCAGTAGAGGAGGAACTTGGAACAATTTTGAGCTTTGAAACACCCCCTTCCCCCTTCAAGCCCCCGGCAAAAGAGAAATTTAAACGGAGGTGGAAGACTAAGTTGAAACACGAATCGCTAGCTTGGAACAAAACTAGCCTATTCCATTAGGATTAAATTGGACTTAAATAGGGTAGCAAAATCATGCTCACCTCAACGTGTCTCAATTTTTGATACCTCCAGTACGATTTGTGCATGTTCATTGTTGTAATTACCAAATTATTCTCCCAGGTCAGTGGTCCACATTCATACGCATCCGTATTCCACTTTCGCTACAATTTGTTTCTATTCCAGCACCGAAATAAGTAACAAAGTCAAGGACTTCCGCGAAAAACGAGAAAATTACGTATTCCCACCGATGGTTTCCATTTCACATCATTAATTTCGGCCAGTTTAATGAAACCTAGGTATATTCGTCGTATTCGATTCCAAGATAAGAATCTGGTCTGACGACACGCGCTAGGTAATCAGAATGTCTTTTTAATCATGAATGAACGCTCGGTTGAGAGATTTTCTCACGAAAATGTGCATGCTTACCATCTTTCTTACAACATGCTCGACTCGGTACTGTGTCACCGTATCATTGTAAGAAAAAAGGCAAGAAAAAAACACAAGCGCGGATGTTCTTTCATTATTCTAATTTCTCCATTCGCAACACAGTAGGTACAGCCTTGACTTTACTGTCCACGCGGAATAGCGTGACGTAACAGCTGGAGAAGTAGAGAACTATGCCAATTCAAGTACCTATAGACCTCTATAAAGATGTCGTATAAATTCCTCCAAATCTGAAACGATCTAGGCCTACACATACGAAAATGTATTGGTATATCTCTATTAAAAGATGTTTTGAATAATGTGGAACGAAACGCGGTGGCGTAAAATTGAAATATCGATACAATACGCGATCGTAGGTAATATGACGAGTGCCAATTGAAAATATTGTAGAGTTGGTATAGTCGTCTCAAGTATTAATATAATTTGTAGCTTTTCACAAAGCATTACCATCATCATTGTTGCTTTAACGTCTTTCACAACTGTCTACGCCGTCTAATCTATATATCTCCATTATTCACCTCAAAAGTACCAATGCCAATAAAATTGGTCAGTTATGGCGTTTGTCGGCTATGAAAGAGTATAAGTTATTACGTTGTCTCGCGAAGAAGAAGAAGAATAAAATATCCTTGAAATTCACGCTGTGTTGCGGTGCTGATCGCTCTCTTCTTCCTTCTTGATGTATATGTCTTAAATCCATTGTTACCGGAATTGAAGTACATTATAGATTCTATTGTCTCGTATTCGAAGATTCAATATATGTGTATCAGTTTCCACATACCGGTAGATATTAAACTACCTATCAATGCGTTCATCGTATGATGTAATAGATTTGTAGGTAGCTTATTTATCCCCTATGGACGCGACGTCCAGTCATATTCGATAATTTATAAATCAAGTCCTACAATGATAAGAACGATTACGCCGTGGAGACGCTCGAATAACTCGTATCCAGCTAATCTTCGGAGTTAATTATGTCTCATTCTTTTCTCGAGAACTCTTACATCAACTTCTCCTCTAGGAATTTGTGCATACATTATTTTGTGCGACAGCATAATTTGTAGGAGACTTTTTAGTAGTAGCGTCACTTTCCTTGCAGACGAAACCCCTCCTGACTTGTCCTTAGACTCCCCACACCAAACGTCTCGCTGAATGCTCTTAAATATGAATCCTACATTTGCACTAGTTGCAGTCTCAAGCGCCTTTTTCAACTGTACAACTTTCTAATCCATTCTCAACTGTACTACGTTCCTAATCGACAGACAGGCCCATGAATCCTGGAATTGAGGGTATGCTATTGAGGCAGTCACGAGACTACCGCGACTTTACCTCCGAATGCACTCGACTAGATCCAACCTCACCCACTGCAGCTAACTCCGAATCGCGACCCAATATTTCGTTCAACGCTAATGATAGCTCCTGGAGGCCCTCCGTTTTTCATCGGTCGTTTGGTACTCTTCGGTCGAAAAACTCTGGATCTGATCTTACAAGGTAGGATTTCTCTCTTCTAGTCTACTCATGGTTTCGGAATATTTGACTTCAGATCAATCCACCCGAAATGACGTTCCCCAGAAGGAGGCTCTACCCAACCGTCACTGACGACCGTATGGAATATCTTATTAACTACGTTTTCTTTCTCTTCTAACGACCCTTTGCAGATATTACAGTCTACAAATTTCAAACTAGCCGCACGTCTACTCCAAATCACTCTCAACAAGGACTCTTTGTGGGCCACAAATTGTGGATGAAAGTCACTTATGTCTTCCCCCCTCTTCCTCCAGAATTTTCAGATCAGCTTCCAATTCTCCACTAAATTTTTCGGTCTTACCTTCGATTCTAAATACTCCTGGATCTCTTACATCAAAATTTGAAAGCCAAATGCCTAAACTCACTGAATGGTCTAAAATATGCATTCTACACTTGCACCGGTTACAGTCGCTCGCTTCTACTTTATTAGCTGTACAATTCTCAAACCGCTCTCAACTGCAGTGCTGCCTATGGATTTTTGCTCCTCAAAATTATTCTTTGAATTTTGCGTAAAATGCCTATTTCACATGCTCAAGGGAAAAGTACCTTAGTCACTCGTACGAGAGGTACTTTTCTCCTGGTCGTTATAAGCTAATTCGGCGGTCCTCCGTAACATTAAGTCGATCAAGGGAAAAGTACCTGAGTTACTAGGGTAAAAGATACCTTTCTCCTGATTGTTATTGATAGATCGAGAAAAATCTGTTTTTAGGTGTGGAAAACATCTGGCAACACAGCTCAGCTAATCACGAACTTTCTGGCGCCTACCGTCCAGTTTGCTTAACTCCCTCCCCCCGCTTCCAAAAATCACTACGTCTTTCATTAGAATCTCATCCAGACCTATCAACCTCCTCTCTAGCTACTCATTCACTCCTCCTAGGGTTTTTCTGGCCAACTTAGTCCACATTAGACCCATCAAAGCCGTTGTTACTGAAGACTTTACTTCCTACAACCCGACCTGTGGATCCAAATCGAGTTTCAAAACTGGCTACACCTTCTCTACCAATGCAGAAGCCTCCAAACATCCTACTCAAGGATCTGCCGTCTACTGCTACCTAACCCACCCCTCTTTTTCCCCCTCACCATGAAATAACCCTCCTCTCCTCTCTTTCCTCTCTCCAAGCCATGCAAAACCCATACTCTTCTGATTCTCTATCGTTCAGCATATTCTCATCCTCCATCTTCATTTGCCTAAGTACGACGCAATGGAAGAACTAGCCGAGCAAGCCCTGCTTTCCTCCTCAATCACTGATGCTTATCCTTCTTCTCCAGTCTTTTACTTAAAATCTTGTTCTCGTTCTGTAATTGTTCCATCATTGTCAACCCTTTGGTCCTCTCATCTCCACTGTCAATTTGGTTTGATTCAAAATCCCCGATCCTCCGGCAATGCTGCCAGCTGATATTTTCAAACATCCGTATCCGTCATCTTTTGTAAGACCTGAAAACAGATTTCTACGGACTTTGACCAATTTATCAATAAAGATCAGTATAAAGGTATCTCTCACCAGAGTAACTAAGGTACCTTTCCCTTGATCGACTTGATGTTCGGAAAACCTCGGTGTTAGCCCATAACGACCTGGAGAAAAGTATCTCTCGTACGGGTGGCTAAGGTTCGTTTTCCTTGAGCGCAAGAAATCCATATTTCACGCAAACAGTGCTGCCAGATCTACGGATTTTTGTTCCTCGAGAAAGATACGAATTTTTCTACGGATTTTGTGTAAAATACGGATTCCTCGTGCTCAAGAGAAAAGGACCTTAGTCACTAACATGAGAGATACTTTTCTCCTGATCTTTATAGGCTCATATTGCGGTCTTCCGTATCATTGAGTCAATCAAGAGAAAAATACCTCAGCTATTTGTTCCAGAGATACCTTTCTCCTGATTGTTATCAATAGATAGGTGAGAGTCCGGAGAAATTATAGTCTTGGGTCTTGGGAAAAATGGCGGATACGGATTTTTGATAATATCATCGGCAGCAATGGCACCCACACCCCCCGCCTCCCCGCTGCTTTGAGGAGCCGTTTTGTTGTGTGGTGCATTTTGTGCATGGAACCACACTGGATGCCGGCCACCGTGATTGTCAATGTAACTCTTAAAAAGAAGGCACGGAGCTTCTCCTGAGCACCTTCTAGATCCATTCCCATGAAATGGATAGGATGAGAGGAAACAGGAGCATGGACAAAATAGAATTTTGGGAGGTCTGAAATCTGGAACTTCAGAAGCTAAATCTGGAGGCACGTCTTTAGAAATTTTCTCAAATACAAATGTACGCATGATCAAAATCCGTAGAAAAACTTTTACATTTTTCGTATATCTGGCAGCACTGTCCTCCGGGCCTATTCTATTCATTCTTCACACTATGAAAGAATAGCCGTCTCACGACTAGGAACTAGGCACTACCGCCTAACCTATTCCTTCCTTCTCATTGGTCTCTCCGCTCCCATACCCTCATGCCAGTACTATCTTGCTGAGGAATTATCCGTCGTCTATTTTTGGCTCCTGCTCAGAAGATCGTCTTATGTCCCCTCTCAGGCCTCATCTACCATCTTCAACAACTCCCACTCGTAACTTCATCTCGCCCCAAACACATGCTATTACAAATCCAGCCAGCTCAAACTTTTTTAGATTCATATCCTTTGTTCTCTTGAAATCTGTCTGATTGATAATCTCCTTCACAGTACGCGCGCATTTGATCTTAGACTTATTGAGGCAAAAATCTCCGCTGGATAATTACTGCGAATTATCTTATGCGCAGGCATTCGAACCAGATATGTTTGGGTTAATAAGTTTCCTTCATCTCAGTGTTAATATTGAATGAACCTCGGAATTTTATAATTTCGGGGAAAGGGGTTTTAACGATACGCGGCCAACGTTGTGATCACCGACCGGAAAATTTCGTCACTCAACCTGATCACGATGATCATCAAAGCGCAAATAAGTCCACACTCACACGTATTATGTAATGTCACCTTAAACTCTTGTAACGTTGTATAAGAACAGTCAAGTCACATAATGTCATTACTCTCTCAACATACCGTGCATACTACGTACTGAATTATCGTCTTAAAAGTCGGTCGAGAGTGAGTGATTAACGCCTAACAAAAATTTTGTTCATCCTCTTTGAAAATACGTATACCTATACCGCGATAGACAGCCTGATGATACCAGACAGACATAGATTTTGCTACACGGGGACGACCACTTTCAAAGGGCACGAAAGGGTAGTTAAAAAATTGATCATTAATTTCGACTGACACCTCATCCGATCTCCTAATTCGATAGCCTTATCCGTGCCCTCCGCATTCGCCTTCGACAACAATTTGCTATGCTATAAGACCGATCTGCTGGTAAAAATATGACAAACCACGCAGGTTCCACTCTTCGGTGTTATGCGGCTAATACTAACGATGATGATTCAAAGCGATACAATCAACGATTGATCGCGATAAAATTCAATCCTCATTTAATGAAGCGCGCATTTGTATTTTAATTAAGCTCCTAAATCCAGTTATTTATACGACCATCAATGAGGTGTATGAAAAATCATACGCCCTCACCGAATCCATCATCATCGACGTACGCTACATTTTTATTCAGGACATATATTGACCTTTTTTCCAATGAACGTACTTGATCACTTCTTCGAAGCATCCGAATAGTTTAAATTGTATTGCTTACTATTATGGATTACGTAAGCAAGTTCTTCACCTTCGTAGAAATTACCATATTTCACTTGGTATGAATATCGATGTAGGGAGAAAACAAGTTTCGTAGTTGAAGAACATATTGAAAGAAATATGAAAGGAATTCACGGTTGTGGTGAGTGTGTTTCATTAAGTGAATTAATCGAGAAACGCGGGGAGACAATTTTAGGTATGCGATCACAGAAAACATTATTAGAGTCAGGAGTAGATTTAGCTTGATCTGTAAGACGTCTTTCCTGAGACCACCCACGTATTTTTATCTAAATTTCTCCTTAGTCTACATATCTTTGTTTTAAGAAGTTTTTCTCTTACATGAACACTGGCATCTGACAACCCCACGAAGCATCAGCTTCAGTAGGCTCGAAACTCAAAATTTTTCTTAAATTTTTCAACGTGACTCGAAATCGAGGCCCACATTTGGTCGACTTTTGGCTGAAATGGAGAATCGATTTGTAGCCGACTTTTTTTACCTTAGCCAAAAAATGTCTAGTATTCAATAGACACTCTGTAAAACTTGCAAGGTCAATGTAAATGTTCCCAATCGCGAGGTATTACGATATCCGTCATTCCATCCCCTACTTACGGGGTGTGCCCACGTCGAAAAATTATCAGTCCATAGATTACGAAGTTCACTCATTAAAATCTAAGCGATAAAATCATTTATTTCGAGTGCCGTGTAGGAAATCAAGACTCCGAAATTGAAGTAGTAGGTAGACTCGGACCCTTTTAAGATATAGCTCTAAAAATCCAACAACCGTTCGAGTCGGGACAACCTCCTCGTTTTCATTTAATTACTAGTTTTCGTTATACAACTCCTTCCGTAAACCGATCGTGTCCGCTCCACGCATCGTAGCTAGGTAAATTGATAGCTTAGGTACTCCTCCGCACCTCTCACCATCGAAAAGTTATTAAAAATCAAATTTTCATAACAAATCCTTTGAATTCATTCCCACCTCGTCGAGAAGTATACCGTTAATGAAAAACGGTACGTACTTCTAAATCCAACTTTATTTTCTCATTGACGTAGAAAAAGTAATACCAATGTACAAATATTCGAGTATACGATAGAATTGGGACTTTGGTATTAGCATTCGCGCGCTGCACAAGAGCAAAATGTATCGCCGACCCCTGCTATTTTTATTGTTTTTCATTTATTTTTATTCGTTTCGCTTTAGACAGCTCGCAAAGGTATCGGCCATAAACAATGACCTTCACAAAAATCACTGATAGCGTACCGGTAATCAATTAGATCGAGCTCGAGCAAAACAAATGTTCGTTCTGTATGAATTATTTTCGAGTAGTCCGCCGCCACCGTCGAATATTCTTCTATCCGATCTACAATGTGAGTTGGCATCGGTCGCCGCATCGGACAAATAGAGGATCACAGGAACTAAGCTAATAAATATCCATAAAATTGCTATCCTACGTTAGCAATAACAACGATTACGAGTTTTAAAAAATAATTCAAAGATAGACCTTAACGATTACAAGCCAATATAAATGCAAAATTTAACAATGAACGATCGCCTCGAGGCTGAACATTAAAACCTCTTGCTGTGCCCTGAATGTGAAGCCTTTCAAGCCCTTCTAGACGACATTTTTAGAAAGTTACGAGTCCTTGTCCACTTGGACTTATAAACATAATATGACATCATATTACCAGAACAAATCTCGCGAATCAGCTTAATTATTGTTCGCTTATTAATTCGCCAACGTACCGAATTTCGCTGATTTGCCACTCTAAATCCAGTATGATATTCTAACATAATCGTTGGATACATAATAACTAGAAGAAAGAAAAAAAAAAACTAAATCGTATGCTTAACGAGTATAATAGTGTTTATGCATATTATTAAGAACGAAGAAATCTTCTAACGTATATCCCACATGGTCATGGACTTCTCGGAGACAAAATAATAATTCATGCGTGCATTTACGTGATCATTGAATATTATGAAAGGAAAGCAAGAGCAGCATATTTGTAACGTGTGACTTCTATTCGTTGATTAATACCTCCAGGTGACACTTCAAGACTACATAGAATATATAGTTCGTGTGTTTTGGTTTTTTTGTACAGCGCACTGGCTGGCTGTGCATCTCTTGAGTTCCTCTAAGTGCATTCACATTCGCGGACGAATTTTAATGAATAGCTTATGGACGATTACTGGATATAAGTGGGCAGCTGAATATACAGAAACCTACGTGCACTTCGGAAATGATTTTCAGAACCGATCGCAGCAAAAGGAGATAGACTGAAACGGGCTAGTGAAGAAGGAAAGGCGTCGAGAAATTACGTAAATTGAATTCGAATCGAAAATTATGACAATCCCTTCCGGATGTATATGATAAAGCGAAGTATTCAATTTCCACTCGGCGGATATGACGCCATTCACGTCAAATTTTAGACAAACTATCGCACTTTTAGTCAATTTTAATCTAGGTATAATGGCGTGTATAAAAAAACGCCACCTATTTAAGCGTGAGGGCGGCCGCATTCATTTTCAAAATTTTCACGATCATGATACCTACTTTAGCGATGGATTTTATAATGACTTGGGCCGCTGAATAATTATGTAATCACATTATGATGGCGAAGAATTTTGATTAGCCTATGGCTGAACATTGTGAATTTGTAGCGAACTGTTTTCAAGATCACACGACAAGAAACCTTTCTTAAAACTAAAGTAGGTACTGTAGATTGAGGTATAGACGAAGAATTAAAGATTCGATATTCAGTAGCGAATCTAACCTAACGAAACACCGATTTTATAACGTCTTTCATCGTTTTTTAGTTCTATCACACTCAGCTTTGAAAATCTTTCATTTCGATACCCTTAAACTACCAGAAAATGGAAAGGGAGAGGGCAAAAAACTTTTGCCATCTCTTGACCCGCCGCTGCTGACTTCTTGACGTCTCATTCCACAGCTCTTCTACGTAATAGAGGACCCAGTTTTAGATTTGACTATCGACCCAAAATTAGTGGAGTCCTCGATTCCAGCTTACAGCTCGTTCATTATAGACCCAAAATTCAGTCTCGTGGATATCCTCTCGGCCCTTCAAATTGCAGTTTTGAAAAAAATTGTTTCAAAAGTGTTCCTCCGTTCCGACTTCTCATTCACAGGGCCCTTAGGATTACTCTTACTTGAGCAGTTTATTAGCATAGCATGAATCACTCGTGAGTAGGATTCTATTCTATCAAGCCTCATCGGTCACGTTTCTTATTTTCATTTTCTTGGGTTCTACCAAATATTTTGAGGGCGTGGTGACACTCAATGCGGTCGATTCTGAGGGAACCTGATTGACCAGGCTCTCAAGACTTGAAGCAATGGTCACGAACGATAGGTATAGAAGGAAACCTTCTGAATAATTATTTCCATAACACAGCTATAAATAAATCTTCTTCTTATATTCGACTATATACTTATTGGAAGTCGAATAAAGATTTTTTTAAATTTCCTACCGATTTTTAGGTTTTCTTTTCAGCACTCAAAGCTTGGAAAGTTCTTTGAGAGTCAAGCGCACGACTGCAAATTTCACCTCTATTTTCGGTCACCACCCGCCGTCGACCAGAAATCGATGTCAAATTGATCAAGAATTTACTTCTTTCAAAGTCCAAGTTACAATTACGTTGATTTATCGTTGACATCAGCCTCATCAGGGCTGTTGGTGACGACTCCCTTTCGACTCATTTGCGTCGTCGATTTCGAGTCGAATCCTCCAAATTTTTCATCGATTTCAAATCGTTTGCTTTCTTGGGTCGATTTCAAATCGATTTGTAGTGCCCTGGGAATATACGCTGATCGACTTTGAATCGACCTCAAATCGAATTTATCTTCCAACCTGGGATCGACTGCTCTCTTGAGTCGATGTCCACTGGTCGACTTGAAATGGGTCTCGAATAGACGTCAATTCAGAGTCGAATTCTACTAATTTTTTTATCGACCTAATGGTTGATTTTTAGTTTCCTGGGAATATGTTGATCGAATTTAGGGCGACCTCAAATTAACGTGGAACTGAAGTCAATCTGAAATCGATCTCTGCAAACTTTTTTATGCCACTACTTCGGAGGAGAAGCTCTTGGAATCGTTGTCTACTTATGCAGTTAGAAAAAGCGTCTCTATTCTCTGACCCAAACAAATTTTAGTATAATTGTCGGAGAAGGGGGGGGGGGGATTTTAGGAATTTCAAGCTCCAAGTAGAAGACAGGACAACTTGGAAAAAATTTTGATTTTCAAGTAATAAAAGAGGGAGAGAACTTGGAAAAAGAGGCGTTTGAAAACAATGTCGAGAGGGGAGGGAGAAAACTGATTTTGAGAGATAGCTGAGAGATTCTCATCTCCCATTACAAAAGAAACAATGGCTTCGATTTTTTTTTTATTATTTCTACGTCGAACAAATTTCGCAGAGTCTCAAGAAAACTACTTTAGGGCAGACTTTTTAATTCAGATTTCATTTTTCCCAAGCTTCCTCCTCGTGTACATAGCTCGAAACGCGAAATTTTTCCCTTCTTTCTGATATGTACTTATTATTGCTCGAAGTGAAACATTTTTCAACCCCTCCTCTTAATATAGCTCAATGATCAGAATCTATCTACGACCACTCCCATTGAGAATTGAAACTCTGTCCCTCCTCTCGCCCACTTCTTGTTGATGGTTGAAATTTTCGGTGGTATCCTCCTAGATCTATATAGCTTGATTGTAGGAATCTCCCTGAGCCCATTGGTGTACGCTGGTCGACTTTAAATCGAAGTCGATCTGGAAACCATGTCATGTCAACCCTTTGCCACATTCAGTTTGAATGGTGCCTTGCTACTCGCAGATCAAAAAGCGCAGTTCCAATTATATAATGGAAACCATTGAGAATGTTAATAAAAGGTCGAAGCATTACAGGAGGGGTTGAAAGGGCGCCGTTTCGACGTCGATTTCTGTCGATACTAAAATCTGATACCAGAATTTGACTCAATGTTGCCCTCGATTCTGAAACCTTGTCACCTTTTCCATTCGAGAGAGACGTATAGTGTCGACATCTATCACAAGTCTACGCATAATCGACCCAAAATCTGTATCGATTTTCAGTCGACATCAATCCTTCATACACAATTTCGATATCGATGATGAGTCGACGGAAAGAAGGAACGGTCGATCTTGATTCAACCTCTAATCATTTTGGGTTGATTTGTGGTCTTTGTTGAGCGGAACCAAAGCGACAGTCAATTTTTGGTCGAATTAATGAAACAATTCATCATCAAATCGTTTTTGACTCAGAGTCGTCGTGGTTTGGAGAGAGGGGGAGGGGAGGGTCTATGAGACAGATTAGGTCATGGTCAATATTTTTCAAAGTCGTTAACCTCGACAGCGTTCCAAGCTCAAAATTCATTCAAGCCTTGTTTTTCCAGAAAACTCGAAATTCCCGTACAAGAAGGAGAGCTTGAAGTCTAACAAAATCCCAAGAGTCAAAGCTGATGCTATAGAAAATAGGTCTGCCTACTACTACTACTTGCCCGACGTTAACAATCCATCACTAGAACTCGGAAATGGATTTTTTTCGTTTCCCCTCTCTTAATGAAAATTTTCCCGTGTCCATAGCTCTTAGAGACGAGGAGCAATTTTCACAAGACGCCGGATATTTTTGACGATATAAACTCCCACATAACTGAAGCACATTTGAATCCAAGGGTTGCGCGGAAGATGAAGCGCTGAAAATTCCGCGGATCAAAAACAGCTAAGCGACTTTATATGCGACCATAAGAAGGCGACCCCACGAATGCTTTCACCTGAACAGGTAAACTACACATGTTTTAGCAGGTGAGGCGTACTATTTGGACGATATTCAAGAATTCTAAACATGACCGTAATCCAGAAGAAAGAGAATTAGAATGCGCGTGAGCAGTCAACGTATAAGCATATGTTTATTACATCATGTTCGAGAATAAGAAAAAAGTACGTTCAGAGTGAACGCATATGTATTCCGATCTTGTACTTATTTCTTCAATATCGCGTACCCAGGAAATAATAATAACTCATGATACTCGCGATTGTTTGTTCTAGGTTACAAATAATTTCATAATTCAGAATGGTCTGAACAAATACAGCGAATTCGCAGGAAATCGTTCATTACGAGAAGTGAACGTTTTCTATTCATACACGAGACGGTCAAAGATCGAAAACGTTCACTTCTAGTGAGTCCATGAAAATTCGAATTCACAACATTCAAAAAAATCGACAAATTTCTGGGAACATTTCCAAAAAATTGGAAAAGTTGACAATCATCATCGGTATCTAAAGCTGCTTTCATCATACACAGTAAATATCGTTTCAAATAGCCCAACTTGTTAAAAGCAATATAATATGTAGTAGTTTTACTTACATAATGCATATAATATGTGAAAGAACTTACGTAAATTGCATTCGATACATACAATGTTTATGTGCGCCCCCCTAAGTAAACGACTACACAGGTTGGTAAACGAATATGATTTTATAGAGTAAATTATTGTCTGGTTTTAAGATTGCTCAAGAACACCGATTGAACATTTCAGTTATCGGGGTGATGCTCGTAAAATAGCCGGTATCATAATAGTGCGAGCCGAGTTGAGCCCGCATTAAAAAGCTGTTGAATGGAAGTTGTCGGTTCGAATAGATATAATTCGCGCTCAAAGTGATGAAAAATCAGTACATCTGCGCCACCATCAATAACGGAAATTTGTACAATGAAGGCGGAATCCTAGCTTTTAGATGGCGGTTGCGAAAATCATTTGTTTTTGCGCGCGGTTAATGGATCGTTCAGAGAGGGAAAAAAGAAGCAAAATCATGTAAGAGTGTAAATTTAATTGTATGACAGTAGGTAATATCGAGTGATTTCGCGGCAAAAATATCTGTTGTATGATAAGCGACCTAGTGAACATCAGAATTCCACTAATTACGAAATATCAATTGTCACAATTTGTTTATTACAGTCATGCACTGTGTTGAAGAATCGGCCACCTGTTACGTAAGAAGTTTAAGGTTTAAACAGTTTCGGAGAGGAGTAGAGATACAGTATTTTCTCCTCTTCCTCTACTAGGAATAACTCGATATTGTTAAAATTCACCGCGTAACTCGTCTCTGAAATCGGTCTCAAAGCTTAAAATTTTCTCAAGTTTGGTCTAAAGCTTTGAACTCGAAAGCTTATTCTTTAAGCAGAGGTTAGATGTCAGAAGCTGCTGAAAAGCTCACAACCAGAATATAGAGCAACGAATTCCTACGAAACACGAAGTCATAGGAGAATTCATCATCTTAAGTTCCCGGATCCTTCCTGGAAAGCAAGCAACGTTAGTCTAGAATTGAGCAAACGACATCAGTTTAAATTTGTTGGAAGTCTACTTGGTCACGTGATGAGAAACAAAAAAATTCAGAATTCCCAGCCTTGCAAGATTGAAAAGTTGGATAGTTTGTGAGAATACGTATAAGCTTAAAAGAATTTTCAAGTTTTGGTTGTAGAAGAACGAATTTGAGTGGAACTTCGAGCATTACTGGAAACCGAGCTTTCACAAATACTGGACTGTTGAACAGGCTTAAAATTAACGCTGGTATTCAATCTATTCTAGACTATATAGGGGACGTAGCTGAGCCCAACTCGACGTAACCCGATAAGTCCCGGGCTTTCAACGAAACGATACTCAAGAGTCAAGAACCATGTGTAAGAGATAAACTTCAAAGAGTTTCCACAATTTCGAGGCGAATCTAGGTTCTGTGACGTCATCGACATCTCGCAGTCATGATTCAGATGACGTAACTTTGAGTTTATGCAGTTTGTACGAAGGCACGTAACAGTAATTGAGCACTCCGCGGGGCGTAACTGAGATGAGATCCAGATTTTGATAGTTAGTTACTTTCCTCAAAGATTCATTTGCAGAGGAGGTCTCCTATGTAGTTGATAGGCTCTGAAAGCCGCGTTTCTTGAGGACAAAATATCCACCGTCCATTGGTCAAATTATGATATTGGAGGAAGCAAAAACATGAACAAAACTTGACCATCCAGTTATATTTGTGATAGAAAGAGTAGAAAAAATTAAGACAGGAGATTTGGAAAGTCTCCCGGAGGATTTAGAGAAATTTCCACTATTCATCTGTGTAGAAAGAGGGACAGGGAGAATTAAGGAAATTTTGATCGACGAGCTATTAATAGACATGAGGAACAATGGCAAGAAGAATGTAGAGGTGATTGCAAACTCTGCGAGGACAGCGGGAAACTCACAAGCTCCACTTTCACCCGAAAAACAGTCGTGCGTGTCTTTAAAATCTCAAGATAGACATTTTATGAAGAGACATTTCGTATGAAGAAAACACTTTTTCTTCAAGCTCTTCATCTATCTTTTGTTTCTGTCCTTGGGAACGTATGTTTACCCCCCAGTACGACGGCTTCCTTAACAAAGTTGAAAGAGGAACGCAAAGAACCAGTACTATGAGTAAAATTAGTTTTGGTAATGAGAATTCAAGAAAACCTGGACCTAGTAAAAAGCTAGCATATAAGAGCAGTGCTGCCAGATCTACGGATTTTCGTTCCTCGAGGAAGATGAGAATTTTTCTATGCGTATTTTGCGTTAGATGCGGATTTCTTGTGCTACCTTAGTTACGGATGTAAGAGATACTTTTCTCCTGGTCGTTATGAGCTGATAGCGCGGTCTTCCGTAGAATCGAATCAATCAAGGGAAAAGTACTTCCTCTACTCCTATGAGAGATACCTTTCTCCCGATTCTTATCAGTGAATCGGTGGAACTCTGTAGAAATCTGTTTTCAGATGCTAGGAATACGGATTTTTGAAAATATCACCTGGCAGCACTGTATAAGAGGCCTCGTCTTAGTATAAGCACAGTATACACTGCATGGAGCGGGAGAAGAGGCGTAAGAATGCTTGATGACGTCATCAGTGACCTTGACCTACTTTAGGAAGACCTAGTATCGGAGGGGGAAAAGAGGAAGGGAAAGTCTGATGACATCACCATTGACCTTGACCTATTCTAGGGGCCGGGACTGTGGCGTAAATACAATTTTCCTGGAGGAAGGGGGGGGGGTAATTTTCTATATTTTTTCCAATTTTTGCAAGAAGTAGACAAAATTACTGCATTGAACGGAAAAAAAGGCACTAAAAAAATTCAATGGGGATATATCCCTCTAATTCCCCCTCCCATCTACCCACCGGGCTGAAAAATTTTTAGCGGGGAACCCGCTGTCCATTTTGTTAGGGGGATTACATCCTCAGAAAACGTCCGCGTCCGGGATTTTCTATGAACCGCGTGACGTGACGTGACGTGAAGTGCCATGACGGGTGACGCTTTATGGCGTCATCAATGACCTTGACCTACTTTGGGGACTTGTAAAAATTTCAACTTCCAGCCCTCATTATATCAGGTCTAGTATGAGCTCAGTCAACTAATTTGCGGGGGGTATTTTTGCGTCAATGAGATCGAGAGCGCGGGAAGTTGCGGGTTCCCCGCTGCCATTGCAAGCCTGCAATGACCTCTAAATTTTTTGTATCGACTTTGTGACGTCACAATCTGATTACTTCATGAGCAGTTTTCGCCGGCGCCAAATTTTACAAAAAGCCTCCAAAAGGTTCCCTCTTAAATGCTACGTGCGTAGGTAAGATTCAGAAGATCGTTTACCATAGGCATTCCGTTTTTCGTATCTCGGCTCAAAAACTGAGAAATCAATTAAGGACCATTCGTTGTAGGTCCGTTGCATATGTAAACTCATCCTACCCAAAGAATTCAACAGGGGCGTTCCGAAAGGAAATTATTGAGGGGGGGGGGGTTGAAAGTGACTAGGAGCTTCAGTCTGCGCTCGAGAGAATTGGTGAAGTTTGAATTCAAAATTTGCCGACCGACTCAAAAGCCTGAGGAGGGGGGGGGGGTCACACCCATCGGAACGCCCCTAGAGAGACCTTGTTTCTTACATCCATATAGAGGACAGAAAATTGATCGCGAGGACCTTCAAAAAATTTCAACTTTCATAATGGACTTCTTGAACTTCAATTATTGAGCTGTGTTGATTAGGAGGAGGACTAGAGAAAATTTCGACCTTCAGGCTTTGTCTGGAGGAGAACTTGAAAAAATTTAGACCAAATAATCAATCGTAAATTTCATCAAAGTAGTAGAATCACCAATGAAACAGGTTTTTCCATTCATTTCAATTACTGTCAGGTAGTCATTAGAATAGATCTCGCGAGCAACGAGTTTCGTAGTAAGTCGAGGACGAAAATTTTCATAAAATCACAACAAAAACAACATCTTCGTTCGAAGTGTTTAATTTCCACCAAACTCGTACAATTTGTTCACACTAAATTATCAAGCTCATGTTCCGAGACCTGAATGCTCGGCGTCATTTCTAATCTTAAACGTTTCACAGTAAATAAATAGTATTCGAGAGCATATTAAATACTTTCCAATCCTTTTGAGACCTCTCGCTGTGACCATCCACTGTCACTTTCGTCGAGCATCAACGGATTCTTTCATGTTACAGGTACGAGCCTACATTACGTAAATATGTGTATAACACTAAAATGTGTTTTATATAATTCAATTTAGTTTTTAGTACCTGGACTTGATAATATTCTGGTGTGATTCATATTTTACTTCAAAGTCTGCTCGATCGTCAATCAAGCCACTATCTGCGTGTAATTGAAAAAGGATTCGAGAATGCCGCGTGATAAATCAAATGTTTCGTGCTTTATTACTTCGATATTATTATCATCATTCATTCTGATGAACATTGGTTTCGTACTCGTACAGCTCTCATTCACAAAAGATCGTCTCTTCATTCAAGAATTTCGGCGGCGTCGTCGTCATTGCGACAGTCGTGAGCTACCGTGCACGTATACCGTATTATTCTCTGCAGAGATTTCGAAAAACGATACATACGTGTACATCGTATCTACGAAAGGAAATTACGAAAAAAGATCTATCTAAAGAATCTTCACCGTACTCAGCGAGAATCTCAAGGGGGTATGCGTATCAAGAGTGGACATGGACGACCGCGACCGACGGATCCACATCATTAATGGATCAGCAGACGTCGGTCTCGTCTAGATTCACATGTGCGATAGTAAGTGCAGTCCTTTTTTTTTTCTCTCTTTGCCTGTTTTTTATTCCCTCTCACTCTATCTCTGGACGAACAGGTTACGCTACGGTACACCTTTCGAATGAGAAAAGAAACCAACTGGACACAATGTCGCGATCTTTTCATCACCGGCAGCTCATAATGTATTTTTTCGTATTTGAGAGCGAAATACGATTCACATTGAAATGACCAGCCATAGGCAGGTACAAAGTCGTATTAATTAAAACGTAGGTAATGCGTAACAGTGCGCCGACTGTGCGATCAGTGCTACTCCTTGAGAAAAATCAGATAAGTGAGGAAGCAGTGACGATTTTAAATCACCGATGAGGCGCCAAGTGATTGACTGTCTTTTTGGACATAAGATTAATGACTACCTACTTCTTCAACCCGATCAATTAGGGAACGGATATTTAATTCCTGTCAACCGTATCTCGTTTCCTGGACGGCTAGTTTTCGGTTCGACACCGGATTACTTTCTAAATCTGATTACGAAGAACAAAGTATCTCGGAGCAGATACAGAAGTTTCCACTTTCGTAGTGATCGAAACCTAGTCGAGTGTACATCCACATAGGAGTATTCGACCATACATCACGTGTATATCATTCTAAAAAATGTCCACAAATGACTACTTTCAATTTTTGGAGGTTTCGAAATGCTAATGCTAGATAATTAGGTATGTATTTCTGTGCTGTTTTCATTGGCTATGTCAAGAAATAACTGTAGTTCCTCAATTTCTCAGAGATTCAATTAGAGAATGAACGTTTGCCATTCCTTTGCTCCGAAATGAGGGTTCAATTCAGAAGTTAGTCTTTGACGTTGCCGTACATTGAGCAGAAATGAGAAGGACACCATTTTTGGTGAGTAACGACGGAGGACGTCGCCTTTACGTAACTTACATGACCATAGATGACTTAGGTAACTTCAGTTACCACTAGACATCCTACTAAAGGGTTTTGACGTTACAGACTAAATTCCAAACGGCCCTCGATGAGTGCAAAGCCACTTGGAGTAAGCCTACTGGCTGACCTTGGTCTGAAGCTAAGCACATAGCTCGTACGGAATAAATTTCATTGAGAAAACTGTTCACAAAGAAGAGTTGGGAAAATTTACTAAGTCAGTTTCCGAAGAAACAAAGGAGTAGAGCGTTCACCATCAGAATGAAGCTGTACGACGTCACACAACAGTTAGGGGGACAAGAAGTTGAATACCAGTACAAACGTACGAGCGTGATTCAGGAAACGTTTTAATGATGGTTCCATTTCTGATGATTGTTCTATTCAGAGGCCTGGATAAGGGAAGGGAGGGGGGCTTAGGGGCATATATCTCTTCCATCACAATTCTTTTAGTGTCTTTTTTACGTTCAATGCAGTGATTTTGCCTACTTTTCGCGTAAATAAGGAAAGTCTTAGGAAATATCCTCTCCCCCCTCCTCATGAGAAAATCGTATCTACGCCACTGGTTCTATTTATCAGTTGAAAGCCGTAATGCCATTGCTTTTTTTCAATTTCGATGGTTTCAAGCCCACGATGGTGGCGTGGGTTACTTTCATTGTGGAGAATCACCTCACTCTTAGCTAGATGAGATCAGAGCCGGATTGAGCTTACTTTTTCTCTCTCTCTCTCCCGCATCCGCTCCTTCCGTTGCTACTCACATTTTTTTTTTGCTGAAAATTTTGCGCCCGAGACACGTGCCTCCCGTGACCCGTGGGTAATATGGCACTGGACGAGATTCTTTGAACAGGTGTTTAGCAAACCCTGATTTAGTGTAATTCTTCTTCTCAAAGGCATTGATATGGTCGGTGATTCTGACATGAAACGGCCTTCCAGCTTTACCGACATACACCCGGAAACTTTGCCTGTGCCCCACTCTTTGATAACGGAGAGCTCGAATCTTTCCCATTAAGGAGTAGCCTTGGAGTTTGGAGGAAGGATAGAAAATGGGTATTTCATTAGCAGTCCGCCAGAGTTTTGAGGTCCGGCAGGAGAGGAGAAAGTACAAAGCTCCTTTTCTTGATACTCGTCTTCTTTGTCTGAGAGGAAAGAGAAACCTGAAAGACAATTTTTGCTTTGGTTCTTTCGTGCGGACCATTCCGTCGATACCTACCTTAATATTCTTAACTACAGCCGAATGTTCCAGAAACTTCTCTATTTTGACTCTCTGTGGTAATGGGGAAGGAGGCTAAACGGAGGATATGGTAGTTAAGAACCGATAAGAGGTAGGGTAATGGGAGGAACCACTGATGAGAATGTCAGTAGTTCTGTCCTCCCTATAGATACCAATCTCGACACCATTATTAGAAAGTGGAATAGTGACGTCAAGGAAATTCACATTAAAGCCACCGACCTCAATAGAGCTATTCATGAAGCTGAGGAGGTCTTGAAGGTGTTTGGTAGTGTCATTCCATAAACAAAAGATGTTATCTACCTGAACATAATCAAGGAGGGGGAGATCCGATTGAAATTAAGTCCTTTTTGAGTTTTGACATAATGAACTCTGGAATGAGGGAGCCTAGGAGCGGATGCTGATGTCCCTGGGGAGCTTAGATGGAGTTGTTAAATTGGAATTTGTTTGGGTTAAGGTAAGGCTGTGAAAGGGTCTGAAATTCGAAAATCAGATGGAGTGAAACTTTAGCTTCATGAAGTAACTCATGAATGCGTTGAAGTTTAGGTCGGACGGGGACTTGCAGAAATGATCTTTGCACGTCGAACAAAACGGGGGTGCTTTTGAGAAGAGGGGTGTAAGTGATAACTTGAGGTAACTCGACCAAGTTTTCCACTGAAAAATGGGGGGGGGGTGGAAACCAGTAACCGAGGTATTTAGCTAGCTCAGTGGCTTCCAACCTTTTGAAGATGTTGGACCCCTCCAATGCTCCGGCCTCCCTTACAAAAAAATGTTATAGGAATAAAGTAGCACTAATTAGTGGCATATTTACGGGGTGGGCATTTGGGTACCAACCCCTCCAAGAGCTGAAAAATTTGCTCTAACATATCATTAAAAAATCTTGTTCAAAACGCCTTTCAGAACAATTTTTTTCTCAAAAAAAAATTATAAAAATTATTTTCAGATTTTCTACGGACCTCCGGGCTCGGCTCCACGGACTCTTAGGGATCCACGGATTCCAGTTTGGGAACCACTGAGTTTGCTTATAAGTGGGGGAATAAATGAGAGAAACTTCAGGGAAGGCCATAGAGGCGAGGAGGAATAGGATTGAAACCTAACACCGCTTTTTTCAAGAGTTTCTTATCAAAGATGTACTCACTAGTACATTGGACTACAGCCTTGTATTTTCTGAAATTGCAATGCGGACGGAGAGGTGAAGCATTCGCGAATCTTAGTATCATACTCTGACCTGTCCAAGAATACAGAAGTATCCCCTATTATCCGCCTTGGCGACTACAATATTCTCTTCCTTCCTCATGGATTGGAGGGCGCCCTTCTATCTTCTATCAATAAGAGGAATAGGTGTTGTATGGATGACATCGACAATTCTATGGATCACGTCACTGGGAAGGGGTGGTTTAGTGATAGCCAGATCATCTACCAGCTTTTCTTTTACTTTCTCCTCCGACAAGGAAGAAGAGAGGGTTTCAGATCACATTTTAGAAATCTTTCTTCGTCCTCCGAGAGGGGGGTGGAAAATTAATTCACCACACATTTACAAAATTTGTGGAAACAGGGTTACTGATCTCGAGGATGTCTTTTCGTCCTTCTTCTCCATGCTCCTGCTCGTTGATTTGGAACGGAAGAAATGTCTTTCTTCATCTATGTGTTTCAGAAATTAAGTGAATGTAAGTTGCCCAAATCGGAGATGGGTCATTTGGGCCAATTTGGTCGTGCTGTTATTCTTCCCATATTAATTTCTTGTTGTATTATGGCCCGTGAAGATCCAAGATCCAAGAAACTATAAAGCAAAAAAACTTGGTCTGAAGGTCTCTGAACTTACGCCTCTAATCCCAAGTGACCTTGATTTCTTTAAAGACTTTGAAAAATTACTACTTCGGAACTTGCCATCGAGGGAAATCGAGAGCCTAATGACCTTGAACTGAGTTCAGAATGTTGAAAAATTTCGAAAAAAAGAGGATTCCTCGTATGGAGAGACAAGAAGTATTACTATATTTTTAAATTGGGCTCTACACATCTAAGAGTAAAATAGCTTGGAAATAATTTTTGAAACACTTCAACTTGTCGAAATTTCCAACTTTATGACAGACGTGGGACTTCAAAACATATACAAAATCGAAGTTGGTTTCGTCCCACAAACTAGGATGAACATCGAAAGAAATTCTTCAATCTTGAAGCTTCACACTCACACATCAAACTTGACAAGATGTACTTCCATATTTTCGTGACATCACCATTTTCTGGGCAGAGAAAAAGGAAAGTGCATGTCCTCTGGACTGGATTGCTTTACATTTCCAGGCACAGATTATCAAGACAAAACTGTCTCTTTGTTAGTGCGAGAAGGAAAATATTGTCTTTATTGTGGAAAAGTTCATCCCTGTCAAATTTTCGCAGTCTCAACAAAATCTGCTAGACTATTGTAAAAGTCAGCTGACGGTTCATATTTTCCGCTTAAATCTTCCGATAAACCGTGACTCATCGTTTCGCCCACAATTTTTAAGTTGCATTTTCTTTGTTGCATAAACATACGACCGCATCTTGGTAAATCCGTGCACTACGCATATCGTTCCAGGAAAATTATACTTAGCGACTATTGCCTCTGCGAAAATAACGTAATATTTTTCCCAACTTGAGATTCCGTTAAACGAGAATGTACATACACGTCAATATTATAAATTTTACCTATCTTCTATTAAAATTCACGCGCGTGATCATTACGTAAACAATAAATTACCGAGTTCTCGATGGAGAACGAAAATGGTAGAATTGTGTAGGCTCGGGTCCTTCAAATATCGAAATTTGAAAAAGTAGCAAAGAGTACGTTGAACAAAAGTACGTTATTTTGTTCAATTTTCTGCGGTTCTACCGGTTTTTAGTACAATGCAGAGGCGGCCGCGTTCGCTGGCCATCCATAATATAGCCTTGAAACCGTGAATAGAGTAATCTTCTACAAAAAAAAAGTATGTGCAAATACTAATATTTTGTTCGACCAGAAGTTCCAACAAAAACGAAAGGAATACAATGAAAAAATTGATAGGAAAAGATAAATGAAAGACGTAGACATTATTGAAATATTGGAAGTGTATGTCTGGACACAATTCTTCGAACATTGAATAGATTATTTGCTGATGAAAGAAGTTACACACCTACACCGGGAATGGATACAGGTTTTTAAAAATTCATAAGGTACAGATTTTCTTCTTATAAAATTCGACCCGTCCTATATCAAAGGGTAAAAGACTCCGATGAGCTCCGTCCAAGTCTTCTCGAATGTTTCATCATCAGCTTTTGAAAGACACGATTGTATCCACCTACATTTCATATCATTTCTTAATCGACGTAGTTAACCTATGAACTTCTCAACACCTCTTCAAACATTGTATACCAATTTGTAATCGTATGTACGGACGTATATCTGCATAAACATGACTTCTTTTTTACCAGTAGTGAGTATTTTGCTGATGAATTTCCTGTGAAGAAGAACACGAGCTATATCAAATTCTACTCAATTATAATAATCGCGAAACGTGATCAACTCGTAGGCCGTTTACCGTAAAAACCTTGGCTTATATTTTTTATCCTAGTCTAAAATCAGCATATGAGTTATACAATGTAACAAGATTTGGTTTGTACGAAAAGAAATAAGCTAGACGATATAACCTAGATTTATCAACATGAATTCATCCAACGACAAGCACGATATCGGTGAAAAAGCGTCGTCGACGAGATGTGAAGAAGATAAAACTCGATCCTAAAAGTAAGGACTTGGAAAAAATTCAAAATTATGCTCTAGACCAATCGAAGGATTCTGACCTACTTCAAATTTTTATTTTTACAGAGACCTTATTTGATGAGATGAAGATTTCGGCTGTCCGACGCTTAACACCAGAAGTCATGGTTTTTGATTCCTGATTGCGAAATTGAGAATTTCCTGCCGATGGTTTCCTCGCGAGATCTCTTCCAAATTATTGTTTCTTCTTCTCACTACTTAGTGGAAAAAGTTTATTAAAATTGACGCTACGCCTCAGAAGACGCTTTAAAATAGATCAAAAGCAGATTCGAAGTTCCTCCAATTTCCTCTCTTTGCTCCTACAGACTGATGGTTCCCTAATCAATTCAATCTTGCGCTTTTTCTTAATGGTACTTCTTTGGACCCAGCTTCAGAAGAGTTTAAGCTAAAGATTGACCTCTAATGGTTTAAAACCTTCTCCAGCTTTCCATGTCTGAGTACCGTCTCGTCTATAAAGTCGCAGCTAGTAATTTCTCCCAATGACGTATTTTCTCTTGATGACGTAGCAGAAATTCATATTTTCTTCAAACCCCTCTAGTCCCCTCCTCGGATAAATAGCTCGAGTAAGAATATTTATTCCAAGACTCAGCTCGATAGTCAACAATCTTCGTCTTCCTCTCCCAATTATAACTTTAGTGTATCTTACTATTGTGATGAAATCAAGCTTGGAGGTAGGGCATAGCCTTTTAGGCTAGTTCGATGAATCGTCTTCTTCTCCTAATCTGATAATACAGATAAGAGAATACCTTTGACTATATATTATGTGGACTGCGCTAACGTGTATAAAATGAGCGAAAAGCGCGTCCACAGATCTGATAACGTATATAAGGAGCAGACGGGTAAACCACAACCATTTAAAATACACACGTTGCACCTTTCCTCCTCGCCGCATTCGTGGTATGTACCGTTCTCCCCTGATATACGTACGCCGTAAGCGTAACCCAGTCGCACCACTCCCCTCACTGTACATATTGAACCGTAGTTTTTAATGCTTAGCGCAGTCCATATAATATTATATAGTCAAAGGAGAATACTAAGGAGTCCTCCAGTACTGTGACGCTGGAAATGGTTATCAGCGCCACAAAGTCACATTCGTATCTGCATGTGATTAAAGAATCGGGCAATCAGCCTGCCTTTGTGCCGCTGAAGCTGATAACCATTTCCAGCGTCACAAGCTCTAGGCTGAAATGGACACCGCTCGCGTCTTCCTTATGAATGGTTATTATACGTGAAAGACAGAAGAATCCATAGCCTTTTTACCGACAATTCAAAGGAAGACGAAACAACTACGTAATCATGAAAACATATTATAGTTTGTCCTACTTCCTCTCGATCAGTAAAAAACCTTTCAATACTCGAAAATGTATTCATAATGTTACGGGTCAAAAAATATTTGGATAAACTCGCGAGTTCGCGATATCCAGGAGCACATCAGCGTAAAAGAGGTCATTTATCTTTCTGGCAAACGATACGTACCGTTTCTCGTACATCTGACCTTGATGTATTCATCATAATAATAATCGACTATATGCAACATAATTATCTGAAGATATTTGGTGTGCCGAGAAGCGCCTAAGTTTACCAGGAATTGATTGACTGGAACGTTCGCAGAAAGAGAAAAAACGAAATGTGAAATATTCGCGATCAAGCTGCGTTTTAATGATGTTTATTCCTGCATAAATAATTTTATTGTCTCTCGCTTCCTCAAGTAGGAAATGGAGAATAATAGTCCGGACTCGAATAATTTGTGAAAATATGTAGACACGGTGCAATGTCAGTTATTCGTATATTTTTGAGCGACCTTCTTTATGTTTTCTTTTCGTCACCTTTTATTTTACATCGTTATCAATAATGATGCCCGTGACAATGACATCTAATATGGTTGGTCGTTAAAAATACCCTTTAATCCTTGTACGATGAATGTTTACTGTATTTTGGCCTTGTAACTAGGCCTAAAGTCGAAGTGAAGAATCTATGAAGAGTCGAGCTCGTTGACACAAACCGGTACAAGTGGGGCTTAAATTAGAATTTCTTCTCTGGCCAGAAGACCAACAATTTTTTGTCTCTTTTACTTTTGGTTCTCCTGTACGGACTCTCGAATTGGCTTTAGTCAGTTGACGTCAATTGGAAGGCAATTGTTTTGGACCCTATTCCTCATAAGTTGTACAATATTTACGAGTCACTTAGCCTGGAAGTACGAAGACGTGTTCAAAAAGTGCTTAGCAAACCAGTAGGATTTCACTGTTTATATTTCATCGTAAGCCTATAATAAAGTAATTACATTTTCTCATCTTTGTCGCAGCGACGAAGAAAATGTTTATCGTCATTAATTCATCTATGCTTTTCGATTTCGCAAGCGGATTCTTGTTAGCACAGTGCACTATCTTTTCTCTTGCTGTCACAATCTAATCTAGTTGAATGCACGTTTCAAAATGGTTCGAGGATTGCATTTTTATTCTGCAATCTAGTTTCTTTAAGGCGCTCGTTATGTGATTGTAAAAAAAAACATATCATTCAGGAGTACTTTTATTTATTCAACAGTAATATAGGCCTGCAGCGAAAATGGCCCAATCGATGTACTGTATGCATGAAATGTAATCAGCCGAAAAAAAAAACATGAAGTGCACTTTTCTACGACGGGAATCAAACGTCGTATGTTTGTGGTATTCACGAAAAACGAAAGAAAAATATATTAAAAATAGCGTACTCCAATGATGTAATTCCGAAATAAGTCATTAAACCAGTTTCCAAAGCCAACGGCCTTGTCGCAAATACTGCACCCGTTCTGCGGATGATATAGAAACGGAGGAGGAAGAGAAAATGAAAATGCAAGTAGTCTGTACGTCAAAGGAGGAATCAACTTTTGATATAGCCATAAGAATGTTGAAATGAAAATAGTGAAATTATACTATACACTAGGTTATGATCGATGGAAAAATATAGGTTCAACTTATCTTAAACGTTTTAATCTGATACGATTAAAAAATTACAAACCCGACACTAGCGATAGATTTATTCTGTATAAATGCGGTTGTGATCTACCTTACAGGATTTTTATGTAGAGCAAAGAATACGAACGAGGTAGGAATAGAGAAAAAAAACGACTACTGTAAATACGTCGCAAAACGTTTACATTTTATCGAGAGTTGAAAAAGATATTGCAATTTTAATAGGGTTCTCATGTTTCCTCTCATCTCCCGTCAACGTTGGCTGGACGTCTGGCATAGTTTTCTGGTTCGCTTTTTGCTTTCTATAAAATTTAATTCAATACTCTCGTTGCTGGTCGAATTGTGGTAGCGTTCGAGCGATATTGTTCATTACTGCATCGTGGAACACGGACACTATTCATATTACCTGTAACAGCACTTTTCTTGGCTCTACTTCTCGTACAGATACATATAAAACGTTCTATTATGTTGTAATACATGAAATTATAAATAGCCTAAATATGTAGTCATAATCGATAAAGTCGTTTATTTTAATACAATAACGTAGGTCACGAAATAGATCAAGGCGTCCGGACTTCTGAAGTGCATTGTTGAAAACGATGAAATAAAAAATCGATATCTCTTATCATCGAACACAATGAGCAATGAAAGAAATGGAGATCAGTATTTGTCTGATAAAATCTGCCACCAATCAACAGGTCTTGTCTTTGTTTCGTGGTATTGAATATTTAAGCTCTGTTGAAAGTTTTGTCAAAAACATTGTGAGCCTCTCATTTCAGTGGTCAAGGAAAGTTTTGCTATCGAATGGGTTCAAATTCGTAGCTGGTCACGTTTGTCTTGGAGAAAAAAAGGAACAATAACTTTTTGTGAGGAGAGGCAAAACAGGTTACGCTTCCAATTATTGAGAAAAATTTTCTTAAGTCCTCCACCCTTCCCCTCACAAATGTGTAGCTGGATCACTGGATGATCAAAATGTTTCCAAATCTCCATTCTCTCAATTCATGTCGGTGACATTTTTCTGGTCCCTATATCTCTACATGCTTAGTGGTCAACATTTGTTCAAGCCTTCCTACTCCTGTATACGGTATACAACTCGAGAATCGGAACTTTTCCGACTTCCCCTTTCGTTTTATAAAGCTTGGAAGTCAACATTTTTCACTTGCCCATCCCTCGTCATCAGTACGGTTTGATAATCGAGAGCTTTTCAAACTTTCCTCTTCAAGTTTGTATACTCACAAAGTCAATATTCCTTCTAAGTCTGTATTTCCAGATATTATATTGCTCAAATGGTCGAATCGTTTCAAGTCACTCCTCCCTCCTTTCATGTAGCTTGAAAATCCTCTTCCATTCGGTGATAACTTGATAGTCACAACTATTCACTCCCTCCTTGATACATTTGATGGCCGGTATTCATACAAGCACCTCCCCTCCCCCCTCGGTCCGTATATACGGCTCCCAAATCAAAATTTCTTCGAGTCCTGATCTTCATTTATACAAGACTTGTTGTTCGGAAAGTTTCAATACACCCCTCCCGTCTCACTCTTCCGCTCTCCAAGCATACAACGAAGAATTTACAAAAAATTGCGGTGTCGACGAAAGTTACAACCTTGAGCATAATTTTCTATCCTGAGGGTGCGCCGTCATCAAAAGAATAATGAAGGGAGGGGGGAGGGGGTAGATAATGTATTGTTAGAGACGAAAAAAAAACCGTTTCGAGAAAAACACCAGAAACGTATTTTTAGAAATTTGAACTCGAGGACAGTCAGAGAGTTAGTTACCTTAGGAATGGAGGAGGATTAATGCGGAACGATCAAAAGTAGTAGGAAACACGAGAATGTTAATTTTTGTTCTCATCTTCTATTCATTTTTCCACTCTACCCTCAATTGAACTTCAGACTTGTACGAATTTTGACCTGCAATTGATGTCCATCCACCATTTCTCCATCTCGTCATAGCGAACCTAATGATTTCGGGCCTATGATCCGCACATTACACTTCTGATCCTGAGTGACCGTAGTCAACATTAGAGACTTCAACCTCGGAACTTAACGTATGTATGTTGAGAGGAGAGGACGGCTGTACAAAGTTGAATTGACCTATCTCCAAAGGAACGATCAGTGGAATGAGACTTCTTTTAGCCTCTAATGAGCCGTATTAAAAGCTTTATTCCCCTAACCGTGCGGTTTTGCAGGTACGTGTTTGACTGAAGGGCCTTGATGAACATGACCTTGAACTAAGAGACTTCACCTCATTGGCAGCTTGAAAAAATAGATTCCGGTTGAGAGAAATATAAAACTTACTACGTCTTTCTTTCCATCAGATACGGCAGCCCATTTAACGTGGGAAACGGTGAAAATTTTTACTCTCGACTGAATGAGACCAGTTTGAATTTCGAGAAACTTTCTTTCTGACCACTGTCGCAAGATAACATTTTCTTTATTTGAACATTATTATTGCCTTCACAAACTTATAATAAATGACACACTCCCCAAATTTTCAAGTCGCACTTACAATTGTTAGAAAGAATTTCAAAAAAGAAATAATAAATAAATGTTCTGGCGGTGCCGAATGTTTCGTGTCTTTCTCTTTCTCAAAAGTCTAGTGTAAGTCTATTTCAGGAAATTTCAAGCTCATAGCTTTTGGGTAGCTCACTCGCTCCGCTCATTCACTCTCCTCCTTGCCCGTTTATTCGCATAGACGCCCTATTATAAACATACACATAGTTTAACAATACATAGTAAAATCCTAAAAGAGAGGGGGGGGGGAATTCTCCATCTATTATGATTCTAGTTCAAGACTGCTAAAATTCTAGTATAGAGCTAGAATAAAGCTATCAAAAATCTAGTATAAACCAGAGCTGTCTGATGGTAGTTTGAAAAATCCGTATTCGCCATTTTTTGTAAGACCTAAACACAGATTTCTACGGACTTTGATTGATCCATTAATAACAATCAGGAGAAAGGTATGTCTTTCAGAGGTATCTGAGGTACTTTTCCCTCGATCGACTCAATGTTACGACCGAAACACTGCAGCATCAGCCCGTAACGAGCAGGAGAAAGGTATCTCTCGTTATGGTGTATGAGGTACCTTTATCTTGATCGTAAGAAACCCGTATTGTATGTAAAATCTACAGAAAAAGAAAAATTCGTAACTTCTTTTAGGACCAAAAATGATTTAAAGTCGATTTTCAGTTTTTTGGGAATACGCTGGTCGAGGTGGACTATGAATCGACGTCGATGTGGAGCCGATTTTGGATCCTTTTTTCATAATTTTTCTGCTCTAAGATGAGAATCAGGAAAGGAAATCAACAGAGCTCCATTCAAGGCCACATTCTGAAGCCCTTCTATAAGAGGAGGGAACCAGCCGGGCTTCATCCGGGGCTTCACTCAGAAGCTCATCATCACAAAAGGGAATGATCAGAGCTTTATCCAGAGCTTAGCTCTTCAGTCCTAAGGAATCAAAAAGGCCCCGGATGTAGTTCTGTTGATTTCCTCTCTGAAAGGAGCTTCCAGGAGGAAGAACGACTTATTCAGGTGGGATTCGAGGGAATGAATTGGGCTTCACATGAGGAAAATGGGCGATGCCGAATTGAGTCCCAAATCATCGTTTTTAGCCGAATTGAGTCCCGAGTTGTCGGGGGTAGAAAAAGGGAATGTCTTCATTAATCGGCGGTACACAACCGAATTGAGTCCCGAGGTAGCGGGGGTATACGACCGAATTGAGTCTCGAGCTCACAAATGATTTTCATTTTCCTTCCCGCTTCAACAGACTCAGGACTGTCGATGCATGCATCGGAGCGGTTTAAAAATGAGTTGGCACGTGGCTATGTTTTGAGCACATTAGTATCCATGGGAGGTACTGGGCGTGAAAAGTAATCGGGTGTAATCATCTTTTAATAGGCAGAAGCAGAAATTTGAAGGATACGCGCTTAACGAATTCAATTCTCGACAATTCGCCAAGATCACGCCGCGTCATGAGTTTTGCGACCTCAGCCTCTTTTTTTACTGATGAGCTTATACGTTTCTTCAAATTGCAAATGTCAAGGATTTTGGCGTAGATTGTCGCGAAATGCGATGAACGTGTAAGTCAACTTTCTGTACATAGATGTCGCATTGGACCTCAAGAAGAGTGTCTAAGCCTACGGCAGAGGACGAAGGGAAATGAAGGAATTCACCAATCTTCTCAGACTTAGTACCGCCGACACTTCGGGACTCAATCCGGACTTTGCCTCTTTCTACTCCCGACACTATGGGACTCAATTCGGATGTTATTTCACCGTCCCCTCTCCCTTCGGGACTCAATTCGGTTATGTACCCCCGACACTTTGGGACTCAATTCGGCTATCAAAAAAAGGTACTCCCCGCTCCCGGGACTCAATTCGGTTACGCCCGGTTTTCTCAGGGCTTCAGAAGGGATACAAATTGTTTTCCGGGATGTTCGGTAACTTACATCGAACTCTTGGAACGAGAGAATCGGTTTGTGAATAGTTTCCTAATAATTTATTGCCCCAAAGTTTCGATGTAGGTTGCAGTATTTTTCTCTCGGGCTCGATTCTCAGAGACGGGTGAATAGGGGTGGTCGATTTTGAGTTGGCTGGCACTAATTATTTGCCGTCGATATTGGGCGGAAATAAATCAACTCAAGTTGACTTATGGCTAGAATTGAATCCTCAAAATTATTAGTCGACATAGTTAATCAGAGAGTGAGGTGCATAGACTCGTGTACTTCACTCTCTGGTCACTGTAGCGAGTTAGATTGCAGTCAATATGGTTCATCGGTATATCATTCTTTTGCATGCCACCAGAGACGACGAGAAGAGCGCTCATGACTACAATGCTTTGTTTGTATGCTACTTTTTGCATTCATCATGACCAAGTGATGTTACCACTTTTCACGATAAAAGAGAAATATAATGTATTGCCCTATCCGAAAAGCAGATATAAAAACATCCTACCTTCAAGTTCAACGTGTGCTTAATCATATGCAAAATTGATCAGAATCATATACGTACATGAAAACGAACGTATGTTCACCAGATCGAAACGCAAAGCGACAGCCGGAAAGGGCCGCGACATGAGAACAGCAAATAAGAAGTCAACACAGGTACGAAATTCTTTACATTTTTCAGCTTCACGAAGCAGGCGGTGCTATTTTCGCATGCATTTAAAAAATTATCAACATCTCTCGAGCGAACTCTCCATTTTTGACAGAATCACCAATACATTGGTAGATGTAGCAACTTGAAGGTTTGAAACCTCGTTACTGATGCTGGGGAATGATAATGATGTTGTCTACCTCAACATCGACGCCAAACCAACAAATAAAAAAAATAGTCTGATACCGAATCGGATAATGTTGCAACTTTTTTCGAGTGACGTGGGTGTAAGTCAAGACACCTACATTGTCACCCAGAGACATTTCAGACACAGGAACTACCCTTGTTGGTACGGTTTCACAGCGTGCGCTAGTCGCGCCGGTACGATGCGGGAGTCAAATCGCTCAACAAGATTCCTTTCGGTCCTAAATTGTGCATGACGTACAATCAAAGAGCCTCCTCTAGAATGCTAGTACTATCGTGTACGTGTCCTCATGATCGCCTGTCTTTTACTAGCAAGTAATAGACTCGTATGAAGATTATTGTCCTATACGTAGACGGCGATAAGAAAAAACGAGTATATCTTGGTCTACGATTTCTAATACGGGCTTTGTACTAAAATACGTCCGCAAGAGTGTACACATGCACGTATTACACAGTTGATTGCTGCAAAAAATAATGCATCTTCGACGTTTCATTTTTCACACGTACGGACTATGTGGGTGCACTATAAATGCAGTCTAGAACATAGAGGAAGATCGCATCTTCGTGAAATTGGTCACGAGTTGAAAGACCGACGCGCGACGCGACAGCGACATATTATTCGGACCGATCTCATCATCGCTGTTGTTATTTATACCTTTTATACCGTAAGCATAATTTAGTTGCTGTAGGTGAGCGCATCATTTTGGATACAAAAGTATAACGAAGTCCGTCGTGAAATTCACTTAAAAGCGTGTTTTTCTTGCGGTACCTAATGTAGAATTCACCTTGAAATGTGGCGCGCAGCACGTACGAAAGAGCCGGAGCACGAATATAGACAGACGTAACGCTTGAGCAAAGAAGACGAAGACAATTACGGTCGCGGTGAATACATTCGGTACGGAAGTTATTGGTGAATGAAAAAGGCACATAAATTTCATTATAATATTTCTGCATATACCTATATTCAATCGAATTGACGGTAGATGGCCGAGAAAATTCGTATCAAACGTTAGGTTAAGTTGGGAAAACCTGAATTTTACGACCTTGATGACGTGCTCGTGATTACGAGAAAAGTACAGTAAATCGCTGAGAAAAACCTTGATTAAGCTCATTAGCGTATGTGCGGATCAATTACCCATATATCTCACTTGGCTACGATATTTCACACCAGTTACATACTCACTGTACTGAGATAAGCATGACATATTGAGGGAGAAGAATCAAGGACATGCATAACGTTTGCCTGCACCCTAACTCCAGCCCTTTGTCGGAGGAGTTATGCCGTCACATTTTTCACCTATCCTTTGATGATGAAACGAGCGCTTACAATGAAAGCAACGTTGTACCGTGATGCATCCGAAAGGGTCAGAAGATACCACGCGCACTTGATAATAATTATATGCATAAGATCTTGATCAACAAATTTGACGCTCGACTATGTAAAACGCGAGCATCCTCGCTTCGTTATCCCTCCTTCATGCACTCGTTAGAAATTTCATTCATACGCGGCACTTTTTCCCACGTCATGAAAAATCGTGATTGGAGTTAAGAAGTATACGGTACGAATACGATCGAGAGTTGAGAAAGACATAGTATCGCGCACCTACTACTGGTAGCGAGTTACTACCTCGGCACCACCACTCGCTCCCGATGAAAGCGAGAATACGAAATACTGGTATGACACTCGAAACTCGCCTCGCCTTGACGCGTAAGCGCGAGGTCAATATCAGATAGCCAATTCTTCACTCGAACAGAACTTGCTACACGTCGACCAAGAAACAAGGGAAACTACTGACACGTTTTTCTGTACTGGGATTCAAAATGCACGAGATATTGTGCCAAAGTGTGCATTCTTGAATCTACTGCAAGAATCGTAGAGTGAGGGATACCAATTTTGTGACCTCTGTACGCAACAGAAGAAAATGATGACCTTTGGCGATAGAAATAATTTTTGGCGCTGATTAAATTCTTGAAACTTTTATTTGCCATGAACTCTGGAGGAGGTATACGCGATGCAATGTCGATCAAAATCATTGACCATGTAGCATGGGGCGTTGTTAGAATGGAGAAAACAGGGGTGAAGGGGGAATAATTAGAGCGAAGAATGTGCAGAAGCATGTTTGATGTATTTTTGTGAGGCACATGTAGCCAATCCGACGTCTAAGGGAATGAATCAACCCGGAAAAAGGTTTTGTGACTTTCTTATGTTCTGCGTATATTGAGTTATATTTTAGCTAATCTTGTTTATCAAAAGATTCAGCTTCATCTGAAGGAGTGATGGAAGAATGGTGTCATACATAGGGTTAGGGTCGAAATTAGGATTTTTGGGCTGGGAGCCAGCGGATGGAAAAGACTGCGAACTGGTGGTCCTTGGAATCTGATGACATACAAGGAAAAAGATTGTTTGACAACCGTCCATCATTTGGCTTATTCTGATTCTTATGAGGGTAAAGTCCGGTAAGGGACTCGGAAAATTTCGAATTGATTGGTGGAGGGAGAGGGGAGGGACAAACTAATAAATTCTGATTATCAAGCTATATTACATATGCGCTCAAAGATGAACGCATTATCGTCAATTACCAGACCCGACAATCGTGACCTAAAGACAAGAGTGGATAGAAATACCCACCGCTCAGCAATCTCGTAACATTTGGTTAATCTCTGCGTGTAAATTGCCTTCTTGATTCGCGAAATAGCCTCAAACCAAGGCTGAACTTATAGGTACAAATATGCATCGAGAGTGGAAAAATAAAGATAAACCCGCTGTAGAAGTATGTAAAGTGTTGAGTGTCTAAAATACCTTACACAGGACGTTGCCATACTACTCGCAGATAAAGAGGTGTGGCTGACTATCACGAAGTTGCAGTAGATTGCTGACTTCAAATTGACTCGTTATTGTGACCAAAAGTCGACCCAAAATTGACGTCAATTCTCTGCCCAATGTTGATCACCTGGATGTCGACTGGGAATGGACCGCTCTTATATACCGTCAACTCATCATCGTCAAAGTCAAAATTGAATCGACCCCGGTAGATCATTGATTGATATCTTCTCAAAGTCGACGTTGACATTGGGTCGATTTCAAGTGCACAATCTCATGGGACAGTGACTGACATAGGGTTTCAGAATCGAGGTCAAAGATGAATCGACTACTGGTGTCATATTTCAATATCGAATGGAAATGGACATTAAAATCGCGTCGATTCAATTATTACTACATTACTGCTCCATAATAACTAAAATTATTATCAATGGCCCTCATTTTTTTTTCATTTTTTAAATTTCTTGAAAAATTTTTTTAAATTTAAAAAAAAAATTTATTTTTAAAAATTTTTTTTAATTTCAATTTTTTTTTCTTAATTTTAATTTTTTTTTCATTTTAATTTTTTTTTCATTTTTTTCATTTTTTTTTATTTTTATTTTATTTTTTTAATTTTTTTAAAATTATTATTATTTTTTTTTTTTGGTTTTTACAAACATTGGTTTTGCATATATTATATGAGGGTGGTGTCGGCGGTAATTGGCCCTGGGCTGTTGTCGGCACCCCCCCCCCCCCAAAAAAAAGCTAAACCCAATAAGATGAATAAATTATAATTAGGACTGCACATTCCATATGTGAGTAGCGGAGTGATCAAACAGACAGAATGCCACGAGGGGGTGCCTTTACATCGTCTTTTTGGATCGACGTCCACTTGAGATCGGTGCAAAGTCGATCAGCATACATTTCTAGAAAACTAAAATCGACTGTCGTTTTTAGGTTAAAAAAAATTGGAAAAGTCGACTCAAAATCAACCCCATATCGATATCGATTTGAATTCGACCAGCGCACATTACCTCTTACCAGAGAGTTCCAAATCGATTACAAGTCGATGAACGATCTGGAGATGTCAACTCAATTAGACCTGGAATCGACGTGGCATATGAATCAAGGGGGGAGGGGGGGGGGGTTGGACTCTATGTCGACTTGAAGCCAGATTTCAACGATGTATCGACCAGATTTTTACCAAGACTTCTAAAGAAGTAAATTTTAGGTCTTCAGGAGGTCGCTTTGGAGTTGACCAGCGTGCACAACCAGAAGATTGCAAATCGACTTGAAGACTCAACATAGCTCGATTATAAAAATTTGGAGAAGTTGACTCAAAGTTCACCTGAATTAGTAAGTCGAACGGACGCAAATTTCAGAATTAGGGTATGGGGTCAGAGCAAAAACATGGAAAATGTCAAAACTTTAAAGGCGTATTCAGGGGGGGGGTAGGGGTATGGATCTCTCTCCTGAGGCATTTTTTAAGGGAGAACGAGGGTAAGAAAGAATTTCCGCGCTCACAAGCAGGGGGCTGGGCTAAAACTACCACGGAGGGGGGCTCGGACTCTGGAGAAGTTTGCTCCTAATGTTGTAAGCGAACCAGGATTCCTCGACCTATGACGTCACCGATTTATGACGTCATCGGCTTATGATGTCACCGAGTTAGACATATGACGTCACCGAACTTATGACGTCACAAGCTAGTAGCTTTATAATGGCTCTCGGAGTTCGCTTAGCCTAGTATAAATCTAGCCTACGCCTTTTCATTATACTTATTAGTATTAGGATAAGCTAGAAACAACAGAGAGGAGGCTCTCGGACTCAGACTCGCAGATTTCAGAATCACTCCTGAGACAATTTTCTCGAAATTTTTCCAAGTCCCTTTCGAAAGGGAGCGGGGGGGGGTTGGACTCGCAGATTTGAGAATCACGGCCCCAGGGAAGAAAAATTCCCATGAGGATGAGCCCAGAACAAAGACATGAAACATGTCAAAATCTCAATGATCGAGAGTCAAAATTTTGCCTGCAGCTCAAGGGTCGACAAAATTTGTTTCGGTAAGAAAATAGAAAGGCTTTTTCTGGCTGCACATGTGAAAACAGATACGATCGTGAAAATTTCTGAAGATTTGATCCCCTCACGTTTATCGCTGAAAAGTTCCCCACTATTTTATGGTAGTCAAACCCCCCCCTGAGAGGAACTAACCTCCAATTTTCTTTGTACATACAAATTATGCGCGAGTACGAACTTTTCATAGACTGCAATAAATATAATTTTTATTCGATTCCTCAGGTCGAGAAGAACGGATTTCTTCCTGTATTTGACGTCGCCATTTCCTCACCTAACGGGTTCAATGATGAGAAATAAAAACTCCATAACAGATACAGGATTTACGCAATTAATCTTCCCTTCGCTTAGTCCGAGCGTATATCGATATATAAGTTTTGTATGCAGAAGAGCATGATTCATTGTACTCTTCGACAAAGGTACTTTATCCGGTATCTATATGTACGTATAGTTTACTGTAAATATGCACACCCTGTCCTACGCGAATGCAACGAAGATTTTTCAACGCGTATACCTATCGCTACAAAGAACATCTATCTATTGTTTCAAAAAACTTCATACACTTCTAACTTTTTTCATAACGCACGCCGATTCCAAACGTGATTAGGATTCGAACACGATTCCAATGTAATGATAATTCAGTACAAATATTAATGCGAATTTAATTGAGGTGCTTCTCGGTACTTACCTACACGCGGACGGGAGGAGACGTACTTGAAGAAAATAATGTTATATGCAGCGAACGTCTGGACCAATCTGCGGACAAGAACAAAAGGTAGAATGAAAATAAGAATTCTGCACTCTGTATATACTTCTGTGCACCAATATTGTACCATCATAGTTGTGACCGACGAATTTCGGTTCCTACTTCAATACGGTTGTACGTGTTTAGAAAGTCTATATTCGGACGTGTAAGTATTAGAGGAGATCGATGAGACTTGTAAGTATCTGTACTCATCACATCTTTCTCTTAGAAACTCCTCCCGCTTCGGGAAGAAAGAGTATGGAGGAGAGGAGAGTTGACGAGGTGGTGAAGTTGGGAAATTTGAAGGATAATATAGTAGCAATTTTGTGAAAAAGCCAAACAATAAATAGCGTAGAATACTTGGCCCCTGACCTTTCTCTACACCACGTTCCGCATCGACTTCATACAGAAGAAAATTAGATTTCTTAATCTTCTCACGGTACTGTATCATTAACTCTGATTAGACGCTAAAAGCCAATGGGCCGATACGCCAGTAAATAAATAATTATCTATCTACTATCATGCACATAGGCTGATGAATGAAAGAGCAAGATGAATTTAAAATATTTTGGATCCAAATTAAACGACAGGAAGAGTTCCTATCAGTGTAATTACTGCGAAGGATAGTCATAAGGTCCAAAGAAAGCTTGTATTACAATAAAATTATCAATTCTACTTTAATCATCATTATAGGTACTGGCGAGAATAGTTTGACATCCATATCGTCACTCAAAAATGCAAAGTAGGTAGTAGGAAGCTTAAAATATGCAATTTTTTTTCAAGTCCGCGTCTTTAATGACAAAAGAGAAGAATGTAAAACAGGCACACCTACTCGTCAAATTCTATCGACAGTGAAAGACTCGAGTACCTATACACGAGTTCTGACAGAAAAAACTTCCTAGTTTTCTTGTTGACGAAGCAGCCCTACTAACATCTTCAAAATTTGTGACTGAAATTAAAGAATCGTACTTAATTGCAATATCTCTAGGTCACAATTATCTCTCTTGTACAAAAAAAATTCAATAATGATATCTTCAGAAAATTTCAAATTACGTATGCAGCCAAGGCCAAATTGAGCAATGTAAACAACAGAATTAGAACTTCATATTCTCGTTTTCAAATGAAAGATGAACTTCAATTCAATCAAATCGCACGAAAATTATTTTCAGCCGAATTTCAGCTCTAATCGGATACATTTGTCAAGGTTATTAATGCCATTCTTGGGAGGCAAAAGACATTTACCTCCGTGGACCAAATTCGACTACATCATAAAATACTTTCGAAGGGATTTCATGGAGAGCTTTTTAAAGAGAGGCAAGCTACCTAAGACTCAAGCCCTGAAGAGTGAACTTATGGACACCCCTGTGTATAAATATACACCTCTCATCATGCAGGTTTTGCAATCGCTTAAACCTCTTTCCCAATGCGTACGCGCAAAATGTCCCACCAATTTTCTTCGTATGTTTATTCACGTTTATATGTAATCTTCACAAATTAATAGGAGTGGTTCTGGCTCCTCCTAATAAATCGTCATGGGTGCTTTATTTGACGGTAAAAAAGAAAAATTCAACGTGTAGTTGGTACGAAATGAGAAGGAAAAAAAAGGAAATGATACTTTCTGCTACATCAATTTGTTTTTAAACATTTTTATACCTAATAACCAGTAAGGACTGTAAGTTACGCTCATTAATCTCGTTAAACGATGTTTGCGAATTCCTACATAGCATATCACGTTATTCGATGAATATGACTTGAATTACCCATACAGAAGCCAAAAGTGCCTAAGAAGGAAGGCGAGTGGGCTAGAGAAAGACATCTGTCACGTATTTTAATACATACTTACATGTTATCTAACATTAAAACTTCCCCGGAAGTATATGACCTACACGTAGCTAATGAAGTTGCAAAGAGTACTTTTCTACCCATCAATTTGATGCAACTCAGCTATTATTTCTAATTTCGTACAAATATCAAATTAATTAACTTTTAAGGAGATTCGTATTATTCTCCTACCTAGGGTATATTCGAGTACCCAGACCGGAATATTTAAGTTATGACTGTAAACCATTTTAATGACTTCTCACGAATACGATTTACTTCACGTCCTTTTATCGAAACATTCACTTCAAGTTTTCTTCCAAATAACTATTGTTTGTTTACTTAGGTACCGTAATTAGGAAAGAATTTTTAGATGGCCTCGCCGAAAATCAATTAATAATAAGTTTCGAAGAAATTGCCGACTAATTGAAATAGGGAATTGAACTATTTTCCACATTAGAAATCACGTGCCATGAATGAGTCCAGGAACCGCTCTTAATGAGTCGGTATTGGCCGGAAGTGGCTCTAGATCGAGAATTTTAATGGAATTCAAAGATATTTACTATTTTCAAGTGTACACGTGTCCAATACTCATTAGCAAGAGCGCTCCGAGAGCTCTTACTGTGAACGGGCCTTATGTACTGAATCAACCTAGAATTTACTTCATTTAAAGTCTTGGTCGATAATGGGTCGATGTACGTCAAAATTCATCTGACAAAGACGTCGATATGGTCGACTTCATTTCGACTTATTTGACCGTCAATTTCAAGAATTGACTTTTCCAAATTCTTTTATCGCCTTGAAATCGACAGCTCTGAGGTGTCGATTCTGAGTTAAATCGTAGCTCTCTGGTAACATACGCAGGTCGACTTCAAGTCAACTTGAAATGGACGTCGATCTAGAGTCGATTTCGAGTCCACTTCTCCTACTTTTTCTATCAACCTAAAATCGACTCCTCTGTTTTGTCGAATTCAGGTCGACCTGAAGTCAAATTTTCTCAATTTTTCTGTGAACCTGAAAAATTTGAAACGACCTCAAAACGAATGCAATCTGGATTCTATTTTGGGTCAAATTATCCTACTTCTTCTATCGTCCTGGAATCAACCGCTCTTTGGCGTCGAACATACGCTGTCGACCTTCAATCGACCTCAAATCGACTTCGATCTGGTGTGAGTCGTCTTTGAGTCGACTTCTGCTGCTCTGTTGCGTCAATTTCAATTATTCCACTTTGACCTGAAGTCGATTTCAAGTCGACTTCTCTCAAATTGTCTATCGACCTAGAATCAATTGCTGTGTTGCGTTGATTTCAAGTCGTTTTGCGATCTCAAATCAACCTCAAATCGTTACCAACTCCCTCCAATACTAACGCTCTACCTACTACTTTCCACTCCTCTAGCAACGTACATTACGTTTTCACGAGCTGATGACCCAGAAGGTAGTCGGATAGCTCAAAAAGAAATCGAATTTGATCTGGAGTCGACTATTCCTAATTTCAACTCCATAGCTAAGGAATAATAGTAATAGTAATAACAATAATCTTACCTCCAGATTCTAACAGGTTAAGAATTCAAAACCAAAAATAAAAATGAACTTAAAATAGAAATAGAAATAATAAAATTACAACCACTAATCTTCTAAATAATCGAAAATAAAACAAAAATAATAATAAGAACTAATAATTATAAGAATGATAATAATAAGGATGCGAAGAGATAGGGAAGATATGTTCCACAAAGATAGTCAAAGAAAATGTGTTTGACAAAAGTAATACATTCTACCAAGAAAGTTAAAAACGCACTGACAAGAATTTTCTCCGCTACCTGAATACTGCAGTTTATAATAGGAAAAGGAAATAAAAAGAAGAAAAAAAAAATAAAATAATAATAATAATAAAAAGGGTATTCTCCATTGTGTTGTGTATCTAAGATAAGATAAGAAGATAAGAAAAGGTAAGGGAGAAAAGGTGAAGGAGACAAAGGAGGAAACGAGGACGACACTGACGAAGACGACGACGACAAAAAGTGATTGTAATACGGTCGGCTAGCGAAAGCGCGCCGACCCTAAAAAGAAAAACAAAAAACAATTAATACAAAACAAAGTCAGAACAAACGCTGAAAGTCGAAACGCGCGACGTGCAGGCTTGCAGCCTTGCAGTTTCGACGCTCCGAGTCACTAGCCGCTGTTTCCAATCATTGAATCATCGATCATTGATTTTCCGACTCTTTCTTGCCATCTATCAAATCAGCAAAATAGGTGCTTCCCTGGATATAGGAAAGCACCTATTTTGCTGATCGGTTATCACTGACCAGGTCTGTATTTCAGGAACGGGTCAGACATTGTTGGGGCACCGGTTAACCAGTATTTCATTTTCTGGATTTGTATATGCGGCTTATTTGAGGCCTTTTGCGGGCTAGTTTGCTATGCTACTCGAGGGAAAAGTAACTTATGCACTCTTATGAGAGATACTTTCCTCTTAATCGTTATAAGCTAATATCGCGATCCTTTGTAACATTGAGTCGATCAAGAGAAAAGTATCACTGGTACATGTATGAGAGATACGTTTCTCCTGATCGTTATCTCTGAAAGTCCGTAGAAATCATTTTTCTGGTCTTAAAAAAAATGACGGATATGGATTTTTAAAAATATCATCAGGCAGCAGTGGCTACGAGACGCATAGGCAGAAGTTCAAGTAGTAGATTGCTGACAAAACTCCGAACTTGTGGGCGGAGGGGGGGGGGTAAGCCTTTCAGGATCTTTTGTGACAGTATTGGCAAAAGAAAAATAAGAATTGACTGGACTAACCTCTAGTTATGCTAGCCCAACGTTAGACCAGTTTGATGAATCCTGTTTTTCTTCTTCCTTTCAGTGCCTGAAGGTGGAAGGGGGTAAACCTTTAAGGCTAAACTGTACCATTTGATAAATTAGAGAAAGAAGAAAAACCACTGCTTCCTGGACGAAGTTGAACGTGGAATGCGTGGAACTTGTTCTATGGGACTTTGCTGCTCCCATGTACTTGGGTCGACGATTGAAACTGTCCTAAACTCCTCCTCCTCCTCTCACACATGGCTCAGAATTGAAAATATTCCGAGAGCAGTTGTGTTCTTGTCTTCGCCGAGGATGTTGACTTTTCCGAATTTTCTTATCGATCCGGCGACTTCAAGTGACTTTGATTCGACTTTGATTTGGTGTCGATTTCGAATTGACTTCTTCCAATTTTTCTATCGACCTAAAAATCAACCTGCTCTGTTGCGCCGATAAATCGACGTCGATCTGGAGTAAGTTTTGAGTCCACTCCTCTTACTTTTTCTATGGACCTGAAGCCAAATATTCGCTGGTCGACTTTAAAACGACCTCAAATCATTTTCGATCTGAAGTCACCACCTGTGCTACTCGCGGATAGAATGGGTAGTTTTTATGACTATATAATGAATGAGGAATCTTGAGAATCTTCATTACGCTTGGCTAGGGCAGCAATGTAGCCCCTATTTTCGTATTTTTGCGATAATGCAAATTCTTTTGATTCATGATCTAGTCATTAGGGGAATAAAAAATGGAAAGATAGCCACATACATCGGTGTACATGTGTCCAATAATTTAGGTCGTGGGGGCGTAATCAAAAACGACTGAAGAAACAAGACATGAATTTGCATTAGTGAATTAGCGCTCTCTCTAGAGACGCGATAGAGGAAGCATAAATGAACCATATGAGCCAAATAATTATGACACAAGTTCATTATTTCTCGTACCTACTATTGAAAAAATCATCGACAAGTTTATAATTTGAAGTGAGCTCTAACAGACATAATAGAAGATCAGTTCGAACATGCAAATGAATGTTTGAGTTATAGTGGCAGTACCTAGATATTAATTGCCATTATACTTTCATTATTTCTCAGAGATCTCGAGGAATATTTTACAGAGAGAAAGTTTGTCAGTTATAAAGCTCGTTCCATTTGTGGTGGTCTACACGAGGTGAGAAACGTAGGTATTGTTACGCGAAACCAATTACACGAAATTGTCAACTTTCAAAGAACACTGTCGTACGTACAAACGCATTAAAGAAGTCCTGAAAAATACCTGTAAAATTTTGAAATCCATCGAGAAAAGGAATGCGTGCGTAGTGTCCAACGAATTGAATAAACTAATTACGACCCACTCAGATGTATAATTTTATTTATCGATATGTATTTCTCAAGCACCAGTTTCATACTTTTTAGAATGGTTCTAATTGTTAGATCAGTATCATTGTTACAACAGGCAGCAAAAAGAAAGTACATATCATGGTCAAACTAGTCTCGAAGGTGCTAAAAAAAATTTCGTGTTCTGTAGACACACACCCATTGCGATAAACGCCGCGCTGAATATAATTTAAATTACGACAAAAATGACGAACGTATTGATAATTGGTTTCCCTTAATACCATCAGAAAAATAATATTTCCAGTAATTTAATAGTTTTTTTGTCTAGATGAAGCATTCGCTAAGGTCCTAGGTATAATATATGTACCTCGGTACAGCGCACGGTGATGTCAATGGCACTCACACCGCGATCTCGCTAAAAAGTATTACAGTTATCAGCGCACGAGGAAACTGGTTTGAAATCAATAACTACCATAGGTACCTATAAGACACGCCGTGTTTCGTATGCTGCATACTGACGCTAACTATTTGTTTTTTTGCTCATCTCTCTCGCTCCTATTCAAAGTCTGCGATCGCACATACGCCCGCTAATTCGACGACCGTACCAATTTCAAGCGAGAAGATCGGTGTTCTCTTCTTCGCCATTCTACACGATGCGATTCAAATGATTTTTCTTTGAATACGCCTTACCGTCATCATAAACTTTGCCCGCTCTCCTGCTATAGAAAGCGAACTGGATCCATGCATGGCAAAAAAGATAAAGATGGATGCTCTTCACTCGTTCGCAAAGCCATCGCAATATTCGTACATCGATGCGCGTAAGGTATAATCGCGGGGCATAAAATTATGTAACAGCTTCGGTCTGTATAACGCAGACTCGTTGGGTCGTTCGGTGAGTTAGGTCACCGGATGGCGGACCGATGTGGACAAGTTCGGTTGACTCGTTTGGGCTTGCATATAGGCAGCTATCGAATCGGCTTATGACGAAGAATTTAACCTTGTAACTTGTTGCCACTAAGCGGTTTACTGTTCTGTACATTATGCAGGGTACACACTCGTAAATGAATGTTTCTCCATTGCTCATTGTCTGCAATCTCATAAACAAATGAAACGATTCATAATGTAAGACTTCTTGTTTTATGCGACACATTCATCGGTTCATTGCCAGCAGAATTGCATCTAGACGAGCTAATCCTTAAACATTAGTAATATCCTTAAAATGTTTGTACCCGGTTTTGAGAGTTCGGAGTGAGTATTCCACTTGACTTGCATACATGTGCGTTATGCAATCGTATTATAATCACGATAGCGTCAAGCCTCTAGCGAGGGTGCTGGCTATAACTTGTTTGCGCAACCTCTTGGTGGCACAAATGCAGTGAAGTTCAGATGTAGACTGTACGAGCAAGGACTGTTTCTCATCTAGAAAATGTAGGTTAGACACTTCTTTTGATACCCGTGAAGTAGCGCAAAAGTGCCAATATTCTCTCCACCTCAGAAGGGGCTATAGTACATTTTTTTGGTAGAAAGTCCTCTAGATTTTTGTGGCGCCTACCTACCAAATACACGCACTTGTACTACGTCCAGCTTCGTCCTCGGTACAATACTTAAAAAGAGTCAGTCTTAACAAACGGCCACGCTACTCATAGTTACTGTGGTGCAGCAGCGCAGAATAACAGGTAGAACTGTTTCCGGCCCTGGGCAGGTGTCGACGTCGAGTACTAGAGGAACCTACGAAGATTGTTCTCCCTTCTCTCGTTTTTCGTCTTTTCCAAGCTACGTCTTGTCTAGAATAAACAACCACGCGCGTTATAGGGTGTCTAAAGAGAGAATTCGTGTATTAAAAAAAGAAGAAACAGGTTTTCGTATATTCATTTGCTTTTAGCGTAATATCTAGTATTAAAAGCAATAATGACTGTAATGGTTTGTTTGTTGTATAATACTCTTCGTAAAAAAAAGAAGAATTTTTCTTTTTCATATTTTTTTTACGATAGTAGAATGTGTCTCACGCGCGTATTTATGATTTCGATTTATTCTTTTTTGTCATTTCGATTTTACAGCGCTTCGTTCTTTTTTTATTCTCCTTTGTGCCGCTCACCCGGTCGCTGGACGATCGTTTAATATTAATTTGTTCTGGAATGCGCGCGAGTATGGATGGACTTCCATTATTTTTGAGTTACACTTTTTGAAAGGTTCATTAATGTGGACTCTTCCAGCCTTCGAGGGGTAGACATGATTCACTTCGACAATGATGAGATGAGAAGAGAATATTATTATAGTCGAAAACTGCAACCTATGCCTTGATACATCCGCCACAGTCTTTAATTTAAGCAAACGGTTGAGACGCAGCAACCGGAGGAAAATTATTGTATGAAAGATTAAAAATCAAAAAATAATATTTCAACCTGCGCATTCATGTACATGTAAAAGAAAAGCTGAAATAATTTTTATATCAAAATGCGCATAATCGAACTATCGGAGTCGTTCAAAATTAATTCCAGTGAAAAAGTGGAGGCTAAATTGAGTCGACCTAAACGAACCTATTCTGAATAAAGGACTATCCACAGTCATTATTTTTATTGCTCTTATTCGAATGGAAAATGAAACAAATTGCCCCGAGTAAAGTTCATGACGTCAAGAAATAAACGTTGTAGTCTAAAATTCTACTAAATTACAGGAACAATTACCTAATTGGATCCACTTTTCGTATCATTTTTGTCATTTCTACTGTCGATTAGGGTCTACCTATTTATCAAGTTCTAGTTTCGAGGTTGAATCTGTTTATTTTTGTCCAAGAACTTCTTTGTGGGTTATTCCATGTATTTTGTTTTCGAATTTGGTCCCGACGCATGTGAGTTGGGACCCTTTTTTAGACACGATTCACACGATATTATTTCGGAAATTGTGATTCTTATTTCAATTTCATTTCTGGAAACGAAAATTCAGGACAATATTTTTTCGTTTATTTCAATTGAACCTTGCTACTGCATTCAAAGTAGGGCTCGGAGTGGAAGAACGGGGACAATAAGGATGAATATGAGGGTGGATCGGAGGCTGTTCACCGTAATAATAATTTCCTCGTGATTGTTTCAGAGAAAGTTTATGATCCTGGGAGAAGCACAGAGTGAACCAGTTCCTAGAGGCAATGACGCGTTGAATCGAGTCAGCCAGACTAGAACTCGCTGTAGGAAAGACGGAAGCCATATTATTCACGACCCGTTAAAAGTTCAGTCCACTCGCCTTTCGCTACAAGGTGTGGAAATCACGATCAAGAAGGTGATGAAAGACTCAAAACTAAGCAAGTACCACTTCCTGATGGCAGCGAAAAGGACGCGACGTTTGATAGCAAACCTATGAGAGCCGAGAGAATCCAGAAGAAGGATAACGATGAGCACCACATTTTTGATCCTCCCATATGGCGCTACAGTATCGGGCGACTCCATGAAGATAGCCTACAGAAGGGAAAATGGAAAAGATCGCTGAGCTGAGTTATGCCTATTATGGGGTCTCGACGGAGGTTCTTTGCAAAATAACATTCGAGCTCCTTGCTGAGGAAAAAACGCTGGGTTTCAAAGCAAAAAATTTACAGGCCATTGCATGTCTTGCAATGGCAGCGGGGAACTCGTAACCTCTCTGATTTACCATTTGTAAGTCCTTCTCCTGTCATACATAGCTTCGAGCCAGAAATTTGTCCAAGTCCTCCTCCTATCATATATAGCCTAGTTTCCGAGTCTTGAAAATGATAACGTAATAAGTTGAACGCGCTCACCATCATGTTTGCGCAAAATTCCCCTTTAACAAATGAGTTGACGGGGCTCTTCTCAGTACATTGTATACTAGGCCTGATATAATAAAGGCTGGAGGTTGAAATTCTTCCAAGTCGTAAAAGTAAGTCAAGGTCATTGATGATGGCATGAAGCGTCACACGTCACGTCACGTCACGCAGTTCTCAGAAACTCGCGGACAAGGATTTTTTCTGAGGATGTAATCCGCCTGCTAAAAAGAGGACAACGACTGACTAAGAGGCTTTACGGGTCAAGCAGGAGGCCAATCACTTCTGGCTTTGGGAAGAGGCAAACAAAAATAACAGAGAAGTGGACGACCGCGACCCGTCTGTTGAAATGCAAGCTTGATGAATGGATAAACCGAAATCATGGTCAGTCGTGCTTTCACCTGACGCAGGTGTTTAGCGGTCATAGCTGCTTCAACAAGTGCCTTCATGAAAAGTAAGTGTCTGAATTTCGATCATGGGTGGAATGGTGGACCACAGCACACGTTATTCACCGTGATGGCGTGAGCAGGGCAAGCTTAATCGGTCTCTCCAAGAGATTGGGTTCAATGAAACGCTCGCATCAAGTACCCTGGTAGCCACCATACTAACAAAGAAGCATGGAAGTGGTTTTCTGCATTTGCATTCCCAGTCACGAAGAAGAAGACGAGCGTGATTTGGAATAGACAAATGCAGAAAAAACGTCCGCCTTCCGGGAGGCAACCTAACCTAACTTGACCATGAAACTTGGAGAAATTTTTGTCTTCGTCCTATCGCTGATAGCTTAAAGGATGAAATTTTTCTAAGGGACTTGGAGGTTGAAATTTCTCCAAGTTCCTCTCTTATCACCCATACCTCGGACTATCACGTATTTTCGAATTCCTCCTCCTTCTTCTGAATCCCTCTCCAATGGCACGGCCTCCTATCATATTCACTAGTATAAAGCTAGTATAATACGAGGAGGAGTCCAAGCCTAGTTCAAGTCCAGTGTACTGTATGTCGGTGAATGATTTCTCAATAACGATCATAAGAATGGTATCTCTCATACGTTCAACTGAGGTACTTTTCCCTTGAACGATTCAATATTACAGAAGAGCAGTATTAGCCTGTAATGATCCAGAGAAAAGTATTACTCATAAAAGCCACTGCGATACTTTTCTCTCGAGCCCAAGAAATCCGCATTTTACGCAAAATCCGTAGAAAAATCCCAATTTTTTAAAGGGATTGAAAATCCGTAGATCTAGCAGCACTGATAGCCCGATTAAAATAGCTCCTTCAAGTAACTAGATATGCAATACTCCATTCTTTTCGCCCAGCCCCTTCAATGAGCCACATATACAACGTTTCGAACACCATAAGACTCATAAAATAGGTTTCCTGCCTCCTCTCATTTAACTCCGTTAAAGAACCCATCGCGTCCGTATTGTATTTCACAAGTGAAAATTAAAGGAAAATTTTTTCGCTAAGACCACAATTTTTGTCGTCCGAAACGCGTAGAGTGTTCAATAAAAATTGTGATCGTAGCGAAAAAATTTATCCTTAATTGTAGATCTTGTCCACGAAAAAATAAACCCTCAAATTAAAAAAATAAATAAAATAAGTGAAAATGAAAATATTTTGGGGTTTTGTCCCCCCCTCCCCGTATTTACGCTTACGGAAGACATCGCGAGCCACGTCAACTTTGCTGCAATGCAGATATAGGCCGAACGGAGCTCAAGTTACTCAAATCGAACATTCAATTAGTTATACACTATCGAAACCTGACCGACCCCTCACGTAACTTCCTCTAAGATACAAGAAGAAATGATTTGAAAATTCAAGTCTCAAAGATTTCGAACTCGAATTTCAGGCCTGAGCTACCATTCTAGGGATGTATTCTTTTCAAGCTCCAACTCTATCTGTAGCTGCTATAATCCTCAAATAGAAATCTTTCCAAATGAAATGATTTTATTCGTGTCGTCGAATACTACACACTAACCCATTTGCAACCAATTTACATTCTTCTATAACATGCGTACGAACTCTTTGACTCTATTCACGTGAACTATTTCTGAGGCCAATTTCGACGTGCGTAGATGAGTGTGACACGTGTAGATTCCATCGTACGAAAAAAATCGATCAACAGATCTACACTCGTAAATGACACAAGAGTCGCAAATAGTTGACGTACGCATAGTAATCTTTTCAATGATCTCGTGAACTTGAATAAAAACAACCACGGTCGATATAACGTTGTTCCTCGTCATTAGCTAGCTCGCTAGTTCATCGGTTTGATTAAATTATCAAGCTTCCATCAACCCATCAACGTAAATAATACAATCGTACGTACGCCGATGATCTAACGGATTGGACACGAATTAATGCGTTAGTTCAGCGTTGCCGCATGTGCCTCGAAATTGTGATCGTATTTGTACAAACAATACCAAACCTCGAACGTATACAAGCACAATAAACGTCGACGCTTCAGCTTTTCGACTTTGACCATTTCGACTAGGTTGCAACCTAGCGTTTCAATCACCAGGCGCGTATGAAGTATTAGGTACAGTACATCACTCATGTGCCATGGGCAGGGTACGTATAGGTACTGCACGTAGTGTTCGATACCGTCACTTCCAGGCCCCATCGTCATGTTTCATTCAACTCATCTTATGCATTCTGCCTGCCTCTCTCTCCTCCGCGTTTGTTGTTACCTCTTATATATTGTTACAAACAAGCGTCAACAGCTGAGCGCATGAGCTATTGCTCTCTGACACTAGTTGTGTCTCGTTATCAATAATGATATCCACTATTCGCGCAGCACGATGATGCGTAAGTAACGAAATATGCATAGAATTTCCGAGCAGTGCGCTAAGCGCTGCGTGTAATTGGCGCGATTCGCGCGAAAATTTATGTGAAGACGATATATTTCTGATGGTTGAGGCATGTAGATGTAAAGATGCGCCAATTTTCGCCTTTAATGGGTGTATTGCGTATGTGTTAATGAACAGAGAAGAAAAACAACACAATGTAAACTATCTCGTGTTTGCGACCGTTACGGTATAATTAGGAACGAAAACATTAAGTTGTGATGAAACGAAGCAACGCGATATAGAGAAAACTTTGCAGGAATTTACGAATCAAAAGAGTAACGACCGGATGATTGAAGATCGGTAAAAAAATTTTCTTAAGTAACGAGTAAAAATATGTGGAAATGGAAGGTAGAAAAAGTAAGAATCGAATTCGCGCCTTGCCCCTCGTTTTCACGAGGAATGCGATAAACGATTTCTTTTCGAATGCCCGAGGATGAGTCGTCATGTGTAACCTAGATGAAGCCTCATTTTCTTAAGTGTGAAGTTGTGATAAGAGAGGGTAGACGTAATTGCAGTCTTAGGCGCATTCCCAATGAACAATGTCGACTCCGAATCAACCGCTGTACGGACATAAAGTAAACTCCAAATCGATCCGCCCGATGGAAAATCATTCTAAAATGACTGGAAGTCGATTCATAATCGACCGCTGTGGACACTTTGTATCATAAATCGACGGTCTTTTTGGGTCGATTCTAAGAGGACATTGCGTCAATTTCATGTGGACAATTTGACCGGGTTTAAAATCTAAACGACTCGACTATTGGTATTGGATTTTGATTTCGATTGAAAATCGACGTCAATTCGACAATTGCTGACTACACATTCTGTCTGCGAGTAGCGAAGTCACCAAACAGACAGAGAGCTATACAATGAGGTGGCCGTACATCAACTTTAGACCTACGTCGATTTGAGGTCGCTTTGAAGTTGATCAGCATTCTCGGAAAACTGAAAATCGATTGTTAATGATCGCAACAGAGGAGTCAATTTCAGGTCGATAGATAAATAGGGGAAGTGGACTTGAAATCGATCAAACGAAGCAGTGAAAATTTCTTTAGGGAGGGTTTCCGTCGGAAGCCTATAGAATTAAAAAAAATGTACTTCAAAATTGTGCTGCAAGACAATGAAAGCAAGTTTTTGAAACTTATCTTGCTGCATGATGGGCTTTAAACCAAAAGCGCTAGCAATTTGCCTAAACTTTTCCTGCGGCATTTGCAAATGATATGAAAAATTTTAAAGGGTCAATATGAGTCGTAACTTTTTGATGAGTCTTATCAATTCAGAGTTACTTGTTGGAGTATCCTTCCCTCAATATACGAGTATTTTACCGTAATTTGGAAAATCGGAATAATTCAAGTAATGAAGGGAACTTGGGGTAGATGTTTTCGAACACGTGGGCGTGAATGTTATCCGAGCCGTAAGCGGGTTTTTGAGCTTGTTCTGGACGTCTAATTTCCGGAAATTTCTCATCATCATGCAGACGGTGAAAAGCAAGACACAGAGAACGAATTTTCGTTATCCGACGGCCAAATCACTAAAATATTCTCTCTGAGATGTACCTGTGCTGCTCGTGAGTATATTTCTCCTCACGCACTAAAGTACAACAATTACCGAAATTGTATAAATTATTCTTATTTTTCCATCAAAAGCGGATAGGAATCGACAACCGCGTACGGGTACGGCACCACCTTCATAAATTCTACATATTTTGAATCAAACTATATACGTATTAACGCTCCTCGACGTGACCATTATTTATACTCAAAATACCGTTTTAAAGGTATACCCGTAGTCTGTAAAATACGGACAAGTATTTTCATATTACGTGGTCAGATAGACGATATATATATTATAGGTGTACCAAAATATTACTCGGAGGAAAATCTTTGCCCTCAACGGTATTAGTTGAGAGTTCGTCGCAGTGTATTCGAAATAACACGCAACCACGCCCAAACTTTGCTTCCAGATAATGGCACCGCACACATACCGCGAGTTATCTCAAAAGTAAAGGGAAAAAAATGCAACGGTGAACTATAATCATAAACGGATAACAGACAAAAATCCCACGACGCGTTTATGCATTATAATCGTTATATAATTTAGGCGCATACCAATAACGTATAGAAGTCACCAACCGAAGGAAAACGACTTAATCAACCTTAGGACGTTGGCACGTGTATCCATTCAGAGGAGGAAATTTTGAAAATGACAAAAAGATGAAGACCTTCGATCAGCAGTTTTACAATAAGCAGGAAAAATTCTTGATTAGGGTATTCTTTCTCGCCTCGGTACAATGAACTACCATGAGAATATTATGTACATACCTACTATGATACATAAAACGCATTTGTAATTTATTTATATTTTATTTGTTCGAGTGCAATAACGTTAAAAAAAACCTAAGGTAATGTTGAAAAATTATGCTGTATGCACTTTCGAGGTCGTTTATTCAGCGCGAAAGCTCCGGTTATTTGTTTTTATTTCGTTATAGCAAGTGTACGCAATATAGCAGAACGTTCTTGGTGTATGGAGTACAGCACGCAGACCCTCTCTTTAATGATGAAGACACGCGGAAATTATTTTATTATGATTGTGTATTCGGCAGACTGAAACGCAAAAATGATGCTTAAGAATCTGAGTACGTAAGTCAAGAGCTCGATCACGATATTTAGTTTTTGACGTTCTCAAAATGAATCATCAAAACTTCGTCTTTGAACACCTCCACGGTCCTGAGAGCAAATTCAACCTGGCTTATCCTCAACATTCGCACAAACAGGGAAATTTCCTACAAGATGGATTTCCCTCGACCGAGCCTGGGGAGAAGTGATGGTGTTTCTGCTGATTTTTCCAAAACACCGAACTGTAATTACGAATAAGTGGGATGTTCACTCGTTTGTACGTAGGATATTCACGTGGCTCGGTAACTAAAAAAATTATCGCAGGGTGTAGGATGTAAGGTATACTCTATCTAATAAATTCAAATTTATAGCAAGGTTATAGGAGTGGTAAGTCGAATCACGTGGACTTAATAGGTTCACAATATATTCGTATGCCAAGTAGAATTTGTGTGAGTTGAAAAAGAGAGAATCCGAAACCGGATTAACTTTTCTTCGTAATTATCCGTACGCGCCCTAAGATTGAAATCATTGTTCTCGCGACGTTTACCAAATCTTCGGAGTACGAGTTTTTTACTCGTAGATCGACCCTGCGTAATTCGGAGTAGAAGTTGGTAACTCATGCCGGGTCTGCGCTCGAACGAGACCGTATGACATTGCCACTGTTCATTCTGTATTTCAATCGAAAACCAGTTTTAGGGTTAGCATTTTTGATTAATACGCTGCTACCGCATCTCTGTACCGAGATGAAAGAAGTACTGATAATGTGTGAGAGATTAAGACAATATAAATCTGGAGGAGTGGAGACGTCTTACAGTTTGCGTGAAATTGGTATTGCTAAAACGAACTACGAGCATAATTCGGACAAATTATGGTACAAGGAATGAGAAATTCTCAATTATATTATCGTGATGTCAGCTAGAGAAAAAACAAAATACGTTCTTATGAGAAATAGTTTGGTCAAAACGGATATACGATGAAAAATCTCAATGCGAAGAACATTTTGCGGGGGAAGGGGGGTATTCAGTAAGGTCATCCGCCATCTTTCGTGGTTCCTCCGACCTCACAGCGATTCAAATTAGGAGGAAGGGAAAATCTCAACTCCGGTAAGGATAGTCTTTTTGAGAAATTCTGATCGTCGAGCTATAGGGAGTAGAAGGTTGGAATAGAGGATAGGGAAAATGCTGACTATGAAGCTACCCCCCCCCCCCTTCCAACAAAGTGTCTCTAAGAATCTCGAAAATTTTTGAAAAGTATATCTGAGAAAACGAAGGATACGACCTCGTTGCGGGTCTAGGAAAACATTGACTTCTAAACTAAGTATGATGAGGCGAGCGACTATGAAAAACTTCGCCTGTTAGACGTTGCTTAGAGGGACAGTCTGAAGAAATATTGCCATAAAACTGAACAGAATAGATTATCTGGTCAGAATTTTTTCAAGTCTTCCTCTTGAAAGTCAAAATTTTTCAAGTCTCCGAAGTAAGTAAGGACCTCTCTCCCTCCTTCCCTCATCAAAATCACAATTTCCTGGGAAAGTTTTCCAAAGAATAACCCACAAAATGAAATCTCTGCTCGGAGAAAATTCTCAACTTCCGCGAGCACATGAAAAAATTTTGAACCTCTAAAATTATCGATCTCGATCACTTATCCTGCACTGGTGTTTTCACGAGGGCGGAGGAAATTCTCAACCTATTTCTAATGGAGCCTTTTTTTTGGCCTAATCAAGTTTTTGTCCTCGGAAGTTTTTGACTTCACATCCCAGAAAATCTCTGAATACGCCGCTGGATATTCAAATCGATAATGAGTTAGGATCAAATTCGATCCTAATCGATTATCAAAATTAAAACTGAAATCATCGGATTTTCTGGACTTCTTTAATAACTATGTAGATGATAAGACTCCCAGACACTGCTACCAGATGATATTTTTAAAAATCCGCATCCGTCATTTCTTCCAAGACCAGAAAACTGATTTCTACGGAGTTTCAGTGATCTAACAATAACGATCAGGGGAAACGTATCTCTCATACGAATACCAGAGGTACTTTTCTCTTGATCGACTGAATGTTACAGAGCACCTTAATATTAGCCCATAACGACTAAGAGAAAAGTATCTCTCATAAGAGTGATTAAGGTACTTTTCCCTTGAGTTCAAGAAATCCATATTTTATGTAAATCCATATTTTTTTTGAGGACTAAAAATTCGTAGATCTGGCAGCTTTGCTCCCAGAGTAGGGAATAATGTGAACTGCATTTTATGGACCCAAAATTTCGTACACTTTTGATCGGATAGTCAAGTCTTCTCATACCTCCTTCCCTCCTGTTCCTATAAAGCCAGGAAAACACTCCAAAGGGGAAAATAGAGCTGCGGAATTTTTAGCGGGGAACCCGCTATCTATTTTGTTAGGGAGATTACATCCTCAGAAAACGACCGCGTCCGGGAGTTTCTGTGAACTGCGTGACGTACGTGTGATGCTTTACGACATCATCAATGACCTTGACCTACTTTAGGGACTTGGAATAAATTTCAAATTCCAGCCTTCATTATATCAGGCCTAGTATACTGTATACTGAGAAGAGCCTCGCCAACTCATTTGCTGAGGGGGCATTTTCGCGCCAACGTGATCGCGAGCGCGTTCAACTTATCACGTCATCATTTTCAAGACTCGGAAACGGGAGGTTGTGGGTTCCCCGCTACCATAGCGAACCTGCAATGGCCTCTAAATGTTTTCTATCAAAGATTGTTCAGTGCCCTACCGCGCGTCTTCTCTTGAAATACCCCTTGAATTAGCGTGGAACTTTGTCCAGAAGGAGGTTGAAGGGAGCAAAATGGCGATATCTTTCCTAAAAATAGGGCCAGGGTGCTAAAATGAATACAAAGACGTTCTACGTTCAATTTCCCACGAAGAAGGGTTCATTGAACCTTCACGTTATAAATTGTTATCAGGCCACTAGAGCGCGCTGAAGTTCAACAGTCATATTTGTAATTGTATGGAAAAATGGCTGCAAAAGTTTGCGGAAAATGGATTTCAGTACTCCTAAAGGTGTGGTTCACTGGAATCGTCGTCCGGACTGAAATTAAATTTGTACCTAACATCATTTTGATGAATCCATGTGTCGTCCCAACCGCATGTCTGAATTTGCGGATCAAAAAATACATGCTAACTGCTTGCTACATTTGCAAAAAGGAAACTTGACAACTGCGCATTTCAAAAAAGATAAATAAGGATATTTATCGATGTCTTGATCATCCCCCCCCCCACGAGAAGCCGGAGTCGTGGAACATCGCTGGTGAGCTCCTAGTGAGCTCCCAAAAGTGACTGAAAACTCTGGTGGAGGAGTCGATACGCGTGTGTCCATGGTACAGGACTACCTGAATTCCAGGTTGAGTGCTGAGCCTTCGCTCGGTCAGTAGGGTATACCCCTGTAGTGGCCTCATTGACGGACGCTACAAAGCACGCGGAACTCGAGAAGAAAATGGAGCCAGGCCACACCCAATTCAAGCCCTCCGAACTACCGACGCAATGCCCTAAAGGGTGGATACCGGTGCCGGAGGTGCGGTTTTTTGGGGACCACATTGGGCTTACGTTCACGCTCATACGCTAGGCGATCATCTTGCTTTGCATTGTCCAATGCGAGAGTGGTTTCCTTCCCGGCTTGACCTCTCATCATGAAATACTTGGACAGCTTCTTTTGCCCCTCAGTGTATCAGGATCTTTTTTCGAAATGGGTGATGGGTGTGATGACGCCATTCTACCAATAAATAGGCTGTTGAAAAAGCCGGGGTTGATTGAATAAGCAAAACATGAGCTAAATGTTTGTTGCACTTCAAATCCTTTTCAAGCCAAATCTATTTTTGTCCTGAAAATACGCTCGCGCATCAGTTACGTTGATTACCCAATCCTGGATGCTGCATCATGCCACAAATACAGAAGAATCTTCCACAATGTTATCTAAGAAAAAATATTTGTTCAACTCATCAATCTCGTTTGAGTCCGCCTTGAGGGCTCGACATTCGCGATCGGGTTCAAAATGGCATTTTATTATTCCAAGTTTTAGTCAAGTTTTAAAAGGATGTAACCTAATCATTAAAGTCAAAAAGCTTGAACTTTGAAATTCAAGTGCTATCGTTTAACTTGCCACCGTTGTACACCTTAGCTTGTGGTTGTCGCAAAGTAGGTAACGCGAAATAAGAAATAATGCTCATTATTTAAGGCACTCAATTGTTTTACCATGGCTTACAAAAATTCTTAGAAGAGAGGGTATTTGGAAACGAAATCAAGAAGTGCAAGGAAAATTACATAATTAGGCATTGTGTTCTAGTCGAGGTTTTTGAGAAGGCTAAGCAGTCGATTTCGAATTGATTTTGATCGATCGCAGTAGTTTAAGCTTTTAAAAGATTTTAATGAGGTGACAAATTCAGCACGAAGCTCGAATTTTCACCTAGACTCCCACTTAGTCAATGAATGCACTAGAAGTATTCTCAAGTTTATTTCTCGAACGAGTTCTGAATTTATGAGAGCTTAAATTTTGTGCATCTCCATTGTGAATCGGCGACCTCAAACTCGATGACAACTTTGACCTTTCCTGATGCGAAACTATTGATATTCGACCACGCTGTCGTGATTCGCTGTGCAGCTCGAAATGAAAATGCTTTCAAAAGAGGGTGGGGAGTTGCATTCAAGGAAACAGTCCTTGGTGAGGAGAAACTGGAGGAGTTTTTACGATCAAATTTTTATATAGAGAAGGAAAAATGATGATGAATAGGTACTGTTGAAATAACGAAATGAACGTCGATCAAAAGATCCAACCCGACATAATCGTCGAACGTTTCATTCGCGTGACGGATGAACGGATGAGAAAAAAATTAGCGTAATCGAAAATGAGACATTGACGAACGGGCGTTGAAGAAAAAACCACTTTTTCTCAGTCAGTGACTCGACCGGGCTCGCTCTATTATTGCGATGGTCAAGAATCGTTCCGGGTAAGAGTGCCATCTGTTGTTTTCCTTCCCCTCGCTCGTAAATTTTTCTATCCTCACATCTATTTCTTTTTTATCATCTTTTTCAAGCTGCAACATACTTGAACCATATAGTGACACACTTTCGGTGTTAAAATAAAGAGAAGTTGAGAGCGTGAAATGAATAACAAATGAGTTTTTGGTAATATATCGAAATCAGTGAATTTGCAAAAAAGTTGCACGTCCAGTTCACCATTTGTTACGGTCGATATTCCGTCAAGACCAACAGAAACTCATCACAATCACCTGAAAATTTACGAAGTCCTTACATACGTTTAGGTATACGAAATTGGAAACTAGCCAGTAATTCTTCAGTTTCAAAATCATTTTCGCAATACGTATAATTGACGCGGCTAGAGTCAATGTCGCATTCACTTCTTCGTGTGTTCGTTGAACTACCCTTGAACCACTCCCTAAATAAGTTTCTAATGGGACTTCTGGTCAATTTTACGACTCTCTAATAGTTTTTCAAGATCATTACGTTTTTGAATTGCCCTTGAATCATTCCTTAATGAGACTCTGATAATGTCTTTTGTCCAAATGGTTTCTGTGACATAATTCGAATATTTCTTCAAAATCATAATGTAAGCTAGCGAGTACAATTCCTCATCAATCGAACTGCCTTTAAACCGCCGCTTTCTTGGATCTCTTGATTAAATCCTCCTTCAGGATCATCACCAACATTAATCATTCCTATGATTTAATTTCGCCGTTTCCCTTTCCCGTACTTTGGTGCTACAACCAACGTGGGCTGGCTACGATGTTCACTATAGACTCACCGTGAAAGGAAAATGAGCAGGGAAGAAAGGAGCCGACGTGTCACGGAATACCATTTTCCTACACGAAACACGTTTTTGTTCTCGTCGTAAAAAATCTCGTATGCATGTATTCCAGAGTAACTATATTTCGAATAATTTCGTTAATTACATTCTGCATAATATATACGTGAACTCCCTCGTTAGAAAAGTATTTCTAAGGCCGGAAGCGATGTAATTACTACGCGACGACCTCAGCCTCATCATTAACATTTTGAACAAGTCAGATATATAGCGGGCAACGCGACGGAACTGGAAAAAGACACACTGGAGTTCGCGAGGAAAATGATGCTAATTTCGTTACCTGCGTGGGACAAATTTTTCTAGACGACTACTAGCACAAAAAAGAAGAGCGAAAACAAATGCCGAATGAATACACTACTGATATACTCACCAATCCACAAATTAATAATTATTCTCCCTGGAGGACTTTGACCACCCTCGACGTATCACGTTAAAAGAACGTACGTCAGTCACTCGCGAACTAGAGAAAAAACGCGCACAAATTTTAACCTTTCAGAACGAATTTATCGAACTCGCAGAAAAAATCGCGAACTACAGGTGCCAGCAAGGTATACGCGCCAAATTATTATCGATGAGTTTTTTTTTTTCTATTTTACCCCAACACAAACACATTCACGAGAACGCACGCAACAAAAGTACACGCGGGACGTATATTGCACTCACCTAAAATACGTTGATGAATGTAGAAGAACTTGATGCGCTCGTCGTCGCGATCGCTACTCAAACTGGTTCGCTTGAGTAGACACGCGCAGTGCTACCACTTGACAGAAATGTTAGTTCGTCGAGGGTGGCGCTGCTGCGAAAATTTTTCCATTCTTGATTTCACAAAGCTCGAAATTATTGTCATTATAGAAGGCTATTATAATGTGAAAAAAAAAAAAAGAAACGCTATGAGAGTTTTGAAAAAATATTCGATATCCTTCCTCATAATTCTCACGTATCATAGGATACAGGTGAAACTAACAATCTTTATTTTCACTCATTCGCTGATTGTGCCAACGGTTAAGAATTCGTCACGGGGATTTAGATCTTTCTTTTTGGTGAGATTTTCGAATTTTTCGCAGGATCAAATACTGAATTTTTAGGTTGCTTTTGCTAGTTGTTGGTCTTACAACTGAATGGGAGACTTTCTTCTCAGCGGGTATCTTTTAGTTCGACCTTTGTAAAAGTCGGTGTGTGAATGTATTATACTTACAATGCTGACTCATAGCAAAAAGAGCATTCATCGCAAAATCTACCTCTCTGCCCAATGGAGTATGAACCCAAACTATCTTTTCTTTTCAACATGGGTATGTCTCAAGGCTATAGGACTCATTCCCAAATTATGTCACGGAACTAACATCACAAACGGATGATGTCATCAGTGACCTTAATTTACTTCAGGGGTTTAAAGTATCATGCTAGGTATATCAATAGAAGCGAGACCTAATAGAATATTTTCTACCATCGAGAACGTGAGCGAATGCCGAATTTTCAGCATTAAAATAACGAGTGACTACCGTCGATTCTCTGGTATTACAAGCAAGAGACCCTTTTCGTAGGAAGTCTCCCTCTCGTTGGCCTTTCCAACAGTCCGTGTGTGAATGGTGAATGTATTAACGCCGACTAACTTGGTGGAGTAGTATACTGAGTTTCGAGAACCACAAAGGACCTGAAATGCGCTTCCAAGAAATCTTCTCCTCTACCCAAGCCAGGCGGTAGAAATCCTCTATGACTAACAAATAGAAAGGTCTGACGCATTTTTCTCTTTGTTGACATGGATACGTCTTAAGGCTTGGAGTCATTCAGAAATTTGCGTGAGGAAATTGTAAGACTTCGAGCTATATATGATAGGAGGGGGATAAAAAATTCTAAACCTCTGAACTTTGCCGGCCGACGGGTGTCCTCCCCCTCCTCAATACAACAGGTTCCCTATGAGAAGAGAGGAATATTGATGACGCACGAACTAATTACACGTGTTGGTGATATCTTTTTTGTCAATGACGTCACGGATGGTGATGACGTCATTAGAGTAGATATAATTTGCCAATCCCAGCGCATGTCGATTTTTTGACATAACTTTTATGTTATTTTGTGTTAGTTTTAGAAAATGGTGGCACCCTTTTCTTTTCTGTTAAATCTCTGTTAGTTTCATTTTATGTTCATTTCCTGTAGTTTTCAAATCCTTGTACTTCCATGTTGACTTTACTTTCCTGTTTGTTTCCTGATCTTTTTATTTTTATTTTTTATTTTTGAAAAATTTTCATCAGAAAAAGATCGAGAAAAATAGTTATCTGGAAAAGATCAGTAAATAAATCATCGGAAAAGAATCGGAAAATAAAACCATCACAAAAGATCAGAAAACAAATTCTCACCTAAAAGTATGAGGAAAATAAAACTAACACAAAAATAAGAGGAAAAAAATTAATAAAATTCTTCCTTCCACTATTTTAGAAAAAAAAAATACCAAACTCGTGAAATCAATGGGTCGGTTAAATATTCTGCGTTTCATTCCCATTGACGCGTCAATTTCTAGAAAAAAGTTTATAAATTTATAGAATTTTCTTTCCCTCATGCAGCGTACCGAGCGGAAGTAAATTACCCGTGAACGCAAAATCGCACTCCGGTGGTGCTCATCTCGTCCTCATCCCAATCCATTTTTTCACCTATATTTTGTGTCGTGTGCAGCAATCAAGCAGTCTTCCTATACTCATCATATAGGGCTGCAAGACAGTGTAATGAAACGCCTTGCACCATTTCTCTTAGTAGGGTGCGGCGCCGGTTTGCGTCATGTTAAGCAGTTTTCACAGATAAAAGTGATTGACTCGGCGCAAGGAGGAAACAATCGAAAAATTGGCTTACTTTAAATGATTCTCTGATGGTTGCTGATCAAAATGAAAATAAATATAACGGTTGACAAGTCTAATAGAAGTACAAAATCGACGTTCAAAGTTGAAATATCCAAATATTACAGTTTGTGTCAGGGGGGTCTAGAGAGCGCAGCATACTGAATTAGAACCTGATAAAGAAAGATCCTTGTAGCCTAGTCCTAGAACTATTAATTTGGGCAACATTTGCCGACAGGAGACCAAGTTTAGCGGAATTACAAAGGGGCGCTGCGTGAACTGACGCAAACCGGCGCCGCACCCTACCACAATAGATCACCCTTAAAATAGGTTAACATCGAGCGCACACGTATTCTGTGCACTGTAAACGTTTTACGTTGGAGACAATCTGGGTATGAAGTATAGGAGTAATTGAGTTTTGATATCGTTACCTTCTCTTAGGGGTTCTTTACACGCGAGCAAGCCAATAAGTTAGTACTCGACGGCTATCAAGTTCGCTGTAGCATTTACAAAAGCAATAAAACCGCGCATTCTTACAAATACAAAGAAAAAATATTTCAGGCATTCTCAATGTGATAGCAAAATAATTAGATATTACCGTATCAATGATAACGAGAAAGAAATAATTATCTGATTTACAGAGGTTACACTCGTCTAATCTGCGTTCTGTATGTAACCTTCGCATCAAGCTGTTCTCCAATTTTCAACTTTTTTTTTCTGTCCTCAAGTAAACGCACAGTCAACTACATATAATGTCTCGCTTAACGTATTTTCTGTTATGCTTACTGCATCCAGTCATTTTACTTAACTCACTGTCTGTACTCTCTCCTGTACGTGAAACTGACCTTTACAACAAGGACTATCATGCATGGATCAACGAGCAAATTCGATACATCAACGAGAGTAACTTCCATCTCCTGGACCAACCAAATCTACTGGAGGAGCTCAGAATGATGGCAGCAAATCGAGGTACAGTTCGAGTACATCTTGAGCACATTATCATACATATGCTGAAAATGGCTTGCGATCCCTTGTATTTGGGTTTACGCAGCTGGATGAGCCAAATTAATAGTTTTCGAAAGGCAATTGAGGACATCGCCAAAGATGATAGCGGTGTTCGAGCTGATTTAAAAGAATACTACGCAGTAGTAGATAAGCGCGATAAAAATCGAGAATTCACTCGTTTGGAGAAAGTGCTACAGGAAGAGTGGGAAGACGCCACTAAAATCGGTGAAGGACATATTGCATTTTCAGTATGGGATGACAGTGAAGGAGGCGTAAATTTTGATGATGTACCCGAAACGTGTCCATTAACATTGGAACAGATACTTACGAGGAACTGTTTCCCAAGAAAAGCTCATTATGGACCAGAATTGGATTGCAGTGGACGTGCACAGCCAAACCAGAAGGAGGAAAAGAAGATGAAACGTGCTAAGAAACAGAATGTATCTCTCGACGATTACTTTAGATGTGACGGTGTTCCCGATGCTGACGTATGCCCTGAGGGATTTTATTAGTATCGCCCAAGTCATCAAACGCAATAAGATAAACAATTGCAACTCTCGTCGTTGTACGCCTTGCCTGTTTACATTTTATATATGCGCTAAAATTCTATACAAACTCAACACGTATCTGTCAAGCATGCTGTTCGTTGGTTCGTTGGTTGGTCTGTTTGTTGGTCAATTGGTTTGTTTTTTGTCACCTTTAATAAAAGCACTATGCCTAATAAATTATTAAAAGAGTTGCAAGCAAAATTTAAAACAGCCGAAAGAGAGAGTAAAAAAGCTACAGAAGAAGAAGAGCGTGAAAAAATCCAACCAGACTTCATGGAGAACAACGAGGATTCAAAAGAAACTATAGGTATGCCCCCCACCTGGGCTACGCAAAATTCCATCCATATCTCCCCTTTCAACTCCAATGAGGTAACCAATCTTTCTCAATTCTCCTTTATTAAAAGGAAATTACAGAAACAATTTAAGGAAGCGAGTCGAGATTCTAAAGATGAAAAAGAAAATCGAGAAAAAACATTTGAACCTATCACTAGAGAATTAGTTCAAATAAAAGAAGCTGTAAAAAGAGATTCACAAAAATCGGAGATTTTCAATTCTAATCCCTTATCATCACCTCATCCTTTTACCCTTACCATCGCCATCTCAAATAGCTCATCCTTCGATAGGACCAAATGGAATTGGTAAGATAGCTTCTAAATATATAGCGCATACAGATCCAAAATTTGGAATTTGGTTTGACAAAGATATAGCTTACATAGGAGATAAGAAAATAATAATAGATGACAATGATGTAATAATTGAAAGGCTGCAATCAAACAGAGCAAGAAGAGGAAGTGGGACGAGCTCTGCAGCCTTGCGGATGAAGATCCCTGGGGCAAACCCTATAAAGTCATAATGAAGAAGTTAGGGGGTCCATCCGCCACGAGCCGAATGGAGCCAGAGGCAGTGGGAAGAGTGATTGATACCCTCTTCCCACAAAACCCGCCACTTATGGTCATACCTCCAGAAGTGGGGGAGGACGTGCCCCTCTTTTGTACCGAGGAGATCGATGCAGCCGTCCAACGGCTGCATGGTAAACAATGGAGAGCTCCTGGACCAGACGAAATACCCAATGCGGTATGGAGCTCTCTCCACGTGGTGGACCCCTCTCTGCTGCCTAGTGCTTTCAACAAGGCACTTGCAGAGGGGGTATATCCCAAACGTTGGAAAAAGGCCAGGCTGGCACTGATAGAGAAGAAGGACAAACCACCTGGCCTGCCGTCCTCCTACCGACCGCTCTGCCTGCTTGACACCGTCGGCAAGATATTTGAGCGGGCAGTGGTAACACGGTTGGAGAACCACTTGGTGTCCAAGAAGATTATCTCTGGGAGTCAGTACGGTTTCCGAGCTGGACGCTGTACTTCAGATGCCGCTATCAAGTTGAAGAAGATAGCCTCGGCGGCAATGAAGAAGCGACAGTTCTGCGCAGCTGTCAGCCTCGACATAAAGAATGCGTTTAATTCCATTCCGTGGCAGAAGATTCTGGCTACGCTACAAAACGCAAGAGTGCCTGGTTACCTGCTAAGGATCATCTGTAGCTACCTAAGCTGCAGGGAGGTCCAAGCAGAGACGTCTGCTGGCACAGTGAAAAGAGAGATGACATGCGGTGTTCCGCAGGGCTCTGTTCTGGGCCCTACACTATGGAACATCGCATTCAACGGCCTATTTAAGATCAAGCTGCCACTAGGGGTGCAGCTTATATGCTACGCCGATGATACCCTGGTGGTAGGCTCTGCCGACACTGTTGCCGAGGTGGAGACCAAGGTAAACCAGGCGCTAGAGGCTGTGACCCGTTGGATCGAGTCGGCCGGATTAAGCTTGGCAGTAGAAAAGACGGAGGCCATTATATTCACGACCCGTCGAAAGTTTAATCCACCCACCTTTCGCCTGCAAGGTGTGGATATCAAGACGAAGAAAGTACTAAAATACTTGGGGCTCTGGTTTGACAGTAAGCTCAGCTTCCGTCACCACTTCAAGATGGTGGCGGAGAAAGCTGCCAGGGTGGTGACACGGTTGTCCCACCTAATGTCAAACCAGGGAGGACCTAGAGAAGCTATAAGAAGACTCTACATGAGTGTAGCGATGTCGGTCCTCCTTTATGGAGCCCCAGTGTGGGCCGACTCCATGAAGATCGAATTCAGAAGAAAAGAAATGGAAAAAATCCAACGTAGAGCTGCGCTTAGGTGTGTTAGTGCCTACCGCACTGTATCGACGGATGCTCTTTGCATATTAGCACGGACACCGCCAATCGAACTGCTAGCAGAAGAGCGAGCAGTGGTGTTCGAGGCAAAGAAGAAAACAAGTACCATCAGACAAGCCTTGCGGGTCAAGCAGGAGGCCAGGCGCTCCTTGCTTGCCAAGTGGAAAGAGCGGCTCGCCCAGACAGGAAAGGGCGAGTGGACCCGCGTGCTAATAGGCGATCTTTTTTTTTTTTTTTTTTTTTTTTTTTTTTTTTTTTTTTTTTTATAATGATGCCCTCCGGCATCCCTCAGACACGGCCCCTTTCGGAGACACGCGTCCGCCCCTTACCACATAGGGATACATATTATATAGGGGTGGAGGGACATCTTTATTCGAATAAACTATTACAATACTAGCCCTGCACTCCGCTTACGTACCTTACGGTTTTTCGAAGGGAGAGCAAGGGGTCTTTCTTATGCTTAAGGCTAAGTTTACCATGTGTATTGCTAATCATGTTTAGTCGTTTATTCTATTGTATTCTACTCTTATGCTGAAGGCTAGTGGAAGATTATCTTATGCTTAGGGCTACTTTGCTGGGGTTGTGGTAATTTTTTTTTTTTGTTTTTTTTTTTTTTTTTTTTTGTTTTTGTTTTTGTTTTTTTTTTTTTTTTTTTGTCTATTTTGTATTTGGCTTTCTGATAACCTATTCAATCTTTTTCCTTTGTTGAGCAATCTCTCTGTCCCACAGGTCTTTTACAACGTCCCGCAAATACTTCAGGGTTTCATGGTTGTCCCCATCCAGGATAGCTGGGCGGTTTTTAGTATATAAGTCGCACTCTTTAAAAATATGGGCAGGAGTCTCCTCGCTTTTACCACATCTGCATGTCGGGTCGATGCGTCTAAGGTATTTTCGGAAAGACCCATGTCCGCTTAGGCCCTGAGAAGTCCAAAAACAGGTTGGTTGCCGTGCGGCACTTACATTAGGAAGAAGTTGCTTTGTCCAGTCTCCCTTATTGCTATTGGACCACTCCGTCTGCCATATGCTTATTGCTCTATTTTCCAGTTCTGTCCTAAATTCCTTTTTACTCAGGGAGTAGTCTGGAGAGTCTATCAATAGGTTAGATAGATATCTTGATTTTTTGCGGGCAGTCATTGCTGCTCTCATGGTGATTTGTAATCGCATAGGTATCTCTCCGCATATGACTGTGGTAGGTATGTAGGACACAGTTCTATAAAGACGTCCACAGCATTGTAGCATGCACCTATGTGCACGGTCAATGTATTTACTCACATCCTTGACGCACATCCTGTGGGCAAACACAGTAGCTGCATATTTCAACATTTCACCAGCCGTGCCGTTTATCATTGTTTTCCGTGCCTTGTTATTATATCCAAAAGTATTTCGGCAGATTATGCTTATTTTGGCGGCTGTGTTTATGGCTTTTGTACAGGTTTCTTTGAAGTGAGGTTTCCAGGATAGATTTTCATCGAGCAAGACGCCAAGGTACTTCATGGTGCTGCCTCTTTGTATCAAGTTATCAATAGCCAACTTATATAATTTTTCGTGGCCACGTCCTTTTCTTTGAAAAAGGAGACTCACAGTTTTAGACTTATTCATACTTAGGCCAGGTTTGTCTTTCAGATATTTCTCCAAGTTGTTCAGTTCTATTATTACCTTATTTTCAAGTGCTTTAATACTATTGTCTGCAATCAGGAATAATGTATCGTCTGCATAGCAGAAGTGATTTATCCATCTTTTTTTCAACATTGACAAGACGCTGTTGTATCCGATGTTCCATAATGTTGCGCTGACTACGCTACCTTGTGGCGATCCTTTTTCCAGATTTCTTATCAGCCCGCCGTAAGTCACCGTTTTGTTCCTCAAATATGACACAATTGTTTTTATCAGGTAGTTTGGAATTTGCATTGCTTTCATCTCTTCTAACATATGAGGCCATTCCATGTTGTCAAAGGCGCCAGATATATCAATTGAGACGGCCATAACATAGTGCGCTGCATGTTTCATTTTTTTAATTTCGTGAACTGCAGCCCAGATACAATCCTCTGAGCTTCTTCCCTTCCTGAAACCGTATTGTCTATTGGATAATTTTGGTTCTATTGTTTCATTTATCCTCTCTACCAAACATCTTTCAAGTATTTTTCCAAGGATTGGAAGGAGGGTAATTGGTCTGTACTCGCCTTTATCATGAGCGGGTTTTTTCCCCTTACGAATCATCACAACTTTACCTTTTTTCCACACCGCAGGGAAGCGGGACCATCTTATACATGAATTGTAAATCCAGGGTAACAAGCCAGGATGCCTTTTATTCATGATTTTCACTGATTTGTAATTTATTTTGTCGATTCCCGGAGCAGAGCGATTAGAGCATTTTTTCAGAATACGGGTTATTTCCAAGTCGTTTATATGTTTAATGTCTTCATTTGGCATTTCTTCTCTATCTCCTTTGTCTTCTTCCAATCGCTGGTTACTGCTGGGAAATTTATCCATTAGTAGTAGCTTACATGCTTCTTCATCAGTCGTAGTCAGTAGGCCGTTTTCTTTCATTATTTTAGGGATTCCTTCAGTGTGAAATTTCTTTGGTTTCACTATTGCCTTGTAAGGTTTCCCCCAAGGCTTTGAGCAGTCTACAAATCTTCTCCATGCAACTTCCTTTGCCTTGATTATAGCTTTTCTATATTCTAGGCGATCTTGATCAGTGGATGGACCGAGACCATGGCCAACTGAATTTTCATCTCACACAAATGATGAGTGGTCATGGGTGCTTCAACAAATACCTATACAAAATGGGTAAAGTTGAGCAGCCGTCGTGTTCACACTGTCAGGAGCGGAATGATGGACCACAACACACCATCTTCAAGTGTGAGGCGTGGAGACGTGAGCGGGGTGAGCTAAAACGGTCTCTTGCCGAGATCGGGGAAGATGAAGAACTCACCCCTAGCAACCTGGTTCCATGTATGCTACGCTCGACAGAGGCATGGAACCACAAATCTACATTTGCCGCTAAGGTAATGAAGAAGAAAATGAACGCGGAATGGGAGCGGCAGATGTAGAGCCACGTTGTGGCCTCTCACACCTACGTGTACCATCCCCCATACTGCTGCTGCTGCTGCTGTACATTACTTCCGACCAGCACCATCAGCGACATCACACACGGGGCACTCAGAAGGGAGGGCCAGGAAGAGGATAATACGTCACGCACAAAAGAAAAAGAAGAAAAAGAGGAGGAGGAAGAAACCCCCGCCTGAGAAACCAGAGTCGTGAAACACTGCTGGTGAGCTCCTAGTGAGTTCCCAGTGGTGGCTGAAAGCTCTGGTGGAGGAGTAGATACGCGCGTGTCCATGGTACAGGACTATCTGAATTCCAGGTTGAGTGCTGAGCGCTCCCTCGGTCAGTAGGGTAGACCCCTGTAGTGGCCTCATTGACGGACATTGCACAGCGTGCGGAACCCCAGGAGAAATGGAGCCAGGCCACTCTCAAATCGAGCCCTCTGGACTACCGACGCAATACCCTAAGGGGTGGATACCGGTGCCGGAGGTGCGGTTTTTTTTCGGGGACCACTTTGGGTGTGCATGCACGCTCATACGCCCCTGTCTTAAAGGCGAATATTATTCACACCAACTAGAAGCATCAGCTCCATGTGAGGGAAAGTTTGTACCCAATAACAATGGAACCCAATTTTCTTCACTTTTTAAACAAAATTTGTATCCTAAAATAGCATTACCAGAATTCAATGAAACGAATTACAGATTGAACAGAATAATGCAAAATTATAAATATCTAGATGATGAAATAAAAATGAGAATTAATCTAAAGAAAAGATATAAAAAATTCTCAAATACCATTTCAGTAACAGATTACCTTATTATCCTATCAGAATTAGGTATGGTTGGGTCTTCTATAGCCCTTCCAATTATTACACCATTTAGTGTACCTATCTCAATTAGTTTAACAACATTCTCCACAGTATTCAAATCATCACGGGGTTACTTGAATAAAAAAATTGAAAAACATAATACTATTGAACTATTAGCAAAATCTAAAAGAAATTCCATTGAGACAAAATTTACAAAAGCAATAAAAGATGGTAAACTATCGGATAATGAGTTCAATGATATAGAAGACGAGATAAGAAATTATAATGAAATGAAGGAAAAAATACTTAAAGAATACAATAAGAATATTAATGGAACAGTTGAAGATGAAAAAAATTAAGAACACATTTTTATGTTACTTTTATCACAAAGAGAAAATGAATTTGTGATACAAAAAAATTTTAATTTATATAATAAAGATATGACCAGAAATAGATATAAAAATGTTTATATGAAAATCTATGAAAATAATAAGACATATGTCATCTGTGATATGTGTGGTATGAAAATGGGATATGCATACTGGGGTAGACATAACAAAAAGGAACACCCTGAAAATATACTTCCTGTTGTAATTCCAACAGTATCTTCACATCAATTAAAACCTCCACAAAAATATTGTGAAATATGTGATAATAATTATTTATTGCCATATTATGAAAAACATAAAAAATCTAAGTATCATATTAATAGATCACTAGGACATTCTACTGCTATAAAATCAAATAAGGAATACTGTGAGATATGTGAAAAAAATATAGATAAACTATTATGGGGTATAAAAAATTACGAACGAACGATTGAAAAGGAAAGTATATTTATTCGTAGATATAATTCGTTGGTCTACTCGCAGGTAAGTTGGGTATATAAAACCTCGCGTTCCAGCTTTACCTGCGAGTAGGTTCCTACAGGAGATATACGTCGAACGTACAAACGTACTACGCTTCGCGACACTCCGCGAAAGAAAAAAAAAAAAAAAAATTTTGAAAATAGAAAAAAGTAAAAAAAAAAAAAAATCAATAAAGGGGATAAAAAAAAAATTGAAAGACATACTGAAGACTAGAACACACACAAAATTCACAACTTAGATAAAAAAAACTTACAGAATAAAATAAAATGAGAAAGAAAAATAAATAAAAGAAAAAATTCGCAAATGCGGCATCTCCGGAAAAAAACAAAAAAAAAAATAAATAAATAAAAATCGTCATCGTAAAACTTATAAACTAGGTAAAAACAAGGAATGGAATAAAACTGTAATAAAACTTATAAATCTAAATAAAATTGAAGGAAAGACCAAACTAAAAAAGGAATTGAAATCAAAATAAAAAAAACAACGAAAAGTAAAAACTTATAAAATAAAAGATAAAATACTTAGAATAAGATAAAAAAATGATAAAAATGAAATAAAACAACAACAAAAAATGAATGAAACTTGAAAAAATTATAAAAAATAAATAAAAAATAAATAAATAAAATACTATGACTCCTTGGCCGCCTTCAATTGATAATATTTCTTCTTTATTCTTTCCACTTCGGCCTGTAAGAATTCATTCAGTTTGGCCTCCTTTTGCTTTGCCTTGTATTCGGCGCGAAGCTGCCGCCGACGTCGTTGGTTTCGTGCCCTACTACCTTTGCCGCGTTTACTGCGTACGCGCGCTGCCACTTCGGTGGGGGCTTCGGTGGTAGTTTCCGTGGGAGCGGCCCAGGCCACAATCCCTGCCTGGAGTTCCATGAACTCCCTCCTCCAGGCTTCGGCCAAAAATTCTAACGAATTCTCCTCCGGAAATTGATTCATCTTTCGAGGAAAGGAGAAAAAAGAAAGAGAGATAATTAAATTTGTACGTTGGCGACCACGCCCGTGCAAATTTAAATAAAAGAAGAGAGGAAGAAATAATAAAAAGAAATCAAAGAAAATAAGAGTGAGAAAAAGAAGAGAAAAAGAAAAAACAATGAAATAAAAATTATCATATATAGGAGAGAGAAGAGGAGAGGAATAAAAAGAATGAATAAAAAAAAAAAAAATGAGGTAAAACAAAATAAAAAAAACGGACTTCTACGCACATGAACGGCAAACGCTCGCGTAGCAAAAAAGGAAAAAAAAAAAGAAAGGGGAGAAAAAAAAGAAAAAAAAGAACTTCATCATGCACTTTAGCGACAAACGCTCGTCCATAAAAAAAAGAGAGAAAAAAGGAAACATGCACAATAGTGACGAACGCCCGTGCATGAAAAGAGAGAAAAGGGTAAAAAAATATTGAGAAAAAGTCTAGCTGAAAAGAGAGAAAATATGATTATGCTAGAAAGAGAGAAAAAAGAAATATTATCAGTTGGGAGATTGTTCCTCAGCGTCCCAACTCAGTTCCAACGGAAAAACGAGGGATACTGGTCGTGTTACCTGAGTTTTGTTACTTAACCTTATTGCTACGGATCGTATTTTATTGTCGCGACCAGTTTTTAATTGAGTGATTACAAATGAGGTAATCTTGGAATTTCTGGATATTGATACGATTTTCCTTCCAATTTTTTACAAGTAATGCAGCTACGAAGTACGCGAGCAACGATTCTTCTGCCTTGGCAAATCCAAAAATATCGGCGTAAAAAAGATAATGTGTGAGAAACACCTGCATGTAAAAGGGTTTCGTGATAAAGAATTATCAATTTTTTTGTATACTCGTGATCACGAGGTAAAAGAATTGGAGCCGATTCCAAATCATTATCTTGGTGGTTAATGAAGCGAGAACCACATCGAAGTAATTTATCTGTTGAAGATATAAATAATGAGAACTTTTTCTGGAGTTCGTCCCTCCGTCCATGAAGAATATTGCTGTAAGTCGCTACATAATGACTTTTTTGAACGAACTTTACCCAGAGAAGTTGAGCAGATTGAATATCTGTGTTCGTGAGAGGACCTCTAGATCGTCGAATAAATTTCGAACAGTAAGCTGTTATACGCCAGAGTTTAGATAAGGATGAATAATTATCAATATTTAAATCAAATGGAGATTTCGGTGATTCCTGATCTAACGTTAACATTGACGGTGACTCTTCTAAAATTTCTTCGTCTGTTCCTGATAGAATTGTGGCAGGCCAATACTCTTCAGACTCATTTATCCAAGATGGACCAGCGTACCAAAAATCTGATTGAGATGATGTGATTTTCGTCAAGAGGTCTGATGGATTATCCTGCGAAGATACTTGCCGAAATATACACGGAAATGGCGTGTTCTTTATTTCCCTTATTCTGTTCCTAATTAATATAGGTAATAATTTGATAGATTTCAACCAAGATAAAACACATTTTGAATCCGTCCAAATGTAAACCTTTGAAATTGGAAAAGGTGTTATCTTCCTCACGTAAGAAACTGCTCGCACACCAATAAGAACTGCTAATAATTCCATCCTAGGTATCGATATTGTTTTTGCAATAGGTTTTAATCGAGCTTTCGAAAATATCAAAAAAGATTTCGTTCCATTAGAGTTCGTGATTCGAAGATAGAGACTCGTACTATAAATGAGAGCGCTAGCATCACAAAATGCGTGAAGTTGAATAGAAAAAGAGTTTTCAATACTGATGTAACGTGGTACTTTCTGATCGTAGATTCGAGAAACTTGATGAATAAGATGACTCCACTCTTCCTGATGTGCTGGTATTGGTTCGTCCCACGTACGTTTGATCTGCCATATTTTCTGTTGAAAAAGTTTCAGCGGAATAATGAAAAACATGAAGAGACCGCATGGATCGAATAATGAGGCAAGTAATTTCAGAACATTACGACGAGTACAATTTTTATAGACGGAAAAATCTTGAGTATTGGATTTTAAACAGATAAAATCTTCCTTCGAATTCCAGAGTAAGCCTAACACGCTGTTCGTGTCACTAGATAGAGTATCGTTACTTTCTAAATGCTGCATGAATTCGTTAGAATTTGATTTCCATTGTCGAAGGTTCATCGAAATGGTTTTGAATAACTGCTTGCTTTCTTCGTACAAAGTGGAGGCTTCTTCTAAGGTTTGCACGCCTGTGACGAGATTGTCGACATAAAAGTGATTGAGTAAGTGACTTTTACAAACGACGGTAGAATTCTGAATGAGCATAAAGACGACTGCATTTAGAAGGAAGGGGCTGGAGATACAGCCAAAAGGTATACGAGTAAACCTGTAAATGACAGGAGTCAGATCTTGCGGTGATTTTACCCATAAGAATCGTACAAAATCTCTATCTCTGGTGTGTAGACCTATTTCGAGAAAGGCTCTTTGAATATCGGCAATAAGAGCGATCGGATTATAGCGGAATTCCATCAGTAATTTGCTTAGATCTTCCAATAAGAGTGGACCACGAAACATTGATTCATTCAGCGAAGCATTCCCTTTACTCTTGGCGGATGCGTCGTAGACTACTCGTAATTTTTTGCCATCTTTGAGAACACCATGATGAGGAATGAAGTGAGCTTTATCAATATGGACCAATTCTGGCGGAACAACTTCAATGATTCCTAATGACAAATTTTCCATGATGGATTCATGATATTCTCGAAATAATGAAGGCTTATCTTTCAGATTACGCAACAAAGATTGAAGACGACCATTGACCAGACCGAAATTTGTTGGAATTCGTGGAGGAAACTCTATCCATGGAAAGGAAACCGTGACTCGTCCATCGATATGCTGAATGGAATCATGAAAGTGTTGGAGAGCCTTATCGTCATTGTTTGCAGATGGATTTTCGACAATTCCCAAATTCTCTAACTCAAAAAATTGTGTGACATCTCTAATAGTAGCCTGTTCGACAGGAGTTGTATCAATAGAAATCATTGACGTAATAGGATCGCTCATGTAATTCACTTTTTGTTTTCTGCCTGCAAAAATCCAGCCAAAACGAGTCCCTTTCAAATGAATATTTTCAACAAGGTTAATACATTCGCCAGTAAGAAAGTCCATTTCATAATCAGACCCTATCAAAATCTGAATCTCCATATCAGAATCGTTTTCGGCAAACGGAAGGTTGGAATAAATTTTCTTTTGATCAGGAGTGAGTTCATGGACGGGCGGGAAGAGATTGGAAGCAATTGTTTCGATGGAGTTGCCATTAATATGAATCAGATTTCCTCTCGCATCTTCTAATGCAAATTGCACAATTCCCATTTTTACGTTTTTTATTCGCTCGTCATGAAAAGTGCGAACAGGAATTTCGATGAATTCATTTTGGTATAAAGAAAGAATATTCGCCAACTTTGCCGCAATATACGTCCTTGAGCACCCGTTGTCTATCATAATTCTTACACGAACTCTCGCTCCGTTCCTTTTATTCACAGCATAGGTGACAGCCGTTTGCATAATTGCCTCTTCATCATGAGCTAAAAGTGTGATTTCTGATAATGGTGGACATGAGGGTGCAAACTTTGGATCTGTTTTTACAGGTGATTCTGAAACTGAAGGTGATGGACGCTTTGATGACAAACGAGATGGACAGAGACTTCGATGGTGCTTCATAAATTGCTTACAGTAGAAACACTGACGATATCTAGTTTTACATTTCGAAGAATTATGGCCCAATCGTAGACATAGAACGCAGCCTTTTCCTAGTTTTTGTAGTCTCTTTTCAACTGTAGGAAATTTCGAACAAACGTCTGGATAATGTGGCCCAGAACAATATCCACATTTCGCAGTCCTGGGTTGCTCGGAGGCGACTAGAGCTTCTGAAGTATGAGAAGAGTGATGAGAAAAAGAACGCGTTTGGTTTGTGAATTTAATTGAAGAAGCTTGTTGCCACGCTAAGATTTTCTCGTTCACAAATGCTTTGATCTCACTCATACTCATGTCCTTTCTGAACGCCGCCTCCTGTACCTCTCTCACAATTTCAATAGGAAATTTTTCAAGAAATGCAGTAGTAAATGCCGAACTATTGGTATCTTCGCCTGCTAATTCCATATTCGAAAGAAGATGATCGAGAGTATTAAAAGTTTTACGCAATTCGTATGGTTTAGAACCAGAGATTGGAATAGCTCGAAATTTTTTGAAAGCAGCAGTTACCAAGAGTTTTTTATTGCCGTAGTTGGCTTCTAATGTGCTAATTGCTTTATCGTAACTAGCATCAGTAATAGGTAAGCCTGAAATATCATAACGTGCTTGACCAACTGAGTAAGATTTCAGATAATTGAATTTATCGACCTTTGGAATTGGTCGATCACCTACAGCTGATTTAAAGGAGTCATAAAACGAAGGCCACTGTAAAATGTCTCCATTAAATTTATTAATATATAATTTCGGTAACTTGAAATTTGCACCTTTTGACTCTGATACCTGTAATTTTTGAGATAAACCATTTACAGCTTCTAATAAAATCGAATCGGTTTGTGAATTATCATGCTTTTCATTATTCATGTTTTCATTAGCTAAACCTGTGAGATATCGAATATGACCATCTATTTCTGCAAAAAAATCGTTAATCCTAATTATCAAATTTTCATTTTCTGCAAGTAATTCACTATTATCTTCGTCATCTGGTGAAATTTCAGACAATTGATACTGTAAGTCACAGAATCGCTTATAAGAATGAAGAATTTTATCGCGAAGAATTTTTGCGTTTTGAATATCTAACTCTGCACAAGTAGTCTTTAATTTTGTTTCTAAATAATACTTTGTAGGTCCTATTAACTGCCTAAGAGGCCCTGAGATGGTAGGTGACATGATCCCAAAAAAAAAAATGAAAAGGAGAGAGTAAAAAGAAAAAAAATCTAGATTGAAAATACTTCGACGTGAGCGACAATGCTTTGTCGTAATAAGTATAATCAAACCTGAAAGAGGGGTGAGAAAGAGAAAAAAAAAAAAAAAAAATGAATGAAAAGATGACCAAAGAGAGAGACAAAGAGTGAACTTCTAGCCAAGAAGACGCTTGTTCACAAAAAAAACCAAAAAAGAGAGATAAGAAGTGAACAATGGCGAAGAGGACGCACGTTCACGCATATATAAAAAAGAAAGAGAAAGAAAGAAAGAGTGAACAATAGCGAAAGGACACTAGTTCACGTATAAAAAGAGAGAAAGAAAGAGAGAGAAAAGAAATGGTAGTGAAGTAAGGAATTTGAACTTCAGCGGAAGAGAGGCTTGTTCAGATCAACCCTATACACTTGAATAAGAACTTACTGCTGTAATAAAACAAGATCAACACAGTAATAGATTTTATTTATTGAAAATCGCGACACAGGGCCCGGAAACAAAAGGAAAGAGAAAAAATAATTCCGGATCACGAGAAAAGAAAAAAAAAAAAAAAGGGGGGGCGAAGAGTAATGTGGCGATCGTTAGCGAAAGACAGACGCTCAGTCGACCACAAACGCGCAAAGAGAAAAAAAAAATAAATAAATAATTAAAGAGAAAAAGAAAAAAACACGATTAAATGCGATAACTAAAGGAATGCGAATCGAGATAAAACTCTGCTACCATATAAAAAATTACGAACGAACGATTGAAAAGGAAAGTATATTTATTCCTAGATATAATTCGTTGGTCTACTCCCAGGTAAGTTGGGTATATAAAACCTCGCGTTCCAGCTTTACCTGCGAGTAGGTTCCTACAGGAGATGTACGTCGAACGTACGAACGTACTACGCTTCGCGACATGGGGTAATCATATTGATAGTAAAAGACATAAGAGATTAGAGAAATTGTACTTCACCTATCTGGATGATTCATTGTTTATATAACTTATTTTCTAATCACTAGAAGGATTAGAAAATGAATTTGTGATATTAACCCTTAATGTACTATGTGAACTTTTGGATACACTCACTTTAAACAGCCGTATTTTTGGATATACACGGAATTCATCAGAAAAAAATGCATGTATGGATTCAGCACACTTATTTTCATCAGTAACATAAGTTTGGAGGAATAAATATTTCCCGGTATAGGATTTATGGCCTTCAGAAAAATTTGCTTCTACTAATTTAATATGCAGATTTTAAAATCGCAAATACTCCATGGTTATTTACTAAATTCATATCTATCTCATGAAAAATGATAGATGAATGATTTACCAAGATATATCCGTAATAAATTTGTCAAATTTTCTTTTGGTGTTGGCACAATCAATCTTTGAAGTTGAATGTATCTAAAAGTGCACATAGTACGATTCGGATTTTTTCTAGTATTTTGACCAAAGAATTGAAATAGTCCGTAAGGTCCTGTGTGCACTTTTAGATACCATCAGGTACATACAAGATGTTCACTATTGTAGAACATTAGAAGACAATAAAACCACGAGTGATCCCTTTTTTTTTCACTTTTTTTCCTTCCTTTCTTTCACAAAGATTTACGACCCTATCAACATTTTTTTTTTCCTTCGCGCGATGCATTGTTATAAGACATGTATTTCAGAAATACAACCTACCCTAATAGTGACCGGTAAAGACGGAACCAACACAATCATTGGAAGTATAAATATTACGAAGGAGGAATAAATATTACACGAGGAATAAATATTACGAACCAAGTACAAAAATGACAAAAGAAAAAATGATTTCTCATGGAAGGTACACATACTTACCACGCGACACCACTAAATCTCAAGACGTGATTATTTAGGGAGATGATTCTATCTTTGTTGCCTTCTTTTATGATGCGGGATCTGTCTTTCATTAATTTTAAGAGTAAACTCATATTATGCAAAACGCTAAGAAAAGTACTACTCTCTGTACTAGTCATTTTTCGGATTTGCGGAATTCCTTTCTCTTCTTGATAGACAAGTCGGTATAATAGGACTGATTTTGAAAAATCGACACTCAATTCGAATAGTGGTTTCTTCAATTTTACGAGACATTATAAGCTTAATAATAGAAGAGTTGCCTAAATTTGCAAAAGCTCGTAATGTTTGAACTCACAGATTTGAAAACGAAAATTGAACTTAGATTAACTAAATTTTAATTATCGAAACAAATACAAATGAGATACAGTTAGTGAGGCCTTTCGATGGTAACCGTCATCATTGGACAAAGTATCGGACAAAGTACAAAACTTAACTAAATTAACGATGGTAACATAAACGAGACGCTGGCAGACGCTGGCGAGAAAAATACGACGGCAGGAAAACTTGCAAATTTAGGCAACTCTTCTATTACACTAGTCAACAGCCAAAAAATTGCTGGAACGAGAATAGGTGATTCTTAAAGTATTTTTCACGCCAAATTCAATGCCGTTTTTCGTTTTTCGCTAGCAGGTCTAGATTTCCTGTAATCGTTGCAACAACGTGCTGATTTTTGCAACAAACTGCCGCGCATCGTCGCGGAACGCATCGAGGATAGCAGTATCATACTCTGCGAACCTGCGTTACGTTCGCAACGATGCGCGGCAGTTTGTTGCAAAAATCGGCACGTTGTTGCAACGATTACAGGAAATGTAGACCTGCTAGCGAAAAACGGAAAACGGCATTGAATTTAGCGTGAAAAATACTTCAAGAATCACCTATTCTCGTTCCAGCAATTTTTTGGCTGTTGACTAGTGTTATTAAATCGACACTCAGTCTACAAGACCACAAAAAAATCTTCGTAAATTACGCTATTGTGCACCAGGTACAATGTAAGATATACAGAACTTCAGTCCAGTTTCGAGTCGTCACATGTGCAATCAATGATCACGTTTGTATCTAACAAAAGACGAAGTGAGAAATCGAAGAGAAGCCCGTAAGAAAAGAGAGAAAGTAATAGAAAACAAACACAGACCGAGAAGGAAAAAAAAAAAGGAAAAAAGCAGTAGAAAAAAAAAGGGTGAAGATACCATTGTGTATCCCGCCGCCACGCTCGCGTAGTAACAAAATAAAAATGTGTATAGATCTAGCAGGCTGAGGTTAACCATCCCGTACATTATGTATCCAAAAGTACACATAGGACGAACCCAGAAAACAACATTTCACAAATATAAAAGCTTGTAAAAAATTTGCTCTGAATGTGAGACGTACCAAAATCGGAACAATTGTACATTTCGAGGTGAGGTATCAGTCCATCTTGAAAATTAGCGTCAAAAAATTGAGACGAGAATATAATAGCGTTTATTTTGAAATAACAGTAAAATTGAAGCATGTAACTCCTCAAATAAAGCAGTTCTTGATGACGTGACAAAAAAAATTGTTAGTAAATGTATGAAGATTATGTTTCACACAAGAAAATTACTGAAAATTACCATACCACTCAAAAAAACCTAATTTTTAGTTTTCATAGTTTATACCGTAATGTCCTAAGTGCACTTTTGGATACATAGGCTTCCCACAAAAATTGAAGGGGTGGATTGGAATTTTTTTGCGATATTTGTGATCTGTGGGGACATGTTGATCAGATTTCATGTATAGATACTTAATTTTTGAACTTTTCAAAATCCAGTACATTAAGGGTTAAGAAAAAATAATTTATATAATAAAGAGATATGAATACAATTAATATAGATGTCACTTCTTCACAAAGTTCAAAGTATAAAACTCCTTTTACAAAAGTCTTGGAAAATAATAAGACTTATGTAATTTGTCATGAGTGCAATTCTGGTAAAGGCCAGAAGAAAATGTTATTCAAGAACTGGGCTCGCCATAATAAAATAAAGCATCCTGAAAATATGAGAAGAATTTATGAACAAAAAACACATTTTCAGTATTGTGATATATGTCAAAAGAATATACAAAGAAAATATTTTAAAAAACATATTACTACAAAAATGCATCAGAAAAATACCAAGTTGGAAAAATATTTGAACTATATTGACCAAGATGTAATCACTAAAAGTAAAAATAAAATAAGAATTAAACCTAAATTGATGATGAAAGAATTTGAAGAATGCAAAAAACATGGAACAAAAGAGTGTAGATGCAAGAGAATAAAGAACTATAAATGCAGGTACGAATCATATGAAATAAATAATGATGAAGGTGTCAAGGATTTAAAAATATTCATGACAACTGTTGAGTGGGCTGTAATTGGAATTTTCAAAAAATGGACTAAAAAGGAGGAAATAAAAGTAGATGTTAGTGTATTATGCTCATATAAACGAGGGATTGAAGAAATAGGAAACGTTGAATATGAAGAGAAACACTTACAAACAACAAACTATATAATAACTACAGGATCGGTCTTTAATGAAATATACGAAGGGATAACTGCTAATGTATTAATTGAACATGATTGACTCAAAATTTCAAAATCTGGATGGGTACTGGATGAAATAATAAATATGCGTGTGAATGTCAATAAATACAATCCACTTAGAGCTTCCTCATATATTCAACTACCAAGAAGCTTAGCTAATAAAAATGCAATTATAAATATTAAAAATGAGAATGATAATAAATGTTTTCTATGGTCAATATTAGCTGGGTTATACCCTATAAGTAAGGATCCCAAAGAATAAGTAAGTACAAAGAACATGAGTTTGAATTTGATGACGCTCTAAAAGGAATAGAATTCCCAGTTAAAATTCAAGATATTGAAAAGTTTGAAAAAAGGGTAAAGGATCTTTCAATAAATGTGTACTGCCATGATGAACGTTATAATATTCATCCATTAAAAGTGTCAAAAGATGAGAAGAAGAATCATATTGATTTATTATACCTTACAAAAAATAAGAACTTGCATTACTGCTTAATAAAAAATTTATGGAAATTAGTTGGTTGCCAAATATCCAGAAATGGGCACAAGAAATACATATGTAAAATGTGCTTACAAAGTTTCTCTCAAACTGAGAAATTGGAAGACCATAGAAACTACTGTGGAATGAATAAACCTGTAAAAACAGTTCTACCCAGAGAAGGTGAGAATATTCTAGAATTTGATAAATTTAAGCAATCAATGAAAGTTCCATTTGTTATTTACGCAGATTTTGAGAGTATATTAAAAAAGCTAGCAGATAATTCTGACTGTGGTGAAAGGACAATAAAACTTCAAGAACATATCCCAAGTAATTTTGTATATTATATAAAATATGCTAACGGAGAAATTAAACAAAATATATTTGAATATAATGGTTTAGATGCTGCAACTGTAATTTATAATAAATTGAGAGAAGAAGCTATAAATATTGCACAAAAATATCTAGATAAAATAATTCCAATGAAAGATCTGACTGAGGCTCAGAAACAAGAATATAAATATGCTAAAATATGTCATATTTGTGAGGGAAATTTGAATGATAAACCAGGCTATATAGAAAAAGAGAGAAAAAAATTGAAAAAATGCATTGAAATGAAAGAAGAACTTTTAAGAAAAATAAACATTAAGTGTTCTGGTGAAGACCATCAGCCAGCTCATTATAGCTGTAAATATGCTGCCTTGAAGGAAAAAACTGAGAGAGAATTGATAAAATGCAGACAAAAATTGGAAAATTATCAAAATGAGGATAACAAATGCAAGGTCCAAGATCATGATCATCTGACTGGTTTATATAGGGGGGCAGCACATAGTATCTGTAACTTAAATTATAAAGTGCCAAGATTCATTCCAGTTTTCTTCCACAATTTTTCAGGTTATGATAGCCATCTTTTAGCAAAAGAGTTTGGAAATGATATAGACGAAATAAATCTCATTCCTACCACTGAAGAAAAATATATATCATTTTCAAAAATTGTCAAGTATGCGAGTAGTTCATCTAGTGGTGAACCTATTTCTAGAAAAGTTGAGCTTAGATTCTTAGACTCATATAGATTTCTACCAAGTTCGCTCTCTCAATTAGCTAAAAATCTAAAAAGATGTCATTTTAAAGAATTGGGGAAATGGTTGAATACTCAAAACATGAATGAATCAAACAAAACTGGTTTATTTAATCTATTGACTAGAAAAATGGCTTACCCATACAATTATATGGATTCATTTGAAAAATATGAAGAAATAGAATTACCATCAAAAGAGAAATTTTATAATTTATTAAATGATGAACCTGTTGATAATGAAGAGTATCACAATGCTCAAAAAATTTGGAAGTATTTCAGCATCAAAAATATGAAAGAATTTACAATGTTATACAATACAATTGATGTTCTCTTATTAGCTGATGTTATGGAAAATTTTAGACAAACATCCCTCAGAATTTATAATTTAGATCCAGTTTGGAACTTCACAACACCTGGGTTTGCTTGGAATTGTATGTTGAAAACAACAAAACAAAAGTTGGAATTATTGACTGATGTAGATATATTATTAATGTTTGAAAGGGCTAAACGTGGTGGAATTTCTCAATGTTCAAATAGATTTGCAAAAGCTAATAATAAGTATATGGCGAAAAAATTTGATAAAAATAAAGATTCTGTATTCATTCAATATTTAGATGCAAATAATTTATATGGATGGGCTATGAGTAAATATTTACCTTATGGAGGATTTGAATGGAGAAAACCAGAATATTTTAATGAAGAAAGAATTCTAAAAATGAAAGATAATCAGACAATAGGATATCTTTTTGAAGTGGATTTAAAATATCCTGAAGAATTACATGATAAACATTCTGATCTACCCTATTGTCCAGAAAATATTATCAATGGTAAGAAACTCCCTAAATTATTTACTACATTATATGACAAAAAGAAATATGTTCTTCATTACTTGAATCTGAAGCAAGCTCTTGAAGCAGGCTTGAAATTGGAGAAAATACATAGACTTATAAAATTCAATCAATCAGACTGGATGAGAATATACATTGAAAAAAATACAAAATTAAGACAGGAAGCTAAAAATGATTTTGAAAAAGATTTCTTCAAGTTAATGAATAATTCTGTTTTTGGAAGAACAATGATGAATGTCAGAAAGCATGTAGATATAAAATTAATTTCTGAGGGTAATAAATATACTAAATATGTCTCAAAACCAAACTTTGAAAAATCAACATTTTTTGCTGAAGATCTTGCAGCTGTACACTTGAGAAAAACTAAAATTTTATTTAATCAACCGATTTATGTTGGTGTAGCCATTCTAGATATTTCAAAAACCTTGATGTATAACTTTTATTATAGATTGAAGGAAAGATATGGAGATGGGATAAAATTACTATATACTGATACTGATTCATTAATCCTTTTCATAAATACAGAAGACTTTTATGAGGATATGAAGAGTATGATTGATGAATTTGATACGTCAGAATACCAGAACAATAATATTTATGGAATTCCTCAAGTTAATAAGAAGGTATTAGGTAAGTTCAAAGATGAGCTGAATGGAAAAATCTTGGATGAATTTATTGGTTTAGCATCCAAATTATATACTTACAAAATTCTTGACTCTATAAAAGAAATGAAAAAAGCAAAAGGAATTAAGAAGAATATTGTTGAGAAGAATATCAATTTTGATGATTATAAGAGATGTTTAGAATTGGAAAAAGAAAAGTTTATTGATCAAAAAATGATAAAAAGTAGAAAACATGATCTTAGTACAATTGAACAAACTAAAAAAGGATTAAGTGCATTTGATGATAAAAGATGTGTAACTAAAGGATTAACAGATACATTACCTTGGGGGCATTTTAAATTAAGAATTGAAATAAATAATTTTATCCAACATTTAAAAAATCTTTCCAACATTGTAACAAAAAATATCTAGATTTTATTTTCTCCTACTTGTTTCTTTTTGAACCACTTTATCTATACCATCCAAAGACTTCTTTATGTATGCTCTTGTCACTTTATCATTATTTACCTTCATTCTAGTAAATGTTTCATTCAATTCATCAAAGCTACAAATACCTTTCCGGAATAATTTACAACACTCTTTATTTGTTAATTTTTTATTACCATCTTTCAATATCACTGAAACTTCTAAGGATGGAACTTCTATTCTCTCTGGTTTTATTTTCCTTTCAGTTTCTTCCAATAATGCATTTAATTCTTGTCTTTCTTTTTGCCACCCTTCTTGTAACTGCTTTATTTTCAAACCCATTGCCTCATTTGTACTACTTAATTCCGCCAACATTTCACCTCGACACTCACTCTCACAAGCTTTCATTACTATTGTATTAAATACCTTTGAAGCTGCTTCTTTGGTTGCTTTATTTACTCGCTGTTTATCGATCACTTTTTGTAAATCACTCATTAAATCTATATATTCTTGAGCTTTACTTTTTGTCACATCCTCATTTAAAAAATCTATCAAATCATCAACATCATAATCTATTTTTGTTTTTATTTTTTTCAATGTGTTGCATACTGTAGTTAAATTTAATTCTTCCACTTCCATTTATTATAATACAAATACCTAATGAAACTTGATGCAAATTAAATGCAAAATAATGGAACTTAATAAAAACTGAACAAATTAATAATGAAACTGAATAAAAACTGAACAAATTAATAATGAAACTAAATAAAAACTGAACCATTAGTAATGAAATTTAATGAAAGTAAATGAAAGCTAAATGAAAAAAAAATGAATATAAATGAAAATTATTTTTTATAATAAAAATGCCTAAAAATAATTTACATTATATTGTTGTCAATAGGAATACTGGTAAATATTATGTTGTCTCAGGAGAAAGACCTATTGGATGTGATCGTGTGTCTCTCAAAAAATTGAAGCAAAACAACATTTTATTTGTGGAAATACCTGAAATATATAATAAATTATGTAAACCATTCCACACAAGATTTCGGGGCACCACAATGATTGAAGATTTGACGCAAAAAGTAGAAAAAGATAGAGAAAAGAAAGTCACATTTGAAGAGGACAGTGATATTGGTTACTTGAAGAAATTGAAAAATATTTCTAAATTTAAATTATAATATGAGATGAAATAAATAATGGACTGTTTGAAATGTAAATCAAAAACAGATAATATAGAGTCTTCTGTGTCTCAAGACAAGAAAGGACGTTGGAAGATTTCTGCTAAATGTATTGTCTGCAAAACAAATAAAAATAGCTTTCTACCTCATGAACAAGCCATACAACTAGCCAATGAATTACATAAACCAGTAAGAAAAACATTTCTAAAAAGACAAATATATACACCAGGTATTGATGATCTGTGGGCTGCTGACTTAATTATTATGAAGAAATATTCAAGTGAAAATGAAGATTATTGTTATATGTTTAATGTTATTGATACATTTTCCAAATTTGCTTGGTCTACACCCCTAAAAAAGAAAGATGGTGATACTGTCTCCAAAGCATTTGAAAATATGATCAAAACAGCTGAATCAGATGGACACAGTCCTCCTAATTTACTACATACTGATAAAGGTACAGAATTCAGAAATAAAAGATTCAAAGAAATTTTAAAAAAATACAATATTCGAATGTATCACACTGAAAATGAGGTAAAATCTTCCATAATTGAGCGATTTAACCGCACTTTAAATCATAAAATGAGAATACAGTTTGAAGTTAGAAGAAATAAGAAATGGATCGATATCTTACATAATTTAATACAAGAATACAATTTTAATGACGTTCATAGATCAATAAAAATGAAACCTAGTGAAGTTAATAAAGATAATGAAAATACAGTTTTTCATACGCTTTTTCCTACTATTAAAATTGCGACAAATGGAATAAAATTTAAAATTGGTGATAGGGTGAGAATAACTAAATTCAAACATAAATTTCATAATAAATATGATCCTAATTGGACGAGAGAAATATTTACAATAAACCAGATACTACAGACTAATCCTGTAACATATAAAATAAAAGACTCAAATAATGAAGTTATTGAAGGATCTTTCTATAACCTTGAATTACAAAAATCAGAATTCTGAATATATTTGGATCTCATTTCTAATCATTTTTGAGTAGAAATTATTAATGTACTTTTGGATCCTTGGATTACTTTTGAGAAATATCAGTTAATTGCATATATACAACAACATTTCTTAGTGTAACCTCATTTCCATGCTGATCTAGAGGAGTCAATTTTATTTGCTTAATTTCTCGCATCCCTGTTTTTAATGTAGCTTTTACATCATTTTTAATTGTTTCAAAATATCGCGATCCTGGTAATAACAATTTTTCAAAAAATGATACATGCAATAATTCATGCTCAGTATGTATATAAGGATTGAAATTTTTTTATGACGACCTCTAGCAAAATAATCCATGATTATATTTTGATCTCTAATATTTACACAATCATCGAACACAACTAAACTATTATTTTTACACTCGTCAACTGGTATTATATCTTTGCAGTTTTCAAAAAAGTAAGCAATTTCTTTACCTTCTAAAACAGACAGCTCTCTGTAAGCTTCTTTTAATTTCAAATATATAGCTTGCTCCATAGATGGCGAAAAAATGTATAAATTTAAAAAAGAAATACCCCAAGATTTAGTTATTAAATGATATAATAATGTTGTCTTTCCACACCCTGATGCTCCCACAATTATACATCTCAATGGTAATGGAAAGAATGAAGTATTTTTATTTTTGTTATCAAATTGAAGTTCATTTATTTTAAATGGTAATTTATTCATTTATTTCAAAATTATCTTTTGAAGGCTCTATAATAAAAGATGGAGATTAAAAAAGTTTTTGCAAAATATAATGATGATATAGAAAGGCTTGAATATAAAAATTTTCAACCAATCACAAATAAACAATATTTCAATCAGGAAAATCAAAAAATTGTATTCAAGATTGATGCTGAAGATGATTTCATAGTGACCAATAATATTCAATATAACGTTTCTGGTGAATATAAACCGGGGAGCGGTACTGAAGAAGAAAAGAAAAATATTATGCTTATTGATAATTTTGTACCATATTTGTTTTCAAAAATAGAAATTAAAAAAAATGGAGTTATTATCGATGAAATTGAAGATCCTGGAGTTGTAAGTACAGTAAGAAAATATGCTTATTATAATGGAGATAAAGGGGAGCCACAGGTTTCTGGATTGTATTCAGGATTTGTGGGAGGAGGTAATTTTAGCGCTGTAGGAAAATTAAATTATTTAGGTCTTGGATTTTGCAATGATATTGATATTCCAATTTATAGAGCGGGTTTAGAGATAACATTTACGAGAAATCATAATAATAATGCAATATTTAGATTTGATAAAGAAATCACAGATCCTCCTACTTTAAGTGCAGATGGTAAGAGCATTGTTATAAACACAAGAAAAATAACGAAGCCGGGAACAGGATCAGTTGAGATAAAAAACTTTTATCTCAGGGTTCCTATAATTCAATATGATAACACAGAAAAAATTAAATTAATAAATGATATTACTAACATCCCTTATCCACTTCAGTTCAAACAATGGCAATGCATTGAATGTAGAAATATTTCTGGCAATACATTACAATTAAATATTACTGATTTATATAGAAATATAGATAATCCAATATGGGCATTTATAGTTTTTCAAGTTAGTCGAAATAATAATCAAGAGAAAGATAACAGTATCTTTGATCATTCTGATGTTAAAAATATTTGGTTGGAAGTTGGTGGAAAACGTTACCCTGAAGAAAATTATGACATTGATTTTGAAGAGGATAATTTTGGGGAAATCTATGATGCACTCAAATCATATCAAAAATATTATACAAAAAATTATGTATATCCCTTAGATGCTGTTGACTTTAAAAATAAAGCACCTATTTATAGTTTTAATTTAACATTTCAACCTAGTAAAGTTTCATCTTTTAAAAACAATATTATTGTCAACATACAATTTAGTAAAAGAATATCTAATCCTGCAGCAAATGATGGGACTATTTGCTATATTATTTTACTGTCTAATGTATTATTTAATTATGATTCGATTAAAAACAAAGTAATTAAAGATATTTAATATTTGCAATCATTTTTATCCAATTCTTAAATAAATGAAGTGCCTTGCAGCTATGTATTTAGTATTAATATGCACAAGTATAGTATTATCATGCCCCATAAAAATTACTGCCAATGGAAAAGAAGTTTGTATGCAAAAAGATGAAAATGGGGAATGATTGTACCACAAGGGGGAATACATGTAGGTGGTGCAACTATCACTTCAAAGCCAAGTTTGTTTGATTCAATTGGGAATTTTTTTAGGAATTTGTTTAGTTGATTGATTTTGTGTTATAAAATTCTACTGGAAAAAAATCTAGTGGAATTTCTAAAAATTCAATTTTGGATCCCTGTTGGCTTGTAGTCCTTTTTGATTTTTTTTCAATTGAAAGTATTCAAAAAGTTAATATTTTGAGGAATGAAGAATTTTATTAATTTTTTTCCTCTTATTTTTGTGTTAGTTTTATTTTCCTCATACTTTTAGGTGAGAATTTGTTTTCTGATCTTTCGTGATGGTTTTATTTTCCGATTCTTTTCCGATGATTTATTTACTGATCTTTTCCAGATAACTATTTTTCTCGATCTTTTTCTGATGAAAATTTTTCAAAAATAAAAAATAAAAATAAAAAGATCAGGAAACAAACAGGAAAGTAAAGTCAACATGAAAGTACAAGGATTTGAAAACTACAGGAAATGAACATAAAATGAAACTAACAGAGATTTAACAGAAAAGAAAAGGGTGCCACCATTTTCTAAAACTAACACAAAATAACATAAAAGTTATGTCAAAAAATCGACATGCGCTGGGATTGGCAAATTATATCTACTCATTAGTGATCTGGAAATATGAAAAAATTCAAAATATTGAGATTTAATTATCAACGAGCGAATTTGAAATATGATTTTCTATCGTGAAAATAGTGGTCATCAACCTGCGGCCAGCAAGAACATTTCAAAACTTGAAATCTCCAAAGCTGAAGTTTAAAATGAGAAAAAAATTAGAGGCCATTGCAGGTTTGCAATGGCAGTGGGGAAGGGGAGGGGGAACCCGCAACCTCCCGCGCTCGCGATGACGTTGGCGCGAAAATGCCCCCTCAGAAAATGAGTTGGCTGAGCTCTTCTCAGTATACTGCATGCTAGACCTGATATAATGAAGGCTGGAAACTAAAATTTTCCCAAGTCCCTAAAGTAGGTCAAGGTCAAGGTCATTGATGACGTCATAAAGCATTGCGGCTGAAAATTGAAATTTTTCCAAGTCCCTAAAGTGGGTCAAGGTCATTGATGATGTCATAAAGCGTCATGCAGTTCACAGAAACTCCCGGACGCGGACGTTTTCTGAGGATGTAATCTCCTTAACAAAATGGATAGCGGGTTCCCCGCTAAAAAAGAACTACGGTCCGCGAACCCTTCGAAGAATCATCTGTTGATCCACCAGGGGGGGGGGAACTCACAGGTTCTTTAACGAAGTTAAATGAGAGGAGGCAGGGGACCTGTTATATGAATCTTGAGGTGTTTGAAACGTTGTATATCGGCGACTTCCCGTAATATTGAGTCGATCAAGGGAAAAGTACCCCAGTTACTCTTAAGAGAGATACCTTTCTCCTGATATCAAAGTCCGTAGAAATCTGTCTTCAGGTCTTACAAAAAATGGAGGATACGGATTTTTGAAACTATCATCTGGAAGCACTGAACTGTAGGTGATAGGAGAGGAATTCGGAATAATTTCAACCTCCAAGCTATAGGCGATAGGAGAGTACCAAGGTCATGTTGCCTCCCGAATGGCGGAGTTTTTTCCGGAGAGACCCCTCCGATAAAACAGGTTCCTTGTTTAAAAGGTTGAGCGCCCTTGATAAATAGGAAATTGGGGGACTAGGCTGTTCTAGGCTGTGAAGGCTATTGTAGGTTACTTGGGCAAATGTTGGACTGAAAAGAAGGGATTCTTCTACCCATATTACAGATTATACTAGCTTGCGAGACTGAGAAAGGAGGGTGGTATGTTGATATTTTCAAACTACATGCCGGTTCAACCTGTGTAAGCCAAATTCGGGAAGAATCCGGTATAAGGTATTCATTGGTTAAACCTGATAGAGGCCGTATGCCTGTCGTCCTGTTATAAGTCGTATCCCAGAGACAGACCCGGGGTAGGCACAATCTGAGAAAGACACGCTATAAGCCCGAACCGGAAACAACCCAGTTTAAACCTAGTCGAGCCCGGTACGATCCTAATCTGTGAGAAGAGTCTAAAGAAAAGACGTATCCACGGGTTAATGTGTTTCCTGGAGAGGAAGGAGAATATGTATAATTTTTTTTTTTACGTTTTTAATGTCTTAACTGGCACTTTAGCTTCCAGTCCGCTCGCAAATCTTCGAGTACGAGGCTCAGTTTACCTCCTCTAAACCCCTTGACCTGATCCGAAATCTGCGAGTCCGAATTCAAGATATAGTTTACCCCCTTCCCCTCCTCCCAATCTTTGACTTGATCCAGAAATTCGCGAGTTTTAGCTCGAGTTTTTCAGACCTAGTATAAAGTACACTAGGCTCCGTATACTAGGCTTAAACTTGGCCTGACATGCAGTCTAGTCGATATTATTCGCTCTAGGCTAGCATATAATATATTCTAGATCTAAACTAATTAGCTCTATACAAGAGAGGAATGAGGCCTACGCTATACCAGAGTATATTAGGCCTAGAATGACCAAGTACGGTATACTCGGCTCAAGATAGACGTAGCATAATAACCTAATCCAGAAATCGACTAGCCCGAAAGAAGAAAAAAATTCAAAGGTTCTTGAAGAGAGTAAACCAAAGGGAAGTAGGGAACCTGTTTTATGGATTACTATGATGTTTGAAGCAGAGTTTGGAAGCTAATCAATAAAACTTTCGCTTTTGGCTTTTGATTTCAAAATAAAACTTGCGCTTCTCGCTGATGACCTTTTTGGCTCAATTTAGCTTTCAGATTTCACTTTCAGCTTCCAGAAATCGTTTGGCTTCTGACTTTTAGCTTTTAGCTTTCGATTTTTCATTTTTTTTTCCTTTATTGTGAAACGCTATGCCACAACTGGAAATTTAAATAAAATGCTGTACTATAATAAAACTTTTCAGCTTCAATTTAGCTTTTGGAGTTTGCTTTCAGCTTCCAAAAATCGTTTGGCTTTCGGCTTTCAAAAAACTTTCAAACTCTGGTTTGAATTGTTGCATATCTCGCTCATCAAAGAGGCTAAGCAAATTGGTGTATGAAGCATTGCATATCATATTAATGTGAGATTCTGAATTACGACCCCCTTTTTGATTGCATATCTAGTTAACTGCAGGGGCTACACCGACCTCCGAGCTATATATAATAGAAGGGGGACTTGGAATTTTTTCCGACCCCTCCCTCGTCCTTCCTGAAACAGGTTTCCTATCAAAAAAGAGAAATATTGATGACGTCACAAACTAATTACGTCATGGATGTTGGTGGCATCCCTTTTGTTGATGACGTCACAGGTAAATTCTTATTGATGACGTTAAAAATTAATGACGTCACGAATGGTGACGACGTCACAAGCAGATTCAAGAGATGATAATGATGTCATGAGGGCGTTTTGAAACTGGGTTTCCTCTTTTTAGTGTCTTTATCAGCACTCTAGCCGCCTTTTGGGAAATCTGCGAGGCCCAAGTCAGCAGAAAATTTGCAACGAAGTAAATTCTCGTCAATTTGACGTCGATTAACAACTGCCGCTCAATTTTGACCAAAAATCGCCGTCAAATTGACGTTTAGCAGCACATTCCTGTATAGGTACTCTCTTTATCATTGCAAAAGGATGCTGCTTGTTGAGAACCCCGAGGCCAGTGATATCCTGCGTATCCCAAATACTAAGAGAAAACTTTTTCAGTTTCAGTCTAGAGGGGTTATTTACTCGGATCTCTCAGCCCTCAACACTTTTGCAAAGGTAGATGTATCTCGTCGACCTTCTTTCCTCTTGAAGGGATAACGTGACCGCTGGTTGATTCTACGCCAAAAAATGATCTCAGTGAGGTAGGATTTGCCCTTTGCGCAGGAACCACGCTACTGAGCGCTCAATGACTCACAAAACTATGTGCGATTTTGCGGTCAAAATGCCAGCGGATCCTTAGATATATCCTGTATTAAGGGCAAATCGTGGAATTACTGCGCCACTTTAGTTGATTAATCAGACGGAGGTTCCTCTTCCAATAAAAGGGGAAAAAAACAAGTCGGGTCTTATGAATGAGGAATCTGCTCGTCGGAGGGCCTCTTTCTGGTCTTTGCAACAGTTTGAATGCGAAGCATCGGCTCTATTATTTAAAAGCAAAGACGGAAAGAAAATCAATCATAAATTTTAGGAAATGACAGAGAATTGAATGAAAACGATAATAATCATACAAGACGAGTCCACGAAGAAGCAAGCGAGTAAACTCATGAGTAGCGGATTCTCTCTTTAATAGTACCAGGAAGGTGTTTTCCTCGGAAGATGATCGTCAAAATCGCACTCTACCATTTTGTCTTAAGAAAAATAAAGTTCCAGTTCTCAAAGTCAGTACATCAATGTATGATCCCCGCCCCGGTTAATTGTTTCTCTATAGTTTGAAATTCCATCATCAAAAAATGTATTCGTGTCCTCTTAAGTTTTTCCAACGATTTGGTGAAACACTTCACGAATGATATACAAACCCACGCTTTTTCAAACTCCTTTCAAGGAAACTGCGACAGAGAGGAGGAAAAATTTGGAACTGCCTTCGTGGGTAAAATGAAGGTGGGGGGGGGGAGGTTATTGGTTTTCATACAAGCAAAAAGAAGAGAAAGAAAGAGTCATCACTACCTAATGATTTCCATCTCTTTTTTGTAGATAGGTACCTATTAGTTTCTTGTTTGCCTATTCTATCCAAGTACGTGGACGCCTCAAACCATTGGGTTTCTCACATAGAAGCAGATTGAAAGAGGGCACTTGTGAAACGAATTTGCATGAATGAAGTTTACTGATATAGAAATACTGCAAACTTTGGTACACAGGTATCATCTTTCGATTTTGTGAACGACAATTCACATGAATTATTCACTGTAAAATTCAAAGCAAATCACGGAAACAGCAATCAACGTGGTCGGAGTCTCTCATCACCATGATTGTGATCTCTTTCAGTGAGGTCTACGCTAGAACGTTTTAAATCAAAACTACCTACATTGATGATCATTTCTTGAAAAAGGGAGTACACTCATTCAGCAGTGGCGCCGAATAAATTACAGAAATCCTATGTGACGATTTTTTGAATTTGCTGTCAATGGACTTCAAAACTTGCAACAACAAATAATCCGAGATTAATCATACCGAGTGTGTATTCACTTCTTTGAGGAGGAAAATCGCTTGATTCATTTTTTCCCAGAATCCCGGTAGATTAACAGTTTCTGCTTCGACGTTTCCTATTGTATCACTATACAACGCGATCAGCTAATACTCGCCGGACACCTTTCTTTCATTTCAATAGATCGTACTCGTAGTTCACAATGAGAGGTGTAGAGCCACGACATGCTCGCAACGAAGACGTGATTCGAATTTCATGTTGATTCGCATAAAACATGACTCTAACGGTCAACTTTCGTTCTCATATTACAATCTCGCTCATATTCGTCAGCACAAAACCCACAGATCAGTACAAGTCAGCATAATGGGATAAACGCGCCAGTAACCTGTAATAAAACTAAACAATAGACCGTCTTCGCTTCCTCCCCTTTTCGAGTATCAAAAATACGAACAACGTGACTCAATCTAACATCAAAACGTGTAGTTTCGAGGGCGTAACTATTTCTCCTCAAAACTGAACCCAGACGCAGGAAATCTATTACCTACCTGCGAAAAATATCGCAAAATGAATGGGATGACACGCGTGATTAGAGATCTAAATAGGGATCGAGTCGAGTCGGCAACCGCAGAGCGCAGGTCTAAGAGGTATTCACGTTCAGGTATCGGAAACAGCTGACGAGACCGGTCCGTGCATACTTTTACCGATGAGATAACGTTGCCCATGGTGGTTCGACCACGACCTGTCCAAAATTGGAGAACAGTTTAAATTAGGCGTAGGTACCTGTTTGAAAATCATATATCATAAAAACATCTATTTAATTCGCATATCGGTGCCGCTATATTTTGCAGATTTTCCTTCATAATTCTTTTCCCTTTTCGATATATCGTACTCAATAAATTCTAAACCCGGGCTAAAGCAGAAATGAAAATTTCACTTTCGTTCACATTTTTTTTTATACCGCTCTACAATAGTCTGATGTACCGCACGCTTCTAAGTTTGGATGGGAATTAAAATAACTGTATCGGGATTATTTTCAGCGTATACCGGTATATTTGTAAGGCGTTTAATCTTTTACGAGAAATTTACACCGTAATATATGGCGCAAAACTAGTCTACTTTCGTAGCGATATTTACGAGATATATGGTAGACGTGGTAATTAAATTCGTGAAAAATAAATTGTTCGCGAATTATAGCAAGACTAGCACCTAGACTAGACACACCGGTATCTTGATGAGACTAGAAATATTTTCGTCACTAATTCAATGACATTGCGCCGGTGAATGTAGAGATCTTCCTGCGCTGACAGACTCCAGTTTTCTTAGGACTACGCATGATGATGGGTTCTTCGTCTCCTCGTATAAAACGAGCTCTCTTTCCATTGATGCTAATGAGTAACTTTTTCAATTCCAGGTTACAACATGTGGCAAAAAAAAAGAGTACAATGTGCGAGCATCTTTATCTTTTGGTTAGCGGCTACCGCATTGCAACCGCTAAGATCGTAATTACTTTCAAAAGAATACAAGGAAAAGTAAGTAATACCAAATTAGAATGAATGAATAGTTTTCTGTATTTACAACAAGTACGAGAAGCACGTTGACGAACTGAAGTAGAGACGCTTGTAGCTAAAGAACCGAGGAGTTTTTTTTTTGTACGTCATTTTCTCCATTATTCTGACAGCTGTTATCTTGAATGCTGCTTTTGGTTTGAGGAAACTTCAACGTTGGTCACGAGGTTTCAAGAAAATTTTATTCGACTTTCAGTAGTCTGAGTCCATGTAAGAATCCCCTATACAGAATGAGGAGCGTTAGAAACGCGATTCACCTCACTCTCCTACAGTTTGGCCTCTCATTATTTGTGCTTCATTCGTGATTTTCGTGCCTCAAAGTCCCGTAATTTAATACTTCAGAACAAGCCACAAGTTGAAGGCCGAGAAAGGTTTTCGGAATTTGATATCGGTGTCAGAAGCTTGTGCTTGCTTTGTCCACATTTTTTACTTGTTTTGTTGCTTCGTAAAAAAGAGAACAAAAAAGAGGTAAAGAATAAAGAAAAATGAAATTTGAAGCAAACCTTTTTTTGCAAGAGACAAAAGTTGAAAAGTTTGGTAAAGTTTGGTACAGATGAATGGTCTTTCTGCTTCAAAGCGGCAACGATTCCGACTCACAAACACTCTTACGAGGGAGGCTGTCAAAATGGACTTTGGAAATCCGTACCAGTGAAAAGAGAAGAATGATATCATTATTTGATAATGAAAATGAGCCAAAGAGGAACAAAAAAGATTTGCTCCTCTTTTCCACTCTTCTGAATGTTTATGAATAATATTTTCAAAATATTCCTCATATTTCACAAAATTTGAGGGTGGGACTCGGCTCGAAATAGATATTTTGAAAATAGGAATGTTTCTTGATATGAAAAATCGTCATCCTTCAGAATTTTGTTTATAATTATTTTCTTAAATATTTTAAATTTTAATTCATGATTCCTCTTCGAATTTTTATCCAGTTACAGGTGTTGGCGACACCATCTCATCTATCCGCTAGTATTAGTTTTTGAAATTATTCCGGAATGTCTCCGTACGACAAAACAAACTGCTAAGGAGTCCTAAGGTTTGCATAATCAGAAGAAAGAAGGCGCAATATCGGAAAATGATCTTGTGTACGTCCATCGTCATCAAAAATTTTACCAGCTCAAGACATGCTTGCATACCACGTAAGTATTCATTTCATATTCAATTTTTCGAAGAATAATTTCTCTGCCCGCCTTCAAATTTAAAAACGTCATTAACGATTTTATTTATTGTTATCAGAGAACTAAGAGTCAATGTTTTTATTTCACCGTTCAAGAATTTTTAAACAAGGAAAAAGGGATTTGAAGAAATACCTAGAATAACAATTTGGTGTCATTTCCGCGAACTTTGGTCTAATAATTTGGAAATCAACGATCTGATTTTCAATCCGATCAAGTTTTCTCCCTTATTATCAGTTTGTCATTTGAGCAGGACACCGCTCGTGTTGCGCTAACTGAGCGCTATTTGGCTTTTTACATCTGATTAAAAATGTTCACAAACACAAAGGAATTCTGCAAATTGGATTGGTTACTAACTTACTAATGCCATTCAACCTCACTCTTATTAAGGTACCTGGATATCACAAAAATTGTTTGTTCATGAAACAAAGAATTATTGAATTACCTTTGAAATTTAATGTTTTGAGATTCTAAAAAATCTATTGTTGCTTTGGGAAAAAATTGTCTTCTGTGATCCAAATCAATGATCAGGCAAACTGCATCTCTTTCACAATTTTAGTGCAAGTGTGTGATTTGTGGTAACCAATAAACTCCATTCTCCTGCATGATACCGGCTGGCGATGCACGCTACTCAATAACTATGTGTACAGAGAGGGAGAAGGAACCAAGTATAATTGATCTGTATTGATAAATGGAGCCCATTAAACAGAATATCTTCTCTTTTTCTTCTTTTTTTTGTTTAGCCCGCATTTTAGCCAGTGCCATGCAGGAGACTTGAGTTCACTGATCTTAACCTCATTGCTGCTGTTGGTGAAGCAATTCTTCCATGATCCGAATCTAGATCTTACAAAATTTCACGCTCCCAAGCTCCACCTAAAAAAAAGCAGATGAAAACCAGTGGTCTGAACATAAAAAAAAAAAAAAAAAAAAATTCTCAACTAAAAGTATATTTTTTTCACAGAAAAAAAGTGTTCTTTTTCTGAAGATAGAAAATTTTTCTTTGCTAAAACAACATTTTTTAGTTGAAAAAATTAATATTTCGGGGGAAAAAAAATGAACTCTGGAGCATGCCTCATTTTCATCTGGAGCAGAAAAAAAATCAAAATTGTGATTTCTTTACCCCCTACCCCTCTCTTAAAAAAAGAAGGGGGAAAAAAGGATAAAATCTGCATTGTGAACTCTAATTTACAACACTACTTGATACTAATTATCAACTACTTTATGAATGGCAGAATGCCAGCTAGGGAAAACTTATATACTTAATCTGGAAAATTGGCGCTAGGTTTTATAAATGATGAATACTAGGGCCTAATGAATACTCCTCTCTCAATTGTTTTAAGTTGTGTTGAAGTGAACGTTGGATTTACATCAAAATTTGGTAGGGCTTTTGACCAAATCAATTTTAGCGGTCAGAACGGTCAACGGTCACCAAAATTTTTTCCTGAAACGGTCAACGGTCAAACGGTCACCAATGAAATTTTGAAACTGTCATAACGGTCATAACCATTAGTTGAAAAATGATTCGGTCTTAACAATTCATTGCGGTCAAAACATTTTTTGAAGGAAAAACATGTTTTCAAACTAAATAACATTGAAAAACTAACTGTCAATATTACTGTCATGACCATTTGACCAAAATAATGAAACGGTCACGCGGTCAAACGGTCAACAAGAGCAATATCATTTTGGTGAGCGGTCATGACTGTAACTAGCTGTTATTTTTCAAGCCCTAAAATTCGGTACAATCCAAGAACGCCAATACTAAAAGAAGGAAAACTTGTACTGAACATGAATGATATACCGGTAGCATGATATAATTGAATGTTGTTCATATTGAAAAATTGTTATCAAAACGTTGAAACAACTCTTTCACATCTCAACTAGCCCCATTATTGATCTTATATCCAGGAAGAATGAGTTTTTCCTGATTGTTGATTTCAATTAACTATATTTGCAGCAATACTGCAGTATTACCCTATCTGATGTTCTATTCCGCAGTGTTCCTAATCTGTTCTGACTGTTGAGAAAGTGAGAATTACCTGAGAGTAAACTTGCAATTACGCCACCAGGTGATTAAAAGTGTAATTTAAATCAATAAATTCCAAGACTAATTTGTCTGAGGATGCATGGCCATGGAGATGCAAAGTGCTTTGAAAAGATAATCGACAAAAAAATAGCCCTTGCATAGTTGCATGCATATAAAATAATCTGCCTCAGGGCGCTGTTGTGGATGTTAAGAATTAAGATGTGGTTTCTCAATTCTCATCGCATGACACCATCAATAAAATTGACCGTACTTCCTCAAATACATTATTTTTTTTGTGAAAATGCATAGAATAAAAATTATTGTAGTGTTCCTATATAAATGTCAAGACCTTTCTGAACAAGCTTTGCAATGACCGTCACAGAAAATATAGGGAGCGCCTTTGTCTATTTAATATGCAAATCCTTTAAAACAAATTAACAAACTTTTAGCAACTAGGTATTCCTATAGTGAGATTTTTCACCTATCTTATATACTGGTATCAATTACAAGTGAATTTTAAGTTCAAAGTAATAGAAAACAACAATTTTTCGATGGGTAATAATTTTCTAGTGTATTCAAGTGCTTGAAAAGGTGAAAAATTAGCGCTCCTAGTGGAGTGTCCACATACAAAAAAAAAACTAACCAAACCAAAGCTGCCGTCCAAAGTTAAATTGTCGTATACGCAATACCAACGATCCCCGAAACTGGGTGTTTGGAGCATTTGTTGCGTGTGTGTTAGTGACGAAGGTTCGCGTGTGTTAGTGACGAAGATTCGTATTCACACGCTACTACTATGATGATCGAATGCATATACGACAATTTTTTTGTCGTATATGCAATGTGAAGTGCCGTATCTGAGAATTGAGAGCTTGTTGAAGGAAATGATTAATATAATTGAATTCTACGTTAAAAACTAATGTTAGAGAGCTACATAAAGTGATCTTATTTTCTTCCAAACATATTTTTCAATCTAGTTTGATACTTTTCCATGATTGTTGTTCTTGCATATACGACAATTTAACTTTGGACGGCAGAAAGTCTGTCGTGCTTGTGCAAAAGCAAAATAGAATGGTCGTATCCGCACATTGACGATCAGCAAAAAACGGTATTATTTGTCGAAATGGAATGATCCTCTTTCGCAGATCGTGGGTATGCTGATACGTCCATTCTATTTTGTACTGTAGGAAATAGTCAAATTATAGTCAAATACTGATAACGTAAGGAATTATGTGCAGTTGGTCAGTGGCTGGGTTATGGTAGACAAATACTTAACAAAAGAGTTCTACTACAAGTTTGTTGTAGAATCTACATGTTTCAATTCATCATCACTCTCACTCTAGAAGAATATAACTAAGTTCACTGCTTACCTACCTTTTCTTCCCTTCATTTACCTGATTCTTGAATGCTAGATAGTAGATGGACAGAATCAATCAGAACCTTGGGAAATCATGGAATAGTAGAGCTTCATTCCAACCATATGGGTATCTTCTTGCTCATGAAATTGATGGATCGCGGTTAATTGATTTATCCAACTTTTAGTTGGTAAGATGTTCAATGATGAAATATTATTTGATAATGTTAGAATAATAATCATTTTTTCTGAGAGTAAGCACGTTCTGTAGTTTGATTGATCAGAAAGTGATAGCCTACCTACGTTTTCTTTGGCTGAGGAAATTCGCTGTGGAATGGAGTCTTCCATTGAGGCCCTGCTTTCATATCAATCTAATCAAGACACTCTTCTAAAGTTTTGCCAAAATGGATTCTTGGAAGAATTCAGAGAAGAAGATCGGTCATAACTCCACTGACGAAGACGTAAATCAGGAAACTTAATTTACTTTTTAGCCTACCTACTATTCGTTTGAAAGTCTTTTTATATTTTGCAAGTACACAATACACAATGGAGGGCCTACCGGTACTTGTCAACTGATACACCGATCTTACATGTTTAGTAACCTTTGATAGATTTTATTGTTTCCAAAACACATCTTCATGTAACTTATGGTTGAGTAATTTTGGTCTTTGGAATGAACTTGCCACCGTCAACTGATTGTTATGTGTGAATATAAAATATACCATCACTGTCATTTATTTCATCAATTTTTTAATCATGATTGATCCACGTCAAAATCATTTATATTTGTTACCTTATTGTCCTTGAATTAGTATAAATGAAAGTCTTCCGATCTCATTTTCCTCCTCTCCAGCTCGAGTTGCGGAATGTTCAGTTAATTCGACTAGAGGGTAACTCGTTGAGATGTGCTCTCAGTTATCTGAATGAGCTTTTGTCTATAATATCTGTACAATTTTTTGAATGGCAATAATTGATTTTTTTTCTTTTTCATGGGATGATAAATTTTTCAAATGATTTTCACAGATTTAAGAGAAACAAGAACTGTTCAAGATGGCTGGGTAAAAGATCAAGAGGGCGAACTGATCAAACTTTGGACAAAGACAACTCTCAACAGTAACCGGTTAAATTATTCCTCCCAAGCGCTCTTTGGTGAGCCTACTTAGCTGAGTACCAACCATCTCTCTAGCCGATGGTTCAACGAAAAATGAGCGAAAGAGTGTTACATTTGCATCGTACAAATGACAACACCGTAAGTAATTAAAACTAAATTACAAAATTCCGAAAACATTGATTTGAATTAACAGAAAACTCGTTTCATTTCCTTCAAAAACCCATAACGCAATACGAATGTCACGAAAGCATTCTAATGAAATTATTTTCTTCTCCGGCGCTGAGCACGTGTTACATTATTTTAATTCTCAACAAGGAACGTGTTGCGATGGACAATTAGCTGGGGGTGTCGGCGGGCTAAAGTGCGGTAGCTCGATACAGACGGGTTCTGGTTTGTTCACAATTATCGGTACTGGTACATCCACAGTTACGCGTTTAATTTCTGGACACGGCATCATGAACGGCTCCGTCTCGAATTTCGCGCAACAATCCACATCTTGTATCGTAACTTTGGGTAGTTCTATGGTACACTCATTTTGGCAAATTTTTGGTGGTATCACTTTAGGACATGGTTTGCAAAGTGGTATTTCCAGGTTCTTGTACCTGACTGCGGTGGCAGTACACTGTTTCGTCTCGACCATCGGGCAATGAATTTCAACACATCTGTCCGGAACTGCGCGACCCACTGGCGCTGTCAGGGTTATGGGTTGTCCGCATGGTTCTATGAAATTAGTTTGAGCGTGGATCCGTGGCCGTTGAATGTATTCGCACGGGTCGGGACATTCGCACGCCTTCGGCAGCTTAATTGCTCCAGTGTGTAGGGGTGGCCTCTGCGGTTTTTCTACAAGACATATATGCGGAATATCTATTCTTTCCGCTGGGGGGCATTTTCTCTTACATTTATCGCTGCGTCTTGCCCCTGACGGCATTGTGTCCTTGCGAAGAAATTGACGTGGAAATGGAAAGAGGGATAATATGGTAAATTCGTAGCGTCTTGGTCGCTCATTTCCTAGCAATCATAAATATTCGTTGATTAAGCAGGAAAATATTTCATTTGTATGAGGAAATAACCGGGCATAAGAATGTGTACTAATCCGGTTTTAGGCCGAAAAAGTGTACGAAAAGGTTGTTGTTTGACGTTCTTTGCTTTATGTTCTCGAGTCATCGAAGATAAACGTCTAATTACTTTTAATGACCTCTTTCTCAATCTTTGATATTTACGTATCAACTTACTTGTGACGATACAAAGTCTCAGATAGCGAGAAAAATCGATGCGAAACCACAGTCCGACGACTGTATTATCTGACTCGTATTTGGAGAACCCCTGTCAATGAAGTACAGGATCGTAAACGCAATTCAATACTCTGTCGACGAGCAGTCCTAAGTTCTCATTTTAATGTTTACGCTGCCGTACGTTTATCTATTCTTATTTCTGCATCTATTTCCCGTATCGTCGTTTATTGTGAGAGGAAGATTGTGATCGATTTAGACTTATTTTTCATTCGAGAACGTCGTACGCTCGGTATTTTTCATTAGTAAGATTTACTTGCAATTTGTGTAATATTGCGTTAAGTAAGGTTTTGTGGTGTTAATGATTCGTTTTATTACCAAGTGTCTACTTCTTATCAGGATTCTCTCCCGGTGATGTGATTTCGAAGTTCGTTAGATCGATTTCAGTTTTATATCGTTCGGGGTCAGTTCTTATGTTGCGGCAGATTTGCGGGATTGTATTCGAAAAGAAAGACTGTCAAATTTGGTCATTATGGGTACGGACCTCACGAGAATTCAGTGGATAGCGATATTCACGACAGCCGCTGTCAATATTTTTTGTGCTGCTAGCGTTTCTATTCAAGCGCCATTTTATCCGGCAGAGGTAAACTTGAAATTTTTAGAAAATTTTATGTATTTTTTCGTTACACCTAGTTTAAATGTATCGGAAGAAATCGCGAGGTCGGTCGTCACTCCCATAAGAGGATCGAGGAAACGGGAAAGATAGTTTTTTTTTTGAGTTTTTGGAAAATGACAAATGGATGGATGTGATTGAGGATTGAAGCACAAATTTAAAGGAGTGTGGTAATTCAACCTCCCCTCCCGAATGTAATTATTTGCGATGTGGATCCCTTTTGGGCTTTCCTCGCATATTTTAGTGCTTATGACGATATCAGATCAGCGAAATCATCGCTACCTAGCAAGAGCAATTGAGGCGCTACATTCCAAAATGACCTAAGTCAAAATTTGTTAATCTGCGTAACCACAAATTTACGACTAATGACTTAGGTCATTTCGGCGCGGGAGTTTGTTGAAGTCTAAGGAAAGGGCGGTATTACGATGGCGAGCTCCTAAAGAAGAGACGCGACGAAGATGGCGAACACGCCCCTACTATTATGACTTAGACGTAGAAAATCACTTGACTTAGGACACTTTGGAAATTCATTTTTTAACGGGACCTAGATTCAGGTTACTGAGAATCAAAAACCGTGACAGATAGAGCCTTCGCACTTAGTGCATCGTATCGGGACAATCATTCCCCATCAGATAGCGTTCTTAGTTGAAAAACTCGAAAAATTGACTTAGGTCACTTTGGAATGTAGCGCCTCAATTGATACTTGAGGCGATTTTTTCGGATTATTGAACTCGAATCGATATCTAAATAGAGGTTTTCTATAATTTACAAAAGTTGAAGCTCATTCCAATGCCTATGTATCTCGATTTCTCTCTCCGAGGAGAGATTACGTTTCCACGAGGAAGTGAGTTGGGCCATTATTTCGATCATAGTATATACATCAAGGTTGTGTTGATGATCGCGTCGATTTGTTGAATAGGCTATGGGGTACAAAACTTTTGTTGTATATGAGTGAATACCTAGGAAGTTTGCTGTTGTTCCACTTGATGTACTGCGACGTCCTTGGGTGCATCAAGAAAACAACAGATTTCGTCATCACTGTGCTCGCAATAATTTTATTTTTTAAATGAAGGACGCATCTTTTCTTACGAGTATTTTCTTTGAATTCTTTCGCTTGTTTTTTATTTGTTTTCTATCAACCGACTTTATACTTCCGATTACGTAGAACAAAACTTATTTTATTTTTGAGCTATTCGACTACTCTCTCGGTCATCAGTTCGCGAAGAAGTATAGAGATTGTTAGAGATGTGAAAAGTATTAGGTAGAGCGTAAGTATTGGAGAGAGTTGGTAACTGTTTCTGAGTTGTTGCATAAGGTGGCGGATAAGGAGGAAGAGACGTTGAAAGTTGGTCGTTGGCTTTGTAGGACTGGACATGAAAATGGGTGTTGGACTGTTAGGTTATCCGTTTGACGGTAGTTGCAAGATGGATGGAAGAGATTTAGTAGGAGGTGAAAATGAGTTAGTCGAGTGTGGCCAATTCTGAGAGAGACACCAAGAGGTAGGTGGGGTTTTTATAGATCGCAGCTTCTTGTGCAGTAGGAGGGTCCAGAGATGATGATGCTAAGCATTCAGAATTAGGGAACGGTAATAGTATGATGTGGAAGAAAATGGATCTGTGGTGGCTTCCTCAGCTCCACAATCAACCTCGTCATGTCCAGGGAGACCGATGTGGCCAGGGATCCAGATTGAAGTTATTTTTGTTTTGATAGAAGTACGAGTTTCAGGAATAACGTGGATGCGTTGAGTTATAGGGTTTGTTGAATGGATGTCTTGTATTGTTAAGAGAGAAGAAAGAGAGTCAGTTAATAAGATGTAATTGTGTCGTGGGAGACGTTGCGTTAGTTGCGAAAGGCAGGAGTGTTTTGCACTAAGTTCAAGAGACCAAGAGTAAATACTGAAGCTGAGTTAGGGAGTCGTTTAGTGATAATGGAGCTGTGGATAGAGAATGCATAAGCTGTTTTAGATTGAGATTTAGAGCCATCGGTGTAGCAGATTTCATGATTCGGGTATTCTGCGATAATTTCTGAGACTAGTCTTCGATAGGAATTGTCCAATTTCGAGGTATTTGCGAGGTTGAGCCTGATAGGGGGGAGGGGGAGGATTAATAGACACGGAGGCGTCGATGATTTAGTAGGAAGGAGAGGCGAGAGTTTAGGGAGGTATTGAAGATCGGATTTTAAAGAGGAGAGGAGGGAGTTACTAGGAGAAAGGATAGATGTATGGATTGGAAGGTTAGGAGTTTGAGAAGACGAAGCGAGGAAGTTCGCAGTCAGTATGAGAGTGCGGAAGTGTAGTGGTGGTTCTGCTGCTTTCGCACAAAGGCTTAGATGAGGGGAAGTTCGAAAAGCTCCGAGAGCCATGCGTAAGGTGGATGCTTGAATATAGTAATAAGGAGTTTGATTTTGGACTTACTGCATTGGCTGTAGATTGCAGCACCGTCATCAAGTTGGGAGCGAGTCCCGGTGAACCATGTCGACTCTAAATCGACGTTGATGTGACGTCAAATCAACCTTAAATCGACCCATTATTATGATAAGTAGTCGACACAAATTCGACGTCGATTTCCAGTCGAAATAGTTCCGGGGTATGTCGACCGTAAATCGATCGCAATCGACTGCAAATCGACGTCAAATCGACTTGTTGGTTTCGAATGTATGACTCGAAGTCGACGTCGTTATGAAGTCGATTCGAGGTGGACGGTGGTTTTCGACTCAAAATCGGCTTTCTATCGCCGTCGTCATCAAGTCGATTTGAGGTGAGCCGTTTTCTAAGACTAAAAATCGCCCCGCAATCGACGTCGATATGAAGTCGATTTCGTTGCTCGACCGTTTTAACCGGTAGCTTGTTTCTCAAAAATATAGTAGGTTGATTCCTCCTTAAGTAACTATGAATGCATAACTTATCTGCGAGTAGTGATGTTCCAGAAACAAACAGGTCGATATGGAGTCGAAATCAAGTCGATATCATTAAACGGAGCTCAAATTTTTTGTGGACTAAGAATTTACGTCGATTTTAAATCGATTCCGAGTAAACTTCCTCAGTTCCGTGATCGACCGAGAATAGACTCCTTATTAACTGTCATGTCTACGTCATTTGACAGAGTTCACATTTTTTTGTCGACCGAAAATCGACGTCGATTTTGAGTCGACCCTTTCAAATTTTTTATCGACCAGGAGTTGGCTCAATTTCGACGCCGACAATGAGTCTACCTCCAGTCGATTTTTGGTCAACATTAGGGCCAAACTAACTTGACTCAAACTCGAATTCGATTCTAAGTCGATTTCGAGTCAACAATGAGAATATTGTAGTCGACCGAAAATCGACTAATTGTTGCCGTCGACATCGGGTGCACAAATTGTTCACAGTTTTGGTAGCCTGAGAGTCGACATGATATTGAACAAAATGTTATCTAAGTCGACGATATTTCCACTCCAAATCGACGTAGTCATGCAGTCGATTTACCTTCAAAATCGACCGTAATTTTATGGCCTTCAGTAAAGAAGTCGATTTGACGTCGAATTACAGTCGATTTCGAGTCGACATTGCCAATGACTCGAAATCGACCCTAAATCGACGGTCGACATGATTCAACGGAATAAGACTTTTGTCTAGTTGGAGCAGGAGTTCGCGGTTACATCCTGTCCGAGTATGAGAGAGGTACTTGATGATATTGATAGCGTTTAGGCATTTAGCTTTGAGTGACTTTATGTGAGGCATCCAGGAAAGTTTTTGATCAAAGCCTGTTTATCTGAAAAGAAACGAAAACCACGGTTGGAAGCCCAGGAACCGATATTATCAAGCGTTGCTCTGTAAGGGTTTGAAGATAAGAGGGAGATGCTGTAGTCATCCGTAAAGAGGCGCTGGGTGAGTGGAAAAGAAACTCATCGATTGATGTCATTGATTGTTATTGGAAAAAGTGGGACGCTCCAAGCTTCTCCTTGAGGAACACTATTATTCTAGATAGTCTGATGAACAGATAGTTGTTGTACCCTGACGGTAATAGTTCTGTTGTAGAGGAAGCTTTGAATTAATTTTGGAAAGATGAATCTTTTGAGTTGAATGGAATGACGGATAATTCATAAAAGGAGACACGAATTTTCGGCATTGAAAGAGACACATTTCGATTCTGAAAATCAGATTTTAGTCATCATTCTACATTTTATGAAAAAACCTCCTTAAAAAACGGTTTATTTTGCTATTTCTCACAAAAATTTTGAGATTTGTTCAACAATGAGGTATTTTGCGTTAATCTATGATTAAGACCGTGACGATCTCATTACGCCTCCTTTTCCCAGAAGGTGTGTTATATTGTTTTTTGTGAACACCTCGTAACTTTTCCTCTTCAAAATTGGGCTCTCTTCCCTGAACCGTTGGCTTGTCCTTTCCATTTTTTCAAACTTTTCATCTTTTGAACCATTTTCGGCATTTATTTGCACTTTGGGCTCTTGAACCCACTTTCGGCACTTTTTGGCAAAATAGAAATTCAATGAAAGTAAGTCCCTACCCAGGGGTGCCGTGATCTCCCTAGGCTAACAAAGAAATTCCCCCCCCCCCATAAAATTGGAAAAACAAAGGAAAAAAGCGCACAAATCGCTTACGAAGAATAAAAGTGGCCTCACGGCACCCCTGCTACCTATCCTTATTCGTACTAATTTCTCATCAGCCATTCTGGAGTGTCCGGGGTAAAAAGAAGAAAAAGGTAAACAAAAATCAAAAAAGAAGAAGAAGAGAAAGAGAAAGAAGAACTCCTCGCCAGAGAAGCCTAGGTCACTATGCGGTGCTGGTGAGTCCCTAGTGGGCTCCCAGAGGCGGCTGAACACTCTGGTGGAGGAGTAGATACGCGTGTGTTCATGGTACAGGACTGTCTGAATTCTAGGTTGAGTGCCGAGCACTTCCTCGGTCAGTAGGGTAGAACCCTGTTGTGGCCTCATTGACGAACATTGCACGACGCGCGGAACTCAATGGAGCCAGGCTAAGCCAGGCCACTCTCAATTCGACCCCTCCGGACTACCGACGCAATGCCCAAAAGGGTGGATATCTTAGACCATATAGTAACATAGACCGCCAAAAGTGATAAGAAGTACGTCGGAACACTGGAGACGAATTAAGAGTTTTGGGTCCTACGGCGTTAAACGCACAATGGGCGTGGTCTATAATTTTCCTCACCCCGGCGGTAACCGAAACGTCTACGCTGGACCCAAAAAAACCTTATTTCTTGCCTCCAGTCTTCCGACAACTGATTACGTCGTTTACGTACTGTTTCGGCAGTCTATGTTACTATATGGTCTAAGGTGGATATCGGTGCCGGAGGTGCGGTTTTTCGGGGACCACTTTGGGCGTGCGTGCACGCTCATACGCCCCCGTTTCTTTTCAGAGTAATGGAAAGATTTTAAATTCTTATGCTATTGTAGGGATCTAATGAAAAATTTCTTCATTATATACCTATTTTTTTTTTTCAGGCTGAACGCAAAGGTGCCACAGCCACGGAATATGGAATCGTATTTGGAACTTACGAGTTGACCAATTTTTTTGTTTCGCCGTTGTTTGGTAAAATTGTAAATAAGCGTCTTCATTACTCTTTCTCATTGTTCACAACTGAACGTATTGCTGTTCCGAAATGGACCATTTCTCTCGATTATCCCGTTCTATCTACGTTACCTCAATTTTCTAGAGAAGATACTAATTCTCATGAATTTGAGAATTTCCTACTCTTTATTCATTATATCATCAATTTGCTAAAATTCTGACAATACTAAATTGATTTGAGACCTTGTTCTGGAAACAAACTGCACCAATCGTTCAGTCAGTTGAACAAGATTCATCTCATAAAAGATTCCTCCAGTTGATGTACCGCTGTACTTGTTTTTATTTAGGTGGAAAAGTATGGGGTCCGGCCACTTTTATCGGGTGGAATGATGGTCAGTTCAATAGCGCTGATATTGTTTGGGTCAGTATGAATATTTTTACTCTTCAGAACACTCATCAAGTGGATGTTGAATAATTTCTTTTCTTTCCGTACTTCTAGGCTTCTGGATTACGTCGAGCACAGAGTATACTTCATCGGTTTATCCATACTTCTGAGAGTTTTAGAATCTGTGGGTGCTGCTTCGGCTGTTGTTTCGGGATTCTCATTGATAGGAATTATCTTTCCGGATAACGTTGCTACAGTATTTGTGAGTATGATAGAAATATACCTTTAGAACTAGAAATTTTGGATCTCCGATTTTGATGATGACATTGATGACATAACATGTCTTACCCTGAAATTCTGTACTCACCTCCGCGGTGGATTCTTGATTTCAACCAGAGAATGCTAAACACTATCAAACTTCTTCCCTCCTCAATTTTTTTAGTATACTTGAAGGAGAGAAGAGAGGTAGAGCCTTCTTCTACGAACTGCCCTTGTCCTCTGGTCAAGAAATCTATTCAACTTGTTGTTCGGTTATTGATTACAACGTGCAACACTTTTATTTCAGGCTACTATGGAAACGTTTTATGGTGCTGGATTCATCATAGCTCCCACTTTCGGAGGATTTCTGTATTCGGTAAGCGAATGCGCCTGCGTCGCAATTTTAATTTTCTTTCCATTACCTGCATTACAATAATAATTTCCTACTAATGAAAATTTATTAATTTTTAGTTTGGTGGTTTTCCATTCCCGTTTATCTGCGTTGGAATAATGGGATTTATAATTTCAATCTCAATTCTGCTACTCTTACCGAGCACAACGGAGCCGCAGAAGAGAGAGAATTGTAAGACTGATAATGATATTGTTAAAAAGTTATCTTCCTCACTTGAAAACAATCAGTGTAAGAATGTTTTAAACGCGTAAAAGACGTTCGGAAAATTTTAGGGTCTGCGGAAAGCTCTTTCAAATACTTTTCCATCAATTCACCCAAGTTTTGTTCAGCCCACAAAACATTGAGGCCTAGTTCTTGAGTTGAATCGATAACTTCTGGGTAGTACCTATTACGAACATTTGCCACCCAAAAATTATATCAAATATGGAATAATATCCTTAAATTCATACCGCAGATTTTACTCCCCTTTTCCCCGATATGTCTTTCAGGCGAACTAACAAAACATCTGAGTCATTTCTTGAGGGGGGAAGGGGGTCGCAAGGTACGGAAGAGATGAAAAAAATATTCAGATTTGAATTGGTTTGATCAAATTACTTCACTGCGTTTCGTTGTATGCCTTCTGATTTTCCCGGATAGGAAACATTCAAAACCAAATTTACGCTCTGAACACTCTCTCGGGGAATAACCAAGTTGAATTACCAATTTTTGACAATGCGGTGGGCGCGACTATCGGTAGTGAAGTTATTAACCCTTGTCGCCTTAGTCATTATAAAAAGAAAATTCATCGATAGACCCAAATTTTTCCAAAAGTCACTTTGCAACTATAGTCATTCGTATTCTAAGCGGCAATTAATCCGCTAAAAACAATTTTATGTTTTCAGATAAGGTTATGGAGGCCCTGAAAATACCAGCAATCGCATTGAATTCGATATGTACTATGATGTTCGCTCTCAGCATGGGATTTTATTCCGCGGTGTTGGAACCACATCTACGCCAAGTAAAAAGTCGTATTCAATGCTCGATCTTCGATAATCTCACTAAATTTTAATTACTATGCGAATTTTTCAGTTTCATTTATCGACTCAAGTAGCGTCGTTGTTCTTCACAATTATCGGCGGAACTTACGCGGTCGTGTCACCATTTATGGGTCGATTAGCGGATAAAGTAGTGGAACCGAGTACCCTAGTCATTATTGGGTGTTTTTTGGTTATTTGCAGTTACACGATCATCGGACCCGCACCATTTATACCTCTTCCTCCGTAAGTGTGACCCTTCCATTGATTGCTGTTTCAGCGTTTTCGAAGAAGCTGAAATATCTTATTTATTCTCACTGGATGAGAAAATGATCACATCGATGTACAGGGGGGGGGGGGGAATTTATCAAATCAAGTTCTCTATTCTGCGTTGAAAAAATATTGGAGTATGTATTGTTATGAACTGAACTCCAAAAAAAAAAAACGTAAATTACTTGAAAAAATAAATGAAGCGAAACACTTTGAAGAATACTTCGATTTATTCAATCTTCAGTGCACAACATAATAATATGGTACTAATAAATTGAGGACGAGTTATCTAGGCAAATTAGACAGATTTTGGAGAAAAAAAAACATTGCGACATAGTAAAGGTCTGATTGCTGGAAATGGTCAAGAATGATGTCCAAAAAAACATAATAACTTTTCCGCGTTTTTCCCCCGGAGCTTCTTTTTTTATGGGGGTTCAGACGCCCTCAAAATCAGTTTTTTGTAAATATCTCGCTTAAAACGCATTTTAGAGAAAAAAATCATCAGTCAAAAATTATTCCTCGTGAAATTTCCTATCGGATTATGTACTTCATTCTCAACCTACTCGTGATAGTTGGCCCACAAATTCATGGTGAATTAGCCTCTATCCGCAAATAACGCGAACCTTACCAATAGTTGACGTCGCGCGGAAGGTAACGTTAATATTTCACTAGTACGATAAAACGTATTCAAATTTCGTTAGTTTGAAGTAACTGTCACAGAAAATTTGCAGCAAAATATTGTTTTCAGTAAGATGTGACCAACTGTCCATCATACATGTGAAGATCAAGTGGTTGAAATCTCTCTTCAAGGTGCTCAGGACAAGTCCCAGACTTTTTTTATGTCAGTTTGCGCCCAAGTGTTTTCTGGTCTTTGTAGAGGTATGGAGGATAACCTGAGGTTTATTGTTCATATAATTTCCACCCAAAGAATAACGACCTGTTTTCGATGTATTTACACAACCATTATTAGGTACGAGCTGAACAAGCGGATGAAGTCGAAAGAGAGGTATATACACGCTGAGATTAAACGTGACTAATACTCACAAAAGGAGTAGTAATATAAAAGTAGTGGTTAAGAGAAGGGTTAGTGAATGTGTACCTATCGATCATTCAAATACCGTTTTATTATTAAACAAGCAGTAAGTCCCGTCCTTCGGACGGGTTACAAAGTTCACTCATGTAAGAAAATATTTCCCTTTTGCCCATCATATTTTTATGAAGGAAGAAAGCGTTTTGATGTCCCAAATGTTCTCAGCCTGTGCTGAATATTACGGAGTGATTTGGTAATCCCGCGTCTTGTAAAAATTTTTCCCCATTTATGGAAGCCAGATAGTCACCAAATAAATTATGCAACACACAGCATGATTCTATATTCATCAATTTGATGGAATCTCAAAAACGTCAGAATCACGTGTATACAATAATGTAGCTCCACTTAGCTATTGACTTTCATCGTAAAGTGTTGAGGTCCTCAATAAGCCAGTTCTAGTAAAGTCAAAAAAGTGATACAGATGTGTGCGTCTCAAAATGTGCATCAATCAGGTATACTAATCCACCATAAGCGTATAAAAATAAGGCGTTCCTTATCATCTCGAATCTTACCCGTGTGTGCATCTTTTTAAATGTCCCGTATTCGTTTTATTTTTCTTTATTATTCTTGTATAGGTGTATCGACCATTCATAATATTCTAACTTGTCGGTAGCTGGGAGACTTTTATTTTTTTAAATCGCTCGAATCAAATTCAGTATATCCGCAAAAATATCTCATTTCCTCCTTTCAGTCCTGTAGACATTTACAGCATGGTGTCTGACTCTTTTTAATAAAATAAATCCCTTTCTGGCACAATATTTTTTCAATTTCTTTTGTACAGTAGTACCTCTTGTACTTCTAGCTCGGATATTATACGCTAGAGTATCTATATTTGAGGAGTTATCTGTCAAAAGGGCACCCGTTGAAGGAGTGCCTTTTTTGCGGATATCCACATTTTCGAATTCTCTGAACCATTTCCTATCAATATACAAAATTTTGAAAAAATGAAAAATAACATGTACACTTATGGTCTTTCAACCCCATCTCCATAAAAAGGGCACCCAAGGTACACATCTTTATGGAATTCTCCCTGAAAATGAATGTGGAATGAGTAATCTGAACATGAAACTTCGAAGACGTATTTTGAAAATCAACTATCGCTGACGGGTGCCCTTTTGACAGATAACTCCTCATTTCCCGTTTGCCCACCATATTTATGAGAACATTATTGTGAAATAAATAGTACAATAATATAATATTTTGGTCTGCCTACAAACTGAAATTAATATTATCATGCGACTCTGCGAAATCAAACACAATACACCGGCTGAAGATGAAGAATTACTTCAAGTTGTAACAACAGGGGAATCTGACGCAATGCTCCTCGACATAGAGTACAGCGAATTACAATCTCGTCATAGTGTACAGCAGCACGTGCTGTGGAGCGAAGGAGGCGGTCTGCATATGACGTAAGCGCTGAGGGGCGAAGGAAACAGTCTGCAGATGACCGAACACCACACACCACCTCAGCGCTGAACGCAAGCTGAATCACGCAATACATACAAAGAACGTTTCTCAACTGGTCATACTGATCTCGCGAACACGCGTTTACGATAACCGGTACGCGCACGGAACACTCACACATAGACACACATGCAAGTCGACTTTGAAGCTTAATTACAGCTTTCAAGTATCAGTAATCGAAAATCGGATGCTAAAAGGTTCTTCATCAGTTCAATATGTATATTTTGTGCAAATTTCACTCCGTAATATTCAGTACAGGCTGAGAACATTCGGGACATCAAAACGCTTTCTTCCTTTATAATATAGAAGAAGATAGATAGATAGATAGATAGATAGATAGATATGGCCTGCAGAGCAGAGGCTTCTTCCAACCGATGTGAGGAGCGTCCCTTGTCAGTCTGGTGTATAAGCTTGAAAATCTATGATTTTGGAGAATGCAATGCTCACCCATCGCAGATTCAACAAAAAGAAACCTGTAAAGATGTATTACCTTCAGCCGAGATCTTCATAACGTTTGTGTAGTCTAAAGGATGCTCCATGATCCTCTGGTAAAGAGTGCGATCTGGTTGACCAGCTCACAATGAGCTTTGTAGATACTTGATTTTTTAAGAGGAGAAACACAGTCTTTTAGGCTGCTCAGGCTACCTATAGAATGCACAACGGATAGAAAGCAGCTCGAATACCAAATCTCCTAAGCTCTGAAGCTAGCTTTTAAGAAGCTGGGCCAAGGAAAGAAATTCCAGCATAGCGAATCCTTCGCCCAGTTCTCGTTGTTACGTGTTGTATCTTAATTCTCTCTTTCTTCATTAGCACGTCTATCGCTCGTGACCACAAAAAGAAAATCTCCAGTCAACTCGGATTGTCTTGCCCACATGTATTTGCGTTTTCCATGGCTTTGCCCAATCATTATTTCGATAAATACTCTCTGGAGTTGTGTAGCTGCTGCAGGATAGTCTTCATGAGTTCTTAGTGCTGCAGTATTATCTGCGAATGATGCCAATGTGGTATTTTGTCTTGGGTCGGGATGTCCGCAGTGAAAGTAAAACCAATGGATGGCCAAGGACGCTTCCCTGTAATACTCTAGCTGCAATGGGATGAGTTAGTGGTACACATAGAAAGTCTTATTGCTGTGATAGGAAGACAAAATTCTTCATGTTGGCTTGAAAAATGCTTTCTTATTTTATGAAGGACACCACTCATCCAAACTCGTTTGAATGCTTAATTTTACAGCTGGGCAGTATTTGAAGTTCTTCGAGCACCTCTCTAATTGTTGCATGCAAATTTTCTTTGACAATTACTCCAAACTAACAAAATTTGAATACGTTTTATCGTACTAGTGAAATATTAACGTTACTTCCGCGCGTGACTACCGCGCGACGTCAACTATTGGCAAGGTTCGCGTTATTTGCGGATGAAGGCTAATTCTCCATGAATTTTTAGGCCAACTATCACGAGTAGGCTAAGAATAAAGTACATAATCCGATAGGAAATTTCACGAGAAATAATTTTTGACTGATGACTTTTTTCTCTGAAATGCGTTTTAAGCGAGATATTTACAAAAAACTGATTTTGAGGGCGTCTGAACCCCCATAAAAAAATAAGCTCCAGGGGAAAAACGCGGAGAAGTTAGTATGTTGTTTTGGACATCATTCTTGACCACTTCCAGCAATCAGAACTTTACTATGTCGCAATGTTTTTTTTTCTCCAAAATCTGTCTAATTTGCCTAGACTATAATCATATGAAGATTATTATCGAAAGTCAGAATGTAAAAGAACGGTTATAGGATAAGTTCCGAAGGGTTTATATAGGTGAAGAGACAACGAGGTTGGCTCGAACGTAGGAATGGAGAAGGAGGAAAAACTTTTAGATGGAAAAGCCAGGTGGCTTAAGATTTGGGTGTGACATCATTTGCAAAATGATGGCAACGAAAGGATATCAAATAAGTACAGAGAAATGTAATTAGATACACGTGGAGTTGATGAAAAAACGTAATAAGTAATTGAACGTGTACATATTCAGCCGGTTACTCGGACCACGGCCTACTTTATACAAGCGATGTCACAACGTCGCACTCGAAAAGAAGTGGATACAGATTTACACGTAGGCTTATGGGAGAAAACAAGAATTTCGATTTGTACGCAAATAAAACGGTGTTTTTGGAAAAAATGAAGAGATTTTCTATTTTTTTAAGCCCCACTTCAGTAAAATTGGTGCAGTGCAAGAAAAGATATCATCGTTTTAAGATTAAAAAACGGATACAGGGGACAAAGTGCGGTACAGTTTGACTGTGGTTACACCGCATTGATGAACGTGAACCGCCCCAAATCGTAGCTGATATGAATCCACTGCGCGCTGTTGTCATTTTCTACATTACGGTCTTGTATGAAGTAGGCTGTGCTCGGACTTATCCGCGGGTAAAATAAAAGGAAGCATGTGCGAAGATGATCTCTCGAGATGATGTAATATTACAGCATACGGTAAGAAAAGTAGATCAAAAGTAGATCGAGAAAGGTTAGGATCTCAATAAATCAGTAAGTAATGGTATCGATAGGAACTTTGTACCAAATGAATGAAGAATAAAAAAAGGGAAAAAGAAAATCTTATTTTAGATGTAGGTATATTATCATAAATATATATATTATAGCAATGAAAAGGGAAAAAGAAAAGATAAGTTGTGCCCTACCACCTTCATGTTTTCACATCACCTAATTAGAAAGGAAAGATTTCTTGGTTTTTTTTCAAAAACTTCACCGTATTTGTGTCAAATAGTGTTTCTTGATGCTCTACCATAAGACTGTACAACTTTCAGCCCTATTCAATGTTGTCAATTTTCGAATATTTTGGCCTGTAGGTACCTAAAGAAAGCCATGATCCATCACGCATGCCTTCTTCTGACGAAGACTATATCGGGTGGTACAAGTTGTTAATGTCTCATTTACACAATGAAAATCAAATCAACCAATCTAGCCTGAGTATTCACACTTTTTTTGACATATTTCATGTCTTTACGCTGACCTGATCCCCCTGACCACTATTGAAATTTTGCGAGTTTTTTTAACGCGAGTTGTCCCCCCCCCCCCACCCCCATTACCCCGTGGGTGATTCGAAAACTGCTCATTTTGAACTTCTGTAAGACGGAGGAAAAAATTATTCTCGGAAAATGGGCTACAGCGGCAAACTCATAATCATAAAAGAAAAAAATAGATATACAAAGTCGTAATTGTGTATTCTCTTATCGCAAAGAGGAAGTCTTTGAAGATTCAACCTATTTTCTCGTAAGTAAATACGAAGCAAAACAAAAAGAAACCGGACAATTTTGAACAACCCGAGACTTAATTTGCGTCTCTCATCATATTATGTGCCGCACCGGATGCGCCCACAACGGACCCATATTAATATTAATCACAATTTATTTATTTACACGTAATTGAGAGAGCCGCCATTTTAGATTATACAAGATCTTTCTAAATTACGAACGGTCACACACGTACAAGCATTTTTTCCTTAATATAAAAACATAATTTCCATCTCACCTTGCAAGACGGGGAACAACATTCCTGAGTAGCAGAACATTCGAATTCTTTTCGAAGTTTACACGTCATATGATCACAGCAGGGATCGGTTTTTTCGTTATAAATTTTCAAATTTTTCTTATACTTCAGTTCTTTGTAGACAAGTGTTGCAAAATTAAAATGGATACGCACAAGCATAAATTACCGTTAAAAAGTATAATTATTCAAGTCCGATCGCTTTTATGGTTAGGCCTACATAAACGGTCCTGAAGACATCTGAATTATTGGAAAGAGGCGAAAAAACATAGGTACGATTACGTAGACGATGCATGTATAAAATAGAGTAAGAGGCTTAAAAAGGGAAATTAAATAGGTGAATTTAGGTGGTCAGGTGGATACATAACAGTATCGTGTCTTCGGTCGGAGTCTTAGCCTTCATTCACTCTGCTGTAGGTCAAGCCTAAGTCCTATCTGCGTACATGATTTGTCCCAACTCTAAATTCTCAAAATCGGTCGAGGCCTCTGTAACCGTATAGCCCCTTCCAAAATCTTCCATGGTCGTTCCTACGTACGGTTTGAGAGCCTCTCTTTCTAATACAGTTCCTTTTCTTTATCGAAGTGACTATCCGTATCAACCAGTGAGCCGGGCACTCGATTTGAGAACCTACAGTTTCACAAGAAATTGAAAGTCCATGGACGACCGAAACGTGCAGAACGACAAATCAAAGGCAGATCGAAGTAAGTCAGTGAAACGGAAGAACACTGAGTTTCTTAAACGCACAGTACAAAATGCGAAACGGAAGAGTGCCGGAGTTGTTGGACCTACTTTGTGCCCCGTTTGCGCCACCAGTATCAAATCCGACAAAGAATTTGTCATTTCCACGCCATGTTGTTCAACCTTTCTTCAATCGCTATGATGAATTTGACGAGTGTCCAGAATGCTTCTGATGACCATTTCTCCAATTTTTGACAACTTTGTGGTAATTTTTGTGGATGAATTTTGACAAAACGAAGCTCTAAGTTTTGTGGATGGAAAACGTTGTAAGCTGACCTCCACGTGGTGTCTTCTGGTTCACGCCAACAAGCTTACATTTCTACACTGTACCTACGAATAGCGCCAACCTTTCTTTATGTTCTAATGAAAAATGAACGAAAAATGACACATTTCTACGCGGGGAAAATCAGTTGCAGCGCTGCCTAATGATATTTTCAAAAATCCGTATCCGTCATTTTTTCTAATACCTGAAACAAGATTTGCACTCATTGGTCAATAATAATCAGGGGAAAAGTTTCTCTTACACTCATGAAGGAGGTACTTTTCTCTTGATCGATTTATTATGACGGAAGACGACAGAATCAGCCCACAACGACCAGGAGAAAAAAAACTCACATCTGTGACTTTGTCTAAGGTACTTTTTCCTTGAACAAAAGAAATTTACTTTTAACGACAAATTCGTAGAGGAACAAAAATCCGTAGATCTGACAGCATTGCTCAGTTGCTTATTCTTCTTCCTCATATTACCCTGTCCTCCACCTATCACTATACTCTACTCCTTACCCCATCGCTTGGGCTCGAGCGAGTCAACTGCGTGCGAAGCCATTACTCCATTATAACCACTCACCCACTGGAGATCACCTCGGCTATACATGTTAAGAGTCCGCTAGTTCATGGTCTTGATTCAAACTCTCTAATGAAGCCAGGAGACAAACGGACGCTGGCCTATAGATCAACTCACTTAAGACTAGCTGCCGTACAAAGTTAAATTGACGTGTATGCAAACCAACGACCACCGAGACAAAGTCTTCCGCGCAATCAGTTGTAAGTGTGTTAGTGACGAAGCTCCGTAATCACGCACCACTACTATCGCAATGAAATGCATATACCTCAGTTTTTTTGACGTATAATTATGCAATGTGATGTGCCGTATCTGAGAATCAAAAACTTGTTGAAGGTAATTACTAATTATTATTGGATTCTACACAATTGAAGTTAGAGAACGGAGTTCTGATTTATTTCCAAACTCATTTTTCCACTTATTTTGATACTTTTGTGAATCCATTTACGTCAATTTAAATTTGTACGGCAGAAGAGCAGTTTGATTCTTTTTCCGTTCATTTGTCATTAAAACAGCATTGCGCCCCTGTTGTGTAATTTACTATTCCCTAAAGGATTACAAATTCTAAGGTCATTATAGACCCAAAATAGAGCTACGACAATCGAGTCCTGCCTTTCCAGATTGTGCGCCGGAATTTTTAAAGTTGGTATGGCAAGTCGGTCCAGGTCATTGTGCATCGTGGACACTGCGCAATCCAAAATAGTATACATTGTGTCGCATACGGACTGATGACCATATCACGCACACGCAGACCAACGTCTAAGTATTTCACAAATTAACTTCACTGTAGGTAGGTACCTAGTCTGTACTGCTCAGGTGAATTCGGAGAACTTAATCATGGAATCGTAATAACGTCACCTTACGGTTGACATCACGTTAACCGTGTGTTCTTCACGAATATTTCATCACTGCAGTTTTGAAGTTATTGGAATGGTTTACACCGGTCGCTATCACGATATATGTACTGGAGACTACAAACTTTCTCTGTGAGTGCACAGGCTTCATATTACGATTAGGTACGAGTACTAGACCACTCGCCGATGCGCAAGACAGCGAAAAATCTTCGTATGATTTTTTATTCTATCATTCTAAATTTTCCTCATACACTTTTCCATCGTCCTTGCTATTTCTGCCAAAAATTGACGTACGTACGTACGTACCAATTATTCGCTAGAATCCTTCAACAGTTCTTTTCATAATATTGGAAGGACCACGTGAACGTACATTATTGATATTGTGTTATTTCGATCGGAAGTGTTGTTGTATCATCACAGAACGATGACTAAAGGTAAATGAACGTATGTCAGTTTCGTGGAAAAATATTATCCGAAATTTGCGGTTCAGACGCGGCTGTATTGGTTTACGGAATCTTCAAATTAGGTTAAGATAACCAGATATTCCCAATAAAAAAAGATTACCATTCACAAATTTCGTAATTTGGCATACAGAAAAAAAAAATTAATGTAAGTAAGTACTTGAGCGAAAAATGAAGGAAGAGTACGATCGAAAGCGTTTGGTTGTTGGAAAAACATAACGTAATCTAATGGGTTCACTCATGACCGATAGCTAAAAAACTACACTACACAACAAAATAAAAAAATTGAAAAATGCAAGAACGAGATAGGTAATACGATTCTAGAAGTATTTTCGACGCTGATCACAATGCCGTTGTCCGTTTCTCGAAATTGGCTCCGGTTTTCGAGAAATGATCACATCAAATTCCCGCGATTCGTTGCGACGCGCAGTGTATGTTCCCGTGCTCGCGAAATTCGATAGCTGGGTAACATACACTGCGCGTCGCAACGAATCGCGGGAATTTGATGTGATCATTTCTCGAAAACCGGAGCCAATTTCGAGAAACGGACAACGGCATTGTGATCAGCGTCGAAAATACTTCTAGAATCGTATTATCTCGTTCTTGCATTTTTCAATTTTTTTATTTTGTTGTGTAGTGCTATTCGCCAGTCTACGAGATACATGACGCACACTGCCTTTACCCGGCATCTCATGTCATACCAATTCTAGTTGTATTCGGTCCACAAAGTCAGGCCTGAGAGAGGAAGGGGCAACTAGGGATTTTGTCCCCGGGCCCGGATCTCTTAGAGATCCCGTTTACTAGAGGAGAGGGGATTTTTCTTTCTGGGGTTGCCACTGAGTTTCTTGCTCCGGACTCGACTGGAGCTCTCGACGGGCCTGTCTGTGTATGTATGGAAGGCAAGCCTCAGACCGGATTTTTGACAGAAGCAAACTGTACGATGTGATTACAAGCTTATGATTTGGTAGTTCCTTCTTGAGCTCCTTGGGAGAATTCTTGTATTGCCGGTGGTCCGAGTTGTGCTTTTTTCCTTCGCAGCCTTTAGAATATTTACCTTCGCAACGTGGGTGATTAATTGATTATATGTCGAACTTTTTCCAGGAGGCGCAAGGTAAGAAAGGTAAGAAAATGAGTCAATAAATTGTGGATGAGAAAATGACGTGCACATGCGTTGAGGTGAAAGAAAACTCTCCCCTCTTCACATTCACCTAGTGCTTTCTAGAACGAGTGTAAAAATTCACGGAACCCTCCAACAGGGGACTAGATCACTATATTAAGCCATATTAGGTATATCAGGAAGTGGCTTAGGGAGAAATAAAATTTCGAGCGATCACATATGGCGGAAGGGGGAAAGGTGTGGTCTAATTCTGACCAATGGCCTATTAAGATGAGTACATTTAATGGTAAATATTGTATTTTGAGAATATTTTTCATTGAGGAGGCCTCAAAATAGATATACCTCGCATGTCCTGTTCGATCTGAATTGAATCAGACAAAATTTTGGAATTTGACTATAGACTGATGATGGTGGATGAGAGTTTTGAAACAAGGATGTGGAGGTTTCTATGGGAAATTAATTCTAATTTCTTCCTCGCTCCTCTCGTAACTACTTCATTGATCATCTATACTTTGTTATTTTTCAGAACCATTCCCGTTTGCGTCATTGCACTAGTCATAGAAGGATTGGCTTTTGGTGCGGGTAATGTAGCCACATTTACAGACGCATTCAGATCGGCTAGGTATGCATGAATACTATATGTATCGATAAGATTGTGAAATACAAGAAACTAATTCGTTGAATTTATTCGGACTAGGAAAGCGGGATATCCGAATGCAGTTGGCACTTACGGTCTAGTCTCTGGAATTTGGACATCCGCATTCGCTTTGGGCGGTTTTATTGGACCGAGTGGTGCTGGTATACTTTACGACCTTTACGGATTTCGGTGGGCGACGCAGTTTGTTTCGGCTAGTTTTATATTACTGGTAAGTGACATAGGTAGTATTGAAGAAGTATCGTATTTTCGGTCCACATGCAAAAGAATGAAAAAAAAAAAATCGAAAAATGCTTGATTTAGCAATAGGATAGAATGGCAAAGGAGAATTTTCCCCTCTTCCTGAGAAAAATTTATTCCACCACCCATGATGTGGGAAAATTCATTATAAAGGGACATTCAAACCTTAGAATTTGAAATTGTCTTCAGAATACAAATTATGGCCAAAGAATGAACGAATGCCTGGAATCGATTGGAGCTGAGGTCGACCATCAGTTTTGTTTCTCCTCGTATAGTTTGTACCGCTATTAATGAGAGTAAGCACTTCATAGACAAGGAAACCCTAAGGAAGGCCTTTTTAGCACCTAATCCCATGGTCTCACGCATTTATAGTCTTCCTAAAGTCTATGAAGATGGGTCTCCTATGCGCTCGGTTGTATCCTTTCTTTCTTCCCCTTCCTACCTGTTGACCTAGTATCTTGATACCTGGTTTAAACAACTCCTCTATCGCCGAGGAACTCAATTGCGTTAACCCAAGTACTTACTCAAGCTCCCCCTCTCCCCCCGGAAGCGTTTTACTTTCTTTCGATGTTAAAGGCATATTTCCCCATTTCCTAAGCGCATAGGAAACTTGCTTAAAGAAGCAGCTGTCTCCTCTTATTCCCTTATTTCATTTCGGGATTCCTCTCTCTTCTTCAGATATGTCTATCTCCCAATGTCGATTCAACCAATTGGTCTACAAACTTCCAACTGACATAGGTATGTCCATTGGATCCGCATCAGGATCGCTCATACTTCAGGGAAAGGATAGAATCAGAAATGTTCCAATCTTCTCACCCTCTCCTTACTCACGTCGCTACGTTGACGACGTCATCTGTGTAAGGAATGGTCCCCATGAACTTATTCATCATCAATAGTTTATACTCTTCAATCGAGTTCACTATTGTGATCAGTGGGGCGTTGCTCAACTTCCTTGATCTCACGATCGCTATTGAGCACAAAAAGTACACTTTCAGCATCTATCGCAAACCTACTACCGCCGACCTCACTATCCATGGATCATTTTACTGTCCTTTGTCTTATAAAGTGGCCACTCTACCGACTGGTTTCGCTCCCCCTCACCTCAAGCATTTGACAATGAAATCCTGATCATTAAACATTTGGCCAAGGAGAACAAGATCAATATTTACCTTGATGCTATGATTAGGAAGAAAATGAGTAGCTCTACCCTGACTCTTTCGCTTGATGTGAGGACAAAAGGGAAAAGGAAGAAATTTATCTGCCTTCCTTACCTGCCCACCCTCACACTCTTCCTCAATAAAACGCTTAAAACTGTCAATCCTTACCTCCAAATTGGTAGGTTACTGTCTAATGGGGAAGACATTACCCCCCTCTCCTTGGTGTTTACCTCCTTAAGTGCAGTGATTGCCCCGCGATCTACATTGGCGAGTGTAAAAGGGCCTTCAGAACGCGCATCCTAGATTATGTCAATGCGTTCGAGAATAGAAATCCGGCGAAATTGGCGTTTGCAAAGCACCTCATCGATGAGGGACATCTGGGAGGTGATGATGTCCATTTTGATTGTGACTATCGGAGAAGAATAGCCCTGGCAAACATTGAAATCACCAAATTCAGAAACCACCGCGGTTATAATGTCGTCAACCACTCGATGATATGATCTCTGTGGCTAACTAATCTTCTAATTATAATGTCGGTCTTGACAGGTTGCCGCTTCTGTTTACCGTTTATACTGTGTGTCTTGTACATCTTCGATTTTCATTCAGTCATTCGCATTATTCTGAAGATAAAACGTTCAATAAAATACTTGATTACAGTGTTTGATCTTTCTATTCGTAGTTGTTTATTTCATCGTACGGGAAACTTGCAATACTCTGTACCGCTGACTCCAAAACCTTCTCTCTCGTAGCCTTAGGGAGCTCTTACAATATGCGAGCCGTGATTTCGTCACAACCTGGGGCCCTGATGCTGTTGAATACAGTTTTGTGCTCAGGGTTGCGAGTCTGTGGCCCATGGTATTTTTTGACAAATTCTACGATTTCTTTAGGATGACTTGCCTAACTATGAGGGCATAGAGTACCTGCAGGCATTGCTGAAGTAGCTTGGTGAGGGAATGTACTGCTTCCTCAAGTTGATGAGGTGATTTCAAACCTCCTCGGAGATTGATGTTTTTGTTCACTTCTTCGTGGAAAGCTTTCCAGTCAGTGAACTTGTTTGTGAGTTTAGATGCAGCTTGTTTGCGTAAGATGGCATCGCTGGCCGAGAAATCTTCTGAAAGGTCATCGACATTATTGATCTCAATGTGAAATGAAGAAGTCGATACAGTCGCCGGTCTGGCACTTCATTCTAGTTGCTGGGCCAGTGTGTTGGCTTGTCATTAGAAAAGCATGATAAGTATTGATAGATTGCAAGAGGTCACGGTCTTCAGTGCTGGTCGTGAGAGATCCCAGTAAGCTGCTCGGCGGTGAAGTCATCGCCAACAATCCATTTACTTTCCAGGCGCTTGAGAAAGTGAGTGTATTAGTGAGAGGTGATCTTGTGTTTTGATGGACTGTAGACTGTCGCTATAACAAGTTTAGTAACGCAGTGTAATTGGGTGGCTTTTGTGGCTAGTTCTGCTTAATCTACACTAGACCTCTAATGGCTCTCCCACACTGGCGCGTTACCGCCGCGCGGTAGCGGTGCGGTGAAATGCGAACAATTGCAATATACCGGTACCGCACCGCTTTGGCTTACCGTTTGGATATCGCGCCAGTGTGGGAGAGCCTTAATTTGAAATTCCACGAGTTGCTTTCTCTACGCTTGTACTTGGTCTGTTCAGGGAAGCTAAAGAGGTTGCATATTTGGTCGGTGATTGAGAAATTTGCGAGTACACCCCCTCCTCCCCCCCCGTCGAACTATGTCGACTCTTAATTGACGTCGATGTGACGTCATATCGACCCACTATTTTGATAAGTAATCGACACAAATTCGACTCGACGTCAATTTCCAGTCGAAATAGTTCCGGGGTATGTCGACCGTAAATCGACCGTAAATCGACCGTAATCGACTGCACGTCGACGTCAAATCGACTTGTTGGTTTCCAATGTATGTCTCGAAGTCGATGTCGTTATCAAGTCGATTTTGGGTGGACAGTCTGCTGCTATACTGCTCAATATCGATGTCGTGATTGAGTCGATTTGAGGTGGACGGTGGCTTTCGACCCGAAATCGACTCACTATCGACGTCGTTATGAAGTCGATTCTGGGTGAATGGTCTACTATACTGCTCATATTCGACGTCGTTATTGAGTCGATTTGAGGCGGACGGTGGTTTTCGACCCAAAAGCGACTCCCTATCGACGTCGATATGAAGTCGATTTCGTTGCTCGACCGTTTCAACCGGTATAGCTTGCTTCTCAAAAATATAGTTGGTTGATTCTTCCTTAAGTAACTATGAATGCATAACTCATCTGCGAGTAGTGAAGTTCCAGAAAAAAACAGGTCGATATGGAGTCGAAATCAAGTCGACGTCATTAAACGGAGCTCAAATTTTTTGTAGACTAAGAATTCACGTCGATTTTAAGTCCATTCCGAGTAAACTTCCTCAGTTCCGTGATCGACCGAGAATAGACTCCTTATTAACTGTCATGTCTACGTTATGTGACGAAGTTCACATTTTTTGTCGACCGAAAATCGACGTCGATTTTGAGTCGACCTTTTCAAATTTTTCATCGACCAGGAGTCGACTCAATTTCGACGCCGACAGTGAGTCTACTTCCAGTCGATTTTTGGTCAACACTAGGGCCAAACTAACTTGACTCAAAATCGACTTCGATTCTAAGTCGATTTTGAGTCAACAATGAGAATATTGTAGTCGACCGAAAATCGACGAATTGTTGCCGTCGACATCGGGTGCACAAATTGTTCACATTTTTGATAGCCTGAGAGTTGACGTCGAAATACAGTCGACATGATATTGAACAAAATGTTATCGAAGTCGACGATATTTCCACTCCAAATCGACGTAGTCAAGCAGTCGGTTTACCTTCAAAATCGACCGTAATGTTAGGGCCTTCAGTAAAGAAGTCGATTTGACGTCGAATTACAGTCGATTTCGAGTCGACATTGCCAATGACTCGAAATCGACCCTAAATCGACGGTCGACATGATTCAACGGAATAAGACTTTTGTCTAGTTGGAGCAGGAGTTCGCGGTTACATCCTGTCCGAGTATGAGAGAGGTACTTGATGATATTGATAGCGTTTAGGCATTTAGCATTGAGTGACTTTATGTGAGGCATCCAGGAGAGTTTTTGATCAAAGCCTGTTTATCTGAAAAGAAACGAAAACCACGGTAGGAAGCCCAAGAACCGATATTATCAAGCGTTGCTCTGTAAGGGTTTGAGGATAGGAGGGAGATGCTGTAGTCATCCGCAAAGAGGCGCTGGGTGAGTGGAAAAGAAACTCATCGATTGATATCATTGATTGTTATTGGAGAAAGTGGGACGCTCCAAACTTCTCCTTGAGGAACACTATTATTCTAGATAGTCTGATGAACAGATAGTTGTTCTTCTACCCTGACGGTAATAGTTCTGGTGTAGAGGAAGCTTTGAAGTAATTTTGGAAAGATAAAACTTTTGAGTTCAATGAGATGACCGATAGTTTATGAAAGGAGACACGAATTTTCGGCACTGAAAGAGACACATTTCAGTTCTGAAAATCAGATTTTTAGCATCATTCAACTTTCATGAAAAAACCTCCTTAAAAAACGGTTTATTTCGCTTAAAATTCTCACAAAAATTTTGAGATTTGCTCAACAATGAGGTATTTTGCGTTAATCAATGATTAAGACCGTGACGATTTCATGACGCCTCTTTTTCCCAGAATGTGTGTTATATTTTTTTTTGTGAACACCTCGTAACTTTTCCTCTTCAAAATTGGGCTCTCTTCCCTGAACCGTTGGCTTGTCCTTTCCATTTTTTTCAAACTTTTTATCTCTTGAACCATTTTCGGCATTTATTTGCACTTTGGTCTCTTGAACCCACTTTCGGCACTTTTTGGCAAAATAAAAATTCAATGAAAGTAAGTCCCTACCCAGGGGTGCCGTGATCCCCCTAGGCTAACGAAGAAATTCCCCCCCCCCCCAAAAAAAAAAATTTCAACAAGCAAAATAGCGCCCCTCATAAAATTGGAAAAACAAAGGAAAAAAGCGCACAAATCGCTTACGAAGAATCGTCTTCAAAGAAGTGGCCTCACGGCACCCCTGCTACCTATCCTCATTCATAGTAATTTCTCATCAGCCATTCTGGAGTGTCCGGGGTAAGAAGAAGAAAAAGGTAAACAAAAATCAAAAAAGAAGAAGAAGAGGAAGAAGAACTCCTCGCCTGAGAAGCCTAGGTCACTATGCGGTGCTGTTGAGTCCCTAGTGGGCTCCCAGAGGCGGCTGGACACTCTGATGGAGGAGTAGATACGCGTGTGTTCATGGTATAGGACTGTCTGAATTCTAGGTTGAGTGCCGAGCACTTCCTCGGTCAGTAGGGTAGAACCCTGTTGTGGCCTCATTGACGAACATTGCACGACGCGCGGAACTCAATGGAGCCAGGCTAAGCCAGGCCACTCTCAATTCGACCCCTCCGGACTACCGACGCAATGCCCAAAAGGGTGGATATCTTAGACCATATAGTAACATAGACCGCCAAAAGTGATAAGAAGTACGTCGGAACACTGGAGACGAATTAAGAGTTTTGGGTCCTACGGCGTTAAACGCACAATGGGCGTGGTCTATAATTTTCCTCACCCCGGCGGTAACCGAAACGTCTACGCTGGACCCAAAAACCTTATTACTTGCCTACAGTCTTCCGACAACTGATTACGTCGTTTACGTACTGTTTCGGCAGTCTATGTTACTACATGGTCTAAGGTGCATATCGGTGCCGGAGGTGCGGTTTTTCGGGGACCACTTTGGGCGTGCGTGCACGCTCATACGCCCCCGTTTCTTTTCAGAGTAATGGAAAGATTTTAAATTCTTATGCTATTGTAGGGACCTAATAAAAAATGGAAAGATAAAACTTTTGAGTTCAATGAAATGACCGATAGTTTATGAAAGGAGACACGAATTTTCGGCACTGAAAGAGACACATTTCAGTTCTGAAAATCAGATTTTTAGCATCATTCAACATTTATGAAAAAACCTCCTTGAAAAACGGTTTATTTCGCTTAAAATTATTCCTCACAAAAATTTTGAGATTTGCTCAACAATGAGGTATTTTGCGTTAATCTATAATTAAGACCGTAAAGATCTCATTACGCCTCCTTTTCCCAGAATGTGTGTAAAGATGTCGATTTGACGTCGAATTGCAGTCGATTTGGAGTCGACATTGCCTATGACTCGAAATCGATCCTAAATCGATGGTCGACATGGTTCAACGGGGCTCCAGGTATTATATTAGGCGTATACTGGGAAATATATTATTATACTAGGCTTATACTAGATGTATGTTTACACCTAGTGGGTGATTGAGAAATTTGCGAGTACATCCTTCCCGTAGATATTATGTCAACCTATACTAGGATTTTGCTCTTCGATATACTATTATACTAGACTTATTAAAGAAGCGGGGTGAACGAGCAGAGCGAGTGAGCCTCCCTAAAGTGATTAGCCTAAAATATTGTAAACCCGCGAGTGAGACCCCCTAAACAATTGGCCTAAACTACTCTAATGTAGACTTCTACTGGACCAAGAAAAGGGGCGAACGAGCGGAGTGAGTGAGCTCCTCAAAAGCTGTTAGCCTAAAATATTCTGAAGTAGACTTATACTAGACCAAGAAGGAGGTGAACGAGCGGAGCATGCTATAAAAGACATGAAACATGTTTTCTAAAATGGGCGTCTTATAAACTTATACGTGGTGTCAGAGCTTGTGGTTTGCCTTTCAGACCAACATTCAGTGTAGGACTCATACGAGGCCGAAAATAAATGCAGATGAATGGAGCGAGTGAATCGTGATCCACTCAGCCTAGTATACAGTGTACTAAACAGTTACTTCCTCAAACCCACTTCTACGTTTCGCACGACCATTATTTTATTAAGAGGAGAACAATGAGCTCGTCAACTAGTTGATCTAACATACAACAAGCAGAAACCCTCGACGTTTGAGGTTCACTGTACGGAATGACCTCTACTTTTGCTCGTCTCTGCAAAAGAGTGGGCTTAATCACCCTCTCTGTACGAACAAGGAAACTGCGAACATTGAAATAAGAGGGGGAAGTCTCCACCCTCATCAGAACTATTATGACAGTAATTTAACTTATCTGTAGTAAAGACAGTAAAAATTGGTACATTGCTATTGTTTATCTTACTGATAGCACGAAGACGTCCGCATTTTTACTCAACTTCAGGGTTATTTTACTTGTTATTCTTCGTAAATATGGTGAGTCGTTGGCGAAAAATGAATGAATAAGTTTTCGTAGAAAATAATGTGATTAAAAACAAAATGATTTTTTCGTTCTGGTTCTCTTCTTCCCCCTCTCCCCCTCCCGCAAAACTGTTCAGAGAAATCTTTCCTAAGTGTATTTAAGCGCAAGAAGCACGATTACTTAGTAGAAAGTCGCAGTATTTCAACTTATTCGTCAGCAATGCGAATACGTTCTACTGTGACGCACCCAGTCTTATCATCGTCGGATGAAAATTCCAAGATTCTCATCTCAAATTCGGTTGCACAACAAGTACCTACTGTACAAAGAAAATTGTGCTCGTAGAATAATACTTATGTAGGAAAATAAATTTTTTTTCCTGTCTAATCCATATACCTATTCAATTTTTGTATTTTAATTGCAGTTGATTGTGGTGATTACTTTTGTTACGGTGACTAGACGTAAAAATAATAAATACGAACAGATCGTATCGGATATCGATGAACGTACTCCGATATTGACGGCGAGTAACCAATGATAAAAGAGAATTCAATTTCGCGATTATGTGCAGTCCGAGAATAACAGTAAGCTGTGGAAACATCTTGCATTTTGTACCTCGCTATAACTTATTACAGTGCCGAGTGTAAGAAGAGATAATGCTTTCATCAGTGTGTATCATTGACTTCTAAGTAGAGTAATAATCTTCGCGCGAATGTATATTGTGTTCGTATAATTTTAATGTTTTCGTAAATATGTCTTTATTTACTCAGTAATTTTTTTTTTTTGTTGCTAAATAAAATAATATTTTACACTCGCTGCGTGATGATTTTTTCCGTAAGAGAATTAAATCGTATCTTCGGTTATCTTTGATTCTCATTGCAAGTGAAATTTTTCTGTAGTATGGCCTAGCTGAAATATCAAGTATCGTGTACATCGCATAGCGCACAGGTGGAATTATAACATTTTATTTTAGGATTAATATTCGAGCGACAAGCCTACAGCCCAGGTCTATGTTGTCGTGTACGTCAGAGCTCGAACACGTCGGATCTTTTCAAGATCTTGCAGGAAAGTTTTGTAGATGGGTTTTACAATTCAACTATCACCGTATCGGATATTTATTTACATTCGGCTTGTACTCGTATGGTTTTCCTCTTATTGCGTGTGACGTCGTTTTATCATACACAAAATGAGACGGACGGGTTTCACGAGACTGCAATGGGTCATTTTATCCATGATCGCGTCGGTTAATCTTTTCGGCTCTATGAGTGCATCCATACAGGCACCCTTCTATCCAGCCGAGGTAAGGCTTCCTCCTGCTGTCGACTTCAGGTTAATCATCCGAGAGAATACTGTTATATTTTTGTTCTAGGCCGAACGAAAAGGAGCAACGGCTACCGAGCATGGCTTCGTTCTTGGCAGTTTCGAATTAACTAGTTTCCTCGCTAGTCCTCTGTTTGGTAAAATTGTAAATAATCCGACTTTTTTCTTCACTCGTGTGCATGTTTTATATTATCGTAATTTCGAGTCTTAGTGAGTGATGTAAGTTGGGTACTGATAAGGTTTATTGAGCACGGTATTTTCTTACTCATTTTCTAGGTAGAGAAGCGTGGTCCGAAGTTCCTTCTGATCTATGGATCAGCGTTTAGTGCAGGTGCAATTATTCTGTACGGGTAAGTTGACGTTGGAAAAACTTGAATTTTTCATCGGAATTCTCATACGTTGCTGTATTTTTCGTTTTAGGTTCTTGGATTACATTTCGAATAGGTTCGTCTTCATAGGATTATCATTATGTCTACGTGTTGTCGAAGCTTTGGGAGCCTCGGCAGCGATTGTGGCTGGATTTTCTCTCATCGGTTCGTTTTTCCCGGATAATTTGTCTACTGTTTTCGTAAGTGATGATCTATTCTCCCTTGTGTTGGAAAAAGTTTAGGTTTACTCAAAAGTATATAGTGATCCGCCGTCCTCATCTCGGATAGCTTATTCTGATAAAATAACCGCGTACGTGTGCGACATTTCTTACATTGTAAGTAAGGCGCTAGAGGTATTCTCGTTCAATGTAAACAAACGTCGAATCCGAAAGATGAAGTGTGCGTTCTTTATGGATCCAGCACCCCTTGATTTATGGGATTCGACGTTTGTTTACATTGAGCGAGAATACCTCTACCTAATGCCTTAGGAAGTTCATGACAAAATGTTGAGCTCCGAGCCTTATACAAAGGAGGGGAGTGAGTCATAATGAGCGTCTACAGTTAGAAAACTTGGAGAACCCAAAGTCTCAGGTTCTTGAGCTTCAAACTTTTCATTGAAGGTGGCTTTCACGAATAATTTTGTGTCGTAAGTACAAGATAGGTATCGTGAGAGAGTGACCTTTGAATCATGTTGATAAGGAGATGAAATAAATTCCAAGCCTTGTGAGGCCATTGAGAATCGTGAGAAAGTTTTGGGTAAGCTTCAAGCCTTATGTTGATTTTAAATCGATTTTGGTTCAAGTTTCTCAAATCTTAGATCTGTTCTGTGTTCCAACCTCGTTGAGTCAAAGCCGCTGATGCCGTCATACTCAACCTAAAACTAACTTTTTTATTACCTAGATCAGTCGATTTGTAGTGTTCTTTGTCACGGTCATTTCCAGTCCCGTGATTAGGCCTGGTGGCCCGTCTGCGACGTTGCATCGGTCTTGAGTGATGCAGATGTCTCCACCAGTCTTTTATTTTATACAGGGGTGCACCTCCTCCTAGGTTCCCGGTATGATTCATCTGTCCGACCGAGGCTTGACGCTTGTTTGTTTCGAGTGAGAGATTTTCATCCAGAGTGGACACCAGCTACGGGGTGTATGCTTTCAAGCAAACAGATTTTCTGTCAGGGTTTTTCTCCCTCAGTCTTTGGGGTTCCTTTCCCTTGACCACAAGGTAGCAGTTTGGTTTTCTGTCAGGGTATCCTTCTCTCATGTAGGGAACAACAGTCTTGCTCCTCTATCGCAAACCTCTGCGATTGTGCGTCATAGGCACCCCAGTGCTGCCAGATCTACGGATTTTAGTTCCTCAAAAATCAAAACAGACTATTGCAGCCGAAAATTTCAGCTTTAGCTTTTGGCTTAGACTTTCAACCTTGAAAAACATAGCTTTTATATTTCGGCTTCTGGCTTTCTAAAAAATTCAGCTAGCCTCCGGCTTTCCTCGGCCGGCTTAAATTAGCTGATCAATGTCATGCAAAATTGTGTAGAGAAGAAACGATCAGGAAAATTGGAGTTCTGTTACAATTTTGAAAGATACCTATTCTACAGCTTGTATTCATATCGACGAGATAGATGACTTTGCAGACTTCAAAATTGAACCGCTGTATTCCTGTCTTTGACTCTGATAGAAATGAGAGATACATGAAAATCTGTGATTCTTATGATTGCATCTTTTCGTTCCAAAAAATGGCTTATTACAGCTTTTGGATTGGAGAGGTTTAAATGAAGCACGCTTTTAACTTCGTTTGTAAAAATTTGGCCGAATTCGACTTTTGACTTTTGGCTTTCAGCTGGCTGGAATACTCTGCCTCAAAAAGTACAGATTTCTTGCGCTCAAGGGAAAAGTACCTTTCTCTCTCATATGGGAGATACCTTTCTCCTGGTCGTTATAGGCTGATACTGCGGTTTTCCGTAACATTGAGTCGATTAAGAGAAAGATACCTAAGTTATTCGTGTGAGAGATATCTTTCTCCTGATTGTTATTGGTAGTTCGGCGAAAGTCAGTATAAATTCTTTTTAGGTCTTACGAAAGAAGGCAAATACGGGTTTTTGATGATATCGTCTGGCAGCACTGAGGCACCCGCTCTTGAACGCGAGGGGAGTGAAGAGAGGATTTATTTATCGGAGTTACCTTCTCCTAAGTGGATTTGATCTCAGAGTATCCATCTCCTGCGTCCATCCATATTCCATATTTGTCGCCGCCCAGCTATATTGTTTGATTTATCTGGGTCGCCGTGCTACGTGCTGAAGGTTATGGTTTGGGCTTGAGTTCAGAAAAATATGGTATCGGTGCCTCTGGTGGCCCTATTCTCGCTACTGTCTCCATTAGACCCCTCAGATTTCATAATTTCGAGAAACTTCGAATCGACCTCAAATTGACTTCAAAATCATCAATGCTTACTTGAAATCAACAATGTTCGGCGTTCACTGATATTGATCTCGAGTCGATATGAAGTCAAAGTTGACCTAATTTTGACTGATTATTGATCAACTGTGCTCCTCTGTAGACAATCTTGAGCCAATTACTTCCCGAATAAACAATCTTGCACGGACGTATTCCTAAATTCTCTAGGCGGGTAAAAAGTTTTCGAGAACGTATAGATTCTACTGGACAAAAATAAAAAGTTGGTGAATTATCTCAAAATTTAAGAAATTCCTCTTGGACAAACGTCACTAGGTACTCTTGCTGATCTAAAGCTCTTAAAATTTAGGCTGGTCGAGTTTGAAACGACCTGAAATTAGTTAGGGATCCTGGCGGATGTTCAGCTCGTTTGGATTTCAGATGGTTTATTCAAAATGGACGCCACTTCGACGTAGATATCGATTCAGAATTGATGTTATTTTCAAGTTGACGTTAGAATTTTCTTTTCTCTTCAATTAAATTAATCAGCCTTGGACTTATGAGCTTGGAGTGAGCAGATGAGGACGATGATGATGAATATGAATTGCTTGGATTAGTTGGTCTTGTAGGAATAAGCAAATTGGAGGATGTTCATCGTGAAGAAGATTTTCTCGTGATAAAGAGCTCGAGACAGAATAATGAAGCTGAATGTTTTAGGGAGTCAGTAGCGCACAGGTAACCTTGAATCTGCATTCTTAACTTTACGCTTTTCATTTTCTTTTTTTGTTGGGGGGGGGGGGGAAGGAGGGGAAATTTGCCGCCCCAAAATTTGGCCGCCTGAAGGTTCAGCTTTCTTAGACTGTCGGTAAGGCCGGCTTTAAGAGAGCAGAGCAAGAGAAGAAGTATTGAACCAATAGATCGTCATCAGCAGTGCCGTGTGAGTATGAAGGGGAGGTGACGGTCTTGAAAGGGAAAAGAGACCGGGAGCTCTTTTAATGGGCGGAGATCATTTTAGCGTGCATAAGGAGGACCAAAGGATAAGGGAGCAGTAATAGGATTTCGGATCATACGAAGGAGAGAGATGAGTCATGGAACGTAAACAAAAAGACTGTTTTGCGGCAAGGTCCTTTGCGTCATGTTCCCTGAGCTTGATGTATCTCGGTATACAAAAAAAAAAATCGAAGAGGAAATGAACGCGGTTCTCTCTACTTTTGAACTTTGTCAGGGTAATCTCATTTTTAAAAGAGGCTCGAAAATAATTCTATAATCTCAAAAACTTTTAACTTTTAGGCATCAATGGAATTATTTTACGGTTTGGGATACATCATTGGTCCAACGATCGGTGGTCTCTTATTCCAGGTAAGTTCTTCTTTGAGCAATTCATTACGCATATTTCATGAGAATTTTCAGACTTTTGTAGTTATTTTTCCAAATTGCTTCCTATCTCCTTTCGTCAACAAGTATGGCATAATTTGAGTTATAAAAAGAAAAGATTTCGCATCAATTTTAATAAAAAAAAATTACTGCTAAGTATCAACGCATTGTTTTGAAGTTTGTGCGCCGGTAACAACGAAACTCAGATTGAAAGAAACCTTGAAATTAATCTCTTTACTCATGCTCTCGTAGCTGATATAGTGAATGAAATAAACTATAGATAGAATAGACATGCTCGCATGAAATTTCATTAAAAATGATCAACATGTTCGTAATTTCTGTATTCACACTGGGTTACGAAAATTCTTAAATCGTTACAATACTAGAAAATTGTACGATGAGAATCTTATTTCCATAAAAAATTGTAATAATTTCGAAAAAAAAAAATTAAAATTGGATATGGCCATCAAACATTCAAATTTGACAACCTTACTGTTATTCACCAGAATTGCATCTTGATAAAATGCATGTGCATTTTTCAATTACCTTTTCCTTTTTTTTTTTAGGTCGGAGGTTTTCCCTTACCATTTATTACGATCGGGATATTTGGAATCATTTGCACTGTTCTCATCTACGCCGTACATTTGTCATCGTACGAACGTTCTACAGAAATCATTGAATGTAAATTCGTTAAAGTAACATTTTCTAAATCTTTCTCGAGACGATGAATAAAGTCGAATAAATTTTCCTAATTATTATGATTGATTTTTGCAGACCGAATAGGTCAGGCGTTGAAAATGCCATCGATTGCGCTTGACGTTATGTGTGTAGTATTTTTTGAAATGGCTGGTGGATTCTACACAGCATTACTGGAGCCACATTTGAGAATGGTAAGTCTCTATGGAATCTTTGTAGTGATGCGTAAAGGTGGTCGAAATGTATACTGAAGCTGAGTGAATATTCTATCTTCTCTTCATTGGATCATTGTTTTTTTTTTTTTTTTGCGAGCTATTCAACTACACAAGCAGTATTGAGCTCGGGAAAAAGTATTGCGGAGTTGAATAGATTTTTAATAGCATGTAGACTGGAGAGCTTTAGAGTGTTAGTAAGCGATCCTGAGTTGTTGGAAAGGGCAGAGTTTTGACAAAATTGACATGAGGGACACATAGAGAGCTTAAGAAGGAGGAGAGAGTGAGTTGAGCGAATGTGGCTGATTTGTGGTCGTGCTATGACTACTTCTTCATGGCATGATGAACGAATTGAAGAGGACATGGAGAGAATTTTTTAAAACAAAGTTTATTGTACGGTTGAGAAGACCAAAGGTTGTATCATGATGCGATGATTAAAGAACTATGATAAGATTTCAAGTCATAGGTCAAAGAAAGAGAGTGATCAGTAATTTATGAAGAGAGCAAAGCTTGCTTGACTGCTTGGTCCACTGCTTCTTGTTTTCGGCGGCCGATGTGACCAAGAATCCAACGGTACCTACGCTATTGAAAATGGAGAAGATATTACGCAATGTGCAGGAGAGTGGAAAAGAGCTGAAGGATAGGTTTGGCAGAGTGATCTTGGAATGCTTGGAAAGAAGAAAGAAAGAAGGGGTAAACCTGACCGAGGTTCAAGTCAACAGGCCAGAATTGGACGGTCAAGTTAAACCTGGCTTAGCTCTGAATGTACACGCGTAAACTAGATTCAAGTCAGTTGGTACAAATGTACGAAGGTTGAATTGACTTGACCACGAGAGTAAAAAATTGGTGCAAACAGCTTCAAGAGTTTCATATACAATGCATTATCTATCAAGGAGGGAAAATATTGTCATCAGAATAATCATTTTGCTTCAAGTCCAACATACAATATTTTTGTAGGTAGAATAGATTGAAGGAAATATGCAATTACACTGAACCTATCTCCATCATCATGCTAATTAATTACGGTATTATTTGAAGTTACAGGTTTCCTAAGTTCCTCTAAGATCAAAGCAGACCACTTCAGCCTATACAGTCATAGCTTTTCTAATTTCAGCTTCTAGTTTACATCATTCAGTAACATTTTTATTTTCTACAGTTCAACCTATCACCCGCGGTTGCGTCATTGTTCTTCGTGATTTCCGGTGCTACTTACGGACTTGCGTCACCGTTGATCGGTAGATTGTTGGATACGTGCGTTAAACCCAAGACGATGATAATTCTCGGATGCGTATTCACTATTCTTAGTTTTACACTAATCGGACCCCTACCATTTTTACCATTTCACACGTACGTCATTACTAGTGTATCTATGGGCTTTTGCAGTATTATTTTTCATTACCTTAGGCTCTCAGATAATCAAATTATGCAATCAAATTTTCGCAGATCGATACCACTTTGCATTATAGCTTTATTCATTCAAGGTCTCGGGTACGCAACAGGATTTGTAGCTACTTTCACGGACTCGTTCAAAGTAGCGAAGTAAGCAAACTTGGAGATACCTACGAATTTTTGAATCCGGTGTCGAATTATGAAGATGATGGTCGCGAAATCCGACCAGCCTCTCATAACAAAACCTATGTTGAGGAGAAACGGTTATCGTTCTAGCTTCTTCCGGTTGCTACTGGCTTGGCAATTCCGCTTTAGGTTCCATTTTTACAAGCTATGTATCTTGAATGTTCTATCTACAAGTTAGTGGAATTTTTCCGGGCGGGGGGGGGGTTGTTCAGTAGAGAAACACCTAACCTAACCCAACACTTTCATGCACCACCTCTGCCTGTACGTGGATAGTCGTCCAGACACCGGCGTTCATACGTTGACCGACAAAGGAGTTCGGGAGCTGCATCAGTCTCTCTAGCACTACTCTACTGGCATTGATGCACCGAAGATTGCTCTGTTTGCAAACCCGCTCTAATGCGGCTGGCGGGAATAAGTCTTGGTAGGATTAGATATTGATATGTACATTTCATATGTCCTACTTAGTGCTCCTAAACTACGCATTCTGACTGACTCAATACTTGGATTCGTCATCGTATACTGCTTTACTTACATTTCTGATATGATATGAAGAAATTGCGCCTCCTGAAGGGGAGCGGGGTGCTACAAGTAGCAAACTCATCAAAAGACAAAATTCTAGAAATCCAGGAAGTAGTTGGGGAAGGGATAGAACTACTGCCAAGAGCCAAATAGGGCCTAGGAAACTCTGTGATCAGCAGACCCAAAGTTGAATTATCTTTACAACTTTAGACTCATAATCATTCAGTCATGGTTTCTTCATGAATCCCGGTCGCCTGTAAATCCAGGGTCCGTTTCTCTAACGATTGGAAATCGTCATGCCAAATCAGTACAGATAAAGAAGAAACTAATATTCAATTTTTTTTTGTTTTGTGAATGAACTGTTGAGCTATCCTTTTCTGCTCAATACGTAATGTTGGTACGCTGTTTCTGCCACGTCAAAGGCAGTACATAATTAATCCTGATCTAATTATTTATTTAGAGACGCGGGATATCCTGATGGAGTTGGAACGTATGGTCTCATTTCTGGCATATGGACGTCTGGTTACTCGCTAGGCGGTTTCATAGGACCGTCAATTGCTGGTATTTTGTACGATTTTGTTGGGTTTCGCAAAGCGACTATATTTGTATGGCTGTGTTCTATTCTGATGGTGAGCTTTCGTGAATTTGAATTTCCCATGAGCAAAGATATGGTGGCACTGGCCTATGTTTTTACTTCTAAACGAGGGTTTTATCTTAAGGTTTCGAAACTTTGCGATGAAAAACAAAAAATATATTGGCGACAAAGTGCGTATGAAGAAAACTAAAATCGTATCCCGTTGTGCACAATCGGGATTGTGACGGCGCACATTTGCGTCACAGTTGAGTCACGAAGAGGGATCACTGTGCTCTTTAAATGGGTGATCGCCCTCACAAACTATCATCACAGATGTCACGATTCTCCTCTGTTCCCAACTGTGACCGCATTTTGCAGAACGGGATATGTTGTCTTTTCCAAATTGAGAACACGATTTATTTATTTTCTGTGCTAAATAATTCCTGATCATGAATATCATTTTTTTGTTAGTTGACTGTGGTATTGACGTTCAATCGCATAATCGAAGGTCGGAAGTATAGTTACCATTTTATCACATCCCCGGCAAAGGTTGATGGCGTCTCAAATGGCGAAATTCGACGTTTTGCCAGAATGAAAGAAGTTGGCACCTATGAGTGTTTATGAAAAATACTTACTGTTGGTCTATTATCGCGCGCGGTGACTTCATAATTCCAGTCTTTCCAGAAAATGAGTAGTCGAATTTCAAAATTATTTCTGGATAAAACTTTCAAGGTTAGGCTATACTTTGATGTGTTGAATATAATCATTGAAAATTGCTAATAATTTGGGACGTCTTTCTTTTTTTTTTGTTTCTTGTGAAAAAGTTGATGTAAGTGAAGCATACGTTTTTTGTACGAACATCTTTATTTTTTTTAGTTATATTTTTGTATTAAATTACCCCCGTCTAGATTGTGAAAAAACCAACAGTTTTCTTCTTTGTATTATGATGTTCTCGATTGTAGTACTGATTTAGATTTTAAATTTTTGTAGATACCTAAGTCAGCTATGATAATGAAATATACCTATTATGTTTTTTTCCCCTCTTTTCAAAAATACATTCGAAATAGCTATAGGTAGCTATGTTTCTCTTTTTATGTATATTTATTTTTTGAATGTGACGAATGAGACTGAATGTGTTGGTACCTAAATTTAAATTTAAAATGAATTAAAAGAATTGTGCTTTTCTTTTGTTATTGAAGTCAACTATTTTCTAGGTCTATTTAGGATCTTGAGATTCAATTGGTTGTGTTCGTAATTACGCCGTTTTTTTTTTTTAATTTTGAACAAAATTTCTGGAGAAGAAACTGATCTTTGAACTGTATGAATGATAGAGCAACAATTTTTTTTATGTAGTAGGTATATTCACGGCTTCAAAATCGTCAGTTCTGATGAAAAAAAAAAAAAGAAAAAGAAAAAAAAACACTTCAAAGTAGCTATTATTTCTTCTTTCATTTTTTAATTTTTGAATATTGAATGGGCTTGTTCCTGAAATTGAAGGTTTTTTTAAATATTTCATTTTAGCGAGCATTTTTTTAGCAGCAGCGGCTCTTTAGTCTACCTCCTTCTGAATTACGGATCACATTTACAGTAATTGAAGTTCCAAAAAAATATTCGATTTCATTATTTTCAGGATCTTGGTGTTCAATTTTATTAGCATGCAAAATCGTCAATTTTTTACAATTGATTATGATCAACCCTCTTTGATGATCGGGGTTCTTTTTAGAAAATCGAGGTCATTGTCGAACAAAAAATTCGCCTGTCAACTTTGCAAACTAAACGACAGGTACTCCCGACTGTTCAGAATACCAAAAACGAATTTTAATTAGATCTTTATAATAAAGGCATTTCATATCATAAAAGAAAGACACTTGTCAAGATCCGACGAAGAAGTGAGTGAATTTCAAAGCGTCAGTCACCTTATTTGGAAAAAAGAAAAGTTTTGACAGAAGTGGTGACAAGTGTTTTCCTTTCCAGGTAGGTATGTAAATAACCGTCAGGGGAAAGTTTCCTTCTCAAATGGCATAAATTATTTCCACCAAAAAAGTAGTAAGAACTGTTTCGATTATAATTTTTGTCAAATAGAGTTCAGAAGTATTCTACCAATAATTTTCAAGTGTGTAGTTTACCTAACTTCGATTCGATAGCATTTCGGATTACTTTGCAGCGATGAATTTTCCGGAAGATGAAACAAAATAATTATGTACCTGCAAAAAATGAATATTAGGCTTTCACACTTTTGGTTTGTTTAGGCTACCTACATGTTTCTTATCTCGGCATGAGTGAAACGTGATCAGAGTTCGTATATTTCTGAATTTTTATTTTACGTTCGGATGGAAGGATAACCACAGAAATGTGAGAGAATAATATTTTTGTGTTAAAAACGTTATTCTTTCGCATTTTTGTAGTTATTCTTCCTTCCAAACGTAAAATAAAAATTCAGAAATACGAACTCTTGATCACGTTTCACTCATGCCGAGATAAGAAACATGTAAACAAACCAAAAATGTGAAAGCTTATTTCCTGGTATGTACTTTATTTCTCAGTGATGGCTGAGAGTGAGTTGACTTGACGACCTCTTGTAAAATGATGTTTATTGTATGAGTTGGATTATTGTCAGAACTAGAGACTAGTAAATGGAGGCAAAGTTCGTAATATAAAAAATTTCTTTTTTCCAGGTCGTTCATTCTATACATGAGATCATCTCTTTATCTATAACGAGCCTCAACTACAGTCTACTATAGAGTACTATAGACCAGTTCAGTGATGAGTGATGACGAATACCTATTATATGGAAATTTTACATTTGTACGCTGATATAGGTACCTACTCTGTTGACCTTCATAGTGCTCATTTAATAGCAGTGTGCTGCAGCCAGCCGAAAGCCGAAAGCTGAAAGCCGAATTCAGCCAAATTTTTACTGATAAGACAGAAGCTAAAAGCCAGCCAAATTTTTTTTGAACAAGCACAAGCCGAAGTCGAAGCTATATTTTTCAAGGTCAAAAGTTTAAGCCGAAAGCTAAAGCTGAATCTTTCTGCTGCAGCACACTGTTTAATAGACCGATTTCCTGTGATGTCAGAAATCATGCCGTATTACTGCTGCATCTGCGGTCTGAGAGAACAAGAGCTGATATGCTCCCATAAGAATAACACAGAGAGGAAAGATGATTATCTTACTAATCGAGAATAGTGAAATTCTTAAGGAATTGGAGTTTATATTCGTGATCTACAATGCTTTAGCCTTTAATACTAAATTTCTACAACGTAGGAAATTTCTCATCCTTATTTGGTAACGTAATGATCTTTGCTCCCTATGTTATTCTTACGAGAGCGAATATTTTTGTTTGTTCACGCGGCTCGGAGCTAGGGGAAAGGGGAACTGCAGCAACAGCGTGCAGCAGTGTTATGTGACGTCACTGAGAAATCGGTCTATTGTATGGGATTTGAAAGAACCTTTAAAATGTTGAGCTTTTGCAAAATTTTTAACAAAATTAGAACTTACAATGAATATTTTTACGGTGATACATCACTAGGTTATAGATGAACGACCGTGCATGTAAACTCAGATTCACTCAAATAGTATCTACAGTCACATCTGATATAGATACCTTTTTGCTGATTAAGGCTAGAATTTTGACGTGCTAAACTTGTCTATTGGACAGTGCAAGTGTTCTGCAGCCGTATAATACGGCCTCGGCTTCCAGCTTAGGCTGATGACCTTCAAAAAAAAGGCATTGGCTTTCATCTGCGCAAAATTTTTAAAAATAATAAAGCTGGCTTTTGACTGCTATTTGGCTGATAGTCCAGTTTAGTATCCTTCTAGAGGTATTGATCTGAGCTGTAGAACATGAATATGCTATTGAAATTCATCGCAGGACAACGGCAAGCCGACAATAGTTCATCATGTCAAATGTATCACTCAGTATCATCATAATATGAACCGCGTTAAGTAAAAGCCAACCAACTGAAAAAGAAACAAGCTGGAAAATCAAACGTTTGGTTCTTCAATCAAGCGATACTGATTCTCTAGATTGTTTCTTTTTCAGTAGGTTGGCTTTCACTTAACGCGGTTCATATTCCACTCACATCAGTATACATGTGTGATGTGTTCATCAACATCACATCATCAGATTCAGTCTTCAGACCTGTTGATCTTGTTCTCTTCAGCCGACTGAGCGACATGACAACGATCCGGAGAATAAAAGCTGCTGAAAGTTGCATGAGATACCTTTTTCTTTTTTTTTTGGATCGTTGTCATGTCGCTTACGCAGTCGGTTCAACCTGACTGCCTGACTATCTTTGTTTTGAAGCGATACTAGCTCTGATTAGCCGGGAATCGACCTGCAACACTGCCGATTTGAACATCATTAAAAAAATTGTCGTCAGCTAAAAAAAAAAAAACGAATAAAAAAGCTGAATTTAGCTTACAGCTTAGAGCAAAGCTTTGAATCAGCTGAAGCCGATACGCCCAAAAATTAATACCGGTACGCCTGAATACGGCTTTTGGCTGGCTGCAGAACACTGATTGGATAGTTGGATCACTTGCGCAGTCGCGCGAAAACGGTAAACAGGAACAATACTCAGTTCAAAACATTCAGTCCACCGAGCGCTAAATGGAGCGCTTCTCCGTGTTAAAATAGTTATACTACTTTTTCCAAGCCTGGGGAGCCAGTGATTTCTAGCTCCGGCTCCAGCTCCTGGTTTCTCGAAAATCGAAGAGCGGAGCAGAGCCAGGAGGCTGGATCTTCGGAGCGGAGCCGGAGTTGAAGCTCTCGATCTTGAGAGCGGAACCAGAAGAAAAAAAAGAGCTGGCTCCAGCTCCTGGCTCCACTTTCTCAAAGAGCGGAGCCAAAGAGCTGGATTTTTGCAGCGGAGCCGGAGCTAGCAGAAACTCGAAACTCTTGATCTTCTGAGCGGAGTCTTAGTCAAGGGGGGAAAAACAAGCAGAGCTAATATTAATAATTTCGCCCATATCACGCCATTGTCAGCTTTCTTTTATCATTATCGATGAATATGAAATAGTTTCCGGTTTTTCTCTCTCTCTCTCTAGTTGGGTTGTCTTCAGGGGTGTGAACCGGAATCGCTATCCCAAATGGTATCCGGAATCCGGACCTGAATTTTTGGGTTTTGGAAGCGGAACCGAAAGGAAGCTGATCCGATGATTGAAAGCGAATCCAATGATTGCCGCTTGGAAGCGGAACCAAAAGGAAGCGAATCCGATGATTGCCGCCTGGAAGCGGAACCGAAAGGAAGCAGATCCGGTGATTGCTACTTGGAAGCGGAACCAAAAGGAAGCGGATCCGGCGATTGCTCTTTGGAAGTGGAACCGAAAGGAAGCGGATCTTGAAACCTGGCCAAAGAACTGTAACCAATATTTCATCTGTGAAAAATAGCGGATATCCCCTAAAAAACAGAGGATAACCGATATTCTTTGCCTTTTTTTAAAGGATAACCGTAATTCTTTGTGCAATTCCTGAAAGATTCTTTTATCAAGATACAAAACCGAAAGGAAGCGGATCCGGTGCTTGCTGCTTGGAAGCGGAACCAAAAGGAAGTGGATCCGGCGATTGCTTTCTGGAAGCGGAATCGAAAGGAAGCGGATCCGGCGATTGCTTTTTGGAAGCGGAACCGAAAGGAAGCGAAGCGGATCCGGCGATTCAGTTGAAGAACAAATGGAAGCGGAATCCAAAAAAAAAATAATAACGGTTCACACCCCTGGTTGTCTTTACTTCAAGCTTCAAGCCTTAGGGCTTTGAATTTTGAAATTTGTCGAATTTTTTTTTTTTTTTGTCATTTTGACTGAAGAGCAGCTCTTGAGCTCCTTGAAAAGGAAAGAGCGGAGGAGCTCCCAATGAGCTGAGGAGTTGACCTAAAGAGCGGAGTTTTCGGCTCTTTTCAAGAACAAATTATGGCTCCAGCTCCTAGCTCCGGCTTCCCAGGCTTGACTTTTTCATAGGCTAGCTCTTATGGAGAATTTTCTTTCAAATACAATTACAAAGTATCTCAAAAACTATGCATTCTCAAGTAAAAAAGTTGATGGCTGAAAAAAAATTCCGTGCTTTAAATTAGTTTATCATCAGTTTTCCTTAAAAATGCCAATTCCCACGAATAAACGCGCGTTACCAAAATATATCTGCATGAGACACAATAATGTAAAAGAAGTGTACCGTACACCTCCTTGTTACTATCGTGTCTCGGTGACGAGAAATGAACCAATGTGCTTGTTTCTTGCCTTTACGTGTAAAACATTGCGAGTGGTCTGACTTTATCTCTCTAATGGACTGTAGCCTCAACGTACATTTATATTCTGATGTCTCTCTTTCTCGCAAACAAATTTATTCTTGATGGGTGTTGAGCCTATCTTCGATCACCCTTTTTTAACAGAACTTGATCACCGAGAGTACAAGTATTAAATTTTCAAGAGGGCACTACTTTTTGAACTCTAATGGGCACCCTTCTCCTATCACATGAGAAGTAAACAGAGGCTTTTCCCACACAGTTATCTTTATGATACGACGTTTCGTCCGGACTAGTGGACTTTATCAAGTACCGATCGGTACTTGATAAAGTCCACTAGTCCGGACGAAACATCGTATCATAAAGATAACTGTGTGGGAAAAGCCTCTGTTTACTTCTCATGTGATAGTACCTCCTTGCACGTAACAAAATCATTCCCTCAATTCTCCTATCACATTTATACAACACAAAATTCGAAATTTTTTGAAGTACCACTTCTATCATCATTATATTTATAGCCTAGTTTGAGAGGCGACATTCTTCTGATTATCGCACTGTCCCATAAGTCGATGGTCTGATTTTTTGAAATCTCTCTTTCGATGTTAAAAAAACGAAAAATGGGGGAAAAATAAAATGCAGAAAAAGGTTAGTTTTTTGCATCGAAAATAGGACAATAAAAAGTTTTGACTTCTGAGCTACGAAGGGAGGACAGACGATGTACAGTATATATATTTTTTGTTTTTTTTTCTTATCCCTTTGGTGTCCCAACATTCGCCAACCCACGCGCTGAAAATTGACGTCTTATAAGGCGTTTGGGAAGATTTTTTCTTTTTTTCTTCTCTTTTTTTTTCGCTTATTTGGCATCGAAAGTGGGACCAGAGAAAAATGTCGACTACCTGGGGAGAGGACCGGGAAAAATTTCAACTATCAAGTTGTACTTGGGAAAAATTCGAACACCGAGCTACATAGTGTACATAGGTAGACTTGGAAAAATGTTGACTTCCGTTTACTCGAAGTTTCACCAAATTTATCTCGTAGAACAGCTAACTTTGTTTTTTAAATTCCTCGTTCAACTTTTCTGAAAAAGCCGTTGTGTTCGAAAGAAAAAGCGGAAAAATTAAGTGAATTCCTAGAACTCACTTCTGTATCTTGTGATCGCATTTTGCCCTTCAGTTCGTTTTTCCCCGTCAATCGAAATTTTGTTGTACATTCGAGTTCTTCGACAACAGGTAAATAAATACGAATTATTATCGAATAAGCAACAGGTCATAATAATGTATCATCGAATTCATGATCAGTAAATGGGAATCGTCGAACTATCAATAATGATTTTTAAAAAAATAAGTAGCTAACTTGATTAGTTGATGTTAACGCTACCTTCGAATTTAAAGATGACTTTGGTCTGTAGTTTTCCTCTTCGTCGACACTGATATTAAAGCGTGAAATGCATACGGTTGTCTTCGAAATCAACCTATAGATCACCTACTTGACAAAGATCCTCGAAATTCAAGTGTGAGCAACTTATGAAGCACCACACATAAGTTGGATTTCATTATCCTGAGATCAGGTACACGACCTCCTTTACCCAGTCTGGTATCAATCATGCAGACGAGTTGATACTCTCGAAAGCATTCATGGCGCGACACTAATTTCTACGATTTCGGACGTTGATGAAACACACCGATCTTCGAATTCAAAAGTTTTAATTAAGAAATGCCATTGTATCAAATTGGCCATTCTTCGCTCAAATTCACACACTCATTTACGTCTTTATTGACGTTCTTTGACTGAGCGCGGAGCATGTTATCGAAATCGCGAATGTATACGAACTTAAATTCTTCTTCGAAATTTTTACATCTTCGACGTCGAACGTCAGATCATACACTGCCTCACCGATGACCAAAAAGTCACCGGCGAAGCAACAAAAAAAAAAAAAAAAAACGGTTTTCCAACCGAAAACGTTTGCGTAGCGTATTTTAGTAGAATCTGATGCGGTAAATTGTGATCATTTTTCCTATATCGACGGTGTTTTACACAATTGAGCTAATTAACAATTTTATCGAGTTTGATACTTATTCTTGTAGATTTTTATGCCCTCTATCCGTCTACACTGATAAAAATTGCAAAATCCAACTTTTAAGCTAAATAGAAGCAGCTTTTTCTAATGCATAAATGTTCTAAGTGAAGCCCGTATCAATCAACTTCACACTTAGCCCATCTTGCGCGACACAAATCACCAGCTAGACACCACTTAGCTCAATTACGTAGGATTTAAATGTACTAAGTGACAAACTTTCAGATGCAAAATGTGCTAACTACCCACCTTCTCTCTGCACAATTGTTCCAAGTACAATAATTGAAGCGCCAAATGGGCTAAGTGCATACCCAGTCACAGTTACAGCCTCAGTGAACCGCGCCGGTTTCTTTCCGGAATTTTTTTCCTGTGACGTACTATTCCTCATACTTGTCAAATTTCAACCCCTCGCTTATTTATGCCTCAAACATAATTGGTGACATCTCAGAAGGGCTGAAAAATTGAAAAATTTTCAAAACGCTCGATTTTTCACAGATAGCTCAATTGTGTACGAGACCGTCGATATCATCTCTTTTCAGTCGAGAAGAATTCCTGGTAGGCAGACGTCAAGGGAAGAAATAAATGGATGGGACAAAACTCCCTTTTTTCTTGCAAATCATAATTGTGGGAACCCTTTTGTATTGGCTCTTACTGTTTGGATGGACTATTATACATATAATTCAAGTACCTCATGACCATAGTCATACGATTTACACGAAGTGCTTGACCAATGTTGTAATATTCTCGCACTCTCGTCTTTCAATTTTCGCGAGCGTCGTATCTACATAACTTGCGCGGCTCATAGAGAATAATACTTTTGCCCATAATATGGAAGTGTATATGAGTGAATTATAGTGTTTTCACATATTGATGACTTCTGTCTAATCCTTTACTCTTGTCATCGTTGAGCTTTTTTCTATTTTGCGAAATTGGTGTCCCTCCCGATTCACTTCGTGCCTCAGAATTCAAAAATTTTCAGAAATCTTTCATGAGAGCCAGGCGACTACCGACACACTCTAGAGTTTTTTTTTGTAAAACTTGTAAGAAATTGCAATCGGCAAAAAAGGGTTTGTCAGGATACCGTTCTCGTAGTTTCATCTGTTTATCATGACGAGACTGAGCGAGGTGCGAAAGCTCACAACTTTTTTGTTTTCATAATGTAGGTATCTTATGACCGTCGCGAATGTCCTCTTATCTGTTGTTTACATTTTTCTGAAGAGACATCCGAACAAAAGATTTCACATTCCTATCTAGGTGGGTAAGGTGACGGTTCTACTCTTTGCTATCTCTTTTTCTATTTTAAACTACCGCTACCTATTTTTTTATTCAGCCTTTAGAAGTGTAGGCCTAGACACCTGTGAAGTGACCGGCGCGCTAGAATTACTGTAATATTTCGATACTCATCATCGTTTCAAGAACTATGTAGGTCGTATACCTTTGAATATTTTATTTCTTAACGATCATTATGTAATTTCCAGGATCGTATCTCGTTCCCAGGCAATGTCGAACTCGTAAGTTTAGCAAATATCTCTTTTTCCTTCATCATACTGCACAAACTGAGTCGTAGGTAACGAATAAGAAATTTTTATTAATATTCGTACGGCTCTGTTTGATTGTACCGAATTAGAGTGTTATTCTCGTATACCTATCTATATCTCGGTCGAAGGTACAACTGATAGGGGGATAGATTAGTAATACTTAGCCGTATCCTGTACTTATGAGTGCGAGAGTCCGTTCAATTTATTGATACGAAATTTCACTAGGTATCGTCATTATGTTGTTATTCGTCGAAGAATGAACATCTTCGCTATGATTCTGTTTTCGTGAAGTATTGTGCTGTACGCCTTCTCTATCGATTTGTTTCTCTACTCTCGTGCGAACCAAGAAAAATCTTTCGTCGGCAGCTATTTGAAGACCCATCCAGTGAAGCATTCGACAGATCCACGATCAGGGTGAGTACTTATGTTTCAAATTTTTACCCTCTCAAGTGCACCTACCTATCGAATTCCATTCTAATGGTTAGTTCTTCGGAAGAAGACGAGGTTCCTTTCATACTCAAAGTTTTAGCGTTTAGCTATCTTTTGATACGGGAGAAATTCAAGATGCTTGAAAGTTATTCGAGGAGACAGTTACTGACGTTGGCAGCCTTTGGTATCGCAGACTTTTTTAATGCTTGCTGCGTTTCATTGCAAGCGCCATTCTTCCCGATGGAGGTAATTCAAATTTCGTATAATACCATCTAAATTTTAAGCGCGGTTTTACATCGAATGATTCTACCGCTATGCACAAATACGAGGTAGATTTAACTAGGTTCGTGAATGTGTTTACAGGCGCAAAAGAAAGGGGCATCGGCTACTGAGTATGGTATTGTTTTCGGAATTTTCGAATTGGTTGTGTTCCTTGTGAGCCCATTCTATGGGAAAAAGGTAAGTAGACCTGCAGATATACGGGTTAGAAATAGAGAAAAGATAGGTAGGTAGTCCAGCGCAATCGAATGCAATCATGGAAGAATAGGATGTATACCTTAGTCTAATGTATTGATAACGAGTCAGAATTTTAATCGCGTCAGGTTCCGAACTTTGACTGTTCGTCGACCACCATATTTATTGATGTACCTTGCCTTCTATATGTTTTGAGCTCCTATAGGAAACAAAGTTCGAAAAATATACGCACATCGTAAAAAGTACGGCGTATATTTTCTCATACGAGAATTTCAGCTGTTGAATTTTTAGATCGTCTCTAACGATGGGTAGTCTATCGCATTCTGATGCAATTGAAATAATACGAATATCTGTCGCTGTTATCAAAAGTATATTATCAATGCGTAAAAAGTTAGGCGTATATTTTCTTATACGAGAATTTCAGCTGTTGAATTTTTCTTAGGGAAAAGAAAGATCGTCTCTAATGATGGATAGTCTATCGCATTCTCATGCAATTAAAATAATACAAATAACTTACATGTCGCAGTATTACTATCAAAAGTATATTATCAATAAGATACCGTGTCGTTAAACCTGATGAAATGATTTCCTGTGACTCGACTTGATAGAGAAAATTTGAAAAATACCTACCTATTTTTTTCTCTCTTAATTTTACGAGCATTTCGGCGTAACTTGGATTATAAACTTAAATTTAAATTGATTTCTTCGGTTTCATGGATTGTTTTTTGTTGAATAAGTACTTCTTTCGTTTACCTCTTTGGATCACCCATCTAATGTAAGCTTCTAGTCCAGTCAAATTAGACATTAAAAAAGGTGAACCTGGCACAAATCTCCAGCAAAGATTTTTCTGTGCATATTTGTTGGAAAGGGGCTCCTCAAGGATTGTAGAGGGTTTCCCATCTCTAAGTGAGGTGCTTTTCTCCCTAGGGGGCTGAATGTTCGACAAAAATCAGTTTTTTCAATTTTTCTTGCGAATCATGCTGTATACAATAAAAATAGCTCAGAACAAAAACAATCTTCACCAAATTTACAATGAAAACGTATTCTTGTCAATTTTTGATAAACGTAATAGAAAACGCGTAAACACGCCCTCAAAATGACTCCCTCAAAACAGCTTTTTCAATCAAAATGTCTAGAAACGCTAAAAAACGCACTTCTTGCAATTTATCTCGTGAACCGCGCATCGTACGAAAAAAATTCCTCAGTAATAAAATTTTCTAAGTAAAATTTGCATTAGGATACCTTCTTGACAATTTTTGATTTGCTCAATACGATGAAGAGAGGCGGGCCGAAAGAGACGATACACACGGAAAACGCGCGTTGACGCATGTGCGAGGCGTTACGCGATACACTTCGACCCGCATTCTCTCCATCATATTGAGCGAATAAAGAATTGTCGAGTACGTATCATGATGCAAATTTCACGTGAGAACATTTTTTTACTGAGGTATTTTTCTCGTGCGATGCGCGGTTCACGAGATACAATGCAGAGAGTGCGTTTTTTAGCGTTTTTTAGCGTTTTCAGCCATTTTGATTGGAAAAGCTGTTTTGCGAGGGTCATTTTGAGGACGTGTTTACTCGTTTTCTATTGCGTTTATCAAAAAATTACAAGAATACATTTTCATTGTAAATTTGGTGAGAATTATTTTTGTTCTGAGGTATTTTTATCGCATACAGCATGATTCGCAAGAAAAATTGAAAAAACTGATTTTCGTCGAATGTTCAGTCCCCTGGGGGAAAAGCACCACACACACTTAGAGATGGGAAACTCTCTGAAATTCTTGAGGAGACCATTTCCAACAAATATGCTCAGAAAAATCTTTGCTGGAGATTTGTGCCAGGTTCTTGTTCAATTTGACTGGACTATTAACAAATGAGAAAAATACTGTACCTCTTCATAATTTCCCTCGTTTCTAAGGTTTGAGAATTCGAACTAACACAGTGCTGCCAGATCTACAGATTTTTGGTCCTGCGTAAAATATACGAATTTCTTTGGTTCAGGGAAAAAGTACCTTTAGCCACTCTTATGAGAGATACGTTTCTCCTGATCATCATTGTTACATTACTCGAAGTCCGTAGGAATCCGTTTTCAGGCCTTGGAAAAAATGGCGGATACGAATTTTTGAAAATATCATCTGGCAGCAGTGCTAACAGAGAGAAAATGAAAAAAAAAAAGAATGATTGCCTGACAGAGGCAAATAAATAAAGATCTTGTTTCACGTCTTTCCTTTCCCAGTATACGAGTATTTTGTTGGGAATATTTCAAACCAATAGCTTTTAAAGAACTCATTTGCTCCTCACGTTTACCCCCTCCTTGATCTAGTATGACTAGTATGAGTCCACTTTGACCTATTTCAAGGTAATAGCATTTAAGAGAACTCTCCTTGGTGTATAATTCCAGTTACGTTATTTCGAGCTAATAGCTTTTGGGTAACTCACTCGCTTCACTCGTAAGCTCCCTCCTCGGGTCGTTAAAAGCCTACTTGAAAAAATTTTAAGCTATAATAGCTGTAGAGGAGCTCACTCGCTCTTAGAATATTTCAAGTTAATAGCTATGAAACGATAATTTCTGCCGTTATTTTTTCCCGGGAACCGTTGCTAGCTTTTCACCTAACAACTGAATTGGTGGTGCTATCAGCTTCCTCAAATGTCCTGTAATGTTTTTTGACAGAATAGCATGCTTGGAACAGATTTTGAAGAACTTATGGGTCATCTATTTTCATCAGTGTAGGAGGCGACGAGGCATCATATAGGCCTAGATAAGAATGGAAGAGGAATTATGACGAAAGACGTCCGAGTGAGATTTTTTCGTCATAATTCTATACTAGTATGAGACTAGTATAATATCTACGAAAGGGAGGGGGAAGCTAGATCTTAGTACAGGCCTAGTCAAATACCCGAGGCAGTGCTGCCAGGTGATAGTTTCAAAAATCCGTATCCGCCCTAAAAACAGAATTCTACGGACTTTGATTGATTCATTGATAACAATCAGGAGAAAGGTATCTTTCATAAGAGTAGCTGAGGTACTTTTTCCTTGATCGACTCAATATCACCGACTATCGCAGTTGCAGCCTACAAGATACACGAGAAAAGTATCTCTTGTACGGGTGTCTAAGGTACCTTTCCCTTGATCGCAAGAAATCCGTAGAAAAAGAATTTTCAAGGACCGAAAATCTGTACATCTGACATCCTAGACCCAAGGAAAGGGGGAAAGGGTGTACTTAGAAACTTTTTGATCGCCTGCCAGGTATAAGTTTCTGCCTAAAACTGGTATAGACCTATAGTGCTAAAAGTATATCAGAAGCTAATTCCTAGTATAGGCTCAGTATAAACCTTGTATAACACCTAAGGGAAAGGGGAAGGTTCAAATTGAGGTGCGGTAGGACAAAAGATATGAAACATGCTAAAAATCTTTTCAGCTTGATGATTTCGGTTTCATGAAATCTTATACTTCAAAAACTTTCGAAAATAAGTTTGTGACAGTCCGTTTAGCCGTTCTACTCGACAGATTTGCTCCATTTTTTTGAAAAATTTGTTCGTTTAGTTCCCCGAATGAACCGTGCAGCATCGGAAACCGCCTCACTTGAAGCATTATGCAGTTTTCCTCGACTGAGTTTTAACATGTTTCATATCTTTACTCTGTCCTGACCTAGGATGCCAGATCTACGGATTTAAGTCCTCAAAAAAGAAACGGGTTCTCCTTTTCGTACAATACGGATCTCTGGCGTTCTAGGGAAAGGTACCTTAAACACTAGAACGAGAGATACTTTTCTCCTGCTCGTTATAGATACTGATATTTTCCGTAATATTGAGCTGATCAAGAGAAAAGTACCTCAGTTAGATTTATGAGAGATACCTTTCTCCTGATTTTTATTGATGGATCAATCAAAATCCGTAGAAATCTGTTTTCAGATTTTACAAAAAATTGCGGATACGGATTTTCGGTGCTGTCACCTGGCAACACTGTTCCTGACCCCTAGGCCCACTCCCTCTTAGGGTTTAATAGTCTTAAGCTAGGCTCATAATAAGGTATCCAGGCGTAGTGTCCGGTTTGTAAACCAGTTTTATGATAGCTTCTAATCATCAACTATACAGTATACTGTACAAACGGATCTAGTCAGTTTATACTTGCAGGTTTAGGCATCCTATGTGTTGTATTTCTTTTTTGAATTCCCCATTGAACTGGACTTCAAATAGCTATACTATAGTAGGTTCCTGCCAGATGATAGTTTCAAAAATCCGTAGTCGCCATTTTTTGTAGGACCTAAGAACTGATTGATCTATTAATAACCATCAGGAGGAATGTATCTTTCATGGAACTAGCTTACGTACTTTTTCCTTGATCGACTCGTTATCACGGAACACTGCGGTATCAGCCTATAACGAGCAGGAGAAAGGTATCTGTCGTACCAGTGTCTAAGGTACCTTTCTATTGATCGCAAGAAATCCGTATTACACGTAAAATCTATAGAAAAAGAATAACCGTATCTTTTCCGAGGACCAAATATCCGTAGATCTGGCATATTAGCTAAGAGGGTGGTAGGTCTGAGCACACTGCATACTGGGCTTTTTCTAGAGCTGGCTCTGAACTAGGTGTAGGCTTCTTATGCCGCTCCTTGAACACTGCTGTTTGTTCTATGCAGTTTATTAACAAGTTTCATGTATTTACTCGGCCCTGACGCCTAATTTGAAATTTTTCGAGTGTACCCCCTTCAATCTCGTTACTCCGTGGGTGATTCAAAAATATGAGATTTAACCTTGCTCAGTTTATGTACTAAGCTTATACTAGCTTCATTCTAAGATTTTACTAGTCTTAGACTAGGCTTATAATAAACGAAGACCCGCCCCCTCCCTCTCGTACACTATTATGCTATATAAAAGTAGGTAGTCAGTTTCTGTTGTATAAATCATAAAAAGCTATTACAGTAGCTTGAAGTATTCTAAACTGGACTTATACTAGGCTATGTCCACAAAAAGGAGGTTGACTGGGAGGTGGGAGTCTCTCTTAATACGCAGGAGTTTGTTTGAAGGTTGGTTTGCCTAGAGTTTGGTCCAAATATTCAGGATGACTGAGCGGCAATGATTTTTGTGGTCTGTGATGTGGAGGGGAGTGCGGTCAATGATAGTGCGAAAGTGGTGGTTTGTTTAGCTGCCTGGTCTACCTGGCCATTATGAATATGACGTTGGTGTTCATTAAATTAAGAATGAGGAGAATTCTTTGTATGAGGGAATTAGTAGTTTAGGGATCAGTATGAGAGTGTAGTAAAGAAATTGAGAGTGTAAGGAGGAGAGATTTGTCATATGTGGGAAGTTGAGAGAGATGAGAAAGGTAGACGAATATTGGATGCGATGAGAGACGAGTGTTGCGTAAGCCGTTCCGTTTTTATTTTTTGAGTCTTCAATGATTCAAGTGGTGTGTATCCCTTTCGTTTGGTTGACGGTGAAGGTGCTGTTATTCGATTTGGAGATTTCCGTGTGATTTCAACGGATGTTGGACTGGTTGAGAATTCAAGGTGGAGACGACATATAAATAGGTAGAGTGAGAGAATGTTTGAATTGAAGCAGGATATTTTTGTCTCTGGGGGCTGGAGGACAGTTATTGTTAGGGTTGAAGATGGGATCAAAAAGGAAGATGAGGGCAAAGAAGTTGGAGATTAGGAAAGTGGAGAGGAGGTTCAGCAGCTTCGGCGCATAAATTGAGTTTGGGACATCTTCGGAAGGCTCCCAGGACCATCCTGAGGGACAGCAAACAGATGACTGATTTATTGACTGGGTCATAGTTTAGAGATTCATAATTTAGTCGCGAGCGAATAAGGTTCTTGTTAGGATAGAGAAAAAGTTTCTTGTTGCAATCTCCAGAAGGGTGGGAGATAAATTTTGATATAATCAGGATACTAGTGCATTTAGCTTTGAGAATTTTGATTTAGGGAGGGGGGGGGGGGGGATTGTTGTCTTTTCAAAAAAAAAAAAAAAAAACATAGAACAGCTCCCTGTTGAAATTTTGTCGTTCCGCCCTCCACTGTCCAGCAAACCTTCTCTAATAAAGGAGTTGGACTCGAAGGCTATACACGATGCGAGGAGGACTTGGAAAGTTTTCAACCATTAAGTCTGACTTGAAAAAGTATCGTATATTAAGATGTATGTTAGATGGAGGGAAAAATGGGAGGAGGGCTTCTGAAAAATCTCGCCTACCGAGCTATGTATGTATGATCGTTGAGGGGCAAAGAAATATTTAGATACAGTCCTCAATATCAAAACCGATTCACCTCATACAACAGTTTTCGTGCGTTCGTTTTTCAAGTCCCACTTTCTTATAATGCGGAGGTCAGTTTTTGTTAAACCACAGGGGGCGGAGGACGGGACGTCAAAATTCTCAAAAAGACCCCCCTCCCTTTTCGCCATAGAACAAGTTCCCTGACAAAAACTACGGCTTCCTTAAAAAAGTAGAATTGGGAGAATTGAATTCAAAGTTGGAGTCCCAAAGTGTCTAAATTTGTCTGAGTCCCGTTCTCACATAATAGCTCGAAATTTGAAATTTTCCTAATACGGGAAAATGCCCGGTGTCCGCCATACGGCCGGTGTGGCTGGCAACCTAACTTGATATGGAGATAAAACCAGAGGGGGATTAAGAAATATCTGCGAAATTGAGATTTTCCAAGTCCAGCTTTCAATTATATAGGGGTGTCCGATTATTGAGGAACTGAACAAATTTTCAGTAGGTCAGTTTCGGCTGAACGGCGCATGGCACAGTTTTCTGTTGAAAACCCGAATTTTTTGGTTCTCTCCAATTTGTTCCTCAAGTAATGAAGAAATAGTCTACGAATTGAACACCCCTGCCTGTCCAGTTCTTGGGCTCTTCGCTCTATCATCATTCCTAACAGGCTGAGGAACCATCCATCTCTCGCATCTGTTTTCCTGCCCATACTTCCTGAGCGATCATTTTCTGTCCCCTCTTGAGCCGCCTCTGTCATCTCCTACAATTTCTGGTCTGCACACTATCAAAGATCCATTAACTCTTATATTTCTTCTCGAGCTCATAAACGCGCTGTGTAGTTGAGTAGCTTGTGAAAAAATCTAACATATTTCGACTGACATTATCGTTTTGTGTTTCAGATAAGATCTATTGGCCCAAAAAAAATGTTCTACTGCGGTATACTGACTTCAGGACTTTGTTCTATTCTTTTTGGGTACGTTATAGAAAAAAATCTTCATTTTTTTCTGTTCTGCATAGCTTGAAGCTATGGAAAAAAAATTTTATCTTTATTTCGCCAACATTCTAGTCAGCTCCTTCGATTTTCGCACGGAGTTCGGAATAGAGGTTGCTCCTCTTTCCGTCGACCTGTGGACCGTATTGGTGGTGAAATGTCAACCCTTACTTGCTTCATTAGGGAAATATTCATCAGTGTCTTGAGCGCAGGCACTCGAGAGACATTGAGATATTATTCTAAGGGCCGCTTGTACCAACAGTTTAAACCAAGTTTAAATGAAACGGCCAAATACAGGCGACTAGAAAACGTGACGAGTTTTAAACCACGTCACGTGTTTGGTACAAGCGGCCCTAAGAGTGATGCCCCTCAATTTTTCAGACTTTTGGACTGGATTCAGGAACATTACTTCTTTATTTACGCGGCTCTGTTGATACGTATCGTCGAAGCGTTAGGTAATGCGGCATTCTTGACCGCCAGTTTCTCGATTATAGCGCATGAGTTCCCGGAAAATATGGCCACAACTTTTGTAAGCATTAAAAAGAGAGAAATATAAATTTCATGAAGAGTTAATTTTAATTGCTTATCATGATGTGCTTGCAGGCTTCTTTAGAAACGTGTTTCGGTTTGGGTATGATTGCTGGTCCTCTACTTGGTGGCGTACTTTATGCAGTAAGTGTTTGACCGACTGTTTCCTCTAAATATCCCTCAAAGACTCAATGTGTTTCTTGTTCAAGGTTGGAGGATTTCCGACGCCATTTATGGTCCTCGGCGCGTTTTTGTTCTTGACCGCATTATGCACGAAATTGGCTTTACCGGCATCCGATTCTTCTCTAACCAACGCACCCTCTCAAAGTGAGTTTTCCACTCATATAATGAAGAAGTTTAGCATGAAGAGCTGTTTTAAATGGTAAATCTTATTCTTTCAGATCAATTACTTGAAGTCCTAAAGATAAGAGGAATGCCTATCTGCGCAGCTACCATTTTGAGCACGTCAACGAGTATCAGTTTTCTTTCAGCAACTTTGGAGCCCCATCTGAGACAGGTGATCGAGAATTCTATCCTACTTGAATATTCTAAACGATGGTACCCTGTTGAATATAGCTTTCTCTGAAAAAGAATCGAAGTGAGATGAGCCAAAATAGCAAGCTGAGAGAGGTGTTGTGTTCTAGACTACGACGAGCTATTTCAGTGAACGGAAAAGAAATTACAAGCACGATTGTGAACTATTGAAAAAAATATCGTTCTATCATCGAGGAAATAAACAAATTTTCCAAAGGAGAATGCATGTGATGAGGAACTGACGATCAACGTGCGTCATATTGGTTGGTGCTGACGTAAAAAGAGGTGTCGTTCACCGGCATTACGTCATTTCGGTTGTGCGCGATGTTTACAAACTTTAATTTCCTTAAACTCAATCATAATCTTTCCTGTGAACGAAGGGTCGAAGAGGGAAATGTTAATGTGCACTGCTGAGAGTATGTTGAGCAAAAGCATATTATCATCTGCCATAGACTGCGTCGATCTTTCACCCGTTCTTCCTTTGGTTTACGCAAACAAAATCACAATCACCGCACTCGATCTTTTGAATACCATTCTGTTGAAGGGAAGTAGTAAGGTTCGCAAGAGCCCACTTGAGGTACAAAGAGAGTGAAAGGAGGACCGGGTTAAAACTCCCTCACCCACTTGGAATTAGCCTTGTGAGAGGGAACGAAAGAGGAAACATTGGAAGGATAATGGGTTTTCTTACAGCAAATAATTCAATCAGTGTCGATATTATCAATGGAGGCAATGCTATTCTGAGCAGGATAATCTTTTTTGGAATTAGAAGTACCGAGAAAAATATTTCAAAGTCAGTGATCAACTGCATGTTTAGGCTCCCCTGGCTACGTCACTCCCTGATGTCAAGCCTCCTTAACCTTGTAATTTATGTCATATCCCATGAAATTTACTTAATTCGCGTAATTTTCAACTTTTTGACAGTTTCATATAAAACCAGTTTTCTTGGGATTTGTTTTTGTGGTTACTGGCGCTACGTACGGAGCCTCTGCTCCAGCTTGGGGCTGGCTCTGCGATAAATACGGTCGCCCAAAAGCTTTGTCCGTATTTGGTGGAATCATTCTGATTTTAGGCGTTAGTTTGGTCGGACCCGCCCCGTACCTGCCATTAAATGCGTAAGTAACTAAATTCACTAGACCTATTTGGAATAGGTAGTGTTCCTAAAATATTTATCTTTATTTCTTTCCCCTTGCTCTCGTTTTAAGGGGAAACCTGTTTTTTGTTGTTTTTTGGGGGGAGGGGGAGGTAAATCGAAGAAAAATGACGGGCACTGCCCGGCTGACTTGGGACTCAGAGGAAGGCACTGTTTGTCAGAAAAAGGAACTTCAAAAAATGTCGACCTCTGAGCCATAGGTAATAAGTGGGGAATTTAGAAAACTTTTGAAGGATGGTGAGGAACAAAGTTCAAGCTATATTGAATAGAATAACCAAAGTTATGACTCCCATACAACAGGTTTCCTGTTTGCCTCAATCAACAACGTTAATGAAGGCAACCCCGAGCAGCTCAGTCGGAGGTCTGCAAGTCTTCAAAAAACCATCCACCAAAAATAACAAATTCAAACAAATTTCTTGAGCGAAGTAAAACGTTTGAAATATTTGTCGAAATTATTTTTTGTTTTCTAGGACATTGACATTCGTTATCATCGGCCTTTTCTTGCACGGTCTAGGCATTGGAGCCCGATTAGTATCATCTTTCTGCGATGCCTTACAAACTGCTTTGTAAGTTTCTGAAATAATTCCTGAAAAAGGTCACAGTGCATTGAATTTACCAAAATGTTGAATTTCAGAGCGTACGGACTGCCCAATGATATTGATACGTACGGATTGATATCCGGTTTATGGACATCGTCGTTCGCTCTGGGAGCGTTTATTGGACCAACCGTATCAGGATTTTTGTTTGATACTTACGGCTTCGCTGATGCGTCTCTATTTATCATAATACTGGTGCTCGTGTTGGTAAGTGAAGTAAATTGTGTCTAAGAGGAATGCTTCGCGCAAATAAACTTTCTGTGAAATTTAATCATCTTAGGTAATTTGCGAAATATGGTACCTGATACCGTCGGCACCGGCAAAAGCTAGCTATTCCGCCCTGGACAGTGAAACTGGAATCTTGAAAGACAGTTCGGCGTTTTTGAGCTCATCGGCGAGTAGGCAAACGTTATTCGAAAAACCGATTGTTAGCGTCGGTAGTGACCGAGTTTTGAACCTGATATACAAATCGGAGAGCGATTTGACGATTGAGAATGAGGGCCTATTTGAGGAAAGAACCCCTCTGCTACACGACGACTAGGAGAATTGATGATGAGGCGAAATTAATCTGAACAAAAGTTCCATATAATACTCATTTTATTTACCTACTTAAAATTTACCAGTAAATTAAATACCTAGCTTGTTACAAGTTTTATATGCTTATTCGTTTCTGATGATGAAATCAATAAATTTTTTTGTGAAAAATTTAGAATAAAACATCATAATTTATAAGTTTATGAATTTTCGAAAAATAGGCGTAAATCTTGAATAATAAAAAGGTTGAGACTGAACAGCGTTGCTTTAGTAAACCTACCTGTTCAGACCAGAACTTTCATTTGGTTTTAGGTGCTCAAGCATCCACAACTCGAGAACAAGAAACAAATTCCTCATTGGGTTCTGTAAATACAGAAACCAATTTGTAGGACAACATTCGAAGTCCGGACCCAGGCTCGAATGATCCATATTGGTTCTCAATGTTAAGACTCGGAAACAAAACTGCTTTCAGGTTCTCGAGAATCCACAGCTCTGGCGATTCGAAAATCAAAACGTTGAAACTAAGTAGAGAATGTAAATGTTCCTCTGAGACACCATTGCTTAATCTATACAAGTTCGAACCCTACCTCGGATTTGTCTTTCAGCTCTCGAAAATACAGAAACTTACTTATGAGATACCATTCGAGATCAGACCCAGGAACGAATTATACTAACAAACAGATCTATTTTCAGGCTCGAAAATCCGAACGTTGAGACTGAGAAGAGAATATACCTACCATGCGTTTTTGTGAGACAGCATTGCTTTAACAAATCCGAGAGTGGACTAAACTCTCATTTGTCTTCGGGTACTCAAAAATCCACAACTGGAGACCTAGAAATAAATTTCTCATTGTGGTTTTTTACAATTCAGGAATCTATTTGTGGGACAACATTCAAGTCCACCCCCAGGGTCGAATTATCCATGGGTCTTTGATATTAAGACTCAGAAATAAATCTACTTTCAGGTTCTCGAGAATCCATAGCTTTGGACCCAAACACGAATTCGTGATTGGGTTCTTGAAGATCAAAACATTGAGACATAATTGTTTTTGTGAGACAGCATTGCCTTAGCTAATCCAAAAGTCCAGATCCAAACTCTCACTCGTCTTAGGTGTTCAAAAATCCACAACTTGAGACAGAGACACAATTCTCTCCCAATCTTTGGCAGGTAATAAACTCCGGATTGACCTTCTTTTCAACAGATCGAGCGGTCGAATAAATACGGCGAGAGTCACAAATGCTCAAAGAGCTGCGGAGTAAGCGGTCTTAAAAATTCAAATCATCAAGAGAAGAAATACAAATTCAAGAGATCGATTTTTTACTACTTGTGGATAAAAATACCTATACCTGATGTCTATCATCAGCTTCCAGCAACATTGATGATTAAATAAGGAAAGCATAGGAACATCTCGATCGACGATCATTCATTCATACTTGCATCAAACATGAATGAACTTCATACGATGAAAAGTGAATTTTTAGACGCAGGAAAGCTTCAAGACTAGGGATACATGCTTTTTATTTTTAAATGATCGAAATGTTCCCCTGGTAATCATGCGGAAGTCGATGTACAATTCAGCGACAGAAAAAAATCGGTCTAGGTACTTAATATTATTACCTTTCAATCTTTTTTTTTTTTTTCTTAGCCCTAAACTCAGTTTAAAAGTTTTTCTTGGGTGGTGACAAATACTTTTACCATGATTCAAACCTTATGAAAAAACTTCATTTTTACCAATACAAATGATACATAGGTATCTAGTACAGGAATCGAAATCTTAGTCGGTATTTATTTCGGCCTTTGGTTATTGACTTAAACTCGTTCGCGGTCATTTCGTAGCTTATATTCCTCCGAACTCATTCAAATGAATATCGGCTTTGAGTATTCTTAAGAAGGTTTCAAGAGGATTCACAGAGGAAAATTTGACGATATTTTTCTGAAATCGTTCTTTTCTTCCATTTTCCTTTTGTGTGATGAAATGAAAAAACAAAATATTACCTAGCTTTGCATTTAATTTTTACGAAATATACGTATCTAGTTTCTTATATGTAGCCTATATTTAAATTGGCTCCTCGTCTCCTTAATCAATATTTCCATTTCAACGTTAAGTAGGCCTAATAGAAATTAAGTTTGATCCATTTTTTTTTAAATTCTTTTTTCATGTTTTTTTTTTCTTGTTTTCGTTCGCAAAGTTAGAAAGAATTATTGGTCGTATCATCATTTATGAAATCAAACAAAATTTCATCTCCGAATAAAAAAAAAAAAGTAATTAATCTAGGCCTATTTTATTTTATTACTTGGAAAGAATTATTGGTCATATCATCATTCACGAAATCAAACAAACTTTCATCTCCGAAGAAAAAAAAAGTAATTAATATAGGCCCATTTTATCATTATTTATTTTTTTTCGTTTTCTTTTCTTTCGATGAGTGATCTCAAAGTTTTTCCTTCCTTAATATTATATCGTTTACTATGTTGTTTTTTATTTGTTTTATCGATTGTCAAGCTTTACCTATCGGTACCTTGCGTTCAAGTTGAATTCTCATTACGAAAAGAAAAATAATAATAATTGGATAAAAATGATTAAGAATAAAGTGAGTTGATTTTGATCGATACAACCTAGTAGAAAAAATCTCTTTGATACCCCCTGCAAAGAAAATATTTAAAGAATAAACGATGTTGGTTAATTGCTCTACCTAAGGATACTATTTTTTAGATTCTATTCCATGTTTGGAGCCTCCTGTACATAACTCAAATAGTATTGTTTTGAAATAAAACCTTCATAATATTATTAGCGTTTCTGTCTTCATGTGTATCTGGTCTAGTAAGTGTGAATTTAGTTTCGAAAATGATTCAAGCGTTCTGGTGAGGCTTAACTGGAGATCTTATAAAACATTATTTGTTGTATTATTATCATAGCTCCCGAAAATGTACTTACAAATCAATTGTTATAGGTATCTACCATCTTTATTTGTTCAGTTTTACTTGTTTGTTTTATATTTATGTACATCATTCCTCGAGGAATGCGATTGATTCGATTGATACCCTGATAAAAAGTTTATTGTTCCGTTTCTAGCATGTTCTGTGATGATGAAATTGAATTCTTTTAAATTCGTCCTTTTAGTCACGACGATAACTTTTTGGACTAATATTGCTAGTATCTGTGGGTGAGTACTCGCGTGTTTCTTCAAAATAATAAAATTCATCGTCTCAAATATGATTCGGTACGAGCAAAATCTGCTCTGTGACTGAAAATATTTTCCAACACGCTTTTCAATTTAAAGTATTTAAACACAAAAAATGAATGCAAGTTCTGTTTCTTTCGTTATCAGTTTGAAACCCCTGTCATAATAATATGTCGGTATTGATCGTAATACTCTGATAATGCAGACTAAAACCTCTTGCTTGAACATTGAGATAAAACGTAGGTACCTAACATAAGTTTACTACCCAGCTTGGTCTGTAACTTGGTGTACAGAAAAAAAATTATAGGTGCTTACATATGTGTTATGAAGACGTCTTTTATTACTGAAGATAATTAACGATAAATAATAACATGAGAGCATAATATCAGTACTCTAGAATGTACATAGTCAGTGTTACCATTTTACAGGATATGACTATATGATTGAGATTTACTCTAAATTTATTAATATTTTCTTTATTTCCTTTACAGACACCCGAAGAAGAAGTGAGTAAGAAGATTTGTAAATAAGATAAGTAACGTATCTTCGGATATGTTTCTTGGTTATTCTTAAATGGACTTAATAATTTAAAATATGTACACAGTGAGTACGATTTTCTTCACAGCAGTTCTAAGCACTGTGCACTGAAATAAAATTACCTTTATATTACTGAATGTAATGTATCGATCATAGAATAATCAGTTTCAAAATCAGACGTGTATATTAGGCCTGCTGTTTCGCAAAACTATTTATCATATGAAAACTTTTCCCTATCATCTATGAGTCACAAAACACAAAAATAATAAGTAGGTACTTATTTAAAAAAACTATAGCCTAAATTCTTTGTTTCGTTCTCCATTCTATGCTGATATACCCCGTATTTCTTTCATAGAAACGTCTTATTTTTCTTATGATCTTCTTCCAGTCTACGGACAATTTCTAAAGTTTTTTTCCTCTCAAGTGATTCTTTTTCGTTAGCAATTAATGAAAAATTTTTCAATGGATTCTTTCAAATGCAACAGATTTTCAAGTTTTAATCATCGTATTTCATTTTTTCATATTTTTTTTCTCACTGCGCTTTAGATGGTGCCAGACATGATTCCTTTGAATCCACCTCTTGATCCTTAAATTTTGCCTTGTCTCTTTCAGAGGAAAAACATGAAACATAATTATGTTAATGAAACTCATATTTAATCCTACTTTTCTAGGACTTCCTCGAATGATGACGTCGTACCGAGACCTAATATAGTTGCAAGATTTAACGATATCACTAAATCTCCGAACGACAGACGCTTGTACAGAGGTTTGAAATTGAGCAATGACCTAAAAGTGTTACTCATAAGTGATTCTTCAACAGACAAAGCCGCGGCCGCCTTGGTTGTAGCAGTCGGTATGTTCTAACCTGAAAGAAACGAAACTCTTACAATGTACCCATAAATAATTATCGATCGACATTGTTACCTTCTTTTATAGGCGCTCTGAATGATTTTGATGATTTACCCGGTATAGCAAACCTTATGGAGATTTTGCTTCTGAAACGCTGTGAAGAGTTCCCCCATACCGATGATTTTATTGAATTTCTGGAAGCACACGGTGGTCAAGAAGATATTCATGAGATTGCAGCACCAGACGAGCAAATTTTCGGCTTCGAAATCGATCCAAAATACTTAGTTGCTGCTTTACGCAGGTTAGGTATATTTTATTAATTCTCCTTCTCTTTCCGTAAGTTAAGTAATTTATATAAGAAGCTTATGCGCTTCTACTTTCAACCATCCCCCCTCCCCCTTACGAAGAAGAAACGGTCTGATTGAGGCTGATGAAATAAGAGAAATATTTTCTCTCAAGGTTCACTCTATTTCATTCAACCACGGAAGGACCATAGAGCCGCTACTAAGCAATCTACAAAAGCTCTACCGTCGCTCTTAATGACTAAACTTAATTTAATTTAGTCCTCTATTCTCACCATAAAATAGGTCGTAGCTATTTTTGAAAACGCGCTGATCGAATATCGTTCTATACAAACTTTTCACGAAATTTTAGATTCTCGCATTATTTGCGCGAACCCCTTCTAGGTGACGGGCCCAAAAGTAATTTGGAGGACGCTATTCGAGAACTGGATATGTATCACCAAAGTAGTTTGAAATTTGAAATGAATCGAGTCATAGAGGTCGAAAAATTGACAGCCAAAAAGGACCACCCATTCAATCATTTCTTTTTTGGTACGTATGTCGAATATTATCATCGTGAACTAAGTGTTATCATAAACGTACCCAAAAACTCTGCTGTATTTTTGTAGGAAATAGAAAAAATCTCAGTAAATATTCGCTTTCCCTACTTCGGAGTAAATTACGAAAATTCTACGACAAATGGTACTCGTCGAACCTCATGACTTTAGCTGTCCTGGGACAAGGTTTTGATTTCAAATAAATTTCGGTTGTTCGTATTAACAGACTTAATAAAATTAATTTAAAATAACGTACTGTCAGAGGGATTAGATGAGTTAGAAGAGATAGTGGCTCCTGTTTTCGGGCGTATTAAAAACAAAAATAGAGAAAGGCTGGTATTTCGTGAGAGCGATCACCCGTGGGGAGAAGAGCAATATTTGCAGAAAAGAATTTACGTAGTGCCTCAAAAGGATGAAGATTTTCTACGTCTCAATTTTCCCATTGCAAATACAGTGGACCAATATGAAGCCTCAGTAAGTGTGAATAACGAAAATAGCAATTAGGTAGCATAAGTTGATATTTAAATTGAAATTTGCAGCCTGAAACTTATATAATATATTTCTTGGAAAGAAGAGATTCCGGCAGTTTGGCTTTCTTACTCAGAAAAGAAGATTTATGCTTTGCTTTCGAGGCGGAGTATTTCGTCGTTGCTGGATTAGGAAATTTTACCATCACTTGTTCATTGACCGTGAATGGCGTAAAAAATACACACGATATTATAAAATTAATATTTCAGGTAGGAAACCCCAAATTATTGACAATTTCTCTCTTCTAATTCAATTATTTATAAATGTTTTTCTTTCGCTGGATAGTATATTTTCCTGTTAAATGATGAAGGTGTGCAAGAATGGGTTTTCAAGGAGATCAAGAAGTTGAAGGAAATTTCTTTCAATTATAAAGAAAAAGAAGAGCCTTTAGATTACGTGAAGTCTTTAGCCTCGGATATGAAGGTAATGCTTACGTATGAAAATGAGTTATTTTTATTTATTTATGAGCAGTTAGCTACTCTGAGGGCTATATTCTCGACGAAATAGTACAGTTTGTTATTAATAAAAATTTGGTGAACATCTTACAATTAGAAATAGAATTAAGGATACGTGTATTAGAGATAAGGATTGACTTGGTAAACGGAGTATAAAAAGTTTAGACAAGTCGGTATAAATGAGTTTGTCGTGAATATTGAAGAGATAAGGATGTGGTTTCATGGTTGTTCATTAGGGCCTGGTTATAGGAAGAGAAGGCGTTAAGAGAAGAACGGAGAGATGGCAGTTGGGGACATGAGAAAAATCTTGGACTGTTAAGGGACCTTCTTCGCTGTAAGGGCAGAATGGAGGTAGTAGAATGTTGGGGTTCATAAGGTGAGAATGGGTGATTCGCGTGTGACCAATTCTTAGTCGGGTGAGGATGACTTCCCGAATCTCAAGCTTGAGTGTGAGCCTCGAGTCTCGTTTCTGAGTGTCAGTCTTGAGTCTCAGGCTCGAGTGTTAGTCTCAAGTCTCAAGCGCGTGTCTCAATCTCGAGTCTCAGTCTCTAGTCTCAGTCTCTAGTCTCAAGCTTGAGTGTCAGTCTCAAGTGCCAGTCTTGAGTCTGAGTCTCAAGTCGGTCTTGCGGTCTCGAGTCTCAGCTTTGAGTCTCAAGTCTCAAGCTTGAGTGTGAGTCTCGAGTCTCGTTCTTGAGTGTCAGTTTTGAGTGTCAGTCTCGAATCTCAGTCTCAAGTCGGTCTTGGTCTTAAGTCGCAGTTTTGAGTATCAAGTCTCAGGTTTGAGTGTGAATCTCGAGTCTCGGTCCTGGGTGTCAGTCTCGAGTCTCAAGCGGTCTCGATGTCAGTCTCGAGTCTCAGTCTCAAGTCGGTCTTGGTCTTGAGTCTCAGTTTTGAGTATCAAGTCTCAAGTTTGAGTGTGAGTCTCGAGTCTTGGTCCTAGGTGTCAGTCTCAAGTCTCAAGCTCGAGTCTCAGTCTCAATTTGATCTTGGTCTCGAGTCTCAGTTTTGAGTATCAAATCTCAAGCTTGAGTGTGAACTTCGAGTCACGTTCCTGAGTGTCAGTCTTGAGTGTCAGGCTAGAGTGTCGGTTTCAATTCTCAAGCTCCAGTCTCAGTCTCGAGTTTCATTCTCGAGTATCAAGCTTGACTCGCAGTCTTGAGTCTCAGTCCCAAGTGTCAGTCCCAAGTGTCAGTCTCAAGTCTCAGGCTCGAGTCTCCGTCTCGAGTGCCAGTCTTGAATCTCAAGTTCCAGTCACAGTATCGAGTCTCAGTCTCAAGTCTCAGTCTCGAGTCTCAAACTCAAGTCCGAGTCTCAGTCACAAGTGTTAAACTCAAGCTCAAGTCTCAAGCTTGAGTCTCAAGTCTCAAGCTCGAGTGTCAGTCTCGAGACTCAGCCTCAATTCTCAAACTCGATTCTCAAGCTTGAGTCTCAGTCTCGAGTGCCAGTCTTGAGTCTCAAGTCTCAAGCCTCAGTCTCAAGTCGGTCTTGGTCTTGAGTCTCAGTTTTGAGTATCAAGTCTCAAGTTTGAGTGTGAGTCTCGAGTCTCGGTCCTGAGTGTCAGTCTTGAGTTTCAGTCTCGAGTGGCAGTATCGAGTCTCAAGCTCAAGTCTCAGTCTCAATTTGGTCTTGGTCTCGAGTCTCAGTTTCAAGTATCGAATCGCAAGCTTGAGTGTGAGCCTCGAGTTTCGTTTCTGAGTGTCAGTGTTGAGTCTCAGGCTCGAGTGTTAGTCTCAAGTCTCAAGCGCGTGTCTCAATCTCGAGTCTCAGTCTCTAGTCTCAAGCTTGAGTGTCGGTCACGAGTCTCAGACTCGAGTTTCTAGCTCGAGTCTCAGCCTCAGTTCTCATACTCGATTCTCAAGCTCGAGTCTCAGTCTCGAGTGCCAGTCTTGAGTTTCAAGTCTCAAGCTCGAGTCTGAGTCTCAAGTCGGTCTTGGTCTCGAGTCTCTGTCTCAAGTCGGTATTGCGGTCTCGAGTCTCAAGCTTGAGTGTGATTCTTGAGTCTCGTTCTTGAGTGTCAATCTTGAGTGTCGGTCTCGAGTGTCATTCTCGAGCCTCAGTCTCTAGTCGGTCTTGGTCTGGAGTCTCAGTTGTGAGTACCAAGTCTCAAGTGTGAGTGTGAATCTCGAGTCTCGGTCCTAGGTGTCAGTCTCAATTTGGTCTTGGTCTTGCGTCTCAGTTTTGAGTACCAAGTCTCAAGTTTGAGTGTGAATCTCGAGTCTCGGTCCTGGGTGTCAGTCTCGAGTCTCAGCTTTGAGTCCCAAGTCTCAAGCTTGAGTGTGAGTCTCGAGTCTCGTTCTTGAGTGTCAGTTTTGAGTGTCAGTCTCGAATCTCAGTCTCAAGTTGGTCTTGGTCTTAAGTCGCAGTTTTGAGTATCAACTCTCAAGTTTGAGTGTGAGTCTCGAGTCTCGGTCCTAGGTGTCAGTCTCAATTTGGTCTTGGTCTCGAGTCTCAGTTTTGAGTATCAAATCTCAAGCTGTAGTGTGAGCTTCGAGTCTCGTTCCTGAGTGTCAGTCTTGAGTCTCAGGCTAGAGTGTCGATCTCAAGTCTCAAGCTCCAGTCTCAGTCTCGACTGCCAGTCTTGAGTCTCAAGTCTCAAGCTCGAGTCTGAGTCTCAAGTCGGTCTTGGTCTCGAGTCTCTGTCTCAAGTCGGTCTTGCGGTCTCGAGTCTCAGTTTTGAGTCTCAAGTCTCAAGCTTGAGTGTGAGTCTCGAGTCTCAGTCTCAAGTCGGTCTTGGTCTTGAGTCTCAGTTTTGAGTATCAAGTCTCAAGTTTGAGCGTGAGTCTCGAGTCTCGGTCCTAGTTTTCAGTCTCAGGTCTCAAGCTCGAGTGTGAGTCTCGAGTATCAGGCTAGAGTGTCGGTCTCAAGTCTCAAGCTCCAGTCTCAGTCTCGAGTCTTGAGCTCGATTGTCAGTCTCGATTCCCAAGCTCGAGTCTCAAGCGCGTGTCTCAATCTCGAGTCTTGGTCTTTGGTCTCAAGCTTGAGTGTCAATCACGAGTCTCAAACTCGATCACAAACTCAAGTCTCAGGTTCAAGCAAGGCCGTCGCCAGCGGGTGACAAGTAGGTATTATCGCTTCAGGTCTCTCGCTACTGTAGGACTCGCGCCGGCGAGTGGACAAATCCTTAAAATTGTCTAAATTGAAAAATAGCCTGATTTGTAAATTTTGCTTTAGGCCTCAAAAAGTCTGACGACGGCGCTGTTTATGGGGGGTAAGGGATTTGCATTGAATGGGATGCCGAGGGAGTTATTGAATCGGAGGAGGATGTGTTATTGAAAGCCGATGTAAAGGTGGGATATTGATGGGAGATAGAGTTAAAAATTGGACATACGGATAATAAATAATTGGAGTTCTTCTTTTTTCTCTCTTTAACTGGGTTTCCCATCCGGACTTACCCGGTGAGGCTATTTTATTCCGCGTAGTATAAAACATACTTATATCATAGCCCAGCACCGGGTGTCGATACTTATCAAGTATTGAAGTAAGGCTGGGGGGGGGGGCAATCCGTTGCCAGTTGGCGCGTTTGTGATTGCTTCCTCCGTACTCCTCAATTATACGTGTTCTTCCTGTTCTCCTCGCCAATCTTCTACTGCTAGGCCTTGGCGTTCCCTCTTCCACAGTTCTTTGACAACTCTTTCCATATAGGCTAGATTTTGAACGACCTCTTTTGGTGTGTTGCCTGGTCTTCCGGCGCTGAACATGGGGCATGCAAGAGTTCAAACGAAGAGAGTCCAGTAAATTTCTATCTAACGCAGGCATTAACAGCCCACCATGGCTGCTTTAACCATTACCTCCACAAATTTAAGAGGAGAGGAACCGCTAAGTGCTCATGTGGACACCCGTCACAAACGGTAGAGCATGTCAAATAATTGGAGTTTAGGATGAGTCTACGATAGGAAAGGGGAGGTTCACCGGATTCGGCGCACAAACTCAATTTTGAGCTTGTGTGGTAGGCACCCAGGGCCATCCTGAGGGCGCAAATTTGTATAGTGCCGAGTGAAAAGAGAGCGGTTTTGCTGGCAAGATTGTAGATTGGGGCACCATAATCTAAGTTTGGACGGATAAGACTTTTGTAGATGAGTAATAAGAGTTTTCTGTTTGCAGCCTTTAGAAAAGTTTGAAATTCTAGGAAATGATGAAATTTTGCATCGAAAACTGAAGGTAGAAATCGTGAATGTAGTCAGTCTCGCGATCAAAATTGCGTTGATAAAATTTTTGAAGTAATTTTCCTATGAGGTTCCTACCGAGGACTATTCTACTCAGAAAAATTGTAGCCTCGCGTTTTAAATTTCTTTTTTCCCGTAGTTTTCTTAAAACAAATTGTCGACAAACTCATAGTGAGTTATTTCTACAGTTATTAGTGCCTGGCAATATCTCGTAACCCTCCTATAGTGTTTAGTCCAAATTCCGTAAATATTTTTGCAACATTTAGTTATGTACATACGACGTCGCCTAGCTTCTGCTTGTTTTGTTTTTTTAGGACTATCCATTACAAGATATTCTCTCACATTCCTTCATTCTAACGAAATGGAACCCATCTTCAATTAGATTGCTTTTATGCTATATCACCGTGGATAATATGAAGTAAGAAAATTTTGACACCATATTCTAAACTGAGGATAAGTTTAGCCATACAAAACTTATATAACTTCCACAGCGTCACAATCGTCAGCAATCACTTCAAAAAAATTGCAAATAAGACAGAAGAACATTATGGCACGAATTATAAAATTGAAAATATTTCCCGTGATTCAATAGAGGTAAGTAAATAAGATAAACCCCTTCATTCAATTGGATAGAAAAATTCTGCATTAATGTAACTATTAAGACTCCTAATTCAGAGACTGTACGCTGAAGAAGATAATCAAGAGGAAAGTACTCAAACAATACCAGAAGTATGTAAGACGGGCGCCTCCTCCGCGAGGGATGGGTAATAGAGAAACTCTGCTTTAATATAATTTCAGACTGCTCGTTTATAGAGACTGTTCGGTATGGAAGATGATGAGGACAAAAATATTGAAACGAAACCTAAAATACCAGGGTGGAATGTTAGTACTTTCGTGCTAAAGAAATCTGACGCAAATTGCTGCAGTGGTCGTAATATGAAACGGAAATTACTGCTGATTACAGAATCCAGATTTCGTTGGCTTTGCTTCAAAATTAGAGCTTCCTTCACCAAATGAATTGATTCCTGATAATCTTGAAGTTTACGACCTAGACGAAGATGTGAGTGTCAATTTTAATACGAAGAGATTTCAAAGGGATGGAATTTGATATTTCCTCCATAATATCTCAAACAAAATAGGTCAGCCATGCTTTTGAAAAGATACTGCGAGCAGGTTCCAATGCGTCTGTCTTTCCGTCTCTCCTCTCTTACCCGAAGTGGAGTCTTGACTTATTTTAAAGGCTTGAAAAAAGTCTGGGATTAGGTCAGGGGAATTTGAGGGAAAGAGATTGGTCTCAACTTTCCTAACTCATTTGTTTTATTTCGAGCTTCCCGCTCGTGTTTGTCTTCTTTTTGGGGAGTAATAAAATGAACGATAAATAAATCACTTTTTACGATAGACAAAATGACAAGTAAAATTGTGCAAGTGAACGATAATTAATGTATACATTTACGATGACTCATGAGCGATGTTTTAGGTAGAATAAGCGATAATTTTCATGATGGTTAAGCATCAAAAAAGGAAAAAGTTATGAGAGAATATGATGCGATGTTCGGCGCTTGTGAGAACAAGAAGAGACGATTCGAAAATTTCTTGAGGATGTATCACGGTTTGTGGCAGGTAGACATTGATGACTCATCTGTCTATCAATCAACGTGTTCGTGTCCGGTTTTTTTGAAAACTTTAATGTGTAAACACGTTCTTGGCCTACTTATCCGAATGAAATTAGTGATTGTGCCTCCAGAGGCTAAGAATGTGCCACTCGGCCAAAAACGAAAGCGGGGAAGGCCCCAACTAGCTAGACGGGCTTTGATTGTGCAATAAATGCTATTCCACTTTTTTTAAATTTTTACTGCCTTGTGTGGCTAATTTAATGTGCATGTAATATCGTTTGAACAAATTGTTTATCGGTTCCATATTTTTTTGAAGTGCATTACATTCTTTGATTCTTCAAAGTTAATTTTTATCGTTCAATTTTATTTTTATCGTTTTTCATATTAAATATACTTTATGATGCTTTTTTAAAGTTTTTCATCGAAAATTTATCGTTCATTGACCCTATTATATCGTGCCCTAAAATCATACCCCTTCTTTTTAGTTGATGTGTACGCGTGCTTGCTTGAGAAGGGATTTTTAAGTGCCAGCGGTCGCGCTTGTTTCAAGATATACAACTCTTGTGGTCCTTTAAACTTTACATTATTTGTTCACCATTTCTTTGTTAATCAAAATTGTTCATCACTTATCAAGGCTCAGTTTTCAAGCATTTTCCATGTTTGTTCATCTTCGCTTATGACTGCTAACCAACATTTGTTCAGCATTTTTGGATGCTGTTTATCATTTGTTCACCACTGTTCTAGGCTGTTCTAACCCTGCTTGAAGGAGGACTTTCCTTGAGAAAAAATGTTCCATATTTGTTCATCAATGCGTTTAAGTGAATTCAGTTGATCATTTGCTGCCTACTTTTCAGCATCTCTATTAAGCACCTAGTAGGACTCTTCCACATTGGTTCATCAGCGCTAATGACTGCTGTTGGAAAATGTGACCCTTTTGAGCCTTTTTCGATCTCATACTGTGACGAACCTTACCGCCTAGTCTTAATGACGCCTGCTCAACCAATGAGAGGCCATCCCCCACTTCTCTGAATCACCGGCTACTTCCTTCAAGTTTCTCTTTTTGTAAAGATTTGCAGTCCAGAACAGCCCACAGACTGTAATTTGGTTAACATCCATACATAAAGACACACATCCAATTGGTAACGATTATAATTTGATTTCTTCTAGAGATCAAAATATCCAGCTATTATTCACGAATCTTGGTTATCACAAATTTGGTTCAAGCAGGACGACGAGTTCAGCGTTTCCAAACTCCATGTATGGATTAACATCAACCGGTATTTTTTTCTCAATTAGCCTACCACGTAAATATATTTGCAATTTCTATTTGCGCTCCGAAATTCTCATAATACATTTATGACTGTAAATTAAGCACTCCGCATTCGAACAAGTTTCCAAAGTCAGGACTATAAATGGTTGATTTATTCGCCTGCCATGTCACAACCAATTTTGTAAATTATTGAGAAATTTTACTCGCTAAGATGGCGAAAAATCTTTCAACCTGACATCAGATAACGCGAACAACGCATTGTCCTAAAGAAAAAATTTCACATCCTCGTCTCTCTATTCTTAATGTCTTCGATACTTTCTCCTTATAAAAACATCTTTACTTTGTAATCAGTTGGAAAAAAAACAATTTACAGAAATTTTAGATATAAGAGTTCGCAGGATAAGACATAATTATTATGAATTTACTATAAGAAATTGATATCAAATATGAATTAGGAATAGCTTCCTTAGAAGTAAAATTGACTTTTTCTGAGAATAATTTGAGCTATAGAAATAGATCTTAGTCAAAATTTCTTTTGTTTACTTCTCTTAGCCCACTATGGCATTCGATTCCCATAATTCAGTCCATGCTGGATATCTTTTGCATGTTTCTGAGAAAAGCGGTCGGTGAACTCATTTATCCGGTAAAACTCGCTCATTATGATGCGACCATCCAATGGAGTGAAGACGGAATAGTTGTGAGTTATGAGAATTCATTTTTTGAGACGAAGTTCTGTACGACAGTGAAGTTTTAATATCAATATTGATACGCAGATTCACCTGCACGGGCTTCCTGACAAATTACCTTTAGTCTTGGAGAAGATCATTCAGAAAATAACCGACAAATTGGAAGATTATCTGGACGAGAGGAGTTTCGATAAAATGAAAGCAATGGTAAAATTTAAAATTTTCACATTCTCGAATAACGTTGACTCAAATTCACGACTACCTCATAATTTGATTTGAATATGTTGGGAGGAGAGTTCTGGTTTGGGGAGCCGAGTGAGCGCAATAACCTTAACTGAGAAACCCGGACGTCACACCTTGATCTCGAATGACCTTGACCTACATTAGAAACTAGGAAAAATAAGAAATGAAAGCTATTTGTTTGTAATCTTATGTAGTATTCCCATTCCAGAGTTTTTCCCGCTCTCATTCAAGATCCATATCCCCAGCCCTTCCGATCGAATTTTGGTCCAGAACCTAGCTGAATTGTTTGTGTTACGTTCGTTCTGGATAACGCCGTCAAAGTTTTTGTTTGTACTGGTCAATGACTCAATCCAGCGCAAAAGATTTTTATAATGGTTCCAGAAGTCCCATTCATTTTCCAGATTTTTTCAGCTCCCCCAGTGGTTCAAAGGGAAGGAGATCAGCACAAAGGAAAACGTAGACGGCACAATTTAACACCAACGCATCGCAAACGATTAAGCCCGGTTCCGGATTTTAAATCGGAACAGGAGGGGGGGGGGGGAGAGCTGAGGACAAAAACCTAACAATTCAAATCGTATAATTGTTGAAAATCAGTAGATAATTTTTCGGAGAAGTGTCCACTATGAGAGAATACAATATAAAATTAAAAAAACCTATTGAGTCAGTGCTTATAAATAATTTCGTTGCGGTGTGACTCATTTTAGAAGCGGAACTCAGAACTTCTCACCTTCAAGGTTTTATGACAACATAATTATTGTTTTCAGCATTCACATCTGCTCATGAAAGAGAAATCGAAGAAATTGGACCATCGATGTGTATCGCGCTCCGAGTTCCTATTTAAAGAATTAGACTTCACTAGTGCTAATCATTTGATAGGCTTGAAATGTTGGTAATTTGATTTCATTTTCATTGTAAACACAATACGAGTACATATCATTTATTTTTAATCCATGCCTCTCGACCATCCCTATGCCCACCAGAAAATTTTTGGCTATGCTACTAACCTTCTGCGTAAAAAAATATAGAGTGAACAGACTCATTTATTGAAATCGCGAAAACAATGCGAAAAACTAACGAGCTTGATAAATTGTCTTAGCGTTTGTCTCGAAAAGACAAACCTATATTTGATCTTCTATTATACCGAACAAAACAAACATCGCATAAGTTTTGACCGCCAGTTCTCTCTATAATTAATACAGTTCGAGCATTTACCACAATGTTCACAGGGTTGAAATACGACGACATGACGAAATTCATGCGGACAGCCTTTTCACGGATATTCATCAAGGCTTTTCTGTTTGGGAACTGCAATAGATTGGTGAGTACCTAAAACTTGATTCGTTGAATCTGCAATTTCCTATTTTGACTGTTCTACTTCTGAGTACCTATTTTTGGTAGTAAGTAGCTCGAGTTCTTTGAATGGATGTATAGAGTTGTACGGTATTTTTTTCATTGTTTTTGATCACTTTTTCTTTGCGGTCTGACGGTACTAAGGACAACTATATTTGCACGTTATAGGCATCTGAAAAATCTTGTTGAGGTGTCCCAATGTTTTCTCTATGCAAAATCTCTTAGCTTGAAGATTGTCGGGTTCTTTTTTAGAGCCCTATGTATCCTCTGAGACTAGTGAAACAAGGTCTTTGACAAGCATCTTTCTCAGTGTTTAAATTATCAATAATTTAGTATATTGCCTAACTTGGTCCATTGTAGTGATCAAAATTTCAAAATTGCAATTCTTATGTGACGGATGATCTTGAACTCTACTCTCGACTATATAATACTCGACTTCAATGCGGGGAAGAGGGAGAAGGCAGGTGCTGAATTCGTCTCTCTGTTAAAGATTTTATCATTTCTCAATCGTCAGCAAAGTCCATGACTATTCTTGCTGAGGGAAAACCAAAAGTTCTACCCCCGTAATCCTCGCTCATGAGGAGAAGATAATCTTATCAATGGATAAGGTAAGGCGCTAGAGGTATTCTCATGAATGTAAACAAGAAGTGGTCTCGAGTTTTGGGGAAGTGGTAACTATAATATAGAATTGCATTAGGTCGAACCACTTCCTCAAAACTGAAGACGACTTTCCGTATTTGTTTACATTTGGCGAGAAGACCTTTAGCGGCTCAGATAAGGTACTTAAGATAAGGAGTAAGAGATTGAATGTAGTCCAAAATAAAACATTAACCACCTATACATAATTATAAAAATTTCAAATTTTATCAATCTTGTGGCCAAGTAAGTCTACTTCCCTGAGTCATTGAAATTTCAAGTTTGCGACCTTCTAAGAGTGACTCAGAGAGTGTATGTTTGAAAATGTATCTAATTCTATTATTTAAACACTATCTAGAAAGCTGCGGAATTCGTGGATGTTATTGAAAAGTCATTCAAATCGTCAAAACTCTTGCCCAAAGAGAAACAACCCTTTCGCAGAATAGAGTTAACTCCCGGTAAGTTGATATTACATTGAATTTAGATAATAAGATACAATTCCTAGTACAGGAGAACTTCCGTGCTGAGAGAATGTTTTACCTACAACGAATTTTTATTAAAACTCAAATTTACTGAAAATCATAAATAATATTTTTGCATAGGCCCGTTGAACCATGTCGACTCTTAATCGACGTCGATGTGACGTCAAATCGACGTCATATCGACCCATTATTTTGATAAGTAATCGATACAAATTTGACGTCGATTTCCAGTCGAAATAGTTCCGGGGTATGTCGACCATAAATCGACCGCAATCGACTGCAACTTGTTGGTTTCCAATGTATGACTCGAAGTCGACGTCGTTATCAAGTCGATTTTTGGTGGACAGTCTGCTATACTGCTCAAAATCGACGTTGTTATTGAGTCGATTTGTGGTAGACACTAGACAGTGGCCTTCGATCCGAAATCGACTCACTATCGACGTCGTTATGAAGTCGATTCTGGGTGAATGGTCCACTATACTGCTCATATTCGACGTCGTTATTGAGTAGATTCGAGGTCGCTCGACCCAAAATCGACTCCCTATCGACGTCGTCATCAAGTCGATTTGAGGTGAGACTTTTTCTAGGACTTAAAATCGACCCACAATCGACATCGATATGAAGTCGATTTCGTTGCTCGACCGTTTTAACCGGTATAGCTTGCTTCTCAAAAATATGGTAGGTTGATTCCTCCTTAACTATGAATGCATAACTTATCTGCGAGTAGTGAAGTTCCAGAAAAAAACAAGGCGATATGGAGTTGAAATCAAATCGACATCATTGGACGGAGCTCAAATTTTTTGTAGACTAAGAATTTACGTCGATTTTAAGTCAATTCTGAGTAAACTTCCTTAGTTCCGTGATCGAGAATAGACTCCTTATTAACTGTCAAGTCTACGTTATTTGACAAAGTTTACATTCTTTGTCGACCAAAAATCGACGTCGATTTCGAGTCGATCTTTTCAAATTTTTTATCGACCAGGAGTCGACTCAATTTCGACACCGACAATGAGTCTACCTCCAGTCGATTTTTGGTCAACATTAGGGCCAAACTAACTTGACTCAAACTCGAATTCGATTCTAAGTCGATTTCGAGTCAACAATGAGAATATTGTAGTCGACCGAAAATCGACTAATTGTTGCCGTCGACATCGAGTGCACAAATTATTCACATTTTTGGTAGTCTGAGAGTCGACGTCGAAATACAGTCGACATGATATTGAACAAAATGTTATCTAAGTCGACGATCTTTCCACTCCAAATCGACGTAGTCGAACAGTCGATTTACCTTCAAAATCAATCGTACTGTTATGATGGCCTTCAGTAAAGATGTCCATTTGATGTCGAATTACAGTCAATTTGGAGTGCATGACTCGAAATCGACCCTAAATTGACGGTCGACATGGTCCAACGGGCTTGCGATCTATAAATGATAATTGGTAGATAAATTATAGTCTTCAAGTTCGCTTCAATTCTGGTCTGTAAACTTCTTATCGTGCCAAAGGAGAAAACATTGATTTGTGATATTATAGGAGAAAGCAGGGATTGACTGCTTATGTAACAAAGTCTCGTTTGTATTACGATCTTTTCCTGTGTCCCCTGAACGTTTTGTCTACTGTCTAGACTATTGACAACTTCATTTTCGAATTTGTTTCTTTTCGACCTTTAGGATTCAAGTATGCTACTTTGAAAGAAGAGGCTCCCATTTTCCCTCACATTTACTTGTACCTAACTCACAATTTCTTACTCTCATTCTTTCTCATTACAGATCGTCATTTTGTTCAACGTATGTTTCACGAGACGCCGAAGCTTTATTATACGTACGTTATTTTTTCTGTTGGAAGGAAATCGTTGCTCCTCAATAATATTATGAGCATCTTACTATTCCAAGTTATGAAGTATTTATCTGCTAATTACTTCAAGGAGTGTTCTGATGTAAGTTGATGGCAGTTTTTTCCTCAATCTATTTGTATTTATAACTATCAGGGATGCATATTTTCTTACCCTACGGAAACTCCACTCTGTACAAAGATATTTTCAAAATTCACGATACAAGCAGGGTGAGGACAAACTCTAGTATTCACAAAATGGGGCATGCCGTCTGTGCGGAAAAATTTCATAAAAGTTAGTTTCAGAAGAATATTTGCGGAATCTAATTTTCTTGGAGACACAAATGTCCGAGGGAAATATAGGCACCTACTTTCTTCTTAATAATTATGCTCAGACATATGTTCACGGGCAATTCACAAAATATGACTATCAGTTCAGACATCGGAGTTTGGCTTTGAAGATACATTTTAAGGGTCTTATTTATCAACTTTTTGTAACTTTGAAACTATAATAATTTGAAAACGTGTAGTGCGCAGTCGATGTTCCTCAGAGTACTGTTGGAGAGCAAGGCTTGGATTTAGTGTTCGTAATTACGTCACAATCAATGGGACATTTCCCACAACATATAGGCAGTGAAATAGAGCACTTTTTGTACCACGTTAAAGTAAGTATTGATCAAGGATTTCAATTTTTTTTTAAATTAGAATAATGAAAAGATGAAGTTGAAGAATGTTTAAAATGCATGTAGAAGAGCTCTGCGGTATTATCTTAAAACTATGAGTTGAATAAGTTTTTGTGTGATTTCCTCTAGTAAAATAATAACCAAGAATAGATGAACGACCAGTGCCGGAAACTGATAGCGCTGTTGCTCGTCACTGTTTCCCATCAATCCGGACCGCTAGCGTCTCTAGCGATTTGAATAACACTCCATAGTTAGGAAAATCCCTGCCCATAGAATACAAAAATTCAGCAAAGCTCCCAGTCTTAGTTGCCCCCTATGTAGCCCAGAACTTGGTGTATTTGATGGGTAACTCTTGAAAAACTTGATGATGTGACTTTTCTTTTTTGTAAATGTTAGAATTAATGAACTTTTCCGTAACTTTCAGAAAAAATTGTTGAGTTTGCATGACTCTGAACTTGGGATGTACAAAAAAAGAGTGCAAACAAAGGGATATTTCAATCACTCAAATTTCGACGGACTAAATGATGACTACTGGGCTGAAATCCTGGCGGGATCTCCTATTTTTGATCAGTTTGAAATGGAACAAAGAATTTTGTCCTTTGTGAAGAGAAAGGACTTGGTTACTTTTTTTGAGGTAATTTATAATAGTAGAGCCGTAAGTAGAATCAATGACTTGGGCCACCATTGTATTTAGTCGTTACGTCATTATTTACCTCCAGACTTATGGTCGTCAATGACCTCATCTTTTGAAAAGACACGTTAGCAATGATGTTATCCATTAAATTGAAAATATGTTAATGTTCTTTTAGGGAAACTTCAGTTATTTATCGCCCAAACGTCGGAAGTTGTCAATATACATGTTTCCAAAGTACACAAAACCTTCGATAATCGATTCAACTGAGTCTAACGATGTACGTAAGTTAATCATAGAATTTCGAGCGAAGTTCATAACTTCGTATTTTATCGTGCATTCTCAGTTTTTGAAAAGAGATTTCCATAAGATTTGTACCACCAGTGCTCAATTGTTTTTTTACATCTTCCTTTGTTTTTTTTTCTTGCAGGACTTCAAAATAATAGATTCTACCTCCTTCAAGGCTAGCTGTTACTTATCACCCGCACAAAACTGATCGCTACTTTCTTTTTTGTTTTTCAATTTTAATGAGAGATTTCGGGAAAGAGATTCACTCCAAAATTTACTAATTCATAGAAGAAGAAGATATGAAACCCTGAGAAATTCTGCTAGTGTGGCCATTATACTAAGTGAGCGAGCGTTCATAAATTACGTGAGGCAATTTTTGCGACTTCACCCTCTTCCTTGATAAGATATCCTCATATCTCACGTGAGATTTCTCAAAACCCATAATTTAGTTCTAGTGACTTCGAAAAAACAAGATTTGCAGTCATACTTTAATAGAGAAACATATGTTACTCGAAATTGATCCTAGTTTTGCAATATTTTAAAACGTATTCTTGGAGGAAAAAATTACGTGATATGCCTCGCGTAATTCATGAACACCCTTCTCCCAATGAGTATTGTATTCATAATTTTTGTTGTATTTCAAAAAAACTTAATTACTGATTGTAGCTGTTCATATAAATTGAAATAAACTTTTTAATAAGCAAACTTCAGATTTTAAGAAGAAGTTATTTGATAAAAAATATGGCGTATGATGTAGAATTTTAGTTACAGTCCTCTGCAATTTTCGACGGTGAGTTCCTGTTGCGAGTTCTAGTCGGCTCGACTCAATCCAACCCGTCACTCAGTGCCTGTTGGGTCCAGTTTACTTTGCTTTCTACCGCTGCAGTCGTTCTGGCGCAGTGCATACCACCAGTTTATCACCCTCATAGCAGATAAATTGAACACGAGTCACGAGGTGGCAGCTTCACCTTAAGAATCGTCCTTAAATGCGACACTCTACTAGAGCAGCTCAAAGACTGACTCCTGCGGCACCCTACAAGTAACTGAGTGCGTTGCTGTACCAGCAGATGACTCTGCTTGGATTTCTCGCCAGCTAAGTCAGCTGCTAATCATCCTGAGCAGGTATGCAGGTTTTTCTGCGTCCACTGGAAGAACCTCCTCAAAAAAGGAAAATGTATCTATGAGGGCTTCCGATATCTTCCATGGAATCGAATTAAACGCATTTTTGTAAGCGTGTAAAATATTTGGATAACAATTACAGTGATAGTGCAAACACGCACAGCTTGAAGATTTTATCAATATTATTTGTTCAGGTTTACACGCCCATTGTTCATTCTAAGTTTTGTTTCAGTGTGGCATGTAGACACCATACAGTCTAAATCAAAGCTCTATGCTCTTCATTTTGAGCACGTATTCTAATAATGAGTCTGTCTTATTTCAGTAGATTCTTATTCTTGGTCGCAACTATGACTTTATGTGGCAAACTCGGCGATGTCTGTGCGTAAGTAGATGTATTTTTACAAGAATTAGTACTGTATGCATAGTACTCCATGATTGGAAATTTTTCTATGCATTGTTTTCGTCGTCAAGCTTCGAAAGTCCGCTTTCTATGCACCCTCTCATGCTTGATGGTCACCTCAATTCTTGATTCTATGAGGCATCTTCCTGCGGGGTAGACTATCTGCATGTTCCTTATATGTTTCGCTTTTGTTTTTGTTGGGCAAAAATCCATTGCAACTCTCCATTTTTACTGCTCTGTAAACTTGGTGAACGCCATAGCTAAAAGCTAGAAAATCAACATTTCTAAAATACCCTTCAGCTTTTTGGGCGTTAAATGAAGGACGGAGAAGTTTTTATGTGTTGTGCATCTGCTTCAATTTTTAGTCTAGTCTGACGTCTCTCTTTCTCGTTCAGCTCCAACTAGTTAAGAATGGTACCTTAAAAACAAAGCAAGGAAACTTTATTCTGAGTTGAGAAATGAATTTAAAGAAAAGAAGAGATTTGTGTCTCTGCTAATCCTATATTTGGACAAGAAAAGGATTGGAATGAGAAAATATCACCCGATTCAGAAATATTGACGATTGGTTGCTTCAATTGGTTTGTTAAAATTTGAGCTCACCTTTAGGGCATTTTTCAGCAAGTTATTTCCAAAGAGCAATGGTCAGACATTGTTTCGAACCGCTCGTCTGCATGATGATTTGTGTGTGTATGCACGAAATTATCGATATAATTTTCTCTTTTCTCTTCTATTTACAGCTACCCCAAGAAAAAGTGAGTAAGAAAAAACGTTAATACTTTGAGAATTCCTGATCCGTGGGACGAGAAAGTCTTGCCTGAAATGTCATCCAGTGTTTGTACTAAAAAACTTGAGGATACTTTATCATAAAAGTATTTGTTTTTTTGTAGATGTTCAAATTGTTCTTACATAAATTTTAGTACCCTTTCTGAGTTAAATACTGTATTTGAAAATTCATCATTTTTGACATGTTTCATGTCTTTTTATCTTGGTATACTATTAGAAGTTAAGGAACTAGCGCTAAGTAATATTCTAACTTGCGTCCAATTCTGCTTTTCCAGAAACTCGCCGAAGCGTGACATTGTTGTTGAAAGAACTGAAAACATCTTCAAATCCTCCAACGACAATCGATTTTACAGAGGTATAAGACTGAGCAATGACCTGAAAGTGTTACTTATAAGTGATCCTTCAACAAACGAAGCCGCTGTCTCCATGGTTGTGGGAGTGGGTATGTTTAAATGCCAAGAATTGATCCCGTGTGTAAATTAACTATTGGTAATTACTGGGGATACTTGCGATTATCATTTTTTCTCAGGTGCTTTGAATGATTTCGAAGATGTACCAGGCTTGGCTAGCCTCTTGGAGGTTTTACTCTTAAAAAGCTGTAGAAAATACCGCACACCTAATTACTTCATTGAATTTTTGCGCTCTCACAGTGGTCATGGAGAGATTGACAATTCAACAAAAGGAGATGAACAATCATTCAGTTTCAAAATTGATCCAGCATTTTTGGGTCCTGCTCTACATAGGTGAGGTGTACCTACTAGTGCTGTATCCTTCATAAAGTTAACGGAATTGAAGCTTTGAGTGACCAAATTTTGATAGTGTAAAATTTTTGGAGAAATGTTAGATGGAAAAAAAAAAATGCTTCAGTGATTATAGCTTCAAAACGACGATCTTAATCTGCCTCTGACACACATTATTTGATGACGACACAAAATTCAGGCGTCCTCATGTTTTGATTGCTACTTAAAAAAACTCTGATAAAAAAAATTGACCTAGGTTTAGAACTTCAAAAATTTTTAAAGGCGACCATGTGGACGTATCCATAGGTAAAGGAGACTCTCATTTGGTGGGGTCCCGTTCATATGGGCGCCGAAGTGAAAAAGCAGGAACAAAAGGTAGAAAGCACTGTCACCACTACAGTCCGTATTTTCCGGCGCTAAAATGAAAAGTTTCGGCATTTTAAAGTTGCATTTTCGGTATTATCCGGCATTAAAAAGAGAAAAAAAAAACTAGAGGCCATTGCAGGTTTGCAATGGCAGCAGGGAACCCGAAACCTCCCGCGCTCGCGATCACGTTGTTGTGAAAATGCCCCCTCAGAAAATGAGTTAGCTGGGCTCTTCTCAGTACTGACATAATGAAGGCTGGAAATTGAAATTTTTCAAGTCCCTAAAGTTGATCAAGGTCATTGATGACATCATAAGGCGTCACACGTTACGTCACGCAATTCACAGAAACTCCTGGTGGAAATTGAAATTTTTCCAATCCCCCAAAGTAAGTCAACGTCAAGATCATTGATGACGTCATAAAGCGTCACACGTCACGTCACGTCACGCAATTCACAGAAACTCCCGGTGGAAATGGAAATTCCTTTAAGCCCCTATAGGTCAAGGTCAAGGTTATTAATGACGTGACGTCACGCCACATCACGCAGTTCACAGAAACTCTAGGTGGAAATTAAAATTTTTCCAATCCCCCAAAGAAAGTCAACGTCAAGAACATTGATGACGTCATAAAGCATCACACGTCACGTCACGTCACGCAATTCACAGAAACTCTCGGTGGAAATCATTTTCATTCATTATATATATTTGGAACTACGTACTTATTACGTAATGACACAAAATTTTTCTAAGTAATATGACGTGATATATACATTAAAATGGTGTTAATGTGGTTACAAATATTTAAAATTTTTTAAGTATCAAAAGTGTGCATTCGCATCAGCCTACGCGTGTGGTGGAAATGGAAATTTTTCCAAGCTCCTAAAGCAGGTCAAGGTCAAGGTCATTGATGACGTCATAAAGCGCCACACATCACGTCACGTCACGCAATTCACAGAAACTCCCAGTGGAAATGGAAATTCTTCCAAGCTCCTAAAGTAGGTCAAGGTCAAGGTCATTGATGACGTCAGAAAGCGTCACACGTCACGTCACGCATTTCACAGAAACTCCTGGTGAAAATTGAAATTTTTCCAAGTCCCTAAAGTTGGTCAAGGTCAAGATCATTGATGACGTCACGTCACGTCACGTCACGAAGTTCACAGTAACTCCTGGTAAAAATTGAAATTCTTCCAAGCCTCTAAAGTAGGTCAAGGTCAAGGTCATTGATGACGTCAAAAAGCATCCTGGCTGGAAGTTGAAATTTTTCCAAGTCTCTAAAGTTGGTTAAGGTCATTGATGACGTCATGAAGCGTCACACGTCACGTCACGCGATTCACAGAAACTCCTGGTGAAAATTGAAATTTTTCCAAGCCTCTAAAGTAGGCCAAGGTCAAGGTCATTGATGACGTCATAAAGCGTCATATGTCACGTCACGTCACGTCACGCAATCCACAGAAACTCCCGGACGCAGACGTTTTCTGAGGATGTAATCCCCCTAGCAAAATGGATGGCGGATTCCTCGCTAAAAATTAGAAAAAACACGCGTTTTTAGTGCTTTTACAAATTCAAAACCAGAATTATTCAATTTCCGACCTTATTACATACCTAATTTTTGATCAAAATAAACGAATTTGTGGGATGAAATTCATCAGTACGAAAATCCTGATCATTTTTCAATCAAAATTTTTCATTTTTAAATTTTGGACTGGATCATATTTCAGTTTTTTTAAGCAAAATTACCCAATTCAAGGCGAAATTTACCAATTTTTTGTTCAAAATTCCGTGATTTTGGACGATTTTCTACAAATTGGTCATTTTCGGACGTTATTCCATTTTCCGTGTTATTCGGTAAAATGAAAATTATTTCACTGACACCCCCTCCCCCTCCTTATGGTATGGAATGTACTTCTATATCATTTTCAGTCATTTTCCCCTTCAGGAAATGACTCGGCAAAAATCGGGAAATCCGGGCTCTAGTCGTCACTAAAGAATGTAAGCTTGTTAGCGTAAACCGGGAGATACTCGTACCACGTGGAGATAAGCTCACAACGTCTTCCATCCACAAAGCATAGAGCTTTGCTTCATCAAAAGTCATTCACAAAACATATTCATGCACGAAACACATTCCGAATTCATTCAGAGGCGACTATTTAGGTAAATTGTGAGCCACCGCTCTCAAGTACTCTTTAGGCTCCCTTTCGTTGTACTCAATTATCAATGTATAGAGGCGCTCGTTACATCTTTGTTACTTCTACTCCTTAGCCACCTCCTTTTCATTGCTCGTGATCGACGTCTCGCCTTTTCTGACAGCGACGTATTTTATCGATAAATTTACCCGAAGTAGGGTGGGAGTAGCCAAAGTCACAATGGAGTCGCCGGTGCCCTAGGCCTCAGCGAAAATATTTGGTTACAAAAAACCTTTTGGCGCCCATATGAACCCGTCCCCATTTAGTGTATATGGGCTTGAAAGAAAGTAAATTCCAATAAGCTGTAATCATGAACAGTAAATAGCCTTGGGAACATTTTCAAAGATAGCCGTCAGAAGGACTCTACGACTTAGTCTAAAGACTATGCCGCCGTCCATTTTACAAATTGTGATTCTCTAACCGAATTGAGATTTCCTAGAAATTTTAAATACGACCTCAGGATTCTGAGAGAGGGAGTATGAATTTGGTTGAGAGTCTTGGAAAAATGTTACCAATGGCCTATACCATTATAATAAGAACAGAAAGTTGAAGAAATTTCCACCTTCAAGCTATTAGACCAGAAAAATTTTTCTGACGAATCAAATAAGTTCAGAGGGAGACTTGAATAAAGTTTGCTAATAGATTAAATCATTATGATAAGGCTAGAATGACTTCGAAAGCTGCATATTATGAATCAGGAATAGAGTAGATGAGGGCTTAACCATCATCAAAACCAATTATGATCGAAAAAAGACCCCAAGAATTTCCTGCTCGTCTAAATTGATGTGGTTGATTATTCCAGATTCTTACCGTATTTGCGCGAACCCCTTCTGGGTGATGGTAGCGAACTGGATTTGAAAGATGCGATTACAGAACTGGACTCGTACTTTGAAAGTAGTTCAAAGTATGAAATAAACCGAATTCTAGAAGTTGAAAAATTGTCAGCTAAAAGAGATCATCCATTTAATCACTTCTTTGCTGGTATACCTACTATTTTATTTTTTGAACTAAATTAAAAATACGTTAATATTGAAAGGTGAGAATAGTAAGAGGACGTGAAAATAGAGGAAAAGTGATTTCGAAAGTTCTAAAATGTCGAGGGGTGAAGAAATAAGAAAAAAATGGAGGAAAGTTGAGCGAGTATGAATAATATTGCAAAGAGGGATGATTTCTTCAATTTGAGAGTTTCGATCGAAGGATCGCCAAGGAACAGGTTCACCTAGGTTTGTTGCTGAATACTATCGGAAGATCATTTCAATTACTCGGGATTTCGAAGAATCTTAGTAGATTTTCGAAAATATTTTGCCCTAGATATTTCTTAAGATAAGGAGGGACGCTTTGCGGTACCCTCGATTGATCCGAAAATGCAGAGACTTCCGCCGATCCCCAGGAAAGAGATAATATACAATCATTTTGATGTATGTGTAAGATCGAATTGAATAGTGAGAGTAAGAGATGGTTTCAAGGTGAAGGCTTGAATGAGTAAATTCGGAGCATTTTTATATTGTGTGCAGTTTTACAAATACGTACCTACCGATCTGTTTTATTTGTGCAGGAAATAAAAAGTTATTTGACAAACATTCGCTCAAAACAATTCGTAAAAAATTACGAGAATTCCACGACAAATGGTATTCGTCAAACTTGATGACGTTGGTTGTCCTTGGAAAAGGTTTTCACAGTCAATTACGCATAATTCGTTTTATTTTAATTAACGAGCTTTTAGCAGCGTGCTTCCTAAGTTGTGTTTAGTTGCGTGAGAAGAACTTAGCTTGATGTAGAAAATTGAATATGTTGGGGATGGAGGAGGAGTTATCTGGCAGGGCCTCTGTATGATTGTAAAGAACGGTTAAGGAATTGTCGAGTCGAGTCAAGTTGGGGTAGCAGAAGATTTGTTGAACGGATAGGAGGTTGGGTCATATTCGCAATGAGGGCATGAGAGAGGCATAAGATGAGAGATGAAACGGGTGTGTGTGAGTCCGGTGTGGATGATTCTCGGACGGGTGAGGACTATTTCTTTTCTATGTTTCAACAGATCTGAAGAGTCCCACGGGAGGGGAATCTCTTAAATTCGGGCTAGCTTGTTTGTGTGTAATTTGAGATCAGACCAATGAGTGAATCATGCTTGAGTGACGAAAATCGGTGATATGTTTGGCGAGACCGGAGCATGAAGAGAAGAAAGAGTGTTTGACGGGTGGGTGAGGGGTGACTCGTTTGGCTGCTTTGTTTGCATTTACGTTTCCTCGGATATCTTTGTGATCAGGAACCCAGCTGAAGAGTAATGGAATGGGGATGAAAGATGACAATGAGAGTGTGGATGCGATTTATGAGTGAGTGGAAGGAAGTGCGGTTGGAGATGGCATCAAGTGATAATAGGGAGTTGGAAATGACCAAGAATGGATCGAAAGGAAGAGAGTGAGGATGTGTTTTAAACCTCTAAAGATTACTTGTAATTCAGTGGTGTTGTGATGTCTGAGTATGCGAAGCCGGTTTCGTTTTGATTTTCAGAACCATCGATGATACAGAATGTAGGGTTGTGAAAGATGTTAAGAATTTTGTTGAACTGTGCCTGGTATTCTGCGGCAGAATTTTATAGGCGAGGGAGGCGTGTGATGTCGCGAATTATCTTGCATAGAGCCGTGGAGGGGTTGAGGGTAGGACGTGCTTGAGACAGTGGAAGTTGAAGGGGCGTGTTGATTGGAGTTCAAGATAGAATGTAGATTGGTCGCGGAGTTTTGGTTGTGGTGAGGGTGGAATATGCGATGGAGGACGGAGATTTGAGAATATTGCAGGATAGTTGTGAGGAAGTTGGTTGTTAGTTTGAAGCGTCTTAATGAAGTGGGGGAAGTCAGATGTCTGCGCAAGGTCTTTCAGCAAGATTTGTTCGGGATGCTCCAAAAGCTATCCTGAGAGCAGAATTTTGGACAGTGTCGAGTAGTCTCATGTAAGAGAGGGGTACGAGACCGTAAATGGATGAGCCGCGATCGAGGATGGATCGGATCAAGCTCTTGTAGAATTGGGGGAGATTTTTTGGTCACAACTTGCTTTAGGGTGGGAAAGGAATATCAGGACATTGAGCATTGAGTGCTCGAATGCATTTTGCGATTCCGTTAGTTTGATGAGGAGGATCCAAAAGTGACGGTTGCAGAAATTGAAGCCAAGAACTTTTGTGGTGTTGACTTCCGCGATGGGGTAGTTAGCAATTGTGAGAGGGGGATATTTGATACGGCTTCTGACGTAGCTTTTGGAAGACGATGGGTGGTGGTTTTTCAATTAAACCTGACACTAAATAAAGGTAATTTACACTCTCGCAGAAAATTTAGATGAGTTGGAGACGATGGTAGCTCCTATTTTTGTGAACATCGAGAACAAAAATACGGAGAGGATGAAATTCGAAGAAAACGATCTCCCATGGGCAGAGGAAACGTATCTGAACCAAAGAATATACGTGATTCCTGAAAATGATGTGCACTTTTTACGTCTAAATTTTCCCACTCCCAATGTACTCGACCAGTACAAAACGGCTGTAAGTCTAAATATCTAATGGATCTCTCCCCTCTTCAACGATTCGTTCATTCAATTATGAAATAAAATTACAGCCTGAAGTTTACGTCATAAATTTTTTCGTGAGGTCAGACCTCACCAGTCTGGGTTTTATGCTCAAAAAAGAAGATTTATGTATTTCTCTCGCAGCGGACTATTCCGTTTTAGCTGGAATAGGAAATTTCGGTGTTACGTGTTCGCTCACCGAGAATGGTTTGAAGAACATTGAAAATATCGTGAAACTAACATTCCAGGTAGGTAACTTAAAATTTTGTGGATTTATCTCTTGACATGACGAGAATTTAAAAGAAAACTCGATTTCGTTGTTCAGTATGTTTTTTTATTGAATTTCGAAGGTGTGGAAAAGTGGATTTTCGATGAGCTCAAAAAGTTGAGGGAAATTCATTTTCATAATAAAAAAGAAGAATCGTCTCTATCTTACGTGAAGACTCTAGCCTCAGACATGCAGGTAATGCTCGCAAATGATGATACTGAAATATCAATCGATGTGAAAGAACGGTTTCTTTAGTGCCTTATTGACGCATGAATTGATTAATTAGGAATAAGAATTTAGTTTTTAGTGTGTTTTAATTGATCGCAAAGAACGGATATAGGCTGGCAGACCTCCTCTCCTCTCTTCTATTCAACTCTTTTATAAGACAATTACAAAAGCTTAATGTGTGACCTAATTTTCCTTCCTGATGGCTTCTTATTTCTCATAGCACTATCCAATTGAAGATGTTCTCTCGCATTCTTTTATCTTGAGTGAATGGAATCCAACTTTCATCAAACATCTTCTACTGTACATCACTATCGACAATATGAAGTGAGAGAATTTTGTCTCAATTATTTCAGGCAAGCGTTTCGATGTAATCAAACTCTTTCATTCTTTTTTATGTAGCATTACAATTGTGAGCAAAGAATTCAAAGAATTAGCTAATGAAATTGAAGAAAATTATGGGACAAGGTATAAAATCGAAAAAATTTCACCCGATTCAATAGAGGCAAGTATGACAATTTTATTTACGGGAGATGACTGCATCAAAGCGATTGAAATGCTTTTATCTAGAGACTATTTGATACGGGAGAGGAAGAAGTGGACATCACTGATGAGACGACCTCTGAATCACTGAAATGTGGCGTGAGTACCTAATTTAAAAAAATTTTTGAAAGATTTCCATCTGCGAACTGGTTTTATATAAGAGGGTTATTTTATTGAAATGTTCTTCCAACTTGGAAGATTCTTGACCGAATAATCGATTGGAATTGAAATTCCCCCCTTAGAAGAGGTTCCTTGCTCACGTCAATTAAAAAAATTCCGCGAGTAGCGAACGAAGAGAAGTATCAATTCTTTTTCAAACTGCTGAAGGTTGCAGGGTAAAAAGAATAAAGCTCAAATTGCACTTACAGAGACGGGACTTCATGAGCTTATTGCCAGATTTTGAGATTCCCTTACCGAATAAATTTATACCTGAAGATTTCGACGTGTACCCCTTAGACGAGAATGTAAGTTATTAGTTAATTCAAATGTGGTACAATTTAAATTATGTAATTACTCAAATTAGTTTTCACTATTAAAGATCGGAGTATGAGATCATTGTTTTTGATCGTAAAAATATTATCATTATGATAATCTTTCAACTTAATATAGGCATCAGAACATCCGTCCATCATTCATGAGTCCTCGAAGTCTCAAATTTGGTTCAAGCAGGATGACGAATTCAAAGTTTTTAAACTTCATGTATGGATCAATATCTTCCGGTATTTTTCTCAATTAGACTATCACGTAAATATTTTCAATCTTTTTCAAGTTCTCTTTAATTCTTATGCGTCTTTATGCTTATTAGACTTTGATCCAAACCTCAATATCAAAAGGAGAAATTACAAAATGTATCCATTATTAGAGTTGAACCTAATTGAAAAATTTTTAGCTTAGCCACAAACGTGTAAGTCCAGATACCCAAATGACCCCTACAACTTGATATTATCGAGAGTTTTGATTTAGATTTTTGTAGAGAAAAGACTTTTTGTCGATGCGCAAAAATAAAGATCATGTTCCATTTCTATAGTATACACGCCTCTTCCCTGGCTACTGTCTTCTTCTACCATGGTCAGGTCGCGTTCTGAGGTAATCCCCATAAGTCAAAGTCAATTGGTATTGAGAGTGTGAATCCCCCTCTTGCGATTGGCTCCTGTAGATCCTTAGAGTGGTACATTCTGTAATCTCTCCCAGCTTATGACGCGCCATTATAAGAGTACATTTTTATAGAAATCAATGCCTATCGATTTGGGGAGCGCTTACCCTCCTTCCTTGACCAGTCTGGTATATTAGGTTGTACAGGTATATTGGTCCCAGAATGAACTCTTTACTCATGTACATTCCTTCACCATATTCAGGTCACGCCATCTTCGCTGACGCCCAGTACATCTCTTAAGATACTACACCTTGACGTCAAGAAGGCAGTTCTATCTAAGTGACAGTTTGACGGTATCAGGAGCTTGATACTAGATCGAGGTCATTGAGGAAGCTGAGGGGCACTCCCCAGCTACGCTAGTTTGATCAATATATGTTGGTATGATGTACTGAATTACATATTGGCTTTGAGGTCAAGTTCCATTCATACGTTCGATTCATACGTTCGGATACAAATACAGGCTCGTGAATTTCACAATTTTGACATCTTTCTTGTTCTTGCTCTGACCTCTACCCTGATTTCGAAATTTGCGTGCGTCCGTACGTCCGCGCGTCTGTCCGCCCAGCTGAATGAGTAGGTATTCGTTTATGTTGCTTGTGCAGCGCCGCCCTTCTTCCATGGTGGAGTGGGTGTGGGTTGCTTGAGCCTCCTCCAACACCGGGATTGACCCTCTCGGGTATTACTTCAGTGTCTCGGCGAACCCTCTCTTCTACTCGACAACCGCCAAGTTGCAGTGCTTCCTGGCTCGCAGAAAACACTAGAACACACAACAATAACACTACCACTATCTTAGATATACTGGATTGCTGTTGTCTTCTCTTCAACTTCTTCAGGGATAACCTTCCTCTTCTTCCTGCACATCTGGATGTTGATAATACACAGGTCGAGTAGGCCATAGCGTGATTTTGCATTTGCCTATTCTATTCCCAGTCCATCATCTTCTTCATGACGGTGACTGCTAATGCGGCCAACTGGTTCCATTCTTCCCCGGAACCTAGCATGGTCCGGCTACTCGGAGCAAGCGCTTCATCTACCCCGATCTCTCGAAGAGACCGACTAAGCTTGTTCCGCTCACGCCTCCACGCCTCGCACTCAAATAAGGTGTGCTCTGGTCCATCATCTTACCCTTAGTCGCCGTGCGAACACATTGCCTGCTCAACTTTTTTTATCTTCTCATGAAGGTACTTGTTGAAGCAGCCATGGCCGCTAAACACCTGCGTCAGGTGAAAGTTTAGCTGACCATGGTGTCGGTTCATCCTTTCATCAAGGTCCCGTATTAACACACGGGTTGTCCTCTTGCCTAGCTCACTCAGGTCAATTCTTACTCTTCATTTCTCAAGCAAGGAACGCCTGGCCTCCTGCTTAACTCGTCCTATTCTAATCAATATTAATAAAATTAAAATTAATAGTTTAATTTATTATGTTTTTATTCAAATTATAATAATATTAAATTTTCCAATTTAATAACTATGTTCCTTTATTTTTACATAAATTTATTTAATTTTTTCAATTTTTTTTATAATTTTATTAAAAAATTTCATTTTAATAAATTATTATAATATTATAATTCAATTATAAAATTTGTTAGTTAATTTAATTTAAAAATATTTATAATTGAATAAATAAAGTTTCTTTATTAAATCAATATTTATTTAAATAATTTTATAAATAAATTTTTATTAATTTAAATATTGATATTGAGAGCTTTTTATAAATAAACAAAATATAGATAATTAAGCAATATTTAAATCAAAATTAATTAATAAATTATTTTTTGAAAAAGAAGAAAAAATTAAAAATTAAAAATGAAATGTCTCGTAATCGATTAAATAATATAATTAATAAAAATTAATTTTAATATTTAATTTTAATCAATTATTATATTGTGCAAGCTTAAGCGGTTAAACAATATTGAAAAATTTATAAAAAATAAATATAAAAATTTTTATTATTTTAGATGAATTTTTTCAATAAAATTATACAAAAAAAATGAATTGTTTAAATTATATGATGGTTCAACTGTTATTAAATTAATACTATTTAATTGATTTGGGATACAATCTATTTTAATATTTATAGATGGAATTTTATAATCAAATTATAATTATAATAATTTATTTGAAAAAATTATTAAGTCAAGTTAATAATTTAAATCTTTGAAATTTTAAAAATCAATCAAATAAAATAATTTTAAATAATGAAATTATTATTACTAATCCTGAATACCATATTTTTTTGTTTATAAAATTTTTATAAATTTATCTTTGTATTATATGAATAAAATATATTAAAATAAATAGAATTTTAATTATTTATTACAATTATATTTATTCAAATAATATTTATTATTCTTATTTAATATTATAATATTTGTTTGTACAATAATTATGTTAATTTCAAGATTAAATTTATTTGGTTTAATAAAAATTTTAATTGATTTATATTATATAATAATTGAAATTTTCATTACTTTTATTCAATCATTACAGTATTTTTATTACCTTAAATATAATCAATTTAAACTTGAGCGGTTAAACAATATCAATGAATTTATAAAAAATGAATATAAAAATATAAAAATTTTCTTATTTTAGATGAAAAATTATTAATTATTATTATACGAGAATTTCTCAATAAATAAAGTAATCCCCTAATTATAAATAAAAATGATGATCTAAATCTATGAAAAAAATTTATGAACATCTTAAAATAGAGTCTCACGCGGTTTGTCGTCGTTGTCTTCTTTGCTCTGAACACCATCGCTCTCTCTTCAGCAAGGAGCTCAATTGGCGATGAACGTACTAATACGCAAAGAGTCTCCGTCGAAACAGTGCGGTAGGCACTAACGCACCTGTAGGTAAAGCCTTCATTCTACTGGCGTGATATACATAATACCAGACTTATACTAGACTAGGGTGGAAATTTCGAGATGGGCGTTTCATTGAAAACTCACAATGACCTATTGACCATCGAGATGTATCCAAAAACGAAATAGGCGATATCTTTTTTGGATGTGGAATCAAGGCCATTATGAAACATTGAAACCATTTTTGTTTATTGTCATTTTTCAGCCCAGTCTGGCATATGGCTCCAACGGTGCTCTATCAGATGGCTATATACGTCTTCATTATGAGAAACGCGATCTTAGACGTCCTTCATCCTGTAAAAATGGCCGAATATAATGGAAATATCTTCTGGAATGAACGAGGAGTGGTCGTAAGTGATGAGATTCGCTTTACGGAATAGGCTTCACTATTATAAGAAGATTAATTTGTATTTCAATACGGACGTATTACTTAGATTCATCTTCATGGATTTCCTGATAAATTACCTTTACTCTTGGAGACGATTATTTTGAAAATAACCAATAAATTGGAAGACTATTTGGACGAGAAGATGTTCAACCGAGGAAAAGAAATAGTAAAGTAAACCCGTATTTTCCATTATTCCATGTTTGAGGGTAATTGTCATGGTGGTAAAGACGTCAAACTAGTCATTTTTTCGAAACTTTGTCCCTCCATTCATTGTGCACTAAAATTCATTTGTCGATACACTTTATAAAGCTAGTTTAAAACCTTCAATTTCTAAAGCTAGCCATTCGTTGCAGCATCGGAAACTACTAGAATATGAAAAGTTGAAAGATTGCGAACATCAAAGCTTGCATCGAACGGAGTACTTACTGAAATCGCTAGACTATACTTCTGACAATGTTCTTGCTTCTTTGAAATGTTGGTAATTCCATTTTCTTATACCTATTCATTTGTATTGAAATCTCTAGAAGAATAATACCATTAAAAACTACATTTTTTTCTACCTCTTGAAAACGTTTCTCCGTTTGTGGTTTCACTACATTTTCTTCAGACTCCGTGACATTGACCTTCGAGGCAATTTGTCTAAACTCCTCCAATTTCTCCCTCCAAGACAGGTCTCCAATGGTTGGAATTCCAGACCAATACTCTTCCCACTAACTCAACCAAGACAGTGTCCAGGAACATTGTATAGAGCACACTTTTCTTCCTGGTCACTAAAAAATACAAAGTCAGTTTTGTCCACCTCTTCGCGGATGACTTGAATTTGTCCTCACTAGCCTCAAACCTCCAACTAGCAGCAAGATTACTCCAATCAACCCTAGACAAAACCGTCGCTTAACTATGGATTTCGACTTTCTGGCATGAAAACAGTCGTGGTGATATTCCAAAATAGGTTTTCACGCTCTAAGCCTCTTCTGCGTTTATAGAACTTCGCCATTACCGTCCAATTGTCTTCTAGGATCCTTGGTCTCACCTTCAATTCTAGAATTTTCTGAATCTCCCGTACCCAAGAGCCAAATGTGTAAATTTTTTAAACGTTCTTAAATACGTATCACACACCCCCCCCTCCTTCACAATGGTCTACTCAATTACTGCTCTTCAATTTACATCCACTCCGACCGAACAACCTCAAAATTGCTGGATTCTCTTCCGGACTTCTAGTGGGCTCTTGACGCACTACACATTAGCTTTTCATTCAGCCTATGAGCTAACTAAATTTTTTGCTCAAAATCTGGTTTAATCAAACCTACATTATTTTACCTCGCAATAACTATCACAGGTCGTGGTAAGCAGCCTCTCCATTTTATACATTTCAGAACTTTGACCTTGATTATTTGTTGACAGGGTTGAAATACAACGATATGAAGAAATTCGTACGGACAGCTTTTTCTCGCACTTTCATCACCGGGTTAATTTATGGAAACGCCAATAAATTGGTGAGGGTTTTCGAAGATCACGAAAGATGTGTCGATTTTCATCTATTATTTTCTACAAACACATTTGAAAAAGTTGATGCTGCCCAATCAAATTCAACGACTCGTTTATTTACATGTTTATTACTATTCCAGAAAGCGATGGAAATCGTAAAAGTTATCGAAGGATCATTCAAATCAACGAGACTTCTTCCCCAAGAGGTAAAACCTTTTCGCAGAGTCGAATTAAGCTACGGTAAGTTTCAAAAGGTTTGAGATCACCATATTAATCTTTATTCATGTCTCATAATTGACGACCTTACCCCACAATTGTTCTTCCACCAAAGGTCACCATTTTGTTCAAGTGATGTTTCACAAGGAGCCAAAGCACTATTTTTTTTATATCGTTTTTCCTGCTGGAAGAAGGTCGTCGGCCATTAGTATTGTAATGAGCGTTCTAATTTTTCAAATTATGAAGAATTCATGTTATGACTATCCACGTTATTGCAATAAGGTAGGTTGGCCAATTCAATACTTGAGGCGCTTCTAGAATCCGGGAAAAACATTGCCCTTCTTTTCGGAACCATGCGGCAGATATCTTATTTTGTTGTACTTTTATTGCATTCGCTGCTTCTATTACACTCTTTTTTGCTTCCTGCTATCGTGGACGCTTTTTTCAAGTACCCGAGGGTTTTCAAAAAGACGCGCAGGAATATTCACAAACCTATGCGTATGCTAACGACACGAGACCGTGTGGTTCCAAAAACAGGGGTGAAATAGCGTCAAGTCTATTTATTTGAAAAGTAGTAACTTCGAGAATTGTGTAAATTGAAACGTAGCGCGACGTCATTCTTCCTGATGTTTGCCTGGGGGAACAAGGTTCAGAAGTTGTATTCATAATTTCCGCCGAATCAACGACGTATCTTCCGCGAAATATGGACGCGCAATTGGACGATTTCTTGTTATTCATACGAGTAAGTAAGATTGATTTACGAAATGATTTCGAATATTTTTCGAATTAGACCTAGAAGCTTCTGCGTATAACCCCAACGGAGATCTATAAAAAAGGCGTCATCCCCTCACAATACTTAGGTGAGCAAAATATTTGACCGGAATTGCAATTCAGGTTGTTGTACCAATGCTTGCATCTACCTTCCCGTAATAATTTAATTTCGGAACGCGACTGGTTTCGAAATGATACAACTTTTCATTCGAATCAAATTGGTCATACATAGAGTCAATTAAGAAGTTTTTCTGACGCTCACAGAAAGCAATGAAAATCGTCTGGCAAGATTTGCTCTCTGAGTTACAAAATATTCTATTGGAAAGTATTTTTACGATTTATTTACCTACGATGCGCGTGCCTATTCCTTCAGTTTACTAATCAGGAGTTTACTGTCTGAGTGTCAAGCAATCAACCAATTTTTCACATCCTTTACAGAAAACCATTCAAAATATGCCAGAGTCTCTACTTGAGCTTTACAAAAAAAGCTTCAATATGAAAGATCAGAAACACGTGGATTTTGATAGAGCAACCGAGACCTACTGGGAGGAAATCAGGAGCGGATTTCATACTTTTGACCAGTTTGACATGGAAGAAAAACTTCTGGCTCTCGTAAAGAAAAAGGACTTATTCACTTATTACGAGGTAATTTATTACAAAACGTTCCACGAATAAATTCTATTTGTAACTGATTTTAAAAGGGAACTAGTTGTTCGGGGGGGGGGGTATATTGGAGAAAAATAACGGGCGCCGGGTGCCATTTGGCGGACTTGGGACTCAGAAGAATGCATTGCCTGGCAGAAAGGGGGGCTTAGAAAAATGTCGGCCCCCGATCTTTAAAAGACTTGGAAAATTTCGACCTCCGAGCTGTAGGTGATAGGAGGGGGACTTGGAACGCCTCACGTTCAATTCGACCTGCCTAACTTACCGAAATCGTCCTATAAAAAATCAAAGCCATAAGCTGAGCTTTATTGGTGAATCCAAATCGGATTCCAGAACTGGCTACGCCTTCTCTATCGATGAAGGAATCCCGCTGTACCGCACGAAAAACTCAGCTCCATTTTATTGAACTATCTGCGATCTATTCTCGGCCTCTTCTAAAGATTTCCTCCTCCTTTCTGTTTTTTATTCCTCTGTTCAAGCCATATAAGATCGCTTCTCTTCCAACTCTATCGTTCAGCGCATTCTCACCCTCCTGCACATCTCAACATCTTCTCCATCTTCAATCTTCCGTTGGATTTCTTGTGATACTGGCTTCCCAGAACACGACGTCGTGAACTTAGCAGCCAAGCAAGCCATACTATCCGCCTCGATCATTGATCCCACCTCTTTTTAAAATTTTACTATCGTTCTCTAATCATACCTTGGGTTCCCTCAACCCCATAATAAACTGCGACTAATTGAAAAATACCCTTCAATTCGTTTCTTACGCCATGAAGAAGTAAGTTATTGCTCGATTAAGAATAACCTACTCTGTTCTTCTCCTTCGACTCTACACTCCACCCCAGCACTGCCATACTGAGGAATTATCCGTCTTCAATTTTTTCTCCTGTCCATACCTTCTACACCTCAGA